>CM048661.1:22763333-25389166 GCA_026401315.1 Dysphania ambrosioides | reverse complement strand
CCATAACCATTATTTGTTAGAATATGAAAACCAAAACACAAAAAATCAAGGCTGACAATATTTAATGAAATTCTTCTCCATCAAAATTTACAATAAAAACAGCTCTGAACAGCAAGATTCACACTAGAGAATGCACAATGGTTCAAAGACTTCAAACTAATCAAGTTCATTTCATACAAGACAACCATAAAACAAAAATTGCTGGCACATCAAATAAAAATCACTTCAACATCAAATTACCATCAAATCAAAGTAAATCTTCCGTACAAAACTCAATAAGAACTACCAAAATCATAAATTAGCCAAGCAAACATTAAAAAGTTCAATAAACAAAAAGTATGAATTATAAAGTATCATAATTCATCTGCACTACTCTTTGTCTAAGTCAAGCCACAAAAACGACAACTCTACATAGTGATCCAACTTCCTAAATGCAATAACACACCTTAAAAAAATAAAAATACAATACAAAAATCAACAAATCACCATCACATGCCAAGAATCTAAATTGTAAAGTTAACCTATGAAAAACAAGTCAATTTACAAAACAATATCAATTACAAACTACTAAAATTCACGAAAAAAATAAAGAGCTACATGATATTGCAATAAAACATCGATAAAATAAAAATCCAATTTCAACAAACAAATTATCATTGAACTCCATGAGCCAAAATCATAGAATTAACCCAAAAATACAGCTAATTCATAAAAGGTACATACTTTCCAAAAAATTCACCTCCAATTTTAACAATTGGGCATTAGCTATAAAGCATCAAATTTTGGCTGCTCATCTAATTTTGCAACTCATAACAAACAACAACCTTGCATAAAGTTGTGACTCACAAAATTCAATTGCAAAATCAAAATCAAACTCAAAGTATCATGATCATAAAATTAAACCAGAAAAACAGTCAAACAACAAATGAGTATAATTTTTTACAAATATTAACCTAAGAAACCGTCAATTAACAAATGGGGTATGAACCATATAGCACCAAAATCCGCCTGTTCTATAAATGTTGCAACTCATAGCTAATAACAGCCTTACATAAGTTGCAACTCACAAAATATTCAAAAAATCCCAATTGCAACATCATAATGAAACTTGAAATATCATAATCATAAAGGTAACCTAGGAAAACCATTAAGTATCGAAATTACCAGTCCGTCTCATTCAATTCACCACAAACGGACAAAATGTTGCAACACTCTAATCGACATAGAATCAAACTCAAAATATCATAATCGTAAAACTAACCGACCTAGAAAAACAATCAATACAAAAACAGTATAACTATAAGTATCGAAATTCACCAGTCAGTCCAATTCAATTCACAATAAATAACAAACCAACGTAATAATGAAAGTCTTAAATTAAACTCGAAACATCATAATCATAAAATTAACAAGTCAATAAATTAACAAAAGAAGAATTAATTAATTGAGTCGTACGCAAGCTCACCTGAGAGACGGTCTTTCCGTGAGAGTAATGAAGAAGACCAGACGGATGAGATTTCTCATACTGAAGCTTGTACCTACCTTCAGGGGTTTTAAAGTACGTCTTTAATGAAGTTGGAGACTGCGAATTCGCTGCTGCTGCTCCAGATGTTGTTGTTGTTGTTGATGACGTTGACGATGGCGCCATCATTCCGTTACCGTTGTTCAACATCTGTTATAGGTCGATTTCAATTGTGTATTGTTGAAATACTTCGATCATCACATTTGGGAGGAAAATTGAAAATATTTAGGGTTCGAATTAGAAAGTTGCCCTCTTTCAGGCTAATCCTGGTTGAATTTAAGGATTCCGAGAATTTGGGAATCGGTTTGTTGAGTTTGTCTTCTAAGGTTGTTGAAATCGGCTTATGTTGTGATGGTTTGAGGGGAATTATTGTTGTTATTGTAGTTGATGAAAGTGAAGAGGAGGGGAGAGGTGGAGAACTGCAAGGTTGAGTGAGTTTGAGAATCGGGAACTCGTTCAAAAGTTGACGAGTTGAATCCATTTTATCGAAAGTGGCCTTTTTTTTAATATAAATCCTAAAGTGGACTTTTGAAATGAAACATTAATAATCTTCTTATACACCAAAAGAAAGCATGATCAATGAAAAATTCCAAGAAAAAAAGTCATATGTATAAAAGATAGTTAATGATATATAATCATATATATAGAGAGAGGGGAGGGATCTAATGAGAAAAATGATTAAAACAAGATAAGAAGAGATCTTGGTCATTAAAATGGTATGATCCAACGTTAGATATTTCACATAAAAAAAAATGGTTACTATAATAATAAAAAGAGTCACTATAAGCGAAAAAAATTATTTTGTCACTATGAGTTAAAAAAGGGTAACTATGTATATATAAAATATTATCCATTGGATTTAGGAGATGAAGAACCAAGATATCTTCCCATTCTTCTCATTTTAAGTACCCTTCTCATTTTAACTTTTACTTATATAATGACTCTTTTTATTGTTATAGTTATTATAATGACCAAATAAATTTTTCACTTATAATAACTCTTTTTATTGTTATAGTTACTCTTTTTATTATTATAGTGACCATTTTTTTATGTAGAACGAGGTTCATTAGTTTCGTAATGTTTGAAATTTTGAATTTTATGAAACACTAGCTTAGTAAATTTGAAAAAAATATAGAACATTAGAAGAAGACGTTAGAACAATACGAGACTAGAGTAACGTTTTAGAATATTATAGCAACGTTAAAATAGTAGAGCAACGTAAGTACATTAGAGCAATGTTTTAGAACAATGGAAGAACGTTTTAGAATATTAGGTTCATTAGTTTAGAACATCCAAACAATCTATTTAGAACAAAAAAAGCATTTTGTAGAACGAGGGAAGTATAAGTTAAAACATCAGTTCACTAAATTAGAACAACAAAATCATCTACTTAGAACATTAGAGTGATGTTTTAGAACATTTATAACAACGTTAAAACAGTAGGGCAACGTAAGTACATTAGAGCAACATTTTAGAAAAATGGAAAAACTTTTTAGAACATTAGGTTCATTATTTTAGAACAACTAACCAACCTATTTAGAACAAGAGAAACATTATGTAGAACGAGGAAGTATAAGTTAGAACATGAGTTCACTAAATTAGAACAACGAAACCATCGACTTAGAACATTATAGTCACGTTTTGGAACAATAGAACAGAAGTTTAAAACAAATGTTTTTGAGAAAAGTACAGCTGTGTTAGAAAGTACAACTTTTTTTTGTTTTGCAAAAAGTTATTTTTGTCTCAGTATTTTTCTAAAATGGGAAAACGTGTGTTAATTTTTTTAAATTAAAAAAGTGTGTTAGTTTTGTCATTATTTATGCTTTTACCATTCTTTTTCACTCAATATCATCCGTTAGATCTAGCAAGTGGATGGTTTTAGATGGGTTCTAACACAAAAAGAGTTCTCACATAAGGAAGGGGTTCTCACATGAACCCACCCCTATATATATATAAGGGCTCATGCCTATTGAAGTTCTGCTTGACATTCTGCAACCCCATAGAGCAAAGTGCATTTTCAGCGGCCAATCTTTTTAATTCTTGGTCATTTTCTGCTCCATAAAGCAACCTTGATATTTTTTTTCTACCTCAACTGCCCCCATTCGTCAAGCGATCTGTATAGAGATGAGTAATGGTGTTGAATTTTGTATTTGGCTAGAACATCTACGCATTCACCCTGGAAAGTGGATCCCTTGGTCTCTTATGAGCTCATGAGGCACACCATATCTGTTGATGATGTTCTCCTCTAAGAATTAGGCCACTTGCTTGGAACCTAGAGATTTGTATGTGTAGGGGCTAAAATAAAAGGGTCTAAGAACCCAAGCCAACTAGGTTTGGGAGGATAATTCGATGAGACAGAGTCATTAGGTCATTGAAGTGTGTATGAGTCATTTGTAGTGTTACGGCATCATGCGGAGTCGACCTGACTTTTTGAGTTTAAGAAATCAATCATCTAGAATGCTTTTTTGGGTCATAGGGACATTTTGATCTTTTCACCCAGCTTGAAATTCAGTTAACTGCCCTGCGTGGTTTTAAGAGTGAAATACCCAACTTTCTACACTTAAATATGCAAATAACGATAACTTGGGGTGGTCCCCATCCCCCACTAAGAAAAGGAGTCAGGCATCAAGCGTAGAGGCAGAGCGCTTGATGCTTCGGGCTCTCAACGTCGGAGACTGGCACTCGACACGTGGCTTTGCACGTTCAGCGCACCCGCTGTAGGTTAAAAAATGCTTGACTTTGTGCCGAGGCAACATTTTGGGAGTTCCTTCTCTCAAAACCTTCGCTTCCCCAATTTTTCTTCCAAGGATTATCTTTCACCCTCTTGCAAAATCCAAGTAAGTTACTTGAATTAACCTTGATTTTAAGCATAAGTTTTGATTTTCTCATGAACCCTAAATTAAATTGGGGGGTTTTTTTTATTTTGTGGTGTATTGTTCCAATTGTTAGTTGTAATTTCTTGGTATATTTCTCCAACCAAAACTATCAATTGATAGCTATTGACCCAATATGAACCTTTACCACCTCATTATTTATGGGATTCTATGGCAAGAGAGTTGTATGATTGTATTGATGGTGATTTAGGAGTTATGAAGTTTCAAAGGGTAGTAGTAGTTTCTTTTCAAATATTGTCTAATAAGAGATACTCATCTAATGTACACTCTTTAGTAATCAAAAGAAAAGAAGAAAAATAGTGAAAAAGAAGAAAAAAGAAGAAAAAAGAAAAAAAAAGAAAAAAAAAGAAAAAGTTGTATAGAAAAAGGAAAAAGGGGGAAAGAAGTAAAAAAAGAGAAGAAATGAGTTGAGAAGAATTTTGTGGGTTTATAGGACTTTGAGAACCAAAGAAGGCTCATATATGTTCTTAACTAAGCTTGGGGGAGGAGCTAGTTGGCATTCTATTGAATATGAGGTTTTAAGGCCTTGAAATGAGGTGAAGGTTAAGACCTTAAGAATTCTATTATATATGAAGCTAAGCCTCACACCATTACCCATGCCTTTCCTTATTTTGTTCTAGTACTTTCCTTATTTTACCTACATTTTACCGCAAAGTCCTTTTTGACTCTAGGAAGTTGAGTCATTGTCGGTGTAG
This sequence comes from Dysphania ambrosioides, assembly GCA_026401315.1. Lineage (NCBI taxonomy): Eukaryota > Viridiplantae > Streptophyta > Magnoliopsida > Caryophyllales > Amaranthaceae > Dysphania > Dysphania ambrosioides. Next base: position 25,384,055 of record CM048661.1, on the reverse strand, counting down.
AGAGATAAAGGTCAAGTATATTGAGCAAGCATGACAATTAAGATGTCGAGTCATAAGTTATTATCAGTACTTTTTTTTTGTTCAACTCCCTCAAGGAGTAATGAGAAGCTAATTCCTTAAGGATGGAATTGAAGCTTTGGAAGATTGTGGTTATGTCTTAGTTTAGGTGTATGAAAGCTATAGTTTCCTACACTTTCTTGGTTATCCTTTATTCATACTTATGCATTCTTTAGCATATTTTCTCTTACTATTTACACTAGTGGAAAAACCCTCATATGCTCCGGTCTTTTTGAGGCTTTATGCTCCGGTTTTGACCCGAAGTAGATATAACAGGAGCATATTTAAAAGACTTTACGCTCCGGTTTAAACCGGAGCAAAAAATACACTTTCTGCTCCGGTCCACTGAAAACCGGAGCATAAAGTTTATATTTTTTTTTTTGACCAGCCAGGCAAGACTCGTGCAATCTACACTCTGACTATGTTTCCATTAGAATCCATGCTCTTTTTGTACTACTTGGTGCAAGATTACAATCAATGACTCCCAAAGTCTCCTATACTAGTACTATAACATTGTAGGACCCTGTTATGGAATACACACAAATTATCAGCAAACTTCAAACCAATTTATATCCATTGCGTGGCATAAGATGCAGGTTTAGGGGCCTGTGTTCTCTTCCACCTTCTTCTCTTAACATTTTTCTGTCTTCGCATTCGTGGATGCAAATCTAAACTCACATCCGCTCCCTTTTAAACCCGATGAAGATAAACTATGTTAAAATCACTCTTATCAATGATAAAGTTAACATGACCACGTAATGTTGCAAAATTGATACTAAATACAGTTAGGGGCAAGGAATCGTGCAAACTTGTCTCTTATTTCTTTGATTTCGTCAATGGTGAAAGGCTCATCTCTTGATCCGACGAAAACCTAAATGTAGCCACCATATAATAACGCAATTAGATTACCAACCTCTATTAATATAATTCTTAGCATGATTTATACAAGCATATGGAGGCATAAAGTATATATAAAAGTTTTCAAAAAATTTCGGCAGAGTTTCCCCTGTAAAATGAACATTTTCCCAATTTTTAATCCAAAAAACCTGTGAAATACAATTCTACAATTCAACAATTCAACAAACCAACACACAACAACAATACAATGCCATCCCACATCAGTCGTTCGATTGATGCCGGCCATACAATCACATCCTCCATGTTCATAAACATCGACTTTACTTCATATGACGACATTGCTTACTATATAAATTTTACTAAAGGAGTTAGATATACCTTTTCTACATCATCGACTGTTGTGGCAGAGGTGACTAAATCATACATAAATCTCATCACATAATAGCCACAATCTACCCCGTTTTGTTGTTGTGCGCACTAAGTGGAGATGAAATGAATATTCATGTCTTCATCTTCTTATAAGACTGAGATCTATCTCTCTTCTTAGAAATCCATCCACTCACTAACTTTGACTTGAAATCTCTAAATCTCTCTGCAACAGCTGAAAGGAAAATATCCTTCTTGCTTTGATCGGGTTGAATATGAAATAAATTCTACAAAAAAGGAAAATTTGGATAGTTAGCATTTAACTATACTATCAAAAAAATTGAATTCAACAAATCTAGCAACAATGCGTAGGTTAACATTAAGTACTTGCTTACCACTGTATCTTCCCATATTGATTTCTTTAGACCCTCTGGCACCTCACTCCATGCGTACAAGATGGAAATTTTGCGCATACAAATGCCAAGTTATGTTCCATACTGTCTACGCCACTTTCCACATGGTTGACCCAAGCTATTGTACTCAAGGTGCATTGGTTCTGTCACTTTAAGATTCTTCGTAGGACCTCTCCCTTTCCTCTTCTTAGAACTCTCTTTACTAGTAGAGGAAACTTGATGGGAAACTTGTGGTTGTTGAGGTGTCACCATAATACCACGTTCTTCTGTGGTTAAGTCAATTGGTGGGGCTTGGTCTGCCATCAATTCATGTTGTTCCCACCTAGATGAAACCTCATCGTAAGCCCTATCTTCGGAGTCTCCTTTATCCTCCTCCATCTCTACATCATACTCTTTATCATCATGGCTATGCCCATCCTGAACATCATCTTCCTCAGGAAGTATGCCATCCCTAAACAGATTCATCGTACTGTAGATCTCAGGGCAAGTGACAATATAGAAACTGTAGCATAAATTCAAAACAAAATCCCAGTGTGAGTAACAACAAAAATTCATGTGAATGCTTCAATCAATATGAAAGGATTATAATTTATATTCACACTTGACCTTTTTCAACAAGACTGAGACCTTTGACACCGAACTCAACTCCGTTCTCAAGTCTGGTGTTCGTCAACTTCAACAATTAATGACTGCTAAAAACCTGAAAGAAATGCAACATCATAAGTTGCATATCCAAATAAATAACGCAACCAAAAAACAAGTCTATAACAAGTGGGCACAACAAGTCTAAAATCAAGTTTATCATACCTAGTACATTACTTATCAAAATTCAAATGTATTCCTTATGTGTGATCTACACGCATGTAACCTATGTCACCATCTCCATCGTCACCGGATTTTTCTCTATGTGCATAACGTCGAGGCAATGTCTAACCTGTAGATCTCTCCAATATGGAAGCTTCCAAAATATTGAGTTTTTCTTCCATAACCCTTCACCCCCTTGTCCAGGTTTACCAAAAACTGTTTCAACCCCCTTAACCTGTTCGTAAACCTCATACCCGGTTAACGGTCGACAAGCTACACGCTCTTCAACCTCTCCATCGAATGCCTTCTTTTTCTTACGATAGGGGTGATCACGTGGGAGAAACTTCCGATGTGGCATGAAGACATGTTTGCACTTAGGAATCCACGTAGCTTCCATGTCATTGATACAAATTGGGCATGCTTTCTTCCCTTTATTCTTATACCCGGATAAGTTACCATATGCAGGGAAGTCATTGACAGTGCATAAAAGCATTGCAAGCAATGTGAACACTTCATTAGCATGTGCATCGTACACAGAAACCCCTTCATCCCACATCTTTCTCAAATCCTCAACGAGGGGTGCAAGATATACATCAATATCATTTCCCGGTTGTTTAGGACCAGAGATTAGAAGAGAAAGCATAATGTACTTACGTTTCATGCACAACCAAGGAGGCAAATTATAGATAACTAAGAGTACCGGCCATGTACTGTGTTGAGAACTAAGAGTCCCGAATGGGTTCATTCCATCAGTACACAGTCCGAGCCTCAAATTACGATCTTCATCCCCAAATGTCTTATGCAACCTATTAATAGTCTTCCAATCGGGAGAATCAGCTGGATGTGTGAGGAGACGACCTTTCTTCACCCTATCTGCATGCCACCTCAAATTCATAGCATCTTTCTTTAGAGAAAACAGGCGCTTGAATCTTGGAATTATTGGAAGATACCATAACACCTTAGCTGGAGGACCTTTAGCACCTCGAGCCCCTTTACGCTTATAACGCGATAACCCACAACGCGGACACTCTTCTAAGCTCTCATGTTCCTTTCGATACAATACACAATCATTCGGACAAGCATGTATCTTCTGATACTCTAAGCCGAAAGGGCACATGAGCTTTTTGGCATAATATGTTGATTTTGGAAGTTCATTTCCATCAGGAAACATATCACCTAACACTTCCAATAAACTTGTGAAACTAGTATCACTCCAGTTGAACTTTGACTTAACATTGAAAAGTGTCAACACGGCTGTTAGTTTGGTGAATTTTGTACATCCAGGGTAGAGAGGCTTCTCAGATGCTTCTTTCAGCAAATCAAAAACACGAGGACGTTTTCCTATCTCATCCTCAGCCCCTTCCATTATCTCATCAACACGATTTATGTCCCCATTCATATCCTCTTCATTTTCATACTCATTATTCTCCACCATATGAGCAACATCTTCTTCTTCATAGACATTATGAGGAACAATGTTTCCTTTGTAAACTCCCTCCTCACCATGCCAAACCCAGACATGATATTGAGGCCTAAATCCACGCCGAAGTATATGCTCCCTAAGGATGTCAATGCCATCGACCTTTGATACATTTCCACACTTGACACATGGGCAATAGAATCCGGTTTCCCCTGTCCTAGTTTGGTGCTCGATAGCATTACTACAAAATTCCAAGACCCCATCCACAAATTCTGATGATTCAATGCTACCATACATCCATGAACGATCTTTTTCCATCCTCTGATTAATCTAGACAGTACAAGTAATGTGTAAGTCTTGAATGAGTTCCTTGAAAATAAAGAGCATTTCGAAATGAGTATTGAAATTAATATTGCAATTTACTATAAGAATGACATTTTTATTATTAGTGAGAGTACTCCTAAAGATTCCCTTATCAAGTTATGGGGACAGAGGTAGTATGGATGTATTAGAATAGATTAGCCTTATGAAATCAATTAGTTTGTTGCCGCTATTATCCTAAGCTCCTTGTAATGGTTTGGTGTATTAACTAGCCAAACCCTCATCTATAGCAAGATGGGTTACGCTTTACTTATTTAAATTGATAGTGATCTTTTTATTTAATGTTGTTCCAAATTTGATAATGCTTCATTTGCGCACTTAATAATAAGATCGATAAGTTTAGTGCAATTGATGATCAAGTTTTGGAGTGCAACTAATTGGCATTAGCAAAGGACCAGATTCACTTTGGGAAGCACACTTAGAGAATATGGACAATTCCCTTAAAGCTAAAACCAGACTGTAAGGTTGCATATGCTATTGGGTCCAATTTCAAGACTGTAATTAGTGTCCCATGAGATTATACAACCAATCATTCATACTCTACACGGTCGAACAGGTATGTTGTGTAATCAAGCCACTATCCATTTATATGACTATTAAACCTCAATTATTAGTACCTCTTATATATTATATGTAGATGTCGGACGTCCGTCATTGGATAACTCAAGTCATTTAAACAACCATACAAATAAAAAAACATTGAAAGCATACTAAATACTTTGCTATACCTTCAAAAACACATCAAGGAAACATGAGCAGTGGAAGAACATGGATAGTAGCAGGCCTTCAACATGGACGTTGTCCCCTCAGACCCTTTTCTCCATGTGTCCAATAGATGCATCCATATTCTGTTTTTGAGAATTTCTATTGGCAGTAACATCAATCATCTTATATCATCCCTTCATAATCTGTAGTGTCCTTCAGTGTAGGTCATTGTACCAAGGTCTGCTAGGGATTACTTAAACTATCCTCTAAATAGGGAAGGCTATGGCTATACTCCTCTAAAGATTAGTATATATCTCAAAACTTTCCATGATCTCTCAATTGAAGTGACCCAAGACTGCCCTAAAATATACAACACTAATCTTTCTTTAGTGAAGTCCCCACAGAAAGGCAAGGGCACACTGCATACTGCACCCCTTCAGGATAAGCTAGGTCCTCAAATACTACCTAATTCCACCTTAACCTGCTCGTAAAAATTGAAGTTTAACAAGGAGTATAGTAATTTGTATAATGATACGATACATCCTATCAAAGAGGCTGGATTTAATGATTTAATCCTTATTATACTCAGTATTGTAGTTTAATTATACTACCTAATTGGTTAATTTCTTCTCTACATTAAACAATATACCCATCGATCTTATCCCTCGTTATCACATTCGTATTTCATCGCATGTTACTATCCATGTTACTACCCATAGAGTGAATTTTCTAAATAAACATATACGTAGCCCTATTTAACCCAATCCACCGAATTGAGCCCTCCAAATCTATCTTATTACTACATAGCCATACAAACTCTCCTTAAGTAATTACCTAACTTATCCAAACATCATGCATGTCGCACCTAATTATAATTACTGAATAAAACACACTTAATAATATTTATCCAAAGAAAGAGAAAAATTTAAGGAACCTACCTTTTGGCGAAATTGGCTGGTAGGAATTTAGTATATTCTTCCGTGTAATTACCCAGGTGTTTGAATTTGTGGATCGAATTCTCAAGGTTGAAGAAGGGGCGTTGCTATTGATGAATGCGGTTGTGGTGTTAGTTGTAGGGGTTTGCATTCGCAATGTTGAAGAAGGGGTGGTTATGGTGTTGTTGTTAACGAATGTTGTTGTAGTGTTAATTGTAGGGGTTCGAATTCGCAAGATTGAAGAAGGGGGCTTGAAGAAGGTGCGGTTATGGTGTTGCGCAGTAGGTTTGAATTATTTTGGCTTAAAGAAGGGGCGGTTATATGGCTGCTGGGTTGCACGCATATAAGATATATGCTCCGGTTGTTTATAACCGGAGCCTTAAGTCCTTATTGCTCCGTTTCTTAGATAACCGGAGCCTTAAATTCATTTTATGCTCCGGGTGCGAGAAAACCGCAGCAGCTATCAACATATTTATAAGTACAAAAAAAACAACGAATCATCCATAAGCTTATACTCCGGTTTTATGAAGAACCGGAGCATATATGCAGTAGTATTTGGCAATTTTTCCACTAGTGTTAGAAAGTTGAACATCCAACACGAGAGTGTCTCATGAATGCCCACTTGTTACATCTTCTTTTTACTTCTCTTTATTTCTTTTAGAGTCTCTCTTTTTAATCTTAAGAATGCTTGCATTGATTTTTTTGTTTTGAGAGTACGGGTTAACTCCTAAGAAACCCTTACAAGAGCACGCTCGTCCTCTTAGGAAATTAGAGGGTTTAAAGGGCTTGTTGATTGTATATAAAATCAATCGTGATTCCTACAAAAGTGAGTTAGGGCTATTGTTTTCCTTAGTGTTTTTAGTTTTTAATGCTTTCCATCCTTTGTTCTAGAGTCTTGCTCGAGGACGAGCAAGAGCCAAGCTTAGGGGAATTTGATGAGAGACATTTATGTCACTCATTTATATCTTCCTAGAAAGGTTTCTTACACTTTTTGGCCCGAGTTCATCCTATTTTATCCCATTATTCATCACTTTGTGCGTAGCCTAAGCTTAGGAGCATTTCTCGTGTTTTTGCCTTATTTTCCTTGATTTCCTGTTATATTTTTTTACTTTTATGCATGTTTTCGTGGCTTAATGTAGGTATCTAATGAGCCCGAGCATGAAAACCGAAGAATGGAGGTGCATAATAGAAAAGTTGAGAAGATAAGCCAAGACGCCACTCAAAATTGGAACCAAGAGGCCTCTCAAGAGAAAAAAAAGGCTTGAACGGGCGCTTCCTCTGTCACAAGCGGCCGCTCAGTTCAATAACTGAGCAGGTAGAGAGCTCGAGTAAATGTTAAGCAGTCTCCAAGAGGGCGGTTATTGGCCTAAGCGACCGCTCATGGTTGTACTAAGAGGCCACTCATGGTTGTATTGAGCGGCTGCTCAATTCACTAGATACAAGATATTTGGGTTTATGAGTGAGCACTTAACTCTAAACTGAGCACTCACTTCGTTGTTTTTTGGCAGTTCCATAGCTTGTTCCAACTCTTCTATAGGAATTAAGTAGGGCTACAAAGGCATGAAGGAAGGCATTATTCGATAGGATATTCATTAACAGTAGTTTTAGCCTTGTTTTAGACCTAGAGAGATAGCTTAGGGTTTCTTCAATATTCTTTTACAGAACTTTAGTTTATTAGTAGATTTATCATTGGTTTTTAGTACTTTCATCGTCTTTGCGATAATCAATTGTCAAACATCCGTTTCTTATAAATATATCAGTATTTCTTTCACTTTCTCTTGCTTTATAGTTTGTAGTTTCAATTTATTTTTTGCTTTCTTCAATTTGTGTTTGATTATTATTAGTTTTTTTTCATTGTTTTGTCAATCTTTATTTGTGATCGGTAGTATATCCATCATTATTCATGTTGCGATAATTTCTAGTTTAGTCACGAGTAGTTATATTACTTAGGGGATAGGGTGAAAACCCAATCCTGAGCTTGGATGATGTTTAGAATATGGACTTGGTTTCTTAATGATTAATGTTTGATTTGATGGTTGGTTTTGGTTGGAGTCTAGATTGGCCATATAGATTTCTTCCATTTGCTTTCCTAGGTCGAAGACATTAGAAATGTAGATTTAGGTAGTGACCCAATGTTAAATGTTGTTGACTTACAAGCTATTGATTATTGATTTGAATCTATTGTGTTGCTTGGATGCATTAGAATACGATTAGGCGAGAAATCTCAATTATAATTCCCTTCCTTGAAGATGATTGAGAGGTTGATTCTTAGTTAAAATCCCTTCCTTGCAGCATGTTTTGGTTCGATTTATAGGTCGCTAGTGAGTTAGTGAGCCTCATATTATCTCATTTTGAGTCCATTTTCCAGTTTTAGCTCATTTTTATGAGGAATAGGTGTTGAATCCCAAATCCCTAGCATTTTTACCTTTATAGAACAAATCCTTTAGAACCTCGCAATAGATTTTAGTTAGATTTAGCCTTAATCTTTGCTTTAGTTTGAGCTAGCTTGTAGTTGAACTACTAGAGTTAAGTAGTTATTAGAAGCCATTCACTATAGATTCGACCCTTACTTGTCCATTACTTATAATAGGTTAAGTCAAGGTTTTGTTGATAGTAGGTTTCGTGACGACAGATATCTAACTCTATCAGAAGCATAAGTATGTTATGTTATCACTTCTAATATCAAGGCCCAAGAAACTTGAGAATAACATTGATGTTTATCTTGCTCCCCTCATTGAAGATTTGGAGTTGTAGTGGGATGAAGGTATGCATACCCTGAAGAGACTTTTACACTCCATGCCATGTTGTTCTGTATCATTAATGACTTTCTAGCATATGAGAACTTGTCAGGGTATAAGGTGAAGGGAAAGAAAGTCTGCCTGATTTGTGTGGATGATATGGACTCAACATACTTGCCACATTTTGGAAACACGTGTATCTTATGCATCGAAGGTAAATGAATGGGTTTCATCCTTATCGTAAGGGAAAGACCTCATTTGATGGTAAAGTTGAGCAATGTAGAGCCCCTATACCATTCATTGGTAGTGAGGTTTATGACTATTGAGTTCCTTAAGTTTTGATGTTTTGAATGATGACAAACAGTTAAAGGAAACAGGTCACAAGAAGTTGGAACTGTCTCCTTGACTGCTATGCTGTAAAGCAGTCACATATTATCTATTGCATGTTAACCATGTTATACGTGCAGTAGTTAAGCTGATTCCAAGACTTGGAGCATAGAAGCCTTTCGAAGACATTCGAAGAAAGATACCTTGCTCAAGATGAAGCATTCAAGGAAGATTCAAGTCTTGAAGATTACATGAAAAGAAGATCATTTGTAATTTACTGTTAATCTAGTTTTTCATGTAATGTGCTCCGTAGTATGACTTATATGAATTCTAGTACAAAGCTGGAACAGAATTCATAACTTACTTAATTCAGGGAACCAGGTTCAGGGAACCGGGTTTACTGAATGGAATATCAAGCTGCGTATCTTTGAAAAGATTTTGTAAAAATATTTTCTAAAGAATTATTTTTGGAAAATATATTGAGCAGCTGGTAGATTAGATGAGAATATATTGGTTACCTAAAAACTAGGTGTATTTACCTTATTTGATTCTATCTATATGATTAAGTCAAATAAGATAAATACTTTTCTAAACTCACATAAGGTGACAGCTCAAACGATTATGTGATTTTAGGAAAGCTAGGGTTTTTGTAATCATATATATAAACTCATCTAATCAACCTAATAATACAAGTCTATCACGTGAAGAAAACTGAGTTTATTTCTAGAGAGCATTATATATACACACTTAACCTTTCATTAAGTCATATACACGAGCACCAATAGAACTTATATTTTTCTCTCATATTAGCTTTTAGAAGCAAGATCAAAGGAGAGTTTGATTCTGTAAAGAGCCTTCAACAGAGGGGTTGATAGGCTGGAAGAGTGTTTGTGAGTTCAAACACAAAAGGGCTTACTAGTGTAAGTCGAGTGCACACTCGGAGTAGAGTGTGGGGTGAACTGGTTCCCGGAGTAGGGAAACAGTTGAGTGTCTGCGTTCTTTGTTTTTCGGAGTAGATTAATAAAAGAGCATAGAGTAGGAGAACGTAGGCCTGAGTTGGCTGAACCTCGTTAAATTGTATGTCTTCCTTTATTGCTCTACATACATTCCGCTGCTAATAGGAACCAGCACAACTGGTTCCTCCCACAGATCGAAAAAGGGAGAAAAATAGGCCAAGACTATTTAACACTCAATTCACCCCCCCCCCTCTTGAGTGCTCTAAAACCTTCAATTGGTATCAGAGCCTAGGCTTCTCATAAGAGTAACATCTAGAGAAGTCAAGTATGAGTACTCATGAATTGAACGCTATGAGCTACGACAATAAGACAACAAAGTTCAATGGTAACAACTATGCTTGGTGGAAAAACAGGATCAAGAATGTGATCATGAGAATTGATTATGAATGTTGGCCAAAAATGGTCCCAACATCATCTTCAAGACAGATGAAGAGGGAAACAGGATTCCAAAGAAAGATAGTGAACTAGTTACTGCTGATTACAAACTGCTGGAGAAGAATGCCAAAGCAATGTCAATTCTACAACAGGCTATAGGTGAGACTGAAACAAACTGGATCTCAGATTGCAACAATGCAAAAGAGATTTGGGATACCCTCGAACTTGCTTTTGAGGGAACCAGCGAGGTAAAAAGGTCCAAAATTGATTTACTTATGTCTAAGTATGAATTGTTTGCTATGAATAAAAATGAAAAGATTATGACTGTTTTCATAGATTTATGACAATAGTTAATGATCTTAGATCTCTTGGTAAGAACTTTTCTGATGAGGATCTTGTGAGAAAAGTTTTGCGCAGTTTGACAGATGCATGGACATCCAAGGTAACAGCAATATATGAGGCAAAGGATTTATCAACTTTATCTCTGGAACAACTGATTGGTTCTCTCATGACTCATGAAATGCTAATTGATTCTAAGTCTGAGAAGGAACCAGCCAGAGGAACAGCTCTTAAGGGAACAATAGAAGAAGAAGAAGATGAGATTGGCATGATTGCTAAAAGATTTGAAAGAACTCTTCATGATCAAAGGAAGAATTTCAAAGGTAAGAACTTTAAGAAATCTAACTCTTCTTCTGTAGGTTGCTTCAAGTGTGGAGATAAGAGACATCTTATTCGAGATTGCCCTAAGTGGAAGGACAAACAATCCAAATCTGGAGATAAACGGGCCTTAAAAAATGCAATGATAGCAGCCATGTGGGGTGATTCTGATTCAGGGTCTGATGAAGATGTGGAATCACCTAACTCTGATGTTTGTTTGACGGCCTTCACAAACATTCAGGAGAACATCACTGACTCAGGAACCAGAGGGGGAACCAGTACATTCAGAAAATGCTTAATGGCAAAGAAGGATGTGCTACACGAACACAAGGTAAACTTAGAACAAGTTAGGAAAGATATGCATGAATATGATAGAGATAATATGCTTGAATGTATTGACTCATTATTAGATGAATGCTATAAACTTGGTGAAACTTACATAACTGGCAAAAGAAAACTTAAAGAAAAACGTGTTGAATGTGAAATTGCTGTTGCTAGTTGTGATCACCTAGAAGAAGTTTGCTTTGAATTGAAAAATCAAGTAGCTGAACTAGAGGTTGAATTGGACAAGTGTAAGATGGAACTGGAGAAGGAAAGGTCTTCTAAATCTGACTGTCCTAGTGATGGTGAGGAAGATCTGACCTCCTAGCTCCCCAGAGACTTATCAGCTGCTAGTGAATCTCTTAATTTTTCAGTAGCCATTGGTAAAGCAAATTCCTGTAGTAGAACTTCCTTGTTGGAAGCCTTTGAAATATTAGATCACAACTTGGAAGAAATACACAAAGATTTTGTTTCACTTAAGGCTGCTCAGTTCACTGTTTCCCCTACATGTACCAATGTTAAGATTAGTGATGTAATAGATGAGTATGAAGATACTATTTGTGATTTGCATGCTGAGATTCATAAACTGAAAAAAGATAAGCAATCAGTAATTGTTGACATGACTATTGATCCTATAGTTTCGAAACTTAATTTACAACTTGAATCCTTAAAAAGTGATTTTGATTTTCTAAAAGATAAAAACGATTTGTTGATTAAGAATCTTGAAACCAGAGAGAAAGAACTTCATGAAAGTCATAGACATGTTGAAAAATTACTGACTGCACAGGAAACTTTGAATTCTTTAATTTCATTTAAAAGTTACAAAGGAAGAGTTGGTCTTGGATATACTAGACAGAGAACCAGGACTAACTGGTCCCCTAGGGAAACCACGTGGGTTAAAGAATTCAAAAGAGGTAAGTATGTAATGATTAAAGAGATGCATGTTTGTTATCATTGTGGAATGGATGGGCATAAGATACATGAGTGTCCTGCTAAGAAGAACAATGAGAATAAGAACAATAAACATATGAAGGTGGTCGGGAGAAGAAAAGACCAACAAGAGCCTAATGTCGTTGAAAAGGGACCCAAACATGTTTGGGTTCCTAAAACTAATGTTTGATTTGTTCTTGCAGGCTAAAGTGAAAGGAGATACCTATTGGTATTTGGACAGTGGATGTTCAAGACACATGTTCGGGGATAAAAGTCAATTCCTTTCACTAGTAGCCTTTGACGGTGGAAGTGTCACCTTTGGAGATAACAGCAAGGGAACCATCACTGGTTTAGGTAAGGTAGGTAAGACACATTCAAATGCAATTGATGATGTATATTATGTTGAGGGCTTACAACATAATCTCTTGAGTATTTCTCAATTATGTGATAAAGGTAATAGAGTTGAGTTTCAAGCTAATCTTTGTCACATAGTTAATTCTCAAACAGGCGAACTTGTATGTGAGGGAACCAGGAAGCATGATTTTTACATCACCTTTCTGGATAAAATTCCTCAAGACAAGTCTGTTTGTTTGAAAGCTGTTTCTGAAAATAACCAATGGATTTGGCATAAGAGATTTGGACATGCTAGCTTGACACTTTTGAACAAATTAAGGTCTCGTGATTTGGTGGTAGGACTTCCTAACATCACTTATGAGGCAGTTAAAGTTTGTTCAGAATGTGTTAAAGGGAAACAGGTTAAAATCTCTTTTAAGCCTAAAACTGTTTTGAGTACCAGCAGACCCTTCGAACTTGTACACATTGATTTGTGTGGTCCTATGAGGATACAAAGTCAAAGAGGTCATAGATATGTCTGTGTTATGGTTGATGATTATTCCAGGTACACTTGGGTAATAATGCTATATTCAAAATATGAAACATTCGATGAATGGGTAGCATTGGTGAAGCAAGTGGAGAACCTGCTCTCTCACAAGCTAGTCTCGGTAAGATCAGACCATGGTACTGAATTTGATAATGCTAACATTATTGAATATTGTAGGGAACAGGGAGTTAGTCACAACTTCTCAGCCCCAAGAACACCACAGCAAAATGGTGTTGTTGAAAGAAAGAATAGAACTCTTGAAGAGATGGCCAGAACAATGCTCATTGAGAGTGGTCTCCCTAAGAGTTTCTGGGGTGAAGCTGTGGACACTGCTTGCTATATCTTAAATAGAGGTCTCATTAGACCAAAGATAAATAAGACTCCCTATGAACTCCTTAGAGGTCGAAAGCCTAATATTGCATACTTTCGTGTATTTGGATGCAAATGTTATATTCATAACAATGGGAAGAACCAACTTGATAAATTTGATCCTAGGAGTGATGAGGGAATCTTTCTTGGATATTCTCCTCAAAGCAAAGCATATAGAGTCCTTAATAAAAGAACTTTGTGTGTTGAGGAGAGTGTGCATGTCATCTTTGATGAATTTAACATGTCTTCTGAGATTGCGCAGGTACAACCTGATGAAATGATTGGATTGATGGAGTTTACTGGGAACCATGATATTGGTCCCCTAAATGAAGTGCAAGCAGATCTAGGCTCACTTGATACTCCACAAAATAATGATAATAAGGAGCCTAGAGAAGAAAATAAAGACAATTCAGAAGAGGAACCAAGACCAAATAGTTCCTCAAGTGACAGACAGGTAAGGAGTTCAGGGGGAATGAATGAAGATGCCCCCCCTGAACCTGAGGTAAGTAATGTTAATGGAAATAGTGTGAATATGAATCTTACTGGTTCCGAAGAAATTGATGAGATTCATGATCATGCTGGTTCCAAATCAAATGAAGAAGCACAAAATGATTTCTCTTTTAAAAGTTTCAAATATCAATCTTCTCATCCTCCAGATCAGATCATTAGTGATATTAATAAAGGAGTTCAAATGAGAAGAAATATTTTTCAAAACTTTTGTGTCTTTTATTCTTTCCTGTCTAATATAGAGCCAACTGACTAAAAAATGGCACTGACTGATCCTGATTGGGTTCTAGCAATGCAGGATGAATTAAATCAGTTCCATAGGAACCAGGTTTGGCATCTTGTACCTAGACCAAAGGATAGGTCAGTTATTGGTACAAAATGGGTCTTCAGAAACAAATTGGATGACCTAGGTACAATAGTCAGAAACAAAGCTAGGCTAGTGGTGCAAGGTTACAATCAATAAGAAGGGATTGACTATGATGAGACTTTTGCACCAGTAGCTAGGCTAGAGGCAATTAGGATTTTAATTGCTTATGCTGCTCACATGAATATGAAATTGTTTAAGATGGATGTAAAGACTGCCTTCCTAAATGGATATTTGAAGGAAGAGGTATATGTAGAGCAGCCACCTGGTTTTGAAGACAAGCTATTTCCCCAACATGTTTACAAGTTAGACAAAGCTCTATATGGATTGAAGCAAGCTCCAAGAGCTTGGTATGAAAGATTGTCTAAGTTCTTAATGGAGAATGATTACAAGAGGGGAACAGTAGACAAGACACTGTTTATCAAGGCCAGGGGGAACAACTTGATTATAGTACAAATTTATGTTGATGATATCTTATTTGGTGCTACTAATCAAGTACTATGTGATGAGTTTGCTAATCTTATGCAGAGTGAGTTTGAAATGAGCATGATGGGAGAACTAGGATTCTTTCTAGGATTGTAGATTAAGCAAATGGAGAATGGAACCATGATACATCAGCAAAAATACTTGAAAGAATTGCTGAAGAAATTTGGCATGGAAAACAGCAAGGCTTATGATACACCTATTCCCACATCCACAAAATTAGATAATGATCTAAAGGGAAAAGATGTTGAAGCCACACTTTATAGAGGAATGATTGGTTCCCTTCTCTATCTAACAGCTAGTAGACCTGATATTGTGTTTTCTGTTGGATTGTGTGCTAGGTTTCAAAGTAATCCAAAGGAATCTCACTTGAAGGCTGTTAGAAGGATACTTAGGTATCTTATGGGAACAACAGACTTATGCTTGTGGTACCCCAAAGGGAGTGCAATTGATCTTATTGGGTACACTGATGCAGACTATGCTGGCTTTCTTGTTGATAAAAAGAGCACATCAGGTATGGCACACTTTCTTGGCTCCTGTCTAATATCATGGGGTTCTAAAAAGCAAAACTCAATGGCCTTATCCACAGCAGAGGCAGAATATATTGCAGCAGCTTTATGCTGCTCCCAGCTACTATGGGTAAGGAACCAGCTGAAGGATTTTGGTGTTGTTTATAATAGTGTTCCTATATTTTGTGACAACACTAGTGCAATTAATATTTCTAAGAATCCAGTTCAGCATTCCAAAACCAAACATATAGAGATTAGACATCATTTTCTGAGAGATAATGTAGAAAAAGGTTTAGTGGAAGTATTGTTTTGCAAAAGTGAAGATCAAATAGCTGATATCTTCACAAAACCCTTGTGTAGAGAAGTTTTTTGTAATTTAAGAATCTTACTAGGTCTAGTTAGATTTTAGTCTTTGGCTTCATCTATTTCCCTCAATGATTGGTTAGAATGGTATTCTCTTGTATAGTATATGTACATACCTATGTCGAAATCCTTCAAGTTTTATGTAAATGTTTTGAGATCTCAAAAGGATTAAAAATCATTGTTGCAAGAAACAGGTGAAATTAAACTATGTTGCCAGAAACAGAATGAAGTGGTTTTAATCAAGTATCAGGAAAGGGAAACAGCAGATCAGCACTGATATGTCTTCCGAATAATATTTTCATATCTTTGGAAGATTATTATAAGATATTTTCCTTTTAGAAGGAAATAATCTTATTTCAGTCATTTACCATAAAAATAATGGCAAATCAATCACTTGCCTAGTTTATAGGATGGTTAAGATATTTATGGCAAGTAATGATAGCTATCTTGCCAATTTTTAAAACTTGTCATACTTATCAAATCAATTAACCGTCATTTTTTTGAATTTCCATATTTCTGTTTTGCTTCAAATATATATATAGAACCCTTTATGCAGCTTCATTCCTTCTCATTCATCACTCTCCTTCTCTCTTTTGCGTGCTGCTCAACCATCAGAGTGCTGTCCATCATCTTCATTCTCAATTTCTCTTTCACAATGGGAAGAAAGATAGTAGCTTCATCTAGGAGAGGAAGAGGAAAGGGGTCTGCTAGTGACTCCACTCAATCTAGAGGAACCCCCATCATTGTTCCACCTACCTCTCAACAAAAACAAACCCAATTTGAACCTTCATCACCCAATGTAGCTTCATCACCTTCAGAAACTCCTACCACAATCCCAGATTCCCCTCAAAAATCCTCCTCACCACCAAAATCGACCAAACCCTCATCAAAACAACCTAAGCCTATCTTCCATCCTCCAGAAACTGATGACTCTGTCATCAAGGAACCTGTACCATCTCAGGGGGAACAGGAGACAAAAGCTCAGCAATCTGTGAGCCAAGGAGTGGAGGTTAGTAGTGCTGAAGAGCACAGTGACGAAGTAGAAGTGGTTGAGGTTACTGGGTTCAAAGAAGGATCACTAGAGGAAAAGGTTAGGAGAAGTGGTCGTTTCACACGTTCTTCTGTAAAAAGGAAAATTGATGATAGCCAGGAGGATTAGTCTGCTGATTCTGTGCAAAGAAACAAGAAAAAGAGGTTGCCTGCTTCAATCTCTCATACTTCAAAAGGTAAATCTGTAGAATCTATTCCTACTGGTTCTATTGATTTAAATTCTAGACTAGTGTTGTCTGGGTGTGGTGTTGAAAAAGGATTTTTTGATATTGCTGCATTATCTGAGTTCAAGGAGTTGCTTGATTATCAAGGTTGGTTAAAGTTGTTTGATGTTTGTGTTGTAAATGTGTCTGGAGTTAGGGAATTTTATGTTAATATCAAGCAAATGCCTGATATGTCCATAAATTCATGTGTGAATGGGGTTGATGTCAGTTTATCAGTTGCCTCTCTGTCAAGTCTGTTAAGTATACCAAGAGATGGTTTTGATAAGTACTCAGGTGACTGGTGGCCCATGCTTGTTGGGTCACACCAGAGGAGATATATGCTTTTATGTTTGGAGGGAAGATGCCAAAAAAGCCAGGGGTTCTTAAGTCTGTAAATTTGAAGGAACCAGTTATGCTTGTTCTACACTCTCTGTGTAACAAGGTTTTAATACCAAGGGCTCAGGGTAGAGGTACTGTGAGAATAATGGAAATGGTATTGATGTATCTGTTAATGAAGAAGGTGAAAATCAATCTTCCTGCATTAATGTTGGCCCATATGATGAACTGCCATGGGTCATCTCATCACTCCTTGCCTTATGGATCCTTTATAACCCACGTGGTCAATTCTAACAATGTACCCCTGAGTGGTTCCACTGTCCAGTTACAGTGTTTACCAGGGTCATCTTAAAGCAGAAGGGTTCAGATATAAGTGGGGATCAGCTGCTGTTTAAATCAGAGGAACCAGTGGAGGATGTGAGATCTCCAACAAAGAAGAATAAGAAAGTAGAGGAGCCAGTAGGTCAAACTCTAGTTCTTAAAAGGTTGGAGGATCAGGAGAATTTGCTTAAAAACATCATTGGTCTGGTCCAAGATTTATTCTCTTCTATTGATTCTAGGTTTATTAATCTGGAAAAGAAGCTTGCTGGATCTCATGATCAAGAAGCACCTGGTACAAGTGCTGCTGCTCCACAGTCTCCTCCTGAAGAAGAGATGCATGATGCTGAGGAAGGAGATGACGATGAGTAACCAGCTGATGATGGAGACCAAGATGCTGACAGAGAAGAGGAGGATGAGAATGATGAAGATTGATTCTGTTTTCTGTTTTTGTTTGCCTACCCTTTCTCTTATGACTAATTCTGTTGATTTGCTTCTTCCCACTCCATGAACTGTTCTTTTGATATGGAGTTGGGGTCTTTAATTTGTTGAACTTTGTTTGGTATTTGCTTTAAACAAATTTATTTCTGCTATGACATGCCTCGTTTGACTAATCTAATTTTTGCAGCATTTAACTTGAATAGTGGTTGATGCCACTGCATGGATGAGTACATTTAATAATTTGTGCATTTTATTTCTACTTGAGTATACTTTTTAATGATGCCAAAAGGGGGAAAGAGTTGAAGCTGAAGCCTAGGATCTTCTTAGCCTTTTAGGTTTTTAGATTAAGTCAAATAGGAGTCGAGTCAAGTTAACTTACGAATTTTTTTTTTAGTGTGTGTTCATTTTTTTTGTCTTAAAGATTGTTGATGTACTCAATCCTAGTTGAGTACTTTATTGGAGTTTGTATGTTTTCAATGTGCTTGGGTTGCAGGAACTTCAATTAGTTTGTCATCATCAAGAAGGGGGAATTTGTTGAGTTCCTTAAGTTTTGATGTTTTGAATGATGACAAACAGTTATAGGAAACAGGTCACAAGAGAGTTGGAACTGTCTCCTTAACTGCTATGCTGTAAAGCAGTCACATATTATCTATTGCATGTTAACCATGTTATACGTGTAGTAGTTAAGCTGATTCCAAGACTTGGAGCATAGAAGCCTTTCGAAGACATTCGAAGAAAGATACCTTGCTCAAGATGAAGCATTCAAGGAAGATTCAAGTCTTGAAGATTACATGAAAAGAAGATCATTTGTACTTTACTGTTAATCTAGTTTTTCATGTAATGTGCTCCGTAGTATGACTTATATGAGTAGGTAATATAAGTGTTTTAAGTGTGATAAGTCATGTTATGAATTCTGGTACAAAGTGGGAATAGAATTCATAACTTACTTAATTCAGGGAACCAGGTTCAAGGAACCGGGTTTACTGAATGGAATATCAAGCTGCGTATCTTTGAAAAGATTTTGTAAAAATATTTTCTAAAGAATTATTTTTGGAAAATATATTGAGCAGCTGGTAGATTAGATGAGAATATATTGGTTACCAAAAAACTAGGTGTATTTACCTTATTTGATTCTATCTATATGATTAAGTCAAATAAGATAAATACTTTCCTAAACTTACATAAGGTGACAACTCAAAAGATTATGTGATTTTAGAAAAGCCAGGGTTTTTGTAATCATATATATAAACTCATCTAATCAACCTAATAATATAAGTCTCTCACGTGAAGAAAACTGAGTTTATTTCTAGAGAGCATTATACACACTTAAGCATAAAAACCTTTCATTAAGTCATATACACGAGCACCATTAGAACTTATATTTTTCTCTCATATTAGCTTTTAGAAGCAAGATCAAAGGAGAGTTTGATTCTGTAAAGAGCCTTCAACAGAGGGGTTGATAGGCTCGGAGAGTGTTTGTGAGTTCAAACACAAAAGGGCTTACTAGTGTAAGTCGAGTGCACACTCGGAGTAGAGTGTGGGGTGAACTGGTTCCCGGAGTAGGGAAACAGTTGAGTGTCTGTGTTCTTTGTTTTTCGGAGTAGATTAATAAAAGAGCATAGAGTAAGAGGACGTAGGCCTGAGTTGGCTGAACCTCGTTAAATTGTGTGTCTTCCTTTATTGCTCTACATATATTCCACTGCTAATAGGAACCAGCACAACTGGTTCCTCCCACAGATCGAAAAAGGGAGAAAAATAGGCCAAGACTATTTAACACTCAATTCACCCCCTCCCCTCTTGAGTGCTCTAAAACCTTCAATGACCTTGTGAAAGGAATGGATAATGTGTTCTAAAAAACTATAAAACCCAGAGATGCTCAAGGGTTATGGATGAAACAATCAATATTTTGGAAACTTGAGTATTGGAAGTATTTACCCATTAAACATTGTCTTGATGTTATGCATATAGGAAAGAATGTTTGTGATTATGTCTTGGAGATGCTATAAAATATACCTAGTAAAACTAAGGTTGGTCCTAATTTCAGGAGAGATATGTAGACAATGAAGATTCGATCCAAGTTGTGGCCTGAAGACAAAACACCTAGAAATGAAAAAGGTAAATTAAAGTATCTTCCTCTAGTTTGCTACACTTTGTCCCGAGTAGGAAAATGATATTCTGTGAGTGTTTGTATGGGATCAAGGTTCTTAGTGGGTAATCATCAAATTTGAAGAATTTTGTGTCCATGAAAGATTTGAAATTAGTGGGTATGAAGTCTTATGATTGTCATGTTATGTTGCAAGTATTTCTACCCATTGCCATCCCTTCTTTTTTCCAAGCATGTTAAGGATTCAATCACTTGACTTTGTTCTCTTTTCAATAAAATATGTAGCAAGGAGCTTGATCCATCATGTTTGGATGAGTCATAGGCTAATGTTGTAAAGACCTTATGTCAAATAGAGATGAATTTTCCACCTTTGTTCTTTGATATTATTGTACATCTAGTTGTTTATTTGGTTCGAGAAATCAAGTTGTGTGGTCTAGAATTCCTAAGATGGGCTTATCCTTTTAAGAGATACATGGGTACTTTAAAGAAGAATGTAAGAAACTCAACACACCCTAAAAGGTAGTATAATTCAAGGTATACCCACAGAGGATGAAGAATCAATAGGAGACAATTAGGATCAATATACTCTAGAGGGGAGGGGGGGGGGGGGGGGGGTGAATAGAGTTTGGTCGTTTTTCGAATTTAGGCTTTCAAAGCTTTAAAATGGCTTTTAGATGCAAAAATATAATAGATTTGGTTTCAAGGGCTTTAAAGAAGGTTTTAGGATTTTGACTTGAAAATAAATACGAATAAAGTAAAGTAAATAAAGAGCGATAATGCAAATGTAAAGGGGACGATTATTTGTTATGAAGTTCGGCAATGTGCCTACGTCTCCGCCTAGTGTTTCCTACCCTTGGGATTTAATGACTTTTATTTCTTCCCTTAGAGATCTAAAGCCACCTTCAAAGATATTCACCCAATCTTCTTTACCTTAGCTTTCCCTAGCTACACTTTAGCACCTCAATTCCTAGAAATAAAAATCACGTCACTTTCACTAATCTTTGAGTATTATAACTTCTACTCAAAGTATATCTGTCTTTTCTTTTGATCTTTCTTTTTAACCCTCAAGAGATACTTTGTTTTTCTTTTCTCTCAATTCTAAATTACAATAAAGTAGTAACCGCTTAGAGAGAAAATATTTGTTTGAGTTTGCTTTTTAAGAGCAATGTGCCTACGCCTCCGCTTAGGGTTGATTGTGTATCATGTTGAAAGTTTGTTTTTCTTCAATGCTTCAGCATACTCTTTTATAGGAGCAATTTGCAATGGATAGATTTGAACATCAAGGTAACCATTGCTCTTAAATCAGAGCTTCATTTGACTGACTGCTTCAAAACTGTTTCCACATTTCTCGGGCAGTTATGAAAGTTGTTTCAAGGGACGTTAACCCTTTGAAATTTTGTTCAGAATTTGCAAAACTAACTCCACGAATATAGGGGACTTTGTTGAAGCAAATAAGTCTTGTTGTTTGAATAATTTGACTTGATTAGAAGTTGAATAACTTCAAACTCTCTTAGTAGTCATCCTTATCTTGCTTAACCACTTCACGAAACAAGGAACCGATACATGAAGACTTCAACCATGCGTTTTATCCCATAAATATAGTAACCGAGCTTAGTTTGAATTTGGTGTTTAAATTACAGCGAACACCCATCTTTATCTTGGCTCGATTATGAGAAATGGTTCCTGAAAAATAGCAACACACAACAACAAACACAATAGTAGCAATAGCAATACATAACATTATGTATTTGTACAAAATGTAGTACAAGACCATATGACTTCCATTACCTAAAAAATAGATTAAGTTAGTATATATCAAGGTGGAGTCTTCAGAGGAGGTAAATGAGTTTCTGGGTGAGTTCTTATCTAAGGGGGAAGCAATTGGGTTATCAAAATCGAGGCATAAAGGGAATGGCACTGTGGATTATAAGGAGATCTTAATTTCATTGCCGAAAGAGAGACAAGCTCATTTATTTGTTTTCTACCATATCATAGAGGTTCATCTTTACTTGGAAAGGCTTATGAATGAATTAAAAGTAAAGTACTCTTCTTAAAGTGAACGAGCATTGATGTAAGAACACAACAACACCCTTATTGATTTTTTTTTCATGAATAAGTTATGCATGACTTGTCTGAAACGGGCCATAACATTTCTGATACAATCAAGTGGTTAGCTTATATCCATCAGACAAGTGTTTGATCTTTTGAGGGGTATGATACCAAGGGATATACCTTTTACACTGAACGTCGAGATAAGAAATCAAAGTTTGTTCAAAATAGTGGTGTTTTAATAGTGGCTTCTTCTCGATAATATGCTTACTGTAAAGATAAATCACTAGTTAATGTGACCTTGACTTAATATGGAATAATTCAAGAGATATGGGAATTCGAATACTATAGCTTTAAGGTTCCCCTTTTTCAATGCAAATGGGTAGATATCAGTCGATATGGTTCGATGAAGAAAGATGAATTGAATTGGACTTTAGTCGATATGAGTAGTATGTGTGATACTGAGGAACCGTTTATACTTGCATTAGAAGCTAAACAAGTATTCTACATCAAAGACACAAATGACCCTCAATGGGCTGTTGTTGTCCTTGGTAAACGACTAATGAGGAAGACTATTATGACTTTAATGATCTCCCACCGTTCATGATTCTATGTAATGATGACATATATGGACTTAAAATGGAAACAAATTATATGAGAATGGATCACCTTGAAGGAGTTACTGTAGATGAGTAGTACTCAATTTCTAGCTATTATTTTGTAGTTACATTAATGTTTACTTTATTTTCTTTTTACCCTTGATGTTGGACAATTCACTGACTCAGTTTGCATTGTTTTCTTGTTCTTTGATGCAATTTTGGTCTTACTTCATTGTTAATGACGAAGATGTTAGTGTTGATGATGATAATGATGAGTACAATGTTCATCTAAAGACTAATTAAGGTGATCCAGACGACATAGCTACTAAGTTAGAAGCTTAGAGAATCGATAAGATATTCGATAAACATGAGAGGATAGCTGAAGCGGTAGCAAGTTTAGGGGATGATGAACCTTTGAATGTTGACATCTCCTCGTGTTCGGATTGTGGGAAAGGGAGGGGGAAAGGTGGAGCTTGAGTCTTTAGTCAACCTAGAGGTCCGACTAAGAGCCTTAGAGTGTTTAAAGCCACGCATTTAGAGTTTGATCATTTGCTCCGATCCATTGGTAGGCGGCATCTCAAGTACGATCAGCATATTGACCTACTTATTCAGAAGTTCAACATTGATTGGGAGTGGTCGGGAATAAATGAGGATCTTTGGTAGACTTTGTGGGTGGACACAATGATACACATTCCTAACTTTATCTTAATTATTTAAATATTTTTGTAAACTACCTTACTAAACAAAACTAACCCACTTTCTCTATTTCAGGCTTTGTTTTATATTCTAAATAACCCTAGTTAAAGAAGCTATTTTTTTTGAAGTTGCTGATAGATTTCAGGACTTCAAATCAAAATTGGTGACTGGTTGGATTATCAAGATGAAAAAGATATCCAAGAAAGAAGCTAACTGGTTGTCTTATGAAGTCTGGAAATATATTAAGAAAGGCAATTGGGTAGCCTTTGTCAAGAAAAAGATGTCTGAAGCTATAGTAGTAAGTTAAATAATTATGCGTATTTAGTTTTGAAAATTCTTTCTTAGGTACTTACAACCTTTACTATTGTGGAAAAGACAAACACGAGAGGGTGAACAAGAGTGCCAAGATGAACATTCATCCCCATTACCTTAGACAATCAAGCTACAGCGATGTAAGGCAACATTCATCTTCTACATAATCAAGAACCACGCAGACATGGTTATGAAGAATCAATAGGGAGATGGAATAGGATTAATTATACTCTAGAGGGGGGGGGGGGGTGAATAGAGTATAACCGATTTTCGCGTTCAGGATCTCAAGGTCTTAAACTGACGTTCAAAGGCGGAATATAAGCGTTAAGGCTTATCTTTGAATCTGGATGTCAAAGCCTTGAAATTGGTTTCAAAGTCTTTTGCTCAGGCTTTGACTGTTCGCTGTTTTGATTAATGAGCGAAGCAAACATAAAACGTAAGCAATGAAGACAGAAATAAGATGAGACAAAACATGGAGATTTGATACGAAGTTCGGCAACTAATTTGCCTACGTCTCCGCCTAGGGTTGTCCAACCCTTAGGATTTAACTCGCTCTTTTATTACTTCCCTTAGAGACCTAAAGCACCCTAGAAGATCTTAATCCCCATCTTCTACTCCATAGCACCCCAGCTACACTTTAGTATCTCAGATCCTAGTAATAAGAAGCTCTCTCTTTTTCTATACGTTTGAGTATTATGGGTATACTCTTAGTATAACACTATCTCAAAATATTCTTTTAAACACTCAAGAGATTATACTTTGATTTTCTCTCAAACTAAATACAAGATAAAGTTTATGGAACTAGAGAGAAAATAATGAAGCTTTGTTGATGTAGCTTGTGACTAAAATTCACGATTAAAGCTTCTGTTCTTGTCTCACTTTTTGTCTCGTTGTGTCTCATGTCTTTTCTTCAACTTCAAGGCTTGGGAATATATACTAAACTTGATTTCAAGCTGTTGAAAGGAGGCTCAAAATAGGCTGTTGAAAATATGATTTGCCTTTAATACTTTCAGCAAGATTTCCACCAATATGGCTGTAGAGATTAGTTCATTTTGGCTGTTGAAGATTGATATCATTTGAATATTTTACAGCAAGAATCTTTTCACTTTATTTGCTGCACTTTGAAGCTCAACATATTTCTTTTTCCATAACCATAATGCTTGAATTTTGGTAACTACCAAAATGAGCTTGAAGAATCTTCAACATATATGAGCATCATTTGTTTGCTGAAATTAAGAGATATCTTTGACAATAAAAACATGTATAAATAAGTTAGGTTAGAGAATAAAATAAGTGAAATAAGGAAAGGATAAAACACAAGATTTAGGCAATTAGAATATTCTTATCCTTTGACAAAGTGTTTGAACTTTGCTAACTGCTTTGAGACATAGCTCAAGCTTTTAAAGACGTGGCTCAAACTTTGAGGATGTGGCTCAAGAGTTATTCTCGTCCTTTGACAGAATGCATAAAGCTTTGCATTATAGCTTCCATTACTTCCATCACATTGTCAACTCTATGTATTTTTGGTTTCCATGATGTTTTCAACTCTATTTGACTCATTAGAAATAAAAATGTTAGTAATCAAGGTGGAGTCTTCAGGTTAGTTTTGTTCAAGACACAAGAAGGACAAGAAAACTAGGGAAAGAGTCATTCTAAACAAGGAGACGCAGGATGTGGCTAAAAAATACATAAGAATTCTATTTGCAAATCACTAAAGTTCCCAATTTTTATAATATCTGACATTCATTTCTGATCTTTAACTTTTTTGTTTCCAGTTATAGTTTCGAGATAAGCAAATTCAAGGGGAATTCATTCACGTGAGGAACCAAGACGCATTAGCTGATCATCTCGGACACTGCGTTGGACTGGGAGGGATCAATATTAGGTATAAAAAAGTTTTTGGACCTCCTCCACCGAGATCAATCCAACTAAGTGAATTCGTTTCAATGGAAGATTAGGAGACTTTGTAGGCTCAACTCTGAGATAAACTTAGACTGGAGTTTGATGCCACCGTGAAGGATAAGTTGTTCTCCCTACTTCAAGATTTTGGTATTAGCGCCGAGTTGTTAGCATCCCAAAGTGCATGAGTGTCTATCCCCCACCTAGAGGTGCATTATATGATCTTTTTAAACCTTCATGTTGAATAACTAATGTTTGTATTACTAAAGACATATAATATTGACATATTATATTGGATTTTCAGGGTTCTACCAGCTTTTGTCTACTCCTAAACAATTCAAGTATAAGAACTGATGTGTTTACTGATGTGTTTGTGGTTTAGGATCGTTTTGGAGTGGATTAAATGAATTAGAAACAAATTCGTCTCAAAAGGAAACAAGATAAACACGCAAGGTAGAACCGGGTCTAAATTGCGTGTAGGGGAAATAATCTGGACCAAACACGAAGTAAGTCTAGATTATAGAGCTTATACTAACTAGCACTAAGCAAAGAAAGTATAAGTTTGTGAAACACCAAGTAACACACGAATTCACAAAGAAAATCAGATTCTGTTCTATTTCTTTCACTCTTGTTCCAAATGAATTGGCAAGTGCCCTATTTATAGGAAGCTTTACAAATCCTTTAGCTTCCTATCTTATACGTTTAAAACAGAAGAAACAAGCCTCAATAAAGCTTTGTAACTCCTTTTTGAAATTCAAAACAGAATTTAAAAACTGAATTCAAATTGAGCATGATTCAAGCCTTGAATCACGCTTTGACTAAGTCACTAGATGACTGATTATTTGAGCAGCTATTTCGTGCATATTTGACAGAAAATAACCTCCCTAATTAAAGCTTTAAACGACTAAAATAAACAGCAAATAAATCATAATTATTCTCCCACAGAAATCGCCATGAATCAAGCATTGACCCCCCCTTTTTAGCTGTGGCGTTAATTTGGCTGTTTGAAAACTTCTTCTTGACCGTCCCCTTTAACTAGCCATAATTTCCCCTTTGCTCTCTTCCCATTTAAGGCAAGAAACAAAAGGATTAATTGAAGAGAACCCCACGAAATTATCACCCAAGGACTTGGACTTTCCGTGGATGAACAAGGCATGGACCGTCGTTTGAACTTCTGGAACTTTATGGACTTTATTGCTTGCTACCATATCATTCTCCCCCTCTTCGGAAAAGTTTGCCCTCAAACTTTCATCATCTAGATATGGGCTCAAGTCTCCCACATTGAACGTTGCACTTACGCCACCAAACTCACTAGGTAGATCAATCTTGTAAGCGCTTTCCCCAATTTTTTCCAAGACTTGAAAGGGACCATCTGATCTAGGCATGAGCTTATTTTTCCTAAGGTTAGGAAAACGTTCCTTTCTTAAATGTAGCCAAACCAAGTCACCTTTAGCAAATGTAGGTTGTTTTCGGTTCTTATTTGCACGGTCTTTGTAGACTTTGTTCATAGCTTCAATCTTCTTTTTGACTTTGGTGCATGTTTTCTGAAATGCTTCCCACCTCTTCTTAGGTTCTCCATGTATTAAATCTCCTTTAGGCAAGGGAATTAACTCAATGGGTAGCAAAGGATTAACCCCATACACCACTTCAAAAGGACTACGAGCAGTGGTAGAAGAAGGAGACCTATTGTAAGCGAATTCAGCATGGGCTAACTTAACATCCCAGTCCTTTTGAGTTCTACTCACTAGACCTCGTAACAAAGCACCAAGGGTTCTATTAGTCACTTCTGTTTGACCATCCGTTTGTGGATGATGAGAAGTACTAAATAGGAGCTTAGTTCCCACCAATTTCCACAAAATCCTCCAAAAATGACTAAGGAACTTAGTATCCCTATCCGAAACAATGGACCTTGGAACCCCATGTAAACGAATGATTTCTCTAAAGTATAAATCAGCAACTTTAGAAGCATCATCTGTTTTGTGACATGGAATAAAATGAGCCATTTTAGAAAAATGGTCCACCACCACCATGATACTATCCTTCCCCCTTTGAGTCCTAGGGAGACCCACAATAAAATCCATGCTTACTCCTTCCCATGGAACATCAGGAACTGGTAATGGAGTGTAAAGACCCTTGTGAAAAGTACTCTTGGATTTTTGACAAGTAGAACACCTTTCTACAATGTGAGTAACGTCTTTGATCATATGAGGCCAATAGAAATGTTCTTGAAGCATTTCTAATGTCTTATGTATTCCAAAATGACCAGCAACTCCTCCCCCATGGATTTCACGAACCAAGAGTTCACGCACACCATTCTTAGGCACACAAAGTTTGTTGCCTTTGAATAAGAACCCATCTTGAACCGTGTAGTCTTGAGTAGGTTTCTTGAATTTTCCAGAAAAATCCTCATCTTCTTCATAGTGATTTTTCAAATGTTCAAACCCAAGAATCTTCGTATGAACCATAGCTAGTAGATAGCTTCTCCTTGATAATGCATCAGCCACAACATTCTTCTTCCCTTCTTTGTACCTTGAACTGAATGTAAAAGATTGAAGAAATTCAACCCATTTAGCATGTCGGTGATTAAGCTTCTGCTGTCCATGAATGAATTTCAAGGCTTCATGATCCGAATGTAAAACAAACGGTTTTGGCCTTAGGTAATGAGACCAATGATCTAGAGCCCGAACAATAGCATAGAACTCACGATCATAATTCGAATAATTAAGCTTAGCACCACTTAATTTTTCGCTGAAATAACAAATGGGTCTCTTTCCTTGAATAAGAACAGCACCAATACCCACGCCACTTGCATCACATTCAACCTCAAACAGTTTATCAAAATCTGGCAATGCAAGAACCGTTGTATTGCACAATTTCTCTTTGATTTCTTCAAAGGCTTTTTGAGCAGATTCACTCCAAATGAACGCACCTTTCTTCAATAACTCGGTCAAAGGAGCTGTGATTGTTGAGAAATTCTTGATAAAGATTCTGTAAAATGAAGCAAGACCATGAAAGCTCCTCACTTCATGCACATCTTTCGGCACCTTCCAAGTTGAAATAGCCTTCACTTTCTCTGGATCAACCTGTACTCCTCCACTAGATACAACATATCCTAGGAAAGTAATATGCTTACACATGAAAGCACACTTTTCCAACTTCCCATACAATCTGTTAGTCCTTAAAACCTCAAATAAAGATTTTAAATGTAACAAATGTTCATCTATGGATTTGCTATATACTAGAATATCATCTAAATATACAACAATGAATTTGTTGAGAAAAGGACGCAGTACCTCATTTATGAGTCTCATGAAAGAGCTAGGAGCATTGCAAAGACCAAATGGCATGACAAGCCATTCGTATAAGCCTTGCTTGGTCTTAAAAGCTGTTTTCCATTCATCACCTTCACGAATTCTCATTTGGTGATAGCCACTTCGTAAATCAATTTTACTGAAAATCTTGGCTCCACTCAACTCATCAAACATGTCTTGAAGCCTTGGCATAGGAAATCTGTATTTGATAGTAATATTATTGATTGAACGACTATCAATACACATTCTCCAAGTTCCTTCTTTCTTAGGTACTAAAAGAGCAGGAACAGCACATGGACTACGGCTTTCGCGCACATATCCCCTTTCTATAAGTTCTTCAACTTGTCTTTGCAACTCTTTGGCCTGATCGGGACTACATCTGTAGGCTGGCTTATTAGGCAATTGAGCTCCCGGAATCAAGTCAATAGCATGCTCAATACCTCGAAATGGCGGCAGGCCTTGTAGCAAATCACTAGGAAATACATCAGAAAATTCCTCTAGCAATTTCTTCAAAGGTAATGAGTTAGTAACATTGGAAAGGTTATCATCAACAGGTTTAATAACAAGAAAAAACCCTTCCCCTTCCATAGCATACTCACGCTCAAACTCACGTTTTGAAACCAGAAAATTAGGTTTCTTCTCCATCATAGGTTCAATCTTTGGAGGCAAAGGAAGTAACCTGATTTTCTTTCCTCCATGAGCAGTGACCGTATAAACATTAGAAACGCCATCATGCAACGCATTTCTATCAAATTGCCATGGTCTACCAAGCAAAATATGACACGCACTCATAGGCAGAATATCACACCAACGTTTATCATGAAAATTTCCAATTGTAAAAGAAACTAGAGCTTGTTTCTTAACCTTTAAACCGGTGTCATTATCTAGCCAATTTAACTTATAAGGCTTAGTATGTTCACGAGTAGGTAATGTCAGTTTACTTACAAGTTCCTTAGAGGCCACATCTGTACAAGAACCACCATCTACAATCACATCATAAAGCTTGTCTCGTACCTTGCATCTGGTATGGAAAAGATTCTCTCTTTGTTGGACATCTTTGAGAGGTTCAGAATGTAGGATCCTCCTCATAACACCACACAATGGAGTGGCGTCTTCTTCAGCTCCATATTCCTCATATTCCTCTTCTTCTTCCTCATTTTCTTCGGAATCATACCCTCCTTCATGAATGGTGAGTGTACTCCATTTTGGACATTCACTAGCAATATGTCCCCTTTCATGGCACTTGTAACACGTTCTCTTGGAAGCCTCTTGCTTGAAATCCGTTTTTCCTCCTTTGAATGAGTTAGGAGTGAAAGTGGATTTGGCAGCAACCTCACCTTTTCCTATGGAAGGAAAAGCTTTGTAAGGAGGCCTCGAAGTAGGTCTTGGCCTATCTTCTTTGTTTTGTGCCTCAACCTTTCTGGCAGCCTTAACAACTTCTTCATAGGTGGAATAAGGTAGGAGATCCACCTTATTAGAAATTGGTTTTGACAACCCTTTGGTAAAACGCGCAATTTTGAGTGGCTCTCTCTCTTGCATATCACACACCAAACTGAGTGTCTCAAATTCTCGCACATATTCATCAACACTTCGTTCCCCTTGAGCTAGGCGAGTCAATTTTACGTATTGATCTTGCTCATACTCACGTGGAATCCAACGTTGCTCCATCTTTTTTCTGAGTTTCACCGATGACTCAATCTTACCCTTTCCTTCTCTTCTCCTTTTGGCCTTCAGATTATCATACCAAAGTCCAGCAAGTTTGGTTAACTTCAGAATCGCCATTTTACAACTCCTAGCATCATCATACTCCTTATACTCAAAGATACTCTCCAATCTATGTACCCAATCAAAAAAAACTTCTGGATCATTAGAACCATCGAATTCGGGAAGATCAAGTTTGAGACTTCTATCTTCTTGGTAACCACGAAATTGTGATTCCCCATGGGTGGGTGTGGAATTGGAATGTTCTAATTCCTCTAACTTTCTACCTTGTCTAAGGCATAGGTCAGCAATGGCATCCATACGTGTTTCATGCTTTTTCATTTCGTCATGCATTTCCTGGAGTTCTCCAAGAATGTCTTTCATCGCTTCGTGAGATGTTGAGTTGGATGAACTCGAAGCCATACTCCAAAGCCTTTGCTCTGATACCAACTGATGTGTTTACTGATGTGTTTGTGGTTTAGGATCGTTTTGGAGTGGATTAAATGAATTAGAAACAAATTCGTCTCAAAAGGAAACAAGATAAACACGCAAGGTAGAACCGGGTCTAAATTGCGTGTAGGGGAAATAATCTGGACCAAACACGAAGTAAGGCTAGATTATAGAGCTTATACTAACTAGCACTAAGCAAAGAAAGTATAAGTTTGTGAAACACCAAGTAACACACGAAATTCACAAAGAAAATCAGATTCTGTTCTATTTCTTTCACTCTTGTTCCAAATGAATTGGCAAGTGCCCTATTTATAGGAAGCTTTACAAATCCTTTAGCTTCCTATCTTATACGTTTAAAACAGAAGAAACAAGCCTCAATAAAGCTTTGTAACTCCTTTTTGAAATTCAAAACAGAATTTAAAAACTGAATTCAAATTGAGCATGATTCAAGCCTTGAATCACGCTTTGACTAAGTCACTAGATGACTGATTATTTGAGCAGCTATTTCGTGCATATTTGACAGAAAATAACCTCCCTAATTAAAGCTTTAAACGACTAAAATAAACAGCAAATAAATCATAATTATTCTCCCACAGAAATCGCCATGAATCAAGCATTGACCCCCCCTTTTTAGCTGTGGCGTTAATTTGGCTGTTTGAAAACTTCTTCTTGACCGTCCCCTTTAACTGGCCATAATTTCCCCTTTGCTCTCTTCCCATTTAAGGTAAGAAACAAAAGGATTAATTGAAGAGAACCCCACGAAATTATCACCCAAGGACTTGGACTTTCCGTGGATGAACAAGGCATGGACCGTCGTTTGAACTTCTGGAACTTTATGGACTTTATTGCTTGCTACCATATCAAGAACGATCTACGATGTGGCCGGTGGTGTTATGTACCTAGGTCAATTAGGCCAGCAGTACACGAACTCACCATGGAACGAGGCTTGAAGGACATAAAGTGGTGAAGTTTGAGACTATTCTTGACTTTTTCAAGGGAGCAGCACTATCGTACCGATTCCACAATACGAATTAGAGACATTGAATGAAGCAATAGGTACGTTTGTGAAATGGCCTTTACATTTGATAAAGTTCATAAGAAGTATAAATTAAAGATTTAATAGCATTTTATCTATAATTATATTTCGTTATGATCAAAGTCGTCTTCTTGTGCCTTTTTAGGTGACTCCACAAGCTAAGAAGATGAAGGGGATGACAGGTGATGAGGTGATTGAGAGCAATAAACCAGCCTTAAAGAAGTTAGTGGCAGGAAACCAGCCACTTTTCACTAAAGATGTAGCGACTTCTTTTAGCCCCGAGTGCAAGTGGATACTTCAATGTGCGACCATGATGAAGGAAGAGGATACCATTGTTGTGCCATTAGATCAAGCCTTATTCCGGTACTTTGAAGATGGAATAGCGTGGCTTGATAAAGTTCACATTACCTAATTCTTACAGGGAGCTTAATTGAACATTTTTGTTATTCAATGCTTTATGAAGTACACACAATTAGGATATAGGTTAACTTATCCCGTACTATTAATGATTTCTAAACTATTTCGATAATGCCTTTTATGATTGTGAAGGGAACTCCAAGATGATTGCGTGTCGTGCGATTTACTCTCGTTAATTAGTTGATTGTGTCTTGAGGCCACTTCAGATGCAAGAATCGAAGGTAACATCTAGGAGGTAAAGACATACGTCCATTTCACATTCATAAAATCCCTATATGCTTGGTGGAAGTTCATTTTCTCCCCTATTTTTGAATGGTACATTTGAATTTGAAGTGTGAACAAAATTCTAATTACTTATACATTTACTTTAGAGTATGATAATGTATTAGTATGCAAACATAATGCTAATTTCATATACATTTCTTATAAATGACCTAAACGGCCGCTCAAATGGATTCTTCAGCGAGCGTTCAGTTTAATTAGGATAAGAGACATAAACTTTGGAGAGGGCGGTGAGAGGACATTGAGAGGGCGCTTAGAAGGAAAATTTTCCTCTTAAGCGGGCACTTAAGATTATAACTAAGCGACCTCTTAGTTCTTTTTGGGTCTAGAATCCTACTAAGCAGGCGCTTGAATTTTTAACTAAGTGACTGCTCAATTCAATCTGCAGCCTCAATATGTTTTTTGAGTGGGCGCTTACCACTTGACCCGAGCGCCCACCTAGGAAAAATTCTGCCCAATTGTGTCTTGGAATAAAACTATTCTACGGGAACTTTAAGAGGGTAACAACTAGGGACACTTCAATCATTCATTCAAGCAGTCATTCAGCAATAGTTTTTAGCCTAGTCAAAGTAAAGGAGCATTCTAGTAGGGCTTATTATTTCTCCATAAAAAATTCTTAGTTTTAGCTAGGTGATTTGATCTCGTTATTTGATGTAATAAACAAATTCATTCCAACGCTTGTTAGACATTGTTTCTCCATTTATAAAACAATATTTCTATCACTTTCTCTTGCTTTATTTTTTGTAGTTTTTGTTTATTTTCTATTTTGCTTAGTTTATGCTTGTTAATTTTAGTTTAATCGCATAGAATAGCTAATCTTTATTCATGATTTGGTAGTATGTCCATCTTTATTTGTTTTTCAATGTTTACTAATATTAGAAATGAGTAGTTAGATTAGTTAAGGGGTAGGGTGAAAACTCCATCCCGAGCAAGGATGATGTTTAAATTTTGGAGTTTGTTTCTTGATGAATAATATGTGAATTAATGTCGTGTTTTGTTTGAAGCCTAGATTGGCCATATAGGTCAAAGACATTGAAAAATGTTAAAAAAGGTAGTGAACTAGTGTTAGTTATTGTTGACTTTTACGCTATTTGTTGTTGTTTTGAACCTATTGTGTTGCTTGGAATGCTTTAGATAACAATTAGGCGAGAAATCCCAATTATAGTGCTTGCTTCATTGAAGATGACCAAGAGGATGGTTTTTGGATAAAACCCCTTACTTGTAGCATGTTTTAGGTTTGATGCATAGATCGATAGTGAGTTTATGAGCCTCATGTTATTTCATTTTGAGTCCAATCTACAGTTTTAGCTCATTAGTTTTAGGAATTAGTGTTGAATCCTAAACCCCTAACACTTTTACCGTATAGAATATACACTTACAACCTCGCTATTTGCACTCTTAATTAGACTTAAACTTTTCTTACTTTATTTAGAACTAGCTTGTAGTTGAATTGCTAAAGTTCATAAGGTAATAAGAGCCATTCCCTATGGATTCGACCCTTACTTACCCGTTAATCATAAGAGGTGAAGTCGAGGTTATTTGGTAGTAGGTGTTGTAAATTTCTTAATTAGATCATATGTGTCATCATAACATGACACTTGGCTGAAAGTAGGGGTGCTTATCGAGTTGAGCTACTCGTGAGCAGCTCGAGCTCAACTCGGTCAAAACTCGGTCAAAGCTCGACTCGAGTGGACTCGATTCGAACTCGAACTCGACTCGATAAGATAACGAGCCAAGTTGAGCAAACTCCAGCTCGACTCAAAAAGCTCGTGAGAAACTAGAATGAAGATCGTTAGAAGCTCGACTCGAAAGCTCGTTAGAGGCTCGACTCGAAAGCTCGTTAGTGGCTCGACTCGAAAGCTCGTTAGAGGCTCGACTCGAAAGCTCGTTAGAATCTCGACTCGAAAGCTCGTTAGAATCTCGACTCGAAAGCTCGTTAGAAGCTCGACTCGAAAAGCTCATGTGAAGCTTAGTTCTTTTATATTTAGTATATTCATAAAATAATATATTTTTTGATTAATTTTATATTTAAAATAAAAAAGGTCATGAGTCGCTACAGGTCGGTTCTATAACATGTTGTCTTGAGTTATAGTTTGTTTCGGTAATTTGGGTCGGGTCAATTTTTTACAGCATAACTTTCAGCCAAGTGTCATGTTATGATGACACATATGATCTAATTAAGAAATTTATGACACATGAAACCATTTAAACAAAATTAGAGTTATATACTTATATAACTTATATTATTCATATATTTCTAAGTTTCTAACCTTATAATTTTTAACAAAATACATATGATATTTCATATACCGTGATGAACCTAAAGTACTACTAAATAAAGTTAAAAAAAAAATGATGATTGATGATCAATAGGGGCGTCAGTTGAGATAAATCATTAAACGAAATAGAACAGTAAAGAAACGATAACTTACGTGAATGAAATTATGTGAATGAAAGAGATTCTGAATCCGAAATACAATGCTTGAAAAGAAGTGCAACAAAAGCCTTAAATCTAAACTAAATCATGAATGAAATGAAAGCAATGAAAGTGATGTTCCAAGTTGAGGCACAAGAGCTCTCAAAATAGGCATGAGGGGTTTTTTTATAGAGAAAAAGGGTATTTATACCCTAAGGACATGAGGGGGTAAAACCCTGGAAAAACCCTCGAGGGCCGACTTAAGAAAGAACCAAAATCTATGGAAAAGGGGTCCATTCGACCAAATGGAGGAAGGATTAGGCCGAATGAGGGACCATTTGACCGAATGGTTGTGTCATTCGCCCATTACGGAAACTTCGATTATCTTGACTCTATTCACCATTCGACCGAAGGATAGCACCCATTCGGCCGAATGGACCATGATTCAACCGAATGGGATCTCATTTGACTATTCTTGAGAGCTTGAGTCATATGCTTGAGTCTCTGTCTTCCATTCAATCGAATGGATGTCAGATTCGGTCAAATCTAAGCCTGAACCTTGCTGAACACCTTCCTCAAAGTGTCTAATGGCTTCAGAACTTTGTGGAATCTTCAAGGGTGACTCTGAACGCGTACCCAAGCTATGATATGCGCATCTAAACAATTGATAAGAGTGTCAAAGCCTCAAACACATCATATTTTACCTTAAAATCATCGAAAGTACCTGAAATGACCTTAAAACAGCTCGAGAACAAGATCAAGGTAAAATCGAATGTAATGTGCATAAAATCTATCTAAAATCGCGAGACACGACACTAAAATGGGGTTGTAAACGTGCTCCAAAATGAGCACATCATTACTCCGCTAAAATCACTCTCCAAATATTCTTAAAGCATCCATCAACCTTACCAAGGCTTAATTTAAGGCAATCCTTGCCTCTACATCCAAGGAAATATAACTTCTCTTAACACTAAAACAAGGCTCAAGCAAAAGACATATCCTCAACGATAACTAACTAAGTACCCTTCTTAATCTATATTTACCTTTTTTACTTTGTCTACTTTTATTCCATTTACCACTCTTCTTCATTTTTTGAGGATTAAATCCACTCAAGGGTTCAAGTAGAATAATATTTTATGTAATGATTATAAAGGATGCTAACATACTTGTTTTTAAGTTCTTTAATGAGCCTGAATTAACCAAAAAGACGTCATCCATGATGGATTCTTACGATGAACTCACATACTTTTAATGTGGTACCATTTGTTCATCTATGATAAGATTAACAAGGAGCAACTTCTTTATTTCATTAGATCCTCAAATGACCTAAGCACAAAACTCAAAAAACCCTAAAGCACATTTATTCAATAAGAAAACCCCCAAAACCATCCTAAGCAAAAATTGCTCGGAGCACTAAAGCTTAACTCATCTTGAGGCACCAAAGAGCCAGACATCCAATGAAAGAATTTAGTGCCAGACGCTCAGGAGTCTAGCATTGAACGCTTAGTTCAAGTGTCGGATGCCTAACCTAGAGTCCAACGTTACGAATCTCTATGCCCCCTGAAAAGCGCACTTGACCCTTTTGCATCCTCTAAAGTATTTAACCAGAAGATGAAATCATACATTTGACGTCGCCCAAGCCTTGCATTTGATGCTTTAACTTAGTATTTGTTGCATAGATAAGGTCTTTTCTGCCTATAAACATTCCAAATTTTTATGAGTAAAGGGTTAAAATTTTCCTATTCATAAACAATGTTACTCCACCAAAATCAATCTGCAAATATTCTTAAAGCATCCTTCAACCTTATCAAGGCTTAATTTAAGGCAATCCTTGCCTCTACATCCAAGGAAATATAACTTCTCTTGACACTAAAACAAGGCTAAAGCAAAAGAGATATCCTCAACAATAACTAACTAAGTACCCTTCTTAATCTATATTTACCTATTTTGCTTTGTCTACTTCTATTCCGTTCACCACTCTTCTTGATTTTTAGAGGCTTAAATCCACTCAAGGGTTCAAGTAGAATAATCTTTTACGTAATGATTATAAATAATGCTAACATACTTGTTTTTATGTTCTTTAATGAGACTTAATCAATCAAAAAGACATCATCCTTGATGGATTCTTATGATGAACTCACATATTTTTAATGTGGTACCATTTGTTCATCTATGATATGATTAACAAGGAGCAACTTCTTTAATTCATTAGATCCTCAAATGGCCTAAGAACAAAACTCAAAAAACCCTAAAGCACATACTTATTCAATAATAAAACCCCCAAAACCATCCTAAGCTAAAATTACTCGGACCACTAAAACTTAACTCATCTTGAGGCACCCAAGAGTGAGACGTCCAATGCATGAATTTTGTGCCAGATGCTTAGGAGTCCTGCTTTGAACGCCTAGTTTAAGTGTCAAATGCCCAAACTAGAGTCCAACGTTACGAATCTTAGTGCCCCATAAAAAGCGCATTTGACCCTTTTGCATCCTCTAAAGCATTTAACCAGAAGATGAATTCATACATTTCAAGTCACCCAAGCCTTGCATTTAATGCTCTAAGTTAGTATTTGTTGCTTAGATTACAATCTTTTTGCCTATAAACATTCCAAATTTTTATGAGTAATGGGTTTAAGTTTTCGTATTCTTAAACACTGTTACTCCGCCAAAATCACTCTACAAATATTCTTAATGCATCCTTCAACCTTACCAAGTCTTAATTTAAGGCAATCCTTGCCTCTACATCCAAGAAAACATAACTTCTCTTGACACTAATAAAAGCTCAAGCAAAAGACTTATCCTCTACGATAACTGACTAAGTACCCTTCTTAATCTATATTAACCTTTTTTGCTTTGTCTACTTCTATTCCATTCACCACTCTTCTTGATTTTTAGAGGCTTAAATCCACTCAAGGGTTCAAGTAGAATAATCTTTTACGTAATGATTATAAAGGATGCTAACATACTTGTTTTTATGTTCTTTAATGAGCCTTAATCAACCAAAAAGACATCATCCTTGATGGATTCTTACGATGAACTCACATACTTTTAATGTGGTACCATGTTCATCTATGATATGATTGACAAGGAGAAACTTCTTTATTTCATTAGATCATCAAATGGCGTAAGCACAAAACTCAAAAAACCCTAAAGCAAATGCTTATTCAATAAGAAAACCCCCAAAACCATCCTAGGCTAAAAATACTTGGAGCATTAAAACTTAACTCATCTTGAGGCACCCAAGAGCCAGACGTCCAATGCAAGAAATTAGTGCCAGATGCTCAGGAATCCAGCATTGAACGCCTAGTTCAAGTGTCGGACGCCCAACCTAGAGTCCAACGTTATGAATCTTAGTGTCCCCTGAAAAGCGCACTTGACCCTATTGCATCCTCTAACGCATTTAACCAGAAGATGAAATCATACATTTGACATCGCCTAAGCCTTGCTTTTAATAGTTTAACTTAGTATTTTTTAGCTTAGATAACGGTCTTTTTTGCCTATAAACATTCCAAATTTTTACGAGTAAAGGGTTAAAATTTTCCTATTCTTAAACATTGTTAATCCACCAAAATCACTCTACAAATATTCTGAAAGCATCCTTCAACCTTACCAAGGCTTAATTTAAGGCAACCCTTGCCTCTACATCGATGGAAATATAACTTCTCTTGACACTAAAATAAGGCATGAGCAAAAGAGATATCCTCAACGATAACTAAATAAGTACCCTTCTTAATTTATATTTACCTTTTTTGCTTTGTCTACTTCTATTCCATTCACCACTCTTCTTGATTTTTAGAGGCTTTAATCCAATCAAGGGTTTAATTAGAATAATCTTTTACGTAATGATTATAAATGATGATAACATACTTGTTTTTATGTTCTATAATGAGCCT
The DNA here is from genome assembly GCA_026401315.1 of Dysphania ambrosioides. Lineage (NCBI taxonomy): Eukaryota > Viridiplantae > Streptophyta > Magnoliopsida > Caryophyllales > Amaranthaceae > Dysphania > Dysphania ambrosioides. The sequence goes on along the minus strand of CM048661.1, from coordinate 25,344,765 downwards.
TAATCAACCAAAATTACATCATACTTGATGGATTCTTACGATGAACTCACATACTTTTAACGTGGTACCATTTTTTCATCTATGATACGATTGACAAGGATAAACTTCTTTATTTCATTAGATCATCAAATTTCCTAAGCACAAAACTCAAAAACCCCTAAAGCACATGAACCCCCAAAACCATCCTAAGTTAAAATTACTCGGAGCACTAAAACTTAATGCATCTTGAGGCACCCAGGAGCCAGACGTCCTATGCAATAATTTAGTGTTAGATGCTCAAGAGTCCTTCATTGAATGCCTAGTTCAAGTGTCGGACGCCCAACCTAGAGTCCAACGTTACGAATCTCAGTGCCCCCTGAAAAGCGCACTGGACCCTTTTGCATCCTCTAAAGCATTTAACCAGAAGATGAAATCATACATTTGACGTCACCTAAGCCTTGCCTTTAATGCTTTAACTTAGTATTTTTTGCCTAGAAACATACCAAATTTTTATGAGTAAAGGGTTAAAATTTTCATATTCTTAAACATTGTTACTCCACCAAAATCACTCTGCAAATATTCTGAAAGCATCCTTCAACCATAGCAAGGCTTAATTTAAGGCAATCCTTGCCTCTTTATCGATGGAAATATAACTTCTCTTGACATTAAAATAAGGCTCAAACAAAAGAGATATCCTCAACGGTAACTAAATAAGTTCCCTTCTTAATTTATATTTACCTTTTTTGCTTTGTCTACTTCTATTCTATTCACCACTATTCTTGATTTTTAGAGGCTTTAATCCACTCAAGGGTTTAATTAGAATAATCTTTTATGTAATGATTATAAAGGATGCTAACATACTTGTTTTTATGTTCTGTAATGAGCCTTAATCAACCAAAATTACATCATACTTGATGGATTCTTACGATGAACTCACATACTTTTAACGTGGTACCATATTTTCATCTATGATACGATTGACAAGGAGAAACTTCTTTATTTAATTAGATCATCAAATGTCCTAAGCACAAAACTCAAAAAACCCTAAAGCACATGCTATAAGAAAACCCCCAAAACCATCCTAAGCTAAAATTACTCGGAGCACTAAAACTTAATGCATCTTGAGGCACCCAAGAGCCAGACATCCTATCTAATAATTTAGTGCTAGATGCTCAGGAGTCCTGCATTGAATGCCTAGTTCAAGTGTTGGACGCCCAACCTAGAGTCCAACGTTATGTATCTCAGTGCCCCCTGAAAAGCGCACTGGACCCTTTTGTATCCTCTAAAGCATTTAACCAGAAGATGAAATCATACATTTGACGTCACCTAAACCTTGCCTTTAATGGTTTAACTTAGTATTTTTTGCTTATATAACGGTCTTTTTTGCCTGGAAACATTCCAAATTTTTATGAGTAAAGGGTTAAAATTTTCCTATTCTTAAACATTGTTACTCCGCCAAAATCACTCTACAAATATTCTAAAAGCATCCTTCAACCTTACCAAGGCTTAATTTAAGGCAATCCTTGCCTCTACATCGATGGAAATATAACTTCTCTTGACACTAAAATAAGGCTCAAGCAAAAGAGACATCCTCAACGATAACTAACTAAGTACCCTTCTCAATTTATATTTACCTTTTTTGCTTTGTCTACTTCTAATCCATTCACCACTCTTCTTGATTTTTAGAGGCTTTAATCCACTCAAGGGTTTAATTAGAGTAATCTTTTACGTAATGATTATAAAGGATGCTAACATACTTGTTCTTATGTTCTATAATGAGCCTTAATCAACCAAAATTATATCATACTTGATGGATTCTTACGATGAACTCACATACTTTTAATGTGGTACCATTTTTTCATCTGTGATACGATTGACAAGGAGAAACTTCTTTATTTCATTAGATCATCAAATGTCCTAAGCAAAAAACTCAAAAAAACCTAAAGCACATGCTTATTCAATAAGAAAACCCCCCAAACCATCCTAAGTTAAAACTACTCGGAGCACTAAAACTTAATGCATCTTGTGGCACCCAAGAGCCAGACGTCCTATGCAATAATTTAGTGCTAGATGCTCAGGAGTCCTGCATTGAATGCCTAGTTCAAGTGTTGGACGCCCAACCTAGAGTCCAACGTTACGAATCTCAATGCCCCCTGAAAAGCGCACTGGACCCTTTTGCATCCTCTAATCCATTTAACCAGAAGATGAAATCATACATTTGACGTCACCTAAGCCTTGCCTTTAATGCTTTAACTTAGTATTTTTTGCTTATATAATGGTCTTTTTTGCCTAGAAACATTCCAAATTTTTATGAGTAAAGGGTTAAAATTCTCCTATTCTTAAACACTGTTACTCCGCCAAAATCACTCTACAAATATTCTTAATGCATCCTTCAACCTTACCAAGTCTTAATTTAAGGCAATCCTTGCCTCTTTATCCAAGGAAATATAACTTCTCTTGACACTAATACAAGCTCAAGCAAAAGACATATCCTCTACGATAACTGACTAAGTACCCTTCTTAATCTATATTTACCTTTTTTGCTTTGTCTACTTCTATTCCATTCACCACTCTTCTTGACATTTAGTTCAAGTTCGGTCCCATTCAAGTGTTCATTTATTTACCAAATAGAACCCATTATTGATTTGAGATATTGATAGGGTGAATACCCAGCCTATTCTAGAGGCTTAAATCCACTCAAGGGTTGAAGTAGAATAATCTTTTACGTAATGATTATAAAGGATGCTAACATACTTTTTTTTATGTTCTTTAATGAGCCTTAATCAACCAAAAAGACACCATCCTTGATGGATTCTTACGATGAACTCACATACTTTTAACATTTGTTCATCTATGATATGATTTACAAGGAGAAACTTCTTTATTATGTTAGATCATCAAATGTCCTAAGCACAAAACTCAAAAAACCCTAAAGCACATGCTTATTCAATAAGAAAACCCCCAAAACCATCCTAAGCTAAAATTACTCGGAGCACTAAAACTTAATGCATCTTGAGGCACCCAAGAGCCAGACGTCCTATCTAATAATTTAGTGCTAGATGCTCAGGAGTCCTGCATTGAATGCCTAGTTCAAGTGTCGGACGCCCAACCTAGAGTCCAACGTTATGAATCTCAGTGCCCCCTGAAAAGCGCGCTGGACCCTTTTGTATCCTCTAAAGCATTTAACCAGAAGATGAAATCATACATTTGACGTCACCTAAACCTTGCCTTTAATGGTTTAACTTAGTATTTTTTGCTTATATAACGGTCTTTTTTGCCTAGAAACATTCCAAATTTTTATGAGTAAAGGGTTAAAATTTTCCTATTCTTAAACATTGTTACTCTGCCAAAATCACTCTACAAATATTCTAAAAGCATCCTTCAACCTTACCAAGGCTTAATTTAAGGCAATCCTTGCCTCTACATCGATGGAAATATAACTTCTCTTGACACTAAAATAAGGCTCAAGCAAAAGAGATATCCTCAACGATAAGAACTAAGTACCCTTCTCAATTTATATTTACCTTTTTTGCTTTGTCTACTTCTAATCCATTCACCACTCTTCTTGATTTTTAGAGGCTTTAATCCACTCAAGGGTTTAATTAGAGTAATCTTTTACGTAATGATTATAAAGGATGCTAACATACTTGTTCTTATGTTCTATAATGAGCCTTAATCAACCAAAATTATATCATACTTGATGGATTCTTATGATGAACTCACATACTTTTAATGTGGTACCATTTTTTCATCTATGATACGATTGACAAGGAGAAACTTCTTTATTTCATTAGATCATCAAATGTCCTAAGCAAAAAACTCAAAAAACCCTAAAGCACATGCTTATTCAATAAGAAAACCCCCCAAACAATCCTAAGTTAAAACTACTCGGAGCACTAAAACTTAATGCATCTTGTGGCACCCAAGAGCCAGACGTCCTATGCAATAATTTAGTGCTAGATGCTCAGGAGTCCTGCATTGAATGCCTAGTTCAAGTGTTGGACGCCCAACCTAGAGTCCAACGTTACGAATCTCAATGCCCCCTGAAAAGCGCACTGGACCCTTTTGCATCCTCTAATGCATTTAACCAGAAGATGAAATCATACATTTGACGTCACCTAAGCCTTGCCTTTAATGCTTTAACTTAGTATTTTTTGCTTATATAATGGTCTTTTTTGCCTAGAAACATTCCAAATTTTTATGAGTAAAGGGTTAAAATTCTCCTATTCTTAAACACTGTTACTCCGCCAAAATCACTCTACAAATATTCTTAATACATCCTTCAACCTTACCAAGTCTTAATTTAATGCAATCCTTGCCTCTTTATCCAAGGAAATATAACTTCTCTTGACACTAATACAAGCTCAAGCAAAAGACATATCCTCTACGATAACTGACTAAGTACCCTTCTTAATCTATATTTACCTTTTTTGCTTTGTCTACTTCTATTCCATTCACCACTCTTCTTTACATTTAGTTCTAGTTCGGTCCCATTCAAGTGTTCATTTATTTACCAAATAGAACCCATTATTGATTTGAGATATTGATAGGGTGAATACCCAGCCTATTCTAGAGGCTTAAATCCACTCAAGGGTTGAAGTAGAATAATCTTTTACGTAATGATTATAAAGGATGCTAACATACTTTTTTTTATTTTCTTTAATGAGGCTTAATCAACCAAAAAGACACCATCCTTGATGGATTCTTACGATGAACTCACATACTTTTAACATTTGTTCATCTATGATATGATTGACAAGGAGAAACTTCTTTATTATGTTAGATCATCAAATGTCCTAAGCACAAAACTCAAAAAACCCTAAAGCACATGCTTATTCAATAAGAAAACCCCCAAAACCATCCTAAGCTAAAATTACTCGGAGCACTAAAACTTAATGCATCTTGAGGCACCCAAGAGCCAGACGTCCTATGCAATAATTTAGTACGAGATGCTCAGGAGTCCTGTATTGAAAACCTAGTTCAAGTGTCGAACGCCCAACCTAGAGTCCAACGTTACGAATCTCAGTGCCCCCTAAAAAGCGCACTGGACCCCTTTGCATCCTCTAAAGCATTTAACCAGAAGATAAAATCATACATTTGACGTCGCCTAAGCCTTGCCTTTAATGCTTTAACTTAGTATTTTTTTGCTTAGATAACAGTCTTTTTTGCCTATAAACATTCCAAATTTTTATGAGTAAAGGGTTAAAATTTTCCTATTCTTAAACATTGTTACTCCGCCAAAATCACTCTGCAAATATTCTGAAAGCATCCTTCAACCTTACCAAGGCTTAATTTAAGGCAATCCTTGCCTCTACATCGATGGAAATATAACTTCTCTTGACACTAAAATAAGGCTCAAGCAAAAGAGATATCCTCAACGATAACTAACTAAGTACCCTTCTCAATTTATATTTACCTTTTTTGCTTTGTCTACTTCTAATCCATTCACCACTCTTCTTGATTTTTAGAGGCTTTAATCCACTCAAGGGTTTAACTAGAGTAATCTTTTACGTAATGATTATAAAGGATGCTAACATACTTGTTCTTATGTTCTATAATGAGCCTTAATAAACCAAAATTATATCATACTTGATGGATTCTTACGATGAACTCACATACTTTTAATGTGGTACCATTTTTTCATCTATGATACGATTGACAAGGAGAAACTTCTTTATTTCATTAGATCATCAAATGTCCTAAGCAAAAAACTCAAAAAACCCTAAAGCACATGCTTATTCAATAAGAAAACCCCCCAAACAATCCTAAGTTAAAACTACTCGGAGCACTAAAACTTAATGCATCTTGTGGCACCCAAGAGCCAGACGTCCTATGCAATAATTTAGTGCTAGATGCTCAGGAGTCCTGCATTGAATGCCTAGTTCAAGTGTTGGACGCCCAACCTAGAGTCCAACGTTACGAATCTCAATGCCCCCTGAAAAGCGCACTGGACCCTTTTGCATCCTCTAATGCATTTAACCAGAAGATGAAATCATACATTTGACGTCACCTAAGCCTTGCCTTTAATGCTTTAACTTAGTATTTTTTGCTTATATAATGGTCTTTTTTGCCTAGAAACATTCCAAATTTTTATGAGTAAAGGGTTAAAATTCTCCTATTCTTAAACACTGTTACTCCGCCAAAATCACTCTACAAATATTCTTAATACATCCTTCAACCTTACCAAGTCTTAATTTAATGCAATCCTTGCCTCTTTATCCAAGGAAATATAACTTCTCTTGACACTAATACAAGCTCAAGCAAAAGACATATCCTCTACGATAACTGACTAAGTACCCTTCTTAATCTATATTTACCTTTTTTGCTTTGTCTACTTCTATTCCATTCACCACTCTTCTTTACATTTAGTTCTAGTTCGGTCCCATTCAAGTGTTCATTTATTTACCAAATAGAACCCATTATTGATTTGAGATATTGATAGGGTGAATACCCAGCCTATTCTAGAGGCTTAAATCCACTCAAGGGTTGAAGTAGAATAATCTTTTACGTAATGATTATAAAGGATGCTAACATACTTTTTTTTATTTTCTTTAATGAGGCTTAATCAACCAAAAAGACACCATCCTTGATGGATTCTTACGATGAACTCACATACTTTTAACATTTGTTCATCTATGATATGATTGACAAGGAGAAACTTCTTTATTATGTTAGATCATCAAATGTCCTAAGCACAAAACTCAAAAAACCCTAAAGCACATGCTTATTCAATAAGAAAACCCCCAAAACCATCCTAAGCTAAAATTACTCGGAGCACTAAAACTTAATGCATCTTGAGGCACCCAAGAGCCAGACGTCCTATGCAATAATTTAGTACGAGATGCTCAGGAGTCCTGTATTGAAAACCTAGTTCAAGTGTCGAACGCCCAACCTAGAGTCCAACGTTACGAATCTCAGTGCCCCCTAAAAAGCGCACTGGACCCCTTTGCATCCTCTAAAGCATTTAACCAGAAGATAAAATCATACATTTGACGTCGCCTAAGCCTTGCCTTTAATGCTTTAACTTAGTATTTTTTTGCTTAGATAACAGTCTTTTTTGCCTATAAACATTCCAAATTTTTATGAGTAAAGGGTTAAAATTTTCCTATTCTTAAACATTGTTACTCCGCCAAAATCACTCTGCAAATATTCTGAAAGCATCCTTCAACCTTACCAAGGCTTAATTTAAGGCAATCCTTGCCTCTACATCGATGGAAATATAACTTCTCTTGACACTAAAATAAGGCTCAAGCAAAAGAGATATCCTCAACGATAACTAACTAAGTACCCTTCTCAATTTATATTTACCTTTTTTGCTTTGTCTACTTCTAATCCATTCACCACTCTTCTTGATTTTTAGAGGCTTTAATCCACTCAAGGGTTTAACTAGAGTAATCTTTTACGTAATGATTATAAAGGATGCTAACATACTTGTTCTTATGTTCTATAATGAGCCTTAATAAACCAAAATTATATCATACTTGATGGATTCTTACGATGAACTCACATACTTTTAATGTGGTACCATTTTTTCATCTATGATACGATTGACAAGGAGAAACTTCTTTATTTCATTAGATCATCAAATGTCCTAAGCAAAAAACTCAAAAAACCCTAAAGCACATGCTTATTCAATAAGAAAACCCCCTAAACCATCCTAAGTTAAAACTACTCGGAGCACTAAAACTTAATGCATCTTGTGGCACCCAAGAGCCAGACGTCCTATGCAATAATTTAGTGCTAGATGCTCAGGAGTCCTGCATTGAATGCCTAGTTCAAGTGTTGGACGCCCAACCTAGAGTCCAACGTTACGAATCTCAATGCCCCCTGAAAAGCGCACTGGACCCTTTTGCATCCTCTAATGCATTTAACCAGAAGATGAAATCATACATTTGACGTCACCTAAGCCTTGCCTTTAATGCTTTAACTTAGTATTTTTTGCTTATATAATGGTCTTTTTTGCCTAGAAACATTCCAAATTTTTATGAGTAAAGGGTTAAAATTCTCCTATTCTTAAACACTGTTACTCCGCCAAAATCACTCTACAAATATTCTTAATGCATCCTTCAACCTTACCAAGTCTTAATTTAATGCAATCCTTGCCTCTTTATCCAAGGAAATATAACTTCTCTTGACACTAATACAAGCTCAAGCAAAAGACATATCCTCTACGATAACTGACTAAGTACCCTTCTTAATCTATATTTACCTTTTTTGCTTTGTCTACTTCTATTCCATTCACCACTCTTCTTGACATTTAGTTCTAGTTCGGTCCCATTCAAGTGTTCATTTATTTACCAAATAGAACCCATTATTGATTTGAGATATTGATAGGGTGAATACCCAGCCTATTCTAGAGGCTTAAATCCACTCAAGGGTTGAAGTAGAATAATCTTTTACGTAATGATTATAAAGGATGCTAACATACTTTTTTTTATTTTCTTTAATGAGGCTTAATCAACCAAAAAGACACCATCCTTGATGGATTCTTACGATGAACTCACATACTTTTAACATTTGTTCATCTATGATATGATTGACAAGGAGAAACTTCTTTATTATGTTAGATCATCAAATGTCCTAAGCACAAAACTCAAAAAACCCTAAAGCACATGCTTATTCAATAAGAAAACCCCCAAAACCATCCTAAGCTAAAATTACTCGGAGCACTAAAACTTAATGCATCTTGAGGCACCCAAGAGCCAGACGTCCTATGCAATAATTTAGTGCGAGATGCTCAGGAGTCCTGTATTGAAAACCTAGTTCAAGTGTCGGACGCCCAACCTAGAGTCCAACGTTACGAATCTCAGTGCCCCCTAAATAGCGCACTGGACCCCTTTGCATCCTCTAAAGCATTTAACCAGAAGATAAAATCATACATTTGACGTCGCCTAAGGCTTGCCTTTAATGCTTTAACTTAGTATTTTTTTGCTTAGATAACAGTCTTTTTTGCCTATAAACAATCCAAATTTTTATGAGTAAAGGGTTAAAATTTTCCTATTCTTAAACATTGTTACTCCGCCAAAATCACTCTGCAAATATTCTGAAAGCATCCTTCAACCTTACCAAGGCTTAATTTAAGGCAATCCTTGCCTCTACATCGATGGAAATATAACTTCTCTTGACACTAAAATAAGGCTCATGCAAAACAGATATCCTTAACGATAACTAAATAAGTACCCTTCTTAATTTATATTTACCTTTTTTGCTTTGTCTACATCTATTCCATTCACCACTCTTCTTGATTTTTAGAGGCTTTAATCCACTCAAGGGTTTAATTAGAATAATCTTTTACGTAATGGTTATAAAGGATGCTAACATACTTGTTTTTATGTTCTGTAATGAGCCTTAATCAACCAAAATAACATCATACTTGATGGATTCTTACGATGAACTCACATACTTTTAACGTGGTACCATTTTTTCATCTATGATACGATTGACAAGGAGAAACTTCTTTATTTCATTAGATCATCAAATGTCCTAAGCACAAAACTCAAAAAACCCTAAAGCACATGCTTATTCAATAAGAAAACCCCCAAAACCATCCTAGGCTAAAATTACTCGGAGCACTAAAACTTAATGCATCTTGTGGCACCCAAGAGCCAGACATCCTATGCAAGAATTTAGTGCTAGATGCTCAGGAGTCTTGCATTGAACGCCTAGTTCAAGTGTCGGACGCCCAACCAAGAGTCCAATGTTACGAATCTCAGTGCCCCCTGTAAAGCGCACTGGACCCTTTTGCATCCTCTAAAGCATTTAACTAGAAGATGAAATCATACATTTGACGTCACCTAAGCCTTGCCTTTAATGCTTTAACTTAGTATTTTTTGCTTATATAACGGTCTTTTTTGCCTATAAACATTCCAAATTTTTATGAGTAAAGGGTTAAAATTTTCCTATTCTTAAACATTGTTACTCTGCCAACATCACTCTGCAAATATACTGAAAGCATCCTTCAACCTTACCTAGGCTTAATTTAAGGCAATCCTTGCCTCTACATCCAAGGAAATATAACTTTTCTTGACACTAAAATAAGGCTCAAGCAAAACTAAGTACCCTTCTTAATTTATATTTACCTTTTGTCTTTGTCTACTTCTATTCTATTCACCACTCTTCTGGATTTTTAGAGGCTTAAATCCACTTAAGGGTTTAATTAGAATAATCTTTTTATGGTATGATTATAAAGGATGCTAGCATACTTGTTTTTATGTTCTGTAATGAGCCTTAATCAACCAAAATTACATCATACTTGATGGATTCTTACGTTGAACTCACATACTTTTAATGTGGTACCATTTGTTCATCTATGATATGATTGACAAGGAGAAACTTTTTTATTTCATTTGATCAAGCCTCAAAAATTTTACTTTGAGCACCACCCTTTAGGATCCACTTTCATAGAATAAACTCTTCTTAACTTTAAATATAATCATCTTCCCTTGTATTTTAATTCAATTATTGTATTTTAATCTCATGCACTCTTATTATGATACACTTTTTCTTAGTCTGTGATGAAGAGGCTTGAAAATCTTAAAAAAATTTAATGAGGCTACCAAAAAACTTAAAAAAAATACCTAATTACCTTAACTAATGTAACTAGGGTAAGAAGAGTCGAATCCCAAGAGAATGACAGTTTGAATAGCTAGATTGACTTTAAATTCTAATAGGTCAAAATAAAATCGAGGATTAATATGGAGTTGGTTTCTTAATGATTAATGTGTGATTTGATGTTGGGTTTTGGTTGGATTCTAGATTGGCTGAATAGATTTCGTCCATTTGCGTTTCTAGGTCAAAGACATTAAGAAATGTAGATTTAGGTAGTGACCCGATGTTAAATATTGTTGACTTACAAGCTATTGGTTGTTGATTTGAATCTATTGTGTTGCTTGGATGCTTTATGATATGACTAGGCGAAAAATCCTAATTGTAATGCTCCTTCCTTAAAGATGACCGAGAGTTGGTTCTTGGTTGAAACCCCTTCCTTGCAGCATGTTTAGGTTCGATTTGTAGGTTGGTAGGTAGTTAGGGAGCCTCACATTATCTTTTGAGTCCAATACCCAATTTTAGCTCATTCGTGTTAAAAATGGGTGTTAAATCCGAAACCCCTAGCGCTTTTACATTTATAGAATAAATACTTTAGAACCTCGCTTTAGCTTTTGAGTTAGATTTAAACTATTCCTTGCCTTAGTTTGAGCTAGCTTGTAGTTGGACTGCTAGAGTTTGGTATCTATTAGAAGCCTTTCCCTGTGGATTTGACCCTTACTTGCCCATTACTTGTAATAGGTTAAGTCGAGGTTTTGTGGATAGTAGGTGTCGTGACAATCGATATTTAATCCTATCAGATATCCTTCTCGCCGTGATCACTAGTCTTTTTCTTCTTTATCTTATAAAAATCCACTACTCGGTTTACACATCTCAATGCCAATGGACTTGATGGAAGGTTTCACAATCATAATCAAATATACATTAATCGCCACCTATGTGGCTGTAAAGACCAATTGAAAATTAATAAAATAGTTTTGCCTTTACCTTAGTGAGTTTTCATATCTTCTTCGAGGTCTTGTCCTTTTTCACTTTGTTCTTCCTCATCTCTTTTACAGACATTTCCTCCGTCTGTTCTTTCTCTTCTTCTTCCTCCCTTTCCTTCACTTTCTCTTTTCCTTTCTTTAAGCGTTTTTTCACAGTAGGATATGCAATAGGGGCAGGTTCCATTTTCCTCCTCTTGTAGAGTTTACAAAAAATGAATAGTGGTAAAATATTAAAATCTCTCATTTAATCGTCCTTACCTTGATCGACTTTATCTCTAGAACCGTAAAGAGGAAAATTTGAGACATATGTCACTACACAAATACCAAAAAAAAGTAGAAGAAAGAAATTATACATATTGATTGCAAAGAGTAAGTTGTTCAAATGGAAGGATTAAAGGTCCATGAACGACTCGTTTATTTAAGGGTCTAATCAATTATAGGCTTAAATTGATATGGGTCGATCTTATAAAATTTCATGTTTTAATGGGTCTTTGAAGGGTCAAGTCGGGTCAATAATGGGTCAATAGTTTCTCAGTCTTTCAAACACTATCAAGTAATGAATACTTCTCACTTACTTGCCAATGGTTCACTGCAAAAAATTAAAGGGGATACAGGCATACTATCACCCTACATAGATATAAATATACTCTCTTTGGACTAATCTTGTTCGGCTCGATCCATTTTGCATCTTTTATGTCTCAACCTGGCCTGATTCGTTTTGTATGTGACCCATCCCGACCTTTACTCCATCAATGCCCAAATCTAGTACTCAAGATCATGGATCTTTATGGTGCTAAGCCAACCAGCTAGTCTCCTAAAGTCTTCTAGGTCTTGAGTTGATTAGTAATACCAGTGGCACTTACCACACTATTCGAGCTCACAGCATAAGGTTTACTTTCTTTCCTAGATCTATGTTTCTATTTTTATATGGCCTCAACTAATCTAAGAGATTATCGATACTTTGACTTTTTTTAAGCTTTATTTTAAACTAATTTTAAAAATAAGTTCTAAATCAAAATATTTTTAAAACTAAGTTTCTGCAAGTTTGAAAGGGGCAACAATTTTGGCTTAATTGAATTGGGTTTACCACTTTTTTTAATTAAAAAATTGCTGCCTTTTCCAAGGTAGTCTATTTCAGTAAAAAAAATTTGAAAATCGGTGTCTCAACAACGATTCTGATTTGAATTTGATTTTTTTTTTAAATTTGGTTTGAGTTTTGAAAAAATGCACAAATTGTATTTGGGCCAGCCTAATTCATGCTGATTTTGTTTGAGTGAAATTGTTGTCCCATACACCGATTTTCATCCAAATCTGCTGAAACTTATTTTTTAAAATATTCTGATACGAAGCATATGTTCCAAATTATTATATAAAAAAAATCTTAAAAAAAGGTCCTATAAATTTCTTATTTTCATCCTCGTTATCAAGACAACAGAGTGAAAACAAAGGAAAAGGTTCAAATTAGAATTTTACTTGAAGAAATTGACTGAAGTGTTCGGTGAAATGCATGTTGGGGAATTTACAAAAAATAGGGTCACAAAGATAATCGGGAATAAATTTCTTCGAGTCGTGAACGAAATCACTTTCCCAAAAGTATAATTTCGACCCTTTAGACTACAACCCGGGTTACACGAAATTTACTTAGGAGATAAAACAAAAAACAATTGTAATTTCGTGTAGTAAAATTACAATACTATGAAAACAAGTTTTGACATTTGAGATGATGATAAATAAATGTATCAATGCATAAAGGAAAGAAGAAAAATGGTTTCTCTCTTTCCATCCTTCATCATATGAGTAATATCATATATTTATAGTTGTATAAATACTAACCAAAAGGCACCTCTTTAAAAGACACCTTTTAATAAATATGTTAAGTATTTATAACAATGTCAAATGACATTTACTAAACCAAGTCTTTAGATATATATAATATATTCTCGGTTTATCGCATACAACTATTTTCTTATGTTTGTTTAAGTCATGACACCATAACCAAATGACTTAAACTATACATAACATGAATATAATCAACCAAATAATCTAAATCTCCAACAATACTCCCCCATTTAGAGTATTAAAAATATTTATTGCATCAACATCATCATAACAAAACAACCTTGTGCATAAATGAAAGTGTACTAAGACTTGAACTCCCACTAAGTGCAATACACATTCCAAGAATCCGTATCCATTTGGTATCATAAAACGTTTGAACCAAATTCAATACATATTGGACACTTGAAGATATTACACACACAAAGTTAAATACTTGAATACATTATTAAATTGACACTTTAAGCCATATGTCCATATCTATTCATAAGTACATCAAAGTTATGCCCCACATAACTTCTTGAAGCGGCTAAACATTGTACTTACATAGGTAGAATATCCGAATATCCTTCTATAATTGAAGGATACCCACTAAAACACAAACCATAGTCTATGGTCTTCTTCAAGTATTTCAACACACGGCGAACTGCTTGCCAATGTTGCATACTAGGATTACTAGTATATTTACTTAATTGACCTATTGCATAAGCAATATCTGGTCTAGTACTTGTCATGGCATACATCAAATAACCTATGGCTCTAGCATACTCCAATTGTGAAATTGCATTACCTTCATTAGGTAATAATTTTATACTAGGATCCATTGGTGTTGAATAAAGAGAGGTTGAAAATTCACTAACATTGAATTTCTTGAGCACTTTCTCAATGTAATGAGATTGTGTCAAAATCAACTTTCCTTGTTTCCTCTTTATTCTTATGCCCAAGATGACATCCGCTTCACCCATGTCTTTCATGGAAAATTTTGAGCTAAGGAAAGACTTTGTCATTTCAACTTGTGACAAACTCGTTCCAAAGATCAACATGTCATCTACATATAGACAAATTATGATACCATCACCATTGTCATCAAATTTGCTATATATACACTTGTCTGAATTATTCAATTTAAACCCATTAGACAGCACAACCTCATCAAATTTTTGATGCCACTGCTTAGGTGCTTGTTTTAGCCCATACAAAGATTTAATCAACTTGCAAACTTTATGCTCTTGGCCTTCCACAACAAAACCTTCCGGTTGTTGCATATAAACCTCTTCTTCCAAATCTCCATTCAAGAATGCAGTCTTGACATCCATTTGATGGATCACAAGATTTTTAATAGCTGCAAGAGCTATTAAGAACCTTATAGTTGAGATTCTTGCAACAGGTGCATATGTATCGAAATAATCGATACCCGGCTTTTGTGTAAAACCTTGTGCAACCAACCGTGCTTTGAACTTATCTATAGTTCCATCAACTTTCAATTTCTTTTTGAAAATCCATTTGCACCCCATAGGTTTACATTTGGGGGGTAAAGTAGCTAATATCCAAGTATTATTTCCCATGATGGAGTCCATTTCATCATTAATTGCCTCTTTCCAAAATAAGGCATCATGAGACTTCATAGCCTCATTATAGGTCATAGGATCATCTTCCACATTAAAAATGTATGGAAATTTTGTTGAAATGGAATCCCTTGAACCTTCAACCAAGTACCCATGAAAATCAGAGCCAAAAGAGTTTTCTTTCCTTGCCTTTTTACTCCTCTTAGGTTGAGATGAAGAAGTAGATGCTTCCTCTAAAGGAGCTTGGTGATCCAAAACTTTGTCAATACTTGGAGTGTTATCCTTTTGTCTAGGAATTGATGAATATCTATTTTCATCAAATAATGCATCCCTTGACTCAATGGTGGTGTGAATCGACCAATAGTCATTTTGTTCTATTACATAGAATCTATAGGATTTGCTATGTTCCGCATATCCTATAAAAATGCATTCCACTCCTCGTTCACCTAACTTTTTACGTTTAGGCTCAGACACTCTTACTATTGCCCTACAACCCCAAACTTTGAGATGACTCAAGTTTGGTTTTCTTTTGTACCATAGCTCATATCGGGTTACCTCATTCCCTTTCATAGGAACTCGGTTTAAAATGTAACAAGCCGTTAAAACGGCTTCCCCCCAAAATCCATGACTCAAACCCGAATAGGATAACATGGAATTAACCATTTTTTGCAAAGTCCTATTCTTCCTTTCCGCTACACCATTTTGTTGTGGTGTATATGCCGCAGTTGTTTCATGTACTAATCCTATAGATTGGAAATAACTTGGATTATAGTACTCTCCTCCTTTATCAGTTCTTAGTCTTTTTATTTTACTGTTAGTTTGCAATTCTACCTCATTTTTGTAGATTTTAAATTAGTCAAGGGCTTCATCCTTAGAATGCAATAAGTAAACATAGCAAAATCTTGAAAAATCATCAATAAAAGTTGCTAAATACTTCTTATTACCTAAGGAAGGTGTGTTATGAAAATCACATAAATCACTATACACTAAATCAAGCAATGAAGTATTCTTATCAACAACTTTAGGAAATGGTCTCCTTGTGATTTTTGTTAACATGCATGTCCTACACTTCTCTACCCTTAGATCAAAAGCTGGAATCAAAGCATGCTTTGACATAAAATGCAATTTTTTATAATTAACATGTCCAAGTCTCAAGTGCCATAGAGAAGAGCAATCATTAACAATATACACATTATCCTTCAAAGTATTACCAATACTAAGTTTAAACATTCCATCACACAAGTAACCAAGTCCTACAAATAAACCACCTTTAGACAATATAAATTTATCCGACTCAAACACCATTTTAAAACCTAATCGATTCAAGATAGCACCAGATACAAGATTTCTCCTAAGATCAGGAGCATACAACACATCTCTTAAAATAAGAGATTTTCCTGAACTAAAGTCTAGTTCAACTTGTCCCTTGCCTAGCACCTTTGCGGTAGAGTCATTGCCCATATAGAGTATTTCTCCATCATCAACCTCCATGAAGGTCTTAAATAATGATCGATCTTTGCAAACATGCCTCGATGCTCCTGAATCGATGTACCATGAACAATTATCCTGTACACAATTGATTTCAGAAATCATGCGCACATAATTCGTAAATGAATTAAGTGAAATTTTTGCACAAGAATTCTCTTGTTTCTCATGGGATTGGCTTGCCTCACCTTTCCCACCTTGAGCTTTTATCTTGCTTAATTTCTTTTTCCATATGGTACAATCCTTTTTAAAATGTCTGGGTTTTCCACAAACCCAACAAGCTCATGATTTCTGACCATCACTTTTCATTTTGGGTTTTTTACCCTTATTTGTGTTTGAATCATTTCCTCTCTTCTTATCATTAGTCTTACCTACTACCATATTAATGGTAGTAGTAGAACTAGGATTTTCATCCTTTTGACCATCCTGAATTCGGATTCCCTCTTCAATCCGAATATGGGAACCTAATTCCTCAAGACTAATGTTTTCTTTTCTATGTTTTAGGTTGTTCCTAAAATCTTTTCAAGAGTTCGGTAGTTTATCAATAATTGAAGAAACAATAAAAGTCTCATCCAAATTAATATTAAGTTGTTTAAAGCTGCCTAAAATTTTCTGAATTTCATGGAATTGTTCCATAACTAGTCTACTATCAACCATTTTAAAGTTATTAAACTTGCTAATAAGAAATTTCTCACTTGAAGCATCCTTTGCCATATATTTAGTCTCTAAATCATCCCAGAGTACATTTGCAGACTCATAAAACTGGTAAATATCAAATAAGTCATTGGACATACCGTAGAGCATATGACCACGGCAAATGTAGTCATCGTTTTCCCATTTGTTCCTCTTACGGGTAGTATCCAAAGTTTCATCTTCCTCCTCCAAAGGCTTCGGAGATGAAAGAACATAAGCCACACCGAGAGATGTCAACAGAAAATGCATCTTCTTTTGCCATCTCCTAAAATCCACACCTTCGAATTTCTCCAATTTTTGGAAATTTGACATCATTTCCTTAACGGTAGCCATAACTAAAAATTGTAACTTCACGAATAGAGACTGACTTTCACACGGATGAAGAGTAGTAAAGAGAATTTTAGTGGGAGTTCGTCTACGCAACTTGAAAAATTCACCTCTTCAAACTTCAATGCACCGGCCTCTCTTATAATGGAAGAACAAAACAACCAAAGTGGGTTTGGTCTTATCAAAGAGTAAAAGAAAGATAACCGTTAGCGTAATTAAACAAATACCACAACCTTCTTATTTTTAAAAAAAATTAAGGAAACCACCCGTGGGATTTGTATACTCTAAGAGTGAAAACCAATGAAAATCGCCCACTTACTTTCCCACTTAACACAGCAAGTAACTGCCTAGTGCCCACAACACACGATTTGATTATTATCACAATTTATAACCACCCACGACATTCTTCCTTTTGCATGGTAAAAAAAACTGATTTGAGGATGCATGGCGTATATCATACTATTGAATATAGTAGAATCTCTCTTTTATTTCTCCTGCACACATGCATGCATGAACAATGAATACGCATATCTCCCACTATACTTGATCATCATACAAAACCGCCATTATCTTTGCAAGAAATTATACTTTTGGATTGTTGGGGAATTTACAAAAAATAGGGTCACAAAGATAATCGGGAATATATTTCTTCGAGTCGTGAACGAAATCACTTTCCCAAAAGTATAATTTCGACCCTTTAGACTACAACCCGGGTTACACGAAATTTACTTAGGAGATAAAACAAAAAACAATTGTAATTTCGTGTAGTAAAATTACAATACTATGAAAACAAGTTTTGATATTTGAGATGATGATAAATAAATGTATCAATGCATAAAGGAAAGAAGAAAAATGGTTTCTCTCTTTCCATCCTTCATCATATGAGTAATATCATATATTTATAGTTGTATAAATACTAACCAAAAGGCACCTCTTTAAAAGACACCTTTTAATAAATATGTTAAGTATTTATAACAATGTCAAATGACATTTACTAAACCAAGTCTTTAGATATATATAATATATTCTCGGTTTATCGCATACAACTATTTTCTTATGTTTGTTTAAGTCATGACACCATAACCAAATGACTTAAACTATACATAACATGGATATAATCAACCAAATAATCTAAATCTCCAACAATCCTCCCCCATTTAGAGTATTAAAAATATTTATTGCATCAACATCATCATAACAAAACAACCTTGTGCATAAATGAAAGTGTACTAAGACTTGAACTCCCACTAAGTGCAATACACATTCCAAGAATCCGTATCCATTTGGTATCGTAAAACGTTTGAACCAAATTCAATACATATTGGACACTTGAAGATATTACACACAAAAAGTTAAATACTTGAATACATTATTAAATTGACACTTTAAGCCATGTGTCCATATCTATTCATAAGTACATCAAAGTTATGCCCCACATAACTTCTTGAAGTGGCTAAACATTGTACTTACATAGGTAGAATATCCGAATATCCTTCTATAATTGAAGGATACCCACTAAAACACAAACCATAGTCTATGGTCTTCTTCAAGTATTTCAACACACGGCGAACTGCTTGCCAATGTTGCATACTAGGATTACTAGTATATTTACTTAATTGACCTATTGCATAAGCAATATCTGGTCTAGTACTTGTCATGGCATACATCAAATAACCTATGGCTCTAGCATACTCCAATTGTGAAATTGCATTACCTTCATTAGGTAATAATTTTATACTAGGATCCATTGGTGTTGAATAAAGAGAGGTTGAAAATTCACTAACATTGAATTTCTTGAGCACTTTCTCAATGTAATGAGATTGTGTCAAAATCAACTTTCCTTGTTTCCTCTTTATTCTTATGCCCAAGATGACATCCGCTTCACCCATGTCTTTCATGGAAAATTTTGAGCTAAGGAAAGACTTTGTCATTTCAACTTGTGACAAACTCGTTCCAAAGATCAACATGTCATCTACATATAGACAAATTATGATACCATCACCATTGTCATCAAATTTGCTATATATACACTTGTCTGAATTATTCAATTTAAACCCATTAGACAGCACAACCTCATCAAATTTTTGATGCCACTGCTTAGGTGCTTGTTTTAGCCCATACAAAGATTTAATCAACTTGCAAACTTTATGCTCTTGGCCTTCCACAACAAAACCTTCCGGTTGTTGCATATAAACCTCTTCTTCCAAATCTCCATTCAAGAATGCAGTCTTGACATCCATTTGATGGATCACAAGATTTTTAATAGCTGCAAGAGCTATTAAGAACCTTATAGTTGAGATTCTTGCAACAGGTGCATATGTATCGAAATAATCGATACCCGGCTTTTGTGTAAAACCTTGTGCAACCAACCGTGCTTTGAACTTATCTATAGTTCCATCAACTTTCAATTTCTTTTTGAAAATCCATTTGCACCCCATAGGTTTACATTTGGGGGGTAAAGTAGCTAATATCCAAGTATTATTTCCCATGATGGAGTCCATTTCATCATTAATTGCCTCTTTCCAAAATAAGGCATCATGAGACTTCATAGCCTCATTATAGGTCATAGGATCATCTTCCACATTAAAAATGTATGGAAATTTTGTTGAAATGGAATCCCTTGAACCTTCAACCAAGTACACATGAAAATCAGAGCCAAAAGAGTTTTCTTTCCTTGCCCTTTTACTCCTCTTAGGTTGAGATGAAGAAGTAGATGCTTCCTCTAAAGGAGCTTGGTGATCCAAAACTTTGTCAATACTTGGAGTGTTATCCTTTTCTCTAGGAATTGATGAATATCTATTTTCATCAAATAATGCATCCCTTGACTCAATGGTGGTGTAAATCGACCAATAGTCATTTTGTTCTATTACATAGAATCTATAGGATTTGCTATGTTCCGCATATCCTATAAAAATGCATTCCACTCCTCGTTCACCTAACTTTTTACGTTTAGGCTCAGACACTCTTACTATTGCCCTACAACCCCAAACTTTGAGATGACTCAAGTTTGGTTTTCTTTTGTACCATAGCTCATATCGGGTTACCTCATTCCCTTTCATAGGAACTCGGTTTAAAATGTAACAAGCCGTTAAAACGGCTTCCCCCCAAAATCCATCACTCAAACCCGAATAGGATAACATGTAATTAACCATTTTTTGCAAAGTCCTATTCTTCCTTTCCGCTACACCATTTTGTTGTGGTGTATATGCCGCAGTTGTTTCATGTACTAATCCTATAGATTGGAAATAACTTGGATTATAGTACTCTCCTCCTTTATCAGTTCTTAGTCTTTTTATTTTACTGTTAGTTTGCAATTCTACCTCATTTTTGTAGATTTTAAATTAGTCAAGGCTTCATCCTTAGAATGCAATAAGTAAACATAGCAAAATCTTGAAAAATCATCAATAAAAGTTGCTAAATACTTCTTATTACCTAAGGAAGGTGTGTTATGAAAATCACATAAATCACTATACACTAAATCAAGCAATGAAGTATTCTTATCAACAACTTTAGGAAATGGTCTCCTTGTGATTTTTGTTAACATGCATGTCCTACACTTCTCTACCCTTAGATCAAAAGCTGGAATCAAAGCATGCTTTGACATAAAATGCAATTTTTTATAATTAACATGTCCAAGTCTCAAGTGCCATAGAGAAGAGCAATCATTAACAACATACACATTATCCTTCAAAGTATTACCAATCCTAAGTTTAAACATTCCATCACACAAGTAACCAAGTCCTACAAATAAACCACCTTTAGACAATATAAATTTATCCGACTCAAACACCATTTTAAAACCTAATCGATTCAAGATAGCACCAGATATAAGATTTCTCCTAAGATCAGGAGCATACAACACATCTCTTAAAATAAGAGATTTTCCTGAACTAAAGTCTAGTTCAACTTGTCCCTTGCCTAGCACCTTTGCGGTAGAGTCATTGCCCATATAGAGTATTTCTCCATCATCAACCTCCATGAAGGTCTTAAATAATGATCGATCTTTGCAAACATGCCTCGATGCTCCTGAATCGATGTACCATGAACAATTATCCTGTACACAATTGATTTCAGAAATCATGAGCACATAATTCGTAAATGAATTAAGTGAAATTTGTGCACAAGAATTACCTTGTTTCTCATGGGATTGGCTTGCCTCTTTCCCACCTTGAGCTTTTATCTTGCTCAATTTCTTCTTCCATTTGGTACAATCCTTTTTAAAATGTCCGGGTTTTCCACAAACCTAACAAGCTCATGATTTCTGACCATCACTTTTCATTTTGGGTTTTTTACCCTTATTTGTGTTTGAATCATTTCCTCTCTTCTTATCATTAGTCTTACCTACTACCATATTAATGGTAGTAGTAGAACTAGGATTTACATCCTTTTGACCATCCTGAATTCGGATTCCCTCTTCAATCCGAATATGGGAACCTAATTCCTCAAGACTAATGTTTTCTTTTCTATGTTTTAGGTTGTTCCTAAAATCTTTTCAAGAGTTCGGTAGTTTATCAATAATTGAAGAAACAATAAAAGTCTCATCCAAATTAATATTAAGTTGTTTAAAGCTGCCTAAAATTTTCTGAATTTCATGGAATTGTTCAATAACTGGTCTACTATCAACCATTTTAAAGTTATTAAACTTGCTAATAAGAAATTTCTCACTTGAAGCATCCTCTGCCATATATTTAGTCTCTAAATCATCCCAGAGTACTTTTGCAGACTCATAAAACTGGTAAATATCAAATAAGTCATTGGACATACCGTAGAGCATATGACCACGGCAAATGTAGTCATCGTTTTCCCATTTGTTCCTCTTACGGGTAGTATCCAAAGTTTCATCTTCCTCCTCCAAAGGCTTTGGAGATGAAAGAACATAAGCCACACCGAGAGATGTCAACAGAAAATGCATCTTCTTTTGCCATCTCCTAAAATCCACACCTTCGAATTTCTCCAATTTTTGGAAATTTGACATCATTTCCTTAACGGTAGCCATAACTAAAAATTGTAACTTCACGAATAGAGACTGACTTTCACACGGATGAAGAGTAGTAAAGAGAATTTTAGTGGGAGTTCGTCTACGCAACTTGAAAAATTCACCTCTTCAAACTTCAATGCACCGGCCTCTCTTATAATGGAAGAACAAAACAACCAAAGTGGGTTTGGTCTTATCAAAGAGTAAAAGAAAGATAACCGTTAGCGTAATTAAACAAATACCACAACCTTCTTATTTTTAAAAAAAATTAAGGAAACCACCCGTGGGATTTGTATACTCTAAGAGTGAAAACCAATGAAAATCGTCCACTTACTTTCCCACTTAACACAGCAAGTAACTGCCTAGTGCCCACAACACACGATTTGATTATTATCACAATTTATAACCACCCACGACATTCTTCCTTTTGCATGGTAAAAAAAACTGATTTGAGGATGCATGGCGTATATCATACTATTGAATATAGTAGAATCTCTCTTTTATTTCTCCTGCACACATGCATGCATGAACAATGAATACGCATATCTCCCACTATACTTGATCATCATACAAAACCGCCATTATCTTTGCAAGAAATTATACTTTTGGATTGTTGGGGAATTTACAAAAAATAGGGTCACAAAGATAATCGGGAATATATTTCTTCGAGTCGTGAACGAAATCACTTTCCCAAAAGTATAATTTCGACCCTTTAGACTACAACCCGGGTTACACGAAATTTACTTAGGAGATAAAACAAAAAACAATTGTAATTTCGTGTAGTAAAATTACAATACTATGAAAACAGTTTTGATATTTGAGATGATGATAAATAAATGTATCAATGCATAAAGAAAAGAAGAAAAATGGTTTCTCTCTTTCCATCCTTTATCATATGAGTAATATCATATATTTATAGTTGTATAAATACTAACCAAAAGGCACCTCTTTAAAAGACACCTTTTAATAAATATGTTAAGTATTTATAACAATGTCAAATGACATTTACTAAACCAAGTCTTTAGATATATATAATATATTCTCGGTTTATTGCATACAACTATTTTCTTATGTTTGTTTAAGTCATGACACCATAACCAAATGACTTAAACTATACATAACATGAATATAATCAACCAAATACTCTAAATCTCCAACAATGCAAAGTGACTACAACACCATTGCTAGATCAGCAGCAACGAAGCTTAGACAGAAGGAGATTTGTTTTTTAGGTGAAAGGTTGTAGGAAGGTAAAAAGGTCTGGTTCCTATTATTTATATTAAGTAGTTGTATAAAAGCATGAAAGGTATTTTAGGGTATTAAATTGGGTATTTAAATAAGGGTAATTTCCTAAGAACTATCGCTTAAAATTATCATCTTTTGTCATCAACTTCCATTTATCTCTTCTCCTGTTTATCAATTATTGTACTTATTTCCCTTCATTCAAACTCTAATTAAATTATTGAACACAAACAAATATGACCTAACCCTCTTTGGCTTAGTAGAATGGTGGCCTAACAGTTGAATTTCCACATCAACATTGTATTTTCTCTTTACTGTAATTTCTTGCCAAACTAACTATTAAGTGTCCTCGACCTTAAATAGTCATTAATCGAACTTTTTATGTAAATATTTTTCAACACATATACAAGTACCTTGTAATTTTATAATATTGTGGGGTAGATTAAAATGCTTAACAAGTGGGAGGTTAGTAAGAATAATGAAACGTTTCATTGAATTCAAGAACCCAGAATGCCAGAAATACAGCAGTACACACAGCATCAAGCAAAATTTAACTGGATATACATCCCCAAAAAGAATAAGAAAGGTAAAAAGGAAGTTAAAAAAAAATCATAGCACCACAAAGATTGAAGCAGCAGCCAAGGAGACAGCAAAGACCACCTTAGTTAGCCCAAACTTAACCAATGCACTGGCACCTGAAGAATCAGTACTGTCAACTGTGTCGTCTGAAGTATCAGCGGCCTTGCCACCCTTCTTTGGCTTACCTGCAACTGGAGCTGGCGCAGGTGCTGGTGATCCAAAGAATGCCAAAGGAAGCAGCACTTGATCCACCTGATAAACAGACAACTGCCCATCACTGTAAATGGAATTGGAGACTGTTGCATGGACAACACCAGTAGTAATATTAACTTGGTTTCCGGAAGTGGTAACATTTAGTGGATACTCCCCATCATTGCTATTCCCAGCCTGTGTCCTCAACGGATTACTGGCCGTCTGGAACTCAGAAAGAGATAGATAGTTAGGGAGTACATGGAACTGCACTAGCTGCACCTTCTGTTGGTCTGACAGGGAGTTCAGCAGGCCTGATTTCAGATTCGAGAAGGAGTTATCAGTTGGGGCAAAAACTGTGAGGCCAGAATTGGAGTTGTTAAGTTGGTTGTTGATTTGGTCTGCTTCTTGAGTACTCTCGAGTAGCTTAATAAACATCGTAAACTGGCCCGCTTTTGCAAGGATTCCCGTTATATTTGTGGGTCCTGCAGGTCCTGGAGCCGGCGCTTGTGCTTGAGCCATAGCCAGGGCAAGGCCTTGCAGAACTAATACTACAAGGAAGAGCTTCATAATTGTTGTATGCTTTAATATATCAGTATTTGTTTAGTGTTTTGTGTTTTCTTTCTTTGCTGAAGTTGTGATAGCTTTTGTCTTCTGAGATTGTGTTATATACTATAGTGAGCTTATAGTTAGGTATAAGTATTTAATATTTCATAAGTTGGAGGTTGACAACCTCAATTTCAATTTTTTTTTTTTTTTAAATTGACATCCAATTCAAATAATTTAGGTGAGGCAGATCTGTCGTTGAAATAGTGTGAAGTTTTGCGTAGCAAGGCAGGAAAGTTTTTTTGTAGGGCAATCCTTATGTTGCTTCTTGTTGAGGACAGCATGGGAAGTTAAAGCTTTGATTTCAAGGTTTGTACGCCATCATCTTATATAGATCTAATTGGTTAGTCGGTTTCATATTTTGACAGATGAATTGTAAACTAGCATTACTTGTGTTATAAGTGGCTTTGAAATGCCAAATTTGGCCTACTAGTGGGTCTCATTCTACCATTGCTGGTAGGTACTTTGTCAGAGTATTTCAATACATATAACAAGTATATAGGTAGGATAAAAGCACATTGGATATATTTCGTTTTGTGTGGTATTGTAGAAGACAACGTTAACGTTTTGCTGATCATTGCTCATAAGTATGCAAAGGTTGCTAGGCTATTGTTCTCAAACGGCACGGCAAATTGTATGAGGGTAGTGAGAAATGAGTAAAGGCACTTATTTTAGGAAAGGGAGTTGGAGGAAGAGTTTAGAGAGTAAATTATGAATCACGTCTTACAATATAGAGTCGCTTACAGAAAAGTTAGTTGAGCTAGTGGAGGTAATGAGGAGAAGTATTACATTTAGGGTCTTCATGAAACTAAGTGGGTTGGAGATAAAAAGCATAAGTTATGAGACCCCTGCGATTATAAGTTCTGTTACTAAGGTTTAATAGAGAATAGAAATTGAGTTGGAATTATGATTGATGATCAACTTGTAAATGATGTTGTTGAGGTGTATAGAAATGATGAAATGATTATAAGGGAAATTATCGTTTGTGCAAGAGAGATTTTAAGCATTGTTAGTGCATACGCACAACAATAAATTGTGAGGAAGCTATTAAACGTCAATTTTGGGAGAACCTAGATGAGGTGTTAGAATGCATTCCCCAATTAGAGAAACTTTTCATCAGAAGAGATTTAAAATAGATTACTTCTAGCAATCCATCAGTTTAAGCAGGATACCTGATTGTTGACTTTTTAAAGTGGCAAATGCAACCAAAAGATAATATGTGTTGGTAACGAGGATGGATAAGAGTAGATGTTTGGATTCCAAAGTGATTTTGAGAGAAACTAGCCTTAGATACTCGTGCTAAATCAAGTCTTAAGAGGAGTTAGCAGAATGAGATTAGATAGTGAAGTTTAACCGGTGTCAAATTTAAGGTTTTGGTAGAAAGCTTGGTTAAAAAATTCATTTGGCCTTTTAAGGAGAACCCTGACTCTATATTACTAAAGTTAAAGGCCCCTATTTGTAGGGTAGCAAAAGAGGTGCTTAGATAGTCATGTGATTTTCCAAAAGTGTACAAGCTAAGGAAACAATATGGCAGAATGATAACAATAAAGTAGCGGTTAAGAAGAAGAGATAATGCTACTTAGCCAAGAAAACATCTAGAGAATGAGAAATTATTGAAAGATATAAGGAATCTAAAGTCAAGGTAAGAGAAATTGTTTGAAAGGCTAGCGCCAAGGTTTCTAAGCATATCTACGACAAATTAGATTCTAAGGACGAATAACATGGGATCTATAGGATAGCTAAGAGGAAACAAATATTGGCCAAGGATTTTGCATGGCCAAGTGTGTGATGGATAAAAACCAAAGAATTCTCATCTAAGATGAAGAATAAAATTAGAGAGAGGGAACATTCTACTCAATTGTTCAATGGAAGTTGAGTAGGGTGTATA
This sequence comes from Dysphania ambrosioides, assembly GCA_026401315.1. Taxonomy (NCBI): domain Eukaryota; kingdom Viridiplantae; phylum Streptophyta; class Magnoliopsida; order Caryophyllales; family Amaranthaceae; genus Dysphania; species Dysphania ambrosioides. The sequence continues at coordinate 25,317,870 of CM048661.1, read as the reverse complement.
GGTGACACCTTGATCAAGGACAATGAAATCAACTGAGAGTATATAAAACAAAGCAAAGTCTTAATCCAAAAAACACAGGATTAGCCATAAGAACCAAAAGTTTATCTCACATGATTGTTTTCTTCCTTTTTTTCTCCTATTTAAAGCCTCATCTTCTTGCAAACTCATTTTCTCTATACCTTTTTTAACTCTCTTCATCTATGTTATATTATTTGATCTACCTCAATTGTGTTTGAGGTCTATATTATCCCAACCCTCCATCTTTGTCACCTAGGCATCTTTATATAGCGCAAAATTTCACATATCCAAACCACTGTAACTAATTCTCACTTATCTTATCCTCAATAGTTGCTACTCTAACTCTTTTTTGGTTATCTATATTTCTAATTTTGTTCCTTATGATATTCTCACACATCCACCTTAACATGTACATCTCTATTAAACTAATCTTGTACCCACAACTAGGAGTGAGTATATGAGGATACAAAAAGTAGAAATAGAGGAGGCAGTGAAAAGGATGGAATCAAGGAAATCGTTGGGTTAGATGATATTACTACAAAGATTTAGAAATACATACCTAGGCAAGACTTGGAGATGTAACTTGATATCTATTTATATGAATAAAGGAGATACTCAAGATAAAGCTTATGATTCATACCACAAAATTATGGGAAAGAGTGTTTGAGTAAAAATTAATTAAGGAAGTATACAATCATTTTGGACAACTAGTTAGTTTTATGCTAGATCGATCTATCATATCACATAATCTATCCACCTTATAGGCAAATGATGGAGCAATATCATGTAAGGAAGAATATTTACACATTGTATTCATTGATTTGGAGAAGGTATATGACTAGTTACCAAGAGAAGTACTCTAGTTGACAATGACTGAAAAGGGTATTCCCATAAGTATATTAATCTAGTTAAGGATATATATGAAGATCCTACAATAAGTTTTAGAATTTATGGTGAAATGACATAGGATTTCCTCAATACAATTGGATTACACTTAGGTTTTAACCTAAGCTCTATCCTTTTTGGGATAGTCTTGAATAAAGTAACAAAGTCAATACAAGATAAGATACCATGGTCTTTTGCAAATAATACTATTTTGGCGGATGAGACTATCATGGGATGGAAGCTTAGTTAGAATAATAGAGACAAATGTTAGAATATGGAAGTTTCAGAGTTAGTATGAGTAAAACAAGTATATAAAATGTCATTTTAGCATTAGCTCACAAATGTTTCAAATATTTTGGATCGATTTTTCAAAGAAATGAAGACATAGATCAAGATGTCTTTCAAAAAATAAAATTTAGGTGGCGCAAATGGAGAGCCATAACCAGACTATGGTATGATCACATTGTACCCTTAAAGGTAAAGGAAAATATTATAGGATAGAATGAGATCGACATTATTGTATGAGTCGGAGAGTTAGGCTTTCAAGGAGAAACATGTTAAAGTAGCACAAATGTGTATGAGGTAGATGCATGAGAATACCTTAAGGGACAAAATAAAGAATGTGGATATTTGAAAAAATAGTTGGAGTAATGGATATTGAGGATAAGATAAGGAAGAAGCAATTATGATGATTTGAGCATTAGATGCACCAGTAATAAATTGTGTATGGTAGGAGTAATGGAAACCTCAAATGTGGTTAAGGCGGGCCAAAAATAATTTGAATGGAGCAAGTTAAATATAGATATGAAGAAAATAGATTTCCAAGAAAATATGGCACTTAATAAGAAGATTGAGGATTTACATGGATGATCATATGAGATAAACTCTTTGTTCTCCATTTATTTGGATTAAAATTTAACTTTATTGTATTAGTTATAGAGTCGTTTTCCTTGATCTAATATTAGTCCTATATTTAAAGAAGTGTCACTGCCCAAAATTTGTAGGAGAATAGCTCCTACGAGTAAATGGAGGTTTTTTGTTGTCGTATAGCGAACCACTAACGCATTTAATCTAGATGGATTTCGATTTAAATTAATGGGTACATCTTCATGACTTTTACCTACTTAGTCTACGTACCCAAATAATGTTAATTTTTATTGTCACTTGTTAAAATATCAATTATAATACATGAGGACAACAGTTTTTTTCCCCCAAGCGACAACAGAGAAAAACTATTGTATCCAACTAATCCATGTAGTGTTCGGTTGGAGAAGCAAAGTGAATGTAAAGCACAAAAATTGGTACTTAACAGACTTTTACACTAATCATTAGTGTAGGACCAGTACTTCAAATTTTCCCATGCATATAACTTTAGTTACTTACAGTGCAAAAAAGATGGACCTCAAATTAACTTTTGAGCCAATAGCTGTAAGGATTATCGAGTTAACTCTTCTGATAAATTGACGGACAACAAACAGAATTAGGAGTGGCAAACGGATCAGGTCGAGTTAAATTCGTGTTCGGGTCACTTATTCCCCGACCCGAACTTAATCCATTGAAATTTTTGAGTAGAAAACCCCAACCTTAACCTAACCCATTTAATTTCGGATGGTTCGTGTCAAACCATTTAAATTATTGTGTCGAAAATCTCAACCATAACCATCTATTTTCAGGTCCGGTTTGGATCGGGTCAGTTTTTGCCTGCCGTTGAATGGTTTTCAACTTATTCATTAGCGCGATTCTCCTATGACACTATCTTAATAAGACTTACATAAGAGCTAGTGACTTTCAATATTTAGAGGTGACTTCGTTTGGCGTCTACCTTTGGCTCGGAAAAGCTTACCGTCACAGTGCAACTCTAGTAACAAATGTTCAGAAGAGTTTTGTGTTCAGAAAATTAAGGAATACATTTAGGCCAATTAGTAAAGTCACATAACTCAGAAGTTAAGCAAAATGGTCTAGCCAACTAAGGATTGCAAATGCTAAAGCAGAAGAGTGATACCAAAACAAACCTTTGATTTCACTTCATATCTTGGAAAACAATACGGAGTACAAGTTTAGAGCCAGAGATGCAACAGTCACCCTCAAACCACCAAGGGCTAAAGCGCCTGCTTCTCTCCAGGTTTTTTTTTCCCTAATCACTAAATAATAAGATATTAACCTGAAAATTAATGACTACAGCTAGATTACAGAATACTGCCTTATGCAGGAAAGAGTAGAGGCCTATGTGTGGAGGGTAAATGGCTATATCATGTTTAGGATGAAGCTTTTTTCTCGACCATAAATTTAGCAGGCTATTCAGAAGGCTGAGATTTGATGGATACCAAATCAGGTGTTAGCGAAGATAAATCAGGTTGCACTGTTGAGTTAAATTCTGACTTCAAGAATGCACAAAGGACTAAAGTATAGAGCATTAGAAATGATGAAATCCAACAAAGTCACCACCCGGGAAGCCTCCTTCATAATGAAATGTATATTGTTGTCCCTCACCACCAAAAAGATCAAATCCACCAAATCCATAACCATCACTGCTGCCGCCCATCCCCGTGCCTTCTTTATCTTCTCCTCTGTCATATCTTGTACGTTTTTCTTCGTCCCCTAAAACCTGGAAGTGCAAATGTAACAATTGAGCTCCCAAAGATAAGTAATGGTACAAACAGCTCAAGTGAGAGGGTCAAAATCCCTAAGATGGAGCATATGGTAAATAAGTAAACAATGCTCAGGAAGGAAATACAGCAATTTAGTAGACAATCAAATGAGGTTCGGCCCTGAGGTGAAGCCCATATAAATTGAGCCTTTATGGTTTCCATGGGCCACCTAGCTTCAACAGAAGGTTGATTCCTCTTCCCAAAGACAAATCAATAAAGCTCCTGCATGCAGCAAACTAGTTTCCTTCCTCTCTAGCCATCATCAACTGGCCACCAACAACCACCCTAAGGAAAATTTGGGCTGCTTTGTCTGGCAAACCAGAGCCCAAACAGTATAGGACTTCACATTTTAACAAAATGATTATTCACTCTAGATTTTTTTTTTTCTGGGGGGGGGGGGGGATATATCAAAAGGTGATCATTGGTTAATGAGTCACCTTGTAAAACTTTCAATTATCTTTCTTCTGTCACTTTCCACCCTAGAAAGTACATTATAAGATTTATTGTAAGAGTGAATCCCAGGTGTGTCCCCTCGTCATGTCAAAAGGAGTGTCAAGTTCACAGATAACCAAAGAGTAAATGGATGAATAAGAGAATAAGAGAATAAGAGAATAAGAGTAACCACCAAAGCATTCATCAACATGGCATAACTCAAAGTGTTTAAATCCTAAATTTAAAGATAAAACAAATTTGTATCTTTCAGATCTATACATTAGAGTGGAATGCCATTGACCCAATTTCAACTGAACTTGGTTCCTGCTCATATTTAAAAACAAAAAAAGTGAAAATGGTCAATCTCATGTATGTGCTTAGTAGATATATTACACATCTTTGAGGACTTATGATTGTAGAAATAATGGTACTGCCAACCCAAAGACCCAAAGGGACTTGCACATGTCAGCAACCACCAATTATCATCTCACAATAAGTGGACACAACTAATACACACTAATTACAAAAATAGTTGGCATTGTCTCGGCCTGAACCCTGATATATCCTACTTTCATAATTAAATGAGGCATCAAATTTTCTTTTTCCAAAATGGCTAGAATGGTCAACAAAGGACTTCAATATAAACATTACTCCTGTTAGCATTTTCTCAACCTAATCCTCAATATATCCTGGAATGATGTGCCATCTTTACTAAAATGGGTTGAGTTGTAAATAAAACCACAAAATGCAAGTATTACAGAATTGAGATGAAAAATATTTCTGATTTACACAAGGTTTAGCCAAACAGAACACGTAATCAACCAATTGAAGGCCAATTTTCTAGAGCACAAGATTTGAAGAGTCACAATGCACCTCTAGTAGTCTGACAAACTATATTTTTAAACCCCCAGTAGACTAACTATTTTTTTAAACCACCAGTAGTTTGACTAATATTTATTAAAACTATAGTAGTCTGACTCTTCGTACCAAACTAGGAACCATTAAAATGCTTGGCGAAAGGTTACTTCAAATAAACTAAATAATCCTAGAGTCCAACTTCGAAACAAACAAATTCTTAAGGTTCTAAGCTAAGACAGTCATGACACAGAGCATTACCCACATTACACCTAGAACGTGGGCACTACACTTCTCTCTTTACAGCAGATTTTCAGTAAGTTGCTCATAATATACCTCTGACACGCCACAAACACAATGGTAGGTAAACTTCCATGCTAGAAACAACTGCTATGGTTTTCAACAAACTCATATTTTTGCAACTTTGACAACAAAGTAAACTTAGAAAGTCTGTCAAAGCACTCAAAATAATATATTTCTGATGATTATGTGTCCATCTAGAAAAATGAAAACATGTAATTAATAAAAACCTTTCCTGTCTGACCAGAAAAAAATGTTACAACAAAGTTCTGTCTGGTATTTACCAGATTATTCAAAATAGCAACATTTATCTTAGAAGAGTCTAGAAAGCACAGCCGCCTTTTACAAATGATTATTAGGGTTGAATCTTATTCCAAGATGGAAGAATTTCTTGTGTAAGCTGTCCTATGATGGCTTGGCAGTGAAAAAGAGCACTTGTCAGGAAGAGGAATTCATTGTGATTTGGGATGTGAGAATTTTGCATGTTGAGGAGGAAAATCTGCAGCATTTATTCAGATTTTGTCCTTTGGTTAGGCAAGTTTGGAGGGGTGGATTTCCATTCGACTTAGCATATCATTCAAGGTATGTCTCTAATTATATCCAGCTTTTCTATAGCTTAGATGGACTTTTGAGTGCTCGTTTGGTTTATTTTGCTGCTACCATATGGAGTTTATGGAAGGCATGTAATAGCTATTATATTAATGGGGTGCCTCTTTCTAATGAATTATGACAATGTTCAGCCGCAATTAGTAGCAGCCTTAGTACTTCATGATCAATTTATCAAAGGCCCTGTGAGTTTGTCATGATTTTTAATCCTTTCGAAATATGTGGTTGCCCTCCTCCTTGCCTCCACATGCTTCAGATAGGTGTGAATGGAGAGGGTACACCTCTTATATGATTATATGATTATATTCCCCTCCCTCATAGTTGCATCCTTCGTAGTAACTTTAATCAAATCATCAAAGTTATCACCTTGAATCATATCACAAGTAGACTCGGAGAGGTCACAGACAATGGAAAAGGGTATGTGTGTTGGGGGGAGGATCAAGTATCGGTTGATGCATACAGACATAACATCCTTTAAAATAAAACATCAGCAATCTTTCTTCAATTACACAATCTAACCTAGTGTTTTGAGTTAGGATGTCATGTACATTGTACAGTAATTAAAAGTTTCATTTAGGTTTCATAACAACGCAATATCACACAACTATGCAATTAACTAGTTGGTCAAAATTTTATCTTAAAACCAGGCTAAGATTAATTTCCCTTTCTTCAACAAACATGTGCATAAGACACACCTTTTGGAAGTCCCGGCGTGGCAGCACCTACCCTCTTTCAAGGCCAAAAGGCCATCACCTCTATCATTAGCACACGCTAGATGTAAACTACAATGCTCAAACATTTATCATAAAAGGAAGTATCAGACAACAACTAAAGGATCAAACCGCTAGAATCATACAACCACTTTTCGAACAATATCAGCAGAAGAGACCACCAGAATTTCGATATATCCTTCCTCTTAAGATAAAGGTGGTTTTAGTAGGATGAAAAGTATATATTTGATTATTCATGTCCTTAACAAGTTTACACTTGTTCTTGATGTTCAATCCATCAAGGAGCTTAGTACAAAGTGTTTATTTGTAAATTGAAATGGTTGTCGCTGGATAACTCTTTATTGCTAAATATCCTAGATCTTAGGAGCAGAACATACATAGAAGTTCTTCATAGAGGAGCTAAGTCTTTTAATGGAGTTCTTTGACAATGTTTATAAATTGGACACCTCCTTACAAAGCTACAAATATAAGTTCAACTTTTAAACCCTTTTATACAAAACTTAGCTATAAAAGAGATGATTTTTCCTCATTTGTGACTAGATGTTCAAAGACAAAGTGGGTTTGGTTTGTAAATGATCACTTATTAAAGGATATTGATGCAAAAAATTGACATTTTTGATACCGTGAAAAATGTGGCAAGGATTGACTCAAAAGTGTGAGCCTGTGAGTAAATAAGCATACTAACATTACAAACAACAAATTTGTATTTACATATGCTTCGAATGTACGAACTGTGAGCCTGCGTGTGATTTGTCCAATCACAGTCTCTTCACAATTATTTTTAAATTCTTGGAATAAAGAAGAGAGCTCAAAGCTCTCCCATGGTTACATCTATGTCATCCTTACAATAAACAAAGAAAATTACATCTCTACTACTATTGAAAGTCAACCTAAAAAACATAATCGATTTCATCGTGAAACACATCTTATGGCGATGCACATTGCATAATATTATTATCAAAGTAGCTCAATTCTTTGAAATACGGACCAAACAATTAGAATTCATGGCAATACATCCAAAGCATAAAAAACCCTTACATTCTTTGATCAATAAAACCTCGACAGCACTATAAATTAAAGCAAAACCATCTCTCTCTACACCTGTAAACCCGAGAATACCTTAAACTACAACCCACAATTAATCAAACCGAACACAATATTAATCACATTCCATTACAATATACTCAAACATAGTAAATCAAGCAATTATACATACATGCATTTCTATAGAACTAAATGAATGAATAGATGAAAAAGGGTATACAAAATAAAACCAATTTGAATTTGAATGATTGTTACTCTATACATAATCAAAATATTACAAAATAAATTTGACTCCCTTCTGTCCATATAAGGCGGGGAGTTCTTCCTATATTCATACAACATAAATGCGGATCACATTTGCCACATTGTTTCCAAACCTCACAATAACAACATAAAACAATCCACCAATCCTATACTACGTTATTCAGACTAATATAGTTCAAAAATCCAAACACTAAAAGGGACCTAATACAAACTAATATAATCAATAGTCCTAAACCATCTAGGACGACATGTTCCACTCTCTCGAAGATCTGCGCAAGGTGATCAGACACCCTTTAAACTCCTTCGGACATCTCCTCCTGCCCACTTGTCAATGGGGGAGCCGCCTGTATCACGATTGACATCCACTACACGTAGTTTGAAAGTTACAAATACACACACTCACACACACACACACACATATATATATAATATATATATATATATATATACATATATATATATATATATATATATATATATATATATATATATATATATAAAGATGAAAGATAAATAAGACTACTTATCGCATTATGAGCTTCCTCATAATATCCTTTGTACCCAAAGATACCACTGTAGTCAACTATGTCACCTCCAAAACCTTTGTCATCGTCCTACATATTCAAATTGCCTTATCAAAACAAAAAAACTTAAAAATTAAATAATTATCTAGGGTGGCGTCCAAACCAGACGCCATTACTATGGTGGTGGCGTCCATTTCAAACACCACCACCATGGTGGTGGCGAATGGGATGGACGCCACCCATTTTTCCAACAATTTACTGGATTTTCTGGCGGCAACAACAGCTCTCATGTGTTCTCCAAAGATTTCAAATACCGAAGCATGATCCCGTTAGCATTTAGGAGGTTTTCATAGCTCTATTGAGGAAATATAGAGAAAATGAGAAAAAGGTCAAACTCGTCAAATTGCATTATATTTGTGGGCTTTAGTTTGATATTTTTTAGCTTCATTTAGTAACACCCATAAAATATTCACTTGGTCTTGCAAAATAGAGCTGCTAATTTGGATACTTTAATTGAGTTTAGGTTGGGTTATGTCAGATATCTGGTTATTTTGGGTTGGTTTGTGCTAAGTAAAGTCTTCATTAAGTCAAGTTTGGATTTAGCTCGATTCAAATCATTGCCAGATTGTTTACCCTTTTGGTTACATGTCAAGTTTGGTTAGTCCAATTCAACACCGGTTCCATTTTAGGTTTGGGTTGTACTAAGTCATGTTTGGGCCAGATCTATGGTGGGTAGGTCGGATAGTTATCAAGCCGGTTAGTTTTGAGTTCAAATAAAATTTGGAATGGTTAACTAACTACTTTCAGGTTCAGGTTAAATTTGGGTCAGTTGGCTATCAACATGCGAATATATAAAAATTATCATGTTAACATAATTCTACCAATGTAATAATATTGGTTCAATTCTTTAAATTTTTAAATATTGTAAATAAACTAAGCCTTATGTCTAATTTTAATTAGTCAAATATATTTTTGTCAAATTAGGTTAAGTTGACTTTTAATTTAAAATAAGTGTTCAGTCTAATAAATAACTAGATGATCAACTACAATTGGTTAGATATAATTAGGTTATAAGTTATTGCAACTTTAGTCAATAATAGGTCAAGTTAATAATTGGTCGACATAAAATGGGTCTTAGGTAACTACAAGTCAAGTCCATATATAATACGTTGTACAATAATATAATTAGGTTAAGATTATATTTAGATTGGGTGTCATTTCGATTTTGCAAAATTGTCAATTTTGTTCAAATCAGTTATCAATTTATATCAGGTCGGTACAGGTTTGAGTTTATATCACATAATATTATGTCAGTTTTCGGTTAATATCAAGTCAGATTCAAGTTAAGTGTCACCAATTTCACATATAAAACGGTTACATGTTGGGTTCAAATCATTGCATGCTTAAGTCAGTAATTAGGCTCGGTCAATTTTTGATAGCTTTACTAGAATCAATATATTCGCTTTAATTAAGAAATTATCATGAAAATAGTAATGAAAATAAGTAACTAAAATTAAACCTAGTAATTGGGTTATTTGAATCAGGATTGGTTCCCATTGTTTCAAAGCGGTTCATTTTCGATCTGATATACATTTGGGTAGGTTTTGATTTCGAAGCTCTTCTTTTTGAATTTTGGGTTTTGATTCAGGTGATAGGCTATCGAATATGAAGAAATTTTGAGTCAAATAATTTGGGCCATGTTAAAATTTGGGTCGAAGCAATTGGGTTTAAGCTAGATATCTCTCTCTTGCTCTATTAGTATACTTATACAAAATATATTAATAAATGTCAAATCATTAGACTAATAGAATTGACTGCAGCTAGGAGCTAGGCCATCTATTATGGGGTAGCAATGGATTGAAGAGGGGCTCGGATTCTGGCATGAGTTGTTGTGGAGATGTTCTCTTCAACCTTCTACCAAGTTTTCAAACCAAAACTAACGAACTCCTAAGGAAAAAGTGGAATCTTCAGGACTTTGCACTTGGGAACACTAAGACTCGACTCGGTTTGGATTGAGTGTTTTTGGGTCAATGTCAGGAAAGATGATACATATGCGTGATGTAATTACAAAATATGATGTAACTACATGATCACCTCTTATGCAAATGATACATGGCCAAATTTAAGGAGTTGACCTTTGTTACAAGAATTTTTTTCATATACCTAAGAAGAACTTGATACGCAGGGACTCAATCGACACAGTACCCGCATCTGGATAAGGCTTTTGTGGTGCTTAATTGCAATTTTGGAATTTTACCAAGCGTAGGATTCAAAGGCAATTTTGGGTTTTTGCCGGTGTGGTAATTTTTGGATTTTCCCTCGATAAGGTCTCAGTAAAAAGGTCGGGTTTTTACCAATTCGATGGGGTAATTTCAGATTTTTACCCCAATAAGATTTTGGTGGGAAGGTCGAGATCTTACCGGTTTGACGATTTAGAGGTAAATTCTGGATTTTACCAGTTCGAGGCATTTAGGGGTAAATTTGTAATTTTTATAGGGTGCGGGTCATTTTGAAGGTAGGATAAGCTTTTCACCATGGTTTGGATTTATGAGGGGAGATGTATGGTTTTCCCTAGTTTTTTGAAAGTTTTGAGACATTTGAGAGAAGAGGTTAGGAATTCATCGTGTTTGAAGTAATTTGAAAGGTAAGGTCGGAAATTTACAGATGTTGAGGTATTTTATGAGGTAGGGTTGGGATTTACCATGTTTAGATCATTTGTGGTACGAAGTTAGGATTTCGGACGATATGGTAGGGCATGATGTAGGCATGAAAACACATGACAAGACGTGATGAGAAAAGGCATGGGCATGACACTATTTAGACGCGGTTTAATGCATGTAATGATGTGAATGATTTTAATTAGTGATCATGGACCGAGGATGTAGAACATATTCGTTGAGACCATGACTAAGGTTGTAATTTCCCACACGTGGAAAATCACATGTATGAATGCAAGAATGCTTAACACAATCTCAGGCAAATTGTTAGCAGATAAACCAAGTTTTTTCAATTGCTCATTTGCACGTGTAGCCAAGTATGTTTTAGGCATACATGTGTTGTATGTAGATTTATGGAGCCAAGGTATGGGGATTTAATGTGCAACTCATGAGCCTAGGGTCCTATAAAATTAGGCCAAAAAATGGGATTGGGCTTTCAATTGGGGTTAGACCCATATATAGGCTTAAGCTTAGGCGACTAGGGCCCAGGCTTTTACCCATTGACTTGGGCTTGGTCAAATTTGGGCTTAACTTGGAGTTGACTTTCATGGTTTGGAATTTGACTTCCTTAAGGTTGGGCTATGCATGGAATCAAGGAGAGACCAAGGGCATAGAAATTGAACACATGGACTTTGAAGGATCTAAGAGTTAGTAAGGGTTGAAAATTAAGATGGTATGGATCCAACAATGGGCTACGAGTGGAATAAGGCTAAAAAAAGGCTTGGGGTAGAGCCTAATTTGTGAGTTTGGGTGGCTGGAAGTTTGAGGAGTCAAATGAGAGTGAGTAAGAAGAACCCTAGCTTCCTAGGATTGTGAAGACTCCAAGTGCATCTCAACTTCTTTGTTTTTTTTAAATTTATTAGATTTAATAAGAGTTTTATTTGACTCAAAAGACCTTATTATGGATGTGAATTAGGTTAGAAAATAGCTAGATTATCTTATGTATTTTGCTAAATAAATTTACGTGTATTTTAACTACGTAGGATTCTTAGACTATGTATGTTCAGCTAGGCTTTTTTTGGCTAAACTTAAGCACGTGTGTTAGGGTTCTTATTAGGGTTTCTTAAGTGTTTTAGTTGTAATCAAACTTTGTAAAGAATAACCTTAAAAGGGGAAGCCGAATTTCAGTAAAGGTAGTTGATGAATTTGGAAAAAAAAAAGTGTTTTGCTTTGAGTTTTTATATTTCTTTGTGAGAACTTTGAATGTTCCATTGCTAGTCCATCATTAGCATGTTGGATGATTTTCTTAGAGAACTTAGTGTTTTAGGTGGAGAATCTGTATCCTAAGTCTTTAAGGGTTGCCCAAAGGTAACATATACTTGGTGCATTTCTAAATAGTATTTATTCCTTTGATATATCCGCCTGAACTATAACAAAACCTGACTAGTTGCTAGTTCGAGCGTCTGATGCACATCTAAATCATACTTGCCATTTGAACTAGACACATTTTTAAGGTTGGATTAAATCATGAGGAAAGGTCTCTCTAGGCCTCAATCCCCATTTAAACAAGCAATCTCCTCCAACTCATCATACTTAACCCTTATTTTGCATTGCTTCTAATCCTAACATTTGCTTATCTCTTGTCTCTAGTCTCTTTTGTATAATTTCAATTATGCATCTTATATTATATAATTCTTATCTTGTAATTGCATGATCACCTTTATCTTATGTTTATACCCAAAACCTGTTGATTGTAATCACATCTAATATGATAAACTTGGACAACCATCCATATGAAGCTTAAAAATTATGGATAATTAATACAAGTGATCACCTAATTAGACATAAGTGCATAAAACTAAAATTGTTCAACCATCAGTGTGCTTTCTCTTGTATGTGCATGTTTTCCTAGGGACTACATCTAATTTGTTCTCCAACTCTAAGCCAATTGTTTGCACACACCCGTATATTGAAATAAGTTGCTCATTCTCGGACCTTCTTATGGTTCGCAAACCAATTACGTGAGTCATGTGGGGATTCAAACCCCAGGGTTTCGAAACAGCCAATTAAATGTTTGGTGGCGACTCCTTAACATGTTCAATGTCTCTAAAAGCTGCAAAGCGACATAGACGATTCTTATCGATGCGCACAATCGTAAGGCACTAGTGTGGAAGAGCTCCTCCCTCTTTTCTTTACAGGAAAGAGGAGGTTGGGTTGCCAAAGCCGAACTCTCTGGTAGTAATTTACTCATCAAATTGTCCACCCAAAACCTAGTTGGATTCTTAGACCTTTGAACAACTTAGCCCCTATAATTTGGCAACTCCACTGGGAACATGTAAGCTTAAAGCTTACTTGGCTATGCATTCAAATGGGAAACCAAAAAAATCCAATTTGTATGCTTATAATTGGCTAGAGACTATGTTAGGCATACTCGCATTTATGCATGTAAATCTACGCATTTGGAAGTTACACCCTAGGTCTTTGTCTCATACAAATGTGTTCTATATTCAAGACACCATGGGAGTGGAATATTAGCCAATAACAATTAAGGCTCATGGCCGAACCTTTGGCTTTCCCAAAACTATCCAATTTGTGGCGTATGACACACGCTCTTAGCATTGTGTTGGGGGGCGGGGTGTCCTCTTACTTTGGCCTCTTTCAAGAAGTGGCTCTTGGTAAATGGATCTTCCTCAAGGCCATGGACCCCTTGACTTTTATATCCAACCCTAATTCATCCTAAAACATAGAACCTTGGCTAGGTGGAGACTTTTATTTGTCACATTCATCCAAGCATGCAAGGGTGATCGTGAACTTGCGTGTTATTTCCATATTTTTGCACTAAAGCTGGATCTAGCTTTGCAAAACCCTAGGAAAACTTAATAACCTAAAACAAGAATTGCATGAATCCTTGTTCACGATCACCAATTAGGCTCATATCATGCATCAAAATCGTGTCATGTCCGTCCCAAGTCTCTTTATGCCTGCGTCATGCCAAATCATGTCACCCAAAATCCTAGCCTCACGCTACAAAAATGACCCAAATATGGTAAAAATCTAACCTTACCTCTCAAAACAACCCAAACATAGTAAAATTCAGACCTTACCTCACAAAATGACTTAAATTGTCTCTCAAATTTCCTCTCAAATTGCCTCAAACACAATGAGAACCTAACCTCATCCCTCAAATGTGGCAAAGCTATCAAAACCTAGTAAAAATCTTACCTTATCTCCGAAATGTCTCATGACACTAGGGAAAATCATACCTTTCCTTCGAAATACCTCAAGCCTCCAGTAAAAAACTTACCTTACCTACGAAATGTCTCAAGCCATCGGTAAAAAGCATACCTTACCTTCGAAATGTCCCTAGCAAGGTTAAAAAGAATACGTTACCTCCAAAATGCCTCTTGTTCCTGGTAAAACCCTGAGTTTACCTCTGAAATGCCTCTTTTTTGAGGTAAAGCCATGAGTTTACCTCTAAAATTCACTAGTAGAAAATCATTAAATTGCTTCGGTACAAATGCTGCAGTTATATATAATTCGAAGCGCTTAATGCTTTGAAATATAACTTAATACAAGTGCTGCGGTTTTTTAAAAAAACGCAACACTTGAAACCACAAATGATGTGGTTACTTTGAAAAACCACATCATTTGGTACTAATGCTGCGGTTTTTCAAATAACCGCAACACTTGCGCGTTACATGTGCTGCGGTTATTTGAAAAATCGCAGCACTTGTAACTTACAAGTGCTGTGGTTATTTAAAGCACTTGTGACTCACTATATATACTCTTTTTTCAGCGCTTCCAATATTATTTCAAACACGAAAAAAACACGCATTTCCCTCTTTTCTAATTCTCAACTTCCCTAACCCTAAATACATATAACACTTAGATCTCCCACTCCTAATCCCTTGTATTTCCTACCTATGACCCTAACTTCTTTCTAAAGTACCCAAAATTCATTCTTTCTCACGCATTTCGAAGCCTACTCCTCTTTCCCACTCGTGCCTCCATGGATATGGCAAAGTGAAGTGTTTTGAAACCTACTCATCTTTCCAATTTTGAAGAAGTCTACATACTCTAAAGTTCAAAATCTAAAGGTTTACATATGCCCTAAACCCTAGTATATGTTTTTTTTTAATTTTTTTCTTTAGTTGTTATACATTAATGTAAAGACAAAAAACCCTTTTGTGTTTAGATTTGCATGCTATATGTTGTGTTCATGAAGGAATTAACCCTTAAAAATCAAATTCCTAAATTATATGGTGTTAGAGGCTTTTTTAGATAAAATAAGTGGACAAATCCCCTTATGGGGCATTAGCGGTGCCTAGATCTCAAAAAAATACACAATTTAGACGTATTATAAGCCCCATTCAGAGTCTCATAGCCAATTTTATGGCTTGTCAAAGCTTTTTTTTCAATATCTCAAATATATCGTCATCGAGGCCACTAAGGGAAAACATGGTTGTGTAGTTCCTCCAAAAATAAGGGGTTTACAAAAATTACGCCATTTGAACTATATCGGGCTAAGAGTTTTGCCTCTTTGAATTTTTTGAAACCTCGAAATACACCCGAAATCTATGAAGAATTAATTGGTTGTTTGTTTTGAGTGTAAAATCTCATAGCGATTTTGTGTGCCAAAATGAGTGGTCATAATTTAATATTAGATTTATATGCTTCACAGTTGATTATTTCTTAAATTTTCTCATCTTTTAGGACTCGTTATTTCTAACATTTTGCAAGATCTTCTTAGCTTAGATTAGATTAGGTTCTTGATTGAATGTGGTGTAATAGTATATAACAATTAGATTTGAAAATATAACAAATTTGTGAGATATTAATTATTAATAATATACTTTTATATGTAATTAGAAGATAAAATGACCTATTAATTTTTTTTATCTGGAAACCATCAACTGCTGCAGTTTTCTAACATAACCACAACATTTAATTTATATGTGTTGCGGTTATATTAGAAAACCACAACAAATATAAATGTCAGAATTAAAAAAAAATCAAAAAAATCATAAAACCCATTAAATGCTGTGGTTTTTCCAAAAAAAAACACAGCATATAATGATAAAAAATCATTTTTAAATTTTTTTAAAAATATATGATGCGGTTTTTTCAAAAAAACCACAACATTTGTTGTTTTTCCATGTGCTTCATCTATATGTGCTTCATATCAATAACCGCAGCATTTAAAGCTAGTAAAACGCAGCATATAAACATTTCTCTACTAGTGATGCTCTTGTCCCCGGTAAAAACCTGAGTTTACCTCTAAAACGCCTCTTGTCCCCAGTGAAACCTTGAGTTTACCACTTAAATTCCTCATGTCTTTGATAAAACCCGGAGGTTACCTTTGAAATGCCTCATGTCCCTGATAAAATCATGAATTTACCTCTAAATTGACGCCCGATAAAATATTAAATTTACCCCTGAACTACCGCACTGGTAAAATCCTGATCTTGCCACCAAAACCCATGGGGGTAAAATCCTAAAATTGCCTCTTAACCGGTAAGGCCTCAACCATCCCATCGAAATCCTATTGGGGTGAAAATTAGAAATTTCCCCATCCTACTCGTAAAAACTTGGCCTTACCATCGAAACCTTATAAGTGGTAGAATCCCGAAACTACCCTTCATCGGCAAAAACCCGAAATTTCCTCGTTAGGTAAAAATCCAAAATTACCCTTCGAGCACCACAAAAAGCCTTAACCCCGACACGGGCATTGTGTATTAAGTCCTTGCATATCGAGTTTGTCTCATGAATCAGGAATCATTTTGTAACGGAGGCCGACTTCCTAAATCGGGCCATGCATTCGTATGCTTTAGAGGTGATCGTGTAGTTACATCATACTTGTAATTGTATTATGCATGTGTATCATCTCTCTTGACAAAAACCCAAATGCTCATCCCTTAATCGAGTCGAGTCTTAGTGTCCCATGTGCAAAGTCCTGAAGATTTTTCCTTTTTCAGGAGTTCCTCTATTTGGGTTAGAAGGCTTGGTCGAAGGTTCAAGAGGAAGTATCCGCAGTAACTATTGCTAGTTTTCAAGATGGCATCCACTCCGCCTCCCAGCTCTCCATATACACCACTTCAGAACATGTCAACTCCCGAGCAAATAGCTTAGCTCTTGGCTGCGGTCAATGATATCACCAATTCCCTTGAGGGGATGAACTCTCGTCTTGAGTAGGTCAAAAGTGCCAATGCTCTCGCTAAGTTGGCATGGAAAATTAAAGGGATGGTCCACCAGTTCACCAATAGTGGACAATACTTCGATACTACAAATGATAACAAGCTGAAGGGAAAGGTTAGCCTCCTAGAAAAGTTTCCGGCTAATAACATCCCAAAGTTCAAGTCTACTGATGATCCTCATTATCATCTGCACAACTTCAAGGATGCCATGGCCATCAAGGGAGTAGAGCTTGAGTTATTCCTTGTCATCTCTCCAATGTCTCCATAACCAATTTTTCAGAAATGGTTCTATGCTCTCAAGGATAAGGAGACCGAAACTTGGGAGGACGTGACCAACATGTTTGTGAACTAGTATCGCCCTAATATCTAGCTTTAAACAACTCTCAAGGAGTTGGAGGTCGTCAGATAGGGCCAAACTAGGGTTTTCACGACCTACCTCAATCGCTGGCGAGAAATGGCTTACCAAATGGCTTAGAAAGAGCTTTTCATAACTTTCATCTCTAGTCTACTTCTCAAGTACAATAATTATATAAAGTACTTGGGCCTTGAGTCTTTTAAACTTGCCTACAACATTGGCATGGATATCAAAGACGATTTGATGAAAAATCCAACTCCTCACAACAATCAAGGATGGAAGGGTAAGAAAATTAAGAATGAACCTACCTCCAAAGCCACCAACAAAGTTAACTCTCTTGAAACTCCAAGGTCTCAAGGAAAATCTCGCAACAACAACAATGGAAAACGAGGAGGTTTCTAAATTCGTCCTCGCAAGGTCTTCTCAAATCTCGGGATGACCTACTTAAGTGCCTTTGACTGCATTGCTAGTAGTGGTCATATCAAACCTATTAGTCTAAGAGAGGACCCTCTAGAAGACAAAAGAAGTTTAAATTGGGACCACAAAAAATATTGTAAGTAGCACCATGACATTGAAGAGTGCATTAGACTTAGCCCCTTCTTCAAGATATGGTGGAAAATGAAAGTCTACCACTCCCTCCTAGGGCAAAGCTTAACAATCAGACACGCCCTTTAGCCATCCTATGCATCTATGAAGATGGGCCCTCCTTTAACCATCATCACTCATCACTCTAGTTAGGGTTCCATCCCTTGAAATTGTACCCTATTGCCAAAAAGCTTAGTTAATGGCATTTGGGACAACAATGATGAGGATATCAAACCCAACAACCAATATCAATCCTGAATGGTACGTAAAAGGTATGACCGATATTAATGCAATAACTCGGCCTGGGAGGATTCAAAATCCAATTCAAAATTCAATCCTAAATGCTCCAGCCCAAATCAACCTTCCTCCACAAGAACACTTTCTAGGAGGTAATCACTACTTCCTATAAGCATAAAAATGCACTCATGAATGCATTAACAAAAATCAACGTTCCTTTAGGGACGTCTCCTAATGCTTTGGTTACCCTTCTTACCTCAAAAAAGAAGAAGCAGTAGATCTTATTCTTAGATGACAATTCCAATCGAAGGGACCTCTCACAACAAGACCCTTTACCTAACTGTTGTCACTTCCTATCGAAATGTACCGATGACCCTGGTCGACAATGGCTTTGCAATAAATATGTGTCCTCTTCGTTCAACAAAAACGTTGGGTTTCTTGGAGAAGGACTTCACACCTTAAGAACAAGGGGTCCGAGAATATAAAAACTTACACCGTCAATCGCTTGGGACCATTGTCTTGTCCCTCATCTCAGGACCATTAGAAAGAAAATTCACCTTTCAAGCACTCAACATCAAGGTGATCTTTAACCTCCTTCTTGGACGCCCTTGGATTCATGATTTAGGGGTTGTCTCATCATCTCTTCACCATAAGGTTAAGATACCCTTCAAAGGCACTTTAATAACAATTGAAACCTCAAATGTCAAAGTGCAAATTACAAATAAACAACTTATCCACATTGAACGCGACGAGGAAGATGATGAAATCTTTAGCTTTAGTGCCGAAGTTGTAATGCTCAAACCTGGCATCAGCTTGCTTTCATCCTTTGCCCTATGATTCACACCTTGATGAAGAACCAAGGGTGCTTCCCTGGCATGACTCTAGGTCGTAAGCCAACTCTTGCCATGCCATTCAATGATCCAAAGGGAAAACATAACCTTTTTGTGATAGGCTACGAGGCAAAAACACAAGAACTCTGAGAGTACATTATCAAAGAAGTAGCTTGCGAAATGGCAAAGGATCAAGGCCAAACCAAGAATGCATTGAAGCTATAACTCCTAATTTTGAACAATCATTTCATTAAAGAGGGCGAAGAAAACGTCTACAACGACTTCCCTGAGCCGCTCTTCAGTTGTGATCATGGAAAGTTCTACCCTAGCATCGAGACTTTCCATGATTGTTAATTTCTAGATGATATAAGCCTAAAGAGTCGTCAAAACCCCCTGAATGCATTAATCCACCAACTTTGTCCTTGTTTTTTAGTCTTGAGAAGGTTAAGCCAAAAGTCTAAGCTACTCTCCAAAGCTACGACTTTGACCCTTTCGAGCTAATAGTGCCAATTCCAGACATGGCACAGGGATGGAGGAAATATCTTAAGATAGTAACCTTTGGCAACGACAAGGTGAAGATCGTCACCAGAGAAGGCCTAAAATTGAATGAGGCATAATCGTCGGAGTTAGAGTTTGAGTCTAGATTTCTCAAGTTTGAATGTATAGATTTTAGGCCCCTAATGGTTACACCACCAAAGGAAAACACTAAAAACTCCCTTGATGTAACCACCTCTGAATTCAATAACAATTTTATTTCTACTTGCTCCTCTTCTTCCACCCCAATCCCTACCACTAATTTCTTTGTCTCAAACGAATCTGAATTTGAAATTAGGAAGAACGTGAAAATAAAACACCTATAATTGATGAAACCAAAAAAACCAATATAGGTTCATAATAGTAGTAGAAGTTTGTGCAAATTGGGCTAACGCTATCACTAGAAGAACGCAAAGAGCTCACATAGTTGCTCAAAGAATTCATCAATATCTTTGCTTGGTCTTACAATGCTAGGGATAGCCAAAGATATTGCACAACACACTATTTCGATCCTCCCAGGATCGAAGCCAATTAAACATAAGTTGTGAATAATGAAACCAGATGTAACTTAGATTTCAAAGAAGAGGCCGAGAAACAGTTGGACGACGGGTTCATCAAGGTTGCAAAACTACCCTAACTGGATTGCAAATATCGTTACCGTTTTAAAAAAGGATGGTAGGGTTCGATTGTGTGTGGACCACCGAGATATGAACCGAGCTAGTCCTAAAGATGGGTTTCATCTAACCCATATTGGCATTTTGGTTGATAATACAATAAATCACACCTTGATCTCGTTCATGGACGGGTATGTAGGCTACAACTAGATTTGCATGGCAGAAGGGGATATGGAACTCAATGGGGCACCTATAGCTATATAGTCATGCCATTTGGCCTCAAAAACGCTGGTGCCACCTATCAAAGAACAACAGCAACAATACTCCATGACATGATGCATAAAGAGGTGGAAGTATATGTTGATGACATGATCGTCAAATCTAGAGATCGTCAAGGACATTGCATAGCCCTCTGAAAATTCTTTGAATGACTCAAATGGTTCAATATGAGATTGAATCCTTAAAAATGTGCACTTGGGTTCATATTTGGAAAAATGTTGAGGTATGCCATCAGTTCTCAAGGCATTAAGGTTGTTCCTAGAAAAATTAAAGCTATCTTAGATATGGCACCACCTTAGAGTAAAAGGGCGATTCGTGGCTTCCTAGCCCGTCTCCAGTACATCAGCGAGTTCATATCTAAGCTAACAATGATATGTAAGCCAGTTTTCCGTAAACTGAAAAAGGAGACTCTAGGATTAAGACAAAAAGTGTTAGAAATCTTTCGACCAGATTAAGGGATATCTCCTGAATCTGCCCGTTCTTTCTCCAACATTGCTAGAAATTCCTGTTTGCCTATACCTCACAGTCACCAACTCAGCCAGTGGAGTGGGGGGCTATGCTTGCTCAAGAGGTATAGGGAAAGGAAAATGCAATCTATTACATCAGCAAAAAGCTCCTCGGGTATAATACCAGATACACATACCTTGAGAGACTAGGTGTTGCAATAGTCTAGGCCACCAAGAATCTTAGGCACTATATGCTCTCGCACATAGTACATATTGTGTCAAAAATAGATCCTCTCAATCTCTATTTGAGAACCCTGCTCTTAATGGGTCCCTTTCAAGATGGATAGTCCTCCTAGCCAAATTCGATCTCAAATACGTCCCATAATAGGCAATCAAAGGATTCGCAGTCTCAAATTTCTTGGCTTAATCCCCATCAAAAGATTCCAATGAAAATTACGATCTCCAACTCCAAAGGAAGACCACACTCACATATCAGTCAAGCTAGACTTTGAGGCTACCAATAATGCCGCTAATAAAGCATGTATTCTAGTCTATAGGCAATGATATCCTTAGACATTCAAAAGCTTTGAGTTTATGGTGATTCCTCCTTAATAATCAACCAAATATCCGAGAAATGGAAAGTTCACTGTGAAAGTCTTGATCCTTACCATGCTTACCTCAAACAATTGACCAAGAAGATCTTAGAAGTCAAATTTACTTATCTTTCTAGAGATGAGAATCAATTCACTAATGCACTGGCTCAATTAGCCATATGATCAATATTCCATCAAATATAACCGGAATGCCCCTCGTCATAGAGAGGAGGTATGAAGCGGTGCATGTCAACAATCTGGACGCTAATATAGAGAATGGCGGACCTTGGTCTAACAATGTGCTCGAGGTGATCAACTATACAAACACACCCCTGAGGGCATCCATCTCAAATGTATAATTAACTAAGAAGCTAACAATGTGATGTCTCAAATCCATGATGGTGTTTGTGGAACTCATATGTGTGGTTGTATGCTAGCCTAGAAAATAACACAACTTGGCTACTTTTGGACCACCGTGGAAGGAGATTGTGCTCGATACGTAGGCAAACTCTCACGAGGCCTGGTCGCAATAAAAATCATAAATCTTTACACTCTAAGAATTTATCCCAAGCCTAGACTCAAGCGCTGAATGCCCAAGCCAAGTGTTAGACGCCCAAAGTTCAAGCACTGAGTGCCCAAGCATGGGCGTGAGCCAAAACGGCTCCTATCTCATTCCCTGTAGCTGTGTAATTTCCAAGCATAGGGTTTTAAGCATTGAGTGCCCATCCATGCGTCTAATGCACAAGCAAGCGTTTAGCACCGAGTCTTGAGCGCCAGCCAAAACGACTCCTGCATCGCCTGGTTCTTGTTGAATGCCAGCCAAAATGACTCCTGCATCGCCTGGTTCCTGTTGAGCGCAGAGCAAAAGGGCTCCTAATCCCATTTCAAATTTCCTACACCAAGCATAAAGACTCATGTTCAAAGGGCATAATATTTAGCTTATTTGGCTCTCAAATGTGTATCTAAACTTTGTAATAGGTTTAGTCATGTTCTTTCAAGATCATTTTGGCTCATTTGTTCTTAATGGTTGAATTTATGTTTATAATATTGTATAAATACAATCCTCAAAGCATGTAAATTGGCATAATAAATTTCAAAACAAACTAAATTTCATAAGATCCTAAATTATGGCCTAATGCCTTTTTAAAAGCTTAAATAAATAAAAGTATAATCTAACGAGACAAAGCAAGAAGTGGCCTTTGTATACTAAACAAAAAGCCTCTTTTTTCATTTCTTTATACAAGCTTTGCTTTACCCCTAAGCCTTTCTACTTGCCTAACGTATCATGAACCGATTTCACCCTCTTGCCCAATTGGTCCTTTGGTGGCACATCTCACACACCCAAGTGGTCTTGAACCGTAGGGGGCTTAGGCTTCAACATTTGGTCTTGGGTAGGTCTAGAGGAAGACGCATACACTTTGACTTCCCAGTTATTCTCCCACATCCAAATCAAATAGATCCGGATATCATAGTCGTTTGAGGAGGATCTTGCAAAAACCACATCGGTTTTTCCCTCCAATACGATTCCTAAAGCTTGACCCATTCCTCCTTAAGAGGTATGCGCTTGGATCGTTCCGTCTCATGGTCTGAAACCACTTTTTTCTACCCAAATTACCTCAAGATCCGGGCTGGAGTTTAAGAAGTCAACACCGAGAGACTTGGGACACGAACAATGCATCCCTTCTCGATGTCGGTCATTGCAACAACCTTCCACCACGCCACAATCCACCTTATAATGAACTCCCCCTTGGAAAATAGTCTTCCTAAGCCTCTAAGGTCGCATGATCAAGGAGTTTCCTCCATATTGTGAACCCCTTCTTGTTATAGGTGACAAGATTTTTGGGAGGAGTCACTAGCATGAGCCTCTTCATCAACCAAAACTTCAAAGAAAAAGAAGAAGCAAATGAGCACAACTCAATGTTCATGACATGGAAAAATAAACAAAATCAATCAAATCAATTATAAACCAAAACTTACTTGAAGATGGGTAGGGAACCCTCCAAAACCCAAAGTAGGATCCACATGATGGAGATCTATGCTAACCAAAAGCTCTCCTAGAACAATTGGCATTGGATTCTTTCCGTTAGCACTTTGCTCCACAATTTGAACTATAGAAGCATAACCTTCATCATTCCCTGATTGGCAAAGAGGAATCAGGCAATCAAACAAAAGTGCAAGGCTCTCTTGCAGAATTCTTGAGCTCTTGGCTCTCGGGTGGGAGTAGAAAAGAGATAAACCATACATTCCAAGTTTACCTTAGCCTCAAAAACATCATCGTCGAGGGACTTACTTTTGAGGCTTAAGTATCTCTCAAAGTCCATGTAATAGTACTATTACGTCGGCAAAAGACAAGGTGGCTCCTTGATTGGCTAACCAACGATAGCCTCGAGCTCCTCGACCATAGGCACTATCTTGTCATTCTTGAATTCAAAAAGTGTGGGGGACCGGATCACAACACTTGCAAGTCGCCGCAAGAATATTTTTGTAGACTTTCACAAATCTCAAAGATAAAAGAACTCCAAGACACATAATATCCATTTTGAGCTTTTGACTTTTACACAAAGAGCTCAATCATGCATTCAAGGTTAACTCGAACTTAAAAGCCATATCTAGAGAGGGGGAAATTCAAAGCGAGCAATAAAGGAGTTGAGTTTAGTGGCAAGAAACTTTACATTCCTGTCAAGGGGTTTGTATAGCCAAAAAAGAAACCAACCAAGGTCTTTCCAGCGCTAAATGCCAAACAAGCAGTGAGCGTTGACTTTCAGCACCTGACGCTAAAACTCAGCGTCAAATGGTTGCTAAGAATTCGACGCCCAAACCTAGTGTTGGACGCCCAGCCCTGTTATTCACATAATCCAATGCATTGTCGCCTCATGTTCTTATGGTCCCCCAACCTCGGCTAAGCTAACTAATCATATGCATAATTGCTATTATCCTTAAGCATATGGCACATTTGGACTCTTTTTGACCTATTTTGCAATAATCGAATTACTAATTTTACCAGAAAATTGGAAATTGAACCTCGATCCAATTTTGTCTCATTTTGACCCTAACCCTGACTCATTACCCCTAATCAAATTTTGACCAGCGCCAACCCCGACGCGCATTCACAATCAAAACCTGACCTGATTAAACACATTGCCTCAACAAATCAAAAAACTTGTAGCCCTTCACCTCAAAATTTTCGTTTTTTGTTGGGAGAGAGTCGTTTCCCTCCATGGCTCAAAAATAGGGCATATTTTTGCAAATTATCCTTGCATATATTATAAGCTGCATTGCATCTAGCAAGCCATGCATCACATGTATTATATCTAGCGGTCGCACAGTAGGCCCATGCATCATTCGCGTTATAAAGCAATGCACCAACAAGAATAGCCATATAGATGCATAAACAGAATCTAGCATTATATTACATTGCATAGCACAAATTCACGTCATACACAACATAGTACAGTTATACATAGTCATATTTTAGGAGACAGTTCAAGCAATGTCTTTTGAAGACCAAGGAAGCCTAGAGATCAAACACTTCATATGGGAATAAGTCAAGATTAGGCAAATTAACCTAGCTAGCTTGAATCATATCTACAAATCCTGCAAACCAAAGCCTTAAATAAGATTATACTATCCGAATATGAGCTGCATGAAACTCATCCTACGCCTTCTTACCAAATTCCTTGGAAGTAGAGCCTACTGCCTTATGTATCTTCCCCCGAGCGCGAGGCCTAACCGTAGGCACCACTACCTAAAGAGGAACTAGCTGTTGGGCCAAAATCTAGGGCGTCACTACCTGAAGTGGAGCAGTTGGGTGAGCCAGAATCTCAGTGACCACGAAGCGCTCCTCGTTGGAGTAGTCACCATCCTCAAGCTTCTTTTTTTCTAGCTCTTCTATCATCTCCAAAGTGTCATGGTCGTCATCTTGAGACCTTCCCCCCACAGATCATGTAGCTCTCCTCACCTTAGCCTCTCTTTGTGCTCTAGATTTAGGCGCCATCCCACAAAAGCAACAAACATCAGTGCAAATACAAGGGTTACAACTCTAAATGCGTCACAATAAAGACTCTGTAATTCCCAAAATAATACAAAAGCAACAGTCATAGGAATTCTTAGATTCTACTAAAAAGGCAACAGTCACAGGAATTCTCGGATTCCACTAATATATTATAGACCTAGGAGTTTATAGACTCCATTGAAAAGCATCCTAGACTCACGAATTCCCAGATACCATAAACTCGAGAGTTCACAAACTCCCCTAAAAAAACAGCAGTCGTAGGAGTTCACAGACTCCACTGAAATTACAACAGTCTCATAAATTCTTAAGTTCCATTAGATTACAACAGTCTCAAAATTCTTAGATTCCATTAGAAAACCACATTCCCTAGAATTCACATACTCCCTTGAAATACAACAAACCCTGGAATTCTTAGATACATACACCTAGGCGTTCACAGACTCCGCTGGAAAATAGTAGACTCTAGAATTCACATATTCCATCAAAACAAGTCTCCACAACACATGTGACTCATCCAAGTTCAAAAACCAGTCACATGCATTCTTAGACACAAACACAACTCAATAGGAAGTTTAAATACTTCCATACTAGCATAATAGTTCTTCAAAGCACAGTAAAAGTGGAAATTCACAAATTTTCACTACATCACCGAAATTCTTAGATTTTGAGCCCAAACCTAGCTACAACCCTCATGACATAGCCTAAACCAGAAATAGCCAAAAAACTCGGCTTCCCTACAAACACCAAAACTCAACGGTTTCTCATACCAAACCTACATTAAAGCCTAGATCCATAACCTAGCACCATCAAACAAGCAAGTTGGCTCCAAAAAATCAAGCCATCACTACCCTACTAGCATGAACAAACCATGGCCTTAAAACCGACCCGCTTCCCCAAGCTCAACCAAACGGGAATTCATGACTCCAAAACTTACAAGTCATCATCCTTAACCATAATTAAGCATAACCAAGCAACAAATTCAAACTAAAACATATGCATCACTAAGACCCACAAAATTTTGGCCTTATCACACCACATCACCGAAAATTTACTTAAACCTTCTAAAATTTGTCACATTTTGTGTAAAACTAACCTACACATCATATACATACATATACCAAACAATTACAACCAACAATTTCTATAATTCATCACAAAATCGAAAACCCCCAAATCAATTTTGGGTTTATGCCAAATTTGAAAATCATGCTTAAAATCAAGGTGAATTTGAGTAACTTACTTGGATTTTTTGAATGGGTGAAGGTAAAAACCTTGTAGATCCTTGGAAGCAAAAATAGGGAAGCAAAGGTATTGAGTAGGTTATGAGAGAAAGAGTTGTTGAAATGAAGCTTCGGGGCAAAGACGAGCATTTTAAAACCTCTAGCGCGTGCGCCAAACGCTCAAAGTCACACATCAAGCGCTTACCTCCGGCATTGAGCGCTCAACCCTTCAACGCCAAGCGCTCAGCCTTAGTGCATGATGCCTGAACTTTTTTCTCAGTGTAGACTTGGGACCACCCTGCGTTACCGTTATTTGCATAATTAAGTTCAGACACAAGGATATGTCGCTCCCAAAAGTGCGCGGGACAAGAATAAAATGCCCCTGTGACCCAAAAAGCATTCCTTATGCTCGATTTCCGAAACCCGAAAAGCCTAATCAATCTCGCACGACGCCTCATTACTACAAATGACTCATAAGCACTTCAATGACCCATTGACTCATAGGCGTCCCTATAATATGCAATAGCTCAGGAAGCGTCCCTATAATACGCTTGCTAGCCCTAGGCTCGGGAGGTGTCCATATAATACGCATAATGGGTCTAGTTAGCCCTATTATCTCGGGAGGCATCCCTAAAATACACATTGATCCGGGAGGCTTCCTATAATATGTATATTAGCTAGTTGGCTCAGGAGGCGTCCCTATAATACGTATATTGACTCATTTGTTTGGGAGGTATCCCTATAATACGTATATTGGCTTAATGGCTCAGGGGCATCCCTATTACATATATTGGCTTGATGGCTTAGGAGGAATCTCTATAATATGTGTATTAACCAATGGTTCAGGAGGCGTCCCTAAAATATGCAATAGCTTAGGAGGCGTCCCTAAAATACGCCATGACTTGAGAGACATCCCTAAAATACGTCAAGCAAGCTAATGCAACCATGGGCCCAGCTAGAAAATCCAGAAGAATCATCTAAGGGTTTCAATCCCCTATAAAGATAACTAAAATCTTTCTCCCGATGGAGCAGCACCTTCAAATAAAATTCTTCCCCAGCGGATGAAATTCCTAGTATACTAACATCTTTAGCGGATAAGCATCCTCAACAAGGATAAAAATGGGAAAATGACTAGAAGGCCAGAGGTAGTAAACCCATAGCAAAAACGCCTCCATAGCAAAAACGCAATCTAAAAATTCCCCAACAGAGTTTGTCAATCCCCAACAAAGGCCAGAGGTAGTAAACCCTTCAAATCGACGATTTTCATAGATGAATCAACTAAAAGCCGAGCTAAATCGTCCAAAATTGTGAATCAGAATGAGTTTACGGATAAATATAAAGGCAACCTCCCTAGCAGAGCATGGTAGCACCCTCTCAAAGTGCTAGAGCTTCCTTAGTAAATCGCATAAGCATAAGGAGCACCATACTTAGTCCCTTCTCAATTATATGTCGCTTTGGCGGCTCTTATTTGACACAACAAACTATGTCTTTGGCACAGCAGGCCATGTCTCTTAGCCGCGCCACCTTAATAGTGGTTCCCCATTGGCACATCAGGCCACGTCTTCGGCACATTAGGCCTTGTCTGTAGCACAGTACGTCGTGTCCTGCAACCGTTCCATCTTGATAGCGACTCGCCGTTGGCACAACAGGCCATTTTTCTTAACTATGCCATACTAATAGCGACTCCTTGTTGGCACAGCAGGCCATGTCCCATAAGCTGTGCCATCCTATTTAAGGCTGGATATGAGCCGAGCTAGCTCGTGAGCGACTCGGGATCGGATCGCCTAAAACTTGGCTCAAGCTCGAAATTAGGCGAGCTCGAGCCGAGATGAGCCCGAGCTTTACAAAAGCAAGCCTGAGCTCGAGCTCAAACAATTCAGGCTCGAGGGCTCGACGAGCCTAAACGAGCCAAGATTAATTAATGGTGTAGTTGAAACCAATCTTTAAATAGAATCAAACTTAATTACTCGAATAAGAATTTGACAAATCCAAGCCAAGTGCGAGCTTATACCGAGCTGAGCCGAGCCATAAGCTTTTGTCAAGCCGTGCTCGAGCTCAAACTTTAAAGTTTGGCGAGTCACGAGCCCGAGCCTCTCAAGCTCGGGCTTGACTTGGCATGTTTTGGGCCCTATTCCTGATAACGACTTTCCCTTGGCACAGCAGGCCAATCCATAAGCTACGTCATCCCCGTTAGCGGCTCCCAGTCAGCACTAGTCTCCCCAATGGTATAGCGTGAGACTCTGACTCTTAGCATACAGGCTAATAGATATGAGTTCTCATCCTCAACGGAACCGATCTAGTGGCACCTAACAAGTAGATATTTGCGGACTAATCCTTATTTGTTTTGAAGATATCGGTGTTAGAAAAAGGAATTGAGGTCGTAAAACGTCTCAACTCTTCCTCCGTCTTGAGTCGTACTTTGACCATTATCTTTGCCTAAGACTCAGTTAAAATGGGGGCTCTTTTGTAGACACAAAATCGTGTCTCCCCGTGTAGCAGTCCTACGACGAATCATCCTTGCAGGTATGACTTCTCATAGGTCAAGTTGAGTGCATGTGGTCCCGAAAACACCTCTAAGCTAAACCCCGAAAAGACCTAACACACCTCTAAGCCCAAACACATCACCCAAAAATCATCCAAAAACACCAAGAAAATCAAACCTCAATCCGTGCAAATCCTGAAGCTCGGAGTGGTTTTGGTCGACGCTCGAAACCCAGATCGAGCATATAACAGAATATTCATCAGTATCAAGCATCAAGCGCCAGCATTTGGCACCAAGCACATAGTTCTAGCAGACAGCAGGCGCCTGATGCCTTAAGCAAGCGTTCAATGCTTTCCCTACTTCTAGCACCTGTACTATAATTGAACCTGATAAATTTCTAGTTTGAGTATCTAAGGCACAGTTTAGTGCTAGACGCTCAGTCTTATGAGCCACTTCAAAAGAGCTCCTGGCTCGCCTCAAGCTTATGTGCATTCGAGTAAAAGATTCCCTCCTTGAGTGCTCGATGCACAAGCCCAGCGCCTGACACACAAGTTGTGCCCTCATGCTCGGTCTTGGTGTCCGATACCCGAGAAATCAGCATTTTTGCCTAAAAATACCCTCTCATTTCCCTAGCCCAAGAGATCGGCAATTTTCATAACAAAGAACACTGATACTTTGCTGAAATACTCCCTCACTAACACAAAATACTTATAAGAAAATATGGTTACTAATCTGCAAGGTAACCCTCAAGCCTTATTCCAAGGAGTAATCATAACTCCTTCTTCAAGAACTCAGCAAAGACTCAAGTAAAGGAACTATCCTCAACTGTAAACACCGAAGACTCCTCTCAATCAACTCTTTTTCTTTATTGCTTTGTCTACTTCTACTCCCTTACTCTCTAGTCTTTTGGATCTAGTGGTTTCCTTTCGCTCAAGACCCTTTGATTTGACTTATTTTGTGATGATTGTGTGAGGTTCAAACCCCTCTCACATGAACACTTATTTCAATACCTCTTGCAATCTTTGATGAGTCTAGATCTAGCAAAGAGATCTCACCCTTGATGTTCTCTTATGATCAACTCACACATACTTTATTTTCAATGTCTCTTTCTACCTATATTGTGATTGGGTCAAAAAATTTGATTAGAATCACTATCCATGTGATATGTAGCCCATTGGTTAATTTTTTAATTCTTTAATGTCATGAGCTTTTGAAATTCCAATACTTATTTAGTATTCAACCCACTTACATTATTTTTTAATAGAATCTATTATTATTTTTAGATTAATTTAAATTATTTTATAGAATCTTAATGATACTTAATATTGTCTTGGTTTCTTCCCTGATTCCAAATGGGAAGGAAAAAAAAGAACAGAGGGAGAATTAATTAATTATTGTTTAGTTATTGTTTATTATTATTATTGTC
Organism: Dysphania ambrosioides; assembly: GCA_026401315.1. Classification (NCBI taxonomy): domain Eukaryota; kingdom Viridiplantae; phylum Streptophyta; class Magnoliopsida; order Caryophyllales; family Amaranthaceae; genus Dysphania; species Dysphania ambrosioides. Next base: position 25,287,099 of record CM048661.1, on the reverse strand, counting down.
ACTTTTTGTTAGTTAATATTATTTTATAATATTATTATTTGTTAATGTAATTCATGTTAATTAGAATATAAAAGTTAGTATTAATTTGTTAATATTTATTGAAATTATATTATTACTTTTTTATTCATGCTTATTAATTTATTAAAATGATATTATTAATGTTTTAGATTATAATTAAAAAATAGTTAATTAAGAGAATTTGAACTTTAGGTTTGGAAAAAAAGTTAGTAATGTTTGAAGTTAATTTAGGTTTGGAAATTTGAACTTAAGTTAGGATATTTGAAATTAAGTTAGGATATTTGAAGTTAGGAAAATTATAAGTTAGAAATTATATTGATTTAGTTAGGAATATGTTAAGTTAGAAAAATTAAGAAAATTATAAGTTATGAATATTAACTTAGGAATACGTTAAGTTAAGTTAAGAATAATAATAACTTAAGAATATTAACTTAGGAATAATAAATTAGTTAGGAATATATTATGTTAAGTTAGAAAAATTATAAGAAAGGAATAATAATTTAGTTAGCAAAAATTTTAAGTAAGTAGTTTAAGCTAGAAATATTTTAATTTAGGAAAATTATAATTTAGGAATATTAACTTAGTTAGGAAAATTATAGATTAGGAATATTTGAAGTTAGGAAAAACTAAGTTAGAAAATTTTAAGTTAGGAAAATAATAAATTATGTATATTATGAAAATATTAAACTAAGTTGGGAAATTTTAAGTTATTAAATGTAAATTATGAAATAAATAATGAAATTATAAAATTAATCATAAATTATGAAAATAATAACTTTTATATTCTAATTAATAGTAAATTATGTAAATAATAAATTATGAAAATAAAGTAAGTTAGGAAATTTAAGATAGGAAAATAATAAAATATTGTTAAGTTAGGAAAATTATAGATTAGGAAAATAATAAATTACGATTAATAACTTAGGAAAATAAAGCTAGTCCTGAATATTTGAAATTAGGAAAATTTGAAGTTAGTTATGAATATTTTAACTTAGTAAAATTATAAATTAGATTTTTTAAGTTAGGATTAATTAGATAGTTAGGAATATTTAGTTACAAATTTAGTAATATACTTACATAATAGAAATAAAATAGATAATATAAATTAATTTGGTAATATGTTTATGGAATCAGTTCTAAATATTATGTCATTATTTTATGAATGAGGGTTACGGGATATGTCATTCCCGAATTTACGACCACAGACGAGTTCTCTAGCCATAGTCACACCCGAGCTCAAGGCATTGACGCTTCTATTAGGAGGACGAGGGCTACACAGTCACAGTCGACACAGCCATAGGAAGAGCATTTGAGTCTTCCTTCTTCAAGGACCGTCCGAGTTGTTGTGTCTAGGGCTTCTGGTTCTCGTCCTTTCGACGACAAGGATAAGGATGATGATGACATTGATCCAGATGGGGAGGACTTTGCTACGGAGCTTGACCAGGCACTTGATGAGGATTTCGTGCCACATCAGTCATAGGGTTGTCACAGCCCATCTCAGTCGAGGGATCAGTCTGTTAGGGCAGAGAGCACGAGCACTAGTAACAGCTCACATAGTCAAAAGCGTAAGATACCTGCAGATGACACCTGGCTTGTACATGGAGCGATGGGAGGGCCGCTGGATGGTAGCGTCATTCTTAGCTACAAGGGTCATATCACGTTGCACGGAGGGTTTGGACTGGAGCGGAGAGAGGGGTGCTGAAGTGCCATGGTAGGATGAAGTCTTGCGCCATATTGCGTTCTTGGAGGGATGTCCTTCTGTCATAAAAGTCTAAAGCTGATGTCGATGGTAACGGCTGGCTCACTTGCCATATTCCCTCTTCGACCACCTCGACATGCCTTTGCTTACAGTGTTTAGCGGACGCTGGCAGCCTAACATGAGCTCATTCGACCTCTCGTTTGGGGAGATGACTGTCACACTAACGGATGTGTGGTACATTCTACGTATTCCTATTGAGGGACGAGTAGTTTTTATGATTGTTGCCCATGATGAACTAATAGAGGAGGCCAAAGAGTTTATGGGATTCATGTTGCCCTAGTTCACTAAATCTCACTTAGATAAGGGAGGTGTCCTTATGACTTCCATTCTTGACACTTGCCGAGATGTGGATCGAGGTGATAGATATTTTGGTGAGGCTGGTTGGTTGCGGTATATGTTTGGGTCCACATTGTTTGTGGACAAGAGAAGTAACAAGATGAGGCCCCAGTTCTCGCATGAGCTTAAACTCGGATCCATACGTGACTTGGGGAGTTATGCTTGGAGTGCCGCGGCATTGGATGTCTCTTATCAACAGTTAAGAGAGGCGAGTAGAGCAGAATGCAGAAACCTTACAAGTTGCCTCACCCTTCTACAAGCATGGATCTATGAGTACTTTCCCTCTCTGCGTCCTCATCCACCGCATGTTGGTATTGGACACGACCAACCTCAGACTCTACTATGGACTCCTCGGAAGAAGCTAGGTGACGCGGACAGATTGGTAGCCCTTAGAAGACAATTGGACCGTATGCAGCAACAGAGGTATTATGCGAACCTTTTGTATTTTGTTGTTCGCTTGTGCTTATATTCAACAATGTGCGTATATTGACACATTTATTTCCTTATCTTAGGTTGTTGGACCTCGTACGGATTGAGCGGAGCACTCCGTGTCCCGAGGTTGATATTTACTAGATAGATTCGATATCGAGACATCATTGAGTCGTATATGCCTGATCGGGTGCTATGTTAGTTCAAATTTGTATAAGTGATTCCCACCACATCTTTGAGGCCAGAGTCAGCTTTGAGACCTGAGAAGAGTACTTATCGAGTCGAGTTCACTGTTTCGGCCACAAAGTCGGCGTGACAGTATTTCCCTAATTATGACTTGAGGTAGGGAGGATTCATCCAGCATGGCCTAACCAAGAGGCCTCATCTCTAGATTACATTCAATGATTTTACCGGGTCTCCTATCCTCTGATCGACGAGGAGGTTGTTCCAACAGTACCAGAGAGGAAGAACACCCATTACATAAGTTTAATTGGAATTTTATTATGTTTTTGTTTATATTATGTCACCCACTGTTCCCACTTATATGGTTTTTTGTTATTTGCAGTGGGTCGAGAAGTTGTTGAGGATCATTCAGCCTATCGTTGATGCTAGGGAGTTGACACCCAAGTTGAAGGCTTGTGCTGACGCCATCAACGCGTTTATGTTTGAGTATTACGCTGGATGAGCCTCGTTGTATATGTAGTTATTATTTAGACAGTTAAAAATATGTACAGTTTTTTTAGTATTTTTTATTGATTTATGTAGTTGGACTGTATAATTCTATATGGATTCATGTAAATTGTTATGTGTGTGTGTGTGTGTGTGTGTGTGTGTGTGTGTGTCTATATATATATATATATATATATATATATATATATATATATATATATATATATACATATTATTCAAGTTTCCAACCTATTTCTATCTTTGAAAACATAGTTTCTCGATGCCGATTACAAGGCTATCGTGAATCTTATATGCGTATGGTATTTCCGTGGCTTGTTTGATACGCACAACCACAGAGATCGTGCACTTCGTAGCCTAACGATTTCATCTGTTTCTCTTTCTCAACCAACAACTCCAAGTAGTAGTGGGATGTCCATCCACCCAAATGCTGGAACAGAATGTTCGATACTATGGCCATGTGTACGTCGCAATGCCTCAAGGGTTTACCGAATCTTTGTTAGATGTGCATCAATGACTGTTAATTTTGCACCAAACAGTATTAAACGACCCGTTAGAGTATGAAAACCAACTCTTTAGCATAGAATGAGCTCTCTAAACCCGACAATTAGTTGTGTTCCCAAAATTAAGTTTCTCATTCGTCCTCTGTTTCACGGATTTCTCGGCGTGAACGAGCCATGTACTCTCCAAGTACGTGATAACAGCAGGGAATGCAGTCTCCCAAGTGCCATGAAGAACTCCTATGGCATGATCATAATCATCTTAAGTCTTGGCTTCCATGATAGTCCTCCACCTTCCTTGCTTGAATCTCCCCGACCTTCTTATCTTTGAAAATTTTACCAACTATGTTCTCCATATCCATATTGATGTGCCATGTACATAGTAAGTTTGCAGTTTTGGGAAAAACCTCTCGAATAGCAGCCATGAACCCTAATTCTCGATCAGTGATAATCGTCGATGGGGACAAGTCATTTCCATACAACATCTTCAACTTATCTAACACCCACAAGTAGCTACATGTTGTCTCATCAGATAGGATTGCATATGCAATCAAGAAATTCTTGATGCACGGAGTGACACCACATATCTCAAACAAGGGCATCTTGTACATGTTCGTCTTGTGAGTGCAATTCATGACCAAAACCCATGGATACGTACGTAATAAGTTCGCAGAAACAGGAAGCGCCATAAATGCATGCGTGACAACGTTCGTATCAAGATCAGACCGTAAAAATCTTACGTAGTTGCTCTCACCAGCAAGATGAAGGAACTGACTTGCAAATCAGTCTGCCGGCCTCCTCCCATCTTATCCTATCTCTGAAATTATAGATATGTCGCGCATTATGATGATCTTCGGAAAACTGTGAGTTCACCTCAACCAAAATAACCTTAGGCTTCGCTTAAGCCACAGACATGTCCCGAACCAACTTCTTTGCACCGGAGCTAAGACCACTCATCTGTCGATTTCCCTCTGAATACTTAATCATTTGGTGGTTTGCTTACTATTATCCTCGGGACCCAATACTATCAACCACCCCTCTACAGAACATGGAATCTTAATAAAAAAATAACTTACAACCACAAGCTTGAGATTTAGTTCCAGGTTGTCAGCATTCTCTAAATCTCTATTCGCTCCTCTATTTCTCTCCCCGATTGCATATCACGTACATATTTCCTCTTTTATACGACGAATGCACCAATAGGAATCCATGTTGTAGGACGACTAATTTTGCCCATGTAGAAGCCATTTTTTCTGTAGAAAATATTTCCGAAGTTGTGAAATGAAGGTAATAATTTATACAATCGCCGCCAAAAACTTTTGTCGGAACCTTTTATAACAAATAAACAAAATTATTTAATAATTTTAAAAAAGGCTATCGGAGGGCTTAGGCTTGCCTTTTATTAAGCCGGTAAGCCCTCTGCTATCCCGAATTTTTTTATGTTCCGATTAACGCGTTTTACCTACATTGTTAACGGTTTCATAATTTCGGTGATTTTTGGCGTTACGAAAAGCTGTTTTTGTGTGGCGATAATACAATATACGGGTTTCCAGCCAACCTTGTGGTCGACAACTTGGTGGTCGGGAATTGTAATAAGGTTTGTTTTTGGTTCATATTTACGGAAAAGTGAAGTGGGAACTAAAAATTCAAATGTAAAATAATCGATTTTATTTAAATGCTTTAAAGGGCAAAATCATCAAATAATGGGGCGGTTCGATCAGTTTTGGGACAGTGTTTAGTGCTCCTCAAATTTGTTTACCTACTAAATCAAGACACTTAAATAACATTCCAAAATAAAAAAAAATTGTGTCCTCCAAAACACAGGCCAAGGAGTCCTCAAAAACACATCTCATTAATCCTGATGGTTTGGCTACATATTCATCCACTAAATAAAATCATTGTTTAATATATGAACTGGGTCATGAGAAGAGAAACCATAATAACCTTCATTAAAAGGAAAATAAGGATTTAGGAACATTGACATGGCGATATAGAATACATGGAGGCAAGGACAAATATACATGAAGTGTTGCCACGAAAGGCACGTTCATATCCAAGAACAAAAGTTATACAAATGAGATTAAGCAGAACACACCAACCACCCACACCCTCATACAAAAGAGCTTAGGAGAAACACACTAACAACCCACACCCTCAATCCTCGAACACTAACAGAAAAGATGATACCAAAGTAACCAAATGCCAATAAGCTCCGCTTATGAATTACTTCTTCAAAACACTGCAACACAATTAAATTCCATAAATGAAGTAACCACAGAAATAGATAAAAAGCATTTGGTAGAATGAACAATGCAAGTGACAACAAAATACATCAGTATCAAATTTGAAGCATATCCTTAGAGTTTTGAAAGGCACCCAGAAATTATAATAACATAGAAAGGTTCTTATCAATTATTCTGAAATCTAATACAGGCATACTCTACACACACACGCACAAAAACAAATATATTCAGCATTCTGCATTGTGCCTCTGTATTTTTTTCCTAAGTTGTATCCTTGCCTTTAAAATTTCTTCACTGTACTCTTAAAATAATATTTAAGTGATGTCCTAGCTGTTAATACGACGTAAAGATGTGTTCATGATTGAGCTTAATTATTAAGGCCATCAAGTTAGAATCTCTTGATAACAAAAGTACTAAACTATTAAGCCTCAAGTATCTCAAATAATAAGCATAAATGCTTAATTTCTCCTTGATAAAAGTTTTAGAGATTACCTTCATAATAAAACATGAAGCAAAAGAATAAAGGGAGAAAATAAAGGCAACAAATTTGTAAAAGAAAAATTTTCCACAATTAAATGCATCTTTGAGGAACTTTTAAACGCCCATTAACTCTAGTCAATGTTAAGGACATAAATCTTTCATTGAGTCAAGGGTAACTATTTCAATTTTTTGGGTTGTTAACATGAAAATCCATAGAGATAGGGTATTACCTAGTTCAGATTTTAATTTGCTTAAATTTCCATGTCACATACTCCCCCCGTTTCACAAAGTTCTTCCTATTTGCATTTTACACCGTCTCCAATGCACACTTTTAACCATTAATATATCTAATTCTATGTAAATAAAAGTTATGAAAAGTTGAAATTATGAAAATTTCCATTGTAACGAATATAACAAGATCCCACATGATAAAGTTTTTTCTTATATTTAAGTAAACAATGATAGTCGAATTTTTTGAAACTTGAATCCATGAGTTGCAAATGGGAAGAGCTTTGTGAAACAGACACACACAATGTCATAATCTTTTGAATAAAAGGTGACCATTAAAGACAGACAGTCCTCCCTCAATAGAGAGGAAAAACAAAGCCCTGGAAACATGCCGCCTACTCTTCAATTATGAAATTCTGCAAGTGGAATTTTTTGTGCGAATATTTTCCTACTAAAATAAACATCTAGCATCAAGAGTAATTTCAAATCTGCCAGCTCCTTTGTGTTCAAAGGGACTGTCAAAAGCTCAGAACTCGGAGCTTTCCTTCCCATATTCAAGAATTTCCACTCCCAAGTAAAACTGCCTGCCAGTGCCTTCATCTCTCACCCTGCGAGTGCCTTCATCTCTCACCAATCACTGGCCACCACCCAGATTTTTTTTTGTTTTCAATTACTGTATCTTCTTTTTCTTCTTGATTTCTCTTCTGCACTTAATTTTCTTTTGCTTATCTTCTCCTCTAGTCTTCTTCTCTTCTGGGTGTGTTTTTTTGGGGTTCAATTAATTTTTTTTTTCTTAACTTCTCTTCTAGTCTTATTCTTCTTTGACTCTCTTTTTGGGGTTTTCTTCAAGGGTGTTAAGAGTTTTTGAGATAGATTTATGAGTATTTATGTTAATTGGAGAAGTCTACGAGTCATTGTTATTAATTACGTTGTCTTCAGTACAAAATATAATCTAGAAATATAAATTTCACTTTTTGGCACTTTTGGACCGACCTCGCAACCAAAGGCCAGCACCTTGGCCTGGCGCATAGGGGATCAATTTTCTAGTACAAGCATGATGAAGGGAATAATGTAACAGATCAGAGGGAATCTTCCTTGTAGAGAGAATATCCAAGGGGAAATTTATGAGCTCAATAGCAATCAACTACCTCTAATACATAAAGGTAACAATGTTAACAACTTAAACTTCCCAGGACCAATCAAATACAAGATAAAAACTGAACCATTCTGTTCCTTACTGCTCATCAAAATATTTTGTACACATAAATACCACTATTAAGAGAAAAAAAATCCCCTATATTAACTGAGACATGGAAATATTCAATTTGAGTACACCCAAAGTTAAGCATGATTTATAAAATTTATGGAGTAAACTACATAAAGGTAAAGAACTAAACTAAGCCACCTTGAGTTCATGTACCAAATTTACCAACAGTGGTACTCAAAAGGAAGGTCGCCTAACTAAACTTTGCCTGCCCAAGATGGAAGTTTTTGCACGATATAATATGCTACATTTGACTTTTCTAGTCAAACCTTTAGTTCACCAATTTCTGTCATTAGATCATAATAAAAGTATAAAACAACAATCACACAGGAGTACTTTACGGAAACATATTCTAATGATAATTTACATAAAAGCTCAATACATGTTTAGACAATCAAATGAGCTTAATAAGCTTTGAAATCCACAAGAAAGCATGGTCCAATACTTTAAGCCACATGGCAATAAAGCAGAGCAAAACACAATAACATACCAAGTCATGCAAAATGTATTAATGATTCAAAATTAACAAGCATCATTAATGATTCTCTCCTATCTACCTTAACAAAGCAAATGAGAAAGGTCAACTTCAATCCAACCAACTTTAAAGAATGAAACAAGAGTAACAAATTATCTTACTTGTACAGATATGCAGCAATCCCAAGAACTATACACAAGAGAATGATGTCAATGCAGAAATTTCGACTGGACCTCAGCTGGAAACAAATATACTTGTCAAGTTACATCAGAAAATGCTTCAAAACAAGGCACTTCTTGTAAAAAATTAGAAAAGCCAAGAAGGACACAAACTGGAAAACATTCAATTGCACATTATCTAGTAAATCAACTACCTGTGTCACAGTGTCCTTGAGTCTGACATTGGTATTCTTGAGATCAGAAGTTGCCTTATCCACCTGTAAATATCACAGAGAGTTTGCACTGAGTCGAAAAATTCCATCATTTGTAGTATCAACTATCCCACTAAGCTTAAAAAGTTCCATACCTTGGTGTCAATTTCATCCATCAAGGGAACTTGCCTATCCATCTCCTCATTCATATCGTGTGCCATATTTTTCAAAGTGTCCAAACCTTCGGCTATCATGTCCAGACCTTGATCCTAACATAATGAAAAAATCACCATAAGACAAGGAAAACATGTAACAAAGAACACAAATTTCAACTTATTGCTTGGGAAAAAATGATCAGCAAAAATTTACCTGCTTAATTTTTTTCATTTCATACTCTTGCCTAAATTGGCTTGACTGTTCAGTCTCCTGTAGATACTCATCATCAAATCTTCCCTCTAGCATTATCAGGGAACGAAAACACAATAAATAACACTAATCCCATAAAGTGTCAACCTCATATCAACAAAAGTATACTAATTCTCCAACATGCTGCTTATATAAATTTAAATAATCACCTGAATCAAATCTTATCTCTTGGCGAGTAGCAGAAGAAGTCCACCCAGATGTCCAACCCCCATTCTTTTTAGCAGCTGGGGTTCCATCTGGTATGGATTGAATTCTATCCGGCAAAGCAAGGACCAAATCATTACGAGCCGCCAGTTCCTCAATTGAAAGCCCTTTCACCTGCAATCAATAATAATAAATACTCACAAAAAGAAACAAAAAACAAGACAAACAACCAGAAATACATGTACTGCGACTAAACAGTCCAATGACAGTAACTTTCACAGTTTCATCATCCACCCACCAGATGACTTAGCATCACAGACACAGAACCCAAATTCTTTGCCTTTATCTTGACATAGCCTCAAAATCTTTCACCAGATAATATCTCAAAAGCAGCATTCCATAATACCAAATCAATCTACAAAAACGAAAGAATATTTCTTTGTCTTCTATTAATTTAATTTTTTCCATGCAATCGCCATGAATATATGATCTAAGAGTATTCTAATGCATCGAAAAATCTCAATTGCTCACCATGATTTCACAATAACAGATCACACCTCAATAACAGCGTTTGATTATTTCATAATACCAATTCAACGAAAAAACCTAAGCAGATAGCATAATTCATGCAGAGCATATTATTTCTTAGAGCGATTAGGTAGCCAGAAATCCCAAGGATAGTCTGAATCTATTCTCTTATTTTCGAACTAATGCCAGACCTTCCTCTTGGGAATTTCACTTCAACAAGCTGGTGTGGTCTCACTTTTGACGCGATGTGGTGGTGGAAAGCTCATTTCTTTACAATTCGACTTACTTTTTTGATCAGGCAATCAATCATCAAGAATATCATTCTCTTATAATTATTAAACTGCTTTGCATTTGCGAAACTGGGCACAATTCCATTGAATGTAGTCCAACAAATCAAGTTCAATAGCATTACAAAACGAATAATTGAACAAAATCAAACCCTCTTTTGAGCCAATCGCTGTAACTTGGGCACTTCTTCGAGTAATCTTCCTTTAATTCGACGAATCTCGGCATTCAATGCCACAATCGATGCTCTATTTGTCTCATTTCCCGCCGTTTCTGCTTTCTGCAATACCAAAATTCCCCCAATTTAACAAACAATACTTCAATCGGACGAACCCTAAGTCAGTTGGAACTGTACGTGAGAGGAGAGTGAGAGGAGACCTGATATGCGGTTTCGATGTCGGATTCCACAGAGGAGTATAGGCGGGCGAAGGCATCGCCACCGGAGACGTTGGACTCGCGCTGCTTTTCGACGTCGTATTTGTCGTATTTCTGGCAGATCGCGTCGACTCGCGTGAGGATTTCGATCACACTCATTGTTGCAGTGTGAAAATGAGAGTCAGGGTTCTGAGGGAGAGAAGAGGAGATGGTAGTGCAGATATCAAGAGTTTGCACCGGAGATCTTAGTGTTTGACAGCACCGTCACGCAAACTGACGAAGAGAGAGAGGGGACATGAGGCGAGTGACAGGCGTAAACAGGTCGGAAGAGGAAATTATTCAAAATTTTAGTCGGTTTTTATTTGGTAATAATTAATTAATGGTATACTGTATCAGTGTACGGTATTAATATTTGATGAATAATGTAGCTGAAGTTTGATTATTAATTAGAATGTAGCTTGAATAAAGAAATTACAATTTGATTAATTTGATTGTTTATAGTTGTTAATATATTTATTTAGATAATAAAATTCTTCCTTTTATTTAGTTTGAAAAATTGTTGCAATTCTTATTTCTCCATTCTCTTCTCCATTAGCATGTAGAATAAATGTGAATGAATTCATTGGATGCTTCTGTGTTTCTTCTTCTATAAAAATGTCACCATATTCTTAAGTATCAAATGAATGTCTGTTATTCATTGTATTTATCTTAATGAAATTCACAAATTATAAACTTACATTATTTGCAAAGTTTTTAATGTAGGGAGTTTGACAACCCATAATAATCTCTACTTTCTAGCCAAATAGTGTAATATACTTTGTTGCCTTGATGTCTCTAAATTTTACAAATACTCTAAATCTGAAAAAAAGGAAAAGGAAAATGAATTCAACATTTGATTTTTTGAAATATAATATTTAAATATTAATTTTGATATATAATGTGGTTCAATGTCATTGCAAGCTAATCGTCTTTTTAAGCATTTATCGACCTTCACAAAGTGTCGTGCACATTAATCATACCAAATTGGAAATTTATGTTACACCCTAAAATATTTAACCTAAAATAGTTAGAAAGGTTTAACTTTTGCACAAAGAGATTAATAATAATTTGTAGTTTCTAACATTGGACATTACGGAATATTGATCCAAATCAATCTTTTTTTCTTGGAATAACATCTCCTTTTGAAGATGTTATTAGCCCTTGACTAGGTGAAAGTACTATGTTTTTGGATATATCTATCATCTGCATAACTATATGTTCAATGTTGAGTTTAAGTTATTGTAGTAGATAATTCATTTTTTAAAATATCTTTATCTTCTTACTAGCATGTAAATCTTTTGTATGTTCTACATCTTGGTTTATAAGCAACCTTGTTCTCTCGACAATATATAGATGTAAGCTTATGGTGAAAACATGTTATATTCATTGTCAATGCTTTCTATAGAATGAAATATGTTGATGAGGTGTGAGTTTATTGAGTCTCACCATTATAATATCATACTATAACTAAAGATGTGGCCAAGACATGTACTTGATTATTTAATTCATGAAATAGTTGATGTCCTTGATTTGTTACAAATCTATCCCATAAGGCCGGTCTTATTGTTTCCTTCCTACATAAGAATAGTGGAATAATATTTTATATGTATGTCATATTATGTAAATTTTATATAAAAAAAACTTTGTTACATACTTTTCGATAAATAATACTCTTACCTGTGTTACATGGTAATACATCTCGTACTGGTGTTTGTTTGCCTGGGCCGAACGACCATACGTACTTTAGAAACATATATGACCAATCCAATTACATCTGATCAACAATAGTTTAGTTAAGATTGATGTGACAAAAGTACTTAATAATGCTAAAATAGTTTATTTTTCTTACCAATATGTGGAGGGTACTCTCTATTCAAATTGTTATGGACAATGTTAAACTTTGAAGTTATATAGAGAAATATTTTCTGTGTCATTTACTATCTTATGGAGTTCATTTTTGCTACAAACTTCAATCTAACATTATGCATTACATATTTGTAAGAAGAGTATAGTGACATCATCTCCAAATTTTTAATTGAATAAATATGGCCTTGTTTTATTATTTCCCGGTATGTATCAATGTCTTTTTCGAACAAACTTACTTTCATTTCATCACCCTATAATTGGAAGATTTGAGTTATATAGTGTAATTCTAAAATAGGATATAAGAATATGACAATATATAATTCGGGCTTTACACTTTGTTACCTATTGATCTAAGAACACTAAATTCCATGAACGATGAGTTTGTCGACCTCTTATATTTGCCTTCGATAAACGTGTTGTGATGAAACGACATGGTATGTATACTATACCCATATCCTTCATATTAGTACAACAATATTTTTGTTATTATGTATAAAATACAAAGACAATGTCATAAGGAAAATACAAACACAATGTTTTACTTAGGATGAAAATTATAAATGAAATTACAAAACATTTTAAAATTGAAGAATCTAGTTATCATTGTCTAACACTTCCCTATACATAATATTCTTAGTTAACTTTATTGCTATTTCTTTCTTTTTTTGAATTAAAAATTTTAGTCCAAGAAGAGTTGTAACTCTCGACATTACAGAACACTAACTTTGGTAGGTGAATGTCAACCGTCTTCAATGTTCACACTTGACATATATTGATTGTTGTGGTGAATGCTAATTTTAAAGGAACTTATCTTCTTTTTAATTGGAAGTTTATTTTCTTTTTAGCATGTGTTAAGTTAATTCTAGGTATGAGTATAGAGTCTCCAGCTCCAGACTTGTGATTATTCTTGCTTCAATGACTTTATGCCCTAACCTAGTGATTATTAGACGTGGTCCATTGCACTAACCTATAGATTGGTTCATATTATGAAATGATATTACTGAGGCTCTAAATTTTAGGTTAAGAAAATGGTTTAGAAGTCCATAAAGGGTTAAGGAATTGAGCATTTCTGTTAGCACAATATTTGATAAACAATCCTCGTCTCCTTGATAGCCTAGAAAATCGAAACATAAATAACTGCGGTTTTCACTAGGTAACATTTATAATATTATTGAATTCAACTCATCCACATCATCTTTTGTCACTATAAGTATTACTCGTTCTTGAAATACTTCCAATTGATGTACCTTATTAGAAGTTGCGGGTAAACACAATGAATTAGATTTTTAATCCCATTTTAATCGTTATGAATCAAAAATTGCCGTGGTATTTTTATCCAATTCACTTTAGCAAGTTCCAAAATTGCATTTCCTGGTATTATGCCTTTCCCAATTTTTAAGATCCAATCTGAAAAAGTTTGCCCATGTTGGGTATCTCTTGAGCTGGTGTTGCGGAACGACATAAACACATGTTTATTTTTAAATGCATTAACTGACAGTTCCTCTAAAATTTTGATTGGTGTAGGGTAGTTGTGACTGTTGACTCTCAACTTTCATTAGGAACAACATGAAGTATTTGTTTGAGATCTCCACCTTGAATTACTCATACCTCCAAAGGACCTTTCATCATCACAAGTATCCTTGTCGATGTATAGCATCTATTGCAAGTCGGGGTGCCATTAGTGCCTCTTCCCATATAATTGATAAAGGGTTGCAAACTAAATCTGCACGATTTGAGCCTTTTTTGAAATTACATATAGAAGAATTATATAGATTAATCATAATCTTAAAAGTAGAATGTGTCATTTTCCTTCTTGGTAACAACAAAGAAGAAATTCTTAAGGATGCAAAAGATAATACCATTTTTCTTTATGATCTAAATTTCCATATCAATGTATTCCAAAGGCAAGTTTTTTCTTATCTCACTACTACCATACATAATGAATATTCCTCCACGTCCTTGCTCACTTGCATGCGTTATTATAGAATACACATTGTATTGCTCTGTGTTTATTCCCAGTATATACTTTTCAAATTTAGTGGCCTCTTCACACGCATTGTAATCTAGTTCCTTCTTTATTAATTGATTAAATGCACGACGTGTTTCTTGTAAAGAAGGATAGGGCATCTTCGGATAATCTCTTAGTGATTTTTGGTTTCTATTCAACATAATTTCAATTTCTTGTGGGGCCAAAATTCTGAACTTTTGTTATGTGTTTCATGATTGTCGTTTCATTAATCTTTCCAAATCAGTAGTAATACTCTCCCAATTGTTCCCACAATTGCCTTGGATCACTTTCTTTGGCAAACATTAATATTGAGCTAAACATATTTTATAATTGTGCACCCATGGCCCAATTAGATGCTTTATGTAAAGTTGTATGCCACTCATTATCATCACTGAGAAAAACTAATGCATGACATGCTACCCAGAATGTATTTTTTCTCCATGCACTTTTGTTAACAAAAGTCGTTGAAAATGTAATTCTTTAGAATTTAGGCGAACGTATGGTAATCTTCCAATACTAATCATGTTGTTCCTTAATTTCCATCTCCTTGATGCTCTCCCATATAAAATGTTATTGGAAATTCTTGGTAAGTGACATGATTTGCGTCAGGATAGTTTTGTTAGCTTGGAACCACATAGTCAGCATAATTTATTGCAATCTTGGTTGTTGTAGGACGGGGTGAAGATTGTTGTTATCATGAAAGAGAATAAATTATTCTCTTTATAGATGAAATTCTAGTAATTCTGATGGTGGATATTGGTATAGTAAATAAAATTCAAAAATTCTCTAACATACTTCAATTGCTAACATAATGATAATCTAGATATTGCTGAATTTCATCTACTTAATTCATTTATTGCCCTTCATTGTTGGTTTATGGTGGATTACCCTCTATGACCAAAGTTGCTCAATCATGGCCTTTGTGAATGTACTTATATAGGTACTTAACCATACTTCATGTTGCAACACACTCCGTATTGATATGTGCATTATACTAAATAGACATATCTCTATTATATGGTACTACCTAATGATTCTCTATCTCACGTCCATTAACAATTATATGTTCTTTGTTTGGCCTTCTTTTATACCTAACAAAACCATTACTATTAAAAGTTGTCTCATTATAAAAACACTTTGAATAACCCTTATAGCATATTCCATTTTCTAAACATGGACCACTTAGTCCATGGATCATGTTCTAAGAAATGATTTCAAATGCATCGCGATCTTCATCTTTATATGGTATTTTTGCAATAATGAAGTTGTTGGTATCCTCTATGCATGTTGGTTTATCCTCATTTGCTAA
Source organism: Dysphania ambrosioides (assembly GCA_026401315.1). Classification (NCBI taxonomy): domain Eukaryota; kingdom Viridiplantae; phylum Streptophyta; class Magnoliopsida; order Caryophyllales; family Amaranthaceae; genus Dysphania; species Dysphania ambrosioides. The sequence goes on along the minus strand of CM048661.1, from coordinate 25,271,330 downwards.
TTTGAATAGGGCATGGGCATGGGGAAGGCCTCGTTTTTGGAATTCAATGACATGTAAGTATGAAAGAAAATGATTTTAGTTTTATTTATAATTTTGATAAGTGTATGAAGTATGTAAATGTAAGATTCTAACCTGTAATAATTTTACCATAGTGTTTCCTTTCTTTAAAATCATGGAGGAATTCTTTTAATTTGATCTTAAAGTCCCATGTAGCAATGTCTAGTCTATCATCAACATGATGACCAACTCGACACATGGATAACTCATTGATAATTTCGAGCCAACTAGAATTGCAAGTCAAAGTTATGAAGTAGTTTGGAGGCCTCATTTCTTGAACTATTGCCATAGCATCTTGGTAATCTTGGTAATGTTGTACTAGCATTCATGTCCCTTGCCGTTATAGTATCTTATATCCTCAAAATACATCTATATGAAACTTTCCTTGATTATGCCATATATAAAACAAATGGTTTTGCTCTATTGTTTCCAATCCATCGACATTAAATTACTGAAATAAACGCCCACCTTCTAACAATGTGTCACCCTCTATTATGGTGTATCCTTTGCCTTTTCTATAACTTGGGTCATACTAGTCATGATCTACACTATTTATCAAGGCAATGACGTGGTTGATTTCATCATGATAGACGTTCTCGTCATTGCTTCCCCGTACAATGTTGATTTAGTTTTTTGACAATAAGATTGTTACATTAAGTCATAGGACTCCCACACGAGTAATTAATGAAGATGGATCAAATATAGGGCTATCTTCATTAATAGATATGATTGCGAGTGGACGAGTTTGATTATTAAGTTGGGCTCATAGAGGGACAGGCAACCTCCCGTCACCTACCCTATCTTAAAGTAGGTGCTTGAATCAAATGCAATATTTGATGTCATGCCCTTTCCCTTGATGGAATTTATAAATCTTATATGGGTCCCACTTAGAGCTCATTTTTTTCGCTAAAGGGTCCTTCGTTTGGCCAATGGGTGCTATGTGACCATTACTCAATAATTGGTAAAAAGCACTTGAGTTGGTCATCCCTAGGTTAGAGAAAGCCCAGTAAGGATGATTTTGGGAACCTCCTCTTTTGTTGTTGCTATTATTATTGTTGCCAAAGTTATTTTGAGACCTTGGAGCCTTAAGAGCATTAACTTTGTTAGTTGATTTTTAAAGGGGGTTAGTTTAAGCTTTCTTCCCTTTCCATTGCTCGTTGCCTTAAGCGATATGATTTTTCATCATTTTAATTTCAATATCAATGTTGATGATGTAGGCACATTCAAATGACTTGAGACCCATATAATTCATTTGACTATTGTATTTGGGAAGAAGACATAAGATAAAAGTCCTCACTAGCTCTTTTTCTTGTGGCATTGAGACCATTTACAAGGCATCTTAATTTCTCCAATGATTTAGATAGGTTTTGAACCCTTTGTTGGTGCCTTGACTTAGAACCTTCAACTCTTGAAGAGTTATTTATAATTGACCATTTGGATGATATTGGCTCAAGAAGGCATTGGGGACGTCCTCTCACGTCTCAGTATCTTTATCTTTTAGGGCATAGAACCATTTTTTGTAGATTGGTTCCAAAGACATAGGAAAAATTACCGGTAATAGGTAAGGATCAACCCTAATTAATGGCCATGGTGGCCCTAAGTATTTGCAGGTTAATATTGGGAGAGAAGATACTTACTCATGATAAAATTACAATATGATATAGCTACTTGATCACCTTTAATATAAATAAATGCACGGCCCGAATTAGGGAGTTGGCCTTCGTTTACAATAATGATTTCATATACATGAAACAAACTCACTATTCATGGACTTAATTTGCACAATGCGCTGCATCAAGTTAGGACTTTTTGTGGTGCTTTGAGGGTAATTTTAGAATTTTACCCATTATAGGGTTCATGGGCCATTTCAAAATTTTTGCTAGTAAGGGGTAATATTAGGATTTTACCCTAATAAGATTTTGATGGTAAGGTTCTGATCTTATTGGTGTGGCATTTAATGTTAAATTGAGATTTTATTGATTTGAGATATTCAGGGGTAAATTTATAACTTTACCAGGTGTAGGACTTCTAGAGATAAGATAGGCTTTATATTGTGGTTTTGATTTTTAAGAGGAGAGTTATGGTTTTCCCCAAATTTTGAAAGTTTTGGTTGGGACATTTGAGAGATAAGATTAAGTTTTTACTGTGTTTAAAGCATTTTGAGAGGTAAAGTTGGGATTTTACCATGTTTAATTCATTTTGTGAGGTAAGTTTAGGATCTTACCATGTCTGAGTAAGGTAAGGTCGGGATTTTATCATGTTTGAGTCATTTTGTGAGGTAAGGTTATGGTTTTACCGTATTTTGGTCATTTTGTGAGGTAAGGTTGGGATTTTACCGTATTTGAGGCATTTTATGGTGTAAGATTAGGATTTCGGGCAGTATGGTGGGGCATTACACATGGATGATAGGATATGATGGCACACGATGTGGGCATGACACAATTTGGACATTGTTTAGACATGCAAGATGATGATGATCCTAGTTTGTGATCATGGACCAAGGATGCATGAGACGTGACTCTTTTGAGGGTGTTAGGTTTCCCTAGAGTTTTTGCAAATCTAATTTCAAAGGTTAACGCAAATAACATAGAAATATGCAAGCAAGTTCATGAAGTCACGCTAGTATGTTCATATGAATGCAAGACTCAAAGTCTCCACCTAGCAAATGGTCTATGTTTTAAATGCACTATGGTTGGTTGAACATAGTCAAAGGGTCAATGTCTTACACTATCCTTTTACTTAGAGCCACTACTAGAAAAACACCAAAGTGAGAGAACAAGGTCCTCGACACAACGCCATGAGCTCATGATGATGAGTTAAATATTTGCTAATCAAATGAAGATTTAAATCTAAAGAGATCTTTCTTCATGACATACTCAACCAAGTAGAGGTCTAGTTCATAAAGGACTCATATGTTTTAACTTGTGAACATCTTTGAAATAAAAATAAAAGGAACATTAAAGTATGCTTCATGATGCTTAAAAAAGAATGAGAATTAGGACAACACCTAAATGTACATTAAAGTATGATACACACCTAATGTTTCTCATAAAAAGAATCAAAATTTGATTAAATTTAGAGAGAATAGAGATTTCCAAATTTCTTTAACATAGACCAAAGAAAAGAAATAGAAAAGACTTGCATAATGAAATTAGATTACAATAAGTAAAATACAAGGGAAAGGGGTTGCTTGAGAAGTTAACAGGAGACCAATCTATAAAGATGGTTCCTTGAATATAATGCTCAATGTTAGGTTTTTAAGGCTTAACCTAATAAATCAAGAAGTTGCTCCTATCCCTTCACATCATAGGTAAGAGAGACATGAAAATAAAGGTTTAAGAGTTGATCCTAAGAGAACACCTATGATGATGTTTCTTTAGTTGGTTAAAGCTCACCAAAGTTGCATAAAAATTTAAATAAGAAGTTCAAATAGGATGAGGCTTTCATCCTCTACAATCATTATGAAAAAGGGATCCAATCTTAGGCTCTTGAGTGGATAAACACCACTATATCCTAAGATTGATGGTGAAAGTAGTATAAGTAGACAAAAACAAAAGAAAACAAATTTAATTTAGAAGGGTCCTTGGTGAATAATGTTAAGGGAAGTTCCTTTGCTTGAGTCTTGATTGAGTGTATCATAAAGGACTTATGATTATTAGATTTGATAAGGCAAGGTAGGCCTTGATTGCTCCTTGAATAGGCTTAAGAGATGTTTGTGAGGTTTTGAGAGTGTTTTAGGGAGTATATTGGCAGAGTAACAATGTTTGAGAATGTGAAATTTTATACTAAGTGCTTTAGTAATCTACTTCTCTAAAGTTGTTGTTATGCTTTAATAATCATCAAAGCACACCTTAAAGCCTTGATGTTTCACCCAACTAGGTTAGAGTTTTGATTTGGGGCTTTTTACAAAGAGGGAGATTTTGTGAATTTTATGAGGATTTGAGTGGGTTTAAGGAAATATTAATGATAGGTGATGGTTTAGAGTAGAGATCTTTGAGGATTAAGTGGTTTTTGAGCGAATATTAATGGTGGAAGTGAGGAAACAAAAGAGTAGAGAGAGAGAGAGGTTTGTGGTTGAAGATGAGAAGTGAGGATGGTTGGGGGAAATAGGGGTTAAATCACTAATTCCAGTTTTTGGAAATGAATTTTTCCTTATGAGCAGCAACTAGATTGCTTAAAGAAAATAGCGAGCGATTCCTTAGGTTAAATTTTTCCTCTTGAGTGCCTGCTTAATGATTGCTTAAAGCCTGCTTAAAATTCTCTAACCTCTTTGAATTACTCTTGAGCGCCCCTTGGTACAATTGATGAGCGGCTTCTTAGTTCAAAATTTTACACTTGATTTTCCTTCTAAGTAGTCGCTTATACCACGCTTAGTGGCCTCTTAAAAGCTTCTATTTCTTCTCTTGATTTTTTAAATGCCGACTTAGTGATATTCTTGAGTGACTGCTTAGAACACTTTTTTCACCTTGAGAATCCTCTTAAGAAGTCTCTTGGAGATGACTTCAAGCCGCTTATAACACACTGTTTCGTCCCAACTCATCTTTCAACCTTACTAACACCTTCATTGTATCTCTTTTTCATATATACTCAAGTCCTTTGAAGTATCTCACCTAAAATGAAACATTGAAATAAAAACTTTATAATCCAAAACAAAAAGATTAAAACATAAGAAATAAAACAAAAAGAAGAGAAAGAAACACACGTTGCCTCCTCGATGCGCTCTTTTATAGACACTAGCTTAACTATGCCATGAAGTGTCATTTGTTGTGAGTGGGCACAAACTCCAGGAGGTGATGGAGAAGATGTTCCCAATTTTGTTGACTTTATAGTAAATCTAAAGATGATGGTCATTGACCGTAACACAATAAAAGATTTGCTCCAAACCTCAATCGAACAATAGGTAAACACTTTTAAAATGTCAAATGGCCCGCTCCACCTTGACTTTAACTTCTCGGGGAATAACTTCAACCATGAATTGTATATCAATACTTTATCGCCCACACAGAACTCCTTTTTCATGATATGCTTATCATTCCATTCTTTTGTTCGTGCTTTGTAGATACTGACACTATCATATGAGTTCATTGGTAGCTCCTCTAACTCATGAAGGTCTAGGAGTCTTTTCTCGCTCGTACTTTTGAGATCAAAGTTTATGTTCTTTATTGCCCACATAGCTTCATATTCTATTTCCATCGAGAGGTGGCAACTCTTTCCATATACTAGCTTGTAGGGGGTAGTGCCTATAGGTGTCTTGAAAGCCGTCTTATACGCCTATAAAGCATCATTAAGCTTTAGAGACAAATCCTTTATCCTGTTTCTCTTGATTATCTTTTCAAGAATAAGCTTAGTCTCTCGGCCAACTTTCCCACTAGTTTGAGGATGGTATGCCAAACATACCTTGTGGTGGACTTTGTACTTCTAAACAAGTCTTTAGAGGACATCATTAGTGAAGTGTGAACCACCATTCACTTATGATACCTCTTGGTACTCTAAATGTCGGGAAAATCACCTTCTTGAAAAGCTTCACAACAACTTTATGATCATTCATGGGAGAGGCAATAACTTCCACCCATTTACTCACATAATTAACAACTACCAAAATGAACTTAATCCCATAAGATGGTGAAAACGGCCCCATGAAATCAATAGCCCAAACATCAAAGATTATAAGCTCAAGAATCGGGTTTTGAGGCATTTAATCCTTTTTAGAGTGTTTTCGGTCCTTTGACAGTGATCACATTTCTTCATAAATTCCCTAACATCTTTGAATAAAGATGGTCAATATAAGCCAGATTCAAAAACCTTTGTTGTTGTTTTCCTTGCACTCATATACACTCCATAAGCTGAGGAGTGACACATGGTCAAGTCACTAGGGACTTCTTCATTAGGCATGGAACGTTGGACAAGGACATATACACACCTTTTAAACAGATTTTCCTTATCCAAAATATACCTTTTATCTTCAAGTTTTAGCCTTAGGTGCTCTTGTAGTGATAACTTCAAAGGAATTGCACTACATGGTAGAAAGTTCACTATCCTGCCAAACTCTGGTAAATTTTTACTCTCAATTGCATACAAGACATCATATCTAAAGTCAATTGTTGATGGGTAAATCTTTAGGATCATCATTTCTCTTTTCCAATTGGGATAGGTGTTCTGGAACCAAGTTATCATATCCTTTCTTGTCCCTAATATCAACATCAAACTCATGACCTCTAATTCCAAAAGCAACTATTAGCCAATAAAGTTGATACCCCATGTTGAAGGGTGATGAGTAAGGATGTAGAAACAATGGCGGAATGTATTATAGATTTCACAATTCTGGAAAATGTGATGTGCTCATTTTAGAGCATGTTTACAACCCCATTTTAGTGTCGAGTCTCGTGGTTTAGCATTTATTTTATACACATTATATTTGATTTTACCTTGATCTTGTCCTCGATCTATTTTAAGGTCATTTCAGGTACTTTCAATGATTTCAAGGTTAAATGTGACGTGTTCGAGGCATTGACACTCTTATCAAGAGTTTAAATACACGTATCATAGCTTGGGCACATGTTCCAAGTCACTCTCAAAGATCCCATGAAGTTTAGAAGCCCATAGACACTTTGAACAAGCTGTTAAGCAAAGTTTTGGCTCAGATTCGACTGAATCTAAGCATCATTCGGTCGAATGGAAGAAAGAGACTCAAGCATAAGACTCAATCTCTCGGATATAGCCGAATGAGATCCCATTCGACCGAATCAAGACCCATTCGGCTAAATCCATGCACTCCTTCGGTCGAACGGTGGACAGACCTATCATACTTGAAGCTTCTGTTTTGGGCGAATGAAAGAACTATTCGGTCGAATGGTCCCTCATTCGGCCGAATCCACACCTCATTCTACCAAATGACCCTTGTTTCCGCAGATTTTGGTTCTTTCTTAAGTCAGCCCTCGAGGGTCGTTCTAGGGTTTTACCCCCTTATGTCCTTAGGGTATAAATACCCCATTTCTCTATAAAAAACCGACATGCCTACTTTGAGAGCTCTTGTGCCTCAACTTGTCACATCACTTTCATTGCTTTTCATTTCATTCATGTACTAGTTTAGATTTAAAGCTTTCATTTCTCTTCTTTTCAAGCATTGTATTTTGGATTCAAAATTTCTTTCATTCACCCAATTTCATTCACGTTAGTTATCATTTCTTTACTGTTCTATTTCATTTAATGCTTTCACTTATTGCTTCTGTTAATTCCATTTCTCTTGCTATTATCCTTGCTCCATTTACGGCTTTGATGGAGTAGTTGTCGGTTTTGATTTCTTCTTCGTTTCCCCTTTTTGTTCTCTTGTTCATTTATGCTCAAATTGTTTATGCTTTCAATCATGTTTTTGTTCATTATTTTTGCCCTAGCTTTTACTAGTATGAGTGAGTAGTTTTCTTAGGGGTTTCATTGCTGAAACCCTAGGTTTTGCTTGTTCTTCATGCGTAGGGTTAGGGTTTGAGATTGTCAATGATTAATTGATTGAAATTCGATGCGAATCTTGTCCTTCCACTCCTTAGGAGACATAGGGAGATTATAGGTTGTTCATGTGATTTATAGGGTCGCAAACTTCCTGTCGTCATCTTGAGTGTCTTGATTGATTGTTGATCGATTTCCCCTAACCTAGCGTATCTGCTAGTTCGATTGTCCTTCCTAGGGTGGAACTAATCTACCCCCGTTTTTCTTTCATTGCATATTATCATTTTCGTTCCTATGTTACTTTTCTGTCATTAGTGTAGTTCAATCAATTCAAATCTCGAATAAATTTTTACATCAAGTCTAGAAACTAGCATCCCGTGTCCTTGTGGTTCGACCCCCGACTTATCATTACACTAGTTGTAGTAGTATTAGGGTGATTATAAATATTGTTTGTATCGCTAGTATTTTAGTAAAACGACGCTAAAAGCACGGTTATCAAAGCGCCGTTGCCGGGGACAAGGCCTTATGTTTAGATTATATTCTTGTTGTAGTTCATTTTTGTTTCATTTTTATTATTGTCTTTTAATCTTGCTTGTTAGTGCTTACACTTGGTCTCTAGTGTTGTTTGCATGTCCTATAGCACATGTAAATCAAATCAACAGCTACAACCATACGACCCTGAGATTCAACATAGTAAACGGAGAATTCCATCCCAAACCCCATTACAACCAAATACTCCCAACCCCTTTACACCACCAATGGATGAAAATCAGCAATTATTTGGTCAATTTGGGACACCTAGGTCCAGGAATTTCAAGGAGGTGTATGTTACCCATAGCTCTAAATCCTTATCAAATACATCCGCAGTTCACCCAGATGGTGAAGGAGACCCCCTTTTGCGGTTTGAAAAAGAATGCCCCCTCCAACACTTGGAAGCATTCTCAGATATTTGCGGTCTCATTCTTCCATGCCCCAACAGTCCGGACAATGTGCGGATGTATTTATTTCACCTGAGTCTAGCTGGCGATGCTAAGGATTGGTATAAATGCTTAGAGCCTAAATCAATCATTAATTAGGCTCAATTGAAAACAGCTTTTCTAGAAAGGTTTCATCCCACGGTTCGAACGCAAGATTGGCGCAAGAAAATTGCGTCTTTCACTCAAGAGGATGATGACAACCTTACTGCCACTTAGAGTCGGTTTAAGAGAATGATTAGAGCATGCCCCATCATGAATACGGGGAGAACCATCTAAATACATTTTTCTATAAAGGTTTAAATGACTCCACCATGGCACTTCTAGACTTGGTTGTTGGTGGCCAACTCTCGAAAGTTTCATCAAATCAAGTCAAGGCTAAGATTGAAGAGGTGGCCAAAAATAGCTCTTGGGGAGGAGCAAGAGGTAATAGACTACCGAGAGGGACGATTGACTCAAGTAACTTGGACACTATTAGTTCAAAAATTGAGGCTATCATGGATAAGAAACTGTCCAAGCTCAAACTAGCTCAAGGTAGTTCCAATATATCATCGGTTAATGAGAAGCCCTTTTAATGTAGAATCTGCGGGGGCATCAATCATGATACATCCTATTGTGGGGGTTAGAATTCTGCACATGTAGACCCCCTTTTACTCCAAATTCTAGCTAAGGAAACTTCAACCAAGGGTACAACTCCAACAATAATGTCCCCTATAGCAATCAGGAAAATGGGAACTTTCCTAGGCCAAATGGGAAAAGGCCATATCCTTAAGTAAAGTCCAAACCCAACCCTACCCTATCCATATTCACAACCACCTCCAAACCCGCCTCCAACTCATGATTACCTTTCCACTCAAGTGAGCTCTCTTGCTCAACAAAATCAAACCCTCTCCCAAATCAACCAAACCTTGATCACTTAAATGCAACAACTTTAAGCACACCAGAAGTTATTTGAGACCCAACTTTCTCAGATATCCAATCCACCTCCACCATTGCTATTCCCATCTCACCCTCAACAAAACCCATCCACCTAACCTCCACCACAAAACACTCCTGACTCTAACCCTAAATATCACACATGCAAGGGCGATCTTCCTAAGATCGGGAACCTCACACTCTGCTCCAGTTATAGCTTAAAGAGATGATTTAGGGGAAGGGTCTTCAAAGGATAGTGCTTCTAAAATGGAAACTGAGCATAAGGATGATTTCGAGAGGAGAGAAGAAGTTTAGTGAAGAGGATGAGAAAAACAATTTTGAAGTAGATGAGCATAAAAAGAAAAGGAAGGATAAAGAAGAAAGATGGAGGGAAATTCAGGAAAGGAGGAAATTTGAGCTTTAACATGTTCCACCTCTACCTTTTCCTTACAAAAAGGTAGAGAAACAACTGCAAGAAAGTTTCTTAAGTTCCTAGAGCATATGCGGCAACTTGAGATAAAGATACCATTCTTGGAGGCCATGGAACAACTGCCTTAATATGCTAAGTATTTGAAAACTCTCTTAGGAAACAAAATAAAGCTTGGGGGAGAAGTGATTAGTTTCCCAGAGTAGGTGAGTACCATCATTTAGGGCACCTGGGCCAAGAAAGAAAAAGCTAGAGGACCCTTTGTGCTCCCAGTCACCCTTGGAAAACTTAATTCTAAGGAAGCACTGGCTGACTTTGGGGCCTCCATTAGCCTAATATCGATGTCCATTGCCAAACATCTAACCTTCAAGCTTAAGCCATCAAGGAAAACCATCCAACTAGCAGACCAAAGTATAAAAGTGCCATGTGGGGAATTTGAGGACCTTTCGATCAAACTAGGGAACATAGTCATTTCATGTGACTTCGTGGTGCTTGATATGGTTGGGGATCCTTATACCCCCCTCATCTTGGGAAAGAGAAGCTTTGAAGACTTTGGGTGCCTTGATCGACTGTGAATCAGAGACCATCACTGTGAGGGTAGCCTAAGAGAAGGTTGTGTTTGCCTTTTCTAAGTCCTCCAAAGAACCCATGGTTGAGAAGATTTGTTTCTTTGAGGTTGTTGAGAATGTAGTCAAACAAAAGGTTTAGGGGTGTGATGTTTTTTATGCCCCTGTGTTAGTTGAGGTGATAGAGGAGGAGAAAACAGCTAAGAATGTTGTTTTTTATGTTAAGAAGGAGATTGCTCCAGTAAAGGATATTTGTAACATGTCAAAGGGAACTGACAAGCCAGCCCACAAAAGAAAAAGGGGTAAGAAAAGAAGAAAAACCAACAAGAGATCGATGGATCCACCCTGGCTTGGGGGAGCCCCATATGATAGCCACCCCTCCAGATGACCCCGATTCTCCTTTACTTACCGATGTCACTACAGCTCGGTGGAGTGTTTTGACTCCCCATGCTGGAGGTGATGGAGATGTTAGGAGTTGATCCAACCCTACGGCATGTATAATTTCTTTGTTTTCATTTTTTGTCTCGTTTCTAGGAGTGATGGAGATGCTGGAGGTGATGTGCTTATTTTAGAGCACGTTTACAACCCTATTTTAGTGTCGAGGCTCTCGGTTTAGCATTGATTTTATACACATTACATTTGATTTTACCTTGATCTTGTCCTCGAGCTGGTTTAAGGTCATTTCAGGTACTTTCGATGATTTCAAGGTAAAATGTGACGTGTTCGAGGCATTAACACTCTTATAAAGAGTTTAGATGCATGTAGCTTGGGCACATGTTCCAAGTCACTCTCGAAGATCCCATGAAGTTCAGAAGCCCGTAGACACTTTGAAGAAGCTGTTCAGCAAAGTTCAGGCTCAAATCCGACCAAATCTGAGCATCATTCGGTCGAATGAAAGACAAGGACTCAAGCATATGAGTCAAGCTCTCGGATATAGCCAAATGAGATCCCATTTGGCCAAATCAAGACCCATTCGGCCAAATCCATGCACTCCGTCGGTCGAATGGTGGACAGACCTATGATTCTCGAAGCTTTTGTTTTGGGCGAATGAAAGAACCATTCGGTCGAATGGTCCCTTATTCGGCCGAATCCACACCTCATTCGGTCGAATGGCCCTTGTTTCCGTAGATTTTGGTTCTTTCTTAAGTCAGCCCTCGAGGGTTTTTCTAGGCTTTTACCACCTTATGTCCTTAGGGTATAAATACCCCATTTCTCTATAAAAAAACTAACATGCCTACTTTGAGAGCTCTTGTGCCTCAACTTGTCACATCACTTTCATTGCTTTTCATTTCATTCATGTGCTAGTTTAGATTTAAAGCTTCCATTTCTCTTCTTTTCAAGAATTGTATTTTGGATTCAAAATTTCTTTCATTCACCCAATTTCATTCACGTTAGTTATCATTTCTTTACTGTTCTATTTCGTTTAATGCTTTCACTTATTGCTTCTGTTAATTCCATTTCTCTTGCTATTATCCTTGCTCCATTTATGGCTTTGATAGAGTAGTTATCGGTTTTGATTTCTTCTTCGTTTCCCCTTTTTGTTCTCTTGTTCATTTATGCTCAAATTGTTTATGCTTTCAATCATGTTTTTGTTCATTGTTTTTTCCCTAGCTTTTACTAGTATGAGTGAGTAGTTTTCTTAGGGGTTTGATTGGTGAAACCCTTGGTTTGGATTGTTCTTCATGCGTAGGGTTAGGGTTTGAGATTGTCGATGATTGATTGATTAACATTCGATGCGAATCTTGTCCTGCCACTCCTTAGGAAACATACTGAGATTATAGGTTGTTCATGTGATTTATAGGGTCACAAACTTCCTCTCGTCATCTTGAGTGTCTTGATTGATTGTTGATCGATTTCCCCTAACCTAACGTATCTGCTAGTTCGATTGTTCTTCCTAGGGTGGAACTAATCTATCCCCATTTTTCTTTCATTGCATATTATCATTTTTGTTCTTGTGTTACTTTTTTGTCATTAATGTAGTTCAATCAATTCAAATCTTGAATAAACTTTTACATCAAGTCTAGAAACTAGCTTTCCTTGTCCTTGTGGTTCGACCCCCGACTTACCATTACGCTAGTTGAAGTAGTATTAGGATGATTATAAATATTATTTGTATAGCTAGTCTTTTATTAAATCGATGCTAAAAGCACGGTTATCAAAATGACACATTTTGTAACGAACCATGTACAATATGTTTCCATCATGGTCCAATAGTACGCGAGCCGATTTATTTTTTGGGTTAACATCTGGCCATTCATATGACTCTCACAAATCCCATTGTGGATCTAAAACCTTACGATTTCATCTTCCTATATATCAATGTATCTTAGATGAATACCTTCGAAAATACGCTTGTATAGTTGATCACCTTGAGCGATAAATTAAGCGGAAAGGAGCCTTAAGGCTCTTTTTTCTCTCTTAGAGGAGTTTAGGGGATACTTTTTATGTTATATGTATTTTAGGAGGTCGTGTACCAAGGTTAACCACCCTCTATGTCATCGTAAAGCATGTTAACATGTGCTGCTTTTTACTTCCTTTTTGTGACAAGAGTATTCTATTTAGGTTGGTTGGGATGTTGAGCATCGTGCAAGTCGAGCTAATGCATCAGCAAATTTGTTCTCATTTATGGGTATATAAGTGAACTCAATTTTTGGATTTTGTTCGTTCAACTGTTTGTGATAAGCTTGGTAAAGGGAAAGACTATCATTTTAAACTTTCCACTTCCCAAAAATTTGGTTAACTATTAAGAAGGAATCACCAAAAACTAGAAACTTTTGGATTTCTAATGAGATTGTAGCTTGAAGACCCAGAGTGCATGCTTCATAGTTTATGACATTGTTTGTTGCCTCAAAGTCCAATTTGACAGAGAGAGAGTGTGCTCTTATTTTGGACATACCAAGAGTATTCCTGCACCATATCTCTTCTATTTGGATGCATCATTAAAGTAAAATAACCAACTATTGTTTTTTGTCATAAGGAATCAAGAAGATCTCAAAATCATCTGTTGGCAATTCAATAAAAAAGTCTGAGACTGCAGATACCTTAATTGCCTTTTGAGGGATATATCTAAGATTAAATTTGGTTAGCAAGACTAGCTACCTCGAGAGTCACCTGGTGAGGGCGGGTTTCTCAAATAGGAATTTTCAAGGATCTATTTTGGACACAATGTGGACCATGTGTGAAAGCATATAGTGTCTGATATTCTTGGTGGCCCAAACAAATGTAACGCTGAGCTTTTTTCCAAATGAGTATATATGGTGTCATACTTAAGGAGTTTTCTTGCTAAGCTAATAGACCACATTTTCCTTTCCCTCTACCACTTGAGCTAGCATAGCCCTGACCAACGAGTCGGTAATTATGTGGTATAGGTAAAGAGGAAAACTTGGAAATGTAGGAGAAAGCAATGGAAGAACATGAAAATAAATCACCTATAATGAAGAAACTGAAAAGATTAACAAAGGTGGAGAACATGATCAAAATAATGTGCAAATCGGGCTAATGTTAACCCTAGAAGAGTGTGTAGAGCGCGTTGATACTGTCTCTCAAAGAATACATCAATGTCTTTGCTTTGTCCTACTAGTATATGACAGGAAAAGAAAGAGATATTGCACATCATATCATCCCAATCCTCTTAGGGTCAAAACTAGTAAAATTAAAGTTACAAAGAATAAAACCAGATGTAACTCTAAAAATAAAAGAGGTGGTCGAGAAATAGTTAGAAGTCGGGTTCCTTAAAGTTGTAAAATACCTTAATTGGATTCAAAATATATTACTCTTTCCAAAGATCATTCAAGGCATACTTTGCCTCCGTCAATCAAGGAATCATTACTCCTTCCAACAACACTCAATCCAAGCTCAAGCAAAGGATCTTCCCAAAACAGTATACACCAAGGACCCTTTCAATTCAATCTTTATTCTTTTTGTTTTAGTCTACTTCTAAACTATTCACCATCCATATTAGATTTAAGTGGTTTTCATATACTCAAGGGCCTAAGATTAGATCTTTTTGTGATGATTATAGAGGGTGTAAATCTCCATTTACATGAATTCTTTATTTCAGTTTTATGCAAGTTTTATGAGCTTTAATCAAACAAAGAGACATCATCATTCACGTGATGGATTAGGAGTAACTCTTTCCTTCACTAGGTTAAGTCTTAAGATCCAAACTTTGAGCAACATATTCAAGAAACCATCCTTATGTATAGTTCTCCTCTTATTCTCTTAAACAGTCCCCTCCCCTTACATCTTTATTTATTGCAATATATTCACATCATACAAGTTCCTTTCTTTATTTCTTTTGATCTACGATGAAGACATTTGGACATCTCCATTCTATCTAGACTTATTCAAATTTTGACACTTTTTTCATGAGCAAATCCTAAGTGTGCATCATACTTGAATGTACATTTAAGTGTTGTCCTAATTATTATTATTTCTTATTAGCATCATAAAGCATACACATATGTTTATTTTATCTATTAGTCAATGATGTTCTAGGGGTACATCATATAAGTCCTTTATGAACTAGAATTTTGCTTAAGTTGAAGTATATCACGGAGAATAGTCTCATTAGGCTCAATTCTTCATTTGATTAGTAAAGTTTCAACTTATTTCCATGCACATACTTTGCATATTCCAATTTTCTCTTTATTCTTTTATTATAATTTCTACATTCTTTTGTTACATAAATCTTATAATGTTGTAACTGTGTCCAACCACATTGATCTTATTGTACTAACTCAAGGCCTATTGAAGTGTTATCATGACTATAAAGATAAATTGAATAACTATTCATAGGGACCTTAATCTTATGGATATTAAAAAGTGATCGCTTAAATCAAGATTTATGTGTATAATCCTTAACTTGTTAAATTAACTTAATCTAGAGTGCTTCATTTGCCAGTGCATGATTGCCCCTTCAACTAGGTTAAGTCTCAAGATCCTTAATTTGAGAACCATGTTCAAAGAATCATCCATATGGATCGTTCTCCTTCTAATCACTCAAGAAATCCCTTCCCCTTGCTCTATTTATTGCAATATATTTACATTATGCAAGTTACGTTATTTCTTCTTTTGGTCTATGATGTAGAGACATAGACATTTTCATTCTCTCTAAAATTATTCAAATCTTAAACCTTATTCAAGAGCAAAGTCCTGAGTGTGCATTATACTTGAATTTACATTCAGATGTTGTCCTAATGCTCATTTCTTATTAGTATCATAAAGTATATATTAATGTTTATTTCATCTTTTATTCAATGACATTCAAGGGCTAAATCATAAAAGTCCTCCATGAATTAGACTTTTTCTTAGTTAAAGTATGTCATGGAGGATAGTCTCTTTAGGCTTAATTTCTACATTTGATTAGTAAACGTTCAACTCATTTGCATGCATAATCCATACTTTGCATATTTCAATATTGTGCTTTATTGCTTTATTTCAATTTCCAGACTTTCGAATCCATTTTTTTTCATGAATCTTATTTTGCTATGATTGTGTGTGACTTCATTTATCTTATTACTCTAACTCAAGACCTATTGAAGTGCTATAACACCTAAATAAGATAAATAGCCATAGGGACCCTTAATCTTGTGGACTTTAACAAAGTGATCACCTAAATCTTGATTTATATGTTTAATTCTTAACTTGGTAAACTAATTAAATCTAGATTGTGCTTCATTTGTATTTCCATGATTACCTTAGGAACAAACAAAAATTACTTGTTCCATCTTAATGAAAGTTACATGCACATCATTTATCAAATTGACAAAAATTGCTCATTCCTAAACATACTCTTTGTTCAAAGACAACTCTTGTAAGTCATTTTGGGATTCAAACACAATTGGGTGTCCAAATCGCCCTTAAAAGTTTGGTGGCGACTCCTTTGACCCTTTAAGGCGTATAACCAATCCTTACCAATGCGCACCATAGTAGGGCACTAGTAGGGGGAGTCCACTCCCTGTCTCTTCACAAAGAAGGAAAGGTTGGATTGTGAAAAAAGTGGGCTCCTTAGTGGTGATTCACTCATCGAATCATCGACCCAAAATATTGTTGGGTTTAAGACCTTTAAAATTTGCAAAAGACCCCTACATGTACGTATCTTTATCGCTTTATTTAAATTCCACTCCTTTATTTATACATAATTCTTTCATTGTCATAAATGTTTGATCACCTTTATCTTTATAAACCTAATTCAAGACCCCTCGGTCTGAGAACTCATAATTAAGTTGCCTCTTAATGCAGATTCTTTATATGATTGTTAACATGTGAACCTAGTAAATCTAGATTGTTCTTCTTTTGATTTTACATGTGCCTTAGTAACTATTAATCTAAAGTTGTTCCATCTTAACCAAATTTAAAAGCGTATCATTTTTTCATTAACATAGATTTCTAATTTCTAGAACCTTCTTTGGTTATTGAGACCATTCACATGAGTCAAACATTAGGATTCAAACTCAAGTAGGCGTCCAAATTGCCATTTTTGGTAGTTCTGGCCAGTTTGCTTTTCCATTGAAATTAACTTAGTGTGTTATTTCACTCTTGCTTTTCTTTGCTTTAATTATTAAAACTCCATGAACATGTGTTTCATATATCATTCCAATATCTATGGCAGGTTTCCTTGAGGATCGATCATCTTAAAAAGGTTCTTTATTCATCTTTTAATGCCTAAGCCCTTCAGTTTCCCTATTACGTTCCACTTGTGCCTTAAACTGTTGGAAGTACCATCTTCTTATCAATTCTTCGATGTTATCCTTTTAGAAGATAAACCCTTTTATCATGTGACCATGATCCTCTATAAAAATCACAAAATTTTCTTAGGATCCTCGACCTCCTTACTATTTCTCATCGTATTCTAAAACTACTCCTCTTGTCTGGGTCCCTTTGCACATTTTTTTATTATTAGTATTTTTCCCGAACTTGGTTGTCTTACTCTACCATCTATCTTTTTAACCTCTTGCAATGTCTACCTCATGCATATATTACAACAAATCCCTTGTTTTATCAAGAATGCTTCTTCCTCGACGCTTTGGTGAAAAAGTTGAGGATAAAATTTTACCCCTTGTTTTCTCGACTCTTTTTGTGTAGAGGAATATCTCGACAACTAAAAGTGTCGAGAATTATGGACTTCTAAAACTTGCAACTCACATGCTACAACATGCCAAAAAACGATTAACTGATGTTATAACAGTTATTGGAAAAAGGTTAACTGTAATCGTACGGTTAAGTAACGGTTAACCAATATTTAACAACATGGTAAACGGTTAATTGCTAATCGTTTAATTCATTCCATTTTTTTTCACTTATACAACTAATATTGTAACTACTCGTATGATATATTAGCTCATTTGGGTCTTTTACACTAGTGATAACACACATTTACACAAGGTATGATCATACATATATATAAAAAACTTGTGACATTCATTCATATTTTAGCCTTTTAGGTTTCGATTTTTTAATAATAATAACGATTAATCGTCACCGTTACAAATATTTTGATACTGTACGTAACTGTCAGTAGTAGAGAAACGTTTAATTGTGTAGTGAAGCATTTCGATGCCTAATCCTCTCTCCCATTTTGATTCTAAGTAGTCTACATATTTCAAATTTCAGAATATAAAAGTTTGCATATGTCCTAAACCCTAGTATACATTGTTTCCAAAAAATTAAACCAAAATTTTTTCCCTAAACCATACCCAAAATGTTTCCCCAAAATAATAAATCCAAAAAATTACCCCAAAAAATTTAACCCAAAAATTTCCCCAAAAAATTAAACTCGAAAAAATTTCACCCAAAAAATTTCCTCCAAAAAATTATACCCAAAAAAATTCCCCCAAAAATTACTCCAAAACCGTAAACCCCAAAAATTTCCCCCATAAACTCCATCCACTAATACACACGTACATACCTTTTCTCACTAAATTAAACCCATCCCAGCAAATTAAACCAACCCCAAACTCCATCCGGCCACTTTTTTTTTAACATATCCCCAAAAAAATTCACTTTGTTGGGTTAGTAGTTAGTTTATATGCTTGCCAGATTTTAGTGGCCATTAACATACTAAATTAGACCATATTCTTGTACTCTTTTGATTCTGAAATAATTTCAATGAAAGCCCTCCCCATTCGCTACTTTGTTAGATTTTAGCAAAACAGTCTTTTTTCCTAACAGGATGCAATGCTAAAATATAGATAACATTCCATTATCGTAAGTTAAAGTGCAAAATCAAAACGGGTAGTGTTGTACCTTCTTTTCATGTCAAGCTCATTATCATTATATCATGGTATAAACTTAAATGATACTCTTACAAAAAAGAAATTCAAATATTTTACTTATAATATATATATATAGGAACGGATTCATGTGCGAACCCTCTATTATATGAGAACCTTTTGCTAAATAAGAACCAATCTTACACCATACAATCTCCAAATCCAATGGATGAGATTGAGTGAAAAAGAATGGTAAAAGTGTAAATAATGACAAAACTAACACAATTTTTTAATTTTTTAAAAAACTAACACACATTTCCCCATTTTCAGAAAAATATTAAGACAAAACTACTTTTTGCAAAACCCCCCAAAAAAGTTGTACTTTCTGACATCATTGTTGTTGTACTTTTTTCGAAAACATTTGTTCTAAACTTCTGTTCTATTGTTCTAAATGTCTGTTATATTGTTCAAAACTTTTGTTCTATTATTCTACATTTTTCTTCTAATGTTTTAAACTTCTGTTTTATTGTTTTAAAGATTTTTTCGTTGTTCTAAACTTTTATTCTATTTTTCTAATGTTCTAAACTTCTGTTTTATTATTCTAAATTATTGTTCTAATATTCTAAGCTTCTGTTCTATTATTCTAAACTATTGTTCTAATGTTTTAAACTTTTATTACATTGTTCTAAAATATTGTTTTATTATTCTAAACTATTATTCTAATGTTCTAAGCTTCTAATCTATTGTTCTAAACTATTATTTTAATGTCCTAAACTTTCATTCTATTGTTCTAAACTTGTATGTAATTGTTCTAAACTTCTATTCTATTGTTATAAAGATTGACACATATGTTCTAAATATTTATTTTATTGTCTAAGGTCTAATACTGATGTTCTAATGTTTAATACTAGTGTTCTAAGGTCTAATCCTGATGTTTTGAACATTAGAACAAACGTTTAGAACAATAGATCATAAGTTTAGAATAATAAAATAGAAGTTTAAACATTAGAACAATAGTTTAGAACAATAAAATAGAAGTTTAAACATTAGAATAATAGTTAAGAACAATAGAACTCTAGAATAATAGAACAATAGAACGGAGTTTTAGAACATTAGAACAATAGGACAGAAGTTTAGAATATTATAAAAATAGTTTTAACAATAAAACAAAAGTTTAGAATGATAGAATAATAGAACAGAAGTTTAGAACAATAGAACAAAAGTTTAGAACAATAGTTTAGAATAATAAAACAGAAGTTTAGAATGATAGAACAATTGAACAATAGTTTAGAACAATAGAAAAAAAGTTTAGAACATTAGGACAATAGTTTATAACAATAGAACATAAGTTTAGAACATTAGAACAAAAGTTTAGAACATTAGAATAGAAGTTTAGAACAATAGGTAGAGGTTTAGAACATTAGAGCGATAGTTTAGAATAATAGAACAGAAGTTTAGAACATTAGAATAGAAGTTTAGAACAATAGGTAGAAGTTTAGAACATTTGAACAATCGTTTAAAATAATAGAACAGAAGTTTTAGAATATCAGTACTAAATTTTAGAACAATATAATAAATATTTGGAACAGTATGTACTGATTTTTAGAACAATAGAATAAGTCATCAGAAGATGAAAATTTTTCAATATCACGAAAAACGAGGCACTTTATGTATATCATAACTTTTGAAAAGTTAGGGAAAATGTGTTGTACATTGATAGTGGAAGTACAAAAATGTTCTAATAAATTACACTTTTGCCATAAAAAAGCTGAAACATTTTGGACCATCAGGTTTTTATCAACTATGAGAGATGGGATCTCACACACTATAGGGTTCTCACATAAGGGGAGGGTTATCACATGATCCCTCCCCGGTTATTGTTTATGGTTTTTCTGGCGTATAGTTATTAATTGCACATATTTAATCTAAAATAATGTTTATGCCTTTTTTTTAGATAGGCTTATATTTAGTTGTAGTGAAATATATGTCAACCTTTATGATCATATTTTGGATATATTATTAATGTTATTTAGGATCTTAATATACGTGTGTGTACTTGGCTATGTACTAGCCAAATTAGCTTATTTTAAATTAGTGTTGAAGTATATATAGCATATAAATTCTTATTTTCTGTTTTTAAATCCTATAATTTAAATAAATATTGTAATGGAAATATTTTTTTTTGAAAAAAAATTAATTAGAAATCTTGACGCATTTTTAAGTCTAGAAAGAAGTCTATTATATTATCTTTTTGTATGCAAAAAAGCGTCGACAAATCTATGGACAAAAATAAGCGTTGAGAAAGTCAACGCCAAAAACAACAAAAATGGACACAAAAAAGCGTCGAGATTTTCGACGCCATACCATGTCAATAACAAAAATAGACATCAAAAAGCATCGAGAAAAACGACAAATGCATGAATATTTCAACAATATGGGCAATTTTGGACGTCAACATTGTCGGCGAAAAAACTGATAACCGTTCTTTTTAGGTCGTTTGACTAAAAGAATAGTTATGCAAACTAAATTTATAAACACCCTAATACTACTACAACTAGTGTAGTGGTAAGTCGGGGATCGAACCACAAGGACAAGGGGCGATAGCTTATAGACTTGATGTAAAGGATTTAAATGGGATTTGAAAAGAATTATACTAATAACAGAAAAACAAAGCAAGAACTAAAACAATGTTATACTATGAAAAGAAAACGGGGATAGATCAGTTCCACTCTAGGAAGGACAATCAAACTATCAATACGCTAAATTAGGAGAAATCAGTCAATAATAAATCATGACACTCAAGATGACGAGAGGAAGTTTGTGACCCTATAAATCACACGAACAACCTATAATCGCCCTATGTCTCCAAAGGAGTGGCAGGACAAGATTCGCATCGAATATCAATCAATCAACTGTTAACAATCTCAAATCCTAACTCTACGCATGAAGAACGAGCCAACCTAGGGTTTCACCAATCAAACCCCTAAGAAGACTACTCACACATAGTAATAATAAAAGACATGATTAAAAGCATGAATAGACTGAATGGAAATGAACAAGAGAACAAAAACTAAGAACTATAACCGAACCAACGACTACTCTATCAAAACTGTAAACGAAACAACGATTATAGCTAGAGGAATGAAATCAAGAAAAACAATACTTGAAAGCATTAAAAGAACTAAAACAGAAAAGAAATAATACCTTGCATAAACGAAATTGTATGAACAAAATAGGAACCGAATCCGAAATACAAAGCTTGAAAACGAGAACAACGAAAGCTGTAAATCTAAACTAAGGCATGAAAGAAATGAAAAGCTTTAAAGTGATGTTCTAGGTTGAGGCACAAGAGCTCTCAAAGTAGGCATAAGGTTATGTACAGAGAAAGAGGGTATTTATACCCTAGGGACAAAAGGAGTAAAACCCTAGGAAAAACCCTCGAGCGCCGACTCAAGAAAGAACCAAAATATGCGGGAAAGAAGGCCATTTGGCCGAATGCATAGTGGATTCGGCCGAATGGGTGGCCATTCGGCCGAATGGTGTGGCCATTCGCCCAAAACAGAAGCTTGATGATTTCGCACCCTGTCCACCATTCGGCCGAATGAGTGGAATGGGTCTTGATTCGGCCGAATGAGTCTTCATTCGGCTATTCCCCGAGAGCTTGATTTATGCACTAGAATCCCTATCTTCCATTCGACCGAATGGACGTCAGATTCGGTTGAATCTGAACCTAAACCTTGCTGAACAGTTCCTTTAAAGTGCCTAGTGGCTTCTAGAGTTTATGGGATCTTCGAGAGTGACTTGGAACGCATGCCCAAGCTATGATACGCGCATCCACACTCTTGATAGAAGTGTCAAAGCCTCGAACACGTCTCATTTTACCTCGAAATCATCGAGATCACCTGAATGACCTAAAAGCAGCTCGAGGACAAGATCAAGGTAAAATTAAATGTAACGTGCATAAAACCAATATAAAAGCACGAGACTCGACACTAAAATGAGGTTGTAAACGTGCTCTAAAATGAGCACATCAACTTCCCCCAAGCCAAACCTTTGCTAGTCCCTAGCAAATAAACTAGCAAGGCACACCGTGAGCAAAACTCATGAAAAGCAAGGTGAGCGGAAAACAGGACAATGCCAGCCGTGTATGCGCAAAACTCTTCCCTAGCCATGGGTGTGCAAGTACAATGGGCTCAAAAGAGCATAATACCAAGATAAAAAAAATGTTTTCCACAGACTCGGGATCACTGGAAAAGCTACAACATAGGCCATGCCACCCACTACCTAATGAGGTCACAAGTCCACGCTCCCCATGCTATTTCCCAAAAGATGTGGGAAATTTCTAGTACGCTCGTGTGTTTAATATGGTACGTGTTTCGCTCATAATCATCCGACTTAAGATGAGTCAGGAATTAAACACTCAATCAAGGAGAAATCTTAGGGATTGCATCCTATCTACTCTCCAGCATAGAACTTGCTAATCAGGCCAAGTCGAACAGGTTTGGAAACAGTTGCAATGTAGGCTGGGATCAAGGTAGGGTAAAATTTGGGGATGTGGAGTTCAAATAGAGGATAGTAAGCAATCCAAGGTAATCAAACCAAGGATGGCTACGACTTCCGAAAACCATGCCACTTCCCAAAATTCTTCGGATACACATAAATGAGCTCATTACACCAACTTTATTCTCGAATTTTTCTTTTTCTATTTTTTTTCTTTTCTTTTTCTTCTTTCTTTCTTTTTTTGTTTTCTCTTTTTTTTTTCTTTTTGTTTTCAAGAAAATGTTTCTGAAATAAACTAAGAGTAATGTAAAGAGTCATATCATACGACAACGATTTTTCCAACCAAAATCTTCCACCACAATGCAACGGGCACCACTTTACTGTAATCACTTGACTATCCTCTAGGTAAGAAGAGGGAATATTTGGCTCATGTGGAGTTAGGTGATGTAGCTACGAAGAAAAGGTAAAGGCACAAAATTGGCTTACCCTAAAGTCAATCAATATTCATGGTAGGCAATTTGGCCATGTAGCTGTAATTACAAACGTGTTATCATCCCTGGCCTTTAGAAAAGAAGACTATGCTGGAGGAGAACAGACACAATACTTAGACTCTCTAACTAGCACTTTATAACATAGGACTCATAATGGAGTCCTAAAAGGCTCCATCCTCACTAGGCTAGTCGAAAATCTGCCTCAAAAGGTAGTCATCCAAGCCGCAAACCAAGCAGGACCAGATCCCCCAAGTCAGGTGAAAAACAATCAATTATTCGGTCCCAAAATAGGCACAAGGCTAGGAAAAGCATGAGTATGCATAAGACCACTATAACGTACACATCAGGAGCTAGTATGTCAGTTTCACAACTCAAGCACATTAATCATGATACACCTAGACATGCAAACTAAAAAAAAGGCAATAGTTTCCATAATGCGGATCTTTCAAAGCTTTGAAAACACAAGGACCCTCCCCCAAGCTAGCTCAAGAGCCGTCCCGGCACTTGGGAGAGAAGAAACAAAAGGGAGAAAGATCAGCATTATGGAGGCTGTTGCTATACAAATTAACAAACAAAACAAACACCGGGTTATCTCCCGTAAGTACTTTTGTTTAACGTCGGTAAGTTCGACACATTTAGGCACAAATTTATACAGAAAAAGAAAACAAAGAAATTATACCTGCCGTAGGAGTGGATTCACTCCTAGCATCACCATCACCTCCAGCGTGGGGAATCAAAACTCTCCACCGAGCCGTAGTGGCGGAAGTAAGCAATGGAGAACCAGGGTCATCTGGAGGTGGGTTATAATGCAGGCCTCCCCCAAGCCAGGGTGGAGCCATCGGTCTCTTTTTAGATTTTCTTTTTCTAGCCCTTTTCTGTTTACGGGCTGGCTCGTCAATTCCCTCAGATTTATAACACATCTCTATCGGTGGAGCAATTCCCTTCGCAACCCCAAAATTAAGACGTTTTTGCGCGTCTTCCTCATCCGACACCTCAACTGTTATTGGAGCAACAGAAGCACTACACCTCTCGACTTCTTTCGCAGTGTCTTTCTCGACCACCCCAAAGGAACAGATCCGCTCAACCATGGGTTCCATTGAAGACTTAGAAAAGGCAAACACGACCTTTTCTTGGGCTACCCTGACGGTTATAGTTTCTGATTCACAGTCGATCAGGGCACCCAAAGTTTTTAAAGCATCCCTCCCTAAGATGAGAGGAGTATAAGGATCCTCAGCCATATCAAGCACCACGAAGTCACATGGTACTACTATGTTCCCAACTTGGATCGGAAGGTCCTCAAACTCCCCACATGGCACTTTTATACTACGGTCGGCCAGCTTGATTGTTTTCTGTGATGGCTTGAGGTCGAAAGTGAGTTTCTTGGCGATGGACATCGGCATTAGGCTAATGGAGGCCCCAAGGTCAGCGAGTGCTCCCTTAGAATTGAGTTTTCCAAGGGTGACTGGGAGCACAAAGGGTCCTCTAGCTTTTTCTTTCTTTGCCCACGTGCCCTGAATGATGGCACTTACTTGCTCTGGCAAACTAATCACTTCGCCCTCTAGCTTTATCTTGTTCCTTAGGAGGGTTTTCAGATACGTAGCATATTGCGGCATTTGCTCCATGGCTTCTAGGAATGGTATTTTCATTTCAAGCTGCCGCATATGCTCTAGGAATGTAAGAAACTTTTCTTGAAGTTACTTCTCCACCTTTTTGTAAGGAAAAGGTAGAGGCAGAGCATGTTGACGCTCGAGTTTCCTCCTTTCTTGTATCTCCCTCCATCTCTCATCTTCGTCTTTCTTCTTCCCCTCATACCCCTTGATTTTGACATTGTGCCCCTCCTTTTCTTTACCACCCTCAAGGTTCTCCTTGTGCTCATTTTCTCTCAGAAAATCACTACCCTTCGAGGGATCTTCCCCTAAATCTTCTCCACTGGCTACAGCTGGAGAAGAATGTGAGGTTCCAGATCCTAGGAAGATCGCCTTATAGGTGTGATGCTTAGGGTTAGAGTCAGGAGAGTTTTGTGGTGGAGGCTGGGGAGATGGGTTTTGTTGGGGGTGAGAAGGAAATGGCAATGGGGGGGGGTGGACTAGCCATCTGCGCAAGCTGTGATTCAAACAACTTCTGTTGCGCCTAAAGTTGCTGCATTTGATTCATCAAAGTTTGGTTGATGTGTGAGAGGGTTTGGTTTTGCTGCGCAAGGGAGTTCACTTGGGTGGAAAGGAATTCATTAGTTGGAGGCGGGTTTGGTTGAGGCTGTATAGATGGATAGGGTAGGTTGGTGTTAGGTCTTGGCATTGGAGGGTATGACCTATTCCCATTCGGCCTAGGAAAACTCCCATTTGCTTGGTTGTTGGAATTATACCCTTGGGAGGAGTTTCCTTGGCTAGAATTTGGATTGAAGGTAGGTCTAAAGGGTTGGTTATTGTAAGGACCTTGCTGAGAAAACCCTTAGTTTTGACCACCGTATCCTACAGCTGCCACATAGTCGGGATTGTACCCGTATCCATCATAGTTCATGATTAGGGTTCCTTCTTGGTTATACCCCCCGTAGTTAACAGCCGCTATGTGCTCAGAATTTGCACCCCCACAATATGATGTATCATGATTGGTGCCCCCATAGATTCTACATGAAAAGGGCGTCTCTTCAACTGATGATACATTAGAGCTACCTTGGGCGTATTTGAACTTGGACAGCTTCTTATCCATGATAGCCTCGATTTTTGAAGTAATCGTGTCCAAGTTTCTTGAATCCATCCCTCCTCTCGGTAATCCACTACCCCTTGCTCCTCCCCAAGAACTATTTTTAGCAACCTCCTCAATCCTAGCCCTCACTTGATTGCATGGGACTTTCGAAAGTTGGCCACCAACAGCGGAGTCTAGGAGTGCCTTGGTGGAGTCGTTTAGACCATCATAGAAGAATGTATTAAGATGGTTCTCCCCGTACTCATGATGGGGGCATGCTCTTATCATTCTCTTAAACCGACTCCAAGTGGCACTAAGGTTCTCATCATCCTCTTGAGTGAATGACGCAATTTTCTTACGCCAATCCTGTGTTCGAACTGTGGGATAGAACCTTTCTAGAAACGCTGTCTTTAATTGAGCCCAATTAATGATTGAGTTGGGCTCTAAGCATTTATACCAGTCCCAAGCATCACCAGATAAACTCAAGTGAAATAGATGCATCCGTACATAATCCGGGCTATTGGGGCATGGAGGTATGAGACCGCAAATATCTGAGAATGCCTCTAAGTGTTGGAGAGGGCATTCATTTCTCAAACCGCAAAAAGGGGTCTCTTTCACCATCCGGGTGAATTGAGGATGTATATGATAGGGGTTCGGGGCTATGGGTAGTACTACACCTCCTTGAAATTCTTGGGAACCAGGCGTCCCAAATTGACCAAATAGTTGTTGGTGGTTTTCATCCATTGGTGGTGTAGGGTGGTTGGAGGTATTTGGTTGTGATGAGGTTTAGGTTGGAATTTTCCGTTTGCTGTGTTGAACCTCAGGCTCGAATGGTTCTAGTTGTTGATTTGATTGGCGTGTGCTATATGGCATGCAAACAACACTAGAGACCAAGCGTAAGTACTGACAAGCAGATTATTAGACAATAAAATAAATAAAACTAAAATGAATTACACCAAGAATATAATCTAAACACAACGCCTCGTCCCCGGCAACGGCGCCATTTTGATAACCGTTCTTTTAGGTCGTTTGACTAAAAGAATAGTTATGCAAACTAAATTTATAAACACCCTAATACTACTACAACTAGTGCAGTGGTAAGTCGGGGATCGAACCACAAGGACAAGGGGCGATAGCTTATAGACTTGATGTAAAGGATTTAAATGGGATTTGAAAAGAATTATACTAATAACAGAAAAACAAAGCAAGAACTAAAACAATGTTATACTATGAAAAGAAAACGGGAACAGATCAGTTCCACTCTAGGAAGGACAATCAAACTATCAATACGCTAAATTAGGAGAAATCAGTCAACAATAAATCATGACACTCAAGATGACGAGAGGAAGTTTGTGACCCTATAAATCACACGAACAACCTATAATCGCCCTATGTCTCCAAAGGAGTGGCAGGACAAGATTCGCATCGAATATCAATCAATCAACTGTTAACAATCTCAAATCCTAACTCTACGCATGAAGAACGAGCCAACCTAGGGTTTCAACAATCAAACCCCTAAGAAGACTACTCACACATAGTAATAATAAAAGACATGATTAAAAGCATGAATAGACTGAATGGAAATGAACAAGAGAACAAAAACTAAGAACTATAACCGAACCAACGACTACTCTATCAAAACTGTAAACGAAACAACGATTATAGCTAGAGGAATGAAATCAAGAAAAACGATACTTGAAAGCATTAAAAGAACTAAAACAGAAAAGAAATAATACCTTGCATAAACGAAATTGTATGAACAAAATAGGAACCGAATCCGAAATACAAAGCTTGAAAACGAGAACAACGAAAGCTGTAAATCTAAACTAAGGCATGAAAGAAATGAAAAGCTTTAAAGTGATGTTCTAGGTTGAGGCACAAGAGCTCTCAAAGTAGGCATAAGGTTATGTACAGAGAAAGAGGGTATTTATACCCTAGGGACAAAAGGAGTAAAACCCTAGGAAAAACCCTCGAGCGCCGACTCAAGAAAGAACCAAAATATGCGGGAAAGAAGGCCATTCGGCCGAATGCATAGTGGATTCGGCCGAATGGGTGGCCATTCGGCCGAATGGTGTGGCCATTCGCCCAAAACAGAAGCTTGATGATTTCGCACCCTGTCCACCATTCGGCCGAATGAGTGGAACCATTCGGCCGAATGGGTCTTGATTCGGCCGAATGAGTCTTCATTCGGCTATTCCCGAGAGCTTGATTTATGCACTAGAATCCCTGTCTTCCATTCGACCGAATGGACGTCAGATTCGGTCGAATCTGAACCTAAACCTTGCTGAACAGTTCCTTTAAAGTGCCTAGTGGCTTCTAGAGTTTATGGGATCTTCGAGAGTGACTTGGAACGCATGCCCAAGCTATGATACGCGTATCCACACTCTTGATAGAAGTGTCAAAG
Organism: Dysphania ambrosioides; assembly: GCA_026401315.1. NCBI lineage: Eukaryota > Viridiplantae > Streptophyta > Magnoliopsida > Caryophyllales > Amaranthaceae > Dysphania > Dysphania ambrosioides. The sequence goes on along the minus strand of CM048661.1, from coordinate 25,242,661 downwards.
CCTCGAACACGTCTCATTTTACCTCGAAATCATCGAGATCACCTGAATGACCTAAAAGCAGCTCGAGGACAAGATCAAGGTAAAATTGAATGTAACGTGCATAAAACCAATATAAAAGCACGAGACTCGACACTAAAATGAGGTTGTAAACGTGCTCTAAAATGAGCACATCAAAAACCGTCGAGAATTCTCGACATTGATTTTCTCGACGCTTTTTAGGGGCGACGAGAAATAAATTCTTGACGCTTTTTGGTGAGGAAAATGTACACAAATAGCGTCGAGAAAATAAGGGATTTTTTGTAGATCATTGTTATAGTATTGTCCAAATCCTCTGCCCTTATGAACATGATTGCTTTATCTAATATGGTAGATAATGTCCTTAGTTCCTTCCTACCCACATAACTGATAAGTCCCATTTATTCTTGTTTTTATATGGTATTTTAGGTCATTATAGATATAGGTTTGCATTTTATGTTGGTTTTAGGTGAATTTTGTTCAATTGTTATCATGTGATGCATTCACAGATTTTTATAGTGTTTGTGTTGGTTTTCAGGTTTCCTACAGAGTTAGTATCATAGGCCGAGTTTGAGACCTAAGGAATAGAGCTCTAACTAAGTCAAGAATGCAACCTAGAAGAGCCCGATCAAAGGATGAAGCAAAGGAGCAAAATTAGAGTCAAAAGCTAGAAGACTCGATCAAGTGTGTAAAGGACACTCGATCAAGTGGAAGCATGAAATCTGGCAAAAAGTGCCTTTGCATTGAAAAAGTGAAGAAATACAGGACATTCGATCAAGTGCACAAAGGACTCATTCGAGTCTCCTCTCTAAAAGTCAATTTGGACCTAATTCAAAATCTACTAAACGAAGAAGGACTCGACCGAGTGGAATTAGAATACGATCGAGTGCTTCACCATTGGGATGTTTTTCAGCAAGTGTCCTATTGAAGCCTAAACTTATTTTGTATATATTAGGGTTAATTTACATGGTTTCGAGGAGAGCCTAGGTTATGTTAAGCATAGTATTAGCATAAGATCTCTCAAAACTCTCTCAATTTCCTTTAGTTTTGTTACCGTTCATAGTTCACTTTGCACTCATGTTTCCAGATTTCTACTCTAGCATCGTGGACGAATTTTGGTTTATATGATTCATTACTTTTGCACTTTAATTCCTATTCTAATCCTAGTATTGATATCTATTATCAGTTTTATATTAATTAGCATAGATCACGGCTTTGTTTACCATTTGTGTTGATTTAATTAGCAACATTTATTGTAATCCCTCGAAAATTATGAGATTTCAATTACATTTTATCAAAAATACTTTCTATGCATTAATATAATAAACTTTACTTATATACATATATATACATACATATATGTACATATATATTTCCAAAATAAATAACAAATTATTTTTATTATTTAATTAAACCCTAAAAGTAAAATTCTTTTTCTATAAAATATATTTTATTTTTCTAAGAAATCCACTAAGCCCCAAATACCTAAACCTTGTACTACTTTTTTACTCAGCATATACAACCTACTACCTAAACCTAAGAATTTACCTAAACCTAAACACTACAAAACAAAACAAAACAAAACAAAAGAAGTATAAAGCGTCCTTACCGTGAATCCCAGCAGCCATGCCACCTATACATGGCCATGGGGCTAGTTCGAGCGGGATGGAACGGCCAGCCACCGGGTTGGTCTCGGAAATTTGGGACCGAGATCAAATCGTTCTTGGCGGCAGGCTGGTCCGGTTCCGGGCCGAGTTGGGGTGGGTTGATTAGTACCGAATCGAAAACTGAATAACAAACCAAATTGAACTGAATCAAACTGAATCATAAACCGAATAAACGAATCAAATCGAATTCATGCATCGAACCAAATTTACTAACTGAATCAAACTGAATCACAACCGAATCAAACTGAATCGAACCTAATTCACAAACCGAATCAAAAATGAATTTCACTTAATGCCATTAGAAATTACAATAAATGAGTTATTTTGAAAGTAATTAAATGTTTATATTCACGAATCACATACAGACATTCGTTGTAAACTTTATATTTGAATAATCACATTCATTTTTCATTTCTTTTGTCAGTATTTTTCATTTTTCATTACATATTACATATATTATATATAATCACAAAAAGACATAATCATTTTTGATTCGTATAAACTAAATTATATTCAGCTAAACTAACATTTATTGAATCATATAAACTAAATTGTATTCAACTAAACTTACATTATTCATATAATCTAAATTAACATTTATTTATTTATATAATGAATAAACTAAATTATATTCAACTAAACTAACATTCATTGGTTTTTTAAACCAAATTATGTTCAACTAAAGTAAGACTTATATAAACTAAAGTAAGATTCAATTAAACCAAGATTCAACTAAACTAACATTCATATAAACTAAATTATGTTCAACTAACTATATTAAACTAAATAAGATTCACTAATTCATATAAACTAAAGTATATGCAACAAAACTACCATTCATTGATTCATATAAACTAAACTATATACAATTTAACTAAACTAATATTTATTGATTCGTATAAACTAAATTAACATTCATGTAAACTAAAATATATTTAACTAAATTAGCATTTATTAATTCATATAAACTAAACTATATTCAACTAAACTAACATTAATTAATTAATATAAACTAAACTATAAATAATTCAACTAAATTGGCATTCATTGATTCATATAAACTAAACTATATTAAACTAAACTAATATTTATATCAACTAAACTATACTCAATTAAACTAACATTCATATAACTAAACTAATATTTAATGAGTCATATAAACTAAACTAAATTTAACTATACTAACATTCATTGATTCATATAAACTAAACTAACATTCTTATAAACTTAATTGTATTCAATAAATTAATATTCATTGGTTCATAGAAATTAAACTAAAGTATATACAAATAAACTAACATTTATATAAATGAAACTATATGCAAATCAACTAATATTCGTATAAATTAATTTAAGTTCAAGTAAACTAACAATTATATAAACTAAAATACATTTAAATAAACTAAATTTTACAACATTAGAAGATTTAGGCGGGCCCAATAAGGCCAGGCCAGTTCAACGGGCTGAACCGGGCCGAATCGTGGGCTGAATCAAACTTTTTCTCGAACCGAATCGAATAGGGTCAAGGTTTATAAAACAGGATTCGGGGTTGGGTTGGGGTTGGGCCAAGCTGAACCAACCTAGTGGCCATCTCTTACGCTACCTCTTCCCCTGCCGTCTTCCACTGCCATCGTTGAGCCACCGACCGCCGACCTTCCCTCCTTCCTCTTCTTCTTCTTCCTTTGTTTTCCATTCTTTCCCCTTAATTATTATTCCTAGTATGCATGTTTATAAATTATTATATGATACCTATGTAATTTTATTATAGATTGCATTTATATTAAAAGTATATAAATTTTTCTGTTCTATAAATTATTTTTATACAGCCTACAAGTTTTCATGCAAAAATAATAGTACTATACATGCTATCATGAATTAGAGTTTTTTGATACAAGGTTATTGAGTTTTTAAATAAAATTTTAGGTATTTTGTGAATCATCTATGTTAATTTTTATGGGGTTTTTATTTAAATGAATTTTTAGATTTTATGATCATATATTTTAGTATAAAAATGTTAGTTTTCATGATTCAAGATTAAATTCTTATACTAGTATTTGTTTCATAAAATTTAAACTATAGTATGATGTATTTTGATGAAAATTTTTATAATGGTATTTAGAATAAGTTTTTAGAGTATTATACATATTAAATTATAGTTTAATTGTTGAGATTTCATGTTTTAAATCTTTAAATTATATACTACTAGTATATACATTAAATTAAGACTATTTTATGATACAATTGGAAGTAATTTGAGTATACTATATTGAATACAAATTTCCAGATTTAAAGGGGTTATAAAAATGGAGTTTTATAATAAGTATTTTAATTAGTTTTCAAATAATACTGGTAGTATTGTGTTGGAATTACTAGATTAGATTTTGGGAGACTTAAAATAAATATGTTTTGGAATTGTTTTAAAACCGTAGAAAGCTTAGTATAATTGCTGTAAATTTTGGGTATTGGTGTTTTGATTTAGGTTGTATAATTTGGTGGAGGAGAACACTTTGTAGAAGGTGCTTAATAGTAGAGAAAGTGGCCACCCGTTCATTTTACTTAAGGTACATACAAATTTAAAAAAATGTTACCTTTAAGAGCATGGTCTAGGGTGAAATAAAAACTTACTATCGTGTTTAGGGAACCTTTTGGGTGAGATTGTTTGGTTAATCATTTGAAAGAATTTATGTTCTTTATGTTAGGGGCATGATTTGGTATTGTTGGTAAGTTATAATTATGATTTGTCAATACTAACCGAGAAAGAATTATTTACAGTGAGAAATCTTGATTTAATAGATTGTAATTAATTTGTTAATTAATCTATGAGGTTGTTTATTATTACTCTTTCATTACTAATAGTATGAATTGAGTAAATATGAATTTCAAGTCTTAATGACGAGGGTAGTTGACTCTGTTCAACAAGTTTATAAGTTAAGATGGAAACTATAAGGTTAAAAATTATAGTATAATAGAGATTTATTATGTAACTATAATGTTTGTATGTGTGTGTTGTGGTGATTGTGTTTATAGAGTTTGAATATTAAATCACGTAAAGAGAAAGAGGAGTATGAGTGCTATTCGAAAAAGGGGTTATAAGGAGTATGAGTGCTATTCGAAAAACAAAGACGAAGGGAATGGTACAAAAAACCAACATAGAGTTAACTTCATGTTTAACCTAGGTGCGACAAACAATAGGCCGAGTAACAAGAATGGGAAACCCTACAACGGTGGTAATGGCAATGCTAACAACCACAACAACAACTTTGGCAACAACAATAACTTCAATAACAACAATAATACCAGTTAGAACATCGGCTACAATTTCGGACACCTGTCTGTAATGAGCATGTAAGAGGTTGAGAGATTCTCCGATGTAGTCACTAGTACATTCTTTATTAACTCAACTGTTGTGAAAACCTTATGTAATTATGGTGCAACCTATTCCTTTATTTCTGCATCTATAGCGAACCAGTTAAATTTATCTAAGTCGAGTCCTGTTGAGTTATTTGTTTGCTTACCTACGAGTAAGGTAGTTCCTTGCACTAGGCTCTATAAGAATTTACCTTTTAAGATTATGGAAACTATTTTCCCATCTGACCTCATAGAATTTGACTTGGGAGACTTAGATGTAATATTAGGGATGGATTGGCTAGATTTATACAAGGCTAAGATAGATTGTGAAATGCAGAAAGTGCACTTAAGGAGTCCTTTAGGAAAAACTATGTCCTATAAACGATTTGGGAAACTTAAAGGGTATGGATTAATTTCAGAATGGAAATGAGGAAGTTATCCACTAAGGGAGCCTAGTATACCTTTGTAATGTCCAAGATTTGAGTATGGAGGAATGTAGGAGAATAAAAGACATTTCCATAGTGAATGAGTTTTCAAATGTTTTCCGAGATAAAGTTCAAGGAATGCCACCTAGTAGAGAGGTCAAGTTCACCATAGACCTAATCTTAGGGGCTGCACCTATTTCTAAGGCACCTTACAGAATGGCACCAGCCGAGTTAGCAGAGTTAAAGACCTAGTTACAAAAGCTGTTAGACAAGGGGTTTATCAAACCTAGTGTATCACCCTAAGAAGCTCCGATGCTATTTGTAAAGAAGAAAGATGGAAGCATAAGGCTATGTATTAATTATAGGGAGCTGAATAATGTGATTGTGAAGAATAAGTACCCATTACCCAGAATAAATGACTTATTTGACCAGTTAAAGGGGGCTAGTGTATTCTCGAAAATTAATTTCAGATCGGGATACCACCAATTGAGAAAATTTGATAAGGACATCTCAAAGACCCCCTTTAAAACTCGTTATGGGCACTATGAGTTTGTAGTTACACCATTTGGGTTAACCAATGCACCCATTATCTTTATGGATATGATGAATCAAGTATTTCATGAATACCTAGATAAATTCCTAGTAGTATTCATTGATGATATTCTGGTTTATTCGAGGAATAAGGAGGATAATGCCAAATCCAAGAACCATTTTAGAGACCCTTAGAAGTAATGAATTGTATGCAAAGTTTTCCTAATGTGAGTTTTAGTTGGAGCAAGTAGCATTCTTTGGGCATTATATTTCCAAGGAAGGTGTTTTGGTAGAACCTGCAAAAATTAAAGTTATTAGCAAATGGCCCACTCCGAAGAACGTGACTGATATTAGGAGTTTCTTGGGTTTAGCGGGGTATTATAGGAGATTTGTCAGAGACTTTTCCAAAATAGCCCAACCTATGACCACCCTAATGAAAAAGGAGACTAAATTTATGTGGGATGAAAGGTGCAAATTGGCTTTTGAAACCCTCAAAGAGCGGTTAACTACCGCGCCAGTGTTAACATTACTCGACGGGAACAAAGAAGTTGAGGTATACATCGATGCCTTAAAGCATGGATTAGGATGCATACTAAAGAAAAATGTAAAGGTTATTGCTTACACGTCACGTCAATTAAAGTTGTATGAAGACAATTATCCTACTCATGACTTAGAACTTACCGCGATTGTGTTGGATTTGAAGATTTGGAGACATTATCTGCATGGCATTACCTATAAGATTTTCAAAGATCATAAGAGCCTCAATACTTGAACATGCGTCAACGTCGGTGGCTAGAGATAATTAAAGACTATGATTTAGATATCCAATATCATAAAGGAAAGGAAAATGTTATTGTAGATGCTCTTAGTAGAAAATTGAGTCATAGTATCAATGCCTTAGTGGGGGTCGATGAGTTGTGTGAGAAGATAAGAAAGTTGAGTCTTAAAGTCATGAACCATGAGGAATTAGAAAACCTTTTGAATACTTTATCCCTAGAACCATCGATTTTTGAAGAAATTAAGGAAAAGCAAAATAAAGACGAATCCTTAAAGAAGATTAGAGATAAAAAGTCTATTTGGGGTAGAATCTGATATCCAATTTCATGAAGATGGTAGTTCGAGATTTAAAGGGAGATGGTGTGTGTCGTATGAGGAGATCAATAGAAAGATCATGGATGAGAGTCATAATACTCTTTATTCAGGGCATCCTAGAGGCAATAAGTTGTATAAAGATCTAAAGCAGATATACTGGTGGCCAAATATAAAGAGAGAAATAGCGGATTATGTGTCTAGATGTTTGACGTGTCAACAAGTGAAAATAGACCATAAAAGACCCATGGGGAAGATGAAACCTCTAAAAATACCCGGGTGGAAATGGGATTTAATTTCCATAAACTTTATGACCGGTTTGACAAAAACTAGAACGGGGAATGATACAATTTAGGTGATTGTTAATAGACTCACTAAATCAACTATATTTATAATGATTAAGGAGACTTGGAAGAAAAAGCAACTAGCTAAGAAATATGTGAAAAATATAGTCCGTTTACATAGAGTTCCTAAAAATATAGTGTCGGGCAGAGATTCGAGGTTCTTGTCTAAGTTTTGGCAAAAGGTGCAAGATAACCTAAGGATTGCCTTGAAAATGAGTACAATTTTCCACCCTGCAACCGATGGGCATACAAAGAGGACGAATCAGACTATGGAAGATATGTTAAGAGCTTGTATAATAGATTTTCAAGGTACTTGAGAAGACCAGTTGGATTTGATAAGAGTTATTATGCTAGCATTAGGATGACACCATTTGAAGCGTTGTATGGAAGGAAATATAGAAGCCTTATGTGTTGGAATGATATGGGAGAACACATGACTTTAGTAACTAAATATATAAAAGATATGGGGAGTAAAGTAATAGTGATTCAGTCGAGGATAAAAGCAGCTCAAGATAGCCAAAAGAGTTATGCCACTCTAAAAGGAGAGAAGATGAATTCAATGTAGGTGATAAAGTCTTTTTGAAAGTTTCTCATATTAAAGGTGTAATGAGATTTGGTAAGAAGGAAAAACTTAGTGCCAAATATGTAGGGCCACATGAGGTTCTGCAGTGTGTGGGAAACGTAGCCTATAAGTTGGCCTTACTGATGGAGTTTGTGAAAATGCACGATGTCTTCCATATCTCTCAGCTGGAGAAATATATGTCGAGCGAAACCATGTTTTGCAACCGAAGGCAATTCAATTAGATGAGTCATTGACCTATGAAGAAAGATCAGTCAAGATCTTGGATCAAAAAGTGCGGAGTACCCGAAATAAAGACATACGAATGGTAAAAGTTCTGTGGTCTAACCATTAATATAAAGAAGCTACCTTGGGGTCGTAACTCTTTTCTTTTAAGAAGGGTAAAATGCGTATAATTTTGCGCTTTTTATTGTGTTTTTACAGTTTTTTGTCTGCAATTTTGCGCTTTTAAGAGGGGTAGAATTCATAAAGTATCTCAAGTAGTTATAAGCAATTTAGAGCAATCTTTTCACAATTGTTGAGTGTTGGGGCTAAGTTTCTGGGACGAAACTTCTTTTAAAAGGAGTAGATTGTAATCCAACAAAAATTATGAGATTTCGATTACATTTTATTGAAAAAAATTTATGTGCATTAATATAATACATATACTTTACTTATATACATACATATATGTAAATACATATTTCCAAAATAAATAACAAATTATTTTCATTATATAATTAACCCCAAAAAGTAACTTTTTTCCTATAAAATATATTTTATTTTTCTAAGAAACCAACTAAGCCCAAATACCTAAACCTAGTACTACTTTTCTACTAAGCATATACTACCTAAACCTAAGAATTTTACCTATACCTAAACACCACAAAAAAAATGCCAAAAAAAGAACAAACCCAGACCCACCCCATATTCACGTACAAAGAAGAAAAAAAAGAGGAAGCACAAAGCTTCCTTGCCATGAAACATAGCAGCCACGCCCCTCTTCCCCTGCTGTCGTCCACCACCGTCGGTGAGCCACCGGTCGCCGACCTTCCTTCCTCTTCTTCTTTCTTTGTTTTCCATTCTTTTCCCCTTTATTATTATGCCTAGTATTCATGTTTTCTAAATTATTATATAATGCCTATGTGATTTTATTATGGGTTGAATTTATATTGAAAGTATATAAATTTTTATGCTCTATAAATAATTTTTATACAAGTTTTTATGCATAAATAATAGGGCTAAGCATGTTAGTATCATGAATTAGGGTTTTTTGATACTAGGCTATTGAGTTTTTACATAAAATTTTCGGTATTTAATGAATCATCTATGTTAATTTTTATGGAGTTGTTATTTAAATGAATTTTCAGATTTTAAGATCATATATATTTTGTATAAAAATGTTCGTTTTCATGATTCAAGACTAAAATTCTTATACTGGTATTTGTTTCATGAAATTTTGACTATAGTATTATGTATTTTCATAAAAAAAATTTATATTATGGTATTTAGAATAAATTTTCAGAATATTATGTATATTAGATTATGGTTTAATTAATGAGATTTCATGTTTTAAAGCTTGAAATTATATACTATTAGTATATACATTAAATTAAGACTATTTTATGATACAATTGGGAGTAATTTGAGTATACTATATTGAATACAAGTTTTCAGATTTTAAGGGTTATAAAAATAGAGTTTTATAATATGTATTTTAATGAGTTTTCAAATAATACTGGTAGTATTGTGTTGGAATTACTAGAATACGTTTTGGGAGACATAAAAATATGTTTTGGAATTGTTTTAAAACCGTAGAAAACATAGTATGATTGTTGTAAATTTTGGGTATTGGTGTATTGATTTAGGTTGTATAATTTGGTGGAGGAGAACACTTTGTAGAAGGTGCTTAATAGTAGAGAAAGTGGCCACCCGTTCATTTTACTTAAGGTACATACAAATTTAAAAAATGTTACCTTTAAGAGCATGATCTAGGGTGAAATGCAAACTTAGTATCGTGTTTAGGGAACCTTTTGGATGAGATTGTTTGGTTAATCATTTGAAAGAATTTATGTTCTTAAAATTAGGGGCATGATTTGGTATTGTTGGTAAGTTATAATTATGATTTGTCAATACTAACCGAGAAAGAATTATTCATGGTGAGAAATCTTGATTTAATAGATTGTAATTAATTTGTTAATTAATCCATGAGGTTGTTTATTATTACTCTTTCATTACTGATAGTATGAATTGAGTAAATGTGAATTTCAAGTCTTAATTACGAGGGTAATTGACTCTGTTCAACAAATTTAAAAGTTAAGATGGAAATAATAAGGTTAAAAATTATAGTATAATAGAGATTTATTGTGTAAATGTAATGTTTGCATGTGTGTGTAGTGGTGATTGTATTTACAGAGTTTAAATATTAAATCACGTAAAGAGAAAGAGGATAAGCAATAAAACTCTAGGCTAGTGCACGTCTAGAGTATTGACAATCAGGGGGTTGGAGCTTCATGGGGTATTATCCGTGGCTTTTATTGGAGGTTGTGTGATCTACGAGTCTCTCTTTTATAAAGTTTTAAACTTAAAATTGGTGTTAGTTGAGATATCATCTAGCTATGGTGATGGAGTCATGCCCGTTAATCATCTGGATTTATATCATATTTTGATGCTCTCCGACGAGAGTGTATGTGTTATTCATCTATTTGATGTCATAATCAGGACATGGGGGAGACAACCTTGCCTATTGCTTAATCCAAGTAATTAATTAATTTGTCATGATAGTTGAGTAAAATGTTGTGTAATACATTCTTGCATTCTGTACTTATTTTCTATTTAATTACTATTTTAATTGTTATACTTTGTAATATGTATGTACTTAGCTATTTGATTACGTGCTTTGTGTATTTTTGGTCATGACTTTTGCCTATAAATGACACTGTGATGATCCAATATCTACATTTGTATTATAGGGGATCAAATTATTGACAAGTACCCAATTGAGCATTCATGCATGGGTGGGTTGAGCGAAGTGTTACTTTAATTTAGTTTTCGGTTTAGTTTGCGTTTTTTTTTAGTTGAATTTAGACTTTCGGTTTGGATTTGAATTGAACATTATTTTGGTACATTGCAGTAAGGGCCCTTAACGGTTTCAGTTTGTTATGTTAGGAGTTTGTTTTACTATTAAGTTATTTTAAAAATTCTTTTCGTTTTCCGCTGCAAAACTCTATTTTATAGCCTTAACGTTTGAACACGGGGCGATAGCACACTGGTAGTTTCCTAAAGGTTCGGTTTTTGGAAAATGGGAATTATCGGGGTGTTACATGTATGAGTAGTTCATTATTCTAGGATCCCAATGAACCCTAGTATGGAATAATTATTGAATTAATCCTGAAATCTGAATATATATATATATATATATATATATATATATATATATATATATATATATACACATAAAGATACTTCTTTTAATCTTTGGTTGGCTTTAATTCCATTAAAAGACTAGACATAGTTGATTAATGGCATGAATTATGTTCGCAGTGAGAGTCGGTTCATAATCTACATTAGAATCACTTATTAAGGTGTGATTGATGATCACAAAAGTAGACATCATGACCATTAGGACCTATAGAATATTGTGCTTAATGTCTTCTTATCGCATAAATCCACGAGAGTAGGTAGGATTGCTTTAGGAGGAAACTATTGATACTCGAGAGAGATCCTTAGTGTTTTGTTCAGGATGCATTCGGCCTAAGAATTACTATATGTATTGCATTCGCGGAATTGGGATAGAAATCAATGTCTAAGTCATACTAGTGGGGATTCGTTGTCCTAAATACTTTTCTTATATTGGTAATCCAGTTTAGCCATAATTTGTGTTTTAGCTTAGTTTATCTTAATCATTAGTTAGATTAGAATCCTTATTGTTCCTGACATTCCTATTACAGTTTAGTACTAGCATAGGCAACATTAGAATACGATAATCTCTTGGGATTTCAATCCTACTTACCCGAGCTACATTAGTTTAGGTGAATAGGTTACTTTTGATTAGGTAGTGACAACCTAATCAATAACTTCGAAAAATATTACTCTTTAAGGCATGTGTGTAGAGCTAGAACTCCTACCTCTTGGCTGATGTCAGGGAATAAAACATCGGTTATAAACATATTATGTACTTACTCAAGGTTTTAGAAGAGTGGGAATGATTAGAATGAAAGGAATGAAAGAATAGACAATGAAACGAGACAACAAAGGATAGTTCCACATAATCTCAGTAACACATGCACAATTGTGTGGGGTTATTAAGTTACCATTAACACTTTGGACCTTGCCATCAAAGTTTAACACTCAACTCACACAGAAAATGATGCCAGGGTTGTGAATTCACATAAGAACATGAAATGTTTTACAAAAAAAATTGATTGTTTTGATTGATACTTCTTATTCATTTCATCTATAACTAACATAGGATATTTTTATACAAGTTTTGAACAAGGAATCAAGGCTATTCTTAATTAGCAATTATACTCCTTAACGAGTGGTATAATGTTGTTATAATCAATTCCAACTTAAGAATGCAGTCAAATCCTAGTAAAGAACCCTAGAATAATGCTTATACACTAAAAACTTAAGAGCTTAATATGAGCCTAGAATCATGCTATCTTAGCTTGACAGCAAATACAACTAAGGTCTTGACTGTTTATTCCTCCCTAAATAGATAAGTAAAACAATAATCCTTGCATAAAGTCAATAAAACCTTCATCAAGGAAGCACAAATTCTTTCATCTTCTCCTTCCTTCAAGTATTTACTCAATTAAGGCATGAAATAATTGCAGCTTTTGACTAGAATTCCATGAACTTGGCTAATCTCATCCTAGCCAATTCATGATTTTGCTAAGTATGAACCATTACTTCACGACTTAGACCCATAGGCTAGCTTTCTTGCTCTTCTTGATCAAGCTTGTGAATTTCCTAAACTAACTGCGATGATTCCGCATTAGTGCTATATAACATAAAGTTCAAGGGAATACTTTGCATATTACATAGGTGTAAGCCACTTGACTTGCTCACAGCCAGAGAGATGTTGCAGTCTACTTGATCTTATATGTTTTCCGGTGGTGAATGTGAGTTCAAAGCACGGTGGATTGTAATATTTGGGATTGTAATATTTTTAGAGAAAGGATCTCAAAGCCGATCCAAATGATCCAAAACAAGAACAGGACCAATTGATTAAAGTTCGGTCTCCGGTACAAAAAAAAAAAAAAAAAAAAAAAAAAAAAAAAACAAGAGATTCAGGTTTCAATACGAATTAATTTCAGTCCGGTCAGGCACGCAGTCCTAAAATAAAGTACGTGAAATGGTTAGGAAACCCCCACCCCCAAGCACTCTCGCTTAGCATGATTCAAAACACAAACCTCTAGGATTCCGAGTAAGACCATTCCCATGTTTGCCAAGAGGATAGTTCTTAGAACATGATGGACAGCCTAGACAACCTCTGAACTCTGCAAATATTTTGCAATGGATGAGAAACTTGATGCTCCTACTTAAAGTTCATCTATATACTTCATAAACCATGTAGCATAACAAAATATTGTTCTCGGTAGACTCTACACCTGATTGATTTTTGATAGATTCTTCTCATTCTGAGCATGGCTTTAAACATAATGACAACTACAATCCGCTAATATATGATCAACATAAGAGATGAGCATAAACCACTTAAATAAACTTAATTTCTGCTGTATTTTTTTATCCCACTAAACAGAATCATGAAGTCCTTCATACTACTACATGAGATTTCCTTCATTTGAGGAAAAATACCACTGCTACATGTAACATATTTACAAAGAATGGAGTAATGTTAAAAGCATTAACACAGCTAGACTTTACTTGTTCGTTGTATTTTCTGGCAAAGCTGGCCCCTTGCAGATTGGACATGCATTCTTCATCGATAACCATTTCTTAATACAATTGACATGATAATCGTGGCTGCAAGCTTTTAGGGTTCCAACATCGTCCATATGCTTGTAGTACTCCTGCCAAAACAAAATAACTGCTTGATCAATACAAATAAAGGCAGGAAGAAGAGATAAATGACAGCCATAGTCCAACTATTAGGTCCTGTAACTTTGTTTTCCAACTTCAGATTTCTCTCTAAGGGCCTAGTCTATGTTTTACTTGGGCTATTTCTATCCTTCAGACCAACCACCATGCTTACTGGTATTGTCTTCCAGAATAAGTAATATCCATAGATCACCCTCTTTTACTGTGATGCAAATTGCCAGATAGGTATGATTGAGACAACTTCAATCTCAGATTTTAGATATTTCCTCAGAGAGAGATTTTACACGAGCAATCAGTCCAAACAAGTCCATATACAAAACTCAGGAGATGAAACTCATGTTAACAAGGAAAAGAGCCTTGACGTAAACAAAGAGAACATAGGATTGTAAGCAATAAACATCACTCATTCAGTCCATATCTAGCTTGACTATAAACAATGTAGTTTGAGTGTATGCCCCAAAACTATAGTAATTAACAGTGAAAAAACATTTCACAAGGGAAGGGTTTATGGAATAGACAGTACCAGACATATAACACATCTTCCTTCTTCCTGCACCTGATCAGATGAACAATAAACTGTTTCAGTTAAACACTTAGGCACTTGATCTTCATGCAATCCAGTGTTGACACTTCCAATCCTCTCTCCAAGAGCAAGTAATTCCTGCACATCTAATAAAATTTAGAAAACAAACATCTGAAACCTCAGATATACATACGTCCAACCTAATAACACAAACCTCATAGCTCATGTTGTCTACGTCTAGCCTCATATCTCGATGTTGATCCAAAACACTCGAACCATACAAGGAAGAACGGTCAACAACCATCAGACCCTAAATTGAAGTCCAAAATAAAAAGGTCAATCGGAATCAAACGAAAACAATTCAAAACAAAATTACATTATTAAGCTTAAAAATCCACATTTTTTTTCTCCCTCCTTACCTCCCACCCTCTGCAAGAGACAAAGACCTGCAGAGTACATAGAAAAAATATGCTGGGTTTTCCGGCCTGAAATGATCTATTTCCCAGAGCACAGCTTATCTACTAAAAATTTAAACCAATACACAATGAACAATAAATATTTTCTATTAATTTCCTGATTGGTTCAAACACAGACATTTAACATACCCATGCATCCAATAAATGAAGACACCAATGGAATTAAGCATACTGAACCTCCTCAAGAGGATGCAAGGCAAGCATTTTTTTCCATTTCCAACAATTATCAAACTACTGGGGTTGTCCTGGTTCTATATCTCACCAAGCTAATCAGTTTTCTCTATCTATGGAGGAAAAAATAATTTTTACATCATTGTAGTTCACACTGAAATTCCTGCCTTCATTTTTCTCCGGCTAAATTTCTCACCCTCGTAGGCCTACCTTTCATTTCTCACATCCCCTAATTTACTTTGTCATGACTTTTGAATAGCAGTAATGAATAGGATGAATTACCAGAATATGGACGATGTGATGACTTGGAGACAACATGGCAGCCACGTGGGATGGTAGTTTCGAGTCTTAGGTGTCTTACTATAAATAAAACCAGAATATGTTTATGTATTTAAGATGATTAAGTAGTAATTTTATCTTCTGAATAGGATAGAATTATGAATTAGCTAGGATAATGTTAGAATCCAAGTAGGATAATGTAAGGATGATGTAGCAGCATCCTATTTGTCCTTAAGAGTTTGATAGGATTAAAATTCATAAGCATAGTAGGATAAACTCTCATGGTGGCTTTGGGTATAAATAGAGGTACACCCCAAGCCATTAGAGCATTCAGAATTCAGATTTTATGTGATATTCAATAAACTTGTTGAAGTTTGTGCTTTCTTTGTGGTGTGATACAAAGAGTGTGAGTTGGTGTATTAGCTTTAAGCTCACGTGAGGAAGGTTTGAGAATTGAGGACGCATAGGCTTTAATAAATTCAAGGACTTTTCGACCTAGAATTCGAACCTTTGGTGCGTAGCTTTAGAGGGTTTGGTTTCGAGTTTCTATCCCTTGTGTGAATTAAGGTTTTCCTACCTAGATTCACATCATTCAACCCCTTAAAAGATGGAGATAGTCCATCCTAGACAAAGACTAGCAATATTCTGGCTGGCAAACCAAGACTTTATAGCACAGAGAAGAAATAGATCACCTCCAAAACTAATCAGAGTAATATTAAAAAAAAAAAAAATTTCTCTTTCCTATCAGCTGAGATCACAACTAAACCTCAAAACTGACAGCATCAATACAACACCTTTATCACATTACCCCATTTTCCTTCTAGAACCCTGGGGAAATCAATGTTAAATGACAATTTGAGAAAAAACAAGCAACATAAGTCAAAGTTTACCTCAGATGTCAGGCGATCATGGACTCCTGCCTCCTCAGAAAGCAAGCGGTATCTCTCAGAAGTCAACCTAGATCTCCCACTCCTGTCACCATTGCGCCATCCCATGGGTCCAAATGGTCTTGAATGTCTTGTGGAATGAGTCTCTCCCAGCAACTGAAGACCTTCATCAGAAGGAGCCACATGGCCCATATGCAAATTTCCCATTGAAATTCTGCTACTAGGGGAGGACCTATGAGAATAACTACTACGAACTCCCCTTGTATGAGATGAAGTAGGATGCAAACTTTGTGACACAGAATTTCTGCTGGAGATGTGCTCATGATGATAGCCAGCCATTTCAGAATTTGCATTGCTGCTTCCAGCAAAAAAGTGATTACTCTCATGACTCAAGTTACTTGAGACTATAGTCCTCCCATGAGGAGCACTAGATACATGAATAGGCGTCCATTCCGGTAATGGAACACTTGGATTTTGATTAGGATTGACTGTTACCGGAGGATCAGGTGGAATTCTACTAGAACTGGGATGGTGAGGATAATTAGCTGAGAGATGGGTTCTATAAACATCTGGCTCCAAGTCTAATGTGGATCGGCTTCTCACATTCCTCAGAGAGGATTCACCTCCAATTGAAAGTTGATTGTTTCGGTAACTGGTAGGAGCATTCAGTGACTCCCAATGATTATGTAGAGCATCTGCAGTTGATTTTTCCTGTCGCATATCTGATGATGAAGATACATCAGATGAACTACCAGCACAATAATATCTACTTGAGCTTCCCCTTTCAGTTATGCCAGGTATCCCAGGGCTTTTCCTTTTGTATGGACCCCTTCCATTGCCCATTGAAAGATCAAAAAAATTGTTTTCTACTCCATAGTTTGAGGAAGAAGCATGGTGAACATGATTTTCAGGACCCATAAAGACATTTCCAGTAGCTGATGGATGCATAGAATCACGAGCAAGATCAGAAGAATCAGGTTGAAAATGGGGTGCATTCATTATCTGGCTTGGCGAAGAGTAACCACCAAGTCTTGTAGCACCATTCCATGGAGAAACATAATGAACTCGATCTACAGGTCCATTCTCCACCGGATGAAAAATTGGAGCATTTTCTGCAGAACTAGTTCTTGCTGTATTTCAAAGTGATTGGTATCAGTTGGAAAACAACAGATGAACTCTTGGCAAAATGAGAAATGGCACAACACAGAATATAAAGCCAATAACAAAGAATATCTGACCCTTACTGCCACCGGTACATCTCTATCTTGCAATAGACACATACATAGCATAATGACCACAGCATTAAGTGCAAGATTTTTTACTATTCAATGAGACAATCATCAACTCTGAAAAAAAAGATGACAAAAGGCAAAGACAAATCTCCAAACTATGGTCATCCTAATCAGATACATAAAAATTTTAACCACGAGGGAAAAATCACAACAATAGCCATTTTAGTCAAATAACTTACAATTTAAACCACAAGGGAAAACTTAATCTCTACATCTACAACTAAAGCAGCAGCATATGTAACCGATAGATCATGACTCCAGAAAAATAGCACGCATATGAGACTTATTTCTGATCCCATCACTTAGCAAAAAACAAGTTGCATAGAAAAATCTTCTCACATATAATTAAAGCTATAAATGTATTCGTAAGCAAATTTAATCTCATTACCAAAGTGCAAGTATGGTTCTTCAGTATGCACAAGATTCCAGTGTTGATCAGGCTCAGCATCAAATATCTGTGATGTATTGTATATGTGTCGGTGTGCCATAATTGCATCCAGTTGAACACAGCCTTAGCCAAAGAACCAATAAGAAAATTAGAGCCTGCAGAAGAAGAGAGACGAAGAAGATTAGGAAAATCATATGCACATGAAGATAGACAATATAGGATGCAAAGTTTTTTCAAATTTCTAAAAGGTCAAAATTGACATATTTGAGCAAAGAAAAAGAACTAAAATAAATCACAAGGCACAAAAATGAAATAATTCAGAATCCCAAATATGAACAGTGTTAGTTTTAAATCAACAAAGCAGCCAAAGGTAATCCAGAGGAAGTGCATAGATTACAGCAGAGATATAATACAAGTACAGACTAGGTAAAAAAGAAAGGAGATAATGAAAATTCCTATCTAATGACAAAGAGGTATAAAGATAAGAAAAGTATATAAGAAGAACAAGAGGAAAGGATGTTAATAAAGCAGGGATGTAAAATCTCCACACCAGTGTGATGCAGAATTACAAGCCATATACCAAAATACTGGAAAGCCAATCTAACGGGATCTCTCACTTTTCAACAGCCGCAGATAATTCCCAAGAAAAATTTCATTTTGGCCCCTTTGTTGTAAAGCAAGTAACTTTAGTGACCAGTAAGACTCAAAGAAATAGATGAAAATCAGTTCATCAGCTCCCAAATCCTAGATAAGTTGATATAATATCCATGACAACATAGTGTGAAAGAAAAAGAGAGAGAAGCTAGAATGTCAGCACATGAAACAGCAAAATTAGACTTGAAATGGTGCACTCAGTCTATACTAAAGATGTTTGGAGCTTCAAACAAGGGCATGAAGAAATTCTTTTTTAAAATGGTCATTACTATACATATTTCTTAATTAGATAACTTCTACAGTCAGCACTATCTTTACAGAGTACATGTAACCAGCTTATACAATTAAGACTAACATAGACAAATTCCATCTAGTAACATAAAACATAGGGTACTTTGAGAACTATAGAGAAATGGCAGAAA
This sequence comes from Dysphania ambrosioides, assembly GCA_026401315.1. Classification (NCBI taxonomy): domain Eukaryota; kingdom Viridiplantae; phylum Streptophyta; class Magnoliopsida; order Caryophyllales; family Amaranthaceae; genus Dysphania; species Dysphania ambrosioides. The sequence goes on along the minus strand of CM048661.1, from coordinate 25,223,525 downwards.
AGGGGCAAATTTGCATCCCAAAAGGATATTATAATAACTGAAGTGTTGCTGATCTCTGCTAACATCTCAGTAATTATTATTATTATTATGTTTATATAAGTCGATATTAACGTATATGGGTAAGCATATTCACATATAGAAAAAGGAAACTATTCCATGCCTGCTTAAGAACTGTACAAGCTCAAAATAATGGCATGGCAGAGAAATGGCCATTTTTACCTGTAGTCAGACATGTATCCCTATACATGCCAAGGAATGAAATTCACCTTAGATCGACTATATCAAGCAAATCAGTCATTTACATGTTAGAATTGACTACTGACAATAACCAGCCTACTGGGCAAGACATATCAAAACATTGTTGCGAAAGTAAAATGAACACTATATGACCAATCCATTCAATAATAATAAGCATCACAAACAACAAGACAAGCTACAAATCAAAACTCTACACTCAGATGTTGCAACAAGATGGCCACCTTACACTACAGTCACCTTAGATTACCCACGAGGTCCAACAGAAAATCCATCAGCTTCCACAAGTTGCGTATTACTAGGCTATAAACCAAGTAATTCAGCCAATAGTCACATGTATCAACAAAGGAAGAAAAAGGAGAGCAACAAAGAAAAATAAGTAAAAAAAAAAGGAACATGGTATAAAATCAGAAAAAATAATGGGCTACATAAGCCCTTACTCCAATTACAGCAAAGTGGCTTTGGGAAGGGCTTATGTAGCCCATTATTATTTCACCAATAGTGAATGATTCCTGCAAATCATTTTTGTCACTTCCCAAAGTCATTTTGTTGTCATCCAATCATCTTTCTTATTTCACCAATAAGTGATAAAAATAGTGAATGATTCACCTTGATCTTCAAAAGAAAATGATCCATTAATTGGGGTCTAAATTGCAGGATAATTGTAAAATAAATTCCAACCATAGGCCTCTTTTCTAGCTCTTCATAGTTTCAAGTCCATGAACACACAAGTTTTCTACATTTTACATGATATTTTTTCTCAAGTGCGAGCAAGCCTTTCTCTTACGCCAAAATTTTATCTTTTTAAATCATACATGGTTTGCATGATTTTCCATACATAATAAGTTTCAAGTGTTTTGAGCCAATACCAAATTTAGGGAGAGTTTTTCTTATAAAGATTTCAAACACATCATTGATAAATCCTAATCATAGTTATTATACAAGATATTTATCATTTCAAATAAAATAACAAAACAAATAAAAGTTTACTCCCTCCTTCCTTGGGCTACTTTGTCATTTTGTGCCTTGTGGCCTCTACCTGTCCATCCTTCTCTCTATTCTACCTCTAACTTTTCCATGTCTTCCGACAACTCTACAAGTGTCTCTTACAACCCAATTCAGAGATCTAAGTGGGGAAAAGTAGATGTCTACTATTGTAACAGGCTATCTTCCCGGTAAGCTGGGCAATGGAAGCCCCAGTCACAATCAATGTATAAAAAGGTGCGCTTAGTCTCTGAGGCAAAAAGTGCTAGGGGCCAAGCACCTTTTTGGTCAAGGCAAGGAGATTCATATGATGCCAACCAAGGCGCCCAATTTTTAAAGTTTATTATTTATTTTCTCAAATGCATCTCATGTCAATAAGGCCCAAAAGGATCCCTATTGTTTCAACGCTTACTGAGCCTAATCATACATTGAGAACAATCCCTGGTCAGTCAACAGCAGCACCACAATGCGGAATAATTAAGGCATTATAGATGAATTTCAACGATAGAGAAAATGAGGATAAGCGAAAAAAAGATTACAGTGCTGATGCTGAGTAATTTGTTTTGATTGATTTCGAAAACAGATAGCATGAAAAAAGATGAGGAAGATATTATCAGTATAGCTCTTACATTGACCACTTTATCCATTCAGGATAATGACAAACTAGGTAAAAAAAGAATAACAATGAAAGAAAATAAGTACAATATTAATCATGATTTGAAAAATGGATCTAAATCAATCTAGTCTACTCCCAATGTCCCGAAAAATTCTTACACTAAGGTTCGGCATAAAAGAGAAGAAAGGTAAAAGAAAGTATCATGAATCTTATGATAGAGAGAGATAAAGGGTTAATGTGATAGGGATAGAAAAGAGATTACATTCCTAGCTCATGTATGACAAATGACAACATTACAAACCAAAATACGAAGCCTATGTAAGAGATATTAAATTCTTAGCTCAAGTATGACAAAGGACTTATTTGTTGACGAGACTTATTCAAGAAAGTGCTCAATTTTTTTTTATTTGATGTATAGTTAAGAAAATAATAAGTTAATCTTATAACAAGGAAAAACATGAAAACACAGTTAGGTTCACCAAGTGCAAAAAGAATAGTCAAAAGAACCAGCAATGAATGAACCACTCATAGGGATAAACCACTCCGACCACACACACACACACACCCTCCCCCTCTAAAAAACTCACACACAATCCCAGCTCCACCTCCCTACAATTGGTAAACTATAGCATAAAATGGTACAACTTTTACTTTGTGAGTAACCAGACTTATCTTACATAAGAGATGGAAGTAGATAGACCCAAGATAAACCAAAGTAAAAAAAATTCAGTCCTAAATACGCTCTAGATATATGATCCATCACAACTAGCCCTCAAAAGATCTATAAATTTGTTATCCTCTGCACAACACAGGTATACAAAATAAAGAGAAAAGAACTCACCTGCTCTGGAAATTCCTCAAGCTCCACCAAATCCAATCTAGCTGCAGAAAACATATCTATGATATTCACATATTATCGTTGGTTGTATTAAATGAGTTGTAAACCTTTTACAGCAAATCTTTTATAAGAGACTACATGCTTGTACCTCCCCCTAGCCACTCCCCTTCAGCAGGAATAGTAGTTTATTACTTGAGAGAGTGACACTTGTTATTTGATTGTGTCGCTTCAAAAAAAAAAAAAATTCTCCACTACATTGGATAGAGTTCCACAAAATCAAAACTGGACTTGAAAGCTTGTGGTCGAATAGAGTCATCATGGTCAATGTGAAATCATAACAAAAGCAAAACTAAGAAATGACATCATAGATATTATGAAAGACAGTTAATATATCCATAACACAGCTTAAAAGTACCATATATTCAAAGTCAATGAGGTTGTATCATTCTCAAGGGAATATATAAATAATGATGTCCACAGCAGCTATAAATGCTTATCAAAGCTACATGTTGCAGATGTGAGTAGCAACCTCTAAAATCAAAGCCCTTCACACTTGGTATGTGTTCTTGAACAAACAGGTGATAAACCAATCATTTCTACTATGGACGAAATTATGGTGCAAATTTCTATTCTCAACATAAATTGGGTTCAAGGTTTCCATATCTTAAGACCACTGATGATGTTTCTTAACTCGTACACAAGGATAGAGTGTTAGACACTTCTGCAATATTTATCTTTTGTTCCAATCAATTAAGATGCAAAATATCTATGCAATTCCTCGTGCATGACTTACAAAATTTTTCCATCACCAAAAGGAGTTCCAATTTTAAGTTCAAGAATAGAAACTTTCAGGAAAATCTGCTTCAACAGCCACAACCTTTAACAAAAACTGATTACAAGCCACAAACTCTACGCAAGCCAGACTTGCAGATTAGGACAACACCCTGCTCTAAACAATTGCTCAGAAGAAACCTCATAATCTTTAACATGACATTAATCCTCTTTTTAACAAGAAATGCAATCTATCTCATGTAAATCATAGATTTATAAACCTTAAAGAATATTCACAGTATGTTATGCAATATGTCTAAGATTAGACCAAAACCAACAAAATAATCACTAAGGGTAAGGATGCAGAAAACTATTAATTCCATCACCATTTAATGTACTTCAAAAATAATAAAGAGAAGGTTCAACTTACAAACTTAAGGTTCAGAAAAGGGGTGACAACACAGGCATTGGGAGCATAGGTCATCATAAGATAATTTTGCCACTTATTATTCTTTCCTCTATACAATACAAGATTCAAGACCAAAGATTCAACAAAAAATATAAACCAGTAACTATCCATGTCACTATTTATTTCAACATTAATATGCAACACACAAGAACTATGATAAGAATACAAAGATGAGTCCAACTATTTCACTAAACCAAAGGAAGAAGTCAGGGAGAGGTGCAAAGAGAAAAGAATATAGAAAGATGACAATTTATTTCTGAAAAGTATTACAATACTTCAATATATTTAATTCGCAACAAAAAAAGACAACGAAATGAGTAATGCTGTGAAGCATGAAGGCTGATGCCTGTATCTAAAACATCAATAATCTCAACAGCGGACTGTAGTATAAGTAAAGTACAGCACCACAGCATAAAGGCGTGATGCCTGAACCTCTAAAAGAGCAAGAACTCAATAGAGAACAATTGTATATGGGAAACAAGGCACTGATATATTGGCAATAACAACTACAGTTATATCGTGGTCATTCCACACTGGCTGTCGACTTTCCTTCTCTCGGGATAGTGACGCATTGCTCATCTTAGGTGCTAATTGCACAGGCCTTTGCATACTGAATCCCACCAACTCAAGGCTCAAGTGTAGGTTTTTCTGAGTCAAAGATCATCATAACCTAAGGACAACTGAAAAAAAAAAGTTTGCTATAGGATCTGCATAATGCACATATAAAACCCTGGTAGTAACGAAATTGCTACAGTCAGAAAAATACCTCCCAGTGAAAACTAAGAAGTCTCTCATATTCAACCAAAGGAAAGATTTAACTCCACAAACCTAATATAGATGTCGGCAACTACCTGAGGCCAATCTTTGGAAAATCCCTCTCTTTCCCCCAACATTAAGAATGTCAACTTCAATTTGAACCATCTCCTCGCCCACAAATGAAGGAGATGGGTTCAGGATATCAAATGAGTATTGGGGGATAAAGGTCCAATGTATAGAACATTGGTAAAAGGCCATTTGGAATAGCTTCTCTGCAATAAGATAATAGATAATTAGCACATAGTAGTCAGACTTACTATTCGCGACCTAAACTTATCGTAGACAAAATTTTTTACTGCCCCTCTTATAAACAACTTCAAAGAGTTTATCTTTGAAGCTAAGATAAGTCAAGAAATACTAAAATAAAGAACCTATTATTGACCTAATTACCTGCACAAAGAACTTTGGAGGCATATACAATATCTATAATATTTTTATGACATTAGTATAAAAGAAAATGCTTATTGAAGTCACTAAACAGCTACGTTCTAGATATTTGCAAATAAAAATAATGAAAGAATCCTTACCAGTAAATCGACGGTGCAAAACTATAACAGAATCTAACAACACAACAGTTATAAATACGATATAATAACATCAACTTATAAATCCTCCATTCAAAACAACCCACATATAACTCAACAACTTGACATCTTTTACAGCTTCTTTTAGCTAGTCCCTGCTCTACGATGGCTTCCACGCTGGGGGAGCAAGATTGATTAAATTGCGGCTAAGACTACTACTAAATTTATCCCATGCTAGTAAAGAAATTTCATCTACTCCAAAGTAATCAGCACCCGGAAAAAAGCACTACATCTCTTATACTCTCACTAATCAGAAACACAAATCCTCCTCTCTCCACCATAGGTACGTGCACCCTCCACAATCACCAAACTACTACACAATAGAATCAATCACCCCAATTTTGATCCTACTACAATCCCCTCCAACTACAATACTACAAAAACTCTCTTAGACACAACCATCCAGCTTGCATGAGTAGAAGCCCAGTATATACGTAACCGCGTTACTAACAAGACGAATACAAAGAATCTTCTCATAAAAGTCATAACCCACCAATAATCAACCAATGAATTTACTCATTTACTTCATCAAACTGATCAAAATCTGTATTAACAACTAACCAACTTCTAAAATACAGGATCATCAACAATATCAATAAAAATTGTTCCTTTACGCCGAAATATAATTCATACCCAATCTTAATAACATAAAAATTTAAATAAGAAACACGATCATCAAATATTGATGAGATTCTCTAAAATAACGGTAACATAAGCTACGATCACAACGAAAAATCGTCAAAATAAGTTAGAACGATCTTTAAAGCAAGTTATGATTAAATAACATTAAAAAAATGCATGATCGGACAACAAATTAAAAAAAAAAAATCAAAAGCGAAAAAAAAAACAATTTAAAGGATGATCAAGATAATTTAATGATCATTGAAGAATCAAACCTTGGAGGTTGAAGGAGTGGAGAATCGAAGAGCGGAGAATTAACGAAGCGGTCGGAGGAGGAGAGAGAAAAAAGGAGGAGAGTTGAATAAGCAAAGAAAGGAAAGGAAAGGAAAGGTAAGGTTCAGAGAATGAGGCGATGTAAATAATAAAGAGGAAGCAACGTTTTCAAAGAAGTGAAAGGGTGGTGGGTTTGTGGGGTTGGTTGGTTGATTCACACAGAAAGAAGGAAAGAAATTTTGAGGGGACAAAGTTTGGGTTTGCGATGGGATATCGTAAGTTGTACGAGTTGTGTGTTCGTAGACTTCTATTGGGGCTATGGGAGTATATAATGTTATCTTTTGCTGTGGTCTACAGGCAAAAAGATAATGCTTCTAGCCGCTGTCTTTGTAATTTCTTATATCCAAATTTAAGTAATGTTATTTTTTTTTTATAGGATTGTAGATTTTCTTTTTTGGTATAAGTATGTGGAAAATATAATAATTGGGGTCGTGCACTCGTGCGAATGTATGGAAAATCTATGCCAAATGCTTAAGTCTGTATTCTTGGGCTCATAACTTTTACTAAGGATATTTATACGAAGATCTTCATATGTAAATGAAAGTGACATAAAATGAGCAAACTAGTAGCTTTGGAATTAGGTTATTTGCATAAGAAATGAATGACAGTAAAATTTATCCAAATCAAGCTTGATTTTACTAAGTCGTTCATAACTTTTCCGTTGCAAAGAAGGATTATCCAACTAAAGGATGTACATGGATGAATATATAGGTTTATGATTGTTATGATCTTGGTTTTGATACTTTTGGATATATTTTGGAATTAACAAAGCTTAGGTTCATTAATGGAGGTATATGTTGATGATATGATTATAAAATGCATAATTTGCCTAGGATATCCTATAACGTTTAGAATTTTTTTTGAAAGAATAAGACGTTTTTTACTCAACCCTCATAAGAGTGTCTTTGAGATAATATCAGGGAAGTTATTAGGGTATGTCATCATCCCTCAAGGCATTAAGGTTGATCCTAACCCCTTAAGTTTGTATATCGGAAGAAAGTAATACGTGTTATTAACCATTGTATGTACATATTTAATTAGGTACGGACATGGGAGCACATGACATTCTGTCGGCTGGCTATTCCTACTCTTCATCACCATGATCGAGATGAAGATCCTATGGATCTCTACTATCACTTTCCACGGCTTAGATAAGGATAGACACACGGTATAAGGTGGCTTAGACTAAGATTCACTTATGTGCACCTAGCCACTCGAGTGGACTCCTACCAAGATTGTTAGCGGAATGTTCTCGGTGGGTATTTCTACTATTAGATTAGAAACGAATCAAGGATTAAAGTCCTAATTGTAAGCAATGCTCTAACAATCTATGCAAGACACTAATAGATCTCACACCCCTCAACAGATGCTCACGCACCACTGAGATACCCCACTCGCCTCTTTTCCACGTCTTCACAGCCTAACAAAGCCTATTCTAAAGGGGTGTAAGTTCTTCTCTTAAATGAGACTCCAAACAAACCCAAACTCACAAACAACCCAAACTGACCAGCTTGCACTTCTTGTGCTAGTCAAGTGATTTGCAATCTTTGTTGCAATTTTGATCAAAGCTAATGATACAAGATGATTTTCCCACAAATTCTTAAGTAATACCAAAGCTTAATATGCACAAATGTTCACTAACCCAGAAGAAATAATTCAACAAAGTCACGCAATAACAAATCTCCATAATAGGTTGATTTGTCAATATGCTTGAAAACCTAATTTGATTTAACACCAACAACTACCAGATCATATGACCATTAAAATCATATCAAAAGTATCCAAATTTCATGCAAATAAATATTCTTTAACATATGAAGGCTCATATTACATAGCTTTATGAACCTAGTCAAAAAAAATCTTAGCTCAATTCCACATAGTAATAAGCACAAAATCCCATGCAACAAAACTTGTATCAAGGACTGAATATATTTCGAATCAAACCAATATTTTTCCAGATTTAAAATCACGAATTATCAAGCCAAAATATCAAATTTCATGCAAGGATTAGTAGCATGTAATAGATTAAGCTTTTGTGGCTTTAGCATTCGTACCAGCAAACAAACTCAAATTAAATTTGAACCAAGTAACAAGTAACCAAAGAAATAAAGGCAAAGATTCCAATTACCTTATAGCAAACCACCAAGTAATTGATATCTTTAGGCCCCCTTAATGTCTTAGGATATAGTTTCACCACCTAACATACCAAGGTCTCCAATACCATCCAATGTGCCAAATAAGGACTAGCAGTGAAACACTCAAAGCCTTACACAATGTTGTGCTAAATTCAAAGAAAAGAACGTTTTTTTTATTTTCATCAATTGATTTATTATTATTTTGGAAACCCTTATTTAAGGTTAGCTTTTGAAATGTTTAATATAATCAAACAATTGAGAAAACCCTAATAAGCACCCTAAGTCATGTGCTAAAGTCCAGCGACAAAAGCCTAACTAACACTCCTAAGGCTCACACATAAGAAGCATCCTAATTAACTAAAAGACTTAGATAAAAATTTGAACAAGAACTAAGCTAAAGATAAGCTAGATAACAACATTCCAAACTTGTCTAACTACATAAGACTTTGAGTGGAAACAAAATCTTATTAAACCTAACAAAAAATAAAAAAAATATATGAAATTTAAGGCCCTTGGAGCCCTTAAGCCCTCGATTTCCATGCCATATTGCATCTTGGTTTCTCATGCCACTTGATCCAATTAACTCTTGGATTCTCATGCTTAGCCCAACCTTATTCCACACCTTTGGTTCTTATTTCAATGCCATGCCATGTCCAGCCCATCTCTAAGCATGACCAAATCCACATCCAAGCAAGTCAAAGCCCACATCCTTCCAAACCCAAGCCCATGTATTAAATACTTAAATGTTTCGGTCCTTCATTAACCAAAGCATTTAATTGCCTAGTTGCTTCGTTTAATAGAGAACCAAAATATTTATTTACTTAATTTCTTCGATTAATAGTGAATCAAAGCATTTAAGCTTATTAAAAAATGCCCGGATTAATTTTTGAGTTAAAGAAAATTAGGAAGATAAATTAAACAATGTTTGCAATTGTATATCCTTTCGCTAAATAAATATCTTCCCCTAGTCATATATAATTATAATACTACATATATCAAGTTTTATCCATAATTATTTCATTATATAGTACATAACGTACTTACGTTGCTATCTATTAAAACTAAAAATTAAGGCTAATCATATATTAAAATTTATCGAGCTTATATATTAATTATGGTAATGTCATAATTGTTGTATATATTAATTAATTAAAACTAAAATACGAAAATAACACTTAATTAAGTAATTCAAAAGTAGGTATTGTATATTAATATATATGCTAGGAACTTTCAACTACTTAGACGATATGAAACTCTAAAAAAAAGAATTGTAGTTGTTTGCTGCTGGAGGGGCTAAGAAAGAATAACATCTGGCTAATCTTGATTAACTTTATCAAATGTTGTTTAAGCCTAGCATTAATAAGATCCTCCAAATTTTGTTGAATATTGGTTTTTTTGTTAACCAATGCATTTAATCTTGTAATTAGGGGTGTTCATAACCGGGTACCTAGATTTTCAAGTACCTGGTTGACCAGGTTTCCGCTTTTTTGGGTAGTTTAAAAATCGGCCCATGACCTGACCCGATTTAAGCGAGTACCTACTTAAATCGAGTTGGGTCACATGTATTTGGTTATGAATTTTCTATTTTTTCTATCTTTTTATGCATTTCCTTCTATAATGGAATTATGAATAATCTATTTATTTTTAATTTTTTGGAAGAAGAACAAAGCTAGAGGCAAAACAAACCGAAAAGAAATATTAGCAACAAAAACCGAACAAAAAAACCAAAGAAAACTAAAAAAATCTCGAGCATATAAGGGTGGGATAAATCCAGGGAAAGCCACACCCCTAATATCCTCATTTAATATATGATAAAAGTTAGAAAGAGTATTTTCTAAAAGTGCAAAATGAGCATTACTACAAACATCTTGGTTTGCTAACCAATCAACCGCCCTATATTCTTCACGATAGATATGAGAGACTTTAATTTTCCATCTTGGGGAGTAAAAAAGCTTCCTACAATTCCTGATGATTTGAGCACACTCACCACTAGGACTATCCTTTTCCTAGCTTTGATGCAAGCCATGTTATCCATCTGAATTTTGAGCTTGAAAATATTGAGCTCCTTAGCCAAAGTAAGCCCCTTTTGTAGAGCTAAACATTCGGCTCTAAAAGCTCTACAAATGCCATAAAAGTGAGGACCCATTTCCCGTTAAAATACCTTATTAAACCTCCTCCTCCTGCTTTTCCTAGACTACATTTGGCTACACCATCAATATTTAAAACATACCTAGCCTCATTTGGATCATTCCATCGAACAAAAACCTCACGCTTGATTCTTGATATTTCAATCCCATCCTCCTCTTGCTTTAATAACACCCTAACTGTTTCATTAAGTCAGATATGAATGAATGCTCTCATATCTAGTGGAATGTCTTCTAGATGTTTGTTCACCACATAATTTCTCCAATGTCATATCACACAATTTCTTCAATGTCATATCCACCATAAAGTGATATAAAATAGAGAAGGCCATAGAGAGGAGAAATCATGACCATGAGAGTTAAGATTTTGAAAAATTCATTCCTTTAACCCTTTGCTGAAGAAATTTACATCCAATGTTAATCCCCTAAGGGAATACCACACTTAGCTACATTACAATCTCTGAGAATATGAAGAGAGCTCTCATCTTCTCTTAAACACAGGGGGAAAAGAGGACTTGGTTCTAAGCTCCTTTTAAGTCCGTTAAGATTGCCTAGGAGTCTATTATGACCAATTAGCCATATGAAACTCCTTATTCTTTGTTGTACCAGAGCTTTCCAAATAAGCTCCTAGAGATCATCTTCCAACTCTATAGGGTCACGCTTGATAATCTTCATAATGGACTTTATGGTGAATTTTCTTTTAGGAGCATTTCCCCAATAGAGAAGATCAACTACTTAATCATCCTCTTGTAATGCCTGGGCTTCAATATTTTAAGCATATCCAGACTGAGTAAGAAAGAAAAACATTCCCATTTCCATCCCATACATTTCTTCCACATCTCCTCTACAAGGACTTTGTTAATTTCCTCTAAAATTTCTAGTTGATCCACCTGCCTTAAAGGAACATCAAGAACCCATTTGTCATCCCAAAACCCAGTGTTTTTCCCATTCCCTAAAGCTACTCTCATGCCCTCCCAAAGATTTTTTTCATTTTTAGTAATTCCCCTCCATGCTTTTGACATACCCTGCTTTGGTTTAAAATGGGAGATCCTAATCCTTCCATTGCTATACTTGTGACTGAGGACTTTAGCCTAGAGAGCATTGGGGTTAGTTAACATCCTTCACCCTAACTTAGTAAGGAATGCTTCATTCCAGTGCCTTGTCGAATGAATTCCCAAACCCCCTTGGTTAAAAGGCCTCTACACAATATCCCATGCAATAAGATGGACTCTCATCTTATCAACATTACCTCCCCAAACAAACCTTCTCATCTTATGTTCTATCTCATCACAGGCACTCTTGGGAATTTTAGTCATTTTCATAGAGTAGCGTGCAATGGAATTGAGACTTGACTTTGCCAATGTGATTCTTCCTACTAGGGAAAAATATTAGTCTTCCATCCATCCACTCGTCGGTCTATTTTTTTGCAAATATGAGAAAAAGTTTCCTTCGTGACTCTTTGTGATAAAGTAAGCATACCCAAATATAGGCCTAGGTCCTCTGTCTGCTCAATGCCGAGAGCACCTACTTTGTCTCTTCTAATTTTAGTGCCCACATTATCTGAGAAAAAGACATTAGACTTACTCTAATTTATTTTCTAACATGAAGCCACACTAAATTTATCAATGCATTAAAAAATCACTCTAGCCTGAAAAGTAGAAGCTTCTGCAAATAGCATAACATCATCTACAAGAACAAGTTAGAGAGAAGCAACCTATTCATACTAGCTCTTATTGGTTTCCACTGATTTAAAGCAATGGCCTCTTTAATGGTATGAAAAAATCACTCCATACACATCACAAAGAGGAAGGGAGAAAGGGGATCACCTTGCCTAATACCCTCGAGAAGGTCTAAAACTAGTTAAAGGTTCACCATTCTAAAGGACTTGTATACTGACTGATAAAATACACTCCATGATGATGTTAATGAGTAAAATGGGCAAGTTCATTTGAAGGAGAGTTTCCCTAATAAAACACCACTGTAGGCGCTTATATGCCTTCTCAAAATCAAGTTTGATAGCTATAAAATCAATATTCCCCTGCTTCTTTTCCATTGTGTGAATTACCTCCTGCATGATGATAATGTTATTAGATATTTTTCTTCTAGGAACAAAGCTTATTAGGGTATTGGAAATTAGCATAGGAAACAAAAGCTTAATAGTGGCCATGGAAATGACTTTGTAAGCCACATTACACAACCCAATGGGACAAAAGTGTTTAGCAAGTTCTAGTATGTCCACCTTAGGGATTAGAGTGATGAAGGTGTCATTGAGCGAATCACGAATACCTTTCTCCTCCAGCACCGTAAGGGTTATTCTGATGACTATCTTTAGTGAGCTCCCAATTCTTCAAGTAAAATATGCCTGAAAACCATTAGGACTCGGTGCTTTCATTGACCCCATGTGTTTCACCACTTCCTTTATTTCCCATGCCATAAAAGGCTTAGTGAGTAGAGCCCCATCCTTACCTCAAAGTTCTAGAAAAAATCTGTAGGTAGAGAACTTGACCTATTAACAATATCATACTTGAAAAGGTTAATAAAAAATTGCTCGATAAGGTTTTTAACCTCTTTGGGTTCATTCACCCAAACTCCCTCATGATTCTTTAGCGCATAAATTTTGTCTCTCCATTGCTTGGCAATGGTACTTACATAGAAGAACGTGGTATTTTGATCTCCTTCCTTAAGCCATTGAAATCTAGACTTTTGGTACCAAAAAACTCCTCCCTCTCTAAAACCTCGTCAAGCTCTCTCTGAAGTTTATTCTCCAAGATTAATAATCCTTGATGAGGGTTCTAGTCCAGCTTTCTTTGGATGCCTTCAATACGTGCTAAGAGAGTTCATTTTTAGTTGAATATATCACTAAACGTATCTTTATTCTATTTAGTGAGTTTTGAAGCGAGATTATTCAGATTTGGCACTAATTCATCCTCTTTCTTCCAATTACTTGCCATAAACTCTTCAAACTTCTCATGTGTAAGCCATATAGATTGAAATTGAAAAGGTTTTGAGATATCTCCTAAAGGAGTGAACTCATTATGTGAAATGAGTAATGGTGTAAGATCAAAACACACTGCCAGAAGATGTTTCATTTTAGCTCTATCAAACATATTGCCCCATTTACTATTACACAAAGCTCTATCCAATCTTGCACTTACTCTCGTCTCTATAGTTTTCCCACAAGCCCATGTGTGAGCTGCACCCAAAAATTCCACTTCTAAAAGCTCTAAATCATTAATCTAATCACTAACCTTACTCTCACATATCAAAGTATCATGGAAAGCTTTATTTCGTTCCCAAGTATACCTTGTCTCGTTAAAGTCTCCCGCCAACATCCAAGCTTATTATTTGAATTAGCGAAATCTCTAAGCTCAATCCAAAGTCTTTCACGTTTAGATGGGTCATGGCTTGCATAAATAGTCATAAAGTACCATGGCTTACCCTAAAAAATTTTAATCTCTATATGAATAAATTATTCCTATTTCAAAATAGGTTCAACAGACACAAATTCCTTCTTCTAGAACACCCAAATACCTCCCCTGAAACCTTAGGCATCGACCCTTGTGTGACCAATAAAACCAATCATGGAAGTGATATTTTAAGCCAAGGATCCCCCCATGTGAGCTCCACTAGAATAACTACGCATGGTTTATGGCTATGTACTAATTCACTTAAAGAAGCCTGGAAAGACTTGCTTCCCACTCCTTGAACATTCTGAATCATGCATGAGATTGGGAAGTTAATGGGATTAAGATTAGGTAATATATTAGACATAATGGGAGGATAATAGTTTAATGAAGACAAATATACATCACTAAGGAGATTAAACATACTTTGTATTTCAACAGGTGCATCGTTGTCACCGCACCGCCAACTCCGGTGGCTCTAGTTCTGGTTTTATCCATGACTCCATTCACACTTCCATAATGTTGGTCAAGCGGTTTGATATGGCTTCACTAGAGGCTGCCTAAGCACAATGTTTTCTTCAATGGTATCTCTAGTTCTACTACTTCTTGGTTCAGACCTTCCATGTTGCAACTCTAGTGTAGGGAAAGGTATGATTGTGCATTGGAGACTTTGAGATGGCTTAGGGTTTATGGAATCAATGTTGGATTTAATGTTCTCTTTGCTTGGGAGACTTTTGGGAATTAGATGAAAAGGAAACTCTTCTGTTATATTTGGGTGAACTACTTTAAGGCTTGATCTTTGAACGTTTTTTGACTTTTTTTCTTGATTTGGGTGGATTTGGGCACTAATTTGGATTTGAAAGATTGAAGAATTAAACTATGAAGAAGAATTAGGAAATAAAGGAACTTTACTCGACAAAGAAGGATCTTTGGGAAATATTCCATCTTGATTGATACTCAAATCTTCTTTCTCCTTAATATTATTAGAAGCCGTAAGTTCCTCCTGAATTTCCTCTAAGATATACTAAACATTACCAACTTTTTGGTTCTAGAAGATTTTGAATCTCGAACCCTCTTCAATGGGCTTTGATTGCTTTAACAAGACCCGACCCTATTCAAGTTAGGCCCTAATGGTTCTTGTGTTGTCCCTTGAGATGGACTCACTAACATTATGAATTTGAATATGAGGATTAGCTTTATGTTTCTTAGTTTGAGATGGATTTTTAACTAGCATCCAGTCGCCAAAATTCTCATGCTCTTTGGGTGTTACACTGGATGCATTTTGGACATTAACTCCAATCTCCTCTCTCATCGCATAGCTAGTTTCAATATTGAGGAATGATTACGACCTCGAGCATTGTTCATCTTTATAACCTAGGAACCCACAATTGAAGCATACCATTTTTATCCCATCATATTGGATCTTCTAGATTTTTCCTTAGAGCAAAAACTTTGAGAGTAATGGCTTTGAAAGATCTATTTCCACTCTAATCCTTGTGAATTGGCCCCTTTCCGCTTTGGCCGTGATTTTATCAATACAAAGGACCTTACCAATCTTTGATCCTACCTTGTTTAGGAAAGCATAATCGAAATACTCTACAGCTAGATTAGGAATGCACACCCAAGCCGTTAAGATTTTCATAGGAGAGTCATTTGGCAGGAAGTTTGAAACCCATTTCCGGATAGTTAAGTAATGATCATCAATTGTCCAAGGCCCTTTCCATTAAAACATGATTGTAATATGTAATCTTTGAGAAACGAGCTCTGTAATAATTGAAACCCACATTAGTTAGGGAGAGCTTACCTTTAAGACTCCATTTTCTTTTTAGTTTTCTCATGAGGGCCATGTAGCCAAATTTTTCATCAAACATCTTAATGATTAAAGAATTCTTCCAAGGTGATCTCAAACATTTTTTTCCTCTTTGGAAAGTAAAATAGTAGGGCATCTTTCATCTTCTTGGAAGTTTTCTAGAAGTTCTTCATTATCCGAATCTTCATCATCCAGATCTCCTTCAAAAGAGGGATTCGCACGAACATGCGTCATGTTACCTTGCACCATATCTCGAAAAGAGAGGGGTTGAGTCTATTAGACAATGGGGTTCGAGTCTCAGGCTAGATCATCGTCTAGGCCTTCATCTCAATAGGTACCTGCAATTGGATTTAACTCATACTCCATAGGTGAACCGTGATTGAAGATAAACTCTATAATAATACTTTTTTTATCTATTCTGAGATTAGACTAGTACCATGATGAGAGAAACCGAAGAGAGAACAAAAATGAAAGAATAGTAATGTACATGCTTATTATGAATAATCTCTTTTTAAATTGACATATAAGAAGAAGAGTATCACAAATGTGTGAGAATAATTGGGGTGGCGAGTTGTTAGGATATCAGCAACCTTAGATTATTCCCTCTAGTCAATGGTATTGTGGTATAACAACTTCTTAGAGTTGGATCTAATATCTGGGTGCATGGTTTTTTGCTGCTTCAAGGCTGACTATATAGACAATTATCTTATTATAGTAATTATTGATGATAACATCAATAGGGTGGGAAATTGAACAGAGTAGGCAAGTATTTGGGCTACCATACTCTTTTATACATTAGTATTCCTTCAGAAAATAGAAATTATAGTTTATTTTAGAGGGAATTGAGCATTCGATTTCGGTCCATTGATCCCTCTTCTCCTTGTACCATCCTTATGTATGGATTCCAGCACAATTGTGCTATTTTCTAGTATTTGGTGCTTACAATTGTTGTTATGAGAGGCGAGAGGGATTATCATCAATAAAACAGCAAAACCAAACTAATTTTTTTTTATTTCGGGTACCCAGATACTCAATTACATTTTTATCTAGCCCATAACCCAAGATGGGTACCCGATTTTTTATTGGGCTGGGTACCCGACCCAAAAAATCAAAATTTAAAAAAAAAACCCGGACTTTTATTTTTGGGTCACCGGGTAATCGGGTCAGGTCAATCGGGTTGGGTGGTTTTGAACATCCCTACTTGTAATGCTTCGGTTAACAAAAAAAAACTGAAGCACTTAAGCTAGCTAATGCTTCGGTTAAAAAAACAAAGCACTTAATTTAAGAAAAAACTAGGATTAAGTTAATTGAACAAAACTACTAAATGTTTTTTCACATACACAACAGCTTTAGCAACCATCTCTTCATCTTCTCCAATTCAAATTTCCTCCTAATGAACAACCTTCCCTATTAACCTTCCTTCGTCATCTCTAGTAACCTAATAAATCCCTAAACAATCCTTCATCATCTCCATTACTTAGCCTCCTTCATCATCACGCAAGGAATCTCTCACATACGTTCCAAAACAATCTCCCAATTGGCACGAGCATGTCGAGACATCCTCAATCAACGAAATCAGGATCTTGCATGAAGGTAAGTTTGATAATTTGTGCATTTTGGAATAAAATTCATTAGTCATATTTTGTCAATTCGGGATTTACCAAATTGGAATGGATGAGAGTCTATTTTGGACAAACGAACACTTTTTTTTTATCCCTATTATATGACATTTTTATTTTGTCATTTTCCATTCTCATTAACAAACTTATAATTTTGTTGGCGGCTTTACTAGGTATGTACAATCCAAAAGGTATTCATGTGATGATCCCATTTAGACAATTTGCACAAGGTGGGGCAATGATCCTCTTTCCTATGGCTCATATTCCCACATCTAAGTAGGCTCAACTGATATTAACTATGATATCTTATCTGAAAGTGTTCAAAACCGATTGTTTCTTTGTTGGTGAAGCCACAACTAGGAAGTACCCAACTACAATTCATGGTGCATTTGTAAGTGGCTTAAGAGAATCTACACTTGTATGCAAGGAAATATGGGCATATTTATCAAAACACAAGGAATCTACACTTGTATGCAAGGAAATGTGTGCAAAAAAGCCTTGGACCTAGCTTTGATAGGAGGCCTGACTTAGAAGTTGGAAGGTTCTTGTTTATATTAGATCCTTTGACTGATAAGGAAGCTCACTCGGGCTTTTGAGAATTGCTTTTGAAGACTTAAGTAGTAAATTCTGTGGTGAATGCAATTTAGTTGGTTAAGGGAAAAAATGTACAAAGCATAATAGCGCTCCATTACAGCTTTTTACTGTACTATCTCATAACAAGTGAAACATAAACAAGAAGTTAATGGAGGATTATGAAAATTTATATAATTGGGTTGAAAATTAAATACTAAGTACGAGCATGAAAATTGATATGTAGGGTTGGTATGGATTTTTCAAGTTTACCAACTCTTAATACTCCTTAGTTACCTTGTTTAGCAAATCAAATTTATGCAAAGAACTCGAACAAACCTCCAATCAGATTCACCTATACTAGAAGACAGAAGAAGGGAGCTCAGAATTAATGAAGGGTAGGGGAGTCTTTTCATAATCATACGGTTATTAGTAGTAAGGGAATATAATTGATAGGTTGTTAGGCTGTTTTATAGTTTGTTAAGGAGTTCGTTAGAGCGCAAATAAATATGGGGGGGGGGGGGGAGGTAACATGTTGGGCATCATTGAGAATCTGTAATCAAGTACCTACAGAGAGCTCCTTCCTCTCGAACAGAAGGAAACCCTTGTATATACACTTTTGATCGAATATAATCCATACTAACTTGGTATCAGAGCAACGATCCGGTGGAAGTGGGCGATGGCACCGGCAACACGCTGTCACAATCAAAAGAATATGGAGGCTGAGGCTGGGCAGTTGGATGAATGAATCACACAAGCTATAACACAAGCTAAGATGGTCCTGGAACAAAGGCTGATGCCCTAGTTTACGGCGGGGTTGGAATTTCATTCACAACAATTGAGGGCAGATATGTCATCCTTGTCTCTTCATCGAAATCACTAAGAGATACCCATGAAGAAACAAGGGGTAGATGATAATGGTGAATCTGAAAGGGGTCACGTGCTGCGACACAACAAAGAAGACATGGGGTCATTTTCTAGGAGACCGCCACCAGATCTCGGGGGGTAGTGGAGGAGTGATTTCAAATTGGAGGATGAGGAAGCTAGACTTGCCCGTGTTAGAAGGATCTAACCCTGATGGTTGTATCTGAAGAGCAAAACGGTTTTTCCATTTTTACCAACTAAACGAAGAGGACAAGCTCGAAGCGGCGGTCGCGGCACTAGATGGTGACGCCCTCTTGCTCTACCAATGGGAGCACCGCCGACGTCCACTGGTATGATGGGAGGAGCTGAAAGGGTTACTCCTGAGGCAGTTTTGAGACACCACCATGGGGACGCTCCACCAATAGTGGCTCTCGCATAAGCAAACCAAAGGAGTGGTGGAGTACATAATTAAATTCATCGAGTTGATTACGCCCTTAGAAGGGGTTCTAGAGGAGATCACAAGAAGCCAATACGTTAATGGATTGAGCGAGGAGATTAAGGCAGAGGTACGTATGCTCGGGCCACGAACACTAGACATAGAAATGGATTTATCCTTGAAGGTGGAGGAGAAATTGTGATGCAGGTACAATAGACATGTTGAATCAAAGCCTCCAGCATCTACGACGTAGTGGAAACCAGGAGCGTTATCACCTAACCTCACACATACAAGAACAAGTGTCTGTACCTCATCTCAACCCACGTACCCCTAGAATATGAGGCCTAGTCCACGTTCCAGCCCAACCCTTCCAATTGCTCGCCCATTGGGAGAAGTTTGAAAACTAAGTCAAAAGGAGGTCCAATATAAGAGGGAAAGGGGTCTCTGTTTCAAGTGTGATGGCAAGTGGTCTTTGGGCCACAAGTGTCCAAAAAATAGCTTAGTGTGCTATTAACGGTAGACCGCATCTAGGAGGAGGACCTGGAAGAAGTGGAAGAAAAAGGGGAATTTGCTACTAAGGCGGAAGTGGGGACCGGAGGACACGAGAATGAAGAGGAGCTTTATCTAAAGGTATCACTTAACTCTATTTGGGGGTTCACAAACCCCAAAACCATGAAATTGTTGGGAGTGGTGCAGGGTATGGAAGTGGTGGTCATGATTGACCTTGGCGCCATACACAACTTTATCGCAGTCGCGGTGGTTCAACACTTAGGGTTGAACATTACCAGAGGTAAGGATTATGGAGTGGTATTAGGAACGGGAGAGTCGGTTTAGGTGGAGAGTGAGTGTCGACGAGTAGGCCTGACATTACAGGGAGTTCAAATCATAGAGGACTTCCTCATATTACCATTAGGAAACTCTGATATTATATTAGGAATTTAATGGCTTGAGAAGTTGGGCACAATTACTACTAACTAGAAAACACAGACACTCAAGTTCCAACTAGGGGAAAACCATGTAGTGCTGAGGGGTGATTCATCATTGGGGGGGACTAGAGTATCCCTTAAGGCCATGTTTAAATGAATATAGAGAGAGGGAGGGGGACTGCTGGAGTGTAACCAAATGGAAGGGGAAACTCAAGCAGTATTAAGGGGAGAATAAGTAGAGGTATCGGTATTTTTAGTAGTTCTGCTAGCCTAGTTCCAATCTATTTTTGACATACCCATAGGCCTACCCATCAAGCGGGAGTGGATCATGCGGTGGTGATAAAATATGGGAGTGATCCCATAAGCATACAAAAATACAGGTACCCTCATATTCAGAAAGACGAGATAGAGAGACTCATTAGAGACATGTTAGAAGCATACATTATCCAGCCCTTGTCCAGCCCATTCTCCAGTCCGATTTTGTTGGTAAAAAAGAAAGACGGATCATGACGGTTTTGCGTAGACTACCGCGCCTTGAATAAGGTAACAATACTGGATAAATATCATATCCCCATCATTGATGAGCTATTAGATGAGTTGCAGGGATCAAGGGTTTATAAAAAACTAGACCTCAAATCTAGATATCACCAAATTTGAGTGAAGCCCAGTGA
Source organism: Dysphania ambrosioides (assembly GCA_026401315.1). Classification (NCBI taxonomy): domain Eukaryota; kingdom Viridiplantae; phylum Streptophyta; class Magnoliopsida; order Caryophyllales; family Amaranthaceae; genus Dysphania; species Dysphania ambrosioides. Next base: position 25,202,659 of record CM048661.1, on the reverse strand, counting down.
TATCCATAAAACAGCATTTTGGACACGAAGGACACTATGAGTTCCTTGTAATGCCCTTTGGGTTGACGAATGCCCCTGCCATATTTTAGTCGCTCATGAATGACATTTTTAGACCCCATTTGAGGAAGTTTGTCCTAGTATTCTTTGACGACATATTGGGGTATAGCCCGGGTGAGGGTGAACATGTGCAACACCTTTCTATGGTGTTAGGTTTGCTGGACAAGTACAAGTTGTATGTCAATGCGAAGAAGTGTGAATTTGGGAAAGGAGAAGTGGCTTATTTAGGGCATGTGATCTCAATCCAAGGGATGGCAGTTGATGCTAGCAAGTTGCAGGTCATGCTTAATTGGCCTTTGCCCTAGAACATTAGAGAGCTGCGAGGATTTTTGGGGTTAATTGGCTACTACCGCAAGTTTGTGAGAGGCTATGCAATGATTGCACAACCATTGATCAATCAACTCAGGAGGGAAAGCTTCAGGTGGAATGGAGAGGCTACAAAGGCATTTGAGTCTCTTAAGAAGTCCATGACTACAACTCCTATATTAGGGATGTCAAACTTCTCTACTCCATTCGTGGTGGAGACGGATGCGTCAGGTTTTGGAGTGGGGGCAGTTTTATTACAAGGGGATCATCCTATGGCTTACTTCAGTAAGGTATTAGGAGTGCGAGCTAAGGGCAAACACATATAAGATAAAAAGCTCATGGCAATCATGTTCGCAATCCAGAAATGGCGACACTACTTATTGGGGAGGCATTTTACGATAAGAATGGACCAGAAGAGTTTAAAGTTTCTATTGGAACAGAGACTTGTGGGACACGTGTACCAAAAAATGGGTATGTAAATTGATGGGATAATCTTTTGACATTTAATACAAAATGGAGGCTTCCAATAAAGTAGCCGATGCTCTATCGAGGAATTTTGCCTTTGAGGTAATATGCTGCTCTCTGGTCAGTACATGTGGGCTGTCTTGGGACAAGATTCAAAAGAAAATCTCAAATGATCCGTGGCTATAGCATCTCCAGCAAACACTACAACAAGGATTACCAGCTCCTAAATGGTTTGCCTTGGTGAATGGGGTGTTACACTACAAGGGAAGGGCGGTGTTGCCTCGTAATGTAGCGTTATACACTTAGATTTTGCATGAGTATCACAATTCTCCGATTGGAAGCCATTCAGGTGACTTCAAGACATATCAGGGGATTGCTTTGGACTGGTATTAGCCGAGTATACGCAAAGATGTCACATGACATGTGCTTTCATGCAAGGTCTGTCAGTAGCAAAAGTCTTCTTCACTGTCTCCTTTAAGGTTTGCTATAACCCTTGCCTATACCTGAGCATGTTTGGCAAGACATTTTAATGGACTTCATGGAAGGGCTACCACGATCCAATGGGTGGAACACGATCCTAGTTGTGGTGGATAGGTTGACGAAATATGCGCATTTTATTCGACTTAAACACCCTTTCACACCTCAGCAAGTGGCAGAGGCATTTATTCAGGAGGTGGTTAGATTGTATGGGTTTCCTACTTCAATTGTATCAGATCAAGATAAAATCTTCCTAAGTCCTTTCTGGAAGAAATTATTTAAGTCTCAAGGCACTAAACTCTGTCGAAGTACAACCTACCACCCTCAAAGTGATGGGCAGACTGAGGTAGTGAACAAGGTGTTGGAAGCTTATTTACGTTGTTTTACTGGAAGCAAATCGAAAACTTGGTCTTCTTGGTTGGGTTGGGCAGAGTTTCATTACAACACCTCATGGAACACCACTATTAATAGCACTCCATTCAAGGCTTTATATAGAAGAGACCCTCCGAAAGTAGTGAGATTTGAGCGAGGGGGAACTTCTATTTTTTTCTTTAGAGGAAGACCTCAAGGAACGTGATGCAATAATGGATAAATTACACTTTCATTTAGCTCGTTCTCAGAATATAATGAAGCAACAAGAAGATAAAAAAAGAAGGGACGCTGAGTTTGGGATTGGGGAATGGGTTTATCTTAAACTACAACCTTATAAGCAATACTCTCTAGCCAAGAAAGAAAATGAAAAGTTGTCTCTGCGGTTTTATGGTCCATTTGAAGTGCTTGAGCGCATTGGAGATATTGCATATAGGCTGTCCCTTCTAGAGCATTGCAGAATCCATCCAGTCTTCCATGTTTCGCAGTTGAAAAAGGTTATGGGTGACACTCCAGTATCTCCTACTCTTCCCCCTCACCTATCCTCTAACTTGGTGATGGAAGTACATCCAGTGGCTGTCCTGGGAGTACGCAGCAAACATAAGGATAAGGGCTTGGAAATCTTGATCAAATGGGAAGGGTTATCTGACTTCGAATCAACTTGGGAGGATGCGGACGCCTTGGCTCATAGATTCCCTTCCTTCAACCTTGAGGACAAGGTGAATGTTTGGGTGGCGGGTAATGCAAAGAACTCGAACAAACCTCTAATCAGATTCACCTATGCTAGAAGACAAAAGAAGGAAGCTTAGAATTAACGAAGGGCAGGGGAGTCTTTTCATAATTATACGGTTATTAGCAGTAAGAGAATATTATGGATAGGTTGTTAGGCTGTTTTATAGTTTGTTAAGGAGTTTGTTAGAGCACAAATAAATATGGGGGGGGGGGGGGGGGGGGGGGGGAGGTAACATGTTGGGAATCATTGAAAATCTGTAATCAAGTACCTATGGAGAGCTCCTTCCAGTCGAACAGAAGGAAACCCTTGTATATACACTTCCGATCGAATATAATCCATACCAATTTATTGAGAATATAAATAAGTTACTATATATATACTAGAATAGACTTTCTCAAACCTAGTTAGTTATGGAAACTTCTAATAAAATAATGAAGCAAATGCCTACTTACAAAATAATTTATCTCAATTGATATTTAACAATGTAGCTTTTGTATCATTATTGATAAAATAAGAAGTTTGATTTGTGCAGGATTAATTTAAGGACCAAGAATGAATAAATGGACAAATAGGAAGTAGTTTTTCGCTCGTGGCATCTATAGGAAGCTTTGTACGTACCACCTACAACCTTGATCACAGTTTGTAATCAATTTCGGCAGTTTTTTCTTAACATGATGAATTTGTAATAGAGATTTTAATATTGGATAATGTAAAGAATTACCAAGTTAAAGAAGTAGAAGACATCTTATTAATTATTTAGAAAGTATTTAATTTGTTGGACTATGTATGTTTGTCAATTGTTGGTCTATTTTGTTGATTGGTGGACTATGCTTGTTGATTGTTGAACTACATTTATTGATTGGTTTAATATTGAAAATAGGTTATGAGTAGTATGACCCTTATATTGTGGTTATGTTGTCATTATTGGTGTTTATAAACAGTAACATACACATAACAAAACTCTGCCAAAATTTGTACTCGCTTCCGTATGTTGGTAGTTGCTAGTTGCTAAAGTAACTAGATAACCTGATTTTTGTTTGTTGCATTGTAAGTCATTTTCAGGTTGAGTAAAGAAAGTGTTGTAGATCTATCAAATGAACCTGGTCCGCCAAACAAGGTGACAAAAGAATGCAAAGTAATTGATACTTAAGATAGAGCACATGATTTCATCTCTATTCCGCGCAAGACTATTTTTCTAGAGGTGTAAGAGAAAGCTAGTGTGGTCGTATCCTAGTAGTCAACAGAAGGGGCCTTCTGGGTAGAGCATATAAGGTCGTTTTATCATTTTATGGCTTTGGCATGTATAAGTAATGAACCTTAATCAACCTTTATAACAGGAAAAAAACCAGTGGCTCAGGAACACCAAACTCCAACTCCTGAGGATCCCATTAAATTTCAAGATTTGGTCAGAAAAAAGTCGCAATACAAAAGGGTGGACATTTTTATATAGTACTAACTCTGGCCTAAAACAAATCTCACTCTTCAGGATTCTACATACAATTTTAATATTACAGCTAACAAACTTAAAAAGTTCTCCATTTAGATTAGCACATAAGTCTTCAATAATGCTTTAAGAATGGCACAGGTAAAATGAAGAATATTTTATACTGTTACCTTCCCAATATTCTAGAGTTCCCACCCAATTGGCTCTATGAACTTCAAGTCAACTTCTATAGGCCACACCTGAACACAAGCCAAAAATAGAAGGGCTGAGGATGGTCATGGGAGACTGGAAAAGGGACCAGTACCATCAAGAGATTGAAGTTACAAATGAAATACAGGTAACCTCGGCCTGTCTAAGCATGTGATAAGGGGGTGAACTGGCACACAAAAGCCTGAAAACTAACTTTTGTAATGGTACCGAGGAAGCAGAGAAGGTTATTTGCAGCAGTTCAACTTGTAAAGAATGGAGCAATAACTTATTTTACAGAAATCCTTTCACCATTGTTCAAAGCTCATAACTTCAGGGCACAAACCCCAGAAAAGCAGATCTTATAATAAATTAAGAGGAAATCCCTAAACAGAAGAAGAAAATGAAGCTATCAAGAAGAGAATTGAGCAGCACAGAAACAACCAAACAGATGCAAAAGAATTCGAAATTCAAACACAGGGCAAATAGAACTGCTATTGCAGGAAAATCGAAATCAAATGAACAGTCTCTCTTTGGAAATCATTCCATTTGAAACTGTGAGTCACCAGAAGTCCTGACCTTTAACTATGATAATGTCAGTCGGGAGCATGATTACTGTGTACTATGAAAATCTCTAGTTGTAACCCTACAAACCAAAAGAAAGTACTAGTGCTGAAACAATCTATCATGATTCATGAAAAGTGTTAAGCATCAATGTTATGAGGAGGGACAATTCAGGGAGTGCATAATAATTCAGTTAATAGTATGCTGAGGAGGAAGACAAGTAAGTTAATAGAAGGGAAATCCTATATACATGAGCCGATTAGTGCGAGAAAAGCATATTGATGAGCAATTTGTTAGTATTTTAGATAGTTCATTTGGAGAGAAACACGACTCTCAAATGCTTGAATATCCTCTGCTATTACTGGTTTCCAGATTATATTCGATCAAAGTTCATATTCTTCCTTCATTAATCTGTCCAAAGCTATGTTAATTCATAGCAAAAAGTTCTTGGCTTCCAAATAAGCTTTTGCATAGGTTAATCAGAAAACACGTCTAAATAAAAAAAATAAAAAATAAAACTTTGATTGGAAGATAAATGGGCCACCTATTTCCACAACTGCCAATCAAAAACTGCAAATTGAGTAGCTACACTAAAAGATAATGCTGGTTGAAAAAGCTCACTGACAGAGGAGATAAAGAAGCTGCAATGAAAATTATACAAAAATCTAAGAGAGGATGGACTTGGTAAAAAGATATGTACCAAGAGTTTTTAATATACAAGGATCAGTGCAGAACTCAACAAAAGGAAAGATCATGGATTCCTTTTTTGTTCTATGAATGACAATATAGCTCCTATGCCAGAATATTATCATGCATTCCTTTTTCAACAAATACTATAAAAGAAGTCACTGAAGCCATTAACGAATTCTTCAGTAATGGGAAGCTCCTTAATCAAGTCAACAGAAACTCAATTCGACAGATTCTATAAACCTAATACTGTACTCATCTCAAGGATTCCCAGACTGTGTAAGTCCAATTTCTAGCATTACAACCAGCATCCTGGCTTGAGGGACCAGAAAGCAGTCGTATGTCAGCAGGCCGAGCTTGTGTGTTTGGTCAACAAGATATTAAAGTATTCAACAATTCTGATGCATCGCGCATCCCAAATATAGTATTGACCAGGATCAAGCTTCTTGCAGTGTATATATTTTATAAGCTGGAATTGAGCCTACAATGAAAAGTTTAGTGGCCTGAATCCCTAAAACATTGCAACTACGCCTAGAAATAAGGGAGGTGTAGGTTCTAAGGAAGTGCTGGCTTTATTGAAAAGATCTTCTACTAATTTGAAAGACAGAAATTCTTAGTCCCTCTGGGCAGTATGGCAAGAATACGGTATAACAATAGCTGTATTTGATATAACAATACCTATATTTGAAATTTCAATATTTTTATATCACTTATATCAAGTATAAATTAGAAAAGCCTTTGAATTTAATATTTTCTATTCTTAACCCACCTCTTTTTAAAATTTGATAAGCATACATAGCAAACATTAGCATACATATAATCACATCACAATTTAATTAAAAATTAAAATATTAAAGACTAATTTATATATATATATATATATATATATATATATATATATATATATATATATAAAAGTTAAAATGAAATGAGTGCTTAAAATGAGAAATATAAGAAGACATCTTGTCTCTTTATCTTTTTGTGTTAGAAAGAAAGATACTATAATACCAACAATTTAATTGTTTGAAAGAACAATTTACGCAATGAAATTGATACTAAATATGCTTAATTTATTCTTACATGTTTTCCATCAGTAAACTATTGTCGGAATTGGGGGTGGGAATTTCCACAGAACAAATTACCACGGTGGGAACTCAAGTACAATCCAGAAAAATATGTTATACTAATTGCTAGATCTACTGGGATAGATAATTATAAGTATAAGGTATTATTTTGACATGTCAACACATAAATAGTTTCATGAGATTTACAAGTTTCCACTTAAAAATTATTTTATACATCATGTATAGCATAAAAAAACATATACAATTCTATTATATTAAATACAATATAATGAAACATTATGCTTTTGCATTTTATCACCTTAATGTTGATACATTTTCTTATAAAAATTTATAAGATATTATCTTCACATTTGTTTGAAAGGAATATATTATATATATACACACACTAGTCTTTACTATTTTAATTAAATTGTGATGGGATTAACTTTTTTTTGGATGCTAATGTTTGTCATGTCTATAAAATTTTAAGATCTGGATTTAGAAAAGAAAATTTTATTGTATTAAATGATGATATTATATTTGTCCCAAAAAAACCCAATAAAAGGGTTTATTAAAAACATTCCCAATACCTATCCAATAATATTTGATGTTCAAATGCAGTTGACTATAATAAATTTTACCATATATTTTTTAAAATAACAAATTAATTGTGGGTCTAAAATGATTATATGGTAGAAAAATTAACAATTTGCAATTTTATTGCTGATTTACAAGGCAATAAAAATGGAGCAATGGGAGGGAGATAGTAGCAAAGTTTTGAAGATTATTGGATACGATGAAGTATTTTTGTACTTTTCTATCCACGGTGGTGGTGGGTTTCTAGGTAAGTTTTGCTTCCATTTGGCTGGGTTGAGAAACAAAAAAGAATTCATTAAAGAAGCCATTGAGTTGTTACCTCTGCAAGTCGTACAACAACTCCTCCTTCAACCGCAGGATGAAGAGGAAAAGGAAAACCCTCTTCATATATCGGCTAGAAGAGGCAGACTAGAGATAGTAGAGCTCTTCCTAGGTGTCTACAAATCATCGCCCTTACCACATGATCTTACAAAACGACCCTGGTTACAGAAGGATTCGGATGGATCAATCCTTGAATTTTTTTTAACTTTTTTTTTTCGAAATAATTCGAAATATAACCCCAATCTCAAAGTATTTCGAAAAGTAACCTCTGGGCTAGGCTCGAATAGAAGTCATTGTATAGGATAGCGACTTTGACGTGGGTAAGGGCCAGAGGAGGGTTTATGGGCCAAATTCTCAGTCAGGCTAAGACAACGACTTTCAACTGAGCTAAAAGTCACTGTTCAGGACAACGACTTTGGCCTGACTAATGTACTCCTTATTAATTTGAGTTAGAAATATGGAAAATGGATATGGAGATATTATTTTTTGGATTAGAGGGGTATTTATACTACCTTATTAATTTGATGATCATAAAGTCAAAAAAGATGTACTCCTTTTTAATATAGAAAACTTTTTCCTAAAACTATTTTGAATTTTTCACCTATTTAAAAAGATAAATAGACATGTCTAATCAAATTAGTAAACTATTTTTTTACAAATCTATATAATTATAAAAAAAAAAAAACATATGAAGTATTCATGCAATAATGAAGAAGTCGATAACAAATATAATATTCAAATCGAAAGGTGTTGAAGTTAAACCTCCACTCTATATTTACCATATAGATATGCATACTACATAAACTTATAATTGACTTACATCCACTCTTCAGACTCTTGTGTGCAAAATTGATATTTTTTTGGCAATGAGCAAAATTAATGTTAAAGTCAACTTTTCTATACCTCTCCTAAAACTATGTTATGATTTCCGAAGGATAAAAAATTTAATTCATTGGTTTTAGTACTAGAGTTGCTCAAATTGGATGCTTCCCATTCTTTCGACAGCATGGTAAGAACTACTTTTTTAACTGTTGTGTATCCCTCCTCAATTAATTTTTATGCATTAATTCACTAATTATCATTGAAATATATATTTATAGGTTATTTATATTGAATCTTGTCTATCTGGAAGCATATTTTCAAATGACTTTTATACTTTTCCAACCAACACACGTATTTATATCAGAACGGCTGCAAGCATGAATGAGAATAGTAAAGCAACAACAGTACTAGTAAATACAACGTAACAAAATAGAAACAATTAATTCTATGACATGTTGGTGACTTACTGACTTGTATAGATTTCTTGCATGAAAGATATGTACGTACCTCTTTACTAGAAATAAAAATATATATTGTTTATTCTAGTCATGTAATATTTTAATATAATTATTTATTTGGTGCAATTAACGATGATCAAGATAATCTAACGATGGATGTACTAGGAAGACAATATGAAAGGGTGAGGTTTAATAATGAAAGACTTATGACTAAGTATTGCTATATATGATCAATCTCTCAATAGTTCTCCAAAATATTTTGTAATTGTTCAATATTGAAAAAGAGAAAACTTGGAGGCTCTTTCACTAATTTTACTATAGATGATGGCTAATTTCATAATGAGACAATTTCTACCTATGTCAATCATGAAGGTAGGGACGATTAGTGTTTGAAATATGGTATGAACCAGTGGCTCGGTACGTTGGTGGGGATAATGCGTGAACGTGGGGATAAAAGGTTGGGGTTGTGTAATTCATTTTCACCCTCAGTTGGCCTTGATAGCAGAAAAAAGTAAATAGATTTTTAATATGCTATGTATCTTCTACTATGAAAATTATTAAGTCACAAAGAGATAGAGACTAATTCTAGGGAGTAGGGTGTCAAAATCTAACCACTTGGAAAACTACCTAAAATCGATCTTTATTTGACTTGGTTATGACTTGAAAAGTAAGACTCATAACCCAACAGAGAGTCAACCCGAAAATGATTAGACTCGATATTTCAAGATTTGAATCCCATTTGTATCTGATCTGAATGCGATCTAATCAGTTAAGGACTCGATCTGAAGACAACATGCCCCGTTAATGACCCATTTCAAACCAGATTTTTGTCTGACCCAAATGCGACCTGACCCTTTAATGACCCAACCCGAAGACAACCTAATTTGTTAATGACCCAATTGGCCGACCCGTCAATATCCATGTATATGAGATTCGATACTTGATCAAATGTATTATGTTTAGCTGATTATCCGAATTGGAGTTTATTGAACTATATGTCTATATGATACTTTATACTTGTTTAATATATTATAGAATGATTCAATCATTAATCCAATGTACAAGTCATGGGCCTAGGCTCCCTTAAAAATGGGCCGAAAATGGGCTTGGGCCAAAAATTGGGCTTGGGCCTACAAAGGTCTAGGTTTGGCCTACTTGGGCTTGAGCTTTGACTTGGGAAAAGTTGGGCTTGACCTTAGAGTTGACTTCCATGGTTTGGACCTTGACTTGGATCTTGACTTCTTGAGGTTGGGTCATAAGTATGAGTGGGCTATGCATGGAATTAAAGAGGTCCAAAAATATTTTGGATTCAACATTGGGATAGAGTTGGTATGGGCTAGAATAAAGGTAGCAAGAATTATATGCAAGTTGAAGTGCTTGAAGACTCCAAGTTGCATCAAAATTTCAAGACTCCAAGTGCTTCACAACTACTTAATTATTTCTGATTTTTATTAGCTTTTAATAAGTGTTTATTCTCTTTCAAGTTCCTTTAGTTTTGGACGTGTATTAAGACTTTCATCTTTGTATTTTTTGATTAGATTTTATTACCTAAGTGTTTTAGCTTAACTTTCTTTGAGCATGTAATTGGCGTGGGAATTAAGTCCCATTAGCTGGACTTATTAGCACATTTTTTAGGGATTCTTTTTCTTAAGTGTTTGCTAGTAATTAAATCTTGTATTAGTTGTAGTTAAATAGGGCAGCGATCTTAACAAAAAATCAGTTGATGAAGTTAAAAAAAATGTGTGTTTGCTTTGAGTGTTGCACAACTTTGTGTGAGACTTTGAGTGTTCCACTACTAGTCCTTATTTGGCAAGTGGGATGGATGGTGTTCTTAGAAACCTTAAGAACTCTAAGTGGTAATCTTTTTATCTTAGAGGAATTATGGGTGCCCCAAGATAAGATTACTTGGTGAAATCTGTAGAATAATCAACCCTTTGATTTATACGATTACTTTGGTTGGTTTAGTTTGAATTTAGTTCTGATTTATTTGCTGGTATGGTTTTCTAAGGACACAAAAATATATTCTATTATAGGCCAATAATTCTTGTATAAAATATGATAATTTGGGTGTATAACTTCATGATTTAACTTGGGAAAAAAGGTTAGTATTGTTTAAGGATTATTCGAAGCACAATCTGTATGTTTGGAGAATCAATTGTTCCGTGATTTTGTTAGATTTGTGTTTCTGGTTTTTTCTTGAACTCGTGCATATTATCTTCAACTTTGGCTTAGAATTTTGTGGGATATCAATAAGAATTCATAGCCTAAGTTTCGAATTGCATGCAAGCTTAAAATCACTCTATTTGTGCATTAGAGCAAATATGGGAAGATTTGCTTATGTGTGTATTTTACTTTGTTTGACTTATCAATTGAAAGAGTGAGTTTACACTCCCTTAAACTTAAGCTTATTTGGATGTGTGTGAGTAAAAGAAGGGAGAGTGAAGCATTTTGGAGGTACGTGGAACATTGAGAAGTGCGTGAGTTTCTGGAATATTGTATGAATGTGTTGAAACCTTGACTAAACATTGCTAGCTAGGTATTTGGGCTTTAATCCTTGATTTGAAAGTAGTATAATACCTAGAAAACCCATCGGGAACACTCCCCTAACATTTGGTATTAGAGCAAGAGGTTGTTTTAAAGACCAAGAGTGCGTTCTTTGATCCATTAAAGTTAGAAAAACTTAACTGTAGATTTGGACATTTTTTGACCCAGAGTTTTAAAGTGCCATAACTTCTTAATTTCATATCCAAATAACGTGATTAGTTTTTTGTTTTGTCTTACCTTCTTGAAGTTTTTTTCTAAAATTTTGTGGAATTATATCGAGAGACATATTTTATGGAGTCTAAAACATTTGGAGGGGATGTCATCACGTAGCAGTTGGGATAGTCTGGAAATATTTTCCTTTTGCCGGAGTTCTACTTAGTTTTTAGTGTTTATTTTTTCTTTGGAATCCTTATAGAGTAAGGGATTTGGGTATTGAATTTCATAAAATTTTAAACTGTACTGAAAGCTCAGTATGGAGCAATGTATTCTCATCAGTACGTGAAAAGGATGACTAGTAGAAAAAGAAATGAATAGGCAGCAAAGACTGCAATCTTGGAGCAAGAATTGAAGGACATGGAATGTATGAAGCGTTGCGTAGATGTTAATCTTAGGGAGCTATCAATAGTTTCTAGGAGGCAAAAAGTAGAGTAACCCATAGAATGCCAAACGCAATAAGAAATTCTTTAAACCCATATAAAACAATCCAATTTTGAAATCTTTGATAATCCCAAATATGATGAGAGTGATGTACAGGAGTATTGTTTGGAGGAAGTAGAGGTTGGATGAGATGAAGGGGAATACTTGGACTTGGTGTTGGAGGAAGACAAAACAAAACCAATGGCATAGGCTACTTCAAATTGGGCTTATTGGATTGTAGTATCAAAAGAGGAAACTTGGGCCATAGAGGATTAGGAATTGAGGGTGATTTGGGCTAATTGTTCCCTTAGATCCATGAAACTTGATGTTCTTGGAATAGAGAGAGCCAAATTAGGGCATAATGGAGTGAAGATTCTCTATTGTGGGACAAGGAACGGATCGTCCACACATGAAGAAATTGGAATTGATTGGAATAAAGCCTTGCATAGGCTTCTAAATTTCTTTTCTCTTAACCTTTGTTTTTACAAGTCCCATGTTTGAGTAGATGAATCATTATTTCTTTTTGAAGATACTTAGTTTGAGGACAAACTTACTTTAATAAGGGGAGGATGTTATATGTGGATTCGTGGATCAGAAGCTTGGAAATCCAATGTGCAAGTCATAAGCCTAGGCTCCCTAAAAAATGGGCCTAAAAATAGGCTTGGGTTTTAACTCATTGACTTGGGCTTTGAATTGGACTTGATCAAAGTTAGGCTTGACCTTGAAGTTGACTTCCATGGGTTGGACCTTGACTTGGATCTTGACTTCCTTGATCTTGGGCCATAAGTATGAGTGGGCTACGCATAGAAGTGAGGACATCCAAAAGTATTTGGCATGGGTCCAACGTTGGGCTAGAGTTGGCGTAGGCTAAAGCAAGAATAAAGGCAGAAAATAACATGCAAGTTGAACTCCTTGACTCCAAGTTGCATCAAAATTCCAAGATTCCAAGTGCTTCACAACTACTTATTTCTGATTTTTATTATCTTTTAATAAATGTTTGTTTTCTTTAAAATTCCTTTAGTTTTGGATGTGCATTAGGATTTTTATCTTTGTATTTTATGATTAGATTTTATTATCTAATTATTTTAGCTTAAATTTCTATTTGCATATAATTGGCATGGCAATTAAGTCCCATTAACTAGACGTATTAGCACATTTTTAGGGCTTCTTTTAAGTGTTTGCTACTGTTTAAACTCTTGTATTAGCTGTAGTTAAATATGATAGCAAGCTTAACAAAAAATTAGTTGATGAAGTTAAAAAAGTATGTTTGCTTTGAGTATTACATAACTTTGTGTGAGACTTTGGGTGTTCTATTGCTAGTTGATATGATAAAAGGTTATGACTTTAAAGATTTTATTAAAGCTACAAAAAAGGATGCAACTATGGGGGAATAATCAGATTATGGAGATACAAATCTTTTAGGTTCATCTATAGAAAGCATTTGCATGTGCATGGTAACATGCAACACTTAGCACACATGAATGAGGAGGTTTGTGGTGGATGTGGGGAATAAGTTGGTTTTGCCTATGAGTTTTCTCCTACATAACTTGATAGGGTTTTCTCATTTTAGGCATAGGAGTTTTGAAGTTTTTCTTTTTGAGTCCTAAGGTTCATATTGTGTGCGGAAGCCACGTAAAGGAGGATTGGTGAGGATCTTCATTAAAAGATTCAATCTTGAAGATTGAAAATATTGACCAAGGGGAAATTTTATTACAATGGTCGATGGCTTTAGGACACTAGATGGTTCTTTAGAGTGAGATGGTGAACTTTGGGTGACATGGAATGGGGATGTGGCATAGAGGCATGGGGACATGGCATAGAGAGGATGGCATGGCTCCACAAAAATAGTTCAGTCCTAGGGTGGTTATTCGGTCCTAGGTAGTATTTAACTAGGATTAGGACACTTATAATCTCATCTCTTTTAAATAAGATAGTGTTATAAGCTAGACTTCAAATAGCTACTGAACTCTAGCAGTTCAACTATAAGCTAGCTTAACTAAAAAAAGGATTAAGATTAGATCTAACTGAAATCTAGCACGAGGTTCTAAAAGACTTGTTCTATGAAGGTAAAAGTGCTAATGGTTTAGGATTCTACACTAATTCCTAACATGAATGAGCTAAAGCTGGGCATTGGACTCAAAATGACATAATAAGAGGCTCACTAACTTGTTATCAACCTATGATTCAAACTTAAACATGCTACACATAAGGGATTTTAACAATAAACCAACCTCTTGGTCATCTTCAAGGAAGGGAATTACAATTGGATTTCTCACCTAATCATATTCTAAAGTATCCAAGCAACAAAATAGATTCAAATCAATAATGAATAGCATGCAAGTTAACAACACTTTAAATCTGCATTTCTCAATGTCTTTGACCTAGGAAAGCAATGAAAGAAATTTATATGGCCAATCTAGACTCCAACCAAAACCCCAAAATTAAATCACACATAAATCATCAAGAAACCAACTCCATACTTTAAACATCATCTATGCTTAGAATTGAGTTTTCACCCTATCCCTTAACTAATCTAACAACACCTGATTAGTAATAGAAAACAATGAATAATCAAAATAACGAGACATACTAGCAAATTAACGAATAACGATGAACAAAACTATGTGAGAAACTAATGATAATGAAAAATAAATTAACGAAAATAGAAAATAAATTGAAACTACGAAATATAAATTAAGAGAAAGTGAAAGAAATACCGATATATTGATAATGAATTGATTTTGAGAACTGATGATTGCAAATACAATGAAAGTATGAAAAATCGATGATAAATCTACTAGTAATCTAAAGTTTTTTGAAAGAATAATAAAGAAACCCTAAGCTATCTCTCTAGGTCTAAAAACTACTGTTAATGAAAGTCTCCCATTTAAATGCTTCCTTTGTGCCTTTGTAACTCTCCTCAATTCCCGTAGAAGAGTTGTAGCTAGCTATGGAACTGCCAAAAAACAACTGAGCAGGCGCTCGGTTTGAAATCAAGCACTTGCTCATAAGCCTTTGTCTCCTGGTTCCAGCAAACTGAGCAGCCGCTTAGGCCAATAAGAGACCTCTTGGAGACCGCTTGACGTCCGCTCGTAGCTCTCTGCCTAGTCACTCCCATTGAACTGAGCAACCACTTGTGATAGTGTAATTAGGTCTTTTTCTCTTGAGAGGCTTCTTGGTTCAAATTTTGAGTGGCCTCTTGCTTTGCTTCTCGGATTTTCTACTATACATCTCCATTCTTTGGTTGTCGTGCTCAAGCTTATTAGATACCTACATCAAGCCACAAAACATGCATAAAAGTAGAAAAGATAATGGGAAATCAAGTAAAATAGGACAAAAACATGAGAAATGCTCCTTAGCCTAGACTATGCTCATAATTATGAAAAATAGGATAAAATAGGACGAACTCATGCAAAAAAGAGTAAGAAACTCTACTAGGAAGATACAAATGAGTGACATAATTGTCACTCATCAAATTCCCCTAAGCTTGGCTCTTACTTGTCCTCAAGCGAGACACTAGGACAAAGGATGGAAAGAACTAAGCAATAAGAACACTAAAGAAAACAATAAACCTAACTCACTTTTGTACGAATCACGGTTGATTTTAGCAATAATCAACAAGCCCTTTAAACCCCCTAATCGCTTAGGAAGACGAGTACACTCTCGTAAGGGTTTTCTAGGAGTTAAGCCATAACTCTCAAAATAAAAAAGGAAATAAGGCAAGCATTCAAAAGACTAAAAGAGAGAAACTAAAAGAAGTAAAAAAAAGAAGCAAAAAGAAGATGCAACAAGTGGGCATTCTTGAGAGACTGTCGTGATGGATATTTAACTTTCTAAACAGTAAAAGAAAACATACTAAAGAATGCATAAGAATGAATAAAGGATAACCAAGAAAGTGTAGGAAACTATAGATTTCATATACCTAAACTAAGAGACAACCACACTCTCCTAAAGCTTCATTTCCTTCCTTAAGGAATTCACTTCTCATTACTCCTTGAGGGAGTTGAACAAATAAAAAGTACGGGGTAATGACTTATGACTTGACATCTTAATTTCCATGCTCGCTCAATATGCTTGACCTTTACCCCACTACACCGACAATGACTCAAATTCCTAGAGTCAAAAGGACTTTGGGATAAAACAAGGAAAGGACTAGAACAAAATAAGGAAAGGCTTGGGTAATGGTGTGAGGCTTAACTTCATGAACAATGGAATTCTTATAATTTTGACCTTCACTTCATTTCAAAGGCTGAGTCCTCACCTTTAATGGAATGCTAATTAGTCTCCTCCCCTAGGCTTAGTTAAGAACATATTTGAGCGGTTTTGGTTCTCAGATTCCCAAGAAAACACCACAAATTCTTCATATCCCACTTCTTCTATTTTTTTTATTAGTTACCCTTTCTTTTTTTTCTTTTTCTATATAACTTTTTCTGATTTTTTATTGTTTTTCTTTTCTTTCTTTTCTTTCTTCTAATTTTATTCCTTTTGATTACTAAAAGAGTCTACAATAGATGAGTAGCTCTTAAGAGATTCTATTTGAAAAAAAAACTACTTCTACCCTTTAAAACTTCATAATTACTAAATCACCATCAATATATCCATACAACTCTCTTGCCAAAGAAGTCCATAAAAACGAGGTAGTGAAGGTTCATATTGGGTCAATGGCTATCAATTGTTATTTTTTTTGGAGAAATATAGGCTCAAGAAGATAATAATTTATAGGAAATAAAGATTGTACCAAAAATAGGGAAATGCCAATGGCTAGGGAGAAAGGAAATGGGTTCAAGAGTGTTGTTGTCTTTCCCTAAGAAGTTCAGCCGCGATCTTGGGTAGGTATAAGTCAAATTCTTTATCAAAGCATGACAAATTAAGGATCCTTGCCACTCAATGCAAATCATGTTGAAGGCTTCAAAATATTTTATTACCATTGGGTTTGCAAGTAATAATTCTAAGGATTTCACTTAGCTAAGGAAAAAGGTAGGGTGCTTAGCTAAGGGTTATAATCACAATAGTTTCATCAACCTTAACAAGAGTCCATCCTAAACTCCTTTAAATGCAATTTTTAAGTCTAAACCATGTAAGCTCTTAAGATTTAGGAAAGAAAATATTCAACAAGACAAGTGTTCTATTAATGTCAACTCAATGCAAGAAAAACAATTCAAAAGAACACTACTTGCCTTGTTGAATAAAACTCAAAATCTTTTTGGAATTTTCAAATTTTGTTAAAGAAAAGAAAAGATAAAGGAAAAATGAGAAGAAGAATGCACAAGAGTATGATAAGGGAAATATTATCTAAGCAATTTAATATAAACAATTAACCATGGTTATCAAAACTAATGGTTTCCAGCAAACTAATCCTCAAAAATAGGCCAAACGCCTTTCACAATAAAGTTCCATACATCCTTGAACAATCAACTTTCCTAGACTAAAAAGAAAGAAAAATACACCAAGGAAAGTAATAAAAAGGGGAGTAGGAGAGATTTTACCTTGGCCTCTTACTTTGCATTTTCACTAATACTCATGAACAACCAATGATTAGCATAACAAGTGATCATAAGAATAATAGTTCCTACTCTAGCTAAGAAAAACACAAAGAAAAGAAACAAAAATATACATGGTTTGACAGAAGAAAAGGAGAAAGTAAGTTAAGGCCCGACCCTTTTTGGGAACAAACCCCCCAAGCTTAAGTGAAGAGTAGTCCTCGGCGCAAAAACCATGAAATAAAAGGGTAGGGTCGTTCAATCACTATAAGACTATCTAGTACTGGGGCCCTTTCCCTTCCTACTTCTCACCTCATTATTATGGGAGGAGAAATTATAGGTTAGATTGACATCGGGACCCGATGCATCAATGTAGGGCCACTAGTCATACCGCGGTTCGTTGGGATAGTTCCTGAAAGATGGCATATTGGCTGGGCCATTCTACCCACCTGTATAACCTAAGGGCCAACCTGGTCCGTCATATGGGTGGGATCACCATGGTAATCACTCTCCCCCATCTAGGTATGATAATAAGGGGAAAAGGGGAGGGGGGAGTAACACTAGGGACGGTAGGACCCGTCCAATGGGGGTAAGCGGCGTTGACATTCCCGGACCAAGAAGGGATTAAGCCGAGCTGAGGGGGATTATAGGATTATTTAAGATAGGGCACAAATTCCACATTGAACATGATAGTCATAGATTTGATTCTCATAAATCATACTACCCTTCTAGGCCTCAACTTGGCCCTATATCATCAAAGTGAGCTCCCTAACCTCCTCTTCTAAGTTAAAATAGGGGGAGGGGACATGGGAAGAAGAGGCACCTCCTGAGGTTTGAGGTGGAAGCCTTTGGTGGGCGCTATGTCGTTGGCCCCTAATGAGTGGGAATCTTCTAGAGCTTGCCTTCTTCCTGCTTAATATCAGTGAATGGGTTTTGAAGGTAGCAATACACTACCCTCCTCACCTTCCACCCAAATACCTCAGGGTTAGGGGTGAACTAGATGAAATCCATCCTCTTCATCACGTCGATATCGATGTAAATATCGTGTCCATTGATAGGGGTAAGCAACTTGCATTGCTTTGCAAAACCCTAAGCATGTTCTATAGTGATGACCATTCCCCCCAAATGAATGTCACTAGTCAACCTACCCCATTTGTGCTGAATGCACCGGGCTAAGAACAGACCCCCAAAATTTAGCATATCCCCTAGCTGCTCTTTCCCATATGTCTTCATCTAGAGCAGCTCTATCTCATCCTTAGTGATCTTACCCAAATCTTCTCTTTTCAAAAATCATATACCCCAAAATTCTATGTAGGATTCTTAGACTAGGGTGAATGATGTGGGAGGCATGGCAAGAGTTGGACTTGTATTCCTAATCATCAATGATCTGGCCCCACCATCATGTCTTACTATACTCCATAAATTTACCTATGTCTAATGCATGAATGGTGTTGGGGGGTTCCATCTAATGATTTGGTTCAAACTCTCTAAGGTGATGGTTTAGGGCTGGTTAAACAATTGAATGGTGATTTGATAATCATTTACACCAATTAAAGTTTGTTCGAGAGAAGCTAGGAATTCTAGAGTGAGCCTCTCATAGGTGAAGTTTTTAAGCTCAGAAAATTCACCCTAACCTATGGAATTAAGAAACCCATAAAGGTCCTCATCTATTCCTAGTTTCTCTAAGGAGTCGGGTTCATAGAATCTAGTGCTAAGGGTTTTTCTATTTTTGATCTTTCCATAGAATAATTTATGGTTCGAGTTGACAAATTTCAGCACTAGAACGGTAGGTTAGGAAGGTTGGGAAGCACTAGGATCCTTAGAGGTCTTAGATTTTCCTTTGAAAACATTTTCCTCAACTAATGGTATACCCAAAGATCAACAACCTAATTCCTCAAGATTCAATACACAACCAACTATGACAAACCAAACTTCTACACCAAAATTAGCGACCAAATCTTCTAACTATGTTGACTATCTAATAGTTTTCTAAGTTCAACTTAAATCACTATGTTTAACCTAAGCGAGTACTCCAAAACATATAAATTAAGCACAAAATTACCACAAGAATTGAAAGAGAAGAAGGGTGTCAGGAATACCAAAGTTTTCAAGCAAAACTTCCTCTAAATCTCTTCTTGTATGCCAAATCCAAGCCTAGAAACAAGAATCCTTAAAAATTCAACCAAAATTTATTAGTTAGTGAATCTAACTAAGACAAAAGTTCATTTATAGAATCTAATTCATACCTTCCTCCTCGTTTGGTCCTCGATACTAAACCTCGATACTAAACATCATTCCTTGACAACAGTGCCATTAGATAGGGCTAGATATCTGTCCTCACGATACCTACTTTAAACTAAACCTCGACTTCACCTATTACGAGTAATGGGAAAGTAAGGGTCGAATCCATAGGGAATGGCTTCAAATAGCTACCGAACACTAGCAGTTCAGCTACAAGCTAGCTCAACTAAAGAAAGGATTTAGATTAGATCTATTAGAAATCTAAGGCGAGGATCTATAAGATTTGTTCTATGAAGGTAAAAGTGCTAGGGGTTCAGAATTCAACACCGATTCCTAACATGAATAAGAAAAAGTTGGGCATTGCGCTCAAAATGAGATAATATAAGGCTCACTAACTTGCTATCAACCTTTGAATCGAACCTAATCGTATTTTAAAGCATTCAAGTAATATAATAGATTCAAATCAACAATTAATAGCATGCAAGTTAACAACACTTAACATCAGATCACTACCTAAATCTACATTTCTCAATGTCTTCGACCTAGGAAAGCAATGGAAGAAATCTATATGCCAATCTAGACTCCAACCGAAACCCAAAATTAATTCACACATAAATCATCACGAAACCAACTCTATACTTTAAACATCATCCATGCTCGGGATCAGGTTTTCACCCTCTCCCCCAACTAATCTAACTACTCATTATTAGTAATAAAAAATAACAAATAATCAAAATAACGAGACATACTAGCAAATTAACAATAACGATGAACAAAACTATGCAAGAAACTTATGATAATCTAACATAAATTAACGAAAATATAAAATAAATTGAAACTAAGAAATATAAAGCAAGAGAAAGTGAACAAATACTAATATATTGATAAGGAATTGATATCTGACAACTAATGATTGCAAATCCGATGAATATATGAAAAACCAATGATAAATCTACTAGTAATCTTAAGTTTTGTAAAAGAACAATAAAGAAACCCTAAGCTATCTCTATAGGTATAAAAACTACTACTAATGATTGTCTCTTATGTAAATGTTTGCTTCGTGCCTTTGTAGTTTTCCTCAATCCTCATAGAAGATTTAGAGCTAGCTATGGAACTATTGAAAAACAACTAAGCAGGAGCTTAGTTCAAAGTCAAGCACTCGCTCATAAGCCTCTGTCTCCTAGTTCTAATAAAATAAGCAGCCGCTTAGTACAACCTTGAACGACCGCTTAGGCCAATAAGCAACCTCATATAGATTGCTAGATGTCTACTCATAGCTCTCGGCCTGTTCACTCCCATTTAACTAAGTGGCCTCTTCTGATAGAGTAATCACCCGCTCAAGTATTTTTCTCTTAACAGGCCTCTTGGTTTAAATTCTGAGCGGGCTATTATCTTCTCTTCTCAGCTTTTCTACTATACCTCTCCATTCTTTGGTTCACATGCTCGATCTTATTACATACCTACATCAAGTCACAAAAACACGCATAAAATTAGAAAAGATAACTAGAAATCAAGTAAAACAGGATAAAAATACAAGAAATGCTCCTAAGCTTAGACTATGCACATAGTGATGTAAAAAGGATAATATAGGACGAACTCATGCTAAAAAGAGTAAGAAACATCTGCTAGGGAGATACAAATGAGTGACATAAATGTCACTCATCAATATTGTCTTTAACTTTTGCTTAGAGTTTCATGGGATATCAATAAGAATTCATAACCTAAGTTTCGAATTGCATTGAAGCATGAAATCACTCCATTTGTCCATTAGAGCTTATATGAATATTTTACTTTGTTTGGCTTATCATGTAAGAGAGTGAGTTTATACCCCCTTAGACTTAAACTAATTTATCTATGTGTGAGTAGAATAAGGGTGAGTGAGGTGCGTGGAACATTGAGAAGTTAGTGACTTTTCTAGAATATTGTGTGAATGTGATGAAACCTTGACTAAGTATTGCTAGGTATTTGGGCTTTAATCATTGATCCGAAAACAACCTAATATCGAAAATACCCACTAGGAACACTTTGCTAACAATAATATAATGATATATTTCAAGCTTGTTCATCACAATAATTTACATTTAACAATCAATATCTCATAAATACTTTATTTTGTAATGACTTATCATCACCATTATTATCTAATTAATGAATTAACCATTATAAAATAGGTTATAGAGAGAGTTATCCCATGAATTACCTGACGTTACCAAAGATTAATGTAATAAAGAGTAAAAAACTGAATCATAAACTAAGATTTCAACTGAAATGGAGATAACCCATATTAATAAGCGACTTGAGTCAAAAGATATCCGAAACAAAACAACCTATTTAGGACCTAATCTGGAATGACCTAAACCAACTATGACCCAAACCCAAAATTTAATTGAACAAAAAGTAACCTTCTATAACATGTCCATAAACTAATTCGGATTCTTGTAACAAAATTGATCTAAACCAGAAATCTACCTAAACTCAAAACAACCCACTGTAACCCATTATAGAATTGATCCAAATTAATCCAAAACGAACATAATCCACTAAATACAACGCAATGTGAACCCAAACTAAACTTGATAAAGCAAATAACTAATTTGGCCCGACCTGATAATGACCTTAACTAATTCTAAATAAAGCCTTTTTAAAGAAAATAATACCTAGTATATCAAGGGAGACATGTTGTTCTTGGTGAAAAGAGAGGCATTAATTAAAAGTTAAGCTGCATGTTCAAGAGGTGTTACATAAGCATTCCTTCAAGTAAATTTACTTCAAGTACTCTTGGCTTCCTTCATAATGTTTGGAAGATCCAAATTTGTTGACAAAAAAGAGAATCTAAATGAGACTTCAAATTCTTATATTATAAGTACATTGAGCATTTTTGTTTGTTTTCAAGCAAACTATACAATTTAATATAAAATTTAGCTTTACTAAAACAATATCTATACCAAATTTACTAGAGAGGAAAACCTATCGAAAAGTTATAGAAGATGCCTAGAAGAAACTAATTTAATCGCCAAAACATAGTTTGTTTGAATATTTATAGATAAATGGGCTCTTAAATAACCTATTTCAAGGGTTGGTTAAGTTTTGTGTAATATTTTTGGAGTAAGTCTATAAATACACTAATTTAAAGCACAAACTAATCACTACAATAGCCTACTTAAAGTGATGTATTGTTTCATGCTTTATTTATGGAGTACATCTAGAAATAGATTGATTTGTTGAATATATATGTGTCTCTTCAAATAAAGTTGAATAGATATGTGTCTCTTCAATTAATGTTGAATAGATATGTGCCTTCCCAAATGAAATAGGATAAGAATCATCCATCTAAGTTAGTATATAAATAGACAATTTATTTTGATTTGATGGTATGAGAAATGGAAGAGAAATGAAGTGTGATATACATTAAAACTTACTTTTCTATCTAAAATTTTATGAAGTAAATTTCATTAAGTATTATTCACAAACACATTTTTCAAAGTTTCTTCTTGATTTATTTTAAAGATCATCAAACAAAGTTAATTGCATTTTTTGCATTTTATATCGTTAGTTATTTAGTAGTAACCTAGCGGTGATCCTAAAGGGGCGAAATTGAACTAATAGGAAAGTGTACAGTTTTTCCATAGAGTGTTGTATTCAACCCCCTTTCCATTCTTAGTTTTCTAACTATATATTAATTTCATTTTTCATATAAGATATGGTGTCATCACTAAAGGGCATAACATTGAATTTTAGAAAATTTAAATAAGTTTGAAGGTGTGAGCTTTCGTAGAGAGAAAAAGAAGATGCATTTCTTGTTAAAAACTTCGAATGTGGTGTATTATCTCACAACACCATGGCCAAAAACTCCATAAGAAGGAGAAGAAGAAGGATAAATAGAAACTAGTTAGATATCTAATAAGGAAGATTATTCTTTCATAGGGGGATAGTTGTTTTTTCTTAGAGGAAGTGCTATTTTATGGGCATCCAAGAAACAAACATGTATTATAGACTTAACTATGGCATTGAAATTCATAGCATTGGCATTTTTTAGCCAATAAGCAGAATGGTTAAGGAATGTGTTGAGTGAGGTTGACTTATGGTTAAAACCTATCTCACCTATATTGTGATAGTTCACCAACAATAGCCAAAGCATATAGCAAAGTCTACAATGGTAAGGTACATTAGAGTTAGACATAACTATGTTTGTGAGATGTTTGAGAATAGTTGTATAACCATTGATTTTATCTGGTAGAATTTTAACTTGGCAGTACATTTACTAAACCTTTGCTAAGAAAATTAAGTGTACAAAATGAATAAGGGGATGAGTTTAAAGCCTATTAAACAACCTTAAGTGAAAGAAAGCTCAATTGACACCTAATACACCATTAGATCTCAAAATCAAAGAGGATAATACTTCTCTTAATGGATAGAAGCATTTAAATACATTAATCTTGAGATTAGTGCTTATAACTGCAATGGTTTAAGTTGTTAAATTAATTTTCTTAATAAATCTTTAATAAATGCTCAATTACTGCAGCATGTTCGAAAAGATTCACTTATATGAGCTTGAAGTTTGCCCACTTCACCTAAGTTCACCCAATTCAATCTTTAAGATATTATTTCCATTATGCATGAATATGGGGTGTTTATGATTTTTGGCAAGTTAAAAACTTTTCAACATTTATACTATAAATAGGAGGAGGATTGTTGGAACATTTATAGATAAATGGGCTCTTCAACAACCTATTTTAAGGGTTGATCAAGTTTTGTGCATTAGTTCTAGAGTACGTCTAGAAATAGACTGATTTGAAGCACAAACTAATCACTAGACCAACCTATTTCAAGGATAAATAGGTTGTTCTTATTTCATGCTTTATTTTTAGGGTACATCTAGAAATATAATGATTTATTAAATAGATATGTGTCTTTTCAAATGTAATAAGATAAGAATCATCCACCTAAGTTAGTCTATAGATAGACAATTTGTTTTCATTTGATGGGATGAGATATGGAAGAGAAATAAAGTGTGAAATATATTAAAACTTGCCTTTCTCTCTAAATTTTCTATAGTAAATTTCATTTAGTGTTAATCATAAACACATTTTTTAAATTTTCTTCTTGATTTACTTTGAAGATAATCACAGTATATGGCTTCATCATCTTTTAATATCCTCCCTCACACCTCCCTTCCTCCTTGTTAAGAAGTCCTAGCAAAATAAAGAAAAAATAATTAATCAATAAACCCCCAAATAATAAAATAACCCAATATAACACATAACTGATCAAAAATTTTGCAAGAAAAACAATTCTTTACACTTCTAATTAGGTCTATGACCATAAATTAACCTATGATTTAAACAAAATTATCTCAAAATATTCATGTAGATCAACTATGGAAACAAAATCTAATACAATACCAACAAAATAAAATTTTTTATCGTTCATGGATAGCTATGTGGACTACAACTAGATTAAATGGTGGAGGAGGATATGGAGAAAAAAAAACCTTCACAACTCAATGGGTTACTTATTGCTACACGCTCATGTGGTTTGGCATAAAGAAGGTAGGTGCCACATGCCAAAGAACCCTCATGACACGCCTTCACAATATGATGAACAAAGAGTTGGAGGTATATGTTGATGAGATGACCGTAAAATCCAGAGATTGTCAAGGGTACCCTATAACCCCTCAAAAAGACCTTTGGGGTAACATTAGAAAAGTTATAAGTGTATGTGTAGACACAAAATCATTTATCCATGCCTAGAGTCCAATGAAAAATCAACCATTGTGTATGGACTTAGCTTGGTTCGAGGTATATCCAAACCCAAATTCACCTCAAAACTGAACCCCCCAAAAGACCCTAAACACAACATGAGCCTAAAACAATCATCTTGCCCAAACACATAACCCAAATCACCAAATATCACATCATTATACCCTAAATCAAACCTTTAATATATGCAAAAGCAAGTTACTAGGATCCTTAATGGCCAATGCTTGAAGTTAGCGTCAAACACAAGAACTCATTCTAGGCAGTTTTAGGCGTCCAACGTGTTCTTTGGGCGTTAAGCTCTGGCTCAGCGTTTAACTTTTGCCCCTAGTATCAAATGCCCATCCCGCTTCCAATGCCTAAACAAAAATGGAATCTAATTCTATTTTTGTCTAAGCGTGTGACGCTCAGCCTTATCTGCTCCCTAAAAAGCAATCATGTCTCATTTCAAGCCTCTCTTCATTTGAGAAAAATATTCTATTTTTGAGTGTTTAACACCCAACATTGGCATCAGATGCCCAAATTTGGCGCTCAAAGCTTTAAATTGTTGTCTAACACTCAAAAGTCGATCTCATTTTGCCTATAAATACCTCAATATTTTTAGAGCAAAGGGATCAAAATTTTTACACCAATCCTAAAGTGTTGTTACTATACCAAATAGCCTCTCAACACTCTCAAGTACTCATACACCCTACTCAAACACAATCAAAGCATTCAAGGCATATATTTTTTCTTTATCTAACAAAGAATAACTACTCCTTCAACACATACTCATCCAAGGATAAAGCAAAGAAACTACCCTCAACTATATACGAGGACTGTCTTTTATCCACTTACTTTTCTTTTATATTTGTCTATATCTACTCCATTCACCTTTTATTCTTTTGTCCTAGTGGTTCTTCATCCACTCAAGGTCCTTTGATTAGGCTTTTTCTTATTATGATTGTGGAAGATGCAACTCTCTTCTACGTAAACTTCTATTTCAATGTTTATGTATTCTTTAGTGATCTTTGATAAATTAAAGAGTCATCACTCTGGATGATTTCTTATGATCAACTCCAACACCTTTATCTTTATGTCTCTTTTGCATATGATGTTAAGAGTTAGGATAAACTTCTTTTTCACTAGGCCAAGCCTCAAAACCCTAAATTTAAGCACTTTAATTAAGGTACCATCTTCATTCATTGATCTCCTATTAATAAATCTCCCTTGCATTTTATTTGTTGTAAATTACTTATGCTATTCATATCTCTTTTTACTTATTTTTCTTTATTCTATGATGAAAATATTTGGACATCACAAATCTCTTTAGAATTAATCATTAATTGTCCTATTTTATGAGCAAACCCTAGGTGTCCATCACACATGAATGTATATTTCGGTGTTATTCTAATGGCTCATTTCATGTTCAAGTATCATAAAGCATATTTTAATCTTGTTCTTGCATCTTTGTATCAATGATATTCTAAGACTAAAATACTTGAGTCTTCATGAACTAGACCCTTATCTAAGTTTGAGTTTATCAAGAGAAAGAGTCTCTTTAGACTCCAATCTTCAGTTGATTAAGTAAACCCTCAACTCATCATTATGCATAGCTTAATAACATTGTCTCTTGTTTCTTTTTCCTTTGTTATTGCACTTTAATTTCATTAAGCTTATTATGTACTGATTGTGTAATCACCTTTACTTTATGCACCTAACTAAGACTTATTGAAGTGAAAATTACACCTAAATAAGATAATCTTGGACAAATTCACTATAAGGACCCTTAAACATGTGGAAATTAAACAAAGTGATCACCAAATTTAGACTAAAATGCATGATTCTTAACTTGCCAACCAACTAAATTATAGTGTGCTTTATCTTTTGTATTTTGCATGTTTTCCTAGGAACTATGTCTAATTTTTTCTCCATCTTGAGTAAATTGTTTAGCATATTATTCCTGAGTTGAAATAGATTGCTAATTTTTGAATCTTCTCATGGTTCAAAGACCACTTATGTGAGTTAATTTTTGGATTCAAACCCAACTAGATGTCCAAACCACCCTTTAAGTGTTTGGTGGCGCTCCATAACCCTTAACTAATTTTACAAATTAAGCTACGCAGCTGATTCTTAATGATACGCAAATTGTGTATGGCACTAGTGGGGGGAGCCCCTTCCTTTCTCTTCACTGAAAAAGGAATATTGGGTTGTAAAAAAATGGGTTCCCTAGTGGTGATTCACTCATTGAATTGCCTTCCAGAAACCTAGTTGGGTTCACCAACCGTTAAAAATTTTGCCAAAAAAGCCCCTGCATAATTAGCAACTCTTTTGGGGATTTATGCCTAAATCATACTTGGCTATGCACATAAATAAGCAATTGAAAAAACTTGGTTGATGTACTTGCAATTTGCTTAAGATTATAAGAATATGTTCTACATTCAAGACAAATTAGGAGTAGAGGATTAGCCAAAAACCAATTAAGGCTCATGGCTTGACATTTGGATTTTTAAAAATTTACCAAACCGTGGCACTTCTCATGTGCTCATGGCATTGTGTTGGGGGGTTGTCCTCTCACTTTGACCTCTTTCAAGTAGTGACTCTAAGTGAATGAATCTTCTTTTAAGCCATGGACCCTCTTAACCCATGTCATTTCTCATACAAATCATAGTACCTAGGCTAGGTGGAAACTTTGAATCTTGCATTCATACAAGCATGCTAACATGAATATGTGAACTTGTATATAATTGCTATGTTCTTTGCCTTAACCTTTGGAATATAGCTTTGCAAAATCCTAGGGAAACCTAAACCCCTTAAAAAAACGAGGTGCATTCCATGAATCCTTGGTCTATGATCACCAATTAGGATCATTTACATCATTACATGCATAAACAACTTCCAAATCGCGTCATGCCCGCACTATTTCTCGTTACGTCTTGTCATGCCTGTGTCATGCCCCACCATGCCACTAGAAATCCTAGCCTTGCACCAAAAAATGACTCTAATATGGTAAAATCCTGACCTTACTTCTCAAAATGAATCAAACACGGTAAAATCCCAACCTTACCTTACAAAACATCTCAAATCAGTAATACCCTGAACTTACCTTTCAAAGTGCCTCAAACATGAAGAAAACCTAAAATCATCTCTCAAATGTCTCTGAATAATCAAAACACAAGGAAAAGAAATACGTCTCCTCTCAAAAATCCAAGCCATGGTAGAAGGCCAATCTTACCTCCAAAATGACCCGCACCCGGTAAAATTACAAATTTACCACTAAATGCCTTGAATTGATAAAATCCCGAATTTACCTCTGAACGCCACATTGGTAAAAAAACGATCTTTTCACCAACATTTGATTAAAGTAAAAATCCTTAGTTACCCCTCCTATTGGTAAAAAAACCCGACTTTCCCACCAAAATTTTTTTGGGGTAAAATCCCAAAATTACCCCTCACTAACAAAAACCCAAAACTGCCTCGAATCCTACACCAGATAAAAATCTAAAATTAACCCTAAAGCACCAAGAGCCTTATCCCGACGCGAGCATTGCGACTACTGAGTCCATGCATATTGAGTCTGTCACATTGTTATGGAATCATTCTTGTACCGGAGGCCGACTCCATAAACCTGGTCATGCATCATTTGCATTAGAGATGATCATGTTGATACATTATATTTGTAATTTCATCATGCATAAAGCATCATCTCTCCCAATATTGACCCATAAACACTCAATCAAAACCAAATCTAGTCTTAGTGTTCCTATATGCAAAGTCATGAAGATTCTGGTTTTTCCTCAAGATTTTGTTAGTTTGAGTTCAAAGATTTGGAAGAATGTTGAAGAGAACATCTCGACTACAACTCTTACAAGTGTCTAAACTAGACTTATCATCATCTCCCAACTCCACTTGCACTCCTCTTTAATGCATGGAAACTACAAAGCAGATGGGTTAGCTCCTGACTACAGTCAATGGTTTGACTTAGTCTCTGGAAGGCATGAATGCTCGTATTAAATAAATTGAAAGTGTTGATTCCACCATGAACATAGCATGAAAGATCAAGGATATGGTTCACCAAAACATTAGCAGTGGATAATAATTTGATACGGCCTTAAAAGAAAAGTTGAAGGGGAAAGTTAGTCTTATCAAGAAGTTTTTAGCTAATGACATCCTAAGTTAAATCTATAGAGGATCCTCGTTATCATCTACATAACTTTTGAGTTACTATGGAGATCAACGGGGTAGATCTTAAATTATTCCCCTCCATATTTCCTATGTCC
This sequence comes from Dysphania ambrosioides, assembly GCA_026401315.1. NCBI lineage: Eukaryota > Viridiplantae > Streptophyta > Magnoliopsida > Caryophyllales > Amaranthaceae > Dysphania > Dysphania ambrosioides. The sequence continues at coordinate 25,173,193 of CM048661.1, read as the reverse complement.
CTAGAAGCAATATGTCAGAAGTGTTTCTATATTCTTAAAGACAAAGAAACCAAGACTTGGGAGGATGTTACTAATGCTTTCATGAATAAGTAACGTCCCAACATCTAATTGCAAACAACTCTCTGAGAGTTAGAAGTTTACAAGCAAGGTCCCAAGGAGGGGTTCACGACCTACTTAAATCATTAGAGAGGCATGGCCTCAAAGATGGTTTCAAGATCACCTAAGAATCTAAGAACCTTCATTTCAAGCCTCCTACCAAAATACAAGAACCATATGAAGCATTTGGGCCTTAAGTCATTAGAGCGTACCTACAACATTAGCACCAATATTTAGAATGACTTAATAAAGAATATTGTCACACAGGGCAACGAGTGATGGAAGGGTAAGAAAGTCAAAACTCAACCCATGTCAAAATACATTAATGAAGTTAATGTCCTTGAGACTCATAGGTCCCAAGGAAAATTTTGCTACAACAAAAACGACAAAGGCGGAGGTTATCTGAAGCACCCTCATTAAGCCTTTTCAAACTTAAGAATGAAATCTCCTAATACCTTTGACCGATTGACAAATAATGGTCATATCTAGCTCATTGGTCCAATGTAAGATCATTTTGCGGATAAAAGAAGCGCAAAGTGGGTTCCTAACAAATTCTACAAGTTCTACTAGGCAAAAGGACATGATATTAAGGATTGCATTTGATTCAACATATACTCCAAGACATGGTTGATGATGGGAGATTGTCTGTCCCTCCAAGGGCCAAGACTAACAATTAAACACGTCCTCTTTCCATCTTTTCAATTTACAAAGATGGGCCCATATTTTATCTATCCTCATTGATCACCCTATTGGGAACCCCGCCACCAAACATCACAAGAAATTTAATAAATGACATATGTGAAAGTGATGAGGAGGATGTCTACTTAGAGGAGATTGCCCATTTCGTCATCGCAACAAAAAGTATTAATTATGAATGGTACAAGATAGATGTTACCAATGTCAATGCTATGACTAGGTCAGGCTAGGTTTGAAATCCTATTCTCAACCCTATTCCCAACTTAGCTGCATTAATAACATAACTTCCTCAAGGGAAGATCCCCTTATCAAACAATTATAGAAGAGTCGAGGTCAACATTTGAGAATTAATAACTACATCCTTTGAGCAATACAATGCCCTCTTGAATGTATTGACTAAGATTAATGTCCCCTTGGGAAGTTCACCCGATACCATGGTCAATCTCCTTACCACCACAAGGGAGAAATCAAAAGTCTCGTTCTCAGACAATGATTTGCCTTTCGAGGGAAGCCTACATGAAAAAACTCTATACCTCACCATTGTCACTTGTAACAGAATATCCCTATGACTCTCATTGACAATGGTTTTGCAATCAATGTATATCCTCTTTAAATCGTGGAAAAACTAGGCGTCATTGTAAAAGACCTTCCATGCAAAGTTTTCATACGTATGACAACTCTATGTCAATCACTTGGAACCATTTACTTATCTCTAATCTCGAGTCCAATCGAGAGGAAGGTTACCTTCTAAATCCTAAACATCAAGGTTAGATTTAATATTCTCCTAAGACGCCCTTAGATTAATGATCTAGGGGTCGTCCCATCATCCTTGCATTAAAAGGGGAAGTTAAATTCTAAAGGCAACACAATTTCTATTGATGTCTTCACCGTCAACATCAAAATCATTGACAAACCCCCTCATCAACATCGAGCATGATAAAGAGGATGAAGAAGTGTTTGGCTTTAGTACCGAGGTAGCCATGCTTGAATAAACTGATTTTCCTTTCATTCTTTGTCTGATGGCACATACCATGATGAAGAATCAGGGATATTTTCCTAGCTTGATTCTGGGTCAAAAGCTAAAATTTGCTATTCCCATCAAAGACCAAAAGGGAAAATAGAATCTCTTCATGCTTGGGTACGAACATTCTAAGCAAGAGCTCATAAGATTACCAGTGCTCAAGGCCAACCAATGTTCTATCATGGCATCAAAGCTTTCCACAATTATTGCTTTCTTGAGGATGAGGAACCTAAAAAGTCATCCAAGCCACTCTAATACATTGATCATCAAGCTCTCTCTTTGCTATTTAGGCTTGATAAAGCCGAGAAGGAAGTCTAAATGACTATCAAGAGTTATGATTTTGATCCATCAGAGTTAATTATGCCAGTTTCCAACATGACATATGGATGGAGAAAGACACTAAAGATCACGACTCCCAGTGACAAGAAACTAAAGATTGTTGCTGGAGAAGGCCTAAAGATGGATGAGTCTAAATCATCCAATTTAAAGTCAGAATATGAGTCTTCGTTGGTCAAGTATAAATGTATAGAGTTTAGGCCCTTAATGGTTATTCCACCAAGAGAAACTAAAAAATCATCCTTTGATGTTACTACCTCTGAATTTAATAACATTTATATTTCTCCTTACTCCTCTTTTTCAACCCCAATCCTTAGACTAATTGCTTTGTCTCTAACAAACATGAATTTGAGTTCATTAAAGAAATAAAAGAACATGAGAATAAAATAACTATAATAAAAAAAACCTGAAAAGATTAGCATAGGTGCCGAACAGGAGCTAAAATTTATGCAAATTGAGTTGATGCTAACCCCCAAAAAAACGGGTATAGCTAACATAGTTTCTCAAAGAATAAATTAGTGTCTTTGCTTGATCCTATAGAAATATACAAGGGATAGACAAAGATGTTGCACAACATACTAGCACTGAAACCAGTAAAGTAAAAGTTATAGAGAATGAAACCTAATGTAACTTTGAAAATAAAAGAGAAAGTTGCAAAACAGTTGGAAGCCATGTTTATCAAAGTTGTAAACTACCCCAATTAGATTGCAAATATTATTCTCGTTCCAAATAAGGATGGTAGGGTTTGTGTGTGGACTATCAAGATTTGAACCGGGCTAGTCCTTAACATGGGTTTCCACTTTCCTACATTGATGTTCAGGTTGACTACACAACAAATCATGCCATGCACTCGTTCATGGATGGTAATGCGAGCTATAACCACATAAGAAAGGTAGAGGGGGATTTGGAGAAAACAACCTTCATAACTCAATGGGGAAACTATTGCTACATGGTCATGTTGTTGGGCCTAAACAACGCAGGTATGATAACCGGCTTTTAGTTCGTTAACTAAAAGACCAGTTATGCAAACAATATTTATACCAACCTACAAACTATACGAGTATAGTGGAGTAGGGGGTCAAACCACGAGGACAAAGAATATCAAGAAACTCAATTCTTGACACAACTGGACTTTTTGGATTGAAAAACACTAAAACTAATAATGAGAATATAGATCACGATAAATTACGAGGTAAATCAAATAGAGAAAAATGGGGACACGATTAGATTCACCCTAAGAATGAAGCTTTCAAAACCGAACATGCTAGGTTAGAGAAAATCTAATAATGACTAGCATGGACATCCAAGAATGCGAGAGGAAGTTGGTGATTCCACAAATCATAACGAACGACCTATAATCGCCCTATGTCTCCAAAGGAGTGGCAGGACAATATTCGCATTGGATTCCGAAACAACTTATTGTCATCATTCCTACAACCTTAGACAATAAAGAACATAGCTTTTCCTAGGGCTTCACCAATCAAAACCCCTAAGAGAACTACTCACACATATTCATACTAAACGACATAACAATATTCAATAAAGCAAATGAAACAAACATGAAAAGAAATCAGCGAGAACGAAAGCAAATCAGAAACTATTCTAGTGAATGATAAACATAGAACTAAACATGGAATGAAATATAACGAACGAATTCAAAAGTAAAGATTAGATTAATACTCACAAAAAGATTCAATGCAATATTCACGATCAGAATTTGAATGACAAAATCCAAAACTCGGAGTACAATGTTGAGAAAACCGAAAACTAAAAGCTAAAACTAAAAGAATTTGGAGGATAAACAAAGCTAAAAGTGCATAAACTAATAAAAACCTAGCTGCCCCCCCCCCCCCCATTAGAGGGAGGGGTATTTATAACAAAGCATAAAAGAAATACGAAAACCCTAAAATGTCTATGGGCCGGCTCTAAAAAGAAAGTTATTCTGTAGAAAACACTGTTCCACCAAATTCAAGGCCCATTCAGCCGAATACAGCTCCGTTAGCCCGAATGCTCTTCCATTCGCCCATTTCAGAGGCTCCTAAGAATTGCTCTTTGTCCAGCATTCGCCCGAATGGAGGGTCTAATTCGGTCGAATGGAAGCTCATTCACCCGAATGAGTTCCATTCGGCCTTCCCAGTAGCCATGGACATAAACTCTAAAGAATGTCCATCATTCGACTGAATCTCTCTTAGATTCGGTCGAATATGAAACCATTCGATCGAAGGACTATCAGATTTGGTCAAATCTGAAGCTTTGCACTCCTATTTTCAACTTTTGATCCTTTCTGAACTCTGTGGGATCTTCATGAGTGACTTGAAATGTTTGCCCAAAGACTCAAATTTGTCCTAATTCACCTCGAAATCATCAAAAACACCTGAAATAACCTTAAGACAACTCGAAGACAAGATCAAGGTGAAATTAAGTATAATATGCATAAAATCAATATAAAATCACAAGACTTGACACTAAAACGAGGTAGTAAACATGCTCTAAAACGAGCACATCAAGGTGCCACATATCAAAGGACAACGACAACACTACTCCACAACATGATGCATAAGGAAGTGGAAGTTTATGTCAATGATATGATCGTAAAATCCAAAGATCATCTCGGGTACTTCATAGCCCTCCAAAAAAATTTTGAACGACGCAGGCAGTTCAATATGAGATTAAATCCTTAAAAATGTGCTTTTATTATTACGTCTTGTAAGTTATTAAGGTATGTCATCAACTCTTGAGGCATTAACGTATATCCTAGAAAAATCAAGGCTATCTAGCTATGATTCTCCTTAAAACACAAAAGAAATCTGATGTTTCTTAAGTCGCCACAATACATCAGTAGAATTATTTCTAAGCTCATAATGGTATATGAGCTGATATTCCAAAAACCGAAGAAGGGTGCACCAAAAGATTAAGGTCGAGGATTGCTAGAACGCTTTCAATCAAATAAAAAAAAAGTTATCTTTTGAATCCTCTTGTGCTTTCTCCAACATTTCTAGGAATTCCTTTTCGCATATACCTCACAATCATTGACTCAGCAATCAGGGCTATGTTTGCTCAAGAGATAGGGAAAAGAAAAAACAATCTACAATCTAAGCAAAAAGCTTCTCGAGTATGAAACTATATACACTCATCTAGAGAAACTCAGTGTTGCATTGGTTTAGGCCACTAAGAAGCTCATACATTACATGCTCTCACACAGTCCATATCATGTCAAGAATGGATCCTCTTAAATTCCTATTTGAGAAACCCGCTCTTAATGACCAACTTTCAAGATGGATAGTCTTGCTAGCTGAGTTTGATCTCAAACACATCCCTCAAAAGGAAATAAAGGGATCCACAGTCTTAGATTTCTTAGACGAATCGCCAATAGAAGATTCCGAGGAAAACTATGATCTTCCCAATGAAGATCTCCTCATGACCAAAAAAGACAATTGTTCATTATACTTTGACGGCATATCTAATTAGAAGGGATATGGTACAGGGATACTCGGGCTATGTCCAAAAGAGGAGCACATTCCCTTTTCATCAAACTTTACTTTGAGGCGACAAAGACAAAGCACTTTGGATATATACAAATGCTGTGGTTTTTTATCGGCAGCAATAAAAGCCACTAGCGTTGCGGTTTTCTAGAAAATGCAACACATATGTAGTATTTTATTGAAAAAATAAAACTTATTTTTAATTTGGAACCATCAAGTGTTGCGCTTTTCTGGAAAAATCTGGCACTTGATGGTTTAAATGCTGCGATTTTCCAAAATACAGCAACACTTGATGATTCGATATTTAAAAAAAATAATATGATATATTATTTTAGGTTCATTACCTAAGAACTGTTGCTTACTGCTCAATATAATTCACATGATTTTTTGTTCTAATTACATATAAAAGTATATTATTAATAATTAATATCTCACAAAATTTTTATAGTTCAATAAATCTAATCTAATATAAGCTAGTAATGTACTTATTATATATAATAACACCACCTTTGAGAACCTAATCTAATCTAAGCTAAGAATACCATGTGTTAGAAATAATATGTCTCAAAAATTAAACCTAATATGCTCATATCTCCTTAATCTTCATCAGCTCGGAAGGTGTAAATGCCTAAAAAGATGAGAAAAATTAAGTTATAACCTAATATGAAACATATAAATCCAATATGGTCAAATGACCACTCCATTTAGCACGCAAAATTATAACCCACAAGTTAATATATTCAAAATGGAAAACCATTTATTTCTTTACAGAGTTCGGGTGCATTTTGAGGCTTCGGTTTATTCACAATTTTTTTAAACCCTGTACTTTTTAAGGTAATACACAAATACATTTCACTTAGTAGCCTCGAATCATTTGAATTTAAGATAGATTACATAATCTTTGAAGAGTAATTAAATTATCTACGGGATTCTAAATGGGGTAAATTTTATGTTGAAATTTTGTATTTTTTCACTGTGAAAACCCTAAGGAGAATTTGTCCACTTTTTTCCAAACAAAGCCTCTAATAGCATATGATCTATGAAATTTAATTTTTAAGTTTTAATTCATTTATTAACACAACATATAGCATGCAAATCCAATCTAATGAAACACACTAGGGTTTTTCGTCTTTACATTAATGTATAACAAATTACAAAAAACAAAAATTAAAAAAATGTATACTAGGGTTTAGGGAATATGTAAACCTTTAGATTACGAAGTTTAGAGTGTGTAGACTTTTTCAAATCAAAATGAGAGAGAGGAGTAGGCTTTGAAATGCTTTACTAGCCATATCCATGAAGACATGTGTGAGAGAGTGGAGAAGGCTTTGAAATGCGCTAGGGAGAAAAAATTATAAGCACTTTAGAAAGAATTTAAGGTTATAAAAAGGAAATGTGAGGGATTAAGAGTGGGAGGACTAGGTGTTATGGGGATTTAGGGTTAGGGAAGTTAAGGGTTAGAGAAGAAGGGAGATGTGTGCTACTAATATTTTTTCGTGATTAAAATAATACTAAAAGTTGTAGAACAAGAGTATATATATAGTGAGTTACAAGTTCTGTGATTTTTTGAAAAAGATAATATAATTTTGTTAGATTAAAGTGTGTAGGCCTTAGTGGAGAGAAGAAATATATTTGAAGAGGGCGTAGGTAGTAGCGAGGCATGTAAATAATTAATTAAGTCATTGTTGGAGAGTTCCTTACTCTTGAAATAAAGAAATATCTATAATAAAGTTTACTCTGATTAGTAATATAAACCTTCTCAATTTAGTTATCCTTCCTGGCCTAAATACTTTGTTCTGTAAATTCAATCTACAGCAAATCGGTATCAGAGCAGTGACTTCGATAATGGGATGATTGCGCCAGTAACCAATACATAGAGCATTAAAGTAATGGTGGCTTAAATTTCCGCCTTAGGTTCCAAGATATCTTAGGTAATAATCGTCGTGTTAGAAGCCATAAAGCATCATTTCATGAGACATATTAGTGAGTCACTTAAGAAATCAACCCAACAACTCCGGGCCATAGTGGCGACGCTCACCTAGAAGATCCACTCCTAGTCTTTTGACCAGGGGTGGAGACCACCAAATGTGGTGTCTCAAACTAAAGGTGTGTTCTCTAGAGTGGGCCCTAACTACCTTGTGGAACCCTAAAACGCTTCCATTATAGAGAGAACTCGGGTAAATATAGACCTAGTTAGAGGATAAAGAAACTCGAACTCCCAACCTTCAATGAGACCAACCCAGATGGGTGGATCCATCGCGTCGAGCGCTATTTTGACTTATACCTTCTTAGTAAGGAAGATCTCCTAGAGGTTGCAGTGGTGGTGCTTGATGGTGATACGCTGTTGTGGTTTGAATGGGAGCACCGTCACGTAGAGGATTACATGGTAGGACGACCTTAAAGGCCTCCTTCTTCGTAAAACTTTTCCTTCTGCCCTAGGAAGCTTATACAAACAGTGACTTGCATACTAACAACTGCTAATGATGGTGATGTAGTATAAGAGACGATTTATTGAGTTGATGGACCCAATGGAGAGAGTCTCTAAAACTATAGAAATGGACCAATATTTAAATGGGCTAAAGGAGGAAATCCAGGATGAGGTGCGTTTATTAATTCCCTTGAATTTAGATGATGCTATGGACCTTTCATTAAAGGCATGAGAAAATTTAAGGGTTGGGTCAAAGAAATGGTTTGAGCCCAATTCCTCACCAGGTAGAAAACTATACCCTTATTCTAACACCACTCATAAATAACACTTACTCCAACATTACCCCCACTTGACCTATCCCTTCTTCCTCCTCACCATTTTATAATCCATCCAACACCATAAAGACAGCCCAAACACAACCCCCAAAGGATATAAAGCGACAAAGTGAATGTGAGCTTCAGCATAAAAAAGAGTAGGGGCTTTGCTTTTTCTAGGATGAAAAGTGAAACCTCAACCACCATTGTAAATGGCGTGAGTTGATTGTCTTGCTGATGTTTGACTAAGAAGAAGAGAGTAGGGACTTTAGGGAACTCACGGTGGTGGATACTAAGATGAAAACCAACCATGATTCTCTCTTGTCTTTGCCAACACTATCTCTAAACTCAGTGATGGTTCTCATAAATCCGAAGACTATGAAATTACAGGGAACAATCACTGGCAATGAAGTGTTCATAATGGTGGACCCAAGAGCCACCCATTACTTTGTATCTTTTAATGAAGCAAAAAAATTATAGTTACCAATTTCGGGCACAACCAGGTTTGGGGTAACCCTAGGTAATGGTTAAGCAGTGTAAGGGGATAGGTAATGTAAGGGAGTGGTTCTCAACCTATAAGGAATTTGGGGCACACAATGGCTTGAAAATTTGGGAACTATTACAACCAATTGGAAAATACAAGTGACGAAATTCAGGCTTGGGGGAGAAAATATCACTCTCAAAGGAGATCCCTTCTTTATGACGTACTAATATTTCCCTTAGGCAAATGTGTCAAACGCTTAGAAAAGAAGGCTAGGGGTTTTTGAAAGAGTGGTACCACAAGAGGAAGGAGTGAACCCAAACTGCTTGGCAGTTCGAAGAAGTCTTTGAAATGCCACATAGCCTCCCACCACGAAGAGAAATTGAGCACTCTATTGAGTTAAAGGATGGGACAGACCCAATTAATGTTCAACTATATCGTTACCCCCATAGCCAAAAAAATGAAAATGAAAAATTAGTCAATGATATGCTCCAAGCGGGCATTGTTCAACCTTAACTCTTCTAACCCCAGTTCTAGCACTATCTTATTACTTAAGAAGAAAGATGGGTCATGGCATTTATGCGTTGATTATTGAGCGTTAAATAAAAGCACAATCCCTAATAAATACTCGATACCCATTATTATTGAATTGTTGGATGAATTACTTGGCCTGGTTTTGAGAAGAGATGGGTTATTCGGGTCCCAAGTCTTTCAGTTTTGACTTTCTATACTCTTGTTTGGGTCTTAAGACAATTTGGGTAGAAACAAGTGGTTCCAAAATATGAGATGGAAAGGCTCAAAAGCATACCTCTTAAAGTGGAACTAGTCAAAATTTAGGAATCATATTATAAGGCAAAACATTAGTGGTTCATTCAAGATCCTCCTTAACTACCATAATCTTTAAGAGCTACTTGGCTTGGATGTTAGACAATAGCAGGGAAATCAAAGTGCATGCATCTTCCTCTTTAAATATTCAACAACAAACGACAAAGCCTAAGCCCCAACAATTTATGACTGCTTGGGTGTGCGAGTTGTGCCATCAAATGATTGGTTTGGAAAAAGAGTCAAGACAATTCACAAAAGGCTAGGCAAGTAGGGTAGATGGGTTGGGAAAAAGTAAAGCATGTAAAAAAGAAATGAAAAATAGATTTTTTGTTTGTCTACAAAGAACACTTTTTGATTTGGCCCTTAGAATTAGACTTTTCTTTTATTTAAGCTTTGATGAAGGCTGGCCATAACATTAGGATTTAATGTAACATTTGCTTTCTTGGAATGAAATTAAGATTTTTTACGAATTTTATGGTGCCCTTATATGCTTTAGGGATTGTATTTACTCAAATTTACAAACTAAAAATGGACCACTAAGACTAAATGAGCCAAAGTGATCATGAAAGAACATGCATAAACCAAGATGGGTCCCTCTTGCTAGGCCTCCTTAAGCTTCTAACACTGGATTCGCCATCACTTTTGCTAGAGTTAGATTCATGGGAAGAGAGTTTACCTTTGCTTGAGGACTTTTCCTTCTTCCCCGCGATTTGCAACAGCTCGTTCATACGTTCCTTCAGTTCCTTCAACTCGCGTTCCATGCACAAGGCTTTGGCCTCTTGCAAGGTCAAACCTTTTTTGAAGCCTAGTGGCATCTTGTGTGCATCATCACCACTGGAATCCATCATGCTTGAGTATTCTTTGAATCCTCTCAATGAAAGCATCAAAAGTTGATGTAAATCTAGGTATTGAAACCTTAATCTACACAAAGGGATGGAATTAGATATAAAACCCTCTAAAGCTACGCACCGAAGGTTTAAAATCTAGGACAACAGTTTAAGAATTGATTAAAGCAAAACACCCTCAATTCCTACACTTCCTCACGTGAATCTAAAGCTTTAAGCACCAATTCACAGCTCTTTTTACACACAAAGAAAAATAACAAAATCTATAAGTTTATTGAAGAATATATAGAAAATAATCTCCAAATCTGATTTTTCCAAGCTTGGGTGCACATCTATTTATACCCATAGCTTGTGAGTTTCAATCATATTATGACTAAGCCTCCTACTTCTGAAAGGACTCCTAATAAACAATAAGATAATGCCACCTATTTATTACATAATCCTACCAAAACTCTAACACTATCTTATCTTAATTAGAATGTTATCCTACCTAAAAAGATAAAATTACAAATTAACTACTCTAAACCTATTTTATGTGAAGTAAAATACTAAATATCTAATCACATGTGTGTAGCCACGTCCATACCCATGTCATGTCATTTTCCATGTCACTTAAGTTGTAATAAAGCACCGACAAGATGTAATAAGCACCGTTCAATATAACAAGCACCTCCCCTTGTCTTAAAATTTTTCCTCCTTGGTCAAAATTTTCAATCTTCAAAAATTACTCCAAGATTTTAGCTATTGATCAAGGCCTTCCATCAATCATCACCTCCATGGCTTCCACACATTATAGAATCATAAAACCTGAAAAAGGAAAGTTCAAAAACATACCTATGCCTAAAATGAGAAAAACCCTATCAAATGAAATGGGAGGAAACTCATAGGCAAAACTAACTGATTCCCCATGTCCACCAATCCTCATTCACATTTGCATGTTATCATGAACATGCAAATGTTCCCCTTTGATGCACCTAGAAGATTTGTGTCTCCATAAGCCAACAACTCTCCCATGGTAGCATCCTTATTAGATGCTTCAATCAATCCTTCGAAGTTGACATCCTTTATCATATCACTCCATCATCTTTCACGATACCATAAAACCTTATGAACTTCTTGAGATACGTGTGTGAGGAATTATGCTTCTCATCATCGAAGGGATGACTTTTAATAAATATGATAAGTGTCGACTTTAGCTCAAAGTTATTAGCCTCAATAGTGGGTTACACTATACCACTTTGTACCTGATGAGCTCTAGGAGCCTTGTACTTCATTAATGACCTATTGTTGTCATCCCCCAAGAGAAAAGAGGGTTAGAGTGTGTGGAAAAATGTTTAAGACTAAACACTTTATCCGTAGTTGGAGGACTAGAAGGGCTAAGATCAACTTCTTCCTCCTCTACTTGTTATAAACTTTCTCCTGCCCATTAAATCTCTTATAATAGCTTTGATTATGCGCTCAATATTGAGATTCAGTGGAGCAAGTTAATAAGCTAGACTACTTCTTCTTGAGCGCAAAAAAAATTAAAGCTAAGTAGATAATTAGAAAGGACAATCACAAAGAAATAGAAAAATAAAGAAAATAAAAGAAATAAAACTGAACTAGACTCGTAAGAATTGCTAAAGACTCGATACCAAATGCTATTTCCCGACAATGACGCTATTTTATGAGAGAATGGATCGATAGTTGATAATACCCACCAAAAAACCTTGAATTTACCAATTACAAGTAACAGAAAACTAAGGAACCTGATCCATAGGGAATGACTTCTAATAGACACCGACTTTAACAATCTGACTATGAGCTACTCCTAACAAAAGTAGAAGAGGTTGCTAATTCTAATAAAGACTATAAATGCGAGGTTTTAAAATGTCTAATGAAAGATAGGTAAAACGCTAGGGGTTTTAGGATCAAACTCTAACCAAACATGAATAAGATAAAGCGGGAATTTTGACACGAGAAGGAAATAAAATGAGGATCATAAACCAACCATTTACTTATGAACCAAAAACTATGAAATCTACAAAATTCTAAAACAAAACAAGAAAATAACTAAATAAGGATAGGAAAACATGAAATTAAAGTGAAGAAGTATACTAGAAATTACTCATAAATTGAATGGATTCAATGTTAAACAACTTTACTTCAAGGCTTCGATCACAAATGAGAATTTGATGCAAAAGCAAAGGCTAATTTAATTACTACAAAAGGACTACTCTCTATTCTAATTCTCTCTATTTTTCTTTGATTTTTTTGTCTAATTATATCTAATTCTTCTCCCCTTGTAAATTCTTCATAACCCTAATGAGAAGAGTTTGAGAAATCTACAAAATTGCCCAAATCAATTGAAGTTGTGAGAGATTTCTCATAAGAAGAGTTTAGGCTCTATAATGAACTGAGAGGCCATGTAGTTGAAAGTGCAAGCGCCTGCTTAGAAGGAATTTCTTCCTTCTAAGTAGCCTCTCATGTCTTGCTTACTACCCTCTTAAAAGTTTCTAATATTTGAGATAATTTGAAATGAGCGACTACCTGCTATTCCTTCTGAGCGGTTGCTTGGCTTTAAGCGTCTTAAGAGGCCACTTGACTCTTTGGTTGAGCAGTCTCTTAGCTCTTTTCTCGGTTCTTCTACTCTTTAATATTTCTCTTTGCTTCACTTGTGCTTGTGCCTACTTTAATCTTGTACCAAGAAAATGAAAACACGAAAGTAGAATAAAAACACGGGGAATAATGGGATAAACAAGGTAGAAAAATTCATGTGCACTCGTAAGATAGAATCATGCATAAAATAGTGTCAAAAATATAAAACAAGGTGGACACAGGACAAAAGAGCATAAAATCTCCTTAGGAAAGCATAAGTGAGTGACGTAAATGTCACTCATCAATATTCTATAATGATAATTTGTTTTATTATATGCATGAGATCTTCTTTCAATGATAAGAATTATAGTAATAGCATCTAAATGCCTACAATTAGCACTCTTTCTTCTTCAAAGATTTTAAGTAGGATAAACGTGATCATGTATTCTTGTTTGCAGACTTTTGATGTTAGGCTAGTTGAAGATACTAAGATCAAGCATAACAAGGAAAACAGTATCATTCAAAGAGAGGAAAATTAGTAAAGATCAATAACCAATCATGTACAAAAATATATTAAACTTATTAGGAAACTATGTAAGTATAAAAGGACCACATCATGTAAAATGTAAGAATAAGAAAACCAGAAAAAACTTCAACACTTTCTTGAGTGTTATCAGAGCCATTTTGTTCTAGAAATATATCCAAATAAGATGTTCATCGCCTACTACAACTGTTATGTAAAACAATGTTTTCACCCCATAAAAACCCCATTTCCATGAGCCAAGTTATGTAACTTTTAAATAGTTTAACACAAGCAAGTTAGCCCATAAAAGCATAATTCAAAAGCTCATACATTCCAAAAAAAACAACCAGAATTACACAAAAGTGATCTAGTTTAATGCACTTGTTCATCAGTAGAGAGGATGGCTCAACCATATCACCATTGAACCTCCATCCAAAGATGACCACCAAGAGTAAAACCAGTGGGCTCAACGAGATTTGGTTGTTATATCATGGATAATCAAGAATAGTGACTTCAATTAGGTCAATAAATTTCTTGATCGACACTAATAGAGCTTTTGAAGGGCTTAGAGGAAATGTATAGTATGAGAGAGATAGACTCCAAATTTTAACTCATGGTTAAGGACAATACCATAAAACAAGGACCATATTTGATTGAAACATATTATGAAAAACTCGTATTAATCTGGAAGCAGATTGATATGAGAATGCCTAATCCAATGAAGATCCTATAGGATATAGCAACATATAACTAAATAATTCAATAAAATAGATTATACCAGTTTCTTGGAGATTAGAGGATTCACTCGAGAAAGACCTGTGATATCTAGTAAATTATGTGTGAAATTGCACTAAGAGGAATGAGGAGAATCCTCCTCTTCATCAGTATTACAAAGCATTGGCATTAAAAGTGGATTAATCTTGAGGAACTTATTATAAAAGTTATGCCTTTGATGAGATGGTGATAAATATCATCTTAAGTGCACCAATGTGGTGGCACAAAGCACACACATAAAGGCTACTTTAAGTTGGTAGGATACCCAGATTAGTGGTCGGATGAAAAGAGAAAACAAACAAAGATAGTGACAGTAGGTCTCACTTCAAGAAATAATTAATTAGAAGAAGAGGCGAGGAAGAAGATGGAAGAGATGTCCACCACACAACGAGCTGACTTGAGTAATGGGGTGAATTTAGGAACGGTGGGGTGAATTCTAGAATGGTGAACAACTTAAGAGACGAGAGGGAAATGACGAGTAATCTTGAGTTACAAAATATGAAAACCCGAAATGCCTTACATTGGAGTCAAGTTGGTTTTTGTATGACAGCAAAAGAAAATCATGACCCAAAAAAGGAATTTGACCAAGCCTAATGTGAGTGGACACCTTCAGATTCAATCCAAACGTTCCCAAATTGTACACAAGAATAGGCTCAATAAATGTTCCCAATATCATGCTTAAGAATATGCCCAAATACGACACTCTTATAGGGCAACAGATACAATGACATAGGATATGGCAAATTATAAGACAATAAATAAAATAAAAAGCGATCATATCCAGACAACAAATGGAGCTCTATTATCAATTTACAGGATTGGGAACGTGAAATTCTCACCTAATGCCCTTTCTAAATGTCTTTATGTGCCTTATCTATCTTATGAAATTTTATCTATGAGTCACATGGTCAAAGAGCTTAATTGTAGTGTACTAATTTATCCAATCTTTTGTCTTGTACAAGTCATTCAGGAAGGAGAACGATTGGGCATGACACTAAGTGTGCCAGGCTTTATTATGTGGATGAGGTGGCTTGCCATGATAAAGCAATACTTGCTCATAGGATAGTGGAACGCCAAGTTTGGCTATGGCACAAATATTTAGGACATCCTTTTAATGGGTATTTGGATCATCTATTTCCTTCCCTTTCTAAGCAAAACAAATATATTTTTGTTAAACCTATATCTAGGGAAAATGTCATAAACAACATTATAAGCAAAGTAATTCCAGAACAAATGTTCCTTTTTTGTTAGTTCATTCAAACTAGTAGGGACCACCCACCTGAAACAGAAAATTATGGTTTCTCATATTTCTTGTTATTTATTGATGATTGCACTTATATGATCTAGATTTATTTTCTTAAAAATAAGTCTAAAGTGTTTGATAATTTTCTATTGTTCCATACTTTAGTATTTACCTCGTATAACAAACAATTCCAGATCCTTAAAACTGATAATAGGGGAGAATATGTGAATTTGAATATTAGAAACTACTTTTCAAACCATGGTATGGTACCTCAGACCCCTTGTCCATATACCCCTTAGCAAAATGGAGGTTTTGAAAGAAGAAACAAAATACTACTAAACATAACTAGAGCCATCATGATAGAGTCATGTATTACTAAATTTCTTTAGCCATAAGCTATTTCTATAGCAACATACTTGGTTAATTGACTTCCTACCAAAACTTTAGACTACCATACTCCACTTGATAAATTAGCCCATTACATATGGATACCCTTAGCTCTTTCTTTTCCTCCTAAAGTGTTTAAATATACTAATTATGTTCATATCCCAAAACAAAACCTTATTATCTTGATCATTGTGCTATAAAATGTGTATTTATTAGATCCGATGTAACACATAAAAAGTATAGATGCTTTGATCGGAACAAAAAATAAGGTGTTCACTACCTTAGACTTACACTTTCTGTAAACCGAGTTTTTTGTCCTAACAAGCTTGGTAGTCAAGGGGAGATACAAAATAATGACTCCTTAAGTTGATTGTTCATTCTATTATTATCTTTATCTTTTCTATAACAAGCACATCATTTACAATGTAGAGACAAGAAAAAACTTAAACACTTTCTTCCATTTGGAGCAGATTTCAGTTCTTTCTCTATGACAAAGTTGTTGCGCCACATTCAAATCCACCATAAGCAAACGTAATGGACAATCAAGTTTTTAATTGAATTCGCCGCCACGCCTGCAATAAGGTTAGCCGAAAGTTTAAATTGAGGCATGCAAGTTTTTTATATAGGACTAGTAAGCAAGTGATGTAACTAAATGTGGTTGAGAAGGCAGTCAGAGTCTCCATCATATAAGAACGTCAACACTTAATTAGGCCACTATAACGAATATAGTTAGTGCTGCATATACTAATCTTTCTACTTTTGAAAATTACAACGTTACTTTTCTCTGATGTTCTGCCCAATAAACTACGCCTATTTAAATACCAACATGACAACGCTTCATATTCAAAACAAGCAGCACGCCATTAAACCACGCATAGAAGAGCCCTCAACATGTCTTTCCCATGGCTCTGCTTCTTTCTCTGCTTGCTGCTACTGCAAATAAATTTTCATCACGGTAATAACGTACCTTTCTAAATTTATCCATGCATTCTCATGTGTTAGTTAGGAGTTAGGCGAATAATGGCTATTAAGATGGAATTCGAATTGTGTCATTGTCATATAGTTAAAAATAGCAGAGTCGATAACATGTTTAATTTCGTCCTTTCTTACTTGTTTGGCTACAATTCCATTGAATTTTTGTCTATGTTTTGGTTAGAATAATAATACGTTCAATATCAAGTCACCTATGATTTGAATGAAATTGTGTAAAAAGTTGATATAGCATAAGATGGCCTGAACTTTAGTAAAAATATGCTTTTATTGATATTTAGATATAGGTGGTCTTATCTCAAGTATAAGTGTTATTGTATATGATATAAATGGTATTATCTCATTTATAGGTTGTATATCTCAATTATAAAAATAAAATTATAAAAAAGACCTTAGCAAATATAGAAATTATGTTATATATATGAAAATAAAATTATGAAAATGATCTTTAATAACTGTCACGTACTTATGTTAAAATTATTACATTGAGAGTTTAGTTTTTAATTTGAACAGTTCGAATTCTTTTTTTATAAGTTTTACAATACAAAGTCAAAGCCACTAGACAGCTTTGAAAGTTTAATTTCTTATTATATGCTATGAGTAGCTTTTTGCTTGTATTTCGGTAGAATAATTTTAAAAATGGGATTATACAAAAATTTCTAATTTAAACTTAATACATTTTTATAATTTTATATCTATATATGAGATTATAATACATATACATAATACATGTTTTTCTGTATTTTATATCTTCTATATTTCCTATACCTGATATTACTATATATATACCTGAGATCCAATATCCTAATTATATCAAAAATGAATTAGAAAAGTCTCGCATTTATATGATTCATTGGAATAAAGTTTTCTAATAGAATATATGATACAAAAAACAGTATTTGCCAAAGTGTATTAGATTATTAACCTAAGGCTTTGATACCATGTTAAATTTTGCAAAACTCTTCCAATTAGAGTTAGTTCCATTAACCAAGATATATATGGTTACAATTAAGAGTCCTAATCTTATTAGGAAAGCTCAAAGAATAATTATACAATATTTACCTAAAAAAACCTAATTATAAAAATACCAAAAATATTGTATCAAATATTCTATCATTTTCGTTACTCCTATACAACAGTAGATCCAAGCATCTATCATTGCACGCATCATGTGCTGATTAACGATTTGCATAATTTTTTCCAACCGATCAATTGATTTTGACCAATTACAATAACTTTTACTTTTTATGTTATTTATATTAATTTCAAATACTAAATCCCTAGATTTGTTACTTAGCTACCTTTTGAGTGTTTGTTAATTACTTTGTACACCATAAATTTGTCTTTTATTGTGATAAAGACTGACAAGCCCTCCACATGAATTACAACGATGATTAGGAGCAAGTCAGTTGCGGCTAGACTATTACTCCGAAACGTGTCCAAATGCTGAGGCTATAATCAAGGAAGAGGTGACCAAATTATATCATAAGCATGGAAATACAGCGGTTTCATGGATCAGACAACTATTCCATGATTGCATGGTTAAGGTATTGCTTAGTATCATGAACTTAATTGTCTTAATTAATTACTTGATATTATTTCATAATCTAATGAAATTTGTGTGATTTATCAACTGGTCACGTAGTCATGCGATGCTTCAATCTTATTGAACGATGATGAAGTCGTAGGTATAGAATCTGAAAAATCATCACCAAGGAATTTTGGGATGAGAAACTTCAAATATATAAACACAATTAAGGAAGCACTTGACGTTGAATGTCCGACAACGGTTTCTTGTGCGGATATTGTAGCTCTTTCAGCTAGAGATGGTGTTGAACTGGTACGTCATCGAAATCATTTCTAATCATATTCCAAAAGTAGAAATTGTTTTTTGTAGACTAATCTTGCTGAGTGCATTGGAAACTTGTTTAATCAACTTACTTACAATATTTACCCTTATTATCCACCTAAAAATTAAAAGATTATAAGCAAAAAAATAAAAAGCAGCTGGGTGTGTGGAGGCTAGATTTGTGCATTGAGTCGGGTCAGGGTTGGAATGAGTCACATGCAAAACGGACCGGGCTAGCCAAAGAAGATGCAAAACAGGTTGAGTCAGGTCAGGCCGTCCGAAGATAGTATAGTTTTTATCTATAAAGGGTGGTAGTTTACATGTATCACCTCCAATCTTTTGTAGTGGATCATCGATAAGTAAGTGAAAATAATTTATTATCTAATAGTGTTTAAAAGTCTTGAAAACTAATGACTCGCTATTAACCTGACTTAACCCATTAAATTCCCAATAAAACATGATTCTTTAAGAGACCGACTCGTTAGTTCCATTATTAATTAGAAGTTCTTACAAACGGGTTGGTCAAGGGTTTTTGACGAACCCCTTCCATTTGAACAGGTCTAATGCTGACTCTCAGTTTTACCTTTCCACTACTTAACCTAGCCCATTGAAATAAGTGACTGCTATATCCGCTTTGAAATGATTTCTCCTCACTTCTTCCTAATTTTATAATTGGAGTGAATAGCCATAGTTCATGTATGTATAACTCCGTACGTAGAAGAAACCATTTGTTTGGAATAATTACCTAATGGTTGAATTTTATTTGATTTGGTATCATCTAATTGAATTGAAGTTACAAGTTATACCACAGAACACGACCAAAATAAAGGTGTTAGTAATGCCTTCAATAGTCTTGTGATCGTATTCAAATTAAGTGGTAGAACGTGCTCCATAAATTTTAATCTTTTCACTTTTTTCACTGTAAATAGTTGGGAGGACCACATATTAACATGAAGACTGGACGAAAGGATAGCCGAGAAAGTTATGCAGCAGTTGTAGAAGAATTTATTCCAAATCACAATGACTCTATCTCCCTTGTTTTATCTCGTTTCCAAGCTATTGGAGTCGACATTGAAGGCACTGTTGCTCTCTTAGGTATACTTCTATTACTTGATTTATGTTTATGCCGTATTCCCGTCTATCTTAGTTGGTTAAAATTTTTAGAATGGTACCTAAGACTTAATTTGATATTTATCGCTCTTTTTACACGTAAAAAAAATAATCACTTGATTAATAATGAAGCTACCTAATAAAGCACTTCGTATACAGTAATCCTCCTAACGTATATGTATGAAATTGTATCAATCAGGAGCTCATTCTGTTGGACGAGTTCACTGCGTAAACATCGTAAACCGGCTCTATCCTACTCTCGATCCAACTTTAGACCCTGATTACGCGAGATATCTTAAAGGAAGATGTCCAACACCAGACCCTGATCCAAAAGAAGTTGAATACGCACGGAACGACCTCGATACACCTATGGTACTTGATAATATGTTCTACAAGCACTTATTGTATAACGAAGGCCTACTGTTAATTGACCAGCAACTAGCTTCGGATCCCTCCACTTTGCCGTATGTTCAAAAGATGGCAGCTGATAATACATACTTTCATGATCAATTTGCTAGAGCTATGATTGTAATGTCTGAGAACAATCCTCTAGTAAATGATCAAGGCGATATTCGAAAGGAGTGTAGCCGTTTGAATGCTAGCTAGCTAGCTAGCTAACAGACTTGAACTGTAATTGCAGCATGTACGAATCACATGCATAGGATGGTTTCAATTTAGACAACAAAGTAAAATAAAAAAATCATGTAATTGGATGGATTCAAAAGCCAAGAAACGTATCATCATCCGAAATACATGGCAAAGTGAGAAGCTCAGTGCTCAAAGAGCTAAAAGTTTACGTGAAGTATTAAGCTTGCCCAAACTGGTAATATAATAGCATTTTTTAGGTAGACACGAAATCGTGGCTCTCCGCATAGCGGTCCAATGACAAAATAATCCTTACAGGGATGGACCTTGCTTGATCCGAAATTGAGTGTGCAAATACCTAAAATATGCTCAAAACTAAACTCTCAAAAGGCTCCAAATATAAATCGAGCCCAAACCAATCACCTTGGCCCAAAGACAAACCAAAATAATTAAAATCAAGTCATTACGCATTGAGCAATAATGCTTAAACTAAGCATTAGACAATCAAAGACTAAGCCTTGAATGCTCATTTTATGTATCAAACGCACAACAACTCGTCCAATGCCCATTTTAGGAATCCAACACATAACACTTTGGGCGTTTGTCTCTTATGCTTAAAGCGTTTGACGCTCAAATCTTTAGCGCACCCCCAAAAGCGCTCATGGCTCTTCGCACTCCCTTCTTCAGCTAAGAAAAAGATTATTCTCTTTTGCGCATCTGACAGCAAAAAAATTTTGCAACTAGTTGAATTTGAGGGAAGGCTACAAAACATTAGAAGGCCCTATCTTTCTACTTTCTTTCCTCTAAATCAAAACCGCCCTTGTCTCTTTCGGTTCTCTATTCTGTCTTCTTCTTTGCTTTATTCTAAAAGGATCTAAGTCAAAGCTAAAGTGGTTCTCATAGGATGGTTTGCTTCTTGGATACTAGAGGTTAAATCGAGTTAGTGCGTAGGATTAGAGGATTACAAAAATGATACAAGGCAAGTTTTGAGGGCACTTAACTTATTCATCATAGTAGAGCTAAGTTGTTAGCCTTTGGAAGCAATATTAGTAGGGCTCCTTAGTGGCAGTAGATCATTACGGAGAAGTGGTTGGGAATAACAATTGGTTGAGGTACCAGCGCCGCTCCAAGTGGAGTCAGTGGTTAGCAAGAGTAAAGGAGCCTAAACTTCTCAGTCGAGCTACTTCATTCCTAAATGTTGCCTCCTTCTTAGCCACAATACCACCAGATGCAACTCGTCCATCCGCTAATCAAGGCTAATGGAGCAAAGGGACTCTCCAAAGAGATTCTCAAGTATAAAATATTTTCTTATCACAACAAAATGCAATAACTCAATAACCAGCAATTAGGCAAGACCAATAGAGAAAGACCACTACAGATAAAGCAACAACACTAGGGAGTAACTCACCAACTCAAAAGTCAAAAAGAGGAAAGACAGGGGTATGACAACCAACATGTATAGTCTGTTAAGGCAAGGATTCCATCTAAAAGAAATTCATTAGCTCAGGAAATGTTGATGGTCTAGACTGGACCGGTTAGCGCATCCAATTAAAGGGAGAAGGGAAAAAGGTCCGATTATTTTCACATACTAAGCATTGTGACTCTACTTAAATAACCTTTCAAACACAACCAAATACTCTTAAACATCCTTCAATCCTTGCCAATGAGGATCATTTGAAGCAAACTTTGCCTTAATTAAGCAACGAATCATTACTCCTTTCAAATCCAAGCTCAAGAAAGGTACCTTCCCACAATGGTATAAACTAAGAACCCTTTTAATTCTATCACTTTTTCTTTTTATTTTAGTTTACTTCTACTCAATTCACCATCCATCTTAGGTGCTAGTGGTGTTCATCCATTCAAGGGCTTGCCTCTTCATCATAGACAAAGTAAAGAAAAATAAATAAAAAGTGCATAAAGTAAATGCATTGCTTAAGTTAAAATGCAAGGGAAGGGGATTGCATTTGAGTTAAGAAGATATCATTCTAGAGGAATGATTTCTTGAGAATGAGTGCTCAAAATAAGTTTTATGAGCCTTAATCCTAGTGTAGGAAGGATATCATCTATCATATAATAGGTGGATTAAAAAGCATAAATATTAAGGTTTTTGGAGTTGGTCATAAGATTACATCAACGGTGATGCATATTTAGTTAATCAAGACTCATAAGAACATAAACTTAAATAAAAGTTTTCATATAAAGAGAGGATTGCATCTCAATTCAATCATTACATAAAAAAGGTCTAAAACTTGAACCATTGAGTGGATATGAATCACTAGAGATCAAGAGTAGAAGTAAAGGGAGTAGAAGTAAACAAATCAAAAAAAATTAGATTAAGGAGAGGGTCTTTGATTTTCTCACCTTTGAATATTGTTCTTTGATTTGGGTCTGGTTGAGTGTCAAGAGGAGTATTTTTTGTTTTTAAGTAAGGTACAACTTTCCATAAGAGATTCTTAATAAGGTTAAAGGATGATTTAGGAGAATGTAAGGTTTGCAAAATTTGATTCTTTACTTAAAAAAAATTGAGGTATTTATAGGCAAAAAGATTTGAATTTAGAGCGCCATATGCTAACTTTAGGCACCGATCGCAAGCCCTAAGTGTTAAGCACATATGTTGTGCGTCAAGTGTCAAGCGCTCAAAAGGATATCTTGTACTCAAATAAAAATAAGAGTGCAATGTTTTGGCTAGGAGCGCTCTTGAGTGTGCACTCAAGTCACGGTGTTGGACGATAGGATTAGCATATAGAGTTGAAGCTAGGTTGTCGGACGCTTGAACCCTAAGGCGTAGGCGCTATGTTTTGGCATTAGATGCCCTAATTTAAGGAGTTTGACAATAACATATGGCATTAGTACACTGAGAAATTTCTAGCCAAGATTAGTTATTTGGTTTTCTTAAGACGTAAGCATGTATTTCGTGATGTTTATTATTGTTTTTGGACTGATAAGGAATTTGTCTTTGAATGTGTTTGGGCTCTTTTAGGGTAGTTTTAGATTCTTTGAGGAATTTTAGGTTTCAACACACTCAATCTGGAGCTAAATCAGGTTCACCTACAATGGTCGATTCATCCTCGAACCATACATTATAAGGGGAGACACTATTTCGTGTCTAAAGTACCTATGACATCAAATAAGATAGATTTTTATGACTATTCATTTTATTTTTTGGAAAAGTGAAGGCAAAAATGATTTCAGGAAGAAAACATTTTTGAAGGTAGTGATTAAGAAAAACATCTTTTTAGATAATTTTGTTGTGCACACCCAATTATTTTTTTTGTATAAAGAGTGTCTCAAGCTACAAGATAAAAATAATATAAATTAGATTAGATCATGTATCCTATACACATAGGGATGACAATTCAATTCGAATCCAAATCGAATCCAATCTGAAGGAAGAAGTCTAATCCATACCTGTTTAAAAAAACTTCGGTTATGAATCCAATAAAAATACTTCGACTCCGAATAGGAGATGGGTCGGATTCAGATATTTTATTACATCCTACCTGAATATGATTCGAGTCTGATCCGAATGATTAGTGCCCAGGTCAAACTCTTGCACCAATGGTATCATGCTTGTATCATATAATTTTTAAGTTACTTTGTACATTATAAATGAATTATAGAATTAGTAGTAATATTAACAAAAAAAATTGGAAAGAAAAGCAAAATTTAAAATAGATTAAGTTCCAGATCATGAT
This sequence comes from Dysphania ambrosioides, assembly GCA_026401315.1. Lineage (NCBI taxonomy): Eukaryota > Viridiplantae > Streptophyta > Magnoliopsida > Caryophyllales > Amaranthaceae > Dysphania > Dysphania ambrosioides. The sequence continues at coordinate 25,148,936 of CM048661.1, read as the reverse complement.
GGAGGTTTGACAGATTGGATTTGATTCGGAGGTCCAAAATCCCTAATTGGGTCAAAGTCAAAGTCAAAGTCTGCAAATTCGGAGTTGGATTCGAATCTTAGATTAAGATCCATAAACTTGTCAGATCGGATTCGGATTTTACGAGGCCCGCTCCGATTCTGATCCATTGGCATTCCTATATAAACCTAACTAACCTAGTTGACATAAGGGATATTCATGAGTAGGTACCCAAATTTCAAGTTTTGAAAAACACGCCCATGACTCAACGCGAGACATAAGGATAATCAGGTATTCAAATGTCAGGGGTCGGATCACAGGTATCGCATTATGTAAAAAATAAATGATTTTGTCACCTCTGCTAACCTAATGATCATCACACACATTATTGACAACTACTAGGTAAATTATTTCGTTGATTCATTTGAGCTCATGTATAATTTGGGTCCAAGCTAATGAAATATTATAGGTGTTCTTTATATATGCTGAGTAAGATCAGAATCAATGATAGTTAAAGCCAGCAAAAATATCTCTAAACCTTGGACCTTAGACAATACATCAGCTACTATGTTGTCTTCCCTCGCCTTATATTATATCTCGTTATCAAAATCCATAAGCTTCGAGAGCCAAAAGTGCTAGAATGGAGTCAAAATTTTCTACTAAACTAGCCACTTTTAAGCTCTTCTGGTCTGTTTTAACCATAAAATGACTCCCAATGAGATATTTCTCCCATCTTTGTATTGCAAACACCATAGCCAAAAGTTCCTTCTCGTACGATAACTTTTGCCACTTTGGCCCTAGAGATTTGCTAATATAAGCTCCAGGATGATTACCTTGAATTAAGACTACTACAATGCCTCTTTTTCACGCGTGTGTTTCTACTGTAAAGGGCTTGAAGAAATTTGGAATGGCAAGTATTGGAGATGTCGCTAATGCCCTTTTTAACTGCTCAAATGCTTCCTAATTAGGGGCTTACTGACTGTTGCATAGTTTATTACGAACTTCTTGTGATAACCTACTAGACCTAAGAAGCTTCAAAGCTCCTTAGCATTTGAGAGACACGGCTAAGAGCTAATGGAACTAATCTTTGAAGGATCAGTTTCTACCCCCTTTTCAGAAATGAAATTCCCAAGGTACTCCACTCTTCTTGTCATAAAAGAATACTTGCTTTATTTAGCATACAATAATGAGTGTTGAAGCATCAACTGAAATACCTCTTCCAAATACTCCCAGTGCTCATTGAGAGATCTACTATAAACCATAATGTCGTCAAAGAAGACTAGTACACACTTCTTAAGTAGAGGTTGAATTATAGAATTCATCCAATATTGAAAAGAGGATGGAGCATTAGTTAAGCCAAAGGGAATAATAAGGAATTCATAATGCCCCTCATGAGTCTTAAATGTTGTCTTCAATACATCCTCTTGATGGATTCATAACTGGTGATACCCTACCCTGAGGTCTAGCTTGTTGAACACCATAACACTAGATAACTCATCAATCAACTCCTCAATAATAGGAATCGAAAATTTATTCTTGATAGTTATCTTTCTCAATCCTCTGTAATCCACACATAAACATCAAGTACCATCTTTCTTTCCAACAAGCACAACAGGTGATGCAAATGGGCTAGATCTCCTCTAAATAATTCCCTTGTCAAGCATCTCATGCACAAGTTGCTTAATGATATCCTTTTGTTTCAAAGGACACCTATAGGACCATATATTCATTGCCTTGCTTCCTGTTCCCAAATTTATCCTATGATTAAAAGTTCCTCGGTTACGGAGGCAGAGTTGCAAGCTCTTCAAAAATGGAAGCATATTTTCCCTTGAGACATCTCAACTCCACATATTCTTCTTCACGCTCCAATAGTTGTAATATACATGCTGTTATATTTTCTATCTCTCGTATCTCTAGTAATAGAAATAGTTGTGTTGATGCTTCCATTAACATAACTTAAGGGCCTTCTTCCACCAACATGAGGTTTCTTGCACTAGATCTCCTAAGCAACACATCATCACCTTGCATGTTAAATTTCATAGTCAATTTCTCAAAGTCCCACTCAATCGGACCCAACGTACTGAGCCACACCTAACACCATTTCGCAACTTCCTAAGGGAATAAGCATAACATCCATGGTAAATTCATAGCCCTTGATGCAAAAAATGAATTATCTACTGATAGCTTGGCACAACAACTAGTTTCCATCAGTTATTGTTATTGCTTGAGCCCTGAACTCTTCCACCTTGTACCCAAGCTTCTTAGCTAATTGAATGTCTAAAGAATTATGTGTGCTACCCGAATGAATAAGAGCATGCACCAAATACCTTTTGTCATAACCTAAATCCTCAGGGTTTTCATTCAGGTATAGTCATTTTAAGAGGACTATGATTGATGTTAATGGCTTCCTCATGTAATCTAGCATAGTCCACTGCTTCACTTATGGTCTGGGTTTTGAAGGCTTTAAAAAGAGGCCTAACTCCTGATTTTAGACCACCCACAAAGCTTTCCAACAAATATCTCTCCGGTAGGAAATAGTTGTGTTGCATCATGAGTCATGGCATCGCTCAAACTCATCAATATAGTCCTCAACACTCCCCGACTTGTTGCAACCTATTAAACTCCTCTACCGCATTAATACTAGATTCATCTATAAATCTATTGTTAACATCTAGCACAAAATCATGCCATTAAACAGAGTTACGGTTGGCTAGGTAACTCGACATCCAGTACTCAACCTTATCCACCATATTCAAGGATGCTAAATCCACCCATTGATCATCAGGAATTTTACATAAAGAGAAATACTTACGCACTTCTTAATCCATAATCTCATATTGCTGCCATTGAATCTTATAAACTCTAATTTGGGTAAGTATCCAATTTGCACGTTCATCCATCCTTGGAGATCCTCTGTTTGACCCCACATGTGCACTATCCCAAAGGACATACATCATCTTCAAGAGATCCTCTATCTTCTGAGTCGTGGCCACATTATGCTCCTTAACACGCTGCCAGCTGTCATTCTTATTGAACCGTTCTACGAGTAATAGGTGACAACCCCAATGTCTCTGGTCTGCGAAAATGCTCTGATACCAATTGATAAGGTGAGATCCTTAAGTACTTGGACAATGTAGGAATATTGGAGAGAGAATATGTAATCCCCCGAAAAATAGGAGATTTCGATTACATCTTATCGAAAATATTTTCTATGCATTAATATAATACATATACTCTACATATATACATACATATATGTACATACATATTTCCAAAATAAATTGCAAAATATTTTATTCTTTTTAATGAAATCATAAAATTAAAACTCTTTTCTATAAATTATATACTTTTTTTATTTTTTCTAAGAAAACCACTAAGCCTAAACTACCTAAACCTAGTACTACTATTTTATCAAAACTAAACTACCTAAACCTAGTACTACTATTTTATCAAAACTCAACTACCTAAACCTACTACTATTATTTTATCAAAACTAAACTACCTAAACCTAGTATTACTCTCTTATTAAAACTATACTACCTAATCTCATTTATTTCACAAGCTCACAAAACCCTAAACACTTTGTCTCTCCCTCTCCTTGCCGTGCACCCTCAACCGTCGCCACCCAGCCCAATTGTCGCCGCCTCTCCCTTGCAGTCATCCACCACCGTCGGTGAGCCACCGGCCACTAGCCTTCCTTCCTCTTCTTCTTCCTTTGTTTTCTCTTCTTTTCTTCCTTAATTATTATGCCCTAGTAATACATGTTTAATAAGTTTTTATATGATTTTTATATTGATTTTATTATGGGTTAAATTTTTATTGAAAATGTATAAATCTTATATTCTAGAATTTATTTTGTGCATACTACTAGTTTTATAAGATTTTTATGCATAAATATTAATGCCTAGGCATGCTAGTGCCGTAAATTAGAGTTTTTGACACTAGGCTTTTGATTTTCACATAAAATCTTAAATATTTTATGGATCATCTATGTTAAATTTTATGGGGTTGTTATTTAAATAAATTTTCAGATTTTATGATCATATATTTTTGGTATAAAACATTAGTTTTCATGATTTAAGGCTTAGATTCTTATACTAGTATTTGGTTCATGAAATTTTAACTATAGTATGAAATATTTTGTCAAAAATTTAATATTAAGGTAATTGAAATAAATTTTCAGAATAATATACACAAAAGATCATGTTTTAATTGTTGAAGATTTCATGTTTTAAAGTTTGAAAGTATATACAATTAGTGTATACATTAGATTAAGACTATTTTAGGATACAATTAGGAGTAATTTGAGTATACTACATAAAATTCAAATTTTTAGATTTTAAGAGTTATAAAAATAGAGTTTTATAACATATATTTTAATGAGTTTTCAAATAGTACTTGTAGTATTGTGTTGGAGATACTAGATTATGTTTTGGGAGATTTAAAAAGATGTGCTGGAATTGTTTTAAAACCCTAGAAAGATTAGTAGGATTGCTATAAATTTTGGGTAATAGTGTATTGATTTAGGTTGTATAATTTGGTATAGGAGAGCACTTTGTAGAAGGTGCTATCTAGTAAGGAAAGTGACCACCAGTGTATTTTACTCTAGGTACGTACAAACTATGAAGAATGTTACCTTAAAGAGCATGATCTAGGGTGAAATGAAAACTTAGTATCATGTTTAGAGAACCTTTTGGATGAGATTGTTTGGTTATCTATTTGAAACAATTCATGTTCTTTATATTAGGGGCATGTTTTGGTATTGTTTGTGAGAAATCATGATTTATTAAATTGGTATTAATTTGTTAACTAATCGATGAGGTTGTTTATTATTACTCTTTCATTACTGATAGTATGATGGGAGTAAAGGTGAATCTTTTTAAGTCTTAATGACGAGGGTATTTGACTTTGTTTAATAGGTTTAATAGTTGATATTGAAATTAAAGGTTCAAAATTACAATATAACAGAGATTGATGGTGTAACTTTAATGTTTGCATGTGTGTGCTATGGTGATTGTGTATATTAAGTTTAAAAAGTAAATCACGTAAAGAGAAAGAGGATAAGTAATAAAACTCTAGGCTAGTGCACGTTTAGAGTATTGACAATCAGGGTTGGAGTTTCACGAGGTATTATCCGTGGCTTTTATTGGAGGTCGTGTGATCTACGAGTCTCTCTTTTATAATGTTTTAAACTTAAAATTGGGGTTAACTGAGACCTCATCTAGCTATGGTGACGGAGTCGCGCCCGTTTACCATCTGGATTTTTAAATTTTATTTTGATGCTCTCCGATAGGAGTGCATGTGTTATTTATCTTTTGATGTCCTAATCAGGGCATGGGGGAGACAACCTTGTCTATTGCTTAATCTAAGTAAATAATTAATTTATCATAGCAGTTGAGTAAAATGTTGTGTGATACATTCTTGCATGCTGCACGTATTCTTATGTAATTATTATTTCCACCATTATACTTTGTAATCTGTATGTACTCAGCTTGCTGATTATGTGCTTTGTATGTTTTGGTCATGACTTTTGCCTATAAATGACACTGTAATGATCCAATACTTACATTTGTATTATTGAGGAGCAGATTATTGACAGGTATCCAATCAAGCATTTATTCATGGGTGGGTTGAGTGGAGTGTTGTTTTAATTTGGATTTCATAATATGTTACGTTTGTTTGGTTTGATTTTTTACTGTTGGTTTTGGATTTGAGTTGACAATTATTTTGGTATGTTGCAGTAAGGGCCATAGTGGTTCCAATTTGTTATGTTAAGAGTTTGTTTTACGTTTAATGTTATTTCAAAAAGTCTTTTGGTTTTCCACTGCAAAACTCTATTTAATAGCCTTAACGTTTGAACACGTGGCGGTAACATACATGTAGTTTCCTAAATGTTTGATTTTCGGAAAATGGGAATTACCGGGGTGTTACAGAATAACGGAATAAGGGACAAAGACAGAGAACATACATAAATAGAGAAATAAGAAGGGAGAGAGAACAGAGAGAGAAGAGAGAAGATTGAGTAATATTTTCTTATGCCTTTGCACATACACACTTTATATTATATATTGCTTGTAATAACCAACTTTGACATCACTCGGCTAATATTCTAAAAACTTGTAACAATCTTTATTCTAATATTCTACTTCTGTACTACACATCATCATTCTTCGGTATCATATACTCATTTTCTAGTGACGTTGATGGTTCTCCAGCGTTTCCCGACAATACTTGAGATCAAGACACGTTTCGTAAATGTTAGTGACATTTCTATGGATGGGTCTAATAAATTGGGAAAAAAGGGAAAATGGTATAAATGTCAATTCACATTTTATTTGTGGGTGTTATATGAATATTCGGTCATTTAATAACATCCATTGCTGAACACCCTACTTGACATTGACGTCCAACTATTTCCCCATTTTTCGTATTTAATTTACTCTCGCGTGTACTCCAATATTCAGATTTTCTGTAATTCTCAAAGGCTATGCTCCTTTGACGGATCCTATTCCATCTCCTTCCAACCGCCATTGAAGAGGCAAGATCCAATTATTTGGTAAGCCGGTAGTTTGAGTTCCAACTGTCATTGATTTCCCTTCTTTTTGGTATGTGCTTGTACTTTTTTCTTTTAAATTTACAAAAGTTTAAATATTTACATTCGTATTTTTATGTGTTAGGTGAATTCAGGTTCAACCAAAGCTATTACAACTGAATTTGCATATGTTTAATTCATTTCGCTATCACACTCTAATAGAATATCGCTATTATTCATGATTGAATATCGCTATTATACATGAATTGATTATCGCTGCTATACACAAATAGTGAATCTCGCTATTAACATGAATTGAGTTTCGCTATTCTACATAAAGTGACTTTCACTGATACAATTACGGGTTGTTTGGTATAAGATCTCCTAAATTTTGCCATTACAATGTTTTTCTGAAGTTTTGACTCAGTTCTTAAGGAGCTACTAGTGTTAGGCCGATGCGGTCTTGCTCGAATTACCTATCTGTGGGCAGACCCAGTTAGCCTTTATTTCGCTTCTTCTGAGTTGGATAGCGACAACAATATTTAAAACAATAACCGGAAAATTGTGAAATTGTTTGAACCTTGTTGAATTTGAATGTTTGCTATCCAAATTTACAGAAAAATGGAGATATTTGGTATGGATTTAAGTTGTGTCTTGGGATCGCTTCGCCATGGCCAGATGCCTGAAAAAGGCTGTCTTCTGCCTCTAATTTCCAAGCTACTCGGCTATTGTATCGTTGCCGCTTCCACTACTGTCAAGATCCCTCAGGTTTTCCTCTGTTCAAACTTTCTTAATGCTTTCCTTAAGCTCATTTTCTGTAAAACGTGTCTTTGAGCTCTCCTTAACCTCACACCTTCTTTATCCTTCACATTATCTGCATTAGTCTACCTTATCCAGAAGTTATCTTTCTTTGTGGAAATGATTCAGACATGCTTGCCAATAGCAGCAACATTCCAAGCATGAATATCTCTGTTACCAAGACCTCTTTTAGCCTTTGATTTACAGACTATCTCCCATGCAATATTCCCTAGTTTGAGACTGTAATATAATATTTCTGGACCACAAGAAAGCATTAAAGATTTCCTTAATGCTTTGCAAACTCCCTTTGGCAGAACAAATAGGGTGCCCAATAAACACGAATACTTAAAGGAAAAAGTTTATTACATGTTTCAGGACCTCCTAGTTTTGACTCTTGCTATAATCTTCTCCACTAAGGCTTCACCATCAGCTGCTGAGACTATTTTTGAATGAAGAGGAACTCCCAAATATTTAAAGGGAAGTGAGCTTTTGCTAAAACCAGACACTTCCAACACCCTGTTCCCTTCCTCCATTTTCGTAGCACATGTATAATTAATTGATTTACTCAGTTTTGCCTCCGAACTAGAGGAATCAGGGGATAACTTGAAGCCTTGCGACAAAAGGTACAAAGATTTTGACTAAACCTTTCCACCAAAAAATTAATTCATCTGCAAAACAAAAATGAGTGTGTTTCAAAGTTGAGCTTTTGGATGCAAAATCAGGCATTTAACCCATCTTTAATGTCCTTAAAGAAGCTTCATACATATCACAAAAAAAGGAGATAATCGATCACCTTTCCTCAATCCCCTTTTTGAACGAAACAAACCCTTTAAAGGTCCCTTTATTACCGAAGAAAATTGAGGAGATGTAACACAAGTAATAACTTTATCAAAGAAGGCAATGGGAATTTTCTAGTCAATCAACTTTTCTTTCAAAAATCTCAGCTTATTGTTTCATAAGCTTTCTTCATATCCAGTTATATGGTACACCCCTGTGTAGCAATTTTCCTGCAATATTTTCTCACAATATTTTGACTGTCCATTACATAATGCACAGTGTATCTATCTACCATACACATATGCTCCCTGGTTATCAGCAATTAAATCAGGAGAACCTGATGCCGTCCTAGTAAAATCTAATATCATTTCTCTTATGTTTTTGATGGGAGCTGACTGCCTCTTATTATTCTGTCGCATATCACTATCTTATAACTTGCAATTTTTTCTTGCTATTGGTTTCGCTAGCCTTCAAATTGCTTACAAATTGATTATGTCTAATATGTGACAGATATTGAAGATCTTGGAACACAAAAGTGTTAGAGGGCTCAGCGTGGCGGCTTTTGAGCTGGAAGTGATTGGTTACACCATATCTCTCGCATATTGCCTACATAAAGGCCTCCCTTTTTCAGCATTTGGAGAATATGGGTTTCTATTGGTGCAAGGTACTATAACTTCACTTTGGAGTCCTTGTGCCTAGAATAAAATTATTTCTATGTTTTGCCAATCTATCCCCTTGCTTTACATTAGATAAGTAACCTTAGGAGCATGTTTTCTTGGAGTTAATCATAATAAAAGTCAAACTAAAGAAATTGAAGGTGAGAGGAGATTGTTGTGAGGGGGATGGAGTTTTGTTGGGGTGATGAGAAGGGGGAACTAATACTCACATCTAGAGGGTGTAATAGATAGCCACCACCACCCTAGGGTAGACATTGCTCTCATAATCAATCTCTATCTCTTTATAATACCACCACTAACTCATCAATGCACTCACATTTCTTTTGGTTTTGTTTTACTTCTGCTACCCCTTTACCTTAATTCAAGTATGCCCTTAGGATAGATAATTTGTTTTACAGTATATTTTCTATCTTGCCATTGTTGGTGACTATGCATTTGACATTTCAATCACTTTATATGGAATTTGATCCAATCAATATTTGATAAAAAAGTTCACACATAGGTCACTCGGAATTTCCGATAGTAGTATTTTTTTTGTTTGTATTTGGAAGAAAGTGATTTGGACTAAAACATTTACATGAATTTTCATATAAAGCTAATTATAAGCAGCATAATAGAATATGTCTCCCAAGACTCCAACCGATAAAATATCGATGTTAGCTAAATGTCCTACATTTTTTTTAATTATTTTTCCAGCTTTCACCTATTGGATATTTAACACGTTCCTCCTTACAAGTTTTTTTTTTTTTAATTTTTTTTTAATTTCTTTATTTTGTATGCTTTGATGTTGTTGAAGTCAAAAGCTTAATATCCATTAAACTTGAATTACTTTATTTCTTCTTGCAGCTATCATTCTTGTTGGAGTAATCTACTACTTTTCACAACCTGTGGGAACTTCAAGATGGATGAGGGCATTGTTGTATCCTTTATTCTCTAATTTGTGAAATTTCCTTCCCGTCTTATAATAATATTTCTCAACAATTGTAACTTAGATATTGTGGCTTAGCACCAATAATTTTGGCTGGTAAAATTGATCCTATGCTTTTTGAGGCCTTATATGTAAGGAAGATATCCTTAAATGGAGCCTTATTTTCTTTGATTTTTGATATGTCAATTATTGTTGTATGTATGTTCTTTTTTAATTTGCCATCTTTTTGTTTATTGAATGCATACTAATTTTGGAACTAATTAACGTAGGCATCACAACATGCAATATTCCTATGTGCAAGGATTCCTCAAATATTGAAAAACTTCAGTGTAAGTTGAATATTAGAGTTAAATTGTTGAGGATGATAATTTTGTGCTTTGTTTTATTATCTTCTTTTGAATCCTCTTCGTATTGGTCAATATTTTAACATTATAAGAGAAGTTGAGGGCTTGAGGCTATAGTAGTCTTGGAGCCATGGTATAACTCATTAAGTGAAAGGCGAAGGAAAATGTCTAAACAAAGCAAGGTTCAAAGTACAATATTTAATAATATGGAGTAATAGATATATGTGCTTAGAATAATTCCAAAATAAGTGGACATAAGACAATGAATTTTCAGAGCCAGACAGGGAGACATCTTATTTATGTCAAGACAGAAAGTAAGGAGGGACTCTCAAGTTTTTATTGAAATTTACTTAAAGCACATTAATTTAGTTGGTGTTAGAAGACGCTGTCTGTACCTCCAGTGCTTTCAGCATCTTAGGGTGTTTTGGGACAGCTTTGGAATTCACTTATTACCATTGTAAGATCTATCATTAGGCTCTATATTCATCCCTTGGTAATATTGCAATCTTCCTACCTCCATTCTATGGGCTTTTGAGTGTATCAAGGGGGTTTATAGCTGGCTCTAGAGCGCCTCACTGGTGCTATAGTATACAATGCAAGAATTGGCTACTTATCTGTTGAATGATTAGACCTAATTGAACAAACAGTAGGGTCTTTGGTCAAAGGGGATAAAGGCTTTAACTCTTCCATTTTCATTTTCCTGAAGCTAACTGTTTTTTACATCAGCGTTGCATACTCATACCACCATTGAAACTCAGAGGCAGTAATTTGTGTACCCAGACTAACAACCTGATTATGAATATGGTCCATGTTTTATATTTGGAATTAAGTTTTCCAACCCTTTTGGTTACAAGCTACAGTAGTAGACTATTCTTCAGGATGCTAATCTTGGAATGAAAATCCACATTACTGTTGTTATTGACCAGACCAAATTGGGAACTTAGCATCACACCAACTTATTGTCTCAAGTTACAAAGATACTTCTTTTGCTAGTATTTTCATGCTAATTAGATTTCTTTCTCTTAATTGTTAATCCTAGATATGGGCTTGGCATTTTGACGCCTGTCTACTTAACTTGCAGAATAAATCTACTGGCGAACTTAGCTTTCTTACATGCTTTATGAACTTTGGCGGCTCCATGGGTGAGTACATACATGGGTTACTAAATCTCTCTTTTCATTGAGCATTATGTTAGATATGTGTTAATCTGATTGCTGCTTTCTGTTTTCTAGTGAGGGTATTTACCAGCACCCAGGAGAAAGCACCTACGAGTGGTATCCTTGTTATTTATCTATTTGTTGCAATGTTTAAAGTATTTAGATTGATTATGCTGTTATTTATATAATTAGTGAATGATTTGGTTCAATGCGATTTATGTCTAGTGCTCGTCAATTACCATACCCTACCTAAGCTATGGAAGTTAGTGTGCATTGAGGAATAGGGTACTTCAATTAGAATCACTGTCCAGACCATTTACATTGTACACTTAAAAGTATGGACAGCTCGTTAAGTTTGGCCTTCATTTTGACTTCTTAAGATTGATGTAATAATCTGCATCAGATAATTCAACTGAAAAGCTTAATTTAGCTTGTTTAGTTAAATTCCTAACATGTGCTGGTTAGGGTACATGTAAATATATTTAGCTTTTCAATATGTGAAAGAGGGTCAGGGAGTGTGAGTGGTTCTTTCATTATTTAAATGAATATATCATTGTTATTGTTTAAGCTATGGAGGGGAAGAATCACTTATATGCCATTAATCTGTCTTTGGGATTCAGTGATGGTAAAAATAATAAATGATAGCTTTTTTTTGAAGGATAGGCCCTATGCCATAATATGTAGGTGTTACTTTCTCTTGTGAATTATACATGGAATCTATTTTCTTGTTTTTTTTGATGGGGATTTCATTTTATGGGTTCATGAGTACATTTATCTTTTGAATGAATTATGAATTTCATTGTATTTGTTACTTAAACTCTTTTATTCACCTTAAGTTTCCATGTGATGTATATTTTAGTATGGAAGTACTAGTTTATACGGCTTTTCAAATGAATCACTTTTGGACAGAAAAAGGATGTGTTTGGTTGGGAATGGTTTTAAGCTCTAAAGGGCAGGATTTCAGATTTGAGATGGTTATGAAAATACGTATTTTTGTGTTTAAAGGAAGGAAAATAAAATGCTGAGTTTGTAAGGATTACTCACTTGAACAAGCAGATGTGTTTGTGAGGATTACTCACTCAACGAACTGATTCGTAGGACTTAGGCAAGGATTACTTGACTTAACCCAAAGAACTGCCAATTTCCACGGAAGGATTCCTCACTTCACCACTTAAACTCTTCAAGATTATCTTGGAAATACTTAGACAATTTCTCACTGAAATTCAGTCTAAAGAAAAATGCTTTCATTTAAAATTCCAATATGTCTAAAACATTACTACAAGCTGCCTTTTTATAGCTGAACGTGCTCAGCTTAGAAGACGAAAAAACACTAGAAAAATGAAAAGGCATAAAATGATTACTAGCCCTATTAACTACTTAATTATTAGAAATACTAATAAAGTCGGTTGGAAGTTGGAAAAGAAAAGCTTGGTGTTAAAATCAGTTCCATAACTTCAATGCTTCATTGATCAGCTCATTAACATTGTAAGTCCCTTCTTAACAACCCCTCTCTTCAATACTTGGACTTAAAAGCGAGTAAAAGCCGGTAACTTCCCTTTAAAGTGTTGTTCAATTAATGGGCAGCCATAAACTCCTTCATTAAAGCTCATCCAAGTTCATTAAATGACTCTCAAGGGCAGTAACGCTAAGCCTTGAAATGAAAGGACCATGGATTCCAAAGTTATTTATAACTTGGTCTTCAAAGGATTTAGCATAGAGCACTTCTCTTGTGTCAAAGCCCTGACGTGAATTTTCCTTAATTGATGCTTCAAGGTCATGACTGGGATCTCATGGTCTTTACTTGGAATCTCAAGGTCATGATTGGGTATCTTAAGGTCTTAATTTACATCATCCTCCTTTTCTTCGAAAGGAGTTGTCCTCAACTCATCATATTCAAAATATGGGGACAAATCACCTATGTTGAATGTCAATGAAACTCCATAATTGCCACCCAGATCCACCTTGTATGCATTATCATCGATCCTTTTTACGATCTGAAATGGACCTTCAGCCTAGGGCATTAGCTTGTGTTTCCTTTGCTTAGGAAACCTCTCCTTTCATAAGAAACCCCACACAGGATCACCAACTTCGAGTTTCTTCATACTTTTCAAGTTCTTGTTGGCTTGTTTCTTGTAAGCTTCATTTTCCTTTTCAATGTTTCTCCTCACTTGTGAACATTGATCACGAACTCCACATGCTCTTTTGTTGTACCTTGCACTAGCTTATCGTTGGGGAGAGAAATGTAATCAATAGGCACATATGGATTCACTCCATGCACAATCTCAAAAGGGGAATACTTTGTTGTTTTGCGTGGAGTTTTTTTGTTTGTGACTTCAGCATATGTCAACTTTAAGTCCTAATTCTTCCCTCCTTTACTAACTAATGCTCTAAACAATGAACCAAGGATTCGATTCACAACTTCAGTTTGACTATTAGGTGATGGCTTGTTGAAAACAACTTGTTGCCCACAATTCTCCACAGTGATTTCCAAAAGTGGCTCAAGAATTTTGTATCGCGATTTGAAACAATGGTTCTAGGCAAACTATGTAATCTAGCCCCATCATTGAAAAACAATTGTGCCACATTAAATGCATCATCAACCTTGTAAGCAATAAAAATGTGCCATTTTTGAAAACCTGTCAACAACCACCATAATTGAATCTTTACCACGTGTGGTTCTAGGTAATCCCGTGATGAAGTCCATGTTTTGATATTCCCAAGGTCTCTCGGGGATAGGTAAAGGCTTGTATTCTCCTCTATGGAAAGTCATCTTAGCTCTTTGACAAGTAGCACATCTTGCGAACCCATGATGCACATTGAATAGCATCGTAGGCCAAAAATATTACTTTGTAAGATTTTCAAAGTCTTTTGTACATATGTGGAGCAAGTCCTCCTCCATGAGCTTCCTTGATCAAAAGTTCACGAATAGCTCCCTTTGAAATACAAAGTTTGTTCTCTTTGAAAAAGAACGCATCCACTAGGACAAACTACCCATAAACTCCATTTTTGCACGACTCCATGATCGTCTTGAGTTCAAGATCATTCTTATATGCTTCTTTTGTCATTTCATAGCCCAACACCATGGCTTCCATTACTTTAAGAAGAAAATGCCTCATCGACAACGCATTAGCCACAACATTGCTCTTGCCCTTTTATTTAGCCAAAAAATTAAAAGATTGAAGGAACTCAAACCACTTCGTATGTCCTGAATTCAACTTCTTTTGTCCATGAATGAAACGTAAGGATTCATGATCAGAATGTAATATGGATGGTTAAGGTCTCGAATAAGAGATCAATGATCTAAAGCTCAAACCATTGCATAAACCTCCTTGTCATATGTAGAATAATTCAACTTCCCTTGACTTATTTTTTTGCTAAAGTAGGCTATGGGCTTATTACAACAACTCCAATTTCCTTGCCACTTGTGTCACACTCCACCTCAAAAGGTTACGTGAAATCTGGTAGTGCAAGAATTGGTGTTTAACTCATCTTTTTCTTTACTAGCTCAAAGGCGTCTTGAGCCTGCAGAGTCCATTGATAACTGCCTCTCTTCATGCATTCAGTTATGGGGGCCATAAGCGTGCTAAAATGTTTAATAAATCTTCGATAAAATGAATTTAAACCATAGAAAGAACACACCTCAGTTATGGTTTTTGGAATAGGCCATGAAGAAATAGCCTCCATTTGCTTGGATCAACTTTTATTCCATTTCCCAAAACAATATATTTAAGAAACACAATCTCCAGCAACAACATAAAGTGACATTTTTCAAGTTTCCCATACAACTTTTGCTCTCTCAAGGCCTTGAAAACGTCTTCAAGATGTTTCAAATGATCTTCATCACTCTTCCTGTAGATTAGGATATCATACAAGTATATAACAACAAATTTTCCTAAAAATGGTCTTAGGACCTCATTCATAAGTCTCATGAAAGTACTAGGAGCATTTGTCAACCCAAAAGACATGACAAGTCATTCGTACAAACCATGCTTTGTCTTGAACACTGCCTTTCATTTATTTCCTTCTCTCATTTGAATTTGATGGTAGCCACTTCTTAAATCTATCTTCGAAAATACTCGTGTTCCACTCAATTCATCTAATATATCATCAAGTCCAGCAATAGGGAACCTATACTTAATGGTTATGTTGTTCATAACCTTACTATCAATGCACATCCTCCACGTACCATCTTTTTTAGGTACTAACAAAGACGAGACATCACGCAGACTCGTTGATTCCCTCACTAAGCCCATTTGAATCAACTTCTCAATTTGTCTTTGTAACACCTTAGTCTCCATGGGGTTGCATCTATATGGGGATTTGTTTGGAAGGGTTGCCCCTGGGATCAAATCGACTTCGTGCTCAATACCATGAATTGGGGGCAGTCAAGGTGGTAATTCATTACACATCCTCATACTCCTTAATCAACTCGGCTAATCTAGGGTCTTGTTGGACAAACCCTTTGTGCTCCTCTTTACTCCAATTCAAAAATTCTTCTTCTTCTTCATCTTCATCTTCCAAAGAATTCTCAAATTCTTTCAAAGACAACAACAAGATCTCCTTTGGTTCCGGTTTTGGCTCTTTTGTGGTGGTAAGGGGTGTAGAATCTTTTTGCAGCCTTGGTGAGTGATAGTGTAGGTGTTTAATAGGCCATCCACTGATTTCCTATCACTTTGGCACAATCTCCCTAACAAAATATGGCAAGCATCCATGGGAATCACATCATTCACAATTTCATCAACATATGAACCAATCTGAAATTTCACAAGGCATTGTCTAATAACTCTTGTACTCGTGCTTTTTTTCAAGCCAGCTCAATTGATATGGGTTAGGGTGTCTAGTGATTTTCAAATCAAGTTTTTTCGTAAGATCACTTGCTACTATATTAGCTTCACTACCGCTATCAACAATTAAATTACATACTTTGCATTTGGCTAAGAAGACACTCTCCCTTTGAATAGGAGTTTCTTCAACCTCTACTTGCATTTGAAGTACTCTTCGAAGAACTAGACTGTTTTTCTCTGGAAAACAGTCATCCACGGGGTCTTCTTCCTCGTTTTCATCATTAGAATCTTGGGATTCTTCATAATTTGCAGCATCTTCTTCCTCCTCTTCTTTACAAGGAAACGGTTGAGTTATTATATTCTTAAGCTCTCGTATGGTTAGAGCTCTAGCATTGGACAGTCCTTGTAATGTCCTTTATCATGGCACTTAAAACACACAATATCACTCAAATCTCCATCAATTGCAACAGACTTGCCTTTCTCCTTTTTTGATGTTCAAAGAAAAGGGATTCCTTTGAAGTGACAGGATTAGGGCGTTTTGAGAAGGGATTCAAAGGCTTTGAAACGGGATTTGAAGGCTTTTCCCTTCTCCTTTGAACATCAAATTTCACAGCAAGTTTGCACGCCTCATCAAAGGTGAGATTGGGTTGCACTTCCACCTTTTCGAATATGCCAGCCATAAATCTCCCCAATTTGAGTTCTTCGTTCTCCACAATTTCGCAAATTATGGACAGCTTTTCAAATTCCTTTATGTACTCCTCCACAGTGCCTCCTCCTTGATGTAAAGTACTCCACTTTGCATACATGGATTGTTTGTAATTAGAAGGAACAAATCGTCCCCTTAGCTTCTTCTTAAGTTTTGTCCATGTGAAAATACAGGCTTTTCCATCAGATTCTGTCTTTCTTTGAATTCCTTTCAACCCAATTTCAGCATACTTGCTATCTTCACTTTAGCAATCTTGTACTTGTGTTCCTCCTCTTGAACATCTTCGAAAGTAATGTTCAATAGATTGTTCCCATTCTATGTACTTTTCGGGATTAAGTGTATCAAGAAAGAATTTAAAATCAATTTTGAGACTTTTATCATCAATCGTAGAAGTATTTTGATGATTTGCTTGCTCCTCATGCATTAATAAACGTGTCATCAACGTCATCATGTTATTATAAAGTTGCTCATTGGTTTCCAAGAGTCGTTATTGGTTCTCTTCCATAACACGCATTCTTCTTTGGTCAGGTGTTTCATTTTGGTTTTGATCCATTTGGAATTGCTTCCCCCTACTTGGCGCCAAATGATGTATATTCTAGTATGGAAGTTCTAGTTTATACTGGTTTTCAAATGGATCTCTTTTGAACAAAAAAAGGATTTGTTTGGTTGGGAATCGTTTTAAGCTCTAAAGGACAGGATTTTAGATTTGGGATGGTTAAGAAAATGCATATTTTTATATTTAAAGGAAGGAAAATAAAAATGTTGAGTTTGCAAGGATTACTCACTTGAACAAATGGATATTTTTTTTGTGAGGATTACTCACTCAATAAACAGATTCGTAGGACTTGGGCAAGGATTCCTCGACTTAACCCAAAGAACTACCAATTTGCATGGAAGGATTTCTCACTTCACCACTCAAACTCTTTAAGATTAACTTGGAAACACTTAGATAATTTCTCACTGAAACACTAGAAATGAAAAGGTTTATAATGATTATTAGCCTTATTAACTACTTTAATTATTAGAACTACTAATCAAGCCGGCTGGAAGTTGGAAAGGAAAAGCTTGGTGTTAAAATTAGTCCCATAACTTCCATGCTTCATTGATCAGCTCATTGACACCATAACTCCGTTCTTAACAGCCCCTCTCTTCAATACTAGGACTTAAAGTTGGTAACTTTCCATTAAAGTGTTGTTCCATTAATGGGCAGCCATAAACTCCTTCATTAAAGCTCATCCAAGTTCATTAATTGACTCTCAAGGGCAGTAACTCCAAGCCTTGAAATGAAAGGACCGTGGATTCCAAACTTATCCATAACTTGATCTTCAAAGGATTTAGCTAGGAGCACTTCTCTCGTGTCAAAGCCCTGATGTGAATTTTCCTTGACAGGTGCTTCAAGGTCTTGACTGGAAATCTCAAGGTCTTGATTCCATCACCATGTTGATATTTATGATACGAAAATGGATTTGATGCTTGATTCTTCTTATTGTAACAAAACCACACAAACTTAAAATGGCATCGCTTGACTCTAGTGCATGTGATGCAGAGCAAGGCTTGTGTTCTTTTACTTGGTTTGCATTTGCTTAGATTTTAGCTAACATTTTTTACCATTCACTTGTGTTCGTTTTTCGTATTTTAAGCTTAGCTATTTTCTTAGTTGTTTTCCTAATTGGAGTAGGATTTGAATCCAAATCCTAACTGGAGTAGGATTTATATCCAATTCCTAGTCGGGGTAGAATTTGTCTCTGATTCGTAGTACATATAGGATTTATCTCTAATTCCTACTAGGATTTGTGTTCAAATTCTAGTAGGCGTAGGTTTTGTCTCTAAATCCTTGTAAAAGTAGGATTTTTTATATTCTTATTAGTTTAGGAGTCCTTTTCCCGACTTTTGATTTCAATTTGTATTCGGAGTCTTTTAAACATGTGTTTGGATTGATTTAGGAGTCTTTTAGGCTTGTGCCTCTTTGCCTATATAAAACATATATCATGAATAAAAATAGGTTTAGGTTGTTTATTGGATTGATGAACTTGGGCTATGGTTGTGAATTGTGTTCATCTTCTAATTGTGATTAAGAAATGACCCTCTAATCATGCGAGATTAAAGTATATACCATTCACTTACCCATCCATGTTTTCCCATCTTTGTTACGTATCAGAATGTCTAGCTATCGATAATATGGAGGTTTATTGACGGTGGAATGGAGACACATAAACTCTACTCAGTCTATTTCTCATAATACTCAAAAAAGGATCAACTACAATTTATATATGAATCACATGCAAGATGGAAGATAAGGAATTTGAAAAAAATATGAACATTTCCATAAATGTCAATATGTCATGATGCTTGGTTCGACTACAGTCTTGATGGAAGTGAAAGCGAATGTTTGTTACCTAGAAACACAGAGATAGGTAATGAGGTCGAAGTAAGTATTTGGCCCTGTATTTTTTTTTATGACCATGTTTCAAGAAACCTTGTAGCCTAAGGTTGTTTAAGTCCTTAGATTCAAGTACCTATGGTAACAGAATTGGTTGAGTTACTTTCCTTTTACTATGATACTTTGGTTACATTTTTAGAGAAGGTGAAATGACTCGAATATGTCATAAACCTATAGGGTGCATAATTACGAGAGTTTATAATGTGGACTGGAAAAATGCTTCACCAATTTGTTGGGGATGGCACATCAAAATTATTCAACTTTGGTAGACTTTAAGGCATATATTAAAAAAGAAAGTCAACCTTGTGAGTGCCTAGGGTTTTACCATGAAATATGTTGAATCTTATAAGGCTTTCTAATATTGAAAATCACACGAATTACCTGATTTTGTCATTTGGAAATGGAAATCCATAGAGAAAATCTTCCTATGCGTGGTAGGACCTTATGAGTCAAATGTATTTTGAAGAATTTGTGGATTCTTAAGTTATGTTGGGATAAATGGAAATACAGACAGTGGGACCAAAAATCTAAATAGTCTCAAACAGGGATGGAGTGTGCAGTAGGGTAGGGAGATGATTTGGGGAAACTGGCAAGAGCATGCTAAACAATTTGAAAATATGCATTGAAAGGATTAGATTGATGTATTGAAGAGATCATTAATCAGCTCAAGGTTAGGCCTCTATTTTTTAAAACACAATGTCTTGTGTGAGAAAATATATTCTTGGTTCATGTAGCCAACCCCATCTCATTGGGATTAAGGCTTGGCTTTGTTGTTGTTGTTGTAATGTTTTCTATAAAACTGTAGCATTCACTACTGATGCAGATTATGTCACTGGCTTGGTCTTACTGCCCCTAAAAGTGTTTGACTCAATGCTCTTTGTTTAAAGTATGGCTTGGCATCACTCAAACCCATTATTGGTGTTGGTTTGAGGATTGTTATAACCTAATTAAACCACCACTAAACCCTCAAGGTGAAGAGTTCACATGTTCAAGAAACTGCCACCTAGAATTCAATTATTAATTATTAATTATTAATATGCTACAATATTTTTGAAAAGAAACTGCCACCTTCTCTTCCGTGTCCTCGCTGCCATGTTCCATGTTACTTTCCTTTCCTCTTCCCCTTCGCTGCCCACCTCTGATGTTCTGATATCAAAAATTGTTGGGTCACCTTCATATTTCCTCCATGGAAATCATCGGTACTTAGAGATATCTTTTACTGTCTGAATTTCAAATCTGGGGAGAGAGGTGTTAAATTGGAGAGATGGGAAAGATGGGAGGAGGAAAGAGGGACATTGAGGAGGTGGTACTATGGTGTGGGAGAGATTGACATGGAGTCTTAGGAGGAATTATATGAGACATTATAAATATTACTTTCAGATTTAAATACCATTGTAATACTACCTTTAAAAAATTAGATATGAATCTAGATATGAAATTTGATGGGCTAGGTTTATACGAGAATTTTGTTTTGTTTTTTTTAATTTTTTGGGCTGATGGGCAGTGCAAGAAACTCAAATTAATTGGATACGGGTTGGTTTTAACCCCAGTCGTACTCGATACGTACCCTGCCGTACCCATAGTCAATCACCCGTACCCGGGGTCTTGGAGACGTACCCGGGCCGTACCCCGTACGTACCCGTATCGGGTACAGGGTGTTTTGGCATACCCGTACATCATAGGTGAACCTACTCTCTGTTTCTGCTTCAGCTATAAGGAATTAAAGTGGAGTGGAAGTTTCATGGCTTTGCAGCCTGTGTTGAACAAGTTATCTACCTTTCTCAAGTTGTTCATGTTGCTTCTGTATCACAAATTAAGACCGGACACAATAAACCCATCTACTAGTTATTTCTCAGTAGTGACTGGTTAGTGGTTTTCAACACTGACGCCTATCACAAATTATCTAGTTCATTTCAACATTAAGGACCTTGCACTTTTGACAGTCGAAGGATCATGTTAACAGTCGCTAGTTTTTCCTCTTTCCTAGTTTCCTATGGTTATTGTACGTGCAACTCCAATTAGCTTAACTTTCCTCTTAGGTTTGCTGTACTTGATATTTTAGGATCATATATGTGACCATGTATTATACTTTTAATTTTCATGGCTTGAATTCATTTCGTAGTTGTAAAAGAAGTGTTTTGAAAAATTGGCACCCTCAAATGCCTCAGATGTTTCAGTGGCAGCTGACTAAGAAACGAGCCTTGAAGCTGTTCCTTACAATAACTAAGCGCATTTACAATTTTTATTGAGTTTTCTTTAATCTTTCTTGGTGTCTAGAAGTGTAGAAAAGTCCATAGATTACATCGAAATTAACAAGTATGAGATCACCTGCATCATTTTTCACTATGGTCTTTATAAATGACTTCAATGTATTTGAATAAGTGTACTTTTGTTTTCTTTGGTGGTGACATTATTGGCGCCCTTTTTAATCTGGATGTTTGTTTGGATTCTTCTTTATGCCTTCTTACTGTCTTCATTGTAATCTAAGACTCAAGTTCCATATCTGCTGCCTTTATTATTCTCTTAGTTTCTTTTGTTCAAAATCTTTAATTCCTTGACTCTTTTTTAAGTTGTGATGGGAGCTATCCTTGGTGCCACAACAAACGGTACCTTGTTGAGCCAGATAATTGTGTACAAGAAGTCGGAAACGAAGAAAGATAAGAAGGTCCAGTAAAGAACTATTCTGTTTCTGAGAATGGAACACTATGGCTGTAAAATGTCAATGTTGCATTTTATAGGAACTAATCAAAGAGTTTTTTTTTTTTTTTTGTTAAGCAACTTTAGCTGTTATAATCTCTAGGTTTTATTATATGTTTACAAGATACAACACAAGTTTGGTGCAAATATGATACTTGTGACGAGAAATGTGCGATAATCTCAAGAACGGCTGAGTTAGTTCTTGTTTTGTAGCTTAAATTTTATCTACTTTTAACTGTTTAAAGCGATCTATAATCTCAAAACTCTCAATACTACTGAGCATGAGAATAATTCACAAGTTGTACAGTAATTTTTTTTAATTGATTGACTTTGATCGTTATAACAGATTCTCCAGCATTAATATAGGCCATAGTGTTGTTCTAGGCTACAATTGCTGTTTTGCACTTGGTAAATATGTACGAGTAGGATGTCAAAATTCTGATGTGACTCGCGAAGCCTGAAATCAATATGAACTCGACTTGTTATGACCCGAAAAGTGAGACTTGTAACACGACTCAATCAGACATGAAGTCAATCGGAAACCGATTTTTTAGGACCCAAACTTGATCTGCGTTTGACCTGAATGTGACCTTACCGAAGACAACCTGAAAGTGAGACCTGAATATTGACTTGACTTAAAGACAACCTGACCAATTAATGACCCAACCTAATAACAATCCAAAATTGATTATATGAAGATGCGATGAATAACTATTATGGCCTAACTGATAACGACCCGTGATCTGATTTTACCAACCTGTTAACAGTCTAATTATGTATGACCTAATTTTACTGACTGTTTTTACCTGATTTGAGATAACTTTAAAAATATACTTTCATATTAATTTCAAAATGTATTTTATGAAGCTAACAAAGAACTTTTAATAGACTTTCTACATATTTTGGCCCCACCTAACCTAACCTGGAAAAGGTCAAAGTGACTTAGTTTAGACCCGATTTGATAAGACTTGATTCGATAATTTTCGATCAACATTTAACTGTAGATATAATCATTTCTATTCTGAAGGCTTGAGAATTTTTCTAGAGGAGCCTTATAGTCCTAAAAGTTGCGTATAAAAGTTGCGTTATGTATGAATTATTTTAATGAAGTATGTCTATTAAATCTTCGTGATGCGAAACAATCCATTTAGAAATCGATCTGGATTGACCCAAATCGATTATGACCCAAACTCGAAATCTACTTGAACAAAAAATAACCCGCTATAATATGTCTAAAAATCAGATTAACTTGAATAGATCACGATTCGAAATCGGAACAACCTACTATAACATGTTTGAAATCGATCTGAATTAACCCGATTTGGACATTATACCAACTTGAAAAAAACCCGTTGTAGACTGTAATAGAACTGATCCGAGTGGACTTGAACCGAACATGACTGACCTAAACCCGACAAAGTAAATAACCGATTTGACTCAATCCAATAACGATCCGACCCGACCTGACCCAACTCGAAAAACACAAATTTACTCGTTTCACCCCGATCCGATGAGAACTAACCCGCGATTAGTCAATCCAGAACCGATCCGTGATTGACATCCCTATACACTAGTACTTGTTGAAAAAGTTACAACATAATACATTACTTTACTAATTAAGACGAATCTAACAAAATTAGACGAATCTAACAAAATTGTGCAGAACCCTTAACAAAGTGAAATATTTTGTATCGTTACATACTTACATTGTTGAGTATGGACAGAAATTTGGAGGTGACTATGACATCACAATGTATACATGCACCGTATGGCAGCTACAGCAGTTAGTCAATATTTGATGATTATTAAAAATCAAATTGAAATCAAAGGTTAGGCGAGAAATCAAAGACATGATTATCATACTGGCTGTAGGCTGTAGCCTTGTACAATAATTGCATTGATTACTTGTTTTAAATTGGTAATTGGATAATACATTTGGTTCATCTCATCTGGATTATTTGTCAACTTGCTGAGTCACTAATGGATAACTTCATAACCCTCTGACATCAAATAGAACAATTGCATGCGTAAACTGATTGATTTGTAGAAACAGACTCTAATTTTTTTTCCCATGTAACTGAAAAGATAGATTTCGAAGAAAATTGATAAAGGAGTTCGTAAAACAGAAGTAAAGTCTTATCTCAAACAATTTATTAAAAAATATGAGTCCATAATACTTAAGTTAGGCTTCTTAATTAAATTGCATCTATCTGCAAAGGGTGTACCTAATTTTAACCTTCGCATCTACTCTGAATATTCTTTCGTACTCCCCATTTATACCAAAGTCATATGTTACATCCTAAAGTGAGCAGTTAACTGAAATCGACCCGGACCCGACCTGATTATGACATGAAAACCGACCCAGCCCGATTAACCCGAAATCGATTTGACCCGATATTTAAAGACCCGAACCCGTTAGGGACCCGACCCGTTAAGAACCCGAACACGTTACTGACCCGACCCATTACAAACTCGACCGTTATAAACTCGACATGTTAAGGACTCGACCCGAAAAGAACCCGAAAACGATTAAAACTGATTTATAACAATTTGTTACATGAATTCACTGGATGTGTTAATAATCTGAATATACGTGAATATGACCTAATCTTGACTGACCTATTTTTTACCTAATATATCTAATAACTTTGAAACCAAATATTTTTATTAATTTAATTATTTAATAAGTACATTTATGAAAATAATTTTTTTAAAAGATTTACTAAATATTCAAATAAAAGAAAAACATCATGTCTATACCTATGAAAAGTGAGATTAGAGCCTTCCAATTTGGAGTTTCATTGTTTCATAAATCTCATTGACATCCTTCTTTTTCCAAAATGACAATCATTTTCCTACAACCTACTCTTTAAATAACATTAAATAAAAAAGTAAAATATAGTTTTCATAGAATTCCTCTATTTATACCAATGTCAATATATGATCGTTTATTGTTAAGTTGCTAATTATTTACTTATCTCTACATTTGAAAGTTAATCTCTTATTCTTTTAAGGTATCGAATGCTTTCCTATCATCTATATTAGACAACTCAATAGTGAGCATATAGACTTATTATATACACTATTTTAATCAATGTATGAAGGTAAATTTTTTTGGGGGTATATCAGCTATCAAAGTAATAAAAAAGGTAAAACAAAGATATTACAAAAGCTTACTCCCCAGTGACATTCCATATATGAAACTCAATACCAATTACAATAGGGGAGCAACAAAAATCAATAAATTCACATTACAAGGGAATACACCACCTTTTTTGTATAAATGTCATATTCTCATAATGGTTGTACATTTTCAAACAAAAAAAGAGCAACATAACGGTTGAACCAATGGTCCGTTTGATGGTTTGACTTTTTGAGCAACATAACAGTTAAAAAATCAAAAAAGCAGTTGTTTTAAAATTTAAATGAGCGATATTCTAAATTCAAAATGTTTTCGAATATTTTGAAATAATAAGTATTTTTGGAAATTTTGATTCCACGTATAAACATATTAACTCTATTTTTTTTTTTGAAAAATGTTAACTCTAATTTAATCGCAAACATATTTTAAAAATGTAATCTTTGAGTTATTTTAATCACGGGTTGTAAAGTTATAACTATGTTATTTGTCTATATTGCGACTTACATTACGTTCACATCTTTTATTATAAACTTATAAGTTATAACTTATAAGTATTTATTAACAAATGATTATGCATTTCATCATTTGTAACTCTACGAACATTTTTCAGCTTTTCATAAGTCACTAAATAAAATCAGTCATGAAATAGTGAAATACAAAACTCGTTAAGTCATTGTCATCATAATTTATATCATTCAAGGACTATTAATCAATAAGATCATATTTGATTCGAACCATACAATTTATTTTAACTAGTCTATAATAATATGACTTAACTTAATTCACTTATACGAACTTGTCATTGTCGATTTAAACTAAACATATTACAAGTTTTTATGTATATATAAAATTAACATCGTATGTTATAAACTAGTTAGATAGGATAATACACATTTAATAATCATTACCTCATAAATATTTTATTTTTGAATGACTTATGGACATCATTATTGTCCAATTTATAAATTAACCATCATTATTGTCCGATTTTATCAAAACTCACCTTGATCCAAAATAACCTGCTGTAACCCGTTCAGGAATCGATCTGATTTTACCAGAACCAACCTTGATCCGAACCCGAAATAACCCGCTATAACCAATTTAGGAACGACCCGATTTTACCAAAATCGACCTTGACCCGAATCTGAAATAACCCGCTATAACCCATTAGAGGACCCACCCGATTGTACTCGAACGACCTTGACTCGAACCGAATACAACCCGAATCGACCTTGACTCGAACCGAATACGACCCAAACCGACATTGACCCAAACCGAATACAACCCAACTTGAACCCTACCCGAACCCGACAAAGCAAATAACCGATATAACCCAACCCGATAATGACCCGACTCGAACTGACCCGATAGGCAAAACCGACCCAATAAGAACCGACCCGCAATGGGTCAACCTAGAACCGACCTGTTGACCCGATTTGACACCCCTAATTGTTTATACAAACACTATCTTAGGTGGCTTCCCGTAATCATATAACTAAAACTTGGAATATACTCCGTACTTCATTTTGAAAATTTGTGACACTTTGTCTTTTGTTGTCAACGCATTAATTTGACCTTTAATATTTGCAAATGACTACAGAGTATTAGTAGAAATTATGAAAAAATTATATATTGAATATGTATGTTGAGACTAATCTAAATATACTTTACATAATAACAAATATTTTAATAAATAAGTGAAAATATTATCAAAGCTAATATATAAATAATTTAAAAGTTAAAAGTGTTATTAATTAGAATTAAAGGAAGTATATATTTCAACAAATCATGACATGAGCTACAAGGATGTGATTGTTTCAACTTATATTTTCCCTTACTTATAATTCTCCGTTTTCAGCCCTGATCATGGCAACAACCTGCCACCAAGTCACTACCCATCTCTCCAAGAACTCCCCCTTGGCAAATTAGTTCATCCATTCTTCCAAGGTGGAATAGTTTAAGAGATTTCGCCTTATGGTTAAGCCCTTTTTGTTATACTTCTCAAGGTTTTCTTGAGAGGCCACTATCATCAACCTCTCTATCAACCAAATCTTCTAAACAAGTAAAAGAGAAGAAGAAGAGAACAAAATAAATCAAATGTTTATGACATTGTAATAAAAACTGAACAAAAGCAAGTATAAGACAACTTAATTATCACAATACGAGACACCAACTAACGACAAAGGGAGGAGTTGGCATGACGTAATTCTAGGGAAACCATGAATTCGCCTACAACTATGGGCATCAGATTCCTACCGTCCTCGCTTTGTTTCATAATCTTAAGGTAAAGTGTAGGGGCTTAGGCAGTTAAAAGGGTCAAGGAACCTAACTAGATTTCGGGTGGATGATTCAATGAGTGAATCATCCATTCTCCCATTAGTGTCCTATTATATTTAAGCTTCAATAAGGATCGGCTACGCAGCTTTGTGACATTGAGAGGGTCAAGGAGTCGCCACCAAACATTTTTTGGGTCGTTTGGACAACGTTGGATTTGAATCCCAAAATGACTCACGTAAGTGATCTACGAACCATGAGAAGGTTTAGGAATTAAGCAAATTATTTCAATTTGTGAATGTGTGCAAGCAATTAACATTGATATGGAGAACAAATTAGATTTAGTCCTAGACAAACATGCAAAAACAAGTGGCAAACACACTCTAGATTAGGTCTGTTTGGCAAATTAAGATTAATGCACATAAATCTAGATTAGGTGACCACTTTGTTAATTGTCCAAAAGATTAAAGGGTACATATGTCCAATTGTTCATTGTTTATCTTATTAAGCATGTCATTCAATCAATAGGTCTTTATTACAAACATAAGTAAAGGTGATTATTCTCAATACAAAGTAAGAATCATGTACAAAATTACAATAACCACAACAATCAATAAGAGGCAAGAAACAATAGACAAGAGTCAATAGGTTAAGGTTAGTTAAAATGCAATGTAAGTATGATGCATGATGAGTTGGAGAATTAGTTTAATCAAATGAAGAAGGAAGCCTAATGAGACTTTTCCCCATGATGGACTCCAACTAAAGATGAGTCTAGTTCATATGGCACTTATGATTTTGCCTTAGAACATCATATACTTGAATATGTAAAATAGAAATCAAAGTATGACTTATGAAATCTAAAGCAGAAAATAAGCCATAGAATCACTTCCATGCATGTATTTAGTGTGATACATACTTAGGGTTTGCACATGAAAATTGGTCAAATGCTGGGTCTAGTAAAGTAAGATTAGAGATGTCTAAATATTTACATTATATTACAAAGAAAGATAAGAGACATAAACAACTTAAAATAAATAAATTACAAGGAAAAACTCTTCTACTCCTTTCCAGCTCAGCCTCCTGCAAGCATCTAACATTAAGCCTTAGCGTCTGGCGCCCAACCTTTAAGTGTCACCCAAAAGCGCTCCTGTCTCATTTTAAGCTTGTTTTCATCCAAGAAAAAGATTCAATTTCTGAGCACTCAACATACAAGCCGAGCATTAAACGCCCATAGTTGGCATCTGATGCACAGATTTGGCATTCAATGATCAAGAAACCAACTCTTTTTTGCCTATAAAATACCCCCTCAATTATGAACAAAGGGTTGGCTTTTCTCACATTTTCAAGGGTCATCACTTAGCAAAAATATACTCTTAAAACACTCCTAAATACAATAAAAGACTCTCAAACAACCTTCATACTTACCAAGGATCATTCAAAGCATATTTTGATACAACAAGGCAAGGAAAGCTTACCTCTTCAACACATATTCAATCAAGACTTAAGAAAAAGGACATTCCTTAACAGTAAATGTCGAGGACCCCTTTCTAATTCAATTCTTTTATTTTCTTTGTCTAATTCTACTCCATTCACTTGCTAATCCTTGAACTTGGTGGTTCTACATAGGGGTGGAAAATGGATCAGGTCGGGTCGAATTCGTGTTCGGGTCACCTATTTTTGGGTCAGCTATCCCCCAACCCAAACCTGATCCATTTAAGTTTTCGGGTTAAAAACTCCAACCCGAACCTAAACCATTTAATTTCAGGTTAGGTTTGTGTCAACCCATTTAAGTTTTTGTGTCGAAAATTTCAACCCTACCCGCTATTTTCGGGTTGGGTTCGGGTCAGTTTTTTCCACCCCTGATATGTGGTTATTCAATAGAGTGGCTGAAGAAAAAGAAAACTTTTAGAATTGAGATGAAACAGCTAATAAGTTGACATTAGTAGTTTAATTTTCTTTTAGCGTTTTAATTTGGGCTTGGATTTTAGGTAGAATGGGTGACTGGCCAAGTAAATTTTTTTTAATCTACTAATACAGTTTGGTTATAAGGTCGGGTTTGGGTTGACTCGACCTGATTTTGACCCGAAAATAGTTTTGGGTTATGTGGGTCATTTTCGGGTTGGAAATTTCAACCTTAACCTAACCCATTTAATTTCGGGTCGGGTTCGTGTCAACCCATTTAAGTTTTCGTGTCAGTAATCTCAACCCTAACCCGCTATTTTTGGGTTGGGTTCGTGTCGGATTTTTAGGTCAGGTCAATTTTTGCCACCCTTAGTTCTACATCCATCTTAGGCCTTGGATTGACCTATTTTTGTGATGATTATGGGAGGTGCAAACCACTTTCCACATGAACATTTATTTCAATCTTTAGGTCACTTTTGATGAGCCTTGATCAACTAAAGAGCCATCATTCTTGATGGCATTTTATCATAAACGCCAACACTTTATTTTGAATGTCTTTTTTGCCCATGATGTGAAGAGCTAGGAGCAACTTCTACTTCACTAGGATAAGTCTCAAAACCCTAACTTTGAGCACATTATTTAAGTAACCATCTTCATAGATTTGTCTCAACTTAATAATTCAAATGGCCCCTACCCCTTGTATTTTACTTATTGTAAGTTATTTATGTTTCTTTTGTTTTCTTTTTAGTTTATGATGTAATGATATAGACATCTCTAATCTTACTAGACTTGTCTCTTGACCCATTTTCGTGAGTAAACCCTAACTATGTATCACGCTTGAATACATACTTGGAAGTGATTCAAACACTCATTTCTTGATATATATTTCATATTCCATACTTTAATTTCTATTTTTTACATTCAAAATCAATGATGTTTAAAGGCCAAATCATAAGTGCCACTTAAACTAGACTCATTTGTAAGTTGGAGTACATCATGAGAAAAAGTCTCTTTAGGCATCTTTCTTCATTTGATTAAGTAAATCTCTCCAACTCACCATGAAAGATACTTACTTTTCATTTTACTAATCGTAACATATTGTCTCTTGTTTCTTCTTATTTATTGTGATTATTGTAATGTATGCACATGATTCTTATTTTTTATTAAAACTGCATGATCACCTTTATTTTTGAACTAATTAAGTCCTATTGATTGCAAATCACGCCTAATAAGATAAACAATGGACAACTAGGCGTAGGTACCCATTAGTCTTGAGGACTCTTAATAAAGTGATCACCAAATTCAAGGAAAATTCGTTCCCGCGAGGGCTCAGTACGCATTAGCTTTGGCCATTGGGAAGCCAGATCACCTCGGACACTGCGTTGGACTTGGAGGGACTAATATTGGATACCAACAAGTATTTGGACCTCCTCCACTGAGATCAAGCCAACAAAATCAAAGCGGAGTTTCAAGGGAAGATTGGGAGACTTTGAAGGCTCAACTCCGAGAGGAACTTAGATAGGAGTTCGATGCCACTATGAAGAACAAGTTTTTCTCCCTACTCCAAGACATTTATATTAGCGTCAAGCAATTAGCATCCCAGGGTGCACGGGTGTCTACTCTCCATGTAGAGGTCATAATTGATAGAAAATGAGAAATTTTGTGACTTTCTCCAAATTTCAAGAAGTTTTTTAGGGAAATTCACTATTTGGATGAATTTTACCCATAAAAATTCTTTTATAGGAGAAAATTTTCAAGTGTAGATTCTCTAAGAGCATCTTTAATGATGGGAAAAAAAGATTTGTGCCCACAAACCATTTCTTTTCACAATTAATGGTGAACAAATAACTAATTCATGGATGAACAATGGTGAACAACTCGGCAAGACAAGCAATTCCACAAACAATTTATGCATAGTGGATGTGGGGCCCATTAGCACAGTCAACATCTAAAGGATCAATCACAATTTGGCAGATATATCTTCAAAATTACAATTCAAAAAAAAATTACCAACGATCTTATTTTTTTTTTCTCTATAAATAAAGACCATTTTCATATATTTTCTCCAACTTTAAAAATTCATTTTTTTCTACCTAGATTCGTAATCTCCTTTTAAAATTTTTGTTTTATTTTTTCGAAGCCCAAATTTTCCTAAATTTTTTTTCTAACACACACACACAATCAAAACTTTACTAAACTATTGACGTATCAAACACTCCAGCCAATGCACGAACCTCTTAGTAGTGGTTTTGAGAAGAGGAGTTGGTTATTAGTAGAGACCACCTCTTTGATCTCGGCCTTTACGAACACGAGCACCGACACGATTGTCGGTTCAAATCAGAAGAAGGGCATTTTCTGGAAGAAAGTCATGGAGTCATACAATGTTACTAGGGAATTAAATCCAAATGAAATATCCTTCAGATCCAAGTAGTTTGAAGGGACATTAGTTGCGAATTTCTAAGGCCTTTTTGAAGAGGAATGAAAGCATAGATAATACCATGGCCAGGAAGAGAAGTGGCCATAACAACGATGATGTCAACCTAGAGGCCCACCGAATCCATGAGAACTCGTTTAGATGGTTCTATTTCTACGAGGAATGGGTCCTTATAAATAAATGGGACAAATATTGCTCCATCTTAGACCAACAAGTGTTTCGACCATCTTGTGGGCGTCCGTCGACAACTCCGACGACAGTTGAGTCTTTAGGGAGAAGGAGGAGCGAGAAGAGGATATGGGATGAGGATAATGGTTTTACTAAATCATGACTAATAGAGGTATTAGTCATGATTTTGTACCTCATCTAGAAGGAGTGAAAAAAGCAAAGTCAAGGCTGAAGGGCAAAGGTTCAATAAGTGATGTATCAGAAGCTTTTGAGACATTTAACGAGTGATTAAAGCTTTATGGCAAGGTAAGGAAGGAGTTTAGCGAGAAAGAAGTTCTGAGGCTTGAAATCAAGATGCTTAAGAAAATCGAGTTGGACGAGAGGAACATTGAATTGCTACAATACAAAATCAGTTGGAAGCATCGCAAAAAACTAGAAGCGAATGAAAATCGAACTCCATGGGACGATGAAATGATAATCACACTTCAGAACAACATTCAACATTTTAGGGATTTTTAGTCTTTGATTTTCGTAATTAAGTGTTATTAGGCACTATAATTTGTATTTATGTCCTAAATTCACAATTTGTCATAATTAAGTGACATTAGGCAGTATAATTTTTTTTCCTATATTTGCATTGTAGTTCACCTTTTCTTCATTTTAAGTTATTGTTCTTTATCAATCAATTAGTAATTTGGTTTTCCATTTGTCTCTTTATTGACTTTGTAGAGCCCATGTGATGCCTTAGCAGTAATATATTTATTTACTCTGCGGTGCCCATGTGATGGCTTTTTATATTAATTAACTTACTTTGTGTAGCCATATAATGCCTTTTCAGCATCCATTTAATCAATTTGTAGTGTTCATGTGATGCCTTAACTGTAGTCTATTTTTTGTATTTGCATTGCTCAGCTAATGCCTTAGTTATAATCTAATTATGTACAATATAGTTCCCATTGAATGCCTTTTTTAGCTTACATCTAATCAATTTTACGGAACTCATGTCATGCCTTTTCAACATCTATTCACTTACTTTGCAGAGCCCATGTGATGTTCATATATTTCATACTCCAACAGTTATGCTCTGTCTAGTTAAACAAACAAACCTCCATTTGAAATCTCTCACATCGAAGATGAACTCATACAAAATCAACATTAATGTTATTGATATGATAGAGAACATATCCTTTGAGTCCCTTCCACACCTTGTCAGTGGGCCTCACTACGAGGGGGGTACTGAACCATTCCTTGAGTCAATAGAGGAAGCGAAGAAGGTCATGCACGGTTGTATAATGACTACTTTGCAAAAGTGCCTATGTACCCAAGTTCCTTGTTCCAATGCCGGTTTCGAATGCATAAGAACGTGTTTGAACACATTACAAGTGCATTGACACAACATGACCCTTGCTTTGAACTAAAACGGGATGCAGCAGATCGTCTTGGGTTGGCTTCACTGCAAAAGTGCACTATGACAGTTAGACAATTAGCTTATGGGTTAGTTGCAGATGCTTGTGATGAGTACGTTTGTACTCTTGAAAGTACTGCATGATTTGCATTGCAAAAGTTTATAGAAGGTGTCATCATTTAGTTCGGTGAGCAGATGCTGAGACGTCCAAATACTGCAAACACGGCAAGGTTGATGCGAATAGAGGAAGAGCTTGGATTTTCAGGCATGATTGGCAGCATTTATTTTATGCACTAGGAATGGAAGAATTGTCCACACTCATGGTAGGGGTAGCATTAAGGAAGAGATGGAGTTCCAATTCTTATAATAGAGACAATTGCAGATAGAGTTATGTGGATATGACACTAATTCTTTGGGATGCTAGGGAGAAACAATGATATCAATGTGCTTCATCGATCTCCTGTGTTCGAGGAGGTCTTAGAGGGTTGAGCTCCTACTGTGAATTTCATTGTCAATGGTCATCAATATGACAAAAGGTATTACCTTACCGATGGTATCTACCCCAAGTGGGCTACTTTTGTGAAATCTATTACAAGGCCGCAAACCGGTAAGGATTGTTTATTCGCACAACATCGAGAAGCAATAAGAAAAGATGTTGAACGCGCTTTAGGGGTGCTGCAAGCTCATTTTGCCATTATTAGGAAGCCGTCTCTGGCGTGGGATGTCTACATACTTCACAAGATCATGTTAACGTGCATTGTTATGCATAATATGATCATATCGTTGAAGATGAACGAGAAATATATCAAAATTACGATGATACCATTGAATTTTTAGACGGCCAACGCAACGCCGATGAGGATAACCGTGAGTATCACAATAATCATATTGTGGACATCGACATATACCTGCAATGTAGAACAGAGATTGGGGATCAACAAACTCATTTGCAGTTGAAAAGAGATTGGTCGAGCATATTTGGAATAAATTCGAGCATAATGAGAACTGAAACAAATACGTTACATCATTTATTTTTTTTTGAAAATCATGTTAACTACATGATATATTATTGGTTTCATTCAGATTATATTAATCATGGTTTGTTATTGGTATTATTTAAATAACGGTAATTACATTAACTATAAATGATTATATTTTTGTTATTAATTGGGTCAATATAATTAATTATAATTAATTAAATCTTGTATGCTACAATTACTTACAATTATTAGAATGACATAAGTAATCACGTTAATTAAAACTAATTACGTTAATCATAATTAATTAGGTATTATATGGAATTAATGATTTCTAATTTAATGAATTAAATTATATTTACAAAAAATGAAATAAGGTGGGGTAGGAAGTATTGATGATGAAATTTTTTATTTGATTTATTATTAAGAATGAAATTTATAAATAATTTGTTGTGATGATATGAATGAGAGAAAATGAGTTATACTAATCCATAAACCTTTTTTTATTTGTTCACCATAAATTAAGGATGCTCTAGCGCGCCTTTCCGAAAACACTAGAGATATCATATGCCACCTCAGTTTGATTTACCAATTTATTCCCCAACCACCTTGTCTTGCTTCCATATTTTTATTCTTATATATTGCTCTGGTTTAGAAAATATAACAACAAATAAACAGGCAGCACCAACAAGAACAAGAACATTACGTGCAGATATGCAGGTATCTTTTGAGTTAATCTGCTTGGTTAATCGTAAATCATTAATTAAAAACTGACTTAAAACAAAACGAACATGATAAGTTAAATTTGACCCTCCCCGTGACGTGGAGTTTATAACCACGATGTATTGTCTTGTCATATTTCCCAAGTGTGAATGCATGCAGTAAAAATTTTAGTTTGAACTTGGTAACAAAAGTGATACGATAATAACTTAAGATAGGGGTTAAGTTTCCTCTCACATGGGAGACGAACAGTTAATAAACTTTTTTCGATTTTTGCATAAAGTAATCTCAAAAACATAGTAGAAATAAGTTCTACCATTAGAAGTAATAAAAAAAATAAGACAAAATAATTAATACAACCTTAGAGCATTATATAAATAGTAAAAATAAAATTTTAACAAATTTTGAATAGTAATTAACTGATTTATGTGTAATTTGTATTAATTTACGAAGTGAGACTCATATTAAAAAGATATTAATATTTAAATCTCCTAAAAATGATTATTAAATTATTATATGATCATGCAATAGCATGCTATTTTTCTAAAATTATGAATTTAATAATTTTGTATGAATTTAGTGATATATATGTTGAATGAAGTATTAGAAGTTTTATTTCTAATTTAAAATTTAGCTTGATTCGAAGTTAAGTTACAAAACGGTTAATTGGATGATTTGAAGTTGTCAATGTCTTACTTTAGATAATAACATTCTTCCTCTCATTTATTTTCGAAAAATTATTGCAACCCTCCTTCATTATCTTCTATTGGAGCATATAGAAAAAATGTGAATGAATTTATTAAACGCTTTTGTACTTCTTCTTTTATAAAAATGTCTCCATATTCCTAATCATCAAATGAATGTGTGACTAGTAGAGAAATGTTTATATGATGTGGTTTTCTAGGTTTAAATGCTGCGGTTATTGATACGAAACACATATAGACAAAGCGCATGAAAAAACAGCAAGTGCTGCGATTTTTAGACGCAGCAATAAAACGACAAATGTTGCGGTTTTCCCAAAAAACCGCAGCATATATTGTTTTAAAAATTAAAAAAATAATTTTTTATCATTATATGCTTTGGTTTTAGCTATATATGCTGCAGTTTTTTCAAAAAACCGCAGCATATAATGGGTTTTTTTTTTTTTTTTAATTCTTAAATTTATATGTGCTACGATTTTCTAGTATAACCGCATCACATATAAATTAAATGATACGGTTATATTAGAAAACCACATCAATTAATGGTTTCCAAATAAAAAAAATCAATAGGTCATTTTTTGTGCTAAATACAAATAAAAGTATATTATTAATAATTAATATCTCTCAAAGTTGTTATATTTGCAAATCTAATTTTTATATACTATTACACCACATTCAATCAAGAACATAATCTAATCTATGCTAAGAATACCATGTATAATGTGTTAGAAATAATATGTCATAAATGATAAGAAAAGTTAAGAAACGATCAACCGTGAAGCATATAAATCCAAAATTCTATTATGACCACTCATTTTGACACGCAAAATCGCAATCTACAAGATCTTATACTCAAAACAAACAACCCATTCATTCTTCATACATTCTGGGTGTATTTCGAGGATTCGAAAACTTTAGAGAGGCATATGTCAGCCCGGTAGTACGAACGGCGTAATTCTTTTTTTTTTAAACCCCCTATTTTTAGAGGTACTACACAACCATATTGTCCCTTAGTGGCATCGGTGACGTCTTATTTGAGATATCGAAAAAAACTTTGACAAGCCATAAAATTGGCTACGGGACTCCGAATGGAGCTTATAATATGTCTAAACTGGATATTTTTACGAGATCTATACATTGCAAACTCTCCTAAGGCAGATTTGTCCACTTATTTTCTCCAAATAAAGACTCTATCACCATATAATCTATGAAATTCAATTTTTAAGGGTTATTCCTTCATGAACACAACATATATCATGCAAATCTAAACACAAAGGGGTTTTAGTTCTTTATATTAATGTATAACAACTAACGAAAAAAATTAAAAAAAAACATATACTAGGGTTTAGGGCATATGTAAACCTTTAGATATTAATTAGTCTAGGTGCAATGATATACAAAATATTAAAGGGTTGGAGTTTGATACGTCTTAATTTAACCATGTTTTAGACTTATATTTTTAAAAAGGAAATATGTAACTCCAATTTCGCAAAGAAGAGTAAGAAATTCACGAAATCCTTCTGCCTCGATGCGAATGCCAAGCTCATTGAAGAGAGAGAAAGTTAGGGAGTGGATGTTGTGTGGTTAGGGCTAGAGAAGAAAAGAGTGGGTGTTAAGTTATGGGGTTAGGGCTAGAGAAGACGAAGGTTAAGGTTAGAGAAGAAGAGGGTAGACTTAGGGTTTTTTTCATGCACTGAAGGGTTGGGAGTCTGGGGAAAAGTTTTCGTGTTTTGAAATGGCCTGGAAAAGGGTAGCCTAGGTTAATTAAAAAACCGCATCACTTGTGGTTATAAGTGTTGTATTATTTTTAATAACCGCAACATTTGATGTTAAAGTATGGTCTCCCTATTTATGTGTTTCAAAATGTACTTAATCGCAGCATTTGAGACAAAGTAATAGAATTGTTTTGTACTATGTGTAATTCATTATATTCATCTTAATGAAATTGATATATTATTAACTTACGTTATTTGCAAAGTTTATAATATACGAAGCATGACAACCCATAACAATATATGTGTCATTGCCAAATATTCTGGTATCATCATCATTCATTGTGGTACTTATTTATATTTAAATATATCTAAATTAAAAATTTTAGATTTTGAAGGTATTTTAGATGATAGACAGAAAGGACATACAAAACGGTAATGAAGAATCTTTTTCTATTGTGGCTGTACAAATATCAATTGAGGATTAAATTATCTCAAAGTTGGTAATTTATAAGAAAAGAATCATAAATGGTACTAGTGTTAAATTAAAATTTATAAGAGGTAGTAAAGGTACTACTATCAAAATATTGTTACATTAAAGGTCGTCATTACCATTTTTTTGGAGAAAGGCGATAATATTATTCAAATCAAGCCAAATCAGCTTTTGCTTGGGAGAAAACCCCTTGCAAGAAAGGACAATTTCAAATGTATTCCATAACACCTCTAGTATCTAATCTTGAAACTAAGTGGGCTATTATATTCCCAACTCTTCGTACATGAGAAATACTAAAAACCTCAAAACATTGATTCACTGTTGTAATTTCTTTAATAAAAGTGAAAAGGATGCTATTTCCCTATGTATTCTACTCGATGAGCTTTACCACGTTAATTGCATTTCCTTCTAGTACAACTCTTCGGAATCCAAATCTTGCCGCAATTTTGACCCCATAACTCACTAATGCAACTTTTGCCATTTGAGCATCCCAGCTTAGCCCCTCTGTTTGAATGGCATAGAGGACCATTTGACCTTACTCGTTTTGAACTAATGGCCAGCTACTAAGTATGCATCTACATTTACTTTGACCCATCCCACACTAGGGGCTGTCCATCTTGAGTTGAGAAAAGGGTGAGGGTTGTTCATGTTAATCACTTTCTTGTCATAGCTTTTGTACTCGGCCACGAGCTTCATGAAACCCGCTGTCATACTAATAGGATCAGTTCTAGTATTTTCAAATAGCCTAGGTTTCTGAATGTCCAAGTTGCCCATGTAATTTTACCCACATGGATTAAGTAATTCTCGTTGCATTTATCTATCAACCATACCCACATTTCCTTAAAGAAATTCATATTATTGATGCATATTATTGATGCGATTCAGAAATGGACAATGAAACTGATTAATTTAATTAATCTATTCAATTTTTGGGCATGGTTCATTCTCCAACCAAAGATTATGATCAATACATTTGGAAGCTTTGGATATAATCAATTTAGGGTTTTTAAGTTTAGTAAGTTTTTATTATTTTTGAGTCTAGATTTGGCTTACATATTTTTACCTTTCATTTGAAAGGGTTTTTCATGTTTTAAGCATTTAGGATTTTGGGCCTAATTTATGGGTTCCAATTTGTATTGGGCCAAGATTGGTTCTAAGTCATAACGGGCTTAAACTATGAGTTTAATTTAGTTCCAAGTTGTTAAGATAAGGCTGAAATATTTGAACATGTTAGAGAATTTCGGATCTTATTAGATAATGTTAGGATAGAGTTTGTTAGAGCTAGGATAAGATTAGGATAAGGTTAGGATAAGATTAGTCTAGGATAAGGTTAGTTAGAGTTAGGATAAAATTGGGTTAGATTAAATCTAAATCTATCTTAATCCTATCCAAAGTCTAGTACATCTTATTCTATGATAAAAACATTAGCTAGAGTCCTAAGTAGAGTCAAAGTAGGTGTCTTTGGTGTTCTAATAGACCGTCCCAACAGTTGTATATATAGGGGCCTTTGGGCAAAGTTTCAAGGTGTGTTTAATGAGTAAAAATTTGAAATTTTAAAGTTGAGCTTTCCTTGTGATTGCTTTTAATCGAAATGATAGCCTTAGAGCTAGGGAAATTGCTTGTTTGCCGTTTTTTCACCTTAAGGAATGTGTTTTCCTTAAATTTTCCATCATCTTCCTACATCATATTAGTATCATAAAATAAAATATGGTTTGATATATAAACTAAAAGTCCCACATTGAATTAAAATGAAAGATGGTTGGAGATAATTTTATATATAAACTCAAAGTCCCAAATTGAAACAAAAAATGTTAGATGGTTTAAAGCACTAGGTGTATATAAACCCAATAATATTTTCCACCTAAACACAAATCAAGTTTATTAAAACTAAAATTAGGCTTCTTTTTTCCCAATTTGAGTATAAGTACTGAAGGTTTTAGAGCACTCAAGGGGGGGGGGGGGGGGGGGTGAATTGAGTGTTAAATAGTCTTGGCCTATTTTTCTTACTTTTTCGATCTGTGGGAGGAACCAGTTGTGCTGGTTCCTATTAGCAGCGGAATGTATGTAGAGCAATAAAGGAAGACACACAATTTAACGAGGTTCAGCCAACTCAGGCGTACGTCCTCCTACTCTATGCTCTTTTATTAATCTACTTCGAAAAACAAAGAACACAGACACTCAACTGTTTCCCTACTGTGGGAACTAATTCACACCACACTCTACTCCGAGTGTGCACTCGACTTACATTCGTAAGCCCTTTTGTGTTTGAACTCACAAACACTCTCCCAGCCTATCAACCCCTCTGTTGAAGGCTCTTTACAAAATCAAACTCTCCTTTGATCTTGCTTCTAAAAGCTAATATGAGAGAAAAAATATAAGTTCTAATGGTGCTCTTATATACGACTTAATGAAAGGTTTTTGTGCTTAAGTGTGTATAATGCTCTCTAGAGATAAACTCATTTTTCTTCACGTGAGAGACTTGTTGAATTAGGTTTATTAGATGAGTTTATATATGCGTTTACAAAAACCCTAGCTTTCCTAAAATCACATAATCTTTTGAGCTGTCATCGTATGTGAGTTTAGGAAAGTATTTATCTTTTTTGACTTAATCATATAGATAGAATCAAATAAGGTAAATACTCCTAGTTTTTAGGTAACCAATATATTCTCATCTAATCTACCAGCTGCTTAATATATTTTCCAAAATAATTCTTAGAAAATATTTTTACAAAATCTTTTCAAAAATACGCAGCTTGATATTCCATTTAGTAAACCTGGCTCCCTGAATTAAGTATGTTATGAATTTTTTTCCAGCTTTGTACCAGAATTCATAACATGACTTATCACACTTAAAACACTTATATCACCTACTCATACAAGTCATACTACGGAGCACATTACATG
This sequence comes from Dysphania ambrosioides, assembly GCA_026401315.1. Classification (NCBI taxonomy): domain Eukaryota; kingdom Viridiplantae; phylum Streptophyta; class Magnoliopsida; order Caryophyllales; family Amaranthaceae; genus Dysphania; species Dysphania ambrosioides. The sequence goes on along the minus strand of CM048661.1, from coordinate 25,108,267 downwards.
AAAACTAGATTAACAGTAAAGTACAAATATTCTTCTTTTCATGTAATCTACAAGACTTGAATCTTCCTTGGATGCTTCATCTTGAGCAAAGTATCTTTCTTCGAATGTCTTCGAAAGGCTTCTATGCTCCAAGTCTTGGAATTAGCTTAACTACTGCACATATAACATGGTTAACATGCAATAGCATAGCAGTCAAGGAGACAGTTTCAACTATTTGTGAGGAAACTGTTTGTCATCATTCAAAACATCAAAACTTAAGAAACTCAACAAATTCCCCCTTTTTGATGATGACAAACTAATTGAAGTTCCTGCAATCCAAGCACATTAAAAACATACAAACTCCAATAAAGTAATCAACTAGGATCGAGTACATCAACAATCTTTAAGACTAAAAAATGAACACACACTGAAAAATTCTCCTAAGTTAACTTGACTCGACTCTTATTTTACTTAATCTAAAAATCCTAAAAGGCTAAGAAGATCCTAGGCTTCAGCTTCAACTCTTTCCCCCTTTTGGCATCATTAAAAAGTATACTCAAGTAAAAATAAAATGCACAAATTATTAAATGTACTCATCCATGCAGTGGCATCAACCACCATTCAAGTTAAATGCTGCAAAAATAGATTAGTCAAACTAAGCATGACATAGCATAAATAAAATTGTTCAAAACAAATACCAAACAAAGTTCAACAAATTAAAAACCCCAACTCCATATCAAAAGAACAGTTCATGGAGTGGGAGGAAGCAAACCAACATAATCAGTCATAAGAGATAGGGTAGGCAGACAAAAACAGAAAACAGAATCAATCTTCATCATTCTCATCCTCCTCTTCTCCTTCAGCATCCTGGTCTCCATCATCAGCTGGTTACTCATCTTCATCTCCTTCCTCAGCATCATGCATCTCTTCTTCAGGGGGAGACTTTGGAGCAGCAGCACTCGTACCAAGGGCTTCTTGATCATGAGATCCAGCAAGCTTCTTTTCCAGATTATCAAACCTAGAACCAATAGAAGAGGATAATTCTTTGACTAGACCAATGATGTTTTTAAGCAAAGTCTCCTGGTCCTCCAACCTTTTCAGAACTAGAGCCTGACCTACTGGCTCCTCTACTTTCTTGTTCTTCTTTGTTGGAGATCTCACTTCCTCCACTGGTTCCTCTGTCTTAAAAAGTAGCTGATCCCCACTTATATCTAAACCCTTCTGCTTTAAGATGGCCCTGGTAAACACTGTAACTGGGACAGTGGAACCACTCAGGGGTATATTGTTAGATTTGAGCAGGTGGGTTATAAAGGATCCATAAGGCAAGGAGTGATGAGATGACCCATGATAGTTCATCATATGGGCCAACATTAATGCAGGAAGATTGATTTTCAGCTTTTTCATTATCAGATACATCAATACCATTTCTATTATTCTCACAGTACCTCTACCCTGAGCCCTCGGTATTAAAACCTTGTTACACAAAGAATGTAGAACTAGCATAACTGGTTCCTTCAAATTAACAAGGACCACTGGCTTTTTGGGCATCTTCCCTCCAAACATAAAAGCATATATCTCCTCTGGTGTGACCCCAACAAGCATAGGCCACCAGTCACCCGAGTACTTATCAAATCCATCTCTTGGTATGCTTAACAGACTTGACAGAGAAGCAACCGATAAACTTACATCAACCCCATTCACACATGAACTTATGGACATATCAGGCATTTGCTTGATATTAACATAAAATTCCCTAACTCCAGACATATTTGCAACACAAACATCAAACAATATTAACCAACCTTGATAATCAAGCAACTCCTTGAACTCAGATAATGCAGCAATATCAAAATACCCTTATTCAACACCACACCCAGATAACACTAATCTAGAATTTAAATCAATAGAACCAGTAGGAATAGATTCTACAAATTTACCTTTTGAAGCACGAGAGGTTTTAACAAGCAACCTCTTTTCTTGGTTCTTTGCATAGAATCAGCAGATTGTTCCTCCTGGGTGTCATCAATTTTCCTTTTTATAGAAGAACGTGTGAAACGACCACTTCTCCTAACCTTTTCATCAGGTGATCCTTCCTTGAACCCAGTAACCTCAACCTCTTCCACTTTGTCATTGTGCTCTTCAGCACTACTAACCTCCACCTCTTGACTCACAGTTTGCTGAGCTTCTGTCTCTTGTTCCCCTTGAGATGGTACAGGTTCCTTGATGATAGAGTCATCAGTTACTGGAGGATAGAAGACAGGCTTAGGTTGTTTTGATGAGGGTTTGGTCGATTGTGGTGGTGAGGAGGATTTTTGAGGGGAATCAGGGGTTGTGGTAGGAATTTCTAAAGGTGATGAAGCTACATTGGGTGATGAAGGTTCAATTTGGGTTTATTTTTGTTGAGAGGTTGGTGGAACAACGATAGGGGTTCCTTTTCATTGAGTGGAGTCACTAGCAGACCCCTTTCCTCTTCCTCTCCTAGATGAAGCTACAGTCTTTCTTCTCGTGGTGACAAGGAGAAAATGAGAATGAAGATGATGAATAGTACTCTGATGTTGAGCAGTACGCAAAAGAGAGAAGGAGAGTGATGAATGAGAAGTAATGAAGCTGCACAAAGGGTTGGAATATATATATATTTGAAGCATAACAAAAATATGGAAGTTCAAAAAAAATGACGGTTAAATAATTTGATAAGTATGACAAGTTTCAAAATTTGAAAAGATATCTAAGTATCCTTCTAACAGCCTTCAAGTGAGATTCCTTTGGATTACTTTGAAACCTAGCACACAATCCAACAGAAAACACAATATCAGGTCTACTAGCTGTTAGATAAAGAAGAGAACCAATCATTCCTCTATAAAGTGTGGATTCAACATCTTTTCCCTTTAGATCATTATCTAATTTTGTGGATGTGGGAATAGGTGTATCATAAGCCTTGCTGTTTTCCATGCCAAATTTCTTCAGCAATTCTTTCAAGTATTTTTGCTGATGTATCATGGTTCCATTCTCCATTTGCTTAATTTGCAATTCTAGAAAGAATTCTAGTTCTCCCATCATGCTTATTTCAAACTCACTCAGCATAAGATTAGCAAACTCATCACATAGTACTTGATTAGTAGCACCAAATAAGATATCATCAACATAAATTTGTACTATAATCAAGTTGTTCCCCCTGGCTTTGATAAACAGTGTCATGTCTACTGTTCCCCTCTTGTAATAATTCTCCATCAAGAACTTAGACAATCTTTCATACCAAGCTCTTGGAGCTTGCTTCAATCCATATAGAGCTTTGTCTAACTTGTAAACATGTTGGGGAAACAGCTTGTCTTCAAAACTAGGTCGCTGCTCTACATATACCTCTTCCTTCAAATATCCATTTAGGAAGGCAGTTTTTTCATCCATCTGAAACAATTTCATATTCATGTGAGCAGCATAAGCAATTAAAATCCTAATTGCCTCTAACCTAGCTACTGGTGCAAAGTCTCATCATAGTCAATCCCTTCTTGTTGATTGTAACCTTGCACCACTAGCCTAGCTTTGTTTCTGACTATTGTACCTATGTCATCCAATTTGTTTCTAAAGACCCATTTTGTACCAATAACTAACCTATCCTTTGGTCTGGGTACAAGATACCAAACCTGGTTCCTATGGAACTAATTTAATTCATCCTGCATTGCTAGAACCCAATCAGGATCAGTTAGTGCCATTTTATAGTCAGTTGGCTCTATATTAGACAAGAAAGAATAAAAAAACACAAAAGTTTTGAAAAACATTTCTTCTCATTTGAACTCCTTTATTAATATCACTAATGATCTGATCTGGAGGATGAGAAGATTGATATTTGAAGCTTTTAAAAGAGAAATCATTTTGTGCTTCTTTATTTGATTGGGAACTAGCATGATCATGAATCTCATCTATTTCTTTGGAACCAGTAAGATTCATATTCACGCTGTTTCCATTAACATTACTTACCTTAGGTTCAGGGGAGGCATCTTCATTCATTCCCCCTGAACTCCTTACCTGTCTGTCACTTGAGGAGCTATTTGGTCTTGGTTCCTCTTCTGAATTATCTTTATTTTCTTCTTTAGACTACTCATTATCATTATTTTGTGGAGTATCAAGTGAGCCTAGATATGCTTGCACTTCATTTAGGGGACCAGCATCATGGTTCCTAGTAAACTCCATCAATCCAATCATTTCATCAGGTTGTATTTGCGCGATCTCAGAAGACATGTTGAATTCATCAAAGATGACATGCACACTCTCCTCAACACACAAAATCCTTTTATTAAGGACTCTATATGCCTTTCTTTGAGGAGAATATCCAAGAAAGATTCCTTCATCACTCCTAGGATCAAATTTATTAAGCTGGTTCTTCCCATTGTTATGAATATAACATTTGCATCCAAATACACGAAAGTATGCAATATTAGGCTTTCGACCTCTAAGGAGTTCATAGGGAGTCTTAATTAACTTTGGTCTAATGATACCTCTATTTAAAATATAGCAAGCAGTGTCCACAACTTCACCCCAGAAACTCTTAGGGAGACCACTCTCAATGAGCATTGTTCTGGCCATCTCCTCAAGAGTTCTATTCTTTCTTTCAACAACACCATTTTGCTGTGGTGTTCTTGGGGCTGAGAAGTTGTGACTAACTCCTTGTTCCCTACAATAATCAACAAAGTTAGCATTATCAAATTCAGTACCATGGTCTGATCTTACCGAGACCAGCTTGTGAGAGAGCTGGTTCTCCACTTGTTTCACCAATGCTACCCACTCATCGAAAGTTTCATCTTTTGAATGTAGCATTATTACCCAAGTGTACCTGGAATAATCATCAACCATAACACAGACATATCTATGACCTCTTCGACTTTGTATTCTCATGGGACCACACAAATCAATGTGTACAAGTTCGAAGGGTCTGCTGGTACTCAAAACAGTTTTAGGCTTAAAAGAGATTTTGACTTGTTTCCCCTTAACACATTCTAAGAAAACTTTATCTGCCTCATAAGTGATGTTAGGAAGTCCTACCACCAAATCACGAGACCTTAATTTGTTCAAAAGTGTCAAGGTAGCATGTCCAAATCTCTTATGCCAAATCCATTGGTTATTATCAGAAACAACTTTCAAACAAACAGACTTGTCTTGAGGAATTTTATCCAGAAAGGTGATGTAAACATCATGCTTCCTGGTTCCTTCACATACAAGTTCGCCTGTTTGAGAATTAACTATATGACAAAGATTAACTTGAAACTCAACTCTATTACCTTTATCACATAATTGAGAAATACTCAAAGATTATGTTGTAAGCCCTCAACATAATATACATCATCAATTTCATTTGAAAGTGTCTTACCTACCTTACCTAAACCAGTGATGGTTCCCTTGCTGTTATCTCCAAAGGTGACACTTCCACCGTCAAAGGCTACTAGTGAAAGGAATTGACTTTTATCCCCGGACATGTGTCTTGAGCAACCAATGTCCAAATACCAATAAGTATCTCCTTTCACTTTAGCCTGCAAGAACAAATCAAACATTAGTTTTAGGAACCCAAACATGTTTGGGTCCCTTTTCAACGGCATTAGGCTCTTGTTGGTCTTTTCTTCTCCAGACCCACTTTACATGTTTATTGTTCTTATTCTCACTGTTCTTCTTAGCAGGACACTCATGTATCTTATGCCCATTCATTCCACAATGATAACAAACATGCATCTCTTTAGTCATTACATACTTACCTCTTTTGAATTCTTTAACCCACGTGGTTTCCCTGGGGGACCAGTTAGTCCTGGTTCTCGGTCTAGTATATCCAAGACCAACCATTCCTTTGTAACTTTTAAAAGAAATTAGAGAATTCAAAGTTTCCTGTGCAGTCAATAATTTTTCAACATGTCTATGACTATCATGAAGTTCTTTCTCTCTGGTTTCAAGATTCTTAATCAACATTTCGTTTTTATCCTTTAGAAAATCAAAATCACTTTTTAAGGATTCAAGTTGTAAATTAAGTTTCAAAACTATAGGATCAATAGTCATGTCAACAATTACTGATTGCTTATCTTTTTTCAGTTTATGAATCTCAGCATGCAAATCACAAATAGTACCTTCATACTCATCCATTACATCACTAATCTTAACACTGGTACCTGTAGGGGAAACGGTGAACTGAACAGCCTTAAGTGAAACAAATTCTTTGTGTATTTCTTCCAAGTTGTGAGCCAATATTTCAAAGGCTTTCAATAAGGAAGTTCTACTACAGGAATTTGCTTTACCTATAGCTACTGAAAAATTAAGAGATTCACTAGCAATTGATAAGTCTCTGGGGAGCCAGGAGGTTAGATCTTCCTCATCATCACTAGGACAGTCAGATTTAGAAGACCTTTCCTTCTCCAGTTCCACCTTACACTTGTCCAATTCAACCTCTAGTTCAGCTACTTGATTTTTCAATTCAAAGCAAACTTCTTCTAGGTGATCACAACTAGCAACAACAATTTCACATTCAACATGTTTTTCTTTAAGTTCTCTTTTGCCAGTTATGTAAGTTTCATCGAGTTTATAGCATTCATCTAATAAAGAGTCAATACATTCAAGAGTATTATCTTTATCATATTCATGCATATCTTTCCTAACTTGTTCTAAGTTTACCTTGTGTTCGTGTAGCACATCCTTCATTGACATTAAGCATTTTCTGAATGTACTAGATCCCCCTCTGGTTCCTGAGTCAGTGATGTTTCTCTAAATGTTTGTGAAGGCAGTCAAACAAACATCAGAGTTAGGCGATTCCTCATCTTCATCACCCTGAATCAGAATCACCCCACATGGATGCTATCATTGCATTTTTGAAGGCCCGTTTATCTCCAGATTTGGATTGTTTGTCCTTCCACTTAGGACAATCTCGAATAAGATGTCCCTTTTCTTCACACTTGAAGAAACCTACAGAAGAAGAGTTAGATTTCTTAAAGTTCTTACCTTTGAAATTCTTCCTTTGGTCACGAAGAGTTCTTTCAAATCTTTTAGCAATCACGCCAATCTCATCTTCTTCTTCTTCTACTGTTCTCTTAAGAGCTATTCATCTGGCTGGTTCCTTCTCAGACTTAGAATCAATCAGCATTTCATGAGTCATGAGGGAACCAATCAGTTGTTCCAGAGATAGAGTTGATAAATCCTTTGCCTCATATATTGCTGTTACCTTGGATGTCCATGCATCTGTCAAACTGCGTAAAACTTTTCTCACAAGATCCTCATTAGAAAAGTTCTTACCAAGAGATCTAAGATCATTAATTATTGTCATAAATCTATGAAAACAATCATTAATCCTTTCATTTTTATTCATAGCAAACAATTCATACTTAGACATAAGTAAATCAATTTTGGACCTTTTTACCTCGCTGGTTCCCTCAAAAGCAAGTTCGAGGGTATCCCAAATCTCTTTTGCGTTGCTGCAACCTGAGATCCGGTTTGTTTCAGTCTCACCTATAGCCTGTTGTAGAATTGAAATTGCCTTGGCGTTCTTCTCCAGCAGTTTGTAATCAGCAGTAACTAGCTCACTATCTTTCTTTGGAATCCTGTTTCCCTCTTCATCTGTCTTGAAAATGATGTTGGGACCATTTTTGACAACTAGCCAACATTCATAATCAATTCCCATGATCACATTCTTGATCCTGTTTTTCCACCAAGCATAGTTGTTACCGTTGAACATGGTGTCTTATTGTCGTAGCCCATAGCGTTCAGTTCATGAGTACTCATACTTGACTTCTCTAGATGTTACTCTTATGAGAAGCCTAGGTTCTGATACTAATTGAAGGTTTTAGAGCACTCAAGAGGGGGGGGGGGGGGGGGGGGGGGTAAATTGAGTGTTAAATAGTTTTGGCCTATTTTTCTTACTTTTTTGATCTGTGGGAGGAACTAGTTGTGCTGGTTCCTATTAGTAGCGGAAAGTATGTAGAGCAATAAAGGAAGACACACAATTTAACAAGGTTTAGCCAACTCAGGCCTATGTCCTCCTACTCTATGCTCTTTTATTAATCTACTTCAAAAAACAAAGAACACAGACACTCAACTGTTTCCCTACTCTAGGAACCAGTTCACCCCACACTCTACTCCGAGTGTGCACTCGACTTACACTCGTAAGCCCTTTTGTGTTTGAACTCACAAACACTCTCCCAGCCTATCAACCCCTCTGTTGAAGGCTCTTTACAGAATCAAACTCTCCTTTGATCTTGCTTCTAAAAGCTAATATGAGAGAAAAAATATAAGTTCTAATGGTGCTCTTGTATATGACTTAATGAAAGGTTTTTGTGCTTAAGTGTGTATAATGCTCTCTAGAGATAAACTCAGTTTTCTTTACGTGAGAGACTTGTTGAATTAGGTTGATTAGATGAGTATATATATGCGTTTACAAAAACCCTAGCTTTCCTAAAATCACATAATCTTTTGAGCTGTCATCTTATGTGAGTTTAGGAAAGTATTTATCTTATTTGACTTAATCATATAGATAGAATCAAATAAGGTAAATACTCCTAGTTTTTAGGTAACCAATATATTCTCATCTAATCTACCAGCTGCTTAATATATTTTCCAAAATAATTATTAGAAAATATTTTTACAAAATCTTTTTAAAAATACACAGCTTGATATTCCATTCAGTAAACCTGGCTCCCTGAACCTGGTTCCCTGAATTAAGTATGTTATGAATTCTATTCCAGCTTTGTACCAGAATTCATAACATGACTTATCACACTTAAAACACTTATATCACCTACTCATATAAGTCATACTATGGAGCACATTACATGAAAAACTAGATTAACAGTAAAGTACAAATATTCTTCTTTTCATGTAATCTACAAGACTTGAATCTTCCTTGGATGCTTCATCTTGAGCAAAGTATCTTTCTTCGAATGTCTTCGAAAGGCTTCTATGCTCCAAGTTTTGGAATCAGCTTAAATACTGCACATATAACATGGTTAACATGCAATAGATAATATGTGACTGCGTTACAGCATAGCAGTCAAGGAGACAGTTCCAACTATTTGTGACCTGTTTCTTGTAGCTGTTTGTCATCATTCAAAACATCAAAACTTAAGGAACTCAACAAGTACCTAAACTTATTGAGTTTTAACGAGATGAAAATGAGTTCAAGATCGAGCTTGAAACAAGCTTCAATTGAACTCGAGTTTAAGGCAATATTGAAAATTGAGTTTTTAAGTCGAGCTCGAGCTTCTATTTTTTAGCTCATGAGCTTTAGAGTTTTAGTCGAGCTCAAGTTTGAGTTATTAAGCTCAACTTTTAGCTATCGCGCTCGAGTTTGAGTTATCGAGCTTGAGTCGAGCTGAGCCAAACTCGAGCTCGACTTCGCTCAATAGCACCCCTTTTGGAATTACTTGATCAACTAGTTTGATGAGGATTTCCTTCCCCAATTTTAAATAATACTTTTTCCTTCCATACTTGCAGCTTCTTCCACAGCCTTACTTTTAATACCGCAAAAACCTCCTTTCTTACCCTTCAAATAACTGTGGGAATCTTAATCGTCAAAGCATGCAATGGCCTTAATTACAACCTAAAAATTCATAAGGGTAGTATGCCACTGTTCACAAAAAAGCTCATTGGTTTGAAAAGAGTTGAAAGACTTTGGATGTCCAAGGTCAATTTATTTCAAAGTGAACAAATTATCCCCCCTAAGGGTGCAAGTGACTTGAATATCTTTTGGGAACCTGAATATGCTCTAGAGTGTCCTCCTAGTTTACAAGAATTCATGTCGTTAGCTCTGATGAGCTACAGGGTTTTTTTAGAGATCTAGGTAATGTTAATCAAAATCAGAGTGCACAGGCAAGAGAGATTTGGGGTAAGTTTGGGAAGATGAAGGACCTTGCTTGGAGGATGAATCTTAGAACTCCATTGTTTGTAAACGTATAAAGACTATGCATAAGGTTGATTTTAGGGTCATATAGTCTGCCACGTAGGTGGAAGTGCATGCAAGGAACGTGCAAAAAGAAAAGCTCTCTCAAACAATGCTAGTGTCGTGAAGGTAAGTCATACTTCTCATTCAATGAGGTGTTTGCTTAAGAAATCTAGTGTTAGGTTCTCAAGAAGAATTTATTTCCCTCTTTTGATAATTTATCTACTGCATCTTCATTGCTAAGCCTCTTAAGTACTTGTTTATTTAAGTCGAAATGCTTTAAGTCTTGTATGATAGGTTATGACGATTCAAGATCTCCTATTTTCTATGTGATTTTTCCGCGTTTGTCAAACCCTAACCCCCTAGACTTCTGCATGCATGGATTTTTTAAGCTAATACTTTCTTTGTATGCTATTTTTCTATTTATTAGTGCCTCCCTGAAGGTTTTAGAGCACTCAAGAGGGGGGGGGGGGGGGGGGTGAATTGAGTGTTAAATAGTCTTGGCCTATTTTCTTCCCTTTTTTCGATCAGTGGGAGGAACGAGTTGTGCTGGTTCCTATTTAGCAGCGGAATGTATGTAGAGTAATAAAGGAAGACACACAATTTAACGAGGTTCAGCCAACTCAGGCCTACGTCCTCCTACTCTATGCTCTTTTATTAATCTACTCCGAAAAACAAAGAACACAGACACTCAACTGTTTCCCTACTCCGGGAACCAGTTCACCCCACACTCTACTCCGAGTGTGCACTCGACTTACACTAGTAAGCCCTTTTGTGTTTGAACTCACAAACACTCTCTCAGCCTATCAACCCCTCTGTTGAAGGCTTTTTACAGAATCAAACTCTCCTTTGATCTTGCTTCTAAAAGCTAATTATGAGAGAAAAATATAAGTTCTAATGTTGCTCGTGTATATGACTTAATGAAAGGTTTTTATGCTTAAGTGTGTATAATGCTCTCTAGAGATAAACTCAGTTTTCTTCACATGAGAGACTCCTTGAATTAGGTTGATTAGATGAGTTTATATATGTGATTACAAAAACCCCAGCTTTCCTAAAATCACATAATCTTTTGAGCTGTCACCTTATGTGAGTTTAGGAAAGTATGAAGTTAGGAAAGTATTTATCTTATTTGACTTAATCATATAGATAGAATCACTTAAGATAAATACTCCTAGCTTTTAGGTAACCAATATATTCTCATCTAATCTACCAGCTGCTTAATATATTTTCCAAAAATAATTCTTAGAAAATATTTTTACAAAATCTTTTCAAAAATACGCAACTTGATATTTCATTCAGTAAACCTGGTTCTCTAAACCTGGTTCCCTGAATTAAGTATGTTATGAATTCTGTTCCAGTTTTGTACCAGAATTCATAACATGACTTATCACACTTAAAATACTTATATTACCTACTCATATAAGTCATACTATGGAGCATATTACATGAAAAACTAGATTAACAGTAAAGTACAAATGATCTTCTTTTCATGTAATCTTCAAGACTTGAATCTTCCTTGAATGCTTCATCTTGAGCAAAGTATCTTTCTTCAAATGTCTTCGAAAGGCTTCTATGCTCCAAGTCTTGGAATCTTCTTAGCTACTGCACATATAACATGGTTAACATGCAATAGATAATATGTGACTGCTTTAAGCATAGCAGTCAAGGAGACAGTTCCAACTTCTTGTGACCTGTTTCCTGTAACTGTTTGTCATCATTCAAAACATCAAAACTCAAGGAACTCAACAAATTCCCCCTTTTTGATGATGACAAACTAATTGAAGTTCCTGCAATCCAAGCACATTAAAAACGTACAAACTCCAATAAAGTACTCAACTAGGATTGAGTACATCAACAATCTTTAAGACTAAAAATGAACACACACTGAAAAAATTTTCTTAAGTTAACTTGACTCGACTCCTATTTAACTTAATCTAAAAATCCTAAAGGGATAAGAAGATCCTAGGCTTCAGCTTCAACTCTTTCCCCCTTTTGGCATCATTAAAAAGTATACTCAAGTAAAAATAAAATGCACAAATTATTAAATGTACTCATCCATACAGTGGCATCAACCACTATTCAAGTTAAATGCTGCAAGAATAGATTAGTCAAACTAAGCATGATATAGAAGACATAAAATTGTTTAAAACAAATACCAAAAAAAGTTCAATAATTTAAAGACCCCAACTCCATATCAAAAGAACAGTTCATGGAGTGGGAAGAAGCAAATCAACAGAAGCAGTCAAAACAGATAGGGTAGGCAAACAAAAAACAGAAAGCAGAATCAATCTTCATCATTCTCATCCTCCTCTTCTCTGTCAGCATCCTGGTCTCCATCATCAGCTGGTTACTCATCTTCATCTCCTTCCTCAGCATCATGCATTTCTTCTTCAGGAGGAGACTGTGGAGCAGCAGCACTTGTACCAGGTGCTTCTTGATCATGAGAACCAGCAAGCTTCTTTTCTAGATTAATAAACCTAGAATCAATAGAGGAGAATAAATCTTGGACCAGACCAATGATGTTTTTGAGCAAAATCTCCTGATCCTCCAACCTTTTCAAGACTAGAGCCTGACCTACTGGCTCCTCTACTTTCTTATTCTTCTTTGTTGGAGATCTCACATCCTCTACTGGTTCCTGTGATTTAAACAACAGCTGATCCCCACTTATATCTAAACCCTTTTGTTTTAAGATGACCCTGGTAAACACTGTAACTGGGACAGTGGAACCACTCAGGGGTACATTGTTAGATTTGAGCAGGTGGGTTATAAAGGATCCATAAGGCAAGGAGTGATGAGATGACCCATGGCAGTTCATCATATGGGCCAACATTAATGCAGGAAGATTGATTTTCACCTTTTTCATTAACAGATACATCAATACCATTTCCATTATTCTCACAGTACCTCTACCCTGAGCCCTTGGTATTAAAACCGTGTTACACAGAGAGTGTAGAACAAGCATGACTGGTTCCTTCAAATTTACAGACTTAAGAACCCCTGGCTTCTTGGGCATCTTTCCTCTAAACATAAAAGTATATATCTCCTCTGGTGTGACCCCAACAAGCATGGGCCACCAGTCACCAGAATACTTATCAAAACCATCTCTTGGTATACTTAACAGACTTGACAGAGAAGCAACTGATAAACTGACATCAACCCCATTCACACATGAATTTATGGACATATCAGGCATTTGCTTGATATTAACATAAAATTCCCTAACTCCAGACACATTTGCAGCACAAACATCAAACAACATTAACCAACCTTGATAATCAAGCAACTCCTTGAACTCAGATAATGCAGCAATATCAAAATATCCTTTTTCAACACCACACCCAGACAACACTAGTCTAGAATTTAAATCAATAGAACTAGTAGGAATGGATTCTACAGATTTACCTTTTGAAGCATGAGAGGTTTTAGCAGGCAACCTCTTTCTCTTGTTTCTTTGCACAGAATCAGCAGACTGGTCCTCCTAGTTGTCATCAATTTTCCTTTTTACAGAAGAACGTGTGAAACGACCACTTCTCCTAACCTTTTCATCTGTTGATCCTTCTTTGAACCCCTTAACCTCAACCACTTCCACTTCGTCACTTTGCTCTTCAGCACTACTAACCTCTACTCCTTGGCTCACAGATTGCTGAGCTTCTGTCTCCTGTTCCCCCTGAGATGGTATAGGTTCCTTGATGACAGAGTCATCAGTTTCTGGAGGATGGAAGATAGGCTTAGGTTGTTTTGATGAGGGTTTGGTTGATTTTGGTGGTGAGGAGGATTTTTGAGGGGAATCTGGGATTGTGGTAGGAGTTTCTGAAGGTGATGAAGCTACATTGGGTGATGAAGGTTCAATTGGGGTTTGTTTTTTATGAGAGGTGGATGGAACACCGATGGGGGTTCCTCTTGATTGAGTGGAGTCACTAGCAGACCCCTTTCCTCTGCCTCTCCTAGATGAAGCTACAATCTTCCTTCCCATTTTGAGAGAGAAATTAAGATTGAAGATGATGAATAGCACTCAGATTGTTGAGCAGTACGCAGAAGAGAGAAGGAGAGTGATGAATGAGAGGTAATGAAGCTGCACAAAGGGTTATATATATATTTGAAGCATAACAGAAATATGGAAATTCAAAAAAGATATGCTGGTTAAGTGATTTGATAAGTATGACAAGTTTTAAAAATTGAAAAGATAGCTACCATTACTTGCCATAAATATCTTAACCATCCTATAAATTAGGCAAGTGATTGATTTGCCATTATTTTTATGGTAAATGACTGAAATAAGATTATTTCCTTTCAAAAGGAAAATATCCTATAATAATCTTCCAAAGATATGAAAATATTATATGGAAGACATATCAGTGCTGATCTGCTGTTTCCCTTTCCTGATACTTGATTAAAACTACTTTTAATCCTTTTGAGATCTCAAAACATTTACATAAAACTTGAAGGATTTCGACATAGGTATGTACACATACTATACAAGAGAATACCATTCTAACCAATCATTGAGGGAAATAGATGAAGCCAAAGACTAAAATCTAACTAGACCTAGTAAGATTCTTAAATTACAAAAAGTTTCTCTACACAAGGGTTTTGTGAAGATATCAGCTATTTGATCTTCACTTTTGCAAAGCAAAACTTCTACTAAACCTTTTTCTACATTATCTCTCAGAAAATGATGTCTAATCTCTATATGTTTGGTTTTGGAATGCTGAACTGGATTCTTAGAAATATTAATTGCACTAGTGTTGTCACAAAATATAGGAACACTATTATAAACAACACCAAAATCCTTCAGCTGGTTCCTTACCCACAGTAGCTGGGAGCAGCATGAAGCTGCTGCAATATATTCTACCTCTGCTGTGGATAAGGCCACTGAGTTTTGCTTTTTAGAACCCCATGATATTAGACAGGAGCCAAGAAAGTGTACCATACCTGATGTGCTCTTTCTATCAACAAGAAAGCCAGCATAGTCTGCATTAGTGTACCCAATAAGATCAATTGCACTCCCTTTGGGGTACCACAAGCATAAGTTTGTTGTTCCCACAAGATACCTAAGTATCCTTCTAACAGCCTTCAAGTGAGATTCCTTTGGATTACTTTGAAACCTAGCACACAATCCAACAGAAAACACAATATCACGTCTACTAGCTGTTAGATAAAGAAGAGAACCAATCATTCCTCTATAAAGTGTGGCTTCAACATCTTTTCCCTTTAGATCATTATCTAATTTTGTGGATGTGGGAATAGGTGTATCATAAGCCTTGCGGTTTTCCATGCCAAATTTCTTCAGCAATTCTTTCAAGTATTTTTGCTGATATATCATGGTTCCATTTTCCATTTGCTTAATCTGCAATCCTAGAAAGAATCCTAGTTCTCCCATCATGCTCATTTCAAACTCACTCTGCATAAGATTAGCAAACTCATCACATAGTACTTGATTAGTAGCACCAAATAAGATATCATCAACATAAATTTGTACTATAATCAAGTTGTTCCCCCTGGCTTTGATAAACAGTGTCTTGTCTACTGTTCCCCTCTTGTAATCATTCTCCATCAAGAACTTAGACAATCTTTCATACCAAGCTCTTGGAGCTTGCTTCAATCCATATAGAGCTTTATCTAACTTGTAAACATGTTGAGGAAATAGCTTGTCTTCAAAACCAGGTGGCTGCTCTACATATACCTCTTCCTTCAAATATCCATTTAGGAAGGCAGTCTTTACATCCATCTGAAACAATTTTATATTCATGTGAGCAACATAAGCAATTAAAATCCTAATTGCCTCTAGCCTAGCTACTGGTGCAAAAGTCTCATCATAGTCAATCCCTTCTTGTTGATTGTAACCTTGCACCACTAGCCTAGCTTTGTTTCTGACTATTGTACCTAGGTCATCCAATTTGTTTCTGAAGACCCATTTTGTACCAATAACTGACCTATCCTTTAGTCTAGGTACAAGATGCCAAACCTGGTTCCTATGGAACTGATTTAATTCATCGTGCATTGCTAGAACCCAATCAGGATCAGTCAGTGCCATTTTATAGTCAGATGGCTCTATATTAGACAGGAAAGAATAAAAGACACAAAAGTTTTGAAAAATATTTCTTCTCGTTTGAACTCCTTTATTAATATCACTAATGATCTGATCTGGAGGATGAGAAGATTGATATTTGAAACTTTTAAAAGAGAAATCATTTTGTGCTTCTTCATTTGATTGGGAACCAGCATGATCATGAATCTCATCAATTTCTTCAGAACCAGTAAGATTCATATTCACGCTATTTCCATTAACATTACTTACCTCAGGTTCAGGGGAGGCATCTTCATTCATTCCACCCGAACTCCTTACCTGTCTGTTACTTGATGAACTATTTGGTCTTGGTTCCTCTTCTAAATTTTCTTCATTTTCTTCTCTAGGCTCCTCATTATCGTTATTTTATGGAGTATCAAGTGAGCTTAGATCTTCTTGCACTTCATTTAGGAGACTAGTATCATGGTTCCCTGTAAACTCCATCAATCCAATCATTTCATCAGGTTGTACCTGCGCAATCTCAGAAGACATGTTAAATTCATCAAAGATGACATGCACACTCTCCTCAACACACAAAGTCCTTTTATTAAGGACTCTATATGCTTTGCTTTGAGGAGAATATCCAAGAAAGATTCCCTCATCACTCCTAGGATCAAATTTATCAAGCTGATTCTTCCCATTGTTATGAATATAACATTTGCATCCAAATACATGAAAGTATGCAATATTAGGCTTTCGACCTCTAAGGAGTTCATAGGGAATCTTATTTAACTTTGTTCTAATGAGACCTCTATTTAAAATATAGCAAGCAGTGTCCACAACTTCACCCCAGAAACTCTTAGGGAGACCACTCTCAATGAGCATTGTTCTGGCCATCTCTTCAAGAGTTCTATTCTTTCTTTCAACAACACCATTTTGCTGTAGTGTTCTTAGGGCTAAGAAGTTATGACTAACTCCCTATTCCCTACAATATTCAACAAAGTTAGCATTATCAAATTCAGTACCATGGTCTGATCTTACTTAGACTAGCTTGTGAGAGAGCTGGTTCTCCACTTGCTTCACTAATGCTACCCATTCATCAAACGTTTCATCTTTTGAATGTAGCATTATTACCCAAGTGTACCTGGAATAATCATCAACCATAACACAGACATATCTATGGCCTCTTCGACTTTGTATCCTCATGGGACCACACAAATCAATGTGTACAAGTTC
Source organism: Dysphania ambrosioides (assembly GCA_026401315.1). Taxonomy (NCBI): domain Eukaryota; kingdom Viridiplantae; phylum Streptophyta; class Magnoliopsida; order Caryophyllales; family Amaranthaceae; genus Dysphania; species Dysphania ambrosioides. The sequence goes on along the minus strand of CM048661.1, from coordinate 25,091,150 downwards.
AAAGGGTCTGCTGGTACTCAAAACAGTTTTAGGCTTAAAAGAGATTTTAACCTGTTTCCCTTTAACACATTCTGAACAAACTTTATCTGCCTCATAAGTGATGTTAGGAAGTCCTACCACCAAATCATGAGACCTTAATTTATTCAAAAGTGTCAAGCTAGCATGTCCAAATCTCTTATGCCAAATCCATTGATTATTGTCAGAAACAGCTTTCAAACAAACAGACTTGTCTTGAGGAATTTTATCCAGAAAGGTGATGTAAACATCATGCTTCCTGGTTCTCTCACATACAAGTTCACCTGTTTGGGAATTAACTATATGACAAAGATTAGCTTGAAACTCAACTCTATTACCTTTGTCACATAATTGAGAAATACTCAAGAGATTATGTTGTAAGCCCTCAACATAATATACATCATCAATTGCATTTGAAAGTGTCTTACCTACCTTACCTAAACCAGTGATGGTTCCCTTGCTGTTATCTCCAAAGGTGACACTTTCACCGTCAAAGGCTACTAGTGAAAGGAATTGACTTTTATCCCCGGACATGTGTCTTGAGCAGCCACTGTCCAAATACCAATAGGTCTCTCCTTTCACTTTAGCCTGCAAGAACAAATCAAACATTAGTTTTAGGAACCCAAACACGTTTGGGTCCCTTTTCAACGATATTAGGCTCTTGTTGGTCTTTTCTTCTCCAGACCACCTTCATATGTTTATTGTTCTTATTCTCACTGTTCTTCTTAGCAGGGCACTCATGTATCTTATGCCCATTCATTCCACAATGATAACAAACATGCATCTCTTTAGTCATTACATACTTACCTCTTTTGAATTCTTTAACCCACATGGTTTCCCTAGGGGACCAGTTAGTCCTGGTTCTCTGTCTAGTATATCCAAGACCAACTCTTCCTTTGTAATTTTTAAAAGAAATTAAAGAATTCAAAGTTTCCTGTGCAGTCAGTAATTTTTCAACATGTCTATGACTTTCATGAAGTTCTTTCTCTCTGGTTTCAAGATTCTTAATCAACAAATCGTTTTTATCTTTTAGAAAATCAAAATCACTTTTTAAGGATTCGAGTTGTAAATTAAGTTTCGAAACCATAGGATCAATAGTCATGTCAACAATTACTGATTGCTTATCTTTTTTTAGTTTATGAATCTCAGCATGCAAATCACAAATAGTATCTTCAAACTCATCTATTACATCACTAATCTTAACACTGGTACCTGTAGGGGAAACAGTGAACTGAGCAGCCTTAAGTGAAACAAATTCTTTGTGTATTTCTTCCAAGTTGTGAGCCAATATTTCAAAGGCTTTCAACACGGAAGTTCTACTACAGGAATTTGCTTTACCTATAGCTACTGAAAAATTAAGAGATTTACTAGCAATTGATAAGTCTCTAGGGAGCTAGGAGGTCAGATCTTCCTCATCATCACTAGGACAGTCAGATTTAGAAGACCTTTCCTTCTCTAGTTCCACCTTACACTTGTCCAATTCAACCTCTAGTTCAGCTACTTGATTTTTCAATTCAAAACAAACTTTTTCTAGGTGATCACAACTAGGAATAGCAATTTCACATTCAACACGTTTTTCTTTAAGTTCTCTTTTGCCAGGTATGTAAGTTTCACCAAGTTTATAGCATTCATCTAATAAAGAGTCAATACATTCAAGCATATTATCTCTATCATAGTCATGCATATCTTTCCTAACTTGTTCTAAGTTTACCTTGTGTTCGTATAGCACATCCTTCTTTGCCATTAAGCATTTTCTGAATGTACTGGTTCCCCCTCTGGTTCCTGAGTCAATGATGTTTCCCTGAATGTTGGTGAAGGCAGTCAAACAAACATTAGAGTTAGGTGATTCCTCATCTTCATCAGACCCTAAATCAGAATCACCCCACATGGCTGCTATCATTGCATTTTTGAAGGCCCGTTTATCTCCAGATTTGGATTGTTTGTCCTTCCACTTAGGGCAATCTCGAATAAGATGTCCCTTATCTCCACACTTGAAGCAACCTACAGAAGAAGAGTTAGATTTCTTAAAGTTCTTACCTTTGAAATTCTTCCTTTGATCACGAAGAGTTCTTTCAAATCTTTTAGCAATCATTCCAATCTCATCTTCTTCTTCTTCTATTGTTCCCTTAAGAGCTGTTCCTCTGGCTGGTTCCTTCTCAGACTTAGAATCAATCAGCATTTCATGAGTCATGAGAGAACCAATCAGTTGTTCCAGAGATAGAGTTGATAAATCCTTTGCCTCATATATTGCTGTTACCTTGGATGTCCATGCATCTGTCAAACTGCGTAAAACTTTGCTCACAAGATCCTCATCAGAAAAGTTCTTACCAAGAGATCTAAGATCATTAATTATTGTCATAAATCTACAAAAACAGTCATTACTCTTTTCATTTTTATTCATAGCAAACAATTCATACTTAGACATAAGTAAATCAATTTTGGACCTTTTTACCTCACTGGTTCCCTCAAAGGCAAGTTTGAGGGTATCCCAAATCTCTTTTGCATTGCTGTAACCTGAGATCCGGTTTGTTTCAGTCTCACCTATAGCCTGTTGTAGAATTGACATTGCTTTGGCATTCTTCTCCAGCAGTTTGTAATCAGTAGTTACTAGTTCACTATCTTTCTTTGGAATCATATATGTTTCCCTCTTCATCTATCTTGAAAATGATAATTAGACCATTTTTTACAACTAGCCAACATTCATAATCAATTCCCATGATCACATTCTTGATCCTGTTTTTCCACCAAGCATAGTTGTTACCATTGAACTTTGTTGTCTTATTGTCGTAGCTCATAGCGTTCAATTCATGAGTACTCATACTTGACTTCTCTAAATGTTACTCTTATGAGAAGCCTAGGCTCTGATACCAATTGAAGGTTTTAGAGCACTCAAGGGGGGGGGGGGGGGGGTGAATTGAGTGTTAAATAGTCTTGGCCTATTTTCTTCCCTTTTTTCGATCAGTGGGAGGAACCAGTTGTGCTGGTTCCTATTTAGCAGCGGAATGTATGTAGAGTAATAAAGGAAGACACACAATTTAACGAGGTTCAGCCAACTCAGGCCTACGTCCTCCTACTCTATGCTCTTTTATTAATCTACTCCGAAAAACAAAGAACACAGACACTCAACTGTTTCCCTACTCGAGGAACTAGTTCACCCCACACTCTACTCCGAGTGTGCACTCGACTTACACTAGTAAGCCCTTTTGTGTTTGAACTCACAAACACTCTCCCAGCCTATCAACCCCTCTGTTGAAGGCTTTTTACAGAATCAAACTCTCCTTTGATCTTGCTTCTAAAAGTTAATTATGAGAGAAAAATATAAGTTTTAATGTTGCTCATGTATATGACTTAATGAAAGGTTTTTATGCTTAAGTGTGTATAATGCTCTCTAGAGATAAACTCAGTTTTCTTCACATGAGAGACTCCTTGAATTAGGTTGATTAGATGAGTTTATATATATGATTACAAAAACCCCAGCTTTCCTAAAATCACATAATCTTTTGAGCTGTCACCTTATGTGAGTTTAGGAAAGTATGAAGTTAGGAAAGTATTTATCTTATTTGACTTAATCATATAGATAGAATCACTTAAGATAAATACTCCTAGCTTTTAGGTAACCAATATATTCTCATCTAATCTACCAGCTGCTTAATATATTTTCCAAAAATAATTCTTAGAAAATATTTTTACAAAATCTTTTCAAAAATACGCAACTTGATATTTCATTCAGTAAACCTGGTTCTCTGAACTTGGTTCCCTGAATTAAGTATGTTATGAATTCTGTTCCAGTTTTGTACCAGAATTCATAACATGACTTATCACACTTAAAATACTTATATTACCTACTCATATAAGTCATACTATGGAGCATATTACATGAAAAACTAGATTAACAGTAAAGTACAAATGATCTTCTTTTCATGTAATCTTCAAGACTTGAATCTTCCTTGAATGCTTCATCTTGAGCAAAGTATCTTTCTTCGAATGTCTTCGAAAGGCTTCTATGCTCCAAGTCTTGGAATCTTCTTAACTACTGCACATATAACATAGTTAACATGCAATAGATAATATGTGACTGCTTTAAGCATAGCAGTCAAGGAGACAGTTCCAACTTCTTGTGACCTATTTCCTGTAACTGTTTGTCATCATTTAAAACATCAAAACTCAAGGAACTCAACACTCCCCCTTTTCGTCTGTCACCCCCTTCTTTGTTAATGTGCTCAACACTCCATTTTCATCTCCCTTCACTCAAGCTTATCTAGTCCACTTTTTCTTTTGTGGTTTCTAGCTGCAAAGTCTATGTGGAATTTTATAATGGAAAAGTATGAATCCTTTGCTAAGTTATTAGATCATAACTATTTAGATGATGAAGAGTTTTCTCCTCTCTTATGGGTAAGATATGATAATAGGCTTTATATGCCAAACTTAACAAAATTTGATCCCTTCCTCAATCTCCTTATGGTCCAACTAGGGGCCCAATCATTACACTTCAAGCTCCTTTTAACTCTACCTTATACAAGGATTTATCCTCTTCCTCAATAAAACCTTTTACTTTCCCTTGGCCTCATAATTACCCTACCCTATTTCCTAAGTTTGTTGACCACCCTTTTAACATCTTCTCAAAAGCCTATGCAATTCCACATCGTCTATCAAGTCCTAGATTTCTTCTTTGGCCCCTAATCCATTGTCCCCATACTCCCCTGATACTTTCTTCTCCACCTCCTTGGTGCTCTCAAGCCCTAATCTAGAATAGGATCTTTCTTCATTGTTTTATTCTAGTCTCCATATTGCTTCTTCTTATCGATCCTGGCTAGCGTATCCTAAGAATGGAGGAGATCCTCTAGAGGGAAAGGTAAAGGATCTTCTAGTGTTCTTCTAGATCATTTTAACAGGATGATGAATCAGGCTTGAGCTCATGCAGGCAACAATATCCAACTAATACAACTAAATTTGATGATTCAGGAGGTGTAGGTAGCTCAACAATGACTAGAAAATGGGGTCACATGGAGGAAGAAGCAAAAGTTTACCGGGGCTTATAGAGGGTTTGTGGCTTAAAAGTATGGCCTTTCAGAAGATGATACCGATGACTCTTTTCTTTATGGAATGAAGCCCAAGCTTGAGGCTTATTTTGATCATGAAGTTTTTAGGGTTCGGTGTCAATTAAGAATTTCTTAGTGGCTAGCCTAAAAAAGCCACATGGAGATCAATGAAGTCTTGGTCTAGAATTGTAGGGGAGCTAAATCAGTTTTTGGACCTACAATTCCTTTCATCAAAGTAGTAGTATGTTTAATGTTGATTTTTTTAGGTGAAACTAAATGTAATGTTAAAGACATTGTTGAATTTTTTATAGGGATTGGTTTTCCTAATTTTTATGGAGTTGATTCAATAAGTTTAGCAGGTTGTCTATTTCTTTATTGGAAGAATACATGTAATTTTTCTATCATCTCCTCAGACTGCCATGTTATTAGTTGTGAAATTGCAGATAATATGGATATGGTTTCTTATTTCTCATTTGTTTATGGTTTGCCTTATTATCCTTCAAAATTTTTAGTTTAGAATTCTTTGAGGAAGTCTATTATGGACTTCATAGGTCCTTATTGCATGATAGGAGATTTTAATCAGGTGGAACATTCCCATCAAAAGATGAGAGGCTCATCTTCTGTATCAGGTGCACAAGATTTCTAAATGGAAATTTGATTGTGGTCTGGTTAACATCCCGTCTTTAGGAGCTCAATTCTCATGGACTAACAAAAGAAAAGGACATTAAATTGTTAGATAAAGCCTATGGAAATGACCTCTGGAGGCTTTTGTATTCGGATACCATAATTCTCAATCCTCCACTATAGCTTTCAGACCATGGACCAATCCTCCTTTAATCACATCCCATTGTTAAACATAGAAAACAACCATACAAATTGAAAGCTTGGGCATATCAATTTAAAGAGGCTAGAGAAGTTGCTGGAAGGGAGTGGTCTAACCAGCAAGAGGCTGCCTGCATGGTTAATATATTGAGAAAATGTAGAAAAGTTAGAAGGGCTCTAAAAGATTAGTGCCTGGATTATAAGCATTCTCATGGTATAGATTGGAATCTCATCCATCATAACCTCCTTGAAGATTAGTCTAACCTTTTGAATTTGGAGGCAATTCCTCATGTCACAGATAGGATCAATAGTGAACTTGAGTTAGCAAAAGTGAAATGGTGGTTTTGGGAATAGCGTGCGAAAAGTCATTTGGATCAATTTGGAAATAAATCCTCAAGCTTCTTCTTTAAATAGGTCAAGGATCGAAAATCTTAGAATGAAATCTCCTCTCTCAAGTTAGCAGATGGATTGTGGACCTCTGATTAGGAAGTCATTAAACAAGAATTTCTATGCTGGAAAAGGAGATCATGGAGGAGGGAATCAAGATTGGGAATCAAATTCCTTACTTGTTGAAGACTTATTTGGTAATCTTCTGATCATCCCTCAGTACCTTCTTGATCATATGGAAAAGCCATTTACTTCTTTTGAGATTGACCAAGCTTTTTTAGTATGAAACCGCTCAAGTCCCAAGGGATGGATGGCATTCCACCCCTAGTTCTACCAGCAGAGCTGGGATAACTGCAAAAAGACATCATGGTTATAATAGTTCTATTCTTTAGAGAATCAAATCTCCCAAAATCGTGGAATCAAACTCATCTTGTGCTGATCCCTAAAATTGATAAGGCCTCCTCTGTTAACCAATTCCGACCTATAGGGCTATGCAATACCTCATATAAAATCATCTCTAAATGCCTTGTCAAAAGATTAAAGCCTATTCTTGCTACCTGGTCAGTGATTTCCAAAATGCTTTTGTGCCAGGTTGCTTGATGATGAACAATAGTATGATTTCCCATGAAATGATTCACTGGATTAAAAAAAGAAAAAGGGCAACTTCTTTAGTGCTATCCTAAAAATTGATCTCAATAAGGCACATGATCAAATTAGTTGAAAATTTATTACGTTCACTCTAAAATCTATGAACCTCCCAAGAAAATGGACTAACTGTATTATGACGTATCTCTTCAATCTCTTATTCCATCCTAATTAATGAAGGACCAACTCAGTGCTTAAACCCTCAAGCTGGCCTTTGAAAAGGATATCCTCTCTCTCCATACATTTTTATTCTCTATATAGAGGTTCTTTCTCGACGTTTCATAAAACTTGAATCTTTAAAGACTTTGTAGGGCTTAAGGATAAGGTTAAGAGGTCCAAAAATATATCACCTCTTCTTTGTGGATGTGCTCTATTCTTCTCCAAAGCTTCTCTTAGCTCATGCTCTTTGACCAGGACAACCATTGATATCTTCTATGATATCTCTAGGGAAATCATGAGTGCTAAGAAATCCTCTTTCATTTTCAGCCCCAACACTCCTAGAAAATTCCATAAGTTCCTAACGAAACCTCTTAGGGTCTGGAAAAGAGGAAATAGGAACATATCTTGGTACTCCAACAGACACTGATGGTAGATAATTAGGGAAGCTCTCATTTAATCATGAAAGGATCTTGTAAAAAATGTCTTCTTGGAAATTCTTCTCTCTTAATCAAGTTGGTAAACTTGTTCTTATCAATGCTTTTATAATTTCTTTAGCTTCTCATATTTTTTCCATTTATCATCTTCCTAAAAAAACTTCCTAGGGATATAACATCTTCCTTAATCAAATTCTGGTGGGCTACCTCAATGGAAAAAGGCTTATATACTGGAGGAAGAGAAGTTTACTAGAAGTGCCTAAACAATAAGGAGTCGACATCCGAAACCTTGAGCATCTCAATATTTCTCTACTATTTAAGAAGGCTTAGAGAACTAAAAATAATCTAAATTCCCTTATTGCTCGAGTGATTTAAGGTAAATACAATATTTCTCCTATCTAGGGAGCCTTAACGGGTGGTGTATCATGTAAAGGAAGGTCATACACTTATTGAAGCATGTTCAAGGCGACTTTATAGCTAAAAAAAAGGTCTTGAAATGAGCCTAGGGAATGGAAAGGATGTTAATATTTTAAAGACAATGTTTCTCAGCTATGCTCCACACCAAAATGGGTTGCAAATTTGGTAAAAGAAGATAATGGTGAATGGGATTGTTCAAAAATCTAGAATTTTTTGAGAAAGAAACAGTAAGGAAAGTTCTTCAAATGCACATTTCTATATAGGGGTGTAAGGATTCCATTGTGTAGTTTCCCACTTCCTTAGGAAGATTCTTGATGAAAGTAGGATGTCAATTTCTCTATTAGAAGAGAAATGATGGATCGCAACTCTTGGTCAAGAAATCTCTCCTTTTTTGAAAAGATTCTGGAGAATGGAATGCCCAATAAAAATTACTATATTTATATGGAAAGCCATGAATGGAGCTCATCTAACTAAGGAAGCACTTATAAGAAGAAACATCATTTAGGTGGATGCATGTCCCCTATGTGAGTCTTATCCGGAATCTCTCAATCATATTTTATGAGATTTCATGGTTATTAGAAGAGTATGGACAGCGAGCCATTTGGTTATTGGCATAAACTCTTTTTGGCCAAATATAGCCAATTAGGTCTCAGATTATCTTCAGGTCTTTTTCAAAGACAATAACTCAGACTTGTTTCTTAAAAGAGATGTTGAGTTCATCCTCATCCTTTGGAGCATATGGATTCATAGAAATGAATTACGTTTTAAAAATTCTTCCCCTAACCCGAGCAAAATTTTTGAGATTTTATATGCATGGAGAAGGAGATCATCTAGAGTGACATAATATGTTGTTATGGTGAAGAAGCCTCCCCCAAGAAGTCTTCACTACTGGTCATTTTGTGTTCTCCAAGGGACTGATAGTAATTTTTATTAAACGGATAATGCTTGGAAAAGGAGGAAAAATGCCTTAGAATTTTCAAGCTATGATGCGGGCATAGGATTTTTCCTGTATAAAAATGGTAGAATCATCTTCAAATCGGGAGAAAAAATCCTTGCTATGTCGCTTCTTCAAATGGTAGATTGTTCAGTTACAAAGTCCGCAACATCTTTTGACTTAGTTTTAAACGCTTGTAACTGCCGCTGATTTTACTCAGCATTTACTTTTGTGGCTTGATTCTCTCCAACGGTTACAATTTCTTTCTCTTAAAAAAACTGTTCTTTGTGGCTTCAAAAACACAGAATAAACCTTTGTTTTTTTCTTCCTATCTCGGTTTTCCTCTACTGTTGTTCTGAGCATATTGTGAGTTCATATCTCTATTTCTGAGTGCACATTAAGGGAGTTTTCTATGTTAAATCTTGGGGGGGCAATGCCATCTCTGATTGCACCATAGTTAGGGCAAATTTTCTTCTAAGACAGTTTTACAAACACGTCAAAGCTTTTCATACATTAAAAAATTCAGCCCACATTTCAAGTTTTGTTGTTTCTCTAATTTTGCTATATTCTTACCTACAATTTAGTAGCAAATTCTCTACTGTAATTTCAAATTATGGAATTTTCAATCTCAAAAATCCTTCTTGAACTCTCTACACTTGAACCCCTTGATGGGACTAACTACAAACGTTGGTCTCAAAAACTTTTAACCTTTTTTTTAACAATTGGAGGTCAATTATGTTCTTGTTTGTGACTACCTAGTTTGCCCTCAAACTAGAGATACCTTTGATGCTTCATCTTCTTCCATAGACAAACATTTGATTGGACATGTGACTCAGAAGATGACCTTGAACAAACTTGTTATGCTTTTCATATTTACAATGGGAAAGTGGCTAAAATTCCAGAATGTTGATGATAAGCCAATCATGGAGCAAGTTCATGAGTATCAGAACTTGGTGGCTGTCATTCTGGCCGAGGGTATGAAGATGTGTGAGGTGCTGCAAGCCAACATTCTGATAAAAAAGCTTCCTGATTCATGGTCTAACTACCATCACTATCTCAAACACAAGAAGAAGGATATGTCACTTGAGGAGCTAGTCGATCATATGAAGATTGAAGAAGCCAACCGCCTTAAGGATAAGGATTCTTCCCCTTATGAACTTTCCGTTAAAGCTAACATTGTGGAATCTTCTGTTCCAAAATATGATAGGTTTAACAAACAAAACAAAGCTGTTGTAAATTCCAAGATGAACCAAAATCAGAATCCACGTGGAGTTCAAAATAAAAGGAGTAATAACTTTAAGAAAAACCATAAATTTGAGAAGTAAAATGGTGGCTGCTATGTTTATTGAAAGAAAGGCCACAAGGCATGAAAATGCTATAATCACAAAGATGCATCTAACAATGGGAAAAAATTAGACCAGAATAAGAACCAAGCCCATATTGCTAACGAATCTGATGATACCATTGCTGCCGTAGTTTCTGAAATTGACCTCATCGGTAACAAAGCAAAATGGGTAGTTGATAGGCGTGTCGTGCACCTAACAAAAATAAACGTAACAAGACCACCACTACGTAGAAGGGCAAGTAAAGATCAAATCCCAAGAGACTAAAGTTCATCTAGTTAAATAGACTCCAGTAATCACTAAACAAGTAACCAATTCAATGATGAAGAATCTAAACTATTAATATTCTAAGTACGGAATATTAAGCACCAAAAATAGTACAAAAATAATTATGACTAAAAACACCTACAATTAGGAATCCCCACTAATATGATTCAATGCACAAAATAACCCCTTTTCCCATTCTCAAATCAATAAATATTCCTCAGGACGGATGCTCCCTAAAACAAGTATAAGAGTGTCTCTTGATCAACTAATAGCTTCCCCAATATGTAATCATACCTATTTTCATGGAATCAAACATATTAGAGACATTAATAATGACATCCTATGAGTCCCAGCAAGAAGAACTATCTATTCTCATGCATAATTATTCTTACTTTTGATTAGGGTTCTAAAATCAATTAGGAGTCAACTCTCACTGTAAACCTAATCACATTCAATAATACTATCTCTAGTTAATTATTGATAATAACACCAACCCTAATAAAGAGGACTTATACTTAATTAAAGAGAACATAATAACAATAATAATTGAAAATAAAGAAAAGAAGAAAATACTTGAATTAATGGAAACTTTGGTGAATCTTCAATGGAACAAGGTTAGAGGAACCTTAGATAGCATAAGAATATAAAACTCTCTCCAAAAATGATAATAAAAAGTTGACTGCTAATAACCTCTCTAATCTATATTTAACCTAGGAGTTTAAGTAGGTTTTGGACTCTAAACAAATCAAGTCTTATGGCCCAAAACGTAGCAAATCAGCATCCTCCACGGGTGGGCCGTGGAGAGTAGCATTCAGCCACGGGCTAGCCGTGGAGCTCGCTACCTTGCCTTGTCTTCATTCTTTGCATAATAGAGGCCACCACAGGTGACCTATGGAGGAATTCATATGTCCACGGGTAAGCCGTGGAGCTAGCTGCCAATGCCTCTTGTATCTTTGCATAAAAAATTGGCCACGGGGTGGTTGTGGAGGGAGTTGTACGTCTACATGTGAGTCGTGGAGCTGGCTATCATGTTTTGTCTTATATGTATACTTGCTCCTTTTACAAGACAAACTACGATCAAAGAAAACTTATAGTAAATCAAGCCCAATTCCTACAAAAATCACAAGAGAAAGGACTAAGGAGAGCAATATCGAAACATAAAAGCAAAGTAGCTTTAAAAGGTTAGATATATGGAGAAAATATGATGAAAACCCACAACTAATGCATATAGAAAAGAGTATAAAAACATGTTATCAATCGTTGACACTAGAGCCACCAAAAATTTATATTCGGACAAAGACATTCACCGAGTTCCATGAGTATGCAAAAGCTGATCAGGTGTTCATGGGCAATTCTAGTTGTTCTAAAGTCCTTGGTAAAGGAAAAATTCTCCTTAAATTAAATTCTAGAAAATCTTTGTCTTTGCAAAATTTGTTGTATGTCCCTTCCCTTCGTAGAAATTTAATTTCTGGTGCACTTCTTAACAAGGCTGGTGTGAAACTTGTTTTTGAAGGAGATAAGTTAGTGTTATCTCGTAATGGGGAATTTGTGGGGAAGGGATATCTGTTGGGTGGGATATTTATTTTAGAAACTATATTGGCTATTGGTTTTATTAATAAAGCTTCTACTTTTGCTTATATTGTTAAGACTTTTGATCTTTGGCATGCTAGATTAGGACATGTGAATTATGGTTCCATGAAACGCTTGTAAAACATGTCTTTAATTCCTAGTCTAGTCTGTAATGGTCATAAATATGGAGTCTGTGTTGAAGCTAAACATTCCAAGAAACCATTCAAACCTATTATTAGTAGACAAACTGAATTTCTTGAATTGGTTCATACATGCTTAGCTAACTTTAAGAATACTGTAAGTAGAGGCAACAAACGGTATTATATAACCTTTGTTGATGACCATTCTAGATATAACAAAGTGTATCTATTAAGAATCAAAGATGAGGTAGAAAACATGTTTTTAATCTAGCAGAAGTTGAGAATCAATTGGACTGCAAGATTAAGACTTAGGTCAGATAGGGGGGGAGAGTATGGAACCACCTTCTTAAAAGAACTTGATGACAAAAATGGAATTATCCATGAACTTTCTGCTCCTTATACTCCCCAACAAAATGGCATTGTTGAAAGGAAAAATAGAACCCTTAAAGAAATGGTGAATGCTATGTTGATTAGTTCTAGTTTGCCTAATAATATGTGGGGGGAGGCAATTCTTTCAGCTACTTATGTGTTGAATAAAGTACCTCATAAAAAACTCAATAAACACCCTATGAATTATGGAAAGGCCTTATGCCTAACCTTAAATATTTAAAAGTGTGGGGGTGTCTTACTAAAGTAGCTTTACCTTCCTTTGAACGGGAAAATATTGGACCTAAAACCTTTGATGCCATATTTGTTGGTTATGCTGCAAAAAATGTGTAGCCTATAGGTTCATGTGCTTAAATGATAAGTCTTTGTGTGAATCTAGAGATGTTGAATTCTTTGAGCATGTTTTCCCTTTGAAAAAAATTAATTTATCTCATGATGTGACTTTATCCGTTCCTTCATCCTCTTCTATGTCTGTTCCTTCTCCTGTTGTTCAAAATGATGAGGTGGTACAACTTAGGAAAAGTAAGAGACGTAGAACTAAAACTAGCTTTGGTCCTAATTTTTTGACTTATTTCTTAACTGAACTCAATGATGTAGATGAAATAGATGAACTAGTTGTGTGTTATCATTTATTTGATAATCAAGCTAAAACATTTGAAGAGGCCATGAGTTTAATTGATGCTAGTTTTTGGAAGGAAGATGTAAATAGTGAAATAGAATCCATTATGTCTAATCATACGTGGGAACTAGTTGATTTGCCTAAAGGTAGTAAAGCCATTGGATGTAAATGGAATTTTAAAAGGAAACTTAGAACTGATGGTATTATTGAAAGGTTTAAGGCAAGACTAGTGATTAAAGGGTTTACACAAAAATTTGGTGTTGATTTCTTTTACACTTACTCACCAGTGACTAAGATCACCACTATACATACTTTACTTGCATTAACTTCTAGCTATAAACTGATTGTGCATCAAATGGATGTAAAAACTTCTTTTTTAAATGGCAACTTAGTGGAGGAAATTTATATGGTTCAACCTCCAGGTTTTGTGATTCTCGGACAGGAACAAAAATTTTGTAAGTTAGTTTTGGGTTTGTAGCAAACCGTGCAGATACTTGTGTGTACTCAAAAATTTTTGGTTCTGGTTGTGTAATTGTCTGCTTATATGTAGATGATATACTCATTTTTGGTACACATATTGATGTTATTAATGAAACAAAAGAATTTCTTTCCTTTTAGTTTGAGATGAAAGACTTAGGTGAAATTGATGTGATTTTGGGTGTTAAAGTTATTAAAACTAGTAATGGTTTCTCGTTGTCTCAATCTCATTATATGGAAAAAATGTTAAAGAAATTTAACAATTTTGATGTTGTTCCTGTTAAAACTCCTTATGATGCTAGCATTCACTTGAAAAAGAACTATGGTAATGATGGATCACAAACTGAGTATGCTAAAATAATTGGGAGTTTAATGTTTCTTATGAACTACACTAGACTTGACATAGCTTATACAATTATTAGACTTATTCAGTATACCCATAACCCTAATAAAGAACATTGGAATGCCCTTAGACGCCTACTAAGGTAACTTCGAGGAACTATGAATTTGTGTTTGCATTATGTTGGTTTTCCTGCTGTGTTACAAGGATATTGTGATGCAAAATAGGTATCTGACAATGATGAAGTAAGCTCCACTAGTGGATATGTTTTTACTTTATGTGGATCAGCTGTGTTTTAGAAGTCTTCAAAACAGACTTGTATTGCCCGGCCAACTATGGAGTCTGAATTCATTGCTTTGGACTTGGCTAGCAAGAGGCGGAGTGGTTAAGGAATTTATAAGCAGATATTCCATTGTGGAGGTGACCTGCTCCACCTATTTCTTTACATTGTGATTCACAGACTCTTATTCGTGTTGCCAAAAACAGTGCTTATAACGGTAAAAAGAGGCACATTCATGTGAGACATGAGTCTATGAGGACTTTAATAGAAAGTGGTGTTATCACTATGGAATATGTGAAATATGAGAGGAATCTAGCAAATCCATTGACTAAAGGACTAAATAAGAGACTTGTCCTTGATATGTCAAGGGGAATGGGACTTAAGCCCGTTAGTTGAGGAATTCATGGTGGATACCCGACCTTGTTCACACAAGTATTCATGTGGACTAACAAAGCCATGGAAAGAATCATAATTGTACACTTCCCATTCCTATGACTTGTACATTTAGTGACGTTAAGCTTTGAGCTTTTAATGAATTCATAGCCTAGTATTTGAATGGGCCTATGAGACGGACTTGATAAATTCACCACTTTGATAATGTGAGGTTGAGCAAAGGCTCTTAATGGTTTCATATCCCAGGGTCTAGGTGGTTTATGTGATAGTCTTGATAAAATCACCTATGTGGGTGTGAAGGTTTGGCCCCCGTCTATGAAAGACATGGGCAGTCTTTCTAAGGCACTCATGAGCATCCCAAGTTTGATGACCGATCTTGGTGGTTGATTTTTATTGCGAAACTCACAATGTTTTAAAGTAATATATGTGTTATTAGGACTTAAATTCTGAGTTGAGTGAGTTCCAGATTCATTCACTCACTTGGCAAAGGAGTTGCCTAATTTTCACTATGTAATGATTCAATCGAAAGAGACCAGTACTTAAGTACCAAACCTATTGAAATGCTATTCAGGTGTTTTTATTTTAAAATATTTTTCCTTCGCATTTGTGGGGGATTGTTGGAAATAATGCTAAGGAAGGTTTTGAGGAAATCTCATTGTCCCACATTGGTGGGAGAAGGAAATTTTTCTTAGTTTAAGTATAAGTGTTTACAATTGGTTGTTTGAAGTTCATACCTTATTGTTATGGGCTAGAAGGGGACATCCTCACGCGTGCGCTGCCGTCCGGCCAGTTAGGTTCGGTTCGTGTTCATGACACGTGCACGGTGTGGTGTGTCTACCTTTTTGGGCAAAGTCATAACTGACGTTCTAATTTTATGAGATTGTTCAGTTACGAAGTCCGCAACGTCTTTTGAGTCGGTTTTAAACGCTTGTAACTGCCGCTGATTTTACTCAGCATTTACTTTTGTGGCTTGATTCTCTCCAACAGTTACAGTTTCTTCCTCTTTAAAAAAATTATTCTTTGTGGCTTCAAAAACATAGAAAAAACCATTGTTTTTTTTTCTTCCTCTCACGGTTTTTTCCTCTACTGTTGTTCTGAGCATATTGTGAGTTACTGCCTCTCTTTCTAAGTGTACATTAAGCGAGTTTGCTATGTTAAATCTTGGGGGCAACGCCATCTCTGATTGCACCATAGTCGGAGCGAATTTGCTTCTAAGACAATGTTACTAACACGTCACAACTTTTCATACATTAAAAACTTCAGCCCACATTTCAAGTTTTGTTGTTTATTTGATTTTACAGTATTCTTACCTACAGCAGCTGCACATCAGCTTGCAGTCATGGCTAGAAAATTGTCATGTAATAGAGACAGATACTTCGCACAAGGCATAAAATTCGGGCTCCACTGCACAATCCTAATTTTGTCATCGCACAATCCCAATTTTGCGGCCGCACATCAATACAAGATAATTAAAGTAAAACAACATATGATTGCATCAACACATTAGCTTGCAACCAGGGCTAGATGAAATCTTTAGCTTCTTGTTCCTACTCTTTGCCCAAAAAAAAAAAAAAAAAAACCTACCAAAACTACTACAACGTATTTTACCAAGTATTATAATAATTTTTATGTATTTATTCAAGGACTATGTAGAGGTATGACCTCCTTCCTAATTTTTTTTTCCAATTTGACTTTTTACGAGTCTCTAAGATAAACTTAAAACGTTTTTATTTTCAAATTTAAAACACAAAATTATAAAAATTTAATATTAAAAAAACTATACTGAAATATATTCAACAAGATTTCACTTAAATATATTATTTATAATTAAATTTAACTCCATAGATAAAATTGAGTAAATATAATCTCCAATACCTAATGAAACAAAACAACCCCACCAAACCTTCTTTTTCCCACAATCAGCACCACAATCAGCACAAAACACTCCAAATTCGTCAATAAGCTCCGGCAAAAATGACCGTTGGAAATGTAAACGTGTCAGCCGACTACTCCACATGTCATCCTCAACATCTCCTTGGATTCTCAACAGTATGACCTCCCCACTTGTAGTATCCGTCTTTCACTTCCCATATTCTACCCTCTGCCCCAAATTATTTCCAGAGTATCTATCCTGCTATCCATCACTTTTCCACTCCACTCTCTCTCCTCACCTGTCTTTAGAAAATAAACGTACAGTACATTTTCAGTTCTCTTACGAAATTACCCTAAAATTTTATTATTCTGTAATGATCTCACTGCTCCAATGTTGACCTCATTTTTCTTTCCCCCACGAAACCACCGGCACGTCACCGCTGCAACCACCATTTTTATCATATGCATCTGTCTCACTGCTGCTACGACCACCAATGACGGCGGCGACACGACGGAGTTTGACTTCGGCACGCTAACCCTCACTAGCTTAAAACTCCTCGGCGACGCTCATTTGAATAATGGCAGCGTTCGCCTCACTCGCGATCTTCCTGTTCCAAACTCCGGCGCCGGGAGAGCATTCTACTCTCTTCCGGTAACATTCCGGCAATCGGGGACTAATTACCCGGCGAGCTTCACCACCTTCTTTTCTTTCACCATCACAAACCTCAACCCCTCCTCCATTGGTGGCGGCATCGCCTTCATTATATCCCCCGACGACGACGCTAACGGTGCTGCAGGCGGGTTCCTGGGTCTGAATTCGGGTGCGAACTCGGGGTTCGTAGCTGTTGAGTTTGATACACTAATGGATGTTGAGTTTAAGGACATTAATGGGAACCATGTGGGTTTGGATCTTGGGTCAATGGTATCAACCCATGTAAGTGACTTGGATCTGATCAATGTTGACTTGAAGAGCGGTGATCTCATCAACGTTTGGATCGAGTATTCCGGGTTGACCCGGATATTCTCTATCTGGGTATCATACTCCAATGTCAAACCTAAAGAACCAGCCCTTTCATTTATCTTTGACTTGGATAGCAATGTCAATGATCAAATGTATGTTGGTTTTAGTGGGTCCACTCAGGGGAGCACGGAGACTCACAGTATTGACTGGTGGAGTTTCAGCTCCTCTTTTAAGGAGTCGTCGGAGCCAGAACCAAAACCTTCTCCTCCCACCACCGACCTACCGTCGCAAACACCGCCATTTGGGACGGCAACGGTAGCTGGTCACGCTCCTCCGCCGGCTATTGCGCCTTCGGGGTCGAAATCAATGTTGTCCAACAAATCATCTGGCACCTGCGGGAACCAGTTGTGTAAGCGTAACCCGGCCGCGGTAGCTGGGGTTGTGACAGCAAGTGCGTTCTTGTTAGCAATATTTGGAGGGATATTATTTTGGGTGTTCACCAAGAAATCCAAGCTGAAATTCCCTCGCAGTTCTGGTTCGTGTTCTTTAGCTAATGATATCATCAAAATGCCCAAGGAATTCAGATATAAGGAGCTCAAGTACGCCACCAAAGGATTCGATTCAAGTCGGGTGATTGGGCACGGGGCGTTTGGGACGGTCTACAAGGGGATATTACACGAAACAGGGCATGTAGTCGCCGTTAAAAAATGCAGTCACAAAAATGGAGGGCAAGGGACGAATGAATTCTTATCCGAGTTGTCAATAATAGGAACTCTTAGGCATAGGAATTTAGTTAGACTTCAAGGGTGGTGTGATGAGAAGGGTGAGATTTTACTAGTGTATGATTTGATGCCTAATGGAAGCTTAGATAAGGCATTGTTTGAGTCAAGAATGGTATTATCTTGGCCACACAGGAGCAAAATTCTACTAGGGATAGCCTCAGCTTTGGCTTATTTACATCAAGAATGTGAGAATTTAGTAGTACATAGGGATGTTAAAACAAGTAATATTATGCTAGATGAAGCATTCAATGCAAAGTTAGGTGATTTCGGGTTAGCTAGACAAATGGAGCACGATAAGTCCCCGGACGCCACGGTGGCAGCCGGGACTATGGGGTATCTAGCCCCGGAGTATCTTCTTACAGGGCGAGCCACCGATAAAACTGATGTGTTTAGCTATGGGGCGGTAGTGCTTGAGGTAGCGAGTGGGCGGAGACCCATTGAGAAGGAGAGGAACGGGAATTTGGTAGAATGGGTGTGGGGGTTGCATACAGAAGGGAGGTTATTAGGTGCTGCAGATGAGAGGTTGAATGGGGAATTTGACGAGGGAGAAATGAGGAGAGTGTTGCTTGTTGGCCTAGCATGTTCTCACCCTGATCCATTGGTTAGGCCCACAATGAGATGTGTGGTACAAATGTTGGTTGGCGAGGCAGAGGTGCCAATTGTCCCAAGAACTAAACCTGCTTTGAGTTTCAGCACTTCTCAACTTCTTTTGAGCTTGCAAGATAGTGTTTCCGATTGCAATGAGCCTATGCTTACCATCTCCACTTCATCCTCTTCATCGGAGCGTAACCTCTTCTTACCTAGTGGAGGAACAGCCGAAGGTGGTCATGGTGATGAGCTAGTCTAAAGAGGGTGCTCATGCTAAGCGGCTATTGTACTCATGGATACACAATTTTAGGCATACGATAGAATTTTGTGGACCAACGTCCACATGGAATGGTATAATTTTTGTCAATGTTATATAAATTATACGAAGCTGGGTTGTTTATTATTATTTTGGGCTGGTTAGCTAAGTGATATTGTTTCATTGATTTTTTATGCACAAATAAGTTGAGTCGTCATAATTATCTTATTTCCCACAAAGTGAAAAGTGGGAACGTGTTGTAATACACTCAAATTGTAGGACTATTAATGGGTTACAAAGGGACCCATAATTTTGCATTTGTGTGTAATAATTTGACTTATTATTGTAATAATGTTGTACCAATATAACAAAATTTTGCAATGGCTAACAAAGTTAAGACATTGAGCAAGTTGTAATGATGATTGTCAAATTTTCGGTTGCGATTGGAGAAAATTGTAGAGGAGAATAGTGGGTCCAAATGTGGTTGCTTTCAAGTCATCTTTTGTGGAAAAGGCTCTCAATTGGCGTCTAGAAGTTTGAGTAGAGTTTTAGGAAAGCGTAGTGACAATAAGGTGGGCATATTTAAATTCGCTTTCTTTCAAAGGAGCTTTCTTGATGACTTTAGTATGGATAATGAGCATAATATGAGGGATCGTCCTCTTTTCACGGGTCTTCAATGAGGGCTTAACGGTTACATCTTTCGTCTTGGATATTATTTATTATATTACTTCTGGAAAAATTAGAACAATTGTAAGGTACCAACTTTTGTGTTATAGGCCTTATAGCCTTACAAGAGGACCGAAGGAGAATAATACTAACGAATAGGAGTGGCTACCACCAGGCCCGGATTTGAAGGTAGGAAGTACAATGGCTTAGGCCCTAATAAAGAGGGGTTCAAATATTAAATCTGGTTGTATATTAAAAAAAAAATTATAACAAAAAAAAACTCTCTCACGTGTCCCTTTCTATTGAATTGTCAGGCATTCACTCGATTACTCCTTCAAAACTTTCGACTTTTCATCTTCCTTTTCATTTTCACCCTTCCAACTTCTTCAATTCACCAAATCTTCCATCTTTCTCAATTTTCACAGTTTCATAGGTTCAACCCTTCCATCTTCCAACCTTTGCATCTCGTTCTCAAATTCCTCCATCTCGTGTTTATCCATCTCCATCTTAATGTCAATTTATTCCATCATTTCCATGGCAACGGGAAATTTTTTTAATAAGATAAATAAGGGGCTTACGAGGTCGAGCAATGGATAACAATAAGATATTAGAACTTTTTTTTTAAAAAAGTTATTTTCATTTAACAAAATATTAATAAAGAAAGTCATTGTCCTGGGCAACGACTTTAACATAAAAGTTGCTGCCCAAGACAACGACTTTATACCGAACCTAAAACCAGGGTCATTTTTAGAAATAGTTTATAGCAGAGGTTATATTTCGAATTTTTTTTAAAAAAGTTTAAAAATTAAAAAGGGTTCTAATATCTTATCCTTGAACAAAAGCCAAAAATCACGTCTGATCAAGTATGTGTTGTGCAAAACTGTATACTCTGCACCCAATTCTTTTGTACTTGTGTTTTCCTTCATAACTTCCTTGCTTAATTATAATATTTTTATGTTTTATTGTGTAGAAAAATTCCTATAGGCAGTTGGTGAACCATGTTTTTTCAAAGCTTGCTGTATGTAACTCTGTTGATCCTTAGCTTCTTTGGCGCCATCCCTTCTCATGGTAGCTTAGGTTCCTTTTCTGGTTCTAATATCTTGCATCAAACAACAACTACATGTTAATGATGATGATGATGAGGGTTGTGCGTGTATATGTGAAGTTAGCTGGATCTTAATTTTTCACCTATTTACATGCAAAGCTAAAGATAAAATTAGATCGTAAGAGGCTACTCAAAGTTCATAGTAGATTTTGTTTAATGTTCTTAAACTTTTTGCTTAAACCTAGAACATGAATAGAATTGACGTGCATAGTGGCTTCCAGCTTGAACTTTCTCTCATTTCTAATGCTCTTGCTAGGATATGCAAAAACATTTGTTTCTGTACTTGGATGTGTAAAGCATACAAGAAACCTATCTTTTTAGTTTCGTGGGGATACTAATTTTTATTGTTGGTGCAACTCTTTGCGATACATTTGTTTGTATGTTTTTGGGTTTAGGGATAGTTGTCCTAGAGACACATGGTCCCTAGATGATATTGGGGATATTAAGTTGGACCACCCAGTCAGTAGCAAAAACTTACAAATCCATCATACCAATATAGTCTTTCTTTGGAGTTTATGGTTAAGGTTTCATCAAAGTCAGTAATAGTGTTTTTTAAAATTTTAGCTTGATTGGTAGAAAGACGACCTAACGTTAAATGTGTGCCCTTAGTACTAATCATCTGTAAGATATGATGCCTTATTCGATGCTAACTACTAAGGATGATAAACAATTGATGTTTTAGGAAACAGATTCAAATGTTTACTGCTGTAGTGAGAAGAAGGCTAATAGGTTAGATGAGGATGTATCCATGTTGTAGGTTATTTTTAGAGCAAACGAACTGATCTATTTAACTTCAGTTATGTTGTTTTGTTTATGATTTACCCAAGTTTTCATGTTACAAATTCCTCATATTGACTGTGATTTCTCAATGGTGTAGCATAGTTTGACACTGTATTTTTTTTTTGGCATATACGAGTGTCAATCTGTGTACTGTATTGGTTTGACATTCCAATTGTCTATTTCGCTTCTTCCCCATTTGATATAATGCCAGCATACCCGCTGGAGTTTCAAACAGTTATAGGCTTTCTTTTAGAGGGTTGATTGGATTGAAATAGCTGAATTATAGTGATAGTAACTCTTTTAGCTGTGTCCAAATGCTTCTGACAACTTTCTTATGGTGCTTATACATTTTTTTACAAGGTGTGTTTGAAAATTGTTTTTGAATCTTAACTTTTGGATTTGCTTTGCATGTTGTAGGTTGTGTTCTTCACAAACTCCGGGACACAGACAAATGAGTTGACATTAATGATGGCAAGGCTGTACACTGGGTGCCAGGATATTTTCTCCTTGAGGCATGCCTACAATGGAACTGCAGCTGGAACTATGGGTGCTACTGCTCAATGCAATTGGAAGTTTAATGTTACTCAGGTATCAGGTTCTTCTGCTACTTTGTGTTGCTAAAAAGGTTTCCAATTTGCAAATTTCTGAGTCTTCAGCTGTTTTTTATTTGATTTCCATTTCTTGAAGCTCCCTTATGTCTCTCCTTAAATGTATGTCTTATGGTTTGGTATTTTGGAGATTACACAGTATCTGATTGTTTGGCTGGTTTATTGTCTTTGGAAGAGTTTATTTGGTATATGTACTATGTAATTATGGTGACCATGGGATTGCTTGTCTACTTTTGTTGTCTTACATGATGTGGCATGTTTTTTTTCCCGACGTATTGGATTGGATTTGGTTGAAGAAAGGGGAGGGTGTTTGTAGGATAAGTTTTAGTGGTTGAATATTTTACTGTGCTGATCATCTTGTGTCGAATTGGGGGCGTTGGAAGGTGAATCTATATGTGATCTTTTTCTTATTGATATTTCTACATGACAATAGACCTATATGTTATAACTCTTTTTATTTAAATTCTATTTACGTAGTCAAGGTTTAAAAAGTGAAGCAAATAAGCAAGAATAGTATTAGCGTGGAATGACTACCACTAAACCTATACTATATTGTGAATGGGTACTCTTGAGTCTTTTTATATTTAAGTTTCAATTTAACGAGTTAACTTGTAATTAATATTCCTTAAGACACAAATCAATTTATGTTTTCCAATATTCCATAATGCTTAGTAATATGTAGTAGTCTAATAGATAAAGAAATCGACATAGTTAAGAGCCAAAAAAAACTTTCCATGATGCAGAGTAATATTTACCCAATTTATGTCTTTTGATACTCCATAATGCTGAGTAATATGTAGTAGTCTAATAGATAAAGAGATTGACATAAGAGCCAAAAAAATCTATACTCCATAATGTTTAAGTCTTTCGATACTACATAATGCTGAGTTAACTATATTTTTAGTCAATAAACAATCTACGTCTTGGATTGGAGAATAAATAAATAAGAGTTACAATAGTTTTTCAAAACAAATATGAGGAAAATTTTATTATCTTAAACACGATATTAACAACTTCAAATTATCATGTAAATATTTGTTATGTTTTTTATTCAAGCTAAATTTTATGTTAATAACCAGCTTCTTCAGTTTAATTTACAAAAAAAATTATTGGCAGGTTTGCTTATTTTGTGTGTCGAGTTTTGGGACATTGTTAAACTTGAAATTATTGATTTTGCACAAGGTTTGGGAAGCATCTAATAAATTTGTTCACATTCATACTATATACTCTCATATATGAGAAGGAAGAAATAAAATTTACAGCAATTATTCAAAACAAATGGAAGAAAGAATTTTATTATCTTAAGCATCTTAAGCAAGATATGAACAACTTTAAATCATCAAATTAAATATTGTTATGTTTTAATTCAGTATACATTTTATGTTAATAATTCAACTTCTTCAATTTCAAATTTAATTGCGTGTTCGATTTTATTTTATAGTAAATATCAATTGTTGCAAAGAAAGTATTTGGTAACTTGATGTTTCATCTTTAAAATCTAACCACTTGAATTTGATGAAACTGTCAATGTGTCATATCAAACACAACATGCAAATAGGATAGTGCACCCGGGTGCACGATGCGCATCGTGCACCCTGTGCAAAACGCAGACAAAAATACTTAAAACGCATTTGGATTTGCTGGAGTTGAATGATAGTGGAAAACAGCTCAGCATATGTGGCAGGAGTGGTAACGTGCATTGTTGCTAAAGTTGGTAAACGGGAAAAGGTGTACTTGGTAACTGTGAAAAGTAAAGATTTTTTTGCAAGAATCACTGTAGCAGATATTGTAGCGCATGAACATACTACTTTTTTGCATTGGGAATCATGAAACGAGGCCAAAATTAATGACCCAATTTTACGAATGAACATACTATTATAAATGAATGAACATACTAGTGTTAGCTAATGAACATACTAGTACAAACCAATGAACATATTAGTGTTACGTTTGAATGAAAATTAATGACACAATTTTACGAATGAACATACTATTATAAACGAATGAACATACTAGTGTTAGCGAATGAACATACTAGTATAAACCAATGAACATACTAGTGCTACGTTTGTACTAGTCCAAAAATATAAGAGATTGCATTGTAAACCAATGAACATACTCTTGTAAACCAATGAACATACTAGTGTAAACCAATGAACATGATAGTGTAAACGAATGAACATTTACGTTTTTTGTTTGAATGAACATTACATATCAGCACAAAAATCTAAGAGATTGTATTGGGAAGTGCATTTTTTGTAGTGATGATGCGTGCGTTTTCCTGACAGATATTTTTGAATATTTACTTCAATATTTGAGATTTTGCAATGTTAAAAATTTAAAATGCAAATGTTCAGCGAAATGAGGTGAATGGTCATTGGACTTGCTGACGTGTAAAAGTAGCTCCCTCCACTTGCGTCCCAGCTGCGTTTTGTAGTGTTTTTGTCTGCGTTTTACACAGGGTGCACGATGCGCATCGTGTACCCGGTTGCAACATCCACCTTCTGAACACAACATAGTGATTTTTTTGTTGACAGTTACGCAGTAGTAGAGATCTATTGATTGCATGCTTTCTTACTCATGAGATGCATTATTCAAATAGTTTTTAAAATTTGTTTTTATGGAATGATTTGAATTATAAAAATGAAAATAATCCCAACTGGATGGTCTATTCCTCCTTTTTCAACTTTGTTTTCGTATAGAAAATAATTGTGAAGTATAGAAAAAACGACACTAAGCGTCTTCTTATAAAAATTCGAGTAATCAGGGAGGTCTTGTCCATAAAATCACTAGCTTTCATCAGGCTAAAATGTTTAGCAAGTGATAACAGAGTTGATTTCAACTATATTTGAAACGAGAGTAATATATACTAGGGTAACAAAAGTCAAATATAAGAAAATGAATGTGAATACAACGAAAAATAAAAAAGTGGTTGTGTGATTAAAAATAGATTTTGCAGTGAAGGTATGTTGGAAAGTAAATAAATAGGAACTATTACCCTCATTTTGGGAGAAATAGTTACACTAGGGGATGATGGGTGACTATTACCCCTAAAATGAGGGTAGTAGTTCCCCATTTTCTACCTCCCACACACCATTAATATTTAATCAATTTGCAAATACATAATCAATTTCTTATTTTTTTCTTAGATTCACATTTATGTTTTTAAATTTGACTTTTATTACCATAGTAATACATTACCCTAATCCCAAACATGCCCAATTATACATTTTATTCAACAACTTTTTCTTTATTTAAGCTCATATAATTTATTTTCTTATGATGCATGCTCTTGTAAAAGTCGTAAAAGTGAGATTTCCAACAAATTATAATCTTAGAAGGTTTGAGATCAGAGAACCCAACACAATCAATGTTGAATGAATAGGTCATTTTTGTAATTTGACAACTCCTAAAAATTTAAAAATATCCAACTCTAGTTCTTCCCCTGCACAAAATCATGTAATTTTAAATATATAAACCAAAAAGTTCACTACTCTGTATTTCACATATTCCTTAACATACTCATAATATTTTATTACTTGGCAAGTGATACTCAAGTGAAAGTAATCGATGCAGATCAACCGGACATATTTAAAAAATTGTCCTAAACTTTTGGTTGTTTCACGCCATTCGTTTCCTTATAATGAAGATAAATATAGTCCTCCTTAATGCTGCCATTGCATGGGAAAAGATATTCTTGTATACTAGTTCTATTTTTCCCGAAAAATATTACAAATAAGTGAAGTAACTCTGAATTAAGAAAATACGTGCCCACATGCTGTCGTTGCTCAATCATGGAGATGGTTCTACATTTTAGTTCCATGCCACATGTTGGAACTACGGGTTTCAATTTGAATCCTGGTTTTGGGTTGACTATAGTGAGTTTGTGTTTTTTTGTTTAAATCGGATTAATTTGATTTTTGGCTCCGGTGGGATTGGATTGAGTCATTATCGAATCAGGTCAAATCGATTATTTAGTTGCTCATGTTTAGTTTGGGTTTAGGTTAAGTCGTATTCGATTCGGGTCATAGTTAGTTTGGGTCAATCCAGATTAGTTCTTGGACTATAGGTTATAGCGGGTTGTTTCATGTGTCGGGTAAATTTTGGGTTAGGTCATTTATGGTAATGAGTTATCTCTATTTTAGTTGAACTTTGGTCGGACCTTAATAGGTTTGAATCAAGTTATTAATGACATATTATTATTATTATCAATTTATGATTATATATGACTATTTTGTTGTATTCATTTTGGGTCATATCGGGTAATCTTGGTTTAGCCCATGTAATAATTTTTTTATGATGGTTAATTCTTAATTTAGACTATGATGAAGTCAATAAGTCATTAAAAAATACTTACAATATAATGATTACTAAAAGTGTGTCATTGTATCAAACGAGTATAAGTAAGATTAGGCTACAAATACTCGAGTTTTTAATATGCCGAGCGAAATCGGGCCACGAGTTGTTATTAATCGAGTCATATCATTTATTTTTTAGGTTAAATTGGTCTCGGATTGTTTTTTGGTCTGGTCCATAATGAGACGGGTCGCATTCGGGTCAGATGTAGATCTAGTGAGAGTCTTTGAATATCGGGTCAAATATGTTTCGTGTTAATTTTAGGTTGAGTTAGTTATATTCACGAGTTTCACTTCTCAAGTCATAATCAGATCGGTTTCAAACTATTTCAAAGAATCAGGTCATATTTTAACACTATATTGTCAGCCCACAATATTTATATCAACAACCTACATTTTACTAGTCTTTTCATTCTGAATTACAAATATAATTATTAGGACAGGCCACCAAACCCCAATTTGATTGGGTGACTATATCCATTTCTTTAATAAGATGTCCTAGTGTACTATATCCATTTCTTTAATAGGCATATGTGATACCATTGTTAACGTGATGAGTCTCTTGTTGTAATTAGTGGTTTAGTGTCAACTCTGAGTGCTAACACTACTGTCATTTCAAGCTAAAATGTCCCACGATTGTCAATAATGGTATAATTGGAACCCATCCCTACTATTTGGAGTAAATTAATATGCTTTACGTACGTACTCTTCCTTAACTTAAAATGGCCCCTATGTCTATTTCTTTACTATCAATTTTAATGACTCTATTTCAAAATAATTGCACCATTTAAAATTTTTATAGTTATCAACACACTAATTTTTACCAAATATATATATATATATATATATATATATATATATATATATATATATATATATATTAATTAGTAAAACTTGGAAAAAAGTTGGTGTTCTTAAAATAAGCA
Organism: Dysphania ambrosioides; assembly: GCA_026401315.1. NCBI lineage: Eukaryota > Viridiplantae > Streptophyta > Magnoliopsida > Caryophyllales > Amaranthaceae > Dysphania > Dysphania ambrosioides. Next base: position 25,063,584 of record CM048661.1, on the reverse strand, counting down.
TTAAGACAAATAGACTTTAGTTTCCGTGATCATTAAATAGTACGCCGCATTATTACATTCTATATTTCATTCACTCTTTCATTCTCTCCTTTTTTTTACAACATTTTTACCATAACTATGGAATCTTACGAAACAAGTTCGAATACATTGCTAAAGAAATCTAACAAAGTTACGAGTTCGAAGGAATTACAATTGGAAATATATGATGTTTCTAAATCAAATAATGAAGATTTGAAAACCTCAATATGTGAAGGTAACTATCATATATGAATATCTTTCACTTGGTAATTTTTAATTTTTAATTTACATATCTGATATAATAATTGCTACGAATCTGAATTAAAATTTGATAATTATATATCTAAAAATATTGGTAATAATACATTCAATACCAGAGATAATAAATTGGTAGTTGTATTTAATTGTATATTGGTAATATTAAATTCAATACCTGAGATAATAAATTCTATTTCTAAGAATTTTATTTGTATATCTGAGATAATAAATGCATTGTCCATTTCAGTTATACAAATAAAACATCTTAAGTATAGTTATAGATATAAAGAATCTCATGAATTAAATCTTAGACCTTTATTTGTATAACTGAGATAATAAATATAATACCTAAGATCTTATATGTGTACCTTTATTTCTTTAACTGAGATAATAAATTAAATATCTAAGACGTTTGATTCAATAACTTAGATAAATACTTATATACGATCAGAACTTAAATTGAAATAAAAAATACAATACTAAGATCTTTATTTGTATATTTGAAACCTTTATTTCTACAACTAAGATAATAATTTAAATATCTGAGACGTTTGATTTTATTACTTAAATAATAAATTCAATACTTGAGATATAAATTATTAATCCTATTTAATTGTATATTGGTAATAATAAATCCAATTTCTGAGATCTTTATTTGTATATCTGATATAATGAATGCATATCATACTTTAGTTATTCAAATAAAAGGTCTCATGTATAGGTATAGATATAAAGATCACAACCAGTAAATCTAAAGATCATTATTTGTATACCTAAGATAATAAATACAATACCTGAGATCTTTATTTGTATATCTAAGACCTTTATTTCTATAACTAAGATAATAAATTAAATATTTAAGATATTTGATTCTATAACTTAAATAATAACTTATATACGATAAGAACATAAATTGAATAAATACAATACATGAGATCTTTTTTTGTATGATTGAGACCTTTATTTCTATAACTGAGATAATAAATACAATATCTTAGACGTTTGATTTTATAACTGAGATAATAACTTGTACACGATTAGAACATAAATTGAAATATTAAATACAATACATGAGATCTTTTTTGTATATCTAAAACCTTTATTTCTAAAATTGAGATAATAAATATAATATCTTAAACATTTAATTATATAACTAAGATAATAAATTATATATGATTAAAACATAATATATGTAAACTAAAATGATAACTTTTATACCTCATATATAAATGAATATACCTGATAGATTAATTTCTATATATGATATCCTTATTACTACAAATGAAATAATAATTTTATTCATTTTATTATATAACCAAGAAATACCTAAGGTTTATGTGTATATATGTGTTTCATATTAACTTAGATAATAAAATTTTTCATAGATTGAAAATACTATAACTAATTTATTAATTTATAAAACTGAGATCTTATTTTTATTGCAGGATTCAATACAAAAGATTACTACAAATTTGATAATATTGATAATATTGGTGGATGTCTTTTGAATAAAATAGTGGCTAATTTTGATGAAGCCTTTTTGTTGTAAAAGTCTCATTCAAGATTTTTAGGATTTAGTGTTAGAAAATCCAAAACTAGGAAAGTTAATGGGAAATCAATAAAATGCTACTTTCGATGCTCTAAAGAAGGATATTATAAAGGAAAACAGAAGAATAATGAAACTTATGGTGATGTTGATATACTTTTATTGTATGTTGATACCAATTCTGATTTGAAAAATAAGAGTAGTAAATGGTACTCGGGTAGGTTGTAAAGCTTATATTAGATTCAAGAGCTCTAGGGAAGGAGAATTTGTTGTTGTTGATCATAATATAACTCATAATCATGAATTTGGATAAAGCATTGCATCATCATCTAAAGTTTGAAAGATATATCATAGAAAAGATTATAGAAGCTATTGAGAAAATGATTAAAAGTGGTATCAAACCTATGGATTCATATAATTAACTTTGTAATGAAGTTGGTGGAGAAGAAAATCTTGGACACACTAAAAGAGATCATTTAAATTACATTATAAGATACAAAATTTAAACAGTAGAAGGAGAGATAATCAAGTCTTGTTATATACTTCACTAGTAGAAAAAAGTCTATTTGCCGCGGTTATTTAACCTTATTTGCTGCGGTTATTATACCGAAGCACATATGGCCGAAGCACATATAAAACCAACAAATGCTGCGGTTTTTTTGACGCAGCACTTATAATATTATTTGCTGCGGTTATTAAAAATAACCATAGCATTAATTACCCTTATTTGCTGTGGTTATTTATAAAAAACCGCAGCATTAATTATTAAAAACTAAAAAAAAAATTGACATACTTATTTGCTGCGGTTTTACCAAAAAACCGCAGCAAATATTTTTTAAAAATTAAAAAAAATATTTTTTCAGCATTATTTGCTGCGGTTTTTCTAATAACCGCAGCAATTGATGGTTACCAGAACAAAAAAAATAAAAATGAATAGGTTATAAAAGATAAGAAAAGCTAAGAAATGATGAATCGTGAAGCATATAAATCGAAAATTCAATTATGACCACTCGTTTTCGTATGCAAAATTGCGATCTACAATCTTTTTTACTCAAAATAAACAACCAATTCATTCTTCATAAATTTCGGGTGCTATTCCAAGGATTCGTAAAGTTCAAAGAGGCATATCTCTTAGCCCGGTGATCCAAATGGTGTAAATTTTTTTTTGAAACCAACTATCTTAAGAGGTACCACACAATTATGTTAGCCTTTAGTGGCTTTGGTGACCTATTATTTGAGATATTGAAAAAAAACTTTGAGAAACCATAAAATTGACTATGGGACTCCGAATAGGGCTTATAATATGTCTAACTTGTGTATTTTTGAGAGATCTACAGGGGCAAATCCCCCTTTGGAGGATTTGTCCACTCATTATCCCCAAAAAAGGTCTTTAACACCCTATAATCTATGAAATTCGATTTTTAAGGCTTATTCTTTCATAAACACAACATGTAACATACAGATCTGAACATATAAGAAGTTTTCATCTTCGCTTTTATATATTAACAAATTATGGACAAAAGAATTTTAAAAAAAAATATATACTAGAGTTTAAGGCAAATACAAACCGTGATTTTGAGCTTCGGAGTATGTAGACTTCTTCAAAATGGGAGAGATGAGTAAGTTATAAGGTTAGGGTTAGAGACAAAATGGCCTGGGATGTTAGGTTATGGGGTTAAGGTTAGGGTTATATTTTTTTTGTTCGCTGAAGTGTTGGGACGATTCTGGGAAAGCTTTCGTGTTTGAATGGCCTAGAACAGAAAAGGCTGGGTTTTTATATTAATGAACAAGTGCTGCAGTTATTTTAAATAACCGCAACACTTATGAATCACAAGTGCTGCGGTTATTTTAAATAACTGCAACATTTAATCTTCCCCCAGGAATATAATATATGACTGATTAAATGCTGCGGTTATTTAAAATAACCGCAGCACTTATGAGTCACAAGTGTTGCGGTTATTTCAAATAACCGTAGCATTTAATCAGTCATATATTATTTTCTTGGGGGAAGATTAAATGCTGCGGTTATTTCAAATAACCGCAGCACTTGTGACTCATAAGTGCTGCAGTTATTTAAATAACCGCAGTACTTGTAATAAATGCTGCGGTTATTTTTATAACCGCAACACTTGTGTTATAAGTGATGCAATTTTTTGAATAACCGCAGCACTTATTGTTATGTGCTTCGAAATTTATTTAACCGCAGCAATTGTGAACTGTTTTCTACTAGTGCTTTGCAACAAGAAGCAGAAGAAGATCCTAATTTCTTTTACAGATTGAAGTTTGGAGATTTAAATGATATAGTACCATTTTTTGGAGAGATTCAATGATGTTGGAAGATTTTAAATGTTTTGGAGATGTTTTGATATTTGATACAACTTACAATAAGAACAGATACAACCTGATTTGTGCTCCGTTTGCTGGCATTAACAACCACTAGAGAACAACAATGTTTGAATTTGCTTTTATTACAAATGAGAAAACTAAAACATTTGAATGGTTATTAGATACTTTCAAGAAGTCTATGTGTGGTTTAGTCCCATCATCTATCTTTACTGATCAAGATCTTGCTATGTCAATGCAATAAAAACAGTAAAACTCTAAAACTTTATACCTTTTATTATATATATAAAATAATTATTTTAATGATTACTTTTTATAAGTCTTCCCAACATCAAGACATCACTTATGCTTATGGAATTTGCAAAAGAATTTTGTATCACATTTTAGTAATTTGAAGAGTGATGATGATTTTAAAGAAGTTTTTTTATAAATGTCTAATGGGATGTGATAATAAAGAAGAATTCAATGATTAGTGGTCTGAAATGATAGAGAAATAAGATTTGAGTGGCAATGAGTGGTTTATCAAGCTACATAGCTTGCATCAAATGTGTTGTACAACATTGAATAAAGATATGTTCTGTGCTGGCATATTATGATCTCAAAGGTTAGAAGTAACAAATCAGGCTATCTCTTTTAAAGCCAATAGAATTACTACTCTTTTTGATTATTTTCACATATTTGAAGATACTATGAAAAGATGGCGATCTAGTGAGAAATCTGATAATTTTACGTGCACAACTGAAAAACCAAAAACTTCACTTCTAAACTGTAAGTTATTGAAATATACAACTAAAGTATATACATTAAAGTTATATAATGACTTCTTATATGAATTTAATTTGAGTATGAGCACATATGTGAAAGCTTTTATTGGAAGAAGGTGGTTTTATATTTTTTGAAGTTTCTGAGAATGAAGATATGACAAGGAGCAAAACTGTTATGAACACTCTTGATTTTACAGAATTTACATGCTCATGTATGTGCTATCAAGAAACTGGTTTACTATGCTATCATATACTCATAATAATGCATATTCTGTTTTCAAGATTCCAGAAAGATATGTTAAAAAGCGTTGGACCAAGTTTGCAAAATCTATTGTTTGGGAAGGTATATAGTTTTGCAAAATAATTAATTATTTTATATTATTGTTTTGTGAGCCTTCTTTCAATACTAACATAATATTTCTATTTTCTTCTAAAGATAATGATTGTGAATATTTTTCAACAATTAATCAATCATCTACTATATGCACTCCTTGGAGATAAAATGTTGTTCGTGTATTCTATGATCTTGTAATAGCATGCCAAGGAAATAAAGAAGCAAGAAAGAAATGTGACCAATCTTTTATAAGATTTATATAGAAACGTGAGGCCAATAATGCAATCTGAAGAAGGTATTGAGGAATCTGAGCAAAATAAAAGAATTCTAGGTCCAAAAAAGGCGAAAACAAAAGGTAGACCAAAGAAAATAAAGAGATTGACATATCATTTTGACAAGAACAAAACAAAAACTAGACATCGTAATGAATTTAGAACAAAACCTTCAAATGAACACATCATTTCAATAATATCATTAGTTTATATATATGTATAGTTATTATATATTATATCATATATATATATATATATATATGATATAATCTTTAATCTTTTTATTTGAGTTTTTCCTAACTGAGATATGATTTTTTTTCCTTAATATATATTTGAAATTATAATATCAATACCTGAGTTAATATCTTTCTTATTTTTCATATAAAGTGAATTAATTCCAGAGATAATAACTTGAACACATAATTCAGATTTATATATCTATAATTTAGATTCTAATCTTGAATACATTATAATTTACTAATCCAAATATATATATAATCTAAAATAAAAAATCAATTTTAAAGTTATTATATCAAAAAGAATTCTAGAAATAATAACTTGTATTATATTTTAATACTGAGTTATCTAAGATAATAAACACTATACCTGAGATACTTATTGTTATAACTAAGATCTTAATTATTATATATGAGATCATAATTTTTCTTCCTTATATTTAAATTAAAAAAATGCCTATAATTGAGATTTATACATCTATAACTTAGATTCTAATCCTGAGTATGATATAAATTACTAATCTAAATATATATACAATCTATAAATCTAAAATAAATTTAAAAGTTTTTATATAAGAAATAAATCCTAAGATAATAACTTATATTAAATTTTAATATTGAGTTATCTAAGATAATAAATCCTATACTTATAACTAAGATCTTAATTTCTATAAGTACCATCATAATATCTTTACACCTGAGATAATAATATTTTATTCCTTGTATATAAACTATACAAAATGTCCTATATCTATATTTTAGATTTTAATCCTTACATATAAAATATCAATAACTTTATTCATTTTCATATAAATTTAAAGAACTCCAGAGATAATAACTTATTTTAAATTTTAATAAAAAACTCTAAATGAACACATCATTTGAATAATATTGTTAGTTTATATAAATGTATATTATTATATATATTTTTAAATTATATATATATATATATATATATATATATATATATATATATATATATATATATATATATATATATATATATATATATATATATATATATATCTGTGTGTGTGTGTATGGGTGTGTGTGTGTGTGTGTATATATATATATGGTTTAATCTTTTTATTTGAGTTTTGTCCTTGGTTATATATTTGAAATTATAATATCTATACTTGAGTTAATATCTTTCTTAATTTTCATATATAGTGAAATAATTTCTGAAATAATAACTTATATTAAAGTTTAATATTGAGTTATCTGAGATAATAAACCCTATATTTGAGTTACTTATATTTATAACTGAAATCTCAATTACTATAACTGAGATCATAATTTTTTTTCTCATATTTAAATTAAAAAATGCCTATAATTGAGATTTATATATCTATAACTTATATTCTACCAAATATATACACAATCTAAAAATCTAAAATCAATTTAAAAGTTATTATATCAAAAAGAAAATCCTAAGATAATAACTTGTATTAAATTTTACACTTGAAATTCTTATACTTGAAAATCTTATACTTATAAATGAGATCTTAATTAATATAACTTACATCATAATATCTTTATACATGAGATAATAACGTTTTCTTCCATGTATATTAACTATACAAAATGTCCTATAAATTGATGCTAGAAGGAGGGCCTCTTAACCATAGCATCATAGGTCTCACCATGGTTAATAGTGTACACACTATAAACACCAAATCCTCGTTAGGGTAGCTTAAACACACCGTTGGCACTCTAGCTAAGGTCAGCATACCAAGGGCACGTCGTCTATAATGGACTGATGAGTGACATTTATGTCACTTATTTGTGCCTTCCTAATAGATTTTTCATACTCTTTTGGCTCGAGTTCGTTCCTTTATTCCATAATGCATCACTTTATGCATGATCAAGTTCTACATTGTTTCCCCTCTATTTTGTATGCCTTTTCTACTTTTATGCGTGTTTTTTATGGCTTGATGCATGAATATGCACAAGAACAATGAATAAAGATGCATAGAAGAAAACCCAAGAAAATAACCAAGAGACCGCTCAAGAAAAGAGGCAACAGACTTCTTTAGTCATGAAGGCTTAAGCGACTACTTAGAAGGGTTATTGTGCAATCGTTCAGTTCAATGCAAAGTGGAAAACAAAAGAATACTAGCGAGATCTGAGCAGGCATGAAAAGGATACTCAGAAGGAAAAATCCCCTTTTAAGTGAGCGCTCATAAGGTAGAGCGCCCTCTTAGGTGACTAAATTACAAGAATTTTCTTTACGAGCTGGTACTTATAACTTGGCTTGAGCGCCAGGTCAGGCCTAGTTTGTCGATTTCATGTGAAACTCAAACTTTCTCATAGAGTATATGTAGAGGGAAGGCAACAACTATGAGATATTAACCTTTTACTCATAGATTTTAGCCCTAGTTATAGAGTTAAGGGTGTAGAGAGAACTAATTGTTAGATTTTATATTTTCCATAAAAATTGCTAGCTTAGTTTGGGGATTTGTTTCGAGATTTTGCTGTTATCAATAATTTGCATTGAAGGTTGTTAAACATTAGATTTTTCTATAAAAATCAGTAATTTCTTTCTTCTGTCTTGTACTAGATTTCATTACTTTCAATTAATTTTTGTTCTTACTTGATATATTCTTATTTATTTTTAGATTTTCATCTTAATGTAGTTAATTTCTATTCCAATTTTTAACAATCTGTTTCCCTTGATAAATTCCATAGTATTTATTAGCCTAAAGCATTAGTAGTTACATTAGTTAGGGGATAGGGTAAAAACCCAATCCGGAGCATGAATGTTGAATGAAGTTTAGAGTTGGCTTGTTAATGAATAATGTGGTGATTTAGTGTTAGTTTTTGGTTGGAGCCTAGATTTATCCATATAGATTTCTTCCATTGATGTCCCTTGATCAAAGACATTGAAAAATGCAAATTTGGATAGTGACCCAATGTTAGACATATTAACTTTCGAGCTATTGGTTGGTTATGCTATCCTTATTGTGTTGCTTGTGTTTCTTTAGATAATAATTATTCAACAAGTCCTGATTATAGTTCTTTTTCCTTGTAAATGACCAAGAGGTTGGTTCTTGGATGAAATCCCTTCCCTGCTGCATGTTTTTTGTTTGACTTATTATAGGATGATAGTGATTTTGTGAACCCCGTGTCATTGGATTTTTGTATCAAATTCCAGCTTTAGCTCATTTATATTAGGAGTTGGAGTTGAATCCCAAAACCCCTAGCACTTTCCCCATATCAAATCAGTCTTGTAGAAAGTTAGAATTAGAATCTTCTCCTAGTTTATTTAGAATTAGGTTATAGTCATATTGCTCGAAATAAGTATCCATTAATAGCCATTCTCTATGGATCACAATCCTTATTTGCCTGTTACTAGTAACAGGTTAAGTTGAGGTTTTCTTATAGTGGGTCTCATAACGATCGATTCCTCATCCTATCCAATAGTGCCATTGTAGGGAAATGCCATTTAGTATCAAGTCTTTAGTAGTTTTTATGAATCTAGTTCATTTTTATTTCGTTTCTCTTTTTTCTTTTTATTGGTTTTATATTTTGATTGTCATTGCTAATATTCTATTGAGCTTTTATTTTGTATGCCATAAAAAAGAAATATTAGAGCATATCCACTAGCTCCACTGAATGTTGAGATTCAACATATTGTTAGAGCTGTTATAAGAGGTTTGAGAGCTAGATAAAGTTCAATTCCCTTAAAGACAACACTGATCTAATGAGTGGTATTTATGTCACTCGTCTGTATCTTCCTAGTAATGTTTCTTACTCTTTTTGGCCCAAGTTTGTCTTATTTTATACCATTTTTCATCACTATATGCAAGGTCTAGGATTAGGAGCATTCTTCTTGTATTCCTTTATTTCCCATATCTTTTCTACTTTTATGCGTGTGTTCGTGGCCTGATATAGGTATCTATTTAGCATGAGCACAAGAACTGAGGAATAAAGATGCATAGTAGAAAAGCCGATAAGAGAAGCCAAGAAATCGTTTGAGAATTTAACCACGAGGCCTCTTAGGAGGAAAAGACCTAAGCAGTCGCTAAGAAGAACTGTAAGTGACCTCTCAATGATTAAGCTTGGTGATTTGATATCTTTATTGCATGTAATCAACGAATTCATAACATTCTTATTTGATATCATTTCTATATCTATGTATCCATATTTCTATCACTTTCTCTAGCTTTATATTTGTTGTTTTCATTTAGTTTCTATTTTGTTTGGTATTTTCTTATCTATTTTAGATTTATAACATAGAATAGTCATTCTTATTTGTCAATTGGTAGTATATTAGTCTTTCTTTATATTATAATGTTTGCTAGTCCTAAATATGAGTAGTTAGATTAGTTACAAGATATGGTGAAAACCCAATCCTAAGCATGGATGATGTTTAAAGTTTGGAGTTGGTTTCTTAATGAATAATATGTTATTTAATGTTTGGTTTTGGTTGGAGCCTAAATTGGGGATATAGGTTTCTTCCGTTTGCATTCCTAGGTAAAAGACATTGAAAAATGTTGATTTAAGGAGTGACCCATTGTTAAATTTTTTGACTTGCGAGCTATTGGTTGTTATTTTGAATCGATTATGTTGCTTGGATACTTTTGAATAAGATTAGGACAGAAACACTAATTGTAATGCTTCCATCCTTGAAGATTACCAAGAGGTTTATTCTTGGATGAAACCCCTTCCCTACGTTATGTTTTGGGTTTGATGTATAGATCGGCAGTGAGGTTTTGAGTTTCATGTTATCTCATATTAAATCTATTCTCTAATTTTAGCTCATTCGTGCTAGGAACTAGTGTTGAATCCCAAACCCCTAGCGCTTTTACCCTATAGATCAAACCCTTAGAACCTCACTATTTGCACCTTAGTTAGACAAAAACTTTTCCTATACTATCATTTATTCAAATTGCTAAAGTTTGGTTGCTATTAAGTTCTATTCCCTATGGATTCAACCTTCACTCACCCGCTACTTGTAATAGGTGAAGTCGAGGTTCTTTGATAGTAGGTGTCATAACAACCGATCCTAGACCCTATCAGGCTCTAGACCCTTAATCCCTAGCCAAGGCATAGATCCCACTGAACATGTCAATACCATAGTGACTAGGAGTGGAAAGACTTTAAAAACCCTATACTAACAGCCAAAATTAGTGAGAAGACTCTTAGGAAAAAATTGAGCGGAATAGTTAAGGATTCTGTGGAAGATGTTAGCAAGCCTCCATCATCTCCTCGACCAGACATTCCACCCATTCCCTTTCATCAGAGACTAGCACAAGGTAAGCTTGAGGAGAGATATGGAGAGTTCCTTGAAATCGTAAAAGATGTCCAACTCCACATCCATTTATTCATGCCAAAGCCAAAACACCATCCTTCCCTCAATTTCTAAAAGACTTAGCCACTAGGTGGAATAAATCTAAGGAAATTGTCAATCTATCTCAAAAGTGTTGTGCAGTCATTTTAAATAGACTTCCCCACCCAGATTGGGTGATCTAGATATTTTTTCTATCCTTGTTAAAGTTGGTTATCTGTCTTTTAATAATGCATTGTAATTTGGGAGCTAGTGTCAATCTAATGCCTCTGTTTGTCTATAAGAGGATGTGGAATGTGGGACCTTTATCTCAAATCGAGATAACACTACAACATGCTAGTAGTACCAAACACCCCATGGGTATTCTCATGGAAGTCTTGATGTTTATTGGGAAGTTATTTTTCCCGTGTGATTTTATTGTCATGGACATCCCTAAAAATACTTAAACTCTTATTTTGTTGGGTAGACCTTGTCTTGCTATACTAGGTGGAATGATTGATGTTAAGAGACGCAAGTTATTCTTTGAGATAAAGAGGGACAAGGTGGTGGAGTTTGAGTTCCAAAAGGCAATGACAACCCTATCAACCATAAATGAGTGTTTTAGTCTTCTTAGGAAGCTAAGGTTGATGCCTTACTTCTTTGCTTTGAAAGAAGAGTAGAGAGTAATGTTGAAATTCAAGAGTATGATTTCCTACCCGATAAAGATCCTTTTGGTGATCCATTTTCTTGTTGGGAGATTATGAGCACAAGTGAGGATGTGTCGGAGAGATCCACATCTCTTGATGTAGAACTAAAACCCTTACCCTCTCATTCAAAATGTGTTTATTTAGGTGAAAATTCTACCTACCCCATTATTGTCAATTGTTCACTCAATAGTGATGAGTTGACTCAACTCATTAACATTGCATATGATTACTTAAGGACCATTGGATACAAAATTAATGATATCAAGGGGATAAACCATTCTTTATGTGATCACAGGTTATATGGGAAAGATAAAGATAACCCTAGATGTTGGCAAGATAAGTTCATTGAGAAGTGTGGTCTCATGGTGTGAGATCATATCGTTGTATACAATAATGTCTTGTTGGATAAGAATATCACTTCAACAATAGTGCTAGAGTTTGAGCCCTCCTCAACCAAGTGACAATCAAGGGAATAGTCAAGCTAGTAACTATAAAAGAGCGCTTTTAGGAGGCAACGCGAGTGTTCTTACCTTTGTTTTCATTTTATTTTATTTGATTTTGTCTTTAGTTTTGGATTATGAGATTTGGATTTTATTTGCGATGTTTCAGGTGCATTATGCTTACGGCATGGGCATATATAGAGATGAGCCAAAAACAATATATTGAAGAGGTTGAATGGAGTGTTGGGACGTAACTAGTGGGTTATAAGCAGGTTTGAAGCATTTAACAGGTGGCTACTTAAGAGGTTGAAAGCAAGGAAATTATTATTATAAGTGCTTGTGAGTATTTTGTATTTGTGAAGAAGTATTTTTGCAAAGTAATAGTGCTCTAGGATCTGAAAATTACCGACCTCTTCGGCCATGGAAATGAGGGGGTATTTATAGGCAAAAAAGTTGGTTCCATAGGCGTTGGATTCCAAGGCCGAGCGTTAGATGCACAACTTATGCATCAAGCGATAGGCTTGTGTATTAAGCGCTCAAGAAGGGTTTGTTCGATTGCAGAGAAGTTTGAGGTGAACCAATAGCTCATTTAGTGTGGTGGACAAGGTTAGGCATCTGACGGTGAGTCATGCTAGTAGGGTAGTAATGGCTTGAGTTTTAGGTTCTAAATTAGTTGTTTGATGGTGTTAAGTTATGGATCTAGGCTTTGATGTAGATTGGTTATGAGAAATCGTTGAGTTTCGTTGTTTGTAGGGAAGTTAGTTTTTTGGCTGTTTAGGGCAATGTAGGCCTTATTGGGTTCCTGTTAGGATTGAAATTGGTGTTAGGCTATGTCATGAGGGTTCTAGCCTAGTTTGGGCCTAGAATCTTAGAATTTTGAGGATGAATGAGAATCTAAGCCCTCACTATTATTGTGCTTTGGTGAACTATTGTGTTGGTATGGAAGTCTCTAAACTTCCTGTTGAGTTGTGTCTATATCTGAGAATGCTTGTGACATGCTATTGCAATTCTAGAGTCTATTATTTTTTAATGGAGTCTCTAAAGTCTACTATATATGAAATTTGAAAATTCTATAGTTTGTTGTGTTTTAGGAGAGTCTGTGACCTCGTATGAATATGGCATTGTGATGGAATATGAGATTTCCTGAGACTGTTTGTATTTTGATGGAATTTGAGAATTTTGATAATTGTTTGTTTTTTAGGGAAGTCTGTGAACCCTTGTGGCTATGATATTTCAAGGGAATCTAAGAATTCTTGAGGTTGTTGTATTTTAGGGAAGTTTGTGAACTCCTAAGACTGACATTTAATGTGGAATCTGAGAATTCTTAATTTTATGGAATTTGAGAATTCCCAATTCTAGGATGTTTTTTAGTGGAGTCTGTAAACTCTTTGCATTGTTGTATTTTGAGGAGAGTTTATTAACTCCAAGGTCTATAGTATTTAAGTGCAACCTAAGAATTCTTGTGCTTGCTATATTTTGGTGGAATTTATTAATTCTTGTACTTTATACTGTTGTTGTTCGGTGGAATCAAAGAATCCTAAGACTGTTGTTTTTGCATTGTTCAAGAAGTTGTAGAATCATTTGTTGTGATGCTTTTAGGCCTGTAGCCGGTGTTTTTATAGTGATGTTTGTTATTTTGTCAAGACGGTGCCCTAATCTAAACAATGAGAGAGGTGTCCCCAAAGGAGCATATGACCTCACAAAGCCGCCTCACTTATTGGTGTTGGCCTAGATAGACACCGGTCAACCTAGTGTTCTGTCGGACAGAGCACGTTTAGTACGGACCTAAGATAGGCATGGTAAGCTACTTCCTATTTGTTTAGAAGTACATGATTTTATAGATCCATATGAGTTATATTTATTTTTAAGATGAAGATTTTTATGTGTGGACCTTTCGTTTCACTAGAAGCTTCCCTTTGTTTTTGAGGAAGGTAGGGCAATGTGAGAGGACATAGGCGTTGTTTTCTAGTGCCCAACAAGGTGACTTCTGGTCGATTGCCCAGTCATTCATACGTTAGAGTGGGTCTTGTATTTTGACCCATGGGTTGTTGAGTGGTGGTGGGATACCACCAACACGTTCCATTTTTTTGTGGGGGGAGTTGACAATTACCCTAACAAATTTCACTATGATCACTGGCCTGTGTTTCACTAATAAGCCCATGGTCTTGGATTTGACCTCCGCTTCAAGCATGCGAAGGCGACTGAGCTGTTAGGCCCTATTACGACCATAATACTCAACGAGGCTTTGAGCGTCGATTATGGGAAGATAGCAAAGGGCCTGAAGATGACAGCTACCACTGAGAAGCAGATGATAAGGATTTTACTCCTGCTTATAGTGAGCCAACTCACCTGTCCTTACAAGAGTAGTCGGGCATCACTACGCTTCTTGCGTTCATCATGTGACATCACCACATTCCTTAGCTATAACTGGGGAGGTCTCGCATATCCTCATCTCTTATATAGATGAAGGAGGCAGTACGGGGCCACATTGACAACCATATTTCTGTTAGCAGCATGTGGCGGGTTATTGAGATACTTCATTATTTTCCCCAATATTGGCCTACTTTCAGTTTCTTAGCCTTTGTACTAACCCATTTTCCTTTGTTTGAATCTTTGGGCCTATGAGTAACTTTGGGAGCTTGCTCTGGCCTGACTAGAAGATTAGATCTTCCCGGTGAGGGCTTCTTAGGTGAGGCATTAGAAAGAGGGGGTGACCCTAGGTCATATTCAAAAGATTCTCTTCGGTTCCACCTGTGAATCGGCAAGTTTTGATTCATAACTTAAACACTTCAAATGCCTCGATTTGAGTTAATATAGGTCAAATGGGATCGGTTTCGGGTAGAAAGTGACCTAAACACTTTAAATGCATCAATTTGAGTCAATATAGGTCAAATAGGATCGGTTTTGGGTAGAAAATGACCTAAACACTTGAAACACATTGATTTGAGTCAAGATAGGTCAAATGGGATCGTTTCGGGTAGAAAGTGACCTGAACACTTCAAATGCATCGATTTGAGTCAATATAGGTCAAACGGGATCAGTTTCAGGTAAAAAGTGAGTTAAACACTTCAAATACATTGATTTGAGTCAATATAGGTCAAATGGATCGGTTTCAGGTAGAAAGTGAGCTAAACACTTTAAATGCATCGATTTGAGTCAATATAGGTCAAATGGGATTGGTTTCGGGTAGAAAGTGACCTAAACATTTTAAACACATCGATTTGAGTCAAGATAGGTCAAATGGGATTGGTTTTGAGTAGAAAGTGACATAAACACTTGAAACACATCGATTTGAGTCAATATAGGTCAAATGGGATCGATTTGGGGTAGAAAGTGACCTAAACACTTAAAACACATCGATTTGAGTCAAAATAGGTCAAATGGGATCAGTTTCGAGTATAAAGTGACATAAACACTTGAAACACATTGATTTGACTCAATATAGGTCAAATGGGATCGGTTTCAGGTAGAAAGTGAGTGAAACACTTTAAATGCATCAATTTGAGTCAATATAGGTCAAATGGGATCGGTTTCGGGTAGAAAGTGACCTAAACATTTTTAACACATCGATTTGAGTCAAGATAGGTCAAATGGGATCAGTTTCGAGTAGAAAGTGACATAAACACTTGAAACACATTGATGTGAGTCAATATAGGTCAAATGGATGGGTTTCGGGAAGAAAGTGACCTAAACACTTCAAATGCATCGATTTGAGTTAATATAGGTCAAATGGGATCGGTTTCGGGTAGAAAGTGACCTAAACACTTCAAATGCATCGATTTGAGTTAATATAGGTCAAATGGGATCGGTTTGGGGTAGAAAGTGACCTATACACTTGAAACACATCGATTTGAGTCAATATAGGTCAAATGGGATCGATTTCGAGTAGAAAGTGTCGTAAACACTTGAAACACATCGATTTGAGTCAATATAGGTCAAACGGGATCAGTTTCAGGTAAAAAGTGAGTTAAACACTTCAAATACATCGATTTCATATGCATTGCATTTTATATACACGTTAATGATATGTTAATCAATATTAGGTATGCAAAGGATTCAACGAGGAGCCCTTCTCCACCGAAGAAATCGACGTCGTTCGCAACAAACTTTCCAAGTATTGGACAAATAACTTTTTTTAGATTATGTACATTACCTTATTCTTGTGTATTTTGTAATTTATACATCAATTTCATTAATTGGATTGTATTTTTTATGTCACTTAATATGTGGTGGTTTTTACGACCCTATTAGTACGCATAAATGAGAGATGGATCATGTGTATATATATCTTAGGTTGCAGAAATTGCAAATGTAATAAGCAGGTTTTGAATTGAAAATTTGGCGTTGTAGGGATTAGATTCATGCGTTTCAAAAAAAAAGCAACATATATGCGGCGGGTGTCCCCTAGACCCGCCGCATATTCATCTAATACAGGCCAATTTTCAATCTGGTTTAATTCAATTTTGCGGCAGTTCTACCTAGAATACGCCGCATATTAGTTATCAATTTGTGGTGGTTCTACCTAGAATACGCCGCATATTAGTTATCAATTTGCGGCGATTTTAGGCTAAGTGAGGCCGCATTTTATTAATTAATATGTGGCGTCACTTAGCCTAGAACCGCCGCAAATTGATAACTAATATGCGGCGTATTATTTACGCCGCAAATTAAATAGATTAATTTGTTGTTATCTGTATTGCTGCTAGCCTTTTAACGCCGCATATGGCAATAAAAACCCCGCCACATATTTAAGATTTTCTACTAGTGTTTGCATTGCTCTTAATTGAAAACAAATGCTTGAATCTTGATATTAGAGGAAGGTACCATAACACCTTTGCCAAAGGACCTTTGATCCCCACTTCAGGCTCTACCCTATGTGGTAGTTTATAACGTGACTACTCACATCTAGGGCATTGAATGAATTTTGCAAACTCATTTCAATACAATAAGCAATCATTTGGATAGGCATCAATATTCTTATACTCTAAACCCAGAAGACACATTGGCATCTTTTCATTGTACATGGATATAGGAAAATCATTTCCCTTTAGAAACATGTCCCCTCATACTTTCAACAAGGGCGTGAAACTTGTAATAGTCAAACCATATTTCTCTTTCAAGTTAAATAACATTCATATGGAGTACAACTTAGTGTATTTGGTACATCTAGGATACAACAATTTCTCAACACCCTCTCACACACGCTCAAAAGTACGATATTAACTACCAAATCGATCCCCAACACCTTTAAGCATTTTATCTATTCGATCTTCATCATCGGGGTCATTATCCTCCAATTCATCCTTCCCATCACCTTCTTTCTTGCCATCAACATCTTCACCATCATCAAATTCTAATAGGTCATGATTCTCTAACTCAACATGATGAGAGAGAGTTTCGTTAAAACACGACCCCATGTCATTATAGTAGAAACCTCACCATACCATTCTCATACGTGGTATTGTTTCCTAAACCCACACTGGATCACATGGTTTCTCAACTCTCTTATACTAATACAAGGGCCACATAACTCATCATCTCCAATGTTACGTTGGTGTTTCAATGCTTGTCTACAAAATTCCTCAGGTCCATTCATGAAATCCAATAAAGCACAATTACCATACATCCAATTTTGATCCATAATTTGTGTCATGCCCTATTTGACATGTAAGAAAAATAACAATCTAAGAAACACTTAATTTATACATGGATATATATATATATATATATATATATATATATATATATATATATATATATATATATATATATATATATAATATGCACTTAAAAGGTCCTCAAGTAGCTTGCTAAAAATAAGGTTAAGCAAACTCAACAATGACCTACGAACACTATGATTTAGGTACATAAATTCTTCTAGCGACTTATGTTCTATGCTTTGTAAATCACTACGAATTCTATAGAAAATTTGGCAGTTTCCTTTGCAAACCCAAACATTTCCCATTTTTTAAATCGATTTTCAAACCTTTCTATATGCATTTAAATAAAACCACAACCAACACACAATATCATTTTACATCTAGCTAGCTAGGCAATTAATACGCGGCAGGTACAGGAAGAACCACCACTAATTAATACCTATGATATTAATTAGCGTAGTTCTTCCCTAAACTCGACGCATATTAATTCATTTTATATTAAAAAGAGGTGGTTTTGTATTAACCCGCCGCTTATTATTGTTAATTTGCTGCCATTATTATAATACGCCGTATATACATAGCCAAAAATTAAATGTTTTCTACTCGTGTCTTGATCCATTTCGAATAAATTCTAAGAAATAAACAAACAAACTTGAGTAGGTAGTTCAAGGCATTGTAATTTATCATCAAAAACATTATTTTATATATTAATCAAATCGTTTCAATTCCATATCTAACACTTTTCACTAAAAAAAAAAAAATCAAATATCATAACAACTAGTACATCTAATCATGACATATACAATAATTTTGACCAAAAAATTCAACAAAGTTTCCCCCATTATAGGACTAGTCCAACATATCCTATCATTGCATCAAATCGTATTTCACAATTATATCAACTCAAACCAATATTTTAATCATCAACCATAGTCCAACAAATAAAATACTTTGATTTCATATATTTTTCTAACTCTAACTACTTGTATATTTATTTATGCTTTCTATAACTTGAAGAGAACAAAAAGCAGATTGAATTAGAA
The DNA here is from genome assembly GCA_026401315.1 of Dysphania ambrosioides. Lineage (NCBI taxonomy): Eukaryota > Viridiplantae > Streptophyta > Magnoliopsida > Caryophyllales > Amaranthaceae > Dysphania > Dysphania ambrosioides. Next base: position 25,044,694 of record CM048661.1, on the reverse strand, counting down.
GACTATCCAAATGTCTTCAAGATGCACTTCAGAGCACGACAGATAATGATCAAATTGTCCCAAATTCGGTCTATAAATTTCAAAAATAAGTATTAAACAACAGTATCACATGTGTATTAAACAAATTTCAAAAGAAAGTATTAACCTAAGTTTATATTAAGCTACAAGAAACACCCAAAATTATGCTACACGAAATATCACTAAAAGAAATTATTCCCTTAGTTTATACTTTATAGACTATGGTTTCGAACTTTTTGTCTTTACTTTTGAACCTCACTACATAATATTAATAATCATTTAATTAATTCAACGATATCTTAAGCATAAAGTGTCAACTCCAATGATATCCTAATGATTTCGAGAAAACAAGATGGACAACATAAGCCCTTGCAGAGATATAATAAACCTAAGGGTTAGGTCATATGCAATAAACCATTTGATGGCATTCATCATTTAAGAGCAAGCCTTAAATTTAAATATATGTTTGTTGCATCCATTGTCATTAATTATTATTTTTTATCTTCTGAAAACATCGATTCAATCAAACATCTTCATTTTTATTACTTTAAATTTAAATTTTTTTGAAAATACTTAGAAGTTATTAGTCTTGAGCTATAATATCTTCAAAGTTCAAAGAAGAACCAAATAATCACAAACGTAAAGTTCCTCATTTTTTTGCCCCTCTTTGACCTAATTATCAACTCCCTTTTTACCCAAAGGACTAAAAATAATACTAATTGATGTAGAATTTTTGCAGCATCAAGATTGAGTAAAAGCTACAACATATATTAGCACAAAGAGGAAAACAAAAAAATAACAATGGCATAAAACATACCATTGAGGAAAAAAAAAGATTTTAAGATACATTAGATTGTCAAAACATAAAATGTTTTATGAATCCTTAAAAATTTTCGCATTTATGTTATCATAATATGGATTATAACCTATGCTTTCGGAAAAACCTCTGAACTCTAGGGCTATATTCTTTTGTGAGGATAAACCATTATATATTCATAGCTACACACCTACACATTTCTAGACTCTCTTATATTTCAACCACCATTAGCCTAAATTCACATAGAATCAAAACCTAGAAATTTCGCGAATCCAATTGAACCCTAAAGCCTAACTAATTTGCAAAAAAAATAAAAAAATTAATAAGGGTACCAACCTCAAAATACTGAATTGTGAATTGTATAGTGAATTATGCTTCAAACTAAAATGGTAGAGAGAAAGGGTAACGAAACCAAGGAACTCAACTAGCTATGCTATAGCAATGGAGTCACATATGAGTGGGAGAGAGGAAAAAGGGCTTCAAAGTAATGAATAATGGGGAAGGAAATGGGAGGGAATGGGAGTGGGTGGGTGTTTAGAGGCTTTGAAGTTAGGATAATGGGGGGTTAAAAATTCGTGGGGGATTGGGAGTTAGGGTTTATGGGTGCACGTGCTTTGAAGGTTAGGGAAGAATTTTGGTTGTGTTTTTATGAGTAATACTGATACGTGTGTTTGAATCATTTTGAAACACTCAGTTTTAAGTGTTGTAGCAACAATATCAATTGCTATGGTTTTTTTAAAATAACTGCAGCACTTATGCTTTCAAGTGTTGCGTTTGATTAGATAACTGTAGCACTTGGAATAAAGTTATATCTCATATCATTTAGTGCTTTAAATTTTATATAACTGCAGCATTTGATATGAAGCAATTAAATGGTTTTCTACTAGTGGGAGATAACAAATTCGGTTATTTTAGTATCGCAACGTTTTGCTTGAAACCAATTGCGATATGTGAGTTTAATATTTAGGCCCACAACTAATATAATCGGGTCTTATAAGGTAACACAATAAATGCAGATGGATTGGGTTTCTCCAATCCCATTTATCCAATGGATTGGATAACATAATTTGAGTAGGATTATGACCTTATATGATTGATTAATATATAAGAGATCAATCAGGTCATTTTACATACAGAAACCCTATAAAGTAAAAACTCTACACCTACTCAAAACCCTAGCCATCCTAAGAAGGAGAAATAGAATAACGTATTAGCATACGTTGTGATCTTGGTACATCTGTAGACTAAGTAGAGGAACTACATTTGTAGTTTTTTATCTCCGTTCTTTTCGATAGTTGAAGCATGTATCAAAGGTATATCTAATTCCATGAGATATGATTTGTATTACATGTATGCATGAGATCCTATGATTAGGTATTAAAAAATGTTCCTGAAATTTTGCTAATCGCACCTAATAGTCGTACTTGTGAGACTATTGTGTCTATGATGTAGGTTGAGTAATATTATAATAGTGACACTTAAAACAGTGAGGTTTTCTTTGCTTTTAGAAAAGAGAAATAAAAAAGAAAGTCTTCAAGGCCTGGATTAAAATGTGATGGGTGATACAAAATGAAAAAGGCTGGTCCAAGAAGATTAGCTGATGGATATGATATAAATGATCCTCTTCGACTATTTTTATCGGGTCTAGAGATGAAGTAATTGCTAATCATACAACAAGAAAATGAATTAATTGAGATTCAAAGCTTACATTTAGCCATAGATAAGCCAATATTTCACTAGCTACTATGCATCTTTACTAATGATTTAATCTAAAAATACAAAAACGAAAATCGATACAAGTGTGGAGTTCTTCATCTGAACTTCATGAAACTAGCCAACGTAAAGCAAAGGCTCGAGTCACAATTTAATTGTGAACCAACGTATTCTAAGTGGGCTGATGTTGTTGGGATGAGTTTTATGGCATTGCGTTCAGTGATACTCTCTGGGAAGAGAAGCCTAGAAAATTTAATACATGTTAACTTACATATGGTGGTATACATAGCCAAACAATATAAAATTCATGGGATTAGTCTGAAGGACTTATTGCAGGTAAACCAAAAATCATGGCCATACCTCGTCTTACTTGTGTAATTGTGGTAGGTAGCACGACTGCATGAGAAATTCAATTGGCCAAACACTGATTAGATCATTTTTTAAGACTCTACGAAAGGGAGCATGGAACTAATGGAGAGTGTGGAAAAGTTCAAGCCCTAATCTGGTTGTCGATTTCCTAGTTATGAATATTGGTGGATTAGGAAAGCAATTAGAAAGGCCATACTTCAACATTCGAAGACAACCTGTCTGAATAGCCTTCACATTATTTGAGCCTTGATGTCTTATTTGTATTTAGATTTCTCACCACTCAAAAACAATCTATTTTATGAACTTGCTAAACTGTTATCATTTTGTGTGTGTAGAATAGTTTCACTAGTTACTTTTCAAACACCTATAAACTTGATGGATTTTAGAAAAACTTTTCCTATGTTCATATATCACGAGAATATGTATGGGGAAGCAAATAGTACTTGTATGTTGTTTGTCAGGTCGTCTTCATTATTAAAAAAATTGGCCAATATTCTGCAAGAGAACATGTACAACCTCCATGCCAAGGTCTTGGAAGATATAAAATTATTCAACCAAGAAGGTCATCAACCTCCAACAACAGAAGAGTTGGCTCTCCACATAGGAATTACGATTGAAAAACTATCGAACTCGCTATTTGTATTTGCCAAAAATTGCTGACTAGTAATTTAATTTTAGGGATATGTAATAGACTAACAGCAAGCTATACTACATGAACGTTAAATTGATAAGTGATATGTAAAGAATGAACAAGAGACAAATGATACAGCAAGTTAGTGACGTGGAAAACCCAAATTCGTAAAAAATTGCGGGGGCTTGTTTAGGCCTCCTTTCCACTATGTCTAGCGCTAAGCCTTGTGTATTACAAGTTACAAGTTGAATCAAACAGAATGTAAATCAAGTTGAATCAAACAGAATGTAAATGTAAGTGTAAATATATATATGAATAAAAATAAGCTTGATGCTTTTTGGTGTTGAGTAGCTGAGTCTTCTCTTGTTCAACCATCATCTTTATATACTATTTTATTTCCTTATTTCTTTATTTATCTTTAGTAAAATGTGTAACCGCTTCTCCCCTATTTCTATGCTATGCTTATCATGTTTCTCTTATCGTTAAGGTTTAGTAATGTTCTTGACATTAGTCTTGTGTGTAGGCCTTTCAAGATGCTCTACTCCTTCGTGCCCATATTTCCAAACTAGAAGAGTGTGACACCTTACTTGAAAGGGAAAAGGGAAGAAGAAACTAATAAATGAACTACAGGATCATGTTAGGGATCTCACCAACGAGTCAAAGCAATGAGCGTCATCTAAGGAGTGGTTGGAGCAAAAGATCAAGGAATTAAAGGAATTGATACGGGTAGAAGGAAAAGCCAAGGAGAAGTACAAGGCTTTATCATCTGAACGTGCTACTAAGCTTGCCACTTAGAATAAAACCTGGAATTAGGTGTCCGCCCACAATATTAAATCAAGAGGAGAGGTTGAATCCCTCAAGTTTCAATTGGTGGTGAAGACACTTGATCTCAACTGCAGGCTGATGAAGCACTTTCTAGATGACTATCTTTCAAGGGAGGAGGCATAGGCAATGTTGGACAAGTATATGGAGGTTGGTGGCGACATGGATGAGCTTGTATCTACAGAAGAAGACGTCATCCCTAGAGATTAATTGAATACCGCCACTTCTGTGGTGAAGGATGCAATAGTAGTGGATGCCCCTCTTACCATCGTGACGAGAGTGCCTACAACATCACGACAGACATTCCTACAGACACAGTGGACGTTCTTATTGGAGATGTCCTTATTGAGGACCCCCTACTAAAGATGCCCCCGCTATTTAAGTTTTATAGTTAATCATGCTTTTAAAATTAAACATTTCATTTTTATTAAGTTTGAAAATAATTTACTGTTAAGTAAAGTTGTAATTTCATACAATGCTAACTTATGTCCAGCTAGTTTCTTAGTTTACGTGATTTTGCTTTTGCTAACTTATCTAGTGAACTCTATACATGTTATTTGCTTGTGTATGTTTCTTGATTGTCGTTTACTTGCCTTTGTCGCTTGTGTGCTTTAACTGCTTGTGTGTTGCGTATTCGTTTGTAATTTATACATGCATGCTTTTTTATTCGGGTGTCTCCGTAACTCGAGTGTCATTCAAGCATTTTCCGTTTGTGGCTCCTCTCTATGTTAGCGCCCTTATGTGTAGGTGCCAATTGTTTCATGATGTGGCTAATGATTGTGTCTTGTCTAGAGACACTTAGTTGGCGACATTTAGATGTTTTAGCCATTTCATTAGGACATGGCCGCGGCCAACAACACAATGTGGACTTACGATTTAAGCTGTAAAATTACAATATTCATATTGGTTGCTAGGGGGAGGCCTTTAATTCCCTAACATCCCTCCGATACTTAAGCTAGTAAAGTATTTGAAAGGTAAAAGAGAACAATAATGAAAAGGAAAAAAAAGGGAATTAAACACATGTGACTAGAAGTGGTACGATTTTAGATATGTCGCGTTCCACAACTACTTTAATTTCCTCGATTAAGCTATTGTCCATTTCCTTAGTCGTTTGAAGCTCATACCTTGTTGTTCGAACGTGAACTTTAGCTGGGATGACTGCCTCGCATCCGTATACCAGTGAGAATGGTGTTTGTCATGTTACTGGCCTTGGAGTATTCCTATTAGCTCACACGATTTCTAATAACTTCTCGGGCCACTTCCCTTTGGCGCGTTCCAATCTCTTTTTTAATGAATGGATGATTATTTGTTACTGGACTCGGCTTATTCGTTAGCTAAAGGGTACATAGGCGTGGAAAATTTTAAAGTGATGTTTCAATTGTCGGAAAACCACTTTGTCTTTTGACTGATGAATTGAGAACCATTCTTAAAAACTATCTCTAAAGGTACTCCAAACCTTCATATGATATTGGTTCGCAAAAAGGATATCACTTCTTTGTATCTTATATGCCAGAACACTTCGGCTTCCATTCACTTTGATAAATAATCAGTTAACACCAACATGAGCACCCTTTTTGCTAGTGCTGCAGGTAGCTTGCCTATGATATCAATTACCCATTTCATGAAACGCCTAGGTGATAATTGAGAGTGCAAGTACTCTGAAGGCTTGCGGCTGATCAATTAAGACTTATTGTTGTTGCTCTTTCTCTGGGCATCTCAAATAGGGACCTACAAGAGACTTTTGAAACAACATGTTGCTGGTTAGTATAAAACGGGAGGCTTTGAACCTTATTTTTCATGCTTTTAATTTGTTGTATGGGGTGTTAGCCCCTTTCAAGCACTCGACCATTGGCCTAGTCCAACTGCCCTTATCGTTTATGGGGTAAATAGGATGTTCTTGTAGTAGGTGGGGCCTTGATTATGGATGATTGCTTTAGATGCACTATGGGCATGTATATGTAGGGAGCAATAGTTATTTTGGATCTGACATTGGCCAATGCGTTGGCTTGCATATTCTGGTCTCTAGGTATCTGTTGTAGGGAGAATAAGTCAAATATTTTGGCCATAGTTTTTACAATTGCTAAGTAGGCGACTATTTTTTAGTCTTTTGTCACAAAATTCTTGTCAACTTGGCTTACTATCAATAGAGAATCGGTGAAGATCTTGATTGATTTTTCCCCTAAGTTGCCAAATCATTGTTTATTTCTTTAAGTCACAACATAAAGCTTGTATTATTATGTCCCCTTATCGAGATTTTAGGAGAACGCCTAGACCATCTCCTCTAAAGTTAGATGAGTCATCGACAAATAAATTCCAAGCGTCGCCTTGCTAACTGGTTTCCACCAACGACGTCTCCTACTTTGCTAGTGGTTTCAAGTCTGGACTAAAATTAGCCACAAAATCGACTAGTGCTTATGACTTTATAGCTTTTCTTGGATGGTACTTGATGTCAAAAATGCTTAGAAACATTGTCCACTTGCTCATCCTTCCTAACAGCTCCAGCCTCATGACATTCATTATGGAAAAATCGTCATCATAATTATTATATAGGTCTCAAACTAATGCCTAAGCTTCTTACAAGCAGTGACTAGTTCCAATATAAGTTTTTCCAAGATAGAGTATCTGGTCTCTATATCTAGCAGAGACTTACTGATGTAATACACTAGTAATTGTTGGCCTCTGCCTTTCTCGGGTCAAGACGGTACTAACTGATCTCTTGCCGACGGCTAGGTACAACTGCAAACCTTCTTCTTTGTCAGGTTAAGACAACAATGACGGGTTGGATAAGTAATGTTGCAATTGTTAAAACGCTTCCTTGTGATGGCTTGTCCACTTGAATCCTTTGTTCTTATGTAATATGATATAGAATAACTTGCATCTCTTAGAAGACATCGAAATAAAATGGTCAAGTGTAGCAATTTTACCTATCAATTTCTATACCTCCTTTAAGTTTCTTGGGGATTGTATTTCTATGATGACATTTACTTGTTTAGGACTGGTTTCTATTCCTCTATGCGTCACGATGTAGCCTAAGAATATTTTCGCCGACACACCAAAAGAACATTTGGTATGATTGAGTTTTATACCATATTCCTTTAATAACACGAATGTTTGTTGTAGGTGCTCCACTTGGTCCCTTACTTTTTTAGACTTGACCAAAATGTCATCTATATACACCTCCATTGTGTAGCTTAGACTAACCGTTGGTAAATTTTCCCGGCATTCTTGAGGCCAAAGGGCATCACGTTGTAATAGTAAATTCCCTTATTAGTAATGAAAGTCGTTTTCTCTTAGTCGTCTAGGTGCATCAATATTTGGTTGTATTCGGAGTAAATGTCCATAAAGGTCAACAACTCATGCACAATCATTGCTACCATTGCATCTAAGTGAGGGACAAGAAATGGGTCTTTGGAAATATGGTGAAGTTGATGCACACTCTTCACTTCCAGTTCTTCTTATCAACCACTAACGTGTTTTCCAATCAATCAAGGTACTTTACTTCTCGACTTTTCCCATTGTCAATTAACTTTTGGACTTCTTTGTTAATGATATGGTTACTCTCTGTTATGAACTTCCCTCTTCTGCTTGACTAGAGGGTGGCTTGGGTCCATATTAAACCAGTAATAGATGACTTTCGGATCTAATCTAGTCATGTCCATGTGCTCCCATGTGAAGCATTCAACATTTTCTTGCAAAAAATTTATAACATCTTGCCTAATGTTTTCGGTTAGTAAAGCTCCTATTCTTATCGTTATGTCGGGTTTGGTTGGATCCAGTACCACATCATCTAGTATCTGCTCATCTGGTATTGTCGGCACTAAACCTTGTTGTAATTGCTTACTCCTGTCTTGGAAGGCATTATTATAGTGTTGTAGCATCTTCTCGCAACGTCTTGTTCACCCTTTATCTCCATGACTCCCCATTTTGTCGAGAACTTTTGGCATTGATAAAACGTCGAGAGGACTGCCTTCATAGAGTGTATCAATGACCGACCCATGATGAGGTTGTATGTAGAGGGGGCATCTACCACATTAAATTTCACTCTCTTGTTCATGCCTTTAGCGAATATCGGTAGTTTAATGTCTCCCAAGGTGTGCAACGAATCCCCACTAAAGCCTACCAATATTATGGATCTCCTAACAATGTCCTCTATACTTAGACTCATGCCCTCCAATGAGCTTAGGAAGTTGACATTTGCAAAACTCCCTCCATCTATTAAGACTCTTTTAAATAAACAGTTCCCAAGCACTAGTTAGATTACGAGTCCGTCATAGTGATAACTAACCTCACCCAAGTCGATGTCGTCAAATGTAATTGGAATGTTGCTTAGCACTTCATTAGCCCCTACATTTGGGACATCTTCTATAGTTCTTGTCACTTTGTGAGATATCTTCTTGGAAGCTAAATATGTCAAAACGCACAAATTTTATTCTCCAATTATGATGTTAACTACCATAGAATGCACCGGCTCTAGCAAGGGCGTAGCTCTTCTTCTAGTCCTTTGGGGGGGTCTCACAGCTCCTTCTCTTCTTTTGTGCTATGCAGCCTTCTGTCTGATGCTCATGATCTTGATGGAACTCGCACTAGAGTGACATGTCCTTCTAGTTGTTTGGTTTGTAACTCTTCCTTGGCCATCTAACAACTGCCCTTAGTACCCAAGGCATTAGTGTTAACACTGTATTCTTTTAAATCTAGGTAATAACTTGTGCGAACATCATTAATGTTTCCTTTGGTATCATAAGGTTTGAACCGGAAGTAGTTTTTCCTAGGTGTAAACATTCTTTACTCTCCATTAACTCTGGTCTTCTATTCTTAATATAGTACTTTAAGCTGACCTCTTGATGCTCTGTCATCTTCTAGCCACACTTGGGTTAATGCTCCATTCCTTATAAGGTAGCACAAGGATATTTGGTTAGTTTAGTATACAGCTTTGAGTCAGGTATTAGTCCATGTTTAAAGGCTTCAATTGTAATTTTGAGGTTGCAGTGTTTGATGCTCATCATTTCATAGTTGAACTTTGTGAAATGCTCCCTTACTGTGTCCCCTAACTTTTGAACAACTACGCTTAAAACTTCTTAACTTAAACATGAAAACTACTAATAGAAAAGGGTTTCAAACCAGTCAACCAAGATAAAGCGAGGCCCATCAAGATACTTCCAAATGACTTGCACATAAGAACTTGATGATACTCCTTTGCATAACACATGTTGATGATTCTTGGTTTATAGGCTTTTACATGTGAATAGGGTCTGTAGTGCCATCAAAGAGTGGATTCTAGTTCGGGAAGATAACTCGCTTAGGTATAAGCACATAGAGTATCTCATGGACAACACTTAGGCTTCAAAAATATCTTCCCTATTGTAGTTGATCAGCATCGAGGCTCTAGGAACTCTCTTTAACATTCTGAGTATCAGGGTGTTCTGTACCTCTAGCTACGCTATCCTGTTTGATGTGGGTTCCAGCCCTAACCTTGGCATCTGCGTCATCTACTCCTCTGCCTGGAGTGTGGGAACGTCTTCTTCCTCTTGCTAGTCATACTCGTCATTTGTGCTGGACTCCTCCAGATATGGGATAGGGATGACGTTCCTTCTAGGAGTCCTGAACTTCAAGTTGCTCTTGACCAATTCCAACTCTTTCTACATGACCTCCATGGAATTCTTTGTCTTTGTTTGTTCCCCCAAGAGATCTTCCACCTTCTTTTGGGAGTCTTTTAGCTTGGCTTAAGCCTTTAGAAACTCAGCTATCAAATCATCTTAGGTGATTTTCCCAATGTTCAAATTTTTTGCCATTTAGTAGATGACTTATATAATAGTAAACCAGTTGTTTCCACATGGTGGGCACTAATTGTTTCTTCCATAAATTACTAACTACGTGATAATTTAAGTTTAGGAATGTGTAACAGCTAGCAATACTATGTGAAGGTTGAATTGATATGCGATTAATAAAGAAAGAACAAGAGGCAAATGACACAACAAGTTGGTGATGTGGAAAATCCATACTCGTGAAAATCTTATCAATTAGAACAATCTTATATCTCACTCATTTTAGTAGACCCATATTGTTGGAAAAGGCCAACATTTACTTTATTTCTAAACAAATACAACCTTTGCATGTTATAGAATTTTACAGAGATTAATAAAAAATGACAAGCTCCAACAAGTCATAATGTTGACATGGTGCTTTATGTCTGTTGGAAATTTATCAAAGTGATGTTTCTTCCCTTCCATTTCTTTAGAATCCTAGAACCATCAGCTCTACTTCTTCTTCAAATGAAAGACAAAGCCCACTTTCTCTAATTTTTTGTATAGCTCATTTTCACACAAAAAGTCTCATTGGATATGGCTGCTATAAAATAAAATTCCTTCTTGCCATAAATTAGAGAAGAAATAGACATCTTAAGTCAAACAAGAAGCTATCAAAGAACTAATTAAGAACAAAGCAACTAATTGAGGGAGTAGCGAAGCATTTAAGTTGGTGTGAAACAAATAAATTAATAAAAAACTACGCCAAAATCATAATAACAAAAATAATCACACCAACACAATAAAATAATTAATTAACTAGTTTTAACCAAAGAAAATTATAAAAATTTCAACTTTTTGACAAATGAACATAGAAAATAAAGACAGACCAATATAGTTAAGCAATTCATATTAAATAACATCAAAGTATAAAATCCTAATATATATATATATATATATATTATTAGGAAATTTAGGTTACTTATTTGTTGGAGAGGTTAGAGGAGTAAGGAAGATAAAGATTAAGGGCGAGTTTAGAGGGAAAGGAGCTAAGTATTGTGGTGGCGTGGTTGGATGAATGAGTGGGGAACTTTTGGCGGGTCCAAGTGAGGCACTGCTTTCTTCCAAGCTTCGTTGAACATTTTCTCTGGTCTTCCGATGCCACCATTGAAACAGTTGTGAACCATCGAAAGGTCACGGTGATGACAAGTCGTGTAGAGCTAAGTGACATTTGTTAATTTCTTAGCTCGCAAGTTGCAGAGAAAGAGAGGGAGTAAAGAGTGGAGTGGAGTGAAATGTTTAGATAGTGTTTCATTTTGGTGGTTTGTTATGGTTTTAGGGAGAACGGTAGTGTGGAAATGGGCTGGGTTGGGTTTGGGTTCAACACATTTGGGCTCGGGTTAAAATATGATAACCCAAACCCAACCTATTTATTAAACAGGTTGAAAAATTTCAACCTAACCCAACCCGCTATGGGTTTCGATTGACCCAACCCAACCTATTTAATAAGTAATAGTCATCTGAGTTTTTAATTTTTCAAGTTCTAAGCAATGCAAAATAAAAATCTCGAATCTTAACATAGTCTTAATACACCCAAATTGAAATGTTTGACAATATGTTAAGAAGAGGTAAAAACCATGGGGACTATATCTGTGACAGCTTAGGAAATATATAAGGATCAAACAAGGAACTGCATTTAGTACGTAATTAGATTCTTGTATTCGATCTCCATATATAGCCATCGTACATTGTAGCAAATTTTTGTATTTATATCTATATATATACATATTTAGTTTTATGTTTAATTTAGTTTGTAACTCTAATCATGTACAATTATATTTAAATCTTAGTTTTATATAAAGAGTATTGAAATCCTGTGAGCTTGCTTTGTTCTAATATTTGCATTGAATAATATTTCCAATAACAATAATTAGCATTTGCATAAAAAAAATTAGACTTTATGCTTGGGTTCTTGGAAAACCGGAGCATAAAATGCTATTATATGCTCCGGTTTTCCAAGAATCGGAGCATAAAGTCTAATTTTTTTTTTAAAAAAAGGAGACTATATGCTCCGGTTTTCCAAGAACCGGAGCATAAGGTCTCCATTATGCTCCGGTTCAAACCGGAGCATAAAGATATTTGCAATATGCTCCAGTTAAATCGACTTCGGGCCAAAACCGGAGCATAAAGCCTTCAAAAAACCGGAGCATAAAGCCTTCAAAACACCGGAGCATAAAGCCTTCAAAAAACCGGAGCATAAAGCCTTCAAAAAACCGGAGCATAAAGCCTTCAAAAAACCGGAGCATAAAGCCTTCAAAAAACCGGAGCATATGTGGTTTTTTCCACTAGTGTACAAGTTCCAATTTGTATCAAACAAAATGTAAATATAAATATATGTGTAAACATAAATATGAATAAAAATGAGCATGATGCTCTTTGGTGTTTAGTAGTAGACTAGTGTTGATGAGATATCCACTTTCAATGCAGCAACCTGTATGGGCAGAACATGATACCAATTTTCAGGTAATGAGTACAAATGGTTATGGAACATGACTTTAATAGAGGGCAAGAAATGAAAATCCTTTATGTGGATGATGTTCCTTAACATGAAAGTTCAATTTATAAAATTCGTTTGACCTTTTTCACTCTTGGATTTTTTTTTGTTCTCTTCTGTCTATTTATTGTAGAAGCATAAAGATTAATTATATACAATGGGGAGAGAAAATGCTAGGAATTAGTATTTGGGGGAGGGGCAAACAATTCTATTATGATTGGCTATAGAAAAATTTGTAATTTTACTATGGTGATAATCGTATAAATAGAGGAATCAAAGAGAAGGAATACATGTCAAACATTGTGGCGATATTAGTTTAGCATTTTTAGAATTTAGATGTTCATGAGGAAATAATCAAGCCCCCTCACTAGCTTGAATATCAGTTATTTTATGTATTACAATTTATTTATCAAAATTCTGTAATGAAATAATAAACTGCTAAGAGAATTAAAGGAAGAAAATTATGGGAATTTGCATTAATACGAGAAATTATAGAAGGTAACTGAAAGTGGATTAAACTCCTTGATCAGAGTCTTCTTTATTAAAAAATAATATATAGTAGATTAGAACTTAGTATAAGAATTCTAATGTATCTAAAATAAAATAGACTATTTCTTTTCATATCTTATCTTATTTCCAAGATAATATTAGCCTATTATCTATCACACCCTCATAATCAAAACGGGAGTTGGACAGACATTTACACTATACTTGAAGTTAAGAAAAAGTTGTCGAGGAAGACCCTTTGTTAAAATATCTGCATACTAATACAATGACAAAATATGTAGAACTCGTATGTGACCCAAAGCAACCTTTTCACTCACGAAATGAATGTCCATCTCAATGTGCTTCATACGTTGCTGGTTTGCTGGATTGTTAGATAGGTAAACTTCAGATACATTATCACAATAGACAAAAGTAGCCCATTGAACTAGGTAGTGTAATTCAAGTAGAAGGTTTCAAAGCCAACATGATTCAGCAATAGCATTGGCAACTCCCCGGTATTCTACCTCCGCACTTGATTTGGATAAGGTGTCTTATCTCTATGCAAACCAAGATATGAGATTATCCCTAAAAACTACACAATATCTTGATGTCAAACATCGAGTGTCTGGACAACCGCCCAAGTCGGCATCCGTATATGCAATGAGATGGTTGGCTTTAGAGGGGAAAAGATGCAAGCCATGATCAGTTATACCTTTTACATACATAACTATGCATTTTAGTGCATTAAAATGAAGTTTTCTCAGAGCATGCATGAAAAGTCATATCTTTTGAATAACATATGCGATGTCAGGTCGAGTGATGGTAAGGTACTAAAGTGTTCCTGCAAGGCTATAGTATAAGGGTGGGTCTGCAACCGGGTCCCCTACTATAGCACTAAGCTTTGAGTTTGTATTAACACGAGTAGTAGCAGGTTTACAATTATCCTTATGAGCCTTTTGAATAATCTTCTCGGCATACTTCTGCTGACAAAGATACTTATTATGCGGAGAACGAGCAACAGAAATCCCCAAATAATAACTCAATTGACCAAAATCTAACATTAAGGACTCGGATTGGAGCATATCATTGATGGTTATTTTTAAGGAATCCGAGGAAGCAGTAATGACAATATCCCTTTTATTGGCTTGTTCTAGCTGTAAATACGTCACTTTCTACCCAAAACCGATCACATTTGACCTATATTGACTCAAATCGTCCTATTCAAAGTGTTTGGGCCAATTTCTAAGGGAAATATGCCAATATCGACCCAAAACCGCCCTATTTGAGATATATTGACTCATATCAATGTAGTTCAAGTGTTTAGGTCATTTTATACCCAAAACCTCTCTCATTCGATCGAGTTTGACACAAATCAATGTATTTCAAGGGTTTATGACATGTTCTAGGGTAAATTCATCATTTTCTACCCAAAATCGATCCCATTAGACCTATATTGACTCTTATCGTCCTATTCGAAGTGTTTGGGCCAATTTCTAGGGTAATATGCCAATATTGACCCAAAACTACCTTATTTGAGATATATTGACTCATATCGATGTATTTCAAGTGGTTAGGTCATTTTATACCCAAAACCTCTCTAGTTTGACCGAGTTTGACTAAATTCGATGTAATTCTGGTGCTTATGAAATGTTCTAGGGTAAATACGTCATTTTATATCCAAAATCGATCCTATTTGACCTATATTAACTCATATTGTCCTATTCAAAGTGTTTAGGTTATTTTATACCTAAAACCTCTCTTGTTTGACCGAGTTTGACTCAAATCGATGTATTTCAAGTGTTTATGACATGTTCTAGGGTAAATACGCCATTTTCTACCCAAAATCGATACATTTGACCTATATTAACTTATATCGTCCTATTCAAAGTGTTTGGGCCAATTTCTAGGGGAAATACGCCAATATCGACTCAAAACTACCCTTTTTGAGATCTATTGACTCATATCGGCGTATTTAACTTGTATAGGTCATTTTATATCCAAAACCTATCCCGTTTGACCGAGTTTGACTCAAATCAATGTATTTCTAGTGTTTATGACATATTTTAGGGTAAATACATCATTCTCTACCTAAATCCGATCCCATTTGACCGATATTGACTCATATCGATGTATATGAAATGTTTAGGTCATTTTCTACCCAAAACCGCCCCATTTTGATCAATTAATGGTATAATTCATAACGTTTCCTATGTTCTGTTCTCTTGCTCTTCCGTCTTCACCACATTCTTCATCTTTCCTATAAAATGCTCTATTACGGTCTTTTTTTTGGACACCTTTCTTGTCTTGGTAATCCAACCAGTTACCAACTTTGATTTGAAGTCCCAAAATCTATCAGTGACTACAGATAGAAAAAGCTTCTTCAATTGGGGTGTTCTAGAATGTGAAACAAAGCCTAAAATAAATTTAAATTAAGTTAGTTTCATTTAGTAAGGTAGTTTACATAAATATTTAAATAATTAAGATTAAGTTAGGAATACGTACCATTGTGTCTACCCACAAGGTCTGCCGAAGTCCTTCATTAATTCTCGACCACTCCTAGTTGATGTTGAACTTCCGAATAAGAAGTCTAATGTGCTGACCGTACTTGAAATGCCACGTACAAATGAGACGGTGCAAATGATCAAATTCTAGATGCACAGGCTCGGCTACTCTAAGGCTTCTAGTCAAACCTCTAGGTCGACCTAAGCCCTGAGCACCACCCTTCCTCCTCTTGGTAACCAAACATAAGGGGATGACAATGTCCATGTGCACATCATCCCCTAATGTTGCTACCACTTCAGCAATCCTTTCATGTTCGTTGAACATTCTATCCATTCTCATTAGAGATACTGAAATCTTTGTCACTAGCCATGATGCAAGACAGTAAGTGCATAAAAGAACAATAGTAAAATGCAAATTGAGTTAGTGAATCGTCCAACAATAGTATAGGAAATAAGGTAAACATTAACATAAATACAAAATAATTTAATACCTAGACAATGAATACTACTCATCTATAGTAACTCCTTCATGGTGATCTATTCTCATATAATTTGTTTCTGTTTCTAGTCTAGCATCCATGTCATCATTACATGGCATCGAGAACGGTGGAAGATCATCAAAGTCATCATACTCTTCCTCATCATTGATATCACCAACTCCCAGAATCATTCGTTTACTAGGGACAACAACAGCCCATCAAGGGTCATTTGTGACTTTAATGTAGATTACTTGTTTACCTTATGATGTAAGTATAAAAGGTTCCTCCGTATCATGCATCCGACTCATGTCGACTAAAGTCCAATTCAATTCATCTTTCTTCACTGAAACATGTCAACTGATATCTGCCCAATTGCATTGAAAAAGGGGAACCTTAAAGCTACCGTTTAAATTCCCATATATCTTGAATTATCCTGTAGTAAGACAAGGTCGCATCAACTAGTGCTTTATCTTTTGAGCTAGAAAATTCTCGAGAAGAAGCTGCTATTAAAACACCACTTTTTGAACAAACTTTGATTTCTTATCCCGACGCTTAGTTTAGAAGGTATATTCATTGATATCATACCCCTCAAAAGATCAAACAATTGTTCGAGGGCCATAAGCTAACCACTTGATTGTATCAGAATGTTATGTCTCATTTCAGACAAATCATGCATAACTTTTTCATGAAACCAATCGATGAAGGTTTTATTGTGCTCTTGCACCTATGCTCATTCACCTTTAGAAGGGTACTTCACCTTCAATTCATTCATATGCCTTTCTAAGTAAAGATAAACCTCTGTGATATGGTGCAAAACAAATAAATGAGCTCGTCTCTCTTTTGACGATGGAATGAAGACCTCCTTAGAACCCAAGGTCATGCCCTTCGAGCCTCCCTTTATGCCTCAATTTTGATAACCCAATTGTCTCCCCCTTGGATAAGAACTTACTAAGAAACTCACCTACATCCTCTATGGTTATACCTTGAATTATACAACCTTCATGGTGTGTTGGGTTTCTCACCTTCTTCTTTAGAGTATCCATGTATCTCTCAAAAGGATAAGCCCATTTTAGGAACACTGGACCACATAACTTGATTTCTCGAACCAAATGCACAACTAGATGTACCATAATATCAAAGAACGAAGAAGGAAAATACATCTCTAGTTAACATAAGGTCATAACAACACTAGCCTGTAACTCATCCAAACATGACGGATCAAGCTCCTTGCTGCATATTGTATTGAAAAAAGAACAAAGTCTAATAATAGAATCCTTAACATACTTGGGCAAAATATGGCGGATGGCAATTGGTAGAAACATTTGCATCATAACATGACAATCATGAGACTTCATACCCACTACTTTTAGATCTTTCATTGATACGAAGTTATTCAAATTAGATGAATACCCACTAGGAACCTTGATCCCATATAGACACTCACAAAATATCCTCTTTTCTGCTCGGGACAAAGTGTAATAAGCCGAAGGAAGATACGTGGATTTGCCTTTTCCATTCCTTAGTGTTCCGTCTTTAGGCCACAACTTGGATCGAATCTTCATTGTCTGCATATCTCTCCTAACATTAGGGTCATCTTTAGTCTTACTAGGTATATTCAACAGCGTCCCTAAGATGGCATCACAAACATTCTTTTCTATGTGCATAACATCAAGATGATGTCTAACCAGTAAATACTTTCAATACTAAAGTTACCAAAATATTGATTATTTCTTCCTTTCACAATATCATAAACCTCACTGCCAGTCAACGGTATAGGGGATCTACGTTGCTCAACTTTACCATCAAATGAGGTATTTCTCTTACGATAAGGATGAAACCTATTCAAGAACCTCTAATGCATGAGATACACATGTTTCCCAAAATGTGGCAAATATGTTGAATTCATATCATCCACACAAATAGGACAGGCTTTTTTTCCCTTCATCTTATACCCCAACAAGTTCCCATAGGCTAGAAAGTCATTAATGGTATAGAATAGCATGACACGAAGTGTAAAAGTCACCTCAGCATATGCATCGTACACTGATATACCTTCATCCCATAACAACTGCAAATCTTCAATAAGAGGAGCAAGATAAACATCAATGTCATTCCCAGGTTGCTTGAGCCCTAATATTAGAAGTGATATCATAACATACTTACGCTTCATGCATAACTAAGGGGGCAAATTATATATCAGTAACAAAACTGGCCATGTGCTATGTTGACTACTTAAAGTACCAAAAGGATTCATTCCATCCATGCAGAGATCAAGTCTTAGGTTCCTATCTTCCTTGCCAAAAACCTTGAAAGATACATCAATTATTTTCCACTTGGGAGAATCAGCAGGATGTCGAATCATCCCATCTTTCTTCCTCTTCTCTGCATGCCATCTCAAATTCTTTGCATCGCTCTTAATCGAAAACAAAAACTTAAACTGGGGTATTATGGGAAGGTACCACAACACCTTTACACTAGGACCTTTAGTCCCCACTATAGGCTATATCCCATGTGGGAGTTTGCAAGGTGACTACCCACATTTAGGATATTGAATGAACTCTGCATACTTATTTTGATACAATATGCAATCATTAGGACAGACATCAATCTTATTATACTCTAACCCAAGGGGACACATTAACTTCTTCGTATAGTACGTGGATATATGCAAATCATTACTCTCTGGAAACATGTCCCCTAATATTTTCAATAAGGCTGTGAAACTTGTATTAGTCCAACCATATTTCGCTTTCAAGTTAAACAACATTGATATGGCAGATAACTTAGTGTATTTATTATATCTAGGATACAACGGTTTCTCAGCAGCCTCCAACAACCGCTCAAAAGTACGAGATTGACTACCAAATTGATTCCCAACCCCTTCAAGCATTTCATCTATTCGATCTTCATCACTAGGGTCATTATCGTCTAATTCATCCTCCCCATCATCTTCCTTATCAGCATCAACATCTTCATCATCATCATATTCTAATTGGCCATGATGGTCTAGCACAACATGATGAATAGGGATTTCATTAGAACATGACCCCATGTCATTAGAAGTAGGAACCTCACCATGCCATACCTATACGTGGTATTGTTGCATAAACCCATGCCGAATCACATGGTCCCTCAGCTCTCTTATAGTACTAATTGTATTCACATTATTGCAATCAACAAAAGGGCAACACACCTCATCATCTCTAACGTTATTTAGGTGTTTCAACACTTGTCTACAAAACTCCTCAACTCCATTCATGAATTCCAAAGAAGCACGATTACCATACATCCAATTTCGATCCATATTTGTGTTATGCCCTATTTAACATATAAGACGTTAAATAACAATATAAATTATACTCAGTCTATGTATAGTTATATATATAATTGAACGTCCTCAAGTAGCTTACAGAAAATAAGGTTAAGCAAACTCCATAATGACCCATAAATACTTGCTCTATAGTTTAAGTTACTAAATTTTTCTAGCAATATTATTTCTATTATATGCTTTATAAATCACTATAAGTTCTACAACAAATTTGGCAGAGTTTCCTTTGTGATCCAACATTTTTCAATTTTTAAAATAGATTTCCAAACATGTTTATATGAATTTATATACAACCACAACCAACACACAATATCATTTGCTAATTCATATACATTGCCAAATCAATTTCTACTAATTCATATACATACTAATCCATATGCGTTAACTAAATCAATTCAAACTAATATACATAACCAATCATATATTAACACTCTATATTCAATTCCAACTATTATACAAAACATTCTATATCTAACATAACCCAATTTTATTAATTCTTACAATTTTATATTCAATTCCAACTATTATACAAATCAATTTTTGTAAAGACCAAAGGTAAAAATTTATTAATTGTTCAAGTTTATGTTGATGAAATTTTATTCGGTGCTACTAATGATTCTCTTTGTAAGGAATCTTCTAAGATTTTGTGTAGGGAATTCAAAATAAGCTTGATTGGTGAGTTGAATGTCTTCCTTAGATTGGAAGTTAAATAAGAAAAAGGAGGCATATTTATTTATCAAGGAAAATACATGAGAGACCATTTAAAGAAATACAATATGGTTTAATCCAAAGAAGCTAAAACTCCTATGAGTTCGACATTGCTACTAGATCAAGATGAAAATGGTAAGTCGGTAAATCAGAAAAAATATCGAGGTATGATTGGATCACTTCTCTATCTTACTGGAAGTCGACATGATATTATGTTTAGTGTTTGTATGTGTTCTCGTTTTCAAGATAACCCTTAAGAAATTCATTAGAGTGCAGTTAAAAGGATTTTATGCTATAAATGAAACTTAGGATTTAAGACTTTGGTATCCTAGAAATAGTAGTTTTAAGCTTGTTGGATATTCAGATGCTGACTTTGCTGGTTATAAAGTTGATAGAAAAAGCACTTTGGGTTGCTATTAATTTTTGGGATCATCTCTCATTAGTTGGAATTCAAAAAAGAAAAATTCAGTAGCTCTTTATACTACTAAAGTCGAATATATTGCAGTTGTTGCTTGTTGTTCTCAAATTTTATGGATATCTCTATAACTTAGAGAACTTGGGTTAAACTTCAAAGGCATACTGATTAAATGTGATAATATGAGTGGAATATGAAAAACAAAGAATCCTATACAACACTTACGTACTAAACATATTGAGTTCGACATCATTACATTCGTGATCATGTGGAAAAAGGTGATGTAACTATCTCTTTTGTTCTTATTAATTTCCAACTTGCTGACATTTTACTAAGTCGTTAAGCGAAGAACGTTTTAATTTTATATGGCATAAGCTTGGAATTTTAATCAAAGAAGCATTGATTTAGGGGGAGCATTGGTACGTAATATTTAATGCTTTATTTATTTTACGTATCTTGCATGAGGATATTGCATATATTTTTCATTTGTATGTACAATCCAAGAAACTGTGACATTTTACTGTTATCTTGACTATTATCATATTTTAATAATTGGATCAAACTGTATGATGATTATATTTCTAGATAATTATAATACATGTTTTTATTAAATTATTTTTTTTGGATTGTGTGTGCAACATTTTTAATGGGTTGCAATTGTTTGCTTTGGTACACGGTACTTATCCTCTAACCTTTTTGTTTTTTGAATCTTTATCTCTTTATTTTTTTAAATGTAACTATTGCTTTCCATAAATCTGGCACTTATTTTTATCAGTTACATTTTCAGTTCCCAAAAGCTAGCTCGACATTCTCAAGTTTCAAAGTTTCCTAAATTCTAGCTTCATGAACTTATTCCTATTTACTATCCATCATTACCTTCATACACCACCTAGCCGTCACTTTTTCATAGCCTTCCCCTATTTTCTCTCAAGTCAAATCACTCTTAACTCTATCCTATCCTAACTGTCACTTACTTTCCTATTCCCCTACACTTCATTTCACCTTATTTAAATCACTTTATCACTCATTTTTTTACCCACCTTTCACTGCTATCAATCGGCCCCCTTTGTACTAGACTTTACTTTTATTTTCTTTTGTCCAATTCATCTTCAACCTTCACCATTTCCATGGCTCCCAAACGTACCTCCAACCCCGATGTGCCATCCTCATCCAAGCATACTTGAAGCTCCACCAAAGACAAAGGTGTTAAACAAGTTCCATATTAGGTCTCTTTAAACTTGGGTTCCCCTTCTGCATCTCAGAAATCTTATGAAGATGATGAGTTCTCTTACAATCCTAAGGTACCCCATGGAATTCCCTCTTCCTTTTTCATAAATTTAAAGCTTTTAGGTGTTTGGAAAGATGGATTTAGTCATAGAAAACTTTTTTTTAGTGAACCCATTGACAAGCATTTTTTATGTGAATCTAGCTATAAGAACCTTAATTCACACAAAGGATAGAAACTAGACTCTGAACCTTATAAATCAATGCTCCAAAGGCTATAATATAGGGAAAAAGTTTGGAAAATTGATTAAAGAAATACCCTCAATTCTTCTCACTTCCTCACATGAACATAAAGTAAAGCCCCAACTCACAAATCTTTGCTACGCATAAAGAATAATAAACTTTCAAAGTTATTGCTTAAAACAAGAAAATACGCTCAAAATCTGATTTTCTACAGCTTAGGCACACATCTATTTATACCCTAAGCTTGAGAGTTTGAATCACATTGAAACTAGGAATCCTAATTCTAAAAGGACTTCTAATAACCATCTAATAACCAATAGGATAATGCCACCTATTTATTACATAATCCTACCAAAACTCTAATACTATCTTATGTTAATTAAAATTCTATCCTACTTGAAAAGATAAAATTACAAATTAACTACTCTTAACCTAGTTTATTTAAAGTAAAACACTAAATATCCAATCATATGCCTATAGCGACGTCTATGCCCATGCCATGTCACTTTCCATGTCCTTGAAGTTTTAATAAAGCACCAACAAGATGTAATATGCACCGTCCAATGTAATAAGCACCTCCCCTTGTCTTAAATTTTTTCCTCCTTAGTCAAATTTTTTAATCTTCAATAAACTCTTCAAGATCGAATCTTTTAATCAATAAAACTTCCCTAATGCTCTTTTCCATAGCTTCCACATACAATACGATGGATAAGACTGCTATCAAAAATAAAAGAAACAAATTCTAATTCAAGTAGGATTCGTAAAGATATGTTGAACCCTAGAGGGAATATGATTCAACTATCTTGAAAGAATTCCCTGCATGCATTCAAATCAATTATCTTGAGTCCTCCGTGTCGTGTCTTTTCTTGTTTATGAGGTCTTCTTTGGCCAAAATCTTAAACTCGGGAGACATTGCTTACCCTAGGCTTAGTAGGTTGTCTTACCTTAACATAGTTCCCAAAAGAGACTGTGGTAATCTTTTTCTTGAAACCCTTGTTAAAGGTCAATTAATTACTCTTGATTCCACTACTTTGGCAAAATTGTTGGGTACCTCTCCCGATTTCTCACGTGAGTCTCGCACTACTAGGCAAGAGTGCATAGCCAAGGCAATTGTTTTTAATTGATGAATGCCTTAAAAATAGACAGTTAACCCACTTTGCCCTAAAGTTAGAACAAAAAATCACTTTCACTCTTTTGGTTAGGTGTGTTATACCTAGATCTAACTCTAAAGAGTTATTGACTAATCAAGCCCTTGAGCTTATTTACCTGTTGTTGACTGGATTCGACCTTGACCTTCCCCATATTATTCTAAACCATATGCTCTATTTTGTGTCATCCTCTAGTCATACCCTTTACCATTTGTGAACCTACTGCCTCCTATTTTTTCTTATTTTAGAATACCTGTCGATGATGAAGAGAGTGAGAAAATTGGGTCTTCAATGTTCAATGTTAATAGTCTTGGAAAAATTGGAGTGGTGCGTACTGTTAATGGGATTTGGAAGTTGAAAAATGAGTTGTCAAAGGAAGAAGTTGTTGAATTTCCCCCTGCAATGTCTAAGGGAAAATATGTTAAACCTTCCCTAATTCCCTACTCTCGTTTATATGCCCTAGAATTTGCATAGGAGGGAATGTGAAGGTATTTGACAACTCGATGTGATATGCTAGAAGATAAGTTGGATAGTACCCATGAACTCCTTGTTGTTGTTAATGAAAAATTGAATCACATCTTTTTTACTTGAATGCATTGTCTTATACTGCTACTAGAAGTATTATGTCATTGTCTGAAGATGCTGCATCTATTGCTCGTGACAAGTCTGCGAATGTGTTACTTAACTATGAGCGTAGTGTGACAAACCGCCCTACATTAAAAACTAAAGGTCCTGAGCCTTCTATACTTACTGTTGAGGAGTTTGGGGTGGTAAAGAAGTATCAAGATGCAAAATGTGCCAGGTGAGTAGACGAGATGAAGAAAGATCGCGTGTTTGTGGATGCTCATCAGCGCTATATGCTTCGTGCAAAGGCCACCGTGTGTTTGTTTCTAGGCAAGGACTAAGCTGAACTGCCTTGATGATGTTGTGGCTTGCTTGATGTCTTTTCTCTATATTTTCAATGCTTGTGTTTTGAACATTTTCTTTTGGTCTGTATTAAACAATTTTATGCTTTCTTTGTTTGAACTCTTTAATTTTCAACATTTCAATTTGGTTGTAACTAATACTTTTAGTTTTTTTAACTGTTTTATTTTTTCTTATGATCTAACATTATAGGCTTCTTCCCTTTGATTGGAAGTCAAAAAGGGGGAGAAGACTCCATATTTTGTTTATTGGACTATTCTATATTCAAATATTTGTTGGACAAAAGAATGTGCCCAACAACTATTCTTGAATCATGGAAGATGTTCTTGAAGCAATCAAAGCAATCAACTTTCTTTGTTTCATGGAAAGCTTTTTGGTTGTAGTTTTTTCTCTTATTTACTGGATGAGGACGTGCATATGAAGAATTGAGAAAGCTGGAAAAATTCTTTTTTGTTGCATATTTCATGGGATATTTGAAGTAATCACTAACAAAAAATTTCAAGCTGAAAATTCTCCAACAACTATTCAAAAAAGCAACGGCTACTCCAATGTGTCCAAGTACATCCTCTAGTTCATCAGTATCATTGGTTTCCTCTTCTATAAATACTAGTTTGAAGCTTTAGCAAATTTTACACACACAAGCTCTCACATGAATACTCTGTCAAGCTATAGCAACAAATATTTTTCTCTCTAACCCTTTACTCTTTATTCTATTTTAGTTTGAGAGAAAAGAAAAGTATATCAAGGGTTTAAAAAGAGTGTGAAAAAAAATAAAAAGAGTGATATACTTTTAGTATTACTTATAATACTCAAAAGTTCAGAAAAAGTGAAATATCTTTTATTTCTAGGAATTGAGATGCTAAAGTGTAGCTAGGAAAAACTATGGAGTAGAAGATAGGTGTGAGATCTTCTAAGGTTCTTTAAGGGAAGAAATAAAATAAGGTTAAATCCTACGGGTTGGACACCTTAGGAGGAGACGTAAGCAAATTTCTGAACTTCGTAACAAATTCTCGTGCCTTATCTCTCTCTTATTTATTTGCTTTTCGTACTTATAGTCTTGTTTATTTTTATTAAATTGTTATAATAGTTACAGCGAAGTCAAAGTCTAGCAGCAACCTTTGAAATATATTTCAAGGGCTTGATATTCAGTCAATCTTAAAGTTTCAATTTCGCCCTTGAAAGTCATATCAAGGCTTTGAGCTCCTAACTGCGAAAAATGGTCATACTCTATTCCCCCGCCCTCTCTAGAGTATATTCGATCCTATATTTATCTACTACTGATTCTTCAGAGTTCTTGCTTAATTTTCTATAAAACCCTCAATTATTGTCAGACTAACTGCTTCTTGTTCCTTAACTCTGTCTTCTTAATAAGAATTTGCTTCTCTGAGAATCACTTCTATCATAATTGTCAGTTCTCCTGGAGCATCCTCCTACAATCACTTTTATCTTTATACTTCATTTATAGTTATGTTTAGGCTGCAGTTTAATTTTCTCATACTAGTAATGATCATTATTCCTGTCAAATTTTAGACATATTTGTTCTTCAATACTTTGTATAATGTTCCGATCTTTAAATTTGAACTACTGTTCATTATGGTATCAAATGCAACCACATTTGTCTTTTCTCGTCTACATCTTTATATATCTGGAGAAAATTCATGTGGAGATCTCTGCTTCAGACTCTTTGTTCTCAGAATTGAAATCTAGTAGTACACCAGGAAATCAACTGTCGCATTGTCCCTATCCCTCATAACTATAGATATAGCACATTTTTAACTACAAGGTATTGATGGTAGTTGGATTATCTCCACATCCTCTTCATTATACAACCCTAGAAAGGGTTTTATGAAAATCCATCACAACTCATTTTTACTAAAAATGTGACAATTTTTTAATCTGAACATTACAAAATAGTACTTTGTATGCTGCAATTACTTTAGATGAAGAAGTATGTATGTAGTCTAGCATTTGAATTGGATTGTCAAAGTGTTTCTAGTTTGATTACATATATGCTAGTGCTACATTGGATGGTCACACACACAGATCATTAGCCTTGTTATCAATTTCATCTCATCTGCTGGACACATTTTCTTTTGCAGGAGGTTACTGCAGACAGTAAGATACAAAAATCTGATTTGTATGCTGAAAGACAATCGATGAGGAAACATATACGTAACCTATTTTCGACGCTTGCCCCCAGAGAAGTGCAAAATAATCAAGCTGAGGTATGGCGTTGGATCTGTGTCTCAAAACGGAACTCATTATCCGAAGTAGGTGCTATTTCTGGTCTAAGGAAAGAGTCCGTCAAATTGAAAATCAACCTTTGGAGAAACTCAATGAATCACTTAGCAGACATGGCTTAAAAGAGTAAACCGATTTACTCTTATAATATGCATTTCGCTTCCAAATCATTTGTTTCGCTCGGTAGTTTTCATGTAAATTAGATTTGAGAAGTCATGGTTGAAATCTACAGATTATATTACTACCTGTTTTTGGTTAATGGGTCTTCCTGTAAATTAGATGGAAGTTCTTGTATCTTATTCTTTCCATGGACTTGGCTAATCAGTTTTTTCTGTCTGAATAATACTGCTGAAACTTCACAGATGTTATAGTAGTCATCTTGTTGCCTTCCTCTCTACTATTGCAGTGTAGTAACTTCGCATTTTATGGTAGAGTGAATTTCCAGTACATGAGATTGTCTTTTAGATTGCGAGGAAGTTCCAAACAAAGTACATTGCACGAGACTGATCAAAGCATTTGTTAAAACTATTGACAGAAAGTAGATTATTCCACCTCCTTAGTTGCCGACGATAAATTCCATTCTTTTTAAAGACTGACACTGGAACAAGCCAATTTACCCACCTTTCATTTGTCGCCTAGAAGTTTGATATGTTCCGAGCACACCTTTTTCCAGGATGACCTATGCTACTACTTGCCTCCCCAAGGTCTGCTCCCACTTATTTCTCGAAATCTATGACTTGATTTTTGAAAGCAGTGGCTTTTAATAGAAAACATGAGATCGTAAAAGCTGAGGATTGGATCCTACAAACTTGTTTCATTTACAAGGCTTGGCTAAGAATTATGCTATAGCCAACATGGAACGATCTCATATTTGAGGGTGTAATACTACTACATGTAAAAAAAAAATTGAAAACTACAATCAAGAAGCACAGTTAAGAATTCAAATCCTACTTCCACCAGTTTAAGGTTAAGTCCTTATTTGATCGACAGTTCGAAGATCTTTGACCTAGGCTTCAACTGAATGAAGGCTTCCAACAAGTGAAGTATAAACTGAGCTATCTGGAGTAAGGCCTGCCTCGATCATTTGATCATACAATTTGAAAGCTTCCTCTGATCTTCCCACCTTCGACAGGCCAGAAATGACTGCTGTGTAAGTAACTACATTCGGAACTAAACCCTTACTTGACATCTTGTTGAACAATGTCAACGCGTTATCCATCTTTCCTTCTATACATTCACCATGAATTAATGATGTGTACGAATAAACATCAGGCGCTACTCCTCTTTCAGCCATCTCATTCTTCAGTTCTCGAGCCTCCTTCATCCTACCTTTCTTACAGTACCCATCAATCATAGCATTGTATGTGACAACATTAGGAACTAGCCCCTTCCTCTCCATCTCTTTAAAGAGCCTCTTAGCTTCAGCAAATTTACCTTCCTTACAATGAATATCAATCAAAGTAGTATAATTGACAGCATTCATCGACAATCCTTTCTCTAACATTGAGTACAGGAATGACATGGCTTCCTCAGTTCGATTCAACTTGTGCAACCCGCTTGCTATGATGTTATACATGTATACATCTGGCGCCAGCTCTTTCTTCTCCATAGTATCCTTCAGCCGCAATGCTTCATCAATTCTCCCATTTTTGCAATAACCATCTAATAAAGTATTAAAAATCACATGATTCATCTGAAGCCCTATTCTTTGCATCTCACTCACAAGCATCTCTGCCGCATCCAACTCCCCAGCCTTGCACAATCCATGTATCATAGCACCATAAGTGTGAGTATTCGGACAAAGACCTTTCTCTGTCATTTCATCAAAAAGTCGGCAAGCCTTCTTCACATCTTGTTTCCTGCAACATAAACTAATCATCACAGTATACAAATGCGTATCTGCCTCCATACCTCTCTCACACATCTCCTGGTACATTTTTTCAGCGTCTTCAATCAAACCATTACTGGCATATCCATCGATTATAAGTGTATATGTAGCAACACTAGGCTTCACATTCGCCTTCTCCATCAATCCAAGTACCATCCCAACTTGCTGAAAGTTTTGTTTCTTAATATAAAACACGATCAAAGAGTTATACGGATAAGAATTCTGTTCAATCCCACTCTCACACATCACACCAAGCAACTGTTTAGCCTTTTCAATCTCTCCTCTCCTACAGAAACAATCAATCACAAGCGATATTGTATAAACCGTAATCTCAACACCCGAATTAACCATCTTAGAAAAAAAATTGATCAATGATTCAAACTTCCTAGCTTTCTTCAAGGCAACCAAGCAAACCATACAACCCCTCTCCTGAACTACAAACCCTCTCTCAGACATATAATCAAACACCTTAAAGGCATCATCAAACCGCATACTATCTGCATACACCCTCATCAGAAGGTCATAAAACTTCGCCAAGAATTCACTCTTCCCACCACATTCGTCCACAACACAACCGATATCCGAAACCGGGCATTGGAGATTTCGATCATAACAAAAAGAATTTAACACATTTTTCGCAGCCGCGAATTTTCGAGCTTCCAACAATCTAAAAGTGAGGGTAACATAAGCCTTTAAGTCAGGTGTTTGGGGAGATGGGAGTGGCAAGTTTCGCAGGAAATCGAAGTAACGTAAGCAGGAAGTAACAGGAACAAGTTGGTCCGAGAGAACAATGTGGGTTACTTGTGAATTAAGCTTGCCAAATAGAGGTGAATTTTGGAGGTTAATAACCTTTGAGGAGCTCAGAGATTTGGAGATGTGTCTAGCTATTTGTTCATTGGTTTCTGGATTAGGCGCTTGCTTAATGAAAACACTGGATAGCTTTTGCCGTGACATATTTTTAGGTGAGGACTGTGGATTGAGCTCGGTGAAAATGAGAAGGTATAGTGATGGATTTTTAGACAAAGTATGTGGAAGAAATACTTTCGTTATGAAAATGAAATGTGCAAATGAACGGAAATGAAGCGGGGCAGTGAGGATTATTTGAGTAAAGGGTAAGACTTAAAATACTTTCGTTATCGAGTTGAGCTACTTTTGAGTTACTCGAGATCGACTTGGTCAAAGCTCGACTCGAGCGGACTCGAATCGAGATCGAACTTGACTCGATAAATTAACGAGCCGAGTTGAGCAAAGTTAAGCTTGACTCGAAAAGCTCGTGAGAAATTTGAAGCAAGATCATTATAAGCTGGACAAGAAAAGCTCGTTAAAAGCTCATTTCGAAAGCTCGTGAGAAGCTTGACTCGAAAACTTGTAAGAAGCTTGACTCAAAAGCTTGTAAGAAGCTTGACTCAAAAGCTCGTTAGAAGCTCGACTCGAAAGCTCATTAGAAGCTCGACTTGAAAGCTCATATTTTTTATTATTTTTATTTTTCCAATAAAAAATACAAATTTTATTTATCCTTCAAAATTTATTCATTCTCAATATTGAGAAAAACATCAATCATATAATTAATATTTAAACTAGGATAAGGAACATTAAATAAACCAACGAACTATAACTGTCAATTTGGGTGCTCTAATCGGGTTCGGATCAAGTCATGTCGGATTTCGAGTTATGTTTGGGTCAGGTCATATCAAGTTAAGTTTTTATCGAATCAAGTTTTTATCAATGCATTTAATGTAAGGTCTATTCCAATTTAAGACATTATTAATCAGGTGAATCTCAATGATTATATGGTTAGCGGTCATGACTCGGATAAAATCAGGTTATAGTTTATTACGAGTTTAGCAATAACGGGTATAGTCAATAACGAATCAAAATAAAAAAAGTCATGAGTCACTTTAAGTCGGTTCTATAACAGGTTGTCTCGAGTTCTATTTTATTTCGGTAATTTGGGTCAGGTCAATTTTTTATAGCATAACTTTTAGTCAAGTGTCATGTCATGATTCCACATATGATCTAATTAAGTAATTTATGACACATGAGTACATGACACCATTTAAACAAAATTAGAATTATATTATTCATATATTTATAACCTTTTAACTTTTAACAAAATGCATATGATATGTCATATATCGTGTTAGATGAATCTAATGTACTACTAAATAATGTTAACAAAATACGATGATTGATGATCAATAGGGATGTCAGTTCGGGTTGTCGGTTCGGATTATTTTACCAAATCGTTAAGAATTAGCGGTTACGATTACGGTTACGGTAATAAATTTTTGTATCGGTTAACCAGTATTATGATTTTAAAAAAAGAAAAACATAAAATACTAAAGTATGAATGAATGTCACAAGTTTTTTTTATGCATGATCAAACCTTGTGTTAACTTTGACGATTTTACATTTTAAGTTTATTTTTAAGTTTGATCAAATCAAATAATGCTCGATTTAAGTTTTGATAGTTTTACATTAACTTTGACTCTTAAATAATATTATAAGATTATTAAGGTACATTTATATATTAGTATTTAAAAAGCTACACTTATATAACTATTAAAAGTATTTAAATTTTAAAAAATATTGCCAAAAAAGTTTTAGTAAATCAAAAAAAGAATTGGGGTCACATTGAAGATAAATTTATGGAAGGTCAATGTCCATTGTCTTCTATTTTGAAAGCCCCAAAAATTCTAAACAAAATCGATAGAGAACAGGAAATCAACTCGGCTAAATAATGGTTCTGGAAACAAAGGGCCAAAACCAGATGGGATAAGTTGAGAGATCAATAATCTAGTTTCTTCTTCAAATCGGTGATAGAAAGAAAAGCAAAGAATGATATTACTTCTCTTTAGTTGCAGGATGCTTCTTGGACATCTGATCATGAGTGTATCAAGTAGGAATTTGTATCATTCTTCAAGGATATCTACTCTTAAAAGTTGGATGTCCCGGATAACCTTAAAGGATTGGGGGATAATTTAGATATTCAGAATGATTGGTTTAGCAATCTTTCCTCTCTTCAAGATTACCATCTCTAGCATCTAGGCAGTCCGTTCTTAGGTGATAAAATTGAGCATGCTATCTTCACTATGAAGCCTCTTAAATCCCTAGGGCCGGATATGATTCCTCTATGGTTCTTCCAAAAGAGTTAGAATCATTGTAAAAAGATGTTGTCTTAGCAGTCATGGACCTCTTTAATAATGCGTCTCTCCCTAGAAGTTGGAATCACACTCACCTTGCTCTTATTCCAAAAGTTCCTAAGGCCTCATCACTAAACCAATTTTTCCCAATAGGCCTTTGTAACACTTCATATAAAATCTTTGCAAAGTATTTTCTTAACAAGCTTAAATCTATTCTTCCTAGCTTGGTAAGTGAGTTTCAAAATACATTTGTCCTTGAAAGATTAATGATAGATAACATTATCATTGCTCATGAAATTCTTCATTGGGTCAAGCATAGGACAAAAGGAGGGTTCTATAATGGTATCTTGAAGATTGATCTTAACAAAGCGTATAATAGGATAAGCTGTAAATTCATCACGAGGACCTTTTAGGCAATGAGATTTTCCCAAAGATGGATTAACTAGATAATTTCATGCATCTCATCGGTGTCCTACTCAATACTTGTTAATGGCGAGCCTTCACAACAATTTTGGCCTAAGGCTGGGCTTTGACAAGGGGATCCATTTTCACCATATATTTTTATTCTAGGCATAGAGGTTCTTTCCTACAAACTTCAGCAGATGCAGGCATCTAAGGCCCTTTAGGGATTAAAGATGGGGACCGGAGGGCCTAGTACCTCCTATCTCTTATTTGATAATGATGCCCTCTTCTTCTTCAAAGCAACCCCCTCTTTTTGTGGTCTAATTAGAGAGATGATTGGTACGTTTTGTGATTTATTAGGGGAAATTATTAGTGCGGACACTAGTGGAAAAAACCTTATATGCTCTATTTTTTTAGGGCTTTATGCTCCGGTTTTAACCCAAAGTAGATATAACCGGAGCATATTCAAAATGATTTTATGCTCTGTTTTGAACCGGAGTAAAAAATACACTTTATGCTCTGGTCCACTGAAAATCGGAGCATAAAACACCCATTATATGCTCCGGTTTTCAGTGGAGCAGAGCATAAAGTGTATTTTTAAAAAAAAATACACTTTATGCTCCGATCTACTGAAAACTGGAGCATAAAGTCTATATATATATATATATTTTTTTTTTTTAAAAATGCTGATATTGTTATTGGAAATGTATATTATTCGATGCAAGTATTAGAATAATGTAGCCACCATTATATTAGAACAATGCAAATATTAGAATAATGCAACCAAATAATATTAGAAGAATGCAAAGGCCTTTTTCAACTAAGAATAATATACATAAATTTCTACAATAAGGTATGACAAATATAAATAGGGATCGTATACGAAAATCTATCTACTAAACACAGTTATTGGCAAGGAATCGTGCAAACTTTTCTCTTATTTCTTTGATTTCGTCAATGTTAAAAGGCTCATTTCATGATCTGTCGAAAACCTAAATGTAGCCACCATATAATAACGCAAAATTAGATTTCCAATATCTATTACTTATTCAATTCTTAGCAAGAAGGATAAAAGTAAACTCATTAATATTTCCTCAAAGTGAAATTTATACTGTTTGAAGCATAAACATGAATATTTCTTCAAAGTTGTGTCATGAGCAAAATTTAATTAATTATAAAAGTTTTCAAAAAAATTCGGTAGAGTTTCCCTTGTAAAATGAATATTTTCCCAATTTTTAATCCAAAAAAACCTGTTCAACACAATTCAACAATTCAACCAATTCAACAATCCAACACACAACAACAATACAATGCCATACCACATTAATCTTTTGATTGATGCCAGCCATACAATCCCATCCTCCATGGTCATAAAAATCTACTTTACTTCATAGGACGACTTGCGTACTACATATATATAAATAAAGGAATTAGATATACCTTTTCTACATCATCGACTCCCATGGCAGAAATGACTAAATCATATGAATCTCATCACATAATAGCCACAATCTACCCCGTTTTGTTGTTGTGCGCACTAAGTGGAAATGAAATGAATATTCATGTCAAAATCAAAGTAATTCAAAGGTTAGGCTACCAAATCAAAGTAATTCAAAGCTCTTGAATGTAATCCTAAACTTCCGCGTAATTTCTTCATTGCACTGCACTCGACAAGAAAAATATAGGTCATATCAATTTGATATTAAAGTTAATAATAAAACTAAAATGCATTAGGTCAACTTAAAGATACCTAGTCAAAAAGGATTTGATAAGTAAATGTCGAGGTGGTTGTAGACACACAGAATCGAATTGATAACTTAGATAATGATATCAAAAGACATATATAGCATGTTGGGACTAAAACATAACCTTCAATATATGGAGCCAAAATAAATTTATCCCCATCTTTGATTGATTTTATCAAACTTTGTTCTATGTATTCCTTCACCTCGGGTTGGATTGTCATGCATTGTGTGTCACAAATCTGTTATGAATATAACCACCCAACTTTGAATTCAGAGTCGCATTCACTCAAATCCTCGTGAAGTGCACTAAACTCATAACAAATAAGATATGTTAGACTTGTACATAACCACCCAACTATGAAGTGCACAAAATGAGGAAATATAGTAGTGTAAGTATATTTCATCTCATGAAGACTTGTATTATGGATACATTCAACATTTCTCTTGATAGAAATTCATGAACATCTACTTTGTATACCCATGTTAACGTGTCCTCCATGTAGTGGAACTGTTCTTTTGCCAAATCAACTTGAATTGGCTTGTCATCAGGCACATTGCTAACACATGTATGCAACCATAAACAATCCTTGCTTAGAGTTTCATGCACTTGAATACTCACAAGTGGATCTCCCGTTGTTTTTGGAAGCGAAAAAGACCCTTTTGATGATACCACTCTCTTGTTCTTACTTCTTTCCTTCACTTCCTTCTCTTTTACTTGCGACCCCTCTTTATTTGCCTCATCTTTTTTCTTTATTTTCCACAAAACCTTAATAGAAATTTAATATATTTTATCAATTGAAAAAAAATGCATATATAGAATAATAAGATGAAAAAGAAATCATATACTACCTCCTCTGAAAACCGAACCCAAGCACATTGCCATGTCATGAAACTACATTGCGCATCCGACATTTTATTAAGGTTCCATTCTGGCCTTGGAATCGGGAGTGAGAAATCTTCAAAACCATTAATAATAGTCTTTATGGACACACTTAATTGACCACCAGAAACAGGCAACAAATGCACCTTTTGGCCAATTATTGGTGGTTGCGCCCGTCCATATGCAACCTCAATTAACTCATCACCATTGGCCACACCTAATTGGGGTAGTAAAAGACAACAAGGGGTCTCTTCTCAAAAACAATGTTATACATAATTAACATCACAAGGAGACGTCATCCAATTAACTTATTAAATATATTCAAATTATTACCTCTAAAATAGGCATTGGTGGATATATAGGGGGTCTTGGTGGATGGATGTCGTATGGAGGTGGATCCTATGGAGGTCGATGGAAGATCATCATCAAAGCTAAGCTTCATTTTGGAGAAAGTATATAAGAAGATATCGTCCTAGAAGTTCTCATCCTTGAACTAAGTTAGAAAAATAATTATTATCAACTTCATCCTCGTTGCCTTAGCATCTCATGTTATCTCAATTTTTCTCCTCCGAAAAAAGATTTGCAAAGCCATCTCCTAATATTTTCTTAAGATTTGGTGGGACAACTCAATGAATAAGAAGCCTATCTACTAGAAAAAGAGAAGTTTTCTTGAAACCCTAAGCCATGAAGGTGGAATCAATATAAAGAACCTCGAACATATGAACGTCTTGTTTTTGTTTGTGCAGCAAAAGTAATGAAAGGTTGAATCGGAGGGAGGAAGGGTAATGTAAAGTGCATAAAAAATCTAGATCATCGATGGGTTCATTCAAATTACATTTATTTCATGGAATGTCTAAGTGAGGAAAGTGGGAAACCAGTTTAGATAGCTGATCTCAGTAAATATGAAGTAGAATAGGATAGTAGTAAAATCTTGTCCCTTTTTCATATGGTTTTTACAACGTCTATTCTTCAACTCCATATTTCTCAAATGGGAGAGCAAGACAATATCAAATGTAATATCTCTCCAACTCGAGATTCTTCTTGGTTAAATCAGGTTGTCAGTTTCTATATCATCTTGGGAAAGGTCCAACCTTGAAGTTGTTGAAGTTATCTTCCTTGTTCTGGAAGAAATTCTGGAAGATAAAATGTGTGAAGAGGCATATTTTTTCACCTGGAAAGTTATCCATGAGGCTCTTCCCACAAGAGTGAAACTAAATAAAAGGAAAATTATCCAAGATAATGTGTGCATTTTGACTCTCAATCATAGAATCAGCTAAACATCTTCTTTGAGCTTATGATTTTTCAAAGAGAATATGGGCTTCATGTATATTAGGAATCAAGATCTCGAGAATGGAACCAAATCTATCAAAATGGCTTACGAATTATCTTCAATTGTTCTTCAAAAATAATTCAAATGAGCTTTCTATGAATTAGGAGATCAAACTCATTAGAGTCCTATTGTGTATAATTACATAAATGAGGTTATCTTCTCCAATTATAAACCAAATCCGGGAAGAGTCATGGGGTCTCTTGAGTAATGGAGATTTAGAAGATATCAAGCTTTCACAAAAGATAAGGTGTCCACTTGTGAATCTTCTCCTAATCTAAGGAGGATCTTCAATATATGATCAATGGGTTCTTTGCAAGGAACAAACAACTTCTTTTTGATATATATGGTACATGAAAAGGGCTCCAAAAAGATAAAAAAAATTGATTTGATATGAAGGTATAAGGTATGTCCTTTATGAATACAATCATATTTGCCATCAAGTTGGGG
This sequence comes from Dysphania ambrosioides, assembly GCA_026401315.1. Lineage (NCBI taxonomy): Eukaryota > Viridiplantae > Streptophyta > Magnoliopsida > Caryophyllales > Amaranthaceae > Dysphania > Dysphania ambrosioides. The sequence continues at coordinate 25,008,497 of CM048661.1, read as the reverse complement.
AAAAAGTCTTCGCTTCCTAGCCACTTCACGCGAAACTTCTTGCTATGTGGAAGGCTCTCTATTTGGCGATTAATTTTGCCCCTGCATGAATTATGAGAACTGATAGTTTACGTGCCATCGCAACCTTAAAGTCGACGAATTTGGCCCTAAAGGTGGTGTAGACTTTGGTTAAAGATATCCTTTCGATCTCTCAAAATTTTAATTTTCTTTTTCTGTATTATAGTAGATAGACAAGCAGTTGGTAATGCCCATAGATTAACAATTATTGCTAGGAAAAGTTGTTAGTTCTTTTGGTTATCAGTCCTCTTTCCAAAAACAAAACTTTAATTTCTTAAGCTAAATTAGCTTTTGCAAGTGCAGATAATGCTATAGGAAATGAACCATTACAGAAATATTTTGTATCTCCTCTAGTGTGAGAAAATATTAAAAAGATGTTTAATATGGGAGAAACTACAATTTTCAAATAAGCTCTTGAGTCTACTAATTTTCCTTGCCCCCAAAAGTGCCACTCTTATTCCAAAACATATCGTAGCAACCTCCGCTATTTTAACTTCCCACGTTGCCTCTTCCCTTCTCCACATGCATATGATAATCTTGCCTTCATCATTTTTATCAATGCACTAAGGTCACAATACCTATTCTTCACCACTTACACATAAACATTTATCTTTAACCATCCATAAGTAGAGGGCTTCCACTTCTCTACAACTTTGGATTGCCTTGACATCCCCATGCTATATACTTGAGCTTCAAAGGTTTTAAGATCCTTCACTAGTCTCATATATCTCTCAGCCACGACAATGCAGTCCACTAGGGTGCTTTTAATAATGTTCTTATTGCATACAAACTAAGAAGCTCAAGCTAGTGTGTTTATTTAGAACAATTCTTCAGGTGAACATCTCCCATGTAGCCATAACCAGAATTCTTTGAAAGTTCCTTGCATAATATCTGCTAGACTCTACCAGAGTGAACTATGGTTCCTCATAGCTTGGATTCCTTGTTATGTAAATATTACATGCATTACATCATCAATATCTTGGTTACACCTCACACAAACTCCACTGAAATTCTTGAAGCGCCGCTGAAGATTCTTCCTTGTTGCAAGGATATTTTTTGATGCTTGCCATAAAAAGTACTTCAATTTTGGTGGAGCTTTCAAATGCCATATAAATGTCCAGATATTGTTGCTCTTTGATTACCCACAAACATTGCCTAACATTTCGATCTAATAATAGGATTTAACATTGAACATACCTCTCTTAGCCGTTGACCAAGTAGAGAATATCTTCCTTTAGGCTCACTAACATTGGGATATTGCAAATTAGTGAAGCCTCTTAAGCAGGGACTAGTGTATTAATCAACTCATTATTCCATGATATGGAGTGGGTACTGATGAGGGAGCCTACCATTTTCTTTAGACCAACATTGCATGGTCTTTGTAAATAGGCGTCATTCACTAAAGTTGGCAACCATAGGTCAATCCATAACCTGATGCTTTCTCCATTTTTAACTCGACATCTACCCCCTTCAAGGATGAGGCATTTTTCTCCCTATAGACAAAGCCAAGTGTAGCTAGGGTTTTAGCCACGAGAAGCTTCAAGCATACTACTATGCTTGAAATACCTCGCCTTCAGAATTCTAGCAACTAGTGAATCCAGGTTGTTATGGATTCACCAAATTTCTTTTGCTAGGAGTGCTTGATTGAAGACCTTCATACTCCTAAGCCCCATTCCACCATGAGTTTTAGATAGGCATAATTTCTCCCATGACATGTAATAGGGTTAAGAATCAGTCATTATAACTACTACTATCAGAAAACCTCAACTTAACCTATTATGAGTAACGGGTAAGTAAGGGTCGTGATCCACAGAGAATGGCTCTTAATAGCTACTGAATTCTAGCACTCTAACTACAAGTTAGTTCAAACTAAAATGTATGAGGGTTTAATTCTAACAAAGAATGCTAAATGTGAGGTTCTAAAGGTTGATTTAATAAAGGAAAAGAACTAGGGGTTTTAGGATCCAACACAAATTCTTAACATAAATGAGCTAAAGCAAAAGATTGGACACAAAATGATATAACCCGGGGCTCACAAACTCACTATAAACCTATGCACCGAACCTAAAACATGCTTCATGGAAGGGGTTTCATCCAAGAACTTACCTCTTGGTCATCTTCAAGGAAACAATCACTGCAATTGGAATTTCTCGCCTAAGTGTTATCTAAAGCACCAAAGCAACATAGTAGGAACAACATTATAGACAAGTAGCTCAAAATTCAACAAATCTAAAATCAAGTCGCTACCTAAATCTGTATTTTGAATGTCTTTGACCTAGGAACGTGAATGGGAAAAACCTATATGGTCAATCTAAACTCCAACTAAAACTCGAAAACAAATCACATGTTATTCATTAAGAAACCATCTCCAAGCTTTAAACATAATCCATGCTTAGAGTCAGGTTTTCACTATCCTATCCCCTAACTAATCTAACTACTCATGCTTAATACTAACAAACCTCGTAAAATAGACTAAGAAAGACATACTACCAATATTTGGAATAAAACTAAACTACTTTATGATAGAAATCTAGAATCAACTAGAATAAATCAAGCAAAACAGAAAATAGATAGAAAACAACGAAATTTAAAGTAAGAGAACAAGAAGAAAATAATGACTTATTGATGGAAAACTAATGTATAACAAGCTTTGATGCCAATTCATTGATTATAAAAAACACCAAGATCAAATCTTTAAATTAAACTAAGTATTTTGATGGAAAACATAAAAACACTAAAGCTATGCTTCTACTCTCTAGACTAGGCTAAAAAACTAACAAATATAATGAATAGTTGATGAATGATGTGTGTCACCCCTTTACTGCGTGCCCCTCAAATCCCTATAGAAGAGTTTAAAAACAATATGAAAGTTGCTAGAATAGACCTGAGTGAGAGCTTAGGTCAAGTGGCAAGCGCTTACTCATAAGACGAAATACGGTATTCTAGTGAATTGAGTGGGCTCTTAGTACACTTCTTAAGCCCCCACTCAGAAAGGGGGAATTGCCTTTTGAGTGCCCTCTTAGTGCTCACTTGCTACCCACTCGTATTCTTCTATCTATCACCTCACATTGAACTAAGCGACTGCTTACAGATCCTTTTAAGCAACAGCTTAGGTCTTTTCTTCTTAAGAGGTATCTTGGTTTAATCTCGAGCAATCTCTTGGCATATCTTCTTGGATTTTCTACTACACATTCCTATTTCTTGTTTCTTGTGCTCATTCTAACTACATACCTGCATCAAGCCAACAAAAATACGAGCAAAAATATAAAAGACACGAGAGCTAAAGGGAAACATAACCAAAACACGAAAAATGCTCCTAAATCTAGATCATGTATAAAGTGATGTGAAAGGCACAAAATAGGCCAAACTTGGACCAATAGAGTACAAAATCTCTGCAAGGGAGGCGCAAATTAGAGACATAAATGTCACTCATCAAATTTCTTGAAGATTGGCCGTTGCTCATCCTTGAATATTAGCATAGGATAAAGGAGAGAAAACATCAATGCAGTAACACTATAACCTTACAAAAATAAAAATATTCTCGTAAGGGTTTCCTTGGAGGTGACCCATAACTCTCAAAACAAAAGAAAACCAAGGAAAGCAATTCAAAAACTTAGGAGAGAAAATAAGAGAAAAGGAAAGAAATAAAAGAAAGATGGAATGAGTGGGCATTTACAGGACAACATCATAATGGATATTCAACATTCTAAACAATAAGAGAGGATATGCTAAAGAATCTATAAGAATGAATAAAGAATATCCAAGAAATACTCGGGAACTACAACTCTCATGCTCCTAAACTAAAGAACAAGCACGCTCTTCCCGATCCTTATTTCCATACTTGTGGAATTAGCTTCTCATTACTCCTTGAGGGAGTTGAACAAATAACACAATAGAGGTAATAATATATGACTTGATATCATATTTGGAATCCTTGCTCAATATGCTTGACCTTTGCCTCCCTACACCAACTATGACTCAATTCCCTATAGTCGAAAGGATTTTGGGGTAGAATATGAGTAAAATGGGATATAGATTTAGAACAAAATAGGGAAAGACTTTGGGTATTGTGTTACACTTAGATTAATGAACACAAGGATTTCTTATTATCTCAACTTGCACCTATACTTCATCTCCTTGAGCCCTCACACTTTAATGAAATACCATCTAGTCTCCTCCTCCAAGCTTATTGATGAACAAATCTAAATCTCTTGTTCTCATATCCCCATAAAAGTTACTACATCCTTCTTTTCTCATTTTCTCTCCTCTTTATTTGTGCTTTTTTTTTTTTCCTTTTTTCTATACATTTTTCCCTTTTTTATATATTTTTTTTTCTGATTTTTCTTAATTTTCTTAAAAGAGACTACAACAAAAGACTAGCTCTAAAGAGATAATATTTGAGAAGACAAAATTTTTGCTTCTTAATATTTATAACTCCTTAATCACCATCTAAAAACTTATATCAATCCTTTTGCCAAAGAAATCCCATCAAGATGGAAGAAGTGAAAACATAAGTTGGGTCAATGGCTATCAATATGGCTCATTTTGGAGAAATTCATGCACAAGTAGATATTAAAGGGAAGAAAAGATAGAATATACAAGAAATAAAGAAAGGTTAATGGTTAAGGAAGAAGGAATAGGGTTCAAGAGTGCTTTTCCCTAAGACGTTTGGTCATGGTCTCGGGTAGGCTTAAGAAAAGGTCTTGATTAAAGCATGACAAATTAAGGATCCTTGCTACTCAATGCAAATCATGTTAATGGATTCAAAAGATTTCCTCACCATGGGTTGCAAATACTAATCTTAAGGATTTCATTCAGCTAGGGTAAATATGGGGTACTTAGCTAAGGGTCATAATCACAATAGTTCCTAGTTCCTTAGCTACCCTAACAAAAGTCCATCCTAAACTCTTTCCAATGTAATTTAATTAACTCTAAACCATGTAAACTCTTAAAGTTTATATAGGAGAGTATTTAACAAGATGTATATCTTATTTATGCCTGGCTCAATACAAGAATTACGAAACAAAAAGAAAACAAATAACTTTCCTTCTAAACTAAAACTCAAAATATTTTTGGCCTTTCTAGACTTTTTTTTTTGCAAAAGAAAAGAAAAGAAAATAGGAAGATGCATGCAGGAGAGTATGATATAGGAAAGGTTATTTAGCAATTAACACAATCAACAACTAATTATATTGTCATCAAACGAATGGTTTCCAGTGAACTAATCCTCAAAAACAGACTAAACCCCTTCAATAGTAAAATACTATATATTCTCGAACAATCAACTTCCTCTAGACTAAACAAAAGGAAAAAAAACATGCCAATAAAAGAAATAAAAAGGGGAATAAGAACGATTATACCTTAGCTTCTTCCTTTTCCTTATCCATTAATACGAAATAAAAAATAATGGTTACTAAGAAACAGTAGAAGCATGAGAATAATAGTTCATACTCTAGCTCTAAACAAAAAAAAAAACAAAGAAAAGAAAGCTAAAAAGAAAATTTTACATGGATTCTACAATGGGGGAAGAGAAAACTAAGAACCGACCCTATTTTAAACAACCCCACCAAGCTTAAGTGAAGCACAGTTCTCGGTGCAAAAATAGAACAATAAAAGGGGAGGGTCAATCATTCAGGGTATGACTAGCTAGTACTGGGCCCATACCCTTCCTAGACCTCTCCTCATCGTTATAGGTGGAGAAATTGTAGGTGGGATCAACATCAAGACCTGATGCGCTAGTGTAGGGCATGCAATCATATTGTTGATCTAGGTAGTTCCCAATGAGCGGCACACCTATTGGGCCATACCACCCACCTGTATAAATTAGGGCAAGCCCGACCCATCGTACGGGTAAGCGGGATTGCCTCGGTAGTCACATCCCCGTTCTAAGTATAACCATAAGGGAAAAAAGAATGGGGTTTGATACTAGAGATGGTAGGACCCTTCCAATAAGGGTAAGTGTGTGTGTTGTCCTTGGACTATAAGGGGACGGGACCAAACTGAGGTGGCTCAAAGGGGTAGTTGACATAGGGTGAAAAATCCCCATGTAGAACATGATAGTCATAAATATTATTCTGATAGAGACAAATATAGGTCATCACAACACCTACTATCAACAAAACCTTGACTTAACTTATTACAAGTAATGGGCAAGTAAGGGTCGAATCCACAGGGAAAGGCTTCTAATAGCTACCAAATGCAAGAAATTCAACTATAAGCTAGCTTAAACTATGATAAGAAAAGGGTTTACATCTAACTTAGACCTAATTCGTGGTTCTAAAAGGTTTATTCTATGGGATAAAAGAGCTAGGGGTTTGACATTCAACATCAATTCCTAACATAAATGAACTAGAGCTGGAAATTAGATTCTAAATGAGATAATGCGAAGCTCATAGACTCACTACTAATCTATGCATTGAATCTAAAACATGCTATAGAGAAGGGGATTTATCAGGAACTAACCTCTCAATCATCTTCAAGGAGGGAGCATTATTCATCACGAAACTAACTCCATACATTAAGCATCATCCATACTTGGGATCAGGTTTTTACCCTTTCCCCTAACTAATCTAACTAATCTTGTCTAATACAAGAAAACATTGCAAAATTAAATATACTAGACATACTACCAAATCACAAAGAACGATTAATAATACTATGAAAAAAATGAAAATAATCAAACATAAACGAACAAAATAGAAAAATAAATGAAAACAACAAAATATCAAGCGAGAGAGATTAATAAAAATAATGATATATTGATAAAGAACTGATGTTTGACAAGCGTTGATTGTAATCCTAATGAGAATAACTAAAACCAATAACAAATCTACCAATAATCTAAGAGATTTTGTGAATGGAAAATAAGAAACCTATGCTTAATGTCTACTAATGAATGAATCCCTCGTGCCCTCCTTATTTCTTTTTCCATAAAAGAGTTTCAAGAGAATATGGAACTCGCCAAAATAGAACTGAGCGGGCGCTTAGTTCAAAGGCAAGTGCCCGCTCAAAAGGAGAAATCCAAAATTCTAGTGAACTAAGTGTCTCCTAAGTTCAACCTTAAGCTCCCGTTCAAGCCTTAAAGTGACCTCTTAGAATTGACTTAATGCCTGCTCGTAATTCTCTGCCTGCCAAATTCCTTTAAGGTGAGCACCCCCTTGGATTCATCTGAGTGGCCGCTCAAGCCTTTTTCTTTTGATAGGACTCTTTGTTCAATTCTTGAGCAACCTTTTAGCTTCTCTTTTCGGCTTTTTTCTACTATGCACTTCTATTCCTCGTTTCTCGTGCTCATGCCAACTAGATTACTGCATTAAGCCACGAAAGCACTCATAAAAGTAGAAAAGATATAGGAAATCAAGTAAAATAAGGAAAAATATGAAAAATGCTCCTAAGCCTAGACCATGCACAAAATGATGCAAAATGGAACAAAACGAGATGAATTTGAGCCAAAAAGAGTACAAAACTCATTAAGAAGATACAAATGAGTGAAATTATGTCACTCATCAAATTCCCCTCATCAAATTCCCCTAGGCTTGGCTATTGCTCATCCTTGAGTGAGACTCTAGGACAAAGGATAAAAGACATCAAAGAACTAAATATATATACTAAGGAAAACAAATAAACCCAACTCACTTTTATAGGAATCATGGATGATTTTAGTAACAATAAATAAGCCCTTTTAACCCCCTAATAGCTTAGGAGGATAAGTGCAAAAAGAGAGAAATTAAAATAAATGAAAAGAAGTAGAAAGAATAAGAAAGAAGATGCAATAAGTAGGCATTCATGAGACATCCTTGTGGTGGATATTCAACTTTCTGAATAGTAAGAGAAAACACGCTAAAAATGCATAAGAATGAATAAAGTATAACCAAGAAAGAGTATGAAACTATAGATTTCATGCACCTAAATTGAAACACAACCACACTCTTCCAAAGCTTTATTTCTATCCTTAAAGAATTATCTTCTCATTACTCTTTAAGGGAGTCGAACAAATTAAAAAACGTGGGTAATGACATATGACTCGACATCTCAATTCTTGTGCTCACTCAATATGCTTAACCTTAACCTCCCTACACTTACAATGACTTAACTTCCTACAGTCTAAAGGACTTCAGGGCAGAAAATAGGTAAAATAAGGAAAGGACTAGAATAACAAAACAAGGAAAGGCTTGGGTAATGGTGTGCGGCTTAGCTTCATGAACACTGGAATTCTTAGGATCATAACCTTCACCTCATTTCAAGGCCTTGAGCTCTCATATTCAATGGAATATTAAATAGTCTCCTTCCCCAAGCTTTTTAAAGAACATATATAAGTTTTTCGTTCTTAGATTCCCAATAAACCCACAAATCCTTCTCATCTCATTTCTTCATTTCTTTATTTTTTCCCCCTATTTTCTATACAACTTTTTTGATTTTTTTTCTTTTTAGTTTTCTTTTTATTACTAAATGAGTCTATAAAAGATGAGTAACTCTTAAGAAGTGTTATTCTAAAAGAAACAATTATTGCTTCTTTTAAACTTCATAGCTTCTAAATCACCAATAATATCCATCCTTGCAACTTTCTTGCCAAAGAAATTCCCACAAAGAAATGAGGTGGTGAAGGTACATATTGGGTCAATGGCTATTAATTGGCTAATTTAGAGAAATATAAGCTCAAGAAGGTAACAACTTATAGGGAAGATAGAATGTACAAGGAATAGGGAAATGTTAATGGTTAAAGAAGACAAAATAGGGTTCAAGAGTTTCTATTCCTATGCCTTTGACTTTGGTAGGCATAAGACAAGTTCTTGATCAAAGCATGAAAAATTAAGGATCCTTGTCGCTCAATTCAAATCATTTGATATCTTCTAAAAAAATTTCTCACCATGGGTTGCAAATACTAATCCTAATCATAATAGTTCTTTAGCTACATTAATAAAAGTCCATCCTAAACTCTTTCCATTGCAATTTAAATCTTAACAATGTATATTCTTAAATTTACAAAGGAGAATATTCAACAAGATACATGCATTATTTATTCCCCGGTCAATGCAAGAAAAATAAATCAAAAAGGAAAAGAAACTATTTGCCATACAAAGTAAAACTCAAATATTTTTGGTTTTTTTTTTCAAGTTTTTGTTTTAAAAGAAAAGAAAAGAAAAGAAAACAAGAAGAAGTATATATGGGAGTATAATATGGGAAAGGTTATCTAAGTAATTCAACACAATCAACAACTAACCATGGTTATCAAAACCTATGGTTTCCTACTAACTAATCCTCAACATAGGCTAAACGCCTTCAACAATAAAATGCATTACATTCTCAAACAATCAACTTCCTCTAGACTAAAATAAAGAAAAACACACCAATGAAAGCAATAAAAAGGGGACTAGGAAAGATTATACCTTAGCCTGTTATTTTGCTCATTCGCATACTCATGAACAAACAATGGTTAGAAATAACAAGAGAAGCATGAGAATAATAATTCCTACTTTAGCTCAAAACACACAAAAACAAAGAAAAGCGTAATCCTTGGCACAAAAACCGAGAAAGAAAAGTGGAGGGTAGATCAATCACGGTAGGACTAGCTAGCATTGGGGCTCTTTCCCTCCCTACACCTCTCCTTATTGTTATGAGAGGAGATGTTATAGGTTAGGTTGACAGCAGGACCCGATACATCTGTGTAGGGTGACTAGTCATACTACGGCTAATCAGGGTAGTTCCCAAAGGATGACATACCTATTAGGCCATCCCACCAGCCTATATAACTGGGGGCCAACCGGGTATGTCATATGGGTAGGCAAGATTGCCTTAATAATCATTTCCCCCCATCTAAGTATAATCATAAGAGGGGAAAAGAAGGGGGAGTGACACTAGGGATGATAGGACTTGTCCAATATCGGTATGTAGGTTTGCCATCCCCGGACCAAGAAGGGATAGGGTCGAGTTGAGGTGGATCGTAGGGGTAGTTAACGTAGGGCGAAAAGTCCCTACATTAGATATGGTAGTCATAGATTTGATTTTCTCGAATCATACTACCCTTTGGACCTCAGCCTGGCCTTGTATCATCATAGTGAGCTTCCTAAATTCCTCTTCCAAGTTAAAAGAGGGGGAGGGAACTTAAGATGAAGAGGTACCTCCCAAATTTAGAGGCATCGCTACTTGGGTGCCAAGAGCATGTGGTTGTGACCCTGATGTGTAGGAATCTTCCAAATGTCGACTCCTTCCTACTCAATATTAGTAAGTTAGGGGTTTATAAGGTAGCAGTGCACTACCCTCCTTACCTTCCACCCATATACCTTAGGGTTGGGTGTTAATTGGATGGAATACATTCTCTTCATTACATCAATGTCAATGTAAATATCATTTACATCAACGAGAGTCAAAAGAATGTATTGCTCTACAAAACCCAAAGCATGTGTAATAATAGTTACCATCACCCCTATGTGGATGTCTTTAGTGATCCCACCCCTCTTATGCTGAACGCATCAGGTTAGAAACTGATACCCGAAGTTAAACATACTCCCTAATCTCTCCTTCCCAAAAATTGACATCCATAGCAGCTCAATCTGATCCCTAGTTGTCTTTCCCAAATCTTTCTTATAAAAAATGGTTTACCCAAGTAGTATATGTAAGATCCTTAGACATGGGTGAATAATATAGGAGGCATGGAAGGTCTTTGCTTGGTATTCTACATCATCATTTATTGAACTCCACCAACGCATCTCACTATATTCTATAAATCTCTCCATGTCTAATGCATGAATGTCTTTAGATGGGTCCCATTTGAAGATTTAGTTTAACCTCTCTAGGGTGATGGATTGGGGTTGGTTGAACAGGTGAAAGGTTATTTAGAAGTCATTATTCTTAATTAGAGTTTGCTATAGGGAACCAAGAAATGCTAAGGTTAATCTCTCATTGGTGTAATCGCAGAGTTTGGAAAACTCGACCTACTCTAAAGAAGTAAGTATCCCATAGAGGTCTTCCTCTATTCATAGTCTCTCTAAAGAAGTATGTTCAGGGTGAAGTCTATAGTTAGGAAATTTAGAAAAAAGAAGACTGTTCTTGTAAAGGAACATCCACTACTAGTGGAGACTAAATTTCCTACCATCTTTATCACTACCACTTCTCAAGTTCCAAGCTCCTAGAAAGCCCTTCTTAGTTTTGCTGCCTTTAGTAACTCGACTATGGCTTGTTTAGACCATAGGATGGGAGATATGTTTGATTTAATGCATTTAGTTTTTTTGGGTATTGAAAATTTAAATGCAAGGTTTAATCAACTTTAAGCCATAATTGGAGCACTTGCAACCATAATGAGTAATATAGGCATCAAGGTCAGCCACATGGAAGACATAGTGCGTGAGCACTCAAATGTTACCTCCTCGGATCATAACATTATACTTCAAAATCTGGAGGAGATTATGGTTGAAGTTATTGATGTTGAACCAAAACCTGATACCAGCTAAGCTTAAAACCCCTTGCCTCTTTTAAGTCTTCTTGTTTATGCTTTAATTTGTTATTTGGAACTCACTATTGGATTTCTCTTTTATCTTTTTTTAAACTTTGATGGTTGAACTATGGTTTTGTGCTTAATCCACTCATGAATTTGCTTAATGTATAATAGTGTGTTTACGTATTTGCATTTGTCTTGTTTGGGACTTTGGTATGTCAGGAATTTTGATTGGCATTGTAGCCCTATAGGTCTCAATTCTTAATGAGATGTTGTCTATGGTTTATTATACTTGTCTTTTTCATGATACCAAAATGGGAGAAAGATAGTGCAAACTTTGGAGAAGCAAAATGCCAATTTCGAAATCTTCCTACAAGTCAACTTCTAAGGTAGTCGACTTGTTTTTTTAACCAAGCACGTTGTTTTCATTTAAAGCATATTTTTATTTTAGTTCTTTATTTTACTTTAGCTTTCTTTTCTTTTTTTATCTAGGTTGTAAAAAATCTAAACTCTCATTTTATTTTAATCTTCAATCATTTTCATTTTAGTTATATAGCATCTTACATTAACTTCATATTTCTTTGTTTAAGTTTATAAGTTTTGTCATCACCAAAAAGGGGGAAAATTGTTGTATCACTTAATGTTTTGGTGATGACATTACAAACACGTTTGATGTATTTGATGCACTAAGTTGTGTGAAGGTCTAAAGATAAGTTCTAGAGTTGGAGCAAGGGTGTCCAAGGGGAAATCACACTTAGCCATGAAAAAGTCAAGCATAACAAAATTTATGAAGTAAAGAAAATCTCAAGTCAAGATGTCATTGGAACTTAGAGGTCCAAGTTCGAATTGATGTAGGCTAAATTCCAGTTGTAGCGATGTCGAGTTTGAGTTCCTGAGCGGGAACCCCCTTTAAAGCTTCTAAGTGGAAGTGTTTGTGCTGTCTTAGAATGAGTTATCTTTAGGCATTGTATAAGTAGAAAATGGTTCCACATGGTTCATATAATTAAGGCATGAAAATAATCAAAAGGTAACCAATTATTAACTATCAGTCATTTTGGTATTTTGGTTAAAAATTGATAAAAGCCACTAGATAAAATGGGCTTGTCTAATGATTTCATTTTGGACAAAAAATCTCTTTAAAAATATGCTTTTATAGTAAGCCAAAATCTTCCTAAAAGTGATTATATGCTTTTGATCTTCTCCAACACAGCAACCAAATACCATAGACTAGTATAAAATAATTTATTCAACACTTAAATGAATAGCACTAACCCACCACTTCAAACTTTTCTCTAACACTTGTAAAATAATAATGAATTGTGGCTAGAGATTTGCGGCAGTATATTAAAAAAGACACAATTTAATAACAGATATAACTAATATGTGACATCAATGATTAAGAGCCGCTTCATTTTAATCCATACCCTATTAATATGCAGCGTATTTCATCCACCCCTGCCGCATATTAATAAAACCCTAATATTAAAAAAACATGGCTTTGAAGATTAATAATTCAAACACAAGTTTCCTCCTTATATGACTCTCTTGCAGCACCTTAACAACACCATACCCAAAGCATACTCTCAATTCCATTACCCATTACATACCTTGCCACCACCTAAAGCAACGACACCACCCAGGCCACTCTACCACCCAACACCACCAACGACTCGTCGTGTCCTCCACTGTAAGTTCCTTTTTTTTTGTTGTTTATTCCATTTTGAAACATGCATATTTGAATGGGTATTGTTAAATGTGAATGTGAATGTGCTAATCAGTTGGAAACTTTAAAGTGGGATTTGGGACATGGGAAAGTTAGTTCCAGTTAGTTGGAATCTTTTTGAAACCTAAGCTAGACATGGGCATTAGTTTGAATTAGGGTTTAAGATGGTAATTAGGTTGAAACCTAGACATGGAAATTACTTCAAATTAGTGTATATTTTCGTATTAGTTAGTGAACTTACAAGAGGGAATGTTGAATGGTAATTGTAAAACGGTGGTGAAGTTAAAAGTTTTGAATTAGGCTTTCCAAACAAGGGTTTATGTTTACATTAGTTAGTAGCTATTATTATTATTAAGGGTTTTGTGATTTTTTTTCTCCTAACTCCACACCCGTCATTGTATATCAATTTTCTTAAGCATACAATCAACCTTTCTTGTAAATGCTAGTAGTTTCAATTATGTTATATATAGGTTGTGGGTAAATCTTAGCTACATGTTGTTAGAGGCATATTTTGGAGAAAATAAGTGGGAAAATCCAGGGGACATTTGGGGTTCATAGATGTCAAAAATATACACAATTTAGACATATTATAAACCCCATTTGGAGTCTTGTAGCTAATTTTTTGACTGGTTAAATTTTTTTTTCAATATCTCTAATCAGATGCCATCGAAGCCACTAAGGGGCAACATGGTTGTGTACTAACTTCAAATATAAGGGGATTAAAAAAAATTAAGCCATTCGGACTACCGAGCTAAGATATATGCCTCTCCGAATTTACTAAAACCTTGGAATGCACCCGAAATCTGTGAAGGATTAATTGGTTGTTCGTTTTGAGTATAAATCTCATAGATCATGATTTTGCATGTTAAAACGAGTGGTCATAATAAAATTTTGGATTTATATGCATTACAATTGATCATTTCTTAGTTCCTATTATATAGTAGATATGGCGTAGTAAGGATCAAATTATAGGTTTTCTTTAAAATAATATAAATATATTTTGCGGTGGTTGTGTGATAAAACGGTCGCATATTAATAGAAATTTAGGATTTTTTATTAAATTAATAATTAAAATGTGTCGTATTTATGTTAGATCCACCGCTTATTAATTTAATAATTTGTGGTGTATATTGTATGACCCGCCACATATTAATTTTTTTTGCAACATATCTTTTATGCCGCAAATTAAATAGATTAATTTGCTTACGTGCCAATTACTGCAAGCCTTTTGACACCGCATATAGTACTAAAAAATCTGCCGCATATTTATGAATTTCTTCTTGTGTAAGAAACATATTTTCTAGTCAATGTTCTTCTAACTTATGCAAAGTCCTTGTATCAACGTTATACTACCTTGAGTTGTATTCTTTAATAGTTTAGTACGGAGTTGTACTAAGGGGAAGGCTTAAAGTGTGTTTTTAAAGACTTTCAGTTAATCCATGGAAGGAAGAGAGAAAAGAGGAAGAAGGTAGTGGGTGTCATAAAGCATAGTGTTCTTAGTGGAACATGAGTAGAGACAAAAGAGTTGTGTTCCTAATAGAGTGTATTAGGACTTTCCCTTTAGTGAAAGAGTTGTGAAATCCTGGAGAAGGATTTCCATGCTTAAAAATCTTTGAGTTCCTTTCACTTTTTGTGTTCCAGTTTAAATTCCGCAAATAAGTTCCAAAATCTTACTTCCAATTCAACCCATCGCCCCCCCTTCTTGTATTACTCATCCAAATAACATGGTTCAAAGGCTTGACCAAAGTTTAAAAAGGAAATCTCCGCAGCAACAATTTCTAGTTCCCAAGCTAGCATCAACCTTGCCTCCAGCTCTCCCTACACTCCTCTCCAAAACATGTTAGCTCCATAGCAGATGGCCCAACAACATCACCAAATCCTTCCAAGGGATGAATGCTTATCTTGATTAGGCCAAAAGTGCTAATGCTCCTTCTAACTTGGCATGGAAAATCAAAGGGATAATCCACCAATTCACCAATAATAGACAATACTTTGATACTGCAAATGATGACAAATTGAAGAGAAAGGTTAACCTCCTTGAAAAATTTTCGGCTAACAACATCCCAAAGTATAAGTCCACCAGTGATCCTCGTTATCATCTGCGTAACTTTAAGGCCACCATGGCCATAAAGGGGATAGAACCAGAGTTATTCCATGTCATCTTTTTGATGTCTCTAGAACCAATTTTCTAGAAATGGTTCAATTCTCTCAAGGAAAAGGAGACCGAAACCTGGGAGGACATGACCAACACGTTCATGAACCAGTATTGCCCTAACGTCAAGCTTCAAAAAAGTCTTAGGGAGTTGCAGGTTCTCAAATAGGGCCAAAGTAAGGGGTTCAAGACATACCTAAATTGCTAGCAAGAAATGGCTTCCTTGATAGTCTTGAGGCCACCTAGAAAAGAGCTTGCCAGAACTTTCACCTCTAGTGTCCTTCCCAAGTATAATAATCATATGAAGTACTTAGGCCTTGAGTCTTTTCAACATGCCTATAACATTGGCATGGACATTGAAGATAATCTGATAAAAAATCCAGTTCCTCACAACAATCAAGGATGGAAGAGTAATAAAAATAAGAATTACTCTACCTCCAAAGTCACCAACAAAGTTAACTCCTTTAAGGCTCCAAGGTCTTAAGGAAACTCTCGCAACAACAATAATGGAAAATGTGGTGATGAACCATCCTCACATAGTCTTCTAAGATCTCGGGATGACCTACTCAAGTGCCTTTTATCACCTTACTAGTAGTGATCACATCAAACCCATTGGTACAATAGAGGAACCTCCTGAAGAGAAAAGGAGTTCCAAAAGGGACCCCAACAAATATTGCAAGTACCACCAATGTAAGGATCATGACATTGAAGAGTGCATTAGACTTTAGCAATTTTTTTGGATATGGTAGACAATCAAACAAATCCTCTGACCATCTTATGCATTTATGATGATGGGCCCTCCTTTGACCCATCATCACTCATTACTCCTGTTGGGATTTCATCCCCTAAAATCACAATCCTATTGCTAGAAGGCTTAGTAAATGACATTTGGAATAAGGATGATGAGGACGTATACTTGATAAAATCTCTCATTTTGTGGCCCTAGTAACCAGTATCAACCATGAATGGTACGAAAAGGTGGTGAGCGATATCAATGCAATGACACAGTCTTGAAATATTCAAAATCTAGTTTAGAATCGAATCCAAAATGCTCCAGTATAAATCAACCTTCCTCTACAAGAACACTCCTTGATCAAGGAACTTAGAAAGACCATAGCTAAGGTCCATATCTAGGAGTTAGTCACTACTTCCTATGAGCATAGAAATGCACTCTTTAATGCATTAACAAAAATTCGTTCCTTTAGGGACGTCTCTAGATGCTTTGGTCACCCTCCTTACCTCAAAAAAGGAGTAGCTGCAGATCTCATTCTTAGATAATGATTTTCCAATCAAAGGGACTTCTCACAACAAGGCCCTTTACCTAACTATTATTACTTGCGACTAAACCATACCGATGACCCTAATTGACAATGGTTTAGCAATCAATGTGTGTCCTCTCTGCACAATTGAAACATGATGTTTCTTAGAGAAGGACTTCACACCTTTAGCACAAGGGGTCTGAGCTTATGATAACTCATGTTATTAATCTCTTGGGACTATTTACTTTCTCCTCATTTAAATACCATTGGAAATATCAAGGAAAGCTTTAACCTCATTCTTAGATGCCCTTGGATTCATAATTGGGGGTCATCCGCTCATTTCTTCATCAAAAGGTTAAGCTACCCTTCAAAGGCACTTCAATAGCAATTGATGCTTAAATCTTCAAAGTGAAAATCGTAGACAAGCCCCTCATCCACATTGAGCACGATGAAGAAGATGAAGAATTTTTTTGCTTTAGTGCCGAAGAAGCAACGCTTAAACCTAGCAGTAGCTTACCTTTTATCCTTTGCCCTACGATTCACACCATTATGAAGAACAAAGGGTACTTTCCAAGCATGACTCTAGGTTGTAAGCCAACTCTTACCGCATCATTTAAGGATCTAATTTGAAAGCATAGCCTCTTTAGGCTAGGCTACGAGCCAACAACGCAAGAACTACAAGAATACATTCTAGAAGAAGTGGCTCACAAAATGGCCAAGGAGCAAAGCCAAACCAAGCATGCATTGAAGCCAAAACCTCCTAACTTAGAATGAGTATTTCATTAAAAATCGGTGAAGAAAACATCTAGAATGACTTCCCTTAGCCGCTCTTCAATCGTGATCATGGAAAGTTCTACCATAGCATTGAAACTTTCCATGATTGCTACTTTTGGATGATGACGAGCCTAAAGAGTCATCAAAATCTCCTGAATGCATCAATCTAGAAGCTCTACCCTTGTTATTTCGTCTTGAAAAGGTCAAGCTAGAAGTCTAAGCTACTCTCTAAAGTTATGACTTTGACCTTTCTAACCTAATTGTGCCAGTTCCAAACATGGCCCAAGGACAGAGAAAGTCTCTAAAAATAATCTCTGGTGGAAGTAAGTTAATGATTGTCACCGTAGAAGGCCCAAAAATGGATGAGGTAGAATCCTCAGAGTCAGAGTTTGAGTCTAGAGCCTTCAAGTCTAATTGTATAGAGTTTAGGCCCCTAATGGTTACACCGCCAAAGGAAAACCCTGAAAAGATCCTTGATTTAACCACTCATGAATTCAATAACATTTATATTTCTTCTTACTCCTCTTCCTCCACCTCAATCCCTACAACTAATTGCTTTTTCTCATACGAATCAGACATTTAAATTATTAAACAAATGGAAGAATACAAAAAAAAAACACCAATAATTGAAGAAACTGCAAAAAATCAATATAGGTATAGAATAAGAGTATAAATTCATGCAAATTGGGATAGTGCTATCCTCAAAAGAACGCAAAGATCTAACACAACTCCTTAAAGAATTTATTAATGTCTTTTCTTGGTGTTATAGAGATACGCCATGGATAGACAAAGATATTGCACATAACTCTATTTCAATCCTCTTAAGATTAAAGCAAGGAAAACAAAAGTTATAGAGAATGAAACAAAATGTAAATCTTAAAATCAAAGAAGAAGTCGAGAAACAGTTGGAAGTCGGGTTCATGAAAGTTGTAAGCTACCCTAACTAGATTGCAAACATTATTCTCATTCTGAAAAAGGATGGTATTGTCCAAATGTAGACTACCAAGATCTAAATCAGGCTAGTCTTAAAGATAGGTTTCCTATATCGCACATTAACATTCAAGTTAATAACAAAGCTAATCACGCCTTGTTGTCGTTCATGGATAGGTAAGCAAGCTACAACAAGATCCCCATGGAAAATGAAAATATGAAGAAACCTTTATAACTCAATAGGGCACCTATTATTATATTGTAATGTCATTTAGTCTCATAATTGTCGGTGCCACCTTTCAAAGTACAACAACCACTACAACAAATCCTTTATTTTCTCGACATTATTTGTATACATTTTGTCGCCAAAAAGCGTCAAGAATTTATTTCACGACACCCCAAAAAAGAACTCTCGACGCATTTTTGTGCCGACAATGTTGACGCTTAAAACTGCCCAGATTGTTGAAATATTCATACATTTTTCAAATTAAAGTAATTTTCGATGCTTTTTCCTGTCAACTTTCTCGACGCTTTTCGATGTTCATTTTAGCTGTTGACATGTTGTGGCATCGAGTATCTTGACCCTTTTTGGTGTTCATTTTTGTTATTGACATATTTTGGCATACTTTCTCGACTTTCGTCCATATATTTGTCAAAGATTTTTGCGTAGGAAAAAGTTAATATAATAGGCCTTATTTATAGACTTAAAAATGTGTTGAAGTTTATAATTAATTTTTTTAAAAAAATATATTTACAATACGATATTTATTTAAATGATAGGATTTTAATATTGGAAAATGAGTGTATATATGCTATATATACTTGAACTTTTTTTAAATGTATCATACACATACATGTACGTACATACGTCTTTAACACTAATATAAGCTAATATGTAGACATGCACACACACACACACACACACACACACATATATATATATATATATGGGCGAGTTTTAGTAATAACTCCTTATATATAAGAACCCATCTTCAGCCTTTAAAATAAGAAATCTAACGGCTTAGATGTATTGATCTTCGAATGGCATAAATATAATTATTGGTCAATTATTAATAACTAACAAGCATATTAAATGCAACTTTAATTTATTTTTTAAAATTTACTTTATTTCTGCAATTTATAATTTTTTAACTTTCATTGTCCAAAACTTCCATATTTTTAATATAGATAATACAGTAAAGAAGATATATGCAATTGTTCTAAATATAAAGCCCTTCTTTTGGTGGTTAATATTATTTGAATTTATTATAGTTAACTTGGTTATTGTTCTATATTTATGTGCAATTATTTGTATTTGGTATCTTATTATTATAAATATCATAATCACTTGTTGTAAACTTGTACTTTGTTCATCATAAATGTAATATGCACATAGATATCATACAGGTTATAAATGTAATATGTTGGCCTACTTTTGGAAATTCATATGCAGTTGTTGTAATTATAAAACCATTTGTTCGGTGTACTATTGTTCAACATATTTATTTATTTGTTGATGTACTATAGTTCAAAATATTTATTTATTTGTTCTAAACTTATACTTTGTTCATCTGAGTGTTGTAACAAGCATTGTATAAATTACTGTTATACCTAATATGTTGGTCTACAGTTCCAAATCCATATGAAGTTGTTTTAAATATAAAGTCATTTGTTCGATGGTTATTATTATTTGTAGTTATTCTAGTTAACCGACCTAATGTTCTAAATGTATATGCAGTTGTTCGTATTTTGGTATCTTATTATTCAACATAATATTTTATATGAAGTTCTAAGTTTTTAATGCTTATTTCAACACTTGAGAATTTATGGAATTTTACAAGTAATAGTAGAACATTGGTCAAAAGTTGATATAGTATGTATCTATATTAATGTACTAAATTTTTAGTATATTGTTCTTTTAAATCACATTATTGTTCTAAAAATTCATATTATTGTTTAGAACATTGAATATAAACGACTATTCAGAACATGTTTGAATATAAATGAATATTAGAAAATAATTGAATATAAACTAGTATTCTGAACATGTGACTCGTTTATTAGTTTACTCATCCTATGACATTAGTAATAATATTTAGAACATTAGTTTTAATATTAAGCCACATAAATAAACTAAGAACATTAGTTATAATATTTAGAACATTAAAGCTCGAAAAATAGATCCCTTATTGTCGAATAAGAATTTCCCACGTTTATTATTTCGAACAATATGTATAATATTTAGAACATTAAGGCACGAAAATAGATCACTTGTTATCGAATAAGAATGTCATATTGTTCTAAATATTTTCTTCTAAAACAATGCAATAACTGCAAAAGCTCCCACGTCTTCAAAAAAAATTAAAAAGAAAAGAAAGTTTCCCTCTAATTTTTTAGTGTACCTAAAAATACGCAACACTCTATAGTAACTGCTGCAACCTTTTAGCTTCCTATTTCAGACTTTCAGACTTTACAAATTTCTCTCAACTTGTCAAATCCTTCAAATCATCAATATCTCCTTTATCAAACTGCTAACAAAATTCTAAATCTTCTACTGAAAATTTCATTCAAAAATTTTCGCTTTCTAATGTCATTAGCAATGGAGACAACAACAAACGCCAATGAAGAAGTAAGCACTGTACAAAAGTTCATTGAATCCATGAAGAAAAGCATTGAAAACCTATTGTAAGTTTATTTTATTCTAATAATTCTTTAAATTTTTCAAGCAAAGGATTAATGAAGAGACTTCCCCTATACTCTCACTGCCCCCAGTGGATTTAGAAATAGAAGAAAACGAAAAGTATGGTTTATGAATTTCTCAAAATATAATCAAAAAGATTAAATGTAGTATTCTTATTAAAATATTTTTGTATGATGTTCTAAAATTTTAGCCTAATGTTCAAAATATTATTATATAATGTTTTATTATTTATGCGTTTGTTATATTCGTGCGTACTGAACTCCACTTCTATTTTCGAGTATTAAAATTCTGAAAATTATAACCTATTGTTCTATTTTGGTGACATATCATTCTAAAATTATACAGTATTGTCCTAAAGAACCATCCATGACGCACAATTATATTGTTTTACAATAACCTATGAAATATTCTTTTATGATTGTGTATTATTTTAGCCTAATGTTCTAAATATATTTTTCTACGAGATTTAATTTTTTAACATGTTTGCTATATTCGTGTGTATTGAACTCTACTTCTATTTTCGAGCATTAGTGTACTTTAAAAATCACAACTAATGTTCTATTTTGTTATCATATTATGCTATAATTATAATATAGTGTTCTAAAAACTATAGATTGTTATTCTATTTTTTATATGTATTATACTATATGTTATACCAACAATTCTTATTATATTTTATTGACTCCTATATCTTGTATCATTTGTAGTATTCCTTTGAAGAAAAAGGAAAAAATGGAACAAGCACTTATCGTCCATCCAAGTAAGGAAAAACATTAAAAAAATGGAAAAATCAATTGTGAAAAAAGGAAACAATTGGACATTATTCTAAAATAGTCTAAAGAGAAAAAAAAGGATGTTCATGATGCTAATGTATTAAATTAGAGAGTTCCCCCAAAGCAATTTATGTCTGTTGTCTTAAAGGACATTACAAAACAACACAAGGAAACAATTAGAAAAATTGGCTTTGGAGGATTTTTAACCTTGAATTTAGACTCACATAAATCTAGTTTTTGTGCTGAGGTGATCAATAACTTTGACCCAGATAGGTCAACATTAGTACTCTCAATAGGCAGAGAGATACCAGTGATTGCAAATGATGTTCATCTGGTATATGGACTACCCATTGGAGGTAGAGGTCAGCTCATTAATGAGTAAATTGACAAGGATGAAGAAGCCCAAGGTTTCTTAAAAAAAACGGAGGAATATGTTTGGATTGAAAAATGGAAGTCCTAACAATTCAACTCTAATTTCTGTAATGGAAGAGCAAAAGAAAGTTGATGTGTGTGATGAGTTTCTTGTCAATTTTGTTGCTGCTGCCATAAATTATTGTGTTAGATCAACAACAAATCAAGCAATTAACTTCAAATTTTAACATTGCTGCAAAGATATCAGCAAAATAAACACTTTTGATTGGAGTGCTTACACTTACAAGCACATGTTGTGTTCAATTTCTGAATGGCAAGAAGGATCATTATTTTTACTGGACCTCTAGCATTTTTTATGGTAATACACTTATAAACTAATAATGTTATAATGATTATAATATGTTGTTCTAAAACATAAATGTATTGTTCTAATAACTATTAAATTGTTGTAAAAATACAGATTTCATATTTTTATAGACTGCAAAGAGGAGATAGTCACCCACCAAGACTATTCCCTCTCATTTCTGTTTGGAATAAGGATCTTATCTAGTCTAGAATGAAGATTGAGATGAAGAGGGGCTTTGGAAAGGGAATTATGTTTGACAAAATGAGCATAAAAGATAATGATTCTAAACCTTCAACATCAAAAGCCAATGTAAACATGCTGGTAATTATATTAATAATGTTTAATATTATATACCTAATGTTCTAGTTTGTATATATAGAATATTGTCAATATTATATAACTATTATTCTAAAAGGTATGATCACTTGTTTTTAATACGATAACTTCTTGTTCTAAAGGTATGACCTATTGTACTTAATATTATATAACTACGTATTTATTGTTATAAATGTATGACCTGTTGTTCTTAATACTTAACTTAGTGTTCTAAATAACATACCAACTGTTATAACATTTTGAAAATGTAACACTTATTATTATAAATGTATGATATTGTTCTTAATAATAAAATTATTGTTTGAAACAACATACCTATGATAACTGTCTTTTAGGTCGTTTTACTAAAAGATTAGTTATGCAAACAAAAGCTATACCAACCTACGAACTATACGAGTATAGTGGAGTAGGGGGTCGATCCACGAGGACAAAGTATATCAAGACTTAAATTCTTAACACAACTAGACTATTTGGAGTTGGAAAACAACTAAAACTAATAACAAGAATATAGATGATGATAAATCACGAAGTAAATCAAATAGAGAAAAACGGGGACAAGATTAGATTCACCCTATGAATGAAGCTTTCAAAATCGAACATGAGAGGTTCGAGAAAATCTAATAACAACTAGCATGGACACCCAAGAATACGAGAGAAAGTTGATGATTCCACAAATCACAACGAATGACCTATAATCGCCCTATGTCTCCAAAGGAGTGGCAGGACAAGATTCACATTAGATTCCGAAACTACTTATTATCATCATTTCTATAACTGTAAGCTATAAAGATCATAGATTTTCCTAGGGTTTCACCAATCAAAACCCCTAAGGAACTACTCACTCATATTCATGCTCAACAACATAATTACATTCAATAAAACAAATGAAACGGACATGAAAGGAAATCAACGAGAACGAGAGCAAATAAAAAATTATGCTAATAAACTATAAACATAGAACTAAACATGCAATGAAATAAAGCAAATGAATTAAAATCAAAGGAATAGATTAGAACTCACAAAAGCTTCAATGTATTATCCATGAACAAAATTTGAAAGACCAAAACCAAAACTCCGAGTACAAACGTTGAGAAAACTGAAAACCGAAAGCTAAAACTAAAATAATTTGGAGGCTAAACAAAACTTAAAGTGCATAAAAATATAAAAACCTAGCTGCCTTTCCTCTCATTAGAGGAAGGGGTATTTATAACAAAACATGAAAAACCTATGAAAACCCTAAAATGCATATGGGTCGGCCCTAAAAAGAAGTAGTTGTTCCGGAGAAAACACTGTCATTCAACCGAATTGAAGTCCCATTCGGCCGAATATGACTCCATTCGCCTGAATACACTTCCATTCGCCCATTATAGAGGCTCCGAAGAATATCTCTCTGTCCATCATTCGCCCAAATGTATGGTTTAATTCACCCGAATAGAAGCTCATTCGCCCAAATGAGTTCCATTCGGCCTTCCCAGTGACCAAGGATTGCTCTGAAGTCTGCCTTTCATTCGATTGAATGTGTCTCATATTCGGTCGAATCTGCACCATTCGGTCGAATCTGCACCATTCGGTCGAATGTGTCTCAGATTCGGTCGAATCTGAGACCATGCATTCCTCTTTTCACTTCTCTTATTTCTGAAGTCCGTGGGATCTTCATGAGTGGATTGAAACATTTTCCCAAGCTATAATACGCGTGTCAAAGGCTTAAATGCATCACATTTCACCTCGAAATTATCAGAAGTACCTGAAATAAACTTAAGACAACTCGAAGACAAGATCAAGGTGAAATCAAGCATAATCTGCATAAAACCAATATAAAACTACGAGACTTGACACTAAAACGAGGTAGTAAATGTGCTCTAAAATGAGCACATCAACTTTCCCCAAGCTAAATTGTTGCTAGTCCCTAGCAAACGAAATAGGAAGGTGAAGTGATAGCTTAGGGCAAAACAACCATAAAAACGAATAAGGAAACGAATGAAGAACACGGGAAGTGAAAATCAAGACAATGCAAGCCGTACATGTGCAAAACTCTTCCCTAGGCATGGGTGTGCAGGTACAATGTGATTTAAAGAGCATAATCAACGTTTTACACCTACTCGGGATCACTAAGCAAGCTACATCATAGTTGATTCCGCCCACTACCTAATGAGGTCACAAGTCTATGCTCCCGAAGTTATTTCCCAAGAGATATGGGAAATTTCTAATACGCTCATGTGTTTATAGGGTATGTGTTTTGCTCAAAATCATCCGACTGAAGATAAGTCGGGAATTAAACACCTAAACAGGGAGAAATCTTGGGGATTGTGTCTTATCTACTCTCTAGCACTGATCTTACTAATCAGGTTAAGTCGAATAGGTTTGGAAAGGGTTGCAATGTAGGCTCGGATCAAGGTAGGGTAGAATTTAGGAATGTGGAGTTAAAATAGAGAATAATAAGTGATCCAAGGAAATAAAACCGAGGAAGACTACGTCTTCCGACAACCATATCTCTCCCAAAATTCCCAATAATGGACTCTAATACACTATGTCAATTTTATTCTTAACCTTTTCTCTATTTTCTTTTAGTTTGTTTTCTGTTCTTTTTCTATTTTTTTCTTATTCTTTCGTTCTCTTTTTTCTTCTTTTTGTGCTTTTTAAGCCTTTTCTGAATTTTCTATGTGAATACTTCTTTGAAATGCACTAGGACTAGTGTATGTAGTCAAATTACCCAATAATCACTTTCCCAAACCGAATTCTTATATTGTAATGCTACGAATACCAACTTCACTATGATCACATGACTATCCTCTAGGTAAAAAGAGGGGACATTTGGCTCATGTGTAGTTAGATAGCGTGGCTACAAAAAAGAAGGTAAAGGCACAAATTTGGCTCAACCTAGAGTAAATTGATTTTCATGGTAGGCACTTTGGCTATGTAGCTTCAACTATAAACGTGTTATCATCCCTAACCTTTAGAAAAGTAGACTATGTTGGAGGAGAACAGACACAATTCTTAAGATTCCCTAACTAACACTCAACAATATAGGACTTATGATAAAGTCCTAGAAGGCTCAATCCTCACTAGGTTAGTCGAGATGCGCCTCAATAGGTAGTCATCCAAACCACATACCAAGCAAGCTCAGATCCCCCAAGCTAAGTGAAACACAATCTATAAACTCAGACCCAAAATAGGCACAGGGGAATACGAGTTTGCATAAAATCAATGTAAAGTGCACGACAGAAGCTTGCATGCTTGTTTGGAACATATGATGGAAAGAAAGGAGCATATGATGGAAAAAAGGGGGCACATGATGGAAAGAAGGGGAATACAAATATAACTAAATAAATAAATTTGAATTTTCAAGTGAGTAATCATACCAGTACGTAGGTGTAGCGGCATATGAAACTTATTATACAAGCACTTGAAAATAACACTAAAAACACAAAGCGCTAAACACAAAACAACACCTAGAAATAGAACACAAAAACACAAAACAACACAAAACTACACAACACTAAAACTGACAGCCAAGACCAAAGGACACGCAAAATAATGAGTAGTGGACTATGGATAACCCCCCTAAGATAGGGTGAAGTCGTCCTTGGCGCCAAGGGAGGCCTTTTAGGTCTACCACTACTCATCCCCTATAAATTCCTCATCATCCCCCTGATCATCGTCCTCATTTTCCTCCTCTTCCCCACCCGTATAATCCATCCCATAGTCATCCAAGGCTAACCTAGGAGTCGGTGGGGTGAAGTTATTAAACCTACGCCTACCCACAAGCAACCGGTCAAACCAATGACTTAATGATATCTCATTATAGTTGTCATAGCGAGGGTACTAAGAAGGGGTGCCCATGCTTTTGCTAACCATATTGGAGCAGTAGGCAACGTCATACCATGGGTACTTCGCCCGCTCAAAGTTTTGCTCGAGGTGGTCGAGTCAGGCGGTGTGGTGGGCTTGGGTGGTGAGGACTTGACCAAGCCCTCTCTCTACGCGTCCTAGGGAGGACATAATATTGGATTCAGACTCATCATCTAAATCTCTATGGTCTGGTAAGACCGAGGTGGAAGCCCTAGGTCTGTCACGCATAGAAAGGGTGTGAGGGCGAGGAAGGGCTACAAGTGGGGGCTCGACATCGTATCTCGGCACATCGTCGTCTAAGAGATACGAGGCCCCAAATTGGACAAGGGGAGGTAATTCAGGACAGGGAAGGGGGATGGTGCGGTCTTTCAAATACCGTCATCGCATGGGGTCAGCAAAAATAAAACCAGCCCGTACGAGGCATTGCTCGTGAAGGGTGGTGGAACTGGCATATCTTTCACTGAATTCCACAGGATTCATAACTTTAAGGAATTCAGAGATGTGGAATACGTATCCCCCTAGGCATAGGTCAGTGTTTGCAGCTAGGGTAGCTGTGTTGTTTAAAAACTTTCACAGCATCAATGGCAGGCTTAGTGCGGTGTCGTTGTGTGGTGCAAGGCAACGGTGCAAAATGTGCACTTCATGTGTTTTGATTACTTGAGGGGTAGGGGAAGGGAACAAAGTATCCCTAGCAAATTTGAAAAACATACGCAAAATAGGGTGATGTACATCATAAGCATTTATATTTCTATTCGGATAAACAAGCCGACCAGCAATTTTAGGCCATAACTTAGAAACTAGGTTGCATTCCTTAGCCTAAAAGACAAATACAACCTACCTTCCCATTGACATGGGGTTAAGGAACTAAGAAACTTATAAGTTAAGAGCTTATGAGTTGGGTGCCACATGTTTATCCAGTTCTCTAACCCACATGCCGTTAGTAATGCAACAAATTGCTCATATATACCCATTCATTGCAAAATAGAAATGTCTAAATAACGAGTGGAGTTAATTTTTTGTACCTTCAGCCTTTAGAAACGTTCATATTGCTCCAAAGATACAAAAATTACCGTTGGATGGTCCTCATCGAACCATAATTCCTGGCCGGGAAGTCGTTGTTGGCCCTCCGGTTGTTGAAAACCGGTTTGTTGTTCTTCCCGTGCTGCACTCGAAGAAGATCCCTCTCCATGCTTTTTGGACCTCTTGAAGGGATTTCTCATGGTTTTCCTTGTACCCATAGCGATTGATTTGGTTTGAGAAGGGAAATGGGAAGTTTGAGGGATGGCAAGTGAGTGGGGGAGTAAGCACGACCGACAGTTAGGGTTTGGGAATTTCGTGAAGAAAACCATGGAAATGAGCTCATATTTATAGACCTGACATTCATTCAGCCAAACGGAGCCCTCATTTAGTCGAATGAAACTCCATTCGTTCGAATGGATGCTATGTTCGGTCGAATGGAGGTGAGCTACGCAATTTTCTTTGCTCCTATTCGACCGAATTGCTACTCTATTTGGTCGAATGGAACCCCATTCGCCCGAATCGATTGTCCATTCGGGGTTCCCAAGAGCGCCCAATATTACCCTCTGTAGATCTATTCGGCCGAATGTGGGGCTCTATTTGGTCGAATGAGATCTATTCGCCTGAATTTGACCCTTTATTCGGCACTTTCAGAAACACCTGTAAACTTCATAATTCAAGCTAATTCGGTAGAATGGAACCATCATTCAGCCGAATGTAATGTGAATTTGTAAATCAATAACTTGGAAAAATCAAATCACATGTGTTGTTCCAAATCAATCATGGTACTATGAGTATGTTTTACGAAAATCCAAATAAGATCGGGTTACCTCCCGTAAGTGCTTTGGTTAACGTCGTTTAGCTTGACATAGCTCGGGTAATCTAAAGTAACACGAAACAAAGACCAAAGTTAAACTAACTACTTAAAACTTGACAAAACTTTAAAGAATGATGATTCAAAATTTAGATACTCGATAAGTGCCAATGATTATACCAATCATTCGACTTCGACATCATCTAAACTTATACGCTCAATAGTGTTGACTTCGTGAAGGCTACTCTCATGGAAGAGTTTTAATCGATGCCCATTAACAATAAAACTTTCTCCATGATAGTCTTTTAGCTCTACCGTTCCATAAGGGAAAACTTGTAAAATCTCGAATGGCCCACCTTGATTTCAATTTCCCGAGGAATAACTTTGCTCTTGAATTAAAGAGCAGCACTTTATCCCCTACAAGGAACTCTCGTTGGATGATACGTTGGTCGTGCCAATGCTTAGTACGTTCCTTGTAGATGTGCATGTTATGGAATGCGTCGAGCCATAGTTCTTCCAATTCTCTTAATTGGGCAGCTCCCTTCTCACAAAATAAGGTAGGATCCAAATTAAGGGTTTGGATCGCCCACCAATACTTGCATTCCAATTCCACCGGTAGATGACAAGATTTCCCGTACAATAGCCGGAACGGGGTGGTGCCAATAGGGGTCTTCTAACATGTATGGTGGGCCCAAAGATCGTCTTCTAACTTTAGAGAATAATCTTTCATTTTTGGGTTTACCACCTTTTCAAGAATTCTCTTAAATTCCCTATTGGCTACTTCCACCTATCCTTGAGTTTGGGGATGGTAGGGTGAACTGACTTTGTGCACGACTCCATAATTTTTCAACAATTTGTTAAGTTTGTGCCTAGCAAAGTGTGAACCCCTATCACTTATGACTATTTTGGGAACACCGAATCAAGGGAAGATTATGCTTTTAAAAAGCTTAATAACCACTTTGTGATCATTTGTAGGCGAGGCGATGGCCTCCACCCACTTAGAGACATAATTAATCCCTACCAAAATATATTGGTTACCATGAGATGAAACAAATGGGCCTATAAAGTCAATTCCCCAACAGTCAAACACTTCACACTCAAGGATGAAGTTCTGAGGCATCTCATTCCTCATTGAGATATTGCTAACTTTTTGGCATCTCTCACAGCTCTTCACAAAAGTTTCAACATCCTTATGTAATGTTGGCCAATAGAAACCTACGGTACTGATCTTAGCAGTAGTGTTCATTATACCATGGTGGCCGCCACACGTGTATGAATGACAGTGAGTTAGAATCCTGGGAACTTCCTCTTTAGTGACACAATGACGGATTATGCCGTCGGCATAGGCATGAAATAAATAGGGGTCATCCAAAAGAAATTCCCGACTTTACCGAAGAAAGCCTTTTTCATAGCCCTTGATTCAAACTCTGGAAGTTCTCCACAAGCTAAATAGTTTGCTATATCCTTGAACCAAAGGGCTTTCCCAACTACTATTGCTGTCATTAGGGTTTCTTTAACCATTATGTCTTAGATAGGTAATGAGTCATTATTAAGCTCGGGTAACCTAGACAAATGGTCAGCTACCACATTTTCACTACCCTTCCTATCTTTCAACTCAAAATCGAACTCTTGTAATAGGAGCACCCAAGGGATCAACCTCGGCTTTGTATCTCTCTTTGTCATTAAAAATTTCAGAGCCGAGTGATCACTGAAAACTATAACTTTTGAACAAATTAGATACTGGCACAGTCTCTCAAAAGCATAGACTACCGCCAGTATCTCCTTTTCAGTTGTAGAGTAGTTACACTGTGCAGGATCTAGTGTTTTACTGATATAATATATTACTGATATATTTTGGTGCTTTCCCTCCTTTTTCTGCCAAAGGACAACACCAACAGAAATATCACTAGCGTCGCACATCAACTCAAATGGCAAACTCCAATCAGGAGCTTGCACAATAGGCGGAGATATCAGAGCTTCTTTTAACTTGTTAAAGGCATTAAGGCATCTCTCATTAAAGTTAAAATCGACTTCTTTCTAAAGCAATTCATTCAAGGGTTTTGCTAAAGTCGAAAATCCTAAGATGAGGCGCCTATAGAAACCTGCATGTCCTAGAAAGGATCGTACTTCTGTAATCGAGGTGGGTACAGGAAGATTTTTTATCACATCAATTTTAGCAGGATCTACCTCTATGCCTTTGAAAGACACTTTATGGCTTAGGACAATGCCTTCTTGAACTAAAAAGTGACATTTCTCCTAATTTAGTACAAGATTCGTTTCTTGACACCTTAATAGAACTTTCTCGAGATGTGTCAAGCAAGTGTCAACAGAAGACCCTCCAACAGAAAAATCATCCATGAACACTTCCATAAAGTCCTCTAACATATCAGCAAATATAGCCGACATTCACCTCTGGAAAGTGGATAGAGCATTGCATAAACTGAAGGGCATTCTCCTATAGGCAAAAGTCCTAAAAGGAAAAGTGAAAGTTGTTTTCTGTTGATCCTTGGGGTGGATTAGGATTTGAAAGAAACCCGAGTAACCATCTAGAAAAAAATAGTACTTGTGCCTTGCCAATCTTTCAAGCATCTCGTCGATGAAGGGTAAAGGAAAGTGATCCTTTCTTGTAGCCTTATTGAGTTTGCGATATCAATGCAAACTGGCCATCCTGTGGTGCCTCTAGTGGGGATCATCTCTCCTCTATCTTTCTCGACAATGGTCATTCCTCCCCTTTTAGGAACAACATGAACTAGGCTAACCCATCTACTATCTGAAATTGAGTAGATAATGCCAGCCTTGAGGAGTTTGAGGATTTCATCCTTAACTACCTCTTTCATGTTTGGATTCAGCCTTCTTTGTGGCTCAATGGAGGAAAAATGTTCATCGTCAACATGAATTCAGTGCATAACAAGGGATGGACTAATCCTTTTCAAATCACCTAGTGAATACCCAATGACATCTCGATATTTCCTTAATAAAACAAGTATTTTTTCCAACGAAATGTCATCAAGCTAATAATTCACTATGACAGGGCTGCCTTCATCATCATTAAGATAGGTATATTTTAGGCTAGGAGGTAAAGGTTTCAAAGTCACTTGGGGGGAAGTCTTAGGACTTTCCCCATTATGAATAATACCTTCCTCAACCTCGCAAAGTTGCTCATACTCTGCTTCTTTTCTCTCATAATCCTAGGTCTTATCTAATCGGCCCTCCAACTGCTCATATATTGTATAGGTATCCTCATCATTCATTTGATACCCAACCTCTCTTTCCCTTTCCCCATAACAATCCTTACTCTCCATATCGTCTTCCTCAAAGCGACAGACCTGTTCAACCATAGGCTTCTTTAAAAGAGGGGAGATTTTGAAGACTACCTTCACTTGGGCTACTTCTACCGTTATGGTGTCATCATGGCAATTAATAACTGCCCGAAGTATTTTCAGAATGACTCTGCCCAAGATAAGTGGAGTATAAGGGTCCTCTTCCATTTCCATTACTACAAAATCATAAGGGACCACTAATTCTCCTACCTGAAAAGGTATATCGTCAAGCTCTCCACATGGCACTTTAATGCTCCTATCAGCCACTTGGATCATTTTCCTTGAAGATCTGAGGTTAAAGGGGAGCTTTTTGGCGATCGATAGAGTCATAAAACTAATCGAAGCCCCTAGATTGGCAAGCACCCCTTTAGGATCAAGGTTTCCTAACATTACAGGGAGGTTATAAGGACCGGGATCTCGCTCTTTAATAGGCATTTTCCCTTGTAGTATGGAGCTAACCTGATGGGGGAGATTGATTACCTCTTCCTCAAGCTTTTTCTTGTTGGACAATAAGTCCAAGAACTTAGCATACTTTGGCATCTGTGCCATAGCATCGAGGAATTTTCGTCTCCATCTTTTGTAAATGTTCAAGAAACTTCTTGAACTTATCATTAAGTTGCTTCTCAACTTTCCTATAAGGAAAAGGAAGCAAGTGTGCATATAAGTGTTCTAACCTCTTTCTCTCCTCAATCCTCTTCCTCCTCTCTTCCTCACTCTCTACTGGCTTCTCCCTGTCTTAACATTGACGCCCTCCCCACCATTTTCATTTTCAACTACTGAACCCTTACCTTGTTCCTCCTCTTTTCCATTTTTATGCACTCTCATCTCATCACTCACCCATACCAAAGGTGCATCAACTAGATATGAAGGACCATCATACTGAGTCCCTGATCTTAAGTGGATAGCTTTAGCAGTGTGTTGGTTTGGGTTCGAGTGCTGAGGTGGAGGTTGTGTAGAGGGGTTAGGTTGAGGGTGAGACGGGAATAGCGGTGGTGCAGGAGGATTACCCATTTGGGCATGTTGAGTTTAAAAAAACTTTTGTTGAGCTTGAAGTTGTTGCATTTATTGGATGAGAGTCTGATTAATCTAAGTTAGACTCTGGTTCTGTTGAGGAAGAGTTGTTACTTGGGAGGCTAAATGGTCATTGGTTGAGGTATGACCATATTGTGGTTGAGAAGCCACATGATGAGGTTGATTAGGTGGGAAAGGTAGGTTTGAACTATTTCTAGGTCCTTGGTTAAACCCTAGGGGTCTATACACATTAGGCCTAGGTACATTCCCATTAGATTGGTTTCTTTGGAAACCTTGGTTATTAAACCCACCTTGAGCATTTCTGTTGTATATCGGGTGGAAGGTTCCCTGGTTTTGGTTTGAGTTAAAGGGAGGCTTGTACGGTTGGTTCCGGAAAGGTTGCTGCCCATACCCGACTCCTTGGCCCTGTCCACTTTAGTTAAGGGCTACTACATGATCAGGGTTATACCCATAACCATCATAATTCATCACCTGCGGTTCTGGGTTACACCCTCCATAGTCAAATGCAGCTACGTGCTCGGAGTGTGAACCACCACAATAAGATGTATCATGGTTGGTACCCCCACATATGGCATATGCAAAGTGCTTTTCACGCATTGGAGGGGTGTTCGAACTACTGGCTAGGCTTAATTTAGACAAATTTTTTATCGATAACTGCTTTTATTTTGGCGCTAATATTGTCCAAGTTAGTTGTGTCTATCATCCCTCTAGGTAAACCCTGACTCCTAGTTCCTCCCCAGGCACTATTCTTAGCAACTTCCTCAATTTTGGCTTTTACTTAGGTTCAAGAAATTTTGGATAGTTGGCCACCTACTGCTGAGTCTAGGAGTGCTTTGGTGGAGTCATTAAGACCATCGTAAAAGAATGCGTTGAGATGGTTTTCCCCGTACTCATGGTGGGGCCATGCTCTAATCATTCTTTTAAATCTACTCCAGATAGCACTAAGGTTATCATCATCCTCTTGGGTGAATGACGCAATTTTCTTACACCAATCTTGCGTTCGAACTGTAGGATAGAACCTTTTTAGAAATGCGGTTTTTAGTTGAGCCCAATTAACAATTGAATTGGATTCTAAGAATTTGCACCAATCTTTGGAATCTCCTGCTAGACTCAAATGGAACAGGTGCATTCGCACATAATCTGAGCTATTAAGGCAAGAAGGGATAAGTCCATAAATGTCAGAAAATGCCTCTAAATGTTGAAGAGGACATTCATTCCTTAAGCCACTAAAGGGTGTTTCCTTAACCATTCTGGTGAACTGAGGGTGTATTTAGTATGGTGTAGTAGCAATAGGGAGCACTACACCTCCTTGGAACTCTTGTGACCCAAGAGTTCCAAATTGACCAAACAATTGATGTTCGTCGTCCATTAGGGATATGGTTGGATTTTGGACAGATTGTGAGGTGTGCTTTGAATGGCGTTGTCTACTCACACGTTGGATTTTAGGATTATAAGGGGTAATTAGCTGGTTTAACCTATGCGTGCTATGGGGCATGCAAATAGCAAAGTTAAAGATAACCACTAACAAAAAGAAAAACAATAACAGCAAACAGAAATGAAATGAAATAAAGTTATATCAACAAAAGAAAAGTCTAAATATTACGCCTTATCCCCGGCAACGGTGCCATTTTGATAACCGTCTTTTAGGTCGTTTTACTAAAAGATTAGTTATGCAAACAAAATTTATAACAACCTACGAACTATATGAGTATAGTGGAGTAGGGGGTCGATCCACAAGGACAAAGGATATCAAGACTTAAATTCTTAACACAACCTGACTATTTGGAGTTGGAAAACAACTAAAACTAATAACAAGAATATAGATGACGATAAATCACGAAGTAAATAAAATAGAGAAAAATGGGGAGAAGATAAGATTCACCTTAGGAATAAAGCTTTCAAATCCGAACATGAGAGGTTAGAGAAAATCTGATAACAACTAGCATGGACACCCAAGAATACGAGAGGAAGTTGGTGATTTCACAAATCACAACGAACGACCTATAATCGCCCTATGTCTCCAAAGGAGTGGCAGGACAAGATTCGCATCGGATTCCGAAACTACTTATTATCATCATTCCTATAACCCTAATTAATAAAGATCATAGATTTTCCTAGGGTTTCACCAATCAAAACCCCTAAAGAACTACTCACACATATTCATGCTCAATAACATAATTATATTCAATAAAACAAATGAAACAGACATGAAAGGAAATCAACGAGAACAAGACCAAGTCAGAAATTACGCTAATAAACTATAAACATAAAACTAAACATGAAATGAAATAAAGCTAATGAATTAAAAGAAAAGGAATAGATTAGAACTCACAAAAGCTTCAATGTATTATCCACGAACAGAATTTGAAAGACAAAATCTAGAACTCCGAGTACAAACGTTGAGAAAAATGAAAACCGAAAGCTAAAACTAAAAGAATTTGGAGGCTAAACAAAACTTAAAGTGCACAAAAATATAAAAACCTAGCTGCCCTTCCCCTCATCAGAGGAAGGGGTACTTATAACAAAACATGAAAAACCTACGAAAACCCTAAAATGCATATGGGTCGGCCCTAAAACGAAGTAGTTATTCCGGAGAAAACACTGTCATTCGACCGAATTCAAGTCCCATTCAGCCAAATATGACTCCATTCACCCGAATACATTTCCATTCGCCCATTCCAGAGGCTTCGAAGAATATATCTCTGTTCACCATTCGCCCAAATGTATGGTCTAATTCGGCCGAATGGAAGCTCATTCGCCCGAATGAGTTCCATTTGGTCTTCCCAGTGACCAAGGATTAATGCTCTGAAGTCTGCCTCTCATTCGACCGAATGTGTCTCAAATTCGGTCGAATCTGCACCATTCGGCTCAATGTGTCTCAGATTCGGTCGAATCTGAGACAATGCATTCCTCTTTTCACTTCTCTCATTTCTGAACTCTGTGGGATCTACATGAGTGGCTTGAAACATTTTCCCAAGCTAGGATAAGCATGTCAAAGGCTCAAATGCATCGCATTTCACTTCAAAATCATCAAAAGTACCTGAAATGAACTTAAGACAACTCGAAGACAAGATTAAGGTGAAATCAAGCATAATCTGCATAAAACCAATATAAAACTATGAGACTTGACACTAAAACGAGGTAGTAAATGTGCTCTAAAAAGAGCACATCAACCTACTATTATAAAATTAAGACCCTAGTGTTCAAAACACCCTACAGGGTATGACCTGTTATTATAAACGTATGATCTATTATTCTAAATAAAAAACGTAATGTTCAAAACGACATACCTACTATTATAAAAAACGTAATGTTCTGAATATAAAACATGTTTAGGTAATAAAATATATATTGTACTAACTTGATTATACTATTATTGTATGATTTATAATTGTTGTTCTTATACTTTTATTAAACCCCATTATTTTATAGGTATATTTAGAAAGTTTTGGTAAGTTGGCTAAGACTATTGCTACAAATGTCAACGAGATGTATACTTTGATTGACAAAGCTAGCACAATATTTGAAGAAACTTCAGTACAAGAAGTGATAAACATTTTAATTTAATATTTGGAACAAGTATACATCAAAGAAACCATCCATGACCGAGGATGGGGACAAGGGTCTAACGATTCTTAACCAAGACCAACATTTGTTTGATAAGCCAGTATTTATGGCAGAGCTCAATAAGGTTATGGGGAAAGCATGGAAAATTTAACACTTATTGTTATAAATGTATGATAGATTGTTCTTAATAATAAAATTATTATTCAAAACAACATACCTACTGTTTGACGAGCCATCATTTATGGCAGAGCTCAATGAGGTTATTGGGAAAGCATGGACAAATTGTAAATACAAGGACAAACTTAAAGATGCAATAATTCCAATTTCTTTTACTCCCACTAGTTGTAATATCTTCACTATACACAACCATCCTAACCTTTGCCCTCATCCCCCTATTTACCACCATCCCCACCATTTCCACCATCCCCCCCCCCCCCCCCCCCCCCCATTGCCACCATCTAAACCATTACCGCGCCCTCTTCAAACCAATCCCCACCATTGCCCCCCCCCCCCCCTATCACATTCATTGGCCCCAAAAGCATCCCCAACATTGCCATCTCCCCCCCCCCCAACATTGCCCTCATCCCCCCCTTCACCACCATCATTACCATTGCCCTAAAATCCACCATCCCACCCATTGCCTAAGCCCCCAAAGAAGGATGTCTACATTTTCATCCTTAAAACCTCCTAAAAGAAGATCAATAATTGGAGGAGCATATACATCAATTGACTCAATCAATTGTGAAAGACATTGCAAAGGATGGGTAAGTTATTACATTTATATATTGCGTATTTATATTATTTGATTGTCAATTCTAAATCATTTATTCTAATTCAGTTTGGGTGAAGAAGAGCCTCCACAAAAGCATGTGAAAAGATGCCTATTGAACCTTCTTATGTACTTGCGCTCCCCATTCATGGTTAAGCATCAAAAAGTGTCCAAAAAATTAGATACTTCTCAAAGAAGGGTAGTAGAATATGCCTTCTCTAATGGACGCAAAAAGTAATGTTCTAAATTTTATCTTTAATGTTCTAAAAATAAATGGTATTGTTCTATTGATTGTTCTTTATTTTGAACGTAGACTACCTATTGTTCTATATTCTACATCTTATGTTCTAAAAATGTATGATTAATGTTCTATATTATAAAAATATACTAATGTTCTAAACGTTATGATATATTGTTCTCAACTATAAAATTGAAGGTTCTAAGTATAACATATATGGTTCTAAATTTTATTTAACTATTATGAAATTTAAGGTTCTAAGTATAACATATACGATGCTGAAATCTAATTATAGTGTTTAAAAATAAATTCGTATTGTTCTAACTTTCATACTGTTTTTTAATTTTTGCATGGATGAAGTGAGGATTTATATAATGATGAATTGATTTCATCAATAGGGACGACATATTATCCCTTACAAAAAACAACTATATTACGAACATTATAGTTGACTCATGGGCACATATTCTTAATGTTATGAATAGAAGAAGAAGCCCATAAGCGAAGAATAGATTCTTTTGCTCAAGTGAACTATGGGTAAATTTCTAAACATCGTTATATCAATATATTTTCAAATGTATTTCTATACTAATATATAATATATACATTTTCCACAACAGATAATTCTTTGCAATAATACATACTTTAAAGAGAATGACTCATTTGAAGACAGATACATGGCCTTTAGATTTAGAATGGAGGATGAAATGAGGCACTACTAAATAAGTTCATTTGAGAAAGTTCAATTGGTATGTAATTGAATAGTTTCAACGATTTTTTTTTTAATGACAAATATGATATAAATGTTCTCTTATTGTAATAAATAATAAATCTAATGTTCTAATTTATATTTCAGGTGTTCTTCCTAGTGTATGCCTATGAGCACTATTACTTATTCTTCTTTAATTTTTTAAGTAAATCAGTTAAGGTGATTGACAATAGATTTCTTGAGAAAGGTATGACGTTTATATCTAAATACAAACACTTTTCCAAGACAATGGTAATTTTCTATAAAATATTTAATGTTCTTAATTGCTAATAACTGTTATAAGTTAATAATAGTATTGTCCTATACCTAATGTCTCGTATTACACTTATATACTTATAATAACTATTCTCTATTATTTTAATTGACATTATACAGTTAAAGGCCTTCGCTAGATTTTTTAAGGATAAAAAGATAGGTGATGGTGCTCTAATATCTACATTTAAGGGCTCAATAAAGAGGATGAAATGGAGGGACAACACCAATGTAAATGATTGTGGTGTCTAGATCATGAAGCATATGGAATCATACCAAGGCCAGAGCGATGAGTAATTAGATATTGGATTCCAACCCAATGATGTAAGTTATTTTTTCATATATAATTTTAGTTATAATGACATACTTTATAATATATCAATTTATATTCTTAGTTATTATATTTATAGGATGAAGCGTTGAAGAAATTACGAATTGAGTATTGTGCTAGAGTATTAAGCAACAACAAAAACAAGCTCAAGGATGAAGTAATTACAAAAGCAAAGGAATGGGCGAAGGAGCAGCTCAAGCAAAATTAGCCACATGTCAAGTACTAATATATCATTCTAAACAATTATGTCAATTATAAATATAATAACAATTACAATTATTGTTTTAAATTACATATTGTGCTATATTCTAAATCTAATTTTATCATCAACACTACTAATGTTCTATAAATATGAAAACAATTAATCGAAACTATTATCATATTGTTCGAAACTAAAATTTTTGGTCTACTCTATTAAACTACTGTTCTAAAATATTATTCTGATTTAATTAATTCTTGTTATAATCTATTAACCTATTTTTTGAAACTATTAACCTATTGTTTGAAAGTATGAACTTATTGTTTGAAATTACTTCTCTAATCTACTAAATTCTTGTTCTACTATATTAACCAATTGTTCAAAACTTTAGTTCTCAGTTACCTAATTCTTGTTATAATCAATGAATCTATTGTTCGAAACTATTACTATTAACCTATTGTTTGAAAATATAACTTATTGTTCGAAACTATTATTCTAATCTATTAAATTCTTATTCTAATATATTGACTTATTGTTCGAAACTATTAACCTAGTATTTGAAACTAAAATTTATTGTTCGAAACTATTAACCTAGTGTTCGAAACTGTTGTTCTGATTTATTAAACTATTGTTCAAAAATTTTAACCTATTGTTCAAAACTATAAACTTATTGTTAGAAACTATTTGTCTGATCTACTAAATTATTGTTCTACTTTATTAACTTAATGTTCGAATCTATTATTCTGATTTACTAAATTCTTGTTATAATTTGTTCACCTATTGTTCGAAACTATTAACCTATTGTTCAAAACTTTATCCTATTGTTCGAAACTATAACCTATTGTTCAAAACTATAACCTATTGTTCAAACTATTATTCTGATCTATTAACCTATTGTTCGAAACTATTATTCTGACCTATTAAATTCTAGGTCGAAAATATTAACTTGTTGTTCGAAACTATTAACTTATTATTTGAAACTATTAACTTATTGTTCGAAACTATCAACTTATTGTTCAAAACTGTTCGTCTGATTTATTAAACTATTGTTCGAAACTATTAAATTTTTGCTCGAAAATATTAAAGAATTGTTCGACACTATTAAACTATTGTTCATAACTATTAAACTATTTTCAATACTACTAAATTATTGTTTGAAATTGTTGACATATTATTCGAAACTATTAAACTATTGTTTGAAATTATTATTATTCTACTAATCTAGAAATTAGATTCTTATACTAATGTTCTACAAATATATACTAGTGTTTTATAAATATAGAATTCTATAGTTAAAATTCTAAACTAAACAATTGTTCTATATTCTAATACTAATGTCTTATAAATGAATATTACTATTCTAAACTTTATACTAATGTGTTCTACAAACTCTATTTTGATGTTCTAAAAATCTTCAAGTATATTCGAAGTTCTGATCTAAAAATGAATATTTGTATAACTATTTTTCTAATCTATTACAAAAATGTTTTAAGCTTCTTTTTAAATTATACAAGCTTGTCTAGATAGTTTCGGATATCATGATATCCAAGTTCACCATACCCTCTACATAACATTTTCTTCTTTTGGGATTGCTCCAGTGCTTTATCCATTTCACCTTTAAATCTTTTCAAACATCCAGCGTCGCATTGCTCCTTACTAGTATGGATTCTAGAGCCCTTATTTTTGAAATTTTTGGATAACTTGTTCATTTGTATGAACATTATAACTTGCATTCATAATATGTTCTTCCAATCTTGACTTAAAGACTTGAAGATACATAACAAGATCAATTAAGTTTTCTTCATTTCCTTTCGCCAAACTCATGCAATTATGAATCTCAGACCATAACTCACTCAACAAACCCTTCCTATCAACCCCAAATGAACAACTACCCATCTCTTTCCCATCAAGATCAAACATTAATTTTCGCATTGCCATGGTAGTCCACCTATTAACAACATATTGTTCAGGAATACTTCCAATGTTTTTTGCCTTCCATAACCATATCATATGTCTACGTGGAATTCCTTGTCAACAAAACAGCTTGCAAGAGCAATTTGTTTCATAACTGTTAAGATTCATAAGAACTTCATAACTTCTTCTCCTATTACCTTCACTCACTTTTACAACCTACAACCCATCTTCTTTCTTCAACTCTTCCACCCCACATTCATAGAAAGCACTATACACTTCATCCTGAAAATCATAACATTATATTAATTATATAAAAATTGTTATATATATCATGCCTATTGTACTGTACTATGATTATATTGTTCTAATATATACTATAGGTTTATCAATATGAACTACATACCTGATAATCTGATAAGTAGTATCAAATGATATCATATCCCCAAAGGGTCCATATTTCTTCCTGCAAATCGGATCAGCCCATAATGCTCTACATAAACAATCATCATCATCTATTTGATAGTCAAAGAAGAAAGCCGACCACATCAACTTCTTTCTCTTGAAATTATCTACAAATATTTGGGCATCTAACCCTTGAATATATGCCTTTATATCCCTATGAAAATTTTTGAAATCACACTTAGAGGCACCAACATTCTCATAACCTCCAACATATTCTTTCATCATTCTATAATTTTTAATAAGACCCACATTTACCTGAAAAACATAAAGAAAATATCATGAAAACAAAGCAACACAAAAGGAAACTTTTTATTCTATTACAATGACTTACAATAAAATATACCTTGGAATTATCAACAATCATCTTTCTGTGAAAGACGTTCAAATTTCTTCTTGATTTTTGAAAATGTTGAAACATGGAAGAAATGAGTGGATGAGAATGACCCTCTTTGAAATTTGTAATAACATAAGTACCATCATCACAAACCTTCATTACAATTTGTGCCTTGCATCCAACACGAGTCACCATTCTTCTAATGATTGAGACAACATTTATAGCTTTGTTAAGTATTCCCTTATCTTGCACATCAAACTTTAGTTTACACCTATATCGAGCTTTATTACACACGAGATATTGGAAATTAATTATATCATTCTTTTTTCTTTTCATAGTAGATTTCATAGTGTTAAACCCAACTTTATTTGCATATGACTTATAAAATGAAATAACTTTCTCAACACTTGAGAATTTCATTCCAACATATGGTTTTACATCACTAAAACAACATGGTATCACTTCAAGAGCAATACTCTCATTTGAATTAGAAACACTACATTCCTCGTTGATGCTCATGGCTACAAAGAATAGAATAATGTTTAAGAATGTTAAAATTTCCGAAATTTATTTAATAAAAGTAATAAAACTAAAACAATGTAATATATACAAGTATAACCCCTGATATAAATCATGTTCTATATAATATAAAAAGTGTTCTAATTAACTATAAATGTTGTTCTAAAAAACTAAAGTGTTCTACAAACTCTATACTGATATTCTAAAAATCACTAAAGTATTCTAGTTCTAATGTTCTGAAAATCATATTCTTATACTAAAGTTTTACAAATCTATACTAGTGTTCTATAAATATAATTGGTCTATAGTTAAAAACTTGAAAAAAGAAAGTCTCACTCAAAGAAAGTCTCACTCCAAGAGTAACTCATTTCCATTTCATTTCGAGTTAACTGCATGGGATCAACATACATGCCACAAATGAATGGGGCAGTGGAGGCGACAAATAAGAACATCAAGACAATTGTCCTAAACTAAACCATTATTTTATTTTATAATACTAATGTTCTAAAAATTTATATTAATGTTCTAAAATTTATTCTATAATTAATGTTTTATAAATACTAATGTTCTAAACTTTATTCTAATACTAATGTTCTAAACTGGA
The DNA here is from genome assembly GCA_026401315.1 of Dysphania ambrosioides. Lineage (NCBI taxonomy): Eukaryota > Viridiplantae > Streptophyta > Magnoliopsida > Caryophyllales > Amaranthaceae > Dysphania > Dysphania ambrosioides. The sequence continues at coordinate 24,965,659 of CM048661.1, read as the reverse complement.
TTCTAATACTAATGTCTTAAAAATTTATGTACTATTCTAAACTCTATACTAATGTTCTAAAAATATACAAGTATGTTTGAAGGACCTATTGTACTTTATTCTAATTATAATATTCTAAAAATAATATTCTTATACTAAAGTTCTACATATCTATTTTCGTATAACCTATTGTGCTTATACTAATGTTCAAAACTCTATAATAATTTCGTATTATGCATATTGTCTCAAAGTATAATTCTAATATTTTAAAAAATGTATACTATTGTTCTTAGTGAGCTATATTAATGCTTTAAAAATATATATACTATTGTACTTAGCTATCTATACTAATGTTCTAAATCATAAATCTATTGTTCTAATGTGATTCTCGTTTTGATCTATATGTTCCTTATTGTCTCAAAGTATAATTCTAATGCTCTAAAAATGTTTACTATTTTTCTTAGTGAGCTATATTAATGCTCTAAAAATATATACTATTGTACTTAGCTATCTATACTAATGATCTAAATTAGAAATCTATTGTTCTAGATCGATTCTCGTTTTGATCTATACGTTGAAGATGAATTTTCTGTTCTTTCAGGTTTAGCAATATAGTATACTTATTGTTATATATTTCTACATCTAATGTTCTAAATATCTACATTAATGTTCTATATATAATTCTTAAATTTCCATTAATATAGATTCTATTATATTGTTTTAAAAAATGTATACTATTGTTCTTAGCTATATATATTAATGTTCTAAAAATCTATATATATGCTCATGTAGTACCCGCTGTCTATGTACTCTAAATCTAATGTTCTAAATACTATTTTATCGGTAAATAATATATGCATAATGTAAATTATTTCGATCATAATGTGTGCATACGGTCTTTTCAATCATAATATGTAAATACGAATAAATATAAAGCAAACACACATAATTTGCTATATTAGACAAATCAAAATATACTGATTCAACAAATTTACTAATACTCAAATTTGCTATCAAATTTACTAATAATCAAATTCAATCGTAAGCAAACACGCATAATATATTGGTAACTTGATGTATTAAAACTATCCAAAAACTCATAATCATGCATTTTACTAATAATCAAATTAAACATAATCCATACGGTATTCTATATGTATTAGAACATTGAATAAATTACGAAAAAAAATTGTTAAATCATTACTTTATTTTTTAATCCCAAAACAACAAAGATATCTTTTGAAACTGAAATATAGCAAAAGAAGCATTCGAATTTTCTTATTTGAATGTATAGGAAAATAAAGAATAGGAAAACTATTGATTTTTAGGGAATATAAATGGACATCTAGAAATCTACCTAATAATCATGGAAAAAAGAAACTTCCTTAAATACCAAATTTGACTTTATTATAATTATAACGTTGCTATAATGTAGATTAAATCACAGCCATCTAAATACACTAGATTAATGGTATTAGATAAGTTCTTATATAAGAAAGTTTCTTATATAAATAAAGGATTCTCACATGATCCTATATATATATATATAGACACACACACACACACACACACACACACACACACACACACACACACACACACACACACACACACACACACACACACACACACACACACACACACACACACACATATATATATATATACATATATATATATATGTACATATATGTATACATATATATATATATATATATATATATATATATATTTATATATATATGTGTGTGTGTGTGTATATGTATATACACACACATACACATGCATATATTTACACACACACACACACAGATATATATATATATATATATATATATATATATATATATATATATATATATATGTGTATATGTATATGTATATATATAAAGCTAATTCGATGCCAAAGCTTATTATCCTTACTTCTTTGTTGTGCACTTGCCATTTTTACCATTTAAAACAAATAAAAAAAGAGATAATTTAAAGTAAAAAGTTGAAATATGAGAATATATATCATATCAAATATACATAAATAGAAAATACATCTTGAAATTCGTAAATATCTCACTACAAAAATTGAAAAACTTGACCACAACTTGATATTTCATGTTCCTCTAATAATACCAATTGGATTTTAAGACAATATATCATATTCTCTTCAAGTACAATATTTTCAAAAATTTTGAAAGAGTTTCTAATAATAGGCCTTATTTATAGACTTAAAAATAGGTTGAAGTTTCTAATTAATTTTTTTTAAATATATTTTCAATACGATAATTATTTAAATGATAGGATTTAAATATCGGAAAATAATTTTATATATGCTATATATACTTAAACTTTTATTTAAATATATCATACACATACATGTACGTACATACGTCTTTAACACTATTTTAATATAAACTAATTAAGATAATATGTAGCCATGTATACACACATATATATATTAATCGAGACCCTATATAATATTAATAACATGTCCAAAATATATTCATAAATGTTGACATATATTTCACTACAACTAAATATAAGCCTTTCTAAATAAAACCATAAACATTATTTTAGATCAAATCTATGCAATTAAAAAACTATATATAAACATATATATATATGTGTGTGTCTATATATATATATATATATATATATATATATATATATATATATATATATATATATATATATATATTCGATGACACAGCTTATTATCCTTGCTTTTTCGTTGTGCACTTGCCATTTTTACCCTTTAAAACAAATAAAAAAGGCATCATTTAAAGTAAAGAATTTAAAATAAGAGAATGTATATAATATCAAATATACATAAATAGAAAATATGCCTTGAAATTCGTACATAACTCACTACAAAACTTGAAAAAATGACCAAAACTTGATATTTCAAGTTCCTCTAATAATGCCAATTGAATTTTAAGATAATATATCATGTTCTCATCAAGTACAATATTTTCAAAAATTTTGGCATAGTCTCCTTTATATTATTGACTATTTCCATTTTAAAAATTGATTTCAAGCTTATTTGCCATAACAAATTAGTGACAAACAACTAAATAATATAATGCCATACCACGTTAACCTTGTGGTAAATGCCGCACAAACAGTCCCATCCTCTAATTTTAAACTATCATTCATAGAAACCAACATATTAGATGGTATAGTATTAGATGGTAAATCCTTCTCACATTTTAATATAATCCAATAAGAGAGAAGATGAATATAAATAATACCGAAGGATTTACGACATCCAAGACTGATTGTGTAGCATCAAGTAGTATTTCTGAAGCATCCCCACTATGAATTTTTCCTAAAACTTTAGCAAATTATCCCATTATAGTTTTAAACATGAACTTAATCTCCTAAAGTTGGGATTTTAGCATTTCATTTTCCTTTGACACTTCTTCCATCCTTATATTTGAGACTACTTAATCTGGCCTCTTTCGAATGTGTCCAAACCTTTCCTTTCTCAATACACTTTGAGGAAAAAAAGACACAAAAGATTCAACATAGTAAGTCACAAACCTTATGTAATTTAAAAAAAAATATATGATAGTGACACCATGCACAATAAAACTCAACACTTAAAATAGCATATGAAAAAAAATATGCAAAAAAACCAATATTTTTACTTACTTTTTGAAACAGGGGAATTAACTAAACGATACCTTTAACAAACTAAATAATTACTAAACTCCCAAAAAGGGGAAATATACTTCTAACACAATCTAGATCAAGTGACGCAAGCAATAGATTCCATCTCATTGAAACCATTACTTTAAATTAATCTTGAAAATAAGCTTTTTGCTATCTTAGTACTATAAGGATTCTAACCTTCCCTTGCTCTCAAAATCACTTTATTTACTCTTTGTGATACTAGTTTTTTATACCTCTATTAGGATATCTTGTCATTCGGACATAATATAAAATGTCAAGACATTAGTCTATATGAGGCTTTACACTAGTGTACAATCCCTAACATGAGGTTGCTCACTCTATTTATTAAACTTGTAAAGAAAACAACCCTTGTATCCCATAGTCATTTATCAAGCTGAGAAAGTAAAAATTAAACTTGGCTTGTTCATTTGGCATCATAATCATGGATTTTCGTTTATAGCAAGTGAACTTTCTCACATGAAAGACCATAAATGCAACTAAAGTAATATTAGAAACTAAAACAACGGATATATCTAAACAAAATTTTAGCCAGCTTATCATCTTTCTCTAATGGATAATTGACTAGTTTTCTAATTAAGACACCATTAGACAAATATTTGCTAAAATAAGATAATGAAGTTTGACAGACTTGTGAATCTTTTGATCATTAGCAATAATGTTGAATATGACCCCCCATATTTAATATTGAGGAGGTCAATATAATACTTTCGAGAGTTATGCTTCAGTTAGATAGCTTGGTCGTTAACCTTTCTCATAATGTTACACCAATATTTAATTCAGCCTACGAATAATAAAATATATGGCAAGCATTCACAAAATAATGTTTAGAAATTGAAGAATTCACGAAATAAGGTTTGGGAATTGAAGAATTTAGAAAGTTTTGGCCAGGGAAGAATTCACAAATGAAGTGGCAGCATATGAACCAAGAGATTTATGGGGGCAACATAGTTGTGTAGTACCTTAAAAACATGGTATTTCAAAAAAAGATTGCCTTTTGGAATCTTAAGTTAAGAGATATGTCTCTCCCAATTTACAGATGCCTCAAAATATACCTGAACTCTATAAAGAAATAATTGGTTGTCCATTTTGAGTGTATCCGCTTGTATGTTGTGATTTTGCGTGCTAACTCGAGTGGTCATTTAACCATATTGGATTTGTATGCCTCATGTTAGGTCATTTCCTAACTTTCTCATCTTTTCAGGCATTTACATGAACAACGATATTCTTACCTTCCAAAAAACCGCAACACTTGATGGTTCCATATTTTTTAAAAAATAATTTACAAAAATACTATATAAGTGTTGCAGCGGTTTTCTAGAAATCGCATCACTTGTAGTTGCTGACAAAAAATCGAGCACTTGCATATATCCCAAGTGCTTTGTCAATAATGCAACATTTAGGCATAGAAAATCGCAACATGTAAATATTTCTGTACTAGTGGGGATGAGTTTTTTTTGGAGCATGCTATAGCACGTGACTTGCACATGGTAACAATTCACAATTCTCGATGCTTTTAGTTGCCGAGAAATTCCTCTACACAAAAAAAGTCGAGAAAACAAGGGGTCAAATTTTATCCGCAACTCTTTCACCAAAGCATCGAGGACAAGGCCTCGAAAAAAGAAGGGATTTGTTGTAGTGAATAATGCTACTCCACGAAATGATGCATAAAGAGGTGAAAGTGCATGATTGTCAAATCCAAAATCATCAAGAGTCTTGCATAGTCCTCTGAAATTTCTTTAAATGATTCAGACGGTTCAATATAAGATTGAATCCTCCAAAATATGCATTCAGGGTTACTTTCGGCAAACTGATAGTGTAGGTCATCAGTTCTCAAGACATCGAGGTTGACCCTAGTAAAATCAAAGCTATCCTAGATATGGCACTAGCTTAGAGTGAAAAGGAGATCTGTGGCTTCTTGGGCCACCTCTAGTTCATCACTAGATTCATATCTAAACTGACAATGATATTTAAGCTAGTTTTCCCAAAGCTGAAAAAGGATACTCCTATGAATTGGGATAAAAACAACCATAAAGATTTTGATCAAATCAAGAGCTATCTCTAAAAATGCTCGTGCTTACTCTAGCATCGCCGAGAATTCCTCTTTTTCTTTACCTCATAGTCATTGGCTTAGTAGTCGGGGTTGTGCTTGTTCAAGAGGTACAAGAAAAGGAAAATGCAATATATTACATTAGCAAAAAGCTCCTCAAATATGAAACCAGACACACATACCTTGAGAGACTCAGTGTTACATTATTCTTGTCCACCAATAAGCTCAGGCACTATATGCTCTTGGACATGGAACATATCATGTCGAAAATGGATCCTCTCAAGTATTTATTTGAGAAGCCCGCTCTCAATGGGTGCCTTTCAAGATAGCTAGTTTTTCTAGTTGAATTCGATCTCAAATATGTCCCATAAAAGGCAATCAAAGGATCCGTAATCTCATATTTTTTTGCTAAATCACCAACATAAGATTTCGAGGAAACTATAACCTCCCACACAAAGATCTCCTTGTAACGAAAAACTATACCTAGTTGTTATACTTTGCAAGTACCCCGACTAGAAGGGATGTGGTGCATGGATAGTCTTGATATCTCCAAAAGAAGAGCACCCTTCCAAATCACTCAAGCTAGACTTTGGGGCCACCAATAATGTCGCTAAGTATGAAGCATTCATTTTGGTTCTATAGGAAGCAATATCCTTAGACATTCAGAAGCTTTGAGTTTATGGTGATTTCTCCTTAATGATCAACAAAATATTCGGGAAATGAAAAGTTCATAGTGAAAGTCTTATTTCTTACTAGACATATCTCGAATAATTGACCAAGTAGATCGTAGAAATTTGATTTACTAATCTTACCAGAGATAAGAATTAATTCGCTGATGAACTGACTTGATTAGCCTTTTCCATCAAATCAGATCGGAATGCCCCTTGTCATAGAGAGGAGGTTATGGATTCATGATCTAGGGGTCGTCCCCTCATATATTCGCTAGAAGGTTAAGCTACCGTTCAAAGGTACTTCCATATTAATTGACGCCTGAACCGTTAAAGTGTAAATCACATACAAACCATTCAACCACATTGAGCAATATGAGATTACGGATAATGCTCGAACTTGGCAGTAGCTTGCCTTTCATTCTTTGCCCTATTGTTCACACTATGATAAAGAACCAAGGGTACTTAAATTAATAGTGAGATGCATTAATGGAGTACAAAAACTAATGATGTAGAGTACCAATCAAACACTTGCCATGCCCCTCATATCAGTGACCCATGTCTGAGGATCTTACATAGACTATTTGGGTACACCATTTTTTGATAAGAAGGATTTGGGTAAGACAGCTAGGGATGAGATTGAGCTGCTATGGATGGAAGTGTTTAAGAATAAGGGATTGGGAAGTATGCTTAACTTCAAGCATCAATTTCTAGCCCGATGTGTTCAACACAAGAAGGATGCGCTCACTAGAGACATCCACATGGGGGGATATGGAAACCATTATAGCACATGCTCTTAGTTTTGCAAAGCAGTGCAAGATTCTAACTCCTATCAATGTAATGATATTTACATTGACATTGATGCAATGAAGAGGTTGGATTTCATCCAATTTACACCTAACCCCGAGAGGTACCTCTTCCTCTTTTTTTAATCTTGAAGAGGAATTTAATAAGCTAAATATGATGATGTAGGGCTAAGTTTAAGTTTAAAGGGGTAGTATGATTCAACAGAATTAAATATATGACTACCAAGTCCAACTTGGGGACTTTATACCATACGTTAACTACCCCTCGATCCACCTCAGCTCAGTCCTATCCCTTCTTGGTTCAGGGATGGAAACCCTATATTCCCATATTAGACAGGTCCTATCGTCCCTAGTGTCACTCCCCCTTCTGATTATACTAAGATGGGGAGTGATTATCAAGGCGATCTCGCCGACCCATATGACGGACCGGGTTGGCCCCTAAGGAATATAGAATGGTGGGATGGCCCAGGAGGTATGCCATCCTTTGGGAACTAGTCTAATTAGTTGTGGTATGACTGGTCGTCCTACATAGATGCATCGCGTCCTGATGTTGACCCAACCTATAACTTCTCCTCCCATAATGATGAGGAGAGGCATAAGAAGGGCAAAGGCCCCAGTACCAGCTAGTCTTACCGAGATTGATTGGTCCTCCCCTTTGTTTCTTTGTTTTCACTTCGAGGATTGTGTTTTACTTAAGCTTCCTCCACGTTTGTTCCAAAACGGTCAGGCTCTAGCTTCCTTCATTCCTCAATCTCTTTAGAATCCATGTATAGTTTTCTTTTCTTTGTTTTTGTATGTTTTTAGCTAGAGTAGGAACTATTATTCTCATGTTTCTCTTATTTTACTAGTCATTGTTTGTTCATGAGTATTACCAAAAATGCAGAGCAAGAGGCTAAGGTATAATATTTCCTAGTCCCCTTTTTATTCCTTTTTTTTCTTTTTTTTTCTTTCTTTTTAGTTTATGGAAGTTGATTGTTTGAGGAAATATGGTACTTTATTAATTAGGCATTTAGCATGTTTTTGAGGATTGGTTCACTAGAAATCATTAGTTTTGATAACCATGGTTAGTTGTTTGTGTTGAATTACATAGATAACCTTTCCTATATCATACTCCCGTGCATGCTTCTTCCTGTTTTTCTTCCCCTTTGTTTTCCTTTTATAAAATCTGAAAGTCCAAAAAGATTTGGAGTTTTATTTGCAAGATAAGTAGCTTATTTTCTTTTGATTTGTTTTGCATTAAGTTGGGCATGAATAGAACACTCATCTTTTTGAATGTTTTCCTTACTAAACCTTAATAACTTACATGGTTTAAAAATTGCATTTAAAAGAGTTTAGGATGGACTTTTGTTGAGGTAAATGGAACTATTGTGATTATGACCCTTTGCTAAGCATCCCACCTCTTTCCTAGTTGAGTGATATCCTTAGAATGGGTATATTGAAAACCCATGTTGAGGAAATCGTTTGAAGCCTTCAACATTTGCATTGAGTAGTAATGATCCTTAATTTGTCATACTTTGATCAAGAACTTGTCCTATACTTTCTCGAGACTACAACCAAATTTCTTAAGAAAAGACAAAGGAACTCTTAAACCCTATTTCTTTTTCTTATCCATAAATATTTCCCTATTTCTTGTACATTCTATCTTCTTTATAAATTATTACCTTCATATTTCTCCAAAATTAGCCAATTGATAGCCATTGAACCAATATGTAACTTTACCATTATATTTGATGGGATTTCTTTGGCAAGGAAGTAGTATGGATGAATTGTTGGTGATATAGGAGTTATGAAATTTAAAGGGGATGCAATTGTTTCTTTTAGAATAACACCTCTTAAGAGCTATTCATCTTTTGTAGACTCTTTTAGTAATAAAAAAAAACAAAAAAGAGAAAAAATCATAAAAACAAAAAAAAATCAAATAAAGTTGTATAGAAAAAAAATAAAAAAAGGGAAGAAATAAAGAAAAGAAGAAATGAGATGAGAAGGATTTGTGGGTTTATTAAGAATCTAAGAACGAAAAACTCAAATATGTTCTTTAACAAGCTTGAGGGAGGAGACTAGTTAGTATTTCATTGAATATGAAGGCTTAAGGCCTTAAAATAAGGTGAAGGTCAAGATCGTGAAAATTCCATTGTTTATGAAGCTAAGCCTCACACCATTACCCAAGTCTTTCCTTATTTTGTTCTAGTCCTTCCCTTATTTCACCTATATTGTATTCCGAAGTCCTTTTGACTATAGGAAGTTGAGTTATTGTCGTTGTAGGGAGGTTAAGGGAAAGTATATTAAGCGAGCATGGCAATTAAGATGTCGAGTCATATGTCATTACCCATATTATTTGTTCAACTCCCTCAAGGAGTGATGCGAAGATATTTCTTTAAGGAGGGAAATGAGGCTTGGGAAAAGTTTGTTGTGTTTCTATTTTAGTGCATGAAAGCCTTAATTTCTTATTCTTTCATTGTTATCATATATTCTTTCTTATGCATTCTTTAACATGTTTTCTTACTGTTTAGAAAGTTGAATATCCATCATGATGGTGTCCCATGAATGCTCATTAGTTGCATTTATTCTATAGTTTTATTATTCGTTATTCGTGAATATAATAGTATGTCTAGTATATTTAATATTGTGATGTTTTCTAGTATTAGGCATGAGTAGTTAGATTAGTTAGAGGATGGGGTGACAACTCAATCTCTCGCATGGATGATGTTTATAGTTTGGAGTTGGTTTCTTGATGAATAATGTGTGATTTGATGTCAGGTTTTTGTTAGAGCCTAGATTGGCCATATAGGTTGCTTCCATTTGCGTTCATAGGTCATAGACATTGAGAAATGCTGATTTAGGTAGAAACCTGTTATTAAATTTTGTTGACTTTTAAGCTATTGGTTGTTATTTTGAATCTATTGTGTTGCTTGGATGCTTTAGAATACAATTAGGCGAGAAATCTCAATTGTAATGCTTGCTTCCTTAAAGATGACCGAGAGGTTGGTTCCTAGTTGAGTCTCCTTCCCTATAGACTGTTTTGGATTCAATGCATAGATCGGTAGTGAGCCTTTGAGCCTCACATTATCTCATTTAATCCAATTTGAAGCTTTACCATGTTTATGTTGAGAATCGGTGTTGAATCCTGCACCCCTAGTGCTTTTATTCTATAGAACAAACTCCTTGGAACCTCGCATTATCTCTTAGTTAGATTTATACCCTTATCTTACCTTAGTTTGAGCTAGTGTGTAGTTAAATTACTAGAGTTCGATTGCTATTAGAAGCCTTTCCATGTGGATTTAATCCTTACTTTCCCATTACTTATAATAGGTTAAGTCAAGGTTTTGGTTATAGCAAGTGTCGTAACGGTCGATATATGAACCTATCACATTCACCTTTCATTCTTTGGATCTAATGATTTTCATTCACTCAAGAGCCTTAGATTGGATTCTTTTTTGTGATGATTATGGAAGATGAAAATCTCTTCCACTCTTCCACGTGAACTTTTATTTCAATTTTAAACAACTTTTTGCCTTAATACCTAAGATACATCACCCCTTAGTAGAAAAATGTCTATTTGTTGCGCTTTTTTAGCTTTAAATGCTGCGGTTATTGATACGAAGCACATATAGGAAAAGCACATGGAAAAACAACAAATGCTACGAGTTTTAGAAAAATCGCAGCAAATATATCTATTAATTGATGTGGTTTTACCAAATAACCGCATCATATATTTATAAAAAAAATAAAATTAGCATTATTTGATGCGGTTTATTGGAAAAATCGCAGCACATAATAGATATATTTGCTGCGGTTTTTCTAATAACCGCATCATTTAATTGATTTTCTATTTTTTTTTTATTCTGAAATTTATATGTGATGCGGTTTTCTAATATAACCGCATCACATATAAACTAATTGCTGCGGTTTTTCCGAAAAATCGCAGCAATTGAAGGTTTCCAGAACAAAAAAAATATTCATGGATATATTTACATTTTATTATACAAAAGTATATTATTAATAACTAATATCTCTCAAAAGTATTATATTTTCAAATCTAATTGTTATATACTATTACAACACAACACATTTAATCAATAACATAATAGTGAAGCATATAAATCCAAAATTCTATTATGACCACTCATTTTGGCACGCAAAATTGCGATCTATAATATTTTACACTCAAAATAAACAAAAAATTCATTCTTCATAGATTTTGGGTGCTATTCTGAGGTTTCGGAAAGTTCGGAGAGGAATATCTCTAGCCCGATAGTCTGAATGGTGTATTTTTTTTAAACCCCCTATTTTTAGAGGTACTACACAACTATATTACCCTTTAGCGGCCTCAGGGACGTATTATTTGAGATATTGAAAAAAAAACTTTGAGAAGCCATAAAATTGGCTACGGGACTCCCAATGGGACTTATAATATGTCTAACTTGTTTAATTTTTTGAGATCTTCAAGGGGCAAATCACCCTATGAGGGATTTGATCACTTATTTTCTCCATAAAAGGCCTCTAACACCCTATAATCCATGAAATTCGATTTTTAAGGGTTATTCCTTCATAAACACAACATATAACATGCAGATCTGAACATATAAGAGTTTTTCATCTTTACATTTATATATTAACAAATTATGAAAAAAAAATTTAAAAAAATATATACTAGGGTTCAAGGCATATACAAATTGTTAGATTTTGAACTTTAGTGTATGTAGACTTTTTCAAAATGAGAGAGACAAAACGCTTTACTACGCCAAATTCATGGAGGCATGAGTGGGAGAGAGGAGTAGGTTTCAACTTGCGCGAGGAAGAAAGTTAGGTAGTGGGTGTTATAAGTTTAGGGCTAGAGACGAAAAAGGGGATGTTAAGTTATGGGGTTAGGGCTAGCTAGAGAAGGCGAAGGTTAGTAGAGTAAGGTTTTTTGTGCGTTGAAGTGTTCGGAGTCTGGGGAAGCCTTTACGTGTTTTGAAATGGCCTGGAAAAGAAAAGGATGGGTTTATATATTAATGAGCAAATGTTGCGGTTATTTAAAAAACCGCAGCACTTGTTCATTAATATATTAATATTTTCCAGGCCATAAATATTTGCTGCGATTATTTAAAAAACGGTAGCACTTGTGTTATGCGATTTTTTAAATAACCTCAGCAAATATTCATGGATATATTTATGTTTTCTAGGCCATTAATAAGTGTTATGGTTATTAGAAATAACTGCAGCACTTATGACCATAATATTTTTCCAGAATTCTTTGTTTCCATGACATTTCATGACGGAAATAAATGCTGTGGTTTTCTTTAATAACAGCAGCACTTATAACCACAAGTGTTGCGGTTATTTAAAAACTGCAGCATTAGTCATAAATGCTGCAGTTTTTTAAATAACCATAGCACTTGTGGTTATAAGTGCTGCAATTATTTAAATAACCGTAGCATTTAGGTTTATGTGCTTCGAAATGTATTTAACCGTAGCAATTGAGACAAAGCAATTGAAGTGTTTTCTACTAGTGACCCTTGATGTTCTCTTGTGATCAACTCTAACACGCTTATTTATATATCTTTATCCTATGATGTTAAGATCTAAGAGAAACTCCTAATTTACTAGATTAAAACTCAAAACCCTAACTTTGAGCACCTCATTCATGGAAACATCTACATAGATTAGTCTCCACTTAATCTCTCACTCAACCCCTTCCCCTTGTATTTTATTTATTGTAATCTATTTATATTATGCAAGTATCTTTTTCTTTAGTCTAAGATGAAAAGACTTAGACATCTACATTCTGTCTAGGCTCAATCAATCTTTGACACTTTTTATGAGCAAACCTAGGTGTACATCATACTTGAATGTACATTTAGGAGTTATCCTTAAGGCTCATTTCTTATTCGAGCATCATGAATATTTAATATTGTTTTTGCATCTTTTTGTCAATGATACTCTAAGCCTAAAACATATAAATCTTCATAAACTAGACCCTTTTTTGCTTAGTTGAAGTATATCATGGATAAAGGTCTTTTTAAGATTAAATCTTCATTTAACTAGTAATTCTTTAACTAATTATCATGCATAAAACAAACCTTGCATCTTACTAACATTGACTCTTATTTCTTTCTTTTAATTTTACACTTTTAATTATGCACTTTTATTTCATGATTCTTACTAAGTAATGAATGTGTATGACGACTTTTATCTTATGCATTAATCACAACCTACTATAATGCAATCAAGCTTAATAAGATAAATTTAGACAGCTGGCCATAAGAACCCTTAATCTTATACACTCTTAACAAAGTGATCAATTAATCTATATTTATGTGCATAATTATTAACATGCCAAACCAACTAAATCTAGAATGTGCTTTTCCTTTGTATTTTACATGTTTTCCTATGAACTAAATCTAATTTATTCTTCATCTTAAGCCAATTGTTAAGAACATATTGTTAGGTTGAAATAAGTTTCTCATTCCTAAACCTTCTCATGGTTCAAAGACCACTAACGTGAGTCAGCTTGGGATTCAAACCCCAGGGTTATCGAACAGCCCATAAGTGTTTAGTGGCAACTCCTTGTCCCGCATGAATTTGTAAATTAAGTAGGGAACTAGTGGGGGAGAACCATTTCCTTTCTCTTCACCGAAAAAGGAAGGTTTAGTTGTGAAAAATCGGGCTCTCTAGTGTTGATTAACTCATCGAATTACCCACCCAAAACCTAATTAGGTTTGCCAAACCTAAGCACATAATATCCCCCTACATGCACCCACTAGAATGATTAGAGAGGCTGGGTCAAAGTTAGGAACATCCTTGTAGATGGACTAGATTGCAAGGGGAGCGATTTTGGTTAGTTTGGCGTGGCCCCAAGAGGGAATGGCAACCTTTTGTCTTCAACCATGTCTTGGCACAAGTGCTTGAAGCGAATATATTCTTTAATGTCATGATTGTTCCCCCTATAAAACTTATTTAGACCCTTTTCTTTTAGTTGGAGGGTCTTCAAGTATAATAGTGGGAGCTATATAACCACTATAAGATGGATGGCCAGAAGCTTTAGAGTAAGTTATTTCTAGGTACTTTGAGGCCTTGTAACTTTCATTTGTTGCTTAGGAAATTATTCAGAATCCTAAGAGCTTCAAAAACATTGATTTCCTTTAAGGATTTGGAGGTGGTACTTGTATTAGGTTTCATCATTAAGTCATCCTTGATATTAGTGCTTAAGCTGTAGGCACACTAAAAAATTTAAGACCTAAGTACTTCATATGGATTTTGTACATAGGTAGAAACCTTGAGACAAAGATTTTTACCAGTTCCTTATCTGGTGGTCTTGTCACGATTGGTAAGACCATTTCACTCCAACAATTTAGATATCGTGAACCCCTCCTTAGCTTCATGGTGAGGACCTTAGCTCCTTGAGAGTGGTAAAAAACTAAACATTCATTTAGTATAGGTTCATAAAAGCGTTTGTTATATCCTCCTAAGTCTCGGTCTCTTTATCTTTCAAGGCATACATTTTTAACAAATTGGTTCTAGCAACATAGGGAACATCATTAGAAATAGATATGGATATATTCTCTTAGTGGCCATAGTGGCCCTAAAGTACCTCAAGTGGTATGAAGGATCATCAATTGAATTGAACTACAAATATCATTGGTGAAAAATTTCTCCAACAAGTTGACTTTCCCCTTTAACTTGTCGTCAATGATGGTGTCAAAGTATTATGCCAGCTCTGGCACTAGGGAAATCTATGGCAACGATGCTCTTCTTAGCATTTCACCCATTCTATGCACCCAAGTAGACAAACTCCTTATAGAAAATGAAATCTTCAAAACTACAGACAAAACATCCAGTCTCAACTCCTAAGGTGACTTGGTTTGAGTTTTTGTATTTGTAGGTTTTCATTAGAGATATGATACTTATGCATGGTTTAATTATAATGTAATATAATTACAAGATCACCTCTAATGCATGGATGCACGGCCTGGTTAAGGGAGTCCACCCCTGATAAAAGAATGAATCATATGTATGAGATGAACTCAATAGGCATGGACTTGGGACAAATACCCTGCCTTAGGGTAAGTTCAGGCTTTTACTAGCTAAAGGCTTTTTATGGTTCTTAGGGATAATTTTGGAGATGAGACTAGACTTTACTATGCATTTGTGTGTGTTTGTGCGCGTGGTTTTCTTTACAGCGCGAATGATGCACGAGTCTAATGTGCGACTCGCTATTATGATGCTTACGATGCATGGATCACTAGATGCGATACAATTTGTAAACAATAAACGGAAAATTTTGCAAAAATATTCCCTTTTCTTGGTCTCAAAGAGTACCAATTCTCTCCCGAAAAAATGAAAATTTTGGGGGGAAGGCTTCTAAAATTTTGATTGATTTGGGGTGATTGGGTCAATTCGATTTGATAGTGAGTCGGGATTGGCACGGGTCAATGATTGATTAAGGGTTAATGGATCTATTTGTAAGCGAAAATTGGGTCAAGTCATGGGATTGAGGTCTTATGTGTTTGGAAAAAGAGGCAAAATTGGTTTGCGGTAAAATTTTTAATTTTGCTGTCAGTTTATGAATTTGAGTTTTTTAAAAAAGGACTAATGAGAGTCCAAATGTGCAACATACTTAGTTGGAATGGCAATTGACCGTTTGATGATGATTGGGTTGTCTAGCTTGGCCAATAAAGGGGACCAATAAAGCAAGGGAACCTCAAGCAATAGCACATCGAAGAGTGTTAGGGACAAAGACTAGGCATTTAGAGTCAGACGCTGAGACTTGGCTTCTGGAGCCAGAAGAAGGCGTTTAGCGCTAGAGATTGGCGTCTAACCCCCTAAATTGGTGTTTGCCTCCCAAGTTTTTCCTAGGTGCTTTGGCTATAAATAACCTTGGACGGGATTCCAAGTCCTTTGACCCCAAAACACAATCCTTTACTACATACTTGAGCCTATTTCTCTCTCTAAAAAAGAAGATGACATCAAAATTTGAGCTTGCTTTAAATGTTTGGCTTAGCTCATTGAGGAAAAGTAAAAAACATTTGAGATATATACTATGCGCCTTGGGGTGCTCTCCACTCTAAGGTTTGTGAAGATTAATGTGAATTTCCTCATGGAGGGTTCCAAGTGATTGGATCCCATCTCCCACATTTTCAAATTCAGAAACAATGAGCTTGTGCCTATTAGATGGGAAATCAACGGGCCACCTTATCTTCCTCCCACACAAGAGTACTATTATACTGATTTTGAGACTTGGGTCTCAAAGATAAGTCTCTCGGTGATGTTTTCTATGGGACTAGAGTGGATTTAGAGTGTTTGGTTTCTCTTTTTGCTACACCCACTCGTGAGCCTAGAGCTCAAGAACTGCTCCCTTAAGTCCTAATAGCCTAGTGAGCTACAAGTCGTAGATTCGAGTCGAGATGAGGTTTCTATTTGTATTTCTTATGAAATTGCGCATATAATCCTCATTGGTCCAAAAATCTATTCCATAACTTTGCATTTACGGGACTTAAACTCGAATCATGGAGGGATCCCTGTGCCTCCTTGACTTTGTTCTCCTAAAGAAAGATATTGTTGCTAAGTTTAAATACCAAAGGGTTCTAAACTAATTGGGGGAAGGACGGTTTTGAAAGATTCTAGTACTACCTAGGGTTTTGCTCAAAAACTTCTCAAAGGTACGTTCAACAACAAATCCTCAATAAAACCAAACCAATTCATAAACATAGCACAAAATAATTTCAATGCAAAAATATGAGAAAAAGTTTAAAAATCAAGTGAAGAGTAAAGTGTGTAACTATAGAAAGGGTTGGAGTGTACCAAAGCTTTAGAGAGCAATGTAAAAGAAAATATCCTTGCAAAATAATTCCAAATTGTATGTTTAAGCTCCATGAACCAACAATTTTCTTTGAAGAAAACCAAATCAAAAGCCCCTAAAATTTTGGAAAATAAGGATTTAAGGATGAATTAGTTGAGTGGGTAGATTTTTGGAGTTCAAATTAGTTTTAAAGTGGAAAGGATTTCAAGAAATCAAGGAATTTTGGGTTTTTGATGAGTCGGTTGAGTAATTTAAGTGAGGGAATTGGAGTTGAGGAGAGGAGGTTTTTGTAGGTTATGAGATAGCAAATGAGAAAATTCAACAAATGAGGAGATTTTCTGAATTTTTAAAGTCGCATCGAGGGGCATTCGATCAAGTGTGGGGGGCACTCGATTAAGTGAGAGGGGGCACTCGATGGAGTCCTTCACCAAAGTGAAAATTTCATCAATTCTACCTCTTCAGCTGAAAAACACATAAATACAAGGCACTCGATCGAGTGTTATGCACACTCGATCTAGCTGATTTTCCACAAAACACCCAATGCACGGATCCACCTTACGAACTAGAGTAGTCATGGGAGTACTTTCCACCAAGCCGAATAAGGCAAACTCTATCTTCTCATTTCCTAATTCAAAAGTGATCTTAATATTCTTCATATGTATCATAGCACTAGTTGTAGCCATGAATAGTCTTCCTAAAATGATGAGCACTTGCTTATCCTCCTCCATCTCCATCACCATGAAATCATAGGGTATATAAAACTTCCCTACGCAGATATGGACATATTTTAAGATCATCAAACTAGAATTTCTAATATAGGGATCCAGGCATAAGAATCACTGCAACTCATAGGTCACACAACATATTCTTGATCTTGATATCACCCAAAGTGACTAGACAGGAGTATTTACTCGGATCACCTCACTAATAGGAAGTGTATTCTAAATCACTGCACTACATGATGTGCTCGCTTTAGAGCACGTTTACTATCCCATTTTAGTGTTAAGTCTCATGCTTTTAGATTGATTTTATACATATTATACTTGATTTCACCTTGATCCTGTCTTCGAGTTGTTTTAAGGTGATTTCAGGTGTTTTTGATGATTTCGAGGTGAAACACGACATATTCGAGGCTTTGACACTCTTATCAAGATTAGACATGCCTCAAAACTTCTCTTAGTTCTAGTTTTCCATTTTATGTTTTCTTAACATATGTACTTTAAGTTTTCGATTTTGTTGTTTGGATTCTGATCGTGGATATTGCATTCAAGCCTTATTGTGAGTATCAATCTCTTCTTTACTTTCGAATTCGTTTGTTATATTTCAGTTGATGTTTAGTCTAATGTTTATCGTTCATCTAGAATAGTTTCTGATTTATTTTTGCTCTCGTTAATTTCTTTTCATGATTTTTGCGTTTGTTTTATTAAATATCATCAAGCCGTATATCTTAAATATGTGTGAGTAGTTCTCTTGGGGGTTTGATTAGTGAAACCCTAGGAAAAGCTATGTTCTTTGTTGTCTAAGGTTATAGGAATGATGACAATAAGTAGCTCTCGAAACCCAATGCGAATCTTATCCTGCAAATCCTTTGTAGACATAGGGCGATTATGGGTCATTCGATATGATTTGTGGAATCACCAACTTTCTCTCGCATACTTGGGTGTCCATGCTAGTTATTGTTTGATTTCCTCTAACCTATCTTGTTCTCTTTTGAAAGCATCATTCCTAGGGTGAATCTAATCTCGTTCCCGTTTTTCTCCATTTCATTTTCCTCTTAATTCATCGTGATCTATATTTTCGTTATTAGTTTTAGTTGTTTTTAAATCCAAAAAGTTCAGTTGTGTTAAGAAGTGGAGTGTCTTGATATCCTTTGTCCTCGTGGTTCGACCCCCTACCCCACTATACTCGTATAGTTTGTAGGTTGTTATAAATATTATTTGGTTTAAGTCTTAGCATAAACGACTGTTAAAACCTTGCTATCAAAATGGCGCCGTGGCCAGGGACAAGGCGTTATATTTAGACTCTTGATGTTCTTGATATAGCTTTATTCTATTTTATTTTTGTTGCTGTTTATTTTTTTAGTTAGTAGTTACCTTTGAGTTTGCTGTTTGCATCCCCATAGCACTATGCAGGTTAAACTAACCAATAGTACCATATAATCCTGAGGTCCAACATTCAAGGAAACAACCTCCAACAAAACAAACCTCACATTCTCTTCAAAACCTACCCACATCCACAATGGCCAACGAACATCAGTTGTTCGGCCAGTTCAGGACTCCTATCTCACAAGAGTTCCAAGGAGGTGTAGTACTTCCTGTTACTACCACCCCATACCAAATACACCCCCAGTTCACAAGGATGGTTAAGAAAACTCCTTTTAGTGGATTAAGAAATAAATGTCCTCTTCAACATCTCGAGGCATTCTCTGATATTTATGGACTTATCCCTCCTTGCCCCAATAGCCTATATTATGTGCGGATGCACCTATTTCACTTGAGTCTAGCTGGGGACGCCAAAGATTGGTATAAATGCTTAGAACCCAACTCAATTATTAATTGGCCTCAATTGAAAATAGCTTTTCTAGAGAGTTCTATCCTACGGTTCGAACGCAAGATTGGCATAAGAAAATTGCGTCCTTCACTCAAGAGGATGATGAGAACCTTAGTGCTACTTGGAGTTGATTTAAGAGAATGATTAGAGCATTGCCCCACCATGAGTATAGGGAGAACGATCTCAACACATTTTTCTACGATGGTCTCAATGACTCCACCAAGGCACTTCTAGACTCAGCAGTAGGTGGCCAACTCTCTAAAATTCCATGCACGTAGGTAAAAGCCAAAATTAAAGATGTTGCTAAGAATAGTGCTTGGGGAGGAACAAGGAGTCAGGGTTTACCAAGAGGGATGATTGACACAACCAACTTGGACACCATTAGTGCTAAAATTGAAACAATTATCGATATGAAGTTGTCCAAGTTAAGCTTAGCCGGTAGTTCAAACACCCGTCCAGTGTGTGAAAAGCACTTTGCATGTGCCATATGTGGGGGTACCAACCATGATACTTCTTATTATGGTGGTTTGCACTCCGAGCATGTTGCTGCAGTTGATTATAGAGGTTACAACCCAGAGACACATGTGATGAATTATGACGGTTATGGGTATAATCATGATCATGTTGCAGCCGTTAACTATGGTCGACAAGGACAAGGAGCAGGGTATGGGCAACAACCTTTCCCCAATAAACCATACAAACCTCCTTTCAATTCGAATCAAAACCAAGGAAACTTTCACCCGGGATATAATAGAAATGCTCATAGTGGGTTCAACAACCAAGGTTTTCAAGGGAACCAATCGAGGGGAAATGCACCAAGGCCAAATTTATATAGACCACCGGGGTTTAATCAAGGGCCTAGAAATGGTTCAAATCTTCCTTTCCCACCTAGTCAACCTCATCACATGGCTTCTCAACCACAACAAAGTCACACCTCAACTAATGACCATTTAGCCTCCGAAGTAACATCTCTTGCTCAGCAAAACCAGAGTCTCAATCAGATAAATCAGACTCTTATCCAACAGATACAACAACTCCAAGCTCAGCAAAAGTTTTTTGAAACTCAACTCGCCCAAATGGATAGTCTTCCTACACCATCGCTATTCCCATCTCACCCTCAACCTAACCCTTCCACACAACCTCCACCTTAGCACCCAAACCCAAACCAACACACTGCAAAAGCTATCCACCTGAGATCAGGGACTCACTATAATGGCCCTTCATATCTAGGTGATACACCTTTGGTATGGGTGGGTGATGAGACGAGAGTGGATGTAAATGAAAAAGAATAGGAACAAGGTAAGGGGTCAAGAATTGAAAGTGAAAGAAACGAGGATGATAAGATGAGGAGTGAGAAGTTGGTAGAGTGAGGAAGAGAGGAAGAAGAGGATTGAGGAGAGAAAGAGGTTAAATTGTTTGTATGCACCCCCACTTCCTTTTTCCTATAGGAGAGTAGAGAAGTAGCTTGATGAGAAGTTCAAGAGGTTTCTGGAACACTTACAAAAGATGGAGATGAAGATTCCATTCCTTGATGCAATGGCACAGATGCCTAAGTATGCTAAGTTCTTGAAGGACTTATTATCCAACAAGAAAAAAGCTTGAGGAAGAAGTAATTAGTCTCCCCCATCAAGTTAGTTTCATTTTACTAGGGAAAATGCCTATAAAAGAGTGAAATCCCAGTCCATATAACCTCCTAGTAAAGTTGGGGAATCTTGATCCCAAAGGGGGCGTTCGCCGATCTAGGGGCTTCGATTAGTCTTATGCCTCTATCTATTGCCAAGAAGCTACCCTTTAGCCTCAAACCTTCAAGAAAGACAATCCAATTGGCGGATAGGAGCATAAAAGTTTCGTGTGGAGAGCTTGATGATATACCTATCTAAGTGAGAGAACTAATGGTCCCTTGTGATTTTAAAGTGATAGAAATGGAAGATGACCCTTATACTCCACTCATCTTGGGAAGAGTCGTTCTAAAAATACTCCGGGTAGTTATTAATTGCCATGATGACACCATAACGGTAGAAGTAGCCTAAGTGAAGGTAGTTTTCAAAATTTCCCCACTCTTAAAGAAACCTATGGTTGAACAAGTCTACCGCCTTGAAGTGGATGATAGGGTAATTAAGGATTGTCAAAGGGAAATAGAAGTCGGGTATTCAACGAATGATGAGGATACCCATACAGAAGATGAGCAGTTGGAAAGCCAATTGGACGGGGCCTAAGAATATAAGAGTGAAGAAGCTGAACAACTGTGTGAGGTTGAGGAAGGTATTATCTATAAGGGGGAGATTCGTAAGCCTTCTCCCCAAGTAGGTTTGAAACCTCTACCTCCTAGCCTTAAATATGCCTATCTTGATGATGATGAGGGGAATCCAGAAATAGTAAATTCTGAGCTCGATGACACCTCGTTGGAAAAATTACTTGTTTTATTAAGGAAATATCGACACTAGTGGAAAAAACCTCATATGCTCCGGTCTTTTTAAGGCTTTATGCTCCGGTTTTGACCCGAAGTAGAAATAACAGGAGCATATTTAAAAGACTTTATGCTCCGTTTTGAACCGGAGCAAAAAATACACTTTATGCTCCGGTCCACTGAAAACTGGAGCATATAATGGGGTTTTATGCTCCGGTTTCCAGTGGACCGGAGCATAAAACCCCATTATATGCTCCGGTCCACTGAAAACCGGAGCATAAAGTTGTTTTTTTTTTAGAAAAAATGCTAATATTATTATTGGAACAATACAATACAATAAAGTTTATATATATTATTGTATACAATACAAAAGATGAGTGTTTGGAATTTGGATGCACTCGAAGTGAATTAATCTTATGATGTGTACGTGAAGGAATTCGCCATTTGATGAAGCTAATAACTTGGAGAACCTTTTTCTGGTCCTAACTCTTCAATCTTTCTACTTTTTTGATATTGTGATTTGTGGGGGAACTTATTATGACTCTGCATGCACATATTGGTTCCATCTGCCCAAAACCCACCAAAGGGATCAAAACAAAAGGTGAAAATTATAAAGACAAAAGTAAGATAAAAAGCATAAAAATTTACTCGATCATCTTTATTAGAAAGATCAGATATCTTACAGTGAATAGAGAAGAGTTGTTTTCTGCCTTCTCTAGTGAACGCCTTATTTTTAACATTGTCCACACTTGCCATTTTCTGATTGACACAACAAAAATAGATATCAAACATTCAAATATTAAACGATGAGTCAAGAAAACTTATAAAAATTCAAAAATCTTTGTGACAATAATGAGTTCAAGATGAGGTCCTCTAGAGTGTGGAAGAAGCTAGACTGCTACACAATTTGGTTTCCTCATCTAGTACGTCAACACAGAAGGAAAGGGAATCGATAATAAAATCCTTACCTCTGGTACCCTCGAAGTGGTTGGAATGGAGGCAAAATTGATACTAAATACAGTTAGGGGCAAGGAATCGTGCAAACTTGTCTCTTATTTCTTTGATTTCGTCAATGGTGAAAGGCTCATCTCTTGATCTGACGAAAACCTAAATGTAGCCACCATATAATAACGCAATTAGATTACCAACCTCTATTACTTCTTGTTCAATTCTTAGCATGATTTATACAAGCATGGAGGCATTAATTATAAAAGTTTTCAAAAAATTTTGGCAGAGTTTCCCCTGTAAAATGAACATTTTCCCAATTTTTAATCCAAAAAACCTGTGAAATACAATTCAACATACCAACACACAACATCAATACAATGCCATACCACATCAATCTTTTGATTGATGCCGGCCATACAATCCCATCCTCCATGTTCATAAACATCGACTTTACTTCATAGGACGACATTGCGTACTATATAAATATAACTAAAGGAATTAGATATACCTTTTCTACATCATCGACTGTTGTGGCAGAGGTGACTAAATCATACATAAATCTCATCACATAATAGCCACAATCTACCCCGTTTTGTTGTTGTGCGCACTAAGTGGAAATGAAATGAATATTCATGTCAAAATCAAGGTAATTCAAAGGTTAGTCTACTACAAAACATTTAAATTTCAAAAACATGTACCTTCACTGATTCCATTTAGGAAATGTAGCCCTCGAATGTAATCCTAAACTTCCGCGTAATTTCTTCATTGCACTACACTCGACAAGAAAAATATAGGTCATATCAATGTGATATATATTAAAGTTAATAATCCCCACTAAAATGCATTATGTCAACTTGAAGATACCTAGTCAACAAAGATTTGATAAGTAAATGTCGAGGTGGTTGTAGACACACAGAATCGAATTGATATACTGTGTGAGTCGAAGGACATATGACTAGGAGCAACCAATGTTTACTACAAACACGAATTTGAAGTCAATAAAGAGAAACATGATAACTTAGATAATGATTTCAAAAGACATATCTCATAGTTGGGACTAAAACATACTCTTCAATATACGGAGCCAAAATAAATTTATCCCCATCTTTGATTGATTTTATCAAACTTTGTTCTATGTATTCCTTCACCTCGGGTTGGCTTGTCATGCATTGTGTGTCACAGATCTGTTGAGGACATAACCACCCAACTTTGAATCCAGACTCAAATCCTCGTGAAGTGCACTAAACTCATAACAAATAAGATATGTTAGACTTGTACACAACCACCCAATTATGAACTACACAAAATGAGGAAATATAGTAGTATGTGTATGTATATTTTACCTCATGAAAACTTGTATTATGGATACATTCAACATTTCTCCTGATAGAAATTCACGAACATCCACTTTATATACCCATGTTAGTGTGTCCTCCATGTAGTGGAACTGTTCTTTTGCCAAATCAACTTGAATTGGCTTGTCATCAGGCACATTGCTAACACATGTATGCAACCATAAACAATCCTTGCTTAAAGTTTCAAGCACTTGAATACTCACAAGTGGATCTCCCTTTGTTTTTAGAAGCGGAGTTGACCCTTTTGATGATACCACTCTCTTGTTCTTACTTCTTTCCTTCACTTCCTTCTCTTTTACTTTTAACCCCTCTTTATTTGCCTCATCTTTGTTCTTTATTTTCCGCAAAACCTTAATAGAAATTTACACTCTTTTATCAATTGAAAAAAATTCATCTACAGAATAATAAGATGAAAAGGAAATAATATAATTATTACCTCCTCTGAAAATCGAACCCAATTACTTGGCGATGTCACAAAACTACCTTGCGCATCCGAGATTTTGTGGAGGTTCCATTCTGGCCTTGGAATCGGGAGTGAGAAATCTTCATAACCATTAATAATAGTCTCTATGGACACACTTAATTGACCACCAGAAACAGGCAACAAATGCACCTTTTGGCCAATAACTGGTGGTTGCGCCCGTCCATATGCAACCTCAACTAACTCCTCGCCATTGGCCACACCTAATTGGGGTAGTAAAAGACAACAAGGGGTCTCTTCCTAAAGACAATGTGACACATAATTAACATCATAAGGAGACATGATGAAATTAAATTATTAAATAAATTCAAATTATTACCTCTAAAATAGGCATTGGTGGATCTATAGGGGGTCTCGGCTGGTCTTCAACTCTCTCGACTAGAGTTTCTGGGTCTTGTTGGCTTAATTTGTCCCCATGATCTATATCCAAGAAGTCAACAACGGGTAATCCCATTCGCTCCAGGATGGTTGCAAATTTCTTGTTCATCTTCTCCATAACTTGCTCTTCTATCTTAGATGTAATGGCCTCCAAATCTTGTGGTGTCATTACGCTTGTTCGTGATTGTGATGCAACACACTCTGTTCCAAAGGCCTTTTTCACCCCTAAATGCAAGCCTCCTTTGCCTTTCATGCGTCCGTTATGGTCTTTACCTAGCACCATGTGTAAGGCATCAACATTGCCTTTAGGAGTGAACTCGCCTGTAGCCTCTTTGGCCTTCCATCCCATCTGCTCAAATAAAATATGGTATTGCTTAGTTGACATTCTAATAAATTGTCTTTAATATATGTCATAATTTTAGTGAACTCACCACTGCATCAGCTATCTTCTTTATTCCCGGCTCGGAAATGGTTCTTCTACCGCTTGGATCTCGAACATGAAGCGAACAATACCAATCAAGAACCCGATCTCCCTTATTCGTAACTATAGAACTAGTTGTTGCCGATGAGGATGAGCTCGAAATAGGGTAAAACCCAGTATCTATCCACTCCTTTCGGGACTCATCATATGTTCTACGACCTATGTGATGGTAAAACTTCTTTTGGCTCGAACATTGTGAAGCTTTACTACGCTTTTCCTGATAAATCAATAGAAATCAAAAGAATCAAAGTTGATGGGAAATTTAATGAATTTTTAAGTGAGTGAATACCATTTTAAACGCTATTGCTTAGACTTACAACTTCTTTTGGAGTTGTTTTTTTTGCAACAAATGCTTCCCATTCATCCTTAGTGATGTGACCCCATATTTCATAAGGCATTTCTTGTGGTGCTTCCTTACTACTCGGATCTCTTTCTTCATTTTCCATTCCTATCTTCATCTTCTTACAAGACTGAGATCTATCTCTCTTCTTAGAGATCCATCCACTCACTAACTTTGACTTGAAATCTCTAAATCTCTCTGCAACGGCTGAAAGGAAAATATCATTCTTGCTTTGATCGGGTTGAATATGAAATAAATTCTACAAAAAAGGAAAATTTTGATAGTTAGCATTTAACTATGCTATCAACAAAATTGAATTCAACAAATCTACCAACAATGCGTAGGTTAACATTAAGTACTTGCTTACCACTGTATCTTCCCATATTGATTTCTTTAGACCCTCTGGCACCTCACTCCATGCGTACAAGATGGAAACTTTCCACATGGTTGACCCAAGCTATTGTACTCAAGGTGCATTGGTTCTGTCACTTTAAGATTCTTTGTAGGACCTCTCCCTTTTCTCTTCTTAGAACTCTCTTTACTAGTAGAGGCTACTTGATGGGAAACTTGTGGTTGTTGAGGTGTCACCATAATACCACGTTCTTCTGTGGTTAAGTCAATTGGTGGGGAGTGGTCTGCCATCAATTCATGTTGTTCCCACCTAGATGAAACCTCATCGTAAGCCCTATCTTCGGAGTCTCCTTTATCCTCCTCCATCTCTACATCATATTCTTTATCATCATGGCTATGCCCATCCTGAACATCATCTTCCTCAGGAAGTATGCCATCTCTAAACAAATTCATCGTACTGTAGATCTCAGGGAAACGCAGTTAATGACTGCTAAAAACCTGAAAGAAACGCAACATCATAAGTTGTATATCCAAATAAATAACGCAACAAAAAAACAAGTCTAAAACAAGTGGGCACAACAAGTCTGAAATCAAGTCAATTTTGACAATAACTACTTAAGTTTATCATACCTAGTACATTACTTATCAAAATTCAAATGTATTCCTTCCGTGTGATCTACACGCATGTAACCTATGTCATTATCTCCATCGTCACCGGATTTTGGTTTAGTAAATGGTGGGGAGTCTTCAAAAGCATCATACTCTTCCTCATCATCAACATCACCTATACCGAGGATACTCCTTTTCTCCGCTATAACAATAGACCAATTTTTATCATTGGGGTCTACAATGTAGAATACTTGCTTAGCATGTGTGGCAAGTATAAATGGTTCTTCACTATCATGCAACCGACTCAAGTCAACAACAGTAAATCCACAAGGGTCATCATTTTTAATACATCGTCGATTGTTATCTACCCACTTGCATTTAAAAAGACCAACAGTGAAACTAGAGTAGTCAAGCTCCCATATTTCCTGTACTCTCCCATAGTATAACAACTTGGCATCTACCGGTGATTGATCCTTGGCACTCGCGTAAAATGTAGATCACGCCAAAACGGAAACACCACTATTCTGCAAGAAAGAGGACTTCTGATCTTGACCCTCAGTCCAAAAGGTGTACCCATTGACATCATAACCCTCATATTTGTTGACATTTTTGCGAGGACCAAAAGCTAACCACTTCACAGTTTCAGACACATCCTCGAGTTGTTCACATACAACTCGATTGTGAAACCAATCAATAAATGTCTTGTTATGCAACTGCATCAAAGATCTATCCCCTTTAGAAGGATTTCTAACACGCAATTCCTCGTAATGCTCATTCAAAAAGGGATGGACATCTGGAACATGATGTAAGACATACAAGTGTGCTTGTAGGCGCTGTTCTCTAGGAGGTGTGATTAATTTTGAACCAATTGTTCCCTTTCCCTGAAGTCTCCCTTCATGTCGAGAGGAAGGAAGTCCAATAGGCTCTGCACTGGCCATATACTCAGCTATAAAATTACCGATCTCATCGCTCACAGTGCCTTGAATCATACTACCCTCGGGTTGTGCCGGGTTCCTCACTTTGTTTTGCAAAACCCCCATATGTCTTTCAAAAGGATAACACCACCTTAAATAAACGAGACCTAAAAGCTTGATTTCACGAACGAGATGGACAATTAGGTGAACCATAATGTCAAAGAACGAAGGTGGGAAATACATCTCAAACTTGCATAAAGTTTCAATCACATCCGCTTGAAGGGCATCAAGTTTAAAGGGATCAAGCACTTTACAACATATTGTGTTGAAGAACGAACACAGTTCGGTAATAGTATATCTCACATGTTTTGGAAGTATCCCCCGAATTGCAATTGGTAGGAACACTTGCATCATGATATGACAATCGTGGGATTTCATGCTTCCCAACTTCAACTCACCATTCAGGGACACAAATCTTTTCATGTTAGATGAGTACCCTGATGGAACCTTAATGCCATACAAAGTCTCACAAAAAAATCGTTTCTCTTCTTTGGACAATGTGTAACAAGCCGGTGGTAAATAAATCTTTTCTACGTTCTGTTTCTTGTCACTTGCCACCTTTTCTTTACCCTTTCCCTTTCCCTTGTTCATGTCACCTCCTTGTTTTGCTCTATTTCTTTTCTTTACCTCCTTAACTTGTGGCCATAACTCTGGGCGAAGACCCTTGCATTCTAAATAATCTTGCACGGCCTTCACATCCTTTGTCTTACCTGGAATGTTCATTAGCGTCCCGAGTATTGCATCGCATACATTTTTCTCTATGTGCATAACGTCGAGGCAATGTCTAACCTGTAGATCTCTCCAATATGGAAGCTTCCAAAAGATTGAGTTTTTCTTCCATAACCCTTTACCCCCTTGTCCAGGTTTACCAAAAACTGTTTCAACCCCCTTAACCTGTTCGTAAACCTCATACCCGGTTAACGGTCGACAAGCTACACGCTCTTCAACCTCTCCATCGAATGCCTTCTTTTTCTTACGGTAGGGGTGATCACGTGGGAGAAACTTCCGATGTGGCATGAAGACATGTTTGCACTTAGGAATCCACGTAGCTTCCATGTCATTGATACAAATTGGGCATGCTTTCTTCCCTTTATTCTTATACCCGGATAAGTTACCATATGCAGGGAAGTCATTGACAGTGCATAAAAGCATTGCACGCAATGTGAACACATCATTAGCATGTGCATCGTACACAGAAACCCCTTCATCCCATATCTTTCTCAAATCCTCAACGAGGGGTGCAAGATATACATCAATATCATTTTCCCGATTGTTTAGGACCAGAGATTAGAAGAGAAAGCATAATGTACTTACGTTTCATGCACAACCAAGGAGGCAAATTATAGATAACTAAGAGTACCGGCCATGTACTGTGTTGAGAACTAAGAGTCCCGAATGGGTTCATTCCATCAGTACACAGTCCGAGCCTCAAATTACAATCTTCATCCCCAAATGTCTTATGCAACCTATTAATAGTCTTCCAATCGGGAGAATCAGTTGGATGTGTGAGGAGACGACCTTTCTTCACCCTATCTGCATGCCACCTTAAATTCATAGCATCTTTCTTTAGAGAAAACAGGCGCTTGAATCTTGGAATTATTGGAAGATACCATAACACCTTAGCTGGAGGACCTTTAGCACCTCGAGCCCCTTTACGCTTATAACGCGATAACCCACAACGCGGACACTCTTCTAAGCTCTCATGTTCCTTTCGATACAATACACAATTATTCGGACAAGCATGTATCTTCTGATACTCTAAGCCGAAAGGGCACATGAGCTTTTTGGCATAATATATCGATTTTGGAAGTTCATTTCCATCAGGAAACATCTCACCTAACACTTCCAATAAACTTGTGAAACTAGTATCACTCCAATTGAACTTTGACTTAACATTGAAAAGTGTCAACACGGCTGTCAGTTTGGTGAATTTTGTACATCCAGGGTAGAGAGGCTTCTCAGAAGCTTCTTTCAACAAATCAAAAACACGAGGACGTTTTCCTATCTCATCCTCAACCCCTTCCATTATCTCATCAACACGATTTATGTCCCCATTCATATCCTCCTCTTCATTCTCATACTCATTATTCTCCACCACATGAGCAACATCTTCTTCTTCATAGACATTATAAGGAACAATGTTTCCTTTGTAAACTCCCTCCTCACCATGCCAAACCCAAACATGATATTGAGGCCTAAATCCACGCCGAAGTATATGCTCCCTAAGGATGTCAACGCTATCAACCTTTGATACATTGCCACACTTGACACACGGGCAATAGAATCCAATTTCCCCTGTCCTAGCCTGATGTTCGACAGCAATACTACAAAATTCCAAGACCCCATCCACAAATTCTGATGAGTCAATGCCCCCATACATCCAAGAACGATCTTTTTCCATCCTTGGACTAATCAAGATCCCCAAGTAATGCGTAAGTTTTGAATGAGCTCCTTAAAAAAAAAGAGCATTTAGAAATAATCTAGTTTACTAACAATATCATAGAAATATTCCTAAATAAATTTTGGGGAATATGATAAGAGTTGAGCTAAATTTTAACAAGTACAACACGAATATGATATGTTAGAGTTTGGGCCATATATTATTCGAATTTTAAATTTTGTGCAAGCTTATTCTTTTTTTCAAGGGCTCAACCAAGCCTGTGCGCAAGCGCGGTTCTCAAACAAGTCGAATTAGAAGGGCCCTGACTCCTGAGGCTTGCGCCAACAAAAATATTAGATGTTCAATTATATTTGGCAACTACGAGCTGCTCAATTATTTTGGGGGAAATACTACTTCATATCTAATGAACATTTTTTATTAATATCATTATTTGTTATATATGGACTACGAGACTACAAAATATTGTATATTGAAAACAGCACAATATACAATATATATTTTCATTTAAAAATAAAATATTTTTAAATTTTTATACATTATATAATTATAAATTGAGAACAAAAAAAAAAGTTTTGATATCAACAAACTTTGTCATTCCTGTCAAATGTGAAGTCGGACAATTTTATTATTTTTGTTACCATTTAAAGTCTACATTCATAAAGTTATTCCTAATAACTGTAATTATAATGGTTGAAAAATATTAAATTAATACAATATGCCTAGGTGAAAGGTATGTGGAGTACATAGCAAGCTCGAACCATAGGATTTTTCAAACCCCATCTTTACAAGCGACTGGGACAAAGATCATGGGGCTGCTCACATGCATCTTTACTAACATACCATCAACACGTACAGAAACTCCTAATAATTGGGGAATACTAAACATATCAATAAAACTAATTTGGGAATACTAAAACAAATTAAAACAAATTCAATTTACCTTTAATTGGGAGAATGAGGATTTGGCACAATGCTTGAATATGGGTTGTTGGAATCACGAGCTGCGTTGTGGTTTTGAACGTAGCAGAATATGGTGCTTGGTTCGAATATGGTGATGGGGTTGAGATGCGCTGCTACTTTCGTGGGATAAGGAAGGTGCGCTGCTGGGTTTCGTGCGAGAAGGAAGGAGCGGTTGCTGCGTGTTCGTTGAAGAAAATAGGAAGAGGCTGCAAGTTATTATAGGCTATAGGGTTGTATTGAAGAAGAATGGCAGCAGTTTTATTTTTAGTGTAGGAATATGCTCCGGTTCCCTTTTAACCGGAGCCTAAAGGGTTTATATGCTCCGGGTGTTAATAAACCGGAGCATAAAATATAATTTTACACACAAAAAAATTGCATTAAAATAAGTCATAAGCATATACTCCGGTTGAATGTAGAACCGGAGCATATTCATTGTAGTATTTGGCATTTTTTCCACTAGTGCGAGGTGTCATCGGGTACTCACTTGGTGATTTAAAAGGGATTAGTCCAACACTTGTTATGCACCGAATTCATCTTGATGATGAGCATTTCTCCTCAATTGAGCCACAAAGAAGGCTGAACCCCAACATGAAAGAGGTAGTTAAGGATGAAATCCTCAAACTCCTCAAGGTCGGCATCATCTACTCAATTTCAGATAGTAGGTGAGATAGCCCTGTTCA
Organism: Dysphania ambrosioides; assembly: GCA_026401315.1. Classification (NCBI taxonomy): domain Eukaryota; kingdom Viridiplantae; phylum Streptophyta; class Magnoliopsida; order Caryophyllales; family Amaranthaceae; genus Dysphania; species Dysphania ambrosioides. Next base: position 24,933,776 of record CM048661.1, on the reverse strand, counting down.
TGTTGTTCCAAAAAAGGGAGGAATAACTATTATCGAGAATGATAAAGGTGAGATGATCCCAACTAGAGCCACCACAAGATGGCGAGTTTGTATTTATTATTGCAAACTCAACAAGGCTACAAGAAAGGATCACTTCCCTTTACCCTTCATCGACGAGATTCTTGAGAGATTGGCAAGGCACAAGTACTATTGTTTTCTAGATTGTTACTCGGGTTTCTTTCAAATCCTAATCCACCCCGAGGATCAACAGAAAATAACGTTCACTTGTCCTTTTGGGACTTTTGCCTATAGGAGAATGCCCTTTGGTTTATGCAATGCTCCATCCACTTTCCAAAGGTGCATGTCTGCTATATTTGCTGATATGCTGGAAGACTTCATGGAAGTGTTCATGGATGATTTTTTTGTTGGAGGTTCTTCTTTTGACACTTGCTTGACACATCTCAAAAAAGTTTTGTTACGGTGTCAAAAAATGAATCTTGTGCTGAATTGGGAGAAGTGTCATTTTTAAGTCCAAGAGGGCATTGTCTTAGGCCATAAAGTGTCTTTCAAAGGCATAGAGGTAGACCCTGCTAAGATAGATGTGATAAGGAACCTTCCTGTACCTACCTCGGTTACAGGAGTACGATCCTTTCTTGGACATGCAGGGTTCTATAGGCGTCTCATCTTAGGATTTTCGACTTTAGCTAAACCCTTGAATGAATTTGTTCAGAAGGATGTTGATTTTAACTATGATGAGAGATGTCTCAATGCCTTTAACTGTCTAAAGCAAGCTCTGATATCTGCGCCCATTATGCAAGCTCCTGATTGGAGTTTGCCGTTTGAATTAATGTGCGATGCCAGTGATATCTCTATAGGTGCTATCCTTGGATAGAAAAAGGAAGGAAAGCCCTATGTTATATGATATATTAGTAAAACAATGGATCCAGCATAGCACAACTACTCTACAACGAAAAGGAGATGCTGGCGGTAGTCTATGCTTTTGAGAGACTGTGCCAGTATCTGATATGTTCAAAGGTTGTAGTTTTCACGGATCACTCGGCCCAGAAATTTTTAATGACGAAGAGAGATGCAAAGCCAAGGTTGATCTATTGGGTGCTCCTATTGCAAGAGTTTGATTTTGAATTGAAGGATAGGAAGGGAAGTGAAAATGTGGTAGCTGACCATTTGTCTAGGTTCCCTGAGCTTAATAATGAGTCCTTACCTATACAAGATGAAATGGTTGAAGAAACCTTGATGACAGCGTTAGTTTTTGGGAAAGCCCTTTGGTTCGTAGATATTGCGACTTATTTAGCTTGTGGGGAACTTCTAGAGTTCGAATCAAGGGCAATGAAAAAGGCTTTCTTAGGGAATGTCGGAAATTTCTTTTTGGATGACCCATATTTGTTGCATGCCTGCGGCGACGGCATAATCCTCCATTGTATCACTGAAGAGGAGGTCCCCAAGGTTCTAACTCACTATCACTCATACGCGTGTGGCGGCCACCATGGTATAATGAACACTACTGCTAAGGTCGCCAGCGCGAGTTTCTATTGGCCAGCCTTGCATAGAGATGTTGAGACATTCGTGAAGAGTTGTGAGAGATTCCAAAAAGTTGGTAATATCTCAATAAGGAACTAGATGCCTCAAAATTATATCCTTGAGTGTGAAGTTTTTTATTGTTGGGGTATTGACTTCATGGGCCCCTTTGTGTCATCTCATTGGAACCAATATATTTTGGTAGGGATAAATTATGTGTCTAAGTGGGTGGAGGGTATCGCCTCGCCTACAAATGATCACAAAGTAGTTATGAAGCTTTTTAAAAGCATAATCTTCCCTCGATTTGGTGTTCCCAAAATAGTCATAAGTGATGGGGGTTCCCACTTTGCGAAAAATGAACTGAACAAAGTATTGAAGAAATATGGAGTCATGCACAAAGTCAGTTCACCCTACCATCCCCAAACTCAAGAACGGGTGAATATAGCCAATAGGGAGATTAAGAGAATATTAGAACAGGTGGTTAACCCAAACAGGAAAGATTGGTCTCTCAAGTTAGACGACGCTCTTTGGGCACACCGCACATGTTACAAAACTCCAATGGGTACCACCCCGTTCCGGCTGCTGTGTGGGAAATCTTGTCATTTACCGGTGGAATTGGAATGTAGGTCTTGGTGGGTGATCCAAACCCTTAATTTGGACCCTAATTTATTCTATGAGAAGCGATCCGCCCAATTAAGGGAATTGGAAGAACTAAGGCTTGACGCATTCCACAACATGCACATCTACAAGGAACGGACTAAGCGGTGGCACGACCAACGGATCCTTCAATGAGAATTCCTTGTAGGAGATAAAGTGCTACTCTTCAATTCAAGAGCAAAGTTATTCCCCGAGAAATTGAAATCGAGGTGGTCTGGGCCATTCGAGATCTTGCAAGTATTTCCTTATGGAATGGTAGAGTTGAAAGATTGTCATGGAGGTAGTTTCATTGTGAATGGACATCGGCTAAAACTCTTCCATGAATGCAGCCTTCACGAAGTCAACACTGTCGAGCGAATAAGGTTAGATGATGTCGAATTAAATGATTGGTGTAATCATTAGCATATAACAAATATCTGAACTTCGAATCATCATTCGTTTAAGTTTTGTTAAGTTTTGAGCAGTTAGTTTCACTTCGGTTTCTGTTTCGTGTTATTTTTTATTGATGACCCTAGCTACGTCGAGCTAAACGACGTTAAACAAAGAACTTACGGGAGGTAACCCAGTATTCTTTGAATTTTCTTACTAAGTAATCATAGTACCATTTTTGGTTTGGGAGAGTACATACCCTGTTGGGCTTAAAAATATTGAATAAGCAATCCATTTGGCCGAATTAGAGTTCCATTTGCCCGAATGGACTTGGATTATGAACTCAGGCTAAAGATTGGGGAAGTTTTTGAGAATGTCGAATGAGTAAACAATTCGGGCGAAGGAAGTCCATTCGGTCGAATGGAAGTCTCATTCGGTCGAATGGAGGTATAGAGAGAACTAGGCAAGACTTCCTGAGAATGCCAAATGGACACTCCATTCGGGCGAATGGTAGCGAAGAATTCTTCGAAATTCTTTGAAATTCGACCGAACAGGCCTCCCATTCGGGCAAATGAAGCTCCATTTAGCCGAATAAAGCTCCATTCGGGCGAATGGAGCGCTAGTTCTACAAATACCCCTTCATTTCCATGGTTTTTTCTCACATTTCATTCACAACCCTAAAAAATGCTTGAGCTTCACTTCTTACCCTCACTCACTCATTCTCATTACAACTACTTATTCTCCTTCATAAACTTCAATCCATCACCATGGGACCCCAAAGAATATTAAGGAATCCTTTCAAACGATCCAAGAAACATGGTGAAGGATCCTCTTTTGGAGCTGCAAGGGAAGAACAAAAAACCTGTTCTCAACAACAACTGGAGCATCAACAACGTCTTCCCGGTCAAGAACTATGGTTCGACGAAGAGTATAGAACAGTGGTGTTCGTATCATTCGAGCTACTTGAACGCTTTATACGGTTAAAGGTACGCAAAATCAACTCTACCTGATACTTAGATCTTTCAATTTTACAACGTATGGGTATATATAAACAATTTGCTGAATTGTTGATGGCATGTGGTCTTCAGAATTAGATTAACATGTGGCACCCAACTTATACACTCTTAACTTATGAGTTTCTCAGTTCTTTAAGCCCATGTTAGCGTGAAAATAGGTTGCATTTGTCTTTCCGGTTAAGGAATGCAACATATTTCCTTGATTATGCTGCCTTTTGTACTATTTTTGGTTTTACTAATGAACCTATTCCGGATAAACAACCGGATAACTCTCGTGTTTCCGAATTATGGCATAAGATTGCTGGGCGACTTGTTTATCCGAATAGGAATATTTATGCTTCTGATGTACAGCATCTTGTTCTTAGAATGTTTTTCAAATTTGCTAGGGAGACATTGTTCCCTTCCCCTATCACTCACCTAGTAAGAACCCCTGAAGTGCACATACTACACCGATACATTGCACCGTAATGAAATAGCAATAAGCATTCCAATGACACTTTGGAAGTTTTTAAACACTACAGCCACCCTTGATGTTAAAACTGACCTATGTGTTGGGGGGCATGTATACCACATTGCTAAGTTCTTTAATATGATGAAGTGTTGGGGGGCATGTATACCACATTGCTAAGTTCTTTAATATGATGAATCCTATAGAATTTAGTGATAAATTTGCCACTACCACCACCCTCCATGAGCAGTGCCTCGTAAGGGCCGGCTTTATCTTCACTGACCCTATGCGATGGCGGTACCTTAAAGAATGAGCCATTCCCCTCCCCTGTCCAAACTTACCTCCCCTCGTGTAGTTTAGGGACTCGTACCTTTTAGACACTGATGTGCAGAGATACACTGTCGAGCCCCCACTTAGACCCCCTCCTCGTGCTCACACCCTATCCATGCATGATCGACCTAGGGCCTCCACTTCAGTTTTACCGGTCCATGACCATTCAGAGGATGAATCTAATATTATTTCCTCCCTAGGTCGCATAGAGGCCAGGCTTGACCAGGTCCTTACCACCTAGGCCCATCACACTGCCCGACTCGATCACCTTGAGCAAAACATTGAGCGGGCCAATTACCCATGGTATGACATGGCCTACCGCTCCCACATGGTCGGCAAAAGCATGGCCACTCCTTCCTGGTACCCCCGCCATGATAACTATAACAAAATATCCTTAAGTCATGGGTTTGACCGGTTACGGGTTGGTAGGCGTAGGTTCAACAACTTTTTTTCCATCATATGCTCCAAATCTTTCTTTTTTCCATCATATGCTCCAAACCCTTTTCCATCATATGCTCTAAACCCTTTTTTTCATCATATGCTCTAAACAAGCATGCAAGCTTTTGTCGTGCACTTTACAGTGATTATATGCAAACTCGTATTCCCCTAGCCTTGTGCCTGTTTTGGGTCTAAGTTTATTGACTGTTTTCCACTTAACTTAGTGGATCTGAGCTTGCTTAGTATGTGTTTTGGATGACTACCTATTGAGGTGCATTTCGACTAACCTGGTTAGGATTGAACCTTGTAGGACTCCATTGTGAGCCCTATATTATTGAGTATTAGTCAGGGAATTTCAAGAATTATGTCTGTTCTCCTCCATCATAGTTTGCTTTTCTAAAGGTTAGGGATGATAACATGTTTGTAGTTACAGCTACATAGCCAAATTGCCTACCATGAATGTTAATTTACTTTAGGTTAAGCCAAGTTTGTGCTTTTGTCTTTACTTTTTCTTTATAGCCACACTATTTAACTCTAAATGAGCCAAATGTCCCCTCTCTTTAACTCAACATGTGATCATAGTGAAGTTGGTGTTCGTTGCATTGTGGTGTAGGATTTCAGTTTGAAAAGTGATTATTGGATGATATGACTCTATACATTACTCTTAGTGTATTTCAAAATTATTTACATGAAAAGTTCAAAAACAAGCATTAAAAGCACAACAAGAAAAGAAAAAGAAAAATAGAAAAAGAAGAAAAAAAGAGAAAAAGAAAAAAAAGAGAAAAAAAAAGAGAGAAAAATTTGAGAATAAGGTTGACATAATGTATTAGAGTTCATTATTGCGGATTTTGGGAGTGGCATGGTTGTCGGAAGTCGTAGTTGTCCTCGGTTTTATTAACTTGGATCGCCTACTATCCTCTATTTTAACTCCACATCCCCAAATTTTATCCTACCTTGATCCTGGCCTACATTACAACCTTTCCAAACCTGTTCGACTTGACCTGATTAGTAAGATATGTGATGGAGAGTAGATAAGACACAATCCTCGATATTTCTCCCTGTTTAGGTGTTTAATTCGTGACTCATCTTTAGTCGGATGATTTTGAGCGAAACACATACCCTATAAACACATGAGCGTATTAGAAATTTCCCACATCTCTTGGGAAATAACCTCGGGAGCGTAGACTTGCAACCTCATTAGGTAGTGGGCGGAATGAACTATGATGTAGCTTGCTTGGTGATCTCGAGTATGTGGAAAACGTTGTTATGCTCTTCTAACCCCATGGTACTTGCACACCCATGGCTAGGGAAGAGTTTTGCATATGCACGACTTGCATTGTCTTGTTTTTCATTCTACTTGTTCTTCATTTGCTTCTGTAACTATTTTGTCCTAAGCTTTAATGTCACCTTACTAGTTCATTTTCTAGGGACTAGCAAAGGTTTGGCTTGGGGGAAGTTGATGTGCTCGTTTTAAAGCACGTTTGCTACCCCGTTTTAGTGTTAAGTCTTGCGTTTTTAGACTGATTTTATACATATTATACTTGATTTCACCTTGATCCTGTCTTCGAGTTGTTTTAAGGTCATTTCAGGTGTTTTTGATGATTTCGAGGTGAAACGCAACATATTCGAGGCTTTGACACTCTTATCAAGATTAGACACGCATATCATAGCTTGGGAAAACATTTCAAGTCACTCATGAAGATCCCACAAAGTTTAGAAAACATTAAGTCACTTAAAGAAGCTGAAAAGAGGAATGCAGAGTCAGATTCGACCGAATCTGATAGCCATTCGGTCAAATGGCAGTCCAATAGAGAGGCATGTGTTCCATTGTCACTAGGAAGGCCAAATGGCTTGAAATCGGGCGAATGAGCTTCCATTCGGCCGAATGATGGTCTTCATTCAGGCGAATTGTGCACGAAAAAGGAAATCAAAATGAATCCCAGAGCTACTGGAATAGGCGAATGGGGGAGAATGCGGGCGAATGATGTTGCATTCGGCCGAATGAGTCATGTATTCGGCCGAATGGACCTGTTTTCTCCGAAAATTTTACTTTTTTTTAAGGTCGGCCCAAAGACATTTTAGGGTTTCTGGATTTCTTTTATTGTTTGTTATAAATACCCCTCTTTCTGAAGAGAGGGGGAACCCTAGTTTTTAGTTTTAGCTTCACTTAGCCTCAAAACTTCTCTTAGTTCTAGTTTTCCATTTTCTGTTTTCTCAACATATGTACTCCAAGTTTTCGATTTTATTGTTTGGATTTTGATCGTGGATATTGCATTCAAGCTTTATTATGAGTATCAATCTCTTCTTTACATTCAAATTCGTTTGTTAAATTTCAGTTGATGTTTAGTCTAATGTTTATCGTTCATCTAGAATAGTTTCTGATTTATTTTTGCTCTTGTTAATTTCTTTTCATGATTGTTGCGTTTGTTTTATTAAATATCATCATGCCGTATATCTTAAATATGTGTGAGTAGTTCTCTTGAGGGTTTGATTAGTGAAACCCTAGGAAAAGCTATGTTCTTCGTTGTCTAAGGTTATAGGAATGATGAAAATAAGTAGCTCTCGAAACCCAATGCGAATCTTGTCCTGCAACTCCTTTGGAGACATAGGGCGATTATAGGTCGTTCAATGTGATTTGTAGAATCACCAACTTCCTCTCGCATACTTGGGTGTCTATGCTAGTTATTGTTTGATTTCCTCTAAACTATCATGTTCTCTTTTGAAAGCATCATTCCTAGGGTGAATCTAATCTCATCCCCGTTTTTATCCATTTCATTTTCCTCTTAATTCATCGTGATCTATATTTTCGTTATTAGTTTTAGTTGTTTTTAAATCCAAAAAGTTCAGTTGTGTTAAGAAGTGGAGTATCTTGATATCCTTTGTCCTCGTGGTTCGACCCCCTACTCCACTATACTCGTATAGTTCGTAGGTTGTCATAAATATTGTTTGGTTCAAGGCTTAGCATAAACGACTGTTAAAACCTTGCTATCACTACACTCTGTAGTGAGAGGCACTATTCCATATTCCTTAACTTTCCTCTTCTTTGAAAATATCTCCCTTAATTTCAAAGCATATGAAGGCATCTTAGAGATAGCATCAAGGAACGAGATGTTCAGACACAGCTTAGCCTATGCCCGTCTTTGAGGAAAAGGAATAGGTGGTTTATAAGGTTCAACTGAGGTACAGGGTGGTTTTTTCTTATTCTCCTTAACCTTTTATACAACTTCTTCCTTGAATTTGAATTCTTCTACCATTTTCATTACTCTTATTGGCTTATCCTAGTTTCTTACTACTCCTTAGAGTCATTGAATTTACCTTTTCCTTAGGAAGAGTCTAAATATTTCTAGGGAACTTGCCTGAAACCTTTGAGAGGTGACTCACTTATTAAGCTAGTTGATCTAGTCAGGTTTCCACAATCTTGTTATTAGCCTTGAGCTCTGCAAACTGCTTCACGGTGTTCTCATTACACCTAGTTTATTGGGTTACGAAAGCATTAAACACAACTTTTAAGTTTGGTTTGTGATGTGCTTGGTGTTGTTGAAAGGGTGGTGATAGATTATACGGGGGTCTCCCATTAAATCTTGGCGGTCCTTGCTCCTGGTTGTAGTTGTTACGCTGTAAGGCTTGGTTTTGGATCGCGTTCAACGCATTTTGGGTATTCTTGTAGGAAAAGTTCAAGTATTGCTTCAAACCTTTATTGTAGGTGTTTGAGAATGGGTTGAATGGCCTTTTTGGGTTATTATAGATGGCATTGACTTGCTCACTACCCAGAAATGTACCAACACTAACTCATGTCATGCCCTATAAAACTGGAAACCTTGCAAGATGCAACCAAAGAAGGTTTCCCATGTATCTTTTCCGAAATATTAGTAAGATCTTGTATGGAAGGTACCAGCTTGGAGATATCCGAATTTGCTGATAAAGAAGATGACTTATATCTATAGTCTACTCTCAAAGAACGTGAAGTATCAGTAGCATCTCTTCTATCAGTGATAAGGTATCTTGTGCATCATTCATCTGGATGCTACCCCTAAAGTTGCATTAATGTACCTTGGTATCATTGTTCATACCATTATAGAATTTCTAAAGAAAAAGCCAATCTGGTAACCCATGATGAGGACAACATTTCAACATCCTTTTAAACCTTCTCCACATGTCATGGAGTGATTCATGATACAACTGCTAAAAGTTGTTGAGCTTGGCTCTCAACTAAGTTGTCTTATCCTAATCCAAGAACTTCATGAGAAAACCCTTGGTGAGCTTATCCCATGTATCAACTGTTCCTAGACCTTCAAATCTAATCCATTCAAGCGTTCTATCCCTTAAAGAGAATGAATATAACCTCAGTTTCACAACATATTCAAAACAATCCTTTATCTTAATCGTATCACACTTCTCCAAAAAGTTCTCAATGTGTAAAATGGGGGCACCATGTAGGAAATCCTGCAAATGCATCACTTGAGATGAACTGAATAAATGCCAACTTTTGTTCAAATTGTGCATCTATAACTCCGAGAAATAATTGACATCATCTAAGGATTAGGGATACCATACTCAAATAAAATTTTCTAAGGTGGTGTATCAGCCATTTTTTCGATTTTTTCACTTTGAAATCTAGATCTTGGGATATGGAGAAATAAGATATCAGAACCTATACTTTAAGAGTGCATACAAATAAAGAGTTAGAAAGGAAGAAGATCAAATAGACAAACACAATAGCCAAAGAAACTACCTGAGAACACAAAAATCCTAATAGAAACTTAGACTAAAACAGCAAAAGAAAATCACCAATAGTCCCCGGCAACGGCGCCAAATTTTGATTGGGTTGTCACTATCATATCAAAAGTAACCTATTCACCTAAACTAATATTGTCAACGCTAATTCTAATGTTGTCAACGCTAATTCTAATCTCTATTAGGAATGTTATGAACTATGGGGGTTGTATTCTTACTAGATATTATACTAAACTAAACTAGGACATGAATTGTAACTAAACTGGATACCAATATAAGACAAATTCTAGGACAATGAATCACCCTTAATATGACTTAGACATAGATTTCTATCTTAATCCTATGAAAACAACACATAATGTAATTCCTAGGACAAATGCACCCTAAACAATACTAAGGATATCTCTCAAGTATCAAAAGCCTCCTCTTAAAGAAATCCTACCTACTTTCTTGAATTCATGCGATAACAAGACGTTAAAATGGCATCATAAGTACTAATGGTCATGATGTCTACTTCCATGATCATCAATCGCACCTTAATCCCTGATTCTAATGTAGATTATGAACTAACTCTCGCCACGAACCTAATCCATGCCATTAATCAACTTCGTCTAGCCTTTCAGTGGAATTAAAACCATCTAAGACCATTGGAAGAAGACGTTAGAACAATATGAGACTAGTTTAGAACAATGAGAACATTTGTTTAGAATAATAGTATAATTATTATGTTGTCCTAAATATGACATTTATTGTTCTAAGGAGTAGCTATTATGGTTTTTGTAGGCAATGGGCAATGAAGAGAATTGTAGTGATCGTAGCAAAAATAGGGGTAATACATCAGAAGTGATACATGTGTGTATGCCTAGAGGGTCCAAAGTATGGATCCCAATTTGCTCTAGCGAGTTAAAACCGTATGTGGGCACGAAATTCTCAAGTATTGATGAAGGGTTTTTATTTTATGAGGTATATGCAAGTTCGATTGGTTTTAACGTTAGAAAATCTACTATAAAAAGAAGGAAGAATGGCATTGTTAGTTTTCAATATTTTGTGTGTAATAAAGCTATATATAAGTCTAAGAAAAGTAATTTGCAAGACATGAGAAGTTAAAATGAAGGCAAAGATAGAAGTGGAGTTGTTAGGAGAAGTTTGGTCACTGGTGTTGGATGCAAAGCATGTATGGTGTTGAAGGTTTGCGTTGATGGGGGTTATGTTGTATTTAATATTGAAGAAAACATAGTCATTCCCTTTATTCATCAAATTCTGTACATTTTCAAAAAGCGAGGAGAAATTTGAACATTTTACACAAGAAGATGATTGTTGATCATTCGAAGGTAGTATATATATACAAGTATTCTAAGTTTGTATCCTATTATTCCTAAGTATTCAATGAATTGTTCTAAATTTTTATTTCATTGTTCTAAAAGGGTTATTCTATTGTTCTAAAATTACAGTATATTTGGTTTATGTAAATTGTTGTAAAGTTATATTCAATTGTACTGTGTACACAAGTTAACGTTGGACTCGTGAGAACATTTAGAATGATGAAAGAATAGGTTGGTGGTTATGAGAATGTAAGTGGCTCTAAGTGTGATTTCAAAAATTTTCATAGGGACTTGAAGGCGTACATAGAAAGGGCCGATGCACAAATGTTTGTGGATAATTTCAAGAGGAAAAAGTTGATTTGGTCTGCTTTTTTTCGATTATCATATTAATGATGATGATTGTCTATGTATGGCTTTATGGGCCGATCCTATATGTAGAAAAAGTTATAGTCTTTTTGGGGATATGGTTTCATTTGATACAATTTATCAAACTAACAAGTATTTTTATTAGTCTATATTAAGAGTATTTTTATAGTAAGAGTATTGGTCTATAGTTAAGAGGATGACTTTAGATTGTATTCGGTTGTTCTAAATGATTCTTATGATGTTCTAAATAGTTTCTCTATTGTTCTAAATATATGTTCTATTGTTCTAAGCCTCAATTTTGTTTTTTAACTCTAGCATTTTAATGTGATTATCAGGTATAATATGGTGTTTGGGCCTTTCACTGGGTTTGATCACCATAAGAGATGTGTTACCTTTGCTGCTGGGTTTATAGCCAAAGAAGATGTAAGATCTTTTGAATGGCTTTTTAGAATATTTTTAAAAGTAATGGTTCATAAGGAACCTTCGTGTTTAATTACCGATCAAGATCTTGCAATGAAGATTGCGGTAAGTAATGTGTTTGAAAAGTGTGAGCATAGATTTTGTATGTGGCATATTATGAAAAAGATGCCTGATCAGATTGGGAGAAGTATTACCCAAGAAACTGATTTTCTAATGAAAATTAGTGATTGTGTATGGAACTTAGAAATTGAAGCAAGGGAATTTGAAGATAAATGAAACAAGATGCTAGTTGAGTTTCATTTAGAAAATCACAAGTGGCTTCGTTTAATGATTGAAATGAGAGCAAAGTGGATTCTTGCATATTTTAGTGATTTGTTTATAGGCGGTATGAGAACTACATCAAGGTCTGAAAGTGAAAATAATTTCTTCTCATCCTTTGTTAATCCACATGTATCGCTAGTAGAGTTTTTGATGAGGTTTGAAAGTGCCATGGATGCACAAAGACATACTCAAGCACAAAATGATTACGATTCTCAACGATAGCATCTAGAATGTAAGACTCCAATGGAGATTGGAAGACAAGGTTCTGAGTTATATACCATTAATGTTTTCTATGAGTTTCAAGAAGAAGTTCATAGTGCTTGTTATGAATGTGGTGTAGAGGAGTTAAGGAAGGAAAATGGGTTGGAGATTGCAAAAGTTAGTGAATGTAACGGTGGAAGAACTTATGAGATTGTTATGGATAGTAGTAATTATGAAATAAGGTTTTCTTGTAAGTTGTTTTGTAGGAAAGGAATTCTATGCTGACATATGATATGGATTTGGAAGGCAAATAAGTTGGATAGAATTCCAAATCAATATGTTTTGAACAGGTGGACAAAAATGGCTATGAAACAACCAATGTTTGATGAGGATGGTAATGAGATGGAATGGTGTTCAAATATTGATGATAGGAAGCGCTTGTTGAATGATTTGTGGTCCGAGATTCATAGTTGTGTGAGTTTGGTTGAAGTGAATAATCAAGATATGGGTGACTTTGTTAAGTACTTACAAGAGTATAGGGTGAGTTTGGAAGAAAAAAGAAGATTTGTAGATGAGTGAGAATGGGCATAATAAATCCCAAGTTCTTGAGTTGCTGACTGGGTCTAGCACTCCCTGTGAAATAGTGGTTAGACCTCCTAAAATTTCGAAAAATAAAGGGACTGAAGTACACATTGAAAGCAAAAATTATTGTGGAACTACTTTGAAAAGATTGGAGGGCAATAAGGAGAAAGCAATTAAGCAATGTCAAAAGAGAAAAAGGTTATGTCGAGGGTGTGGGGAACTTGGATATCATGATATCCGAAATTGTCCAAATAGAATATTTTTATAGTAGTATTGAATTGTATATAGTATGTTGGATTCATGTTTGAAAATTATGCATTTGTGTATATAACATATTAATATAAATTTAGAACAATAGTTTAGGTATATTGAACAATAGTTTTGAAATTTAGAACAATATTTTAGACATTAATATAAGTTTAGAACAATAGTTTAGGTATATTGAACAAAAGTTTAGAAGTTTAGAATAATAGTTTCGAAGTATAGAAAAATCAGTAAAGACGTTTATAACAATATTTTAGACATTAATATAAGTTTATAACAATAGTTTCGCAATATAGAACAATCAGTAAAGAAATTTAGGACAATATTTTAGACGTTTAGAACATAATAATAGAGATATAGAAAAACGTATTAGAAATTTAGAACATTCTACAAATATGAAAATAATATAATACTGTTGATAAATAATCACACCAAAGTAATATTTGAAAAATAAAAAAAAAAACTAATTGTGAATATAGTAATATAATGTTAGTACTATTGTTCATAGAGTTCATTCAAATCAAAATAATTAATCCATGTTGTAGTTCCCCCCATGCTTAATCACGATTCATGTTGTTGCTTTAATTGATCCTTTGCCCACTCCTTTGATTTAGAAATTACTTCATTTCAAACTTGATTCTCATTGCTCGTCAAGATTCTTCCACAATATTCAATGCGTAATTTCTTAATCATTTCAGATTGAAACAGAGAATGAAAGGAAATTAATGTGTACGAATGGAAATTTGAATAATTCAAAGGACATAGTGTACTCTATAAACTAGTAACTTCCATCGGTAGCTTCTACTCCTATGTCCCTCTGTGAATCACTTTGGTTTTGATATGTCTCCATGTGCTTTAAGATGAACACTCCACAATCATTTGCATTTTTGTTGTACATTGCAACAAGAGTTTAGTACATTGGAAACAAAAATTAAAACATCAAAATAATATAACAGTATTTTAAAACAACTCACCAGCTATTTTAGAACATTATTTCAACAATTTAGAACAATCTACCAACCTATTTAGAACAAGAGATGATTTTGCTAACAATCTACCAACCTATTTAGAACAATCTACCAACATATGTAGAACGAAGGAAATATAATTTATAACATGATTTTGCTAAATTAGAACAACGAAACCATCTACTTAGAACATTAGATTAAGATTTTAAAACATTTATAGCAACAATAAAATAGTATAGCAACATAAGTACTATTTAAAATATTGGAAGAACGTTTTAGAACATTAGGTTCATTTGTTTAGAACAACCTATCAAACTATTTAAAACAAGAGACATATTATGGAGAACAAAGGAAATATAAGTTAGAACATGATTTTCCTAAATAAGAAAAACTAAATCATCTACATAGAACATTAGAGTAAGGTTTTAGAACATTTATAGCAACGTTAAAACAGTAGATCAACGTAAGTACACAAGAGCAACGTCTTAGAACATTGGAAGAACTTTTTAGAATATTATGTTCATTAGTTTAGAACAACCGACCAAATTATTTAGAATAAGAGAAGCATTATGTAGAATGATGGGTTCTGAACTTAAAATAGCAAAAGCCTTGTTTGGAACTATATAAGTACAATTTAGAAAAAATTTTACTGAATTTAGAACATTAGACACGAATATTGGAAATTAAACAATGTTTAGTAAATTATTTCAACAATTTAGAACAATCTATTAACCTATTTAGAACAAGAGATGCATTATGTAAAACAATAGAAATATAAGTTAGAACATGAGTTCACTAAATTATAATCACAAACAATAGAGCATTAGAGTAACATTTTAGAACATTAATACAGTAGAGCATTAGGTTCACTTGTTTAGAGCATTAGAGTAATGTCTTAAAACATTGGAAGAACTTTTTAGAACATTAGGTTCATTAATTTAGAACAACCCACAAACTATTTAGAACAAGAGATATATTATGTAGAACGAAGGAAATATAAGTTAGAACATAATTTTGCCAAATTAGAACAACAAAACCATCTACTTAGAACATTAGATTAAGGTTTTAGAACATTTATAGAAATAATAAAACAGTAGAGCAATGTAAGTACTTTTTAGAAAATTGGAATAACTTTTATAAAACAGTAGGTTCATTTGTTTAGAACAACCTACCAAACTATTTAGAACAAGAGAAATATTATGTAGAACAAAGGAAATATAAGTTAAAACATAATTTTTCTAAATCAGAACAACAAAACCATCTACTTAGAACATTAGAGTAAGGTTTTAGAACATTTTATAGCAAAGTTTAAACATTAGATCAATGTAAGTACACTAGAGCAACGTCTTAGAACATTGGAAGAACTTTTTAGAATAGTAGGTTCATTTGTTTAGAACAACCTAACAAACTATTTGGAACAAGAGACATAATGTAGAACGAAGGAAATATAAGTTAGAACATGATTTTGCTAAATTAGAACAACAAACCATCTACTTAGAACATTAGAGTAAGGTTTTAGAACATTTATAGCAACGTTTAAACAGTAGATCAACGTAAGTACACTAGAGCAACATTTTAGAACATTGGAAGAACTTTTTAGAACATTATGTTTATTAGTTTAAAATAACCCACCAAGCTATTTAGAACAAGAGACATATTATGTAGAACGAAGAAAATATAAGTTAGAACATGATTTTGCTAAATTAGAACAACGAAACCATCTACTTAGAACATTAGATTAAGGTTTTAGAACATTTATAGCAACAATAAAATCGTAGAGCAACGTAAGTACATTAGAGCAAAGTTCTTAGAACTATTGAAGAGCTTTTTAGAACATTAGTTTCTTTAATTTAGAACAACCGACCAAACTTTTTAGAACAAGGGAAGCATTAGGTACAACGATAGAAGTATAAGTTAAAACATCAATTTACTAAATTAGAACAACCACACCATCTACATAGAAATTAGAGTAACGTTTAGAACATTAGAGTAACGTTTAGAACATTATAGCAACGTTAAAATAGTAGAGCAACGTAAGTACATTAGAGCAACGCTTTAGAACAATTGAAGAACGTTTTAGAACATTAGGTTCATTAGTTTAGAACAACCTACCAAACTTTTTAGAACAAGCAAAGAAACATGTAGAATAACGAGTTCTAAACTTAAAATAGCAAAAGCCTTGTTTGGAACAATATAAGTACAATTTAGAACAATTTTAAATGAATTTAGAACATTAGTCACGAATATTAGAAATTAAACAATATTTAGTAAATTACCAGTCCTATATATATATATATATATATATATATATATATATAGCTAATTTGTGCGTGTTAGGAGTTCTCACATGAACCCACTCCTATATATATATATATATATATATATATATATATATATATATATATATATATATATATATATATATATATATAGCTAATCTGTGTGTGTTAGAAGTTTGGGCTTGAATAAAACACACACAGAAAATCAGCCCAAAACTAAGGAACTAGATTGAGTACGAGTAGCACTCGATCAAGTCTAGTCTTCTTCAGATTTTAAATTAGGTCAGAATTGGCTTCTCGAGAAGGGACTCGATCGAGTGTCCTCATTTTCACTTTTCCGTCGAGTGTGCAGAGGACTCGACCGAGTCTTCTTACATTTGACTCTAATTCTACTCCTTTTACATTAATGCTTTATTTCAATTTTATGCAAATTTTGTAAGCCTTGATCAACAAAAAGATAACAGGATTGATGCTCTCTTATTATTAACTCTAAAAATCTCTACGTTTATGTCTCTTTCACCTATAATGTACAGGATTAGGAGCAACTTGTTCCATCACTAGGTTAAGTCTCAAGATCCTAACTTTAAGTATCATAGTTAAAGAAACATCCTCATGGATAGGTCTTCTCTTAATCTCTCAAGCAATCCTTTCTCCTTATAATCTTTATTTATTGTAATCCATTTATATTGTGCACGTTTCTTTTATTTTTTCTTTTATCCTATTAAGAGATTTGGACATCTCCATTATCTCTAGACTAATTCAAAATTTTGACCCTTTTTTAATAAGCAAACCCTAAGCTTGCATCATACTTGAATGTATATTTAGGTGTTGTCCTAATGATCATTTGTTGTTAGCATCATAACGCATACATTGATGTTCATCTATCTTTTAATCAATGATGTTCAAGGGCTAAATCATACAAGTCCTCTATGAACAAGACTTTTGCCTAATTTGAAGTATGTCATCAAGAATAGTCTCTTTAGGCTCAATTCTTCATTTGATTAGTAAAGCTTCAACTCATTTTTATGCATAATCCATACTTTGCATATTTCAATATTGCTTTTCATTACTTTATTTCAACTTTAGCACTTTGAATTCCGCACTTTTATTTCATGAATCTTATTATATTATAATTGTGTGACCAAATTTATCTTTTTTGCACTAACTCAAGACTTATTGAAGTGATATCACAACTAGTAAGATAAATTGGATAACCGGTTATAGGGACCCATAATCTTCTAGACTTTAAGGAAGTGATCACCTAATCTAGATTTATATGCATAGTCTTAAACTTGCTAAAACAACTAAATCTAGTGTTCACTCTATTTATAGTTGCAGGATTGCCTAGGAACTAAAACTTACTTGTTCAATCCTAACGAAAATTTTATGCACGTCATTTCTTGATTTGGTGCAGATTGCTCATTCCCGAATCTTCTCATTGTTTAACGACCACTCACGCGAGTCATTTTTTGGATTCAAACCCAATTCACTGTCCAAGTCGCCCTTAAAGGTGGCAACTATTTAACCCTTTAAGCTGCATAACTATTCCTTATCAACGCGCATAATTATAGGGCACTAGTGGGGGAAAGCCCCTTCCCTTTCTCTTCGCGTTGGACATCTAGCGCTGAGTCTTAGCATTATACATCCTGCTCTTAGTTGCATGATGCGAATTTTTTACCAACATTTTTAGCTTAGAATGGTTTAAAGGGATTGCTTATTTAGTAAGCATACGTTTTGGTGATTTTTTAGTTCAGTGTGTGGGCCAAAGTGAGGATTTAGGCTTAATTTCGGTTTTTTAAGGTTTTAGCATTTTAAGGGTATTTTAAGTTTCCTCACACTCAACCTCTAGTCAAGCTAGGTTAAGGGTTGATTTATCATTAGACCGTGACATGGGGAGACACAATTTTGTGTCTAAATGAAGATACTGACATGAGTCAGGATACACACATCTATGTTGTTAAAATCGACCAGGTTCTCAAGAATCTTAATTTTTTGGGTTTACAAGGTGGTCAACCTTTCCCATCTAAATAGGGGGTAATTCATGAGATTTGAGAGAAGCACTATTTATACTTCATGTACTCATAAATATCTATATCCTACAAACAGTGATAGGGTTATATAGGGAGCAATTCTGGGTGTGGTACTTGATGATAGCATCATTCCTAGCTATAAGGGACATGTTTCATGTAGGATTTGGGCTAGAGAGGAGTCGTGGGCCATGAAGTGCCATAACAGGGCATGTGTTATGTGCTTGACACCATGACTCACTATCACAAGACTCGAGGACTCTTGTGAGTGGTACCAGGCTTGTACACTTTCCTTATAGCACGTTTGAGCATATTAACATGCCCTTGATTACAACGTTCCTTGAGCATTGGAAACCCAACACAAGCTCTTTCACCTCCCATATGGGGATGAGCGTTGGAAACCCAAAACTATCAGTCCCTCAAATTCTTCACATGCTAGGTGAGGGACTGATAGTTTTTGATACTCCGAGCATCAAGGACCTGATAGTTGAGACTAAAGAGTCTAAGGGAGTGACTCAGCTATATCTCTTGACCTATCACTAGAAGTATAAAGAAGTGTCAATGTCGTCAATACTGACACTTGTTAAGATTAGGATCAAGAGGATCGTTATTTTACTAAAATTGTTTTGCTTTAAGCATGTTTAGGTCTACATTATTCGTGTACAAGAGTGACGATAGGTTGAGTATACATTGCATATGTTTGCTGAGTGATGGATATTTGGATGTGATGGAAAATTCTACTTAGGGTTTTATGACGTTGGTCATTTTATATCATTGTCTTAAGGAAGCTAATAGATCTTCTTCTGTAGGCATTGCAAGTTTCTTGACGCTCCACTTTTCATCCTAATCAACCACACATAAATATTGGGCTTACTAGACCTCGATCCCAAGTATGGAGTCCTAAGTCTATGCCTTGTGACACGAGTTAACTGATGATAACTATTCGAAGGAAGTTTGATCATATCTAGGCCTTGGAAATAAAACTTTTTTTCTTATTTTAGTTTATTTTATAGATGCATGTTTGTATCTCCTGATTCTGACTTCTATTATCAATTAAAGTATATTGATTGTCTTAATAATCATGACTGAACATTGGCTCTTCTGAGGACCAATTCACCAGATGGATTCGATATTGGGACATGAAGAAGATGTATATGTTTAATCGGGTCCTAAACTATCTATGTTATGTAAAGAAGATCCCTAGGGTAGCCCTTAGGCTCGAGTCGACATTCAGGCCTGTAGATGGTCGCTAACGAGTTGACTCTCCAGCTGTGATCGTGGATTCAGTGTAGGATGCATTTCCTAGTGTTTAGTTTCAACCTTAAATTGTTAGCTTTTCATCATGTCAATATTGATCCTTGTGCGTGCATTCCCAATTACGTCTAGTGGTTTTATCGAATGTATCATCCGATTTAGATCGATTAGAAGGTGATTCTGTCTATGATGGATCAAACAAACACCCAATATATAAGTAATAATTTATTGTTTATTTCTTTTATTACTTGATTTAAGTTATTATAATTATATCTAAAAAATTTAACTACACATACAGTGGGCCAAGAGATTGTTGAGGATTATCCATCCTATTATGGGTGCACAAGATTCGATGCCAAAAATCAAAACATATGTAGAGGAGGTACAAAATTTCAGGTTTAATTACTATTCAAGATGACTTAAGTTGTTATTTGTTTTTTTAGATGTTTTTGTAGTCATTTAATAGAGTTGTAGTTATAAGTTGGTATAACTCTTCAACTTTTTTTATTTTCTTATTTATTTATTTAACTTTTAGCATGTGAATTATAAATGACCTAACTATAAACCGCCAAGAATGAAAATGTACAAGTATAACAATAACAAATATGTCAACTCTTATTTTGTCCAAACCCCCTACATTAGCTAAATTACGCCAACAAGCTATTCAAACCTCAATTTCTCCAACCCTGCAACACTATATTCTCGAATTTCATACAACATTATACAAATAAGCAGTATTGGGGAACACTATGCTCCACAATGAGATGAAAGAACTAAATCACAAAATTCCTTTCATCAACCTCCAATCATATTATCAAATCTCTAAAGTTGTAGATGTCCTATGTTGGAATAATCGTTTGGAAACTTGGAGTTCACAATAGTCAAATTAATCTACGGCTTTGCTTGAGTCACAAACAATTCACATACCAAATTCTTTGCATCAAGGCTATGACCACTCATTTGCTGATTTCCTTTTAGATACTTAATCATCTAGTGGTTGTGCATGTCGATCTTATCAGCACCCAAAACTATAAAACATCCTTCTTTATATCATTACACCTTGATAAAAATTTACAACCATAGACTTGACTTTTCGGGCTAGTTGTTTAGCTTCCTCCAAGCATTCTCACACCTATTTTTTTCTCCTCTGGTATATCTCAAATAAAGTTTCCCTATTTTATACGATGATTTAACCAACTAAAATACATGTTGAAAGGCAATTGATTTAGCACACTTAGACACTAATTCCTTCGTCAAAAATATTTACGGAGTAAAGAAATAAGGGTAATAAATAATAATTAATAATAACTAATCAATCGAATAAAATTAATAATATTTGATAATAACTAACAACAATTAAATAAGAACAATTAACATCATATCATAAATAGCGAATAAAGAGGGGAAGACGTCTAAAAAAGATAGCTAGCTTAGGGGTAGTCTAAAAAACACAATTGGAACCAAGGTAGGTCGTTTTTGTTAAAACCCCTGGGGGCTAGCTGTCTTTTTTAGGTAGGTCGTTTTACAATGTGTGAGTCTATGGGTTGGATCTGGGTCTAAATTTTTAAGACTAATATCCGACCCGAATCTAATGGGTATAAAAAAATTAGACCCAAACCCTAAGAAATAGGTCGGATCTAACCGGGTCAGGATCGGGTCTTGGACCCGTTGCTACCCACTATCTTTTTTAGGTGGCTCCCCTGAGGTTGGCCGAATAAATTAGACGTTCTCCATCACCGAAGTAATTCTAAAATATTAAATCATGCACCTGAGTTGAAGCTGTTAATGGCTCCCCATCCATCTTATCATTGAGTATTGGCAGTTGTCGTAGTGGTGGGGAGGTCGATGGCTACAGTGGTGGCAGAAGTGGCGATTGAGGTTCTGGAGAGGATGAGGGTTTGAGGAGTGAGTACAAGAGGAGAGTGGAATGGGCAAGGATGTGAATTAGTGACGAAGGGAGGATAGTTTGGCCATTTCATGAGGCAGTTAGAAATTGAGGTGGTAAATAGTGCTTACTACTAACTACTGAAACCGAACAACGAGGCATATTATTCTCTTAGCTTCAACTCTTACTAACATCAAACTCTATCTAGACAGTTAGATAAATATAACTGTAAAAATTCTTCATCCAATTATGATCACACAAACCGAAACCATGGGTCTAGCTAAGTACTCTAATGGATTAATTCTCAACAATTTGGGAATCTTGTCATTCACAATTGACACTTAATCAGTCCTCTCGTTGGTTAGCAAGCCAAGAGTTACTTCGTACTGAATAACCCTCGACCCTTCCTTTCACTTGTCAGTCAGAGATGAGAA
Source organism: Dysphania ambrosioides (assembly GCA_026401315.1). NCBI lineage: Eukaryota > Viridiplantae > Streptophyta > Magnoliopsida > Caryophyllales > Amaranthaceae > Dysphania > Dysphania ambrosioides. Next base: position 24,911,946 of record CM048661.1, on the reverse strand, counting down.
TGCCATTTCAGGTAAATCACATGTTCGGTGTTGCTCTTAGGTGTCTTGACCCTTTAGGAGTTACCAAGATGATCCCATACCGTCTTTGCAACTGCTTAAAAAGTGGAGAAAGTGGAGCATTGGGACCAATTTCGTGACGAGTCCTTTGTTTTTATCAAGAGTCCTTCATTAGATGTGAACGCAATAATTAACTGAGAAAATCCCCCGAATCTGGCGCGAGGCCATTTCAAGAAAAAAAAATGTCGGAAGGAATTAATTCAACTGAGGTCTTCAGAATATGTAAGCAGTTTGAACGAGTAAATTGCTAATATCAGAGTATAGCTGGACATAAAACTGTATCAAACTTTGGAAAGGCAGACTTGAGATGTTTTTTTGACTAAAATACACTAGTCTTAACTTTCAAACCATAGCACCATAATGGAACATTTAGTAAGAAAATGCGTAAAGAAAAACAATTTGGTTACATTCTGTACAAATTTAAGCCCCTATGCTTCTAGTTATGCCCTAAGGGTTCCAACAGAGCTTCAAAAATTAGGCCCTGCACAAGAGGAAGCATCACAATATTTTTTACCACATGAACTTCATTTCTAATTATACACAATCGGGATTCAGGACAATCGTTCATTAAATAGGCATTAATTCTGACTCCACACTAGCCAAGCTTTCCACTAACTCCTGACTGATTCTGAAGCTGTCCAGCTGTTGTTTTCCTCCTCATCACGAAGAATAAAACCAGTAACAGGAAATGGAATAGATTGGTGAGCAAACTTCATCAACATCCCCCGTTGTTGCTCATCAGTGTGAGGAAGACTAGCACGTAGGAGCTCCACAGGCATCTCCCTGCGGATAGCCCTTGCTGCTTCTGAACTAGAAAATTCAGAACTTGACTGAGCTTGGTTTAAGATAGAATGCATGATAGTATCATACTTACTGACACAGTACTTTGTGAGCAGAGTAAAAAATGTTCCAAATGAGGCTTTCCAGAAGTTATAATGGGGAATATTACAGTTGCCAGGGGATTGACGGTTAGGGTTGGTTAGCACAGTGGCTCTTTCAAGCAGAGACTTCAAGATTACAGAAGCATGATCTCCTGTAGGACTTCCAAGCGGGCGGAGTGGCGGCTGCTCTGAAGAACAAACAACAGCAGCAAGACAAGAACTCAGACCACGGAGATCCATGCCATTGACACTAGTAGAAACAGCCTTAGCAAGTTTTGTAATAGCCAAAGCAGCTGAAGGGTCGGTTGGGAGCCCACCAAACAGAAACCTTAAATGGCGGAAAATGGCCATGCAGACAATTCGAGCCAGCTCACTAGCAGGACCAGGACTGATTGTAAGAAGTTCAAGAAACTTGGCCAGAAGCTTCCAGCCTTTCGGAATGGAGACAAGCCGCATGAACACAATATCATCCGCTGGACAGACATTATGCCCCCCACTTCCAAGAGGATCGACAAGCTGAAGGGATGCAGCTAAAGCTTCAAGCAGAACCTGTCGTTTCCGCCTAAGTTGAAACCCACCATCTTGGGGAGGACTAAATTGTAGAACACGATCAACATCATCTACATCAAGAAGAAGGGTTTGAGCATCCTCAATAGTGATTCTAGCAGCAAACATTGGTTCTTGTTCCAGTGACCTGCGTTCTGTGCTACCATCACTGCTTCCTGACAGAGATTCAAGTTCAAGAAGAGGACGAGGCCTACGAATAGATGACAAAGCCAGCCTTCTTAAGGTATCAAAGGACTGATGTCCATGTTGATCAGAACCACTATTACGTACACGAGAAGGAAGATCACGCAAATGAAGAGGAGCAAAGTGATGTTTCAGCCTCGTACTAGATGATTTTTTAGCAGCACAAGCTTGGTGATAATAATCATCTATATATGGGTCATTGCTATGAGAAGTATGCTGCATCTTCAGAATACTATCTATCTCCTCAGAAGTCATATGCTTAGATCTGAATTGAATACAATCGCTCTTCTGGCTACCAGACTCGGAAGTTTGCTGATTAAATCGATAATGCTTACTACGTATTGATTTTGGCCTTTGATCCCTCGTCTCAGCAATAGCAAAAGCTGTGTCGTACTTTTTATAAAGATGAGAGGGAAGTGACGGATGGCTACCAATTAGTTGGGACTGTAACAATGAAAATTGTCCCAAAGAAGGTAGGGACTGGCGTAGTCCTTGCTGTAGCTGTCTTCGTGGTGACAATAATGCTGAAGTATGAAGCAACCCATCTTGAAGAGTAAGCTGCTGTTGGAGTACATTATTGAGAATCCTAGAGTGATCCCCGTGCAATAAACCAGCATGGTTACTCCAGTGATTTCGTGGCTGGTTACCAATTCCATGACCAGGTGTATGACCTGACAAGCTTCCACCATATAGTAAGTTATGGGCACTATTAGATAGCCCAGAAAAATGACGACCAGAATCAGACATATGTGACAGATTTTGAGCTGAGAGAGTTAGATCAGAGCCAGAATTCAGAGATGGGACATTTACAGGAAGTGAATGGCGATGAGACAATGGCTGTTGAGCTCTGTCTCCAGGAGGAGGAAAAGAGATAAAAGATGATTTGGGAGCTGACATTGCGTCGCTTGAAAAGTGTTGCTGAAGATACTGCTGTTGTAGCTGCTGTTCTGGATAAGATAATGCTCTATACAGAGGTTTATAATCGCCAGGAAGGTTGGACGGCTGAGATGACCACCTTTTACTTTCCAAAATACTATCAACATCCAACACACTATGGTCCAACCAGCCCTCCCTTGACCAGTCTGCAGCAGATGAACCTGAAATTATGAGATAGAATAGATGTGAGGTTTCGGATAGTGAATAAATGATAAATGATGCAGTTTTTGGCAGAAGATAAGACGAAGAGCAGCGAAACCCAGAGGGATCCACAGACACAGGGTGCATAAGCAAAAGGTCCAAAAGCTGGCCTCAAACTACCAGCTATAGCAGAGGGTGAGCATGAATGCTTACTTCTCATAAGTTGTTGCTTTCACAAGTAGGGAGTAAGTAGGCACTTTGACACTTATAGCAGAAATGTCAAAGAGTGGAGAATTTAATTGCATACTCCTTGTCGCATGAGTTGAAGTAATACTTATTATTAACTTAATTAATAAACAAACAAAATCAAAGCCTTTTATCTAAAAGAAACGGAACAACTGCATGAAACAAGAATCCATATTGGACCATATACTGTCACAAGATCCATTTCTCACATCACTTCCATTTACTTATTTAGTGCTATATGCTATGCACTCTTGCAAAATCCTTCAATTCAAAGTCATCTTTGGCACCCCTCAGTATGCTCAAGAATTGGAATGATCAAAGAATATGTTGATGGGTCCGTGCACTCTTAGACAGTCCATTGGATTTGATTCTAAGCCTCATTTTGTAACATGTTTAGTGAGGACTGAACATTAATATGTTGGCACAATTTTCATGAAGATAAGCGTTGTTTTAGTAAAGCTCTTCACCTGAATAAATGACGTTGTGTTATGATCATTCACCTGAAGTAATTTGGCTTTAATAATGTGTTCTAGCTAGGTTAAATGACGTGTAATGAGGAGTTGTAATGGACTGATCATTAGGAAGTCCATTATTCCTAGTGACTGTCCAGCTTAGCCAGATAGGTGAAAAGCTAAGATAATGCAAGAGTCCAGCTTCAGGGAGTCTAAAAGTTGTAGAATACTTTGTACTCTCTAAGTCCATGTGTATAAATAAGCGCACTATGCCAGGACTTTCCTAAATGCCCAACATTAATAACGTCAGGTCCATTGGATTTGATTCTAAACTCATCCAAAAGCGATCCTTTCCAAGGACATATCAAGAATCCCCATTATACCAACCCTTGACCTCTCTTACCGGTGCATCCTCCAGTCAACATTCCACAATCCAAACCAATGTAGCGAAATATCTGAATCTTATCTACACTACTCAGAACTCCAACTTTAAAAGTTGTAGAATACTTTGTACTCTCTAAGTCCATGCGTATAAATAAGCGCACTATGCCAGGACTTTCCTAAATGCCCAACATTAATAACGTCAGGTCCATTGGATTTGATTCTAAACTCATCCAAAAGCGATCCTTTCCAAGGACATATCAAGAATCCCTATTATACCAACCCTTGACCTCTCTTACCGGTGCATCCTCCAGTCAACATTCCACAATCCAAACCAATGTAGCGAAATATCTGAATCTTATCTACACTACTCAGAACTCCAACTTTCCTCTGAGTACACATTCTTAATTCTATCTCTGGAGGTGTTCCCATACATCTATCTCAAAACACGTATTCCTGGTACAAAGCTCTTTCCTAAATGCCCAACATAAATAAATTCTGTCTGATTGTCATCCAAAAGAATGTTCCTTAACTGAGCATGCTGCAATCACACAATAATAGTCACTGATCTTTATTTGAGCCACCCAATCTCAACTGTAGGAGTAACATCTTAGTGGATATCTTTCTCAGTAAAATTGATCGCTTAAAACATTCATTGACAGGTAAATATTGAGGATCTAATATTTACACATCCTCACACACCCCAGCCAATACAATCACAATACAACATAGAACGTAAACTATAGTCAAAAAATATGAAAACCACTAGTAGAAAAATAACACTCATGATGATTCCTCCTTTTTTCGTCAATAGATACATGCAACACCTACATTTTGCTCATATTCCATATAAAATTTATAGCTAACAAAAGGAAAATATGGTTCCCCTATACTCCAATCATATAGCGTACAACACATAGAATCCCTACACTAGAGCTTCCCTGCAAACTAAATCCCTTTTGGCTGAAATTTGATACTCTCCTTGTAGTCAACTCCACCATAACCCCTTGTAGCTAATTGAAAAGGATAAATATACTACAAGAAAATCTTCCACAAAATCTGCAACAATGAAACTAATATGAACCTACAATCTAAGGTATAATATAAAATACCTATATTTGAAAATTGACAAGGAGACAAGAAATACTAAGGTCAACCAGAACACATTTCATTTTGGAGCACAATACCAGAATCAGGATGCCGCCTACCGTAAATCCGGAACCTTTTTAGTTTTTTCTCCTATTTTATGAGGTGGTTGATTATTTGGCAAAAGTTACATTGATTTACGTTTGCCTGACAATCAAAATCTTTCTTACACCCCATAAAGCCCCTTCCCCTGTGGAGAGCATAGATATATACACCTAAGGTTTCCAGGACGCTTGAACCCTAAGGTTTCCGGGATGCTTGGACCTGTTCACAGAATGCTGCTGTGTCCCATGTTCCCAGTAACTGAGAATAGTATACGCCTATTCTCCACCATTTATGCATGAACCCACGAGGATTTTTAAAAAATACCGAATGTAACCAGACTAAAGAACTATAAGGATTTTATGAGGAGCATCAAAACAAATATTAAAAACAATTACAATTAGAAGAAGAAAAAAAAAAGGTAATAATCCAAAGATAATAATCCAGCCCCCTGAAACTAGAAGAGAGAAGAGAGATATAAAGTGAGGTAAAGCTAGAGAAGCACCAACGAAGACAGTTACGGAAAAAAATCAGAAAAGTATATAAAAATGTCCAGCCATAATACTATCCAGCAAGAAACTAGTACGCTTTAAAGCACAAACAACCAAGCAGATGGAAGAAAAGAAACATAGCCCAACCAAAGATATAGTAACATCCAAGGGCATAGAAGAAAATATATAGGGGAAGAAGAAACATTAGAAACACCCAATGAAACAGATGCACACTTTAGAACTGAAACTAAACTAAGATAACCTCATTGAGCAACTCAGAAGAAAAAATTTTCTATATTATGATTTTAGTATTGAACTTTTGGACTTACTTTCTCTTGACAAAGATCCAGATCCTCTATCACCAATAACCCCAGGATTCCTAGGTCCTGTGACAACTCTGTTCAGCTGTTGAAAAAATAATTTATTGTCAGGAAGTGATAATCACAAAAATAAGTTCCTTTTCCATCTACATAGAAGCTACACAATCAGAGTACAAGAAACTGCACAAATGGAAAGAGAAATTTATATTTATATATATAATAAAACTATTAAATATCCTTAGAACATTATTTGGCATAAATGCAACTATGTCGACGTATCGTAAACAAGAAGAGAGCAACAATTAACAAAACTCTCAAATAAAACTCACGTGTCCCCAATTTTTTCCCTTGGCATTCCTAGGACTCCAGAATTATCCTGACCAATAGATAACAGAATCTGGAATCACAGAGTATTTACCAACAATAAATTAATAGACCCAATTTCCTATGCTGTTCATATGCTCTAATGCTGAAGCAAAAATCCCAAATATAAATGAAATCAGGCCCATTGATCCATGCACTTTCCCCATCCCTGATTCAAAAAACAGACTTGTCAAGATCATCTTCTTAAGATTCCATCCAAGGTTCAGGTTGACTCTAACTCTCTTAGAAGTATGAAGTTATGTGAACTGCTAAAGAGGTTTGCATGTGACATTGAACCAACTCCCAAATGTTAGTTATAGTACTTCTTACGAAGTTCAACAAACCAGATATCAACCGAAATCACGATTCAGTGTTGATACAATAGTCTGGAAGCGTAAAGGCCATGAGTCTAAAACAGATTGTTTCAGAGAAAGATGTAAGAAGATAGGACCCCAAAATAATGGCTTAACATACGAGCAAGTAACTGCAAATTATTTTTATACATTTGAAGTGAGGGAGCATCAGATCTTCTCAGGATTTAAATAGGTAACTGAATAAATAGTTAACAGATAAATAATGAGAGTCATCGAAAACTGCTATCAGCTAAATTAACAGCTACACGTGGTAAGATAAAAAAAAAATAATGCAGGCAATGAAACATACAGGCAGGTTATGGCAGCAAATTATTAATCGCAAAGCCCTATAGTTTTCCCTTCAAGACCCAATAATTGAGTGCTCGTTCAGTATGATTCATAGTTATAAGTTTTTTGTTTCTACAAAATGTCTTAGTTTTGATCTTTTTTTAAAAAAAAAAACAAGAGTACTACAAACAGCTATTAATCCTTGTCTCCTACATGTCAGAACCTTACATGGAAAGAGGCTGAAGAACTCGAATTACAGCACCAATCCTATCAAATGATTTAGCACAAAATAATGAAGAAAAACTAGAATTATAGAATCAAGTAAAATAAAGGAACAAGGATTAGATAGCTGTTCTTGGAATATTAATGAGATCTCAAGATATTTGGACAGGTTGTGTAAATATACCTCTCCTTTCTGCATTTGTAGTTATAGCCATTAATACCAATCGAAAGCTACTTTATCTTTGATTTATTGAAGTTCCAGGCCGGCCATTAAAAATTTATTGGAAGCTTAAAAACATTCTCATTATTGTGAATTCTTTTTATCCAATATCAACCAAACAACAAAATAAAGAAAGAATGACAAAAAAAAGTGCAGAAGCTAACAATGGCAACATCTTATGGCTGTGATATTGGGTGGTTCCATAAACGAATTATCATAAAGGAATCCAATGCACCCAGTCGCCAGAAATACTGCAAAAACTCCTTGATCGGCGTCATTGGTGACCCTCATTTGAATCAATGTACCACTAACCACCGCCGCGGGTATACAACTCTCGCAGCCGTGAATGAAAATAGCAGATAGAGACAGAAGCTTGAGAGAGAAAAGTATAATGGGGGAGTGAGATCTGAAGAGAAGAGCAAGGCAGGACAGCCGAGGCCATTTACCAAAACCACTTCTAGTGGTTTTGGTGTTTCTGTGTAAATTTGTAAAAATAGTCAGGAAGTTGTTTTATAGAGCAGTTTAGTCGAACACAATTTGTTTACTTTTTAGAAGAAAAAAACAGAAAACTAAGAAACCAAACGTTGCCGAACATCCTTTAACATGAAAGATTCTAGTTTTGAACTTTTGAAACTATAGACATCAAAGAAAAGATACATATATTTAAGACAACAAATCTTCATATTTTCAAGAGGCCAAGGAACATGATTCTTTTAGCAAGTAAAAACAAATGATTTAAGGATTTCATAAGAGCTCATTTCATAAGAGCTCCAACAGATCCAGAAGTTATATTACACACCTACTCTCATGCAATACGATGAGGATATAATGAAACTATCACACGTAACCGCCTAGAATCAACAGTTATTAACGAGAAACAAGAGAAATAATAGAATCAGCAATGGCATGAAATTTAGGCTCATAGTTAGTGCTTACCTACTCCAGAACCCAAAGACAGATTCTTTATCAATCCCTTGCTACATTTTCTCCTCTTAACCAAGAACATTGACTCCGTTGAGCAAAAGACACAAAAAACCCTTTCACTATTTCAGGGCAAGCCAACCAATCCCTCTCCCCTTTCCCCTCCCTCTCCCTCACACTCACAGAAAAAAAAATGGGCATAAATAACTACTATAACCCTAGGGCCTGGAACCCATCTCTATCCACTCTGTTTCCTGATGATAGATTGTCTACCATTAAAGGAGTTTTGATCTCAGTTCTCCATTTTCCTCCTCCCTCCTCCCTCCTCTTAGCATCCTAAGACCTGCTGAACTCTTTCAATGGTCATAGGGTTTGGCTGACTACTTACTGACAACTTGACAAGTATCAAACCAACCTCCCACGTTTTCATAATTTCGACATCTCTTACTAGGAACTAGGAAGGCTAAGCCTTGTTAAGTGTCATACGAGAAAATAGTACCCACAGCATTAAGCAAATTTCTTTAAGAAATACAAGTTGGTTTAGAGGGAGACGGGGACAGAGGAAGAGGGTAACTTTATTGAGAAGACTACACCATAGGCAAGATCATACATTTGAGACCCCTATAGACTTTTTCTTCGTGAAAGATTAAACAGTCAGCATATGTTTCTGTCAAACCCTTCATTCGCAATTTCCTCGAAGGTTATCAACACTAGAACAGCATTATTATCATGGAAGCTTACCTTTGAGAATGTAGTTTCCAGATCATCCATATCAGACAGAGATCCTAAAGTGACATCCAGTCCCTGAAAGAATGTAAAAATACATACCATGTAAATATATTACAGTAGCTGATGCAAAATGACCACATAGTTTTTGAAGAATAAAGTAAAATCGACTCTAAACAGCTGAGATGAAAGTACAGCATGCAATGAAGCAACACAACATAAATTAAAAATCTTACAAGTCATCAAAGTACATTTTAAGCCAACTTCAGCATTAGTTTTTCGGGTAATTAAGTCAAGCAATGAGTATAAGGCTTTCTGGTGTTATTTTAAAGTCAAACATTGAGTATAAAAGCTTCCTGGTGTTATTTTCAGTAAAGCATCAAGTGAAAAGTTCTAATAACACAAATTTAGTAGAAAACAATGCATCATATGAGCTGCTCAAATTAATTACGACTTGGAAGTTTCAGTGTTAAGACTCCTAAGAAAGATTATATCTCAATCAAGAACTAAAATCAATCAGCCTGTGAACATGGGTTGCATACTTAAAGCTTAAAGTCATTTGCATCTAGACCTAGTTGACTAAGAATAAACACAGGAATCATCTGAGATTAGAAGCTATAGTCACCCATCCTATATGATATATTATTTCTTTTATAAGTATCTAAAACCATAAATAAATAAAAAATAATGTTGCTTCGTTCAGCCACGCCATTCTAACAGAAAACAAAATATTAAAGGGCACCTTGAATCAATGTATTTTATTTTGATTTCCGAAAAAAAAGCCCATCTAAAACCACACAGCAACTGACAAAAATGGAGGGCTAAAAAAACAGCATGATCAATTTTAATCTATCACAGGAGGAGCCTCCGCATTCCTTTCCGGAGAAAAATATAACCTCCTTGTATCAATCTTTCCAAAATAAGTATCTTTTACAACCAAGCACATGTATTATGAAATTATTAGCTATTGCAACGGTAATTAACTGGCAGATAGTGTTGCATAGATGTATTACCCACAAATTATATTGCACAGACTATATAATTAGCAGAAAACATAGAATTAGAAAAGCTAGTAAAGCAAAGAGATGAATGGAATGGAGGGAGCATCTAGCACGGCTTCTTAACCCACACATCTACTTTCTCCAACTACCTAAAAGATCCGTCTATGGAGTATTAGTCATCAATGGATCCATAAGCTGAATCATGGATGAAAAAAATCCAAAGGATTAGGAGCAAATTATATCATGTTTATGAACCAGATTAAAGCTCTTAAAAGGATTAGGGATGGCAGTGAGGAGGGTTAAATACGAGACCCATCCCACATTCCCACCCGCTCCGCCATTGGACGGGCATGGGTATAAGTTGGCTGGTGGTATAAAACAAAGTATGAATTTATGTATTATTAACTTTTATAATAACCTTATTATCGCTGCCAAAAAAAACTTTTATAAGAGGAGCAAACAAATGAGTTTCATCCTCTCAATTTAGAATTATCGGAGAGAAAGGCTCTGTTCCTCGTCAGCTTGCTCAATTATGTTTCAACAAAATTAACTTCAGTTCGGCATAAATAAAATAAATCCAACCAATATAACTTAAGTTCACCAAAAGATGAATCTAGAAAAGCAATAAGTTCAGCAAAAATAAGTTAAGCTATGTACCTATTAAGATAGTTTAGCAAAATTAAGTTGAGGAAGCCTAACACTTCAACACACCCAACTTGTTCATTAGATTCCCTTCCATCAATCTTGCGAACCCTCCCCTTAAAGAAGGATTCAACATTACAAAAGTATTAAAGAGTGATAGTAGTTCAATGAGCTTGACAATGCACTTAAATAACGCACAGGAAATCGGGATGAATGAAAGAAGACAAACCGAGATAGATTCCTAAAGTTCACATGAACAGTACTGATGGAGGCTATCCCAATTCAACTTATGAACTAGAAGCATATACCAAAGCATAATAAGGGCCATGTGCAATGAATTAGCAAAACTTGAGCAGAAATAATGGATGGAATGCAAGGGAAAAGATGATTTGATTGACTTGTAAAAATTACATAAAACATAACTGATGGAGGCTAAGATAACACACTAAACATCATCAATATCCATGCCCCTTTCTAACTGATTTCCCTTGTTTATAGCTAACTCATGCCCCATTACCCAAGCTAATCTAATAACTTAAGTATTAACTAAACATCCTTTTCCCTTTTCCTTTGATGCATTACACTACTGGCCTCCTAAACAATTACCTTATCCTCAAAGATGGATGGTAAACAGCACTTGATTCATGGCCTTGGCCACAACAACTCACGTTCCACTTGTCAATACACTTGAATCTGAAAGGTTGTTGCAGCTCACCATGAGTCTTCTCCTTAGTGAGGCTTTGAGTGTCTTGATTTGAAGGAAAGTTGGGAATTATCAATTAAGGGAATGTAAGGATGTGGGTTAGGGATACTGAAAAAGGAATATGGAATCGAAGGTTGATTGATTTTGAATGGCAGGGTTCGGGTAAATTTGAGAAGAAAAGATAGTCAGGCATTGAAACTAAGGGTGAATTATTGGGTTTTAATTTAACAGGTCCACATTTTTGTATGAGCTCATTAATTTGAGAACAATCTAACCCAATAATGCATTTATTCAAGACACATGACTTGTGCCCCTCCTCTTCTGTGACATCCATCTCAACACCTTGGGAAATTCACCCATTGCCCCTTAAAGCATATTCCTTATATTCTTACCAACCACAACAGCATAGCTTCCCCCCCACGACTGATTTGAATCTGTTTCCTTAAGAATATGTAGCATATTATGTGGCCCCCATTAAACATCCCATCTTGGACATTTACCAAATTATCGTACAACAATCATCATCCAAGATTGGCTTCCTCTCCAAGCCAACAAAGAATTATGTCCACCTTCCACCAAACTCCCTTTCTATGTTCTTCTCCAGTAAGGTTCCAGACAATCGCAACTGCCCTTCACCACCATGAAAATTCCCCACGAAAATCCCAAATACCTCGCCAAAATCTTTGGTCACATTGACACCCATTCACCTTCACTCTCCTACACCACCATGAGAACCGCCAGCCTTTTTGTCTCAGGGCTATCAATGGACCTACCTTGCATCCTGGTCCAATCCCAGATCCCCAGCCACCCTTCTTGGTGGACAACCTACCAAAAAACTACAGTCACTTCCTCCAACACCACCCTTGCACAACAATTCTCCATCTATCTTACTGTCTCCAAAGCTAAAGAAGCCCAGCCTGGGATGCGATCCACTACCTCCAACGTCAATTACTCCACCAGGCGAATTGTCAGACACATCACCAGATTCACTGGAAAAATTCACATCACCTCCACAAGCAAAACCAACAGAAAACTTACCATCTCTTTTGCAAACCTTCAGTTTCCCTTTCCAACTGATTTCCACTTATAGCTAACTCATGCCTCCTTACCCAAGCTACTCTAATAGACTATTATCCATTACCTAAAATATCGTTTCCCCCTCTCCTTTGATGCATTACACCATGAAGGCCATATATTCAGCCTATTCAGCTTTGTAGATGAAGTTACGTAGAAAACCTACCAATAACCAGTCATAGTTTAGACAACCTACTATATGAATAGACATGACTTAAGAGAAGACAAAAGCTATATGAAGATGTCTACAACTACAACAACTAAAACCCCAAGAAAAGGAAAGCAGAAACACTAACGTGGATGCTTGTAAGGCACTCCTTTCTAGTGGTTAATACCTGTCAAAATATAGTGAATAACCTAACAAATAAGGTGGATGAGCTGCATTTTACAGAGAGGAAGAAAAAGCAGGTATCATGATATGACTATATGAGAAGAGGACTATAAAATCAATCGTCAATCAACTTCTAGAGAGCTTAGGAGCTTTTCGGTTCATCAACAAAGAAAGGAAAAGAATCAAGAAAGAGAATAGGGGAGAATAGAACCAAGAGATGGAATTTAGAAAATATATTTAGTTCACTTAAAAGAAAGGGAAAACACGCACCATTGGATCAAAACACACATATTTGCACCCCTACATCCAACTTTTCCTCTCTCTTCTCTTCACAAATATCATGTTCATGGTCTTCCATATTCTCCTCCCACCCACCACAATCTTCATCTCCTCCCTAAAAATCAATAATCCACATGAAAAAACTAACTTCCATCTTTCATTTGAATTTTATAGAATGGAAAATTGTACTTGTAATTTAATTTGTCCAATATCCTCCCTCCAAGATCTATTCCCTCTTATTTGTTGGTATGTGGGCTGTAATGGTTGGTGCCCAATAATGTGTGGGTGTATGGGTGGTGGATTTGGTCAATGGTGGTGGATTTGATTTATTAGGGATTTTATGGATTAATGTAGGTAGAGTGGTGGTGGTAGTGCCGGTTAGGGTAATACTGGTGGTTGGTTGGTATGTGGTGGCACCAATTGGAGTGGTGGTGGTTGGCATCGTGGAGGTATTGGTTGGTTGTGCCTCAGTAGAGTAAAGGAGATGGAAATTGCATGTATCACCAAAACCCTCGGGGGACTAGAGAATCAAGTTACACTACTTTGGGGGTGATTGAAAATAAAAAGAGAGAAAGGAAATTGCAAAAGTGCCCAATCAAACAACATCAAAGGGAACCAAGAATACTCCTTCTCTTTCTATTTACTATTTCCTTTACAGTAGATCCACAACCAAACAGCCCCTTAGTATTGGCAAGTATGAAATCTGAAGACAAGGAAAAGCAGAGTGCACATTAAGAAAAAACAAATGGAACAATAAAGTGATTACCAATTAAACGTTGAGTGACGTAGCAATATGAAGACAAAAGTTCATAAGATAAATGGATAGAGAAAAGGCCAAAGTACCCACAAACAAGGTTTGTAACCTTTACATTAGCAGATTAATAGAAATAGAATAACGAGCTTGATTTCTCAAAGCCAACATATTCAACTGGGTGGGTTTGTTTCTCTTTCCAGTTTCAAGTGACCCAAAACATACATCCAACAGCGAAAATAGACCAGCAGAAAAAAGTATAATTGGACATCATCAATCACCATAAACCAGCAACAATGCCACAGGAGAGGAAAATACATTGAACTAAAAGGTGAATATTTCTAGCTTAGCATTGGCAGCAAGTGATAACGTAAAGACAAAAGGAGAGGATGATAACAGACATAATTTATTTGTATAGGCGTTAACTCAAAGATAAATTATACTTGTATTCATCATTATCTTCAGCAATGAATATGCAGGTACAAAAAAATATGAGCACGAAATTCAAGAGAATCAATCAACAAGAAATAAGAACATTCACTTTTCTATGTGAACACCATTCCCAACAACCAACACCAATTCTATTCTTCATATCACAAACTATTTCGGAACAAAATATAACATTCACAATAAACACTTCATTTCAAATTCCTTACCACTAAACAATTCACTTCAAAATGACGTAGCGTCATTCAACACGAACACTTCTACTACAATTTCTATATCACTATCCATTCACCTCGGAAGAAATAACGGGCATTCAACACAACACGAACACTTTAATTTAAATTCCATATTAGATAAATCTAACATACGAGAACAACTAATTTCATAAGTCGAGCAAGTTTTTATACCTCATCTTTATCGAACAAGTGATATTCCTCATCAGTACGCAACGGCAGAAGTAGAGACGAGCTATTTTGATCATCATCTTCAAGTGCGCCAAATTCGACCGCCTCGGCAACATTTTGACCAAAGAATTCATATTGAGCAGCATCAAATAGTGAATTATCTGAATCAAATCATCAAAAATAAGTATTCAGTCTTTAACTAATTAGCTAGAATTGCGGGTCATGAATCAAAGGTTTTAGGAAGACTCACCCTCGGTAGAAAAAGATCTGGAGCCTGGAACACCGAGTACAGTAGGACACGAAACCCGGTAGGAAATCCGGGTCGGATCCTCCATATTTGAATACGGCTGCTAGTGAGGGGGGTGTGAGATCTCAAGAAGGAGACATCAATGGCTTCGTTCAGGTGTTTAGGGTTTGATGTAAACTACGTCGATAAAAATGTTTTATTTTTTTATTTTATCTACTGGGGCTTCGGTTCTGTCCAGCACCACAAAACAACCATTCGTTTTTATTATTCTCTTTAAACACTCACTAATAAAAGTTTCATGCCGGGTAATATGAAAAATGGAGTATGCAAGTATGGTACACAGTAGGGATGCCAACGAATATTAGACTCGATCCGGATCCATATTCGTTTTTATGGATACGGTTTTTCAAAATTTAGACTCGACAGATTCGTGTCTGATTCAGGTCTTATGACTGAAAAACGGATCCGGGTACGAGTCTGACTATAATACCTAGATCCGGATCAGTTTTCCATTTTTTCATTTACTCATTTATACTTGTTTGTATTGTTATTCAAAAGACGTGTAAAAATTTGATTTTGTTTATTCGTACTTTGTTGTTTTCTAATATTTGAGTAGTTATATGAATTGTATTCAAGTATTGAACGTACATCATTTGTTGGACTGATGTCGTAGATATAAAATGTATATTTATAAATTTGAAACATATTATTGTCACAAAAAATAGGCAAAATATGTAGGATCCGATTTGGATCCGTTTGGACCCGAATCCGTTGGATTTGGATATGGATCTTTACTTTTCATACCCGGCAGATCTGGATTTGGATCCATCCTTGAAAAACGGATCTAAATCTGAATCCTTAAGAATCCGGTCCAGATCTGGTTCATTGCCATCCTACTACGGATTAAAATTTTTGAGTTATAAGGCATTTTTTTCTCAATGATGGATAAGAATAGTAACATTAATAATATATCATTCAATATTTTTAATTTAGGCAATTAATTACGTATGTAATACAAACTATTTATTAAATTAAGATTGTTATAGTATACCCTCTCAAAAATATTGTTGTTGAAGATGTTGAATGGCATAGTTTTAATAAATTTACACTAAAAAAAATTATTAATCTCAATGATGTTTTAGGTTATAATATATAGTGATGTGACTAATTAAAAAATATTTTAATTTTTAACTTAATTGATTTTAGTATTATTCACCACTAAAAAAAGATTAATCATTTCTCTATCTACAAATAGTATCACGTACATTAGGCTTGAAAACGCTTTATCTTTTTATATTACTCTCTTTATTTGTTTATATTTTTCCTACTTTTTCGTTTAGTGGTATTCATTAATGTTCTAATAAGTATGAGGAAAATAAACAAACGAATAACATTTGCTCATTCAAAAGGTTAGTGCTTGGGGTCAACAAATTCTAGATTAGGAGCCTTACCATCTTAACTATCTATTAATTGTATTTTAGTATTCTATTTATATATCACTAAGATGGAGATTAGATATATGTTCACTTTACTACTGTTTTATCCTTATTAAAACTATTTTCATATTTTCCCTATGTATTGAATGCAAAACTATATAAATATTTTTTAAGAAAATAATTTTAATAAACTTTAATTCTATAGTTTTAAATATCTACCTTTTTCATAGATAGATACATAGTAACACATACTTACTTTTTGATTTAATTGTCCATAATTGTTAAAGTATTCGAATATTTTAATACAAGACATTATGCAATAATCTCTAAAAGATGTAAAAATAAATAAATCAGCCTAACGATTTTATTAAAAAAGACTTTTTAAAAAAATTATCAAAAAACATACTTATTTATCAAACTAAACACTATAATTATCTCATTCAAATTAGCAACACAAGGCATGCATTGCCCCAACTATACCAATTAATAATAATTAAATAATATCATGTGTATGTCCTTTTCGTATATAGTGGATAAGTATAATAAATAAAATATATAATTGAAAGACAATTATTTACTTAAGGAATTCAACATCATATGGATTATAGTATATGAAGAAAAAGTTTGAGAATGAGATAGTTAGGGGCATGGTTCATATCACATGAATTGATGTGAAAATTGGTAAATGTCGTAAACTTTTGAGGATTAGTATCTAGTCTAAATAATTATAATTAAAGACAAAACATGTAGTAAGGTACAAAGAGAGTGACGCTTAGTGGCACAACTTGCCGCAAAGTGTCAAGTTACATTGGATGCAACTAAGCTCACTAAACACGTAGGATTTCACAACAATAAAATTAGAGTTTTATTATGGACAAACTTTTAATATTTTAGAGGCTTTTGCTAAAGGTAAATGTCCTGTGTTAGAAGCAGTTGGAAGGCTTTAGCGAATGTATAGACTTAAGAGAAAGCCTTTTTACACCATATAACCATGATGATGATAGGTGGCCAAATGTTTGTGATACAACTATAGAAGTGAAGCTAATTTTGAGGATTACTATATCAAATCAATGGAATTTGGATCAAATATTAGTATCTCTTGTGTTTTTTTCTTCAATGTCAAAAAGATTTAAATACCTTCTCAAAACTACAAAGTATTGTACTAACCAATAATGTACCATTTGGAAATATAAGGTGCAAATTTATTGTTAATTTTGGGAGGATAATGTTAGAGGAGCATTTTTTTAGTTAGGTTAAATATTAGAATTTATAACATAGGTCATGTTTAGTAGCTTGAAATATATACTTATATAAGATGATCCCCTAACACCCTTTTCTACTTTACAAATCATTTCCACTAATAAACAAATTCAATAAAGGGAATTATAAAAATATTACCACCCATGAAAATGGCTTGATCAACTTTTTAAAGTTTTGTTGCGGAAAACTAACTACTACTACTATTATAAAACTTTATTCAAAACACTCAAACTTCTTATCAAGTCTTTCAAGTCCATTGATAAGTAGCTTTTTGAGCTACTTATTTTAACCTAAAATCCGCCAATCTAATCCATGTTGCACTTATTTCGGTCCTTATCTCATCATGTTTGTCACTTTCACTGCCTTGACCGCTAGGTATGCACGTTTGTTATATTTCTTGCGATTTTTCCGTAATACTATGCTCGATTCTTTCCTTTTTGCTATATACTAGGTATTATGCTCGGTTTGTGGTCCAATACCGACCAAAAGAACTTATAAGTGATGAGGATCATGAAGACAAGTGCCTCACAAAAGGGAGAAGAAAGAACCTAAGTGAAGCATAGGCTATAGAAGCTCTAGTGCGCTCATACTCCCAACTGGTGCGCTCGCACCTAAAGAGTCCAAGGGTGGAAGAAGACAAAACCAATCATGCACCCTTAGTTATAGCATATGCGTTTGCACATAAGAACTCCAATCTACAAAGTTGGGCAGAGATGATGGTGTGCTCGGGCTCATAGCACGTGCGCCCACACTGAAGCGAAGCTTAGAGTGGGAAGAAGGAAGAAAGACTTGTACGCCCAAACCTCTTGAGCATGTACCTGCACCCCTCAATCGTGTGCCCACACAAGAGTCCCAACTTTCCCATCACGAGGCCACGATTTGGAAGAAAACCCCAGTGGTTATTAGGGACTTTTTCATCATATTTTGAAAAACAATTAGAATGATTAGGTTATTACTACTATTATTTTCAAGAATTTCCATATTTCTTAGCATCAAAAACTCAAACTTTCAGCACGATTTCCTTATTTAATGAATATCTTTTTAACAGTTTTGGTAAGACACTTTGTTTAATTTAGTTTCAATCTATCCTTATTTTATTCTATTTTCTTTATTATGTTTCTTAATTTGCTATGTTTAGTTCATTAGTTTGAGTCTTAATTCTCTATTATGTCAATTAGTTTGCAAAATTCGGGTAGAGTCATGGATGCATCTAATCATTTGATTTCTTTAGTCTTTGCCTTAGTAAACCCTATGACCACCATTACCGATCTAGCCTAGATCTTAGGTTAGGGGTAGGTGGTTAAGGGAATTGTGCAATTGTATGGAAAATTAAGCATAATTAGGCTAAGATACTTATCTCCAAATCATTTAATGTGGGCTTAATGCTAGGTTTCCTTTTGATCAATTGAACCCTAGACCTTGGCTTCCAACCTAATTGCATGGGAATGGATTAATTAGAAGACAAATTTACCTTAAACTATTAAACTACAACCTTGTAGACATTGTTACACTTAAACTACTTAAGAGTGTGTGGAAGTAATTTGAGGGTGGTTTCGAGTCCAGATAGTGTAGGTAAAAAGGCTAAGAGTGTCCTTTTCATACTTCATTTTCATGATCCCTAAGCCCCGTTCCCCTAACGTTGTTTCATAATTGTTTAGTCGTCACTTAATTAAAGTTAAAATTTTATTTTCTATAGATTAGAAACCTAAACCTTATACTCCAAATTATTTTAGAAATAACTTGGTTTAGTGGAGGTATTTGGCTATTCACTCCAGCTTCCTTGTGGGATTCGATCATACTTGCTACAATACTAGTTAGAGTAGGTAAGTAGGATTATTTGACCGAGGGAGGTGAGTAACGACATATTTTTCGCCAATCAAATTTGGCATTGTTGCCTGGGAGGCGGCTTTTGATTTCTTGGTAACTTTTTCATAATCAAGTTAGTTAGCATGTGTTTATTTTTCTTATTGCCATATTTACCATCTTTCAATGTTTGATTATATTATCTTGTCATTGCTAACCATTTGCTTATCTTTTTTGTGAATGCTGAGAGGATCACAAGGTCCACCACTCAACCCATTTGACCCTAAGATAGACCGTACCTTGAGGCAAATTCAAAGAATATTAAGAGAGGGTAATCAAGGGCCAGGTATAGAGGTTGATAGTGACACTAAGACTACTTGTTTAGAGCAAGAGAAAACCGAAATGGGTGGCAGTGCAAATAGAGATATACTTTTTTGGAATTTGGGAATCCAGTTAACTATGAACTTATATATAGGAGGTATCCTTCTTGCGACAACAGAAACCAACTTCACTACTCACTCCCAATACATGAGAATGGTGCAAATGTATCAGATTTCAAGAGGTTTTAGAGAAGATCCTATTGAGCATTTGGATCTATTCCTTAAGTTACGTGTCATGATAAAAATGAATGAGGTGACTAAAGACTTCATTTGTATGCACTTGTTTTGTCAATCATTAGTAGGGAGAGCAAAAAATTGGTTCAAGCATCTTACACCCAATTCACTCACTACATGGAGGGATATTGCAATGGCATTCTTGAAGAATTTTATGACAGAGGATAAGATAGCAGAAATGCGGAGGAAGATAGATTTATTTGAACAAGAACTTGATAAAGCATTGGGAGAGGCTTAGGAATGGTTCAAGAAGTTGACAAGAGAATTTTCCCAACATGAGTACAACCATAACTTGCTGATGAGGATATTTTATGATGAATTAGAGCTTATCCTGAGGGCCAAGTTGGATGCAAGAGTAGGTGGCCAACTAATCAAACTCCCTGAAAATCAAGTAGAGTCCATGATTGAAGAGACGACCAAAAATTAATCTTAGGGTGGCCGAAGGAGAGTACAATCAAAGAAAGGATATAGAGGGAGGTATGAGGTAAATAAAATTGATCAACTTTAAGCCCAACTCGACCTCTTTAACAAAATAATCTCGAAGTTGAATGTGGTTAGTGCTAGGTCTACCTATCCCAAGCACATGCCTTTTCTTGTGAAATTTGTGGAGAAACAAATTATGACACATCTTATTGTGGCAGTGCATCATTAGAGCATATAGCGACCATTAATGTTCGAGGAGACAATCATGGATTTAGAGGGAACAATGTACATGATGGAGAGGTCCGTTGAGTTTTTGACAACAAGGGCCTAACTAAAATTAGTACAGTGGCATGAGAACCAAAATCAGAATTATGGGCAGCAATTTGGGAACCAATACCCACAATGGGGAGCTTTCTTTGATCATCAACAACAAGCCTCTTTTAGAGGACCTAACCCGAGAAACTTCCCTAGACCCAAAACAACCCTTACCCAAAAACATAATGAGCCTCCCACATATAATATCAACTCCCAAATCCTAACATAGTTACAACTCATGAACAAGAAATTGGAGTTGCAAGAGCAACAACTACAAGAGCTCCAAGCACGTAGGAAGATTATTGGTACATAATTGGCACAAGTGGCAGAAAAGAACTATAATATTACCTTAGAAATATTGTTGGGCCAACACCAACCTAATATCTCCAACCTCCATATATGCAAGGCCATCACATTGATGTCGGGGACTTCTTATGAAGAACCGGAAAGTGGGGTGAGGTGGAGAAAAGGCTAGAATTAAGAAGATGGGAGTGAAGAAAAGCAAGTCAATGAAGAGTACAGGAAGGAGAAGCAAAAAAAGGGAGAGGTACCGAGAAAACCTGTGGATTTAAGTAAATATGAACCATTGGTACCTTATCATGAGAGACTAGTGGAGATGAAGCTAAATGAGAAGTTTACCAAATTCATTAGTGTGATGAAAGGTGATGTGAAAACGGTCTACAATGAGCAAGATTTTGGTTTAAAAATTTTCTAGTCTTTCTTACTTAAATGGAGCAAAGATTGATGTGAATGTGTGTTAGGATTATTTTGGAGAGTGTGGAGAATCTTAGAACTTCAAAAGAAAAAAAAAATGCTCTCAAAGCTTTTACTCTCAAACATTAAGGAATATGAGCAAAATGGAGTATAAACACAAAGTAAACACTAAGGTTGAATTTCACTAATAAATCTTTTCAAAACACTCATTCTTGTCTTCTCTATAATGTCAATGCAAAGAACTCCCTTTAATAGGCTATGTAATTAGCTAAAAGATTAGAAGTTACTACAAGCTCTTAAAACTTCTTAAAAATTGAAATTGAAATAGAAAATTATGAAACTCATTAAGTAGTAAAAGAAAACTTGAATGTCTAAGGAATCAAATAGAGCTAAAGTTGTTGTAGAGTTTATAAGGATGGCTAGAACTTCTAAAAAATGTTGGAGTTAAAAGCACCTTAACTCAGCCAATTATGCTTTAAAACTTTCCTCCTATAACCCCTTCTTAATTCCACTTAAAATAATCTCTTCAATGTAAGGAATCACAATGAGAAAACTAACCAGCCAAAAAAACATGATTTATGGTTATAGTAATGAAGAAGATTAAATCAGCCCCATGAATTACGCCCCATGTTAAAAGCTAAATTTTAAGTCTTGAAACTCCTCAATTAATCCATTCAACCAAATCATTCAAATTCCCTTCAAATTAACGAGTAACAATAAAGATGTCAGTTAAAAGAGGAGCTTTAATAATCACACAATATCTTTAAATGAATTAACTTCCTTGACTGATCTTAGCTTCCTTTATTCAACTAAATTCTTAACACTAGCTTATAAGTAAAAAAACACAAATATTTTCCATACTTAAATGAAGCAAAGTTTATTAAACTCTAGTTAATTTAAGTTTGAAAATCTGGAAAATCTTTAAACCAAAAATCTTGCTCATTGTAGACCATGACCATTTCCATATCATTATCCCCCGCTTCAAAAAAGTTTGTCTTCAAAATTTCGATATGAAGAGAAAAAAGATTAAGATTAGGCTTAATTAATGATGTAGACCTTTTCCCAAATCTTCATCAAGATACAAAGGAACCAAACAACTTGATACTACTTGATGTGTAAATAGGATTACAGATTATTTGAAAGTGTTTAGAATTAGGAAAATAGAAAGATTCAAGGATGTAAAGGAAGTAAACCCCACACTTTCAGTAACACATGCAACATATGCGATGGATATTTTCTCTTTAAATATTAACACTCATCTCACAAAGAAAAGAATGTTAAGGGCGTGAATTCACACAGAAAACACAAAAGGTTTTACAAAAAACTAAATCTTTACTTAAACTTTAATTGTCTTCCCATGGTCAAAAACACTTCTAAAATGGCATTGATTTGTGCATCATGCTTCTAAATAACTTCTTTCATCTCACAAAATTGATTCATGATTGTCAACATCATATCTGAGTTGTCTGTTCTTTGGCCATTTAGTAGTGTCAAAATGTCTCCAACGTTGTAAAATATCAAATAATCTCCAAATCTTCTATAACTTTACAGTCACAAAGAACTCAAAGACTACTAATATTTAGGCTTAAGAATCACTAAAAAATCCAAAAAGTTTGTCTGACATTGGTATTAAGTTTAGCTATAATTCGTACTCTAGTTTAGTTTAGCCTAGTCGTTAGTTAGAATAAACTTCCTTGTTCATGACATTTCTAATAGAAGTTAGAACTAGCATAGACAACATTAAAGCCCAATAGTCTCTTGGGATTTTGATCCTACTTACTCAAGCTACATTAGTTTAGGTGAATAGGTTACTTTTGATAGGGTAGCGACAATCCGGTCAAAATTATCGGCATCGTTGTCGGGGACTAACAGTGATTTTCTTTTGTTGCTTTTAGTTAGATTTCTATTAGGATTTCTGTTTTCTAAGGTAATTGCTTCGGGTGTAGTGTTTGTCTATTTGATCTTTTTCCTTTCTAGTGTTTTTCTTTGATGGACACTCAAAGTATAGGTTATGAGGAGCTTATTTATCTAGATCCGGAGATTGAGAACTTGTCAAGGAAACAGAAAAAGAAAGCAAAGAAACCAAACCACATGGATGAAACTCCGCCTCAAAAAATCTATTAGAATATGACCTCCCCGATCCTCAAACGATGTTAAGAATTTCTCGGCTACAGGTTATAGTTGTGTAATTTGAATTGAAGCTGGCATTTATTTATTTTGTCTCAAGTGATACATTCACAGATCACCCAATAAAGTGCCCCATTTCACACATTAAGAACTTTCTAGAGAAGTGTGATACGATCAAGATGAAGGATTATTCTAAAGATGATGTGAAACTAAGGTTATTTTCTTTCTCTTTGTGGGATAGAGCGCTTGAATGGCTTAGAGATGAAGTTCTAGGTACATTTGATACATGGGATAAGCTAGCTAAAGGTTTTCTTATAAAGTTCTAGGATTAGGATAAGACGGCTAAGTTGAGAGTTGAGATCAACAAATTTCAGTAATTGTATAATGAGTCACTCACGAGAGTTTAAAAGGATGCTAAAATGTTATCCTTATCATGGGTTATCAAATTGGCTTTAGCAGACATTCTATAATGGTTTGAACCATGATACCAAGCTATACATCAATACAGCTCCTGGGGGTAGCATCTAGATGAATGATGCACAAGAAACCTTGGCACTAATTGAAAAGATGGCTGCTACTGATACTCACGTTCTTTGAGAGAAGATCATAAAAAGGAGTCATCTTCTTCATCAACGAATTTAGATATCTCAAAGCTGGTAGCTTCCATGCAAGAACTTATTGGAAACCTACTTTGGTTGCATCTTGCAAGGTTTATAGTATCATAGGGAATAATGTGAGTTAGTGTTAGTATATTGCAGTTGATCTAGGTAGTGAGCAAGTTAATGCCATCTATAACAACCTAAAAAGGTTGCTTGACCCGTTCTAAAACACCTATAATGAAGGTTGAAAGCTGCACCCAAACTTCTCCTACAAGAATTCCTAAAATGTGCTAAACCTAATCCAAAATCATGCCCCACCTTTCAATAATTTTAACCATCCATAAGGTCTACTAGATCCAACACCGAGAAATACCTTAATCCATCTCTCTTCCAATAACCATAAGCTCCACCAAAGTCTAATATGGAGATCATCCTAGAAAATTTTGTAGCTCAGCAGACTATGTGCAATGAGAACAATAAGAAGTAGTTTATTTAACTTAGAGCTCATATAGAATGCATAGATACCCGACTAGACTTGTTTACTCAACAGTTGAATCAACCCTCAAGGAATGCAGGACACCTCTCAGAGAATGTCAAAACTCCTTAAGAAGAAATTGAATGTTATAACCCTGAGGAGTGGAAAGGAGTTAGAAGGATCATCAATGAAGGCTTCTACTCCTCCAACTAAGTTAGAGAGTGAAGAGTTGAATTATAAGGTAGAAGAGGAAAAGAAGGAGCAAAAGAGTCCACCTATAGTGCCATATATACCACCTCTCCTATTTCCCTAGAGGATAGTCAAGGAAAAGTTAAAGAAGATATATGGAAGGTTTCTAGAAATTCCAAGGAAGTTGCACATCAACATCCTATTCTTAGATGATATTTCAAAAATGCCTTCAAATGTAAAGTTCTTAAAGGATATTCTTTCAAACAAAAAGAAGATTAAGAATGCCACAGTACCCCTCATAGCTGAATGTAGTGTTATCCTTCATAACACCCTTTCTAAGAAGCTAAGCAATCTTGTGAGCTACTCTATCCTAGTGAAGTTAGGATATTTGGAGATCAAGAAATCCTTATATGACCTAGGAGAAAGTGTGATTCTTATGCCACTATTAATTTTCGAAAAGCTCCAAGTAGGTGAATTAAAGCCTACCCGAATCTCCCTTCAGCTAGTAAATCATACTGTGAAGTTTCCTCTAGGTATTTTGGAGGATGTTCCTCTTTAGGTTAGAAATTTATATATACCATGTGATTTTGTAGTTATGGAATTAGAAGAGGATGTGCGGGACCCAATCATTTTAGGTAGACTATTCTTAGCCACAATAGTTGCTATCATAGAAATGAAGAACGATAAGAACAATAGGTGGAATATTCCTTGGTGAACTCAATGGGAGCGCCATCCATAGGAGAACCAATCTATAAAGTTGATGTCATAGATTATATTGTTTCCAATCATGTTGATGTTGTTTCTTTGCAGGATCCCTTAGCAGCAGTCTTGAAGGGAGGAGATTTGGAAACTTTAAAGTCATTAAAATATACGAGGCTTTTTGGAGGATTTTCTAAATGTTGAAAAAGAGGAGCCGTCAAAAGAGCTAAGATCGTCTAGTGATTCCCTATCTAGAGATGATTCCCCATATGCAGAACTAAAACCACTTCCATCTACTCTCAAGTATAAATTTTGTGGTCATAATAAGACATACCCTGTTATAGTGAATGATGCACTTCATGGTGATCAAACTGAGAAGTTCCTAAGAATTCTAGGAGGCATAGGAAAGCCATTAGGTAACTATTCATGATATCAATGGTATAAATCCTTCATTTTATACTAATAAATCAATTTTGAAGATGATCATGTGTCCTCCGTAAAACCCCAAAGACTAATAAATCCAACTATGATGGAAGTAGTCCAAAAAAGGTTTGTAAATTACTTAATGCAGGGATAATTTACTCTATCTCTGGTAGCAAGTGGGTTAATCCTATTGGTTGGATGGATATTTGGGATTTTCCCATATCCCTATTTGTATAGATGATTAAGAGAAGACTACTTTCACGTGTCCGTATGGTACCTATGCTTATAGCAAAATGCCATTCGGTTTATGCAATGCTCCTGCCACTTTTTAGCAATGTATGATGGCAATTTTTTCAAAATTGATTGAAAATTCCATGGAAGTCTTCATGGATGACTTCCCAATCTAAAGGTACTATTTTGGGTCATAAAGTATCAAATAAGGGTATCGAAGTGGATAAAGCAAAGGTAGAGATCGTTGAGGGCTTATCGGTTCTTACATTTGTAAAGGCAATTAGGAATTTCTGGGGTCAAGCGGATTTCTACTAGCATTTTATCCAGGATTTCTCCAAGATTGCTAGGCCTCTAACTAAGATTTTAAGCAAATATGCCCCATTTGAGATCACTGATGCGTGTGTTAAGTCCTTTAACAGGTTGAAAGAAGCTCTCACAATCAATCCTGTACATTAGACACTAGACTGGACCTTCCATTTGAAATCATGTGTGATGTGTGCAATTTAATTATAGGGGTATTCCTGGGATAAACAAAGGCTATAAACTTCACGTCATCTACTATGCAAGCAAAATAATTGATCTAGCTCAAGTAGATTATGCCATTAGCGAGAAGGAGTTGTTAGTAGTAGTATATGTAATATAGAAATTTTGTTCTATTTAGTGGGCTCAAGGGTGATAATACATACAGATCACTTGGCACTTAAGTATCTAATGAGTAAGAAGGATGCAAAGCATCGACTAATTAGATGGATTTTTTTTGCAAGAGTTTGATTTGGAGATAAAAGACAAGGTTGTAAAAAATGTAGTTGTTGATCATCTCTCCTAATTATCTCTTGATAAAGCTAAAATTAAACTCCCAATTAATAATTCTTTCCCCGATGTGCAGCTTTTTGTGATGTATACATGGATATGCCTTGGTATGACAATCTGGAAAATTACTATGCCACAGGGACTGTCCCTCGAGGTTACTTCTCATAATAGAAGAAGAGGTTCTTTCATGATGCGAAGTGTCATTTTTGGGATGACTCGTTTCATGGCAGATCGTGTACTGATGGTATTATTAGGAGATGTGTTCTTAAGAGTTAAGTAGCCTCTATCATGTCTCATTGTTATGATCTTCCTTGTGGTGGCCACGCAACCTCAACCAAAATGTGTGTTACGGTCCTTTAGTGTGGTTTCTATTAGCAAACCTTATTTAAAGATGTTCACGCCTTTGGACAGTCTTGTGATCATTTCCAGCGTACCAGAAACATCTCAAAGGGAATGAAATGCCTCTAAACAACATTTTGGAATTGAAGTTGAGATTTTCGATGTTTGGGGTATTGACTTCACAGGCCCTTCCCCATCCTCTTTTGGGAATCACTATATCCTGGTTGATGTGTATTATGTATCAAAGTGGGTAGAGACAATAACATCACCGACCAATGACACTTGAGTTTTCAACAAATTTTTCAAGAAAATGATTTTTCCTAGATCTAGAATCCCCCGGGTCGTGGTAAGTGATGGAAGATAGTACTTCTTGGAGAATAATTTTGAGGCTATACTGAAAAATATGGAGTGCGTCATAGGGTTTGAAATTATTAAAGCAATGGAAGAATACAAAAATAAAACACCTATAATTGAATAAACTAAAAAAATCAATATAGGTGCAGAACAAAAGCAGAGATTTGTGCACATATGGCTAACGCTATCCCTAGAAGAGCGCGAAGAGCCGACATAGTTGCTCAAAGAATTCAACGATATATTTGCTTGGTCTTACAGAGATACGTCAGTGATAGATGGAGATTTTGTGTAGCACACTATTATGATCCTCTCGGGATCAAAACCAGTTAATCAGAAGTTACAGAGAATGAAACCAAATGTAACTCTGAAAATCAAAGAAGTCGAGAAATAGTTGGAAGCCAGGTTTATCAATGTAGCAAACTATCCTGACTGGATTACGAACATTATTCCTAATTTGAAAAAGGACAATAAGGTTAGAATGTGTGTGGACTACCGATATCTGAACCAAGCTAGTCCTAAAGGTGGATTATATTGACATTCTAGTTGAGAAAACCACTAATCATGTCTTGCTCTCATTCATGGACATGTATGTAGGCTACAACCATATCCGTATAGCTAAAAAGGATATGGAGAAAATAACCTTCATAACTCAATATGGCACCTGTTACCTTACGGTCATGTTGTTTTGCCTCAAAACCCCAGTGCCACCTACCAAAGAACATCAACAACATTACTCCTTGACTTGATGCATAAAGAGATGGAAGTGTATGTTGATGACATGATCGTCAAATCCAGATATCATCAAGGGCATTTCATAGCCCTTCGAAAATTATTAAATGACTCAAATGATTCAATATGAGGCTGAATCCTCATAAATGTGCATTTAGGGTCACATTTGGAAATTGTTGGGGTACGTCATCATTTCTTGAGGCATCAAGGTCGACCCTAGTAAAACCAAAGCTACCCTAGAAAGGGCGCCACTATAGAGTGAAAAGGAGATTCGTGGCTTTCTGGTCCCCCTCCAGTATATTAGCAGGTTCATATCTAAGCTGATAATGATATGTGAGCTAGTGTTTTGTAAGTTGAAAAAGGATACTCCTAAGGATTGGGATGAAAACTATCAAAAATATTTTGATTAGATCAAGGGTTATCTCTTGAATCCATCTATGCTTTTGCAAGCATTGCCGAGAACTACTCTTTGCCTATAACTCACAGTCATTGACTAAGCGGTCAGGGCTATTCTTGCTCAAGAGGTATCGGGAAAGGAAAATGAAATCTATTACATCAACAAAAGATCCTCGAGTATGAAACTAGATACACATACCTCGAGAGACTCAATATTGCATTAGTATGGGCCACCAAGAAGCTCAGGCACTATATGCTCTCGCACACAATACATATCTTGCCAAAAATGGATCCTCTCAAGTACTTATTTGAGAAGCTCACTCTCAATGGACGCCTTTCGAGATGGCTAGTCCTACTAGCCAAATTCAATCTCAAATATATCCCCTAAGGAAATCAAAGGATCCGTAGTCTTAGATTTCTTGGTTGAATCCCCAATAGAAGATTCTGAGGAAATCAATGATCTCCTAGACAAAGATCTCCTCGTAATAGAAAACGATAGTTGGTCATTATATTTTGATGGAACCTCTAACCAAAAGGGATGTGGTGCGAGGATACTCCTAGTATCTCCAAAAGAAGAGCAGACTCCCTTATCACTCAAGCTAGACTTCAAGGACACTAACAATGCCACTGAGTACGAAGCTTACATTTTGGGTCTATAGGCAGCAATATCCTTAGACATTCAGAAGCTTTAAGTTTATGGTGATTCCTCCTTAATAATCAACCAAATATCCGAAAAATGGAAAGTTCGCAGTGAAAGTCTTTCTCCTTACCAAGCTTATCTCGAACAATTGGCTAAGCAAATCCTTGAAATTGAATTTACTTATCTTCCCATAGATGAGAATTAATTCGATGATGCACTGGCTTGATTAGCCTCAATGATCAATATTCCATCAAATCTAACTAGAATACCCCTTATCATAGAGAGGAAGTCTAAAGTGGCATATGTCAATGTTGTTTTGGACACTGATACAAAGGATGGCGAACCCTAGTACACCAACATCTTGAGATACATACAATAGAAGTAATACCCTCTAGACTCCTTTAAAAGTTATTAGAGAGCCTTAAGACTCCTAGCAGCTCTGTTTATCATTTAAGGTGATTAACTCTACAAGCGCACTCGTGAGGGCATCTATCTCATATGTATAAGCAAACAGGAAGTTGACACTGTAATGTCTCACATCAATGATGTTATGTCTGTGGAACCCACATAAGTGGTCGTATACTAGCCTACAAAAAACCACAACTTAGGTAGTATTGGACCACCATGGAAGATGATTGTGCTCAATATGTAGCAAAATGCGTAACTTGCCAAAAGTGTGCAAACCTTCTTAGTATGGGGTATTGATGTTATTAGTACATCCCCCATCATTCCTGAACCCAACTTCATCACCATGGTCCTTCTCAATATAGGGTATTAACGTTATTAGCACAATAGACCCTCTAAGCATAGGACGTAGACGAATGGGGCAATCAAAGCAACAAACAAAAGCATCAAGGTCATAATCCAAAATATGACCAAAAATTACAATGATTGGCTGCTAAAATTACACTTTACTCTATGGGGCTATAGAACATCAACCACGACATCAACAAGCATGACCCCACAACGTCAACAAGCGTGACCATAACCTATGAGCTTGAACTACCTTCATTGAGGATTGTTCTTGAAAGCCAATTACCCAAAGTTGATTGGGTTAAATCCAAATACAATGAATTGATCCTATTGGATGAAAAATGACTATAAGGCGCCCATCATTTTCAACTCTATCAGAAAAGGATCGCAAAGCACTTCAATCTTACTCAAAGAACTCCGAAAAACAGTCATGGATCCTTGGGGAAATTTAGATTGAACTAAGCCAGAGCCTATATCGTAAAAAAGATCATATATGGAGGAGCCTTGTAATTAGCAACTAAGGATGACAATGAGTTTCATTCACTAACAAATCTCGATCAACTAAAGAAATTCATCTCTTAAGTACTCATACATACTAAGAGCTACGTTTGGGCCTGATTCCCATAGTGGATACATAAGCAATATATCTTACTAGAGGCCCGACCATAATCATGTGTTTCTAAGTTTGAAGAGAAACCTCTAAACAACACCACCATCATGTGTTTCAAAATATAAAAAGAAACCTCTAAATTACAACACTCCCCGAGTATCAAATATGATAGAAGCTACTGAAATGCAATTGTGTCACTCTCATTAATCCCAAATCTAGGTATCGACATGATTCCTTCATGAGGATACATAGGCAACCTCTCATAAGGCTCAGTCACAATAAAATTCGCAAATCTTTGCACTTTGAGAAATTGTCCCAGGCATAAACTCAAGCACTGAATGCCTAGGTTAGGGATTAGGCATCTAAAAATCTAGCGCTGAGTGCCCAAGCCCTGGCTTGCAACTAAATTTTGAAGCATTGAGTACCCAACCATGTGTTTGAAGTATATGGTGTGCATTTGGCGTCGAAGCTCGAGCACCAACCAAAACAGCTCATGCATCGCCAGGTTCCTATTAAGCACCGAGCAAAAGGGCTCTAGATTCCGGTTCATGTTTTACCATCAAGCATAAATGCTCTTGCTCAAAGGGCTTAATATTCAGCTTATTTGGTCCTTAAAATTGTATCTAAACTTTTTAATAGGTTTAGTCATATTCTTCAAAAATCATTTTGGCTCATTTGGTCTTAATGATCGATTTTAAGTTTGTAAATATTGTGTAAAACATGTAAATTGGCATAATAAATTTTCAAAACAACTTAACTCCATATAAAAGAATCAAAGGTTACATAAAATCCTATATTTATGGCCTAACACCTTCTTAGAAGTTAAAATAAAGAAAATTCTAATTCTAACGAGACAAAGCAAGAAGTGGCCTTTGTAGCCTAAGCACAATGCCTTTCTTTTCATTTCTTTATAGAAGACTTTCTTTACCTATCATGAACCAATTTCACTCTCTTGCCGAATCAGCCTTTTGGTGGCACGACTCAAACCCCCAAGCAGTCCTTAACCGTTAGGGGCTTATGCTTCAACATTCGGTCTTGGATAGGTGTAGAGGAAGACTCATGCACTTTGACTTCCCCACTATTCTCCCACATCTAAGTAAAATAACTCTCAGAGTGCATAATTGTTTGAGGAGTGCTATTCTAGGTGAACACTTACAAGAGGGGGGTGAACTGGAAGTGTAAGATTATTGACACTTTTTGCGAAATTTCAGTCAGAAATTGTAAACAAAAGGAACTTGCAAAAGGAACACAAGAGATTTTTAGCATGGAAACTCTATGTTCCCAACTCAAAGGAAAAACCGCGACCCACTCGGGATTTTGACTTTCTTTAACTAATAGGGAAAACCTCAATTACAAACTATTGTAACTCTCTACTCAAGTTCCACTCAGAATTGGAGTTCATTTCTCTATCTCTCTTGCTCTCTTTCTCTTCTCCTTTCTCTCTCAAGACTTAACTCTGAATCTTTTACAAGATTACTCAATCTTGTCTCCCTAGTACAACTCAGTACTACTCTAAAAGATTACAACATAAACTAAGTTTTGTGACTTTAGAACTTAGCTAAAAGGAACTTACAAGGTAAAGCCTTGATTACTGACTAAATGATTTTTCTCTATTTAAGAAAACTTTAAGTACATAGTCAGTTGTTCATTTTGTGAGAAAACAAAGTCCTTTTTATAATGTTAAGCAAGTGTACCATTAACTCCATGAATTCCTAAAAGATAGGAAGTTATGCACACTAACAAAAGTAATGGGTTTTCTAAGTGACGTGTATAATGGGATTAGTTGCGTTCTCCATGCATGCCTAACTTCTAGCTATGATTAAGGCAATTAAACAATGTAGTTTGATATGATTAAACTTAATTCAAAGCCATGAGAAATGGGTGTGCATGCAAAGGTTTAGATAATTTCAACTACTTAAAATCGTGCATTAGTAGATTAGAAGTGCATTCCAAACTTTTAGCCAACCACTAAGTGGATTAAAATAACGTAGTTTTGACTAGATAAACAATTCTAACCTCCATGAATATCTTGCACGTACAAAAACGGGTTTAGGATTTAGATTAGAAAAATTCAAGAACAAACAAAGTGGTAGATTGATTTTAGGAGTCTAATACACCAATTTTTCAGATTTTATATTTGAATAAATAAAACTAATTTATTTAAACTAAAAGATTTCTTTATTAATCAATCTTTATAAAATAAGTTAGAGTAAAATTAGAAAGATTAATTTTGATAAAACCTCTAAATTAGTTTGCTGAAATTTTCCAATTATACGTTAAATTTCACAAAGGAACTTTGATTTAAAATACTTAGACTTAACATTAATCGCTTAATCCAATAGACTTTTGTTCCGAATTACTTTAATAAAATCTAAGTACTACCTACTTAGTTTTATGTCTTCTCAACTTTGAAGCTACATCCATACTTTGCCTTAATCAAGCTCATTATTCTTTGCAATAACACTCAATCCAAGCTCAAGCAATGGAACTTCTCTCAACAATATGCATTAAGGATCCTTTCAATTCAATTTCTTTTTCTTTTTGCTTTAGTCTACTTCTACTCCATTCACCATCAATCTTACATTCTAATGGTGTACATCCACTCAAGGGCCTAACATTAGATCTTTTTATGTGATGATTGTAGAGGATGCAATCTAAATGAACACTTTATTTCAATTTTACGCAACTTTTGGTTGGCCTTGATCAGACAAAGTGACATCACCATTGATGCTCTATTATGATCAACTTCAAAAATCTTTACTTTATGTCTCTTTCACCTATGATGTGATGGATTAAGAGCAACTTCTTCCTTCACTAGATTAAGTCTCAAGATTCTAACTTTGAGCACAATATTTAAGGAACCATCCTCATAGATAGGTTTCCTCTTAATCTTTCAAGAAAACCCCTCCTCTTACATCTTTCTTTATTAAATCCATTTATATTATGTGAGTTTCTTTCTTTTGGTCTATGATGAAGAGATTTAGACATCTCCATTCTCTCTAAACTTATTCAAATTTTGACCCTTTTTCATGAGCAACCCCGTTAGTTTGTATCATACTTGAATGTAAATTTAGGTGTTGTCTTAATTCTCATTTCTTGTTAGCATCATAAATCATACATTGATGTTCATCTTATATTTTGGTCAATGATATTTAAGGGCTAAATCACGCAAGTCCTCTTAAACTAGACTTTTACTTGAGTAGATTTATGTCATGGAGGATAGTCTCTTTAGACTCAATTCTTCATTTGATTAGTAAATCTTCACTCATGTTCATGCATAATCCATATTTTGCATATTTTAATTTTTCACTTTATCACTTTATTTCAATTTTTGCACTTTAAATTCCGCACTTTTATTTCATGAATCCTATTATGTTGTAATTGTATGTGACCACATTTATCATATTGAACTTATTCAAAACTTATTTAAGTGTTAACATGCCTAAATAAGATATTTTGGACAACCGGACATAGGGACCCTTATTATTATGGATATTAACAAAGTGATCACCTAAATCTAGACTTTTATGCATAATTTTTAACTTTCTAATCCAACTTAATCTATAGTGTGCTTCCTTTATATTTGCATGATGGCCTAGAAACTAACAAACCTTACTCGTTCCATCTTAACGAAAATCACACAAACATCATTTCTTAAATTGACATAGATTTTTCATTCCAAAAGATACTCTTGATTCAAACACCGCTCACACGAGTCATTTTTGGATTCAAACCCAATTAGATGTCCAAACCTTCCTTAAATATTCTGTGGCAACTCTTTTGACCCTTTAAGCCACGTAGCCAGTCCTTACCGACATGCATCTTTGTAGGTGGGGGAGTCCCTTCTCTTTCTCTTCATCGAGAAGGGAACGTTGGGTTGTAAAAAATCAAAATCCCTGGTAGTAATTTAGTCATCGAATCACCCACCTGAAACCTAGTTGGGTTTAAGACCCTTAAAATTCTGCCAAAAAGCCCCTAAACCATTTTAAGTCACTTTATTGGAAGGAAAATTTTAAAAGAAAAGTTTAACTTAATATAATTTCTATTTTAAAATATCTAAAGTTTATCATCCTACAAAAGAGTTTATGTACAGTTCGCATTTCTACTATAAAATTATATATAAAGAATATGTTCTTAGTTATATATATAAGATATACCCGTAAAAGTATCATATGAAAAATGTCAATAAACTTATCTAAAACTCAACCTTTACTTGACGTCTGCTTCCTAAGGATATGCTACCACTAGAAGAGATTAAATTATGAAATAAACTTAATATTAAATAAATACTTTTCTTTACTTAAATTCTTCACCAAATTTATATATTATTTTTTTAAAATTCTAAAATAGTAATTCCAAATAAAAACTATAACAAATGAGAACATTTAATTAAAATTAATAAATAATTTAAAATTTTAGAGGTTATTTTCATGTTATTTCCTCACTTTCTTGCCACGTAATTGTGACTTGATAATTATAATAAAGCAAATAAAGATGAAAAAAAGAAATCAAATGGATTCAAATTTTATTTTTCAACTCAGCAAAAATTTTACATTCATAACTTAGATTTTTTTGGTCTTTCAATTCTCTTTTTGTTTTTCTCTATTCCTTATTGGGAAATTTCATAAAACTCTTTTCACTTTGAATCTATTCTATTTTAGACAAATTTTTGTGATTATTTTATTCTCATCCACCTAAATTACTCCCCCATTCACATATTTCAATCTCCTTTATTAATTCACTTTGATGTAGATTCTATAGAGTTAGCTATAAAAATCACGTGGAAATACCTCTTAAGTTTAGCTTGATTGATTTAAGTATAACTCGAACAAAAATAAATACAAATAGGAATGATATAACTCTGAAATTCAACCACCTCCTAGAACACATTTAAGAGTTGATAAATTTCTTAGACCACCTCCTATTATTTAACCACCTAGTATCTAGACTATCCCAGATAATAAATCTAATCAATATTTACGAAACACTAATGCACATTGATCTTAAACTCAAAGTTTGTTTTTTAGATTTTTCATTATACATAACTGAATGCATGACCCCTATATTTATAGCGACCATAATTGACTCCTACTTGGCTTAGGACATGTTCCTAGGTCAAGTTTAATTAAACACGAGACCTAAGAGTATTAAAATATCCTTGGGCAGCAAGGTAATGTGTTGTCTCCTATTCTAATTATGATAATGAATCCTAAGTCGATTAGGATTAGTAGAAGAGTT
Source organism: Dysphania ambrosioides (assembly GCA_026401315.1). Lineage (NCBI taxonomy): Eukaryota > Viridiplantae > Streptophyta > Magnoliopsida > Caryophyllales > Amaranthaceae > Dysphania > Dysphania ambrosioides. The sequence goes on along the minus strand of CM048661.1, from coordinate 24,875,954 downwards.
TTCCTAACTCAACTAGTGACTCCATATATGATTGATATCAACTAGTGACTAGCGACTTCCTCAAAGCATGCCTCCTAGCCATTATTGATAGCTTTCTTGATTGATCATCCATGCAACACATCCTACGTTTCATGACTCCCAATTTTTGCTCCAAGAGTGCTATCTTCACTACCTATTCTTTTCTACTTTTACTATTAACCTTTTTCATACAATTCTGGTACAGATCATAAAATAACGTTCCAATTTCTCCTCATTGTGAATTCATTAAAACTCAAAACTTGATGAAATTTTATACACAAATTCCTCCCTCTATCTAAATCAAAAAGAAACTTTGTAAAAGACTAAGTAGAACTCCATATACAGGAAAAAGTTCCTAAATTGTCCCACTTCTATGCGATCAAGTATTCCCCAAATGTTCATTTCTCCACAGAACGTGTATCTCAATAAAATTCCATAAATTGTAGGACAATGCAATTCAAGAAGTTAAGAGACCAATGAAAAAATAATTACTTGATTTGGATTAAAAACAAATGAGTTATGACCCTCCAAAACTCTAATAAAAATCTGTCCAAATCTGTTGTTTAGTACTATAGGTTCTATGGGTTAAAGAACACGACTTTTGGGCTTTAAAACAACCTCTTTCTTTGAGACCAAATGTTAGCGGATTATTTTTGGTGAGTATTCCAAATATTTTTTATTTTTAGGATCAAGGGTTAAATCCCCAACTCTAAGCAATGCTCTAGCAATTCTCATAGACTACCCGCACACTCATGCACTTTCCTAGATGCTCATGCACCTCTTCCACACTTCACTAACCTCTTTTCTATTTCAACACAGCCCAATAAAGACTAATCCAAGGATGGGGTAAGCCCCCTCTCTCAAATAACAAGCTAAAAATGCAAAACACAATAAGTTCCAAATCTGCCCATAAATTGACAAAGTAAGTAAGGACTCAACTCTGTTTTTGTTGCAAATTCGTGTAAAGAAAAAGATATTATATAATTTACCCACATATTCTAAAGTATTTATCAATCTTAATATACGCAAATTTCATAAGAACCAATAGTAATAAAATCCCAAGTTTTCACACAATAGCCGATTTCCACAATAGGTTATTCTCAATGTGTTTAGATATTCATGTGATTTTACTCCAACAATTACCAGATAATGCAAAAAATATGCCAAATTCAAAACAAAACAATAACAAGTAACTGGATAGTTCAAAGGGTTGATTACTCTTCACAATTCACCAAGTAATCTTACCTTTGGGCACACTTAATTCCTTTGAGATACAAATACACCACTCAAAGTTCTTAAGGTCTCCAAGATCACCTTTCAACTTGCCAAAGTTGAAATAGTATGGACACTCAATGTCTCACACAAGGTTGTGTTGAAATCAAAGCAAAACACACGTTTTTTTAACATTCATCAACTGATTTACTAGCTACTATCATGCCTCATTAAATAAGTATTAAAACACGAGTTTAAAGCTAAACTAAAGACTAAGTTTGTGTCCTAACAAAGAGCCCTAAGAGCACGAATTTTTGTCTAGCAAAATAAAGAAAACCGCACTCCTAAAGAAGTCTTAGCAACTAAAACACATGCAACAAAATCTAATCAGCAACAAAGATAACTCAGCTAATAACTAACCTAATACACATCCACTTCCTAAGAATTTGAGTTACATACAACTCTTATTAAAAACATAAAAATCAGAAAATAAAATAAAGGAATTGCAAAGCACTTGGACTCCCAAGTGTTGGATGATCCTTGGTCTCTTCAAGCTAGCCCACGCCTTTTCTTGGATCCTTCAAAGCCCATGCTTCATCAATTAACGCCTTTTTTGCCTTTCGTTTTCATGCCACTTGTGCCATGTACTATCTCATCAACCACGCTTCCTTGGTCTATCTTTGACTTCATTCTTAGCCCATTTATGTCCTTAGTCCATTATATAACCAATCTTCATAAAAATAAAAGTCAAGTCCAAGTCCATATCTATCCCAACCCAAATTAATGAGTCCAAGCCCAAATAAGCCCAAGATCATGTAGGCCTAAGCCCATATGTAAGCCCGAGCCCATGTGTAGGCCCTAGCCTATTTGAAGGCCTAAGCCCATATAAAGGCCCAACCATGTTTACCCAAGCTCATTTTCATGGGGACCCAGGTCCATGTTACACCAATTGGGCTTTGATGATTTGGTTTTTTCCGTCCACATATAACAGCTTATTTCTTCACCTTCACACCTTTGGAATTATTTAATTAATTCAGCATATAAGGACGCCACATGATCATGAGTTGGAAGATTCAATTTTGACATCAAATCTGTTGAAGCTACATCAGTGCAATATCCATTATCCACTATTAGATTACAAGTTTTATCCCCTACATTACACCATGTGTGGAAAAGGTTTTCCCTTTGCTCCATGCTAGGTGAAATGTTAGAATGAAGCAATCTTCTAATGGCTAGGGCATGTTGTGGATCTTTAGCATAGGCTACTCCTTCCTCATCCTCCTTACATTTTAAGCTCATATCTACTCCATTAGGCTCCACTAAAAACACTTACCTTTTATCCTCCTCTTCATAATCATGATATTGCTTAAGAGTCAAGTCATGCTTTATGGGGATTATTTATCAGCAATATGGCCTTTGCCTTGACATTTGAAGCACTTTTGCCTAGTGTCAAACTCTTCCTTTGAAATGTAGACGCATTTCTTCTCTATGGACTTGTTGTCATCCTTGCAACCCCCTCCCTCCATGAAGATGAGTATGGTGAAAAATCGGGCATAAAAGTTCTTAGTTGTGAATGAGTGAATTTGGATTAATCTAACCCCTTGGAAATACTCCCAATAGCCTTACCTATGTCTTTGTTCCAATGGGCTTCAATCTTGAGAGCTAGTTTCATAACTTCGTGCAATGAGCTATACTTAGTAAGCTCAATATTTTTTAGTAATGAATCTAATTAAGCCCCTAATCAAATGAACAATACTCAAGGATTCCTTTTTGTTTAACTCATGAATTGAAGTTAAATGTTCAAATTTCACAATGTATGCATCCATGGTCATGGACTCTTAAGAAAGATTGGTGAAATTCACATATTGGTCTTTGTCAAAGCCTTCTAGTATGTATTTAGCACTAATCTTCTTCTTCAAATGTGTCCATGTCTTAATCATCTCTTTACCAGCCCTAACATATCTAGCCTTTAAACCAAGCCTCCACATTCTTGGTAAGATGAATGTAAGTCACTTTGAAAGAAAGCCTTCTCATCATTAAACCTCTTATATTCACTACCTCATCAACTTGTCCCTCTCACTCTTAGAAGTCTTTGGTGCTTCCTAAACGCATAAAGTCATCAAGTTTTATTCCTCTATATTTAATGTAAACATAAGGTTTAGTGGATTCACCAAAATTACTAAGCTCCTCAACAATATCTTCATTATCACTCTTGTGGAGGAAGAAATGTATTGAATTAGGGTAAATCTTTTAATCTATCTTATGATTCAAAGCATCCACACAAGTTAGATTGCTTAGAATCCTCCCCTATTGCATTAAATCGTTCTTTAATCAAGTCAAGAGTTTTGAGTCGATCAAGAATTTAGCTAAGAATATTCTCATGCATAGACATCCTTGGGATTTTGAAAGATCAACCCTACCACAACCAGTAACTTTGAAATAAAGACCAATCTCTCGTAGCAATAGGAAAATTTGAGTAAACCCAACTCCATGTAGGAATAGGAGAACGCAACAATACAAATATCCACTAGGAGAAGTAATCACAAATTAATCTAAATCCACTTTAGCTTGATTGATTCAAGTATAACTCAAACCAAAATAAACACAAATACGTATGATATATTTCTGAAATTTGACCGCCTCCTAGAACAAATTCAAGAGTTGGTAAATTTCGTAGACCATCTCTTGGAACTAAGTATATATTAACCACGTAGTGTCAAGACTACCTTCTATAATTAAACTAAGCAATATTTAAGAAATGTTAATGCACGTTGATCTTAAACTCAAAGTTTGTTTTTCAGATATTTTGTTATACATAACTGAATTCATGGCCCTTATTTATAGTGGTCGTTTGACTCCTACTTGGTTTAGATTATGTCCCTACCTCAAGTTTGTTTAAATACAAACACCTACTCCTTGTTTATCTAGAACACTAATGTATCCTTAGGCAGTAAGATAATGTGTAAATTTATATTCTAATTAGGAAAACGAATCCTAGGTCAATTAGGATTAGTAGAAGACCTTTCCTAACTCATCTAAGACACCTAATAAGACTCCATATGTGATTCCTATTTTAATTAGGAATCTAAAAAATACTGAAAAATACGCAATCTACTTTACTCCAGCTAACTTAAGCCCAAACAAGAAAAAAATGAACTCAAATGAGTCCTAAAACCATGGGGCAAAATCTAATAAAGATTTAATTTTAAATCACTTTTTAATGTTATTTTCTCTCTTTCAATAATTTTTTTATCTTATTTCATAAAGACATGATAATAAGTAAGAATATTTATATTTAAATATTTATATTTCATGAAAAATAAAAAATAATGCTCATTAAACTTGTCTTGGTTCCTCCTCTAATTCCAAATGGAAAAAAAAGGAAGCAAAAATTTATTTTAGTGCAATAAGGATGGGTCATTACTGATGAATTATATGAAAATTAACTTTATCAGATAAAATTCAAAATCAAAATAGTTAATAAAGACTTGTAAACTGATACTACATTAACTTTTTGTCATCTTATGGTTACAAATATTAGTAAAAAAAACCTTGCCAAACAATATGTGCAAATCTTGGGCTAAAATCAAGTTAATAAATAATAATAATAATTTGTATGTTAATAGTAGTAATATAATAATAGTAGTAATGTAATAATAATAGTGATAAACTTAACTTTTTTTAAAACTAGTAATAATAGTAATTATAATAATTACAATTTTACAATCATAAAACTAGTATAATAAATAATAACAACGAATTCACCCATTTATAAAATAGATTTTATGTTTGAATTACTCATATCTTATCTAGCTTGATCAAATTTGACCTATACGCACTTTTTCAATCTAATTAGATTTAAGATAAGTTATTGATAAAATTCTTTGAGGGCAAGACCCTCCCAAGAGATTAGAGTAAAACAATCATCATGATCATCCCAAAGGGACACAGACCAAACTTAGTTAATCAAATTAAACATATTGGCTTATGCAATACTATATATAAAATCATCTCCTAATGTTTAGTTATTCTCTTAAAGTCGATTATGAAGGATTTTGTAAGTGAATTCCAAAATACTTTTATCCCAGGGTAGTTGATGTACATTATCTATATGATATCTCATGAAATGATGGATTTGATAAAACAGAAGAAAAAGGGTAAATCATTTGAAGTGGTTATGAAGGTAGATCTTAGTATAGCTTATGATAAGGTCTTAAAGCGTTGTTTTGGAGGCCTTGTTCACAATGGAATTTCCTCAAACCAAGTTGAGTTGCTTATGGCAATGCTTGTCAACAATATCCTACTCTAGGAACTAGAGAGCCAACATCATTCTTTACTCCTTGGGTCGATCTTTGCCTAGGAGATCCCCTTTCTTCTTATATCTTTATCCTATGCATGAAAGTGCTATCAAAACAATTAATTTATCTCAAAAGAACATTAAAGGAAAAAATATAGGTGGAAATGCCTCAAGAATATCCCATCTATTCTTCTCTAATTATGCTTTATTCTTATTTTATACATCCCCTTAATCATGTGTGAGAATGAGAAGGTTCTTAGATGAATTCTGTCATATCTCTGACAAACTATTGAATTTGTCCCTTTGTGATTCTTAGCCCAAACACTCCAAGAAAATTCATCAAATTTATGCGCAAGCCTTCGGAAGTTAAAAACTATTCAGAATTATGAGCTTATTTGGGTGTCTCCATGGAAGTGGATGGTAGGTCATTTCGCAGTTAGACTCCATCTATGACCAAATCATTAGGAAATATATGTTCATGAAAATTTATTTTATTTAATAAAGATAGAAAATAGATCCTAATGCCAGTTAATATCTTGGTGTCCCATATTTTACCTATTTATGTGCTTCCAAAGAAATTTACCAAAGATAACCTTGATACTCCTACGATTCTAGTGGGGGTTGTTCTGAGAAAAGAGGCTGATATATTGGAGGAATATAAAAGTCTTGGAAATGCCTAAAATGGACGGCCCAATGAGGTAACTTAACAAAGAGGCAATAAATGTTTCATAGAAATATGGTCATATCTACTAATGAGTTCAAAGAGGGTATGTGGGTTCTGGGAATAAACAAGAATTAAGGAGGATTATTGGCTTTCGATGAGAAAGATTAAGATGATTTAGTTAAGATTTGAAGCAGTAGAAATGAAACTAGAATGGGTTGCTGATATTCAGATGAATGCAAATGAATGAGATGTAACTAAATTTTGGAGAATGTTCTAAGAAGAGATAGCATAAACCATTATTACGACCCATATTAGTTAATTAGGGGAGGAAGATGAGACGATGTGGAGGTTTTAATCCTCAAGAAAATTCTCATGCTGCAAAATTTCTCATGAATAGAGATAAGCTTTTAATAAGATTCATGAATTTGGATAGAGAGAATAGCCAACAAGAGATAGTTTCTCAATTTTGGTGGGTCTTTTTGGAAAATGAAAGCTTTATCCTAGTGTCTCGTATTTAGTGTGAAGCTGCTAAATAGTACCTTACCCACAAGATAAAAATTGTGCAAGAAGCTTCATGCGCCATCTGTGAACGTAACCCAAAAATGCCGGACCACTTGTTTAGGGATTGTGACTGGGCTAAAAGACTTTAGTCGGCATCACCCTTAGGAAACAAAGTTACTGATTAGAGTTGTCCGTGGGATTATTGATAAGGAACATGTTATCCTAGATGATCAAAATGGACAAGCCAAATTATGATAGAGCAGCAGAAACTGCTTACTTGCTGGTCTCATTGAAATGAGATAGTGTTCTAGAAGTCCACTCCTAACCTGAACATGATATTGATCATTCTAGAATCATGGAAAACAAGAAATTTCCAAACGAGGGCAGAGAATAATAGGCAGGAAAAAACATTGAGGCCAAGCCAATCAAGATAACTAAGGCTAGTTTTTTATTTTTTTTTATTTTTTTTTTATTTTTGGTGTGTGTATAACTCATTGCCAAAAAAATACAATGTACCTAGCTACCCATTTTCAAAAGAAAAAATTAAAATTAAAAATATAAACTTTAGTCCTTCTTGTTGATAAAGGTTAATATTTGTTTTATTTCATAAAAATACAATATTTATAAATTATTATATTTTAAAAAATTGTAACTTAAAGTTGACCAATCATTTTTTTCATTTAACTATTTTAAATACAATAACCCCTAAATATTATATTTTTATAAAATAAAACAGAAATGAAACTTTATGAAAGATTTTATTTTTAATTTCAAATTTTCCTTTTCAAAATCATCACCTCCTTCCCTATTGTGATGCACGTCATAAACTCAGCTCATTTACTTATTTTCACAAACTTCATCATCTTCTCAGCGCAGATCTCGCCACAGAGAGAGACCCATCCACAAGATCAACAATGGCGAGCAACCCAGAAGAAGAATCAATCCCCCTTATACCCACCCAGGGCACCAATCAAACCGAACCCGACCGGAATGCATCACAGAAAGTTGACGCCTCTGTTCTTCCTCCGTCTCCGCCGTTCAAACAACCGCCGGTTCCAACTGTAGCTCAGCCTCAAGTAGCGGAAACCTACGGTTGGGCTGCTGATGGCTTGCCTTTGCGTGTGGTGGGCCAACCCATGGTGGGTCGTCAACCGTGGAATTCTGGGCTTTGTTCTTGTCTTGGTCGGAATGATGAGTTTTGGAGCAGCGATCTCGAAGTTTGTAAGTCTCCTGTTTTTGTTTGTTCATCTTCTTTTATTTCTTGGTTTTCTTTTTTTTATTTTAATTCTGGTTTTGCGCTGAATTATTGGGCATTCGATCATTTGGGGTTGTTAATATTTTATATAATAATAATAATAATAATAATTATTATTACTATTATTATTTCATGTAATGCGGTGTGAAGTAAAATCTAAATCATGCATTTTCATGTGGCACCTTATTATATTTCCATAATTATATTGGAGTTTTTTTTATTGATCTTTATATTTTCTTGAACTTTATTTAACAAGGTCAAAACACTATTTTATAATGTCAATTATCTAATTTTTTTACGAAATACATGCTACAAATTTATTAAAATTAAACTTTTATAGACTTCCGTATATTAGTAAGGGCTCATACTAGTTGAATGTTATTGTTGATTAGTTCCATTATCGTTCTCCGAATTCGGGTTTCGAGTTTCAGGAGTGGGAAACAATACGTATATGAAATATTAATGCTTGTGATTGTGGGATGAATTGAATGATGTAAGGGAAGATAAAAGATAGTTGATTTAGCTTTTGAAGGTAATCGAAGTATGATTTTGAAAATTTAAGAATTTGAGAACGAAGTAGTAATGTTTGTAATTGTGGGATGAGTTGGAATGATTGTATCTTTTGATGATTGCCTAAGTTGATATTAGAGAATGTATTTCCTTGTGTTATCTAATTACTATAATAAATGATAATCATGGTAAGTTTATGGAATTCGAAAATGTATGAGTCTCATGCTGGCTTGGTTAATTGCATGGCTGCATGTATAGTGCCACTTGAAAACATAGAAATAACCTAACACAGGAGATAGGCCACTAATTAGGTTTGGTTTTATGTTTAACCATTTACCACGTTCTATTTTTCTAATGTGGTTGGCGTTAAAAGTAGCTACCATCTGTAGTTTTTGCTTCTGCTTTATCTTGATTTATTGATAATTTGACTCCTTGCTTGAACGGATAGGAAATTTATTTGCTTTCTTCGGTATGTTTCAGTATTAAGGGCTATTATAAAATTCATCGGTAGCACTTGAATGGGTGGAGGTTGTGGTTGGTAGATGTGTGTTTTGGTAGAATAGTGGAGCAACAGGGAGAGAAATTATAAGTGTACAACTTTACATGTAGAGTAGGAGGGAGGTAGCGTTAGCCAAAGTGAGGGTTAGAATCACCCATCCTCCTCTATGACAATCGTGTAAGATACACAAATAATCAAAATATGTGGAAGTGTGTAAGCTAGATTTCCCGGATCAAGACCTAATTAGATCATGTATGTGCTCTCTCCCCCTTGCTGGCATGCTGGAAATTGGATAGAGTTCTACACTCAAGAGGAGATCAACTTCTAAATATTGTCTTTGGACCTTATCATTTGACCACTTCTTTGACAAACTACTTTTTCAGGATAACAATTCCTATATCGTTTGATTGTAACGTGAGCACTTCTATCCTATATTAAGAATGTTGTTAGGCAAAAATAAGAGATTTCAAACGGATTTTCTTTTTGCCACAAATTCATAAAGACGTGAAACAATTCTTTGGTTGGGAAACACTAGATATAGGTTCTTGAGATCCGAGGTCAAATGGTACCAAAATCAAATAAGTTTCTAGCACAGTGTAATAATAGTGCTCAACTAGTGCAACTCTATTAATACTTTTTATCTTGAATCAATCATGATTTTCTTATTATTCCTCCCTAACCTACCTTTATATAACTCCCTAGTTGCCTCACTCCCCAAGATAATGTAACTAATTTATTTGTATTAACTAAATTGCTCCTCACCTCTAGGCTAGTCTATAACTTAACCAGCCTGCCGAGACTTCCACCTTGCCGTCAAGGTCAATTGTAATTGACACCTATATTTAAGTCTTAGGTATTTTGCTTGTTGCATTCATTGTGTAATCCTTCCTCCATTCCTAAAATAGTACTACATGGGAGGAGTGTAGAGAGAGATAGAGATAGAGAAATAAAAAGAGGTATTCATGTGATGAGGAGAGAGATGGAGAGAAAGAACGTACAAAACGTTGGTGAAAATATCATAAAAAGGTAAATGTTGCAATATTTGTGGAATGAAGTATATGATACTTTACATGAGAACTAGTATGTGTCTTAGGAATTGCCAAGAGTGGTAAATAAAGAAATCCGTTTTGAAAAATTAAGGTAAACTTTTGTAATAGTTTTTACTCCATACATCATAATCCTTCTTATATAAATGGATCTTGTTTCAAAGTCTTTATTTTCTCAATATAAATTAATTTCTCGTAAAACAAGCAAATAATAGAAGATTTTGTTATGAAATACTTCAAATTCTTTTTTTCTTTTTTTTTTAATCTTTTTAAATGTCTATGTCATCTATGAAGATCCAATCCATTAAACATAACGTAAATAGATCTTGGTTTAAATTAAATATTTGATACAAATCTGATAATGTAAAATTTATAATTCTATTAGATTTTTTATAATAGATGTAATTGATTTTTAGGATATGTAATGTTAGAATTTGATTAAGAACAAAACTCGATTATCTTTCGTGTCTTGGTAAAAAAAATTCTTGTTTTACTTGTGTAACATCATATAGGTGACATGTCTAAGCTTAGTTGGTCATACGTGGCACGACACTCAGTGAAAATTTGTGCTGTCAATTGTCGTTGCCATGGAACCTACCATTATACAGTAAAGATGTGATTTCTAGAACATTTTAGCATCAATTTTAGCTTTTATCAGCATAAGAAATTCAGAGCAATATTTATGATTCACCTCCTTTCTACAGTTTTTGTCATGAATATACTTACTGGACTGTTACTCTCCTGTTTGTTTATGATCTCCTAGCCAAAGTGCTCCCCTATGGACTTTCACATGCTTGGTTTTTGATCGGCGTATCACTCAAGTCCCTGTGAAATTCTGGTTGTGTACTTATAAATAAATGGAGCCTTCATTAATCAACTAGTTAAATCATCAAAAATGCATTTTGAGTTGTGCATATAGAGAGGTTATGATATGGGCCTTATTTTGGTTATATTTATTTAGGTTCGCTTTGATATTCTGTCCTTAGTTGAGCAGTGCAAAAGCTTTCATAGATGAGAGATGTCTTATCCTAAAATTTTGGTTGTCAGGTCTTCTTGGAAGTGTGGCTCCGTGCATTCTCTATGGAAGCAATGTTGAAAGACTAGGGTCATCTACTGGAAGTTTTTCTAGTCACTGCTTGTCTTATGCTGCTCTATACCTTATCGGAAATTCCTTCTTTGGGTGGAACTCTTTGGCTCCTTGTTTTTCATATTCAAGCCGTACTGCTGTTCGTCATATGTTCAATCTAGAGGTAAGAATTTCTTTTGCTCAAGAATATTCTTATTTTTTACCTGAATACTATCTTTTGTGCGTCACCTAGTTGTCCAAATTTACCTGAACCTGGTTCTTTGGCACGTGTTCTTTGGCTTCTTCCAATGATTGAAAACCAATACTGAACTTTTAGTCAAGCTAAAAGCATTTGATTGTGTGGAGATGAAATACTAGAAATATGGAATTTAATTCCCAAATGCCTCTATTGTAAGGGCTTTCTTATAATATATATTACGGAGTATTAATCTGATTAAGGTCTGATTGGTAACAAGGGATGCTGAAGAAACCAAAGTGATGGTATAGTTCATCAACATATATTTAAGAGAGACCAATGTAGATGGCGCTTCTTTGTTCTTGAATATAGAAGTTATACTAATGTGATGCTATGTATCTAATTTGCTTTTGATAAAACTTCATTTCTCTATTGTAGGAAGGGGAGAGTTGGAGTTTAAACTTTAAACAATGTGTTCAATGTGGATTCCACAGGATTGTTTAAATTTTTTGACCGAGACCTTAGCCTATAGTGGGATTTGGGGTGGGTTCTCTTAGATTCTTATGTGTTGTTTTTGTCTATAACTGTAATAGGTGTTGACTTTATGCACCCAAAGGTGAATTTGATTTCTAATTTCATTGGTGTAAGAATTAGAGTAAAAGCATGAGGATTGACAGGCTTTAGGAAAAAAGGTGAGCTTTATCTTGTCACTTGTAGGTTTGGTCCTGGTTAGGCATGGGTCATTCAATATCAGCCTGCATATTTTAGCTAGGTTGGGTCTTCTAGTGTTATGTGCAATAAAAAGGTTGTATTGGAATTACAAGGGTATAAACCTGGAGATGGATCCCAACCCCTGACTAAATGTGAGAGCTTTGTGCTTTGGCTTGATATTTGGCTTTGTAGTGGATAGACTTATCATCGTATGTTCAGTTGACTCTTGGTCTGCATGCAAGTCATCACCTAAGGGGCATTTACAGATAAGGGCTAGGTATTTGGCTTGGTGGTGGATGGACTTATCACTTATGCTTGGTAGAGTTTTGTGCAAGATGTTTGTCTCCACTTAAAGGCATCTTCAATCACATTTTTTAAGAGTGGTTTCCCTAATGGAAGAAACAGATTGTACCACCATATGATTCAATATATGGTGGTATACTTTTGTAGATTAGCCGCTGTTCTGTTCTCGTTAATTGCCTTATAATTGATCTGAAATGTCTAGTGACCTTGTCTTCTGTTGAAACATTATGACCCTTGTTATTACCCCCAATTTTAGACTATTAAATGATTCAGAAGTTTATAGAGACCCTCTTAAGATGGTTCATTCTAGTGACCTTGTCTTCTGTTGAAACATTATGACCCTTGTATTGCCCCCAGTTTTAGACTAATAAATGATTCAAAAGTTTATAGAGACCCTCTTAAAATGTTTCATTTTTTCTATAGGGAAGTTGCGAGGCCCTAACACAACACTATAGGTGTTGTGGAGGCTTTTTTGATGATGAAATTCAACGGGAGCAAGTTGAGACAGCTTGTGATTTTGCCACTCATGTCTTGTGTCATCCATGCTCGCTTTGCCAAGAAGGTCGGGAGATTCGCCGTAGGCTTCCACACCCTAGCTTGAATGCTCAGTCAGTGATGGTAATGATTCCTCCTGGAGGGCAGGCTATGGGCCGTGATCAGCCATGAAAGCATCCTCTCATTGTGCCCTGAGCATCACTGATGGTCTGTTTATACTTTATTTTGACAATATCTATCTGTATACTTGATCGACTCTCCTTGATAAAACTGCTGTCAATAAGCTGTTTATACTTTATTTAACAATATCTATCTGTATACTTGATCGACTCTCCGATAAAACTGATAAGGTGCTGTGCAGTATGACTTTGTGTGATGATGTGGAAAACATTAAATGAAGTATTGTTATGTATTTATGTGTGTTGGAGTTTGTGGACCTTGTCACAACTCCTAGGGCTGCATTTTTTTTAGTAAAAGATCCCAGTTTCATCTAGGATGTGCTTTGTAAATGTGTGCATTTGAACTTTTGCAAGGTAACCCCATAATTATTGCATTGGTGGTTGGACAAGAGAGTAATTGGAGAAGTATTCACCCTAGTGGGGTAGACCTATGCATTGGGTTGGGATAGGGTGAAAATGAATCACATGTAAAATGGGCCGGGTTGGGTCAAAAATGATGCAAAATGTTCCGAGTAGAGTCGGGCCAAAGAAGATGCAAAGTAGACTGAGTCGGACCGGATCAATCTAAAGAGAGTATAGTTCTATCAATGGAGGATAATAGTTTGTCAATATCACCTACTATCTTTGGCAGTGGACCACTGACGAGTAAATGAAAAACATTCATTACCTAATAGTGTTTAAAAGCCTTTGAAACTTTTGATCTATTATTGATCTAATTTGATCCTTTAAAAACCCAATAAAATATAAAAGACCAACCAATTTAAGTCTATGATTGATTAGATCCTTTTATAAATTGGTTGATCAAAGACATTTAATGGGGCTTCATCCTATTTGAATATACCTAGTATGGGGGTAACATCTTGGTTATTTTAGCCTACTTTGAGTATCTCTCTTGGGGATTGAAGAATGAGAGTCTTTGGCCAATTTTCGACTAAATCTTGCTTATCTCCAATTGCCTACTTATACTTTGTAATTAGGAAGTGTTGAATTTGGGTTGGGTCTAATTAAATTCAGATCCTAGCCCATTTTTCGACTAGATTTATATTTGTCCCAAACCCATTGGGTTTTAAAAATTCAAAACTTTATTCGAATCCATCAAGTTTGACGAGTTTTATGTCCAATGCGGGTCCTAAACATTTTTTTTATGTTTCCTATTATTCTCCTATTTGGTAAGTGGATATATTTTCACAATTTTTTAAGTCTAATGAATATAACAAAGTTAGCACTTGAAAAACTACTGATTGACAAAAGTAAAAAAAATTATAACTTAATCAATAATCTATCATATTTTAGTTTTAACTTCAAAATATTAGAAGTTTATAGCTCACAAAGTAGCACGCGATGAGATTACAAAGTGTAATAAAATTTTTATTTGTCAGTTCTCCTTTATTTTACTATCAAAATCCTACAAAATTTAAAATTATATAACTAACAAAGATTATTTTCGTATACATTAATAAATCCTTTATACAAAATACTATGTCTATGATATCAATGGCCATCTCCATCTTCTACATAGCAATGGGTCTCAAAAATTAGACCTAGATGCAAAAAAATATTGACCGGATTTGGATCTTAAATATATGCTTCATTCGTTTAGTTTTCTAGCAACACTTTGATTTTTATGCTATTCACAAATTTGCCTTTGATCTTTTTTGGTGAGTTATCTCTAAGAAAAAATATAGTCATATAGAATCTTCTTAGATTGGTCTCAATATATAGTTTTAATATATCCACAATTTATAATTTTTACTTATGCATTGATAGAGAAACTAACATTTAAAAATGTACAATAGCAAGTGTGTTTTGAGAAGTGTTGCAAGTAAAAAAAAACAAAGAAAGTCTATCTATATAATAAATTATGTTTTAAATATGCAGATCAATGAGTCAAATCTGGATCTAAATTTTTTAGACATAGATCCATCCGAAGGACTTTTAGACCTACATTTCACCTGAATCCAATGGGCCTAATAAAGCTAGATCTATACCCTAAAAAATTTGTTGGATCCATACCTTAAAAAATTGGTTGGATCTAACTAGGTTTGGCTTATGTCTTGGATCAATTTTCATCCTTTTATGTAATGGAAGATTATCCACTTCTTCACTCGTTCATATCTATTAGTAAGCTTCTTCATGATTGTTTGATAGGCGGCTATAAATTTTGAATAATACAATATGTAGTTACTTTTATGTTCGGTAAATTTATTTAGCATTGAAAATAAGCACTATGAAGATTAAAATAGTGGGGCACTAAACTAGGGATGGAAACGAGCTGGGTTGAGCCTGAGCTCGAGAAGCTCATGGCTCAACTCGCCTAAGACTCATAAAGATCGGGCTGGGGATCGTGATTCACCGAGTTTTAAAATATGAGCTTGGGTTCAACTTAATAAAAGCTCGTGGCTCGGATCGGCTTGGTATAAGCTCATCATTTAGCTCAAATTTTTCGAATGCTTATTCGAGTAATTAAGCTCGATTCTATTTAAAAATTGGTTTCAATTACGCCCTTAATTAAGCTCGGCTCGTTTAGACGAGCCCTCAAGCCTGAATTGTTTGAGATCGAGCTCGGGCTCACCTAATTCCGAGATCGAGCCGAGCTTTAGGCGATCCGATCTTGAGTAGCTCGCAAGTTAGCTGGCTCATATCCAGCCCTACGCTAAACCCCATTCTATTTTTTCCTCACTCTGTCCCATAAAAAGTCCAATTTACCCCTCATTTAGTCCTTCCATCCTTCATCCCTATGTCTCTTCTCTTACACTTCCTTCTCCCTCTCCTCCCTCTCTCCTCCTTGCTACCTCAGCAACCCTGCCGTTGATTACCACCCCACCACTGTCACTTCCCTTTTAACCACCGCTATTAAATGTCTTGGCGCAAAGGGAAAAAACCTGTTATAGAGGGGAATTCGCTAGCAAATTATCTAATAAGATAATTTTTAAAGTCAATAGTGGGGGTCTGGCAAGAAGGTGAACCCCTGGGGAGGACGTATGTTTTAAAAGCCCTTTCCAAGGGTTGGGCTAGCCTAGTCATCACCCACCCCCTCCCCCTCCTCCTCCAACATGATTACTTGATTAAATGCCCATCCTCTAAGGTGGTTATTGTTTAATTATTTATTAATTATTATTAATATACGTAAGTGAATACTATTAGTAGTATTTTATTAATATTTTAGTAGTAATACTAATAATAATAATCAATATCTAGTGGTAATAATAATTCTAAGAATAATAATATTTATAGGTAAAGAAATAGAGGGTTAATTATTGATTTAGTTTAAATATTATTAGTAATTATATTTCTTATTCACTTGAAGTGAGTGTTTTGCCCTCGTTATGACTACCTATCACCAGCTAGGTGCTTGATATACTCAGATTCGAGGGCGCGTCGATGCTTTTGGTTCGAAGGGCGAGAGTGATGGCGACAGGGGCATAACGAGTGTCTCATCCTCTAAGGACTAGTTTTGCTTCTCATCTACTCGATTATAAAGATCATGATGATGCTAAGGCGGCTCAAAAGTATGACGACTACGTGACTGACCTTAATCGATTATTGGATGATGATGACATTTAGGTCCCTCGTTAACAGGCCCATTGAGCTATCCTAGACTAGAGAGATTAAGAGGCAGTTTAAGATTTCAGATGAGCAATAGTAGTTCATGAAGTCATAGACGACGGACCCCATTGGATTATGATGGTTGACTTATTTAAGGGACAATGCCGGATGGGCCATTAGTTGGGTGCATCAACGAGTTTTGAAGTGCCGTGCCAAAGCAAGTGCTTGTGGGTGTCTGCGAGCAGTGCGGGCCGATATGCAATTCGATGAGTCGAAGAGATTTGTAGATCACACAGGACTCACACACTTGTCCTAGTCTACGAGCACATTGTTATAACAAGAATTTCAGCGTTCGTGAGTGATGGTAGCGTGACATGAGCTCCTTTCCACCTCATTGGGAGACATGATCATCCTATTGTGTGCTTTGGCGGACCTAGCTCATTTCTTGATGAGTTAAATGACTAACCAATCCATCCAAAAAAAAAAAATTAGATATACTTTTTAATATTATTATTTGATTGTTTAGTAAAATTTTTTTAATTATACGTTTGATTATCGATGTGACTAAAGGTGGCAAACGGATCAGGTCGGATTGGGTTTGTGTTCGGGTCACCTACTTTTAGGTTAGCTATCCACCAACCCGAACCTGATTCATTTAAGTTTTCGAGCTGAAAACCCCAACTTAAACCTAACCCATTTAATTTTGGGTCGGGTTTGTGTTAACCCATTTAAGTATTGTGTCGAAAATTTCAACCATAACTCACTATTTTCGGGTCGGGTTTTTGGGTTGGGTCACTGAGATGTGGTTATTCAATAAAGTGGTTGAAAAAAAAAGAAGACTAGGTTGAGATAAAATGACCGATAAGTTGATAGTAGTAGTTTAACTGTTTTTAGGGTTTTAATTTGGTTGAGTGGCTGGCCAAGTAATTTTTTTAATCTACTTAATATAGTTTGATTATAAGTTCGGGTTCGGGTTGACCCGACCTGGTTTTGACTTGAAAATAATTTTGGGTTACGTGGGTCATTTTCGGGTTAGAATTTTCAACCTTAACCTAACCCATTTAATTCCGGGTCAGGTTCACATCAACCCATTAAAGTTTTCGTGTCGAAAATCTCAACCTTAATTTGCTATTTTTGGGTCAGGTTCAAGTTGGGATTTCGGGTCAGGTCAGTTTTTTCCACCCTTAATTTTAACTCACCAGGCGAAAAATCCTGGATCCGCCACTGATTGTGTGATATATGGAAGGTCCTATGTATTCCTATCAAGGATTTTATGGTTTTCGACACTCCTAGTACTACCACTATGCCAGAAGATAGCAGGGAATTTACAGCAGTAACTTAAATGGATCTTATGACCCACCACTTGGATGAAGATAGACAAATAGAATGAAGATCTTGTCCATTTATGAGCTTTACCATGATTTTTATAGGGAGATTGCTTATTTTGGGGAGATTGGGTGAATGCTTCTGATGTTTAGTACCACTATGTTTCTCAACAAGAGTGGTAATAGGTTGAGGCCATATTGCCTACGAGAGATGAGGGATGGTAGTTTGCGGACGATTGGTCAGTATTCTTGGGATTATGTAATGTTAATCATTTTGTATAGGCAACAAGAGTTTCCTAGCCGAGCTAAAATTGGGGGGCATTACAGGTTTTTTGACATTTTCGCTGGTACGACTATACGAGTATTTTCCATCTTTTCGGCTAAAAGTTGTTGCACACACTATTATTGGACCCACCAGACCTCGAGCAAATATGTAGAATTCTAGGCATGAGTTATTTCGAGGACTACATCACCAACTAGGTTCGATATTAGGGCATCATTGAGACTTATATGCCTAGGTGGGTCGTATGAAGTATATGTAGGAGATACCTAGTCCACCTCTTAAGTAGAGGTAGAAGGCATGCCTACTAATACCTAAGTGTAGCGACTAGAGTTTCCATTTTTGAACTATGGAGTTAGCCTAAAGTTCATTTCCTGGAGGTTTTAGTCTTGATTTATGGGTACTTTCGACTGTTATATATGGTTCATGGATGCGATGCTTGAATATTTGTTGCACAAACCATAGCCAAAATTTGGGCTTTGGCTAGAAAATAGGCTTGGGCATATATATGGGCTAGAAAACCCTTTTCCATGTGAACATCAATTTCAATTTTCTTGTCATTTTTTATGAGCCTTGATTAATAAAAGAGACATCACCATTGATGGCCTCTTATGATCAACTCACACAACTTTATTTCAATGTCTTATTTGCCTATGATATGAAGTGGTAGGAGCAACGTAACTCCTACTTCCCTAGGTTAAGCCTCAAAACCCTAACTTGTGCACTTTATTCAAGAAACCATCTCCATATATTGGCCTCCTCTTAATCTCTTAAGCAACCCCTCTTCCTTGTATCTTGCTTACTGCACGTTATACTATGTCTCTTTGCCTATTTTACTTTGGTTTATGATGAATAGATTTGGACATCTCCATTCTCTTTAGACTCAATCGATACTTGACCCATTTTCATGAGCAAACCCTAGGTGTACATCACAGTTGAATGTACATTTAGGAGTTATCCTTAAGGATCACTTCTTTTTTCAACCATCATAAAGAATATCTTGATCTTGATTTTGCCCCTCTTTGTCAATGATTTTCTATGACTAAATCACATAAGTATTCATGAACTAGACTATTGACTCTTGTATCTTTTATTGGAGTATGTCATGGACAAGGGCCTATTTAGGCCTAAATCTTCATTTGATAATTAAATCTTTAACTCATCATCATCATACATAATACTTACATGCATTCTAACCAAACTAACTTATTGACTCTTGACTCTATTCCTTTATTTCAATTATGCACTTTAATACGTAATCCTTACTTTGTATTGCAATTATATGATCATTTTTTACTCATTCTTATAATCAAGAGCTATTGATTGAATGCCACACCTAATAAGATAAACAATGGACAACCGAACATAGGTACCCTAGAACATGGCCCAAACACTTCGAATAGGATGATATGAGTCAAAGTAGGTCAAATAAGAGCGGTTTTGGATAGAAAATGACGTATTTACCCTAGAACATGTCATAAACACTTGAAATACATCAACACTAGTAGAAAATACTTCAATTGCTTTGTCTCAATTGCTGCGGTTAAATACATTTCGAAGCAAATGAACCTAAATGCTGCGGTTATTTAAATAACCGCAGCACTTATAACCACAAGTGCTGCGGTTATTTAAAAAACCGCAGCATTTATGACGAAAAACCGCAGCACTTGTGGTTATAAGTGCTGCAGTTATTAAAAAACCGCAGTATTTATTTCCGTCATGAAATGTCATGGAAAAAAAGAATTCTGAAAAAATATCATGGTCATATGTGCTGCGGTTATTTAAATAACCGCAGCATTTATTAATGGTCTGAAAAATATAAATATATTAATGAATATTTGCTGCGGTTATTTAAAAAACCGCAGCACTTATAACACAAGTGCTGCGGTTATTACAAACAACCGCAACATTTATTAATGGCCTGGAAAATGTAAATATATTAATGAATATTTGCTGCGGTTTTGTAAATAACCGCTGCAAATATTCATGGCCTGAAAAATGTTAATATACTAATGAACAAGTGCTGCGGTTTTTTAAATAACCGTAGCATTTGTTCATTAATATATAAACCCAGCCTTTTCTTTTTCAGGCCATTTGAAAACACGAAAAGGCTTCCCCAGACTCCCAACACTTCAGCGCATGAAAAAAAACCTAACTCTACTAACCTTCGTTTTCTCTAGCTAGCCCTAACCCCATAACTTAACATCCCCCTTTTTTCGTCTCTAGCCCTAACCTTATAATACCCACTACCTAACTTTCTTCCTCACGCAATTTGAAACCTACTCCTTTCTCCCACTCGTGCCTCCATGGATATGGCATAGTGAAGCGTTTTGAAGCTTACTCATCTCTCCCATTTTGAAGAAGTCTACATACTCTAAAGTTCAAAATCTAACGGTTTATATATGCCTTGAACCCTAGTATATTTTTTTAAAATTTTTTTTTCTTAATTTGTTAATGTATAAATGTGAAGATGAAAAACTCTTATATGTTCAGATATGCATGTTATATGTTGTGTTTATGAAGGAATAACCCTTAAAAATCAAATTTCATGGATTATAGGGTGTTAGAAGCCTTTTTTGGGAGAAAATAAGTGGTTAAATCCCCCGTAGGCGCATTTGGGGTGGGCAGATCACGAGAAAATACACAAGTTAGATATATTATAAGCTTCATTCAGATTCCCGTAGCAAATTTTATGGATTCTCAAAGATTCTTTTCAATATCTCATAAAAGACGTCACCAAGGACACTAAATGGTAACATAGTTGTATAGTACCTCTAAAAATAAGGGGATTAAAAAAAAAATTACGCCATTTGGACTACTGGTCTAAGAGATATGCCTCTCCGAACTTTCCGAAACTCGGAATAGTACCCAAAATCTATGAAGAATGAATTGGTTATTTGTTTTGAGTGTAAAATATTGTAGATCATAATTTTGCGAGCCAAAACGAGTGGTCATAATAGAATTTTGGATTTATATGCTTCACGGTTGATCATTTCTTAACTTTTCTTATCTTTTATGACATATTATTTATCACATAATGCATGATATTCTTAGTTTAGATCAGATTATGTTCTTGATAAAATGTGTTGTGTTGTAATAGTATATAATAATTAGATTTGGAAATATAATAATTTTAAGAGATATTAATTACTAATAATATACTTTTATATGTATGTAATTAACACATAAAATGAGCTATTAAATGTTTTTTTTTCTAGAAACCATCAATTGTTGTGGTTTTCTAATATAACCGCAACATTTAATTTATATGTGGTGTGGTTATATTAGAAAATCGTAGCACACATATAAATTTTAGAATAAAAAAAATAAAAAAATTAATTAAATGCTGCGGTTATTAGAAAAACCGCAGCAAATATATCTATTAATTGCTGCGGTTTTTCCAAAAAACCGCAGCAAATAATGCTAAATTTTTTTTAAAAAATATATGCTGCGGTTTTCTGGTAAAACCGCAGCAATTAATAGATATATTTACTGCAGTTTTTCTAATAACTGCAACATTTGTTGTTTTTATTGCTGCGTCTAAAAAATCGCCGCATTTGTTGTTTTTCCATGTGCTTCGCTTATATGTGCTTTGTATCAATAACCACATCATTTAAAGCTAAAAAACCACAGCAAATAGACATTTCTCTATTAGTGCAATTTGAGTCAAAATCGGTCAAATGAGAGCGGTTTTGGGCAGAAAATGCCCTAAACACTTGAAATACATCAATAAGAATCAATATAGGTCAAATAGGGCGGTTTCAAGTTGATATTTGCGTATTTCCCCTAGAACATGGCCCAAACACTTTAAATATGTCGATATGAGTCAAAGTAGGTCAAATGGGAGCGTTTTGGGTGGAAAATGATGTATTTACCCTAGAACATGTCATAAACACTTGAAATACATTGATTTGAGTAAAAATCGATCACATTGGAGCGATTTTGGGTAGAAAATGCCCTAAACACTTGAAATACATCAATATAAGTCAAATAGGTAGGTTTCGGGTTGATATTTGCATATTTCCCCTAAAACATGGCCCAAACACTTTGAATAGGACAATATGAGTCAAAGTAGGTCAAAGCGGTTTTGGGTAGGAAATGACGTATTTACTCTAGAACATGTCATAAACACTTGAAATACATTGCTTTTAAGTCAAAATAGGTCAAATAGGAGTAACTTTGGGTAGAAAATGCCCTAAACACTTGAAATACATTGATTTGAGTCAATATAGGTCAAATAGGTAGGTTTCAGGTCGATATTTGCGTATTTCCCATAGAACATGGCCAAAACACTTCGAATAGGACGATATGAGTCAAAGTAGGTCAAATGGGAGCGATTTTGGGTAGAAAATGATGTATTTACCCTACAAAACGTCATGTTTGAACTTCACTTTTAAAATACATTGCATTTTAGATATACTTTAATGATATGGTAATCAATGTTACGTATGCAAAGGATTCAACAAGGAGCCCTTCTCCAACGAAGAAATTGATGTGGTCCGCAACAAAATGGCCAAGTATTGAACATATAACTTTTTTTATATTATGTAATTTACCTTTTGTGTATTTTCAGGACAAATTAACATTGAATACTTTTGTACATTAGTTCATTTGTTGGGGTCGTAGTTTTGATGTCACTTAATGGGTGATTTTATGACCCTATTAGTAAATAAATGAATTCCAAATCATCATATGTACATGTACTAACATGATTTTTGAACCATCATAACTGTATAACAAGTTTTGGAAATGAATAGAGCAGTTTTGGAAATGAATAGAGCTCAAAATAAAACTCTAGGTTTTCTAAACCATATTTATCCTAACTAATATAAGCACAAACTACAAAATATCTTACAGATGGTGCCCCTAGAAAAACCTAATAACCAAAATAACCAAAACGGCAATCCTCATAACCTACCCAAAACAACCAAAAGTCATAGACGCTGACAGTCATAAAACCGAGGGATTACCATTCAAACGTGTTTTGCCAAACATAAAAAAGGGGGCTCACCACTCATACCCGCCCTCTTCCAAATCAATAGGCAAAAGACCATTTCGCCCCTAAAATACAAAAGCGACATTCCATGTGTCGATCAAAAGATGTGTTGATGCTGCATGACTCTTAAGCACTTCGATGACTGAATAAATCTATCATAAAGGCTTGGGAGGCATCCCTATAATACGCACTATGGGTCAAGCTGGCCCTATTTTCTTGAGAGGTGTCCCTAAAATATGCCTTGGCTTGAGAGAGGTCCCTATAATACGCATATTGGCTCATGGGTTTACAAACGTCCCTAAAATATGTGATGGCTTGGGAGGCGCCCCTATAATACGTCTACTGGCTCATGACTCGGGAGGCGTCCTTGTAATATGCCTATTGGCTCATGGCTCGGGAGGCGTCCCTAAAATACATGATGGCTTGGGAGGCATCCCTATAATATGCTAATTGACTAAAGGATTGGGAGACATCCCAATAAAACACAATGGCTCGAGAGTCGTCCAAATTAGCTCAAGGCTCGAGAGACGTCCCCAAAATACGCTAAGCAAGTCAAGGAAACTGTGGGCCTAGCCAAAAATCCCTAGTGGATCATCTAAGGATTTTAATCCCTAACAGAACTAGTTAAAATCCTTCCCCTAGGGAATTTGCCTAAAAGAAAAAATCTACCCCATCAGATGAAAATCTCAGCATATTAACATCCCTAGCATATAAGCATCTTCAATAAAGATAAAATGGGAAAATAACCTCAGAACGTAGCCTCAAGTGGAACCTCCCCAAAGGAGTTTGTTTACCCCATCAAGGCCAAAGGTAGTAAACCCTTCAAAGTTGATGATCTCTTCAGCCGAATCATCCAAAAATCGAGCTAAATTATCTAAAGCCAAAAATCAACTAAGTTTAGGGACTAGCATAAATGCAAACTCCCTAGTGGCGGCTCCCCTTTGGTAAATCATTAGTAAATCATTTGGGCATAAGGAGAAATAAACTCACTCCCTCAATTTTATGCCGCTATGGCGGCTCCCCGTTGGCATAGCAACCATATCACTAAGTTGCGCCATCCTGATAGCAGCTCCCCTTTGGCACAAAAAGACAACGTGTAAGCTGCACCACTCTGATAGCGGTTCCCTATTGGCACAACATGCCAATATGTAAGCTGCACCATTTCGGTCGTGGCTCCTAGTAAGCACTAATCTTGAGACCTTGACCTCAATGAAACTGACTCAGCAATACCCGACAGACAAGTATTTATGATCTAACACTTATTTGTTTTGTAGGTACTGGCGTTAGAAAGGAGGATTGATATTGCATAATGTCTTAGATCTTCCTTCATCCCAAGTTGTACTTTAACCTTTTTCTTATCCAAGACTCGATCAAAGTGGGGGCTTATGTTGACACAAAATTATGTCTCTAATTCCCATGTGGCAGTTTGATGAAGAAACAACTCTGACAAGCGGTCTTAGCTTAGGTCGAGTTTGAGTATGTGTAAACCCAAAAACACCTCAATAATTGAACCCCCAAAACAAACCAAACACAGACTCGAGCCCATGACACTCAAATAAGCCCAAACAAAAATCCCAAGCCACAAAATCACCTCATCCAAAAACCAAAAACAAACCTCAATCTCAGGCGAATCTTGAAGCACAAAGCAGCTCTGTTTGATGCTCAAAACTAGGCATCAAATGCAAGAATCAAATCTTTGTCAGAGTCAAGCATCAAATGCATATTTTAAGCGTCCATCACAGAGCAAGTGTTAAGCAGAGAAAACGTCTACATAGAGCAAGCGTTGAATGCAAGAGCTGAAGCAAATCTCAACTCTGAGCGCCAAATGCCAAACTTAAGCATCCATTGCACATATATACAACTTTTACAGATATAAAATGGGCCAAGAGTTTCCACCAAACATTTAATGGCCTATTTGGAAACCCTTGATCTATAATCCCCAAATGACTCACGTAAGTGGTCTGTGAACCATGAGAAGGTTTGGGATTGAGTGACTTATTTAAATTCGAGAGTGTGTGCAAAACAATTGGTTTAGAGATGGGAGAGCAAATCAGATTTAGTTCCTAGGCAACACTTCCACTAATAAGAGATAACACACTCTAATTTAGTGAGTTGAGCAATTTAAGATTTATGCACTATTAAAAGACTATAGTTTGGGGGTTACTCATGAAAATGGGTTAAAGATGACAAGTCTAGCTAGATTGGAGATGTCCAAATCTAGGTATCATAGACCAAGTGCAAAAGAGGTAAAAGAGACATATCTTGTAATAAATGAAAGATGCAAGGGAAAGGGGGTTTGCCTGAATGATTGAGAGGAAACCAATATATGAAGATGGCTCTATGATTAAAATGCTCGAAGTTAAAATCTTGAGGCTTGACCTAGTGAAGAAGGACTTGCTCCTTACTTTTTACATCATAGGTAAAATAAGACATTAAAAATAGAGTGTGTGAGTTTATCAAAAGGGGACATCAAAGGTGTTGCCTCTTTGCTTGATCAAATCTCATTAAAATTACTAGATTAAAATAGGCATTTATGTAAAAGGGGTTTGCACCTTATACAATCACTACAAAATGAGCCTAATTAAAGGGCCTTGAGTGGATGGAAACCACTAGATTCAAAGAGTAGGAAATGTAGGGAGTAGAAGTAGAAAAAGCAAAGAAGTAAAAGAGTAAACTGAGAGGGTTCCTTGGTGTTTATTGTTGATGATAGTTCCTTTGCTTGAGTCTTGATTGAGTGCTTGAGGAAGGAGATATGGTTGCTCCTTGGGTTGATGCTTTGAGGGTTGCTTTAAAGAGTAGTAATTGTGTTTGCTTCATGTTTGTAAGGATTTGGGAGAGACTTCTAGTAGAGTAATAGTACTCTAAAACATCAAAATTATTGACCTCTTAGGTCAGGGAAATAAGGAGGTATTTTAAGGCAAAAAATTCAAATTCTTGGGTGTTGGACGCCATGACCGAGCGTTAGGCACATAGTTCATGCGTTAAGCGCTGGGCATTGGTGTTAGGCGCTAAAGGAAGAATATTTAGCTCAAAGTGTACATGCTCGAGGCAATCCAAGAGTTCTTTTGAAGTGGCGCACAAGACCAGGGCATCTGGCACTAGGCTATGTGTCAAGCGCCAAGACTTGACGCCGGTCAGGTTCTGTTATAGTTTGATTGCTGGGAGTTGGGAATGTGCTAGGCGCTAGCTTTGGGCGTTGAGCGCTGACTTTGGGATATGGGTTAAGCGTTGGAAGCTGAGGATAATTCTGCTTGCATGCATGGCGTCGGGCTTCGAGCATAGACCTAAACTACTCAAAGCTTCAAGTTTTGCATGGTTTTAGGCTTAGTTTTTACATGGATTTTGGGTGATGTGTTTGGGAAAATTTATGTTTGGACTTAGATTTGAATTTGGGACTTTTCAAGGTTTGGATTTTAGGTTTTTAAGGGGTTACATGCACTCAACTTGTCCCAAGAAAAGTCCTACCTACAAGGTTTGTTTCTCCATAGGACTGCTACACGGGAAGATATGATTTCACGTCTATAGAAGCCTCCACTTTGGCCGAATGTTAGGCAAAGAAGACTGTCTAAGTATGACTCTAGACAGAGGAAGATATAATACGTTCTGCAACCTTTAATCCTCCTTCTAACATCGATACTTATAAAACAAGTAAGGGTCAGTTCATAAATACCAGCTAGTTGAGTGCATCTAGGTCATTTCCATTGAGGATGGGAACTTATGTCGACTAGCCTGAGTGCCAAGGGACCGAGTCTTGAGTTATATTGCTGGGGAGACTAATGATGACTAAGAGCCACTATTGGGATGGCTTACGGATTGGCTTGCTATGCTAATGAGGAATTGCTATTGAAGTGGCGCGGCTTATGGGTTGGCCTGATGCGCTAACAAGGAAGTCTCTATCGAGTAGCATGACTTAGGGACATGGCTTGCTATGGCAATGGGGAGCTACTTTCAGGATAGCGTGGTTAAGAGACATGACCTACTATGCCAATAGGGAGTCACTATCAAGATGGCGTGAGAGACATGACATGTTGTGCTAATGGGGAGTCGCTAGTATAATGGCGTGACTTAGAGACATGGCCTGCTGTGCTAGATGGGAGCCATCATAGTGGCATAAAACTAAGAAGGGGCTAAGGATGGCGCTCCTTATGCCCATGAGATTTATTGAGGAGGCTCTAGCACTTTGAGAGGGTGCTATCCCGCTCTGTTATGGAGGTTGTGTTTAAATTGGTCCCTTAACTCATGTTGATTCACGACTCTATTATGGAGGCTACATTTAAATTTGACTGTTGAAATCGTCAATATGAAGGGTTTACTACCTTTGGCCTTTGGTGAAGTTTAATGAACTTCATTGGGGAATGTTAGTATGCTAGGAATTTCATCCCCTGGCAAAGAATTTTGTCAAGGAAACTCTATGGGGAGAAGGATTTTAGCTAGTTCTCTTGGGGCCTTTAGATGACCCACTAAGGCTTTTCTAGCTAGGCCCATGGTTATAACAGTTTTCTTAACATATTCTAGGGACGTCTCCTAAGACATGGCGTATTTTAGGGATATCTCCGGGCCAGAACGTATTTTTAGGGATGTCTTCTAAGCCAAAACGTATTTTATGGACGTCTCTTGAGCCATTTCATATTCTAGGAATGCCTCCCAAGCCATGAGACAATATACATATTATAGAGATGCCTCTCAAGATAATGTGTATTTTGGGGACACCTCCTAAGTCAGAACGTTTTTGAGGGATGGCTCTTGGGCCATGAAATAGAGTCATTGAGTCATTAAAGTGCTTACGAGTCATTTGTAATGATATGATGTCATGGGTGGTCGACCCGATTTTTCTGGTTTCAGATTCTAAGCATCTATAATCCTTTTTAAGTCACATGGGAATTTTAGTCCTTCTTACCCCATGTTTTAAATTCTGTTAATTGTCCTGCGCGATTTTGTGAGAAAAATACTCAGCTTTCTACACTTAAATATGCAAATAATCGTACCATGGGGTGGTCCCAAGCCTGCACTAAGAAAATAGATTAGGGTTGAATACTAGGGCTAAGCACTTGACGCGCGGATTTACACATTTAGCTAGTTCTCTTGGGGCCTTTAGATGACCCACTAGGGCTTTTCTGGCTAGGTCCATGGTTATAATAGCTTTCTTAACCTATTCTAGGGACGTTTCCTAAGCCATGGCGTATTTTAGGGACATCTCCGAGCCAAAACGTATTTTTAGGGACGTCTTCTAAGCCAAAACGTATTTTATGTACGTCTCTTGAGCCATTTCGTATTCTAGGAATACCTCCCAAGCCATGAGACAATATACATATTATAGAGGCGCCTCTCAGGACAATGTGTATTTTGGGGACACCTTCCAAGTCAGAATGTTTTTAAGGGATGGCTCTTGGGCCATGAAATAGAGTCATTGAAGTGCTTACGAGTCATTTGTAGTGGTATGACATCATAGGGGGTCGACCTGACTTTTTTGATTTCGGATTCTAAGTATCTAGAATCCTTTTTTAAGTCACATGTGCATTTTTGTCCTTTTTACCCCATGTTTTAAATTCAATTAATTGTCCTGCGTAATTTTGTGAGAAAAATACTCAGCTTTCTACACTTAATTATGCCAATCATAGTACCATGGGGTGGTCCCAAGCCTGCACTAAGAAAATAGATCAGGGGTTGAACACTAGGGCTAAGCGCTTGACGCGTGGCTTTGCACATTTAGCACACACACTAGGGATAGTAAATTGGCTCGAGTTTATACCGAGGCTTCATTACAACATTCTACTCTCTCAAAATCTCCTTAAAACTCTTGCTTCCCCCTTTTTCCTTCCAAGGATTTGGTCTACGAGGTCTTTAGCGTCACACATTCCATAAATCAAGTAAGTTTACTCAAATTTCCCTTTGTTTTAAGCATGATTTTTGGTTTTTGATGAACCCTAAATGGAATTGGGATTTTTTGATTTTGTGGTGAATTGTTGCAATTGTTGGTAGTAATTTCTTAGTATATGCATGTATATGATGTGTAGGTTAGCTTTTACAGCAAATGTAGCAAATTTGGGTTGTTTGGAGGGAATTTTTAGTGGTGTATGGGTCTATGGAATAAAATTAGTGGGGAATTGCAATGGGTATGTTTTGGCTTGATTTTGTTGTTGGGTTATTCTTATAAGTTTGGGAGTCATGAATTTTTGGTGTGGATGATGACTTATAAGTTTGGGAGTCATGAATTCTAGTTTTGATGGAGTTTGATGAAGCGGGTCAATTTTTAAGCCCTTGATTTGTTCATGCTAGTAGGATAACAATGGCTTGAGTTTTTGGTGCCAAATTGGTTGTTTGATGATGTTAGGTTATAGATCTAAGCTTTGATGTAAGTTTGGTATAAGAAACCGTTGAGTTTCTATATTTGCAGGGAAGCCGGGTTTTTTGGCTGTTTAGGGTAATACATGCCTTATAGGGTTATAATTAGGATTAGAATTGGTGTTAGTCTATGTGATAATGGTTATGGCCAGGTTTGGATTTGAAATATGAGATTTTCTATGATGGACTGATAATCTGCGAATTTTCGCTATTACTATGCTTTGATGAGCTATTGTGCTAGTATGGAAGTCTGTGAACTTCTTATTAAATTATGTCTGGGTATGTTGGCATCCACAAATAACTAGTGATGCATTATGCTCTCGAATAATTGATTTTGTTAAGTTGTTTTCGAATATATATACATTACTAACTACACTTTTTTTTGGTGTGATTATGTAGTGGATGAACTTAATGATTCATGATTCTCAAGGTGTCATTGCAGATAAGGAAGGTCTTACTAGTGATATGTCTTAAGTTTCCAGTTGAACAAATAGAGGAGGTGATTAAGAAATGGAATAGTGGTTTGTAAATGTTTGGATTGTGTTTTGTAATATGGTTTATGATTTTATGTTTGGATTGTGTTTGGGATTATTTATCAAAGGAATTGTGTTTAGAACATTTCTTCATTTTCCCAAGCACAAAGTGATCATATTGTCGATAACTTGGGTGTCCAAATTACAGAGGAAACTCTGCTGAATTTGACACTTGAACGTAACAATAATGAATTCATTAAGTACATATATTATTAGTTATCATGGTACATAGTTAGCTAAATTGTTCTAATATGCCATTCACTGAGCGTGGAGCTGGTCCCACTCATCAACGGTGGCATCTCACATGTCCTCTCATAAACGGTTTATCGGAGGAACCAGAAAACTAGGGGATAGGGGAAACTGAATGAAATGCTTGTAAATCCCCAAATGTGCAATAGCCAATTCCGTAACCGGTGCAGTGATGGAGAATGCCAAGGTAAGACTATAGTGGATGGATAAAAGGCACACTCATATAATCCAACTCCAAATAGCATTATTGCACACATGTAAATATTAGCAATTGCGAACAAATCTGCGCTGACCTCCATCTAGTGATCTTTCCCGCAATGTCCACCTTCCTAGTTAATATGTTGGAGATCTTGATCCACTTCGTTGAAATAGACACTAGTGTATATGTATTAGTTTGTTACCACTTCATTGTACTTGAGCTTACGTACAAGAGGGTAGTTGTCTTCTCCATTATGAAATGCATCAGTAACACATCTAAAGCCACAATTTCCATCATCCTTGACGTCATTCCACCCTTCAACATAATTCAATATAATGCTTGGAACTCTGTCTTTGCACGGGAAGTTCTCCATGTTTGTTCTACCTATTATTGGAGGCATGTTCACAGATTTTAACAAATGAAAAGATGATTGCCTTAATTGTCTAGATCAAGTTTTTGACGTAGTCTCATGTCCATAAGCATACTCCCATGAACATTGGTCACATCATGAAGGTCGACCTCAAGTTTGTGTCAGTGACTCTTGTTCTTCAAGGTACAATCCCAGGGCTCCAGCATGCCATATAGGTAGCACGAGGCATCACATACTAGGGAAGGGGATGAAGAAACTACTCTCTCGAACATACCCCATAATTGATTAACTTCTTGCTCGGATCGATCGATGTACTTAGAGTCTAAATGCGGTGCACCAATAGTAATTCTCTTGAACGGGTGGATATCAACAAAAAACAGTGACAAATTCCCCATAGTCGTTTGATATATAGCACAAGAACATTGGAGGCTGTGTGTAGCCATTAAAACACACCCACAACTGCTCTAAATTGCGATACCAAGCCTCCTCATTCGTTCTGCCTCGTCCTTAATCAAGGACAAACAATAATAAGAAACGCAATAAGGAAGCTGGTTATATATGAACTCCTGGTACAAATTGCCGCGACGACTTCGTGACTGCTCAAGGTTGTATTATACGTTCTGTCGCTGGGTTTATAAATTCTTGTGGAAACGCTCGAATAGCGTATCTAGAGCACTGGTGGAGGAATCCAACCAGTCCTTTAAGGCACTGTGTGAGCTCTCAACTCTGCATATCAACGTGTTCCCTAGGTGAAGGAACTGGTTAGTATGGAACTTCATGAACCACTCAGCATGGGGCAACCATTGGTTCTCCACATACTGCACTAAAATAGGGCACCACGCATAAGAATCCTGGAATTGTATCACTGCATTATTGTACTCTGCTTCTGTCTTTGCATTTATAATTCTACTCCATTTACCCATTTTGACATCAGCAGCGCGCCTCTTGTCTTTGAAAATGTAGTATGTCTTTTTTTCCACACAGTTGTTGATGTGCCATGTGCAAAGTAAATGGTGCAATTGAGGAAATAACTTTACAATGGGACGAAATAGTCCTCCCTCACAATCAATCACTATCACTATCACTTTAGGGTGTACTTCAAAACCAATTAGATGCCTCAGTTTATCTAACACCCATCAGTAACTCTCTGATTTCTCATTATAAATATGTCGCAGATTAGGGTTGTCTTCTAGATATTGGTCCAATATTGATGCTAAGATCTTCTTCAATTTCACATGTGCATCACTCATTCCCCTAATGATTTCTTTAGCAGTTGGACTTAAGCCACTCACTTGTCAATGCCCACTGGATACACCACCAACTCATGGTTATGAAACCCCCATTTTGGAACACCCTCGATATACCAAACATCATGCTCTAGATGCTCCAACGCCTTGATCCTGAATTTCCAACCACACCCCTTTTGCTTTGTATTAAACCTTTGCGCATTCAAAAAGTCTCAATCCTTCTTCTTCCCATATCTATCGCAAAACAACCACTTATACACACAACCATCAGATTAAGGTTTATGTGTTGCTGAAACCAACATAAATCAATATTACATGGCTTCTTCTTGAGCCCATACTTTAGCAACCATAAACATAGAAAAATCTTGTTCGTAACTAAAACCCCGCTATAATCAATTCCATCCCCGCCAAAGTCCTGAAATTTCATATAGAGATCACTACATTAGATATGTAACTCTAATACGTAACTAACATCAATAAGCAATGTTCATATAAATCAGCATTAGCGATATATATTTCTAATTGATATTTCTAATAACATTCGATTAGCAGCGTATATCAAATTATATTAATTGGTATTTCTAATAACATTAGATTAGCAAAGTAATTATTGTTTATGTTATTTAATGCTTACTAATAATACTTAATTAGGAATGTTTTAATTTTGTAAAAATTGTAAATAAACTCGGACAATTTTTAACCGAAAAATCACCCAAACTAGACGGTTCTTCACCCCTAGGAACCGTCCAAATTGGATGATTCCCTACCACTCTGAACCGTCCAAATTGGATGGTTCCTGGGACTGGAGAACCGTCCAATTTGGATGGTCAATTGCCTGTTAAAAACTTCTAATTTGGACGGTTTTGTGTATAAAAACCGCCCTATGTGGATGGTTTGACTATCCATTTATCTTCCATTTTTGTGTTATACCCATCACTGGAACTCCTGCATTTTACGGTTACAAACACTGATAAACCGTCCACTTTGGACGATAAATATTGGTTATAAAACGTCTAAAATATACGTTTCTATTTAATTTGCATGTTAACTAACTATTTTCATACGTTTTTAAAGCCTAATTTTATATTAACTAACATTTATCACAAAACTATATAACTATAAATATACAAAACATGAATTATATCGTGTATTTCTATAATTAACGTATATAAATGCACCTATTTAACCTAATTATATATTTCAATATTAAAGTAACAAAATTAAATGAATCACAGACATTGAAATTGGCATAAGAATAATCTGTACCTCATCCAACATTGTTGAAATTAAACTAAAGGAATACAATGTAAGTGTTTCTACTGAACTAAAGGAACTGAAGTAACCGGAGGAAATGGAGGTAATGAAGGAAGAAGAATGACTTAAAAAGTCAAAATTGGTTGGAATGTGAGAAATAATAATGAACTTATATTGAGTGCTAAAAGTGAAAATACATTTAATGTATATAAATATAAACTAAGGGTAAATTTGGCATTTCATGTACTAAATATGGGCGATAGCTGGAGATTTACTGGTAATGTTTAACAAACCCCTAACTTTAATAGTCCCCGTTGCTTCACTCTAAAGTTCAACCAAGCCATAAGGAA
Organism: Dysphania ambrosioides; assembly: GCA_026401315.1. Classification (NCBI taxonomy): domain Eukaryota; kingdom Viridiplantae; phylum Streptophyta; class Magnoliopsida; order Caryophyllales; family Amaranthaceae; genus Dysphania; species Dysphania ambrosioides. The sequence goes on along the minus strand of CM048661.1, from coordinate 24,842,311 downwards.
AGACCTTAAGGATCTTGAATGGCCCAGACCAATGTGAGCAAGGTTAACCCAAAAATGGCTTCATTTGGAGTTAAGTAGTAAAACTAACTCTCCCTCGTGAAATTCTCGCCTCGTGATATGCTTGTCAAGACAACTTTTTGTTTTCTCCTTGTACAACCTTGAATTCTCATAGGCATCAAGGCGAAGCTCATCCAACTCATTTAGTTGCAATAATATCTTAAGAGGCGTATTACTCTCCTAATATCCTTCTTGTCTTAAGACCTTCTCCACAGGCTCCTTAATAGTTGATGAATGTGATTCCTCTAAAAGCCTTTTACACTCCTTGGTTTCCAAATATTCCTTATCAGCACTATCCATTAGGACTGTTTGAAGTGAATCATATCATCGAGTTATAGGCTAGTGACCCTTGCTTTTATCACCTCATGTAATGCATCCACTTGATAGATAGTCTCTTTTATAGAATGAGCTTCCATGGAGTTTGTGGGTTTGTACTCCATTTTATTATTACCCACAATAAAGGTAATATTTCCATTCTTCATGTCAATAATAGCTCTAACAGTGTCTAAGAAAGGTCTCGTAAGAATAATGGAAACCTGTGCATCCTCCTCCATCTCCATGACTACAAAGTCACAAGGAATAAAGAATTTTCCAACTTAGAGGGGAACATCTTCTAGAATACCAAGAGGATATTTGACTGTTTAATCTTCTAACTATAGAGAAATGTAAGTGGGCTTAAGCTCACCCATTTGAAGCTTCTTGCAAATAGATAAGGGCATTAGACTGACACTTGCTCTTCGGTCACATAATGCCTTCCTGATTTCAATGTCACCAAGCTTGAAAAGAATGGAATAGCTGGTTAGACTTCCTAACTTCTTTGAAAGTTTGTTTTGCAAAATAGCGCTGCACTCTGCTGTTAATGAAATTATTGCATTTTCATCAATATTTCTATTGTTTGATAACACGCCCTTTTAGAAATTTAGCATAAGAGGGCATCTTAGAAATAGCATCCATGAATGATATATTTATGTGCAACTTCCTTGGTTTTTTCTCTAGCTTTGCACGTGCTAACCTCTGTGGGTATGGAATAGAAGGCTTATATGGCTCTATGGGTGTAGGAGCTTGTTTCTTCTTTTCTCGCTCGATAATGTCACTATCAATCATCTTCTCATTTTGAGATTCTTCTTTAACAACATATCTTAATGGCTCCTTTAAAGGAGGATCTGCTAACTCTTTTCCTCTCCTCAAAATAATAACATTGATATGACCTTGAGGTGGTTGCGAAGTATTTCCTAGAAATTAGCCTTGATCCTTTGATAGTTATCCCACTTTTTGAGAAAGTTGGATAATTTGGCTCTCTATAATCTTGATATAAGCTTGCACTTGTTCAAGTTACTGAAGTGCACTATTAGTCTTCTTATTTTGCTTGGTTTGCTGAGTAATGAAGTTATTTAGAGAAGTTGTAATGCACTCTACCATAACTTCTGCGTTATACCTTTACTAAAGAGGATGAGGTTGTTGTTGATTACCACCATGATTGAATGGAGATATTTCTTGAACACCCAATGGTTTAAGTTGTTGTGCGGTGGTTGATAGTGTTGAGCTTGAGTATTCTTGTATGAGAATAATGTGTTATACTTCCATCCCTCATTCTATGTGTTAGAATAAGGATCAAATAGCCTCTTCTAGTTGGAATTATACAGAGCATTGGCTTGCTCAATGGTCATCCCTTCATTAATGATTTGGCACTCAAGAGTCCTATATCCTAATACTCCACACATTTGACATGATGCTACAATAGAAGTTCCAGCTTGTAATTGATCTAACTTATGAGATAGGGCCTGTACAGTATTAGTCAATGTTATTAGTGCATCAATAGTATACATACCTCCCCTCTTTATTCTATTTTGATCAATAGGATTATAGTTGTCGTTGGCCGCCATCTTCTGAATTAGCTCAATTGCTTCTGCAGGATTCTTTGTCATCAATGAGCCTCTTGATGCAGCATTGATATAGATATGAAATTCATGAGTCAAATCATTATAGAAAGTTTGTATCAACATCCATTTAGGAATCCCATGATGAGGGCATTGTCCCTACAAATGCATAAACCTTCTCCATGCTTCATTAAAATGATCCATCTTCAACTTGATGAAAAGTTGACAACTCATTTCTCAACCTGGCCGTCTTCTCTTGCCCCAAAAACTTAACCAAGAATGCCTAAGTAAGTTTCTCCAATGTGTCAAAAGTACTAACACCTGCATCTCTTATCCACTCTTTTGCCCTATCTTGTAAGGAGAAAGGAAATAGGCAAAGCTCGAATGACCTCTTCACCTATATCGCTAATTTTCACAGTATCATATTTTTCAAAAAAAAACTAGCAATACGACTTACAAGGCATTCATTGGGTGATCTTGTGAATGAATCGTAAGAGATGCATTAGATGAACTAAGGATTTAGTTCAAAATTAGCTATAATGACGGTTAATTGAACAATGCTTAATAGTACACTAGTTGTACTATTTGGTACACCATACTCCCAAAGTAGTTTAGTTGGTGCGTCTACCATATTCTCCAGTGTATTTATGTTCCTTCTCCTCCTACCTCCTTGCCTACGTGTGGTAGCCTTGAATTCAAGGTCTATAGAAATCAAATTATGTGGACTTGTACTTCGAGTTTGCATGCAACAAGAAAAACTAGAGAGAAAAAAGTCAAATAGACAAGGGAAAAGGCTAATACACTAATTAATAAAATGCTTAGCAAGTATAAATCAAAAAGAACTAATTGATATATCGTTAGTCCCCTACAATGGCGCCAAAATTTGATAGGAGTGTCGCACACCGAAAAACATAAACCTAACAAGACCACTACTACGTAGAAGGGCAAGTAAGCGTCAAATCCCAAGAAACTAATGGTTCAAATAGCTAGATTGACTTTGACTATACTAAGCAAGTAATCATATTGTAAAATGTTAAGCTAATCTAATTAACTTAATTAAGTAATAACGATAAGAAATAATCAAGATTTAAAAGCTTCTAGGTTTAAGTATCCCCACTAAGATGAACTAGTGTAGTAATAATTACTTCTTCCCATATTCAATTACTAAACAATTCATAGGATAGATACGCCCTAAACAATACCAATGACTTCTTTCGATCAATCAATGGCTTCCTTAACAATGCAATCATAACTATTTTCATGGAGTCATGCAATTCAAAGACCTTAAGCATAGCATCTTACTATCCTAACAAATTCCATGTTACTTCCGTAATGGTTTCCTTTATCTTAAATTAGGGTTCTAAATTCAATTAAGGATCAACTTTCGCTGCAACTTGATCACCTACAACAAATATTATTTCTAGTCATTCATTGATGATAAAACCAACCCTAAATTAAATAAATTAAAAACTAATCAAAATTGGGATTTAGGAATCAATAGCACATCAATCCATGCTAGGGTTCAACCTAACCCTAGAATAAGAAAACTACTCTACCATATTGAATTAAATAACAAATGAATTACTATTTGAAAGCATGATTAACAATAATAATAAGAGAAAGGAAGAATAACAATACTTGATTTAGATTGATAAAAAATATCAATTGATTGTAGAACACCAAGCCTTCCTCTAATAGTTGTCAAAGAGAAAGAAAAAAAAGTAAAAACTATGAAAACCTAAAGCATTGAATGCAACAAACTAAAAAAAAGAAAATAAAAAAAATCCCCTAAAGCCAAGCAAAGTGGTGTGGGAAAATCTGGCCAAAAAGAGTCCAAGCTTAACAAAACACTCCACCTAATTTATCTCCTTGTGCCTAAGTTTTTGGGGCTACAAAATAATTCTTCCAAAGTGGCAGCCAAAATGTTGCACCACAAAGTGAAAGACCACCATTGAGTTACGGTGTTTGCTATGAGATTCATCCTTTTACTTGCCAAATTCACTTGCCACACCTTACATAGGAAGATCCATGACTAGCCAAAGCTAAGTTGTAATAGGTTGTCAAAAATCCCTAAAATAAGGATAATGATTGAAGCAAATTCTTTAAACATGAGTCGAGCAATAAGCTTACAATATCAAGAGATATCTTATTACGTTAAAAGTCTACAAAACAAAGTAAAGCATACCCGAGAAGAGAAATATCAAAATATCCAAAATAAAAGCTCATAAAGGAGAAAAATATGGGAGAGAGATGATAACAAGAGATCCTCTAAGGAATTAAAACCAAGAATAAATTTTTTTTTATCATGGCTCTTGGTAAATGGATCTTCCTTAAATCCCTTCACATCATGGGAAAAAGAGACATAGAAATAAAATTATTGGAGTTGATCACAAGAGATCATCAAGAGTGATGACTCTTTGGTTAATCAAAGCTCATTAAAAGTTGCATAAAAACTAAAGTAGATGTTCATATAGAAGGGGGTTGCACCTTCCACAATCATCAAAAAAATAGGCTAATCCAAGACCCTAGATGGATGTAGAACCACCAAGATAAAGGGCTATCAACTGAAAGGAGTAAAAGTAGATAATAAAACAAAGAAAAATTGAATTAGAGAGGGGTCCTCAGTATTTACCATTGAGGATAATTCCTTTGCTTGAGTCTTGCATGAGTGTATGTTGATCATGTAATGGTTGCTTGATATTGAAAGGCAAAAGGTATGCCTTAAATGCTTGGATTTGTGTTTAGGAGTGTTTAAGAGTGTATTTTGGCAGAGGTAATGGTGCTATAAAATTCTCAAAATGCCAACCCTATATTCATAAAATGAGGGAGTATTTAAAGACAAGAAGAGTAGGTTTCCTAAGCATTGGACCCAACCTGTGCCAAGATACACAGTTGAGCCCCCACTTAGACCCCATCCTCGTCCTTACACCCTATCTATGTGTGATCGTCCCCAGGCCTCCACTTCAGTTTTACCTGACCATGACAATTCCGAGGATGAATCTGATATTATGTCCTCCCTAGGTTGCATAGAGGCCAAACTTGACCAAGTCCTCACCACCCAAGCCTATCACACCACCCGGCTCGATCACCTTAAGTAAAACTTTGAGCGGGCCAATTACTCGTGGTATGACCTAGCGTACTGCTCTCACATGGTCGGTGAAAGCGTGGCTACTCCCACCTAGTATCCCCGTCATGACAACTATAATGAAATATCCTTAAGTCATAGGTTTGATTGGTTGTGTGTGGGTAGACGTAGGTACAACAACTTCACCCCCCCAGCTCCTAGAAGAGCTTGTAATGACTATGGGATGGACTACATGGGTGGGGAGGAAGAGGAAGATGAGGATGACGACTAGGGGGATGAGGGTTTCATTAGAGATGAGTAGTTTTAGACCTATAGGCCTCCATTAGCGCCGAGGATGGCTTCGGCTTGGCTTGGGGGGGGGGGGGGGGTATCCATTGTCCACTACTCATCATTTTATTGCGTGTCTTTTGGTCCTTTGCCCTGTCTGGCTGCTGGTTTTATTGTTGTGTGGTTTTGCATTGTTTTTTTTGTTTGGTTTTGCTTCTTGGTGTTGTTTTCAGGTCCTTCTACTCCCATCCTCGTAATGAGTTCCATGTGCTGCTTTGTTTCACCTATTTCTTGGTACGATCTTTTGCTCCAGCTTGAAAATTCAAAGTTTCTTATTTATTTATATTTTTGTTTGATTTTCTTTTTCTTTCATATGCTCTAATAAAATAAAAAAATATATATAGAGAAAAATAAAAAAAAGAAGAGAGAAAATTTTTGAAACAAACATGTAAGCTTCTGTCATGTGCTTTACAATGATTATATGTATACTCATGTTTTCCTAGCCTTGTGCCTATTGTAGGTCTAAGTTTATCGACTGTTTTCCACTTAACTTGGTGGATCTGAGCTTGCTTGGTTTGTGGTTTGGATGAATATATATTAAGGCGCATTTTGACTAGACTGGTTAGGATTAAACCTTATAGGACTCCATTGTGAGCCCTATATTATTGAGTGTTAGTCAGAGAATCTTAAGAATTGTGTTTGTTCTCCTTCAGCATAGTCTTCTTTTCTAAAGGTCAGGGATGATAACACGTTTGTAGTTACAGCTACATGGCCAAATTGCCTACCATGAATATTAATTGACTTTAGGTTAAGCCAAGTTTGTGCCTATACCTTTTTCTTCATAGCCACACTATTTAACTCCACATGAGCTAAATGTCTCCTCTCTTTACCTAGAGGATAGTCAAGTGATCATAGTGAAGTTGGTGTCCGTTACATTATGGTGTAGGATTTTAGTTTGAAAAGTAGTTGTTAGATGATATGACTCTATACATTACTCTTAGTATATTTCAGAAACATTTGCATGAAAAGCACAAAAAGCATGAAAAACAAAAAAAGAAAAAAAGAGAAAAAAAGAAAACACAAAAAGAAAAAAAAAGAGAAGAAAAGAAAAGAAAAAAGAAGAGAAATATTTGAGAATAAGGTTGGTGTAATGTGTTAGAGTTCATTTATGCGTATCTTAAGGATTTTGGGGGTGGCGTTGTTGTCAGAAGTCGTAGTTTTTCTTGGTTTTATTACCTTGGATCGCTTACTATCCTCTATTTAAACTCCATATCCCCAAATTTTTACCCTACCTTGATCCTAGCCTACATTGCAACCCTTTCCAAACCTGTTCGACTTGGCCTGATTAGTAAGATCTGTGCTGGAGAGTTGATAAGACACAATCCCTGAGATTTCTCCCTGTTTAGGTGTTTAATTCCCGACTCATCTTTAGTCGGATGATTCTAAGCGAAACACATACCCTATCAAACATATGAGCGTATTAGAAATTTCCCACATCTCTTGGGAAATAACCTAAGGAGTGTAGACTTGTGACCTCATTAGGTAGTGGGCGGAATGGCCTATGTTGTAGCTCGCTTGGTGATCCCGAGTATGTGGAAAACATTGTTCCTCTTGATATTATGCTTTCTAATCCCATTGTACTTGCACACCCATGGCTAAGGAAGAGTTTTGCACATACACAGCTTGCATTGGCTTTTTTTTCACTCTCCTTGTTTTTCATTTGCTTCGGTAATTATTTTGCCCTATGCTTTCACGTCACCTTGCTAGTTTATTTGCTAGGGACTAGCAAAGGTTTGGCTTGGGGGAAGTTGATGTGCTCGTTTTAGAGCACATTTACTACCCCATTGTAGTGTTAAGTCTCGTAATTTTAGATAGATTTTATACACATTACACTTGATTTTACCTTGATTTTTTCTTCGAGTTGTTTTAAGGTCATTTCAGGGGTTTTCGATGATTTTAAGGTGAAGTGCAATGTATTCGAGGCTTTGACACTCTTATCAAGAGGTTATACGCGTGTATCGTAGCTTGTGCACACGTTCCAAGTCACTCTTGAAGATCCCACAAAGTTCAAAAGCCATTAGACACTTGAAGAAGCTGTAAAGCAAGGGGCAGAGTCAAATTCGACCAAATCTGAAAATCATTCGGTCGAATGGTAGCCAACCTAGAAGCCTGCGCTTGGTATGTCACTAGGCCGAATGACATAAATTCGGACGAATGTAGTTCCATTTGGCCAAATGGATGTCCCCATTCGGGCGAATCACGCACAGAGAAGAAATTACTAGAGCTACTAGAATAGGCGAATGGAGAAATGTTCGGGCGAATGATGTGCATTCGGGCGAATGTGTCCCCCATTCGGGCGAATGAACCTATTTTTCTCTGGAAATTTTACTTCTTCTCTAGGCCAGCCCAAAGGCATTTTAGGGCATTCGAACTTCTTTTATTTTAAGCTATAAATACCCCTCTTTCTAAAGAGAGGGGGAACTCTAATTTTGATTAGTTTTAGCTTTATTTAGCCTCTAACCCTCTCTTTGTTCATTAAGCCCTAGTTTTTCATTTTTCTGTTTTCTCAACATATGTACTCCAAGATTTTGACTTTATTGTTTGGATTCTAATCGTGGATATTGCATTCAATCTTCTTTGGGTTGTAAGTATCAATTTCCTCTTTACTTTTGAGTTCGTTTTATTTCAGTTAATGTTTAGCCTAATGTTTATTGCTTATCTAGAATAGTTTCTGCTTTATTTTTATTCTCGTTAGTTTCTTTTGATAGTTATTATCTGTTGCTTTTGTTTTATTGATTATCATTATGCTATACATCTTAAACATATGTGAGTAGTTCTCTTTGGGGATTAATTAGTGAAACCCTAGGAAAGGCTATGTTCTTCATTGTCTAAGGTTACAGGAATAATGACAATAAGTAGCCCTCGAAACCCAATGCGAATCTTGTCCTGCAACTCCTTTGAAGACATAGGGCAATTATAGGTCGTTCGATGTGATTTGTGGAATCACCAACTTCCTCTCGCATACTTGGGTGTCTATACTAGTTATTGTTTAATTTCCTCTAACCTATCATGTTCTCTTTTGAAATCACCTTCCTAGGGTGAATCTAATCTCGTCCCCATTTTTCTCCCTTTGATTTTCCTCTTTTGTTCATCATGATTTATATTTTTGTCATTATTTTTAATTTCTTTTTAAATCAAAGAGTCCAATTATGTTAAGAAGCAGAGTGTATTGATATCCTTTGTCCTTGTGGTTTGACCCCCTACCCCACTATACTTGTGTGGTTCGTAGGCTATTACAAGTATTGTTTGGTTTAAGGTTTAGTATAAACGACTGTTAAAATCTTGCTGTTAATAGATTGATAAGGTTGTTGTGTATGAGGGTTTTAACGATGAGAAGGCCTTTAAGTTGGCTTACACTTGGTTGACCAAGAATGCAAGGATCTAGTGTGAAGGATTGAAAGCTAGACATGCTAGGGTAGGGAAGGAAAAGATTATGACTTAGGCAGGTTTAAAGAAGAAGATGATAGCTAACTATGTTCCAGAAGGCTTTGAACAGGATTAATATGTGAAGTTCACCAATCTTTTTCTCAAGAGTCCATGTTGTGGCTACCTATACTGTAGAGTTTGAGATTTTTACTTTGATTTGTGAGTTGAACAAAAAGACATCCTTGAGTATAGCTTGGTTCGTTAAGGATTTAATTAGGCCCATTGCTAAAAATATTGAGATTACTAAGTATAGCTCATTGCATTACGTTATGAAACTTGCTCTCAAGATTGAGGCCCATTAGAATGAAGATAATGGTAAGGTTTTTAGTGTTTCCAAGAGGATGGGTTCATCCAAATTCAATCATTCACAAGTGGAAACTTCTACTAAGGCCGAATTTAAACCATATTATTCTTCAAAAGGGGGGATAAAAGGGTTTCAAAGGTTTATAATAAGCCCATAAAGAAGCAAAGAGTCTACATTTGAAAGGAAGAATTTAATACTAGGTGAAAGTGCTTCAAATGCCAAAGTATGGGTCATATTCTCAGTGAATATCACACAAAAACGTGCTTTGACTCTTAAGCAATAACATGACTTGAAAGATAAGGAGAAGAGGTACGTATTTTTGGTGGAGCTCAAAGAAGAGCATTTGAGTTTAGATTCTGAGGAAGAGGAAGTGGTAGCCTATGCCAAATATTGATAGCATGTCTGGGTCATTAGAATATTGCTTTATTTCGATATTTCACCTAATTATTGAGGAAAGGGAAAACCTTTTCGCCACAAGGTCCAAAGTGGGGGATAAAACTTGTAATGTGGCAGTGGATAGTAGATCTTAAACTAATGTGGCTTCAATGGAGTTGATGTCAAGATTAAAACTTCTAATTCATGATCATGTGTATTCCTTTACGCTGAATAGGTTAGATAATTCCAATGATATGAAGGTAAGGAAACAAGCGTTGAGAAACTTTTCTGTAGAGAGTTAAAAAGAGAAGATGTAGTTCGATGTGGTTCCCTAAGCGCTTTCCATCTACTACATGGAAAACCATGGAAATTCTATCAAACGGTGATACATAAAGAGGATACTAATGTGTATTAAGAAACAAATTAAATTGCAACATTTATAACCAATGAAATGTTACGCACTTCTACACAAGCCTAAGGAAAAAGAGATGACTTCTAATGTGTCGACTTCTAATGCATCTAAGATGAGTCCAACTTATTCATAGAATCCTAGCTTGTTTATTGATACATACTACCCTAAAGATTTTGATAACAAGAGTAGAAGGGCTAAGTAACACAACGTTTATTAACAATAACTAGTTAAGGGAGCTCTATTTGGGGACAAGTTTTTGTGTTGTTGTGTTTAGCTGTTGAGAATGCCTATGGTGGTTAACATGGATGTATGGAAGCATTGGAAGAAGGCCCTTACAAGATAGTTCATAGGGAGATGTTTATTTCTTACCAAGTGTTGCTCGGGAAGGGATCATGCATAACACTTTAAGCTCATGACCTATTGTTAGGCTTTCATAAAACTTAAGGACGAGTTTTTTATAAGAAGGGGGAATGATGCAGAAGTCCTTAAGTTAGGTCTTTATTTGATTTTGTTATTTTGTATTTAAGTATATTTTTTATTTATTTTGAGTCTTTGTAAGATTTTGAATCATAAGATTTATTTTAGTTAGCTTTAAATTCCCCAAGATAGAATTCGAATATTAGAAATTAGAGTTTGAGTTAGATAAGGTTCGTCTAATCGTTATATGATTCAAAGTATTTATAGGCTAAGTCAAAGTCTTAGTTAATCTCAAATAAGGAGTCGTAGTCCTATTCAAAATCGGTTAGGCATGGATATAAATAGAACCTCATACGTACCAGTTTTATGCATTCAAGAATTTTTAGAAATAAAACTTTATATTTAAGAATAGCTGATGTGCATTTCTTATCCCTTACATAGTTTTATTTTAGGAGGTAGTCTTGATCTAGGTGGTTAAATACTTAGTTACAGGAGGTGATCAAGGGAACTTAACAACATTTGAATTCATTCTAGGAGGTAGTCTAGTTCATAGAACCTATTCCCCCATGGTTTCTCATAGCTCACCCTATATGAATCCACATTATCATCAACTTTCTAAAGAAAGTATGGAAGATTTTAAAGATTTATAATGTCGTCTATAATGGATAAACATTTATAAATGTTTGATTTTTTGTGAGATTCAAAATAATTTATACTTTTCATGAAGCCACAATTGTGGAATTTGTTACCCATAAAGATCACTTACTCTTTTTAATTTTTTTTGAAATTTATTGCAAAAAATTAGTATTTTACCAAAAAGGAAAACGGAAGACCTAAAATGTTTCTAATTTATCGAAGATATCTATAAATATGGTTGTGGTAATAGAATTGAAAATTAATAAAGAGTCATAAGACCACAAGAAAATCATATATTCTAAGCATAATTATTGAGTAAAGGAAGATGATAGATGAATATCTTTATTCTTAATGAAGAGAGGATTCAGGTAGAAGTAAAATGATACAATGTACTTCATAATGGCCCTAAGTGAAAGGGTTGTCAATTCAGTTATTTGCTTGCTCGGGTTTGGTTGGGGTTCGCGTTAGGTTATATTCGGTTTGGGTAAATATGCATTCAGGTCAATCTGGGTCGGTTCTTAGACGGGCTTTAGTGGGTTATTTTGAATTCAGGTAGATTTTATATCTAGTGATTTATGGTAATGGACCACCTCGAATTTCGTTTAAATCTAGGTTGGGTTTTATCGGGTTCACATTGAGTCATTAATGACATGTTATTATCATTTTATTACTCGGTATTTGCTATTTTATTGTAATCTTCTCGGGTAATTTCGGGTTAGCTCATGCGATAACTTCTTTTTACATTATGTTTAAACCATAAGTCAATGCAAAACAAAATATTTCTTTGGTAATAATTACTCGATATTTACTAAATGATTGCTAAATGTGTATTTTTAGTGTATCAATGTATCACTGTATTATCTATGTCAATTACCGATATTACTGCGTATATTTTGTTTAATTTGTTAACACATCGATTGAATTTGGGTCACGAGGTGATATAAAGTTGGTCTTATTGGATATTTGTAGGGTTAAATTGGTTTCAGGTTGGGTGTGTAATAGGTCGATCTTCGTATATTGGGTCAAACCGATTTTCAGGTTCACTTTAGGTCGAGTTGGTTCAATTTGCGGATAGCATTTTTTAGGTAATAATGAGGTTGGGTTCAAGTTGGTTTCAAATAATTTATTAGATTGAGTCATATTTTGACAACTGTACTAAGTGATGCTCATAATAGGTAGAGATATGTGAGCTTGGCTAGGCTTGACCCAAGATGGGTACGAATATTTATTAAGCCTCGACACTACATGGTAGAGCTAAAAGAGTATGCATGATGAAATGATAAAATTCATATGCCTTGTCAAAAACAAAAAAGGGAAAAGAGTTGTATAGTTCATACTCCTTATTATAGAAGCCTATTTGCTGTTATTTTTGTCCAAGGGAGCGAAAACCTTACGTAGAGGCCAAATAATTAATAGAGAGGAGATTATTGGGGGTTCCCTTATGCATAATCTCTCGAAGATCCCTTTAGCTAACAACCTGCACAAATTAAGATCTAGGTTACTTGCCCTAGGAGTGGTGTTTTGAGGACACCCACTCTGATGCCTAAGCCAGTATCTTGGCTAAGATCTTAAGAGAAAGTCTTTTGTGGTCAGAGTAAGTCAACTTTAATTATGGGAATAAAAGATGCATTATACCTGCCCGTGTTTCCAAATAAACTTATAGCACCTAGAGCATCAACTAAATCTCTTATAACTTCAAAAAGCTTTACCCATTTTGAAAAAAATCACCTCATCTTCTTAAAAGATGTAAGTCAACTTTAATCATGGGAATAAAAGATGCATTATACCTGCCCGTGTTTCCAAATAAACTTATAGCACCTAGAGCATCAACTGAATCTCTTATAACTTCAAAAAGCTTTACCTATTTTGAAAAAAATAGAAAAAACATGCTTACATTATATTTTTAAAAATAAAAAGTAAATTATTTAAAGTATAAAAGTACAACAAATTTATTGACTTATTTTTCCGTAGATATCTTGATTGTCAGATTTTGCTTTTTCATCGAAGGATAAAAAATGTAAACTACTCGATTGATAGGGCAAAGCACTAAAATAATCCAATTTTCTACAGTAAAAATATGATTACAATAGGCTACACTAGTCACTATATATTTACAAATTATATACATGAAAAATTTAACATACCTTTGGTGGTAAAGTCATAGGATGAGTAGAAACACAATAGAATTAGCAACTTCTCCTCTATGCACTGTATATGGCACATTATTATGAAGCATGTCTTATTCTTTAGTAGGATCTTAGACTCGTGATTGAAAAAACCATTAGTATAAATGCTTTTCTTGTTGTCATAGATTGTGTGTTTAGTATAGATGCTTAGGGTGGATATTGTGGACAGAAACTACCCGATTTAGAAACTACCCCACTTGATGTTGGGGGTATTAGAGGCAAAAGTAACCCAAAGTATAGATAGATCTCATTCATCTTGTAGTTTAGGGATGTGGATGAAAAAGTTGTATTCCTCCCTAAGATTAGGAAACTGGTAAGTATATAAAAGATTTGAAGCTGCATCCAGAAGTCACTGCTAAAGTTCGCTTAACTGTGTATGGCATATTGTATCAAACAATAATATGTTTTGATTCCACTGTTGTTTTGCAACCCCTATGATCCAAGCTTTTAAACCCTCGATTTATTATCAAATATTGATATTCTTTCTTATTTATTTTGGTTGATCAACAACTAGTTATCTCAAATAAGAAAATTCTTCAAATGTCATAGAGTATTGTGACATCAACACAATAATTTATGAATCGAAGTATTTCTTATTTTAAGAGAGTTGATGCTAATCTGAAGCAAAACTTAAAAAAATATAAAATTTTGCGTTGAAATCAGAGTTCAAAACTTTGGGGCTTGGGGGCAATAATTTCGCAACTATAGTGAAAGATTCAATATCAAAATAAAAGGGAGACCTCTAGACACATGGAGGAATATGGAAAGCTTGTGTCCTATAGACCACTAATCATACAAGCCTACAAGAGTTGTAGCCTTCTACTACATCTTTGCCTATGAATACGAAGGTAAGAACAGTTCTGTGACTTTTTAGCTTTATCTATTAAAAGAAAAGTCATTAAATTTACTTAACTCGATCAGATATTTCAAATGGATATTTGTATGAGTTTGAGAAATTATTTTCTTGATAAAAGTTTTACAATATGAAGATGCTAAAAAGGTGAAACTTGTAAAGATTTAGTATTCCTCATTTCGTCTATCTTAACTCTCTTAATTCAAAGTTCGACAATCGTTAGCATATCTGTTGCAGGTGATATCTGATGCTGGCATCATGAATATGTTCACACCACCTTTAATTTATGTATTTTTTATACTATTCATTGACACCAAGGTGTACTATCCTCAAGAATGCATACAAGATATGTTAACACCATCTTCAATTTGATTAACTAGACAGCATGGAAATTTAAAAATGCCTAAGGATGTTTTAGGCAGAACTAACATAATCAACTATTAACTTTGAAAGCTAAATACAAATGCTCCCTCTATCCAAAATATGTTAAAACTAATTACGACATCTGACTAACACGCAAAAAACTATATGCACTCAGTTGCCAAAATTCCTTACAATCTTAACCAGGCGTTGGTGCAATCACAACCGATTACAGGGTCAACTACATGGGTGCAAGGCTGCATGCCAAAACAACTTAGAACATATTATAAAGTCAACAAAATAGAAATATTTTGGCTTCGTTTGGTAGGGTGTAAAATATTTTCATTTGAAAATGGTTTTACATGAAACGCCTTTTACGGTGGAACACTCATTTTCATAAAAACTTTTCCATTGTTTGGTTGCATGGAAAATGAATTTACGTTCAAATATTTTCTGTTGTTTGGTTGAACTGAAAATCAATTACTCATATTAATTTTTCTAAATGTATTATCTTGTTATTTTTTAACACTTTTTTCAGTTGTATTTTTAGTTGTTTGTCATTAGCTAAATTTGATTCCTACAAGCAATTTTTTTTATAAATCTACAAAATATTTCTCTAATCTATTAATAACGTATTACATTATACAAAATATTGCCATAAAACTAGAGAACCCTAAAAAAAATATTGTTCAAAATTATCAAAAATACCTTAAGCTAACAATAAAGGAGAATTCACTATCAAATAAACAAACCAATTAAACATGTAAATGTAATAGTTTGTACTTTACATTTAAAATTCAAATAGAAAGAAAATTTCTACTCTAATTTCAAATAAACTATTAATTGTCCTCATTGGCATGAGAAACTTTCATTCTTCAACAGTAACCGGGGTAAATCTAGGGTTTTTTTTTCTTTTATTTTCAATTAAAATGGATAAAAGTTATTCGAATTTACTATAGAGTATGATGATTTAATAACCAAGACATGAGATTCGAAAAAAACGTACTAAATTGATGATATTTGAAAAAGATAAAAAGAAATTGTGGATTTTTCCTTCAATTTTAAAGAGAATGCGTAAGTAGAGTTGGGCATGGGCTGAGCCAGCATGCGGGCCAAACAAACATGCTTTTGGCACGGTACGACACAAGTAGGGTTGTTCAAAACTACCCAACATAATTATTGATGACCCAAAAATAAATACTCAGGTTTTTTAAAAAAAGTGTACCCAACACGGTAAAGAACCAGGTACTCGGGTATGGTCATGGGCCAGATAAAAAAATTTAATTAGGGACTCGGATACCCAAAATAAATTGTTTTAAAATCCAATTTCGCAATTTTAGTAAGGTTTCATTAGGGTACCCTGTGACTCGTCCTAGTTTATGTGGGTACCCGCTAAGCGAGAATCTTATGATCCGACCCGATTTAAGCGGTTACCTAAGTGAGAATGAAAGAAGTTCAGGAAATAAGTCGGGTACACTATAACCCGTACCCTCTTAAATCGGGTCGGGTCATGGGCCGATTTTTAAACTAACTGAAAAAGTGGGTACCTGGTTATGAACACCCCTAGACGCAAGAACAATCGTTGTACGCTATCTATGTAGTGGGCTACAGGGAGAGAGAAAAAATTAGCACGAGAACTTGAGTGGTACGCCAATTTGGCACGAAGCGTGGTTCGAAGCACACTATTATTTAGTATTCTTTAATTCTATTATTGGTAATAATAATATTATTGGCTTATCTTCTCAGCTTTTCTACTCTACATCTCCATTCTTTGATTCTTGTGCTTGGGTTCATTAGATACTTGTATCTAGACAAAAAAACACGCATAAAAGTAGAAAAGATAACGTGAAATCAAGGAAAACATGACAAAAACACGAGAAATGCTCCTAAGCCTAGACTATGCACAAAGGGATAAAAATAGGATAAAATATGATGAACTCAAGCCAAAAAGAGTAAGAAACTCTGCTAAGAAGATACAAATGAGTGACATAAATATCCCTCATCAAATTCTTCCAAGCTTGCCTCTTGGTTGTCCTCGAGCAAGACTCTAGAAGAATGGATGGAAAGCATTAAACACTAACGATACTAAGGAAAACAATAAACCGAACTCACTTTTGTAGGAATCACGATTGGATTTAGCAACAATAAAAGGCCCTTTAAACCCCCAAATCACTTAGGAGGACGAGTGTGCTCTCGTAAGGATTTCCTAGCAGTTCACCCATAACTCTCAAAATAAAAAAGGAAACAAGGCAAGCATTAACAAAAACTAATATAAAAGAAATAAAAAGAAACTTAAAGAAGTAAAAAGAAATATTAAGATGCAACAAGTGGGAATTCATGAGACACTATCGTGAGGGATATTCAACTTTATAAACAATAAGAGAAAACATGCTAAAGAATGCATGAGAATGAATAAAGGATAACCATGAAAGAGTATTAAACTTAGTAGCTTCTTATTACTCCTTGAGGGAGTTGATCAAATAAAAAGTACGGGTAATGACTTATGACTCGGCGTCTTAATTTCCATGGTCCTTCAATACTCTTGAACTTTACCTTGCTTCACCAATAATGACTCAACTTATTAGAGTCAAAAGGGGTTCGGGATAAAATGTAAGTAAAATAAAGAAAGGACTAGCGTAAAATAAGGAAAGACTTGGTTAATGGTGTGAGGCTTAGCTTCATGAACAATTGAATTCTTATGGTCTTAACCTTCACATCACTTCAAAGCTTCATATTTAATAGAATACCAACTAGTCACCTCCCACAAGCTTAATTAAGAATATATCTTAGCTTTCATTGGTTCTCAAATTACCACATAACCCACACGCTTCTTTATTTCTTTCCCCTTTTATCTATTTCTATACAACTTTTTCTAAATTTTTCTTTCTTTTTCTATTTTTTTTTCTTATGATTACTAAAAGAGTCTACAATAGTTGAGTAACTCTTAAGAGATGTGATTTGAAAAGAATCTAATGCTAACCTTTTAAACTTTATAACTCCTAAATCACCATTAATACATCCATACAACTCTCTTATCAAAGAATCCTATAAAAAACATGGTGGTAAAGGTTCATATTAGGTCAATAGCTATCATAACTCCTAAACATTGAATAATCAAAATGACGAGACATACTAGCAAAATAATGAATAACGATTAAGAAACTATAATAGATAATAACAATAATCAAACATAAATCAATGAAAGAAAAAATAAATCAAAACTACAAAGCCTCCCAAGCTTAAGTGAAGTGCAATCCTCGGCACGAGAAAAGAGAGAGAAAAGGGGAGGGTTGATCAATTGGGGTGTGACTAGCTAGTATTGAGGCCCTTGCCCTTTGCTACACCTTTTGTCATCATTATGAGAAGAAAAGATGTAGGTTGGTTCAACATCGGGACTCGATGCATCATTGTAGGGCAACCAATCATACTGTGATTGATCGAGATGGTTCCCAAAGGATGGCGTACCAGCTGGGCCATCCTATCCACCTATATAACCAGGAGGCCAACTCGGTCCATCATATGGATACGCATGATTACAACGGTAATAACTCCCCCCCTTTTAGATGTAATCATAAGGAGGAAAACAAGGGGGAGTGACACCAAGTATGATAGGACCCATTCAATAGGGGTAAGTGGGGTTGACATCTCTCGAACAAGAAGGAATAGGGCCAAGCTAAGGGTGATCATAGGAGTAGGTAACATAGGGTGTAAAGTCCCCACATTGGACATGATAGTCATAGATTTGATTATCATAAATCATGCTACCCCTTTGAGCCTCGTCTTGGCCTACATCATCATTGTTATCTTCCTAAATTCCTCTTCAAAGTTAAAAAAGGGGGAGGGGACATGGGAAAAAGAGGTACCCCTTAAGGTTTGAGGTGGAGGCCTTTGATGAGTGTGGGTGCTAAGGTCCTGCGGTTGTGGCCCTAAATAAGTGGGAATCTTTTAGAGCTTGATTTCTTCTCGCTAAATATCAATGAAGGTGTTTGGAAGGTAGCAGTACAATGCCCTCCTCACCTTCCACCCATATACCTCAGGGTTAGGGTTGAACTAGATGAAATACATCCTCTTAATTACATAAATTTCGATATGAATGTCATTTTCATTGATAAGGGTAAGCAGCTTACATTGCTCTGCAAAAATTAATGCATATGCTATAATGGTGACTATTTTCCCCAAGTGAATGTCACTAGTCAACGCACCCCTTTTGTTCTAAATGCATAGGGATAAAAAATGACCCCCAAAATTAAGCATATCCCTAGCTTCTCTTTCCTATATACCTCCATCCACTTTAGTTCTATCTCATCCCAAACAGTCTTCCCCAAATATTTCTTATCAAAAATTATATACCCCAATATATTTTGTAGGATTCTAAGACATGAGTGAATGATGTAGGTGGCATGACAGGTGTTGGACTAGTATTCCTAGTCATGAGTATTTTGACGCCACCAATGCATCTCACTATATACCATAAATCTACCCATGTCTAGTGCATGAATGGAGTTGGAGGAGTCCCATCTAAAGATTTAGTTCAACCTTTCTAAGGTGATGGTCTGGACTGGTTGAACAATTAGAAGGTGATCTGATAGTCATTCTCACCAATTAAAATTCTTTTTAGAAAAGCTATGAATTCTAGGGTGAGCCTCCCATTGGTGTAGTTCTTAAGTTTAGAAAATTCACCCCAACCCATGGCATTGAGAAACCCATAAAGGTCCTCCTCGATTCCTAATTTCTCTAAGGAGTAAGGTTCATAGAATCAAATTCTATGGATTTTTCAGGTTTTGATCTTTTCATAGAATTGTTTATGATTCGGGTTGACAAATTTCAACAAAGGAACGGTAGGTTGTGAGGGTTGGGAGGATTGGGAACCATTAGGAGCCTTAAAGGTCTTAGACTTAATCCTTGAAAACATTTTTCTTCAAGTAATGGTATACCAAAAAATCAACAACCTAATTCTTCCATATTCAATACACAACCAACTATAACAAACCAAACTTCAACACAAAAACTAGCAACCAAATCACCAACTATGATGACTATCCTATTTTTTTCTATGTTCAACCTTATTCACTTTGTTCACCTTGAGAAATTACTCCAAAACATATGAATTAAGCATAAAATTTCCATAAATATACTAAATATTACAAGTTACTAATGAATTTTTCAGAATATCAACATTATGCATGAAAATATGAAACAAGAATTGAAAGAGAAGAAGGGCATAAGGAATACTAAAGTTTCTAAGCAAAACCTCTTCCAAATTGTTCCTTGATTGCCAAATCCAAGATTAAAAGCAACCATGAAAATTCAACCAAAATTCCTTTAAGTATGAATTTGGGGTTTCTCTTAATGGTTGATGATTTTGAAATTTTTTGGAGTCTATGTGTAGATCAATAAGGGAGGAGTATAATGGTGGTTATTTGGAGTAAGAAGGATGAGAATTGGTTAAGATATGGGGGATATTAGGTAGGAGAATAATGGTATTTTGAGAGAAAATGGGTATGAGAGGGTGAGGATGATAAAGTGAGGATTTGTGACTAAGCTCAAGTTTAAGATAGCTAGAGCTCTCTCAAAGAGAAGATTAAGCAGGTACTCAGATTGATTATGAGCACCCGTTCACAAGCCTCAGGCCCTTTCTTTTTTAATTCTAAGTGGCTGCTTAGAAGGATTTTGAATGGCCACTTCCTCTCCGCTCATAGCCCGCTCAAAAGTTGTTAACCTCTTTCTATTTACTTCTAAGCGGTCGCTCAAAAGGAAGTTGAGCAGTCGCTATTGAGTCCCTTAGGTTTTGAGTGGTGACAAATGGTTACAGGAAATAGGTTACAATAAGCATTGCGAATAGTTGGCTGGAAACCAGCTGGAATTGAACACTATTTTCCTAGACAAGTTATTAATTATTTACGTTATTCATTTAACTAACTTGTTTATATATAGGAAATGGTTGGATATAAATTGTTCCATGTACTGGTGGGAAACCAGTAGGAACTGTTTCTTGGACTACTATGCTGAAAAGCAGTCACATACTCTTTATTGTATATTAACCATGTTACATGTGCAGTAGTTAAGTTGATTCCAAGACTTGGAGCATGAACGCCTTTCAAAGACATTCAAAGAAAGATACATTGCTCATAATGGAAGTATTCAAGGAAGATTTAAGTCTTGAAGATTACATGAAGAAAAGAAGATTTATACTTTAATGCTTAATCTAGTTTTATCATGTAATGTGCTTCGTAGTATGACTTGCATGTTTGGGTAAAATAAGTGCTTTTAAGTGTATTGAGTCATATTATGAATTCTGGTACAAAGTTGGAACAGAATTCATAATATAATCAATTCAGGGAACCAGGTTCACTGTACGGAATATCCAAGCTGCGTGTTTTGAGAAAAATAAAAGATTTTGTAAAAATACTTTTTCAAAGAATTATTTTGAGAATATCCTAAGCAGCTGGAGATTAGATGATAATATTGTGGTTATTTAAAAACTAGGAGTATCTATATTATTTGATTTTATCTTTATGATTAAATCAAATAAGATAAATACTTTCCTAAAATCACGCTATTACTTGTTCATCAAGATTACGTGATTTAAGGAAACTAGGGTTTTTGTATCCAAGTATATAAACTCATCTAGTCTCTCATATTTAAGCAAGTCTCTCTTGAATTAAAAAGGAGTAAATTTTGAGAGCCATATACACTTAAGCACAAAAGCTTATTCATCGAGTCATATACAAGAGCACTCTAAGAGCTTAAACATTTTCTCTTAATTAGCTTTTAAAAGTGAGATTAAAAGAGAACATTTAATTTTATGAAAGCCTTCAATAGAGGGGTTGAAAGGCTGGGTTAGTGTTTGTGAGTTCAAACACAAGGGGCTTACTAGTGTAAGTCGAGCGCACATTCGGAGTAGAGTGTGGGGTATACTGGTTCCCAGAGTAGGGAAACAATAGAGTGTCTAGGTTCTTTATTTTTTCGGAGTAGATTAATAGAAGAGTATAGGGTAGGAGGACGTAGGCCATAGTTGGCTGAACCTCGTTAAATCATGTGTTTTTTATTGCCTTTCGTACATTCCGCTGCTTATAAGAACAAGCCCAACTGGTTCCTCTCATAGATCGAAAAGAAAGAAAAATAATCCATGGCTTCTTAACACTCAATTCACCCCCCCTCTTGAGTGCTCTAAAACCTTCAATTGGTATCAGAGCCTAGGCTTCTCACAAGAGTAATATGGAGGAGTGAAGCATGAATACTCAAGATCTAAATGCTATGGGCTATGACAACAAGACACCAAAGTTCAACGAAAATAACTATGCTTGGTGGAAGAATAAGATCAAGAATGTAATCATGGGAATTGATTATGAATGTTGGCTGGTTGTCAAGAATGGTCCCAACATCATCCTCAAGACAGATGCTGAGGGAAACCTGGTTCTCAAGAAAGACAGTGAATTAGTATCTGTTGATTACAAACTACTGGAGAAGAATGCCAAAGCAATGTCAATTCTATAACAGGCTATATGTGAGAATGAAATAAACCGGATCTCAGGTTGCAGCAATGCAAAAGAAATTTGGGATACCCTCGAACTTGCTTTTGAGGGAACCAGCGAGGTAAAAAGGTCCAAAATTGATTTACTTATATCTAAGTATGATCTGTTTACTATGAATAAAAATGAAAAGATTAATGATTATTTTCGTAGATTTATAACAATTATGAATGATCTTAGATCTCTTGGTAAGAACTTTTCTGATGAGGATCTTGTGAGAAAAGTTTTGCGCAGCTTGACAGATGCATGGACAGCCAATGTAACAGTAGTCTATGAAGCAAAAGATCTATCCACCTTGTCTCTGGAACAGTTGATTGGCTCCCTCATGACTCATGAGATGTTGATTGACTCTAAGTTTAAGAAAGAACCAGCCAGAGGCATGGCTCTTAAGGGAAAAGTAGAAGAGGAAGAAGATGAGATTAGCATGATTGCTAAAAGATTTGAGAGATCACTTCGAGACCAGAGGAAGAACTTCAAAGGTAAGAGTTTTAAGAAGTCTAACCTCTCTTCTGTAGGTTGCTTCAAGTGTGGTGATAAGGGACATCTTATTCGAGATTTCCCTAGGTGGAAGGACAAACAGTCCCAATTTGGAGATAAATGAGCCTTCAAGAATGCTATGATAGCATCCATGTGGGGTGAGTCTGATTCAGGGTCTAATGAGGATGAAGAATCACCTAACTCTGATGTTTGCTTGACCGCCTTTTCAAACATTAAGGGAGACAACACTAATCCAGGAACCAAAGGGGGAACCAGTACATTCAGAAAATGCTTGATGGCAAAGAAGGATGTACTACATGAACACAAGGTAAACTTAGAACAAGTTAGAGAAGATATGCATGAATATGATAGAGATAATATGATTTCTTGTATTGACTCTTTATTAGATGAATTCTATAAATTGGGTGAAGCTTACATTACTGGCAAAAGAGAGCTTAAAGAAAAATGTGTTGAATGTGAAATTGCTATTGCTAGTTGTGACTACCTAGAAGAAGTTTGCCATGATCTTAAAAATCAAGTGGAAGAGCTAGAAGTTGAATTGGACAAGTGTAAAGTGGAACTAGAAAGGGCAAGATCCTCTAAACCTAACTATCCTAGTGATGGTGAAGAAGATCTGACCTCCTGGTTCCCTAGAGACTTATCAACCACTAGTGAATCTCTTGATTTTTCAGCAGCTAGGGGTAAAGCAAATTCCTGTAGTAAAACCTCTTTGTTGAAAGCCTTTGAGATATTGGCTCGTAATTTGGAAGATTCTCACAAGGAAATTACTTCACTTAAAGCTGCTCATTTCACTGTCTCCCCTTCAGATACCAGCGTAGAAATAGTGATGTGATAGATAAATATAAAAATACTATTTGTGAATTGCATGCTAAAATCTATCAATTGAAAAAGAGCAAGCAGCCAGTAGTTGTTGACATAACTATTAATTCTATGGTTTCAAAGCGTAATTTACAACGTGAAGCCTTAAAAAGAAATTTTGATTTTCTAAAAGCGAAAAACGAGTTGTTGACTAAGACTCTTGAAACCAGAGAAAAGGAACTTCATGATAGTCATAGACATGTTGAAAAATTATTGACTGCACAGGAAACTTTGAGTTTTTTTAACCTCATCGAAAGGTAACAAGGGGAAGGTTGGTCTTGGATATACCAGACAAAGAACCAGGACTAACTGGTCCCCCAGAGAAACCACATGGATTAAAGAATTCAAAAGAGGTAAGTATGTTATGACTAAAGAGATGTTTGTTTGCTATCATTGTGGTATGAATGGACATAAGATTCATGAATGTCCAGCTAGGAGGAACAGCATGAATAAGAACAATAAACATATGGAATTAGTCTGGAGAAGAAAAGATCAACAAGAGCCTATTGTTGTTGAAAAGGAACCCAAGGATGTTGGGGTTCTTAAATCTAATGTTGGATTTGTTCTTGCAGGCTAAAGTGAAGGGAAGTATGAAGTTTTAGAGCACTCAAGAGGGGGGGGGGGGGGGGGGGGGGGGGGGGGGGGGGGGGGGTTGAATTGAGTGTTAAATAGTCTTGGCCTATTTTTCTTACTTTTTCGATCTATGGGAGGAACCAGTTGTGCTGGTTCCTATTAGCAGCGGAATGTATGTAGAGCAATAAAGGAAGACACACAATTTAACGAGGTTCAGCCAACTCAGGCCTACATCCTCCCACTCTATGCTCTTTTATTAATCTACTTCGAAAAACAAAGAACACAGACACTCAACTGTTTCCCTACTCTGGGAACCAGTTCACCCCACACTCTACTCCGAGTGTGCACTCGACTTACACTCGTAAGCCCTTTTATGTTTGAACTCATAAACACTCTCCCAGCCTATCAACCCCTCTGTTGAAGGCTCTTTATAGAATCAAACTCTCCTTTGATCTTGCTTCTAAAAGCTAATATGAGAGAAAAAATATAAGTTCTAATGGTGCTCTTGTATATGACTTAATGAAAGGTTTTTGTGCTTAAGTGTGTATAATGCTCTCTAGAGATAAACTCAGTTTTTTTCACGTGAGAGACTTATGGAATTAGGTTGATTAGATGGGTTTATATATGTGATTACACAAACCCTAGCTTTCCTAAAATCACATAATCTTTTGAGCTGTCATCTTATGTGAGTTTACGAAAGTATTTATCTTATTTGACTTAATCATATAGATAGAATCAAATAAGGTAAATACTTCCTAGTTTTTAGGTAACCAATATATTCTCATCTAATCTACTAGCTGCTTAATATATTTTCCAAAATAATTCTTAGAAAATATTTTTACAAAACCTTTTCAAAAATACGCAGCTTGATATTCCATTTAGTAAACCTGGTTCCCTGAATTAAGTATGTTATGAATTCTGTTCCAGCTTTGTACCAGAATTCATAACATGACTTACCACACTTAAAATACTTATATCACCTACTCATATAAGTCATACTACGGAGCACATTACATGAAAAACTAGATTAACAGTAAAGTACAAATATTCTTCTTTTCATGTAATCTACAAGACTTGAATCTTCCTTGGATGCTTCATCTTGAGCAAAGTATCTTTCTTCGAATGTCTTCGAAAGGCTTCTATGCTCCAAGTCTTGGACTCAGCTTAACTACTGCACATATAACATGGTTAACATGCAATAGATAATATGTGACTGCTTTACAGCATAGCAATCAAGGAGATAGTTCCAACTACTTGTGACCTGTTTCCTGTAACTGTTTGTCATCATTCAAAACATCAAAACTTAAGGAACTCAACAAATTCCCCCTTTTTGATGATGATAAACTAATTGAAGTTCCTGCAATCCAAGCACATTAAAAACATACAAACTCCAATAAAGTACTCAACTAGGATTGAGTACATCAACAATCTTTAAGACTAAAAATGGACACACACTGAAAAATTCTCCTAAGTTAACTTGACTCGACTCTTATTTGACTTAATCTAAAAATCCTAAAAGGCTAAGAAGATCCTAGGCTTCAGCTTCAACTCTTTCCCCCTTTTGGCATCATTAAAAAGTATACTTAAGTAAAAATAAAATGCACAAATTATTAAATGTACTCATCCATGCAGTGGCATCAACCACTATTCAAGTTAAATACTGCAAAAATAGATTAGTCAAACTAAGCATAACATAGCAGAAATAAAAGTGTTCAAAACAAATACCAAACAAAGTTCAACACATTAAAGACCCTAACTCCATATCAAAAGAACAGTTCATGGAGTGGGAGGAAGCAAACCAACAAAATCAGTCATAAGAGATAGGGTAGGCAGACAAAAACATAAAACAAAATCAATCTTCATCAGTCTCATCCTCCTCTTCTCCTTCAGCATCCTGGTCTCCATCATCAGCTGGTTACTCATCTTCGTCTCCTTCCTCAGCATCATGCATCTCTTCTTCAGGGGGAGACTTTGGAGCAGCAGCACTCGTACCAGGTGCTTCTTGATCATGAGATCCAGCAAGCTTCTTTTCCAGATTATCAAACCTAGAATCAATAGAAGAGGATAATTCTTGGACCAGACCAATGATGTTTTTAAGCAAAGTCTCCTGTTCCTCCAACCTTTTCAAAACTAGAGCCTAACCTACTGGCTCCTCTACTTTCTTGTTCTTCTTTGTTGGAGATCTCACTTCCTCCACTGGTTCCTCTGTCTTAAACAGCAGCTGATCCCCACTTATATCTAAACCCTTCTGCTTTAAGATGGCCCTAGTAAACACTGTAACTGGGACAGTGGAGCCACTTAGGGGTACATTGTTAGATTTAAGCAGGTGGGTTATAAAGGATCCATAAGGCAAGGAGTGATGAGATGACCCATGACAGTTCATCATATGGGCCAACATTAATGCAGGAAGATTGATTTTCACCTTTTTCATTATCAGATACATCAATACCATTTCCATTATTCTCACAGTACCTCTACCCTGAGCCCTCGGTATTAAAACCTTGTTACATAAAGAATGTAGAACTAGCATAACTGGTTCCTTCAAATTAACAGACTTGAGGACCCCTGGCTTTTTGGGCATCTTCCCTCCAAACATAAAAGAATATATCTCCTCTGGTGTGACCCCAACAAGCATAGGCCACCAGTCACCCGAGTATTTATCAAATCCATCTCTTGGTATGTTTAACAGACTTGACAGAGAAGCAACCGATAAACTTACATCAACCCCATTCACACATGAACTTATGGACATATCAGGCATTTGCTTGATATTAACATAAAATTCCCTAACTCTAGACATATTTGCAGCACAAACATCAAACAATATTTACCAACCTTGATAATCAAGCAACTCCTTGAACTCAGATAATGCATCAATATCAAAATACCCTTTTTCAACACCACACCCAGATAACACTAATCTAGAATTTAAATCAATAGAACCAGTAGGAATAGATTCTACAGATTTACCTTTTGAAGCACGAGAGGTTTTAACAGGCAACCTCTTTCTCTTGGTTCTTTGCACAGAATAAGCAGGCTGTTCCTCCTGGGTGTCATCAATTTTCCTTTTTACAGAAGAACGTGTGAAACGACCACTTCTCCTAACCTTTTCATCAGGTGATCCTTCCTTAAACCCAGTAACCTCAACCTCTTCCACTTTGTCACTGTGCTCTTCAGCACTACTAACCTCCACCTCTTGACTCACAATTTGCTGAGCTTCTGTCTCTTGTTCCCCCTGAGATGGTACAGGTTCCTTGATGACAGAGTCATCAGTTTTTGGAGGATGGAAGATAGGCTTAGGTTGTTTTGATGAGGGTTTAGTCGATTGTGGTGGTGAGGAGGATTTTTGAGGGGAATCGGGGGTTGTGGTAGGAATTTTTGAAGGTGATGAAGCTACATTGGGTGATGAAGGTTCAATTTGGGTTTGTTCTTGTTGAGAGGTTGGTGGAACAAAGATGGGGGTTCCTTTTGATTGAGTGGAGTCACTAGCAGACCCCTTTCCTCTTCCTCTCCTAGATGAAGCTACAGTCTTTCTTCCCATTGTCAAAGAGAAATTGAGAATGAAGATAATGGACAGTACTCTGATGTTGAGTAGTACGCAAAGGAGAGAAGGAGAGTGATGAATGAGAAGTAATGAAGCTGCACAAAGGGTAGGAATATATATATATTTGAAGCATAATAAAATATGGAAGTTCAAAAAAAATGACGGTTAAATAGTTTGATAAGTATGACAAGTTTTAAAATTTAAAAAGATAGCTATCATTACTTGCCATAAATATCTTAACCATCCTATAAACTAGGCAAGTGATTGATTTGCCATTATCTTTATGGTAAATGACTAAAATAAGATTATTTCCTTCCAAAAGGAAAATATCTTATAATAATCTTCCAAAGATGTGAAAATATTATTCGGAAGACATATCAGTGCTGATCTGCTGTTTCCCTTTCCTGATACTTGATTAAAACCACCTCATCCTGTTTCTGGCAACTTAGTTTAATTTCACCTGTTTCTTGCAACAATGACTTTTAATCCTTTTGGGATCTTAAAACATTTACATAAAACTTGAAGGATTTCGACATAGGTATGTACACATACTATACAAGAGAATACCATTCTAACCAATCATTGAGGAAAATAGATGAAGCCAAAGGCTAAAATCTAACTAGACCTAGTAAGATTCTTAAATTACAAAAAGTTTCTCTACACAAGGGTTTTGTGAAGATATCAGCTATTTGGTCTTTACTTTTGCAAAACAGCACTTCCACTAAACCTTTTTCTACATTATCTCTCAGAAATGATGTCTAATCTCTATATGTTTGGTTTTGGAATGTTGAACTGGATTCTTAGAAATATTAATTGCACTGGTGTTGTCACAAAATATAGGAACACTATTATAAACAACACCAAAATCCTTCAGCTGGTTCCTTACCCACAGTAGCTGGGAACAGCATGAAGCTGCTGTAATATATTCTGCCCCTGCTGTGGATAAAGCCACTGAGTTTTTCTTTTTAGAACCCCATGATATTAGACAAGAGCCAAGAAAGTGTGCCATACCTGATGCGCTCTTTCTATCAACAAGAAAGCCGGCATAGTCTGCATCAGTGTACCCAATAAGATCAATTGCACTCCCTTTGGGGTACCACAAGCATAAGTCTGTTGTTCCCACAAGATACCTAAGTATCCTTCTAACAACCTTCAAGTGAGATTCCTTTGGATTACTTTGAAACCTAGCACACAATCCAACAGAGAACATAATATCAGGTCTACTAGCTATTAGATAGAGAAGGGAACCAATCATTCCTCTATAAAGTGTGGCTTCAACATCTTTTCCCTTTAGATCATTATCTAATTTTGTGGATGTGGGAATAGGTGTATCATAAGCCTTGCTGTTTTCCATGCCAAATTTCTTCAGCAATTCTTTCAAGTATTTTTACTGATGTATCATGGTTCCATTCTCCATTTGCTTAATTTGCAATCCTAGAAAGAATCCTACTTCTCCCATCATGCTCATTTCAAACTCACTCTGCATAAGATTAGCAAACTCATCACATAGTACTTGATTAGTAGCACCAAATAAGATATCATCAACATAAATTTATACTATAATCAAGTTATTCCCTCTGGCTTTGATAAACAGTGTCTTGTCTACTGTTCCCCTCTTGTAACCATTCTCCATCAAGAACTTAGACAATCTTTCATACCAAGCTCTTGGAGCTTGCTTCAATCCATATAGAGCTTTGTCTAACTTGTAAACATGTTGGGGAAACAACTTGTCTTCAAAACCAGGTGGCTGCTCTACATATACCTCTTCCTTCAAATATCCATTTAGGAAGGCAGTCTTTACGTCCATCTGAAACAATTTCATATTCATGTGAGCAGCATAAGAAATTAAAATCCTAATTGCCTCTAACCTAGCTACTGGTGCAAAAGTCTCATCATAGTCAATCCCTTCTTGTTGATTGTAACCTTGCACCACTAGCCTAGCTTTGTTTCTGACTATTGTACTTAGGTCATCCAATTTGTTTCTGAAGACCCATTTTGTACCAATAACTGACCTATCCTTTGGTCTAGGTACAAGATGCCAAACCTGGTTCCTATGGAACTGATTTAATTCATCCTGCATTGCTAGAACCCAATCAGGATCAGTCAGTGCCATTTTATAGTCAGTTGGCTCTATATTAGACAGGAATGAATAAAAACACAAAAGTTTTGAAAAACATTTCTTCTCGTTTGAACTCCTTTATTAATATCACTAATGATCTGATCTGGAGGATGAGAAGATTGATATTTGAACCAGTAAGATTCATATTCATGCTGTTTCCATTAACATTACTTACCTCAGGTTTAGGGGAGGCATCTTCATTCATTCCCTCTGAACCCCTTACCTGTCTGTCACTTGGGGAACCATTAGGTCTTGGTTCCTCTTCTGAATTCTCGTTGTTCTTATTTTCTTCTCTAGGCTCCTCATTATCATCATTTTGTGGAGTATCAAGTGAGCCTAGATCTGCTTGCACTTCATTTAGGGGACCAGCATCATGGTTCCTAGTAAACTCCATTAATCCAATCATTTCATCAAGTTGTACCTGCGCGATCTTAGAAGACATGTTAAATTCATCAAAGATGACATGCACACTCTCCTCAACACACAAAGTCCTTTTATTAAAGACTCTATATGCTTTGCTTTGAGGAGAATATCCAAGAAAGATTCCCTCATCACTCTTAGGATCAAATTTATCAAGCTGGTTCTTCCCATTGTTATGAATATAACATTTGCATCCAAATACACGAAAGTATGCAATATTAGGCTTTTGAACTCTAAGGAGTTCATAGGGAGTCTTATTTAACTTTGGTCTAATGAGACCTCTATTTAAAATATAGCAAGTAGTGTCCACATCTTCACTCAGAAACTCTTAGGGAGACCACTCTCAATGAGCATTGTTCTGGCCATCTCCTCAAGAGTTCTATTCTTTCTTTCAACAACACCATTTTGCTATGGTGTTCTTGGGGCTGAGAAGTTCTGACTAACTCCCTGTTCCCTATAATAATCAACAAAGTTAGCATTATCAAATTCACTACCATGGTCTGATCTTACCGAGACCAGCTTATGAGAGAATTGGTTCTCCACTTGCTTCACTAATGCTACCCACTCATCGAAAGTTTCATCTTTTGAATGTAGCATTATTACCCAAGTGTACCTGGAATAATCATCAACCATAACACAGACATATCTATGACCTCTTCGACTTTGTATTCTCATGGGACCACACAAATCAATGTGTACAAGTTTGAAGGGTCTGCTGGTACTCAAAATAGTTTTAAGAGATTTTGACCTGTTTCCCTTTAACACATTCTGAATAAACTTTATCTGCCTCATAAGTGATGTTAGGAAGTCCTACCACCAAATCATCAGACCTTAATTTGTTCAAAAGTGTCAAGCTAGCATGTCCAAATCTCTTATGCCAAATCCATTCGTTATTATCAGAAACAACTTTCAAACAAACAGATTTATCTTGAGGAATTTTATCCAGAAATGTGATGTAAACATCATGCTTCCTGGTTCCCTCACATACAAGTTCGCATGTTTGAGAATTAACTATATGACAAAGATTAGCTTGAAACTCAACTTTATTACCTTTATCACATAATTGATAAATACTCAAGAGATTATGTTGTAAGCCCTCAACATAATATACATCATCAATTACATTTGAAAGTGTCTTACCTCCCTTACCTAAACCAGTGATGGTTCCCTTGCTGTTATCTCCAAAGGTGACACTTCCACCGTCAAAGGCTACTAGTGAAAGGAATTGACTTTTGTCCCCGGACAAAGATTGGGAACCAGCATGATCACTAGTAGCCTTTGATAGTGGAAGTGTCACCTTTGGAGATAATAGTAAAGGAGCCATCACTGGTCTAGGTAAAGTAGGTAAGACACTTTCAAATGCAATTGATGATGTTTATTATGTTGAGGGCTTACAACATAATCTTTTGAGTATTTCTCAATTATGTGACAAAGAAAATAGAAAGGAGTTCCAAGCCATTCTTTGTCACATAGTTAACTCTCTAACAGGCGAGCTTGTATGTGAGGGAATCAGGAAACATGATGTTTACATTACCTTTCTTGATAAAATTCCTCAAGACAAGTCTATTTGTTTGAGAGTTGTGTCTAACAATAACCAATGGATTTGGCATAAGAGATTTGGACATGCTAGCTTGACACTCTTGAATAAACTAAAGTCTCATGACTTGGTGGTAGGACTCCCTAACATCACGTACGAGGCGGATAAAGTTTGTTCAAAATGTGTCAAGGGGAAACAGGTCAAGATCTCTTTTAAGCCTAAAACTATTTTGAGTACCAGTAGACCCTTCGAACTTGTACACATTGATTTATGTGGTCCCATGAGAGTACAAAGTCAAAGAGGTCATATATATGTCTGTGTTGTGGTTGATGATTATTCCAGGTACACTTGGGTGATAATGGTACATTCAAAAGATGAAACATTTGACGAGTGGGTAGCATTGGTGAAGCAGGTTGAGAACCAGCTTTCTCACAAGCTGGTCTCGGTAAGATCAGACCATGGTACTGAATTTGATAATGCTAACTTTGTTGATTATTGCAGGGAACAAGGAGTTAGTCACAACTTCTCAGCCCCCACAACACCACAACAAAATGGTGTTGTTGAAAGAAAGAATAGAACTCTTGAGGAAATGGCGAGGACAATGCTCATTGAGAGTGGTCTCCCCAAGAGTTTCTGGGGTGAAGCTGTTGGCACTGCTTGCTATATACTGAATAGAGGTCTCATTAGACCAAAGTTAAATAAGACTCCCTATGAACTCCTTAAAGGTCGAAAACCTAATATTGCATACTTTCGTGTCTTTGGATGCAAATGCTATGTACATAACAATGGGAAGAACCAGCTAGATAAATTTGATCCTAGGAGTGATGAAGGAATCTTTCTTGGATATTCTACTCAAAGCAAAGCATATAGAGTCTTTAATAAGAGGACTTTGTGTATTGAGGAGAGTGTTTATGTCATTTTTAATGAATTCAACATATCTTTTGAGACTGCGCAGGTACAACCTGATGAAATGATTGGACTAATGGAGTTTACGGGGAACCATGATGCTGGTTCCCTAAGTGAAGTACAAGCAGATCTAGGCTCTCCTAATGCTTCACTAGATGATGATGGTGAAGATCCTAGAGAAGAAAATTAGAACAATGAGAATTCAGAACGGGAATCAAGACCTAATGGCTTCCCAAGTGACAGACAAGTAAGAAGGTCAGGGGGAATGGATGAAGAGGCCTCCCCTGAACCTGAGGTAAGTGATGTTAATGGAAACAACGTGA
Organism: Dysphania ambrosioides; assembly: GCA_026401315.1. Classification (NCBI taxonomy): domain Eukaryota; kingdom Viridiplantae; phylum Streptophyta; class Magnoliopsida; order Caryophyllales; family Amaranthaceae; genus Dysphania; species Dysphania ambrosioides. Next base: position 24,809,686 of record CM048661.1, on the reverse strand, counting down.
ACATGAACTCTTCTGGTTCTACAGAAGAAGAAGTGATTCACGATCATGCTGGTTCCCATCATAATAAAGAATGACAAAATGATTTCACTTACAAAAGTTATAAATACCCATTCGCTTATCCCCCAGATCAGATCATCAGTAACATTAACAAGGGAATTCAAACGAGAAGAAATAATTTTCAAAACTTTTGTGTTTTTTATTCTTTCCTGTCTAGTGTAGAGCCAACTGACTACAAAATGGATTTGACCGATCTTGATTGGGTTCTAGCAATGTAAGATGTGTTAAATCAGTTCCATAGGAACCAAGTTTGGCATCTTGTATCTAGACCAAAAGACAGGTCAGTCATTGGTACAAAATGGGTCTTCAGAAACAAATTGGATGACCTAGGTACAATAGTTAGAAATAAAGCAAGGCTAGTGGTGCAAGGTTACAGTCAACAAGAAGGAATTGACTATGATGAAACTTTTGCACCTGTAGCTAGACTAGAGGCCATTAGAATTTTAATTGCTTATGCTGCTCACATGAATATGAAATTGTTTCAGATGGATGTAAAGACAGCCTTCCTGAATGGCTACTTGAATGAAGAGGTATATGTAGAGCAGCCACCTGGTTTTGAGGACAAGTTGTTTCCCCATCATGTATTCAAGCTGGACAAAGTGTTATATGGATTAAAATAAGCTCCAAGAGCTTGGTATGAAAGATTGTCTACATTTTTGATGGAGAATGATTATAAGAGGGGAGTAGTGGATAAGACATTGTTCATCAAAATTAGGGTGAACCACTTGATTATAGTACAAATTTATGTTGATGATATTTTATTTGGTGCTACTAATCAGGTACTATGTGATGAGTTTGCTAATCTTATGCAAAGTGAGTTTAAGATGAGCATGATGGGAGAATTAGGATTCTTCCTAGGATTGCAGATTAAGCAAATGGAAAATGGAATCATGATTCATCAGCAAAAGTACTTGAAAGAGTTACTGAAGAAATTTGGCATGGAGAACAGCAAGGCTTATGATACACCTGTTCCCACATCTACTAAATTAGATTCTGATCTAAAAGGGAAAGATGTTGAAGCCTTACTATATAGAGGGATGATTGGCTCCCTCCTTTATCTAACAGCAAGTAGGCCTGACATTGTGTTCTCTATTGGATTATGTGCCAGGTTTCAAAGCAATCCAAAAGAGTCTCATTTAAAGGCCATTAGAAGGATACTGAGATATCTTATGGGAACAATAGATTTGTGCTTGTGGTACCCCAAAGGTAGTTCAATTGATCTTATTGGGTACACAAATGTAGATTATGCTAGCTTTCTTGTTGATAGGAAGAGTACTTCAAGTATGACACACTTTCTTGGCTCTTGCCTAATTTCTTGGGGTTCTAAATAGCAAAATTCAGTGGCTTTATCCACAACAGAGTCAGAGTATATTGCTGCAGCTTCATATTGTTCCTAGTTACTGTGGATAATGAACCAGCTGAAGGATTTTGGTGTTGTTTATGATAGTGTTCCTATCTTTTGTGACAACACTAGTGCAATTAATATTTCAAAGAAGCCTATTCAACATTCCAAAACCAAACACATTGAGATAGGACACACTTCTTGAGAGACAATGTGGAGAAAGGTTTGGTGGAGTTGTTGTTTTGTAAAAGTGAAGATCAGATCGCCGATATCTTCACAAAACCTTTATGTCGAGAGTCTTTTTGTAAGTTAAGAGTCTTATTAGGTCTAGTTAGATTTTAGGTCTTTGGCTTCAATTACTTCCCTCAATGATTGGTTAGAATGGTATTCTTTTGTAGAGTATGTGCATATACCTATGTCAAAATCCTTCAAGTTTTGTGTAAATGGTTCAAGATCCCAAAAGGGTTGAGAATCATTGGTGCAAGAAAGAGGTAAAATCAGGCTAAGTTGCCAAAAACAGGGTGACATGGTTCTGTATAGGTACCAACAAAGGGAAACAGCAGATCAGCTCAGATATGTCATCCGATTAATATTTTTATATTTTTTGGAAGATTACTATAAGATATTTTCCTTTTGGAAGGAAATAATCTTATTTTAGTTATTTGACTTATTGATCAAGGCAATATATCACATGCCTAATTTTTAGGTCGGTTGAGATATTAAAGGCAAAGAATCATTGCCAAAATTGATTACAATTTTTGAATTTGTGCCGTTGCTTCTTCTTTGACTTAACCGACTTATTTTTTTCCTTCTTTAGTTTCTTTTCTTCTCTCCTCTTTCTATGCTATAAATATATGATCTCTAACCCTTTGTGTAGCTCACAACTCTCACCATTATTCGAAATTCTCTCTCTTCTTGTGCTTTATTCAAAATCCACTGTTCACAACGGTTACTGTTCATCAGCGTGGTCTTTAATCCTTGATCTTCAACTACATAATCGCCATGGGTAAGATATCAAGCTCATCCAAAAGAGGCAAGGGAAGGGGACATGCAAGTGATTCCTCATAATCTTAGGGAAACACTGATGTGGCTCCTCACTCTCCTCAACTCGATCAAAACCCATCCAAACCACCACCCAATATCACTTTCAAAACTTCTTCACCCACAAAATTACCAATCACCACCCTCGATCCACCACAAGTATCTACCTCACCACCAAAATCAACCCAACCAAAATCTCAACAAACTGTGATTGTTACTGATCCTTTAGAAGCTGGTGGTTCCATCATCAAGGAACCAACTCAATCTCAGGGGGAACATAACCAAGAAGCACGAAGAACCCTAATCCATGAGTTGGAAGACGTTAGTAATGAAGGTCATAGTGTAGGAGATGATGAAGTAGAGATCACTGGTCACAAGGAGGGGACACTCACTGAAGAAGTCCTGTTACGTGGTTGGGTAACTCGGTATTCAGTGAAGAAGATTTTTGAGGAAGTTCTGGAGGAACAGTCCACTAGTTCTGTTCAGGGAACCAAGAGGAAACGGGTACCAGCAAGAACCCCTCGCACTACAAAAGGTACTTGTGTAGAATATTCAACTACTGGTTCTATTGTCTTAAATGCTCGATTGGTTCTTTCTGGTTATCGTGTTAAGAAGGGATATTTTGATGTGCCTGCTCTGTCTGAGTTTAAAATTTTGATTGAGTATCAAGGATGGATGCCATTATTTGATTGTAGTGTTGCTAATGTATCTAGAGTTAGAGACTTTTAAGTGAATTTGAAACAGTTTCCTGATATGTCTGTTGGTTCTCGTGTGAATGATGTGGTTGTGAGCTTGTCTGTTGTCACTTTGTCTAGCATATTAAGTGTGCCTAGGGATGGATTTGATAAGTATTCTAGTGATTGGTGGCCCATGTTGGTAGGGGTAACTCCTGATGAGATTTATGAGCATTTGTTTGGAGGAAAAATGTCCAAGAAACTGAGTGTCTTTAAATCTGCTAATTTGAAGGAACTAGTAATGCTGGTTATGCATTCATTGTGCAACAAGGTCGTGATCCCACGGGCTCAAGGAAGGGGAACAGTACGCATCATGGAGATGGTTCTGATGTATCTCATGATGAAGAGAATTAAGATTAATCTTCCCTCCTAGATGCTGGATCACATTATGAATTGTTATGGTTCATCTCACCATTCTCTCCCTTATGGTTCTGTCATTAGTCAATTTCTTACGAATAACAATGTTACTATGCGTGGGTCCACTGTGCCTGTCACGGTGTTCACAAAAGCAATCCTAAACCTAAAGGGTCTTGACATAAGTGGTGATAAGTTAAGTTTTAAGATTGAGGAACCAGCAGAGGAGATGAGGCCCCCATCAAAGAAGAAGAAGCAGGTAGAGGAACCAGCAGGTTAGGAAATGATTCTAAAACTGTTGAAGAATCAAGAGGATATGCTGAGAAGGATAATAAGTTTGGTTCAAGGCTTGTCATCTTCTTTCAGTACCAGGATGGAGCAGATGGAAAAAACGTTAGCTGACACTCAAGCTTAGATGGTTTCGGGTATAGGTTCTGGTACTCCACAGACTCAGCTTGAGGAAGAAGAGCCTGGTGAAGAAGATGAGGAGGATGAAGAGGAACCAGTTGTTGATGCAGACGATGATGCTAAGTACGGGGAGGAGGAAGAGGAAGAGAATGATGATGAGGAGTGATGCTGGTCTCCATTCTTGTTTCCCCTCCCCTTTATCTCTATTCTAAAATAACTGATTCTGTTGGTCTGTATATTTCTCACCCAATCCATGAACTTTCTTTTTACTATGGATTTGGGTTCCTTTTGTTGAACCTTGTTTGCTTGTATGGACTATTAATTCTGCTATGGTATGCATTGTTTGACTAATATCTTCTTGTAGCATACTAATTGAATGGTGGTTGATGCCACCGCATGGATGAGCACATTTAACAATTTCTGCACATCACTTTTACTTAAGAGTACTTTTTAATGATGCCAAAAGGGGGAAATAGTGTACGAAAGCCTAAGATAGTTTAGATTGTGTCAAGTAGCTCAGCTTGATAATTTAGGGGAGTCAGTTTGATAGTTAGTCTTTGGAACCAGTTAGCTTCACTAACTTGTTTATTTCAATCGTGAGTCTGTTGGTTATACTCTAACATATTTGAGTACTTAATTGGAGTTTTTCTCTATTTTAAACTTGATTGGTTGCAGGAACTTCAATTAGTTTATCATCATCAAAAAGGGGGAATTTGTTGAGTCCCTTAGATTTTGAGTGATGACAAACGGTTACAGGAAACAAGTTATAATAAGCATTGCGAATAGTTGGCTTGAAACCAGCTGGAACTGAACATTATTTTCCTAGACAAGTTATTACTTATTTACGTTATTCATTTAATTAACTTGTCTATATGTAGGAAATGGTTGGATATAAATTGTTCCATGTACTGGTGGGAAACCAGTAGGAACTATTTCCTGGATTGCTATACTGAAGTCACATACTCTTTATTGTACCTTAACCATGTTACATGTGCAGTAGTTAAGTTGAATCCAAGACTTGGAGCATGAAGGCCTTTCAAAGACATTCGAAGAAAGATACATTGCTCATAATAGAAGTATTCAAGGAAGATTCAAGTCTTGAAGATTACATGAAGAAAAGAAGATTTATACTTTAATGCTTAATATAGTACTAGCATGTAATGTGCTCCGTAGTATGACTTGCATGTTTGGGTAAAATAAGTGCTTTTAAGTGTATTGAGCCATATTATGAATTCTGGTACAAAGCTGGAACAGAATTCATAACATACTCAATTCAGGGAACCAGGTTGAGGAACCAGGTTCAGTGTATGGAATATCCGAGCTGCGTGTTTTGAGAAAAATAAAAGATTTTGTAAAAATAATTTTTCAAAGAATTATTTTGAGAATATCCTAAGCAGCTAGAGATTAGATGATAATATTGTGGTTACCTAAAAACTAGGAGTATCTATCTGAAGAATCAATAGGGAGATGGAATATGATTAATTATACTCTAGAGGGGGGGTGAATAGAGTATAACCGATTTTCGCGTTCAGGATCTCAAGGTCTTGAACTAACTTTCAAAGGCGGAATATAAGCGTTAAGGCTTATCTTTGAAACTAGACGTCAAAGCCTTGAAATTGGTTTCAAAGGCTTTTACTCAGGCTTTGACTGTTCGCTGCTTTGATTGATGAGCGAAGCAAACATAAAACGTAAGCAATGAAGGCAGAAATGAGATGAGACAAAACACGGAGATTTAATACGAAGTTCGGCAACTAATTTGCCTACGTCTCCGCCTAGGGTTGTCCAACCCTTAGGATTTAACTCGCTCTTTTATTACTTCTTTTAGAGACCTAAAGCACCCTAGAAGATCTTAATCCCCATATTCTACTCCATAGCACCCCAGCTACACTTTAGCATCTCAGATCCTAGTAATAAAAAGCTCTCTCTTTTTCTATACGTTTGAGTATTATGGGTATACTCTTAGTATAACACTCTAAAAAAAAAATTCTTTTAAACGCTCAAGAGATTATACTTTGATTTTCTCTCAATCTAAATACAAGAAAAGTTTATGGAACTAGAGAGAAAATAATGAAGCTTTGTTGATGTGCTTGTGAATGAAATTCACGGTTAAAGCTTCTGCTCTTTTCTTTTTGTTTCGTTGTGTCTTACGTTGTCTCTCTTCCTTTCTTCAGCTTCAAAGCTTTGAATATATACTGAACTTGATTTTAGGCCGTTAAAAGGAGGCTCAAAATAGGCTGCTGAAAATCTGATTTGCCTTCAATACTTTCAGCAATATTTCCTCCAATATGGCTGTAGAGAATAATTCATTTTGGTTGTAGAAGATTGATATCATTGAATATATTACGGCAAGAATATTTCCACTTTATTTGCTGCACCTTGAAGCTTCAAAACAGATTTCGTCTTCCATAACCACAATGCTTGAATTTTGGTATTTACCAAAATTAACTTGAACAATCTTCATCATATATGAGCATCACTTATTTGCTGAAAATAAGATATATCTTTGACAGTAAAATCATGTATAAATAAGTTAGGTTAGAGCATAAAGTAGGTGAAATAGGAAAAGGATAAAACACAAGATAGGCAATTAGAATATTCTTATCCTTTGACTGTTTTGAGATGTGGCTCAAGCTTTTGAAGACGTGGCTCAAGCTTTTGAAGACGTGGCTCAAGAGTTATTCTCGTCCTTTGACAGAATGCATAAAGCTTTGCAATATAGCTTTCATTATTTCCAACACATTGTCAACTCTATGCATTTTGGTTCCCATCATGTTTTCAACTCTATTTGACTTTGCATTTTGACTTCCATCATTAAACATAAAAACATAAGTAATCAAGGTGGAGTCTTCAATCTCCCCCTTGATGGAAGACAAAACATTATATGCAAACGTCAAAGAATAAAAAGCATAAAAAATATTCTCCCCTTTAAATAGATAATACATAAATACTCTCTCCCTTTTTGTCTTCCGACAAGGTGGGAAAATATAAATGTTGGATCACAAGAAGACTTGTTCAAAAAGATATAAAACAGTAAAACCTTTAAAGACATGAAAACAAAAAGGCGTTGTTTAAAAAAAAAAAATCAATCAGTCAAGGCTTTGAAAGCTAAAAATAAAATACGCGGAAAACTTTGAAAACAGCTTCAAGGCCATGAGAATTTTTAAAACGAATGGAATGAGATTTTAAAAACATTGAAAGCAAAATAAACAGATCCATCCGCAATTTTTGTATCCAAAACATTTCAAAAATCATTTAATAAATATTTGATAATTATCTATAGGATAAGTACCAAACATTTTGATCCAATATTAATATTAAAAAGTGACAGTACGTCAAGCCAATGACAAGAAATGTCAAGACTTTGACATACATATGCAAAAATAAACATATATAACTTACTCAAATAGTTCCCCCTACGAGGATGCTTCCCCATTTAACATTCCAAGCTCAAGACGAATAAAGTTAAATCGTTCTTTGCTCAAAGGCTTGGTGAAGATGTCAGCGAGTTGCAAATCAGTAGAAATAAAAGATATAGATACGTCTCCTTTCTCCACATGATCACGTATGAAGTGATGTCTAACATCAATATGTTTAGTGCGAGAGTGCTGAACTAGATTCTTCGTTATGGATATAGCACTCGTGTTGTCACACTTAATAGATATGCCTTTGAAGTCTAACCCAAGGTCTCTTAATTGTTGAGATATCCACAAAATTTGTGAACAACAAGCACCAGCTGCAATGTATTCGGCTTCGGAAGTAGAGAGTGCCACCGAATTTTGTTTCTTTGAATGCCAACTAATGAGAGATGATCCCAAGAATTGACAGCAACCTGAAGTACTCTTTCTATCTACTTTATAACCTGCAAAATCAGCATCTGAATATCCAACAAGTTCAAAGTTACTATTACAAGGGTACCAAAGACCGAAATCCTTTGTCCCATTGAGATAGCGTAAAATCCTCTTAACTGCACTCAAATGAGATTCTTTGGGGTTAGCTTGAAAACGAGCACACATACACACACTAAACATAATATCTGGCCTACTTGCCGTGAGATAGAGAAGAGATCCAATCATACCTCGATATTCCTTTTGATTTACTAACTTACCATTTTCATCTTGATCTAAAAGTAATGACGAACTCATAGGAGTCTTAGCCTCTTTAGATTGAGTCATATTGTACTTCTTAAGGAGATCTCTTGCGTATTTGCTTTGATTTATAAATATACCTCCTTTCTCTTATTTAACTTGCAATCCAAGGAAGAAGTTCAACTCACCCATTAAACTCATCTCAAATTCCCTACACATAATCTCAGAAAATTCTTTGTAAAGGGAATCGTTAGTAGCACCGAAAAGAATATCATCAACATAAACTTGAACTATTAATAAATCTTTACCTTTGGTTTTCACAAAAAGAGTTTTGTCAATCAACCCTCTTTTGAAATTATTTTCTAAAAGATATTTTGAAAGACGCCCATACCAAGCCCTTGGAGCTTGTTTCAAACCATAGAGCGCTTTGTCAAGTTTAAAAACATGATTTGGAAATTTCTCATTTTCAAAACCGGGGGGTTGAGCAACATATACTTCTTCTTGTAAATAACCATTCAAGAATGCACATTTGACATCCATTTGAAATAACTTAATTCGCATAAAAGAAGCAAAGGCAAGGAGCATTCGAATAGCCTCTATTCTAGCCACGGGAGCAAATGTCTCTTCATAATCTATCCCTTCTTCTTGATTATAACCTTGGGCTACTAATCTTGCTTTGTTCCTCACTATCTTTCCATTCTTATCAAGCTTATTTCTAAACACCCACCTTGTTCCAATAATTGAATGATGTTTTGGTCTTGGTGTGAGTGTCCACACTTTATTTCTTTTGAATTCATTTAGCTCACTTTGCATAGCTAAAATCCAAGCGGGCTCTTGAAGTGCTTCATTGATATTCTTCGGTTCTACAAGAGAAACAAAAGCGTGAAATGCACACAAATTTTTAACATTAGAGCGTGTTTGTATACCAGCTTTTGGATCCGAAATTATATTGTTTGTTGGATGAGATGAGGAGTATTTGAACTTTCGTGGCAGCATCAAAGGAACTGATGTAGTTTCCCGAAGTATCCTTTCAAGGCCTTGAGATGGGTCTGAAGGCCCTGGAGTGACTACTGATATAATATTGTTCGTCTGTTTCAAGACTTTGAGATGGAGTTTCAAGATCTTGAGGCTGCTGGTTAAGGCTTTGATCTAATTCATCTGCGTCTAAAATTGGCTCTTGCATATTCTGGGCAGATTTCTCCATTTCATTATCTGACGAACTTTCTTCTCCTTCTGTCTCAAATGAATATCCTTCATGCTTATTCAAGTTTAAACCTGTAAAACCATCACTCAAGATACTGTTCTCGGTTTCATCAAAGATCACATGTATACTTTCTTCAACAACTTTAGTACGCTTATTGAAAACTCTATAAGCTTTAGAATTCAAGGAGTAACCTAACAGAATTGCTTCATCACTACGTGCATCAAATTTACCAAGGTTATCTTTGCCATTATTATGAACAAAGCACATACATCCAAAAGGTTAGAAATAGGAAATATTAGGCTTTTTACCTTTAAATAATTCGTAAGGAGTTTTCTTTAAAATAGGGCGAATCAAACAACGGTTTAAAATATAGTTTGCTGTATTAACAGCTTCTGCCCAAAAGTATTTTGGCAAATTATTTTCCAAAAGCATTGTCCTAGACATATCCTCAAGAGTGCGGTTCTTTCGTTCCACGACTCCATTTTGTTGAGGTGTCCTAGGAGCTGAAAAATTGTGAGAAATACCATATTTAGCACAAAAGTTATCAAACTTTAGTTGATCAAACTCTCTACCATGATCGCTTCTCACAGCAACTATGGGTAGGTTTTTTAATGTTTGTAATTCTTTGCAAATTTTTGAAAACTCTAGTAAAGCCTCTGATTTTTCACGCAAAAATGAAATCCAAGTAAAACGGGAAAAATCATCAACAACAACAAGGATGTATTGTTTACCTTTAGGTGATTTAACACGCATAGGACCACATAAATCTATGTGTAGAAGCTCTATTGGGCGAGAGGTACTTACAACCTTTTTGGCTTTGAAGGATCCTTTTGTTTGTTTACCTCTTGCACATGCTTTGCAAAGCTCTTTTTCTTTGAAATCTAACTTTGGTAGTCCATGTACTAAGTCCTTTGAGAAAAGCTTCTTCATGGTATGCATATTAATATGACCTAACCTTCTGTGCCAAAGCCTTGAGTCGCTGGTCAAGGCCTTAAGACATTTTAAGCTAGTACTTGCAACTTGGTTAGTATGAAAAGCATTAACATTATTGCAACGAGGAGCAATTAAAATAATTTTACCGTCCACCTTTCTTTGTACCTCGCATTTTTCTTCATCAAATATGACTTTATTACCTTTATCGCATAATTGAGAGATGCTAAGCAAGTTGTATTTAAGACCTTCAACTAGGTACACATCATCAATGGTGTTTGATGCATTATCTCCAACTTTTCCAATACCAATTATTCTACACTTTCCTTTATCACCAAGTGTAATTGTTCCAGCAGATTGCTCTTTGATCATTGAAAATAAAGAGGACTTCCCACTCATGTGCCGTGAGCATCCACTATCTAGAATCCACTTATAATCTTTGCTCTTGGTGATTTCCTACAAAAGAACAAAACATCAAACCTTTCGCCTAGACCAAATTGCAAATTTAGATTCATAATCGGGATGGACCATGTTAGGTGGTCTAGTCCCTTTAGGAACCCATACTTGCTTGATCTGGTCTCGAAGAACAATAGGAAATGAATTTTTAAGAATTTGAGGGTCATTCCTACGAAAAGGACAAGTTAGCTTAGTATGACCCTTTTTACAACAGTAAAAACATGTAGGTGTTCGCGAATTATCCTTTGCTTTTACAAACGTGGTCATGGTTTTATTTGGAAAATTTTTGTTGTAACCAAGACTGCTTTTATTCAAGGATGATTGGTGCTCACCTAGCATTTTTTCAAGAGTAGATTCGGAGTGAGCAAATCTAACCAAGGAATTATGTTGCTCTCTACACTTCCCAGCCAATAGCTTCTTTTCCTTCTCCAAGTTATCATTACAATAACTCAAAGAGGCGAGCTTTTGTTTTAAAACAGTGTTTTCAGTTTTCAAGGTCTTGACCTGGGTGTCAAAGGATGACTCCGAGGCTTGAACCCTGAGTTTAAAAGCTGACTGAGAGGCTTTGAGATCAGTTAGTTCCTTAGCGAGACTTTCAGAAATACTTACCTATTGGTTTAGCTTCTCCTTAAGAATCTTGGATTCAAGAATCAAACTTTCTTCATTTATAATCATATTTTGCAAGAATTCGGACAGAACATCAATTGGACTTGAGATTAAATTTTTCACCATTACCTCAAGATGTTCTTTCTTTGCATCATCATGATTAGCCATAAGACATAGGTTTGCTTGTTCATCTTCTGAGTCACTAGATGAATCTGAATCACTCCATGAAGCAACCATAGCTTTCTTCTTATAATCCTTTTTGTGGAAAGGCTTCTTCTTTCGTTGAGGACAATCTTTCACTAAGTGATCTGTTTCACCACACTCATAGCATGTTAGTGTATTAACTTTATTCATTGAGTTGGATGACTTACCCTTATATTTATTTGAATGATAGTCTCTGGCTCTTGAGTAATTCTTCTTCATTTTCAGAATCTTGGCAAGACTTCTAGCAATGAGAGCAAATGGATCTTCATCATCACTATCATCACTATCTTCATTGTCCATTGTAGCTTCTTCTGTCTTTGCTTTGAGTGCTAAATTTTTGGTTGAAGATGCTGGTTCACCATCTTCTTCATTAAGAGACATCTCATGTGTGATCAATTTTCCAAGAAGATCATCCAAAGGCAAGGTCCTCAAACTTTGAGCTTCTTCTATCGCGGTTACCTTCGAACCCCACTTTGATTTTGGAAGGCACCGTAGAATCTTTCTCACCTTTTATTCATTTGTGAATACCTTACCAAGAGAATCCAGATTGTTCACTATTTGGGTAAATCTTGTGAACATCTCTTTCACGGTTTCATTAGGCATCATTTTGAACAACTCATATTGCCGAAGGAAGATGCTTATCTTGCTCTCTTTGACTCGACTCGTTCCTTCTAATGTGACCACCAATTTATCCCATATCTCTTTAGCACTTTTGCATGAAGAAACTCTATTAAATTCATTTGCATCTAAACCACAATAGAGAAGGTTCATGGCTCGATAGTTTTTAGCAACACTTTCCAAATCCGATTGCGTAAAATCATCATCTTCTTTAGGAACCATTGTGCCGCTTTCATTAGTCTTCATTGGCACCCTAGGACCTTTCTTGATAATATCCCAGAGTTCCAAATCTTGATCAATAACAAACATTTGCATCAATGAACGCCAATGGGCAAAATTATTACCACAAAATAGAGGAGGGCGATTGGTAGACCTTCCTTGAGCAAAACCACCATCACCTATTGAATTCATTTTTCCTCACAGATGATTAAATCTTTTCCTTGTGAGTCTAGCTCTGATACCAATTGAAGAATCAATAGGGAGATGGAATATGATTAATTATACTCTAGAGGGGGGGTGAATAGAGTATAACCGATTTTCGCGTTCAGGATCTCAAGGTCTTGAACTAACTTTCAAAGGCGGAATATAAGCGTTAAGGCTTATCTTTGAAACTAGACGTCAAAGCCTTGAAATTGGTTTCAAAGGCTTTTACTCAGGCTTTGACTGTTCGCTGCTTTGATTGATGAGCGAAGCAAACATAAAACGTAAGCAATGAAGGCAGAAATGAGATGAGACAAAACACGGAGATTTGATACGAAGTTCGGCAACTAATTTGCCTACGTCTCCGCCTAGGGTTGTCCAACCCTTAGGATTTAACTCGCTCTTTTATTACTTCCTTTAGAGACCTAAAGCACCCTAGAAGATCTTAATCCCCATCTTCTACTCCATAGCACCCCAGCTACACTTTAGCATCTCAGATCCTAGTAATAAAAAGCTCTCTCTTTTTCTATACGTTTGAGTATTATGGGTATACTCTTAGTATAACACTCTCAAAAAAAAATTCTTTTAAACGCTCAAGAGATTATACTTTGATTTTCTCTCAATCTAAATACAAGAAAAGTTTATGGAACTAGAGAGAAAATAATGAAGCTTTGTTGATGTGCTTGTGAATGAAATTCACGGTTAAAGCTTCTGCTCTTTTCTTTTTGTTTCGATGTGTCTTACGTTGTCTCTCTTCCTTTCTTCAGCTTCAAAGCTTTGAATATATACTGAACTTGATTTCAGGCCGTTGAAAGGAGGCTCAAAATAGGCTGCTAAAAATCTGATTTGCCTTCAATACTTTCAGCAATATTTCCTCTAATATGGCTGTAGAGAATAATTCATTTTGGTTGTAGAAGATTGATATCATTGAATATATTACAGCAAGAATATTTCCACTTTATTTGCTGCAACTTGAAGCTTCAAAACAGATTTCGTCTTCCATAACCACAATGCTTGAATTTTGGTATTTACCAAAATTAACTTGAACAATCTTCATCATATATGAGCATCACTTATTTGCTGAAAATAAGATATATCTTTGACAGTAAAATCATGTATAAATAAGTTAGGTTAGAGCATAAAGTAAGTGAAATAGGGAAAGGATAAAACACAAGATAGGCAATTAGAATATTCTTATCCTTTGACAAAGTGTTTAAACTTTGCTGACTGTTCTGAGACGTGGCTCAAGCTTTTGAAGACGTGGCTCAAGCTTTTGAAGACATGGCTCAAGAGTTATTCTCTTCCTTTGACAGAATGCATAAAGCTTTGCAATATAGCTTCCATTATTTCCAACACATTGTCAACTCTATGCATTTTGGTTTCCATCGTGTTTTCAACTCTATTTGACTTTGCATTCAAGGTGGAGTCTTCACTATCTTATTTGATTTTATGTTTATGATTAAATCAAATAAGATAAATACTTTCCTAAAATCATGCTATTACTTGTTCATCAAGATTACGTGATTTAAGGAAACTAGGGTTTTTGTATCCAAGTATATAAACTCATCTAGTCTTTCATATTCAAGCAAGTCTCTTTAGAATTAAAAAGGAGTAAATTTTGAGAGCTATATACACTTAAGCACAAAAGCTTATTCATCGAGTCATATACAAGAGACTCTTAGAACTTAAACATTTTCTCTTAATTAGCTTTTAGAAGTGAGATTAAAAGAGAACATTTAATTTTTTGAAAGCCTTCAACAGAGGGGTTGAAAGGCTAGGTTAGTGTTTGTGAGTTCAAACACAAGGGGCTTACTAGTGTAAGTTGAGTGCACATTCGGAGTAGAGTGTGGGGTATACTGGTTCCTAGAGTAGGGAAACAGTGGAGTGTTTGTGTTCTCTATTTTTTGGAGTAGATTAATAGAAGAGCATAGGGTAGGAGGACGTAGGCCATAGTTGCCTGAACCTCGTTAAATCTTGTGTTTTCTTTATTGCCTTTCGTACATTCCGATACTTATAGGAACCAGCCCAACTGGTTCCTCTCATAGATCGAAAAGAAAAATAATCCAAGGCTTCTTAACACTCAATTCCCCCCCTCCCCCCCCCCCCTCTTGAGTGCTCTAAAACATTCAGTCGCTTTAGATAAATTTTTGTGGTTGTTTTCCTCTTGAGCGGGTGCTTGTTGACCACTTGTTGCCCACTCAAAACTCTCTACGTGCTCCCATTTTCTTACCTTAGTGTGCGCTTAAGATAGGTCAAGCGCTCGCTCAGTTGTCTATTCACACTTCAGCAGCTTTTTCTACATTTTTTGCTAAACTTCTTATTTGGCACTGTTTTGACCCAGATGTTCATCATTCCTCTTGAGCACTTCTAACTCACTATTTTTTTATTCAAGGCTTTGTTTCCCCTATTGCATTGTACTTGAAATGCAAAAATCCATGCAAAGTTAATTCTAAAGCTAAAATCATAAATTCTAAAAAAAGAAAATGAAAAGAAAGGTTTGAAAACTCGGGTTGCCTCGCACAAGCGCTCTTTTATTGTCACTAGCTTGACATTATTCATGATTATCAGGTTGTTAAGGCTAGATAAAGCTCAAGCACTGTATAAATGTCGTTCTCGTCCTTGAATCATGTATTGGACACTACTATGGGATCTCCCTTTATGATGCCACACCTCTATACGAGTTCATCATTTTTATAGTTTTAGTCCACTTCCTCTACTCTACAGGACCTATGAAAACACAAAGAGGAGCTTATCCCCTTTATATCATCAATTTCATATCTTATGGTCCTCAAATACTCATGAGCAAGGTTCATGAGTTAAGTTTATTCGCCAGCAAGAAGTTTACAATTGATGGCAATCGAATATGTAGAAATTTTCTCCAAAAACAACATTGTAAGGAGATAAGAGTTTTAGCTTTACCTCAGGAGGCATAGATCTCTCTTACATTTCCTCTTTAGCTCTCAAAGGTTCTACTTAAGACATAGGGGGCACCAAAAGGGTTTCCAGAGATTATGAGCTCTTCTTTGTGGATTTCAACTTTATTTTTCACTCCTCCTTATAAGCTCATCTATAAGGCATCAACTTCCCCTTCCTAGGAAGACTTTGAGGCCTTCTTCTCCATGATACCAACAATGAAACACTCATCTTGGGCTAACAAGATCTTTCTTGCCTTTTGGAGCTCAAACTACACCTTCTCCTTCCCTATTTCAAAAAATAGCTTCCCTTTCTTTACATCAATCAATGCACCTATAGCAAGACAAGGTATACAAAAAGTAATAGTGGTTTGGGAGTCTTTAAGGATACCCATAACAATAAAGTCATATGGGAAAATTAACTTCCCTACTAAAATAGGCACATCCATGAGCACACCAATGGGGTGTTTGGTCTTGGTCTTGGACAAGGGTTCCATGTTACGGAATCTCTTATTAAAAGAAAGAGGCATGAAACTAGTGCTAGCTCCTAAATCACAAAATTTATTATCAGAGGAGAGGCTACCAACCTTAATTGGGATAAAAAAACTACATGTGTCACCTAATTTAGGTGGAAGTTCGTTCGAGATGACATTACTACACAAGTGAGATAAGCTGACTACCCCCTCGGTTTTTTTTTCTATAGGTAGCTAAATCATTTAGGAACCAAGAAAATAAAGGTATTTCTGCTATGGCATCTACAAATGGAATCTAGAGTTGAACATTCTAAACTATTTTCAGAAACTTCCCATATCTCTCCTCAAGCTTACCTTATACTAGTCTCTAAGGGTAGGAAATGGGTTTAATGAAAGGATAGGAAGTTGATGTATGCTTGCTACTCTCTTCCTCGAGATACTCATCAGTTCTACTCTCTTCCCTCTCAAGTGTTTTCTTGCTCATCCTAGTCACAAGTGTAGGGTCTTTTAGAGTCTTTCCACTCCTAGTTACTATGGCATTGACATGGTTGGTGGGGTCTATGCCCTAGCAAAGGATTGAAGGTCTTAGGATATCTTTAAGGGCATTGGAAAGTTGGGAAATATGATTTTCAAGGATTTTTTATGGGTTTGCGTTTGCCTTAGGCTTTCCTCAATGTCACTGTTCTTTCTAGTTTGGGTAGCAACGAAACTCTCCGTCAAAGAATCTAAGTTAGACTTTTGAGGAGGTGGTTGGGTTGTAGCAGGGTTAGGCCTAGATCCTTATTTGAAAACAGGCAGATTATGTTGGTTAGGATTTTGGTATTGGCCATTATTTGGGTTTTGAAACCTATTCTGATTCTAATTTTACCCATAGTTACCATATCCTCTAAAACTACCTTAACCTTGGTTCTCATAGTTCCTATTACCTTGGAAATTCCCTTATTTTTACCACTAAAATTCCAAATACCCTAGTTTTGAAAGTTGCCTTGGTTATGCCTATTAAAGTTCCCATTTCCAAGGTTTTTCCCATTTCTCCAACCAAAATTTGGGTGAGTTCTCCATCCTAGGTGAAGGGTGTTAGAGTATGGATCCAATTTAGGGTTAGGGGCAATATTATTAATCGTATTAACCTAGTTCATTCTAGATGGTGCATTCCCTATAGATTTTAGTAAATGACATTGCATAGGGTTATGGTCATAATCATCATAAACATCATAAAACAACTCTTACATAGGAGCATTAGAACTAGATGTTTGTGGGGATTGCATGTCACGCATTAAACTATTCAAAACAACCTCATTAAATTTGTTAGTAAGTTCATCTAAATTAGAAGAAAGAATATTAATATAATCTACTTCATACCTTCCTCCTCGTATTGTATGCACTCTCTCACCTTCATTCCAATCAGCAAAATTTATGAATGTCTGCTTAGTAACTTTGAATGATTTAGTTAGGCTCATTCTCATTATGGCTCCATCAACTCCTACATCAAGGATAGTCTTATTCTATTGAGACAATCAATTATAAAAGCTTTGAAGAAGTAACCACTTCTCTATTCCATGATGTGGTCATGCCTCTATAAAACCCTTGGAATCATTCCCATGCATCAAATAGAGATTCCTATCCTTTTTTGTGAAACGTTGTAATTTTAGTCCTTATTTTGGGAGTCTTTGAAGGTAGGAAGAAATTATGTAGGAATGTTCTAGTCACTTCTTCCTATGTCCTTAAATAATTTGGCTCTGCCTTCTTAAGACATACACTATCTTTGCCGGTCATAGTGAACATAAATAGACTCAGTCTGATGTAATCTTGATTCACACCATTTTCCTTGATTGTATCTTATGAACTACTTAAGATGGGCATGAGGTGACTCATATTTTTATCCTCCAAAAGGATGGCTCTCCACCAAAGTGATTAGTGTTGGCTTCAACTCAAAGTTGTTTACTTCTATAATGGGTTGTACTATTCCACTCTAGACTTGCTAAGCTCTAGGAGCCCCCTACTGCCTTAGGGGTCTGTGTGTACCATCAGCCATAGTGAATAAAGGATTAGAGTGAGTGGAAAATAAATCCTATCTAGATGAATCTAAATCAACTTCTTAGCCCTCTATTTGAAGTGAGCTACTTCCTGCTCTTAACCCTCTTCTTATAGCTCTAGTTTTATGCTCGATTTTACAATTAAACTAAGCTAATGATTATGCTCTACTACTCCTGCTTAATGGCATACAAAATCAAAGCTAAGCAGAAGGTTAGCACTAATAATCACAATGAAAAAATTAATAAAAATAAGAAAGAAAAAGAAAAAATTAAAGTAAAATGAACTAGACTCGTAAAAACTACTAAAAATTCGATGCTAAACGCCAGTCCCCAGCAACGGAGTCATTTTATTGGGTAAGATATTGGTCGTCACAACACCTACTATCAAAAAATTCTCAACTTCACCTATTACAAGTAATGGGCAAGTAAGGGTCGAATCCACAGGGAATGACTTCTAATAGGTACCGAACTTTAGCAGTTCAACTACAAGCTAGCTCAAACTAAACCAAAGATTAAGGCTAAATCTAACCAAAATCTATTGCAAGGTTCTAGAGGACTTATTCTATGAAGGTAAAAGAACTAAGAGTTTCGGATTCAACACTGATTTCTAACACGAATGAGCTAAAATTGGGAATTGGTCTCAAAGTTAGATAATGTGAGGCAAAATTAACTAACTATCAACCTATTAATTGAACCTAAACATACTACAAGGAACAATTTCAACTAGGAACTAACCTCTCATTAATCTTCAAGGAAGGGGATTACAATTGGTATTTATCGCCTAATCGTATTCTAAAGCATCCAAGTAGCATAATAGACTCTAATAAAAAATCAATAGCTTGCAAGTCAATGAAATTTAATATCGGAATACTAACTAAATCTGCATTTCTAAATGTCTTTGACCTAAAAACATATATGGATGATATCTATATGGCAATCTAGACTCTAACCAAAACCTGACATCAAATTACACATAAATCATTAAGAAACCAACTTTATATTTTAAACATCACCCATGCTTGGGATCAAGTTTTCACCCTATCCTCTAACTAGGATAACTACTCATGACTAATACTAGAAAACATCACAACATGAATAAAGATGAACATACTACTAAATAACAAACAAATATTAACAAAACTATGAGAAAAACTAAAAATAATCAAAGATAAATTAACAGAAGCAGAAAATAAACTAGAACTATGAAATATAAAGCAAGAGAAAGTGAAAGAAATGTTGATACATTGATTGGGAATTGATGTCTGAAAATTGATGAAAGTACTGAATACTGATGATAAATCTACTAATAATCTAAAGTTTTATGAAAAAACAATGAAGAAACCCTAAGCTATCTCTCTAGGTCTAATCAAGACTCATACTGCTAATGAATGAATAATCCTCTCCTATCTTTTGTTGAACCTCTTAATCCCGTAGAAGAGTTTGAGTTAAGCACCAAATTGCTAAAAGAGAGTAGAGTGGCCTGCTCTTAAGCCTAAAAATTCCAAAATCAGATGAACTAAGTGGCCGCTCAGAATAACCATGAGTGGCAGCTTAGGCCAATAACCGCCCTCTTGAAACCCGCTCAGCATCCACTCGTAACTCTCTGCCTGTCCACTTCCATTGACTTGAGCGGCCGCTTATGACCAAGAAAGTGCATGCTCAGGCCTTTTTCTCATGAGAGGCCTCTTTGTTTAAATTTTGAGCGCCCTCTTGGCTTCTTCTCTCGGCTTTTCTACTATGCATCACCATTCTTTGGTTCTCATGCTTAAGTACATTAAATACATGTATCAAGCCATGAAAACACACATAAAAGTATAAAAGATAACGGGAAATCAAGGAAAATAGGATAAAAACACAAAAATGCTCCTAAGCCTAGACTATGCACAAAGTGATGAAAACTAAGATAAAAATAGGATGAACTCAGGCCAAAAAGAGTAAGAAACTCTTTAGGAATATATAAATGATGTCACTCATCATTAACATAGAATCATGCTAATTTGGTTTACTTTCATTGGTAGGGAGCAGGTAACTTGATGTCGGTCAATATGCATTTGTGATAAGAAAAGCGTGAAGCACTTTTATTTATACTATTTGTGCTCATAGAAAGGGAAAGGTTAAATCTTTTCTTTTTCTATATGTGAATAATGGTTGAGCAATCTACATTTTCTACTATTCATTATTTTTTTATAGAGGATGTATAGAATTTCCTTTAATGAACACATCAAACATATTCTACCAAATTTAATGAACACATCAAACATATTCTACTAATTTCCTTTAATGAACACATCAAACATATTCTACTAATTTCCTTTAATGAACACATCAAACATATTCTACTAATTTCCTTTAATGAACACATCAAACATATTCTACTAATTTCCTTTAATGAACACATCAAACATATTCTACTAATTTCCTTTAATGAACACATCAAACATATTCTACTAATTTTAAGGAAGTCAGCATATTGACTTTCTAGGAGTTGAATTGACCTAGTGTAAAACTGCTATAAGTGACAGCGGTTTTATGTTTACTATGGAATTCACTATATGTGGAATTTGGGAATGTGCTAGGCAATAGTAAAACTACTACCAAAGATAGTGATTTTAAGCTATATAGAAACCACTATCCTTGGCAGCAATTTTATTATTACCCAGCACATTCCATAATTCAACATAGTTGACTTAAAACCACTGTTAATGACAATGACTTTTACCTAAACATGACATGGAGGTCATATTTCAAAATAATTTTGGACGAGGGTTAGTTTTTGAGTTATTTTTTCAAAACAAAGGTAAATTTGTTTTCCATATATTCATGTGTTGTTAGCCCTCTTTTAGAACACATTACTATAAAATTTAGAAAAATTCTAAATATACTTCTCTATATTCCTAAATCTAGACTGTAGTTGATGTATATCTACTGACTAACTAACAAACTGACAAACAACTGCATCATTTCCTTGTGGTCATCACTACACTTAATCTAGCTACTGCCAACACATTATGACTACATTTCCAAACATTAGCAGGGACTAATAGACACTTATGCATGGACTATAGATGTCATGGAGAAACCACATATTCCCAAACAAAAGCTATAAACAATATCTATTAACATCATCCTCTTTTAGCCTAAGATATTTCTTAATTTAGAAATTGAATTCTAAAAACCAATGGCTCTAAGTTTGACCTTTAGGAAATCAATACAATGCAAAACATGAACTCACATAAAACTTAATAGCAGCAAGTAATTCGAGTAACTTAGATTTTTGCTGAAGTTTTTACCTCTATTATAAAGCTTGCAGCTAAAAAACTACTTTTGATTTACCACCAATCAGGCTATCACCCATGCATGTCCTAAATCCAAAAAACCACACAAATTACTCACATAACTCGCAATAAGTTGGGGTTAGCTGTAGAGGCTTTTTGTAAGTTTTAAACATCGAGAACACAACTAGGTTTTGGGTGGATGATTCAATGACTGAATCAACACTAAAGAGCCCAATTTTTTACAACTCAACTTTCCTTTTTTGGTGAATAAAATAGGAAGGAATTCTCCCTCAGTAGTGCCCTACTATATTTACGCATCAATAAAGAACGGCTATGAGACTTATAGACATATAAAAGGGTCAAGGAGTCGCCACCAACATTTTTGGGCCATTTGGTCACCCTTAGGTTGGAATCCCAAATTTAAATCATGTAAGTTGTCTTTGAACCATGATAAGGTCCGAGAATGAGCAACTTATTTCAATTTCAAATTGTGTACAAGCAATTTGCATTGAGATAGAGAATAAATCAGGCATAGTCCAAAGCAAACATGTAAAACAAAGGCAATGAACACTCTAGATTTAGTTGGTTTAGCAAGTTAAAAATTATGCACATAAATCTAGATTAGACGATCACTTTATTAATTTTCCGCAAGATTAAGGGTCCCTATGGCTGGTTATCCAAGTTTATCTTATTAGGCGTGAATGCATTTCAATAGGTCTTGATTAATTCATAAGATAAAAGAGATCATGAAATCTCAAAACAAAGTAAGAAATATGTATAAAATTACATCAACCAAAACAACTAATAAGAGGTAAGAGTTAAGAGTCAATAGGTTAGAGTTAGCTAAAATGTAATGTAAGTATCATATATGATGATGATGAGTTAAAAATTTAATAATCAAAAGAAGATTGAGGCCTAAAGAGACATTTCTATATGATATGCTCCAAATTAAATAAAATGGGTCTAGTTTATGAAGACATATGTGTTTTAGTCTTAGAACATCATTTACTTAAAGAGGTAAAATCGATGAAGATCAAAATATGCTTTATGTTTCCTAAATAAGAAATGAGCCTTAAGGATAACTCCTATATGTACATTCAAGTATGATGTACACCTAGGGTTTGCTCACAAAAATAGGTCAAGAAAAAGTTCTAGTAAGATTAGAGATATCCATATCTTTACATCATAGACTAACGAAGGATAAATTTACATAATCTAAATGGATTACAACAAATAAAATGCAAGGAAAATGGGTCATTTAAGAGATTAAGTGAAGGCCAATCTATAAAGATGGTTCTTTGAATGATAATGCTCAAAGTTAGGATTTTGATACTTAACCTAGTGAAGTATGAATTACTCCTAGCTCTTCACATAATAGGCAAAAGAGACATTGAAATAATAGTTATAGAGTTGATCATAAGAGAGCATCAAAGGTGATGTCTCTTTGGTTGATTAAGGCTTACCAAAGATTGCATAAAACTTCAAATAGATGTTCAAGTGGAAAGGAGATCGCACCTCATACAATCATCACTAAAAAAGGGATAAATAAAAACCCTAGAGGGATGTAAAACCACTAAGGCCAAGTAATAGCTAGTGAATAGAGTAGAAGTAGGCAAAGCAAATAAAAAGATTTGTATAAGAGAGGGTCCTTGGTGTTTACCATTAAGGAGAGTCCTTTTTCTTGAGTCATTACTTGAGTATGTATTTAAAAGGTAAGATTTCCATGTTTTATTGAGGATAAATGTGCTTTGTATAATCCTTGGTAAGTATGAAGGATATTTGAGATTATTTGGGAGTGTATTTTGATTAAGTGACGACCCTTTTGAATGTGAGAAGAACTGACCCTTTGCTCATCAAATGAGGGCTTATTTATAGACAAAAAAGAGTTGGTTTCCTGATCGTTGGATACAAGTAATTGCGTTTGACTCCAGCTAAATGCCTAGGTTGTGCATCAGACGGTCAAGAAAATACTCTTTTGCTTTGTCAAAAAGAGGTTTGAAACAAGACAAGAGCGCTTTTAGGTAGGGGTGTTCAAAATTACTTGACCCAGTTTGATTTCAAGGTGATTTTTGGTTTACATATACTCAATCTTGACCTAGCTAAGTAAGCTTTTCAAGGTTGCTATGTCATCGGACCGCTACATGTTGTATATGATTTTGTGCCTATAGAAGCCTCTACTCTACAATATCAAATATCTCTTCCAATGCAAGTACCTTCTAAACTAAAAAGGGTTCGTCCACAATAAAACCTATCCATTAGGCGATAGTGCGCCAATTCCATTACGATGGGAACTTGAGTCAATTGGCCTAAATGCATGAGGTTGAAGTCTCAAGATGCTTCACTAGGGATGACTCAGGAAGGAGGTAGATCTAAGACTTAATAGGATATCAAACCTCCCTTCTTATAATGGTTCCTATAAAATAAATAAGGGTTAGTCTGCTGTACCTGCCCGTCGCATGCCACTAGGTTTGTTCTATTAAGGATAGGAACTTGTGTAAGTTGACCTTAATTCATGAGGTCAGAGTCTCAAGATGCTACGCTAGAGAGGTTGGTGTTGAATAGGAGTTGCTATGAGGATGGAATGACTCTTAGATTAGATTAATATGCTAAGGGGAGTCGCTATCGGAGTGGTGCAGCATATGAATTGGCCTTATATGCTAACAAGGAAATCACTATCAATATAGCATGACTAAGAGACATAGCCCGATGTGCCAAAGGGAACCGCTATTACTGTAGCAAGACTTAGAGACATGGCCTACTATGCTAATGGGGAGCCACTATTAGGGTGGCATAGTTGAGAGATATGGCCTAGTGCACCAATGGGTAGCCGCTATCAAGGTGGTGCGGCTTAGAGACTTGGCATGATGTTCTAATGGGGAGGCATTATCAAGATGGTGCGGCATAAAGACATAGCCTGCTGAACCAATGGAAAGCCGCTATTAGGGTGGCGCGGCTTAGAGAAATAGTGTGTTATACCTACGAGAGCTGCTATAAGAGTGGCATGGATAAAATACATGGCTTGCTGTGCTAAATGGGCATTGTTTTAGCGGCATAAAATTAAGGATGGAATGAGTTTATTGCTCCATACGCCCATGCAATTTACTAGGGAGGCTTCAGTGCTTTCAAAGAGTGCTACCCTTCTCCACTAGAGAGGTTGCATAATATTAAACCCAAAACTCATGCTAATTCATAGCTTTAGATTATTTAGCTTAGTTTTTAGTTGATTTGGCAGTTAATATCATCAATTTTGAGGGGTTTACTGCCTTTGTCCTTGCTAGGGGTAAATAAACTCCATTGGGGAATTTTTTTAGTTTGTGTTTCCACTGAGGTCCTACTTGAGGCTTTTGAGTAATTTTAAAGGGTATGATTCCCATTTCATCCTTTCTAAGGATGATTATCCACTAGGGATATTAATATGCTTGGATTTTCATCCACTAGGGAAGAATTTTGCTTGCGGGGTAACTCTATGGGGAGAAGGACTTTAGTTAGTTCTACTAGGGATTGATCCATAGGGGATTTTTAGTTAGGCCAATGGTTTCCAAGACTTACTTAATGTATTGTGGGGATGCCTCTTAAGCCTTTATCCAATTTGCATATTTTAGGGGACGCCTCCTAAGCCATTGAGACAGAGTCATTGTGTTATGAAAGTGCTTAGGAGTTATGTGAGGTCAACTCAACCTTTTAATCGACATCATGAATATCGCTTTTGTATGTTTAGGGGAAAAATGGTCTTTTTCCTATTAATTTGGAAGAGGACAGATATGAGTGGTGAGACCCTAGTTTTGATGTGTTTACGGACTAGGTTTGAGTGGTAAGCCCCTGATTTTGTATTTATTTGGGTA
This sequence comes from Dysphania ambrosioides, assembly GCA_026401315.1. Lineage (NCBI taxonomy): Eukaryota > Viridiplantae > Streptophyta > Magnoliopsida > Caryophyllales > Amaranthaceae > Dysphania > Dysphania ambrosioides. The sequence continues at coordinate 24,784,689 of CM048661.1, read as the reverse complement.
GGTCAAAAAGATTGCCTTTTTTTGCTATTTTTGTAATCAAGTTATTCTAAGGGTACATTATGGTAGATTTGTTGCTATTTAGTTGTGAAGTTTTTAGGTTTTGCATTTGCGTTTGTCTATGTTAGAGGAAATAATGGTTTTGAAAACTTATAGCTTTCTTTTTTCTATTTTCTCGATGAGTACCGTGAGCTTCATCGCATGGATTTGTAGCTCTACTATGATAAGTCATCAAGAAGAAGTGAGGGGACCTGAAGAAAAGGCCATAGAGGCCTTTAAAGGGGAGATCTCAGCCCCTATTATTATGCTTGCTTGTGTTCTCCATTAATTATTAAGATTAGGGGTGGTAATGGGTCCGATTAGGTTGTGTCGGGTTTAACCCATTTAAGGCTGGGTCGAAATATGTCAACTAAAATCCAACCTATTTATTAAATGGGTTGAAATTCAAACCAACCCAACCCGTTATGGGTTCGGGTTGACCTAACCCAACTTGTTTAATAAGTTAAAATAATTTGAGTTTTTAATTTTCTAAGTTCTAAGCAATGCAAAACAATAATCTCAAATCTTAACATAGTCTTAGTACAACCAAATTGAATAGTTTTAAAATATGTTAAGAAGAGGTAGAGAGCATTTAGAAGTAAAGAAGAACGCACGAAGAGATAAAAAAAAATAAAAATTGAAGACTAAGAATGAAAAGACAGTGTGGTAGAATGCAAATAGAAAGTAGAAACTAGGGTTGGCTAGTGGTAATTATGACTTGAGTTTATGACCCTGATTAATTAAACTTGACCCATATATAAAAATCAAACCCAATAATAAACAGGTTTGGTCGGGTTAAAATCAGGTTGGCAATATCAACCCGACCCAACCTGTTTATTAATTAGGTTGGGTTGGGTTGAGCCATTTAATTAATTGATTTGAAAATTTCAACCCAACCCTTTATAAATGGATTAGGTTCTAGTCAGGTTGTCAAGTTGGGTCAGTTTTTGCCACCCTTAATAAGATAATGGCTTGATTGCTGATAAATGCTTGATGAATTATTAATGTGTAAGGTTAGGATTCTAGCTTTGCAGTTGATTTAAGATTGTGGTGTATTTGTTTGTAGTTCAAATTTCTATAGCTTTGAAAACTTAGGTGACTTAGCTTAATATGATTGAGACAGGGTTTAACTTATGATGGATGAGTCAATTGCAAACAAGGTTTAGCATAACTTAAAGTACATATGTTTAATGCAAAAATAACTTACCATAACTCATGATGCACGTATGAGGTTGCATGGACATGGACACGAGTGTAGTACTGAGTCTCTCCCTACAAGAAGGAAAGGATGAATAGTTAAGGGGAGGCTTTTAGGGAAATTTTGTAAGGAGGCTTTAGCAAAGTTTTTTGTGGCTGAGAGGAGTCAAGAGTTATCAGGGCATGACTATGTTGATGCGCGAGAGCCATTATATTTATGGCTATTTAACTGTGAAGTTTTTAGGTTTTGCATTTGCGTTTGTTAGGGATAAAGGAAAGAATGGTTTTGAAAACTTATAGCTTTCTCTTTGCTATGTGCTCCAAGAGGGCCTTGAGCTTCGTTACATGGATTTCTAGCACTGCTATGATAACTCTTTAGGAAGAAGTGAGGGGACCTAAAGAAAAGGCTCTAGAAGCCTTTAAAGGGGAGATCTTAGCCCCTATTGTAATTCTTGCTTGTGTTCTTCTTTTTTCTAGTTTTTAAGATCATGGTTTGATTGCTGATCAATGCTTGATGAATTATTAACCTGCAAGGTTAGGATTCTAGCTTTGCATAGGATTGGGGATTGAGGTGTATTTGATTGTAGCTCAAATTTCTATAGCTTTGGAAACTTAGGTGACTTTGCTTAATGTGGCTGTGATAAGGTTTAACTTATGATGGATGATTCTAATGCAAATAAGGTTCAACATAACTTAAAATACATACGTCAAAAATAACTTAGCATAACTCATGATGCAAGTATGAGTTTGCATGGGCATGGACACGAGCACGGTATCAAGAGTCTCTCTATAAGATGGAAAGGAGGGGGGAGGCTTTTAGGGAAATTTTTCAAGGATGCTTTGGCAAATTTTTTTGTAGCTGAGAGGAGTAAGGAGTGATCAATGCATAACTAGGTTGATACGCGAGAGTGCAAGAGGCATTAGGATATTGCACGGGTTAGAGGTATCGTTTTATTAGAATTTTACACATAAGAGGTGCCTTGATTTGTTGTTTAAGAAAGTTGAATGATTATTAGATTTCATCTTTATATGAATCAGACCGAGTCCAAACGATTAGAACCTAGGAGGTGTACGTTGTGTCATAGATGGAGAGGTTTGTGAAGACGGTGAACCTAGTCATAAAAAGGCTCACCAAAGGCAAGAAAAATGGCTAATCAATTTGAGTTTAGGTTGGGATCTAAAATGGATAAATGAAAGACAAAGGGCTTTTGATTAAGTCTAAAACCACTTTCTTTATCTCCTCTAATTTAGACTTCTCATTCTTTCAGCTTTGAAATTAAGTGTTTTGAATTATGAGGTGCCCAAGTAATCGTGGAAGAACAAGTTGTAACTTAGCACAAAGTTATGGAATATCATGCGATTGAAGAAATTAGAGAATTTGACACATGAGCTATTTTATATAGGCACTAAAGATGATCCCCTTAAAACAAAGATTAATTATTGATGTGATCGGGCCTTATAGGAGGTTGCCTACATATCCTTTTAAAGGAATCAGGTAAAAATGTATCTACTATTTTCAGAAGCCTTGCATAGTACTTTGAAACTCATTTTAGCATGCTTCATAGGTTTCTGTTCAAATTCAAAAACCTATGACTATGGTGAGACTGGATATATTTTCTTTTAAAAAGTTCCTTTCAAACTTAAAACTTAAGACAGTGCATTTCAGAGGTTTCCTTATAGATTTAGAAACACATAGAGCATTGTACCTCAAAGGTTTCTTTTTAAATTCAGAAACACATGATTATGGGCGAGCCTCTTGTAACGTTGCCTACGTATCCATTTTAGGAATCAGGCCAGAATGTAGCTCTATAGGTAGGGAGACTGAGTTAGTGGTAATTTAGAAACTTTATTCAGATTTTGAAACTCAAGTTGGGTTGTACTTCATATGTTTCTTCTAAGATTTGATTTTGACCGGGCCACTAGTAAGGTTTCCTACGTATCCACTGCGAGAACAGGCCTAAACGTAGCTCTACATGGACAAATTATGCTAAGAATATCTTTGACTAATTGAGGTTTTTGAGCGTACAAATTTCGTTACCGTCCATGTCTATAAGCTGCATTATTCCTTTGAAAAGGATTTTCTTAATGATAAAGAGTACAGCCTATTTTTGATTTGAATTTTCCCGATGGGTCCATGCTAGTTTTTAAAGTGGTTATTTGCTGACATAGTAGATTGCATTTTCTTTTCTCCATACCCCGTAAGTTAGGAAAGCCTTGACTAGTGAGTTGGTGACCGAGAGATATAGGCAAAGATTTATTCCCGACAATGCTGGAGAAAGCATGGGAAAATATAGCTTATTATCAGATTCAAATATTTGTAGCAATCATCGATGTACCCTTCTAAGTTTTCAAAACATCTACTTGTATACAGATGTATTGAAAAAGACTTAAGAAGATTCAAATTTCTTCAGTGTATAAAGGGGTATCAGAGTGAAGATAGCCTTGGTATTATTAGGATTAAACCCAAAGCGTCGAGAGTTGAGGAAAACTTGCAGCATGTTTCTGAGGGCTAAGTCTCATATTGATGTTCAAAGAGTTTTTAGAGAGTGATGAAGTGCCCTAGACAATCTCTAGATTGTACGATCGTGTCAACTATAGATGGCACTTACATTCATGATGTAGAATATATGACACAATCCTCTTTTCTTTTATATGGCTATAGTTGGCATTCAGGTCAATGAACAAGTGAAAGGTTTGTTTGTTTTGTCCATCAAAGTGCCAATGTGGGGTTGCGAAAACTCGTCTTTTGGACTAGCCATATTCAAATCTTCATAATCCAAATGAATTTGTTCTCTGTTGTCCTTCTCTTGAAAAGTTACAATGCTTATAACTTAATTAGAGTAGTTTGTAATTTTGATAAACCTGGCTTCTAACTGTATCTCTATTTATCATTGGCACATCTAGGTAGGACCAAGCAAAGACATTGATGAGCGACTGGTATGCTCTGCGCGTTCTTTAGGGGGGTAACGCTAGCCTACTTGCATATGCTTTTGCTCTTGTTTGCCACCTATTAATTTTTTAAATTTCTTTGATTTCAAGTTCTTCCATTGCTTTAATAAATTCAAAGTCAAGTTCATTAGAGACAAAGTAATTGGTAGGGATTGGGTGGAACAAAAAGATTAAGAAAGAAAAAGGAATGTTTATTTATTAATTTCAGAGGTTGTTACATTAAGGGAGGATTTCTATGTTTCTTACCACTCAACTCATTCAGCATTGGGTCTTCTCTAGTGGTAATCTTCAGCTTCTTACCACTAAGAGTTTTGACCTTCGGTGTTTTCTTCATTTGTGTGCCATGTTAGGAAATGTCACTATTAGTTTTGATGGATTAATTTCATGACTTAGGAGTGACATTTGGACTTATTTTTATTTTTCAAGCCCAAAGAGTTAACAAAAAGCCTTAAGGTTGACGCATTTAGGTGGCTTTGATGATTCTTCATATTTATCATTGCCTTCGCATATGCCATACTTTGAGTTTTGTGATAAGATGATTTTCCCGTTTAGTGATGGGATTACCCTAGAGGTAATTAAGGAAAAGGGTTATTCGTATAGCCATTGTCCTATATAAGTAAAATTAGCAGATGGGGCATTGATAGAGTCATTGATGTTGTTGTTGTAGGTATCAATTAAGATTCTTGAGCCTCTAGAACATTGATTTCATCAGATTTAGAGAGGGAGTCAGTTTTAGTTTCGTTCCCCATTCTTTGCACATTGTTTAGAGTGGTATGATTCTATGCCAAAACATCTTCAATGTCAGTGCCTATACGATAGACACACTCAAAAGATTTGAGACATAAGTTCTTCACGTGGTTCATGTACTCAGGTAGAAGACTTGAGATAAAGGTTCTCACAAGTTCTCTTTCTAGTGGCCTTGAGACCATTTGAAAGGCTAGTTCCCTCCAAAGATTCAAGTAGGTCGTGAAACCTTCTTTTGTGTTTTGTCAAAGAACCTCTTACTCTCTAAGAGTTTTCTGAAATTGTACATTAGGTCTGTACTAGTTCATGAAGGCATTGGTGATGTCGTCCTGTGTCCCTGTTTCTTTGTCCTTTAGGGCATATAACCACTTTTGGTAGATTGGCTCTAGGGACATAGCTAAAATTTCTAGGAATAATTTAGGATCTATCTCTTTGATGGCCATGGTGGCTCTAAAGTTGCAAAGATGATATCTTAGATCATCTGTTGACTTGAACTTGAGGATGTCATCAGTGGAGAAATTCTTTGAGAAGTTGATTTTCCCTTTCAGTTTATCAAGGGTTGTGTCAAATTATTATCTAATGTTGGTGAACAAACGGACCATACTTTCAATTGTTTGTGCCAGATATTTTAGGGAGTGGCCACTCTCGATTTGCTCTAGATGGGAATTCATGCCCTCTAGAGACTTAACTAAATCATTGACCTTAGCTAGGAGTTGGGCCATTTGTTATGTGGTTTTCATTAGTTGAAGGAGGAAGTGAAGGTGTTTTATTCAACTTTATACTTAGTTTTTGTACCCAAGTTGACAAACTATTGAAAATGGATATGGGAAAATGACTTGATTCGGTTAGGGTTGAATGTTTTTGGGTCAGCGTTAGGAGAAATGATACCTATGCATAATGTCATTCCAAGTATGATGTAAGTACACGGTCACCTCTAATGCATATGAAAGCATGGCCCAATTTACAGAGTCGGCCTTAGTTACATAATGATCCTAAGTGCATGAGACTGGCCCATTATGCATGGACTCAATACTAAATGCCAATGTCAGGGTTAAGACTTTTTGTGGTGCTCAAGGTAATTTCAAAATTTTATCGGGCAAGACAATTTTGGGTTGTTGCCTATGAGGGGCAGTTTTGGGATTCTATCCCATATAAGGTTTGGGTGGAAAGGTCAAATTTTTACTGGTTAAACAGGGGCTTTTCGAAATTTCACCCAATAGGATTTTAGTGGGAAAGTTGAGGCCTTACCGACTAAAGGGGTAATTTTGGGATATTACCCCCATAGGGTTTCAATGGGAAGCTCAGGGTCTTAATGGTTGATGGAGCAATTTCAGATTTTTATCCTAATAAGGTTTCGGTGGGAATTAGGGTCTTACTCATTAATGAGGCAGTTTTAGGTTTTTACCCAAATAGGGTTTCAATGAAAGATCATGGTCTTATCAGTTAAAGGGGAAATTTTAGTTTTTAACCCTAAAAGGGTTTCGGTGGGAAGATCAAGGTCTTACTAATGTGGCGATTAAGAGGTAAATTCAGGTTTTTACTGAGGTCATGGGACATTTTAGAAGTAAGTTTGGGGTTTTTCTGGGGACATGTAACATTTAAGAGGTAAACTCAGGATTTTACTGGGGGCATGGTTCATTTCTGAGGTAAGGTAGGCTTTTTACCGTTGCTAGGGATTTTATAGAATTAAGGTAAGATTTTTATCAAAGGTATGAGACATTAAAGGGGTAAGGTAGGCTTGTTACTGTTGCTAGGAATATTTCGGAGTAGATGTATGATTCTATTTGTTATTTGATTAGTTAGAGACATTTGAGAGATGACGCGGGAATAATGAGAATTTGGTCTGACATGACGCAATTTTTATGATCCTAATTGAAGATTGTGAGCAAGGATGCATGTAATTCACATTTTAGGGGTTTAGGTTTCCCTAGGGTTTTGCAAAGCAAGATCCAATGTTAGTGCAAAAAATGTGGCAATAACACGCAAGTTCACATAGTTAGGCTACATGCATGGATGAATATGACAAATTGATGAGTGGCATTTATGTCACTCATCTATATCATCATAGAAAAGTCTCGTCTTATTTTTTGGCCAAAATTCGTCCTATTTTGTGCCATTTGGCATCACAGTACACATGGTCTAGACTTAGGAGTGTTCTTCATGTTTTGGGTCTTGTTTCCTTTATTTCTAATATCTTTTCTACTTCTATGTGTATTTTCATGGCTTGATTGAGGTATCTAGTTAGCATGATCATGAAAATCAAGGAGTAGAGATTCATAGTAGAAAAGACGAGAAGAGAAGCCAAGAGATCGCTTGAGAATTAAACCAAGAGGCCTCTTCGGAGGAAAAGACTAGAGCGGCCTCTCAGAAGAACCTTAAGCGACCGCTAAGTTCAATGTGAGTTTGCAGAAATAACTTAACAAGCGATTAGCACACAACCATCAAGCAAGAGCTCAGAAGACTAAATTCCCTTCTAAGCGGGCACTCATGGTTGAACTAAGCGGCCACTCAATTCACTTAAAACCCGGAATTTCTCTTATAAGCATGCACTTATCAATTGACTTGAGTGCCCACTCAGGTATATTTTGGAAATTCCGTCTTATTTTCAAACTCTTCTACAAGGCATAGGAAGAGGAAGCAAAAGCGTACGCACAAAGGGGGATTGGAGAGCATTCATTCAGCAATATTTTTTGCCTAGTCTAGAGTAGAGAAGATAGCATTAGAGTTTATATTTTCTCCATAAAAAAAGTCTTAGATTTAGCTTGGCTATTTGATCTCTTTATTGGATGTAATCAATGAATATGCTGCATACTAGTTAGACATCAATTTAACATCTATATATATCAATATCTCTATCACTTTCTCTCGCTTTATATTTTGTAGTTTTCCTATATTTTATGTTTTGTTGCTTTTGTGCTTGTTGATTTTAGGTTTCTCGCATAGAATATCTAATCTTTGTTTGTGAATTGGTAGTATGTCCATCTCTATTTCTACTACGATGTTTGCAAGTATTTGATACGAGTAGTTATATTAGTTTAGGGATAGGGTGAAAACCCGATACCAAGCATGGATTATGTTTAAAGTTCATATTTCGTTTCTTGATGAATAATATGAATTTTGATGTTGGGTTTTGGTTCACTAGTAAAATAATATTCAATTGCAGCTAAAGAGTTGCGGCGTAAAACCAAAAAAGCCATAATTTAATGTCTGATAATATTAGTATGCGGCGTCAGTTGTTAAGACCCGCATCAATTCAATTAATACGCGGCGTCAGTTAAGTATACCTGCCACAAATTAATTCTCTCCTCAATAATATGCGGCGTCACTTCCATAGGCCCGGTCGCTTAGTTCACTAAAAACCCAAAATTTCTCCTGTGAGCAAGTGCTTACAACTTGATCTAAGCCCTTGCTCAGGTCTATTCTGGCGATTTTGTTTTATTTTCAAACTCTTATACAGGGCATAGGACGAAGGGGGATTGGAGAGTTTCATTCTGCAATATTTTTAGCCTATTCTAGAATAGAGAACACATCATTAGGATTTATATTTTCTCCATAAAAATTTCTTAGATTTACCTAGGTGATTTAATCTCTTTATTTGATCTAATCAACGAATTCGCAGCACGCTTGTCAAACATCAATTCTACATCTATATATCAATATTTGTATCACTTTCTCTTGCTTTATATTTCATAGTTTTCATTTATTTTCTGTTTTTTTGGTTTTATGCTTGTTGATTTTAGGTTTCCCACATTGAAAAGCTAATCTTTGTTTGTGAATTGGTAGTATGTCCATCTTTACTTATATTATGATGTTTGCTAGTATTAGATATGAGTATTATTAGGGGATAGGGTGAAAACTCGATCCCAAGTATGGACGATTTTTAAAGTTTGTAATTGATTTCTTGATTAATAATATGTGATTTGATGTTGGGTTTTGGTTAGAGCCTAGATTGGCCGTATAGGTTTCTTCCATTTGTGTTCCTAGGTCGAAAACATTGAAAAATGTTGAATAAGGTAGTGACCCGATGTTAGGTATTGTTAACTTTTGAGCTATTGGGTCGTATAGGTTTCCTCGAGTCTATCCCATATGACTAGATTTAGGAATGGGTCTCAAACTATTGGACTCTCTACTTCTATAATAAGTCTTGTCATAGTTTGTCGTAACTGAGGGCTCTTGGAAAAAATGTGGGTGCTTTCTCTTCTTTGTGGTGGTGTCGTCCCATATGGATTTCTCCCATTCTGAGGCCAAACGCAATGTTTGGTGTCTGCTTTTAGACAACTTCTCACATTGTTTGGTGCCTTTGGTGCTCTTAATGACATGTAGCTCTAGCTTCCTGGGAACCTTTACGCTAGCAATGGTTTGAGGAGGGATTTTGTTTTATTGTTGACCGATCTCCATAGATCCTCTGCGGCTGGACTCTTGGGGGGCTCTTTGCTGCTGCAAGCTACTTCCTAGCTTGCTGCAATGCTGCTATAGTGACATATAGTTGCTCCGGGGTTAGCTCGGCTTCCCTAGGGCTGGGTGGGGGTAGATTTTCCATCCTCCTTGCGTGCGGTGGAACGATTTGGTGCCCCGTCCTCTTTTCTTGCCTGTGGGACTGGTCTCCCCTAGGGTGAGGTGTGGGGTTCATCACAAACAACATGCCCTTTGACGTGCCAACCCGGATTGGAGTGGCAAAGGTGCATTTGGGTGAACCTGTGAAGGACTCGGTGTTGGTCGTATGAATGATGTTAACCATGGTGAGATCTTTGACGCTTCTGAAAAATAGAGGCCCTTCTTCTCGCACTAAATTGTTTGTCCGATGGAGCAAAAACCTTAATTGGAGGTCAAGTAATGAATAGAGAGGAGATTGCTTGGGGTTCCCTTGTGCAGAAGTTCTGGATATCCCTTTAGCTAATAGCCTGCATAAAGAGAAGGGTTACTGGTATCGAGGATAGTGTTTCAAGAACACTCATTCCGATGCATAAGTCAATAGCTTGACTATGGATCTTAATAGAAAGTCTCTTGTGGTTAGAGTTATTAAGGGGGTTACAGAGAATATTCTTACTTGAAGGATGTTCTACTCTCGGAGTAAAATGTGTATAATCAATGTGTTTGATTTCTGCAAGAAGTTCAGCCCCTTGTCCCTTGTCCATAAATAGATATTTATGGAATTGGGATTGGTAAGGCCAATTCAAAAACTTTTGTTCGGAAGAATCATGGAGATGGATTCTAACCCATAAGTGAATGAGATTGAGGATGCCCTAAATTGAAATTTGATGTTGGGCTTTGCCTCATATGTCCAATAGGAATTTGGACCCATACATGTGGAACAATACTCTAAACTTTGCAAATGTTGCCTAATTATTACTTCAAACAACTATGGTTGTATGTTAGACTCATTCTTACAACAAAGGGAGGATGCTGATCACCCGTCCCCAGTATGACTTATATTACAACCAATATACAATTTACACTCACCAATGAATCTTTAGTTCCTCAAAACACAAATATCAACAATGAGTGCTGTCACATACAATATACACAATTGATCTCCAATAGACGAACGAATTCCTCAAACTGGTAATTCTTGCTTGTTTTCACACCGTCCCGAAGACACAGAGAAGTTAAAGCACTGCAAATTGGTAAAACCATCTTGTCCCTAAAGTGGAAGTTGCCATAAGAAAAAGGCCAAAGTAAAAGCTACTGCCCCGCCATCAATATATCTTCCTAAGGGCCCGTCTCCACAAACGGGCAAACCAAATATCCTCACTACACTTTGAGCCAGCAGCTATTTTTACATGATCATCCTTTGAAGCTTCAGTTGCGTCTGGAATTTTAAGTGGTTGAGGAACCGCTAATTCAGCAGATGCCCCTACTATATGATTCACCATCTCTAGGACATCACTCATTTTCGGACGTGATTTTGGTTGTCGAACTAGGCATCGATTTGCAACTAGAGAAAGTTTATGTACGGATTTGAGAGGATAATTTCTACCAAGCCTAGGGTCAACAATCAGCTCAAACTTTTTTGAGTCCGAAAGGTATGGTCTCACCCAATCTATAAGTCTCTGCTCACTCTTTGGTCGGTTTTTGTCTATTGGACGCCGCCCAGTGATGAGTTCATAAAGGAAAATCCCATAACTCCATACATCATTCTTGGATGTTAGTCGCCCTGTTCTGATGTACTCAGGAGCAGCATACCCCAGTGTTCCAACAATCTGATTAGAATCATAAAAAAGAAAAAGATTGTCAGAAACCGATCATTACAAAAAGAGTGACATAATAGCTGAAATGACACTATACAATAATCGAACTTTCCATATGGCTTTAGTATTTGAAATGGTCTGGAATTGGATAGTTCAATATGGTATATCACTACATTTCACCTTTTACTAACTGAAAAATCATCCTTTACAGTCAGCGTACAACAGAATAATGATCTGAAATTCTCATACCAAACAACCAGCCCCGCTAGTCCATAAATACAGTAAAGGGGTTTAATACGAGAATTAAGAAATACAAGCTTGCTATCCATTTTCAAAGATACTTGGATGGATTCAGTATGGTGATTTTGTCCTAAAAAAGGCATGGACACAATATAATCTTCATGAGTCCCCTTATTCCGTAAATCAATACAATAGAGTCCTAATTCATCACAACCATTGGTTTCCTTAGTGTTGTAGACTTGAAGGTTGATAAATTAAAAATAAACTCCAAAACTAGGGTTCAGAATTTCATATGAATCATATGTGAAGGGAGATAAAACATAGAGATAAAACAAATAATTTTCTTTAGCATTTTCTTCAAGGGAGGAGAGAAATCTATATAAAAAAAACAAAACCAATATAAAATAGCCCTGGAATATCCAGATATTTTGGATACTCAGCAATAATAGTTATATGATTAATAAAGAGCAAATATTGGAACACAATCATATTAGAGGGAAAATCTGAGCCTCAACCCAACATGAATTGCCATAACGTGTGAAACCTCATAAATTTAGCTGCCCATTTGCCAGATTGTAATAAATTGAAGAAATGGTAGTTTGTTCATATGTAATATGCAAGGAAAATTTCGTCACAATGTCAATGATAAGGCTCTATTTGCAGCCAAATATATGTTTTTCTTCAAAAATATCCATTACCACTCAAGCTACCTCTACAATGTTGTAATAAGTGGAAATATAATTAATAGTGAAAAACAAATAGAAGGGAATAGAGTTGTATTACCATGGACAACTACATGTGATATTACTTGAAAATATACATACAAGATCATCAGATTTATCACCATTACCGCTAACATAAAGGATCGTACTGACTATACCAAACAAATACACATATGTTCACGTGTAATGGATGCATGTCCTAGGAATTACAATTTTATCAGATAATCTCAATATTACCTTCCCATAAAAAGTGTTGTTAGAAAAGTTGCCAGAATCAGTATTCCATTTTGATTCGATAAGATTGAGCTATAGTATAGTAGGATTCTACATGTTTCCTAAATTAAAGATTATACCATTGAAAATAGCTATTTATAATAATTGCAATTGAAGTATAGAGTACTAAAGGGTTATCATTAACTCTACATCAAGCTATTATACGTTTATAGTAAATTTATTTGGATTACAAAAATTCATAAGTTTTTATGATTGAACTTTTTAAGCAATTACACTTGTGAGTGAAACTATTCCATGAATAAAAATAATGATTTTACTATTGTAGAATCAAAATGTTTGTATAGTAGAATTGTGAATCATATTATGATTCTGACACTTAAAATGTTTCTCTTTGTTGAATTATAATATTCTACAATTTTTAGATTCTATTTGGAATTAAAGTTGATCAAGATTTGAATCACGATTTTAACAACCATGGTCATTAGTTAAATTCCTTAAAAATCCTTAGACCTTGGGTCAAAAGCTTCTAGTATCAGAAAAACTGAGTAAAATTATATTTCATAATGAACTAAATTTAACAAGTCTGCTAGCTTCACTGACATATAATAAGATAAGATGTAACCTTCAAAACCAGAAGGATGCAGAATGTGTCACATGGGGGAGTCACTTTAGAATCCAGTTACAGCCAACATTTTACTGAAATGTGCAATATCAACTATTGTTTAGAAGTTTCTTGAAGTTCTAGAATTAAGTAAAAACACACTGAAATATAACCAACATGGATAACTTACTGCAGTTGAAATATGGGTAAGTCCATCTGGAGGGCCCAACCTTGCAAGCCCGAAATCTGACAATTTCGCATTCCACTGTTCATCCAATAGAATATTCGAGGATTTGAAGTCTCTAAAAATAATCTGTTGGCAACAAATCAATTAGAGAAAAAGGAGATAGTAAAGGTTGATTTGAGCAAGTAAAGACATTATACATAGGGAAATGCTTTATTCAGCCTTAGATATATGATACACAACAATAATAAGAGTAGACAATGGAATATTTTTGTCATACACAAGACCTGCAAAAACAAATCCTAGATTTCATATCGATTGTTTTTAAGAATGTTAACTTAGAGGAAAGACACACTCCTTTGACTACTAAGAGTTAAGGTGATGGAATATACTGTCACCTGAAAATCCATCTCTTCATGAAGGTAAGTTAAACCACGAGCAGCATCCCTCGCTATTCTCAGTCTCATAGCCCATGGGAGCAGTGTCTGAGACCTATAAGATAAATGATCCTCCACACTTCCGTTGGGCATATATTCGTATATCAGAAGCCGTTGCATGCCTCTCTCGTCATCATCAGCACAATAACCCAATAACTTAACGAGGTTGGAATGCTCCACCACCCCTAGAACACTAACTTCTGTTACCCATTCTTTATGACCCTATAACATTAAACATTCAAGTAAATGAACAGCCTTTATACCTTAATAGAGCACGAAAATTAATATCATTAGAAACCAGCCTTATTCTTAGTCATATACATGTAAACCATTTATATGTCATATATTAGTTAGCATGAAGATAACATAAATGCAGATTCTAAGACAAAGGCAAGTTATGTACTGGGTACAAATCTATCCAGCAGGTTTCACAAACAAAACAGCATCTTCGACAAAGAAACAATTAATAAGATTTAGGGCACATTCCATCTAATATTTTTCTGGTTAGTCAGTAATTAGCCTATGTTTGCTGAAGTGAAGTGAGAACTAAAATGAATATTATTTGTGCAGGATAAACAAAATTATATTGTGCTGAACTGAGTTGAACTTAGTCAGTTGCAAACTTATATAAGTTAACTAAACTGAACAAATTTCTTGGTTTTATATTGAGCTGTGACTGATCGGTGATCAACGGAATCTGCAACCTATTTTTAAGGTGAAAAGAAACACACAATAACTTTAAAATTGCCATGTTCTAATTTGTCCAATTCACTTAATTTTGTACTATTGTGACTATAAGCTGTTGAGAACTTTCCAAGATGAAGTAACATTAGAATTCCCATATATGATTAGCAAACTCACAGTATGTCTAAATGAACTCATTGAGTACATTGAAAATCAGTTCAGTATGTTTGAACAAGTCACTCTGGCCCAAAACTACACAACCAGAACGCTCCTCTGTCTTCTCGAATATAGATAGGGTTTCTGCAATTTTCAGTGAAAGCTTCTGCTGCTCTCATTTATTCCAATATTCTTGTTAACAAACTGTTTTAGTTATTTGACCAATATCCCAATTACCTACAAAATTGATGTCTAAATAAAACATCCCAAACAAAATACTTTTTCTAAACAAGAGCAAACTTCAAGTTACCGGAAGGAAAATCCAAGAAAATTGTATTAAAATAATAGGCTTCTGATGGCCAAGGTTCAAACCTGTGGTATACTTGAGGGATTCAATAAAGAAGAAGAGAGAATAAAAAAAGAAAATTCAGACTGCTCATGACGTCCAAGATATCATGCCTGTGATACCACACTGCTCAAGGTAATTTAATCTCTCTTTTTAAACAACATTTAGGACATGCTTGGATAGAGGGAGATGGATTAAAGGGGTAATAAAAGCCAAATAATGAAAAATAAAGGTAAATTGAGGTGGTGATAAGGGAATGAAGTAGAAAAGAAGATATTTTAATGGTCATATGAGGATAAAGAATGAATTAGGAGATCAACTATTACCCTTATATATGGGTAATAGAAACCCTAAGGGGATGGAGAGTATCTATTACCACTCAAAATGAGGGTATTTGTTTCCCTCTCCCTCCACAATCATCACACCATCATTGCTAAATTCTCCTTATAAACCACTTTCACTGACCTTGTTTTCTTTAGTTTGACCTTTATTTCTTCCTAATGTATTATCCCCAATCCAAGCATTGCCCTAAAAATAGTCATATTATCACCTAGACACCAATGACCAACAACCAAAATTTAGTGCCAGGAAGACTTATACTCTTTACACAACATCAAATGTAGCAAGGGTCATAGGAGAGGGTAACTTTGTTTCTGTTGGGGTCGCTATTCCTATTGTGCAATGGCATCTTATAGCCTCTCTTCATCATTTAACATAATGTTCTCACCATTATTATCTCTAGGCCCATTCCTTGGCCAATGCAATTCATTCCCGTAGGTTCATCATGGTGACACAAAAAGGAAAATTGACGCTAACTCTTATATCAATTCCTTATTCAATTCTTCGATATTTGTTCCTAATTTCATATTTTTCCAATTCCATCAGATCGAATTCGTAAGTTCTTAATTTCTTCATCAAAATGTGTCGTTCTCTTTTAACTGAATCTAGAGCAAGGTTAAAATTCCTTGAGATCTTTCAGAGATGGAACTCTGCAACACAGATTCCATCTCCATTGGAGCTTCTGTTGGCTTTGCAAATACTTCAGGGCCTCGTGATCAGAGTGAAGGATAAACTCCTTTGGAACCAGATAGTGACACCAATGGTCAAGAGCACGTACTAGAGCATAGAACTCCTTTTCGTAGGTAAAATACTTGTGCTTGGCTTCATTGAGCTTTTCATTGAAATAGGCTAAGGGCCTTTCGTTTTGAGATAGTAATGCACCAATACCGACCCCATATGCATCACATTCCATTTCAAAGACATCTTCAAAGTTTGAAAGTGCTAGAATTGACGCCGAAGTCAACTGATCCTTCACTTCCTCAAACGCCTTCTGAGCTTAAGAATTCCACTCAAACGTTTTCAATTTTGTGATTTCTATGAGAGGAGCTATAATGGTACTGAAATCCTGAACAAATCTCCAGTAAATAGATGCAAGACCATAAAAGCTTCGAACTTGCTGAATACTTGTTGGAACAAGCTAACTTCGAATTGCTTCCACTTTTCTTTCATCCTTCCGCATACCTTGAGAAGAAATAATAAAGCCTAAAAACACAACTTGTGAAGTAAAGAAATCACATTTTTCCAAGTTGCCATAGAGTTTTTCACGAGCAAGCACTTCAAATACCCTGCGCAAATGCTCTTGATGTTCTTTAGATTTGCTATAGATTAGAATATCATCAAAGTAAACCACAACAAAGGCACAAGAAATGGCTTAAGACACGTGTTTATAAGCCTTATGAAAGTGCTAGGTGCGTTTGAAAGACCAAAGGGCATCACAAGTTACTCATACAACCCTTCTTTAGTCTTGAATGCGGTTTTACACTCATCTCATTCATGAATTCAAATCTGACCGTTCCTCAAATCCACCTTAACACCTTTGCTCCATAAAGATCACTCAATAGATCTTTTAACCTAGGGAAGGGAAAACAATACTTCATGGTGATCTTATTGATGGCTCTACTATCCACACACATGTGCCACTCTCCATTCTTCTTTGGTACCAATAAGGTTAGTTCAACGCATGGACTCAAAGACTCCCTTATCATTCCTTTCTCTAACAACCCCTCTACTTGCCTCTTTATCTCCTCAGCTTTTTTAGGGTTTGTTCTATAGGTAGGTTTGTTGGGTAAATAGATCCCGAGATAAGATCAATTTTATGTTGAATGTCACATTTAGGAGGGAGCCCGGGTGGGATCTCCTTTGGGAACACGTGATCATAGGTTTCGAGTAAGGGAATGAGTAAAAGGTGGTTGGGTTTTTCCTTGACTAAATCCTCCTCTTCCTCCAAACTCTCCAATATGAGGGGTTGAATAAGTTGATGTTTATGTAGTTCATCTTTTAGGATAGTGGTAAGGGTATGTATTTCAGTTTTGGGAAGGTTAGGGTTTGTTTTTGTGGTGTTAAGCTTATTTTGCATCATGGGGGTTAAGATGATGTCGTGGTTATTTTTTTGTTAAGGCAAAAGTATTTTGGTATCCATCATGTATCACCTTCCTGTCAAACAACCAAGGTCTTCCCAACAATACATGACACGCATCCATAAGTATAACATCACACCATAGTTCTTTCTTATATCTACCAATACTGAAATTGAGTAAAACACAAGAAACTTACTTGTATAACCTTACCATGATTGAGCCATTAAATCACTTAGGGATGTGGATGCGATGAAGTAGGTAAATTGAGCTTCTCTACTAATGTCTGAGATGCAACATTAGTACAACTTCTTCCATCAACAATCAAAGAGCAAACCTTCCTTTTTATGGTGCATTTCGTAAGAAAGATGGCTTCTCTCTACCGTTAATCTTCTATTTTTGGTACACTACTCAACACCCTTCTTACCACTAAACACTCTCCTTCATCTACCCAGCACACCCTGTTTCGTTTTCTTCATTCTCTCTTACAAACTCCCCTTCTTCAAATACATCTTCCTCCTCAAAAAAAGGATTGTTATGCATGGAGTACTCAGCTAGAGATACAATCTTCTTGTTAGAGCAATCAGATGCAATATACCTTAGGCCTTGACATCTAAAACAATGTTTGGAATTGCCTTGAGTTTGGGTAGGGTTGTTTTGTGGGCTAGAGTTTGTTTTTGGGGGATAGGGAAAATTTGAACGTGTTTGGGTAGGGTAGGCTCGTTGGTTTTTTGTTGGTTTAGAATAGGATCTTGTGTTTACATGTTTAGACTTGGTTTTCTGTTGGTTTTCCACCTTATGCGCCAAAAGGATTAATTCCTCTAGAGTTGAATATGGATGCAACTCCACCATCCTAGAAATTTGATCCTCCAAACCTCCCAGAAAACGCACCAACGTATGTGGCTCATCCTCATCAACACCACACTTTACTAAATACCCCTCAAACTCACGTGCATACTCCTCTACAGTTTTCCCACCTTGTTCAAGATGACGAAATCTCATGAAATTCTCATGAACATAATATGAAGGTAGAAACTTCTCTTTTAAGAGCTTTTTCATTTTCTCTCATGTTCTCACCTTTTCTTTCCCTATTCTCTCCCTCTTGTTACACAAATGGAGGCATATTTGCATAACTTCAAAGCTACCACCTTTACCTTCTTCTCATATGGTATTTGCTTATAATCAAAAACTCTCTCCACTACCCTCAACCATTTTACAAACTCATCAGCATCTAATCTTCCATCATACTCAGGTATATCAACTTTAATGTCAAAGAAAAATGAATTAGAGTTTGAATTATCAAATCGATTATACATCGGGGATGCCTCAATTACCTCCTCCGAATGGTGTGAAGTTGGACCATCTCTTCTTTGCCTAATGACCCTTACGGATAGGTCTTTAAGTTGCGCCCTCAACAACTCCACTTCACCTTCCAAACGCGCATTCCTTTAACCTAATGACATGTAATCATCGTTCTCACTTTGTTGATGATGACTAGTTGAAGATGCCATGATTTTGAGTGAATTTATAGCCCCAAAAACCTTCATTTAGCTATGATACCAAATGTTGTATTTTAAGATATGCAAATCGAAAAATACAAGCTCCAAGGTGTGAATCTTGCTCCAAAGATTAATTGCCAAATCTGAGAAAAACAAACGACTTGATTTGGATGTGTTTTCTTGGTTTTATGCGTGAAATTGAATGAATGAAATGGGATAATTGAGTTAGTTACCTTTTGGGATTGATTGGATACAGATACACCACAAATGAACCCGAAAAGTCTCCTTAGAACACAACCTAATTCACTAACAATAAACTAGGCAGCAAAGGACTGAATTAACTAAATTTAAATACAAAACTTAGAGAACTCAAGAACTCCAAAAGAGGACGTGTGTTTATGCTTCAAAAACTAATCCAATTCAATGTATTTCAGACTCCTTTATATAGTAGGAGCTCCCTAGGGTTTACAAGAAATTTAAACAATTGAAATACTAGTGGATAAAGCCAAATTCTTCAGCTAGAAATCCGAAACCCTAAGATAAGCTAAATCTGAAATTATAAGCTAAAACCTTAAGATAAGCTTAACTAATACTTGAAAACCAAAACTTCCTAAGCTAAATAAGTACAAAATCTGAAATCCCTATGATATACTAGTTATAGTTATATAACAATTGAAAAGACTCAAAAGATAAGACCAGCTACCAAGATAAAACCCTAATGGCTTTATCCTTAAAGAAGTTGAACCATTTTGCTATCTTTATCCTTGAAACTCATGCATATCTTTTGAAACTGGTGCATATCTTCATCCAACTCGTGCAAATCTTTAGTATTTAGATCCCACGAATCTCTTTGACTTGTAAGAACTTTGACCAACTCCCTTTGTCAAACCTTGACTCCTCAATTGACCAATCTTGACCAATTAGCAACTTTTCAGGAACAAGGTCAACACGTGTTCAACTCATCAAAATACCATACTAAGATAAGTATGCTTATCCTGATGACTCTCCACCATGTTTGCCACACATTCAGCCACATTCTTGATGGTCAAAGGATCTCTTGTGATCTTCAATTGCATAACTTCTTGATCCCCAACAATTTTCTTTCTTTTTCTTTTTTTTGGGAATTTGAATTCAACTACGTTCACTAAAATGTTAGGTCATGTACCGCATTGATACGATACAATAGATTCAAGGTTTAATATTATGTAATGGAAATTGCTGACATCAACAGTAAGATTTTTAATAATTTGGCATACAATTTTGGACACTCCATAAAACACAATTTTTTATAGCTCAATGTAAACAATGATAAATTTCCCAAGGAAACTTTTTCCTACTTTTTCTGATTATATTATGAAGTTTGGAATGGATGCGGGATAAGGACACTGCTCTTTTGTGAATTCCAGGTTGTTTATGTTGCTCAAAAGTGGCACCATAACCAAATCACTCCCGAGTCAATATCCTAGACAACCTCTTTCAAATTTGAAATCTTTGAGTGAGAAGTGTCTTATTGTGAGTACTCTAGTAAGGTTTATTGCTTGACAAGGAAGAAAAAAGATAAAAGGGAATAACATATAATTCTGAAATGCAATTGATCTTGACGCATGAAATGCAATTTGGCTGTCAATATTAATTGCAATTCTTTGTAAATCTTCACATAAATTTATGACTACCTAATTTGTTCTACATAAACATAATCCCAACTTAACAATACATAGAGATTTACTAACATTTTACCAAGGTAAGGCCTTGAAAACTCTCTATCAGTTGGATTACATTAGTGATATTTAACAAGAAGCCTTCATCTAAACATTTTAAGTTGGATTTTGTAGTGACATTTAACAAGAAGCTTTCATCCAAAGATTTAAAGTTGCTAATTTCCAAGCTCAGAGAATACACTACACTATGTACGAATGACAATAAACTAGCCTTCAGGGAGGGGGTGAAGCGTCAGTTCCAATATTAGGCCACATATAGGCGACAATCATAAGGTTAACAAAAAGCTACAAGCGAACAACATAATAGAGTGACGGAGCACAACAGAGATACTTCCTCTGTTTCTAAATAGATGTAGCACACCTCATTGCATATACTTTACGAAAGTGGAGCGTAATGAGGGGAAAAATTTAATAAAAAAAAAAAAGCGCATAAAGGTTGGTAAGGTAATTTTCCTTATTAAAATTTCATTTTTGGAATGTGTTACATCTATTTACATTTCCAAAAATGGGAAAGATTGCATCTATTATGAAACGGACAAAGTATTTATTTCATGCACTATACGTAAGCTCCATTCTAGTATAGATTATACATTACATTTCCTCTCAACAATATTTTCATGGTCCTTTCTTTTCCTTCCTTATTCCATAATTTCTATCCTTGATTGACTCATTAGTACTTGTTATTTTTGTTCTTTCAGGCCTCATCAATTTCTATCTTTGATTTTTGGCCTCAACCATATCTTTGCATGACTGGACTATATCTGCAAAATTGTATGGTTAGGCTTAAGATGAATTTATGAAATCTAACAACTTCAGCTTTGAGTTTTGACAGAATATTCACTAAGGTAAGGATGTGATAGTGAAAAGTTGTATAATTATTCACTTAAAATACAAACAAAAACCCCAATGAACACCAGCTTCATCATTAAGAATAAAAGATATCAAGAGTTTTGACACCCAGATAGAGAATTCCACCCTTACAGATACTCACCACAGAAGACACAATTTTCGTAGGAAAATACTGTGTTTCAAAGACATTCACATAAATTTATTATTGGTTCTACTTGCTTTGACTACTGATAAAGCAAGCTTCCTTCTAAACACTGGAGCATAGCCAGTAATTAATTTGTCTATCTTACTTCAAGGAGAGAGATTCAACCTACCCCATCAACATACAAAAAGAGATGAGGCTGACCACACCCATGTAAAATATGTAGTTTGATGTCTATAAAAGAATTACCATCCAAAATCTTAGTAAATATTTTAAATTTGGATCTATAAACAAATAAAAACATCCATTTCATCACATCAATAAATGATAATGCAGTAGCACACTGAGTAAAAAAATGAAATCAAATCCAAGAATCAAAAACGAGATCACTAGACTTTCAGTAAAGTAAGATGTTTTTGCAAGCAGTAAACAGAAATTTCAGCAATTACAATAGCCATGTGGATTGGACTCTGCAAAGGTACATAAACTGCATTTCGAAGGTATACTACTCTCAAAACGATCTCTCATCCCCCTGTGCTCCCACCCCCCCCCCCCCCCCCCCCCCCCCCACACACACACACACACACAAAAAAAAAAAAAAAAAAAAAAATTAAATTACTTCAATACATTGATAAGAACAGTAAGAGCCCCACAGGATGAGAGATTATCATCATTCTATTCAGAAAAACTAGCAAATGTGGTTATTATATTAAAATGTTGACAACTCTTGTACTTACTGTTAATAATTAGAGGTAAGATGTCAAAAAAGAAAAAGCTAACCATAAATGAAAAGCTAATCAGCAGCTTTTGCAAACAACTAATCTAAATTTTAAGTTTGATAGATTTTAATTTATAGTTTAATTTTAGAAGTTTAAACTTTAAACTCAGTGCCCATCGCTACTTCTGGAGCACTAGATTTGGAGCTTGTAGTTAACTTGGTCCAAACTCTAAACACTATTGCCCAACATGCACTAAACCAACTTGACTAAGGCCTTGAACTAGGTCCCATGATGAGAAAATGTCATCATCAGGAAGGATTCATATTGGTTCTCAGTAGCAAGAGAAATGTCGATCAACAGAAAATTGAAATAAAATACTTGCCTGCAAACCTCTTTTCCCCAGTTGTTTTATGGCAACATCTACCTTTACAGATGAATCCTCCAAACTCTTAATCACCCCCTTATAGACACATCCGAATCCTCCCTCACCAATCCTTACTGATCGGCTGAAATTTTTGGAGGCAGATTTTAGCTCTTGAAATGGGAATACTCTCAAATTGGAGGAGGATCTCTGGGACATGCTAAAAAATGAATTTTTCCTTATGGAATCTGTGCTTGTATCAGATACATTTTGTGAGTTAAGGTCAGAGCCTGATCTATTTACTTCTTCATCACCAAGGACAGAATTCGATGACAAATTAGAAGCGACCTTCATAGTCTTTGGCTCCCCTATACTGGCTCCACCAGAGAAGGTAAAACAACCCATATCTTCTAAATAACTAGAAGGTTGTTCAATCGCTGCATAAAAGAAACACAACGAGCAAGTGCAATTTAGAATGACAAACTAGTGAAACTACCAAATATAACCGGAGAACGTAAGTCAGCTCCATAAAGAAAGATAGGTAAAGCCGAATAAACACAATCATTGATTAGAAAAGATGTACTCACTATGAGATTAAGTTCCAGTATTAGTAACTTTCTAAGAGCTGATAAACAAGGACCAGTATGACATTCTATTTTCTGTAGTACTCATAACATATTCTAATAAACAAGAGAGTTGAAATTTATAGGAAATTCAAGTATGACATGATAGATAGTATGATTCTCACTTTGCGACGGAAGTTATGCGTGATTTCACTTACTCAAGATGACTTGCATTGAATTTCTATGGTTTATGCACATAGGATAGAACAAGACCACACCTCCGGCCAGACGAGGATTTATCCCAAAACCAATCGGTAATGATTGGCATAACCAGTAGGCTCATTAGTTATAATGTCGTTTCCTACACTTATCTCTTTTTCAAAAAGTGTGAAACTCAAATACAAACAACCAAAATTTCTCTTATCCTCATTGGAGCTCGACCTATATATGGGCAGCTAATCATATTCAATTAGCTTGGAAAACAAACAAGCTCCCACCCGTGACATATTCGCTACACTGTACACAAACTCTAATGAACTACAGCCTAAAACCAAAATGGCAATGACCCCTGATCCGGCAATCCATCACCACTTTTCGAAATGAGACAAACTCACAAGCCGATTCCTAAATAACCCCAGAATAAATACTCACTCCCACAATCACATAGACTATTCCAAATGATTTTCCATCAAGCAAACATAGTGTTTTCTTTTTAATTACACAAATTTATTATCATCCCCGTTATTTATGACCGCTTACGACATGAGCCCGTAACCTGTAAGAGTACCTAAGTCTTTTAGTGACAACCAAGATGCAAACAGAACTTACATAAATGGCAACATACAAACAACTAAACTAAATATTCTTCAGCAATACTCATTACTCATAGTGATCTATATGAAATTATATAGTAAAAACCAGAACTTTGAACAACCCAAATACAACTACATGTCATATAATGGATTCCCTAAAATACCATCAATTCAACAAAAATAGTGGTTTAAGTGATCAGATTAACATCATACAAACCAAGCTTTATATCTTAATATACAAAACAAAAATCCCAAAAATTATGCATCAAAATATACCTTTAGTTGAGCTTTAACGTGGAAAGTTGATTGGGGGGCGCAGTGAAGAGAGGATCATAATTTCAAAGTTTGGAGTATAAGGGTAAGACTATCCAAATTACAAGGGAATAACACACAAAAAGCAGTGGGGAACACGGAAAAAACCAGTGG
Organism: Dysphania ambrosioides; assembly: GCA_026401315.1. Classification (NCBI taxonomy): domain Eukaryota; kingdom Viridiplantae; phylum Streptophyta; class Magnoliopsida; order Caryophyllales; family Amaranthaceae; genus Dysphania; species Dysphania ambrosioides. The sequence goes on along the minus strand of CM048661.1, from coordinate 24,760,468 downwards.
GGCTTCATAGCAAAGAAGTCAGACGAGAAAGAGAGACGAGATTAAAAGTCGTCACACGGCAAGTAGAAGTCATCTTGGACCAACCCATTAACAAATGGGCCTCTTGCTTTGAAAAAAAGCACGTCACTCTCTCCGGGGATTGAGCTTTAAATTTTCTCATCTTTGTGTTTTTAATGGAAAAATCGTTGAAAATGTTAATTTTTTTTTTTTGTGAATAAAGTGACAAGTGGCAAGACAATAAGAGATATAGATATAATTTTATCTCAAATCTTGATTATCACCTTTCAAAATTTTAAACTACTAAACTAATTGACATCCACGTTGAAAATGGTCTTTTATACTAGAATACTATTTTTGAGATAAAGTACATTTTAGAAAATTGGTAAAAATAAAATATAATGTGTATATGATGTGATGGTACATTTAGCTAAATTATCACCATTGATTAACTTTGTGGCATGAACTCAATTTATAAAGTCTTAAAAACCGTAAATTTTTCATGTTCTTATTCATTTAGCTCTCTCTTATGTGAAAGTATAATTAAATAAAGATGTAAAACATTAAACGCAAAATAAAATCAACACTTAAAAGTTAAGTCAATTAGGAAATTTCGGCCATAGGAGTCATGTCATAACAAAATTACAGAAGGTACTATAAAAGGTTTTTTCTAAAAAATTTCCATTAGTTAATAAAAACATCATGTTTAGTCTGTCCAATAGAGCTATGAATTTTTGGATATCAAATCAAAATCGGTCGCAAAAAATCAAGATATAAATCTCTTTATATATTTATTCATCCTTTTCATGGAAATCCTATCCAAGAAAATGATTTCATTAGAGTCTCAAGGAATTATTCAGAGAATCAAGATAGGAAGGAGAGCCCTTAGCCTAACACACCTCTTTTTTGCTAATGAAGTATTATTCTGTTTCAAAGTTAATCTTCACTCTTGTTTAACTATGAGGAATGTGTTGGACGAGTTCTACAATATTTCGAAGAAGTTGTCAATCCCCACCAAATCACCAAAGTGGTTTTTTTTTACATAATCACTATGATGAAAAACTGTCCTGATCTAGGCACGTGCATTGGATGTCCTATGGACATTGATACTCACTAAATCAAGGGGGAAACTTACCCTAATCAATAAAATTTTAGTCGCTCTAGCCTCTCACATTTTAGCTCTCTACTTGGTACCAAAGAAAATTTTGTACATAACCTCTTTTGTTCTCCTCAAATCTAGTTTGGTAGAACGATAAAGTAAAAGCCCATATATTGGGAGAAATGGGAGCTACATGAATCATCAAAAGCTAGTGGAGGCTTATGAATGAGGAATACATTCATCAAACCCCCTCTTATTCATTCAAAGTAGAAGAGGACACGTGGGTTCAAGGAAAGAGAACATGTGGGTTCAAGGAAAGACCCCAAAGATCCTATTAGCTAGAATACAACAAGGAGAACAAAAACCTTAGTGGATAAAACTCTTCTCCTCGCATAAATGATGAATTTGCATTATTTTAGAGACTATTTGATAAAAAAAAACAATATAAAACATTCTAGTACAACAAATTCCAGTTATAGGAACAAAGAATGAATTTATTTGTCTTTAGGGAAATAATGGAGATTACTCGATATAATCAAGTTATGACTTTCCTGTCAAAAAAGAAATTCAAAATCTTTGCATCAGCAAGGGGCAAGGTCAAATATGAGATTTTTGTTGGAAAGTCTTTTGGAAAATGAAACTAATAAGGAGATACCTTATGTTTGATGGAAGTAAATCAACTCAACCCTATCAACGAAAGGTGAACCTGCAACAAAGAGGGATATCATGTGATACATAAGCAGAAGAAAGTAAAAATTACTTTTTTTAAGATTGCCAAGTTGCAAAAGTTATTTGGGCTACATCCTCTTTAGGGATTAAAATCAATGGTTTGTAGCCTTCTAGGGAGACTTGGATAATGAACTTTATATCTTATCTTCTAAAGTCTAATAATGAAGGACACAAAAACCTATAGAGTTCATATTGATTTGCTGGAGCATCTAGCTCTATAAAAATAAAGTCATTTATAAGGACAAAAAACCCAACCCATCTTTACAATTTTAGAAGAGTGGAAGTGTTGCATTTCTGTAAGCCCTCTAAAATCATCATAAAGGATCTCATGCCTCTTAGGAAAGGTAAGGAACTCTCCTGAAACAAAGTAACCTTAGGAAGTTGCTAAGCAAGATGGTTAAAAATTGATGAAGCATGGAAATGTAGAAAGATTAGCGGAAGCAATGCAACATTTCTACCAATGTTGATTGGATACTTATCTTGGGAAATGAGCACAAGGAGTACAAAAATTTGTTAGTGGGACCTCACCACTCTAGAAAAAATGGTTAACCTCTTTTACACTCTCAAGGATGCTCAACAATGGGGGAAGCTTAGTCAATCAAAATGGATAGAGAACGTGTAATTCTTGCTCGAAAAGATCCTAAATTGACCAACAAAGAGTGCATGCAACTTTCTTATTATATCCTCCATATTGCCTCTGATTTTCACTTTGTTTCTTTAAAAAGTATATTTAATTTTAGTTGTTGGGGCATATAACTTGGTTGTCAAGGCAAGGAAAAGTGCTTAATTTGTTTTGCTTAAAAAGAGCTAAAAGAAACATTGAACAAAAAAAAAATATTTTCCTTTAAATTCCTAGGATAGTTTTGTAATTTCTAATCTATTTTTAATTCTTCTTTCTCTTTTTTATATATATTTTCATCTCAATATTTCCAAAGTAATTATAAAATGATTCTTATTTAAATAAATTTTATATAAACTATTTATTCTCTTTCATTTCACATCTCTTAAAGGAAATCAAAAAACATTTTTCCTCCAAAATGCCTAAATTAGTTTAGTAATTTTATAATTTATAATTTTTTCGAATTTCTTATATATTCCAATCTTAAGTATCTCTAAATATATACACAATATTAAGGATAATATTTTTTTGATTTATTTCTTATTTAAAATATTTGTTTCTTCTCCACTATTTATTATATAATCTTATAAAATCTATAAAACATAAATTTAAATAGAAAAGTTTTATAAAGATAAAGTTAGTCAATTGCTATGTATTTCCTATGTTTGTCAAAGTTCATTATGTGTTTCTATTTAAGGGTGTTCTTTCTATTTATATTTTATGTATTTTATGGAAACTAAAAATTAATATTTATTTTATCACATGAGTCTCCTTAAATTATATCTACGTATTTATGTCACTGCATGGTAAAGATAAAGACCCACTTGCATCAAATGAATATTATTATTTAATTAGTCTATGTAGTTTCAATAACTACGATAACTTTGCCAAAAAAAGAATACTATATATTAAAGGGAGATTGGAGAGAAAAATATTTTTCCTGTAAAATTTCTAGGTTAGATTTATAATCTCTACTTTTTTTTCTTTCTACTTCCTTATAGATGGCTAACTTTTTGTATCTCCAAATAAATATACAATAATTTTAGGCTAACGAGAAGATTTGTTTTCTAACATTTTCCTTTATTTAGGAGTACTAATTTTTTTTCTCCTCTTATATCATAATCTTTTAATATAATTAAAAAAATTTATAATTTCCACTAGAAAAAATCGGATTAAGTCAAGTTAAACAAAAATAATCAAAGGAGAGAAATGTCTTATTATGGATTCTCAAAATAATAAAAAATCCATCTCCATTCAAGTTAAATAAAACATAAAAGGGGATAAAGTTATGAGATAAAGTGTAGTAATACAAAAATGAGAATAATATTTTATTCATGAATTATGGCAAAAACTAGAATAATATTATAGGGAGTGTTTTACTAGTAGCAAGGGTGTATAATTCAATGACTAAACTATTGATAAAAGGTTTGGTTTTTTTTACAAAACAACCAGCTCGCTATCCCTTTTACGGGAAGAGAGGGTGCCTTTTTTATGCGAATTAGTTAGGATACACGATTCGGCTTAATAACTATCCTATATAAATTAGGGCCGAAGGGTCATGGGTCAATTTAGGAATTACCACCAAACACTTAAAGTAGTTTGGAGATCTATTATGGTTGAAACCCTTTAACAATGGATTATTATTCATATAGGACTTCTCCAACAAGTTGACTTTACCCTTTAGTATGTCGTTTGTAGAAGAATAAAAGTATTAGCCATTGTTTGTAATTTTGTGCAGCAACCCTTCAATTTTCTTATCCATACTAGTGGTTGAATCACCATTCTCAATCTATTGAAGACAGACAATTATGCCTTTATAATGATTTCCAAAGGCAATATGTTGCAGTAATAAGTTGCGTGCAATATCCAAGAGTACCCATGGTTTCAAATGAAGATTCTAATAATCATGTACTTAAAGTTAACTATACTAGAGAGCGATGAACATGGATCAACCTTATTCGAATTCTCCAAACCCAAACCCGTGATCTTTTGAAGAAATAAGGACAACTTTTGAACTTTATAGAAAGAACACTCTGACTCAATTCCTAGGGAGAAAAGACTCAATTTGGGTTAAGACTTTGGATTTATAGCGAGAAAGGATGTTGCAATATGTGCATGATATGCATGACACATACTCAATATATAAGGATGGGAGACACACATGATGCTTTTAGGGTAAACTCGAGATTTCATAAGATGGAGAATTAAGATGTAAATTCAAAATTTTACTTTGGTATTTTTTTAGAAGCTTAGAGAAAGTTTGAGAATTTTTAAAATTATTTTCAGGCATTATTGGGCACTTTTAGGGGCAAAGCATGATTTTTGTCAAACTGGGAATTTTGTGGAATCAAGGGGAAATGTTAGGAAATTTTTTAGTTACAAATTTTGAGAAATTAAGGGAAATTTTGAAATTTTTCCAATTTGGGCATCCAAAGGTAAAAATAAGATTTTCACTAAATTGAGGTTTTTAAAGTGTTAGAGTTAAGTAAAAATTTTATTAGATTGATATAGGATTTTAATGGATCGTATTGGACTAGTCTTTTTGTTGTAAAATTAGGCCATCAAGTTAAATTTTACAAGTTAAAGGCAAGAACTTTTTGTGAGAAAACTTGTGGTAGTGGCTGAGGCGTAGTTCAAAGGGTCTAAGACCCAATAAGGTTTTGGGTGGACAATACGACGAGTAAAATACCACTAGAGAGTTCAATTTTTTGCAACCCAACCACCCCTTTTTGGTGAATAAAATAGGGGGGAACTACCCCCCCCCCCCCCCCCCCCCCCCCCCCCCCCCCACTAGTACTTTATAAGTTTACACATTGATAAGGATCGACTATCTGTCTTTTAGAGATATCTAATGGGTCGAGTAGCCACCAAACATTTAATGGGTTATTTGGAAACCCTCGGTCTGGAATCCTCAAATGACTCTCTTAAGTGGTCTGCGAATCATGAGAAGGTTCATGAATGAGCGGCTTATTTTGATCCGGGAGTGTGTGCAAAAAAATTGGCAGATAGCCGATCCTTATCAATGTCTTACCGGTATGAGGGGTTATTTTGGGATTTTACCACGATAAGGTTTCGTAGAAAATTATGATCTTACCAGAAGGATGGGTAATTTTAGGACTTTACCCCAATAGGGTTTTGGTGGGAAGATATGGATCTTACCAAAAGGGGTGGTAATGTTGGGAGTTAAACCCAATAGGGTTTTCTCGGGAAGAACTGGGTCTTACCGATAGGAAGGGTATTTTTTTATTAACTTGATAGGGTTTGGGTTGGAAGATTAGGGATTTATTGGTAGAGGAAGTAATTTTGGGATTTTACCCTAATTTTAGATTTACCTCGATGAGGATTGGGTGGGAAGAGCAAGGTCTTACCGGTATAAGAGGTAGTTTTGGGAGTTTCCTTAATAGGGTTTCAATGGGAAGATTAGTGTCTTACTAATAGGAGGGGTATTTTTAGTTTTTACCCTAGTAAGGTTCCGAAGTGGAGATAAGGGTTCTCATTAAAGTGAGGGGTAATTTAGGATTTTACCCCAATAAGATTTCGTTGGAATGATTGGGGTTTTAGTGGTAGGAGGAGTAATTTCAATATTATAACCCAATAAGGTTTTGGAGAGAAATTAGGGTCCTCTAGGTAAGAGGGGTAATTTTAAGATTTTATCTCGAGGGGGTTTTGGTGAGATTATCATGGGAAAATCAGGGTCTTTCTGATAGATAGGAGGGGTAATTTTAGGATTTTACCCAAATTGGATGTCGGCGGGAAGATTAGGGTCCTCTCGGTAGGAGGGGTAATTTTGTGATTTTCCTCTATAGGGTTTGAGTGGGAAGAGTAGGTTCTTACCAATAAGAGGGGGTAGTTTTGGGAATATCTCCATATAGGATTTTGATGGGAAGATTAGGGTCTAAACGGTAGGAGGGGTAATTTTGTGACTTTCTCCATATAGGATTTTGATGGGAAGATCATGGCCTTACCTTTAAGAGGAGTATTATTAGGATTTTACTCTAATAAGGTTTTAGTGGGTAATATGAAAGCCTTACGATTAGGAGAGGTAATTTGGGGACTTTACTCATATAGCGTTTCATTGGGATTATTAGGGTCTTACTAGTAGGAAGGGTATTTTTAGGACTTTACTCCAACAGGATTTTGATAGGAAGAATGGGGTGTTAGCGGTAGGAGTTGTAATTTTCGGATTTTACCCCATTAAGGTATCGCCGAGAAGATAAGGGTCATACTTATATGAGGGGTAACTTTGGGTATTTTACCTTGATTGGGTTTCAATGGAAAGATCATGGTTTTACCGGTAGGAGGGGTAATTTTGGAATTTTCCACTAATAGGGTTTCTATTGTAAGATTAGGTTCTTACAAGTAGGAGGGGTGTTATTAGGATTTTACACCATTAAGGTTTTAGTGGGATGATCAGGGTCATACCAGTAGGTGGGGTGATTTTGGGATTTTACCATAATAAGGTTTTGGCAAGAAGATCTTGGTCTTACCGAGAGGAGGGGTAATTTTGATATTTATCTCGATAGGGTTTGGATGAGAAGAGTAGAGTTACTCGTATGAGGGGTAGTTGTGGGATTTCACTATAATAGTGTTTTGATAGGAAGATGAGGATCTTATCAGTAGAAAGGGTGATTTAGGGATTTCACCCCAATAGGTCACAATTGGAAGATCAAGGTCTTACTTATATGAGGGGTAATTTTGGGATTTTACCCCAATAAGGTTTCGGTGGGAAGATTGGGTGTTTGCAGTAGAAGGGGAAATTTTAGAATTTTACGCTAATAAGGTTTTGGGGAGAAGATAAGGGTCCTATCGATAGGAGGGGTAATTTTGAGATTTCACCTCGGGTGGGTTCTGGTGGGAAGATCATGGGGTTTCCGGTATGTGGTGTAGTTTTGTGATTATACCCTAATAAGGTTTCGATGAGAAATATATGGTCTTACCACTAGGAGGGATAATTTGGAGATTTTACCGTAATAGGGTTTATTGGGAAAATTAGGGTCTTGCAAGTAAGAGGGGGTAGTTTTGGAATTTTTCTCATACAGGGTATCGGCGAAAAGATCTATGTTTTAGCGGTAGGAGTAATTTTGAGATTTACCTTAATGGTATTTGGATGGGAAGAGCACTGTCGTATCGGTAGGTGGGGTAGTTTAGGGGGTTTACCCCAAAAGGGTTTTGATGGGATGATTAGGGTCTTACCGATAGGAGGTGTAACAAGACTACACCATAATATGGTTTATGTGGGAAGATCAGGATCTTACCGTTTGGAGGGGTTATTTTGGGATTTTATCTAGATAGGTTTTCAATTGGAATATCATGGTCTTATCGAATAGTGGGGTAATATCGGGACCTAATTGGGTTTCAGTGGGAAGATTAAGGTATAACCAGTAGGAGGGGTATTGTCGGGATTTTACTCTAATAAGGTATGAGTGGGAAGATTGGGATCTTACCAGAAAGAGGGGAAATTTAGGGATTTCACCTAATACAATTTTATTGAGAAAATTGGCGCATTAGCTGTAGGAGGGGTGGTTTTGGGATTTTACAGATAAGAAGGGTAGTCTTATGTTTTTTGATGGGGAGATTAAGGTCTTACCAATAGAAGAAGTAATTTTGGGCTTTCTTCATAATAGGGTTTTGAGAGGAAGATCAGGGTTTTACTAGTAGGAAGGAAAATTAGGGCATTAGATGTAGGAGGGATGATTTTGGTATTTTATGCTAATACAGTTTCAGAGAGAAGATTAGGGTCTTACCGGTAGGAGGTGTAATAGGACTATACCACAATATGGTTTATGTGGGAAGATTAGGATCTTCCCGGTTGGAGGGGTTATTTTGGGATTTTATCTAGATAAGTTTTTGGTGGGAATATCTTGGTCTTATCGAATAAAGGGGTAATTTTGGGACCTAATTGGGTTTCGGTGGAAAGATTAAGGTAACCGGTAGAAGGGGTATTATCGAGATTTTACTATAGTAAGGTATGAGTGGGAAGATTAGGGTCTTATCGAAAAGAGGGGTAATTTAGGGATTTCACCTAATAGGGTTTTACAGAGAAAATTGGAGTATTAGCTTTAGGAGGGGTAGTTTTGGGATTTTACCAGTAAGAAGGGTAGTGTTGAGTTTTTTGATGGGGAGAGTAAGGTCTTACCAATATAAGAAGTAATTTCGGGGATTTCACCCCAATAGGGTTTCGAGAGGAAGATAAGGGTTTTACGGGTAGGAAGGGTATTTTAGGGATTTACCTTAATATGGTTTTAGTGAGAAGATTAGGGTGTTAGTGGTAGTAGGTGTAATTGTTGGGATTTTACTCCAATAAGTTTTTGTAGGAAAATTAGGGCTTTAGATGTAGGAAGGATGATTTCGGTATTTTATGCTAATACAGTTTTGGAGAGAAGATCAGGGTCTTACCGGTAGGAGGGTGATTTTGTTATTTTACACCAATTTGGTTTTGATGGGAAAATTAGGATCGTAACAATAGAAGGTGTAATTTTGTGATTTTACCCTAATAGTGTTTCAATAGGAACTCAAGGTCTTACCAATAAAAGGGGTAATTTGGGGACTTTACGCGAATTGTCTTTCTGTGGGATGATGAAGGTCTTATCGTGAGGATGAGTATTACTAGGATTTTACCTCAATAAGGTTTAAATGGAAAGATTAGTGTAGTATTGATAGTAGGGGTAATTTCAAGATTTTACCCTATTAGGTTTTGTTGGAAATATCAATGTTTTACCAGTAGGAGGGGTAATTTTCTGACTTTACCCCAATAGGGCTTAGGGGGTAATTTTCTGACTTTACCCCAATAGGGCTCTTACTAGCAGGGAGGCCATTTTCAGGATTTTACCCCAATAAGCTTTCAATGCGAAGATTAAGGTCTTACTGACAAGCGGGGTAATTTTGGGGTTTCACCCTAATAAGTTTTGCATGGAAATATCAGGGTCTTATTAGTAGAGAGGTAATTTAAGGAGTGTACTCCAATAGAGTTTTGGTGGGAAGATTAAGGTCTTACTGGCTGTAGTGTTAATTTTTGGATTTTCCCTCGATTGGGATTATGTGAGTAGATAAGGGTCTTACTAGTAGGAGGTTTAATTTCAGGATTTTACACTAATAGGGTTTCGGTGGTAAAATTAGGTCTTAGTGGTAGGAGGGTAATTTTGGGTTTTTACACTAATAGTGTTTCGGTGGGAAGATTAGGGTCTTACCGTTAAGAGGGGTATTATCAAGATTTTACCCATAATAAGGTTTCAGTGGGAAGAGCCTTGACGGGGTTTGGGTGGAAAGAGTTGGGTCGTCATAGAGTGAGGGATAATTTTAGGAAATTACCCTAAAAAGGTTTCGATGGGAAAATTAGGGTCTTACTAGTAGTAGTGGTCATTTTGAGATTACACCCCAATAGGGTTTTAGTGGGAAGATCAGGGTCTATCGATTGGAGGGGTAATTTTGAGACTTTTGCCTAATAAGGTTTCAGTTGGAATATCAGGGTCTAGCCGTTACGAGGGGTAATTTAAGGATTTTACCCAAATAGGGTTTCAGTAGTGGAATATCAGGGTCTTGCCGTTACGAGGGATAATTCTTAGCAAGAATATGATTTCGTTGGGAAGATTAAGGTCTTACTAATAAAAGGGGTAATTTAAAAACTTTACCCAAATAGGGGTTTAGTATGAAGATTGGGTTTAAGGGATAGGAGGGACGGTTTTAAGATTTTACACTAATTTGGTTTCGGTGGGAATATCATTGTCTTATCGGTAGGAGGGGTAATTTTGGGATTTTACCTTAATAGGGTTTAGATAAGAAAATGAAGGTCTTATCAGTATGAAGGCTTATTTTCGGATTTTACTCCAATTGGGTTTCGATAGGAAAATTAGGGTTTTAGAAGTAGGAGGGGTCAATTAGGGATTTAATCCCAAGAAAGTTTCGGTGGGAAGATCAGGGTCTTACCGATAGGTGGGGTAATATTTAGAATTTACCTTGATAGTGTTTAGGTGGGTAGAGTAGGGTGTTACCAATACAAGGGGTAGCTTTTGGATTTTATCACATAGGGTTTCGATGGGAAAAGTAGGGTCCTACTGGTTAAAGGGGTAATTTCGGGATTTTACTCAATAATGTTTCGAGGGAAAGATAACGTACTTACCGGTAGGAGGGATAATTTCAAGAATTTACCCTAATAAGATTTTCGGTGGGAAGATTAGGGTCTTCCCTGTACGAAGGGTAATTTCATGGTTTTATCCCAATAGGGTTTCGTTTGGAAGATCATGTTGAATTGCTACTTATAGGAGGAGTAATTTGGGATTTTACCCTATTGGGTTTCGGTGGAAATATTAGGGTCTTATCGGTGGAAATGCTATTGGGGTGAAATCCCCAATCACTTCTTTTACTGGTAAGATCCTAATTTCCCATCGAAACCCTATTAAAGTAAAATCCCACAACTCCCCCTCAAACTAGTAAGACCCTACTCTTCCCGCCCAAACCCCATCAAGATAACTCAAAACTACCGCTCCCCTATGTAAGACCCGAATCACTTCTAGGGTAAAATCTTTAAATTACTTCTCCTTCCAATAAGACCTTGATCTTCCCATTGAAACCCTATTAGGGTAAAATAACAAAGTCATCCCTCCTACCGAGAAAACCCTAATTTTCCCATCGAAATTCTATTGGAGTAAAAACAGAAAACTACCCCTCATACTAGTAAGACCATGATCGTTCCACCGAAACTCTATCAAAGTAAAATCCTAAAGATTCCACTCCTATCGGTAAGACCCTAATCTTCTTGCTGATACCATCTTCGGGTAAAATTTAGAAATTACCCCTCCTAAAGCTAACACTCCAATCATCCCTCCAAAACTTATCGGGGTAAAATCCCAAAATTACCCCTACTACTAGTAAGAACATATCTTCCCACTGAAACCTAAATCGGGTAAAATCCCAAAATTACCCCTTCTACGCAAAATAACCTAATCTTGCTCTTGAAAACCTATTAAGATGAAATCTCAAAATTAATTCTTCTACTAGTAAGACCTTTAATTGGGGTAAAATCCCAAAACTACCCCTTATACCGGTAAGACCCTGCCCTTCCCAACCAAACCCCATCGATGTAAAATCTAAAAATTATCCCTCTTACCAGTCAGACTTAGATCTCCTAATAAGGTTTTGGTATGAAAATTAGGGTCATATTGTTAGGAGGGGTACTATCGGGACTTTACTAGAATAGGGTTTTGGTTATGAGATCTTGTTCTTAGCGGTATGATTTTTATTGGGATTTTACCTGAACAAGGTTTCAATGGAAGATTTGGGTTTTATTAGTAGGAGGGGTATTTTTGGTCTTTTTCCTTAATATATTTTCGATTGGAAGGTTTAAGTCCTACCGGGAGGAAGGGTTACTTTTGGATTTTACCTCGATAGGTTTCAAATGGGTAAGAAGAGTTGGCTCTCATTAGTAAGAGGGGTAGTTGAGGGATTTTACTCCAATAGGGTTTCATTGGGAAGATTAGGGTCTTATAAGTAGAAGGAATAATTTCAGGATTTTACCCCAATAGGGTTTCCATGGGATGATCAAGGTTGTATCAATAGGAGGGGTAATAACGGGATTTCACCCCAACATGATTTTCATGGAATGATTAGGATCATACCAGCGTGAGGGTTACTTTTGGGATTTTACACCGATTAGATTTTCATTAGAAGATTGGGGTTGTTAGCGTTTGGAGGGGTAATTTCGGGATTTTATCCCTTTATGGTTTTGGTGAGAAGATCTAGGTCTTACCCATAGGTGGGGTAATTTTAAGATTTTACCTCAAGAAGGTTCTGATGTAAAGAACATGGGCTCTCTAATATGTTGGGTAGTTTTGTAATTTTACCACAATAGGGTTTCAATTGGGTAGGAGGGGTGATTTCGAGATTTTACCCTAATACGACTTTAATGGAAAAATCAAGGGCTTACCGGTTAGAGAGTTAATATTAGGACATTACTGAATAATGTTTCGGTGAGAATATCAGGATCTTACCGTTAGAACGATTATTATAGGTATTTTATCTGCAATAAGGTTTTAGTGGGAAGTGTCTTAAATGTAGGAGGGGTAATTTTTGGATTTTAACAAAGTCTTACTAGTAGGAGGGGTTGTTTTGGGTGTTTACCCCAATATGGTTTCAATGGGAAGATTTAGTCCTTATTGATAGGATGATTAATTTTTGTACTTTTCGACGAGAACATATGGGTCTTATTGGTTGGAAGGGTAATTTTGTATTTTACCTCGATGGGGTTTGGTTGGGAAGAGCAGGGTCTACACGGTGTGAGTGATAGTTTTAGGATTTTACTCCAATAGGATATTGATGGGATGATTAGGGTTTTACTAGTAGATTTTACCCTAATAAGTTACTTTTGGGTCTTTACCTCAATAGGGTTTACGGGGAAGGTCAGGGTATTACTGTTAGGAGAGGTATTTCTAGTACTTTACCATAATAAGGTCTTATTGGAAATATTATGGTCTTACTCATAGGAGGGTTAATTTTGGGATTTCACCTGAATAGGGTCTTTTTTAGTAGAAGGGGTAACTTTGGGATTTAATCCCATTAGGGTTTCCATGGGATGATCAAGGTCGTATGGGTAGGAGGGGTTAATTTTGGTACCTTACCCTAACATGATTTTCGTGGGAAGATTAGGGTCATACCTATATGAGGGGTAATTTTGGGATTTTACCCGAATCAGATTTTGGTTGGAAGATTCGGGTTGTTAGTGTTAGGAGGGTTAATTTTGGGATTTTACCCCTTTATGGTATTGGCGAGAAGATCTAGGTCTTACCCACAGGAGGGGTAATTTTAAGATTTTACCTCAAGAAGGTTGCGATCTAAAGATCATGGGCTCTTTGGTATGTTGGGTAGTTTTGTAATTTTACCCTAATATGGTTTCAATGGGAAAATTAGGGTCTTACCAGTAGGAGTGTTAATTTTTGAGATTTTACCCTAGTAGGGCTTCAATGGAAAAATCAGGGTCTTATTGATAGGAGAGGTAATATTAGGATATTACCGAATATTCTTTTATTGGGAATATCAAGGTCTTACCATTAAAAGGGGTATTTTTTGTATTTTACCCCAATAAGGTTTCAGTTAGAAGTGTCTTACAAGTAGGAGGGGTAATTTTAGGATTTTAACTAAATAGGGTGTCACTAAGAAGCTAAGGGTCTTACCGGTAGGAGGGGTAGTTTTAGGTGTTTACCCCAATATGGTTTCGATGGGAAGATCAACGTCTTACCGGTAAGAAAGTTAATTTTGGTACTTTACCTTAATAAGGTTTCGGTAGAAAGATGAATGTCTTAAAGGTATGACAGGTTATTTTGTGATTTTACCACAATAGGGTTTCATGGAAAAATTATGATCTTATCGGAAGGATGGGTAATTTCGAGACTTTACCCCAATAGGGTTTTAGTGGGAGGATTTGGGTCTTACTGAAAGGAGTGGTAATGTTGGGAGTTAAACCCAAGAGAGTTTCCCCGGGAACATCTGGGTCTTACCGGTAGGAAGGGTAATTTTTTTTATTACCTCAATAGGATTTGGGTGGGAAGCTTAGGGATTTACCAGTGAAGAAGTAATTTTGGGATTTACCAGTGAAGAAGATAAGGGTCTTACCAGTAGGAGGGGTAATTTTGGGATCATATCTTAATAGGATTTTAGAGGGAAGATTTGGGTCTTACTAGTATGAGGGTTAATTTTGGGATTTTATCCCAATCAGGTTTCGATTGGAAGATTAGGGTTAGCGTTAGAAAGGGTAATTTCGAGATTTTACCCCTATAAGGTTTGGGCGAGAAGATATGGGGTCTTATCGGTAAGAGGGGTAATTTTGAAGTTTTACTTCATGAGGGTTCCGATGTTAAGATCATGGTCTCCCTAGTATATGGGGTAGTATATTAATTTTACCCTAATAGTGTTTCGATGGGAAAATTTGGGTCTTACGGTAGGTCGGGTAATGCTTAGATTTTACCCTAATTGGTCTTCAATGGAAAAATTTGGGTCTTATCGGTAGGAGGGGTAATATTAGGACATTACTGAATAGTTTTTCGTTGGGAATATAAGGGTCTTACTTTTGGGATGGGTACTACTAGTAGTTTACCCTAATTAGGTTTTAGTGGGAAGTGTCTTAATAATTTAAAGGGGTAGTTTTGGGTGTTTTCCCTAATACGATTTCGATGAGAAGATCAAGGTCTTACCGTGACGAGGGTTAATTTCGGTACTTTACCCTAATAGGCTTTCGATAGGAAGATGAATATCTTACCAGTAAGAGGGGCTATTTTGGAATTTTACCACAATAGAGTTTTGTGGGAAAATCTTGATATTATCAGAAGGAGGGGTATTTTCAGGGCTTTTCCTAATAGGGTTTTGGTGGTTAGATTTGGGTCTTTTAGGAAGGAAGGATAATGTTGGGATTTCACCCCGCTAGGGTTTCAAAGGGAACATCTAAGTCTTATTGGTTAGAAGGTTAATTTTTGTATTTTACCTCAATGGGGTTTGGGTGGGAAGAGCAAGGTCTACTCGGTGTGAGGGGTAGTTTGAGGATTTTACCCCAGTAGGGTTTTGATGGAAAGATTAGGGTTTTACTACTAGAAGAAGTAATTTTGGGATTTCACCCCAATAGGGTTTCAGTTAGAAGATCAGGGTCTTACCAGTAGGAGAGGTACTTTTAGGACTTTTCCCTAATAGGGTTTTCATGGGAAAATTAAGGTTTTATTGGTAGTAGGGGTGCTATTCGGATTTTATGCCAATAAGGTTTCGGTGGGATGATAAGGGTCATACAGGTAGGTGGGGTGATTTTGGGATTTTACCATAATAAGGTTTTGGCAGGAAGATCTAGGTTTTATCGGGAAAGGTGTAATTTTTGGATTTATAACAATGGGTTTGGATGAGAAGAGTAGAGTCTTACTCAAATGAGGGGTAGTTATGGGATTTCACTCTAATAGTGTTTTGATAACGAGATAAGGATCTTACCTGTAGAAAGGGTGATTTAGGGATTTCACCCCAATGGGTTACAATTAGAAGATCAAGGTCTTATCGATATGAGGGATCATTTTGGGATTTTACACCAATAAGGTTTTGGTGGGAAGATTGGTTGTTAGCAGTAGAAGGGGTAATTTCAGAATTTTACCTTAATAGGGTTTAAGTGGGAAAATTAGGGTCTTACCATCAAGAGGGGTGTTTTCAGGATTTTTTCCAATAAGGTATTAGTGGGAAGATTTGTGTCTTATAAGTAAGTGGGGTAATTTTGGAATTTTACTCATATAGGGTGTCACCTTAAAGATCTAATAAGTTTTAGCGGCAAGAGGGGTAATTTTGGGATTTACCTCAATGGGGTTTGGATGGGAAGAGTAGTTACGTATCAGTAAGTGGGGTAGTTTTGGGAGTCTACCCTAAAAGAGTTTGAATGGGATAATTAGGCTCTTACCGGTAGGAGGTGTAACAAGACTATACCACAATATGGTTTATGTGGGAAGATAAGGATCTTACTAGTTGGAGGGGTTATTTTAGGATTTTATCTAGATAGGTTTTCGGTGGGAATATCATGGTCTTATCAAATAGAGTGGTAATTTTGGGACCTAATTGTGTCTCGGTGGGAAGATTAAGGTATAACCGGTAGGAGTGGAATTATCGAGATTTTACTCTGATAAGGTATGTGTGGGAAGATTAGGGTCTTACTAGAAAGAGGGATAATTTAGGGATTTCACCTAGGTTTTTCTGAGAAAATTAGGGCATTAGCTATAGGAGGGGTAGTTTTGGGATTTTACCGATAAGAAGGGTAGTCTTGGGTTTTTTTGATGGGGAGATTAAGGTCTTACCAATAACAGAAGTAATTTAGGATTTTACCCTAATAGGGTTTCGAGAGGAAGATCAGGGTTTATAGGTAGGAAGGGTATTTTTGGGATTTCACCTCAATATTGTATTAGTGAGAAGATTAGGGTGTTACTAGTAGGTGTAATTTTGGGATTTTAGCCCAATAAGTTTGTGGGAAATTTAGGGCGTTAGATGTAGGAGGGATAATTTCGGTATTTTACGCTAATACGGTTTCGGAGAGAAGATCAAGGTCCAACCGGTTGGAGGGTAATTTTGTTATTTTACACCAATAGGATTTTGATGGGAAAATTAGGATTGTAATAATCGAAGGGGTAATTTTGTGATTTTACCCTAATAGGGTTTTAATGGGAACTTAGGGTCTTACCGATAAAAGGGGTAACTTGGGGACTTTACCTGAATAGTGTTATGTGGGATGATGAAGGTCTTATCATGAGGATGGGTATTAAAAGGATTTTACCTCAATAAGGTTTAAATGGGAAGATTAGTGTCATACCGATAGTAGGTGTAATTTTAGGATTTACCTCGATGGGTATGAGAAGGAAGAGAAGAGTCTTAGTGGTGTGAGGGTTTCTTTTTGAGTTGACCCTAATAGGCTTCAATGGGAAGATATGGGTCTTATAGGTAGGAGGGGTAATTTTGAGACTTTACCCCAATAGGGCTTGGAGTAACAGGTCACGGTCTTATCGTTAGGAGGGGTATTAAGTAGATTTTTCATCAATAAGGTTTTAGTGTGAATATTTAGGTCTTAGCATTAGGAGAGGTCATTTCAAGACTTTAATCCGATAAGTTTTTAGTGGAAAGAGCATGTTCTTACTGATAGGAGGGGTAATTTTATGATTTTAACCTAATAGGGTTTTGGTCTTAAGAAATGGAGTGTTAACAGCTAGAGGGGGGATAATTTTTGGATTTTACCCAAATATGGTATTAGTGAGAATTAGGGTCTTTTCGGTAGGAGGGGTAATTTCAAAATTTTACACTTTTAAGGTTTTGGTGGATGATCAGGTTCTTACCGATAGGAGGGGTGATTTCAAGATTTTACTCTAATGGGGTTTTTGTGGGAAGATTAGGGTCTTCTCGGTAGGAGGGGTAATTTTGGGATTTACCTCGATGGGAGTTGAGGAGGTAGAGTAGGGTCTTACGAATATGAGAGGTAGTTTAAGGAGTTTACCCCAACAAGGCTTCTATGGGAAGATTAGGGTCTTACTTGTAGGTGGGGTAATTTGTTGACTTTCCCACAATATGGTTTGGGTGGGTAGATCAAGGTCTTAACGTTAGGTAGGGTATTTACAGGATTTTACATAAATAAGGTTTGAAAGGGAAATTAGGGTCTTAACATTAGGAGAGGTAATTTCAGGACTTTATTCCAATAGGTTTATGGGGGGAAGATTAGGATCTTACCAGTAGGAGGGTACTTTCGGGATTTTACTCTAATAAGAATATAGTTGGAAGATTAGGCTGTTAGCTATAGGATAGGTAATTTTGGAATTTTACCCGAAAAGGGATTCAATGGGAAGATTTAAGTCTTATCGATAGGAGAGGTAAATTTGGGATATTACCCTTATATGGTTTTAGGGAGAAGATAAGGGTCTTAAATGTATGATGAGGAATTTTGGGATTTGACCCCAATAAGATTTTTTTGGGTAGATTGGGGTGTTAGCAATAAAAGGGGTAATTTTGTGACTTTACCCCAAGAAGGGTTTTAGTGGTAATTTTGAGATTGACCTCGAGAGGGTTCCAGTGGTTATATCATGGTGTTTTGGTGGGAAGAGAAGAGACGTACCAATATATGGGGTAGTTTCTGGACTTTACCCTAATAGGGTTTCGATGGGATGATTAAGGTCTTACCATTAGGAGGGGTAATTTTGGGACTTTACCCCTATAGGGTTTCGACAGTAAGATCGAGGTCTTACTGGTAGTAGGGCTTACTTTGAGAATTTACCTCGATATGGTTTTGGTAGGAAAATCATGGTCTTACTGAATGAAGGGGTAATTTCGGGACCTTACCCCGAATAGGGTTTCTTTTAGAAGATTAGGGTCTTTGCTGTAAGAGGAGGTGATTTAGGGATTTACCTCGATGGGGATTGAGAGGAAAGAGCAGGGTCTTACAGGTGGGAGGAGTAGTTTTGGGAGTTTACCCCAATAAGGCTTTGTTGGGAAGATTATGATCTTATTAGTAGGGGGTAATTTTGGGACCTTAACTAAATAGGGTTTCGATGGGAAGATCACTATTCTATTGTTTGGAGGGTTATTAACGAGATTTTACATCAATAACGTTTTGGTGGGAATATCAAGCTCTTACCATATGATAGGTAATTTTAGGGCTTTATCCTAATAGGGTTTATAATTTTACCCTAATAGGGTTTCAATGGTCTTAGTGGAATGAGAGGTAGTTTGTAATTTTACCCTAATGGGGTTTCGATGGGAAAATTAGGGACTTTCTAGTATGAGGGGTAGTGTCGAAATTTTACCCTAATACGATTTTGGTGGGAAGATCAGGTTCTTACCGGTAGGATGAGTTTTATCAAGATTTTAAGCCAATAAAGTTTTTATGGGACGATCAGTATCTAACCGATAGGAGGGTAAGTTCGGGATTTTACCCTAGTTGGGTTTTAACAGGAAGATTTGGGTCTTATTGGGAGGAAGGGTAATTTAAGGATTTATCTCGATGGGGTTTGGGTGAAAAGCGTAGGGTGTTTCAGCTATATGGGGTAGTTTTGTGATATTACACCAATGGGGTTTCAATGGGAGGGTTATTTTGAGATTTTATCCAAATAGGGTTTTGGTGCAAAATCAAGGTCTTATCGGTAGGAGGGGTAATATTGAGACATTATTTAAATTGTGCTTTGGTGGGAAGAACAGGTTCTTACTAGTAGGAATGGTATTATCCAGATTATTTTCTTAATAAGGTTTAAGTGGGAATATTTGTGTCGTACAAGTAAGAGGGTAATTTTGGGATTTTACCCAAATAGGGTGTCGGTAGAAAGATTAGGGTCTTACCGGTAGGAGGGGTTATATCGGGATTTACCTAGATGGGGTTTAGGTAGGAAGAGCTAATACATACTAGTATGTGGGGCAGTTTTGGGAATTTATCCAAATAGGGTTTCGATGAGGTGATTAAGGTCTTACCAATAGGAGGAGTAATTTCAGTATTTTACCCTAATAAGGCTTTGTTGGAAAGACTAGGGTCTTACCAATAGGAGGGGTTAATTTGGGATTTTACCTCGATAGAATTTCAAATTGAAAATCATGGTCTTAATAGGTAGAGGGAGTAATTTCGTGACCTTACCCAAAAAGGGTTTTGGTGGGAAGATCAGGGTCCAACCTATAGGAGGGGTATTATTGTGATTTTACCCCCAATAAGGTTCAAGTGGGAAGATTAGAGTCATATCGAAAGGAAGGGTTATTTAGGGATTTTACCCTATTAGGGTTTTGGCGGGAAGATCTAGGTCTTACTGGTAAGAGGGGTAATTTTTGGATTTTACGTCGATGGGTTTTGGGTGGGAAGGGCATGGTATTACCAGTAAAAGGGGTAGTTTTGGCATTTTACCCCAGTTAAAGGTCTTACTAATAGAAAAAGTAATTTTGAGATTTCATCTTAATAGGGCTTTGAGAGCAAGATTAGGGTATTTTGAGTAGGAGGGGTATTTTTGAGATTTCACCCAATTTAGGTTTCAATGGGAAGATCATGTTCTTACTAGTAGTAGGGGTAAATTTGGGATTTTACCCCAATAAGTTTTGAAGGGATGATTGGGGTGTTAGCTTTAGGTGGGGTAATTTTTATATTTTACCCCAATATGGTATTGGCGAGAAGTTTAGGGTCTTACCGATAGGAGTGGTATCTTTGGGATTTTACTTTAATGGAGTTTCGGTGGGACAATCATGGTCTTAATGGTATGAGGGGTAGCTTTTGTTTTTATTCTAATAAGGTTTTGATGGGAAAATTAGGGACTTCTCGGTAGGAGGGATGACTTTGTTATTTGACCCTAATAGGGTTTCATTGGGAAGATTAGGGTCCTATTAGAAGGAGTAATTTTGAGATTTTATCATAGTAATGTTTTGGCATGAAGATTTGGGTCTTACTTTGAGGAGCGATAATTTTGGGTTTATCTTGATGGGGTTTTGGCGGGAAGAGTAGGGTCTTACCGATTTGAGGGGAAGTTGTGGGAATTTTCGTCAATAGGGTTTCCATGGGAAAATTAGGATCTTACTAGTAAAATAAGTGATTTGGGGATTTCAGTCCAATAAGATTTCAGTGGGAAGATTAGGGTCTTACCGGTAGGAGGGGTAATTTTAAGACTTTATCGCCAATAAAGTGTCAGGAGGATGATCAGGGTCTTGACGGTGTAAGGGGTGATTTTAGGATTTTACCCTAATAAGGTTTTGGTGGGAAGATTGAGGTATTAGTGGTAGGAGGGGTAATTTCAGGATTATAACCTAATAAGGTTTTGGTAAGAAGATAAGGATTTTATATGTAGGAGGGGTAATTTTGAGATTTTCCCTCGAGATTGTTTCAGTGGGAATATCATTGTGTTTATGGTGTGGGGGGAATTTTTGATTTTACCTGAATAGGGTCTTGATGGAAAAATTAGGGTTTTACAATTAAGAGGAGTAATTTTGAGATTTGACCCTATTAGTTTTTCGGTGGGAAAATCATGGTCTTATCTATAGGAGAGGTAATTTTTAGATTTTACCCTATATGTTTAGGTGGGTAGAGTGTTAGTGATAAGAGGAGTAATTTCAGGATTTTACCTTAACAAGGTTTTCGTGAGAAAATCAAGGTCTTACTAGTATAAGAGGTAGTTCAGTGATTTTAATCCAATCTGGTTTTAGTGGGAATATATGGGTGTTAGCAGTAGGAGGTTAATTTTGGAATCTCACCCAAATAAGGTTTTGTTAGGAGATTTGGGTTTTACGGGTAAGAGAGCTAATTTTGGGATTTTACCGCGATAGGGTTTTGGTGGGAAGATCTTAGTCTTACCAGTTTGTAATTACGACATTTTACTCTAATATGGTTTTGGTGTGAAAATTTGGTCTTACCGGAAGGAGGGGTAATTTCGGGTATTTACACCAATACTTTTACGGTGGAAAGATCAGGGTCTTATTGTTAAGATGGGTATTATCGGGATTTTACCCCAATAAGCTTTCAATTGGAAGAGCCTGCATGGGGTTTGGGTGAGAAGAGCCGACTTATACAAGTTTGAGGGATAGTTTTGAGAGTTTAGCACAATAGGGTTTCGTTGGGAAAATTAGGGTATTATTAGTGGAAGTGGTAAATTCGAGATTTCACCCCAATTGGGGTTCATTGGGAAGATCATGGTCTTACTAATTGGAGGGGTTATTTCGAGAGTTTACCCTAAATGGGTTTTGGTTCGAAGATTAGGGTCCTACCAGTACGAGGGAAAATTTAAGGATTTTATCCCGATAGGTTTCGGTGGGAAGATCTGAATCTTAGCAGTATGATGGTAGTTTTGAGATAATATCTTAATATAGTTTTGGTGGGAAGACAAGGGACTTTCTTCTAATTGGGGTAATTTTGGGATTTTCCTGTATAGGATTTTGGTGGGAAGATCAGGTTCTTACCGATAAGATGAGTAATTTAAGTTTCATAGCCCGATAAGTTTTTGTTGGGAAGAACAAGGTCTTACCAATAGGAGGGATAATTTCAAAACTTTATTCAAATAGGGTTTCAGTGGGAGGGGAAATTTTAGGGTTTTATCCAGCTTGGATTCGATTGGGAAATCATGGTCATATCGGTAGGAGGAGTAATTTTGGGATTTTACCTCGATAGGGTTTCGATGAGAAGATCTAGGTCTTATCGATATGAGGCGTATTTTTTGGGTTTTTCGTCGATAGGTTATAGGTGGGAAGATCAAGGTCTCACCTGTATGAGGGGTAGTTTTAAGGATTATACCCCAATAGGGTTTCGATGGGAAAATTAGGGTCTTATCAGAATGAGACGTAGTTTCGGGATTTTACCCCAATAGTCTTTGGGTATTTTTGGAATGAGAAGATCTAGGTCTTACCGGTAGAAGGGGGAATATAGGGATTTCAATCTAATAGGGTTTGGTGAGAAGATAAGGGTCTTACAGGTAGGAGGGGTAATTTCATGATTTTACCCTAATAGGGTTTCGGTGGGAAGATCATGTTCTTTCTGATATTAGGGGTAATTTCAGGATTTTACCCTATTGGGTTTCACTAGAAATATTAGGGTTTTACCAGGAGGGGTAATTTTCTGACATTACCCCAATAAGGCTTAAGGGGAAGATCATGGTCTTACTGGTAGGGAGGGTGTTTTCAGGATTTTAATCCAATAAGGTTTCAAATAGAAGATTAAGGTCTTACTGACAAGAGGGGTAATTTTAGGATTTCACCCTAATAGGTTTTGCTTGTAAAGATCAGGGTCTTCTTAGTAGAGAGGTAATTTAGGGAGTTTACCCCAATAGAGTTTAGGTGGGAGGATCAAGGTCTTATTGGCTGTAGTGCTAATTTTGGGATTTTCCCTCAATTGGGATTATATGGGTAGATAAGGGTCTTACTAGTAGGAGGTTTAGTTTCAGGATTTTACACTAATAGGGTTTCGGTGGTAAAATTAGGTCATAACGGTAGGAGGGTAATTTCGGGTTCTTACACCAATAGTGTTTTTGGTGGGAACATTAAGGTCTTATCGTTAGGAGGGGTATTATCAAGATTTTACCCTAATAAGGTTTCAGTGGGACGAGCGTTGATGAGGTTTTGGTGGGAAGGGCTAGGTCTTACTAGAGTGAGCTATAGTATGGGGAGTTTACCCAAAAAGGTATTGAAGTAGTAATTTTGAGATTTCACCCCAAAAGGATTTTAGTGGGAAGATCAGGGTCTATCGATTGGATGAGTAATTTCGAGTCTCTTACCTAATAATGTTTTGGTCGAAATATCAGGGTCTTGCTGTTACGAGGGGTAATTCAAGGATTGACCCTAATTTTTTTTGGCGGGAAGATCCGGTTCTTAGTAGTATGAGAGTAGTTTTGAGATAATTTGGTTATACATTTGTTTTTTTTTGGGGGTGGGGATAAGGGTCTTACTCCTATGTGGGTAATTTTTGGATTTTTCCTTTATAGGGTTTTGGTGGGAAGATCAATTTCTTACTGGTAGGAAGATTAATTTAAAATTCATAGCAAGATATGATTTCGTTGGGAAGATTAAGGTCTTACTAATAAGAGGGTTGATGTTCTCGTTTAAGTGCACATTTACAACCCCATTTTAGTGTCGAGTCTCGTAGTTTTAGATTGATTTTATGCACATTATATTCGATTTTACCTTGATCTTATCATCGAGCTGTTTTTAGGTCATTTCAGATACTTTCGATGATTTCAAGGTAAAATGTGACGTGTTCGAGGCTTTGACACTCTTATCAAGAGTTTAGATGCGCGTATCATAGCTTGGGCACGCGTTCTAAGTCACTCTCGAAGATCCCACAAACTCCAGAAGCCATTAGACACTTTAAAGAAGCTGTTCAACAAGGTTCAGGTTCAGATTCGACTGAATCTGACATCCATTCGATCGAATGGAAGATAGGAACTAAAGCTTATGGCTCAAGCTCTCGGGAATAGCCGAATAATCTCCCATTCGGCTAAATCAAGGTCCATTCGGTCGAATGGGTGCTCTCCTTTGGTCGAATGGTGGACAGGTTGAGAAAACTCGAAGTCTCTATAATGGGCGAATGACAGAACCATTCAGTCGAATGGTCCCTCATTTGGCTGAATCCTCCCTTCATTCGGTCGAATGGCTCTCTTTTCCGTAGTTTTTTGTTCTTTCTTAAGTCGGCCCTCGAGGGTTTTTCTAGGGTTTTTCCCCCTTATGTCCCTAGGGTATAAATACCCCCATGCTCTATAAGAAAAACCCGCATGCCTATTTTGAGAGCCCTTGTGCCTCAACTTGGAACATCACTTTCATTGTTTTCATTTCACTCATGCTTTAGTTTAGATTTAATGCTTTTATTGCACTTATTTCAAGCATTGTATTTCAGATTCAGATTCTCTTTAAGTCACGCAATTTTATTCATGTAAGGTATCGATTCTTTACTGTTCTATTTCGTTTAATGCTTTCACGTATTGTTTTTGTTAGTTCCATTGCTCTTTTTATTATCCTTGCTCCATTTACAGCTTTGATAGAGTCATTGTCGGGTTTATTATAGTTCTTTGTTTTCCCCTTTTCGTTCTCTTGTTCATTTATGTTCAAATTGTTTATGCTTTTAATCATGTTCTTGTTCATTGTTTATGCCCTAGTTTTTATTACCATGAGTGAGTAGTTTTCTTAGGGGTTTGATTGGTGAAACCCTAGGTTGGCTTGTTCTTCATGCGTAGAGTTAGGGTTTGAGATTATTGATGATTGATTGATTAACATTCGATGCGAGTCTTGTCCTGCGACTCCTTGGGAGACATAGGGCGATTATAGGTTGTTCATGTGATTTATAGGGTCACAAACTTCCTCTCGTCATCTTGAGTGTCTTGATTGATTGTTGATCGATTTCTCCTAACTTAGCGTATTTGTTAGTTCCATTGTCCTTCCTAGGGTGGAACTAATCCATCCCCTTTTTCTTTCATTGCATATTATCGTTTTTATTCTTGCTTTACTTTTCAGTCATTAGTGTAGTCCAATCAATTCAAATCTCGAATAAACTCTTTACATCAAGTCTAAAAACTAGCATCCTTTGTACTTGTGGTTCGAACACCGACTCACCATTACACTAGTTGTAGTAGTATTAGGGAGATTATAGGTATTGTTTGCATAACTTGCCTTTTAGTAAAACGACGCTAAAAGCCGGTTATCAAGGGTAATTTAAAAACTTTACCCAAATAGAGTTTCAATGGGAAGATTGGGTGTTAGCGGTAGGAGGGACGATTTTAGGATTTTACACCAATTTGGTTTCGATGGGAAAATCATTGTCTTCTCAATAGGAGAGGTAGTTTTAGGGTTTAACCTTGATAGGGTTTAGATAAGAAGATTAGGGTCTTATCGGTATGAAGGGTTATTTTCGGATTTTACCCTAATCAGGTTTTGATAGGAAAAGTATGGTGTTAAAAGTAGGAGGGGTAAATTAGGGATTTAATCCTAACAAAGTTTCGGTGGGAGGATCAGGGTCTTACCGATAGGTGGGGTAATATTTGGAATTTACCTCGATAGTTTTTAGGTGGGAAGAGTAGGGTGTTACTGATATAAGGGGTAGCTTTTGGATTTTACCACATGGGGTTTCGATAGGAAGAGTAGGGTCCTCGTAGTTGAAGGGGGTGATTTTGGGATTTTACCCAATAATATTTCGAGGGAAATATAAAGGTCTTACAAGTAGGAGGGTTAATGTTGAGAATTTGCCCCAATAAGGTTTTCGGTTGGAAGATTAGGGTGTTACTTGTAAAATGGGTAATTTCATGATTTTACCCCAATAGGTTTTCATTGGGAAGATCATGTTCCTACTTATAAGAGGGGTAATTTAGGATTTTACCCTATTGGGTTTTGGTGGAAATATCAGGGTCTTATGAGTAAGAGTCGTAATTTTTTGACTTTACCGCAATAGGGCTTCATGGGGATGATCATGGTCTTACCGATAGGAAGGATATTTTAAGGATTTTTCCCCAACAAGGTTTCAATGGGAAGATTAGGCTCTTATCGATACAAGGGGTAAGACCGTGACCCCACATAGCGGAAACACTATGATCTTCCCATCGAAACCCTCTCGAGGTAAAATATCTAAATTACCCCTCTTACCGATAAGACCCTGACCTTCTCTACGAAATACTATTGGGGTAAAATCTCGAAACCACCATTCCTACCACTAACACCCTAATATTTCCACTAAAAACCTTAGTGGGGTAAAATCCCAAAATTACCCCATCATACCGGTAAGACCCTGATCTTTCTTTCGAAACCCTATTTGAGTAAAGTTTCGAAATTACCCGTCCTACCAGTAAGACCCTAATCTTCTCATCGAAACCCTATTGGGGTAAAATCCCCAAATCATCCCTTTTATTTGTTAAACCCTAATCTTCCCATCGAAACCCTGTTGGATTAAAATCACACATCTACCCTTTATACTGTTAAGACCCTACTCTTCTCAACCAAACCCCATCGAGATAATCCCAAAATTACCCTTCCTCTTAGTAAGACCCTGATCTTCTTCCAGAAACCCTATTAGGGTAAAATCTTGAACTTACCCTCTTACCGGTTAGATAATGATCATCCCACAAAAACTTACTTGGCTTAAAATCTTGATAAAACTCCTCCTACTAGTAAGAATCTAATCTACCGGTAAGAACACAAATCTTCCCATTGAAACCTTAATGGGATAAAATCCCGATAATACACCCCTCCTACTAGTAAGACCCTTTATAGTTTTGGCAAGAAGATCTAGGTCTTACCCATAGGAGGGGTAATTTTAAGATTTTACCTCAAGAGGGTTCCAATGTAAAGAACATGGGCTCTCCAAAAAGTTGGGTAGTATAGTAATTTTACCACAAAAGGGTTTCAATGGGTAGGAGGGGAAATTTTAAGATTTTACCCTAGTACGACTTTAATGCATAAATCAGGGGCTTCCTAGTTGAAAAGGTAATATTAGGACATTATCAAATAGTGTTTGGGTGGGAATATTAAGATCTTACCGTTAGGAGGGTTATTATAGGTATTTAACCCCAATAAGGTTTTAGGGGGAAGTATCTTACACGTAGGAGGGGTAATTTTTTGATTTTAACCAAATAGGGTGCCTGTGGGAAGATTAGGATCTTATCGGTAGGAGGGGTAGTTTTGGGTGTTTACCCCAATACGGTTTTGATGGGATCAAGGCCTTACTGGTAGGAGGGTTAATTTTGGTACTTTACGTCAATAGGGTGTCGGTAGGAAGATGAATGTCTTATCGGTACGAGGGGTTATTTTGGGATTTTACTACGATAGGATTTTGGTGTGAAGATCTGGGTCTTATCGGAAGGGATGGTAATGTTGTGATTTTAACCTAATAAGGTTTTCACTGGAAAATCTGGGTCTTATCGGTAGGAGGGGTAATATTAGGACATTACTAAATAGTGTTTCAGTTGGAATATCAGTGTCCTACTATTAGGAGGGGTATAACCAGTAATTTAACCTAGTAAGGTTTTAGTTGGAATATTAGTGTCTTACCGTTCAAAGGAATAATTTTGGGAATTTAACCAAATAGGGGGTCGGTGGGATGATTAGGTTCTTACCGATAGGAGGGGTAGTTTTGGCTATTTACCCTAATATGGTTTCAATAAAAAGATTGAGGTCTTAGTGGTAGGAGGGTTAATTTTGGTACTTTACCCGAAAAAGCTTTAGATAGGAAGATGTACATCTTACCGGTAAGAGGGCTATTTTGGGATTTTACCACGACATGGTTTCGTGGGAAAATCATAATCTTACCAGAAGGACGGGTAATTTTAGGGCCTTTTCCAACATGACTTTGGTGGGAAGATCTGGGTCTTACCGAAAGAAAGGGTAATGCTGGGTTTTCACCCCTCTAGGGTTTCAACGGAAAAATTAGGGTCTTATTGGATGGAAGGTAATTTTGTATTTTACCTCGATGGGGTTAGGGTGGGAAGAGTAGGGTCTATTCGGTGTGAGGGGTAGTTTTGGAATTTTACCCGAATAGGGTTTTGATGGGATGATTATGGTTTTACCAATAGAAGAAGTGATTTCGAGATTTTACCCCAATAAGGTACTTTTGGGACTTTACCCCAATAGGGTTTTATAGGGAAGATTAGTGTCTTACTGTTAGGAGGGGTATTTCTCGTACTTTACCATAATAAGGTTTTGGTGGAAATATTAAGGTCTTTCCTGTAGGAGGTGTAATTTTGGGATTTTATCCCAATAAGGACTTACTAGTGGAAGGGGTAATTTTGGGATTTCATCCCAATATGGTTTTCATGGGATGCTGAAGGTCGTATGGGTAGGATTTTCGTGGGAAGATTAGGGTCATACCAGTGTGAGGGAAAATTTTGGTATTTTACCCGAATTAGATTTTGGTGGGAAGATTGGGGTTATTAGTGTTAGGAGGGGTAATTTTGGGATTTTACCCTTGTATGGTTTTGGCGAGAAGATCTAGGTCTTACCCACAGGAGGGGTAATTTTAAGATTTTACCTCAAGAAGGTTCCTATATAAAGATCATGGTCTCTTCGGTATGTTGGGTAGTTTTGTAATTTTACCCCAATAGGGTTTCGATGGGAAAATTAGGGTCTTATCAATAAGAGGGGTAGTTAAGATTTTACCCTAGTAGGGATTCAATGAAAAAATCATTTTCTTACTGGTAAGAGAGGTTATATTAGGATATTACCGAATATTATTTGGTTGGGAATATTAGGGTCTTACCATTAGGAGGGTTATTATAGGTATTTTAACCCAATAAGGTTTCAGTGGGAAGTATCTTACAATTATGAGGGGTAATTTTGGGATTTTAACTAAATAGGGTTTTACTAGGAAGATCAGGGTCTTACTTGTAGGAGGGGTAGTTTTGGATGTTTACCCCAATACGGTTTTGATGGAAAGATTAACGTCTTATTGGTAGGAGGGTTAATTTTGGTACTTTACCTCAATAGGGTTTTGGTAAAAAGATGAATATCTTACTGGTATGAGGGTTATTTTGGGATTTTACCATGATAGAGTTTCATGGAAAAATTATGATCTTACTAGAAGAAAGGGTAATTTCAGGACTTTACCCCAATAAAGTTATGGTGGTAAGATATGTTACTTAGCGTAAGGAGTGGTAATTTTTGTTTAATACCTCGATAAGGTTTGGGTGGTAAGATTATGGATTTACTAGTAGAAGAAAAAAATTTGGGATTTCAACCAATAGGGTTTTCATGGGAAAATTAGAGTCTTACCAAGAGGGGTAGTTTTGGGACTATACCCTAACAGGATTTTGGAGGAAAGATATGGGGCTTACTAGTATGAGAGGTAATTTTGGTATTTTACCCCAATCAGGTTTTGATTCGTAGATTACGGTTAGCGTTAGGAAGGTTAATTTTGAGATTTTACCCTTATAAGGTTTTGGCTAGAAGATTTGGGCCATACCGGTAAGAGGGGTAATTTTTAAATTTTAGCACATGAGGATTCCGATGAAAAGATCATGGACTCTCTAGTATGTGGGCTAGTTTTATAAATTTTACCCTAATAGTGTTTCGATGGGAAAATTAGGGTCTTATAGTAGGAGGGTAATATAAGGACATTACCGAATAGTGTTTCGGTGGGAGTATCAAGGTCTTATTGTTAAGAGGGGTACTATCGATAATTTACCCCAATAAGGTTTCAGTGGGAAGTGTCTTATAGTTAGGAGGGGTAATTTTAGGATTTTAACCAAATAGGGGGTCAATGGGAAGATTAGGTTCTTATTGATAGGAGGGGTAGTTTTGGGTTTTACCCGAATATAATTTTGATAGAAAGATCAAGGTCGTACTGCTAGGAGGGTTAATTTTGGTTCTTTATCCCAATAGGCTTTCAGTAGGAAGATGAATATCTTACCGACAAGAGGGGCTATTTAGGGATTTTACCATGATAGGGGTTTGTGGGAAAATCCTAATTTTATCGGAATGAGGGGTAATTTCAAGGCTTTTCCCAATAGGTTTTTTATGGTTAGATCTAGGTCTTATAGGAAGGAAGGGTAATGTTGGGATTTCACCCCTCTAGGGTTTTGACGGGAACGTTTGGATCTTATTGGTTGGAAGGGTAATTTTTGCATTTGACCTCAATGGTGTTTTGGTTAGAAGAGAAGGGTCTACTCGGTGTAAGGTGTAGTTTTGGGATTTTACCCCAATAGGGTTTTGATGGAGAGATAGGGTTTTACTAGTAGAAGAAGTCATTTCGGGATTTCACCCAAATAGGGTTTCGGTTGGAAGATTAAGGTCTTACCAGCAGGAGTGGTACTTTTTGGACTTTAACCTAATAGCGTTTCACGGGGAAGATCATGGTCTTATAGGTAGGATTGGTATTTCTAGTAATCTACCCAAAAAGGTTTTAGAGGGAAGATTAAGGTCTTATCGGTTGAAGGGCAATTTTTTTATTTGACCCCAATATGGTTTTGGTAGAAAGATTTGGGTGTTAGCGAAAGGAGGGGTACTTTGAGATTTTTCCTCTATAAGGTTTTGGTGAGAGAATTAGGGTCTTATTGGGTAGGATGGGTAATTTTAGATTTTATCTAAATAGGCTTTCGATGGAAAGATATGGTCTTACCAGTATGAGGGGAAATTTTTAGATTTTTCCCCAATATAGTTTCAGTGGGAAGATTGGGGAGCAAGTTATAGGAGGGGTATTTTTGGTATTTTACCCAAACAAGGTTTTAGTAAGAAGATATGGGTCTTACCAGTAGGGGGTAACATTGGATTTTGCTTCGATAGGGTTTAGGTGGGAAAATCATGGTCTTTTTGGTATAAGGGGTACTTTTGTGATTTTACTCCATTAGGTTTTCAATGGGAAAATTAGGGTCTTATTGGTAGGAGGGGTACTTTCTAGATTTTACCCTAATAGGGTTTTAGTAGGAAAATCAGGGTCTTATTGGTAAGAGGTGTAATATCGAAACTTTAATCGAATAGTGTTTTTGTAGGAAGACATGGTTCTTACGGTTAGGAGGGGTATTATCGAGATTTTGACCCAATATGGTTTTGGTGTGAAGATTAGTGTCTTATCGGTAGGAGGGGTAATTTTGGGATTTTACCCAAATAGGTGTTCAACATGATAATCACTATCTTACCATTAGTAGGGTACTTTTTGAATTAACCTTGATAGGGATTGGGTGGGAAGAGTAGGGGCTTATTGGTATGAGGGGTAGTTTTGGAAGTTTACCCCAATAAGGTTTCGATGGGAAGATTAAGGTCTTCTAGGTAGGAGGGGTAATTTTGAGACTTTACCTTAAGAAGGTTTGATAAGTGTCTTACTTGTAGAAGGGGTAGTTTCTGATTTAATCCTAATAGGGTTTTGGTGGGAATACTAGGGTCTTACTGGTAGGAGGGGTAAATTTTTAACTTTAATCCTATAGGGTTTCATCGAGAAGATATGGGACTTACTTGTTGGAAGAGTATTTCCGAGATCGGGGTCTTATCGGTAGGAGTAGTAACTTTTGGATTTAACCTTAGTAGGGTTTTGGTGGGAAGATCATGGTCTTACTAGTGTGAGGGGTAGTTTTGTGATTTTACCCCAATAGAGTTTCGATGGTAAAATTAGGATCATAGCAGTGGGAGGTGTAATTTCGGGATTTTACCCTAATAGGGTTTTGGTAGGAAGATATAGGTCGTACTAGTAGGAGGGGTAATTTTGGGATTATACCATAATAAGGTTTTAGTGGGAAGATTAGGTTCTTACCAATTGGAGGGGTATTATCAGGGTTTTACCTCAATAATGTTTCAATGGGAATGGTATTATCTGGGTATTTTTCCCTAATAGAGTTTTGGAAGAAAGATTTGAGTCTTACCGGGGGGAGGGGTTATTTTTTACTTTACCTCGATGGGGTTTGGGTTGGAAGAGTTGGGTCTTGTTGAGTCCCTTAGGTTTTGATTGATAGTTTTGAATGATGACAAACAGCTAAGGGAAACATGTCTTTGAAAGTGTTCAATACAGTTGGGGAACCAGCTAAAATAGAACACTGTTTCCCTAGATAAGTTATTACTTATATGAGATATTTGTTGAACTAACTTGTCTTTATACAGGGAACAACTAGATGATAAATGAGTTATGCATCTAAGTTAATTTCTAATTTTGGAAGCTTGAAAGGACTTTCGATCAACTTAAAGGAAGGTCCTTGGTCAATAATTGAGTTCATTCATGGAAGCTTTCAAGACTTAACGAATGCATGAAGGAAGACTACACTCGAAGAGTTATTTAGGATCTTCATGTAAATGCTCCGTAGTACAACTTATATAATTGAGTATATAAAGTGCTTTTAGTATATTAAATATCGTTATGAAATTTGGTACAAGGTTTGGAACAAATTTCATAACATATTCAGTTCAGGGAACCAGGTCAGGGAACCAGGTTAACTGAACAGATTATTCAAGCTGCGGTTTTTACAAAGATTTTACAAAAAGGATATTTTCCGAGATATATTGATTTAAGATATATCTAAGCAGCTAAAAGATAAGATGATGTTTTTGGTTAGCTAAAAACCGGGAAGTATCTTATCCTAAGTTGATCTTATCTTATGATCAAATCATTTAGGATAAATACTTATCCTAAAATCGTATGTATATCTTATACGCATGATTTGAGGGTTTAGCCGACTAACCTATAAATACATCTTGATCTGAATAATCAAACACATAACTCTTATGCAATTTTAACAGAGTTTGATCTTTGAGAGCTAAAAGCACTAATTCAATTATTGAGTGATACACAAGAGCATAATAGTGTTTTAACGTTTTTATCTATTTGACTTTTGAGAGTTAGATCATTAGAGAGTTCTTGATCTTGTATTAAGTCTTTGACAGAGGGGTTGAAGACTTGGTGAGTGTTTGTGAGTTCAAACACACTAGGAACTTACGAGGGTAAGTTCAAAGCACATTCGGAGTCGAGTGTGGGGTTTACTGGTTCCCGGAGTAGGGAAACAGTAGAGTGATTTGTATTTTTAATTTTTGGAGTAGATTAATAAAGGACATAGGGTAGGAGGACGTAGGCCAGAGTTGGCTGAACCTCGTTAAGTCTGTGGTGTTCTTTATTGTCTTGTTTTATTCTGCTGCATAAGGGAACCAGCACAACTGGTTCCTTACACATAATCCGAAAAGAAGCAAAAATTGCCAACGATTACTTAACACTCAATTCACCCCCCCCCTCTTGAGTGCCCATTGAACCTTCAATTGGTATCAGAGCCTAAGCTTCTCGGAAGAGTAATATCTAGAGGAGTTAAGAATGAGTACTCAAGAATTAAGTGCAATCGGTTATGACAACAAGACACCAAAGTTTAATGGAAATAATTATGCCTGGTGGAAGAACAGGATCCAGAATGTTATCATGGGTATTGATTATGAATGCTGGCTCGTAGTTAAAAATGGTCCTAATATCATTCTCAAGACAGAAGCTGATGGGAAACAGGTTCCCAAGAAGGATAGCGAATTGGTCACTGCTGATTACAAGTTGCTGGAGAAAAATGCTAAGGCAATGTCAATTCTACAACAAGCAATAGGTGAGAACGAAACAAATCGCATCTCTGGTTGCAGTAGTGCTAAGGAGATATGGGACACCCTTGAACTTGCGTTTGAGGGAACCAGTGAGGTAAAACGGTCTAAAGTTGATTTAATCATGTCTAAATACGAATTGTTTGCCATGAATAAAAATGAAAAAATCAATGATTGCTTTCGTAGGTTTATGACTATTGTTAATGATCTTAGATCACTTGGTAAAATATTTTCTGATGAGGATCTTGTGAGAAAAATTTTGCATAGTTTAACAGATACATGGACAGCTAAGGTAACAGCAATATATGAAGCAGGATCTGTCTACCCTGGCCTTGGAACAGCTGATTGGTTCCCTTATGACTCATGAGATGCTGATTGACTCCAAGTCTGAGAAGGAACCAGCCAGAGGCATGGCACTAAAGGGAACAGTAGAGGAAGAAGAAGATGAGATCAGCCTGATTGCAAAAAGATTTGAAAGATCTCTTCGTGATCAAAAGAGGAATTTCAAAGGTAGGAATTTCAAAAACACTAAAAAATCTAACTCGTCTTCATCTTCAGGTTGCTTCAAGTGTGGTGAGAAAGGACACATCATTCGTGATTGTCCAAAATGGAAGGACAAGCAATCTCAATCTGAAGATAAGAGGGCTTTCAAGAATGTCATGATAGCATCTATGTGGGGAGAATCTGACTCAGGATCTGATGAAGAAGAAGATACAACTAGTTCTGATGTTTGCCTAACTGCCTTCACAAACATCAAGGAGAACAGCACTGGTCCGGGAACCAGAGGGGGAACCAGTACATTCAAGAAATGCTTAATGGCTAAGAAGGATGTACTACAAAGACATAAGGTAAACCTTGAACAAATTAGAATAGATATGCATGAATATGATAGAGAAAATATGCTTGCTTGCATAGATTCTTTATTAGATGAATGCTATAAATTAGGTGAAACCTATATAACAGGCAAGAGAGAACTAAAAGAAAAACGAAATGAATGTGAA
This sequence comes from Dysphania ambrosioides, assembly GCA_026401315.1. Lineage (NCBI taxonomy): Eukaryota > Viridiplantae > Streptophyta > Magnoliopsida > Caryophyllales > Amaranthaceae > Dysphania > Dysphania ambrosioides. The sequence goes on along the minus strand of CM048661.1, from coordinate 24,726,078 downwards.
ATTGCTATTGCTAGTTGTGATCATCTAGAGATGGTTTGCCATAACTTGAAAAATCAAAGTGCTGAACTAGAAGTTGAATTGGACAAGTGCAAGGTAGAACTAGAAAGGGCAAGATCTTCTGAACTTGACTATCCAAGTGATGGTGAAGAAGATCTGATCTCCTGGTTCCCCAGAGAACTATCAACTACTAGTGAAGTCCCTGATTTCTCTACAGTCATGAGTAAAGCAAATTCTTGCAATAGAACCTCTCTGTTGAAGGCCTTTAAAACATTGACTTTCAACTTAGAAAATTCTTACAAAGAAATTGCTTCACTTAAAGCTACTCAGTCCCCTAGCTTTCTCACTGGAACCAGCGTTGAAGTCAGCAGTATGATTAATGAATATGAAAGCACTATCTGTAAGTTACATGCTGAATTTAATCAACTAAAAGGTGAAAAACAATCAGCAGTTAGGAACATGTCAAATGACCCTACGGTTTTAGATCTTAACTTACAACTTGCAACTTTAGAAAGTAATCTTGAGTGTTTGAAAGAGAAAAACGAATTGTTAATTAAAACACTTGAAACAAAAGAAAGGGAATTGCATGACAGTCATAGACATTTGGATAAGCTACTGAATGCACAAAGAACTTTGAACCTTCTGACTTCATTAGGAGGAAACAAAGGAAAATTTGGTCTTGGTTATACTAGACAGAGAACCAGGACTAACTGGTCTCCCAGAGAGACCACATGGATTACTGAATATCAGCGAGGTAAGTACGTCATGACTAAAGAGATGCACGTGTGTTTTCATTGTGGTAAGAATGGACATAAAATACATGAATGTCCAGCTAAGAAAATTAGTGCTAATAAGAACAGCAAGAGTATAATGTATGTGTGGAGAAGAAAGGATAAACATGATGTTAATGTTGTTGAAAAGGGACCCAAGTATGCTTGGGTTCCTAAAACTAATGTTTGATTCAATCTTACAGGCTAGAGTGAAGGGAGACACCTATTGGTATTTGGACAGTGGTTGCTCAAGACACATGTCCGGGGATAAAGATCAATTCCTTTCACTAGTGGCCTTTGATGGAGGAAGTGTCACCTTTGGGGATAACAGCAAGGGAACCAACACTGGTTTAGGTAAGGTTGGTAAGACACTTTCTAACACAATAGATGATGTTTATTATGTTGAAGGCTTGCAACATAATCTCTTGAGTATTTCTCAATTATGTGACAAAGGTAATAGAGTTGAATTTCAAGCCAACCTATGTCACATAGTTAACTCACAAACATGAGAACTGGTATGTGAGGGAACTAGGAAGCATGATGTCTACATCACCTTCTTAGATAAGATCCCTCAAGACAAGTCCATCTGTTTGAGAGCTGTTTCTGAAAATAATCAATGGATTTGGCATAAGAGGTTTGGACATGCTAGCCTAACACTTCTAAACAAGCTTAAAGCACGTGACTTAGTGATAGGTCTTCCTAACATTAAGTACAAAGTTGATAAAGTTTGTTATGAATGTGTAAGGGGGAAACAGGTCAAAATCTCTTTTAAGCCTAAAACTGTTTTGAGTACTAGCAGACCCTTCGAACTTGTACACATTGACTTGTGTGGTCCCATGAGAGTACAAAGTCGAAGAAGTCATAGATATGTCTGTGTTATGGTCGATGATTATTCCAGGTACACTTGGGTAATGATGTTACACGCAAAGGATGAAACATTTGAAGAATGGGTAACATTGGTGAAACAAGTGGAGAACCAGCTCACCCATAAGCTGGTCTCGATAAGATCAGACCATGGTACTGAATTTGATAATGCTAACTTTATTGATTATTGTAGAGAACATGGAGTTAATCACAACTTCTCAGCCCCTAGAACACCTCAACAAAATGGTGTTGTAGAAAGGAAGAACAGAACTCTTGAGGAGATGGCGAGGACGATGCTCATTGAGAGTGGTCTCCCAAAGAGTTTTTGGGGTGAAGCTGTTGACACTGCTTGCTATATACTGAATAGAGGTCTCATTAGACCAAAGTTAAATAAGACTCCCTATGAACTTCTTAAAGGTCGAAAGCCCAACATCACATACTTTCGTGTCTTTGGATGTAAATGTTATGTACATAATAATGGGAAGGACCAGCTTGATAAATTTGATCCCAGAAGTGATGAGGGAATCTTTCTTGGATACTCTTCTCACAGCAAAGCATATAGAGTCTTCAATAAGAGGACTCTCTGTGTTGAGGAGAGTGTCCATGTCATTTTTGATGAATTTAACATGTCTTCTGAGATTGCGCAGGTATAACCTGATGATGTGATTGGTTTGATGGATTTCACGGGGAACCAGTATACTGGTCCCTCAGATGAAGTGCAAGCAGAGCTAGGCCTACCAGATACTCCACCAGATAATAATGATGAAGTGCCTAGAGAAGAAAATGGAGAAAATGAGGATTCTAAAGGGGAACCAAGTCCTGATGGTTCCTCACATAATAGACAGGTAATGAGCTCAGGGGAACAAAAGAAGGTACCACCCCTAAACCTAAGGTAAGTAATGATAGAGGAAACAGCATGAATGTGAATTCTCCTGGTTCTGCAGAAAGAGAAGAGATTCATGAACATGCTAGTTCCCAACGTAATGAGGAAGCACAAAACAGAATTAATGTCAAAAGTTTTAGATATCAAGCCTCTCATCCCACTGATCAAATAATTAGTGATATAAATAAGGGGATTCAAACGAGAAGAAGTGTCTTTCAAAACTTTTGCGCTTTTTATTCTTTCCTGTCTAATGTAGAGCCTACTGACTATAAAATGGCATTGACTGATCCTGATTGGATACTAGCTATGCAAGATGAATTAAATCAGTTTCAGAAAAACCAGGTTTGGCACCTGGTTCCCCGTCCAAAGGAAAGATCAGTCATTGGTACTAGATGGGTCTTTAGAAACAAGTTAGATGACCTCGGTACTATAGTCAGAAACAAAGCAAGGCTAGTGGTGCAAGGGTACAATCAACAAGAAGGAATTGACTATGATGAGATGTTTGCACCAGTAGCTAGGCTAGAGGCTATTAGGATTTTAATTGCTTATGCTGCTCACATGAATTTTAAGCTGTTTCAGATGGATGTGAAGACTGCCTTCCTTAATGGCTATTTGAAGGAAGAAGTATATGTGGAGCAGCCACCTGGTTTTGAAGATGCAATGTTTCCCCAGCATGTATATAAATTGGATAAAGCATTATATGGCTTGAAACAAGCTCCAAGGGCTTGGTATGAAAGACTGTCCAATTTCTTGATGGCTAATGATTACAAGAGGGGAATAGTAGACAAGACCCTGTTCAAAAGAACCAGGGGAAAACACTTAATTGTAGTACAAATCTATGTTGATGATATTTTATTTGGTGCTACTAATCAAACTTTGTGTGACGAGTTTGCAAATCTTATGCAGAGTGAATTTGAAATGAGTGTGATGGGAGAATTAGGGTTCTTCCTAGGTTTGCAGATTAAGCAAACAAATGATGGTATAATGATCCATCAACAAAAGTACTTAAAAGAGCTGCTGAAAAAGTTTGGCATGGAGAACAGCAAAGCTTATGATACACCTGTTCCCACATTCACAAAGTTGGATGCTGATCTTAAAGGAAAAAATGTTGAAGCTACGCTTTATAGAGGAATGATTGGTTCTCTACTTTACCTAACAGCTAGTAGACCTGATATTGTGTTTTCTGTTGGTTTGTGTGCTAGGTTTCAAAGCAAAGAATCTCACTTGAAGGCTGTTAGAAGGATACTTAGGTATCTTGTGGGAACAGCAGATCTGTTTTTGTGGTACCCCAAAGGCAGTACCATCGATCTCATTGGATATACAGATGCAGATTATGCTGGTTTCCTAGTTGATAGAAAGAGCACATCAGGTATGGCACACTTCCTTGGCTCTTGTCTTATATCATGGGGTTCTAAAAAGCAAAATTCAGTGGCCCTATCCACAGCAGAGTCAGAATATATAGCTGCAGCTTCATGCTGTTCCCAGCTACTGTGGATAAGGAACCAGCTGAAAGATTTTGGTGTTATTTATAAAAGTGTTCCTATCTTTTGTGATAACACTAGTGCAATCAATATTTCAAAGAACCCCGTGCAACACTCCAAGACCAAACACATTGAGATAAGACACCATTTTCTAAGAGAAAATGTGGAGAAAGGATTGGTGGAGATGTTGTTCTGTAAAAGTGAAGATCAAATAGCTGATATCTTCACAAAGCCTTTATGTAGAGAGTCTTTTTGTAGGTTAAGAGTCCTTTTAGGTCTAGTTCGGCTTTAGGCGATGGCTTCAATTATTTCCCTCAATGATTGGTTAGAATAAGTATGCTTTTGTATTGATTATGTATATAACTACGATGCTTACTTACAAATATTGTGTAAATAACCTAAGTGGATTATTGTTGCATAGAAACAGGAGAAGTTATTTTGAAACATGCTGAAAATAGAATGACTGGTTCAGTACAGGTACCAGCGAGAGGAAACAGCAGTTCAGCTCTGATATGTCATCCGAAAATATCTTATTTTCGGAAGATTACTATAAGATAATTTCTTTTTGGAAAGAATTATCTTATTTCAGTTATTCCTATCCTACAAAGAGGCAAACATGTCTAATTGCCTAATTTATAGTCGGTTGACTCTTTTGTAAAAAGATAACTATAATTTTAAATTTTCAATTTCTAAAATTCTTTCTCTCATTTACTTTGACTGTCAGCCGGCTAGTTATTGGAAATCCTATGTTTGTGCAATTGATATAAATACACATAAACACCTTGATACAGCCTCACATCACATCATCACTCTACTCATCTCTCTCTCGTTCAATAGTGGTACCCTGATCACTGTTCACTCGTCCCCATCTCCCTCAAATCTGTGAAACTCATTCGCTACAATGGGTAGGAAATCAACCAGGGCTCCAGCTAAGAAAAGGAAGGAGAAGACTCAAGCAAGTGAGTCCACTCAATTGAAGGAGACCTCCATCAATGAAGCAAACCCTGCTCTAACTTCATCGAGCAACTCACCTCCTACCACCACAAAGAACCCATCACCAACTCTATCTCCATCTTCTAAATCTCCCTCACCTCCACCTCCCAAAAATGCACCTTTACCCAAGACCCCTGAGGCTAATGATTCCATCATCAAGGAACCCGTCTCATCTCAGGGGGACCAGCCCAAAAGCACTGAAGAATTCTTCAACACTGTTGGAGAAAGGGAAGAGGAGGAAGTTCGTAGTGAGGAAGATGATCTACAGATCATTGGGCATAAAAAGTGGACTACAGAACCCTTGGTTCGCAGTAGAGTAACCAGGTCATCCCTGAAAAGGATTGGCGAAGTAGTAATAGAGGAACAGTCGATGGACTCTACTGGTTCCAAACGAAAGAGAACAGCGCGGAAGTCCGCAAGAGGTATGTCAGTAGAATCTCCATCTGTTGGTATGACTGATTTAGGTTCTAGGGTTGTGGTATATGGGTGTAAAACAGAAGTTGGGTATTTTGATGAAGTTTCTTTAAGTGATGTGAAAGAGGTGTTAGAATATCAGGGTTGGATGCCTTTGTTTAATGTCTGTGATGCTAATATTGATGGTGTTAGAAAGTTTTATGTTAATTTGAAACAAATGCTGGATAGATCGTTAAGTTCAAGTGTGAATGATGTTGAAGTAAATGTGTCTGTTGCAAGCTTGGCTGGGTTGTTGAATATACCCAGAGATGGCTTTGATGAGTATTCTGGAGATGGATGGCCCACACTTATAGGGGTCAGTCCAGATGAAGTGCATGATTTTGTGTTTGGAGGGAAAGTTCCAAAGAAAGCTGGAACGTTTAAAACTGGTAGCTTGAAGGAACCAGTGATGCTGGTCCTTCACTCTGTGTGTAACAAGATGTTTATCCCTCGAGCACAAGGTAGGGGTTTTGTGCGCATCATGGAAATGGTGCTTATATATTTGCTGATGAAAAAGATTAAGATAAATCTTCCTTCTCTAATGATAAACCATATGATGAATTGCTATAATTCATCCCACCACTCTCTTCCTTATGGCTCCTACATAACTAAGCTTCTTAAAGAGAATAATGTTTCTCTTAGTGGATCAACTGCTCCTGCAATGGTGTTCACCAAAGGTATTCTAAAACAAAAGGGGTTGATCATAAGTGCTGGGGTGTTGAAGTTTAGGGAGGAAGAACCAGTAGAGACTCCTAAGCCAGTCAAGAAGAAACAGAAGGTAGAGGAACCAGCTGGTCATCAGGCTATCCTTAAGAGGCTGGAGAGTCAGGAAGAGAAGATAAATGCTATAGGGGATCAGCTCAGCAAGTTAGTGAACTTGGTTGAAGGTCTATCCACTTCATTTATTATGAGGATGATCAAGTTAGAGAAACAGATTGCTGGCAGTTCTGGAAATGAGAAGAAACAAGTTGAGGAGGACCAGCAAGTAGACAAGCAGGAAGATGACAGTGAAGAGGAGGAGAACCAGGAAGAAACAGCTGCGGAGGCTGCCACTAAAGAAGAGGAAGGAGATGATGAAAATGATGATGATGATTGAATCTGTTCTCTTTTTCATTTAGCCTACCTTTATTATAATATTCTGAATAACTGATTTTGTTGGACTGTTTTTATTCCTCCCAATCCATGAACTTGTTTTGATATGGATTTAGGCTCTATCGTTCACTTTTGTTGGTTTGTATTAAACTATGATCTTTATTGACTGCATGACTTAACTTTGACTATTCTGACCTTCTTTTGCAGCACTTTATTTGTATAATGGTTGATGCCATTGGATGGTTTAGCACGTCACTTTATGCATAAGATGCTACTTTTGCATATCTTTTTAATGATGCCAAAAGGGGAAAATAGTTGAAGTTGAAGCCTAGAGTCCTTACTAGTTTAGATTGAGTTTTTTTTTTTTATTTTCTGTTTCTCTTTAGGGAACCAGTTGGCTTAATCGACTTGTTCCATTGAGTTTTGAGTTCTTGAAGTTTTTGACTATTTGTTTTTGAGTATGTTCACAGGTGCAGAAACTTCAAATGTTTGTCATCATCAAAAAGGGGGAATTTGTTGAGTCCCTTAGGTTTTGATTGATAGTTTTGAATGATGACAAACAGCTAAGGGAAACAGGTCTTTGAAAGTGTTCAATACAGTTGGGGAACCAGCTAAAATAGAACACTGTTTCCCTAGATAAGTTATTACTTATATGAGATATTTGTTGAACTAACTTGTCTTTATACAGGGAACAACTAGATGATAAATGAGTTATGCATCTAAGTTAATTTCTAAGTTTGGAAGCTTGAAAGGACTTTCGATCAACTTAAAGGAAGGTCCTTGGTCAATAATTGAGTTCATTCATGGAAGCTTTCAAGACTTAACGAATGCATGAAGGAAGACTACACTCGAAGAGTTATTTAGGATCTTCATGTAAATGCTCCGTAGTACAACTTATATAATTGAGTATATAAAGTGCTTTTAGTATATTAAATATCGTTATGAAATTTGGTACAAGGTTTGGAACAAATTTCATAACATATTCAGTTCAGGGAACCAGGTCAGGGAACCAGGTTAACTGAACAGATTATTCAAGCTGCGATTTTTACAAAGATTTTACAAAAAGGATATTTTCCGAGATATATTGATTTAAGATATATCTAAGCAGCTAAAAGATAAGATGATGTTTTTGGTTAGCTAAAAACCGGGAAGTATCTTATCCTAAGTTGATCTTATCTTATGATCAAATCATTTAGGATAAATACTTATCCTAAAATCGTATGTATATCTTATACGCATGATTTGAGGGTTTAGCCGACTAACCTATAAATACATCTTGATCTGAATAATCAAACACATAGCTCTTATGCAATTTTAACAGAGTTTGATCTTTGAGAGCTAAACGCACTAATTCAATTATTGAGTGATACACAAGAGCATAATAGTGTTTTAACGTTTTTCTCTATTTGACTTTTGAGAGTTAGATCATTAGAGAGTTCTTGATCTTGTATTAAGTCTTTGACAGAGGGGTTGAAGACTTGGTGAGTGTTTGTGAGTTCAAACACACTAGGAACTTACGAGGGTAAGTTCAAAGCACATTCGGAGTCGAGTGTGGGGTTTACTGGTTCCCGGAGTAGGGAAACAGTAGAGTGATTTGTATCTTTATTTTTCGGAGTAGATTAATAAAGGACTTAGGGTAGGAGGACGTAGGCCAGAGTTGGCTGAACCTCGTTAAGTCTGTGGTGTTCTTTATTGTCTTGTTTTATTCCGCTGCATAAGGGAACCAGCACAACTGGTTCCTTACACATAATCCGAAAAGAAGCAAAAATTGCCAACGATTACTTAACACTCAATTCACCCCCCCCCCCCCCCCCCCCCCCTCTTGAGTGCCCATTGAACCTTCAGGTTATCGTTATGAAGGGTAATTGTGGGATTTAACTCCAATAGGGTTTTGATGGTAAAATTAGGTTCTTATATGTATATGGGGTAATTTTGGAATTTCACCCCAATAGGGTTACAATGGGAAGATCAAGGTCTTACCCGTATATGGGATAATTTTGTGACTCTAGTATAATAAGGTTTTGGGGGGAAGATTAGGATCTTAGTAATGTGAGGGGTAATTTTGGGATTTTACACTAATTAGGTGTCGGTGGGAATATTTAGGTCATACTAGTAGGAGGGATAATTTTGGGGTTTACCTTAATAAGGTTTAGGTCGAAGGGTAGGGTCTTACCAGTATAAGGGATAGTTTTGGGCGTTTACGCGAATATGGTTTCGATGGGAAGATTAGGGTCTTACTAGTAGATTAACAAATTTTGGGATTTTAACCAAATAGAGTTTTGGTGGGTCGATCTGGTTCATAGTAGAAGGAGAGAAAATTTTGGGAGTAGATGATTAGGGTCTTACGGGCAAAATGGGTATATTCTGGATTTCACCCCATTCAGATTTCAATGGGAAGATAATGGTCTTACCAATAAGAGAGGTAATTATTTTATTTTAGCCCAATAAGGTTTCGATGGTAAGAGTAAGGTGTTATTAGCAGGAGAGGTAATTTTGAGATTTTACCACAATAGGGTTTTGGCAAGAAGATCAGGGCCTTAATGGTAGGAGGGTTAATTTTTCTAATTTCACTCGATAAGATTTCGTTAGGAGGATCATGGTCTTACTGGTATGAGGGGTAGTTTTGTGATTTTATCCTAATATGGTTTTGATGGGATGATTCGGGTGTAAGTGGTAGGACGGGGTATTTTGAGATTTTTATCCCAATAAGGTTTCAGGGAAGATAAAGGTCTTATCGGTAGGAGTGTTAAGATTGAGATTTTTCCTCGAGAGGGTTTCGGTGGGTAGATTATAGTCTTTTCGATATGAGGGGTAGTTTTGTGATTTTACCCCAATAGGGTTTTGATGGGTAAGTTAGGGTCTTACTTGTAGGAGGGGTAATTTTGAGATTTTACCTTAATAGTATTTTGGTAGGAAAAATAAGGTTTTTATCGGTCGGAGGTCTAATATCAAGACTTTACCCGAATAGTGTTTTGGTGGGAAGATAAAGGCATTATCGATAGGAGGGGTTTTACTGAGATTTACCCCAATAAGCTTTTAATGGGAAAGTCAGTGTCTTACCGACAAGAGGGGAAATTTTGGGATTTTACGCAAATAGGGTGTCAGCGAGAAATTAGGATCTTACCAGTAGGAGGGGTAATTTTAGTATTTTACTCAAATAGGATGTCACACGGGAAGATTCGTTTCTTACTAGTAGGAGGGCTAATTTTGGGATCTACGTAAATGGGTATTGGGTGGGAAGAGCAGGGTCTTATCTGTGTGAGAGGTAGTTTTGGGAGTTTACTTAATAGGGTTTCAATGGGAAGATTAGTGTCGTACTGATAGGAGGGGTATTTTTAGTACTTTACCCCAATAGGGTTCCGGGGGGGGGGGGGGGGGGGGGGGGAGATAAGGGTTCTAATCGGTGTGAGGGGTAATTTTGGGATTTTACCCGAATATGGTTTTTTAGGATGATTGTGGTGTTAGTGGTAGGAGGAGTAATTTCGGGATAATACCCCAATAAGGTTTCACTGAGAAATTAGGGTCCTCTAGGTAAGAGGGGTAATTTTAAGATTGTAAGTCGAGGAGGTTTTAGTGAGAAGATCATGGGAAAATTAGGGTCTTTTCGATAGATAGGAGGGGTAATTCTAGGATTTTACCTAAATTGGATATCGGCAGGTAGATAAGGTCCTCTCGGTAGGAGGGGTAATTTTTTGATTTTCCTCTATGGGGTTTGAGTGGGAGGAGTAGGTTCTTACCAATATGAGGGGGTAGTTTTGGGAGTTTACCCTAATAAGGCTTTTATGGGAAGTTTAGGGTCTACATTATAAGAGGGTAATTTCGTGACATTATGCCTATAGGGTTATGATGGGAAGAGTACGTCCTTACCTCTAGGAGGGGTATTATTAGGATTTTACTCTGATAAGGTTTCAGTGGGTAATATGAGAGTCTTACGATTAGGAGAGGTAATTTTGGGACTTTACTCATATAATATTTCATTGGGAAGATTAGGGTCTTACTAGTAGGAAGTTTTTTTTAGGACTTTACTCTAACATAATTTCGGTAGGAAGAATGGGGTGTTAGTGGTAGGAGTTGTAATTTTGGGATTTTACCCCAATAGTATCGCCGAGAAGATAAGGGTCATACTTATATGATGGGTAACTCTAGGGATTTTACCTTGATTGGGTTTTGATTTGAAGATCATGGTTTTACTGGTATGAGGGGTAGTTATGTGATTTTACCCTAATAGGATTTCGATGGGAAAATTAGGGTTTTACTAGTAGGAATGGTAATTTTTGAATTTTCCCCCTAATAGGGTTTCTATTATAAGATTAGGCTCTTACAAGTAGGAGAGTTGTTATCAGGATTTTATGCCAATAAGGTTTCAGTGGGATGATCAGGGTCATACCGATAGGTGGGGTAATTTCGGGATTTTTCCATAATAAGGTTTTAGCAGGATGATCTGGGTCTCACCAGGAGGAGGTGTAATGTTGTGATTTATCTTGATGGGATTTGGATGAGAAGAGTAGAGTCTTAGTCGTATGAGGGGTAGTTGTGGGATTTCACTCCATTAGTGTTTTGATAGGAAGATTAGGATCTTACCAGTAAAAAGGGTGATTTGGGAATTCACCCCAATGGGTTACAATTGGAAGATCAAGGTCTTACCGAGATGAGGGGTAATTTTCGGATTTTAATTTAATAAGGTTTTGGTGGGAAGATTGGGTGTTAGTAGTAGAAGGGGTAATTTTAGAATTTAACCCTAATAAAGTTTGGGAGAGAAGATAAGGGTCCTATCGATAGGAGAGGTAATTTTTAGATTTTAGCTCGAGTGGGTTTTGGTGGGAAGATCATGGGGTTTCCGGTACATGGTGTAGTTTTGTGATTTCACCATAAAAAGGTTTTGATAAGAAATTTATGGTCTTACCTCTAGGAGGGATAATTTTGAGATTTTACCCTAATAGGGTTTTAGTATGAAAATTAGGGTCTTACCACTAGGAGGGGCATTTTTAGGATTTTTTCCCAATAAGGTATCAATGGGAAGATTTGTGTCTTACAAGTAAGAGGGGTAATTTTGGAATTTTATTCATATATCGGTGTCGGCCAAAAGATCTAAGTTTTAGCGGTAGCAAGGGTAATTTTGGGATTTTCCCTGATAGGGTTTGGATGGAAAGAGCAATGTCGTATCGGTAAGAGGGGTAATTTAGGGAGTTTACCCAAAAAGGTTTCGATGGGATAATTAGGGTCTTACTGGTAGGAGGTGTAATAGGACTATACCACAATATAGTTTATATGGGAAGATTAGGGATCTTCCCGGTTAGAGGGGTAATTTTAGGATTTTATCTATATATTTATTTGGTGGTAGTATCATGGTCTTATCGAATAGAGGGGTAATTTTGGGACCTAATTGGGTTTCGGTGGGAAGATTAAGGTATAACTGGTAGGATGGGTATTATTGATATTTTACTTTAATAAGGTATGAGTGGGAAGATTAGGTCTTACTTGAAAAAGGGGAAATTTAGGGATTTTTCCTAATAGGGTTTTATAGATAAAATTGGGGCATTAGCTGTAGGAGGGGTAGTTTTGGGATTTTATCGGTAAGAAGGGTTAGTCTTGGGTTTTTGATGGGGAGATGAAGGTCTGACGAATAGAAGAAGTAATTTTGGGATTTCACCCCAATAGGGGTTCAAGAGGAAGATTAGGGTTTTATGGGTAGGAATAGTATTTTTGGGATTTCACCTCAATATGTTTTCAGTGAGAAGATTAGGGTGTTACTGGTAGAAGGTGTAATTTTGGGATTTTAGCCCAATAAGTTTTTATGGGAAAATTAGGGCGTTAGATGTAGGAGGGAAAGATTTGAGTGGACGGGTTATTTTTTATTTTACCTAGATGGGGTTTGGGTTGGAAGAGTTGGATCTTATCGTTATGAAGGGTAATTGTGGGATATAACTCCAATAGGGGTTTAATGGTAAAATTAGGTTCATACCTTTATATGGGGTAATTTTGAAATTTTACCCCAATAGGGTTTCAATGGGAAGATTAGGGTCTTACCTGTATATGGGATAATTTTGTGACTCTACCCTAACAAGATTTCGGGGGGAAGATTAGGGTCTTAGTATGTGAGGGGTAACTTTGGGATTTTACCCTAATCAGGTTTCGGTAGGAAGATTGGTGTGCTAGCGTTAGGAAGGGTAATTTTGAGATTTTAACCCATTAAGGATTCGACAAGAAGATCAGGGTCCTACTAGAATTTTGTTTCTGTTGGGATAATCATGGTCTTTTCGATATGAGGGGTATATGGGTCTTATTGGGAGGAAGGGTAATTTTGGGGTATAACTCGATGGGGTTTAGGTGAAAAGCATAGGGTGTTTCCGCTATAAAGGTCTTATCGGTAGGTGGGGTAATATTGAGATGTTACTCGAATGATGTTTTGGTGGGACGAACAGGATCTTACTAGTAGGAGTGGTATTATCCAGATTATTTTCCTAACAAGGTTTAAGTTGGAAGATTTATGTCTTACAAGTAAATGGGTATATAATTTTGGGATTTTACCCAAATAGGGTGTCAGCAGAAAGATTAAGGTCTTTCCGATAGGAGGGGTAATATCGAGAATTACCTAGATATGGTTTGGGTAGGAAGAGCTAAAACATACTAGTATGTGGGGTAGTTTTACGAGTTTATCCAAATAGTGTTTGGATGGGGTGATTAATGTATTACCGGTAGGAGGAGTTATTTTAGGATTTTACCTTGATAGGATTTCAAATTGAAAATCATGGTCTTAGTAGATAGTGGGGTAATTTCGAGACCTTACCAAAATAGGGTTTAGGTTGGAAGATTAGGGTTCAACCAATAGGAGGGGTATTATCGTGATTTAACCCCCAATAAGGTTCAAGTGGGAAGATTAGAGTCTTACCGAAAGGAAGGGTTATTTAGGGATTTCACCGTAATAGGGTTTTTGCGGGAAGATCTAGGTCTTACCGGTAAGAGGGGTGATTTTTGGATTTTACGTCGATGGGGTTTGGGTGGGAAGGGTACGGTCTTACCGTTAAAAGGGGTAGTTTTAGCATTTTACCTTAATTAAAGGACTTACTAATAGAAGAAGTAATTTTGAGATTTCATCCTAATAGGGTTTTGAGAGCAAGATTAAGTTATTTTGGGTAGGAGGGGTATTTTCGAGATTTCACCCGATTTAGGTTTCAGTGGGATGATCGGGGTAACTTTGGGATTTTACCCAAATAAGTATTGGAGGGAAAATTGGGGTGTTATCTTTAGGAGGGGTAATTTCTTTATTTTACCCCAATATGGTATCATGCGAGAAGATTAGGGTCCTACCGATAGGAGTGGTTTCTTTGAGATTTTACTTTGATAGAGTTTTGGTAGGACGATCATGGTCTTATTGGTATGAGGGGTAGTTTTTTGATTTTACACCAATAAGGTTTCGATGGGAAAATTAGGGTCTTTTAGGTAGGAGGGATGACTTTATTATTTTACCCTAATAGGGTTTAAGTGGGAAGATTAGGGTCTTATTAGAAGGAGTGATTTCGATATTTTACCCTAGTAGTGTTTCGGCATGAAGATTTTGGTCTTATTGAGAGGAGCAATAATTTTGGGTCTATCTTGATGAATTTTGGGCGGGAAGAGTAGGGTCTTACTGGTTTGAGGGGAAGTTGTGGGATTATACTTCAATAGGTTTTCGATGGGAAAATTAGGATCTTACTAGTAAAAGAAGTGATTTGGGGATTTCACCCCAATAGGATTTTAGTGGGAAGATTAGGGTATTACCAGTAGGAGGGGTAGTTTCAAGACTTTACCCCATTAAAGTTTCGGGAGGATGATCAAGGTCTTGACGGTATAAGGGGTAATTATAGGATTTTACCCTAATAAGGTTTTGGTGGGAAGATTGAGGTGTTAGCGATAGGAGGGGTAATTTCAGGATTATAACCCAATAAGGTTTTGGGATAAAGATAAGGATCTTATATGTAAGAGGGGCAATTTTTAGATTTTACCTCGAGAGTGTTTCGGTGGGAATATCAGTGTGTTTATGGTATGTGGGGGTAGTTTTGTGATTTTACCTGAATATGGTTTTGATGGGAAAATTAGGGTTTTACCAATAGGAGGAGTCATTTTGAGGTTTTACCCTATTAGGGTTTTGGTGGGAAAATTAGGGTCTTATTTGTAGGAGAGGTAATTTTAAGATTTTACCCTATTTGATTAGGTGGGTAGAGTGTTAGTGATAAGAGGAGTAATTTTTGGATTTTACCCTAACAAGGTTTAGGCGAGAAGATCAGGGTCTTATTGGTAGGAGGGGTAATTTTGGGATTCTACATTGATAGACTTTTAGTGGAAAGATCATGGTCTTACTGGTATAAGGGGTAGTTTAGTGAATTTACTCTAATATAGTTTCTGTGGGAAGATATGGGTGTTAGAAATAGGAGGGTAATTTTGGGATTTCACCGAGATAAGGTTTCGTTTAGGAGATTAGGATTTTACAGGTAGGAGAGATAATTTTGGGATTTTACGACGATAGGGGTTCGGTGGGAAGATCTTGGTCTTACCAGTTTTAGGGGTAATTACGATATTACACTAATATGGTTTCGGTGGGAAAATTTGGTCTTACCAGAAGGAGGTGTAATTTTGGGTATTTACACCAATACTGTTTCGGTGGGAAGATTAGGGGTCTTAACGTTAGGACAGATATTATCGGGATTTTACCCTAATAAGATTTCAGTTGGAAGAGCCTTGATGGGTAGATCATGTTCTTAACAGTATGATGGTAGTTTTTAGATAATATCTTAATATAGTTTCGGTGGGAAGATACGGGACTTACGGCTAGGTGGGGTAATTTCAAGATTTTCCTCTATAGGATTTCGGTGGGAAGATCAGGGTCTTACCAGTAAGATGAGTTATTTAAATTTCATAGCCCGATAAGTTTTTGTTGGGAAGATCAAGGTCTTAATGATAGGAGGGGTAATTTAAAAACTTTAATCAAATTGTGTATCGGTGGGAGGGGCGATTTCAGGATTTAACCCAGTTTGGATTTGAGTGGGAAATCAAGGTGACACTGGCAAGAGGAGTAATTTTTGGATTTTACGTCGATAGGGTTTAGATGAGAAGATCAAGGTCTTATCGGTATGCGGTGTAATTTAATTGTTTTACGTCGATAGGGTATAGGTGGGAAGATCAGGGTCTCACCTGTATGAAGGGTAGTTTTTGGGATTATACCACAATAGGGTTTTGATGGGAAAATTAGGGTCTTATCGGAATGAGGGGTAATTTCGGGATGTTACCCCAATATTTTATGGGTATTTTTTGAATAAGAAGATCTAGGTCTTACCGATTGGAGGGGTAATTTGGATACTTTACCCTAGTAGATTTCGATGAGAAGATTTGATTCTTAATGGTAGGAAGGGTATTTTCAAAATTTTACCCTAGTAAGGTTTTAGTGGGAAGATCAGGGGTTTTAGGATCTTTACCCAATAGGATTTTGGTGGGAAGATCAAGGGCTTACCATTATGAGGGGTATTTATGGATTTTAACCTAATAGGGTTTCGGTGAAAAGATCACAACCTTACATATAGGACGGGTAATTACGAGACTTTACCCTATTAGGGTTTCAGTGGGTAGATCAGGGTCTTGTCAGTAGATGGGGTATTTTTGGGATTATATCCCAATTAAGTTTTAGTGGGAAGATCAGGGTCTTTCCAGTAAAAGGGGTAATGTAGGAATTTCACTCCAATAATGTTTCGGTGAGAAGATAAGGGTCTTACAGGTTGGAGGGGTAATTTCATGATTTTACCCCAATAGGGATTTTGTGGAAAGATCATGTTCTTTCTGATATTAGGGGTAATTTTAGGATTTTCCCTATTGGGTTTCACGGGAAATATCAGGATTTTACCTGTAGGAGGGGTAACTTTCTAACTTTACTCCAATAGGTCTTAGGGGAGAAGATCATGGTCTTATTGGTAGGGAGGGTATTTTCAGGATTTTACCCCAATAAGGTTTCAATGGGAAGATTAAGGTCTTACTTATAAGAGGGGTAATTTTGGGATTTCACCCTAATAGGTTTGGCATGGAAAGATCAGGGTCTTATTAGTAGAGAGGTATTTTTGGGAATTTACCCCAATAGAGTTTTGGTGGGAAGATCAAGGTCTTACTTAGTTGTAGTGTTAATTTTGGGATTTTCCCTCAATAGGGATTATGTGGGTAGATAAGGGTCTTACTAGTAGGATGTTCAATTTCAGGATTTTACATTAATAGGGTTTCGGTGGTAAAATTAGGTCTTAGCGGTAGGAGTGGGTTTTTACACCAATAGTGTTTCGGTGGGAAGATTAGGGTCTTACCGTTAGGTGAGGTATTATCAGGATTTTACCCTAATAAGGTTTTGATGGGGGTTGGATGGGAAGAGCCGGGTCTTATTAGAGTGAGGGATAGTTTTGGGAGTTTACCCCAAAAAGGTTTTGATGGGAAAATTAGGGTCTTACTAGTCGAAGTGGTAATTTTGAGATATCACCCCAATAGAGTTTTAGTGGGAAGATTAGGGTCTATCAATTGGAGGGGTAATTTCGAGACTTTTTTTTAATAAGGTTTCGGTCCGAATATCAGGGTCTTGCCGTTACAGGGGTAATTTAAGGATTTTAACCTAATTTTTTTTGCTCGGAAGATCCTGTTTGTAGCAGTATAAGAGATAATTTTGAGATAATTCGGTTATACAATTTTTTTTTTTTGGGGGGGGGGGGGGAGATAAAGGTCTTATTCCTACGTGATTAATTTGAAATTCATAGCAAGATATTTTTTACGGACGAGTAATTTAAAATTCATAGCAAGATATTTTTTCGTTGGAAAGATTAAGGTCTTACTAATAAGAGGGGTAATTTAAAAACTTTATCCAAATAGGGTTTCAGTGGGAAGATTGGGAACATCATTGTCTTATCGATAAGAGGGGTAATTTTGGGATTTTACCTTGATAGGGTTTAGATAAGAAGATCAAGGTCTTACCGTTATGAAGGGTTGTTTTCGGATTTTACCCCAATTGGGTTTTGATAGGAAAATTAGGGTTTTTACAGTAGGATGGGTAAATTAGGGATTTAATCCCAATAAAGTTTTGGTGGGAGGATCAAGGTCTTACCGATACGTGGGGTAATATTTGGAATTTACCTCGATAGTGTTTAGGTGGGAAGAGTAGGGTGTTACCGATATAAGGCTTAGCTTTTGGATTTAACCACATAGGGTTTTGATGGGAAGAGTAGGGTCCTACCGGTTGAAAGGGTAATTTCGGGATTTTACCCAATAATGTTCGAGGAAAAGACAAAGGTCTTACCAGTAAGAGGGGTAATTTCTAGAATTTAACCCAATAAGGTTTTCGGTGGGAAGATCAGGGTCTTACTTGTACGAAGGGTAATTTCATGATTTTACCCCAATAGGGTTTCATTGGGAAGATCATGTTCCTACTTATAGGAGGGCTAAATTGGTATTTTATTCTATTGGGTTTCGGTGGAAATATTAGGGTATTATCGGTAAGAGTGGTAATTTTCTGACTTTACCGCAATATGGCTTCAAAGGAACAATCATGGTCTTACCGATAGAAAGGATATTTTAAGGATTTTACCCCAACAAGGTTTCAATGGGAAGATCAGGCTCTTATACGAGGTGTAATTTTTAGATTTTACCCCAATATGGTTTCGATGGGAAGATTAGGTTAAAATAAGACCTTGCTTTTTGCACTGAAACCACTAGAATCCTCTCGAGGGAAAATCTCAAAATAACCACTGGAACCCTTCTTGGAGTAAAATGCAAAAATTATCCCTTTTACTGCTAACACCCCAATCTACCCACAAAAATCTTATTGGGGTCAAATCCCAAAATTCCCCCTTATATATTTATGACCCTTATCTTCTCCCTACCTTATTGGAGTAATTTCCCGAATTTACATCTCCTACCGGTAAGACTTAGTTCTTGCCACTAAAATTTTATTAGAGTAAAATCCCAAAAATACCCTTCCTACTAGTAAGATCCTAATCTTCCCCCCATAACACTATTGGAGTAAAGTCCTAAAATTACCTCTATTAATGGTAAGACCCAGATTTTCCTTTCAAACCTTATTAATGTAAAATCCTGTTAATACCCAACCTAATGTTAAGACTATGATCTTCCCATCAAAACCTTATTGTGGTAAAATCACAAAATTACCCCACTTACCGTTAAGACCCTACTCTACCCTCTGAATTTCCACCGATAAGACCCTAATCTTCCCACCCGAAATCACCCCTCCTATTGGTAAGAACTTGATATTCCCACCGACACATTATAAGGGTAAAATTTCGAAAATTACCCCTCCTACTAGAAAGTCCCTCATTCTTGCTGATACCATATTTGGGTAAAATCCAAAAATTACCTCCCCTTATACTGCTAACACCCCTTTCTTAAGACAAAAACCCTATTAGGGTAAAATCCTAAGATTAGCCCCCCGTCATACTGCTAACACCCCATTTCTTAAGACAAAAACCCTATTGGGGTAAAATCACAAATTACCCCTCCTATTGGTAAAAACCTGCTATTTCTTTTAAAAACTTATTCGAGTAAAGTCCTGAAATTACCTCTCATAATGTTAAGACCCAGATATTCACACTAAAACCTTATTGATGTAAAATCCCCTTAATACCCCTTTTAACAGTAACACCGTGACCTTCCACTCCAAACCCTATTGGGGTAAAGTCTCGAAATCGCCCCCCCCCCCCCCCCCCCCCCCCCATTTGTAAGACCCTTATCTTTCCATAAAAGCCTTATTGGGGTCAACTCCCAAAGCAACCCTCACACTGCTAAGACCCTGCTCTTCCCTCTCATACCCCATCGAGGTAAATCCTAATATTACCCCTACTATCTGTACGACACTAATCTTCCCATTTAAACCTCATTTTGGTAAAATCCTGGTAATACCCATCTTCACCATAAGACCTTCATCATACCCTCGAAACATTATTTGGGTAAAGTCCCCAAATTACCTCGATGGGGGATGAGAGGGAAAATACCGTAATTACCCCTCAAACAGGTAAGACGAAGATCTTCCCACCAAAACCCTATCACGGTTAAATCCCAAAATTAGCTCTCCTACCCGTAAAACCCTAATCTCCTAAACGAAACCTTATTGGGGTGAAATCCTAAAATTACCCTCCTAATGCTAACACCCATATCTTTCCACTGAAACCATATTGGAGTAAAATCACTAAAGTACCCCTTATACCAGTAAGACCAAGATCTTTCCACTGAAAGCCTATCAAGTACAATTCCAAAATTACCCCTCCTATCAGTAAGACCCTAATCTTCTCACCAAAACCTTATTCATGTAAAATCCTAAATAAAATCGTTAAATTACCTCTCCTACAGATAAGACCCTAATATTCGCACCGAAACCCTAATTGGGTAAATTCTCAAAATTACTCCTCCTATTGGTAAAACCCTAATTTTCCCATCAAAACCCTATTCAGGTAAAATCACAAAGTTACCCCCATATACTATAAACACCATGATATTCCCACTAAAACAATCTCGAGGTAAAATCTCAAAATTACCTCTTCTTTAACTAAGATCCTTATCTTCTTCTTGAAACCTTATTGGGCTATAATCCTGAAATTACCCCTCCTACCGCTAACACCTCAATCTTCCCATCATAACCTTTTTAGGGTAAAATCCTAAAATTACCCCTTATACCGTCAAGACCCTAATCATCCTCCCGAAAACTTTATTATGGTAAAGTCTTGAAATTACCCCTCTTATTGGTAAGACCTAATCTTCCCACTTAAATCTTATTGGGTTGAAATCCCCAAATCACTTCTTTTATTGGTAAGATCCTAATTTTCTTACCCAAAACCTATTTAAGTAAAGTCTCACAACTTCCCCTAAAACTGGTAAGACCCAACTTTTCCCGCCTAAACCCCATCAAGATAAACCTAAAATTACCGCTCCTCTTAGTAAGACCCAAATCTTCATGCCAAAACACTACTAGGGTAAAATCTCAAAATTACTCCTCCATTAAATAATACCCTAATCGTCCTATTAAAACCCTATTAGGGTAAAATAACAAAATAATCCCTCGTATCAAGAAGACCCTAATTTTCCCATCAAAACCCTATTGGAGTAAAAACAAAAAATACCCCATATACTAGTAAGACCATGATCGTCCCACCAAAACTCTATCAAAGTAAAATCTAGAAGATACCACTCATATCAGTAAGACCCTTATCATCTCGCTGTTACCATATTGGGGTAAAATCTATAAATTATCCCTCCTAAAGCTAACCCTCCAATTATCCCTCCAAAAATTATTGAGGTAAAATACTAAAATTATCCCTACTACCAGTAAGAACATGATCTTCCCACTAAAACCTAATTCAAGTGAAATCTTAAAAATACCCCTCCTATGCAAAATAACTTAATCTTTTTTTCAAAACCCTATTAGGATGAAATCTCAAAATTACTTCTTTTATTAGTAAGACATTTAATTGGGGTAAAATCCCAAAACTACCCCTTATACCGGTATGACCCTACCCTTCCCACCGAAACCCAATCGACGTAAAATCCTAAAATTACCCCTCTTACTGGTATGAGCTAGATCTCCTAATAAGGTTTTCGTATGAAAATTAGGGTCGTACTATTAGAAGGGGTACTATAGGGACTTCACTAGAATAGGGTTTTGGTTAGAAGATCTTGTTCTTAGCGGTGAGAGGGGTATTATTGGGATTTTACCCCAGCAAGGTTTCAATGGTGATTTGAGTTTTATTAGTAAGAGTGGTAATTTTGGTATGTTTCCCTAATAGACTTTCGATTAGAAGATTTGGGTCTTATCGGGAGGAGGGGTTATTTTTTGATTTTACCTTGATGGGTTTTAGGTGGGTAAGAAGAATTGGCTCTTATTGGTAAGAGGGATAGTTGAGGGATTTTACTCTAATAGGGTTTCATTGGGAAGATTAGGGTCTTACAAGTAGAAGGGATAATTTCATGGTTTCACCCCAATAGGGTTTTCATGACATGATCAAGGTTGTGTTAATAGGAGGGGTAATTTCAGGATTTCACCCCTAGAGGATTTTCATGGGAAGATTTCAAACATACTAGTATGAGGAATAATTTTGGGATTTTACACCAATCAGATTTCAGTGGGAATATTGGCGTTGTTAGCGTTAGGAGGGGTAATTTTGGGATTTTATCCCTTTATGGTTTTGGCAAGAAGATCTAGGTCTTACCCATAGGAGGGGTAATTTTTAGATTTTACCTCAAGAAGGTTCAGATGTAAAGATCATGTTCTCTTCGATATGTTAGGTCGTTTTGTAATTTTACCATAATAGGGTTTTGAAGAATCAATAAGGAGATGGAATATGATTAATTATACTCTAGAGGGGGGGGGGGGGGTGAATAGAGTATAACCGATTTTCACGTTCAGGGTCTCAAGGTCTTGAACTGACTTTCAAAGGCGGAATATAAGCATTCAGGCTTATCTTTGAAACTGGATGTCAAAGCCTTAAAATTGGTTTCAAAGGCTTTTGCTCAGGCTTTGACTGTTCGCTGCTTTGATTGATGAGCGAAGCAAACATAAAATGTAAGGAATGAAGGCAGAAATGAGATGAGACAAAACACGGAGATTTGATACGAAGTTCGGCAACTAATTTGCCTACGTCTCCGCCTAGGGTTGTCCAACCCTTAGGATTTAACTCACTCTTTTATTACTTCCCTTAGATACCTAAAGCACCCTAGAAGATCTTAATCCTCATCTTCTACTCCATAGCACCCCAGCTACACTTTAGCATCTTAGATCCTAGTAATAAAAAGCTCTCGCTTTTTCTATACGTTTGAGTATTATGGGTATACTCTTAGTAAAACACTCTCTCAAAATATTCTTTTAAACACTCAAGAGATTATACTTTGATTTTCTCTCAATCTAAATACAAAATAAAGTTTATGGAACTAGAGAGAAAATAATGAAGCTTTGTTAATGTGCTTGTGACTGAAATTCACGATTAAAGTTTCTGCTCTTTACTTTTTGTTTCGTTGTGTCTCACGTTGTCTCTCTGCCTTTCTTCAGCTTCAAAGCTTGGAATATATACTAAACTTGATTTCAGGCCGTTGAAAGGAGGCTAAAAATAGGCTGCTGAAAATCTGATTTGCCTTCAATACTTTCAGCAATATTTCCTCCAATATGGTTGTAGAGAATAATTCATTTTGGTTGTAGAAGATTGATATCATTGAATATATTATAGCAAGAATATTTCCACTTTATTTGCTGCACCTTGAAGCTTCAAAACAGATTTCGTCTTCCATAACCACAAAGCTTGAATTTTGGTAATTACCAAAGTTAACTTGAATAATCTTCAACATATATGAGCATCACTTATTTGCTGAAATTAAGAGGTATCTTTGACAGTAAAATCATGTATAAATAAGTTAGGTTAGAGCATAAAATAAGTGAAATAGGGAAAGGATAAAACACAAGATTTAGGCAATTAGAAGATTCTTATCCTTTGACAAAGTGTTTGAACTTTGCTGAATGTTTTGAGACGTGGCTCAAGCTTTTGAAGACGTGGCTCAAGAGTTATTCTCTTCCTTTGACAGAATGCATAAAGCTTTATATTATAGCTTCCATTACTTCCAACACATTGTCAACTCTATGCATTTTGGTTTCCATCATGTTTTCAAGTCTATTTGACTTTGCATTTTGACTTCCATCATTAAACATAAAAACATTAGTAATCAAGGTGGAGTCTTCAATCTCCCCTTTAGGTGATTTAACACGCATAGGACCACATAAATCTATGTGTAGAAGCTCTATTGGGCGAGAGGTACTTACAACCTTTTTGGCTTTGAAGGATCCTTTTGTTTGTTTACCTCTTGCACATGCTTTGCAAAGCTCTTTTTTTTTTGAAATCTAACTTTGGTAGTCCACGTACTAAGTCCTTTGAGAAAAGCTTCTTCATGGTATGCATATTAATATAACCTAACCTTCTGTGCCAAAGCCTTGAGTCGCTAGTCAAGGCCTTAAGACATTTTAAGCTAGTACTTGTAACTTGGTTAGTATAAAAAGCATAAACATTATTGCAACGAGGAGCAATTAAAATAATTTTACCGTCCACCTTTCTTTGTACCTCGCATTTTTCTTCATCAAAGATGACTTTATTACCTTTATCGCATAATTGATAGATTCTAAGCAAGTTGTATTTAAGACCTTCAACTAGGACACATCATCAATGGTGTTTGATGCATTATCTCCAACTTTTCCAATACCAATTATTCTACACTTTCCTTTATCACCAAGTGTAATTGTTCCAGCAGATTGCTCTTTAATCATTGAAAATAAAGAGGACTTCCCACTCATGTGCCGTGAGCATCCACTATCTAGAATCCACTTATAATCTTTGCTCTTGGTGATTTCCTACAAAAGAATAAAACATCAAACCTTTCGACTTAACCAAATTGCAAATTTAGATTCATAATCGGGATGGACCATGTTAGATGGTCTAGTCCCTTTAGGAACCCATACTTGCTTGATCTGGTCTCGAAGAACAATAGGAAATGAATTTTTAATAATTTGAGGGTTATTCCTACGAAAAGGACAAGTTAGCTTAGTATGACCCTTTTTGCAACAGTAAAAACATGTAGGTGTTCGCCAATTATCCTTTGCTTTTACAAACGTGGTCATGGTTTTATTTGGAAAATTTTTATTGTAACCAAGACCGCTTTTATTCAAGGATGATTGGTACTCACCTAGCATTTTTTTAAGAGTAGATTCAGAGAGAGCAAATCTAACCAAGGAATTATGTTGCTCTCTACACTTCCCAGCCAGTAGCTTCTTTTCCTTCTCCAAGTTATCATTACAATAACTCAAAGAGGCGAGCTTTTGTTTTAAAATAGTGTTTTCTGTTTTCAAGGCCTTGACCTGGGTGTCAAAGGATGACTCCGAGGCTTGAACCCTGAGTTTAAAAGCTGACTGAGAGGCTTTGAGATTAGTTAGTTCCTTAGCGAGACTTTCAGAGATACTTACCTGTTGGTTTAGCTTCTCCTTGAGAATCTTGGATTCAAGAATCAAACTCTCTTCATTTATAATCATATTTTGCAAGAATTCGGACAGAATATCAATTGGACTTGAGATTAAATTTTTCACCATTACCTCAAGATGTTCTTTCTTTGCATCATCATGATTAGCCATAAGACATAGGTTTGCTTGTTCATCTTCTGAGTCACTAGATGAATCTGAATCACTCCATGAAGCAACCATAGCTTTCTTCTTATAATCCTTTTTGTGGAAAGGCTTCTTCTTTCGTTGAGGGCAATCTTTCACTAAGTGATCTGTTTCACCACACTCATAGCATGTTAGTGTATTAACTTTATTCATTGAGTTGGATGACTTACCTTTATATTTATTTGAATGATAGTCTCTGCCTCTTGAGAAATTCTTCTTCATTTTCAGAATCTTGGCAAGACTTCTAGCGATGAGAGCAAATGGATCTTCATCATCACTATCATCACTATCTTTATTATCCATTGTAGCTTCTTCTCTCTTTGCTTTAAGTGCTAAATTTTTGGTTGAAGATGCTGGTTCACCATCTTCTTCATTAAGAGACATCTCATGTGTGATCAATTTTCCAAGAAGATCATCCAAAGGCAAGGTTCTCAAATTTTGAGCTTCTTCTATCGCGGTTACCTTTGGACCCCACTTTGATTTTGGAAGACACCGTAGAATCTTTCTCACCTTTTCTTCATTTGTGAATACCTTACCAAGAGAATCCAGATTGTTCACAATTTGGGTAAATCTTTTGAACATCTCTTTCACAGTTTCATTAGGCGTCATTTTGAACAACTCATATTGTCGAAGGAAGATGCTTATCTTGCTTTCTTTGACTTGACTCGTTCCTTCATATGTGACCACCAATTTATCCCATATCTCTTTAGCACTTTTGCATGAAGAAACTCTATTAAATTCATTTGCATCTAAACCACAGTAGAGAAGGTTCATTGCTCGATAGTTTTTAGCAACACTTTCCAAATCTGATAGAGTAAAATCATCATCTTCTTTAAGAACCATTGTGCCGCTTTCATTAGTCTTCATTGGCACCCTAGAACCTTTCTTGAAAATATCCCAGAGTTCCAAATCTTGATCAATCACAAACATTTGCATCAATGAACACCAATGGGCAAAATTATTACCACAAAATAGAGGAGGGCGATTGGTAGACCTTCCTTTAGCAAAACCACCATCACCTATTGAATTCATTTTTCCTCACAGATGATTAAATCTTTTCCTTGTGAGTCTAGCTCTAATACCAATTGAAGAATCAATAAGGAGATGGAATATGATTAATTATACTCTAGAGGGGGGGTGAATAGAGTATAACCGATTTTCGCGTTCAGGATCTCAAGGTCTTGAACTAACTTTCAAAGGCGGAATATAAGCGTTAAGGCTTATCTTTGAAACTAGACGTCAAAGCCTTGAAATTGGTTTCAAAGGCTTTTACTCAGGCTTTGACTGTTCGCTGCTTTGATTGATGAGCGAAGCAAACATAAAACGTAAGCAATGAAGGCAGAAATGAGATGAGACAAAACACGGAGATTTGATACGAAGTTCGGCAACTAATTTACCTACGTCTCCGCCTAGGGTTGTCTAACCCTTAGGATTTAACTCGCTCTTTTATTACTTCCCTTAGAGACCTAAAGCACCCTAGAAGATCTTAATCCCCATCTTCTACTCCATAGCACCCCAACTACACTTTAGCATCTCACATCCTAGTAATAAAAAGCTCTCTCTTTTTCTATACGTTTGAGTATTATGGGTATACTCTTAGTAAACACTCTCTCAAAATATTCTTTTAAACACTCAAGAGATTATACTTTGATTTTCTCTCAATCTAAATACAAGATAAAGTTTATGGAACTAGAGAGAAAATAATGAAGCTTTAGTGATGTGCTTGTGACTGAAATTCACGATTAAAGCTTCTGCTCTTTACTTTTTGTTTCGTTGTGTCTCACGTTGTCTCTCTGCCTTTCTTCAGCTTCAAAGCTTGGAATATATACTGAACTTGATTTCGGGTCGTTGAAAGGAGGCTCAAAATAGGCTGCTGAAAATCTGATTTGCCTTCAATACTTTCAGCAATATTTCCTCCAATATGGTTGTAGAGAATAATTCATTTTCACTGTAGAAGATTAATATCATTGAATATATTACAGCAAGAATATTTCCACTTTATTTGCTGCACCTTGAAGCTTCAAAACAGATTTCGTCTTCTATAACCACAAAGCTTGAATTTTGGTAATTACCAAAGTTAACTTGAATAATCTTCAACATATATGAGCTTCACTTATTTGCTGAAATTAAGAGATATCTTTGACAGTAAAATCATGTATAAATAAGTTAGGTTAGAGCATAAAATAAGTGAAATAGGGAAAGGATAAAACACAAGATTTAGGCAATTAGAAGATTCTTATCCTTTGACAAAGTGTTTGAACTTTGCTGAATGTTTTGAGACGTGGCTCAAGCTTTTGAAGACGTGGTTCAAGAGTTATTCTCTTCCTTTGACAGAATGCATAAAGCTTTGTATTATAGCTTCCATTACTTCCAACACATTGTCAACTCTATGCATTTTGGTTTCCATCATATTTTCAAGTCTATTTGACTTTGCATTTTGACTTCCATCATCAAACATAAAAACATTAGTAATCAAGGTGGAGTCTTCAGGTTTCAATGGGTAGGAGAGTAATTTCGAGATTTTACCCTAGTAAGGCTTCACTCGAAAAATCAAGGGCTTACCCGTTGGATAAGTAATATTTAGGAGATTACTGAATAGTGCTTTGGTGGGAATATTAGTATCTTACCGTTAGGAAGATTACTATAGGTATTTTATTACCCCAATAAGGTTTTAGTGGAAAGTGTCTTACACATAGGAGGGGTAATTTATGGATTTTAACCAAATAGGGTGTCTGTGAGAAGATCAGGGTCTTACTGGTAGGAGGGGTAGTTTTGGGTGTTTACCCCAATGTAGTTTCAATGGGAAGATCAAGGCCTTATCGATAGGAGGGTTAATTTTGGTACTTTACCCTAGTTGAGTTTTGTTAGGAAGATGAATGTCTTACCGGTATGAGGGGTTATTTTACGATTTTACCATGATAAGGTTTTAGTGTGAAGATCTAGGTCTTATCAAAAGGGTTTCATCGAGAACATCTAGGGCTTATCGGTAGGTGGAGTATTATTAGGACATTACCGAATAATGTTTCGGTGGGAATATCTATGTCTTACGATTAGTAGGGGTATCATCGATAATTGATGTGCTCATTTTAGAGCACGTTTACAACCTCATTTTAGTGTCGAGTTTCGTGCTTTTATATTAGTTTTATGCACGTTACATTCAATTTTACCTTGATCTTGTCCTCGAGCTGTTTTTAGGTCATTTCAGGTGATCTCGATGATTTCGAGGTAAAATGAGACGTGTTCGAGGCTTTGACACTTCTATCAAGAGTTTGAATGCACGTATCATAGCTTGGGCATGTGTTCCAAGTCACTCTCCAAGATTCCATAAACTCTAGAAGCCACTAGGCACTTCAAAGGAACTGTTCAGCAAGGTTTAGGTTCAGATTCGACCGAATCTGACATCCATTCGGTCGAATGGTGGACAAGGATTCAAGCACATAAATCAAGCTCTCGGGAATAGCCAAATGGCCACCCATTCGGCCGAATCCACCCTTCATTCGGCCGAATGGCCTTCTTTCCCGCATATTTTGGTTCTTTCTTTAGTCGGCGCTCGAGGGTTTTTCCTAGGGTTTTACTCCTTTTGTCCCTAGGGTATAAATACCCTCTTTCTCTGTACATAACCTTATGCCTACTTTGAGAGCTCTTGGGCCTCAACCTAGAACATCACTTTAAAGCTTTTCATTTCTTTCATGCATTAGTTTAGATTTACAGCTTTCGTTGTTCTTGTTTTCAAGCTTTGTATTTCGGATTCGGTTCCTATTTCGTTCATACAATTTCGTTTATGCAAGGTATTATTTCTTTTCTGTTTTAGTTCTTTTAATGCTTTCAAGTATTGTTTTTCTTGATTTCATTCCTCTAGTTATAATCGTTGTTTCGTTTACAGTTTTGATAGAGTAGTCGTTGGTTCGGTTATAGTTCTTAGTTTTCGTTCTCTTGTTCATTTCCATTCAGTCTATTCATTCTTTTAATCACGTCTTGTCTTATTACTATGTGTGAGTAGTCTTCTTAGGGGTTTGATTAGTGAAACCCTGGGTTGGCTCGTTCTTCATGCGTAGAGTTAGGATTTGAGATTGTTAACGGTTGATTGGTTGATATTCGACGCGAATCTTGTCCTGCCACTCCTTTGGAGACATAGGGCGATTATAGGTTGTTCGTGTGATTTATAGGGTCACAAACTTCCTCTCGTCATCTTGAGTGTCATGATTCATTGTTGACTGATTTCTCCTAATTTAGCGTATTGATGGCTAGGTTGTCCTTCCTAGGGTGGAACTAATCTATCCCCGTTTTCCCTTCATAGCATAACATCGTTTAAGTTCTTGCTTTCCTTTTCTGTTATTAGTATAATTCTTTCAAATCCTATTTAAATCCTTTACATCAAGTCTATAAGCTATCGCCCCTTGTCCTTGTGGTTCGATCCCCGACTTACCACTACACTAGTTGTAGTAGTATTAGGGTGTTTATAAATATTATTTACATAACTATTCTTTTAGTTAAACGACCTAAAAGAATGGTTATCAATAATTTACCCCAATAAGGTTTGTGTGGGAAGTTTCTTATAGTTAGAAGGGCTAAATTTAGGAATTTAACAAAATAGGATGTTGTTAGGAAGATCAGGTTCTTACTTGTAGGAGGGGTAGTTTTGGTTGTTTACCCTAATATGGTTTCAATGAGAAGATCAGGGTCTTAGTGGTAGGAGGGTTAATTTATATACTTTACCCTAATAGGCTTTAGGTAGGAAGATGAATATCTTATCGGTAAGAGGGGCTATTTTAAAATTTTACCACGATAGGGTTTCGTGGGAAAATCATAATCTTACTAGAAGGAAGGATAATTTTGAGGCTTTTTCCAATAGAATTTTGGTGGGAAGATTTGGATTTTATCGAAAGGAAGGGTAATTTTGAGTCTTTAAAGTAAGAGGGGTAATTTTGGAATTTTATTGATATAGGGTGCCGGCGAAAAGATCTAAGTTTTAGCGGTAGGAGGGGTAATTTTGGGATTTACCTTAATGAGTGTCATATCGGTAAGCGGGGTAGTTTAGGGAATTTACCCCAAAAGTGTTTCAATGGGATAATTAGGGTCTTATCGATAGGAGGTGTGACAAGAGTATACCACAATATGGTTTATCTGGTAAGATTATTTTACCTATTGAAGGGGTATTTTGGGATTTTATCTAGATAGGTTTTTAATGGGAATATCATGGTCTTGTCTAATAGAGGGGTAATTTCGGGACCTAATTAGGTTTCGGTGGGAAGATTAAGGTATAACCGGTAGGAAGGGTATTATCGAGATTTTACTCTAATAAGGTATAGGTGGGAAGATTGTGGCCTTACCGAATAGAGGGGCAATTTAAAGATTTTACCTAATAGGGTTTTTAAAGAGAAAATTGGGGCATTAGCTGTAGGAGGGGTAGTTTTGGGATTTTACCGATAAGGGTTTTTTGACAAGGAGCTTAAGGTCTTACCTATTAAAGAAGTAATTTTGGGATTTCACCCCAATAGGGTTTGGAGAGGAAGATTAGGGTTTTATGGGGAGGAAGGGTATTTTTGGGACTTCACCTCAATATGGTTTCAGTGAGAAGATTAGGGTGCTTGTAGGAGGTGTAATTTTGGGATTTTACCCCAATAAGTTTTTATGGGAAAATTAAGGCGTTAAATGTTGGACGAATGATTTCGGTAGTTTACGCTAATATGATTTCAATGAGAAGATCAAGGTCTTACCGGTAGGAGGGTAATTTTGTTATTTTACACCAATAGGATTTTGATGGGAAAATTAGGATCGTAACAATAGAAGGGGTACATTTATGATTTTAC
The DNA here is from genome assembly GCA_026401315.1 of Dysphania ambrosioides. Taxonomy (NCBI): domain Eukaryota; kingdom Viridiplantae; phylum Streptophyta; class Magnoliopsida; order Caryophyllales; family Amaranthaceae; genus Dysphania; species Dysphania ambrosioides. Next base: position 24,695,539 of record CM048661.1, on the reverse strand, counting down.
TCTAATAGGGTTTTAATGGGAACTTAGTGTCTTACCTATAAAGGGGTAATTTGGGGACTTTACCCGAATAGTGTTTCCGTGGGATGATGAAGGTCTTATCGTTATGATGGGTATTATCAGGATTTTTACCTCAATAAGGTTTAAATGGGAAAATTAGTGTCATACCGATAGTAGGGGTGATTTTAGGATTTACCTTGATGGGAATGAGAGGGAAGAGTAGGATCTCACCAGTGTGAGGGTTTCTTTTTGAGTTCACCCCAATAACGCTTCGATGGGAAGATATGGGTCTTACCAGTAAGAGGGGTAATTTTGAGACTTTACTCCAATAGGGCTTGAAGTGAAAGGTCACGGTCTTACCATTAGGAGGGGTATTAAGTGGATTTTACATCAATAAGGTTTCAGTGTGAATATCTGGGTCTTACCATTAGCAGGGGTAATTTTAGGACTTTAATCCGATATATTTTTATTGGAAAGAGTAGGCTCTTACCGATAAGAGGGGTACTTTTTGGATTTTACCCCAATAGGGTTTCAGTTTTAAGAAATAGGGTGTTAGCAGTAGGAGGGGGGCTAATTTAGGGATTTTACCCAAATATGGTATTAGCGAGACTTAGGGTCTTTCCGGTAGGAGGGGTAATTTCGAAATTTTATCCTTATAAGGTTTCGGTGGGAAGATCAGGTTCTTATCGATAGGAGGGGTTATTTTGGGATTTTTCTCTAATAGGTTTTCGATTGGAAGATTACCGTCTTCTCGGTAGGAGGGGTAATTTTAGGATTTACCACAATAGGGTTTCGAGGGGAAGATTAAGATCTTAACGTTAGGTGGGGTAATTTTGTGACTTTATGACAATAGGGTTTCGAGGGGAAGATTAAGGTCTTAACGTTAGGTGGGGTAATTTTATGACTTTATGACAATAGGGTTTCGAGGGGAAGATTAAGGTCTTAACGTTAGGTTGGGTGTTTACAAGATTTTACATAAATAAGGTTTGAAAGGGAAATTAGGGTCTTACCATTAGAAGAGGTATATTCAGGACTTTATTCCAATAGGGTTATTGAGGGAAGATTAGGATCTTACCAATAGGAGGGTATTTTGAGGATCTTACTCTAATAAGATTTTAGTGGGAAGATCAGTCTCTTAGCTATAGGACCGGTAATTTTGGAATTTTACCCTAATAGGTTTCAATGGGAAGATTTAAGTCTTACCGATAGGAGAGGTAAATTCGGGAAATTATTAGGTCTTATCGATAGGAGAGGTAAATTTGGGAAATTATTAGGTCTTAGCGGTAGGAGGGTAATTTCAGGTTTTTACACTAATAGTACGTGTTTCGGCGGGAAGTCTTACCATTAGGAGGGGTATTATCAGGATTTACCCTAATTAGGTTTCAGTGAGAAGAGCCTCGATGGGGGTGTGGGTGGGAAGAGATGGGTATTACTAGAGTGAGGGATAGTTTTGGGAGTTTTCCCCAAAAACGTTTCGATGGGAAAATTAGGGTCTTACTAGTAGTGGTGGTAATTTTGAGCTTTGATCCCAATAGGGTTTTAGTGGGAAGATTAGGGTATATCGATTGGAGGGGTAATTTTGAGACTTTTGCCTAATAAGGTTTCGGTCGAAATATCAACGTCTTGTCGTTACGAGGGGTAATTTAAGGATCTTACCCAAATAAGGTTTCAGTAGTGGAATATCATGGTCTTTCCATTACGAGGGTAATTCATAAAAAGATATGTTGGGAATATTAGGCCTTACAAATGAGAGGGGTAATTTAAAAACTTTACCCAAATAGGGTTTTAGTAGGAAGGTTGGGTGTGAGTGTTAAGAGGGACGATTTCAGGATTTTACACTAATTTGATTTCGATGGGAACATCATTGTCTTCTCGGTAGGAGGGGTAATTTTACCTCGATAGGGTTTAGATAAGAAAATTAGGGTCTTACTGGTATGAAGGGTTTTTTTTTCAGATTTTACCCTAATTGGATTTCGATAGAAATTAGGGTTTTAATACTAGGAGGGGTAAATTAGGGATTTCATCCCAACAAAGGTTTGGGGGGAGAATCAGGGTCTTACCGATAGGTGGGGTAATATTTGGAATTTACCTCGATAGTGCGTAGGTGGGAAGAGTATGGTGTTACCGATATAAGGGGTAGCTTTTGGATTTTACCACGTAGGGTTTTGATGGGAAGAGTAGGGTCCTACCAGTTAAAGGGGTAACTTTGAGATTTTACCCAATAATATTTCGAGGGAAAGATAAAGATCTTACCGATAGGAGGGATAATTTTGAGAATTTACCCTAATAAGGTTTTCGGTGGGAAGATCAGGGTCTTACTTATATGAAGGGTAATTTCATGATTTTACCCCAATAGGGTTTGGGAAAATCACGTTCCTTCTTATAGGAGGGGAAATTTGGGATTTTACCCTATTGGGTTTCAATGGAAATATCAGGGTCTTATCGGTGGAAAGCCTATTGGGGTGAAATCCCCAAATCATTTCTTTTACTGGTAAGATCCTAATTTACCCATTGAAACCCTTGAGTAAAATCCCACAACTTCCCCTCAAACTAGTAAGATCCTACTCTTCCTGCCCAAACCCCAATAATATAAACCCAATATTACCACTCATCTCAGTAAGACCCAAATCTTCATGTCAAAACACTACTAGGGTAAAATCTTTTAATTACTTATCCTTCTAATAAGATCTTGATCTTCCCACTAAAACCCTATTAGACTAAAATAACAAAGTCACCCTCCTACTGAGAAAACCTTATTTTCCCATCAAAACCCTATTAGAGTAAAAACACAAAACTACCCCTCATACCAGTAAGACCATGATCGTTCCACCGAAACTCTATCAGAGTAAAATCCCTAAGATACCAGTCCTATCGGGTAAGACCCTAATCTTCTTGCCGATACCATATTGGGGTAAAACTTAGAAATTACCCTCCTAAAGCTAATACTCTAATCATCCCTCTAAAGCTAATTGGGGTAAAATCCCAAAATTATCCCTACTATCAGAAAGAACATGATCTTCCCATTGAAACCTAATTCGGGTAAAATCTCAAAAATTCCCCTCCTACTCAAAATAACCTAATCTTCCTCTCAAAACCCTATTAGGATGAAATCTCAAAATTACTTCTTCTATTAGTAAGACTTTAATTAGGGTAAAATCGCAAAACTAACCCTTATACAGGTAAGACCCTACCCTTCTCACCAAAACCCCATCGACGTAAAATAAAAAATTACCCCTCTTATCGGTAAGAATTAGATTTCCTAATAAGGTTTAGGTATGAAAATATGGGTCGTACTGTTAGGAGGGGTACTATCGGGAGTTTACCAAAATAGGGTATTGGTTATAAGATCTTTTTCTAAGTGGTATGAGGGGTATTATTGGGATTTTACTCGAATAAGATTTCGATGGAAGATTAGGGTTTATTAGTAGGAGGGGTAATTTTGGTCCTTTTCCCTAATATAGTTTTGATTGGAAGGTTTGGGTCTTACCGAGATGAGGGGTTATTTTTGGATTTTACCTCGATCGGTTTCGGGTGGGTAAGAAGAGTTGGCTCTTATTTGTAAGAGGTGTAGTTGAGGGATTTTAATCCAATAGGGTTTCGTTGGGAAGATTAGGAACTTACAAGTAGAAGGGATGATTTTGGGATTTTCACCCCAATAAGGTTTGCATGGGATGATCAAGGTTGTATCGATAGGATGGGGTAATTTTAGGATTTCACCCCAACAGGATTTTCATGGAAAGATTATGTTCATACCAATTTGAGGTTAATTTTGGGATTTTACACCAAACATATTTCAATGGGAAAGATTAGGGTTGTTAGCGTTAAGAGGGGTAATTTTGGGATTTCATCCCTATATGGTTTTAGCGAGAAGATCTAGGTCTTACCTAAGAGGGGTAATTTTATGATTTTACCTTAAGAAGGTTCTGATGTAAAGATCATGGGCTCTCTAATATGTTGGGTAGTTTTGTAGGAGTGGTAATTTTGAGATTTTACCCTAGTACGGCTTCAATGGAAAAATCAAGGGCTTACCGGTTGGAGAGGTAATATTAGGACATTACCGAATAGTGTTTCGGTGGGAATATCAGGATCTTATGGTTAGGAGGGTTATTATAGGTATTTTACCCCAATAAGGTTTTAGTGGGAAGTTTCTTACACGTAGGAGGGGTAATTTTTTTTGGATTTTAACCAAATAGGGTGTCTGTGGGAATCTTAGGGTCTTACCAGTAGGAGTGATAGTTTTGGGTGTTTGATGGGAATATCAAGGACTTACCGGTAGGAGGGTTAATTTTGGTACTTTACCCCAATAGGGTTTCGGTAGGAAGATGAATGTCTTACTAGTATGAGGGGTTATTTTGGGATTTTACTACGATAGGGTTTTTGTGTGAGGATCTGGGTCTTATCGAAAGGAGTATTAATGTTGTGATTTAAACTGAATAGGGTTTCCATGGGAACATCCTGGTCTTACCAGTAGCAGGGGTAATATTAGGACAATACTGAATAGTTTTCGGTGGGAATATTAGTGTCTTACCGTTAGGTGGGGTATTACCAATAATTTACCCAATAAGGTTTCAGTGGGAAGTTTCTTATAGTTAGAAGGGGTAATTTTGGGATTTTAACCAAATAGGGGGTCGGTGGGAATATCAGGTTCTTATCGGTAGGACGAGTAATTTTGACTTTTTACCCTAATATGGTTTCAATAGTAATATCAAGGTCTTAGTGGTAGGAGGGTTAATTTTGGTACTTTAGCTCAATAGGCTTTAGGTAGGAAGATGAATATCTTACTTGTAAGAGGGCTTTTTTAGGATTTTACCTTGATAGAGTTTTGTGGGAAAATCATAATCTTACCAGGAGGGGTAATTTCAAGGCCTTTCCCAACAGGATTTTTGTTGGAAGATCTGGGTCTTACCAGAAGGAAGGGTAATGTTGGGATTTTACCCCTCTGGGTCTTATTGGTTAGAAGGGTAATTTTGTATTTTACCTTGATGGGGTTTGGCAGAAAAGAGTAGGTTCTACTCGGAGTGAGGGTTTTGATGGGATTATTAGGGTTTTACCAGTAGAAGAAGTAATTTAGGGATTTTACCCTAATAAGGTACTTTTGAGACATTACCCCAATAGGGTATTGCGGGGAAGATCAGGGTCTTAATGTTTTGGGGGAAATATTAAGGTCATACTAGTAGGTGGGGTAATTTTGGGATTTCATCCCAATATGGTCTTACCAGTAGAAGGGATAATTTTGAGATTTCATGCCAATAGGGTTTCCATGGGATGATCAAGGTCGTATGGGTAGGAGGGGTAAATTTTGGTATTTTACCCCGAATAGGATTTTCGTAAGAAGATTAGGGTCATACTAGTATGAGGGGTAATTTTAGGATTTTACCCGAATTAGATTTTGGTGGGTAGATTGGGGTTTTTAGTGTTAGGAGGGGCATTTTTGGGATTTTACCCCTTTATCGTTTTGGTCAGAAGATCTAGGTCATACCAACAGGAGGGGTAATTTTAAGATTTTACCTCAAGAAGGTTCTGATGTAAAGATCATGGGCTCTTCGATATGTTGGGTAGTTTTGTAATTTTACCCCAATAGGCTGTCAATGGGAAAATTAGGGTCTTACCAATAGGAGGGGTAATTTTGAGATTTTACCCTAGTAGGGCTTTAGTGCAAAAACAGGGTCTTAATGGTAGGAGAGGTAATATTAGTATATTAACCAAATAATGTTTTGTTGGAAATATTAGGGTCTTACCATTAGGAGGGGTATTATAGGTATTTTACTCCAATAAGGTTTCAGTGGGAAGTGTCTTATAGGTAGGAGGGGTAATTTTGGGATTTTAACTAAATTGGGTGTCACTAGGAAGAATAGTGTCTTATCGGTAGGAGGTGTAGTTTAGAGTGTTTACCCCAATACGGTTTCGATAGGAAGATCAACGTCTTACTGGTATGTGGGTTAATTTTGGTAGTTTACCCCAATAGGGTTTTCGTAGAAAGATGATTGTCTTACTGATATGCGAGGTTATTTAGGGATTTTACGATGAGAGGGTTTCGTCGAAAAATTATGATCTTATCGGAAGGATGGGTAATTTTGGGATCTTACTAGTAGAAAAATTTCGTACAAATGCTGCGATTTTTTAGACGCAGTAATTATAATATTATTTGCTGCGGTTATTTACACTAACCACATCATTAATTAATATTATTTGTAGCGCTTTTTACTTAATAACCACAACATTTATTCTTAAAAACTTAAAAAAAAATTTAAAATGTTATTTGTTGCGGTTATTATAATAACTGGAGCATTTATTCGTATTATTTGCTGCGGTTTTCTTAAATAACCGCAACATTAAATCATTTAAACTAGAGAATTAATTTTATTCTGATCAATAAGCGTTGCAGTTATTTTATTTAACTGCAGCAAATAAGTTATATGTGCTGCATTTTTTTGTAATAAGTGCAACAAATATGTCTGTTTATATTTTTCCTGCTTTCCCACCATTTCTAACAAGTAGGGAGTGCCAATTCCAGCCATATATGTATGGATTTATTCTGAGTTTATGCCAATGTGTAATCTACAAAAAGAATGTTATTTGAATTGTATATGCCAATGAGTTTACATTATTATCTACAACTAACTTAACCCAATGAATTATATACAAAAAGAATGTTTTAATCTAATAAATACAATGAATTCCTACTACATTTTAATCTAATGTTTTAATAATAACAAAATCGAAGAAGAAGCTAGCTCTACCTATACATATTGTCCGGCCCCAATGAAGTATTCTGCTCATAATTCCTTAATCTCCATCAGCTCTTGAGGTGAGTATGGCGTTGTTCTTTGAATCGCTGTAAGAAATGATATGTTTAGTATATCTTCAAAACATGAGACATTATTCCAAGCGTAAATTTCAGCAGAGTTTCCTCTGTAATTAGACCTTTTCCCATTTTTTAATAGTACCTGTTTCCACAATGATTATAATCCAACACAATCCATCCAAAATTCACAACACAATTGTGTGTTCACAACACAATTGTGTATTCTCAACACAATTCACAATATAATTCACAAATCCATTGTGTGTTCACAATACAATTCCCATACACAAGTAGATCTCAAAACAATCCCCATATAGGTAGAGTTGTCTATATCCTAGATCTCAAAAATAAATTACGGAGCTCATGAATACGTACTGTTGAAAGATCCTCACAAGTAGCATGGTTGTGGAGGATTTCAAACAGGTAACGCATAAGAAAGTAACCACACTGAGTGTTTCCAATCTGCTAAGGACACTGCATTTGGAACCCAAGTAAAATGTAAACCAAATAGATCGAATACAATTCTAAGGCAACGAAATAGTCATATTATTGAAAATAGGGTTACCTAAGCTGGAATCCAGTTTAACTTTAATCCGTAACGGAGGCCGGACTGAACTTTAAAGCTTTTGAAAGCACTAGATTTGGAAAAAAAATAGTTGTCAATAACTATACTTTAATCTGTTACTCTTGTCAGTAAAATAAAATTAAGAATTACCAAAAACTTATGTATTTAGCACTTCCTTAATCGCTAAATTACATTTTCGTTGAAGAGGATAAAAAACGAATACTATCCCCATCTCTAAGGACATAACAAGGTGTATCCAATGACGCCTATAACATGATTGGTAAATGGTTAAAATTCGAACATACAAGCCCTCGGATAAAAGATACCTTTCATGGACCGGGCAGAAGATGAAACTCTTCCTATGGTGATTGGCCATAAAAGATACCATGTAAGAACTGACAAAACCCTAGTCGTTGCCGATCATGGTAGCCGAGACTCTAGATGGGCACCTGAAACCAAAAGATCCTAGTCCTTCTTCTTGAACCAACTCATAAGAGGCCCTATAATTAATTAAAACAACACCCATTTAGCAACATCAACAAATCGAAAAACATATTATAGTAGGAATTATATTCAATAGTCAGGTAACTTACATCATGAAGACTTGAAGCACAAATACGTTTAGCTCGTCTCCTGTGAGAAGTTGAGTGACGTCCTCTCATACGATCATGATATCCTGGTCCTCAAGGTACCCGAATATCATCTTCTCACAATGAAAGGAGACAATGCTATCTGGTGGAAGCCTCGACAACTGGGCCCTCATTTGACGATAATTCTCACTAAGATGACTCAAGGCCAGCTCAGTGAGATGGTCTGGGCAACGTCCTTCCTCACGGACTTAGTTGTCTCTGGATCGCTAGGACCGCTGGCAACACCTTCACTTGTGTCCTTTCGACCCGTACCTCTTTGCTGATTCAAACAAATTCAAAACTTAATATCAATACATTAGTAGAATACAAATTCATAAAGTTAAGCAAAATGCATTTACCTCAGACATCAGGAGCCGACTAGATGCTTCGGCCATTGTGTTAAGGTCCCATGGGTTTGTTTAAGCCTTTTGATGAGGCAGAAGGAGCCTTTTGATGAAGGCAAAAGGGGCAGAAGGGACAGGGACAGGAAACTTACTAGCGCTTGACCCGAACTCTAATATATCACCATGCCAATTCCAAGTCCTCTAATCCACTTTAAAACCTCGACGAATTAAATGATCTTTGATTTCATTAATGTCACGATAACCCCTAGAGTTGTTACAGTCACAACATGGACACAATAATATCTTCGATTAATTGTCAACTTGATATCTAAGTGAAACCCTAGCAAACTCCTCAACCCCTTGTATGTATTTTATTGAGGTTCGGTTATCGTACATCCAATCTCGATCCATTTTGAACTTCAAAGAAATAAACCAAAAAACTTGAGTTGGTAGTATATATATTGAAAGAAGTCTTGGAGAGAAAAGGAAATTAATTGTACATAAAGAGAGGATCACAGTCCCTCCATTACCAGGGCGGGAAGTTGCGTGATGTGTGGTGCTAATGTAGACGTGTAGGAATGTAGGGTATAGTGGTATAAATTACTATTGGTCTTCCAAGTACCACCTGGAAAGAAATTAAGATAGGTTGTCTTTCACTCACTCATGAGATTTTTCTCAATATTATTGATCTACTTGGGATACTGATGCAAATAAATGAGTTTTTATGCCCGATTAAGGACATTATGTTGGCAAATGATTCCAAGGCCAATTATATTTTTTTAATCTTTACCCCGGATCGCCCTAAAATCACACACACAGTAACTCGCTTTTACTTACTGGTGGCCTTGCATTTCTTCATTCCACTTAATAAACGCAAATCATTTTTATTCTCCAAACCCTTTCGTTTGACTTAATCTCCAAAATAATTACACTTTAAAGGCTAACCATCATTATGAATAATATTAAATTTACTGACACCCAAGCTCCGTTATTATTATCAATAGTACACCCAAGCTTTAGTGAAAATGAAACTTTACTAATATAGCCCTAAACTTCCATTAAAAAAAGGTTAGACCAAATTTGCTTAACTCTTACACCTAATAGACTAACACTTTAGCAGATCGAATAACTACCTCAACACATATGTGTTTAACAATTGAAGACTCAAACTAAATACCTAACTTATTCCGGTAAATTAGGGTATAGGATGAAGCAATTCAAATTCCCACACTAGATACTTCGAGTAAATGTTAGTAATGTAAAATGTGCTAATTTGCTGAGTAGGATATGGTTTCTCAGACAAATTTGAATATTTTCTTGATCCTAAGTTTTGTATTTTTTGGAGGAACACTATTACAAGCTAGGTTTTGATTTCCTCCAGTTGTAGCAACATATAATTCGTCGGCCTATTAAACCACTATACCCTATTTATCCTAAGTAATCTAATGTAGCCAAATAAGACAAGGAAGGTCAGATAAAGTTTTCTTACTATTTCTGGATACGTAACCAAATTACTATTTTAAAAATGCAATGACTCAGTTTTCTTACTTTGGTGATTATAGGGAATAAAGCTAACGTGAATCCCACTATCAAAACACAAAAAAGGGAAATACGTACCTTAAATCTCGCGAAGAAGAAGACGAATGCTTGGCATGACATCCTCAAAGAAATCCAAATGCGACCCGAAGCTTTTCCGAAGAGAGAGAAAGTTTGTAAATGGGTATAATGGGGTAAGGACTAGAGAAGGAATGTAGGATGTAAAGTAATGGGGCTAGAGAAGACGAAGTTAACGTAGGGTTTTTTTCGTACGCTTCAATGTGTCTGGGGAAACTTTCTTGTCTTTTTAAATGGTCTGGAAAAGTGAAGACAGGGAAATAAATGACTGACTAAATGCTGCGGTTATTTGAAATAACTGCAGCACTTGTGATTATAAGTGCTGCACTTATTGCAAATAACCGCAGCATTTAGTCATTCATATAATTTTTTCCTGGGCATGAATAAATGATGCGGTTATTTAAAATAACCGCAATACTTATAAATCACAAGTACTGCGGTTATTTCAAATAACCGCAGCATTTATTCAGTACATATATTATTTTCCTTGGAAAGAATAAATGTTGCAGTTATTTGAAATAACTGCAGCACTTATGATTTATAAGTGTTGCGAGTTTTAAAATAACCGCAACACTTGTAATAAATGTTGCGAGTATTTCCATAACCGCAGCACTTGTTTATAAGTATTGCGGTTGTTTAAATAACCGCAACACTTATAGTTATGTGCTTCAAAATATATTTAACCGCAGCAATTGAGGCGAAGCAATTGAAGTGTTTTCTACTAGTGTTTTGTGGGAAGATATCTGTCTTACCGAAAGGAGTGGTAATGTTGAAAGTTAAACCCAATAGGGTTTCCCTGGGAACATCTGGGTTTTACCGGTAGGAAAGCATAATTTTTGTTTATTACCTTGATAGGGTTTGGATGGGAAGATTAGGATTTACCAGTAGAAGAAATAATTTTAGGATTTTACCCCAATAGGGTTTCCATGGGAAGATTAGGGTCTTACTAGTAGGTGGGAGAGTTTTAGGACTATACCCTAACAGGATTTTGGAGGGATGATTAGGGTCTTACTAGTACGAGGGGTAATTTTGGAAATTTATTTCAATCAAGTTTTGATGGAAAGATCAGGGTTAGTGTTAGAAAGGGTAATTTCGAGATTTTACCCCTATAAGTTTTTGCCGAGAAGATCTCGCTCTTACTAGTAAGATGGATACTTTTTAAATTTTACCTCATAAGGGTTCTTATGTAAAGATCACGGTCTCTCCAATATGTGGGGTAGTTTGTTAATTTTACCCTAATAGTGTTTCGATGGGAAAAATAAGGTCTTATGGTAGGTGGGAAAATTAAGGTCTTATGGTAGGTGGGAAAATTAAGGTCTTATGGTAGGTGGAAGATCACGGTCTTAGTGGTAGGAGGGTTAATTTTGATACTTTACCCTAATAGGAATTCAGTAGGAAGATGAATATCTTACCGGTAAGAGGGGCTATTTTAGGATTTTACCACGACAGGGTGTCGTGGGAAAATCCTAATTTTACTAGTAGTAGGGGTAATTTAGGGCTTTTCCCAATAGGGTTTTGGTGGCTAGATCTAGGTCTTATAGAAAAGAAGGGTAATGTTGGGATTTCACCCCTCTAGGGTTTTGATGGGAGCATCTAGGTCTTACAGGTTTGAAGGTAATTTTTGTATTTTATCTCGATGGGGTTTGGATGGGAAGAGTAGGGTCTATTGATGTGCTCATTTTAGAGCACATTTACAACCCAATTTTAGTGTCGAGTCTTGTGCTTTTATATTGGTTTTATGCACATTATATTCGGTTTTACCTTGATCTTGTTCTCGAGCTGTTTTTAGGTTATTTTAGGAAATTTTAATGACTTCAAGGTAAAATTTGACGTGTTCGAGGCTTTGACACTTTTATCAAGAGTTTAGATGCACATATCATAGCTTAGACATGCGTTCCAAGTCACTCTTGAGGATTCCGAAAACTCTAGAAGCCATTAGACACTTCAAAGGAGTTGTTCATCAAGGTCTCGGTTCAGATTCGATCGAATCTGACATTCATTTGGTCGAATGGAAGACAGAGATTCAAGCACATGAATCAAGCTCTCGAGAATAGCCGAATGAACTCCCATTCAGCCGAATCAAGGCCCATTCGACCGAATAGAAGCTCCCCTTCGGTCGAATGGTGGACAAACCCGAAAAACATCAAGCTTCTAATATAGGTGAATGACACAACCATTCGGCCGAATGGGACCTTATTCGGCCGAATCCCCACTCTATTCGACCGAATGGAGCCTGTTTCCGAAGTTCTTAGTTCTTTCTTAGGCCGACACTCGAGGGTTTTTTCTAGGGTGTTACCCCTTATATCCCTAGTGTATAAATACCCTCTTGCCCTATAAATAACCCTGATTCCTACTTTGAGAGATCTTGTGCCTCAAACTAGAACATCACTTTAATTCTTTCAGGGATTAGTTTAGATTTACAACTTTCGTTGCACTTCCTTTCAAGCTTTGTATTTCGGAATCAGATTCTGTTTCATTCATGCAATTTCATTTATGCAAGGCATGAAGTTTTTTCTGTTTTATTTCTTTTAATGCTTTTAATTATTGTTTTCGTGAATTTCATTTCTCTTGCTATTATCGTTGCTTCATTTACAGTTTTGATAGAATAGTTGTCGGTTTTGTTATAGATCTTCGTTTTTCATTTTTTTTTCATTACATTCAAATCATTCATGCTTTCAATCATGTCCTTTATCATTGTGTATGCCATAGTCTTTATTACTATGTGTGAGTAGTTTCCTTAGGGATTTGATTAGTGAAACCCTAGGTTGGCTTATTCTTCATGCATAGAGTTAGGGTTTGAGATTGTTGATGATTGATTGATTGATATTCGATGCGAATCTTGTCCTGCCACTCATTTGGAGACATAGGGAGATTATAGGTTGTTCATGTCATTTTTAGGGTCACAAACTTCCTGTCATCATCTTGATTGCCATGATTTATTGTTGACTGATTTCTCCTAATTTAGCATATTGATAGTTCGATTATCCTTCCTAGGGTGGAACTGATCTGTCCCTATTTTCCCTTCATAGCATATCATCGTTTTAGTTCTTTCTTTATTTTTCTGTCATTAGATTCATTTAATAAAATCCCAAATAAACCCCTTTGCATCAAGTCTAGAGACTATCGCCCCTTAACCTTGTGGTTCGATCCCTGACCTACCACTACACTAGTTGTAGTAGTATTAGGGTGTTTATAAATATTGTTTGCATAACTATTATTTTAGTTAAAAGACCTAAAAGAATGGTTATCAAAATGGCGGCGTTGCCAGGGACAAGGCGTTGTGTTCAGATTATAGTCTTGGTGCATTGCATTTTCATTTATTTATTTTATCGTTTCTTAATTTGCTTGTCAGTACTTATACTTGGTCTCTAGTGTTGTTTGCATGCCCTGTAGCACACATAGATCAAATTAACAAGTAGAACCATATGACCCTGAGGTTCAACGCAGTTAATGGAGAATTCCAACCCAAACCTCGTTCCAACCAAACACTTCCAACCCTCCTACACCAACAATGGACGAAAACCAACAATTATTGGGTCAATTTGGGACACCTGGGTCCCAAGAATTTCAAGGAGGTGTAGTGTTACCCATAGCCCTAAACCCTTATCACATACATCCTAAATTTACCCATATGGTGAAGCATACCCCTTTTTGTAGTTTGAGAAATTAATGCCCTCTCCAACACTTGGAGGCATTTTCAGATATTTGCGGTCTCATTCCTCCATGCCCCAATAGCTCGGATTACGTGCAGATGCATTTATTTCACTTGAGTTTATCTAGTAATGCTAGGGATTGATATAAATGCCTAGAGCCCAACTTAATCACTAATTGGGCTCAATTAAAAATAGCTTTTCTAGAAAGGTTCTACCCCACAGTTCGAACGCAAGATTGTCATAAGAAAATCGCGTCATTCACTCAAGAGGATGATGAGAACCTTAGTGCTACTTGGAGTCGGTTTAAGAGAATGTTAAGAGCATGCCCTCACCATGAGTACGGGGAGAACCATCTCAATACATTCTTCTATGATGTTCTAAATGATTCCACCAAGGCACTTCTAGACTCCGCTGTTGGTGGCCAACTTTCTAAGGTCCCATGCATTTAGGTGAAGGCTAAGATTGAGGAGGTTACAAAAAATAGATCTTGGGGAACAATAAGGCGTAATGGATTATCGAGAGGAGGGATGGATTCAAGCAACTTTGACATGATTAGTTCAAAAATCAAGGCTATCATGGATAAGAAGCTGTCCAAGTTCAAATTTGCCCAAGGTAGCTCCAATGTATCATCGGTTAAAGAGACGCCTGATGTGCTCATTTTAGAGCACGTTTACAACCCAATTTTAGTGTCGAGTCTCATGCTTTTATATTGGTTTCATGCATATTACACTCAATTTTACCTTGATTTTGTCCTCGAGCTGTTTTTAGGTCATTTTAGGTGATTTTGAGGTAAAATGTGATGTATTTGAGGCTTTGACACTTTTATGAAGAGTTTGGATGCATGTATCATAGCTTGGGCATGCAATCCAAGTCACTCTCAAACATCCCATAAACTCCATAAGCCATTAGACACTTCAAAGGAGTTGTTCAGCAAGATTTAGGTTCAGATTCGACCAAATCTCACATCCATTCGGTCGAATGGAAGACAGGGATTCAAGCACACAAATCAAGCTCTCGAGAATAGCCAAATGAACACTCATTCGATTGAATCAAGGCCCATTCGGCCAAATGGTCGCCCTCATTCGGCCGAATGGTGGACAAGGTGAGAAAAATCGAGGTTTCTGATATGGCCGAATACACCACTCATTCGGACGAATACACCACTCATTCGGCCGAATCTACACTACATTCAACCGAATGGAGACAGTTTCCGAAGATCTTGGTTCTTTCTTAGGCCGGAGCTCGAGGATTTTTTCTAGGGTTTTACCCCTTATGTCCCTAGGGTATAAATACCCTCTTGCTCTGTAAATAACCCTCATGCCTACTTTGAGAGCTCTTGTGCCTCAACCTAGAACATCACTTTAAAGCTTTTCATTTCATTCAAGTATTAGTTTAGATTTATAGCTTTCATTGTTCTCGCTTTTAAGCTTTGTATTTCGGATTCAGAATTCTCTTTCTTTCACGCTATTTCATTTATGTAAGGTATTGATTCTTTTATGTTTTATTTCGTTCAATGCTTTTAATTATTGTTTTCGTGAATTTCATTTCTCTTGCTATTATCGCTGCTTCATTTAAAGTTTTGATAGAATAGTTGTCGGTTTTGTTATAGATCTTCGTTTTTCGTTCTTTTTTTCATTACATTCAAATCGTTCATGCTTTCAATCATGTCCTTTATCATTTTGTATGCCATAGTCTTTATTACTATGTGTGAGTAGTTTCCTTAGGGGTTTGATTAGTGAAACCCTAGGTTGGCTTATTCTTCATGCATAGAGTTAGGGTTTGAGATTGTTGATGATTGATTGATTGATATTCGATGCGAATCTTATCCTGCCACTCCTTTGGAGACATAGGGCGATTATAGGTTGTTCGTTGATTTATAGGGTCACAAACTTCCTCACGTCATCTTGAGTGTCATGATTCATTGTTGACTGATTTCTCCTAATTTAGCATATTGATAGTTTGATTATCCTTCCCAGGGTGGAACTAATCTATCCCCTTTCCTTTCATAGCTTATCATCGTTTTAATTCTTGCTTTATTTTTTTGTCATTAGATTTGTTCTATTAAATCACAAATAAACCCTTTACATCAATTCTAGAAACTATCGCCCCTTGTCCTCGTGGTTCGATCCCCGACTTACCACTACACTAGTTGTAGTAGTATTAGGGTATTTACAAATTTTGTTTGCATAACTATTCTTTTAGTTAAACGACCTAAAAGAATGGTTATCAAAATGGCGCCATTGCCAGGGACAAGGCATTGTGTTTAGGTTATAGTTTTCATGTAAGTCATTTTTGTTTTATTTATATTATTGTCTATTAATTTAATTGTCAGTATTTACGCTTGGTCTCTAGTGTTGTTTGCATGCCATATAGCACGTGTAGATCAAATCAACAACTAGAACCATACGACCCTGAGGTTCAACGTTGCAAATGAAGAATTCCAATCCAAACCTCATCACAACTAAATA
Organism: Dysphania ambrosioides; assembly: GCA_026401315.1. Lineage (NCBI taxonomy): Eukaryota > Viridiplantae > Streptophyta > Magnoliopsida > Caryophyllales > Amaranthaceae > Dysphania > Dysphania ambrosioides. The sequence continues at coordinate 24,679,464 of CM048661.1, read as the reverse complement.
CTTCCAACCCTCTTATACCACCAATGGACGAAAACCAACAATGTTTGGTCAATTTGGGATGCCTGGGTCCCAAGAATTTCGAGGAGGGGTAGTGTTAACCATAGCCCCAAACCCTTATCACATACATCCTCAATTCACTCGGATGGTGAAGGAGACCCCTTTTTGTTGTTTGAAAAATGAATGCCCTCTCCAACACCTGGAGGCATTCTCAGATATTTGCGGCTCATACCTCCATGCCCCAATAGCCCGGATTACGTACGGATGTATTTAATTTCACTTGAGTTTATCTGGTCATGCTTGGGATTGGTATAAATGCCTAGAGCCCAACTCGATCATTAATTGGGCTCAATTAAAGACAACATTTCTAGAAAGGTTTTATCCCACAGTTCGAACATAAGATTGGCGTAAGAAAATTAAATCATTCATTCAAGAGGATGATGAGAACCTTAGTGCTACTTGGAGTCAGTTTAAGAGAATGATAAGAGCATGCCCTTATCATGAATACAGGGAGAACCATCTCAATACATTCTATGATGGTCTAAATGACTCCACCAAGGCACTCCTAGACTAGGCTGTTGGTGGCCAACACTCGAATGTCCTATGTAATCATGTGAAGGCTAAGATTGAGGAGGTTGCTAAAAGTAGCTCTTGGGGAGGAGCAAGGGGTAGTGGATTATCGAGAGGAGGGAAAGATTCAAGCAACTTGGACACGACTAGTTCAAAAATCGAGGCCATCATGGATAAGAAGCTGTCAAAGTTCAAATACGCCCAAGGTAGCTCCAATGTATCATCGGTTAAAGAGACGCCTGTTTCATGTAGAATCTGTGGGGGCACCAATCATGATACATCATATTGTGGGGGTGCAAATTCTGAGCACATAGCGGCTGTTAACTACGGGGGGTTTAACCAAGAAGGAACCCCAATCATGAACTATGATGGATACGAGTATAATCCCAATTATGTGGCAGCTGTAGGGTATGGTGGTCAAAACCAACGTTTTTCTCAGCAAGGTCCTTACAACAATCAACCCTTTAGACCTCCCTTTAATCCAAATTCTAACCAAGGAAACTCCTACCAAGGGTAAAACTCCACCAATCAAGCAAATGGGAGTTTTCCTAGGCCGAATGGGAATAGGCCGTACCCTCAAACGCCAAGACCCAACACCAACCTACCCTATCCATCTACACAACCTCAACCAAACCCGCCTCTAACTAATGAATTCCTTTCCACCCAAGTGAAATCCCTTGCACAGCAAAATCAAACCCTCTCGCAAATCAATCAAACTTTGATAAATCAAATGCACTAACTTTAAGCACAGCAGAAGTTGTTTGAATCACAACTTGCGCAGATGGATAGCCCACCCACACCATTGCTACTTCCTTTTCACTCTCAACAAAACGCATCCACCCAACCTCCTCCACAAAACCCTCCTGATTCTAACCCTAAGCATCACACCTGTAAGGCAATCTTCCTTAGACCCGGAAGCTCATACCCTGCTCTAGTTGTAGCCAATGCGATGATTTAAGGGAAGATTTCTCAAAGGATAGCGGTTGCTTAAGAGAAAATAAGCACAAGGAGAATCTTGAGGGGAGTAAAGAAAAGAGGGGTGGCGAAGAGGATGAGGGAAATAATGTCCAAGTCAATGGGCTTGAGAGGAAGAAGAAGGATGAGGATGAGAGATAGAGGGAGATACAGGAATGGAGGAAATTTGAGCATCAACATGCTCCACCTCTACCTTTTCCTTACAAAAAGGTAGAAAAGCAATTGCAAGAGAAGTTTCTCAAATTCCTAGAGCATATGCGGCAGCTCGAAATGAAGATACCATTTTTTGAAGCTGTGGAGCAAATGCCTCAATATTCTAAGTATTTGAAAACCCTCCTAGGAAATAAGAGAAAGCTTGGGGGAGAAGTAATTAATTTTTCGGAGCAGGTGAGTGCCATCATACAGGGGACGTGGGCAAAGAAAGAAAAAGCGAGAGGACCCTTTGTGCTCCGAGTCACCCTTGAAAAGCTCAATTCTAAGGGAGCACTTGCTGACCTTAGGGCCTATATTAGCCTAATGCCAATGTCCATTGCCAAACAGCTAACTTGTGAGCTTAAGCCTTCGAAAAAAACAGTCCAACTGGCCGACCGTAGTATAAAAGTGCCATGTGGGGAGTTTCAGGACCTTCCGATCCAAGTAGGGAACATAGTGGTACCATGTGACTTCGTGGTGCTTGATATATTTGAGTATCCTTATACTCCCCTTATCTTAGAGAGGGATGCTTTGAAGACTTTGGGTGCCTTAATCGATTGTGAATCAGAAACTATAACCGTGAGGGTAGCCCAAGAGAAGGTTGTGTTTGCCTTTTCTAAGTCTTCAAAGGAACCCATGGTCGAGCGGATTTGTTCCTTTGGGGTAGTCAAGAATGAAGCTACGAAAGAGGTTGAGAAGTGTAATGCTTTTGCTGCCCCAATGTTGGTTGAGGTATCGAATGAAGAGGAGGCAAGGGAGTGTGTTGTTTTTGAGATTGCAAAGGGAATTGCTCCGCCAACAGAGATGTATTACAAATCTAAGGGAACTGACAAGCCAGCCTGCAAATGGAAAAGGGCTAGAAAAAGAAAGTCTAAAAAGAGACCGATGGCTCCACCTTAGCTTGGGGGAGCCCCGCATTATAACCCACCTCCAGATGACCCTGGTTCTTAATTGCTTACTTCCGCCACTACGGCTCGGTGGAGAGTTTTGACTCCCCACGCTAGAGGTGATGGTGATGCTAGGAGTGAATCCACTCCTACGGCAGGTACGATTTCGTTGTTTTCTTTTTCTATATAAACTTGTGCCTAATTGTGTCGAACTTACCGATGTTAAACAAAAGTACTTATGGGAGATAACCCGGTGTTTGTTTTCTTTATTTATTTGTATAGCAATAGCTTCCATAATGCTGATCTTTCTCCCTTTTCTTTCTCCTCTCCCAAGTGTTGAGACTGCTCTTGAGCTGGCTTGGGGGAGGGACCTTATGTTTTTACAAAGCTTCAAAAGATCAGCATTATTGAAATTATTACCTTGGTTTTTGTTTAAGTTTTTCTTTGTATGTCTAGGTGTGTCAAGATTAATGTGCTTGAGTTGTGAAACTGACATGCTAGCTCCTAACGTGTACATTATAGTGGTCTTATGCATACTAATGTTTTCCTAGCTTTGTACCTATTTTGGGACCGAATGATTGACTATTTTTCACCTGACTTGGGGGATCTAGTCCTGCTTGGTTTGTGGCTTAGATGACTACCTATTGAGGCACATTTCGACTAGCCTAGTGAGGATTGAGCCTTTTGGGACTCCATTATGAGTCCTATGTCCTTAAGTGCTAGTTAGAGAGTCTAAGTATTGTGTCTGTTCTCCTCCAGCATAGTCTTCTTTTCTAAAGGCCAGGGATGATAACACGTTTGTAGTTACACCTACATGGAAAAATTGCCTACCATGAATATCGATTGACTTTAGGGTAAGCCAATTTTGTGCCTTTAATTTTTCTTCATATCTAAATCACCTTACTCCACATGAGCCAAATATTCCCTCTTCTTACCTAGAAGATAGTCAAGTGATCATAGTGAAGTGGTGCCCATTGCCTTAAGGTGAAAGATTTTGGTTGCATTAAGGCCAAGGATGACTCTTTACATTACTCTTAGTTTATTTCAGAAACATTAGCTTTAAAACAAAAAGAAAAAAAAGAAAAAAAAAGAAAAAGAAAAGAAACAAAAAAAAATAGAAAAAGAGAAATTCGAGAATAAAGTTGGTGTAATGAGTTCATTTATGCGTATTTAGAGAATTTTGGGAAGTGGCATTGTCGTCGGAAGTCATAGGCGTCCTGGGTTTGATTACCTTGGATTGCTTACTATCCTCTATTTGAACTCCATATCCCCAAATTTTACCCTACCTTGATCCTAGCCTACATTGCAACCGTTTCCAAACCTGTTCGACTTGGCCCGATTAGCAAGTTATGTGCTGGAGAGTAGATATGATACAATCCCTAAGACTTCTCCTTGATTGAGTGTTTAATTCCTGACTCATCTTAAGTCGAATGATTTTGAGCAAAACACGTACCATATTAAACACACGAGCATACTAGAAATTTCCCACATCTTTTGGGAAATAGCATGGGGAGCGTGGATTTGTGACCTCATTACGTAGTGGGTGGCATGGCATGTGTTGTAGCTTTTCCAGTAATACTGATTCTATGGAAAACATTGTTCATCTTGGTATTATGCTCTTTTGATCCCATTGTACTTGCACACCCAAGGCTAGGGAATAGATTTGCGCGTACACGACTAGCAAAGGTTTGGCTTAGGGGAAGATGATGTGCTCATTTTAGAGCACGTTTACAATCCCATTTTAGTGTCGAGTCTCATGCTTTTATATTGATTTTATGCACATTACATTCAATTTCACCTTGATCTTGTCCTCGAGCTGTTTTTAGGTCATTTCAGGTGATTTTGATGATTTCGAGGTAAAATGAGACGTGTTTGAGGCTTTGACACCTTTATCAAGAGTTTGGATGCACGTATCATAGCTTAGGCATGCGTTCCAAGTCACTCTCAAAGATCCCATAAACTCTAGAAGCCATTAGACACTTCAAAAGGTTGTTCAGCAAGATTGAGGTTCAGATTCGATCGAATCTTACATCCATTCGGTCGAATGGAAGACATGGATTCAAGCACATAAATCAAGCTCTCAGGAATAGCCGAATGAACACTTATTTGACTGAATCAAGACCCATTCGGTCGAATGGTTGCCCTCATTCGGCCGAATGGTGGACAGGGTGAGAAAAGTCAAGGTTTCTGATATGGCTGAATACACCACTCATTCGGCCGAATCTACACTACATTCAGTCGAATAGAGATTGTTTCCGAAGATCTTGGTTCTTTCTTAGGCCGGTGCTCGAGGGTTTTTTCTAAGGTTTTACCCCATATGTCCCAGGGTATAAATACCCTCTTGCTCTGTAAATAACCCTCATGCCTAGTTTGAGATATCTTGTGCCTCAACCTAGAAAATCACTTTAAAGTTTTTCATTTCATTCAAGTATTAGTTTAGATTTATAGCTTTTGTTGTTCTCGCTTTCAAGCTTTGTATTTCGGATTCTGAATTCTCTTTTGTTCATGCTATTTCATTTATGCAAGGTATCAATTCTTTTCTGTTTTATTTCTTTTAATGCTTTCAAGTATTATTTTCGTGAATTTCATTCCTCTTGCTATTATCGTTGTTTCATTTACAGTTTTGATACAGTAGTTGTCAGTTTTGTTATAGGTCTTTGTTTTTTGTTCTTTTGTTCATTACATTCAATTCCTTTGTCCTTTCAATCATGTTCTTTTTCATTGTTTATGCCCTGTCTTTATATCTTTGTGTGAGTAGTTTTCTTAGGGGTTTGATTTGTGAAACCCTAGGTTCGCTCGTTCTTCATGCATAGAGTTAGGATTTGAGATTGTTGATGATTGATTGATTGATATTCGATGTGAATCTTGTCCTGCCACTCCTTTGGAGACATAGGGCGATTATAGGTTGTTCGTGTGATTTATAGGGTCATAAACTTCCTCTCGTCATCTTGAGTGTCATGATTCACTGTTGACTGATTTCTCCTAATTTAGCGTATTGATAGTTTGATTGTCCTTCCTAGGGTGGAACTAATCTATCCCCATTTTCCTTCCATAGCTTATCATCATTTAAATTCTTGCTTTATTTTTTTGTCATTAGATTCGTTTTATCAAATCCCAACTAAACCCTTTACATCAAGTCTAGAAACTATCACCCCTTGTCCTCATGGTTCGATCCCCGACTTACCACTACACTAGTTGTAGTAGTATTAGGTGTTTACAAATTTTGTTTGCATAACTATTCTTTTAGTTAAACGACCTAAAAGAACGGTTATCAACGCCCTTTTCATGTTGAATCTGTGGGGGCATCAATCATGATAAATCCTATTTTGGGGGTGCAAATTCTAAACATATAGCGGTTGTTAACTACGGGGGGTATAACCAAGAAGGAACCCTAGTCATGAACTATGATGGATATGGGTATAATCCCGATTATGTGGCAGTTGTAGGGTATAGTGGTATAAACCAAGTGTTTTCTTAGCAAGGTCCTTACAACCATAAACCCTTTAGACCCTTCAATCTGAATTCTAAGCAAGGAAACTCCTACCAAGGGTATAACTCTACCAATCAAGGGAATGGGAGTTTACCTAATCCGAATGGGAATAGGATGTACCCCCAAATTCCAAGACCTAACCCCAACCTACCCTATCCATCTACACAACCACAACCAAACCCGCCTCCAACTAATGAATTCCTTTCCACCCAAGTGAACTCCTTTCCGCAGTAAAATCAAACCCTCTCACAAATCAATCAAACTTTGATAAATCAAATGCAACAACTTCAAGCGCAACATAAGTTGTTTCAATCACAGATTGCACAGATGGCTAGTCCACCCCCTCTATTGCTACTTCCTTCTCACCCTCAACAAAACCCATCCACCTAAATTCCACCATAAAACCCTCTTGACTCCAACCATAAGCATCACACCTGTAAGGCAATCTTCCTAAGATCTGAAACCTCATACCCTGCTCCAGTTGTAGCTAATGGAGATGATTTAGGGGAAGATTTCTTGAAGGATAGTGGTTGTTTAAGAGAAAATGAGAACAAGGAGAATCTTGAGGGGAGAGAAGAAAAGGAGGGTGGTGAAGAGGATGAGGGAAACAATGTCAAAGTAAATGGGCATGAGAGGAAGAAGAAGGATGAGGATGAGAGATGGAGGGAGATACAAGAACGGAGTAAACTTGAGCATCAACATGCTTTGCCTCTACCTTTTCCTTACAAAAAGGTAGAGAAGAAATTGCAAGAATTCCCAAATTCCTAGAGCATATACGGCAGCTCGAAATAAAGATACCATTCTTAAAGGCCATGGAGCAAGTGCCTCAATATACTAAGTATCTGAAAACCCTCCTAGGAAATAAGAGAAAGATTGGGGGAGAAGTAATTAGTTTACCGGAGCAGGTGAGTGCTATCATACAGGGGACGTGGGCACAGAAAGAAAAAGCGAGAGGACCCTTTGTGCTCCTGGTCACCCTTGGAAAACGCAATTCTAAGGGAGCACTTGCTGACCATTGGGCCTCCATTAGCCTAATGCCGAAGTCCATCGCCAAGCAACTAACCTTTGAACTCAAGCCTTCGAAGAAAACCATCCAACTGGCCGACCATAGTATAAAAGTGCCATATGGGGAGTTTGAGGACCTTCCGATCCAAGTAGGGAATATACTGGTATTACAAAACAGTGTCTTGTTTTTGAGGTTGCAAAGGGAATCGCTCCGCCTGCGGAGATGTATTACAAATTTGAGGGAACTGACAAGCCAGCCCATAAGCAGAAAAGGGCTAGAAAAAGAAAATCTAAAAAGAGACCGATGGCTCTACCCTGGCTTAGGGGACCCTCACATTATAGCCCACCTCTAGATGACCCTGGTTCTCCGTTGCTTACTTCTGCCACTACGGCTCAGTGGAGAGTTTTGATTCCCCACGCTGGAGGTGATGGTGATGCTAGGAGTGAACCCACTCCTACGACAGGTATGATTTTATTGTTTTCTTTTTCTGTATGAACTTGTGCCTAACTGTGTTGAACTTACCGACATTAAACAAAAGTACTTATGGGAGATAACCCGGTGTTTGTTTTGTTTATTTGTTTGTAAAGTAATAGATTACATAATGCTGATCTTTCTCCCTTTTGGCTCTCTTCTCCCAAGTACTGAGATGGCTCTTGAGTTGGCTTGGGGGAGGGTCCTTGTCTTTTCAAAGCTTTGAAAGATTAGCATTATTGAAACTTGGTGTGCCTTATCGTAGGCTACCAAACAAAATCAAAACTTATCTAACTTCAAATGAATGTAGCTAGGGAAGTCAAGTTCGTATCCACGGAGAAGAGATACTTAATAACTGAAAATCTATGTAAAATTATCTTAACAAAACAATAAACTAAATAAAAATGGGCGTTTTCAATAGCAAGATAGATTTAATAACCTAATTATAACCGAAACTAGTTAAATGACAAATCAGTGAAAAGAGCACTCTTGGTTAGTTGAAATCCACTTACGAACTACAAGTTAATCATAGAAGTCTCCTCAATTAACACCATTGAACACCATGTTGTAGAATTCCAAAATTCTATATTCTCATGAATTAGCTAAAAATAACGAAGCGTTCCTTTTTAACCCTTTATAGTGAACAACTCAAGATAAGCACTCTAAATCATTCACAAGAAGCAATTAAGCAAAGAAATCAACAAAGACTGATGAAATTAACACAAGCGGTCTAATTTCATCAATAATACTATTCTCCCTTCAAGTTATCAATCATAAAGCATGCATTAATAACCTAAAGTCACTACTTTGGTAAGATTAAATAGATGCAAGCGAATCCAAATAACTAAACCTAGTATCTGATTCAAGCAAATCATGAAATAACACAAGAGAATAGTAAACATTCAATATATATTAATAGAAGAGAAATCTCATAACTTACAGTAAAAAGCTTCAATCTTTAACCAAGAATATAGATTAGGCTTCCATAGAGTTCTTATCAAACCAAAGAGCAAAGAGGAAAATTAAACCTAAGCTTTTTTTCTCTAATCTCCAAAATGCATGCTTAAAACCCTAGATTACAATCATTATTTATAGGTACCTCCCCTAACTAACCTAAACTACATATGTCTAACCTAAGACGGCCCAAAACAAGAGTTTACTTAATTAAAATGCCCCTAGAAAACACTGAAGTTGCGAAATTCTGGAAGACCCGCTGCCAGCTGCTATTTAGCCACTGGCAGCGGCTAAGGCAGCATTCTTCTTCTCTTGCTTGCTGTAAGTGCCGCTGCTAGCTGCCCCTTTGCCTCTGGTAGCGACTCTGGCAGCTTGTACTGATATTCATCATCTAAAATCTTTCTCGCTCAAAGGTAGATCGTTCTTGCTCAAATGTAGATCGTTCTTCATCATTCCTCCAAGTTTAACATGTCGTTTCAACTCCATAATTTCCCTTAATTGCACATAAGTGAGTTGAAATGGCTAAGACTTATAAAAACCAATAAAACTCCATGAAGAACATCAAAAACCATCCTAAAACACCTCTATCAACACATTAAAAGAAGACTTATCAAATTCCCCCATGCTTGAACCTTTACTCGTCCTCGAGTAAGCTTAGAGAACATTAACCTCAACAAGGTTCAAAACAGGAGTAAAGCGAAATTCAATAGATCATATCCTCTCAAATCCACAAAACTCTTCTAGCATTCCTCAATAAAACGCCTCTCTATTCTTCACACCTTGAATTTCTCTTCTCTTATCTTTTCTTTTTTTTTCATGTCAAATCCACCTTAAGAAAAACTAATTCCTAGTGTTGAGTAAGTGAATCCTCTAGAATCACCAAAAGAAGTGAAAGCTTGAAAAAAGTGAGGAACAATCTCAACTTCTCCATGCTTCAATGATAAAGTACTTCCACCTTAAACACAAGGAAACAACTCACGCCCCTAAAATCTCTAAGATGAACCAACATATCTGCCCAACCTCCAACTAACACCAAAATCATCAAGATGAAACCTACCCGAAACCTCCTGATATCTTCCCAACTTATGACACCAACTCCGGCAAAATCATGTGAAAATTTCCAGAAAATATCTCTCTTTTTCTCTCATTTTGCCTAGGAGCCCTTTTGGGTTTTCATCCTAGCCTTTCTTTTCTTTCGAATCTCACCACCTTACCCGCTCAATAGCCACATTTTTGCTTAGGGTGCCCTTTCGGGTTTTTAACCTAACCGGGCCCCTAATTTTTTACCTAAGCCGCCTTCACAGGTTTTCGACTTAGCGGGTATCTTTTTATCATTTTTTTTCTTCAGAATTTGAAATAGCTATACAAAGAACCGGTATCGCCGAGAAGAAAAGGGTCATACTTATATGAGGGGTAACTTTGGGTATTTTATGTTGATTCGGTTTTGATGGGAAGATCATGGTTTTACTTATTTAAGGGGTAGTTCTGTGATTGTACTCCAATAGGGTTTCAATGGGAAAATTAGGGTTTTACCGATAGGAGGGGTAATTTTGAAATTTTCCCCTAATAGGATTTCTATTGTAAGATTAGGTTCTTATAAGTCGGAGGGGTATTATCAGGATTTTACGTCAATAAGGTTTCAGTGGGATGATCAAGATCATATTGGTAGGTGGGGTAATTTTGAGATTTTACCATAATAAGGTTTTGGCAGGAAGATCTGGGTCTTATCGGGAGGAGGAATAATTTTGGGAGTTTACCTTGAGTGGGTTCTCATGGGAAGATCATGGGATTTCTGGTACGTGGTGTAGTTTTGTGATTTTACCATAATAGGTTTTCGATGAGAACTTTATGGTCTTATCGCTAGGAGGGATAATTTGGAGATTTGACACTAATAGGGTTTTAGTGGGAAAATTAGGGTCTTACCATTAGGAGGGGTATTTTCATGATTTTTTCCCAACAAAATATCAGTGGGAATATTTGTGTCTTACAAGTAAGAGGGGAAATTTTACAATTTTACTCATATAGGGTGTTGGCAAAAAGATCTAAGTTTAGAAGTATGAGGGGTAATATTGGGATTTACCTTGATGGGGATTGCATTAGAAGAGCAGTGTCGTATTGGTAAGCTGGGTAGTTTTGGGAGTTTACCCCAAAACGGTTTAGATGGGATAATTACGGTCTTACCGGTAGGAGGTGTAACAAGACTATACCACAATATGGTTTATGTGGGAAGATCAGGATCTTACTGGTTGGAGGGGTTATTTTTGGATTTTATCTAGATAGGTTTATTATGGGAATATCATGGTCTTATCGAATTTCAGGACCTAATTGGGTTTCGGTGGGAAGATTAAGGTATAACAGGTGGAAAGCCTTATCAGGATTTTATTCTAATAAGGTATGAGTGGGAAGATTAGGGTCTTACTAGAAAGAGGGGCAGTTTAGGGATTTCACCTAATACAGTTTTACTGAAAAAATTAGGGCATTAGCTGTAGGAGGGGTAGAATTGGTATTTTACTGGTAAGAAGGGTAGTCTTGGGTTTTTTGATGGGGAGATTAAGGCCATACCAATAGAAGAAGTGATTTTGAGATTTCACCCTAATATAGTTTCTAGAGGAAGATGAGGGTTTTACATGTAGGAAGGGTATTTTAGGGATTTCACCTCAATATGGTTTCAGTGAGAAGATTAGAGTGTTACTGGTAGAAGGTGTAATTCTAGGATTTTACCCTAATAAATTTTTGTGGGAAAATTAGGGCGTTAGATTTAGGAGGGGTGATTTTGGTATTTTACACCAATACAATTTCAGAGAGAAGATTAGGGTCTTACTAGCAGAAGGGTAATTTTGTGATTTTACACCAATAAGGTTTTGATGGTAAAATTAAGATCATAACAATAGAAGGGGTAATTTTGTGATTTTACCCTAATAGGGTTTCAATGGGAACTCAGGGTCTTACCGATAAAAGGGGTAATGTAGAGACTTTACTCGAATAGTATTTCTGTAGGATGATGAAGGTCTTATCGTGAGGATGGGTATTACCAGGATTTTACCTCAATAAGGTTTAAATGGGAAGATTAGTGTCGTACTGATAGTAGGGTAATTTTAGGTTTCACCTCAATGGGTGTGAGAGGGAAGAGCAAGGTCCTACCAGTGTGAGGGTTTCTTTTTGAGTTAACTTTAATAAGGCTTCGATGGGAAGATATAGGTCTTATCGGTATGAGGGGTAATTTTGAGACTTTACCCCTAATAGGGCTTGGAGTGAAAGGTCAAGGTCTTATCATTAGGGTAGGTATTAAGGGTATTTTAAATAAATAAGGTTTCAATGTGAATATCGTGGTCTTAGCATTAGGAGAGGTAATTTCAAAACTTTACTCTAATAAGTTTTTAGTGGAAAGAGGAGGTTCTTACCGATAGGAGGGGTAATTTTAGGATTTTAACCTAATAGGGTTTCAATTATAAGAAATGGGGTGTTAGCAGTAGGAGGGGGGTAAATTTGGGATTTTACCCAAATATGGTATCAGTGAGAATTAGGGTCTTTCCAATAGGAGGGGACATTTTGAAATTTTACCCTTATAAGGTTTCGAAGAGAAAATTAGGTTCTTATGGATAGGAGGGGTGATTTTTGGATTTTACTTTAATAGGATTAAAGTGGGAAGATTAGGGTTTTCTCCATAAGAGGGGTAATTTTGGGATTTACCTCAATGGGATTAAAGGGGTAGACTAGGGTCTTACCTATATGAGAGGTAGTTTTAGGAGTTTACCCCAATAAGGCTTCTATTGGAAGATTAGGGTCTTACTAGTAGGTGGGGTAATTTTGTGACTTTACCATAATAGGGTTTCATTGGGAAGATCAAGGTCTTAACGTTAGGTTAGGTATTTACACGATTTTACATAAATAAGATTTGAAAAGGAAATCAGGGTCTTACCATTAGGAGAGGTAATTTCAGGTCTTTACTCGAATTGGGTTATGGGGAGAAGATTAGGATCTTACCAGTAGGAGGGTATTTTGTGGATTTTACTGTAATAAGATTTTAATGGGAGGATCTGGCTATTAGCTATAAGATGGGTAATTTTGGAATTTTACCCCAATAACGTTTTAATGGGAAGATTTATGTCTTACCGGTAGGAGAGGTAAATTCAGGAAATTACCCCAATAGGGTTTTAGGAAGAAGATAAGGGTCTTAAATGTATGAGGGGGAATTTTAGGATTTGACCCCAATAAGATTTTTATGGGTTGATTGGGGTGTTAGTAGTAAAAGGGGGAATTTTGGTATTTGACCCCAATAAGATTTTTGTGTGTAGATTGGGGTGTTAGCAATAAAAGGGGAAATTTTAGGATTTTACCCCAAGAAGGATTCTAGTGGTAATTTTGAGATTTTACCTCGAGAGGGTTCTAATGGTTATATCATGGTGTTTCTAGTGTGAGGGATAGTTTTGTGATTTTACCCTTATAGGGTTTTGATGGGAAAACTAGGGTCTCACTAATAGAAGGCATAATTTCAAGATTTTACCATATTTGAGATTCAATGGGAAAATTAGGGTCTTATCGGTAGGAGGGGTAATATTGGGACATTATCCTATTAGTATTCCGATGGGAATATTAGGGTCTTACTTGTAGGAAGGGTATTATCGAGAATTTATCCCAATAAGGTTTTAGTGGGAAGTTTTGTGTCTTATGAGAAGTAATTTTGGGATTTTACCCAAATAAGGTATCGAAGGAAAGATTAGGATCTTATCAATAGGAGGGGAAATTTTGGAATTTACATCGATGGGGTTTTGATGGGAAGAGAAGAGACGCACCAATATGTGGGGTACTTTCTTGACATTACCCCAATAGGGTTTCGATGGGATGATTAAGGTCTTAATATTAGGAGGGGTAATTTCAGGACTTTACCCCAATAGGGTTTCGGCAAAAAGATCGGGGTCTTACTGGTAGGAGGGGTTACTTTGAGTTTTACCTCGATATGGTTTTAGTGGGAAAATCATGGTCATACTGAATGAAGGGGTAATTTCGAGACCTTACTCCAAATAGGGTTTCGTTTAGAAGATTAGCGTCTTTGTTGTAGGATGAGCTAATTTAGAGATTTACCTCGATGGGGATTGAGAGGAAAGAGCAGTGTCTTACAGGTATGAGAAGTAGTTTTGGGAGTTTACCCCAATAAGGCTTTGTTGGGAATATTATGGTCTTAAGAGTAGGGGGGTAATTTTAGGGCTTTACCTTAATAGAGTTTCAGTGGGAAGGTCTGAGTTCTATTGTTTGGAGGGTTATTAACGCGATTTTACAGCAATAAGGTTTCAATGGGAAGCTCTTACCACTAGGAGAGGTAATTTTGAGGGTTTACCCTATTTTGGAGAAAAGGTCTGGATCCTATTAGTAGGAAGGGTATTTTCGGGATTTTACTCTAATATGTTTTTAGTGGGAAGAACCTATTCTTACAAATAGGAGGGGTAATTTTGGGATTTTATCCTAATAGGGTTTCGGTGGTAAGAATGGGGTGTTAGCGGTAGGAGGGGTAACTTTGGGATTTCACCTTCATAGGGTTTGGTGGGAAGATAATGATCTTAGTAGAATGAGGGGTAGTTTGTAATTCTACCCTAATAGGGCTTCAATGGGAAAATTGGGGACTTTATAGTATGAGGGGTAATGGCAAAATTTCGCTCAAATACGGTTTCGATGGGAAGATTAGGTTCTTATCGGTAGGTGGAGTTTTATCAGGATTTTAAGCCAATAAAGTTTTTGTGGGATGATTAGTATCTAATAGGTAGGACGGTAAGTTCGGGATTTTGCTCTTATTGGGATGAAGCATAATTTTGGGATTTCTCTTGATAGGATTTGGGTGAAAAGCGTAGGGTGTTTCCGCTATGTGGGGTAGTTTTATGATATTACTCGACTAGGGTTTCAATGAGAGGGTTATTTTTAGGTTTTATCCAAATAGGGTTTCAGTGCGAAAATCAAGGCCTTATCGGTAGGAGGGGTAATATCAAGACATTACTCGAATGATGTTTTGGTGGGAAGAACCAGGTCTTACTAGTAGGAGTGGTATTATCCAGATTATTTTCCTAATAAGGTTTAAGTGGGAAGATTTGTGTCGTACAGGTAAGAGGGTAATTTTGGTATTTTACCCAAATAGGGTGTCGGCAAAAAGATTAGGGTCTTACCGATAAGAGGGTAATACCGGGATTTACCTAGATGGGGTTTGGGTAGGAAGAGCTGAAACACACTCGTATGTGGGGTAGTTTTGGGAGTTTATCCAAATAGGATTTTGATGGGGTGATTAAGGTCTTACCGATAGGAGGAGTATTATCATGATTTTACCCCCAATAAGGTTCAAATGGGAAGATTAGGGTCTTACCGGAAGGAAGGGTTATTTAAGGATTTTACCCTATAGGGTTTCGGCGGGAAGATCAAGGTCTTACCGGTAAGAGAGGTAATTTTTGGATTTTACGTCGATGGGGTTAGGGTGGGAAGGGCAGGGTCTTACCGGAATCAGAGGTAGTTTTGGGATTTTACCCCAATTAAAGATCTTAGTAATAAAAGAAGTAATTTTGAGATTTCATCCTAATAGGGTTTCGAGAACAAGATTAGGTTATTTTGAGTAGGAGGGGTATTTTCGAAATTTAATCTAATTTAGGTTTTAGTGGGAAGATCATGTTCTTACTAGTAGTAGGGGTAACTTTAGGATTTTACCCCAATAAGTTTTGTAGGGATGATTGGGGTGTTAGCTTTAGGAGGGGTAATTTCTAGATTTTACCCAATATGGTATCGGTGAGAAGTTTAGGGTCTTATCGATAAGAGTGGTATCTTTGGGATTTTACTTTGATGGAGTTTCGGTGGGACAATCATGGTCTTACTGTGGTACAAGGGGTAGTTTTGTATTTTTACTCTAATAGGGTTTCGATGGAAAAATTAGGCTCTTTTGGGTACAAGGAATGACTTCGTTATTTTACCCTAATAGGATTTCAGTGGGAAGATCAGGGTCTTATTGGAGAAGGGTAGTAATTTCAAGATTTTACCCTAGTAGTGTTTTGGCTTGAAGATTTGCGTGTTACTGAGAGGAGTGGTAATTTTATGTTTATCTTGATGGGGTGTAACAACCCCAAATTACTAACATAATAATAATGATAGTAATTTTAGTAACTTAGGGGTATTACCGCCGCATGTCACCACGCTTCGACTGTGCTAACTAATTGCAGTGGAAGAAAAAATCAACTTATTTATTAAAAAATTTTATTATCCAAAGGTACAAAAGTTGAATAAGAAAAATTATGAAAACTCCTAACTAGTATGTACCCTTTGATGTTATGCTCACATGCACATATATTCCTGCAAATCTACTCACCATAAATGATAAGTAAGGTGATTCAAAACAAATATAAAAATACGTGTCAGTGTAAAAACACTGTGTACATATATATGCTAAAAGAATTACTTTGACTTTTAAATTCCTTTATTTTGAGCATGTCTTTTTATAAGGCAATAAACTTAAAACCTTCCTTTATAATAATCCAATATAAATAAAAAAATTATAGCCATTAATAAAAACAATTTCCTCTTCTTATATCCCTCATTGATCCTAAGTGTGCACACCCCAAAAGGTAATTATCCCACCACGGATTTATCCTTGGAGTTTCCCTTTATTTGCTCACAAGTGGACTTTGAAGATTGAACCCTTTATGATTATGAAATCAAGCGATAATGTATAATAATAATAACTCTCCTTTTATAACTCCTATAAATACAAATACCTTGTTTTAATTATTAAAGCTCATTAAAAATTATTAAGTCTCACATGCCATCCGGCCCTATTGAAACATGATACATATTATATAAAATATGGTAAATGTATATTACCCTTTTTTTTGTTATCGGAATTTCAAACAAATAACCATATATAAACATATATTTAAGTATATCTTAGCACAATATAATTCACAAAATAAAATATTCAATTGCGCATAAAAATATTTAACACATATACGTACCTTAAATTCTAGTACTTCCTAGCAACTCTTTACTAAATTTCAAGTTGATGCTCCTATCAATTTAAAATGAACTAATCAACACAATGCAATACAATAATTATGCACATAATATTAAAACTTTAATAAAGTTTAGAAAAAATATTAAGAAATTAAATAGTTTACAAAACAATTAAAACAATTAAATAGTTAAGGAAAGAGGATGCTTAAGGAGGTTGGTGGTTATTGGTGGCACAAGATGGCCGAAGAGATGAAGAGAGTGGCTTGAGAGAGAGGGAGAAAGTTTGAGAGAAGAAGAAAGGGTTTAATGATTTTTGTGTGAAGAATTAAGTAAGATTTAAAGGTCTATTTATAGTAGAAATTAGGATAAGTTATAGGATTTTAAAATACTAAAAGATAAATATGAATTTAAAATGATAATTATCCTCCAAATTTTCATAAAAATCTTTTATTCATAAAATATTTAAATTACTAAATAGTTTAACCAATTAAAATTATTTAATTCAAAACAACCCAATAAGAATTAGTTAAAAAAGATAAAATTTTATAATAATAAACTTTTTTTCAGAAATATCAATTATAGAAAAAAGGATAGGATAAGGATAGAATTTATTATATATATATTTTTAAAATCTATTATTTTTAAATTAAAAACTATCTTTTCAACTAAAACTATCCTTTAAATTAGGATTAAATATATATAATTTTTTTTAAATTCTAATCATGGAATCTGGCCATGATTAGATATGGTCAATTTTTTTTTTAATATATATATATATATTTGTCTTTGGTAAATATATTCGACTTTTAACTCCATTTTAAATTAAAAAATAATCTTTATAAATATATTAAACTAAGTTTTTTGTTAAGAAAAACATTTTAAAAGATTCTAGAATATTCTAGAATAAAGTGGATACTTTAGATATTCTTCGGGATATTTTTGAGGACTTTTTGGAAGTTTAATAGAATAATTGAGGAATTAAATATTTATTTATAAAAATAAATAATTTCCTTAATAAAATCAAAAAATAAGTATATAAATGATGGTCCATAATTATGATTGGTGCAAAAATAATTTTTAAATTATTTATTTTGTACTAAAATATTCTTAATATAATGTCTAAAATATGGGGTATTACAGTCTATCCCTTTAAAAGAAGTTTTCTCCGCAAAACTTTTAAAACATTTTAAAGAAAATTTTGAATGCAATGCATGTGACATATGAAGCTAATTCATGTAATTAATATAATTGACTCTTGTATGACCTAAAAATGGCAAAGCGCGAAACTTTATCTCATTCTACCCCCCTTAAAAGAAAGTCACATCCCCGTGACTCGAGTACTAACCTTAGAAAATAAGTCTAGATATTTCTTCTTCATTTCATCTTCTGCCTCCCAAGTTGCCTCTTCGGTCTCGTGATTTGACCATAGCACTTTTACTATTTTTACATCTCTGTTTCTAGTGCTTCTTACCTTCTTATCCAAGATTTGAATTGGTCGTTTTTCATAAGTCAAATTTTCGTTCATTTCTATTAATTCAGGACGTAACACATGACTTGCATCTGGTACATATTTCTTCAATTAAGATATATGAAATACGTTTTGCACTTTTTCTAGTTCATTAGGTAGTTCCGACTCATAAGCCACTTTGCCCACTCTTTTCAACACCTCATAGGGTCCAACGTACTTCGGACACAATTTTCCCTTTTTCCCAAACCTCATCACTCCTTCCATGGGAGAAACTTTTAGTAAAACCTTTTCTCCAACTTCATATTCCTCATCTCGCCTCTTGGAGTCTGCGTAGCTCTTTTGACGGTCTTGTAGTGCTTTGATCTTTTCCTGGATCATCTTCACGTTTTTAATAGTTTCTTGGATCATTTCTAGTCCAACTACTACAGTTTCACGTATATCATTCCAACACACCGGACTATTACACTCTCTTCCATATAGTGCCTTAAAAGGTGTCATTCTAATACTGGTATGATAACTATTATTATAAGAAAACTCGATTAGGTCTAAGTAATCCTCCCATGACCCTTGATACTCCATCACACATGCCCTTAACATATATTCCAAGGTTTGAATGGTTCTTTCAGTCTGACCGTCAGTAGCGGGGTGAAATGTTGTGCTCATAAGTAACTTCGTTCCCATTTACTTCCGCAAACTCTTCCAAAAATTGGACAAATACCTCGAATCTCTGTCCGACACAATATCCTTAGGCACATCATGATATTTCACCATGAATTTCACATAAGATTTTCCTAATTGGTTCATCATCTAAGTACTCTTCATGGGTATAAAAATGACTGTCTTAGTGAGTCTATCTACAACCACCCAAATGGTATCATTACCGGCCCTTGTTCTAGGTAGAGCTCCTACAAAATCCATAGAGATCAAATCCCATTTCCAACTAGGTTCCAATGGTTGAATCTTACCCTGAGGACGCTTATACTCAATCTTTACCTTCTGACAAGTAAGGCACCTAGCCACAAATTTGGCTACTTCCTTTTTCATATTGGGACACCAAAATTTCTTCTTCATGTCTTTGTACAACTTAATCTCCTCCAGGATGCATAGAGTAAGGTGAACTGTGAGCTTCTTCTGTCAATCTATTCTTTAAATCTCCATTATTGTATGGAACACACTATCTTCCTTTAAACCTAATACTACCATCATCAGTGATCATAAAGTTTAGGGTACGTCCTTCTCGGATTTTTTCTTTGATGTTTTCTAATTTTTCATCTTTTAGTTGTCTTTTACGAATCTCATCATAAATGGTTGGTTGCATTTCCATGGCATTAATACATTCTTGTACTCCCCCTTGTTCCACTATCTTTAAGTTCATTTTCTGGAATTCTATACATAATTGATCAGGCATAATTATTGCATTAACCGAATGGTTTGACTTCATACTTAATGCATTTGCCACCACATTGGCTATTCCTTTGTGATATTGAATCTCCAAATCATAATATTTGACAAGTTCTAACCATCTCCTTTGCCTCATATTTAACTCCTTTTGGGTGAAAATATAGTTTAAACTCTTATGATCCGTATAGATCTTATAAGTTACTCCATAAAGTTAATGTCTCCAAATCTTGAAGGCAAAAACTATCGCTGCTAGCTCCAAATCATGAGTTGGGTAGTTATCCTCATATGGTTTCAATTGCCTAGAGGCATAGGCTATAACCCTTATATTTTGCATCAATACACAACCTAACCCAAACTTTGATGCGTCACTATATACCTTATACTGATCAATCCCATCTAGTAAGGCTAAGACTGGTACCGATGTTAACTTATCTTTTAAAGTTTGAAATACCTCTTAACACTCCGGAGTCACATAAACCTACACTCCTTTTTCATAAGGCTGGTCATGGGTTTAGATATCTTTAAAAAGTCTTTCATAAATTGGTGATAATAGCCTGTTAATCCGAAAAAACTTCGAATATCCGGTACACTCTTTGGTGTTGGCCATTCACTTTCTGCTTGAATCTTTGCTGGATCTACAGATACACCTTCCTTAGATATCACATGTCCCAAAAAGACTACTTTCTCCATCCAGAACTCACACTTAGAAAGCTTCGCATATAAATTTTTTTCCCTTAAGTTGTCAAGACCACCTTCAAGTGTTCTTCGTGATCATTCTTATTCCTTGAATACACCAAAATATCATCAATGAAAACAATCACAAACCTATCTAAGTAAGGCCTAAAAATTTGGTGCATCAAATCCATGAACACTGCTGGTGCATTAATCAACCCAAATGGCATTACTGTAAATTCATAGTGTCTATAACGAGTCCTAAATGCACTCTTCAGGATATCTTGCTCGACAATCTTCAACTGGTGATATCCATACCTCAAGTTAATCTTAGAAAATACCCCTGCCCCTTTTAACTGATCAAATAGGTCATCAATCCTCAAAAGTGGGTATTTATTCTTCACAATCACATTATTCAATTCTCTATAATCAATGCATGACCTCAGAGTTCCATCTTTCTTCTTGACAAACAACACTGGGGCTCCCTAAGGTGATGTATTAGGCCTAATATAGCCTTTGTCTAACAAATCATCCAATAGAGCTTTCAACTCCTTCAATTCAGCTGGTGCCATCCTATAGGGGGCCTTAGAGATCGGTCCAGTTCTAGGCACTAGATCTATGGTAGACTCAACATCTCTAATTGGAGGTATTCCTGGAATCTCTTTTGGAAAAATGTTTGGAAATTCACAAACAACTGAAATATCTTGCTTATTTCCATTTTCTCCTTGTCGAATTTCTTGAACACTACAAAGGTATAAAGGATAGCCCTTCTACACACATTTCTTTATTTGTAAGGCAGATAATCCAGGTTTTTCCTCTTCTTATGATAAGTTACCCTGACCTTATTAGGTCCAACCAAGGATACCTTCTGAGCTTCACAATCAATTTAAGTTTTAAAATTTCCCATCTAGTCCATACCCAAGATCACATCTAAGTCACCCATTTCAAATTCTATTAAGTCTAATGGAAATTCAACTTCGGCAATTACTATAGGTATTTTAGAATGCAACTTAGTACAACACATAACTTCCTTAGACGTTAAAGCCACATCTAAGGAAATGGATTATGATTCTTCTAACTTTAGACTTTTTACTAAATTCTTAGAAATGAATGAATGAGATGCTCCTAAATCAAAAAGAACTTTTGCAGGAAAATTGCAAATAGAGAAAGTACCAGCTACTACTTCAGAAGTTGATCCAGCCTCACGACTATTAATAACAAACACTTGGCCTTTAAGAGGATTGTAATTTGCACCTAATACAGGTTTAAGATTTTCGTTTAGTTCGAATGAACTAGCTGACCATTTTAAGGAGGTTTCCCATTTTGGGTAGGGACACTAGGGCCACCAGAGGTCTTTATATAACATTCATACTCTCAATGTCCTAATTTTTGACCAAAGTGACAGGTTACAAGGTTTCCTTTGCAGTCTCTCCCGGGGTGATTCTTAACACTCCTTTTGCAATGGAAAATTCTCTTAGGCTTCTTACTCTCCCCTTGGTTTTCTCTTCCCTTCCCAGGGTTTCCCGTAAAGTCTCTTTTCCCTTGAAAATCCCCATTAGTTCTAGCACTTTTATCACTTCCATAGAAGATTCCATTTCCCTTTCTCTTTTCCCCTAAGACTTGGTTCTATAATTCTCTTTCCCTAATCCCATACAAGTAAGTGACTCTCCCATAAACCTCATCTAAGGTTTTGAAAAGTGACCCCTCCTAGCTTTCCTTGTAAGGTTAAGGTTAGGCCTTGTTCAAATCTCTGTGCTTTCATGGCTTTGGTCGGGACTACCTCTGGAGCAAATCTCATAAGTTCAATAAACTTAGCATAATATTCATTAATGGTCATGCCTCCCATTCTAAGGTTTGTAAATTCCATGCACTTTTGTTCTTAAGGTAAGGATGATAGAATGTACTTCTACGAGGTTCTTTGAAAGTTGACCACCCAAAATCAGGAGTTCTTTCGATATTTTCCTTAGATTGAGACCACCACAAGTCAGCAACTTCCTTAAGGTAAAGGACTACATTATTTACTTTCATATTCTCGAGATAATTTAGAGCATCAAACACCTTATCAAACTCCCTAATCCATTTTTCTAGGCTAGCTGGGTCTTCTTTTTCGTTATAATTCGAAGGTTTGCTATTTCAAATTCTTTTAAAAATCTCTCCAAAAGTGTCATTTATTGGCTGCCTATTCAATTGATTAGTCATTACTTGAGCTAGAGATTGGGTTAAAGTAGTTATGTGCTTGAATATCCTCCTAAGGCTACTTCGGGTTGTTCAAGAGTTTCGATAAAGCATTCGACTTGACATAATGCATGAATGATCAAATAATCATGTTGAATTCATATTCAAACACTTTGAAGCATATAAATCCTAGAACAAACATTCGCTTTATTCAAATAAATTTTCTCATGTAACGAACTTCTCGACTAAAATACTTGGCTTTACTTGACTATAGATAGGCATATGAAAATAAAGTTGGATACATTTAAGCATATAATTCACAATTTCTTGATTTAATTCACAAGAAACATACTTTCTCTAATCCTTGAGAAAGTTTATAACTTAAATTTGTAACAAGTAATCCAGATTGGTCATTTAATTCGACCATCCTTGATTATATTTAAGTATGCTTGAAATTCTTTTATTTTGCAACTATTTTAATTTTAAAACTTTTAATAGTTTACTTGATGTCTATGCGGGTAAATCAAGCAAATGGTTTCCCAGGTAAGTTACATATGACGTTGACCAGAGCCTTTCCTAGTCAGAAACCATTACTTAACGGAACACTCTCCCAGGTCGATCGAACCTTCCTTAGACAGCGAGTATTACACTTGATCACCAACATTTTCATCTTTCCAAAACAAAAATAATTTTTATAAAAAATACTTTATTTTATGCATGAGAATGGGAAACTCTATCCTACATGCCCATTGCTATATGTACCCATATGTTTATTATTTCAAATTTTAATCTTTTATAACCTAAAATACTGATATCACTTTATACCACCCCAAAATTACTAACATAATAATAATGATAGTAATTTTAGTAACTTAGGGGTATTACCGCCACATTTCACCACGCTTGGACTATGATAACTAGTTGCAGTGGAAGAAAAAATCGATTTATTTTTTAAAAAAATTTGATTATCCAAAGTTATAAAAGTTGAATAAGAAAAAATTATGAAAACTCCTAACTAGTATGTGCCCTTTAATGTTATGCTCACATGCACATATATTCCTGCAAACCTACTCACCATAAATGATAAGTAAGGTAATTCAAAACAAATAGAAAAATACGTGTCAGTGTAAAAACACTGTGTACACATACATGCTAAAAGAATTACTTTGACTTTTAAATTCCTTTATTTTAAGCATGTCTTTTTATAAGGCAATAAACTTAAAATCTTCCTTTATAATAATCCAATATAAATGGAAATATTATAGCCATTAATAAAAACAATTTCCTCTTCTTATATCCCCTCATTGATCTTAAGTGTGCACACCCCCCAAGTTAATTATCCTACCATGGATTTATCCTTAAAGTTTCCTTTTATTTGCTAACAAGTGGACTTTGAAGCATGAACCCTTTCTAATTATGAAATCAAGTGATAATGTATAATAATAATAACTCTCCTTTTAGAACTCCTTTAAATACAAATACCTTGCTTTAATTATTAAAGCTCATTAAAAATTATTAAATCTCAAATACCATCCGGCCCTTTTAAAACATGATACATATTATATAAAATAAGGTAAATGTATATCATCCTTTTTTTATGATTGGAATTTCAAATAAATAACCATATATAAACATATATTTAAAAATATCTTAGCACAATATAATTCACAAAATAAAATATTCAATTGCGCATAAAAAGATTTAACACATATACGTACCTTAAATTCTAGTACTTCCTAGTAACTCTTTACTAAACTTCAAGTTGATTCTCCTATCAATTTAAAATGAACTAATCAACACAATGCAACACAATAATTATGCACATAATATTAAAACTTTAATAAAGTTTAGAAATAATTTTAAGAAATTAAAAAGTTTGCAAAACAATTAAAATAATTAAATAGTTAGGGAAAGAGGATGCTTAAGGAGGCTGGTGGTGGCACAAGATGGCCAAAGCGATGCAGAGAGTGGCTTGAGAGAGAGAGAGAAAGTTTGAGAGAACTAGAAAGGGTTTAATGATTTTTGTGTGAAGAATTAGGTGAGATTTAAGGGTCTATTCATAGTAAAAATTAGGATTAGTTTTAGGATTTTTAAACACTAAAAGATAAATATGAATTTCAAATGATAATTATCCTCTAAATTTTTAGAAAAACCTTTTATTCATAAAATAATTAAATTATTCAATAGTTTAACCAATTAAAATTATTTAATTCAAAACAAACCAATTAGAATTAGTTAAAAACGATAAAATTTTATAATAATAATTTTTTTTAGAAATATCAATCATAAAAAAAGGATAGGATAAGGATATAATTTATTATATATATTTTTTTAAAATCTATTATTTTAAATTAAAACTATCTTTTCAACTAAAAGTATCCTTTAAATTAGTATTAAATATATATAATAATAATATTTTTTTAAATTCTAATCATGGCAGCTGGCCATGATTAGATATGGTCAAAATTTTTTTTTACTATATATATTTACAAATTTTTTTTCTTTGGTAAATATATCCAATTTTTAACTTATCCATTTTAAATTTAAAAATAATCTTTATAAATATATTAAAATTTTGTTAAGAATAACATTTTAAAAGCTTCTATAATATTCTAGAATCAAGTGGATACTTTCGATAATTTTGGGGATATTTTAGAGGCTTTTTGGGAGTTTAATGGAATAATTAAGGAATTAAATATTTATTTATAATATTAAATAATTTTCTTAATAAAATTATAAAATAATTATGTAAATGACGGTTCATTATAATGATTGGTGCCAAAATAATTTTTAAATTATTTATTTTGTACTAAAATATTCTTAGTAAATGTCTAAAATATGGGGTATTACATTGGGTTTGGGCGGAAAGAGTAGGGTCTAACCGGTTTAAGGGGAAGTTGTGCGCTTTTACTTCAATAGGATTTTGATGGGAAAATTTGGATCTTACCAGTAAAAGAAGTGATTTGGGGATTTCACCCCAATAGGATTTTCGTGGGAAGATTAGGGTCTTACTAGTAGGAGGGTTAATTTAAGACTTTACCCCAATAAAGTTTTCGGAGGATGATTAGGGTCTTAGCGGTATAAGGGGTAATTTTAGGATTTTACCCTAATAAGGTTTTGGTGGGATTGAGGGGTTAGCAGTAGGAGGGGTAATTTCAGGATTATAACCCAATAAGGTTTCGGGAAGAAGATAAGGATCTTATATGTAGGAGGGGTTATTTTTGAGATTTTACCTCGAGAGTGTTTTGGTGGGAATATCATGGTGTTTATGGTATGTGGGGGTAGCGTTATGATTTGACCTGAATAAGTTTTTAATGGGAAAACTGGGATTTTACTAATAAGAGGAGTAATTTTGAGATTTCACCCTTTTAAGGTTTCGGTGAGAAAATTAGGGTCTTCTCTGTAGAAGAGGTAATTTTAAGATTTTACCCTATATGTATAGGTGGGTAGAGTGATAGCGATACGAGGAGTAATTTCAGGATTTTACCTTAACAAGGTTTCGGCGAGAAGATCAAGGTCTTACTAGTAGGAGGGGTAATTTTGGGATTCTACCTCGATAGACTTTCGGTGGAAAGCTCATGGTCTTATTGGTAGAAGGGGTAGTTTAGTGATTTTACTCCTATATGCTTGTAGTGGTAAGATATGGGTGTTAGCAATAGGAGGATAATTTTGGGATTTCACCCCGATAAGGTTTCGTTTAGGAGAGTGATGTGCTCATTTTAGAGCACATTTACAACCTCATTTTAGTGTCGAGTCTCGTAGTTTTATATTAATTTTATACACATTACACTTGATTTTACCTTGATCTTGTCCTCGAGCTTTTTTAAGGTCATTTCAGGTACTTTCGATGATTTTAAGGTAAAATGCGACGTGTTTGAGGCTTTGACATTCTTATCAAGATTTTAAATGATCCTATCATAGCTTGGGCATGCATTCCAAGTCAATCTCAAAAGATTCCACAAAGTTCAGAAGCCATTACACACTTTGAAGGAGCTGTTCAGCAAGGTTTAGGCTCAGATTCGACCGAATCTAACATTTATTCTGTCGAATAGAAGGCAGTAACTCAAGCATATGACTCAAGCTCTCGAGAATAGCCAAATGAGATCCCATTTGGTCGAATCATGGTCCATTCGGCCGAATGGGTGCTCTTCTTCGGTCGAATGATGGACAGATTCAAGATAATGGAAGTTTCTGTTTTGGGCGAATGACAAGACCATTCGGCCAAATGGTCCCTCATTCAGCCAAATCCCTCTATTATTCGACCGAATAGCCCCCTTTTCCCGCAAAAATCACTTCTTCTTAAGTCGGCCCTCGAGGGTTTTTCTAGGGTTTTACCCCCTTATGTCCCTGGGGTATAAATACCCCCTTTCTCTGTGAAAAAAAACCCTCATGCCTATTTTGAGAGCTCTTGTGCCTCAACTTGGAACATCACTTTCATTGCTTTTGATTTTATTTATGCATTAGTTTAAATTTAAGGTTTTTGTTCGTCTTTTTAAGCATTCTATTTCAGATTCAAAATCTCTTTCATTCACGTTTGTTATTGTTTCTTTACTGTTCTATTTTGTTTAATGCTTTCACTTATTGTTTTTGTTAATTCCATTATTCTTGCTATTATCCTTGCTCCATTTACGGCTTTAATAGAGTAGCTGTCGGTTTTGATTTCTTCTTCGTTTCCCCTTTTCATTCTCTTGTTCATTTACATTCAAATTGTTTATGCTTTCAATCATATTCTTGTTCTTTGTTTATGCCCTAGTTTTTACTACTATGAGTGAGTACTTTTCTTAGGGGTTTGATTGGTGAAACCCTAGGTTGGCTTGTTCTTCATGCATAGAGTTAGGGTTTGAGATTGTTAATGATTGATTGATTGACATTCGATGAAAATCTTGTCCTGCCGCTCCTTACGAGACATAGGGCGATTATAGGTTGTTCATGCAATTTATAGGGTTGCAAACTTCCTCTCATCATCTTGAGTGTCTTGATTGATTGTTGATCGATTTCTCCTAACTTGGCGTATTTGCTAGTTCGATTGTCCTTCCTAGGGTGAAACTAATCTATCCCCATTTTTCTTTCATTGCATATTGTCTTTTTTATTCTTGCTTCAGTTTTCCATAATTAGTGTAGTTCAATCAATTCAAATCTCGAATAAACTCTTTACATCAAGTTTAGAAACTAGCATCCCTTGTCCATGTAGTTCGACCCCCGCCTTACCATTACACTAGTTGTAGTAGTATTAGGGAGATTATAAGTGATTTTTGCATAACTAATCTTTTAGTCAATGACCTAAAAGCCGATTCTCAGAGAGTAGGGTTTTATGGGTAAAAGAGCTAATTTTGGGATTTTACTGCGATAGGGTTTTGGTGGGAAGATCTTGTTCTTACCATTTTTAGGGGTAATTACGATATTTAACACTAATATGGTTTTGGTGGGAAAATTTGGTCTTACTGGAAGGAGGGGAGGTAATTTCAGGTATTTACACCAATACTTTTTCGGTGGAAATATCAGGGTCTAATCGTTAGGACGTTTATTATTTGGATTTTACCCCAATAAGGTTTTAGTTAGAAGCACCTCCGTGGGGTTTGGTTGAGAAGATCAGGGTTTTACAAGTTTCAGGGATAGTTTTGAGAGTTTACCACAATAGGGTTTCGTTGGGAAAATTAGGGTATTACTAGTAGAAGTGGTAAATTCGAGATTTCACCCCAATTGGGTTTAGTTGGGAAGATCATGGTCTTACTAATTGGAGGGGTAATTTTGAGAGTTTACCCTAATAGGGTTTTGATTGGAAGATAATGGTCTAACTGGTACAAAGGGTAATTTAAGGATTTTATCCCGATAGCTTTCGGTGGGAAGATCCGGTTCTTAGGAGTATGATGGTAGTTTTGAGATAATATCTTAATATAGTTTTGGTGGGAAGATAAGGGACTTATCGCTTGGTGGTTTTCCTCTATGGGAATTCGGTGGGAAGATTAAGTTCTTACCGGTAAGATGAGTAATTTAAGTTTCATAGCTCGATAAGTTTTTATAGGGAAGATCAAGTTCTTACCGATAGGAAAGGGAATTTATAAACTTTATTCAAATAGGGTTTCAGTGGGAGGGGCGATTTCAAGGTTTTATCCAATTTGGATTTGATTAGGAAATCATGGTCATACCGAAAAGAGGAATAATTTTGGGATTTTACCTCGATAGGGTTTCGATGAGAAGATCTAGGTCTTATCGATATGAGGCATAATTTATGGGTTTTATGTCGATAGGGTATAGGTGGGAAGATCAGGGTCTCACCTATATGGGGGGTAGTTTTTGGGATTATACCCTAATAGGGTTTGGATGGAAAAATTAGGGTCTTATCAGAATGAGGGCTAATTTTGGGATATTACCCTAATAGTTTTTGGGTATTTGTGGAATGAGAAGATTAAGGTCTTACCGGTTGCAAGGGTAATTTCGATACCTTACCCCAGTAGGTTTCGGTGGGAAGATTCGATTCTTAACGGTAGGAAGGGTATTTTCAAGAGTTTACCCTAGTAAGGTTTTAGTGGGAATATCAAGGTCTTTATGATATTTACCCAATAGGGTTTTGCCAGGAAGATCAAGGGATTACCAATATGAGGGGTATATATGGATTTTAACCCAATAGGGTTTCGGTGCGAAGATCATGACCTTACATATAGGAGGGGTAATTTAGGACTTTACCCTATTATTGTTTTAGTAGGTAGATTAGGGTCTTGTTGGTAGAAGGGGTATTTTTTAGGATTATATCCCAATTAAGTTTCATTCGGAAGATTAGGGTCTTGCTCGTAGAAGAGGTAATTTAGGGATTTCTCTCCAATAGGGTTTCGGTGAGAAGATAAGGAAATAACAGATAGGAGGGGTAATTTCATGATTTTACCCCAATTTGGTTTCGGTGGGAAGATCATGTTCTTTATGATATTAGGAGTAATTTTAGGTTTTTACCCTATCGGGTTTCGTTAAAAATATCAGGTTTTACCAGTAGGAGGGAAATTTTCAGACTTTACCACAATAGGCTTTGGGGGAAGATCATGGTCTTAGTGGTAGGGATATTTTTAGGATTTTACTCCAATAAGGTTTCAATGAGATGATTAAGGTCTTATTGACAAGAGGGCTAATTTTGGAATTTTACCCTAATAGGTTTTGCATGGAAAGATTAGGGTCTTATTAGTAGAGAGGTAATTTATGGAGTTTACCCTAATAGAGTTTTGGTGGGAAGATCATGGTCTTTCTGGCTATGGTGTTAATTTTGGGATTTTCCCTCGATTGGGATTATGTGGGTAGATAAGGGTCTTACTAGTAGGAGGTTTAATTTAATTAAAAATTTTACACTAATAGGGTTTTGGTGGTAAAATCAGGTCTTAGCGGTAGGAGGGTAATTTTGGGTTTTTACACCAATAGTGTTTTGGTAGGATGATTAGGGTATTACTATTAGGAGGGGTATTATCATGATTTTACCCTAATAAGGTTTTAGTGGGAAGAGCCTTATTGGGGTTTGGGTTGGAAGAGCTGGGTCTTACTAGAGTGAGAGATAGTTTTGGGAGTTTACTCCAAAAAGATTTTGATGTGAAAATTACGGTCTTAATAGTAGAAGAGGTAATTATAAGATTTCACCTCATTAGGGTTTTAGTGGGAAGATCAGGGTTTATCGGTTGGAGGGGTAATTTTGAGACTTATGCCTAATAAGGTTTCGGTCGGAATATCAGGGTCTTGTCGTTACGAGGGGTAATTTAAGGATTTTACCCTAATTTTTTTTGGTGGGAAGATCCCGTTCTTAGTAGTATGAGAGGTAGTTTTGAGATAATTCGGTTATACAATTTTTTGAGGGGAGATAAGGGTCTTATTCCTATGTGGGTAATTTTGGGATTTTTCCTCTATAGGGTTTTGGTGGGAAGATCAAATTCTTACTGGTAAGACAAGTAATTTAAAATTCATAGCTAGATATGATTCCATTGGGAAGATTAAGGTGTTATTAATAAGATGGGTAATTTTAAAACTTTACCCAAATAGGGGTTTAGTGGGAAGATTCGGTGTTAGCAGTAGGAGGGGTAATTTTGGAATTTTACACTGATGTGCTCGTTTTAGAGCACGTTTACAACCCTATTTTAGTGTCGAGTCTCATGCTTTTATATTGGTTATATGCACATTACATTCAATTTTACCTTGATCTTGTCCTCGAGCTGTTGTTAGGTCATTTCAGGTGATTTCGATAATTTTGAGGTAAATTGAGACGTGTTTGAGGCTTTGACACCTTTATCAAGAGCTTCGATGCGCATATCATCGCTTGGGCATGCGTTCCAAGTCACTCTCAAAGATTCCATAAACTCTAGAAGCCACTAGACACTTCAAAGGAGCTGTTCAGCAAGGTTTAGGTTCAGATTCGATCGAATCATACATCCATTTGGTCGAATGGAAGACAGGGATTCAAGCACATAAATCAAGCTCTCGGGAATAGTCAAATAAAGACTCATTTGGCCGAATCAGGACACATTCGGCCGAATGGTGGACAGGCTGGAAAAATACCAAGTTTCTGATATAGGCGAATCCTCCTCCCATTCAGCCGAATGGCCACTTATTCGGCTAAATCCTCCCTCCATTCGGCCGAATGGAGCCTATTTCCGACTTTCTTGGTTCTTTCTTAGGCCGGCGCTCGAGGGTTTTTCCTAGGGTTTTACCCCTTTTGCCCCAAGGGTATAAATACCCTCCTGCTCTGTACATAACCCTCATGCCTACTTTGAGAGCTTTTGTGCCTCAACCTAGAACATCACTTTAAAGCTTTTCATTTCCTTCATGCATTAGTTTAGATTTACAGCTTTCGTTGTTCTCATTTTCAAGCTTTGTATTTCGGATTCAGATTCTCTTTCATTAACGCAATTTCATTTATGCAAGGTATCGATTCTTTTCTGTTTTATTTCGTTTAATGCTTTCAAGTATTATTTTTCTGAATTTCATTCCTCTCGCTATTATCGTTGCTTCTTTTACTTTTTTGATAGAGTAGTTGTCAGTTTTGTTATAGGTCTTCATTTTTCGTTCTCTTGTTCATTACATTCAATTCGTTCATCCTTTCAATCATGTTCTCTTTCATTGTTTATGCCCTAGTCTTTATTACTATGTGTGAGTAGTTTTCTTAGGGGTTTGATTGGTGAAACCCTAGGTTGGCTCGTTCATCATGCGTAGAGTTAGGGTTTGAGATTATTAATGATTGATTGATTGATATTCGATGCGAATCTTGTCCTGCCACTCCTTTGGAGACATAGGGCGATTATAGGTTATTTGTGTGATTTATAGGGTCACAAACTTCCTCTCGTCATCTTGAGTGTCATGATTCATTATTAACTGATTTTTCCTAATTTAGCGCATTGATAGTTTGATTATCCTTCCTAGGGTGGAACTGATCTGTCCCCATTTTCCCTTCATAGCATAATAAATAAACCCTTTGCATCAAGTCTAAAAGCTATCGCGCCCTTGTCCTTGTGTTTCGATCCCGGACTTACCACTACACTAGTTGTAGTAGTATTAGGGTGTTTATAAATTTAGTTTGCATTACTATTCTTTTAGTTAAATGACCTAAAAGAACGGTTATCAAAATGGCACCGTTGCCGGGGAGAAGACGTTGTGTTTAGATTATAGTCTTGGTGTAATTCATTATTGTTTTATTTATTTTATTGTCCATTAATTTGTTTGTCAGTACTTACGCTTGGTCTCTAGTGCTGTTTGCATGCCATATAGCACACGTAGATCAAATCAACAACTAGAACCATACAACCCTGAGGTTCAACGCAGCAAACAGAGAATTCCAACCCAAACCTCGTCGCAACCAAATACTTCCAACCACCCTACACCACCAATGGACGAAAACCACCAATAACTATTTGGTCAATTTAGGACGCCTGGGTCCCAAGAATTTCCAAGAGGTGTAGTGTTACCCATAACCCCTAACCCTTATCACATACATCCTTAATTTATCCAGATGGTGAAAGAGACCCCTTTTTGCGGTTTGAGAAATGAATGCCCTCTCCAACACTTGGAGGCATTCTCAGATATTTGCGGTCTCATACCTCCATGCCCCAATAGCCCGGATTATGTACGGATGCATCTATTTTACTTGAGTTTATCTGGTGATGCTCGGGATTGGTATAAATGCCTGGAGCCCAACTCAATCATTAATTGGGCTCAATTAAAGACAACATTTCTAGAAAGGTTCTATCCCACAGTCCGAACGCAGGATTGGCGTAAGAAAATTGCGTCATTCACTCAAGAGGATGATGAGAACCTTAGTGCCACTTGAAGTTGGTTTAAGAGAATGATAAGAGCATGCCCCCATCATGAATACGGGGAGAACCATCTCAATACATTCTTATATGATGGTCTAAATGACTCCACCAAGGCACTCCTAGACTCGGCTATTGGTGGCCCACTCTCGAAAGTCCCATGCAACCAAGTGAAGGCTAAGATTGAGGAGGTTGCTAAAAATAGCTCTTAGGGAGGAGCAAGGGGTAGTGGATTACCGAGAGGAGGGATGGATTCAAGTAACTTGGACACGATTAGTTCAAAAATCAAAGCTATCATGGATAAGAAGTTGTCCAAGTTCAAATACACCTAAGGTAGCTCCAATGTATCATCGGTTAAAGAGATGCCCTTTTCATGTAGAATCTTTGGGGGCACCAATTATGATACATCATATTATGGGGGTGCAAATTCCGAGCATATAGCGGCTGTTAACTGCGGGGGGTATAACCAAGAAGGAACCCCGGTCATGAACTATGATGGATACGGGTAAAATCCCGATTCTATGGCAGTAGTAGGGTATGGTGGTCATAACCAAGGTTTTGCTCAGCAAGGGCCTTACAACAATCAACCCTTTAGACCTCCCTTTAATCCAAATTCTAACCAAGGGAACTCCTACCAAGGGTACAACTCTACCAATCAAGCGAATGGGAGTTTTCCTAGGCCGAATGGGAATAGGCCGTACCCTCAAATGCCAAGACCCAACACCAACCTACCCTATCCATCTACACAGCCTCAACCAAACCCGCCTCCAACTAATGAATTCCTTTCCACCCAAGTGAACTCCCTTGCACAGCAAAATCAAACCCTCTCGCAAATCAATCAAACTTTGATAAATCAAATGCAACAACTTCAAGCACGGCAGAAGTTATTTGAATTACAGCTTGCGTAGATGGCTAGTCCACCCTCACCATTGCTACTTCCTTCTCACCCTCAACAAAACCCATCCACCCAACCTCCACCACAAAACTATCCTGACTCTAACCCTAAGCATCACACCTGTAAGGCGATCTACCTAAGATCTAGAACCTCATATCCTGCTCTAGTTGTAGCTAATAGAGAGGATTTAGGGGAAGATTCTCGAAGGATAGTGGTTGTCTAAGAGAAAATGAGCACAAGGAGAACCTTAAGGGGAGAGAAGAAAAGGAGGGTGGTGAAGAAAATGAGGGGCACAATGTCGAAATCATTGGGCATGAGAGGGAGAAGAAAGATGAAGATGAGAGATAGAGAGAGATACAGGAACGGAGGAAACTTGAGCGTCAACATGCTCCGCCTCTACCTTTTCCTTACAAGAAGGTAGAGAAGCAATTACAAGAAAAGTTTCTTAAATTCATAGATCATATGAGGCAACTTAAAATGAACGTACCATTTTTAGAGGTCATGGAGCAAATGCCACAATATGCTTAGTATCTGAAAACTCTCTTAAGGAATAAGAGAAAACTTGAGGGCGAGGTTATCAGTTTACCAGAGCAGGTAAGTGCCATCATTCACGGCACATGGGCAAAGAAAGAAAAAGCTAGAGGACCCTTTGTGCTCCCAGTCACCCTTGGAAAACTCAATTCTAAGGGATCACTTGCTGACCTTGGGGCCTCCATTAGCCTAATGCCAATGTCCATTACTAAACAGCTAACCTATGAGCTTAAGCCTTCGAAGAAAACAATCCAGCTGGCCGACCGTAGAATTAAAATGCCATGTGGGGAGTTTGAGGACCTTCCGATCCAAGTAGGGAACATAGTGGTACCATGTGACTTCGTGGTGCTTGATATGGCTGAGGATCCTTATACTCCCCTCATCTTAGGGAGGGATGCTTTGAAAACTTTGGGTGCCCTGATCGACTGTGAATCGGAAACTATAACCGTCAGGGTAGCCCAAGAGAAGGTCGTGTTTGCCTTTTGTAACTCTTCAACGGAACCCATGGTCGAGCGGATTTGTTCCTTTGGGGTGGTTGAGAGTGAAGCTGCGAAAGAGGGTGAGAGGTGTAATGCTTTTGCTGCCCCAAAGATAGTTGAGGTGTCAGATGAGGAGGACGCGCAAGAGCGTATTGTTTTTAGGGCTGCGAAGGGAATTGCTCCGCCAATGGAGTTGTATTATAAATCAGAGGGAACTGACGAGCCAGCCCGTAAACAGAAAAGGGCTAGAAAAAGAAAATCTAAAAAGAGACCGATGGCTCCACCCTAGCTTGGGGGAGCCCCGCATTATAACCCACCTCCAGATGACCCTGGTTCTCCATTGCTTACTTATGCCACTATGGCTCGGGGAGAGTTTTGACTCCCCACGCTGGAGGTGATGGTGATGCTAGGAGTGAATCCACTCCTACGGCGGTACAATTTCATTGTTTTCTTTTTTTATATAAACTTGTGCTTAATTATGTTGAACTTACCGACGTTAAACAAAAGTACTTACGGGAGATAACCCGATGTTTGTTTTATTTGTTTGTCTGTATAGCACTAACTTAAATAATGCTGATCTTTCTCCCTTTTTGGTTCTCTTCTCCCAAGTGCCGAGATGGCTCTGGAGCTGGCTTGGGGGAGGGTCCTTGTGTTTTCAAAGCTTTGAAAGATCCGCACTATGAAAACTATTGCCTTATTTTTTTTGTTTTAGTTTTTCTTTACATGTCTAGGTGTGTCAAGATTAATGTGCTAGAGTTATGAAACTGACATGCCAGCTCCTAATGTGTACATTATAGTGGTCTTATGCATACTCATGTTTTTCCTATCCTTGTTCCTGTTTTGGGACCGAGTGATTGATTGTTTTCCACTTGACTTGGGGGATCTGGTCCTGCTTGGTTTGTAGCTTGGATGACTACCTATTAAGGCACATTTCGACTAGCCTAGTGAGGATTGAGCCTTTTAGGACTCCATTATTAGTCCTATGTTATTAAGTGCTAGTTAGAGAGTCTAAGTATTGTGTCTGTTCTCCTCCAGCATAGTCTTCTATTCTAAAGGCCAGGGATGATAACACGTTTGTAGTTACAGCTACATGGCCAAACTGCCTACCATGAATATCGATTGACTTTAGGATAAGCCAATTTTGTGCCTTTACTTTTTCTTCGTAGCTACATCACCTAACTCCACATGAGCCAAATATTCCCTCTTCTTACCTAGAGGATAGTCAAGTGATCATAGTGAAGTGGTGCCCGTTGCATAGTGGTGAAAGATTTTTGTTTGAAAATCGTTGTCATATGATGTGACTCTTTACATTACTCTTAGTTTATTTTAGAAACATTAGCTTGAAAAAAAAAAGAAAAAAAAAAAAAAGAAAAAAGAAACAGAAAAAAATAGAAAAAGAGAAATTCGAGAATAAAGTTGGTGTAATCAGTTCATTTATGCGAATCTAGAGAATTTTGGGAAGTGGCATTGTCGTCGAAAGTCATAGGCGTCCTGGGTTTGATTACCTTGGATTGCTTACTATCCTCTATTCGAACTCCACATCCCTAAATTTTACCCTACCTTGATCCCAGCCTACATTGCAACCGTTTCCAAACTTGTTCGACTTGGCTTGATTAACAAGTTCTGTGCTGGAGAGAAGATAGGATACAAACCCTAAGATTTCTCCTTGATTGAGTGTTTAATTCCCGACTCATGTTAAGTCGGATGATTCTAAGCGAAACACGTACCGTATTAAACGCACGAGCGTACTAGAAATTTGCCACATCTTTTGGGAAATAGCATGGGGAGCGTGGACTTGTGACCTCATTAGGTAGTGGGTGGCATGGCCTGTGTTGTAGCTTTTCCAGTAATCCCGAGTCTATGGAAAACGTTGATTATCTTGGTATTATGCTCTTTTGAGCCCATTGTACTTGCATACCCATGGCAAGGGAAGAGTTTTGTGCGTACACGGTTGGCATTGTCTTATTTTCCACTCACCTTGCTTTTCATGAGCTTTGCTCACGGTGTTGCCTTGCTAGTTCATTTGCTAGGGACTAGCAAAAGTTTGGCTTGGGGGAAGATTGTGCTCATTTTAGAGCACGTTTACAAGCCCATTTTAGTGTCGAGTCTCATGCTTTTATATTGGTTTTATGCACATTACATTCAATTTTACCTTGATCTTGTCCTCGAGCTGTTGTTAGGTCATTTCAGGTGATTTCGATAATTTTGAGGTACCCTTATCTTCTCCCTAAAACCTTAGTGGGGTAATTTCACGAATTTACCTCTCCTATCGGTAAGACTTAATTCTTCCCATTGCAACCCTATTGGGGTAAATTCCAAAATTACCCGTCCTATTGGTAAGAGCCTTATCTTTACAGTAAACTTTTATTAGACTAAAATCCCAAAAATATCCTTCCTACTAGTAAGATCGTGATCCTCCCCCCAAAATTACCTCGGCATTATTTATGTTTCCAAAATTGGTAAGAGCCTTATCTTTCCAAAACTCCCCTACTAGCTAATTTTCTAAAATTACCTCTACTAATGGTAAGACCCTAATTTCCCTTTCAAACATTATTTATGTTAAATCTTGTTAATACCCAATCTAACGTTAAGACCGTGATATTCTATCAAAATCAAATTGTGATAAAGTTACAAAATTACCCTACCTACTAGTAAGACCCTAATATTCCCATAGAAGCCTTATTGGAGTAAACTCCTAAAATTACCTCTCATATCGGTAAGGCCCTACTCTACCCTCTCAAATCCCACTGAGAAGACCCTGATCTTCCCATCAAATCCTATTAGAGTAAAATCCCGAAATCACTCATCCTATCGGCAAGAACCTGATACTCCCATCGAAACCTTATAAGGGTAAATTTTCGAAATTAACCCTCCTACTAGAAAGTCCCTTATTATTGTTGATACCATATATGGGTAAATTCTCAAAATTAGCCCCCTTCTTACTGTTAACACCCCATTTCTTAAGACCAAAAATTGGCGTAAAATCCCAAAATTACCCCTCTCATCGGTAAAAACCTGCTCTGTCCTCTAAAAACTAATTGGACTAAAGTCCTGAAATTACCTCTCATGATGCTAAGACCCAGATATTCACACTGAAACCTTATTGATGTAAAATCCTCTTAATACCCCTCCTAACGGTAAGACCGTGACCTTCCACTCGAAACCCTATTGGGGTAAAGTCTCAAAATTACCCCTCCTACCGGTAAGACCCTTATCTTCCCATCGAAGCCTTATTAGGGTCAACCCCAAAAGCAACCCTCATATAGGTAAGACCCTACTCTTCCCTCTCATACCCCATCCAGGTAAATCCTAAAATTACCCCTACTATCGGTATGACACTAATCTTCCCATTTAAACCTTATTGAGGTAAAATCCTAGTAATACCCATCCTCACGATAAGACCTCCATCATCCCCCCGAAACATTATTCGGGTGAAGTCCCTAAATTACCTCAATGGGGGATGAGAGGGAAAATACCGTAGTTACCCCTCAAACTGATAAGACAAAGATCTTCCCACCAAAACCCTATCGCGGTAAAATCTCAAAATTAGCTCTCCTACCCGTAAAATCCTAATCTCCTAAACAAAATCTTATCGGGATGAAATCCTCAAATTACCCTCCTATTGCTAAAAACTATATCTTCCCACAAGAACTATATTGGAGTAAAATCATTAAACTACCCCTTATACCAGTAAGACCATGATCTTTCCATAAAATGCCTATCAAGGTAGAATTCCAAAATTACCCCTCCTACAAGTAAGACCCTAATCTTCTCGCCAAAACCTTGTTAGGGTAAAATCCTAAAATTACTCCTCTTATCACTCACACACTAATCTACCCACCTAAACCTATAGGGTAAAATCTTTAAATTACCTCTCCTATAGATAAGACCCTGATTTTCCCATCAAAACCCTAATAGGGTAAAATCTCAAAATTACTCCTCCCATTGGTAAAACCCTAATTTTCCCATAAAAACCCTATTAAGGTAAAATCACAAATCTACCCCCACATACGATAAACACCATGATATTCCCACCAAAATAATCTTGAGAAAAAATTTTAAAATTACCCCTCTTACGTATAAGATCCTTATCTTCTTCCTGAAACCTTATTGGATTATAATCCTAAAATTACCCGTCCTACCACTAGCACCTTAATCTTCTCACCAAAACCTTATTAGGGTAAAATCCTAAAATTACCCCTTATACCATTAAGACCCTGATCATCCTCCCGAAACTTTATTGGGGTAAAGTCTTTAAATTATCCCTCCTACTAGTAAGACCCTAATCTTCCCATTGAAATCCTATTGAGGAGAAATCCCCAAATCACTTCTTTTACTGGTAAGATCCTAATTTTCCCATCAAAACCCTATTGATTTTAAATCCCATAACTTCCCCTCAAACCGGTAAGTCCCTACTCTTCCCGCCCAAACCCCATCAAGATAAACCCTAAATTACCGCTCCTCTCAGTAAGACCCAAATCTTCATGCCCTAATTTTCCCATCGATACCCTATAAGATTAAAAACACAAAACTACCCCTCATACCAATAAGACCATGATCATCCCACTGAAACTCTATTAAAGTAAAATCCCAAAGATACAACTCATATCAGTAAGACACTAATCTTCTCGCTGATACCATATTGGGGTAAAATCTAGAAATTACCCTTCCTAAAGCTAACACTCTAATCATCCCTCCAAAACTTATTGGGGTAAAATCCCAAAATTATCCCTACTACCAATAAGTACATGATCTTCCTACTGAAACATAATTTGGGTGAAATCTCAAGAATAACCCTCCTACATAAAATAATCTATTCTTTCTCTCAAAACCCTTTTAGGATGAAATCTATAAATTAATTCTTCTATTAGTAAGACCTATTATTAGGATATAATCCCAAAACAACTCCTTACACCGATAAGACCCTTCCCTTCCCACCCAAACACCATCGACATAAAATCCAAAAATTACCCCTCTTACCAATAAGAGCTAGATTTCCTAATAAGGTTTTGGTATAAAAATTGGGGTCGTACTATTAGGAGGGGTACTATCGGGACTTTACCAGAACAGGGTTTCTGTTAAAAGATCTTATTCTTAGCGGTATGAGGGGCCTTATTGGGATTTTACCCCAAAAAGATTTCAATGGAAGATTAGGGTTTTATTAGTAGGAGGGGTAATTTTGGTCTTTTTCCCTAATAGAGTTTCAATTGCAAGATTTGGGTCTTACCGGGAGAAGGGAATATTTTTGGATTTTGCCTCGATGGGTTTTGGGTGGGTAAGATGAGTTGGCTCTTATTGGTAAGAGGGGTAGTTTAGGGATTTTATTACAGTAGGGTTTCGTTGGAAAGATTAGGTTCTTAGAAGTAAAAGGGATTTTACGTTAACAGGGTTTCCATGGGATGATCAAGGTTGTATCGATAGGAGGGGTAATTTTAGGATGTCACCCCAATAGGATTTTCACGGGAAGATTAGGGTCATACTAATATAGGGTAATTTTGGGATTTAACACCAATTAGATTTCGATGGGAAGATTGGGGTTGTTAGCATTAGGAGAGGTAATTTTGAGATTTTATCCCTTTATGGTTTTGGCGAAAAGATCTAGGTCTTTTCCATAGGAGGGGTAATTTTAAGATTTTACCTCAAGAAGGCTCCGATCTAAATATCATGGGCTCTCCAATATGTTGGATAGTTTTGTAATTTTACCATAATAGGGTTTTAATTGGTAGGAGGGGTAATTTCGAGATTTTACACTAATACGTCTTTAATGGAAAAATCATGGGCTTACCCGTTGGAGAGGTAATATTAGGACATTACCGAATACTATTTTGGTGGGAATATCATGATCTTATCGTTAGGAGGGTTATAATAGGTATTTTACCCCAATAAGGTTTTAGTGGGAAGTGTTTGACACGTACGAGAGGTAATTTTTGGATTTTAACCATATAGGGTGTCTGTGGGAAAATCAGGGTCTTATCGGTAGGAGGGGTAGTTTTGGGTATTTACCCCAATACGGTTTTGATGGGAAGATCAAGGCCTTACTGGTAGGAGGGTTAATTTTAGTACTTTACCCAATAGGGTTTCAGTACGAAGATGAATGTCTTACCTGTACGAGGGGTTATTTTGGGATTTTACCACGATAGGGTTTTGGTTTGAAGATTTGGATCTTACTGGTAGGAGGGGTAGTTTTGGGTTTTTACCCTAATACAATTTCAATGGGAAAATCAAGGTCTTACTGGTAGGAGGGTTAATTTCGATACTTTACCCCAATAGGATTTCAGTAGGAAGATGAATATCTTACCAGTAAGAGGGGCTATTTTGGGATTTTACTACAATAGGGTTTCTTGGGAAAATAATAATCTTACCAGAAGGAGGGGTAATTTCAAGGCTTTTCCCAATAGGATTTTGGTGGGAAGATCTCGATTTTATCGAAAGGAAGGGTAATATTGGGATTTCACCCCTCTATGATTTCGACGGGAACATCTCGGTCTTATTGGTTGGAAGGGTAATTTTGTATTTTACCTCGATGGTTAGCCATTTAGTATTTTTCTAGTATTGACAATTATAATCACATGACTAATAACAAAACTGTCGCCTATTCTTTTAATGTTTTTCTACCAAAATACTTGTTTATGAAATCCAAGATTGGCCAAAATCTTGTGTATACTTTGTTATTTATCCTTTGCCCTTCTCATGATCAACCAAGAGAAATGGCATGACATTTGTGAGAAGTTAAATTTGCAATGTAATAATCTTAGGCTAATAGTAAGTTAAACAAATACTAACAATAGAAATACTAAAATCTAAATAAATTTTAAATCATGTCAAAATAAATTCATAAATTATAAAACGTAGAATTCTCTTAATATTCTACCTCGATTAATTTAGCATTAGAATTCTATATACATGTATGGTAATACAATTTGTTTTTTTTATTATGTATATGGTGGCTAAATTTAGTTTTTTGACACGTCGAGAAAGGAACCTTTCACCATTGATGAAATCAAGGAAATAATAGACAAGTTTGCACAGTTTCTTGCCAACTGTATTTAATTGTCATACGTGGTAGCAAATTTCTCTCTCTCTCTCTCTCTCTCTCTCTATATATATATATATATATATATATATATACACACACACATATATATTTTTGTTTAATTTAGTTTGTAACTCAAATCATGCACAATTATATTTGAAAATTTTTACGTAATAAATATGGAAATTAAACTTATTAGTTTTATAAAAATAGTATTGAAAGCTTTTGAGTTTGCCTTTTTTAATATTGACTGAATAATATTTTCATTAACAACAATTAGCATTTGAAAAAACACATTTAATAAATGGACTTTACGTTGTGGTTCTCCAAGAGCGGTAGTATAAAGTCCTTTTGTTTAAAAAAAAATGACTTTATGCTCTAGTTCTTGGAGAACCGCAACATAAAGTCCTTTTTCTTGGAAAAAAAATAAGGACTTTATACTCCGGTTCTTGGAGAACTACAGCATAAATTATGCTTCGGTTCGAATCGAAGCATAAAGTCATTTGGAATATGCTCTGATTAAATCTACTTTGAGTCAAAATTGGAGTAGAAAGTCTTCAAAAAACCGAAGCATATATCACTAGTGCGCCAAGCAAAATCAAAAGACCCTAAATAATTTAAAAAGTTAGGGGTTTGGGTTGAAGTGAGAGATTTTGTGAGAATTTTGGGTAGAAATAGGTTTTAAAGTATGGAGGCCGAGCGTTGAAAATTGAAGGATTTGGGGTTTTGAGTTAGTAATTTGGATGAATATTGAGTGGGATTTATAGTAGTGAGGAAGAGGAGTGCGTGGGAGAGAAGAGTAAGGATGAGTGAATGAGAAAAATGAAGAGAAACAATGTTTAAACATAGCCAAATCGAAGAGCCCTCAATCGAGTGCGAATAACACTCGATCGAGTCCCCCGTAAAAATAGACTTTTTGATCATTCTTCCCAAATTTCAATAATATAGTGCATTGGATTGAGTGCTTTACACACTTGGTTAAGTTCCTTAGAATTTTTTGACTTTTCTCTAATTCTGCCAGAAACATTAATTTATCAATTTAAGAAGGCACTCCGCTCTACACACTCGGTCATGTCCCATTGAAAAATGGCCTTTTCTCAGCTGAATTCTCACATATCACATACACTTAGCTCCCAAAAATTCCCAAAGAAAGACTTCAAACACAGGTCTGCACCTAAAACACCAGACTCAA
Organism: Dysphania ambrosioides; assembly: GCA_026401315.1. NCBI lineage: Eukaryota > Viridiplantae > Streptophyta > Magnoliopsida > Caryophyllales > Amaranthaceae > Dysphania > Dysphania ambrosioides. The sequence continues at coordinate 24,636,831 of CM048661.1, read as the reverse complement.
AACCATACATGATTAACATGACCTAAAACCTACAAAAAAACACAAAAATCATAAAAATTCAAAAGAAAATTAGAAAAAAACAAGGAAAATGGGTCACCTCCTATTAAGCACTTGTTTTCCGAGTCATAAGCTTGACCCCTTTGCTCTAAACCTGTTATTTTTATGGTTAGAAAGGTTCATGCAAGCCTTCCCAAAAGTAGGGCCATCTATGTGGAAATGCTTCAACTATATACTTTTTCTAAATACATTCAAACATGATGACTTCTCCTTATGTAATGAATTGGGATCAATCAAAGGCAGAGAAGATATGGACTTTGGGTCACCTGGTGATTCTAGCTCACTCGAGACCTTCTTCTTTCCATCCTTTTTCACTTTTCCCGATTTTTCTATTTTGATTCCACTTTTTCAAGTATAGGTGGGTCATCCTTTAAATCCTTAGGCTGATCTTGGCACGAATCCACCTTACACGATAAAGCAGTCCTAAGGTACCTTTTGTTCAAAGGGACTAAGAACCCAACTAGGTTTTGGGTGGATAGTTCTATGTGTGAATTACCACTAGAGAGCTTGGTTTTTGCAACCCAACCTCCCCTTTTTGGTGAACAAAAGAGGGAGGAGCTCTCCCCCACTAGTGCCCTACAAGTTTACGCTTTGGTAAGGATTGACTATGTGTCTTTTAGAAACATTAAATGGGTCAAGGAGTTGCCACCAAACATTTAAAGGGCTATTTGGAAACTCTAGAGTTTGAATCCCCATATGACTCACATAAGTGGTCTGCGAACCATGAAAAGGTTCAGGGATGAGCACCTTACTTTAAATCAAGGATGTGTGCAAAACAATAGGCTTAGAGTTGGAGAAAAAATTAGGCTAAGTTCCTAGGCAAACATGTATATATAAGAGATAACACACTCTAATTAGGTCTGTTGAGCAGTTTAAGCTTTATGCACATATGTTTTATTAGGTGATCACTTTTATTAACTATCCATAAGTTTTAGGGTTCCTATGGTTAGTTGGCCAAGTTTATCTTATTAGCCATGGTTACAAACAACAAGTCTTATTTATAAACATAAGATAAAAGTGAGGCAAAAGAGATAATGCAAATATTAGGGTTAGAGGCAATGAAAAGAAAGAGTAATTCATGATAAGTTGGAGAAGATTGCTTAATCAAATGAACAAGTGAGTCTAGAGAGACTCTTCCTCATGATGATGCTCTAACTAGAAGAGATGGGTCTAATTCAAATGACAAGTATAATTTAGTCATGAAACATCATTAATACTGAAATTGCAAATAAAAATCAAAATAAGGATTATGAGATCTAAAGCAAGAAATGAGCTTTAAGGTTAATACCCAAACATGTATTCAAGGATGATACACATTTAGGGGTTTTCTCATGAAAATGGGTCAAATGAGATAAGTCTAGTTTTATTAGAGATGTGCAAATATTAGCATCATAGACTAAATGAAAAAGAGGCAAAAGAGGCATAATGTAAATTAAAATAAGTAAGATGAAAGGGAGAGGGGTTTACTTGAATGATTGAGAGGAGACCAATCTACGAAGATGGTTAAATGATTGAGATTCTTAAAGTTAAGAATTTGAGACTTGAACTATTGAAGAAGTAATTTCTCCTTACTCTTCACGACATAGGTAGAATAAGACATTAAAACAAGAGTGTGTGAGTTGATCAAAAGAGATTATCAAGGGTAAGGTCTCTTTGCTAGATCAAAGCACATTAAAACATTACAAGAGTATTAAAATAAGTGTTTTTGTGAGAGGGGTTTGCACCTCACAAAATCATCACAAAATAGCTCTAATCTAAGGGTATTATATGGACAAAAGCCGCTATATCCAAAGACTAGAGAGTTCATAGAGTAGAAGTAGAGAAAGCAATAGAATATATTGATTCAGATTAGGGGTTTATGTGTTTATCGTTGAGTATAATTCCTTTACTTAAGTTTTTGTTAAGTGCTTGAGGAGGGAGTAATGGTTTCTCATTAGATTGAGGCTTGAGGGTTTCCTTGAGGATTAATAATTATTTTTTTATGATTGTTTTGTGTCTAAGATAGTATTCTGAAAATTGCGAACCACTTAGGCTAGGGAAATGAGGGGTTATTTAACCTAGTTTGGTACATCGACCTTTAAAATTTTGTAAAAATCCCCTACAAAATTGGAAACTCCACTAAGGATATGTATGCCTAAATAATACATGGCTACGCGTGTAAATGACCAACTAAAAAATTTGGTGTGTAAGCTTGCAATTAACTTGAGATGTTGTTAAGTATACTTGCATTCATGTATGTAATTTGCTGCGTCTGGAAATTATAACCTAGGACTCCATCTCATATGAATGTATTAAACATTCAAGATAAACTATGAGTGAAAGATTGGTCAAAATCCAATTAAGGCTCATGGCCTGACCTTTTCCTTTTCTAAAGCTTAACAAATTGTGGTATTTGGCACGCGCTCATGACGTTATATTAGGGGTTGTCCTCTTACTTTGGCCTCTTTTGGGTAGTTTTCTATGTAAATGGATCTTCCTCTAAGCCATGTACCCTTTGACACATGTTCAACCAACCCTAGTTTATGTTAAACATAGAACCTTAGCTAGGTGAAGACTTTTGTATATTGTATCATGTAATTATGCTAGCTTAACTACATGAATTTTCATTCCATTACTATCATTTCTACACTAACACTTGGAATCTAGCTTTGTAAAACCCTAGGGAAACCTAATCCCTAAAAAAATGAATTACATGCATCCTTGGTTCACGATCAATGATTGGGATCATACATATAAATTCATGCACTAAACCACACTATGCCCATTTCTTGTCATATTATGTCTTATCATGCCCGCGTCATGCCCTACCATGTCGCTCAAAATCCTAGCTTCATAGAAAATGACAATAACACATAAAATCTCAACCTTACCCTTATAAAATGACTCAATCACGGTAGAATCTCGACCTTACCTCAAAAAATGACCTATATACGAAATTGCCACTCAAATTGTCTCAAATATGATTAAGGTCTAAACCTCATATCTCAAATGACTCAAAAATATTAACACCCAGGGAAAACCGTACCTCCCCTCTCGAAATAACTAGCCGCAGTAAAAAGCCTTCCTGTAGGAGCTTTTTCGGCATAATTTAAAACGTTTGGAACTCAACTAGGTTTTGGGTGGAAAATTTAATGAGTGAAATGGCAACACAACCTTTACTTTTCTATGAGGAAAAGAGGAAGGGACTATCCCCTCTAGTTCCCTACAATTTTGCACATCGGTAAGGATCGGTTATGCGGCTTTAAGGTCAAGGAGTCCCACCAATCATTTAATGGGATATTTGGAAACCCTAGGGATTGATTCCTCCTATGACTTACGTAAGTGGTATGTGAACCTTGAGAAGTTTTAGGATTGAGCAAATTATTTTAATCCGAGGGTTTATGTAAAAAAATGACATAGAGAAGGAGAATAAAAGTTTATTCTAGGAAAACATGCATAAACAAGGAATAGAACACTCTAGATTTACTCAATTTTTCAAGTCAAGGATGATGCACTTAAATAGAGTTGGTTACCATTTGGTTAAATATCTACAAGATTATCGGGTTCCTATGTCCGATTTTCCATTGTTTATCTTATGTATCTTTGCATTCAATCAATAGGTCTTGATTTTTATCATAAGTAAGTGTGATCATGTAATTACAATACAAAGTAAGGATTATTTATAAAAGTGCATAATTAAAATAAAGAAATAGAGTCAAGAGTCAGTGGGATAAATTAGTTAGGATGTAAGGTAATTATTATGCACAATGATGATGAGTTGAAAAATTTCAAGTCAAATAAAGATTGAGTCCTAGAGAGACCTTTCTTTATAACATAATTCAACTAAAGAGGTAAGATTCTGGTTCAAAAGGAATTTATGGTTTAGCCTTAGAACATCATTGACAAATAAAGACATGAATAAGGTCATGATATTCTTAATGATGCTTGATTAAGAAATGAGCCCTAAGGATAACTCTTAATTATAAGTTCGAGTGTGATGTGCACCTAGGGTTTGCTCATAAAAATGGGTCAAGTGTTGATTGAGTCTAGAAAGGAATGGACATATCAAAATCGCTTCATCATATACCAAAGTAAAAAGAGGCAAAGAGACATAGCATAACTTGCAATAAGTAAAGTGCAAGGGAGAGGGGTTGCTTGAAAAATTAAGAGTAAACTGATCTATGAAGATGGCTCCTTGAATGATTTGCTTAAAGTTATGGTTTTGATACTTGACCTAATGAAGCAGGAGTTTCTTGTAGCTCTTTAATCTTAGGCAAAAAGAGGCATTGAGAAAAAAAATTAGAGTTGAATACTAGAACCTCATTGGTTTGCCTAAATAGTCAGGATTAGGGAAAGGGTATAAAATGTCAACATAAAGAGACTTAGAACCCTCACAACACACCCTTTCTCGATACTCGTCATTGCAACGACCTTCCACCATGGGATAATCTACCTTATGATGAACTCACCCTTTGAAAAATAGGCTTCCTAAGCCCCCATGGTTGCATGATTAAGAAGTTTCCTCCTTATTGTGAACCCTTTCATGCTATAGGTGACAAGTTTTCTAAGAGGTGAAAAGCTTTACCAAGCCTTCAAAGCAAAAGAAGAAGCAAATGAGCACACCTAAATGTTCAAAATATTGAAAAATCAAAGAAAAAAAATTCAAATCAAGTATAAACTGAAATATTTTCAAGAAGGGTAGGGCACCCTCCAAAACCCAAAGTAAGATCCACATGATGGAGATCTAGGCCAACCATGAGGTCGCCTAAAACAATCGATATTCGATTCTTTTGGCTTGCACTTTGCTCCACACTCTGAATTATGGAGGCATAACCTTCTCATTCCCCTCATTTGTAAAGAGGAATCAAGCGAAAAAGCAAAAGTGCAAGCCTATCTTGTGGAATTTTTGAGCTCTTGGATCACGGGTGGGAGTAGATAAGAAAGAAACCATACACTCTAAGTCTATCATTGCAACAAAAACAACATTGCCAAGGGACATAACTTTGAGGCCTAAGTACCTCTCAAAGTTTGCGTAGTAATACTCTTGCAATGGGCGAAAGACAAAGTGGCATGTTGATTAGCCAAAAATTGATAGCCCCGAGCTCCTTGAGTGTAGACACTATCTTGTTATTCTTGAATTTAAAAGTGTGGGAGACTAAATACCATCACTTGCAAGGCGCCATAAGGAATTTTGTGTTGACTTTCATGAATCTCATAAGATAAAATAACTCTGACACACATAGTATCCATTTTGAGCTTTTCACTCAAACTCAAAGAGCTCAACTATGCATTCAAGGCTAGTTCAAATTTGGAAGCCAAAGAGAGAAATAATTCAAAGAAAGTAGTAAATGAGATATGTTTAATGGCAAGAAACTTTGCAATCTCGTCAAGGGGTTTATATAGCCAAAAAATAGATAGCTAAGGTTTGCGAGTACAACACAGAGTTCTAGTGCCAAATGATGAGTGACATTTATGTCACCCATTTGTACCTATCTATAAAATTTTTGTACTCTTTTTAGCAAAAAAAATTTTCCCATTTTGTTCTATTTTGTATCATTTTTTGCATGGTCTAGGCTTAAGAGCATTTTTTGTGTTTTTGCCTTTTTTTAATTGATCTCCCATATCTTTTCTGCTTTTATATGTATTTTTGTGGTTTGGCAAAGGAACTCAGTTGGCATGAGAACAAGAACTAAGGAATTGGTTTCCATAGTAGAAAAGCCAAGAAGAGAAGACAAGAGGTAACTCAAGAATTGAACCAAGAGGCCTCTTAATAGAAAAAGGCTTGAGCGGTCCCACAAAGGAATCCAAAGGGATGCTCTATTCAAAGGAAGTCGGTAGGCAAAGAATCATGAGCAAGCAGTAAGCGGATTCCAAGAGGTTACTTTAAGGCTTAAGCGGGCATTCAAGGTTGAACAGAGCTCCCGCTCAGTTCACTATAATTTTGGATTTTTGACTTATGAGCAGGTGTTTGCCTTTTAACTAAGTGTCTGCTTAGTTCTTTTTTGTGACTTCCTTATTTTTTTGAAACTATTAATGGGAAAAGCATCAAGAAAAGCATGAGGGGATTGATTCATTGATCATTAAGCATTAGGTTAGCCTAGTTTTAAAGTAGAGAGCATAGTTTAGGATTTCAAATTTTCCATTCACAAAAACTCTTAGATTATTAATATAATTAATTATCATTGATTTCATTATTTTCATCAGGATTGCAATCAACACTCATCAAAGATCATTTCATCACCAATATACAGTTTTTTCTGTTACTCTATCTTGCTTTATATATCGTAGTTATCATTTATTTTCTGTTTGGTTGGTTTACGTTTGATTATTGTCAGTTTTTTGCATAGTTTTATTAATCTTTATTCGTGAATTTGGTGGTATGTCTCGTATATTTAACTTTGCGAGGTTTTCTATTATTAGACATGAGTAGTCAAATTTGTTAAGGGATAGGGTGAAAACCAAATCCTAAGCATGGATGTATCATTAGTAACCATAAGAGTCAACTTACCATTCTTGACATCAATTACTGCTCCTGCAGTTTCTAGAAAAGGTCTTCCTAAGATGATAGACACATCGAGGTCTTCATCCATATCTAAAACCACAAAGTCAACTAGAATATAGAATTTGCTTACTTTACGAGGGACATCTTTTACCTTTCTTAGAGGAAACATCACCAAACGGTCTACCAACTGAAGAGAGATGTTAGGAGATCTTAACTTCCCTATGTTTATCTTCTTACACAAGGAATAAGGAATGACACTTATGCAATCCCCCAAATCACATAATGCTTTGTCAATCAATATCTCACCAATCGCACAAAGGATGGAAAAACTACCAAGATCCTTTAATTTAGTGGGCAACTTATTTTGGATAATGGCACTACATATCTCTAGCAAGCTAATAGTCTCCATAATACCTACTTCATGCTTATTGCTCAGGATATCCTTAAGAAACTTGGAATAGGTAGGCTTTTACTTAATTGCATCAGTGAATGGAATGTTAATGTATAGCTTCCTAATGACATTTAGGAATTTTGCAAACTTCTCATCTATCTTATACCACGCAAACCTATCTAGATAGGGAAGCTTCTCATAAGAGGAGGTAACACTCGTTCGCTTGTTCTCTTCCATCTCACTCTTACTTCCACTAGTCTTCTCCACATTTTTATCCTTGGCACCCTTGGGTTGACTTTCACTCACCTTCTCCACTACTCTGTTAGGTGCTTGACTCAAAACCTTTCCCCTTCTAGTTACAATGGTTGTAGCATGCTCAATAAGGTTATGTATTGGCTAGGGATTGAAGGTCTTAAACCATCCTGAAGGGCATTATCAAGCTGGGTAAGCTGATTCCCAAGAATTATATTATGGGTTTGCATTTACCTCAATCTTTCCTCAATGTCATTGTTCTTCTTAGTCTGGGTGGTCGTAAAACTATCCATCAAAGACTCTAAGATAGACTTCTGAGGAGGAGGTTGAGTTGAAAGGATATTAGGCCATGGTATTGGTTTTGAAACCTATTCTGATTATTATTTAGCCCATAGTTCCCATATCCTTCTCCTCTAAAACTACCCTACCCTTGGTTCTCATAGTTCCTAGTACCTTGGAAATTTCCTTGGTTTTGGCCACTAAAATTCCCATTCTCATGATTTTGAAAGTTCCCTTGATTATGCCCACTAAAGTTTCCTTTCCCTTAGTTTTTCCCATTTCTCCAACCAAAGTTAGGGTGAGTTCTCCATCCTGGATTGTATGTGTTAGAATCAGGATTAAATTTTAGGTTAGGAACAATATTCTTCATGGAATTTACCTGTTCTATTCTAGATAGTTTTGTACTTATAGAGGTTAAAAGATGACATTGCAATGGGTTATGATCATAATCACAACAAACACCACAAAACAACATCTGTATAGGAGCATTAGAACTAAATGCATGTGGGGATTGCATGCCACACATTAGACTTTTCAAAACAACCTCACTAAACTTGTTAGTAAGGGTATCCAACTTAGAATAAAGTACACTAACAAAATCTACTTCATACCCTTCCTCCTTGTTTGGATTCACTCTCTCACCTTTGTTCTAGTGAGAAAAATTCTCGATTGCCTGCTCAATCACTTTAAATGCCTTGGTTGAGCTCAATCTCATTATGGCTCGACCGGCTCTTGCATCGAGGCTAGTCTTATTCTGCTGAGATAGTCCATTACAAAAGCTATGAAGAAGTAACCACTTCTCTATTTAATGATGTGGGCATGCTTCAATCAACCCCTGGAATTACTCCCATGCTTCAAATAAGGTTTTATCTTCTTTTTCATGGAATGTTGCAATCTAGGTCCTCATTTTAGTTATCTTTAATGGTGTGAAGAACTTATATGAGAATGCTCTAGTCACCTCTTCCCATGTCCTTAAAGAAATTGGCTCCTTGTTTTCAAGCAATTCACTATCTTTTCCCAAAAGAGAGAACTTGAATAAAATCAACCTTATGTGGTCCTAAGTCATACAATTTTCCTTGATTGTATCATAGTATCTTATGAACTGCTTGAGATGACCATGTGGTGTCTTATGTTTCTCTTCTCCATATGGATGGCTCTCCACCAAAGTGATTAGTGTTAGCTTTAACTCAAAGTTTTTAGTCTCCATACTGGGTTGGACTATACCATTATGGACTTGGTAAGCTCTAGGAGCTGCATATTGCCTTAATGATCTATCTATACCATCTTCCATAGATTAAAGAGGATTCAAATGGGTAGAATATAAGCCTTGAATGAACTCTACTACTGTAGGAATAAGGCTAGATAAGTCTAGATCAGTTTCTTTGCCCTTTACTTGGAATGTGCTACTTTCTACTCTTTACCCTCTTCTAATAGCTTGAACTTCACTCTCTATCTCAGGATTCAGTGGAGCTAATGGTTGTGCTCTATTGCTTCTACTTGACGGCATACAATATTAAATCTAAATAAAAGAATAGAACTAATAATCACAATAAAAACAAATCGGTGCCATTTGATAGGGTCACGGATTGGTCATCATGACACCTAATATCAACAAAACCTTGACTTAACCTATTACAATTAATGAGCAAGTAAGGATCGAATCTAAAGGACCCAAGGAAAGGCTTCTAATAGAAACTGAACTCTAACAATTCAACTACAAGCTAGCTCAAACTAAGGTACAAAAAGGGTTTAAATCTAACTAAGAGCTGATGCCATGTTCGAAAAGGTTTGTTTTATAAGATAAAAGCGCTAGGGGGTTCGAGATTCAACACTGATTTCTAACATAAACGCGCTAAAGCTGGAAAATAGATTAAAATGAGATAACGCGAGGCTCACAAACTCACTACCAATCTATGAATTCAATCTAAAACATGTTGTAGGGAAGGGTATTCAATAGGGAACTAACCTCTTGGTGATCTTCAAGGAAGCAAGCATTATAATTAGCCTAGGATTTCTTGCCTAATCATATTGTAAGGCATCCAAGCAATACAATAGATTCTAAACAACCACCCATTGCTCAAAAGTCAACAATATCAATATAATTCAAGTGTTTATGACATGTTCTGGGGTAAATACATCCTTTTCTACCCAAAACTACTCCTATTTAACATATTTTAACTCATATCGTCCTATTGGAAGTGTTAGGGCCATATTCTAAGGGAAATATGCCAATGTCAACCCAAAACTGCCCTATTTGACCTATATTGACTCATATCGATGTATTTCAAGTGTTAAGAGCATTTTCTACCAAAAATCGCTTCCATTTAACCGATTTTGACTCAAATTGATGTATTTCAATTATTTATGGAATTTTCTAGGGTAAATACGTCATTTCTACCCAAAACCACTCCCATTTTACTTACTTTGACTCATATGGCGCTATTCGAAGTGTTTGGGCCATGTTCTTGGGAAAATACGCCAAGAGCGACCCTAACCACCCTATTTGACCTATTCTGGCTCATATCAATGTATTTCAAGTGTTTAGAGCATTTTCTTCCCAAACCCATTCCGATTTGATCGATTTGACTCAAATTGATGTATTTCAAGGGTTTATGAGATGTTTTAGGGTAAATACATCATTTTCTATCCAAAATGGCTCCCATTTGACCAACTTTGACTCATATTGTCCTATTCAAAGTGCTTGGGCCATGTTGTAGGGGAAATATGCCAATAATGACCCAAAACAGCCCTATTTGACCTATATTAACTCATATCGATGTATTTCAAGTGTTTAGGGCATTTTTACCAAAAATCGCTCCCATTTGATCGCTTTGGACTCAAATCAATGTATTTCAAGTGTTTATGACATGTTCTAGGGTAAATACATCATTTTCTACCCAAAACCACTCCTATTTGACTTATTTTGATACATATCAACTTATTCGAAGTGTTCGGGCCATGTTCTAGGTGAAATAAGCATTGTCGACTTAAAACCGCCCCATTAGACCTATATTGACTCATATTTATGTATTTCAAGTGTTTAGGGCATTTTCTACCCAAAGCCACTCCCATTTGACCGATGTTGTCTCAAATTGATGTATTTTAAGAGTTTATGACATGTTATGGGGTAAATACGCCATTTTTTATACAAAATAGCTCCCATTTGGCCTATTTTGGCTCATATCGACTTTTTCGAAGTCTTTAGGCCATGTTCTAGGTGAAATATGCCATTATCGATGCAAAATAGCCCTATTTGACTCATATTGACTCATATCGGTGTATTTCAAGTGATTAGGGCATTTTTCTACCCAAAACCGCTCCCATTTCATCGATTTTGACTCAAATTGATGAATTTCAAGTGTTTATAACATGTTCAAGGGTAAATAGGTCATTTTATACCCAAAACAGCTCCTATTTGACCTATTTTGACTCATGATATCCTATTCAAATTATTTAGGACATGTTTCAAGGGAAATACGCAAATATTGACCCTAAACCTACCTTCATTTATTTCTCCACTCCCTCTTCGTAAAATGATGTATTTATCTCATTATGTTCTCTAAATTTTTTATGGACTAATTCATAACATTTCCTTTGTTTCGTTCACCTGCGCTTCCGCCTTTATCTCATTCCTCTACTTTCCTATAAAATGCTCTGTTTGGGTCTGTCCTTCTTAGAACTTTTATGAGAAAAAGATAGAGAATTTATTTGTTAGAAAGAGAACCAAGAGTCAAAGAGCTAAAATGGTAATGGAACAAAATAGAAGAGAGCATCTTACTGTAATTATGAAGTCGCAATCGATGAAAGAGATTGATGAGGGTGGTAGTAGCCGAATAAAAGAGAAAAGTTTGAGGGTTTTGATGCGTGACAATGAGGCTGTTGAGATTGATGAAGAAGAGTTTTTAAGAGGGGTTAAATTTCGTGAATCCCAAATCAAGCAAGTGGGTGTCTTGAAGTAGAGCTTGTTGATCATGTTAATGATAAAGAAGAGGAGGAGAAGGGGGAAATGGGGGTTAAGTAATGATGAGGACAAGGGAAAAGGGGTGATGAGGTTAGATGTGAATGGTAATGAAAGTGATGATGATTCATTGCAGATTTGGGATCATTATCACTTTCATTATCATTCATATCAAACATCGTGACCCCTTTTCCTTTGTCATCATCATTATTCATCCCCCTCTCCCTCTCCCTCTCCCCCTTCTCCTACTCGTCTTTATCATCAACATGATCAACAAGCTCCTACGTCACGATACCCACTTGCTTGATTTAGGATTCACGAGATTTAACCCTCTTAAAAACTCTTCTTTATCAACCACAACAGCCTCATTGTCATCCATTAAACCCTCAAATTTCTATCTTTTATTCAACTACTACAACCCTTATTAGTCTCTTTCATCGACTACCATTTCCTAACAGTAGTAAGATACGCCCTTCTATTTTGTTCCATCACCATTTTAGCTCTTTGATTCCTGGTCCTCCTTCCAATAGATAAATTCTCCATATTTTTCTCATAAAAGTTCCAAAAAGCATAGAGAAAACCAGATCATTTTATAGAAAAGAAGAGGAATAAGGTGAAGGTGGAAGGACAGGTAAAATATACAAAGGAAACCATTATATTTAAAGTGTTTGGGCATGTAAAAGGGAATTACACCAATATCGACTCAAAACCGCTCCTATTTGGCCTATATTAACTCTTATCAGTTTATTTCAAGTGAGAAGGCCATTTTTCTACCCAAAACCGCTCATATTCGACTTATATTGACTCAAATAGTCCTATGTGAAGTGTTGAGGCATATTTAAGAAGGAATACACTATTGAGGATACTCAAAACGATGAAATTATGGGTAAAAGCTCTTACCTCCGCCATGGGCATCCCACTACTACATTTATTGAGGGCGTTAAGCATGAAACACATCACAACCTAAGCGCTCAGTTCCCCCACGTTGTTGAGCACACTATGAATTATAAAATAGAAATGTTAGTTATATGATAGTATTATTTTACAATGTTTTAATTAGATAATTAACTTACCGTCACTTCTATCCATGTCAATGTTTTCTTTCTGGCTTGTTCTCCTTGCATTGTAAGTCTTTTGAACACACTGGAAAACAACATTGATTAGTTTAAAAGTTCAATTTCAACCAAGCGTAACTTGCAATGTATATCTATTGCTAACACTTACTAATTAGTAATTGCTCTCAGCTTAGTATTGCGCATTGACTAAGCAGAATTGAAGAAGTATATTTTTCCACTATCCAGTTATGTTGAACTTTCGAATAAGAAGGTCAATATGCTAACCGTACTTGAGACACCACCTACCAATGGGGTAGTGTAAATGATCAAACTCTAAATGTATTGGCTCGGACACTCTAAGGCTCCTAGTCAGACCTCTAGGTCGACCTAATCCCCAAGCACCACCCTTCCCCCTTCCTCTCCCGAAACCTGAATACGAGGGGATGACAATGTTCATGTGTACATCATCCCCTAAAGTTGTTGGCGCTTCAGCAATCCTTTCATATTTGTCAAACATTCTATCCATTCTCTGAGCTTCTTATTCAACAACAATATTTTGGGATCACCTTGATTAGTTTCGAGGTGAACATCATACTTAACGTCATCCTCATCAACACTGAAATCTTTGTCACTAGCCAAGATATAAGATAGAAACTACATCAAAGAACAATAGTATAATGCAAATTAAGTCAATAAATTGTCCAACATTAGGGCCAAAAAAGAAATAAATCACACATTAACGTAACTACAAAATAATACCTAAAAAATAAATACTACTCATCTTTAGTCACTCCTTCATAGTGATATCCATTCTCATATAATTGGTTCTCGTTTCTAGTCAATCCATGTCATCATTACATGGCATCGAGAATGGTTGTAGATCATCAAAGTCATCATAGTCTTCGTCATCAGTGACATCACCAATAGGGTCTCCGAGTAGCTTACCCAAAATAAGGTTAAACAAACTCCACAATGACCTAGAAACACTCGCTTTATAGTTTAAGTTACTAAATTTTTCTAGCGATATTATTTCTGTTTTATACTTTGTAAATCACTACAAATTCTACAGAAAATTTGGCAGAGTTTCCTTTGTAAACCCAACATTTTCCATTTTTTGAAAATCGATTTCTAAACCTGTTTATATGAATTTAAATACAGCCACAACCAACACAATGCCATTTTACATCTAGCAAGGTAACCTAAGGAATTTCTAATAATATGTTGAGTAATTTATCTCCTACAAGAATTCATTAAAAAGCCCATCAAAGAAAATAAACAATGTCATACCTAAATAGAGACTACGGCTTCAGATATTATAAGGATCGAGGCTTCACAGAACGAGAATATTACCAAAGAGAGCTTTCATGAATGGTATACGAGCAAGAATGAGCAAATTTCAGTATTATAGGACTCTCATAGTATATAGTTCACAACTAGAATAAATTTAAGAAGATTCATAAATTATAATGAGAAAACCACTAAATATAAAAAGTCCTAACTCATCACCATAATTGCAACATCAACCACTTGAGTTTTTGACTAATTCTCTTCACCAAAAGCCTACTTGATACTTTTTACTAATTACTTTTAATCAATGCAAATTCATTATAATTTTTTAGAATTAATTCTCTCAAATAATAGATCATATTCAAGATCTTTCAGTTTCTTACTAAGCTATTTCAGACTTTATTTCTCTTTATAATGGTTCACTCAAACAACCCCACAATTCAATATAAAAAAACTAATTTTAAAGCAGCTGAAATCACAACAAGGATCTATATGGAAGTTTTATATGGAACAAGATTAAACTCTAATGCAAACGCAAATGAAATTATCTTAAATGAAAAAAGCTTTATAGTCTGATGTTTTGTTATTTCTACAATTAGAAAAAGACGTACACATAATTAGGTTTGGAAAATGCAATTCTATCATATTTTAATCGACTTATAACTCAATGATTTCTTAGTACTAGGAATCTTAAAAGGATTGGGTACATACAACTCCATATTTTTGTTGTAATCCCCAAAAATTAAACATATTACAAATATACGCATGTATTGTAGTGGGGCTTGAGTATACAAATTAAAAGAACATATAAATGAAATTACCCAATACAAATAAACAAAATAAATGAATGTAGTATTCCATTGAACAAACAAACACCTATATGCACATTTACAAACAAAGGAACGAATAAAACAAATTAACAAAATCCAATACCTTCGAAGGCTGGCTGGCGGCGTAAGAAGCGAACACGATGAAGGAGAGGAGATGACGACGGCAAGGCACTTAAGAAGTGGCTGAAGAACAAACACGAAGACATACGTGTAGTGGGGGAATTAGGGCACAAGAACACGAAGGAATTACTTTAGGGAATTAGGGCGCAAGAACGAGTAGATGAAGTAGTCAGTGAAGAGAAGTTGTGTGCTGAACTAAAGAAATGTCAGTGCATGGATTTCTTTTGAAATTAGGGCAGAAAATATGCGGCGGGTATACAACAATACGCTGCATATTATTTAGGGTCGAAATTAAAAAGTGGTGGGTCATATACAATACGCCGCATATTAATATGTTTTTTAATTAAAAAGCGCCAAGTATACTACAATACGCCGCATATTATACACTTCTCAAATTAAATTGATGCTTTGGTATTACACTATAATTCCATAGCCGCAAATGATTATTATTTTACTAGAGACATAATGTATATATTGAAATAGAACATATCATAAGATTGATTGAAGTTAAACTTTATAAAAATTTTGCAATTATTTACAATATATCATGAGATTGACATTGGCAATCACATGTCCTATTTTCCATATCATAATGTACACTTCTTATCACTTAGGAATCAATCATCGTGGTTAGAAAATACTATGCCTAAACTTCTGAAATTCTGTTCAACTCTTCATTGATGTACGGTGTTGTTCTTAAGAAACCTGAAAATTAGTGAAATTCAAACTACTTTAATTAGTAAGAATGAAGTGGAACCATAATGCATGATAATGTAAACACATCAACAAATTATACACATGAGATCAAGTATGAATTTCGATAGAGCTCCGTTTGTAAATAGGATCATTTCCGAATTTTTATATGAATTGGAACTTGTTTACATAAATTAATAATGACACACATAGTTATAATACAAGGGTCGTACCACATAATACAAGGGCTAAAATATTATCTAATATTCATTTCTTAAATCAAATTACAATCTATCACAAATTCAATTCGATCAATATGTGATATATGATCTTTCTCCATCGGAATTAATTCATGTGTGAATGTTTAGCAAACATACCCCAGCAATATCTTGACTACTATGATGTGTTTGAACTATTTCAAAGGCAAATCACATAACATTGTTTTCATACTCGTTACCTCCCACTTGTTGAGGGCACTACACATATAACCAAAAATAATTGAAGTGTAAGAACATACCGAAAATAATTGAAGTGTAAGAGCATTGATGAATATATCTTAAACTTGAAATAAACTTATCTTGTAAAAGTATATATAACTCAGCTGAAGTACAAGTTAACTTGTTTCCTATTCTGTGCTCAATAGTCACTTTATGACTTTGAAAAGCTCTAATGTAACCATAATAAAAGACATATGGTTATGTAAAAGGAGTACAATATCAAATAGTATGACCTAGTCTTAACTATATCAAATGAAAAAAATTTATTCCTTAATTTCCATATTATTTTTTTAAGATGATCCAAAATATAAACCATCTTTTTCTCTAGACAAGTACAAGAAGGATCTAGTGATTCCTATAAAATGAAAATTTGTAAATATGTGAAGACAAAATTATACATATTTGCAAACCTAGGACAAATAGTTAAAAAAAATAATATATGAATAATAAGGTATGAATAATAATATAACAGTTAAGACAACTATCAAACTAAATAAATTCAATATAATGTCAGACTCTTTAAAGTCAATAGTTCTTTTCAAACGTTAGGTTGATCATTGTACAAATTCAAAGATTCAATCAGATAGAATGAAAGTCACGGTCTTCCTTGTTGTATAATTTACTGTAAGTTCTATTCCATTTACTTCCACTACTTCTCGTGGCCCCTCTAGCCAAGCCTTCTCGGTGCCTGCCCAAATAAGAGATCCCATAACATTGTTACATTATTGCAAGTCTCAACACAAAAGTCAACCATTTAGCTTCAACATAACAAGGAACCACTAATCGTTCACTTCAAAGCTAATTGCAACTTTTCAATGATGCCAAGGTGATAACCGGTTTTTTATGTCGTTAACTAAAAGACAGGTTATGCAAACAATATTTATTCCAACCTACAAACTATACGAGTATAGCGGAGTAGAGGGTTGAACCAAGAAGACAAGGTATATCAAGACTTCAACTTTTAACACAACCGGACTAGTTGGAGTTGGAAATTCATTTAAAACTAATAAGCAAAAAATTGATGACAATAAATCACGAAGTAAAGCAAGTAGAGAAAAACGGGGACAAGATTGGATTCACCCTAGGAATGAAGCTTTCAAAACCGAACATGATAGATTACAGAAAATCTGTTAATAACTAGCATGGACATCCAAGAATACGAGAGGACGTTTGTGACCCTATAAATCACACGAACGACCTATAATCGCCCTATGTCTCCAAAGGAGTGACTATCAAGATTCGCATCAGAATCCAAAACTACTTATTAACATCGTTTCTACAATCTTAAGCAATAAAGAACATAGCTTTCCTAGGGTTTCACCAATCAAAACCCCTAAAGGAATTACTCACTCATATTCATGCTTAAAGACATAAAGATATTATAAGAAACGAACATGGGAGGAATTTACGAGAATGAAAACAAAATCAGAAATTATACTAATAAATGATAAACTTAGAACTAAGCATGCAATGAAATAAAGCAATGAATTAAGATTAAAGGAAGGAATTAAACTGTCAAAAGCTTCAATTTGATAGCCACGAAAAGAAATCAAACTACAAAGCGTTGAAGAAAAAGTGAAAACCGAAAGCTAAAACTAAAAGAATTTGGAGCCTAAGAAATCTAAAAGTGCATAAAAGCATAAAACCTATCTCTCTCTCCTCCCATCAGAGGAAGGGGGTATTTATAACAAAATAAGAAAAACCTACAAAAACCCTAAAATGCATAGGAGCCAGCCCTAAAAAGAAGTAGTTGATCCAGAGGAAAACACTGTCATCACCCGAATATAAGTATCATTCGGCCGAATGTGATCCCATTCGCTCGAATGGTCTTCCATTCGCCCCATTTTGATAACCGGTTTTTTATCTCGTTAACTAAAAGACAGGTTATGCAAACAATATTTATTCCAACCTACAAACTATACGAGTATAAGGAAGTAGGGGGTCGAACCACGAAGACAAGGTATATCAAGACTTCAACTTTTAACACAACTGGACTAGTTGGAGTTGGAAATTCAATTAAAACTAATAAGAAGAAAATAGATGACAATAAATCACGAAGTAAGCAAGTAGAGAAAAACGGGGACAAGATTGGATTCACCCTAGGAATGAAGCTTTCAAAACCGAACATGATAGATTACATAAAATCTGTTAATAACTAGCATGGACATCCAAGAATACGAGAGGAAGTTTGTGACCCTATAAATCACACGAACGACCTATAATCGCCCTATGTCTCCAAAGGAGTGGTAGGACAAGATTCGCATCGGAATCCGAAACTACTTATTAACATCGTTTCTACAATCTTAAGCAATAAACAACATAGCTTTCCAAGGGTTTCACAAGTCAAAACCACTAAAGGAATTACTCACTCATATTCATGCTTAAAGACATAAAGATATTATAAGAAACAAACATGGGAGGAATTTATGAGAATGAAAACAAAATCAGAAATTATACTAATAAACGAAAAACTTAGAACTAAGCATGCAATGAAATAAAGCAATGAATTAAGATTAAAGGAAGGAATTAAACTGTCAAAAGCTTCAATTTGATAGCCACGGAAAGAAATCGAACTACAAAGCATTGAAGAAAAACTGAAAACCGAAAGCTAAAACTAAAAGAATTTGGAGGCAAAGAAATCTAAAAGTGCATAAAAGCATAAAACCTAGCTCTCCCTCCTCTCATCAGAGGAAGGGGGTATTTATAACAAAATAAGAAAAACCTACGAAAACAGTAAAATGCATAGAAGCCGGCCCTAAAAAGAAGTAGTTTATCTGGAGGAAAACACTGTCATTCGCCCAAATATAAGTATCATTCGGCCGACTGTGATCCCATTCGCCCCATTTTTTTAACCGGTTTTTATGTCGTTAACGAAAAGGCAGGTTATGCAAACAATATTTATTCCAACCTAAAAACTATACGAGTATAGCGGAGTAGGGGGTCGAACCACGAAGACAAGGTATATCAAGACTTCAACTTTTAACACAACCGGACTAGTTGGAGTTGGAAATTCAATTAAAACTAATAAGCAGAAAATAGATGGCAATAAATCACGAAGTAAAGCAAGTAGAGAAAAACGGGGACAAGATTGGATTCACCCTAGGAATGAAGCTTTCAAAACTGAACATGATAGATTATAGAAAATCTGTTAATAACTAGCATGGACATCCAAGAATACGAGAGGAAGTTTGTGACCCTATAAATCACACGAACGACCTATAATCGCCCTATGTCTCCAAAGGAGTGGCAGGACAAGATTCGCATCGGAATCCTAAACTACTTATTATTATCGTTTCTACAATCTTAAGCAATAAAGAACATAGCTTTCTTAGGGTTTCACCAATCAAAACCACTAAAGGAATTACTCACTCATATTCATGCTTAAAGACATAAAGATATTATAAGAAACGAACATGGGAGGAATTTACGAGAATGAAAACAAAATAAGAAATTATACTAATAAACGATAAACTTAGAACTAAACATGCAATGCAATAAAGCAATGAATTAAGATTAAAGGAAGGAATTAAACTTACAAAAGCTTCAATTTGATAGGCACGAAAAGCAATCGAACTACAAAGCGTTGAAGAAAAACTGAAAACCGAAAGCTAAAACTAAAAGAATTTGGAGGCTAAGAAATTTAAAAGTGCATAAAAGCATAAAACCTAGCTCTCCCACCTCTCATCTGAGGAAAAGGGTATTTATAACAAAATAAGAAAAACCTACGAAAACCCTAAAATGCATAGGAGCCGGCCCTAAAAAGAAGTAGTTGATCCGGAGGAAAACACTGTCATGCGCCCGAATATAAGTATCATTCGGCCGAATGTGATCCCATTCGCCCGAATGGTCTTCCATTCCCCCCATTTTGATAACCGTTTTTTTATGTCGTTAACTAAAAGACAGGTTATGCAAACAATATTTTTCCAACCTACAAACTATACGATTATAGCGGAGAGGGGGTCGAACCACGAAGACAAGGTATATCAAGTCTTCAACTTTTAACACAACCGGACTAGTTGGAGTTGGAAATTCAATTAAAACTAATAAGTAGAAAATAGATGACAATAAATCACGAAGTAAAGCAAGTAGAAAAAAACTGGGACAAGATTGGATTCACCCTAGGAATGAAGCTTTCAAAACCGAACATGATAGATTACAGAAAATCTTTTAATAACTAGCATGGACATCCAAGAATACGACAGGAAGTTTGTGACCCTATAAATCACACGAACGACCTATAATCGCCCTATGTCCCCAAAGGTCTGGCAGGACAAATTTCGCATCGGAATCCGAAACTACTTATTAACATCGTTTCTACAATCTTAAGCAATAAAGAACATAGCTTTCCTAGGGTTTCACCAATCAAAACCCCTAAAAGAAATACTCACTCATATTCATGCTTAAAGACATAAAGATATTATAAGAAACGAACACGGGAGGAATTTATGAGAATGAAAACAAAATCAGAAATTATACTAATAAACGAAAAACTTAGAACTAAGCATGCAATGAAATAAAGAAATGAATTAGGATTAAAGGAAGGAATTAAACTTACAAAAGCTTCAATTTGATAGCCACGAAAAGAAATCGAACTACAAAGCGTTGAAGAAAAACTGAAAACCGAAAGCTAAACCTAAAAGAATTTGGAGGCTTAGAAACCTAAAAGTGCATAAAAGCATAAAACCTATCTCTCCCTCCTCTCATCAGAGGAAGGGGGTATTTATAACAAAATAAGAAAAACCTACGAAAACCCTAAAATGCATAGGAGCCGGCCCTAAAAAGAAATAGTTGATCCGGAGGAAAACACTATCATTCGCCCGAATATAAGTATCATTCGGCCGAATGTGATCCCATTCGCCCAAATGGTCTTCCATTCGCCCCATTTTGATAATCGGTTTTTTATGTCGTTAACTAAAAGACAGGTTATGCAAACAATATTATTCCAACCTACAAACTATACGAGTATAGCGGAGTAGGGGGTCGAACCACGAAGACAAGGTATATCAAGACTTCAACTTTTAACACAGCCGGACTAGTTGGAGTTAGAAATTAATTTAAAACTAATAAGCAGAAAATAGATGACAATAAATCACGAAGTAAAGCAAGTAGAAAAAAACGGGGACAAAATTGGATTCACCCTAGGAATGAAGCTTTCAAAACCGAACATGATAGATTACAGAAAATCTTTTAATAACTAGCATGGACATCCACGAATACGAGAGGAAGTTTGTGACCCTATAAATCACACGAACGACCTATAATCACCCTATGTCTCCAAAGGTCTGGCAGGACAAGTTTCGCATCGGAATCCGAAACTACTTATTAACATCGTTTCTACAATCTTAAGCTATAAAGAACATAGCTTTCCTAGGGTTTCCCCAATCAATACCCCTAAAAGGAATACTCACTCATATTCATGATTAAAGACATAAAGATATTATAAGAAACGAACATGGGAGGAATTTACGAGAATGAAAACAAAATCAGAAATTATACTAATAAACGAAAAACTTAGAACTAAGCATGCAATGAAATAAAGCAATGAATTAAGATTAAAGGAAGGAATTAAACTTACAAAAGCTTCAATTTGATAGCCACGAATAGAAATCGAACTACAAAGCGTTGAAGAAAAACTGAAAACCGAAAGCTAAAACTAAAAGAATTTGGAGGCTAAGAAATCTAAAAGTGCATAAAAGCATAAAACCTAGCTCTCCCTCCTCTCATCAGAGGAAGGAGGTATTTATAACAAAATAAGAAAAACCTATGAAAACCCTAAAATGCATAGGAGCCGGCCCTAAAAAGAAGTAGTTGATCCGAAGGAAAACACTGTCATTCGCCCGAATATAAGTATCATTCGGCCGAATGTGATCCCATTCGCCCGAATGATCTTCCATTTGCCCCATTTTGATAACCGGTTTTTTATGTCGTTAACTAAAAGACAGGTTATGCAAACAATATTTTTCCAACCTACAAACTATACGAGTATAGCGGAGTAGGGGGTCGAACCACGAGGACAAGGAATATCAAGACTTCAACTTTTAACAAAACCGGACTAGTTGGAGTTGGAAATTCAATTAAAACTAATAAGCAGAAAATAGATGACAATAAATCACGAAGTAAAGCAAGTAGAAAAAAACGGGGACAAGATTGGATTCACCCTAGGAATGAAGCTTTCAAAACCGAACATGATAGATTACAAAAAATCTTTTAATAACTAGCATGGACATCCAAGAATACGAGAGGAAGTTTGTGACCCTATAAATCACACTAACGACCTATAATCGCCCTATGTCTCCAAAGGACTGGCAGGACAAGATTCGCATCGGAATCCGAAACTACTTATTAACATCGTTTCTACAATCTTAAGCAATAAAGAACATAGATTTCCTAGGGTTTCACCAATCAAAACCCCTAAAAGAATTACTCACTCATATTCATGCTTAAAGACATAAAGATATTATAAAAAACGAACATGGGAGGAATTTACGAGAATGAAAACAAAATCAGAAATTATACTAATAAACGATAAACTTAGAACTAAGCATGCAATGAAACAAAGCAATGAATTAAGATTAAAGGAAGGAATTAAACTTACAAAAGCTTTAATTTGATAGCCACGAAAAGAAATCGAACTACAAAGCGTTGCAGAAAAACTGAAAACCGAAAGCTTAAACTAAAAGAATTTGGAGGCTAAGAAATCTAAAAGTGCATAAAAGCATAAACCCTAGCTCTCCCTCCTCTCATCAGAGGAAGGGGGTATTTAAAACACAATAAGAAAAACCTACAAAAACCCTAAAATGCATAGGAGACGGCCCTAAAAAAAAGTAGTTGATCCGGAGGAAAACACTGTCATTCGCCCGAATATAAGTATCATTCGGCCGAATGTGATCCCATTGGCCCGAATGGTCTTCCATTCGCCCCATTTTGATAACCGGTTTTTTATGTCGTCAACTAAAAGACAGGTTATGCAAACAATATTTATTCCAACCTACAAACTATACGAGTATAGCGGAGTAGGGGGTCGAACCACGAAGACAAGGTATATCAAGACTTCAACTTTTAACACAACCGGACTAGTTGGAGTTGGAAATTCAATTAAAATTAATAAGCAGAAAATAGATGGCAATAAATCACGAAGTAAAGCAAGTAGAGAAAAACGGGGACAAGATTGGATTCACCCTAGGAATGAAGCTTTCAAAACCGAACAATATAGATTACAGAAAATCTGTTAATAACTAGCATGGACATCCAAGAATACGAGAGGAAGTTTTGACCCTATAAATCACACGAACGACCTATAATCGCCCTATGTCTCCAAAGGAGTGGCAGGACAACATTCGCATCGGAATCCGAAACTACTTATTAACATCGTTTCTACAATCTTAAGCAATAAAGAACATAGTTTTCCTAGGGTTTCACCAATCAAAACCCCTAAAAGAAATACTCACTCATATTCATGCTTAAAGACATAAAGATATTATAAGAAACGAACATGGGAGGAATTTACGAGAATGAAAACAAAATCAGAAATTATACTAATAAACGATAAACTTAGAACTAAGCATGCAATGAAATAAAGCAATGAATTAAGATTAAAGGAAGGAATTAAACTTACAAAAGCTTCAATTTGATAGCCACGAAAAGAAATCGAACTACAAAACGTTGAAGAAAAACTGAAAACCGAAAGCTAAACCTAAAAGAATTTGGAGGCTAAGAAATCTAAAAGTGCATAAAAGCATAAAACCTAGCTCTCCCTCCTCTCATCAGAGGAAGGGGGTATTTATAACAAAATAATAAAAACCTACGAAAACCCTAAAATGCATAGGAGCCGACCCTAAAAAGAAGTAGTTGATCCGGAGGAAAACACTGTCATTCGCTCGAACATAAGTATCATTCGGCCGAATGTGATCCCATTCGCCCGAATGGTCTTCCATTCGCCCATTCCAGAGGCTTCGAGGAATCGATCCCTGTCAAGCATTCGCCCGAATGTACAGGTTGTTTGGCCGAATGGAAGCTTATTCGCCCGAATGAGTTCCATTCGGCCTTTCCAGTGGCAAGGCTCAAGATTTCTGAAGACAGTCATCTATTCGACCGAATGAGTCTCGGATTCAGTCGAATCTGCAACCATTCGGTCGAATGTCTCTCAGATTCGGTCGAATCTGAGGCCATTCTTTCCTCTTTTCACTTCCCTCTTTTCTGAACTCCGTAAAATCTTCATGAGTGACTTCAAACATTTGCCCAAGCTAAGATACGTGTGTCAAAGGCTCGAATGTATTGCCTTTCACCTTGTAATCATCAAAAGTGCCTGAAATGAACTTAAGACAACTCGAAAACAAGATCAAGGTAAAATCAAGCATAATATACATAAAGCCAATACAAAACTACGAGACTTGACACTAAAATCAGGTAATAAATGTGCTATAAAATGAGCACATCACAAGGGTATCTAACACTTCGGGTTCACAGCATCACTCTATATGCATTATAAGTTTATTCTATGAAAGAATAAACCAAATAGAATATTACTGCTCAAACTAACCTAGCACACATCTAAAGCCTATGAAACTCATATTCCTTTCAATTAAGTAGCTAAGAATAATACTCAATCAAGCAACATCAAAGCATATACCAATCAAGACTCGTTACAACAAGTAGGCCTACTCAAAGGTCAAGAGTACTTATTAGAGTTCATGTCCATAAACATCAAGTTGACAAACAGTAAATTCAATATTCCAATAATAAATGAATACCCTTGGTTGAGATCAGCAGTGAACCAAGTCTTTTGCATGAGTTCCATAACAAACACTTTCACTTTAGTCCAGCTTAACTTCATCTCCCTCACCCTAATATATGTATTCAGTATGTGATTGCAACAAAGACTTTTTTTTTATCTTTTTACCCCAAGCTACAATTATTTGCTTAGGAATTGTAGAAGAGAGTGTCTTAGTTCACTAACTAGTATACAAAAAGATTAAAGTTCATTTCCTAGGATTACCTGTCTATAAAGGAGTATTCAAGCTGCACTCCCCTACGATCGGAGCAAAGGGACATGACTTTTTTTATTTTTAAGCTTTTTTTTTAAATAAATTTGAAAAATAAGTTATTGTTCAAACTATTTTAAAAAATAAGCTGATTTAGCTTCGGATTAAAAACGCTGCTTGGGGCAGTGTTTTACCTAATGCAAAATCGCTACCCAGGGCAGCGTTTTGCATGGGACTAGATTTGGGGGGTTAATCTGGGTCAGGGGAAAACACTGCCCAGGACTGAGTTTTTTTTTAAAATATTTTTCAGGAATCTGTGCAAGGAATCTGATCAGTAAGCCAGTTTCCTGAGGCCCAATTTTTTTTTTTTAAGAAAAACGCTGCCTTGATCCAGAAACGCTTCCCAGGGCAGCGTTTTCATATGATCCAGAATTTCTCTCCAAATCCAGCCCCATGCAAAACGCTACTCAAGGCAGCATTTTTTTATTAGGTATAACGCTACCCGAGGCAGCGTTTTTAGTCCGACCCTAAATTCGGCTTATTTTTTAAAATAGTTTAAACAGTAGCTTATTTTTCAAATATTTTTAAAAAATCGGCTTAAAAATAAAAAAAAATCAAGGGATATTACGTGCCCAATATACCTTCAAGAGTTCAAGGAGAGAACAATCCAAGAATGTCAAAACTTATTCTCGACTCAGACATTAGAAGAGCATGAAGTTCTGTTCAGAACATTTTATAAAACTACAAAAGTACTTGAGAGCTTACTCAATATGGATAATGATGGTAACTATAACAGTAGTTCCTAACAAGAGGCCACTCGTTTTTTAGGATCAGACGAAAAAGAAGCAGGATTTTGGACTTCAATCTTGCTATAGTGAATCAACACCTAACTTTGATATCTAAAGGACCTCCTAGTGATATTCATATCTGAATCAAAGACGTAAATTGACTTACCTTCCATCAAAATATTCAAAGACGTATTGCACAATTGGAACAGTGGATATTATCCAAGCTCCATATTCCTGCCATTCATAAATAATCGTAAGCACTAAGTTGAGTTCAAAATCCAAAAAAGCAACCTTGTTGTGAAGTCCAAACAAATTTTGACAATACTTTATGACCTTTGCTTCATCCCATAAAAGATATCTACGATGCATTTTCACAAGATAAAAGAAGGGTAGATGGATTATTATCCTTCATTTCCTATCCTAAACATCCCCCTTACTTTTAATCTAAGCCAACTGTGTAAGGAGAATTTGTTATACTTTAGTAGATGTGTTACCGAAAAAGTATGGGTGTTCAAATATGGATAAAAACATGTTTGTCAAACCCAAAAGTTCTATATCAAGGAAACTATTGGAGACGCAACACGTAAAAGTCTCAAGTACTAGCCAATGTTGGAGCACACATTTCGGATTGGTGTACATCCTTTTAGGACAGGGATATCCCATCATTTATTTACATATCATAAAGTGTTGGTTTCTTTTCTAATGAAATTTAGTGTCATCTCCCCTGCCAAACGTTTGTATGACATAGCCCATTTGTACGCTCCAAACACACGAAAAAACCCATTTGGCTACATTCACAAATGAGATAGATAAAGACTAAGTGCACAAAATAATTTGTAGAATATAGATTAGTATCAAACTTAAAGGAAATCATACCTACTCGAGGCGTTGATAGAAAACATCCATGTGAAGTAAACCAAAGAAGCCACACCTGTAAGATTGCAAACATATCTTAAACAAAAGGAAAATAAGTCATCCACATGTCAACATGTCACCTGTTGACTAGGAAAAAGACAATAAGAACTACGAATATACTGTATTTGCTTGGTTGCTTATAAAGATAAGTACATGAAACCTAGGGCAAGTGCCATGCTAGTTTCTTTTGAGACACGAAAACTGGCATCATTGCATGTGCAGCCTCTGAATTGCGTGATTAAGTGCTTAAAAATCTGATCCATAAGCTACATATAAACCAGAGAACACCAAATGTTTTCCAGGCTTGAAACCTGACAATTTGCCATAACGTGGAGTTCTCTCAATTGCAACCTCTCAATTGCATAACCCAAAACGAAAGTAGTCCTATGTTTAACATCAACTTAGAACAAAATACTCTGATCTTATATTATGGCAGAAAGCCAGAAATTGAGAAGTATTGATTAATAACTATCATTAATCATTCTAACAACCTCCCCTCAAATAATACGAACACACACTGCACCTTTCCCCGAGAAAGAAATTTCTATGTCTATTCAACTTTGAATCATCAACACTCCAGAATATCAATTCTTAAAGAAAACCCCAGTATTTTATATTAAGAACTAATCACAACATTCCAGCAAAACGTAAGTTGAATACATGAAATTACATAACTGTAGGAATATAGATACATAAAACGGAATTTCAAGAAACATTTTCTTGCATGTATAACAGGATCTCACGCACATTTTGATACGAATTACAGGATTAGAATTCCATACCCTTGAAGCGTGATTTCCCCAAAGCAAAGAACGATCCACACTTTTATATGGAGATCCTTAGAATACCAAATGTTGCTCCTCTAGTGTTGGTCCACAAGCAACGATTGAATCCCCACGTATGCTAGTACGGAATAAGGAACAATTCCTTATTACTTTTCTTGGTGATGGAAAAGAGAGGGGATAAGAGAGCTTTTGAGAATATGGCTAAGTATGAGTGTCCCTTAGTTGCTCATCACCATGCCTATTTATAAGTAAAATCCATATGTTACAAAAACAAACTCTTTAGTCCATACTTCACATAAGCATGACCATTTAGCTTCTTAACCTCTTTTGCATTATAATTCAATCATATACTTATATGTGTGACCTCATAAGACCGGTTTATTATTAGTCGTGCACTAATCAAATTAGTACACAAATCATAGTCGGTTTCTAGCAAAACACTATGACCACCTAAAATAACCGATTATAGTTATCTCCATAAATTTGTCCATGTTATACTTAATCGTTACACTTAATTAAAGGACATTTTCCTTCAATAACATGAACCAGAAAATTCTGAAAAATGTCCTAACTAAAATTGGTAAATGCTGTCTACAAAATTATCGTACCCTCTATGAATAATCCACGAATTCAAAAGAAAAACGAGGCCAAGGATCACAAGAGCAAAATATATGTATATGTATAAAATGTATAGGTAGAAAACTTCCAATGTAGGCCAAAAATTCCTACGAATTGAACCCCGTTTACGGATTCAAAGATTAAAACAATGATATAGAGTTATGCATACCCCGATCCAAAACTAACCCCTTAATTATGCAATACATTGCCTAGTATGCATCCTCCCAAGACATCCCACAATGTATGCATCCTACCAAGACTTTACACTATAGTAATAACGGATTTAAAGAGGTAGAAGTATGTTTAGATTTCACCTTTATTTGGTTCACCGGTCTTGTGCGTACAAGTGAGAAAGAGTAAGATAGGTCGTTCGTTTGAGGCATGAGATTTGAGAGTATGAGAGAATATACTTTTATGGTGCGAATCTATGAAATTTCAATACTTCAAATTGACGATTTCAACAACAAATCTATCAGAAGCCAAGCTAAATTGTTTGAAGCTATGAAACAACATGAGTTCAAGGACCAATATAACCACAATCTCCCCAACAGAGTGAGGTAGAACTCTGTAAAAGAGCTAGAGGCTCCTTAGTAAACTGCATTGGCTTAAGAAGCACCAGACTCAGTCCCTACTCAAATTTATATCGCTATATTGGCTCTCATCTACCACAACAAGTCATATCTCTCAACCATGCCACCTTGATCATGGTTCCCCGTTGGCATAGCTAGCCATGTCTCTAGTGTAGCAGGGCATGTCTCTTAGCCGCGCCACCCTAATAGTGGTTTTCTGTTGGTACAACAAGCCATTTCTCTTAGTTGTGCCACCCTAATAACGCCTCTTCGTTGGCACAATTGGCCGTGTCCCTAAGTTGTGCTACCCTGAGAGGGACTTTCTTATTGGCATATTAGGTAACCCATATGCCACACTATTTTGGTAGCAGCTCCCCATTGGCATAATTGGTTGATCCATAAGTTATGCCATCTTTGTAGAGGCTCCTATTTAGCACCAATGGCACCTAACATAAGTTCCCATCCTCAAAATAATTGACCCAATGGCACCTAACATATAGGTATTTGTAGACTAACCCAAAATTTTTTTTAGATACCGGCGTTAGAAGAAGGATTTGAGGTTGCAAAATGTCTCAGATCTTCCTCCATCTGGAGTCATATTTTTCTCAAGACTCGTTCAAAGTAGGGGCATCTGTAGACACAAAATTGTGTCTCCCATTGTAGCAGTCATACGACAAACCAACCCTAGTAGGTAGGACTTTACTTGGGTCAAATTGAGTGTGCGTGATCCCAAAAAGGCCCCAACACAAACCTGAGACTAAATACAAATTGGCCCAAACATATTACCCAATATTCATAAAAAATTTCTCCAAAAATCAAACCTACAATCGTGCAAATTCTAAAGCTTGGAATAATTTTGGTCGATGTTAAAAGCTCGGCATCAAGCGCGAAAGTAGAATATTCATCAGTATTAAGCATCAAGTGCACGGTTTTAGCTCGCTACACACCACATGTACCTAACGCCTGAGCTCAGCACTCATCTCTCAAAGCCAGCGTTTAGTGCAAACGTACAAGATTGACTACTAAATTGATCCACCTTGTGCGCCAAAAGGATTAATACCTCTAAAGTTGAATATGGATGAAACTCCACCACCCAAGAAATCGAATCCTCCAAACCTCTTAGAAAATGCACTAATGTATATTGCTCATCCTAATCAACACCACACTTCACTAAATACCCCTCATACTCACATGCATACTCTTCAATGTTTTTTCCTCCTTGTTCAAGATAATGAAATCTCATAAAATTCTCTTCAACATAGTAGAAAGGAAAGAACTTCTCTTTTAGGAGTTTCTTCATCTTTTCCCATATTCTCACATTTTCTTTATCTCTTGTTACACGCGTTTTCCCACCAAGTGGATGCATACTTGTGTAACTTCAAAGCAACTACGTTGACCTTCTTTTCATCTAGTGTTTGTTTATAATCAAACACCCTCTCCACTACTCTCAACCATTCTACAAACTCATCGGCATCTAATCTTTCATTATACTTAGGTATATCAACTTTTATATTAGAAAAGGAGGAGTTAGAGTTTGAATTACTGAACCGATTGTGCACACAAGACATTGGGATCTCTTCCTCTAAATGGTGTGAAGGTGGATCATCTCCTCTTTGTCAAATATACCTTATTTGAAGGTCCTTAAGTTAAACCCTCAACAACTCAACTTTGCCTTCCAAACATGTGTTTCTCTCAGCCAATGACATGTAATCATCATTCTCACTTTGGTGATGATGACTACTTGAAGAAGCCAATGACATGTAATCATCATTCTCACCAAAAAATATCTCTTGTCTATGACACCAAGTGTTGTATTTTTGGATATTTAAATAAAAAATTTAATCTTTAAGGATTAAAGAATGCTCCATAAAACAAATGCCTCAAAAGGATTTCACAAGAACACATGTTTGGGTGTGTTTATGGGTGTTTGTGCATGAATGAGAAGGAAATAAAGGGATAGATTCATTAAATGAATTTTGGGATTGATTGGATATAGAAGCACCACAAATGAATTGGAAAAGTTTCCTTAGAACACCATTAATTCTCTAACGAATGAGTAGGCTAGCAAAGGAACGAACCAACTAAACTTTAATCTACAAACTTAGAGATTTTGGAAAGTCACAAAGACAAGTGTGTTTAAACTTTAAAATATGATTTTCCATTCAATGTGTTTGACTCCTTTTATAGTAGGATCTCCCTTGGGTTTACAAGAAGTTTAAAACACTAAAACACTAGCTAGGGTTTCTTAGAAACTCGTGAAACCCTTAGGATAAGATAAATCCAAATTTACTAGCTAAAACCCTAAGATAAATTTTACTAGAAACATTTAAGAACCAAAATTTCTAGGATAATTATGTTTAAAATATGAAATTCCTAAAATAGACTAGTTACAGTTGCATAATAATTGAAAAGACTTTAAAGATAAGACTAGCTAACAAGATAAAACCCTAATTGCTTTATCCTTGAAGAAGTTGAACCGATTTTGCTCTTTTATCCTTGAAAGGTGTGGCTTTATCTCCAAGTCTTCATTCTCCATCAAACTCTTCAAGTCTTCATGTCATATCCAACTCTTCAAGTCTTCAAGATTCATTCAACTCTTCAATACCTTAACCCATGCCACTTCCTTGGATTGTAAGAACATTGACCAACCTCTTTGGTCAACCTTTGATTCCCAAATTGACCAAGCTACTACTTTCCCAAAGTAGAAAGTTTCCAAAACTCAGGAAAAATCAACCCAATTCAATGCCTCAAAATATCATACTAAGATAAGTTTGTTTTTCCTATTGATTTCCAACATGTTTGCTAAGAATTGGGCCATGTTCTTGATGGTTAAGGGATCTTTTTTTGTGATATTTTATTCCATAGCTCCTTAATCCCCCCCAACAATACTTGATATGTAAGAGATCAAATAACAATCTAATCAACACTCAGTTTGTGCATAGTTATTTATATTCACCTAAAGGGTCCTTAAGTAGCTTTCCAAAAATAAGATTAATCAACTCCATAATGACCTACAATCACTCTATGATTTAACTTACTAAATTCTTCTAGTGACATGATTTTTGTACTATGCTTTGTAAATCACTACAAATTTTACAGAAAATTTGGCGCAATTTTCTTTGTAAACCCAACATTTCTCATTTTTGAAAATCGATTATTAAACATGTTTATATGAACTTAAATGCAACCAAAACAACATATAATTCCATTAATATCTAGCTAGATAACCTAAGGAATTTCTAATAATAAGTTTAGTAATTTTACATCAAGGCTAGGGAGTATAATGCCATACTTAGATAGAGACTACGGCTTTGTCTATTTCTATGACTAAGGCTTCAGAAAAGGAGAATATTAAAAAAGAGAGCTGCTATGAAAGATATACAAGAAAGAAAAATAAATTTTAGTTTATTCGAACTCCATGTATAAAATAAATGAGAAAAAGTACGCCGGGAATCAGTAACCAAAAATAATTTAAAATCTAGTAGTTTATACCTTAAATCATAAATTTCATACTTAAGACTGTAATTATTGTACGTGAGATCATATTTAATATGCTTGATATTTATATTTTTTATACTTGGGATTTACATTTTTTTAACTTTAGATTATAAGTTCTATACATAATATTATAAGCTCTATATTTAAGACCATAAACTTTAACATGAGATTATATTTTTTTATACATTAAATCATAACCTTTTTATGATATGTGAGTACTTTGGCATCTTTTTTTACCCAATAGAATTCTTTTTGATTCATGATATATTTAAGCAAATCATTGGGTCAGTTTTCACCCATGACATCGCTAATGACGCTTGTGTTTATTTTAAAGATAGTAATCTTCATGTTTACTTTTATGTGGTCAAAGTTGGATAATATTGATAGTAAATGATAGTTTTAATGTGAGGCCATGTTTGCTATGTTACAAAATAAATCATCTAAGTATAAACATTATTTTAAATGATCTCTCCTAATATATA
This sequence comes from Dysphania ambrosioides, assembly GCA_026401315.1. Lineage (NCBI taxonomy): Eukaryota > Viridiplantae > Streptophyta > Magnoliopsida > Caryophyllales > Amaranthaceae > Dysphania > Dysphania ambrosioides. Next base: position 24,604,295 of record CM048661.1, on the reverse strand, counting down.
ATTAAAGATAACTAATAGTCATGGATTTAGTCAAATCACTATAAACTATCAAAAGCCAAAGAAAATAAGAAATCCTAAGAAATGTAGTGTATGTCGTGTTTAATCATTTATATATATTCTCATCATATTGAATCCCTCGAATCAATCTCATGCCATCAGTAGTCCACCCATCACAATAGCCCAAATACCTTTAAAGGTAGGATAGTATAACAAAATAATCTCACCCCGAAATGCCCTTAATCAATAACCTCTAGATTAAACCAAATTTTAAAAAAATAAAATTACATGCCCCAACTAACTAAAATTAAAAAATGGAAGCAAAATTCGGGTAAATAATAACCAAAGATCAAAGCCTAACCTTGAAGAATGGCAGCACGACACCACGGCACCGTGGTGAGAGGGAGGAGACAGCGGCATGAATTAGGGAAAGAACACGAGGAGGGAAAAAACAAGCGTTTACAAAAAAGGTGAACTAAAAAAATGATATTGCCATGTTTTTTTAATTTAGGCTAGGTAAAATGTGGTGAGTTTATCATACACCCGCCTCTTATTAATTTGCCCATGAAATAAATTATGGCTATTCCTTCTCTAAGCCGTCGCATATTATTGTGCTCCTAATTAAAAAGAGGCGGTTTACCCCCTAGCGCACCGCATGTTATGAGTATCAATAGATAATATGGGGCCTTTTTGCTAATACGCTACTAATTAGTTGCCGCAAATAAATTAAAATCTATAAGTGTATCAACATATTCGCATCAAAGCTAGTTGGACGTAAGAATTTCATATATAAATCAAATTTTTTTTCCTTTCTCTTGTTTTAGATTTTGTTATTTTCTATTGTTCTCTATTTGCTTGATTTATGCTTGTTGATTCTAGGTTTAGTTCATAAGGTACTTGAATCTTATTTGTGAATTGGTAGTATGTCCATCTTTATTTATATTGCAATATTTGCTAGTATTAGATATGGGTAGTTAGATTAGTTAGGGGATAGGGTTAAAACCCAATTCCAAGCATAGATGATGTTTTATTCTTGGAGTTAGTTTCTTGTTGAATAATGTGTGATTTGATGTTGGGTTTTGGTTGGAGCCTAGATTAGCCATTTAGGTTACTTCCATTTGCATTTATAGGTCAAAGACATTGAGAAATGATTATTTAGGTAGTGACTCGATGTTAAATGTTGTTAATTTTGAGCTATTGGTTGTTGCTTTGAATATATGTTTTGCTTGCATGCTTTAGAATATGATTAGGCGAGAGATCCCAATTGTAATGCTTCCTTCCATGAAGATGACCGAGAGGTTAGTCCTTAGATGAAATCCCTTCCCTACAACATGTTTTAGGTTTGATGCATATATCGGTAATGAGCTTGTGAGCCTCATGCTATCCCATTTTAAGTCCAATCTCCATTTTAGCTCATTTGTGTTAGGAATTGGTGTTGAACCCCAAAACCCTAGCATTTTTACCTTATAGATTAAATCCTTAGAACCTTATATTAGCTCTTAGTTAGACTTAAAATCTTAGTTAGAACTAGTTTGTGGATTTTACCCCTACTTTTCCATTACTTGTAATAGATTAAGTTGATGTTTTGTTGGTAGTAGGTATCGTGAAGGAAGATCCCTAACCCTATCAATCGGGGCTTAGGATCATTCTTTCTCATCAAGTACCTCAATGATGCATGGTTTGTATCCACTATCATTTATTCTCCAACCATATATGAACGAAATTTTCTATTAAATAGACTACTACTAGTAGTTCCTTTAATTTCCTATAGTGACATAGTCACTTGAGTTGGGTCTAGGGTCTTGCTTGCATAATAAATGGCATTGAGTTTTCCATTCCTTCTCTACCCTAAAATGGTTCCAATGGCATAATCACTTACATCACACATAACCTAAAATGACAAAGCCTAGTTAGGTGGCTATAATATATGAGTAATAATGACAGCATCCATAAACCTGTTGAAGAATTTAACTCAAGAAACACTAAAATAAATAGTTCATCTTTGCCTAGAAGCTCGATTAGAGGTCGTGAAATTTTTATAAATTCTCAACAAAATGTCGGTAGAAATTAGCATGACTAAAGAAACTTCTAATGCCCTTACGAATGTAAGAATCGATAAGCATTCAATTACCTCAAGATTTGCCTTGTTGACTCTGATGCAATTATTTAACACTTTATAACCCAAACCTTGAACCATAAAGTGGCATTTTTCTCAGTGTAAGACTAGATTGACTTCATCACATCATTGGAGCACCTTTTCTAGGTTATCTAGTGTATAGGCTTTTTGTAATTGAAAAGGTTAGGAATCCAACTAGATTTTGGATGGAGAATTCAATGAGTGAATTTCCACTAGAGAGCCCGATTTTTAACAACCCAACCTTCCCTTTTTGGTTAAGAAAAGAGGAAGGGACTCTTCCCCATAGTGCCCTACTATTTTGCGCATCATTAAGGATCCGCTATGTGAATTTAGAGATATCAAAAGGGTCAAGGAATCACCACCAAACATTATATGGGCTGTTTGGATACCATTGAGTTTGAATCCAATTATAACTCACGTTAGTGGTCTTAGAACCATGAGAAGATCCGGGAATGAACAACTTATTTTAATTTGAGGGTTTGTGAAAATAAGAGGCATAGAGATGGAGAACAAATCAAATTTATTTCCTAGGCAAACATGCACAAACAAGAGATAGGCACACTCTAATTTAGTTGGTTTAGTGAATTAATCTTTATGCACATAAGGCTAAATTAAAAGATCACTTATGTTAGTTATCGATAAGATTAAGGGTTCCTCTAGCTAGTTGTCCAAAATTATCTTAATAGTCATGATTGCAAACAATATGTCTTGTTTAATACATAAGATAAAAGTGGTCATGAAATTACAAAACAAGAATTATATAATTAAGGGTACATAATTAAAATGAAATAATTGAGACAAGAGACAAGAGATAATGAAAATAGGGTTAGAGTTAGTAAAATGCAAAGTAAGTATAATGAATGATCAATTAGAGAGGTTTGCTTAATCAAATGAAGATTAAGGCCTAAAGGGACCTTTCCCTATGATATGCTCCAACTTGAAAAGGGTCTAGTACAAGTAACAAGTATGATTTAGTCATGGAATATCATTGACATTGAGACGTAAGTAATATAAGAGTATGGATTACTATGCTTGAACAAGAAATGAGCTTTAAGGATAACTCCTAAATATACATTCAAGTATGATGTACACCTAGGATTTGCTCATGAAAAAGGGTCAAAAAGATCAAGTTTATCAAGATTGAAGATGTCCACATCTTACCATCACAGACCAAATGTAAAAGAGGTAAAGAGACATAATGTAGATTACAATAGATAAAAGTGCAAGGGAGAGGAGTTACTTTAATGGTTAAGATGAGACCAATATATGAAGATGGTACCATAAATAGGATGCTCTAAGTTATGGTTTTGAGGCTTAACCTAGTGAAGTATGAGTTGCTCCTAGCTCTTTATATCATAGGCAAAATGAGAAATTAAAAATAAAGTGTGTATGAGTTGATCTCAAGAGATCATAAAGAGTGATATCTCTTTGTTAGATCAAAGCTCATCAATATTGCAAAAAGGTTGAAATAGGTGTTCATGTGAGTGGGTTTTTCACCTCACACAATCATCACAAAAAGGGTCTAATCTAAGGGTTTTGAGTAGATGGAAGCCACTAGATCCAAACACTAGAGTATGAATGGAATAGAAGTAGACAAAGCAATAAATGTATAGAATAAGATTAGGGGTCCTCAGTGGTTACCATAAAGGATAGTTCCTTTGTTTGATTCTTTATTGAGTGCTTATAGAGGAAGTTATGGTTGTTTCTTGATTCCAAGATAGAGGAAGTTATTGAGTGCTTATTGAGTGCTTATGGTTGTTTATTGAGTGCTTATTGAGTGCTTATAGAGGAAGTTATGGTTGTTTCTTGATTCCAAGATAAAGCATATAATTTAAGTTATAAGAAGAGGGTTGAGAATAAAAAGTATTTCATTCCAAGCGAAAAGGAAAAAAAGCTACTTCAAAATCTTCTAGTCCTATTCTTACAAAAGTAGAATTCAGTCAAAACTCATTTTCCACTCATTCAAATCCACTTTTCTCTATGGAAGACGGTACATGTAGACTGTTGAGGTAGTATAGAGCTACTAGAGCTTATCAAGTCTAGTGTTGTATAGTGAAACCAACTATGGAGGCTAACCACTTTGAGTTGAAGCCAACACTAATTAGTTTGGTAGATAGTCATCCATTTGGAGGACATGAATCTCCACATGCCTATCTTGAGCAATTTACAAGATATTGTGATATAGTCAAAGCAAATGGGGTGATTTATGATTATATCATATTGAGTCTATTCAAGTTCTCTCTCACGAGCAAAGCTAAAGAATGGCTTAAGAAGATAGCGCCTAACTTTTTAAGGACATTGGAAGAGGTAACTAAAGCATTCTTACATAAGTTCTTTCCACCATCAAAAATAGTTGAAATAAGGACAAAAATTGCAACGTTCCATGAAAAAGGAGATGAAACCTTGTTTTAAGCATGGGAATGATTCAAAGGCTTGATAGAGGCATGCCCACATCATGGAGTAGTGAAGTGATTAATACTTCACAACTTCTATAACAGATTTGCCTCAGCAAAATAAGACAACCCTTGATAGAGGAGCTAGTGGAGCCATAATGTTATTGAGTCCAACGGTGCATTCAAAGTGATTAAGCAGCTAGTCGATAATTTTGTTGATAGGAACGAAGGTGAGAGAGTGCAACCTAATTGAGGAGAAAGGTACAAAGTATACTTTATTAGTGTACTTTATTTTAAGTTGGATACTCTTACTAACAAGTTCAATGAGGTTATTTTGAACAGTCTAATGCATGACATGCAATCCCAATAGGATTTAGCTCTAATGCTCCTATGTAGGTGTTGTTTTGTGATGTTTGTGGTGATTATGATCATAACCCCTTGTAATGTCATCTTCTAACCTCTATAGGTAATGCACTATATGGCATGGAACAAGTAAATGCCATTGTTGAGTCCCTTATGTTTTGAGTGATGACAAACGGTTACAGGAAACAGGTACAATAAGCATTGTGAATAGTTGGCAGGAAACCAGCTCAAATTGAACACTGTTTTCCTAGACAAGTTATTACTTATTCATGTTATTCATTTGACTAACTTGTCTATTTGTAGGAAATGGTTGGATGTAAATTAATCCATGTACTGTTGGGAAACCAGTAGGAACTGTTTCCTAGACTGCTATGCTAAAAAGCGGTCACAAACTCTCTATTATACATTAACCATGTTCCATGTGTAGTAGTGAAGTTGATTCCAAGACTTGGAGCATGGAGGCCTTTCGAAGACATTCGAAGAAACATACATTGCTCAAAATGGAAGTATTCAAGGAAGATTCAAGTCTTGAAGATTACATGAAGAAAAGAAGATATGTACTTTAATGCTTAAATCATGTAATGTGCTCCATAGTATGACTTGCATGTTTGGGTAAAATAAGTGCTTATAAGTGTATCGAGTCATATTATGAATTCTGGTACAAAGCTAGAACAGAATTCATAACATACTCAATTCAGGGAACCAGGTTGAGGAACCAGGTTCACTGTACGGAATATTCGGGCTGCATGTTTTGATAAAAATAAAAGATTTCGTAAAAATACTTTTTTTAAACAATTATTCCAAAAATATCCTAAGCAGCTGGAGATTAGATGATAATATTATGGTTACCTAAAAACTAGGAGTATCTATCTTTATGATTAAATCATATAAGATAAATACTTTCCTAAAATCACGCTATTACTTTCTCATCGAATTTACGTGATTTAAGGAAACTAGTGTTTTCGTATCCAAGTATATAAACCCATCTAGTCTCTCATAATATGGCAAGTCTCTCTGAAATAAAAAAGGAGGATATTTGAGAGACATATACACTTAAGCACAAAAGCCTATTCATCGAGTCATATACAAGAGCACTATTAGAGCTTAAATATTTTCTCTTAATTAGCTTTCAGAAGTGAGATTAAAAGAGAACATTTGATTTTGTCAAAGCCTTCAACAGAGGGGTTGAAAGGCTGGGTGAGTGTTTGTGAGTTCAAACACAAGGGGCTTACTAGTGTAAGTCGAGCGCACATTCGGAGTAGAGTGTGGGGTATACTGGTTCCCAGAGTAGGGAAACAGTAGAGCGTCTGTGTTCTTTATTTTTCAGAGTAGATTAATAAAAGATCATAGGGTAGGAGGACGTAGGCCATAGTTGGCTAAACCTCATTAAATCTTGTGTTTTTGTTATTGCCTTTCTTTCATTCCGCTGCTTACAGGAACCAGCCCAACTGGTTCCTCTCATAGATCGAAAAGAAAGAAAAATAGGCCAAGGCTACTTAACACTCAATTCACCCCTCCCCGCCTCTTGAGTGCTCTAAAACCTTTATTTGGTATCAGAGCCTAGGCTTCTCACAAGAGTAATATCTAGAGGAGTCAAGCATGAGTACTCAAGATCTAAATGCTATGGGCTATGACAACAAGACACCAAAGTTCAACAGAAATAACTTTGCTTGGTGGAAGAATAGGATCTAGAATGTAATTATGGGAATTGATTATGAATGTTGGCTAGTTGTCAAGAATGGTCCTAAGATCATCCTCAAGACAGATGCTGAGGGAAACCTGGTTCCCAAGAAAGACAGTGAATTAGTATCTACTGATTACAAACTGCTGAAAAAGAATGCCAAAGCAATATCAATTCTACAATAGGCTATAGGTGAGAATGAAATAAACCGAATCTTAGGTTGCAGCAATGCAAAAGAGATTTGGGATACCTTCGAACTTGCTTTTGAGGGAACCAGTGAGGTAAAAAGGTCCAAAATTGATTTACTTATGTCTAAGTATGAGTTGTTTGCTATGAATAAAAATGAAAAGATTAATGATTGTTTTCGTAGATTTATGACAATTATCAATGATTTTAGATCTCTTGGTAAGAACTTTTCTGGTGAGGATCTTGTGAGAAAAGCTTTGCACAGCTTGACAGATGCATGGACAGCCAAAGTAACAGTAGTCTATAAAGCAAAAGATCTATCCACCCTATCTCTAGAACAGTTGATTGGTTCCCTCATGACTCATGAGATGTTGATTGATTCTAAGACTGAGAAAGAACTAGCCAGAGGCATGGCTCTTAAGGGAACAGTAGAAGAAGAAGAAGATGAGATCAGCATGATTGCTAAAAGATTTGAGAGATCACTTCGAGACTAGAGGAAGAACTTCAAAAGTAAGAATTTTAAGAAGTCTAACTCCTCTTCTGTAGGATGCTTCAAGTGTGGTGATAAGGGACATCTTATTCGAGATTGTCCTAGGTGGAAGGACAAACAGTCCCAATCTGGAGATAAACGTGCCTTCAAGAATGCTATGATAGCATCTATGTGAGGTGATTCTGATTCAGGGTCTGATGAGGATGAAGAATCACCTAACTCTGATGTTTGCTTGACCGCCTTTGCAAACACTAAGGGAAACAACACTAATCTAGGAACCAAAGGGGGAACCAGTACATTCAAAGACTGCTGATGGCAAAGAAGGATGTACTACATGAACACAAGGTAAACTTAGAACAAGTTACAGAAGATATACATGCATATGATAGAGATAATATGATTGCTTGTATTGACTCTTTATTAATGAATGCTATAAATTGGGTGAAACTTACATCACTGGCAAAAGAGAGCTTAAAAAAAACATGTTGAATGTGAAATTGCTATTGCTAGTTGTGACTACCTAGAAGAAGTTTGCCATGAACTGAAAAATCAAGTGGCAAAGCTAGAAGTTGAATTGGACAAGTGTAAAGTGGAACTGGAAAAGGCAAGATCTTCTAAACCTAACTATCCTAGTGATGGTGGAGAAGATCTGACCTCCTAGTTCCCCAGAGACTTAACAACCACTAGTGAATCTCTTGATTTTTCAACAGCTAGGGGTAAAGCAAATTCCTGTAGTAGAACTTCCTTGTTGAAAGCCTTTGAGACATTGGCTCGCAATTTGGAAGATTCTCACAAGAAAATTACTTCACTTAAAGATGCTCAGTTCACTGTATCCTCTTCAGGTACCAGCATAGAAATTAGTGATGTGATAGATAAATATGAAAATACTATTTGTGAATTGCATGCTGATATCTATCAATTGAAAAAGGGCAAGCAGCCAGTAGTTGTTGACATGACTATTGATTCTATGGTTTCAAAGCTTAATTTATAACTTGAAACCTTAAAAAGTAATTTTAAGGAACTTCATGATAGTCATAGACTTGTTGAAAAATTATTGACTGCACAGGAAACTCTGAGTTTTTTAACCTCATCGAAAGGTAATAAGGGAAAGGTTGTTCTTGGATATACCAGACAGAGAACCAAGACTAACTGGTCCCCCAGAGAAACCACATGGATCAAAGAATTCAAAAGAGGTAAGTATGTTATGACTAGAGAGATGTTTGTCTGCTATCATTGTGGTATGAATGGACATAAGATTCATGAATGTCCATTTAGGAGGAACAGTGTGAAAAAAAACAATAAACATATGGAATTAGTCTGGAAAAGAAAAGATCAACAAGAGCTTATTGTTGTTGAAAAGGAACCCAAGAATGTTTGGGTTCCTAAATCTAATGTTTAATTTGTTCTCGCAGGCTAAAGTGAAGGGAAGTACCTATTGGTATTTGGACAGTGGGTGCTCAAGACACATGTCCGGGGATAAGAAGCAATTCCTTTCACTAGTAGCCTTTGATGGTGGAAGTGTCACCTTTGGAGACAACAGCAAGGGAACCATCACTGGTTTAGGTAAAGTAGGTAAGACACTTTCAAATGCAATTGATGATGTGTATTATGTTGAAGGCTTACAGCATAATCTTTTGAGTATTTCTCAATTATGTGACAAAGGTAATAAAGTTGAGTTCCAAGCCAATTTCTGTCACATAATTAACTCTCTAACAGACGAGCTTGTGTGTGAGGGAATCAGGAAACATGATGTTTACATTACCTTTCTGGATAAAATTCCTCAAGACAAGTCTGTCTGTTTGAGAGCTGTGTCTAACAATAATCAATGGATTTGGCATAAGAGATTTGGACATGCTAGCTTGACACTCTTGAATAAACTAAAATCTCGTGACTTGGTGGTAGGACTCCCTAAAATCACGTACGAGGCAGATAAAGTGTGTTCAGAATGTGTCAAAGGGAAACATGTCAAGATCTCTTTTAAGCCTAAAATAGTTTTGGGTACCAGAAGACCCTTTGAACTTGTACACATTGATTTATGTGGTCCCATGAGAGTACAAAGTCAAAGAGGTCATAGATATGTCTATGTTATGGTTGATGATTATTCCAGGTACACTTGGGTGATAATGCTACATTCAAAAGATGAAACATTTGACGAGTGGGTAGCATTGGTGAAGCGCATTGAGAACCAGCTTTCTCACAAGCTGGTCTCGGTAAGATCAGACCATGGTACTGAATTTGATAATGCTAACTTTGTTGATTATTGCAGGGAACAAGGAGTTAGTCACAACTTCTCAGCCCCTAGAACACCACAACAAAATGGTGTTGTTGAAAGAAAGAATAGAACTCTTGAGGAAATAGCGAGGACGATGCTCATTGAGAGTGGTCTCCCCAAGAGTTTCTGGGGTGAAGTTGTTGACACTACTTGTTATATACTGAATAGAGGTCTCATTAGACCAAAGTTAAATAAGACTCCCTATGAACTCCTTAAGGGTTGAAAGCCTAATATTGCATACTTTCGTGTCCTTGGATGCAAATGCTATGTACATAACAATGGGAAGAACCAACTAGATAAATTTGATCCTAGGAGTGATGAAGGAATCTTTCTTGGATATTCTACTCAAAGCAAAGCATATAGAGTCTTTAATAAGAGGACTTTGTGTATTAAGGAGAGTGTCCATGTCATCTTTGATGAATTTAACATGTCTTCTGAGATTGCGCAGGTACAATCGGATGAAATGATTGGATTGATGGAGTTTACGGGGAACCATGACACTGGTTCTCTAAGTGAAGAACAAGCAGATCTAGGCTCTCCTAATGCTTCACCAGATGATAATGGTGAAGAGCCTAGAGAAGAAAATGTGAACAACGAGATCTCAGAAGGGGAACCAAGACCTAATGGCTTCCCAAGTGACAGACAGGTAAGAAGTTTAGGGGGAATGGATGAAGAGGTCTCCCCTGAACCTGAGGTAAGTGATGTAAATGGAAACAGCGTGAACATGAGCTCTTCTGGTTCTATAGAAGAAGAAGTGATTCACGATCATGCTGGTTCCCAACCTAATGAAGAAGCACAAAATGATCTCACTTTCAAAAGTTATAAGTACTTATCCTCTCATCCCCCAGATCAGATCATTAGTAACATTAACAGGGGAATTCAAACGAGAAGAAATGTTTTTTAAAACTTTTGTGCTTTTCATTCTTTCCTGTCTAGTGTAGAGCTAACTGACTACAAAATGGCTTTGATCGATCCTGATTGGGTTCTAGCAATGCAAGATGAATTAAATCAATTTCATAGGAACCAGGTTTGGCATCTTATACCTAGACTAAAAGACAGGTCAGTCATTGGTACAAAATGGGTCTTCAGAAACAAATTGGATGACCTAGGTACAATAGTCAGAAATAAAGCAAGGCTAGTGGTGCAAGGTTACAATCAACAAGAAGGAATTGACTATGATGAAACTTTTGCACCTGTGGCTAGACTAGAGGCTATTAGAATTTTAATTGCTGATGTTGCTCACATGAATATGAAATTGTTTCAAATGGATGTAAAGATTGCCTTCCTGAATGGCTACTTGAAGGAAGAGGTATATGTAGAGCAGCCACCTAGTTTTGATGACAAGTTGTTCCCCCATCATGTATACAAGCTAGACAAAGCGTTATATGGATTGAAACAAGCTCCAAGAGCTTGGTATGAAAGGTTGTCTACATTTTTTATGGAGAATGAATATAAGAGGGGAACAGTGGATAAGACTCTGTTTATCAAAACCAGAGAAAACCACTTGATTATAGTACAAATTTATGTTGATGATATTTTATTTGGTGCTACTAATCAGGTACTATGTGATGAGTTTGCTAATCTTATGCAGAGTGAGTTTGAGATGAGCATGATGGGAGAATTAGGATTCTTCCTAGGATTGCAAATTAAGCAAATGGAAAATGGAATCATGATTCATCAGCAAAAGTACTTGAAAGAGTTGGTGAAGAAATTTGGCATGGAGAACAGCAAGGCTTATGATACACATGTTCCCACATCCACTAAATTAGATTATGATCTAAAGGGAAAAGATGTTGAAGCTTCACTATATAGAGGGATGATTGGCTCCCTCCTTTATCTAACAGCAAGTAGGCCTGACATTGTGTTCTCTGTTGGATTATGGGTCAGGTTTCAAAGCAATCCAAAATAGTCTCGTTTGAAGGCTGTTAGAAGGATACTTAGATATCTTGTGGGAATAACATATCTGTGCTTGTGGTACCCCAAAGGTAGCTTAATTGATCTTATTGGGTACACAGATACAGATTATGCTGACTTTCTTGTTGATAGGAAGAGCACTTTAGGTATGGCACACTTTCTTGGCTCTTGCCTAATTTCTTGGGGTTCTAAAAAGCAAAATTCAGTGGCTTTATCCACAACAGAATCAGAGTATATTGCTGCAGCTTCATGCTATTCCGAGTTACTGTGGATAAGGAACCAGCTGAAGGATTTTAGTGTTGTTTATGATAGTGTTCCTATCTATTGTGACAACACTAGTGCTATTAATATTTCAAAGAATCTTGTCCAACATTCCAAAACCAAACACATTGATATAAGACATCACTTCTTAAGAGACAATGTGGAAAAAGGTTTGGTGGAGTAAGTGTTTTGTAAAAGTGAAGATCAGATCGCTGATATCTTCACAAAACCTTTGTGTCTAGAGTCTTTTTGTAAGTTAAGAGTCTTATTAGGTCTAGTTAGATTTTAGGTCGTTGGCTTCAATTACTTCCCTTAATGATTAGCTAGAATGATATTCTTTTATAAAGTATGTGTATATACCTATGTTGAAATCCTTCAAGTTTTGTGTAAATGGTTCAAGATCCCAAAAGGGTTGAGAATTATTGGTGCAAGAAACAGGTAAAATCAGGCTAAGTTACCAAAAACAGGGTGACGTGGTTCTGTATAGGTACCAGCAAAGGGAAACACCAGATCAGCTCAGATATGTCATCCGATTAATATTTTTATATTTTTTGGAAGATTACTATAAGATCTTTTCCTTTTAGAAGGAAATAATATTATTTCAGTTATTTGACCTATTGATCAAGGCAATATATCACATGCCTAAATGTTAGGTCGGTTGAGATATTCAAGGCAAAGAATCATTGCCAAAATTGATTTCAATTTTTAAATTTTGTGTCGTTGCTCTTCTTGGCTTGACCGACTTATTTCTTTTCCTCTCTTCTCTCCTCTTTCTGTGCTATAAATATATGATCTCTAACCCCTTGTGCAGCTCACAACTCTCATCATCATTCGAAACTCTCTCTCTTTCTTGTGCTCTATTCAGAAATCTCTGCTCACAACGGCTACTGTTCATCAACCTCCTCTTCACTCTCTGATCTAAAATTGCATAATCAACATGGGTAGAAAATCAAGCGCATCCAAAAGAGGCAAGGGAAGGGGACATACAAGTGATTCCTCACAATCTCAGGGAAACACTGATGTGACTCCTCAATCTCCTCACCTCGATCAAAATCCAACCAAACCACCACCCAATTTCACTTCCACAACTTCCTCACCCATAAAATTACCAACCCCCATCCTCGATCCACCACAAGAATCTACCTCACCACCAAAATCAACTGAACCAAAATCACAACAAACCGTGCTTGTTACCGATCCTTTAGAAGCTGATGGTTCCATCATCAAGGAACTAGCTCAGTCTCAGGGGGAACATCAACATGAAGCACAAAGAACACTAAGCCAGGAGTTGGAAGATATCAGTCAGAGTGTAGGAGATGATGACGTAGAGATCACTGGTCACAAGGAGGGGACATTCACTGAAGAAGTCTTGGTACGTGGTAGAGTAACTCGATCTTCAGTAAAGAAGATTATTGAGGAAGTTTCGGAGGATCAATCCACTGATTCTGTTCAGGGAACCAAGAGGAAACGGGTACCAGCAAGAACCTCTCGTACTACAAAAGGTACATCGGTAGAATCTCTAACTACTGGTTCTACTGATTTAAATGCTCGATTGGTTCTTTCTGGTTGTCGGGTTGAGAAGGGATATTTTGATGTGCCTGCTTTATCTGAGTTTAAAAGTTTAATTGAGTATTAAGGATGGATGCCATTGTTTGATTGTAGTGCTGCTAATGTGTCTGGAGTTAGAGACTTTTATGTAAATTTGAAGCAGTTGCCTGATATGTCTGTTGGTTCTCTTGTGAATGATGTGGATGTAAGCCTATCCGTTGCCACTTTGTCTAGCATGTTAAGGGTGCCTAGGGATGGTTTTGATAAGTATTCTAGTGATTGGTGGCCCGTGTTGGTAGGGGTAACTCCTGATGAGATTTATGAGCATTTGTTTGGAGGAAAGATGTCTAAGAAACCAGGTGTCTTTAAATTTGCTAATTTGAAGGAACCAGTAATGCTGGTTCTGCATTCATTATGCAACAAGGTCTTGATCCCACGGGCTTAAGGAAGGGGAACAATACGCATCATGGAGATGGTTCAGATGTATCTCATGATGAAGAGAATTAAGATTAATATCCCCTCTTTGATGCTGGATCACATTATGAATTGTTATGGTTCATCTCACCATTCTCTGCCTTATGGTTCTATCATTACTCAATTACTTATGGATAACAATGTTACTATGAGTGGGTCCACCGTGCCTATCATGGTGTTCACAAAAGCAATCCTGAAGCTAAAGGGTCTTGACATAAGTGGTGATATGTTAAGTTTTAAGCTTGAGGAACCAGCAGAGGAGATGAGGCCCCCATCAAAGAAGAAGAAGAAGGTAGAGGAACCAGCAAGTCAGGAAATGATTCTAAAACGGTTGGAGAATCAGGAGGATATGCTGAGAAAGATAATCAGTTTGGTTCAAAGCTTGTCATCTTCTTTCAATACCAGGATGGAGCAAATGGAAAAAATGCTAGCTGACACTCAAGCTCAGATGGCTCCGGGTATAGGTTCGGGTACTCCACAGACTCAACCCGAGGAAGAAGAGCCTGGTGAAGAAGATGAAGAGGATGAAGAGGAACCAGTTGCTGATGCAGACGATGATGCTAAGTCCGAGGAGGAGGAGGAGGAAGAGGAAGAGGAAGAGAATGATGATGATTGATGCTGGTTCCTGCTCTTGTTTTCCCTCCCCTTTATTTTTATTCTACAATAACTGATTCTGTTGGTCTGTATATTTCTCACCCAATCCATGAACTTTCCTTTTGATATGGATTTGGGTTCCTTTTGTTGAACTTTGTTGGCTTGTATGGACCATTAATTCTGCTATGGTAAGCACTATCTGACTAATCTCCTTCTGCAGCATACTACTTGAATGGTGGTTGATGCCACTGCATGGATGAGCACATTTAACAATTTATGCACATCACTTTTACTTAAGAGTACTTTTTAATGATGCCAAAAGGGGGAAGTAGTGTGCCAAAGCCTAAGTCAGTTTAGATTGTGTCAAGTAGCTCAGTTTGATAGTTTAGGGAAGTCTGTTTGATAGTTAGTTTTTGGAACCAATTAGCTTCACTAACTTGTTCAGTTGAGTCTTGAGTCTGTTGGTTGTACTCAAATATATTTGAGTACTTAATTGGAGTTTTTCTATGTTTTTAACTTGATTGGTTGTAGGAACTTCAATTAGTTTGTCATCATCAAAAAGGGGGAATTTGTTGAGTCCCTTAGGTTTTGAGTGATGACAAACGGTTACAGGAAACAGGTTACAATAAGAATTGCGAATAGTTGGAAGGAAACCAGCTGAAATTGAACATTGTTTTCCTAGACAAGTTATTACTTATTCTTGTTATTCATTTAACTAACTTGTCTATATGTAGGAAATGGTTGGATATAAATTGATCCATGTACTAGTGGGAACCAATAGGAACTGTTTCCTGGACTGCTATGCTAAAAAGCAGTCACATACTCTCTATTGTACATTAACCATGTTACATGTGCAGTAGTGAAGTTGATTCCAAGACTTGGAGCATGGAGGCCTTTCGAAGACATTCGAAGAAAGATACATTGCTCAAAATGAAGTATTCAAGGAAGATTCAAGTCTTGAACATTACATGAAGAAAAGAAGATTTGTACTTTAATGCTTAAATCATGTAATGTGCTCCATAGTATGACTTGCATGTTTGGGTAAAATAAGTGCTTATAAGTGTATCGAGTCATATTATGAATTCTGGTACAAAGCTAGAACAGAATTCATAACATACTTAATTCAGGGAACCAGGTTGAGGAACCAGGTTCACTGTACGGAATATCCGAGCTGCATGTTTGAGAAAAATAAAAGATTTCATAAAAATACTTTTTTTAAAGAATTATTCCAAAAATATCCTAAACAGCTGGAGATTAGATGATAATATTATGGTTACCTAAAAACTAGGAGTATCTATCTTATTTGATTCTATCTTTATGATTAAATCATATAAGATATATACTTTCCTAAAATCACGCTATTACTTGCTCATCAAGTTTACGTGATTTAAGGAAACTAGGGTTTTTGTATCCAAGTATATAATTAAACCCATCTAGTCTCTCATATTCTGGCAAGTCTCTCTGAAATTAAAAAGGAGGATATTTGAGAGACATATACACTTAAGCACAAAAGCCTATTCATCGAGTCATATACAAGAGCACTATTAGAGCTTAAATATTTTCTCTTAATTAGCTTTTAGAAGTGAGATTAAAAGAGAACATTTGATTTTGTCAAAGCCTTCAACAGAGGGGTTGAAAGGCTGGGTGAGTGTTTGTGAGTTCAAACACAAGGGGCTTAATAGTGTAAGTCGAGCGCACATTCGGAGTAGAGTGTGGGGTATACTGGTTCCCAGAGTAGGGAAACAGTAGAGCGTCTGTGTTCTTTATTTTTCGGAGTAGATTAATAAAAGAGCATAGGGTAGGAGGACGTAGGACATAGTTGGCTGAACCTCATTAAATCTTGTGTTTTCGTTATTGCCTTTCTTACATTCCGCTGCTTACAGGAACCAGCCCAACTGGTTCCTCTCATAGATCGAAAAGAAAGAAAAATAGGCCAAGGCTACTTAACACTCAATTCACCCCCCCCCCCCCCCCCCCTCTCGAGTGCTCTAAAACCTTCAGCCATAAATTTTATGCCTCCTAACCCCAAGTTTAATCCTTACTCTAACACTTAAAATCTAGTGTGGAGAGCTCACCCTAACTTTAGTTGGAGGAATAGGCAGAACTAGAGGAATGGGAACTTTAGTGGGCATAACCAAGGGAACTTTCAAAACCAGGGGCAAGGCAATTTTAGAGACCAAAACTAAGGGAAATTCCTAGGTAATAGGAATTATGAGAACCAAGGTTAGGGTAATGGGATTTGGGAGCTAGTATTAGTCTCATGCCTATGTCTGTCTATAAGAGGTTACGTAATGTAGGACCCTTTTCCAAAACTGAGATAACGTTGTAGCTTGCTGATAGGAGTACCAAACACCCCACAGGTGTTCCTATATATGTACCTATTTTTGTTGGGAATTTGATTTTCTCATGTGATTTTATTATTTTGGACATCCCGAAAGACATCCAAACCCCTATTATTTTAGGTAGGCCTTGTCTTGCTACTATAGGTGTATTAATTGATGTAAAGTGAGGCCAGCTATCCTTTGAAATAAGGAAGGATAAGATGGAATTTGAGCTCCAAAAGGAAATAACTATTCCGTCAGCCCAAGGTGAGTGTTTCAATATTAGTATCATGGAGAAGAAGGCTTTGAAGTCTTCCAAGGAAGCTAAGGTTGATTCATTATAGTTAAGCTTAAAGGAAAGAGTGGAAATAAGTTGAGATCCTAAAGGAAGAGCTCATACTCTATGGAGATCCTTTTAGTGATCTCATCTCTCAAGAGGAACCTAAGAGTGATAAAGAGGAAGTGCAAATCTATGCCTCCTGAGGTAGAACTAAAACCCTTGTCTTTTCATTTGAAATATGTTTATTTGGGTGAAAATTCTACATACTCGATTATCGTCAATTGCAAACTTGATGGCGGCAAATCAACTTAACTCATGAACCTTATACATGAGTATTTGAGGACCATTGGGTATGTATTTGAGGACCAACTCATGAACCTTATACATAAGTTCCTTTTTGTGTGCTCACATGTTATGTAAAACAGATGAAGTGGACCAGATATGTAGGAATGATAAGCTCGTGGAGAAGTATAGTCTCAGAGTGGGAGACCATATAATATTGTGCAATACTTGCTTTAAGGACAAGAACACTATCTCTACAGTTCTGGGGCTTAATCTAGCCTTAATTGTCATATTTTCATACATAATGTCAAGCTAGTGACAATAAAAGAGCGCTTGTGGGAGGCAACCTGAGTTTTCTAACAATTCTTCTCATTTTCTTTTAGTTTTTTAATTTTAGGATTAGAATTGACTTTGCATGGATTTGTGTGATTCAGGTACAATGCATCAAGGAAACAGAGTAATGTATGAGAGAATGTTAGGGCAGAACTACTTAAGAGGAGTGAAGAAGACAGGGTCGAAAAACACTAGCAAAAGTGTATTCAGTAGAAAACATATGAAAAAAATAAAGTCTAGAAAAAAGGCTTGAGCAGCCTCTTGTGCTAACACTAAGTGTCCACTTAGTTCAAATTAAGGAGTACACAAAAAATTATAAGCGGGCAACAAGTAGTCAACATGTGCCCGCTCAAGAGAAAAAAATGACCCTGTCACATGACCTAAGCGGCCACTCAAAATCCTTCTAAGCGGCCACTCAGAAGAAAAGTAGAAGAGTTAGAAGGTAATGAGTGGGCACTGAGCAAGGAGTAAGCACCCACACAGAAGAAAAATAGGGCCTCTTACTTAATTGAGTGACTCCTTGAAATCCTTTTGAGCGTTCGCTTTCAAGGAAAAAATGGGCTCTAAAGGGTTATGAGCCGGCGTACAAAACCCTTTTGAGTGCCCACTCAAGTCGCTTTTGTGAGACCCTCGAATTCTTTAAACGCAAATCCAGCCCTTTCTCCCCCTTTCATCCTCATTAATTATCTTCAACATCTTCAAACTTCATTCTCTTTCTACAAAACCCTATAACTCCATCTCCTTATTTCCTCCATAACTCACTCCCTAATTCTCAACCTTTTTCCTCTAAATTACCACCATTCTTTTCCTATTTTCTTAATCTACAATTTGGCATAATTTTTTATTTTAAAATACCCACTTTTTTGTTGAGATTTTTGGTAATTCAGACCAAGGAGCGAATTGAAGCAAGTTTCATTTGAGATTTTTGCTATTTTCTACACCCTTACTCCTTTTTAATTTCTTATTTGATTTTTCATGGATTTTATGTTGATTTTCAGAAAAATATTAATACCTTATTATTATTATTGAATTATGGTAGTTTTAAGGCTTGATTGTTGACATACTTTAGAGTGTTTATTTAGGAGAATTTAGGGACATTTAAGTTGAACATAGAAAACTATAGGATAGATATTTTAGTTAAGTGATTTTGATACTACGTTGGAATTGTGGTGTTGATCTATTATAGTTGGGTTGTGAATTGAGATTTTAAGGAATTAGGCTGTTGTTAAATTGGGATTGTATATCTATTGAGGAAATTGTTTGCTAAGAAGAAATCCAAGATCTCAAAGCCACTAACACTTCTCAGCCCTCATAAAAAACTATGTCGGCCTTGAAATTCATAAACCCTAATCACAAATCATACTACGATAATATCAAGAATCACAAGCTTTTAAGTACCCAATTTTATGAGCCAAATTGCTTTGGAGAAAATAGGAATAGATGAAAACATCTAGGGGATACTTAATTCTTTGGGATAGGGTGGAGTTGTCTCAACTCCATAATCATACCTATGAGAGGCTCACCTTTGAATTCCTAGCCTCCTTAAAACATACTCAAATAGGGGATAATAATTTTTAGATCACTTTCTAAATGTTGAACTAAGCTCAATCCATCAATCTTACCCATTTGAACTAGATATTTAAATGGGACCCCTAGAAGGACATTTTTGTGTTAGATATTGGGCAATTTATGGATTATAATGAGGTGTGTTGGTGGAGAACCACAATTGATAATTTGGAATACTAGACCAACACCTTCTATGCCTCCTATATTATCCACCCATGCCTAGGGATCTTATATAAAATACTTGGGTACACCACTTTTGATAAAAAAAAAAGACTTGGGGAAAACAGCAAGAGATGAGATTGAGCTACTATAGATGGTAGCATTTAAGAAGGAGAGATTAGGGAGCATACTCAACTTTGGGCATTAGTTTCTAGCTAGGTGCATAGAGCACAAGAGGGGTGCCTAACTAGGGACATCCACATAGGGGGAATGGTAACAATTATAGCACATGCATTGGGTTTTGCAGAGTAATTCAAGCTTCTCATCCCCATCAATGTGAATGATATTTATTACATTGACAAAGATGTGATGAAGAGGATGGACTTCATCAAGTTTACACCTAACCTCGAGGTCTATGGGTGGAAGGTGAGGAGGGTAGTGTACTTCTACCTTCTAAATCAAAATCTTATAGATATTGAGCAATAAGGAGTCAACATATGGAAATTCCTGCACATCAGGGGAAAGAACCGTGTGCCCCTGCTGCTGCAACCTAGAACCTCAAGAGGTACCTCTTCTTACTAAGCCCCATCCTCCTCTTTTAACCTAGAGGAATAATTTAGGAAGCTAACACTGATGATATAGGCTAAACTGAGGCCTAAAGGGGTAGTATGATTTGAGAGAATCAAATTTATGACTATCATATTCAACGTGGGGATTTTTCACCCTACATTAACTACCCTTACAACCCTCCTCAGCTCGGCCCTGTCCCTTCTTGGTCTAGGGATGGCACACCTACATACCCCTACTTGACGGGTTCTTTCGTCTTTGGTGTCACTCCCTATTCTTTTTCTCCTTATGATTACACTCATATGGGGGTAGAGTGACAACCGAGGCAATCCCGCCTACCCGTTTGACGGACCGGGTTGGCCTCAAGGTTATATAGGTGGATGAATGGTCCAGCAAGTATGCCATCCTTTGGGAATTACCCTAATCAACCGCAGTATGAGTAGCCACCCTATACTGATGCATCGAGTCCTAATGTTAACCCTAGCTAGTCACCCTATACGATGAGGAGAGGTGTAAAAAGGGCAAGGTCCCTAGTACTAGCTAGTCGTACCATGATTGATCGGCCCTCCCCTTTTATTTCTTGGTTTTCATGATGAGGACTGTATTTCACTTAAACTTGGGGGCGTGTTTTCCAAAAGGGTCGGCTCTAGCTTTATTTATTCTTTGTCCTTTGTAGAATCCATGTATAGTTTTGTTTTATTTATTTTTGTTTGTTTTTAGCTAGAGTATGAACTATTATACTCATGTTTTCCTTATTATTGCTAACCATTATTTTTTCATGAATATTAGAGAATGAGCAAAGCAAGAAGCCAAGGTATAATCTTTCCTACTCCCTTATTTATTGCTTTATTCTTGGTGTGTTTTTCTTTTTCTTAGTCTATGTCAAGTTAATTGTTCAAAGATGTATGGCATTTTATTGATGAAGGCGTTTAGATTATTTTTGAGGATTGGTTCACTGGAAAGCATTTGTTTTGATGACTATGGTTCATTTTATGAATGTGATTATTGTTAAATGACCTTTCCCATATCATACTCTTATGCTTGCATCTTTAGCTTTTCCTTCTTTTTTTTCTTTTAGAAAATCCAAAAATCTTAAAATATTTTTACTTTCATTTTGCAAGGCAAGTTGTTTGTTTTCTCTAGATTTGTTTTTCTTGCATTGAGCTAGGCATGAATAGAACACTCATCTTGTTGAATATTTTCCTTCCTAAACCTTAATAGCTTACATGGTTTAGACATAAATTGCATCAGAAAGAGCTTAGGATGGACTTTTGTTAAGGTAAATGGAACTATCGTGATTATAACCCTTGGGTAAGCACCCCACATTTTCCCTAGCTGAGTGAAATCCTTAGGATTAGTATTTGCAAACCCATGGTGAGGAAATCTTTTAAAGCCTTAAACATGATTTTCATTGAGTGGCAAGGATCCTTAATCTACATCATGCTTTGATCTAGAACTTGTCCTATACCTACCCATGAACAAACTTTTTAGGGAAAGACAAAGTCATTCTTGAACCCTTTTCTTTTTTCCTTAATCATCGACATTTCTCATTTCTTGTACATTTTATCTTTTCTATAAATTATTACTAACCTAAGCTTACATTTCTCCAAAAATTAGCCAATTGATAGTCATTGACCCAATATATACCTTCACCACCTTATTCTTGATGGGATTATTTTAGAAATAAAGTTGTTATGGATATATTGATGGTGATTCAGGAGTTATAAAACTTATAACCGTAGCAATTATTTCTTTTAGAATTGAACCTCTTCAAAGCTACTCATCTTTTGTAGACTCTTTTATTAATCAAAATGGAAAAAAAATAAAATAATAAGAAAAGTTTCATAGAAAAGCAAAAGAAAAAAATAAGGGAAGAAATGAGATAAGGAGGATTTTGTGGGTTTATCGAAAAATCTCATTTATGTTTTTCTGAGGGAGGAGAGTAGTGGTCCATTGAGTATGAGGGATCAAGGCCTTGAGATGAGGTGAAGGTCAAAATTATAAGAATTCCTATTGATTTATAAAGCTAGCCTAACACCACTACCCGAGCCTTTCCCTATTTTGTTCTAATGTTTTCCCTATTTTACCTATATTCCACCCCAAAGTCCTTTTGACCCTAAAAAGTTGAGTCATCATCGGTATAAGGAGGTAAAGGTAATGAAGGTTCAATGGGCACTCAAGAGGGGGGGGTGAATTGAGTGTTAAGTAATCGTTGGCAATTTTTGCTTCTTTTCGGATTATGTGTAAGGAACCAGTTGTGCTGGTTCCCTTATGCAGCGGAATAAAACAAGGCAATAAAGAACACCACAGACTTAACGAGGTTCAGCCAACTCTGGCCTACGTCCTCCTACCCTAAGTAATTTATTAATCTACTCCGAAAAATAAAGATACAATTCACTCTACTGTTTCCCTACTCCGGGAACCAGTAACCCCACACTCAACTCTGAATGTGCTTTGAACTTACCCTCGTAAGTTCCTAGTGTGTTTGAACTCACAAACACTCACCAAGTCTTCAACCCCTTTGTCAAAGACTGAATACAAGATCAAGATCTCTCTAATAATTTAACTCTCAAAAGTCAGATAGAGAAAAACATTAAAACACTATTATGCTCTTGTGTATCACTCAATAATTGAACTAGTGCTTTTAGCTCTCAAAGATCAAACTCTGTTACAATTGCGTAAGAGCTGTGTTTTGATTATTCAAATCAAGACGTATTTATAGGTTAGTCGGCTAAACCCTCAAATCATACGTATAAGATATACATGCGATCCTCAAATCATGCGTATAAGATATACATACGATTTTAGGATAAGTATTTATCCTAAATGATTTGATCAAAAGATAAGATCATCTTAGGATAAAATACTTCCCGGTTTTTAGCTAACCAAAACATCATCTTATCTTTTAGCTGCTTAAATATATCTTAAAACCATAAATTTCGGAAAATATCCTTTTTGTAAAATCTTTGTAAAAACCGCAGCTTGAATAATCTGTTCAGTTAACCTGGTTCCCTGACCTGGTTCCCTGAACTAAATATGTTATGAAATTTGTTCCAATCCTTGTACCAAATTTCATAACGATATTTAATATACTAAAAGCACTTTATATACTCAATTATATAAGTTGTACTACGGAGCATTTACATGAAGATCCTAAATAACTCTTCGAGAGTAGTCTTTCTTCATGCATTCGTTAAGTCTTGAAAGCTTCCATGAATGAACTCAATTATTGACCAAGGACCTTCCTTTAAGTTGATCGAAAGACCTTTCAAGCTTCCAAACTTAGAAATCAACTTAGATGCATAACTCATTTATCATCTAGTTGTTCCCTGTATAAAGACAAGTTAGTTCAACGGATATCTCATATAAATAATAACTTATCTAGGGAAACAGTGTTCTATATTAGCTGGTTCCCCAACTGTATTGAACACTTTCAAAGACCTGTTTCCCTTAGCTGTTTGTCATCATTCAAAATTATCAAACTATCAATCAGAACCTAAGGGACTCAACAGGTAAAGAATATTGAATGAGCATGGTAATTAAGATGTCGAGTCATAAGTCATTACCCATATTTTCATATTTGTTCAACTCCCTCAAGGAGTAATGCGAAGCTAATTCTTTAAGGATGCAAATAAGGCTTTAGAAGAGTTTGGTTGTGTTTCAGTTTAGGTGCATGAAAGCTATAGTTTCCTAGTCTTTCTTGGTTATCCTTTATTTTTTCTTCTGCATTATTTAGCATGTATTCTCTTATTGTATAGAAAGTGGAATATTCATCACGATGTTATCCCATGAATGCCCACTTGTTGCATCTTTTTTTTTTACATCTTTTCATTTTCTTAGTTTTCTCTTTTTAGTTTTTAAAATGCTTGCCTTGGTTTTATTTTTTGTTTAGAGTTATGGGTTACCTCCTAGGAAACCCTTAAGAGAGCACACTTGTCCTCCTAAGCTATTAGGGGGTTTAAAGGGCTTGTTGACTGTTGCTAAAATCAACTATACGTGATTCTTATGAAAGTGAGTTAGGTTTTATTGTTTTCCTTAGTTAGTATTGTTAGAACTAGATGTTTTCTCTCCTTTGTCCTAGAGTGCATTTCGGCTAAAGCCGAGAAGTATCTACTTAGCATGAGCACAAGAAAAGAGAAAAGAGATGCATAGTAGAAAAGCCGAGAAGAGAAACCAAGAGATTGCTCAAGAATTGAACCAAGAGGACTCTCAAGAGAAAAAGGCCTAAGTGTTTGCTCAGAAGAATCCCAAGCAGTTGCTCATTTCAATGGAATTGACATTCAGCACTTAACAAACATGCAATAAGCGGTCTCCAAGAGGGCACTATGAGGCTTGAGCGAGCGCTTAAAGCTAAACTTAGCGGCCTCACAATTCACTAAAAACCTGTAATTTCCCTTATGAGCGGGAGCTTGCCCTTAAACTGAATGCCCACTCAGTTCTATTTTGGCAAATTTCGTATTCTGCTCAAACACTTCTACGGGAAAAGGAGGCATCAAAAGAAAGCACGAGGCATCATTCATCATTAAGCATTATTTTAGCCTAGTTTTAAAGTAGAGAGATAGTTCTAGGGTTTACTTTTTATTCATAGAAATTCTTAGATTATTTAGAGATTTAATTATCGATTTTTTTTGTTTTCAATGGGATTGTAGTCAAGGCTTGTTAGACATCAATTCAACCTATATAATTTAGTATTTTCTTTCCCTTCTCTTGTTTTATAGTTCATATTTTCTTCTGTTTATGCTTTTTCTTGATTATACTTATTAGTTCTAGGTTTATTTCATATTAGTTGTTAATCTTTGTCGTGAATTTGGTAGTATGTATTATTTATTAAATTTTGCATGTTTGCTAGTATTCGGTATGAGTAGTTAGATTAGTTATGGAATAGGGTGAAAACTCGATCTCGATCATGGATGATGTTTAAAGCTTGGAGTTGGTTTCTTGAAGAATAATGTGTGATTTGATGTTAGGTTTTGGTTGGAACCTAGATTAGCTATATAGGTTTCTTCCATTTGCATTCCTAGGTCAAAGACATTGAGAAATTTTGATTTAGATAATGACTTGATGTTAAATGTTGTTAACTTTCGAGCTATTGGTTGTTGTTTTGAATCTATTTTGTTGCTTGGATGCTATAGAACACGATTAGGTGAGAAATCCCAATTGTAAAGCTTCCTTCCTTGAAGATGACCGAGAGGTTGGTTCCTAGATGAAACCCCTTCCCTTCACCATATCTTAGGTTTGAGGCATAGATTAGTAGGGAGTTTGTAAGCCTCAGATTATCTCATTTTGAGTCCAATTTCAAGTTTTAGCTCAATTGTGTTAGGTATCAGTGTTGAATCCCAAACCCCTAGCGCTTTTATCCTATAGAATAAACTCTTTAGAACCTCGCATAAGCTCTTAGTTAGATTTAGCCCCTTTCTTTACCTTAGTTAGAGCTAGCTTGTAGTCGAATTTGTAGAGTTTGGTAACTATTAAGAGCCTTTTTCCTGAGGATTCGACCCTTACTTGCCTATTACTTGTAATAGGTTAAGTCAAGGTTTTGTTGATACTAGGTATCGTGACAACCGATCCATGACCCTACCACTATGCACAGCATAATTTAGTAGCTTCTGAAAGAGTTCCAAAGTCAGGGTTTTAGAGGGGACTCGTGCGAGTTCTCTACACACTCGTTTGAGTTACGAATCTGATCAACTTCTCAACTTTTTCCTCAAATTTCAAACACTTATGAATATATACTTCAATGATACTATTAAATGTGACCTGTCCATGATCATAAAGCATGAAACATCCTCCTTATATACCATAGCATCCATAAACCTATAAGAAAACATATGAAAAAATCAAAACACACTAAAGCAGATAAAAGAACCTAAAGAACTCAACACTCTTTTTTCTAATATTTTTTCTTTTTGTCTAAAACACACAAATTAAAGCAAAAGTGAAGTAAAATGAATGGGTATCTCCTATTAAGCGCTTCTTTATCGTGTCTTAAGCTCGACCCCCCTTGTCTTTCTTCAACTAGAAGACATGACAAAAAGGCTAAGACTAGCCTATTAGTGGAATATTCTTGATAGGTATTCTGACTATTAGGTTAGAAACAAATCAAGAACTAAAGCTACAATTCTAAGTTATGATCCAACAATCTCACACAAGGCTCAGGACTTCTCACGCACTCCCTCTTGACCTCAATCCCCACCAAAGGAGATCACTCCCCATCCTTTCACTACGTGCAACCCAAATAAACCTATTCTAGGGTTTTGTAATCCTACTCTCCCAAATAAGGTTCTGATCCAGCCAAAACTTATAAGTGATTATTCTACCCAATTTAGTGTAGTTGCGCTAAATGGTAGGACTTCCACAATTTAGTGATTCTAAGGAAACTTTATTACTTCTAATAGTTTTCCCCCATAAAATATAAGACAATATTAATGCCAAGAGTTACAATTTAAACAAGACCAAGCAAAAAGGCACTCTAACTAAGGCCAGCTTTCATACAATTCAGTTATCAGCACAATACACAGCAAATTATAATTCCTTCCCATTTTAAGACCTTCAATATGAATTTTATTCTAACTTCAATTCATGTGATAATTATGAATACATGCACGTTTATAAGCTTCCTAATATTCCAATTGACCACGCACCAAATCAAGTTTTCAAACCTAATTAAATACAGCAGCCATGCAACAACATATTAGGCTTTTCATGCACTTACCTTCAACAAAACTTAAGCTTTTTTATTCTGAAATAAAAGTGAATATCAGTCCAAATTTTTCTAGATTACGAATCTCAATTTAAGTCATATGAATCCAAGAATCACACAAATCAAGTAGTATGTATAATACTATACTTTTGAACCAAGTAACCAAGATAATAAAAGGATCCTCTACTCTAGTTAGTTCATCAACTGGGTGGGCCAAATATAAATGGCATGGATACAAGGCTTAAAATGGGATTGAGTAAGAAAAATCTTAGCTTCCTAGGACTATGAAGACTCACAAGTGCAGCAAGACTTATTTTTATTTATAATTTTTATTTGCTTTAATAAGAGTTTTAATTTACTTAAAGTCCTATGTAGTTGGACTAGTTAGATTGTATTTAGATAGATTTTCAATTATTTATTTGCTAAACAGATTTGTTAGCTAGGACTTTTATTTAATTAGGTCTCTTTTAAGCTTATTTTAGGCATGTGAATTAAGCTAGCTTTTTTGGACTTTATTAACACATTTTTAGGGTTTCTTAAGTGTTTTAGTTGTATCAAAACTTTACAAAGGTTGTAGTCATATAAGGCATCAAGTGAATAAGAAAATTAGTTGATGAAGTTAAAAAAAACATTTCTTTGCTTTGAATTTTTGCACAAGATTGTGTGAGGCTTTGAGTGTTCATTTCTAGTCCTTCTTTTGCAAGTTGGATGGTGTTCTTAAAAACCCTAAAAACTTTGATTTGTGTATTTGTATCTCAAAGGAATTAAGGGTGCCCAAAGGTAAGATTACTTGGTGAATTTGTAGAGTAATCAACCATTTGTTCTATCTTGGTTACCTTGTTTATTTGGGTTCGAATTCTTGTGTGAATAGCTTGCTTGTTTGTTTGATAAAACTTCATGATTTGAGCTATCATATGTCCATGCTTTGTTGATTAAAAATGAATAAATTGGCATAAATTTTTTGGCTATAAAACTTGGAAATTTGTGGTTGTTAAATAGCTTAGTTCAAATCAATTTTAAGAGTAATCTTATTGTTGTTGCGTGGATTCTTGGGATTTCTATTGCTAGGTTCATGTTTGATTCTATGCATCCTAGCATTACTATTGATTAAGAATTTTTGGAGAAAATATTGAAAATCATAAAGTTTTCTTATATTCACTAAAATCTGGAATTCCTCTCTTTTGGCACAACAACATTAAACTAGGAAGAATAATCACTTCTGAATGTTGGCTTAATTGGAACCTTATTTGAGCAAGTGAATGTTCACCTCCCTTAGATTGGGTTTCCTTTTGTTGTGGGAGATCAAGGGGGAGGCAAGGGAGACTTCTTTAGGGGCACGTGGAGTATTGGGTTTGTGAGATAAATGTTGTTGGCCTATGGTTTGATGTGAAGCTTGTTAGGTATTTGGGCCTTAATCCTTTATCCAAAGCAACCCCAATAGCCAAAATACCCACGGGAAATTTTCTGCTAATAGTTATTTTAGTTGAATATAATTTAGTTTATACGAATGTTAGTTGTTTGCATATAGTTTAGTTTATAATAAGGTTAGTTTAGCTTAATATACTTTTGTTTATATGAATCAATGAATGTAGTTTAGTTTAGTATAGTTTAGTTTATATTAATGTTAGTTTAATTAAATAAAGTTTAATTTATTTGAATCAATTAATCTTAGTTTAATTGAATATAGTTTGGTTTATATGAATGTTAGTTTAGTTGAATATGATTTAGTTTATATGAACTAATAAATGTTAGCTTAGTTGAATATAGTTTACTTTATTTGAATATATTTTAGTTTATATGAATGTTAGTTTTGTTAAGTAAAGGTTAGTTTATACTAATCAATGAACGTTAGTTTAGTTGAATATAGTGTAGTTAATGTGAATGTTAGTTTGGTTGAATATAGTTTAGTTTATATAAATTAATTAGTATTAGTTTAGTTGATAACATTTTAGTTTATATGAATGTTAGTTTAATGGAATATAGTTTATTTTATATGAATCAATGAATGTTAGTTTATTTGAATATAGTTTAGTTTATTTGAATATAGTTTAGTTTATATGAATCAGTAAATGCTAGTTTAGTTAAATATAGTTTAGTTTAAATGAAAGTTCAAGCCCCCTTTTTTATTTATTTCAAATGTATATAAGTTTGTATTAAATCAAATAAGTTTGATTTCTCCAAATGTAGTTTGTATTAAATCGAATAAGCATATCTTAAATCGAATAAATTTGGTTTCTTACAAATGTTGAAATGTATATATGTTTTTATTAAATCGAATTAATTTGTATTAAACCGAGTACATTTGATTTCTACTAAATGTACATAACTATATAAGTTTATTTTTAATCAAATAAGTTTGTTTTGAACAATAAATGCTGCAAAATAAACTGTCAACTCTCGCGGTCCAGCCAACCTAGCCCAGCCCCTAGCCTAATTTGTCTCGACCCTTGAGCCCCAATCAATCTAAACCGCATTCGTTATAGGCTAAGCTCCCCAACAAGCCCGTATTCAGCCTATCCCACCCCTAGGCTGGGTCGGTCACAAAACAGGCCTCGCCAGCCTAGCATAGCCCTTTGGACTTGGCCCCATGTTGTAACACCCTAATAATTCTCTCTTTTTGAAAACCCAAAACTTTGAGAGAATCATTGTTGTGCTACCGCCACGTGTTCAAAAGCTAAGACTTAAAACAAAATTTTGCAGCGAAAAATAAAAGACTTTCGAAATAAAATTAATCACAAAACCAAACTCTTAAAACATTATAAATTAGAACCTTTAAAGCCTTTACTAAAAAATACCAAAATGTCATCAAACTTAAATCCAAACCAACAATTCAAATCCTTCATAATAAACTAATCATTTAAGAAGGCTAGTTTAAATCAATTCTCCACTCAACCCACTCATGCATGAATATCCAAATGAATACTCGTTAGAAATTTACTCCTTAATATTAAAAGAGTAAGTATTGGATAATTACAGTGTCATTGAAAGGCAAAGTCCATGACCAAAGATCACACAAAGCATATAAGCTGTAAGATGAGTACATATAGAATTAAAGAAATATAGACAATTGAAATAAGTATTTAAATGTAAATAAATATAGCATGATTAAATATATTACACAATATTTTATTCAACAAACTCATAGTTTGATTAATAACTTAGATTAAGAAATAGACAAAGTATCTCCACATGTCCTAATTAGGACTTCAAAATAGATAAATAAACTTATGCTATCAGAGGGCATCAAAAATAGTATAAATCCAAATGGTAAACTGACATGACTCCATTACCAAAGCTAGATGAGATCTCATCTAACCCAATTTTAATTCAAAACTTTGCAAAAGAGAGACTCGTTGATCACATAACCTCCTAGTAAAATCCATGGATAATACCCCGTGAAGCCTCAACCCCTATTTATCAATACTCTAGACGTGCACTAGCCTAAAGTTTTACTGCTTAACCAATTTCCATTTACATAATTATAAATTATTTCATTAACTTCAACTCATTAAAACAATCACATACACCTTATTACGACTAGGAAAACAACCTCATTCATAAAAAGCTTTAAACTTTGGATTCCATTCTCAATATTCTTGTTAGACAAAGCCAACTAACTTGTCATTATGATTTGAGTAAACCATTTACTCAATCCATACAATAGATTATGAAAGAGTAATATTAAACAATGTCATATATTAATTAATAATTAATTCCATTTAAATCATAAACCAAATTTCCTCAACCATAAGTAATCACATCATGATTAGTATTAATGATTACTAATCAAATACCACAAACGGTACCAAAATGTGCCTCTAAAATAAAGGGCATGAATTCTTTCAAATACATAACCAAATAATCTCACTCAAAAGATTCCCTAAATATGATACTAAATTTTCATTTTACCCTAGATCATGCTCATAAAGGAAGATTTTCGTAACTTGTACCTTGAGTAAAACAAACGGATGGTCACTTTGTATATTATCAACCACCTTCTACAAATTGTTATCCTATATCAAACAATACAATCTAAATTAATATATCAATAACCAAATTTACAGCAACTATACTAAATTTTCTAAGACTAGTAGTTTAAATAGAGTTTAGGAATCTACTTTGACAAATTGTTTTTGTTACGATCGTTCATATGGTGATCGTACCATATAAGTCTTTCCCTTCTTAACTTTTATATTCTAGGGAAAGGCTAAGAGGGTATGGCAAAACCCACATACCTCATAGGTAAAGGAACTTCACAGCTAGAGGGTGCTTAGGGTAGGATGCTTACATGCTATGCAGATTTGGAATTATGCTTTATACCAAAAACTTGTAAACCAACACCAAACACAAGGTAATTGGATTTCTTATGCACTTCTCATCCAAGGTTATTCATTTCCAAATATAACATACATAAATAAAATACCCAATATACCATGTCTAATTCACTTAGCATACGCCAAGAGCTATAGTCTAGGTGGAAGAATGATAATTACTATTTAAATGGGATAGTATGAGTATAGGGACTTCAATAAAAAGTAAGAACAAGAATATATTTTCTTAGGATAGGGCTGAAAGTAGGTATTTTTTTCCTAAGAAAATTACAGCAAAGAAAAGAATTAACAGCTAAATTAACCAAATAAGTGATCTAACAACAGCTACAATGATTTGACCAATACACTTGACTGTAACACGAATAAAATTAATATTTTATTATTACCACTAAATCACAACTTAAAAAATAGACTACCACTCTTGTAGTTTATAAGAAACATCTAAGAAAGTTTTTGTTGTCCAAAGCAAATAACTTAGCTCCCAACTAGGTCACAAGCCCACGTTATCAAGCGCGGCTGCCGACGAGATATCCAAACAACTAGAAAATTTCAAGCTTATGCATAATATAATCAAATAAACCACTTCCCACATACCAATATTCTGACTCAGCTCCTTTAACCCATAAAAGCAAGTATATATGTAGAAACACATAGTAAACCCTGAATGAATAATCATATCAATTCAAAGATCAAAACTAAAAAAGAGAAAAGTTTGAGTAATCAAATATCATATAAAAATAGAGATATTATAAATATATACAGATTTATATAACTCATAATTCTAAACACTTTAACATATAATTAATCATTGGAAATAATTAAAATGATCATTAAAATAACTCCAAAGATCATGAATTCTAGGCAAAAAATAGGGAAGAAAGGAAGGGACGGAGAAGACAAAAAAATCATGAATGTTATGATCACCAGTGACAGGGCAAGGGGTGGTAGAAGTTGACAATAGAGGGGCAAGGCAGCAGCATAGCAGGGAGAGCACGACAATAAGGGAAGCGCGACTTTCTTTTTTTGTTTGGGTAATTTTGTGAGTAAAGCAATTTAGGGTTTTGGGGGTGAGGTGATTTAATTAAATAGTATGGGTAATGGTTAGTATAGAGTTTAGGGCTTGATGCCTTTTTAAAAAAAATATCTTTTGTAAAAATTAAATTTTATAATTAATATAAATAATTGCATACTAAAAAAATAATGTATAAACTATGTAAAATAATATGTATATATAGAGAAAGTATCACTAGTATAAATTAAAAAATATACAGCGGATTTATTAATACTATATGTGGTATCAAAAGGCTAGCAGCAAACAAGATGGTAGCAAATTAATCTTTTTAATTTCCGGCATAAAAAATACTTCGCGAAACATTAATAATATGCGGCGAGTCTAAAGTAATATGCCGCAAATTATTCAAGGTTAGATAATTAATTTGTGGTAGTTTCACACAATATACACAGCATATTTTTTAATTTTAATAATTAAAATATGGCTATATAACAATTTATAAGTGGCGGTTGTATGTAGGAACCGTCGCATATAGGTAAGTTTTTTTCCCTATAATTTGGTCCTAACTATGCCTAATATGCTAGAACTCCAAAACATGCTATATTACCAAAACCTACTATATTACATTTCAATATTAAAAAAATATGCTATACATTTTTTATGTTGCCAAAACCTGCTATGCATTGCAATTACAAGTCCATTATACATATTATAGTCAAAAGGTAGATATATGATGATCTAGAATTCATTTTGTACACTACTAGGGTCATAAATCACCCATTAAGAGACATCAAAACTACTACACAATAAATAAACAAAATGTAAGAAAATATACAATATTATTAACATGATAATACACAAAAGGTAAGGTATCTTAAGGAAAAAGTTCTCAGTCCAATACATGGCAAATTTAATACGAATCACATCGATTTCAGAAGGGCTACTCTTTGAATCCTTTACATACCAAAAATTGATTAACATATAGTTAATCAATTATCTATAATGCAATGTATTTCAAAAGTAAAGTTAAAAAGAGGATGCAATATAAAGCCTATTTTGACTCAAATCGATCTCCTTGAAGTATTTGAAGCATGTTTTAGAGAAAACACGTCATTTTCTACCAAAATCCAAGCTTCTTACACAAAATCAATCCAATTTGACTATTTTTGACTCAAATCAATGTTTTTGAAGTGTTTGGGGCATGGTCCAAGGGAAATACGTCATTTCTATCCAAAACCGCTCTTAGTTGACCTATTTAGACTCAAATCAATTTATTTGAAGTGTTTAAGAGCATGTTCTAGGAGAAATATGACATTATCTACCCAAAACCTCTCCTATTTGACCTATTTAGACTCAAATTGAATTATTCAAAGTGTTTTGGGCATGTTAAAGGGGAAATACGTCATTATCTATCCAAAATCGCTCCTATTTGACCTATTTTGACTTAAACAATGTATTTGAAATGTTTTAGGCATGCTCTAGGGGAAATACGACATTATCTACCCAAAGTCGCTCCCATTTGACTTATTTTGACTTAAATCGATGTATTTGAAGTGTTTGGGGCATGTTATAGGGGAAATATGCCAGTATCTACCTAAAACGCTCATATTTGACCTAATTTGACTCAAATTGATGTATTCAAAGTGTTTGGGGCATGTTCTGGGGGAAATATCGGTATCTATCCAAAATCGCTCCTATTGACCTATTTAGACTCAAATTGATGTATTTGAAGTGTTTAGGTCATTTTCAAGGGGAAATACGCCATTATCTACCCAAAACCGCTCTAATTTGACCTATTTAGAAACAAATCAATGTATTCGAAGTGTTTGGGGCATGTTCTAGGGGAAAAACGCTAGTATCTTCACAAAACCGCTCTGATTTGACCTTTTTAACTCAAATCAATGTATTCAAAGTGTTTTGGGCATGAACTAGGAAAAATACGCTAGTATCTACCCAAAAGCGCTCATATTTGGCCTATTGTGACTTAAATTGCTGAAATTATGGGAACAAGTTATTACCTCTACCTTGGGTGTTCCGTTACTACACCTGGAGAGGATATTAAGCATAAAACGCATCTCGAAGTAGTTGTACTCTGTTCCACCACATTGTTGAGCACACTAATAAGTGTAAGATAGTGATTTAAGTCACATGATACCATTACTTCACAATTATTTAGTTAGTCAATTCACCTTCACTTTATCCATGTTAATGTTGGCTTTTTGGTTTGATCTCCTTGCAATGTAAATCTTTTGAAAACATTAGAAAACAACATTGATTAGTTTCAATGTTCAATTTCAACCAATCTTATAATGTAAATCTATTCATAATGCTTACAATTAATAATTGCTCTAGTTCAATACTACGGATTAACCGAGCCGAATTGAAGAAGTAGATCTTCCCACTACCAACACATATGACTAAAAGCATCCACTATGCACTACATATTAAGCGTTAAGTAATGAGCATTATGTTTACATAGTGAAATACATGGGCCTAGATATTTTCATTGATTTAATGAGCTACATACGTACCTTTCAAAAATAGGGGCAAATATGAACTTTAAACTAGCTTATAGAGCATTCGTGAATATAAAATGGACATACGTCTTTACCTCATCAATTTTACCTTTGATTCTTGCATCTAAAGTGGCCTTTGGACATAACCAACTGACTAACGAGAGTAAATCGCATGACACACAATGATCTTGGTGTACCCTACACAATAATAAAAAGCATTTTCGAAATGGTTAGAAATCAATAACATTGCAACATAAGTTAACCTATATTCTAATTGTGTATACCTCATGAAGCATTGAATAACATAAATGTTCAATTGAGCTCCTTGTAAGACTTGGTTGATGTTAACTTTGTCAAGCCACGATATTCCATCTTCAGAGTAGTGTAATAAAGCTCGATCTAATGGCACGACAATGGTATCCTCTTCCTTTATCATAGTCACACATTAAAGTACCCACTTATATTCAAGAATAAGAGAATCCGCTACATCTCAATGAGAAGAGGTCGGTTTTCTACCACTGAATTTCTTGAGGCTAGTTCATTACTCCCAATCATCTCATCACCTGACATCCCCTTTAACTTCTTAGCTTGTGGAGTCACCTAAAAAACTAAAAGAAGACAAGTTTGGTCATAACGTAATATAATTATAGATAAACTATGATTGAATCTTTAATCTCTACATTACTTTGAACTTGATCAAATGAAGTGGTCATTACACGAAAGTACCAATTGCGTCAGAAAATGTCTCTAAGTTGTACTATGGAATTGGGACCGCTAATAGTGCTCCCTTGAAGAAGTCAAGAAAAGTCTTAACCTTGACCACTTTATGACCTTCAAGCCTTATTCCTTGGTGAGTCCGTGTAAATTGCACTCATGACTGACCTTGTTATGCGACTCCACTAGCCACATCGTAGATCGTTCCCGAACTAAGATCATTTAGCAGTAGACGACAAACGGTAGAACCTTGAAAATTAAATATAATATGTCAATATCATAGGTTATTAGTAATAATAAATATTAGTTATTCAACATAAAAGTGTAAAAAGATCATTTAACACACCGCTGAGGAGTAGACACTCGTATACTATGGGATGATAACTGCTCAACACTCAAACCAATGTCTTGGAGTATGGAGAACAAATTGTATTTCATGGTGGCATCAAATACTTGTCTAAGTTCTTCTTAGAGTTGAGCCTTTAAAGTCTCTCAATCTTCCATTGAAACTCTACTTTGACGTGTTTGGCTTGATTTTGGTGGAGGTCGAAAAGCTTTTCTATACCCAATATTGGTCCTTTTAAGTCCAATGGAGCATTTGAGATGATCTGGCTTCCCAATGGCCATAGTTAATGCGTTGTGGTTCCTCACGAGAATGAAATCCCCTTGAATTTGCTTATCTTTGAACACAAAATGGAAATAAAAAATTAAATATTAGAAATGAATGTCAGAATTCATAAATATTAGGAACTTTAGTGATTAATAAAAAAAATTCTTATGTATTTGTTAGCCACAACATGAATCTCTTTGTTTGGAATATGCCTTGAACAAAACCAGTTATCCCCACGATCGTGGTGCTTGATATCTTGGACAACGCTCCTGGACAAGTCGGATAGAAACCCTCTGCTATCCAATGTTGCTTTGTGTTGTTGTAGTTTGATTGTACAAGGTAATGGGGATGAATGTTCATCTTTGCACTCTTGCTCACCTTCTCACGTTTAGCCAATCAACAACAATAAGGGTTATAAGTACCTTAGAAAGCATTTTTAAAACTGAATACAGAAAAGTATTTATCTTAGCACTACAGCTTTAGACGTCTTGTTGACAAAGGTTGCCCAATCATCTTCCTTAATATGTTTTTAGATTTCATGAGGCAACCTATTAGCTTCTTTCTTGGATACCTTTCTTGTCTTGGTAAACCAATCAGTCACCAACTTGGATTTGAAGTTCCGAAATCTATCGGCGACTGCAGACAAAAATAGCTTCCTTAGTTGGGGGTTGTCAAGAATGTGGAACAAAGCCTGAAATTAAGAAATTAAGAAATTAAGAAATTAAGAAATTAAGAAATTTATTTAGTAATAAGTTAGATTACACAAATATTTAAATAATTAAGATTAAGTTAGGAATGTGTACCTTTGTGTCCACCCATAAGGTTTGCTGAAGGCCCTCATTTACTCCCAACCACTTGATAACCATTCTTTTAGGTCGTTTAACTAAAAGACAAGTTATCCAAACAATATTTGTAAACACCCTAATACTACTACAACTAGTGTAGTGGTAAATCGGGGATCGAACCACCAGGACAAGGGGCGATAGCTTCTAGATTTGATGTAAAGGGTTTATATGGAGACGTGATTAGATGAATCAAATGACAGAAAATAAAGCAAGAACTAAAACGATGTTATGCTATGAAGGGAAAATGGGGACAGATCAGTTCCACCCTAGGAAGGACAATCAAACTATCAATACGCTAAATTAGGAGAAATCAGTCAACAATGAATCATGACACTCAAGATGATGAGAGGAAGTTTGTGACCCTATAAATCACACGAACAACCTATAATCGCCCTATGTCTCCAAAGGAGTGGCAGGACAAGATTCGCATCGAATATCAATCAATTAATCATCAACAATCTCAAATCCTAACTCTACGCATGAAGAATGAGCCAACCTAGGGTTTCACCAAGAAAACCCCTAAGAAAACTACTCACACATAGTAATAAAGACTAGGGCATACACAATGATAAAAGACATGATTGAAAGCATGAACAGACTGAATGGAAATGAACAAGAAAACAAAAATTATCCTATCAAAACCATAAACAAAGCAATGATAATAGCAAGAGGAATGAAATTCAGAAAAACAATACTTGAAAGCATTAAACGAAATAAAACAGAAAAGAATCAATACCTTGCATAAATGAATTTGCGTGAACGAAAAGGAATCCGAATCCGAAATACAAAGCTTGAAAGGAAGTGCAATGAAAGTTGTAAATCTAAACTAATGCATGAATGAAATGAAAAGCTTTAAAGTGATGTACTAGGTTGAGGCACAAGAGCTCTCAAAGTAGGCATGAGGGTTATGTACAGAGCAAGAGGGTATTTATACCCTAGGGACATAAGGGGTAAAACCCTAGGAAAAACCCTCGAGCGCCGGCCTAAGAAAGAACCAAGAAAGTTAGAAATAGGCTCCATTCAGCCAAATGGAGGAAGGATTCGGCCGAATGAGTGGCCATTCGCCCGAATAGGAATGTCGTTCGCCTAAAACAGAAGCTTGTTATTTTTCCACCCTGTCCACCATTCGGCCGAATGAGTGGAACCATTCGGCCGAATGGGTCTTGATTCGGCCGAATGAGTCTTCATTCGGCTATTCTCGAGAGCTTGATTTATGTGCTTGAATTCCTGTCTTCCATTTGACCGAATGGATGTCAGATTCGGTCGAATCTGAACCTGAACCTTGCTGAACAACTCCTTTGAAGTGTCTAGTGGCTTCTAGAGTTTATGGGATCTTCGAGAGTGACTTGGAACGCATGCTCAAGATATGATATGCGCATATAAACTCTTGATGAAGGTGTCAAAGCCTCAAACACGTCTCATTTTACCTCGAAATCATCAAAATTACCTGAAATGACCTAACAACAGCTCGGGGACAAGATCAAGGTAAAATTGAATGTAATGTGCATAAAACCAATATAAAAGCATGAGACTCGACACTAAAATGGGGTTGTAAACGTGCTCTAAAATGAGCACATCACCACTCCAAGTTCATGTTAAACTTTTTAATAATTAGGCCAATAGAATGTACTTGAAGCACCACCTACCAACGGGCTAGAGCAAATCATCAAGCTCTAAGTGCATGGCCATGGATACTCTAAGGATCCTAGTTGGACCTTTAGGTCGACCTAAGCGACGAGCACCACCCTTCCCCCTTCATCTCCCCACACCCAAACACGAGGGAATGTCAACATTCATGGAATCATCACCCACTAAGCATGCTCATTTGGCCATCCTCTCATATTCTTTGAACATGTTATTGATTCTCTAAGCTTCTAACTTAGCTGCAGTGTCATCTGGATCACCTCAATCGGTCTCCTAGTGAACATCGTACTTAAGATGGTTTCATTAACACTGAAATCTTTGTTACTACCCATTAGGTACAACCAAAACTGCATGAAAGAACAATAAAACAATGCAAATCGAGTCAGTGAATCATCCAATATCATATCAATAAGAAAATGAAGAAAACATTAAAATAACTACAAAATAATACATAGAAAATGTGTACTACTCATCTATAATAACTCCTTTATGGTGATCCATTCTCATATAATTTGTTTCTATTTTAGGTCCATCCATATCATCATTAAATGGCATCAAGAATGGTGGGAAATCATCAAAGTCATCGTAGTCTTCCTCTGATGACTACTTTTTAGTCACTAATTATAACCGCAAATGCACGGCTGTTGCAGTACAATTACGGGTCGTCCTCTAGGAAGCTAATATAGGGTCAATTTAGCTCAATTTTATTAGATTATGCTAGAAATGAGTCGTTTAGTGAAACTAATAACTAAGATTGCAAAGATTAAAATGTCTTATCGATAAGAGAAAAGCCTAGGACATTAATACATCCCCACTAACATGCATTAACCTTCATCAAATTCACCAACATCAATGATCAAATCAAACAATCCTTCAATTATCATAACCTCAACTTTCACTTCTTGATTAGTCTAATTATATTAGGTGTAGCCCTCTTAATCTCAGCTCTCGCTTCTTGATTAATTAGCAAATATCATTAAGACAAAGGAAATAATTAATCTTAGCCGTCGCTTCTTGACTAATTAAACCAATGAATTTAACCTAATGATCAATTTTAACAACCTAATAAACCAACCTTAATTTTACATTGAATTTATATAAGAATCCACTTAATACATGCTAGGGTTCATATATTAACATCCTATAAAAGAAATTACTCACTAATCATAATTAACGACATATGAACAATAATGAAATCAAGCATAGATATAAAAATCATAAAACTATAGGTAAATTAAATTAAATAACAAGAGACATGAATAAATAAGCAACAAAATATAATGAACTAAAGAAAAGAATAGAAGAAACTTACTTGAGAATTAAATTGATGATAAACTAATAATAAAATTTGATTATTCAAGAGAAACAAAGATTTTGAGGGAGAATTACATAAATTAAATCATAAAACTAAAACCTAGAAAAAGAGAATAGAGAGGAAGAAGAGAGGAGGAAGAAGAAAAGCCAAAACCTAGAATACTAGAATATAGAATAATAGAAAACTCCTCCTAAAACCCTAACCTAGAAATTAGGAAAACTAACTATCAAAAATCAGAAAAATAAAATAAAAAAAAGAGAAAATAGAAAAAGACTTTTAAAAAAAAGGAAAAAAGAAATCCTCTTTTTTTTTCTTTGCATTGTGCCGTGAGATTGTGAGAATGCTTGGACTCTTTTGCTCCCTTTTTCTTGGTTGCCGTGAGTTTCCACCTTTTTTTTTTACTTACTTTCTTTTTTTTTCTTCAACTCTTTTTGGGCTAATCTTTTTTCTCTTTTCTTGGCCCAATTTCCACCATTAAATCAATGCTAGCTCCACCATATTTTTGTTATTGAAATGCATTTATACTAAAAGCCTTAAAAATTAGCAATAATCGATATGATTAAAGCCAAAATATAATTAGGGACTTTTAGCATAAATTCGATTAAATAGACCCAAAATCACTCGAAACTCACCCAAAAGGAGTTTGAATCAATGCCGAAAAGTACAAATAAATGTACTTATCAAACTCCCCCATGCTTAACCCTTGCTCGTCCTCGAGTAAGCTCAAGGTGACTAGATGAAAATAACGAGCTAAACATGGTCTCCAAAGAAATAATCACTCCTTATGTCTCCCTTCCTAATCCTCACTAATCCCGGTGTAAGCTAAGTAGTCCAATGAACCAAAACACTTACTCCCCCATGCTTAGCTTACACAACAACACACAATAAACACAACAAAAATCCAACCAAATTAACAAGATCAACAAGATATGACTTGCTAATGACATAATTAAAATGGGAATTTTGTTGTGAAACTCCCTTGGCTACAAACTTCCTTATAACTCCAAGAAATGGGAATCGAATAGCAAATGCTATCTACTTATCCCTCCAAATGATGAAAAATTCTCGAATTCCATCCTTATCGCTCCATCTCCTTATGACACCAACTTCAAAGTAATTGAGATGCAAAAATAGATTTCTCTCTTTTCTTTTGTCTCTCATTTTGCCTAGTAGCCCTTTTGGGATTTCATCCTAGCCTCTCATCTTTTTTTTCATGTCTCACAACTCACCCACTCATGATAAGCCACTCTTTTGCCTAAGTTGCCCTTTCGGGTTTTCAACTTAGCCGGGCCCCCAAATTCTTGCCTATGTCGCCCTTTCGGGTTTTCGACATAGCTGGGTTTATTGCTTTCATTCTTTTTTTTCATATATTTTTTTTCAATTTTTTTTTTTGAGATAATCAAAGGAAACTTGAAAATAATAAGCAAGTGTGTACAAATACCATGATATACTCCCCCCCATGCTTAGATGAAGCATTGTCCCCAGTGCTTAAAGCAAAGAGTAAATAAAGCAGGGTATAGAGTATACCCGTGGCTCTACCGTAGAGAAGAAGGAGATGATACCGGCGGTTCTTCTAGGCGGACCCACGTATGAATATCCTTTAGCATGGACATCATTGAATTCATTTGAGCTTTTAATTCTTGTTGCTCCATCTTAATATCCTCGATCTACTCTTGAAATCGAGCAACAATGTCGGGTGTAGTGGAGTGTGAAGAAGAAGATGATGCCTTTGCAAGAGCAGGCTCTAGAAGTAAGGGAATAGGAGCAAGGGCCTCAGTACCAACCAATTTCTAATTCCTAGGTACACAAAAATCCAACCTCTTAAGGGGAGGTAGTTCAATCTCCATAGCTCTAATTTTCCATAGCAAAGTTCCATCCCTTTTAGAACAACAACCCATTGCCTTACAGGAAGCGTATTCCAAGCTATCGCTCCCTAATATGTGTCCTTCCTCAAGGAGGCGGTCCTTGTAACCCAAATGAAGAGCAATATGGGTGATAAAGGCACCTTGGACAATGGGAAGGCTACTAGTTTTTCTGTTGGCCGAATGTTCCATTTGTTTGACCAAGAAGGCACCAATATCGATTTCCTTAGCTTATAGCGTATGGTGCAGAAAGTATAGGTCGTCCTTTGCACCAACCCACAACTAGATCTCCCTAGAACAATGCTAGCTAATAGACGGTGTACATATCGAATAGCAGAATGATGGATAAGATTAGCTGCACTATTCTTAGGGTCGTAAATGGGCTGAAGGACAGTAAAGGATTGCCAAACGGGATCTCCTAGCCAATAAGCAGAGGTATGTCTTGGGCCACCAGTCGGCAAGCCAAGTGCGGCATTTAGTGTGTCTAGATCCCATCTATACTCCACATTGTATAACTGAAAAGAAATCAATCCGTGCTCACAACCCTCACCGATATACGTGTTTACTGAAAGGGTACTCAAAAATTCTA
Source organism: Dysphania ambrosioides (assembly GCA_026401315.1). NCBI lineage: Eukaryota > Viridiplantae > Streptophyta > Magnoliopsida > Caryophyllales > Amaranthaceae > Dysphania > Dysphania ambrosioides. The sequence continues at coordinate 24,562,339 of CM048661.1, read as the reverse complement.
GTGTAGCTCTTTTATAAGTGGGGGTCTTTTGAGTGAAGTGAGGACCCCAACCTACATTTGGGAAGAGCCAAGCAACATCCCTTTCAATATTGAGGGTCTTCAAAACATCATCATCGCAAAACCGAGTAGGTACCACTCCACGTACAAACAACTGATCGTATTTGTCTCTATGGGCCGAGTCCCGAAAGACTATATCATAATAATCAAATGTTACTCTAGGTTTCTTCACAAGCCTAGTTGTTGGTTTTTCTTTAGACTTTGAGGAGGAGGGCTTCTTTGCATTATTAGTACTCTTTTTAGCACGACCCATTGGATGCTTTAAAATCAAACCCGAAAGTTCACAAATTGGAATCACCCAGTCAATAATCACCAAAACTAAAGATTATCAACACCAAACCAAGAATTTCCTCAACACTACTTCACCAAAACAGTGAATTATCACTACTCTAACTCTTCAATATAATAATCAAATCTCTAAAGTGGAGAATTTCACATCAATCCACCTAAAGCACCAATATACCACAATATCAATTTACCAAACTCAATTCACTAAGTAATTCACCAATGTACATCAACCCAAGAACAAGCCACCTTAACACCATTCAAACAAACTTCATCAATTCATAACATCAAAACACCAAATTTAATACCAATTCATAAAACCAACATATCACCAAAATAATGAATTGAGTAACAAACTCAATTCCAATATAATCCAAACAATGATATATGGGGTTATGTAAGGAAAACAATGAAGGAATAATGGGAATAAAGAGATTATGGTGTTATTGAGGATTTAGGGTTTTGTTTTGTTTTTCATATTACATAGGATGAGAGGGGAGGTGTGGTTGTACCTGGTGGTTCGGGAGCCTGGTACGACGGCGCTAGTGGCGCGGGTGGATCTGGGTCACAGGCGGGAGAGAGAAGGTCGAGGGTGGGGCTGCTCCGGTGGGATGCGGTAGAGAGGAGGGCGGCTAAGGGGTCTGCGAGTTGTCAGCGGGTCTGGGTGAAAGAGAGGATGCGAAGGGAGAAAGAGGAGGTGCGAGGGTTTCAGGGCTGCTGCGGTGGTGTCATGGCGCGTGTGTTGGGGTGGTTGCCGGCGGGTTGGGCGGCGTGGTGGGGGAGTTTAGGTGATTAGAGAAGTTAGGGTTTGGGGGGTAATGAGAGGTTAGGAGTATTAATGTTTAGAGGCTTAGAAGTAATAGTTTCATGAAAAATTTCAGCTAAGATCTAGAGTTACTCTAGAAATCAATAGGATTTTCTAGAGTTGCTCTAGAAATGTTCTGACCCATATCCAACAATCAAAACCAATGTACCAGCTAATATCTAGAGCTACTCCAGAATTCTTCTGAAATTCTAGAGCTGCTCTAGAATCTTGCTGACCCAAATTCTTCATAAACAACCAAACATGCCAGCTTATTTCTAGATGTTCTCTAGAAATACTCATATGATTCTAGACCTGCTCTAGAAATATGCTGCCCTCTTACTCCTATATTCACAAATCAGCTTATTTCTAGACTTGCTTTAGAAATTCTCCTTGAATCTTGACCATCTATAGAAAGGGGTTGAATTGATACATAATATGTACTCCAAATTACTCCCGAATATTCAAGTTGCCTCGATAAATTGGTGACGATAATTGACTTCAATCTCCGAATGCATCATACTCAAATAACCTACAAGACCAAGCATAAAATCTGCAAGAAAGATAAACTAAATCAAAAGACATAAAATGATGGGTTGCCTCCCACCAAGCGCTCGTTTAATGTCAATGAGCTTGACATCTTACCGAAATTAGTTTGGAGAGTCAATAGCAAGGCAAAGAACTTCCTTGATTTCAATAGGTACTCCTAAATCATACTTTTTCAATCGACTTCCATTCACTTTGAATGATCCCTCATTCGAACTAACCTCAAAAGAGCCATATGGAAAAACCTTCGTAATGGTTAATGGCCCTGACCATCTCGAACAAAGCCTACCAGGAAAGAACTTCAAACAAGTATTATACACTAGCACATTATCTCCAACTTCAAGATGACGCATCTCAATGCGCTTGTCATGCCAAATCTTTGTCTTTTCCTTGTAAATTCTCGAACTCTCATAAGCAGTCAATCGAATCTCTTCAAGTTCATTGAGATCTAATAAACGCTTCTCACCAGCGGTTTTTAAATCAAAATTCAATGCCTTTACCACCCAATGAGCTCTGTGCTCCAACTCCACTGGAAGATGACACACTTTTCCATAAACAAGTGTATATGGTGTTGTACCAATAGGAGTCTTGAAAGCCGTTTGATAGGCCCAAAGAGAATCATTCAATTTTTGAGACCAATCTTTTCGAGAACGATCAACAGTTTTCTCCAAAATAGCCTTAATCTCTCGATTAGAAACTTCAACTTGCCCACTTGTCTGTGGATGGTAGGGTAGAGCAAATCAATGATGAACACCATACTTCTTCAAGAGGGCTTCAAACTTACGTTCAATGAAATGAGTGCCATTATCACTAATCAACACCCTAGGCACCCCAAATTGAGGAAATATGACATTCTTGAAGAATTTACTCACCACCCTAGCATCGTTAGTTGGAGTAGCAATCACTTTCACCCATTTTGACACATAATCACAAGCTACTAAGATGTATGTGTTTCCATATGAAGATGGATAAGGCCCTTGAAAATCAATTCCCCAAACATCAAAAATCTCAACTTCAAGAATAAAATTAAGAGGCATTTAATTGCACTTAGAGATATTCCCTGTTCATTGAAAACAATCACAACTCTTATAAAAGGCATGAGCATCCTTGTGTAATGTAGGCCAATAGAATCCACTCTCTAAAACCTTAGCAGCTGTTTTAGAGGCCGCCGTATGACCACCACATTTCAAAGTGTGACAATGTTGTAGAATTAACTCCACCTCTTCTTCTGGTACACATCTCCTAACAATTCCATCAAAACACTCCTTAAAAAGGAATAGATCATCCCAAAAGTAGAACCTAACCTCATAAAAGAATTTCTTCTTTGTATAAGGCTCAAGACTGTCAGGCTTCACCCCACTTGCTAAGTAATTAGCCATATCGACGAACCAAGGCGCCTTACTTAAAGTGGAAATTGCATACAAATGATCATCAGGAAAAGAGTCATCAATCGGAAGCCCATCATGAGTAGCTTCTAAAGTCAACCGAGATAAATGGTCTGCAACAAGATTTGCGGCTCCCTTTTTATCTCTAATCTCCAAGTCAAACTCTTGGAGGAGCATAATCCATCTGATCAATCGGGGTTTTGCATCCTTTTTATTCAACAAAAATTTCAATGTCGAATGATCTGTATGAACTATAACCTTCGAACCAACCAAGTAGGACCGAAATTTCTCAATGGCATACACTACTGCTAGCAGTTCCTTTTCTGTAGTGGCATAATTCATCTGAACTGGATCAAGAGTCCTACTAACATAGTAGATTGCATGGAGTTTTCCATCTTTCTTTTGTCCTAACACCGCTCCTACGGCATAGTCACTAGCATCGCACATGAGCTCAAAAGATAGGCTCCAGTCAGGAGGTTGAATGATCGGTGCTGAAATGAGTGCCTGTTTCAACTTATCAAAAGCATGCAAATATTCATCAGTAAAAACAAACGGGGTATCTTTAGCTAAAATTTCAGTTAAAGGCGATTTTAGAAAAATTTATAATAAATCTCCTGTAAAAACCGGCATGCCCAAGAAAACTTCGCACTCCTTTCACATTGGTAGGGGGTGGAAGCTTCTCTATGACCTCAACCTTGACCCTATTAACCTCAATGCCTCGATGTGATACCACATGGCCAAGCACAACACCTTCTTGTACCATAAAATGACATTTCTCCCAATTAAGAACCAAATTGACCTCCAAGCAACGTTTTGAAACCTTTTCAAGATTACTTAGGCAAAGCTCAAAGGTTGAAAAGTCATCCATAAATACTTCAATCGATGTCTCAATCAAATCTGAAAAAATAGCCATCATACATCGTTGAAAAGTAGCTGGAGCATTGCACAAGCCAAATGGCATTCTTCGATAGGCGAATGTGCTATAAGGACATGTGAAAGTGGTCTTTTCTCTGTCATCGGGATGGACAAGGATCTGAAAGAAACCAGAGTATCCATCCAAATAACAGAAATAAGCATGATTGGCCAAACGCTCCAACATTTAGTCAATAAAGGGAAGGGGAAAATGATCTTTTCGGGTGGCTTTATTTAACTTACGATAATCAATGCACATTCGCCACCCAGTAATAGTTATAGTAGAAATTAACTCACCTTTATCATTATGCACAACAGTCATACCTCCCTTCTTAGGTACGACTTGAACTTGACTCACCCATTTGCTATCAAAAATCGGGTAGATGATTCCGGCATCCAACAACTTAAGCACTTCCTTCTTCGCAACCTCCTTCATGTTAAAATTGAGATGCCTTTGAGCTTCAATTTTTGGCTTAGCCTCTTCTTTTAAATATATCCTATGAGTACAAATAGAAGGACTTATCCCCTTTATATCATCAATTGTGTACCCAATGGCTTTTTGGTACTTACGTACAAGGTTCAAGAGTTGATTCAACTTATTTCTATTGAGTGCACTATTGATGATAATGGGATATGTAGAATTCTCACCTAAATAAACATATTTTAAAGAAGAAGGTAAAGGTTTAAGTTCTACCTTAGGAGGCGTAGATCTCTCCTGCACAACATCATCGATGCTCATCATCTCAAAGGGGGAAGAAGAATCATTTGGGGGAGCTTCATTGAGTAGGGATTCAACTTCAAGAGCTTCAGTACTACTCTCTACTCTTCCCTCTAAACACAACTACAATGCATCAACTTCAGCTTCCCATGAGGATTTTGAAGCTATCTTCTCTACCACATCAATGCTAAAAGAATGATCTAAAGATGATGGGTTAGTCATTGCTTTGTGGAGTTCAAACTCCACCTTGTCATCTCCTACCTCCATGGATAACTTGCCTCTTTTCACATCAATTAATGCACCTGCTATAGTAAGACAAGGTCTACCCAAAATAATAGGGATTTGGGTATCTTCAGGGATGTCCATGACCACAAAATCACAGGGAAAAACCAATTTCCCAACAAACATAGGAACATCCATGAGGATACCCATAGGGTGTCTAATACTCCTGTCAGCAAGCTGTAGTGTCATTCCAGTTTGAGACAAAGATCCCATATTATGTAGTTTCTTATAAACAGATAAAGGCATAAGACTAACACTAGCTCCCAAATCACATAATGCACGATCAATAGATAAATGACCAACTGTAATAGGGATACAAACTACCTGGATCACCCATTTTGGGTGGAAGTTGGTTCAGAATAACTGCACTGCATTGTTGTGATAGATTTACAATCCCATCAGTTTTCTTTCTGTTCGTAACCAAATCCTTCAAAAACCGAGAAAAAGACGGAATTTCAAACACAACATCAATAAATGGGATGTGAAGCTACACATCCTTCACCATCTGCAGAAACTTTCCATATCTCTTTTCAAGCCTTACTTGTGCCAACCTTTGAGGAAAAGGAGCGGGTTGAATATAAGGTTGAGGAGGTGATGATTGCTTTCTAGCATCTTTCTTGGGGTTTTCAACTGTTACACTCTTGTCTTTCTCAACAGTTTCCTTTGTCATTTTAACCACAGTAACTGGATCCTCCAAAGTCTTACCACTCCTAGTGGTAATTGTATTCACTTGATTAGGACCCTTTTCATTAGGTTCAGGTTGAGATGACAACTGATTTGGACTCCTTTGTTGAGACGACATATGTTGTCCCAATTGAACTTGTTGATTTTCTAACATCTTGAATTGGGTCTGCATTTGAGTCATGGATGACTCAAGCTTAGAGATAATATTCCTCATATCAACATTGGCTTGAGATTGAGTGGCCACAAACTGCTCCATCATCAATTCTAAAGATGTCTATTGGGGAGAAGCTTGTTGCTGCACTTAAGGTCTAAATGTAGGTTGCTGATATTGATGTGGTCTAGGATTAAAACTAGGAGGATTGAGTTATGGTTGTGGAGGAAGCTGTGGATTTAGCACATTTTAACTCCTAAAAATACTTCAAAAAATGCATAGAAAATAGGACTTATTAACATCTATACATGAGATCAAAACATCTATACCTGAGGCTGAGATTATAACACCTATACTTGAGATAAATACCACCTTTACTTGGGATTAAAGCATATATATACCTAATATCATAACACCTACACCTTAGGAGATAATATATATACTTGAGATCATCACACCTATACCTAATATCACAATATTTATACCAAAGATCTTAATATTTATACCTTTATTATAAAAACTTATCATTATATCTATATATTAGACTTTAACATATAAACTTGAGGTCATAACATCTATACCTAAAATCATTTAGTGTATATCTAAAAGACATTATTAATATACTAGAGGTTATGACTTTTATATCTAAATTTAAAATTTACATAACTTAGACCATAATTTAACTCCATAAGATGAATAAAATAAATATTCTAAGAACAAATTTGTTCTCTTTTATATAGTAAAATTCTTTCATGTTCCTTTATTGCGCATCAACTTTTAGTGATTTTAGTTTTTGAGATTTTGTGAATAAATAACTTTAATATTTTCATTATATATTGAAAGTTCAAAAGAAATTAGTTTTAAACTAACAAAATAGAATGATGAAATTAGTTTTCAAAACATGAATGAAATGTTAAATCAAAGTTTAATATTTCTAAAACGATGAAAAATGTATGCGCAAGAAAGAAATTGGAGAAATTGAAACTTAATTGAATATAATTTGAATGTAGTTTAATGTTGTTATATATTGATGATATGCATTGAGTTAAATGCAACAACTTGAATGCAATTAAGTAGAGTTGAAGAATTAAATATATTGTTGAAAGTAGAAACATAATTGAATATATTTTAATGCAAAAATTTGTGGTGCGAAATTAGAAAGAAAGTGAAAATTGTAAGGACGATTAAAAATGATTATGATGATTGGTTTAAATATTAGAAAATATAAGTAAAAAGCATAGTAATGCAAACCTATTTCAAAAAGTTAACATATGTATTGCCTACAAATTTTTTACGGTTTTGCTATTGTTTTAAGTTTTACTCTTTTTACTCCCTTACTTTCTCTCTAAGACTGCATTTGTCGTTCTTGTTGAATATTAATCTCAAATATGTCGACGCCTATGATTAATTTAAATTTAACACTCCTTGGATTCATATATTCTGAATTTTTTTTTTGACGTTGAAACAAGATAAAACACCCAAAATGGGCAGTTCGACCGTGGTAGAAACGCCCAAACTGGGCACCGCCAATTTTGGGTGTTTTATCTTGTTTTAGTGTCAATTTTTTTATCAAAATATATAGATACAAAGAGCGTGAGTTTTACATTAATCGAATTCGTTGACATGTTCGGGATTGATGTTTAACAAGAACGATAAATACGGTTTTAGAGAGAAAAAGTGAGGGAGTAAAAATTAAAACAATGATAAAAACGTAAATAATTTACGGGCGTTAATGAGTAATTTACGGGCATTAATGAGTAATTTACCGGAGACAAACGGGTTTAAAATTAGTTTATTTGGACTAAAAGTGGGTCACACTTAGTAGTAAGATGCGACACGTGTCCACATGCATAATGTTTGAAAAGTTGAGAACTTATGGTAATACACACGCCTGTTAGTTGAATGGTGGACAATCTCTCAACTCCCAATTTCTTAATTTCTTGTTTTTAATTCGAAAGGTAGAGGAGAGAGAAAGATACTGACCCACTCCTCCACACCCACACATTTTCCTCTTTCAAAAATTGGTGGGGACTTTTGTTCGCTCATTTCAGTGTTCCCACAGCACAATTGCACAAACCAGATCATCTGAAACCTTTGAGTGTGTCTCTCTGATATTGTTTCCCTCTAGTGGTGGACTACTACAACAGCCGTAGTTCATTTGAACTTTAAGCATATTGATAGCTTCGTCTTCTTCACAACAGCAGGAGATGAATTCGAGTGGGCAGTCAAATAAGGCGGCGGCAGCGAATGGGGCGTCATCTTCAGTGGCGGCAGGCGAAGGGTCTTCGTCAGGGAAGAAAGTGAGGAAGCCGTATACTATTACAAAATCTCGTGAAAGTTGGACTGAAGAAGAGCACGATAAGTTCCTTGAAGCTCTTCAATTGTATGTTCATGTTATTATTCCTCCTTCCAATTATTTTTTCGGAAACTGATTTTGGCACCGTTTTGTGAGCAGAGCGCATAGTAAAAAGTGTGCTCTTACAACAAGTGTGCCAAAATCAATCGAAGAAGTGCCTAATCATTTCCCACTTTTTTCGGAAACTGATTTCGGCATACCTAATATAACATATAAAAAATTGCTCTTAATACAGGTGTGCCAAAATTAATCAAAGGTTTGCCGAAGTCATTTCCCACGTTTTTCGTGTTTGGGGGAAACGGAATTTAATGCATATTTTGATTTTTTTTAGATTCGATCGTGATTGGAAGAAAATTGAAGATTTTGTTGGTTCAAAGACTGTGATACAGGTTTCTCTTCATATATTATTACTTTATTTTTATTTGAGTGCTTGTTTTGGCTAGAACTGTGTAAAGAATTTTTGATGCTCCAGTATTTTCTTTTATTCTATGCATAATATTGCTGATATGGTGCTGTCCAGATGTCTCATACTCTGTAGTCTTGTATAACTTGGGGAGTCAGTGTGTACTGTATAGTGTATTGACTCAAGGGATTGAAGTTGAGGTGAACACGTGTGTTAGTGCTAGATTATGCTTGATTACATAAGCTAGTCAATTTTGTTGCTTTTCTAGTTTTATGAATCAATCCAGATTCTTTTTGTATTAAGAGGCACAAGCACTTATGTGGAATGCTTGAGGCCAGAAAAATACGATGTAAATGTGAATTTCTAGGACTATACTCCGTAGTCTTGCATATGTCTATGTTGGTTTGAAACAGAAAATGTGAATGGAGGATTTGCGCTTGACTACTCCACAGTCCTATAGAATAAAAGGGTAGAGTTTAGAAGCAAACTTTTTACTTGATTTTAATGATATAGGCTGAAGCAGCTTCTTTCTTGTGATGTTTAGTCACTTTCACACATGTAGAAGAGTAATCATGAGCAAGATGCTTGCACTTTCTTTAAGATATACTGGCTGGGAGCATAAAATAGTGAGCTAGGAAATATTTTATGATTCGGATCTATATTTTCCTGTGCCTTTTTATCTTATCATTTAGCTAAGAAATATTTTTGTCTTGACTCTTGACTTCAATGTTTCCTAGCAAGATGAGAAGCAAACCTCCAGCAGCCTTGATCACCTGCACATAAAGTGTTGTAAGTCTAATAAATAATTTATTGGAAAAGCTGAATCAACTAAACTGCAGGGCTTCACTGATATTCTTTGCTCCCTGGCAAATATTTAGCTTATCAAATATGAAAAGCAGAAGAAAATTTTGAGATTGCAACCTCTTTAAAAACAAATAGTGAGGTCTTATTGAGTTCATTGAAAGCCACTTGGGTTTGGAGTGAGCTTTGCATTTCAACGAGAGCTGTATGAGATCGAACACCATACCTTTAGCAGTTTTCAGTATTTTCCTCGAGCCTGAAATGCATAATTTTGTTCACATATTGGGGTGTTTTTCTTCAAGGTTCTTTAGAGCCCTAGCATACTTGAAATGTTGCTTCAGCTTTCCTGCTCTAGGAATAAATGCACCTAGCTGTAACCAATATGCCAGGACGCTCATAAAAAATGGAGGTACTTTCACCTTGGAAAAGTAATTTATTTCTTTGCTATGGAATCTGTGTCCTTCCACCCTAGGGACAAGTGATTATTTCTTTTGAAAATCTCATGTAAATCATGTCCATGTAAGTTTCTTCCTGCCTATCACATGTAAAGGACAGCACCAACCCAACAGACGCACCTCCAGGCTTCAAAGATAGCCTAATACTCAAAAATATACAACTCCAGGAATAACTTTACAAACTATAAATCCATTCTCTATCCTCATCAGAAGCTTCTTTGGTAAAATGTATCGATCCTATGCTTATGTACATTCTGTGACACAGTTTTCTGTATTGACATCGCCTTATAACACCAGAGAGCCTGATTCCTAACCTTCTATGGAATCTGTGTCCTTCCACCCTAGGGACAAGTGATTATTTCTTTTGAAAATCTCATGTAAATCATGTCCATGTAAGTTTCTTCCTGCCTATCACATGTAAAGGACAGCACCAACCCAACAGACGCACCTCCAGGCTTCAAAGATAGCCTAATACTCAAAAATATACAACTCCAGGAATAACTTTACAAACTATAAATCCATTCTCTATCCTCATCAGAAGCTTCTTTGGTAAAATGTATCGATCCTATGCTTATGTACATTCTGTGACACAGTTTTCTGTATTGACATCGCCTTATAACACCAGAGAGCCTGATTCCTAACCTTCTATGGAATCTGTGTCCTTCCACCCTAGGGACAAGTGATTATTTCTTTTGAAAATCTCATGTAAATCATGTCCATGTAAGTTTCTTCCTGCCTATCACATGTAAAGGACAGCACCAACCCAACAGACGCACCTCCAGGCTTCAAAGATAGCCTAATACTCAAAAATATACAACTCCAGGAATAACTTTACAAACTATAAATCCATTCTCTATCCTCATCAGAAGCTTCTTTGGTAAAATGTATCGATCCTATGCTTATGTACATTCTGTGACACAGTTTTCTGTATTGACATCGCCTTATAACACCAGAGAGCCTGATTCCTAACCTTCTAAACTGTATAGATTACTGCAGCCATAGCAGGCAGCCAGACTTCTTTTCTGGAAGACACCCTTTTTGCCTCTGAATCCACCTAATTGCACCAGGGATAGTTTTATACTTCCCATTGACTCTATTTTAGTTATTGATGTAATAATTCAGTACTGAACTGACATTGGAGCTGCATTGGAGAATAATTTGAGAAGATCCCAACTGTACCTAACTTCCTTGCTTCTAGAGTAGGTCTACTGTTGTTTTTGACTTTGAGTCATGTGATTTGTTTGTTCCCATTCATTTGTTCCCAAAGGTCTTTTGTCTACACTCTGAAAAAAATTGGGTTGATGGGGGTCTATTATTATTCATCCCTTTCGACCCTTGTAAGTCATCCCAAATCCAGGAACTATGAAAAGAAATAATTAGTGTTTCCGTTTGTTGATACTATTGTGCTTTTGGATTAATTTTATTGTTCATATGCTTCTTGGGAGCTTCCTAGGGATTGAGGGGTGTCAAAGCTCTAGTGAGGATTTCATCAGGCTTTGTGCTGTTATTCTTTTCATTACACTAACAGTGAAGAGGCATATCATGTCCTGTTCGCCTGCAGGCTCAAAATTATAACCTATCTTGTGGTGTCAAAGGATAAGGATTTATTTTTCTTGAACTGTTGCCATGTGCGAGGCATCTTATGAATGAAGAATTTGGTCTTGATTTATGGAGGAAACTGCTTCTCTCCTCCCTTACAGCCAAAAAAGGGTCTACATTAGTAGTTCCTTATGTTTTTACTAGGTTTTACCTGACCTGCATGACTCGCTTAATAAAGTTGACTTATTAAAGTATTTTTAATTTTTTCTAGTCATGCTACCTTGCCTGGGAAAATTTTATGTACTTGATTTTGATAAACAAAGATTTTCCCTTTCCAATCTAATCATTTCATGTCCAATATTAGTACAAACTTACATAAGAACAAGATGCAATATATTTCATTATGCATGACTCTGGTGCCTTACCTGGATGCTAAGAATTTGACATTCATATTCAAGAACAAAATACTGCAGTTTTTGAATGAACCACCATACTATATATTGTGTTTTTTCAAACTCATGCAATTTTCTTAGCAAATTATATTCTTTTTTTCATATTCTTTAGTAACATTAGTAGAACCTGGGATATCCACTTCTGAATTCTGATTCTTTATTGTCGTCATATTTTTGCTATATCAAACATTCAAACATTTCTTTTTAAAAGGAAATTAATTTATGAGTTTCTCTTGTACAGATTCGCAGCCATGCTCAGAAATATTTTTTGAAAGTTCAAAAAAATGGCACAGCAGCTCATGTGCCACCACCTCGCCCTAAGCGGAAAGCAGCGCATCCTTACCCCCAAAAAGCTCCAAAAAATGGTTTGTTTATGTAACTGTCAGAAAATGGCATATGATTGATATGTACCTTTGGGTATTGATTTAGCATTTTTTTGGAAAATTGACAGTGACAGTTCTTCCCCAAGCAGCCATGGGCTATTCTGCTTCCTTCAGTGCTATAGCACCTGGGTATCCTGCATGGAGTGATGGTTCCATTCTCACAAACCCTGCAACAAGTGGAATCATGCCATCTCAAGAGGACTATAATCTCATTATTGCCGAAGGTATGTAGAATTATTGTATTTATATGGTTTTTATTCAAATTTTAAAGCACTATGCAGGAATTGTGAGCATAAAGATCCCTCAATAATGAAAAAGTAGCAATAAATCATATGTTTCCTGCCCTTGAATTTCTTGATCTTTGATACAGCAGATATTGGAAAGGGATTTCCTAAAATTAATGGCAGCTCTGGAAACAGAATTGGGAGCTCAAGCAGATCTGCGCCAGCTCCTGAGCTTCAAAAGAAAGGGGCTTTACTTCATGGTAAGGTTTCTAAAAATTGCATTACAGCATTAGGCCCTGATTATGGTCATTCTAATAAAAAATGTCTCTTGATTTTTCCGTTTATGTCACTATATTTCCGTAAATTAACATGGAACATCTGTTGCTGATCTTTGGCGAAACCTTGTCATATTATATTTCGAAATTGCCATTTTCTGCTTATTTTTTCTTACATTAGTGGCATGAGCCAGATAAATACTATATGTAGTGCCCTTCCCAAAAAAGGTGCTAAAATTCCATAGCATGATTATTGTTTTTGCATTCATTGGTTGATATTTTATGGTAGGGCTTAAGTTTAGCACTTGAGCTTTAGAGCTTCCTAATTCACATTTCAGTTGGATCTTCAGCTATTAATATTTATATTTTTTTTTATGAAAACAAAGAAAAAAAATCAGTTGGATCATTATTCATTATACCAGATTTTTTATGGGTTTCTTATGATGCAAGAAAAAAAGAGTATAGTTTAAAACAAGTTCCATTATGGAAGAAAATTTACTTCATCAGAATTTCCCTTTCTTACTGTTTGTGATAATGGTTCTGCTTAATTTAGTATGAAAATATTTATACTAGAAACTTCTTGGTCATTATTATAAGTTCTTTAACACTTTTAGTTCTTGATTGGAGGTTTGTTGGATGCCATTGCAGGTTTACCAGATTTCGCTGAGGTTTATCGTTTTATAGGGAGTGTCTTTGACTCAGAAACCAAGGGTCATGTGGGAAAACTCAAAGAGATGGATCCAATCAATTTTGAAACGGTAAGGTTTCACCTAATTAATGCTAATCTTTATGCTTTTACTCCTTTAGGCCCTATTCAAAGTTGTAAAATTGTCACTATAAATCCCATGTTTGGGGTGTCTTCCCATATATTTCTAGTTTGATTTATTTCTCATTATCAAGTTTGATCTTACATTCTTACCCTTTCAATATTGGTCCAAAACCAAATTTAACCAGTTAAATAGGTTAATGTGGCTATGTGGGATGGTCTAATTCTCTAAAAGATTTTTTTTAATATGTTTTCCATCCAACCTTGTTTTCCTTTCACTTAAGAGCCACATTCCATGCCCCTTTTCTTACTCAACCACATCTTCCCTAACCCAACTTAAGCGCTTGGTTTGCAAATGAAGGTAAACCACAACTCTGCTACAATATTAGTTTGTTACCCTCCAAAAAATAAAATTTACATCATTGAATTTTTGGAATCCCATAGTTTGAAGAAGAATAATATGATCATCTATTCTCCATTACCAAATCAATAATATTCATGATTTGTCAAACATCAAGTGAGTTTTGCTCTCATTTTTTGCAACTTGTGTGCATCTTAGCATCCAACATGAATTCCTATGTTATGATGGTCATTAATAGAAATTCATCCTAATTTTGTTGGCTAATTTTTGTCTTAGCATTAGTTCTTAAAATTCTACTGCAACAAAAGAACAAAAAAATGGTAGAGATAGATGAATAGTTAGAATGAAGTAGATTGATGATGAAGAAGATAAAAAAGGAAATCAAAGTGGTGTTGGAGAAAGAACAATAGGAGAGAAAGCTCATTCGTTGAAGAAGCTATGAGCCGTAATTGAAGGGAAAAATCAAGTTAAAGTTGCAAACTTGAATTTTTTAGCTGGAAAATGACATGAAGGTGCTGTTTTGAGGAACTCTTTTTGGTATGGGTACTAATTGACAAAAACTATAGCTACTGTGGTACAAATTTTCCTATCCATATCTATGCGAGTAATATTTGCCTTAACTTGTTGGTGAGTTTATTTGAATTTTACTATGATGTAAATCATAGTTCATGAAACATGGAATATTGTAAAAACATTTGTCATAAAAATATAAGACAAATAAAAAATACACAAGGTTAAACTTATTTCATGTCAATTGTCTTAAGAAAGGCAAGGTTGGTGTTGAATTTAATTATGAGCATGGGTCCTTGTGTAGTTGGTGTTGGTTCAATTTTCTTTAGTTTCTACAAACTAAAAATAACCTTTTTTTCACATAATTTTCTTAGGAACTTTGGTATGAAGAGCTTTAATATCTTTGTCCTTCTCTTCGGCCTCTTTGGGGAACTTTTGAGTTGCATCTAAAACTAGCCAATCAATGGGAGTAAAGGGACTGATGTCGTAAATAATCTCAAAAGCACTAAGACTATTAGTTTTATGAGGAATCCTATTATAGGCAAACTCGACATGTGGTAGTAAGTCTTCCCATTGTCGAATGCTCTAGGAAACTAAAGTCCTTAACAATGCGCCCAAAGTTCAATTAGTTACTTTAGTTTGGCCATCTATTTGGTGATGACTCAAAATACTAAACTAGAGTTAAGTTCCCATCTTTCTCCAAAGAGTAAGCCAAAAGTGACTAAGGAACTTTGAATCTTGATCACATATCATTGATTTAGGAATGCCATGAAGATGTACAATCTCCTTAAAATATAAGTTAGCAACTTATCAACATCATTTGTTGTGTGGTTTAGAATAATGTATGCCATTTTTGGAGAATTGATCAACTACAACCATGATTGAATCTTTATTGCATTGTGTTCTTGGAAAACCAATAATATCGTCCAAAGTAACATCCTCTGATGTAGCGATTACCTTATAGCATGGCCAATGCCATATACGCATCCTCGAGTATTGCTATTTGCTTTGTGACAAATTGAGCACCTTTGAATCAAGTACTCCATTTCCTTAGTAAGCTTCGGCCAATAGAAGTGCTTTCTTATTAGCTCCAAAGCCTTTTCTACTCCAAAATGTCCAGCATGGCCTTCTCGAAATATTGCTTTATCAAGGCCTTCATTTCCTTTATCAACGTTTCACACACACTATGTCAAGGAACACATGACGGTTTTCTTTGAAGAGATGGCCTTCACAAATGTGGAAATCATTGAAGGCATGCTTGGAACATTGCACAAAAAGCTTCCCAAAATGTAGATCATTCTCGTAACATTCTTTTAACATCTCAAGACCAACAATCTTTGGACTTAAGGTGTGTAAAAGAACACCTTTTTGACAAAGCATTGGCTCCTTTATTCATTTTACCATATTTATACTCGTTTAAAAAGCTAAAAGCTTAAAGAAATTCTACATTTTTGGCAATGCCTTAGTTGAAGCTTGTTTTGCCCTTTGATATATTTCAACCTCAAGATTTGAGTGCAAAATGAACAGCTTTGGAATCAAATAGTGTCGTCAATGATCTAAAAATTGCACTAGAGCATAGAATACCTTACCTACGCTTGGCTTTGTTATCTTCTCACTTAAGTAAGCAATGGGTGTCCTTTTTGGGTTAGTTCAACACCAATGCCACCTCCCCCTGTGAATATTTCTTGAAAACAAAATAAAGCGAGAGTGGAGCTAACGTTGATTGCTTCTTAATCTCTTCAAATGCTTCTCGGGCTTGAGAATTCCATTTAAAATGTTTCAGCTTTGTCAATTTTGTTAATGGAGCCATGATGGTACTAAAATCCATTGCAAATCTAATTGAAGTAGGAACCAACCATTCCTTGATGGATTACACCTTCTTTTCATCCGCCTTAATTCCTTGACAGGACTATGTAGCCAAGAAAGGTGACTTTGTGCCGTGAAGATTTGGCACTTTTCTAGGTTACCATACAACTTCTTTTGAGTAAGAACTTCAAAGATTTTCTTCAAATGATTAACATGTTCCAATTCGGTGTTGCTATACTCCAAGAAGTTATCAAAGTAGACTACAAATAATTTGCTAAAAAACGGCTCTAAAGTTTGGTTCATTAGGCATTAGAGAGTTCGATGACAACTAGCCACTCATAGATTCCCTCTTTGGTTTTGAATGCACTCTTTCCACTTATCTCCTTGACATGTGCGAATTTGATGATACCCACTTCCTATATCGATATTTGAGAACAAGGTAGCCCCGTACAAGTCATCTAACAAATCATTTACCTTAGGGTGGGAAAATGATGTAAAAACAAGTGGAGATCACTAGGATTTTAAAAGTTTCTCAAATGAATCCAACCAGATGAATTTAGGGTTTTGTGTGGTTGGTAGATTCTGTTTCACAAGGTCTAGGCTTTTTAGGGTTGAAAACAAAGGGAAATCATTTTAAGCATAGGCTTAGAATGCATAAATTAAGGTGTCAAGATGGGGGACATGTTTTTTTAGTTTTGGGTGGAAATAGGAATGTGGCGGTAAAGGTTAAGAAATGGATTTGGAGTATTTAGAGTGAAATGGGATGTGTTTGAAAAGAAAAGTAGGAAAGAAAATGTTTAGTTTGCATGGAACACTCAACTTGACAAACTGGATATGTAAACAAGGAACACTTAACTTGTACTACTAGGTGTAGTGTTAAGACAAGGAACGCTCAACTTGTACTACTAGGTGTAGTGTTAAGACAAGGAACGCTCAACTTGCAAAATAACTATGAAAACTAGGGTAAAAGGAACACACACTTTACACTTAAATTCTTCAAGAAAAATGTTGGAAACATACTTTAGACAATTCTCTCAATTATACTAAGGAAAAGGGGTTCTATTTTTCATACAACATTAAACAACTTTTCAATTACAAATTGAACTCACTTTTATGGGCCACAAGTTCAGCTCTAGAAGATAAAAAGAATAAAAAAACCAAAAGACATAAGCTAGCTAAAATGACTCAAGAAACCTAAAAGACCTAGGGTTTGCTGGGCATCCAATTTAGCCTATTAACTAAGGATAGTTTACTAAAAAATATGGTAGCTTTTGATTAAACTGATTAACTATACTTAATTAGCTACTTAATTATTGAATAAAGGTAAAACCAAGTAGAAAGTGAAAGGGGACATTTTTTGGTTGTAAAGGATGAGGGTTAAGGAGCTTAAATCTTAGTTAACTCATTTAAGCATCTTCTTTAATGTTCAGCAAATTAAAACCATAACTTCTCCTTTTAAAGCCTTGAATCATGTCCTCTCTTCATTGCCTTGCCTTAAAACCTGTAACTTCTCATTCAAAGCTTGTTCTCTTCAATTTCTTACCATTGAACATTCTTTTTTCCTCTTCCCAATGCACAAATTTAACATTAGAATAAAGGAATTGATGACCAAACTTCAAGACTTGTAACCTCTACCTTTAAATGGCATAAAAAGCAACCTTCCAAGTACTCATAAAACAACGTATTTAACAAGTTCCAAGCTTCTATATACATGTTATTGAAGCATTAGCCTTCATTAAACATGTACAACAAGTAGTCAATCAAGTATAGACTTCATTGAATGAAATAAAAGGCTCCTAGCTTCATTTATAGGTTTAACAATCCAAGAGATTCATTGAGACTTCATTAATCACATAAAGCTTCATTGAATCTTCTAATCAGCTTGTTTATTAAAAGCAAATAAAATCAGTAATTCTTTTTATGCTACAATTTAAAGAGGGGAAATCATTCATTTTATGCTGGAAATTGTACCTGAACAATTGGGAATTGCGTGGAGTAGCTCTTGAATATTTGCGTCGAATGATTGTGCACTTAGGGGTTTTGTTTGCTGTTGCGTGGTATTCCAATCATCCTAGATCATCATTTGTGGAAGGTGTTGTTTTGGAATACGATAATTCACTTAATTAGCTTTGAATATTTGTTGGGTCATTGAGTTTTGGCACGTGAAGTGAGCATTTAGGCACGTGTGACAGTTTAGACTTGCTGCGTGATTTGGTGCATTTTCTAGGGGCTTCACTTTGATCCTCTTACACTCCACTTGGATAAATACCCATTGGGATCATTTATACAACATAATTCTTCAACTTGTTGCCTAATTTCAAGAGTCTCTTGGGGTTATCTCATTAGGGAAGACCACATTAAAAGCTTGAAGCAAAGACTTAGCTAATGGATGCAATATGGCTTAAATAACACCTTCTTCCTCTTCATCCATTCCCAACAAAATCAACTCGTAAAACTCATATTCACCTAATCTTGACTCCCGAGTGTTTTGCTTAGGGGACTTTTTTACGGGTTCGGGAGTTAGATCAATCTTATGATTATCCTTAGTGAAAAATTAGGGTTCTTGTAATTATCATGAATGACTCTTTTATCAAATAGCCACGGACGGCCTAATAGAACATGGTAAGCATCGATGGGGATCACATCATACCAGATTTCATTAACATACCTTTTGCCAATGCTAAAGGAAAGTAAAACTCATGCAACATAAATTCCTTTCCCTTAATTGAGGGATTGTATGACATATGGCGTAGGAAGCACCATATTTTGGAGACTAGGTTTTAAGAGGCCACATTGGTGCAAACCTTGTTGTTGTGGTGCACTATGTGGAAATTGACTTCCCTTAGTAGATTTTCTTCTTAGATAGCATGAGTACTTAGTACACGTCTCACAACTAAGCATTCATCATCATCCAATCTAGTTTCTTCTCCATCTCCTTCTAAGAACGCCTCCTTTCCTCTTGATATGGCCTTGTCCATGGCGATATAAAGATCTCCTAGGTTGTTTTGGGTTGGAAATGTTGGTTTCGGTCTTGGGAGCTTTTTTTGGGATGAATGGGGTAGTTTTAGGTGTGGGAGAACGTTTAGAGAATGGGTTTTTTTGGCAAAGGAGTGTGAGGCTTCCACTTTACCTTTGGCTTTGAGTTAGTTTACAACTTGTGAGCCATCACTGTAAACTCTTCTAAGGTAGTTTTGCACTGGAGCTTTACAATATGAACAATGCGCGAGTCTAATCCTCTAGGGAAATGCGTTAAAGTTTAGGGATCATCCTTCACATTTCATTAGAAGGTAAATTCTCTTGAATACACTTTTAATGTTTTCGTGCCTTGTTTAAGGGAATGGAGCTATGAAAGGCCTTCTTGAAGATATTACGTGGGTAGGAATTTTTGCTTCATTCCTTCCCCATTGTTTCTCTTTTGTCGCAAACCTTATGTGGACACATATTTTCAAAGCTTTAAAGCCATAATCTTCACCTTTCTTTATTAGGGAATCATCTTATAGTCAAAAACTCAGTTCCACAAATCTAATCCATTCAATAAAATCATGTTGTAAAATCTAACGAAGGAACACTAGAATTCACAAGAACAAATGGATCTCAAATTGGACAAAATGTAGACTTAGGTTATTAACAAAAAATGTGTAGGCTTTAAATGTGGATTATGCGCAAAATTAGGCTAAGAGGAAGTGTGTAATTTTGTGGATAATATGAGCTAAAAGATTAATGTGTTCAGGTGTTAAAAGGAAAAGAAATGATGTGAGTTTTAACAAGATAATGGACGGAAGTTTATGGAGTTTTAGAAATGAAAATGGTCAGATTTTGATGGGAAAAAATAAAACAAAGATTAAGAAATGGGGAACACTCACCTATACTTATAGGATATGTAAAGAAGGAACACTCACTTCTTTACTAGGTGTAGATCTCTCAATAAGGAACACTCAACTTGTGAATTGATTGACAAAAATTTGGATGGAAGGAACACTGAACTTCACACTCAAATTCTTCAAGAAAACTCTTGGAAGAAACACTAGCAATTCAAAACCGAATATTCAAGTAAATGATTCAAACATCAACATTCAATAATCTAATTAATCTATTCTATACATGAAAAACGACTCTACTTATAAAGATCTAATTCTAACCTAGCATGTTCAACACATGAATTAAACACAAGGAAAATGAAAAGATAAACAAAAAATAAACAAAAATCCCAAAAGTACCAAGTCCATTATTACAAAATTAAACAAACATAATAAAAATCAGAAAATGAAATTAAAGAAACAATCCAAAGGCCACTAACTGATCAGCTTCTCTTTGGCTTGAATTCGAATGATTTAAAGCTCCAACTCTTCAATTTTCTGAACTTATGAGTTTAGTAAAACACCCATTTGCATTTATCCGTTAGATTGAAGCTTCAAAGTCATCCTTACACCTTCATAAACATGTGAAAACCCAAGAGACTTTGCTGAAGTTATTTTTGCTGAAGTTAGGAGGAGTAATCAGCCCCTTTGGCCTTCAAAACGTCCTCTTAATGCCCAGAACTTCTAGCCATTTATAACCCATAAAAACACCCCTTAAATGATGCATTAACATGTAACCTTTAACAACAAATGAAAGGAAATGAGACCAGCCTTTATGCACGCACTTAAACCCTTGATAAAAACTTGTAACACCAACTTTAATAACCTTTAATGCACCAAAACGTCCAGCCTACTAAACACCTAAAAAAACGTGTATAACTTTATGGCAAACTTCCCCTTAACTCACGGAATTAACCCCAAAATAAGTTGATGTAATTTGGCTTGATTCCCTCTCTTAAACACGTCAATAATGAGCATAGACTAAGGAGATTCGTTGCCTTAAATTAGTTGGACGAATCTGACCAGCATCCCATCCAAATCAATTCATTTGATCAATAAACATGCCTTGATTCACGCTCAAATTAAATCAGCATCTTTGACAACCAATAAACTCAAAAAACGCCCAAAATAACACTCAAATCAATTAGTCAATTCAATCCCTTAAATTAAGGGAAATAAATCTCTAATGGCTTCCCTAATTATGCACGTGAATCTGACCATTATCTTCAAGAAAATCGGCAGCCCAAATCATCCCATGAATCAAGCAAGATTTGATTCTAGGTCAAAGAATCTCCTTAAATCATGCTAAATAAAATCTGATTTTTCAAAACCAAATCTTCCCTAATCTCCACTAATTCCCCACGTCAATCTCCATCAAATCTTCAGCAAATCACGTTTTTAATCTCCCCAAATCTTCCCATTATATTCAACGCACCAAATCAGCAAGAATCTCCCTTAATTTCACTCCTAAATCAAATCTGATTCTTTTCAACTCAATCTTTCCATATCCCACTCCAAATAAGCAAGCAAATCCCCTTAACCACACATCAAATCACGTCCATAATCATCATGGGTCCACACGCACAAATCAGCCCCCATACACCTCCATTTAACACGTCAAAAATCCAACCAACAAATCTGACCCAAATCACAAGCCTATTTGCTTTTGTTGACTAATTATTGCTCAACTATTTCAACTAACTAACTTTAATTAATTAATCAGATTAATTAATTAAAAAAAACTCTTTTATTTTTCTTACATAAAAACCCTTAAACACCTTATTCTAGTTTTCCGAGGTGGAAAGACAAAAATACCCTTGCAAGAGATAAAAAGGCCATTCAACCAAAAATGGCCCAATCCATTTCTCTTTAAAGGATTTAACCAAAAAGATCTCCTTGGTGAAAAGTTCAACATTAGATGAAATTTCCGAATTCCCATCACCTATGACGAATGAAGTCAACAAATGTTCATGTGAAAAATCGAATCTTTTGGATTTTACATCAAATCATCAGGATCAAGTTTGCCATCATAAATTGGAATATTTACTTTGATATCATTGTAAATAGTATGTGGTCGGTTTTGTTACCCGTGTTGATGAACATTCTCACCCCATTGAAATGGATTCTCTTCCTTCGTTACATCTTCTTCACCATACTCTGACATAGGAGGTATATGGAGATCACCTCTTTGTCTTTGATTCTTGATGAATAAATCTCTTATTTGATCTTGCATTAATTTTATATGCTTCTCCAAAGCTCCATTATCTTATGTCGTTTCCCAATTCTCTTGTGTTAAAGAATCACCCTAGCTGAGGTTTGGTGTACTTCCCCTTGCTATGAAAGAAGTTTGATTGAAGTTTTAGGCATGTGAAATGAAGGATTTGCAAGGCTAGCTCTAATACCAAATGTTGTATAATGGTCTCAGGAACCAATTGCAATACGGACTCACCACACAATTAGCAACCTATGGTATGCCAAGTACACTCTAAGATACAAATTTACCCCTTACAATGCAAATGGAATTCTTAGAACACCGTCTAAACTTGCCAAGAATGGATTAGCAAAGGAAAAGAACAAGAATTTACTCAATTAGAGTGAAAAACAATTTTTAGAAGTTTTTTGTATTTTCAATCTCAAAGCTGCTCCAAATGGGAAAAATTAGAGCTTCTTTTGTAGCCAAAGCATGGGTGCCTGTACAAATCTTCGAATTCTAATAATACATGCAAGTAAAAGCCTGTTATGCTCTCAAAGGCAACAAAAAGTTGCAACTTTTGAGTTCTATCAAATTGATCAACAACTAGAAAGGATTCTAAGTGAGCTAAAAGATTTTTAGCCTTTGTTATGGCTTTATTACAACATTAACAAAAATAACTGAATGCAACCTGAAATATGTACTTGCTTTGCATGGGATTTGCATTGGAATCACTAGGAAACACGCCAGTTGCAAAGAATCAGACAGAACACGCATTCTTTGAGCTGAAACTAGGTTAATGAATGCATAAGTGCTTAAACTTGTTTCTTTGGACCGTAAGACTTCATGCATCACTTCAGCATCTAGATTGATTAGCTTAGGATCTTTGAAAGGCAAGGGTGGTGTATCAATGATGTCTATATCAGTGCTTAAAATATTCGCCTTAAGCTAGTCTTGACTCTTCATCAGAGATATAAAGTGCTACCCTTGCTGATGTAAATTATGTAATACTTCTACTGAAATATGCCAACTGGCTTCTAGCCATCCTGAACATTAAAATGTTATGTACTCTTGTGTGTTTAGTCCATGATAACTTTATCGTCCCTAGCCCTCATACTTTAATTATTTATATTGGTGACTCTTTAAACTCTGTTATTTGTTAAGAACAGATACTTTGATGATGTTATAGAAGCCAGCACCCTACAGCTTGTAATGCAAGTTATTAGAGTAGTTTCGTGTCTATTGTGTTGAACTCTACAGTCAACATCTGCAGTGCCAGAAATGAATTGACAGAATTTCATTTATTTGTATATTTTCATGTCTGACACTATTTGAACTATTCATCTTATCATGTGGTTAGCATGTCAGTTTTACCCTTGTTCATGTCTGTCTTATCTGCAGGTATTGTTGCTCATGCAGAACCTCACTATGAACCTATGTAGCCCTGATTTTGAACCAATCGTAAGTACAAATCTTGCTTTTCATCTTTGAGTACATTACAAGGAAATTTTCGTTTTCTGAATAATATTACTCCATAATTCATTATTCTAGTTCAAAACTCTCATCATAGATATCTTCTTTGACATTGGGCTATGATTTTTCACTTCAGCATCTGCAGAACTCATTTTGTTTTGCACTTGTGCTCAATAACTGTGAAATTATTTTTGATTATGTTCATTGTGTAATTATGCATTTTTATTTATTTATTTTCACTTTCTCCTTCAATTTTATCAATTAAATAACAGCCAGTTTGGCGGTATTAATAAATGATCATAAAATTTAAATAATTGTTTTTGTAATAATGGCTTGGAGACTCAGATCAATCTCCATTGTCAAGTGATTGTTAGTACTAAATTTCTTGTTGATGTTTGGGCTGAACTGAAATTTTTGTCAAAATTTATTTTATTCGTGGGAAATGGTTTCAATCTTTCACAATTGGTCTTTATAGGAACTCAATTTTTAAGTGATGAGGAACGAGTGTGTTCCTGTTCCATAGAGTTTCTTGATTAAATGATTGAATCTTAAAAGTGTTCTAACAAAAAATTCAATTTAGTATATAGTGTTCTAAAGACAACATCTTTAATACTAGCACTAAGGATATCACTTAAACTATTAACAATCTGATTAAGCTATAAAACGTTCACTCTTCACCCTTTAATGAGGCGTGACTTCCTTAATATATGGCAAAAAAACTCAACCAACCTATTGTGGTTTTTATGCATAAAATTGACTTGTGGGGTGTTTGGTTCAATTCATGGTATGGATTTGGAATCACTCAAACCTATACCACTTTTTTTGAGTGGCTTACCCACCAATCTCCTACGGTATCAGGTTCACATACATTGGGGTTGGGGGGGGGGGGGGGGGGGGGGATGGGGGATGGGGGGGTTGAGTTGGAAGAAACCCTCATGTTTGTTCAAAAATGACAATCAGCATTAGCTTGTTCTTTCTTCGAATTGAAAAATATTCCTCAAGAAAATGAAGGAAAATGAAGCCAAACTAAGTCAACTTCTTCAAAAACTTCTTGTTTTCTTTTGTCTATTGGACTTCTCTTTGTATCTAGCATTCATATTTTCAATTCAGTCTACATGCTCGTAAGTCTTAAAGAATGATTTTCGAAGTTTCTAAGCATCAAACTTCAATATGTCATCTTTTGGAAGATAATCAAAGGCCATAGTACATAAGGATTAACACCATAAAAAAATTTAAAAGGCTATCGAGTTGTTGTACAGGAATGCATACGATTATAAGCAAATTCCACGTGACCTAATTTAACATTCTAATTTTTTTTTATTATATCTTGCTTACTAGGCCACAAAGCAAAATACCCAAGGTACTATTAGTATCTACCATTTTCCTATGAGCTTGAGGATGGTGAGAAGTACTTAATAAAAGCTTTGTACTAAAGAATATCCACAATGTCAATCTAGAAATGGCTAAGAAACTTAATATCTTTATCTAAAACAATGCTTTTGAGAATTCCGTGAAGTCTCTTAATTTCCCAAACATATATAAAAACCATGAATAACATCTTCATTTTCCCAAACATATCCCTATCTTTAAGGAATTATCCACAACCACCATGATAGAATCATGATTCTTCTTTGCTTCGCAAACCAACATTCAAAAGTTTTAGGTACCCACAAATAACTTCCCTTGAATAGAAAGCTATCTTGTACCAAACAAGAAATAGTAGGTTTTACAAAATCTTCTTTTAAATCTAGATTATTCAGATAATATTCCTTAATATATCAAAGCTAAAAATCCAAGCTTCCATAACAGTGAGCATACAAAAGCAATAGGATAGAATATAAACTACTCTATTCACTTTGCTTGTTTTATACTTAGAAGAGAAAGAAAAAGATTCTAAGAACTAGACCTATTTAACATGTCACACATCTAGCTTTTGTTGAGCACATTTCATGATCCGATTGCATTACAAATGGTTTAGGTCGAAGGTAATGAGACCAATGTTCCTAGGTACAAACAATATCATGGAATTCCTTGCCATAAGAAGAATAGATAAGCTTAGATTCATTAAACTTCTCATTAAAGAAAGTAATTGGCTTCTTTGCTTGAATTAGAACACCAATATCCTATCCACTCCCATCCATTTCTACTTCAAACTCTTCACCAGAATTTGTTAGTGAACCACTACATTACGAATGTTTTTCTTAATTTCTTCAAATGCATGTTGTGCCACACTCTACATAACTCACTGCTTAGTAATGGGTAGTAACATCACTAAATTCATTTGTGAATCTTCTACAAAAAATCGTCAAACCACAATAAGCCAAAAGGCACAACTTTCCACTCGTTTAACCCTTGCTTAGTCTTGCAATATGTTCTCCATTCATCCCCCTCACAAATCTTCTTTTGATTATATCTGTTATTGATATCTATCTTAGAAAATATAGTGAAACCATTCAACTTTTCAAACATAGGCATAGGAGACCTATATTGGTAATATTATTCACAACTCTACGATCAACACACATGTGTAAAGTTCCATATTTCTCTTGGACTAACATAGGGCATAACACAAGGAGTCTTGCGTTCTTGGATATTACCTCTACTAACTAATTCATCCACTTGCCATTAGAAGTTCTTTTGATTACTTAGGGTTGCATCTACAGGCCTCTTTGTTTGGTCAAGGAGGACCGAGAACAAGGTCTATAGCTGCTAATATCCATGAATAGAAGGTGAGTCTCGGGATTAATATCTCCATACTCTTTCATAAGTGGCAGCAGGATCTAAAGGAGGAGATTTATCCGGTGGTGTCTCCCTTGCATACAATATTTTCATCACTTCCTCGATTCTTGCTCAACCTAAGAAGCGGAGAAGAAGATAGCTTTTTTTGGAACTTCAATAGCAGCCAACTAAAATATTCTTTTTTCTCGCATACGAATCCATTCTCATGGTATTTCCAACAATATAAAACCGCTTAGTTATAGTAATAACATCACACCGCTATTTATCATGATTGTCAACTATGGAAAATGCACTAGCTTGTTTTGAACCTTAAGCGCATTCTTATCTTTAATCAATTTAATCTATAAGGTTTAGGATGTATTCTAGTAGGATGTGTTAGAGTGTTTGTCATTTTGACTAAAGTAACATTAACATATGAACCATTCTTCACAACCAAGCTACACGATTGACCATCAACCAAGCATTTAGAATGTATTCTCTCTGTTTTTCCTCTATGAATGGTTCAACCTTGACTCTTTACAACCTTCTCAAAATCTACGTCACTAGTACCCTCTTGATACACTTGATCATTCCATCTACTGTCATCTTCTAAATTATACAACTCTCCTTCTTGAAGACATTTTTTGTGCTCTTGTTATGCCATAAGCACATATTTTTTTATCCTTTTGAAAATTAATCGAAAAATAATCTTCGGATCTAACTATTTTGAAAAATAACCCTTGATTTAGATTCGGCATAAAGTCACTGGCTAGGTTGAAGTAATTTGGGCTAGCCCAACTGGATCAAGCAGTTTAATTCTTTCCCTTTGCAGCCCATATCCAAGGGAAGTTGCTGTCTCATACACCAACTTTGATGCACTGAAAATTCTCATAATCATCTTTCTCCCATTTTGATTCCCAAATAAATTCCCTATAATGCAAGATCTTACCATTATTATACAATTCAATTCACAACTCACGAACCTTCATTGCTGCATAACTCATCCCCTCAATCCAATCCACTACTCAATATCCATGATTGTCCATGATTGTGCTCAAGTAGGTCAGGTCACATCTAGTATACTCCTTGGGAATATCATGAGGCCATGATTTTTAAATTGTTGAGGTATAAATTCTGGGGAAATTATGTTTAACTTGATGAATTACTTACTGGTTGCAGAGAAATGTTCTGTCTTCCTATGATGTCACCAACAAAACGCTTGCTGCTGGAGAAGTTGCGAAAAATCAGCCTACTGATGTGTCTTGTTAATCCGGAAAGTATTTCAAATATATCCTTTGTACATGAGGTCATGATATGCTTCATCATTGTATTTATGCCTCATATTTTGTGTTTCGCCTTTCCCCTTTGCTACTTGTATAGCTCATCTATGGGCGTGCTTTGTGGCAAGCTAAAAGTCTGCCTTTATCCCCAAGTACTCGTGTTGGCATGGAGACTTGACTCTTTACTTCCAACCAAACACATGAAAATTTTCCGTAAGAGTCCTATCTGAGAGTAACATTTGGGATAGTGCACTACTCTCAGCCTCTACATACCTTGAGCTTGAAAATTATGTTGCCTGGAAAATAGTTGTACAATAATGAAGCCCTAAAAGGTAGCCAAAGAAGTCAAATTCAACTCAGCTGGGTTAGCACAAATAAGGTTTTATATTTTGCCCTGTGGTGATACTGTTCTGACTGCTGATATAATGTATATTCCTTAAATCTTATGTAGGGCAGTCTTTTTCTTACCCCTGACGTTTCTTACCTGTCTGTTTTGTTTATTATTTTCCTTTTGTGGACTGGAGGGGACTTAGAGGAGAGGTGAATTTTATCAATGTAATGCTTAGAATTATAGGGTGGATCATATATGCAATTTTAGAAATCAAATATAGTTATTTATATATCAAATGAATAGGGTAGAATGCTTGTATTTATGCCGTTTTATCTCATGATATGTAATTAGCATTGTAGTTTGTTTTTTGCAATTTAGTATTTTAATTTTGCTTGATTCTAAATATGGTTTCAATATTGGACTGGACCACATACTGCTGTCATCAAGTTTTATAAAGTCTATCCTCAGTCTAAAGCTAGCAGGGGCTAGATCAATTATTCTTACGTGAGGAGTATTTCTTTTTTTTTTTTTTTTATTGTTTATACGGGATTTGTATGTAGCAGCTACAACATTCTTGATATAACATATCGGTTGCATATATCAAGTTGCGAAATGGAAATAGAAGGCATATCTTGTCTCGTACTTGTCATGCTGCTTATACAATCATCCGATCAACAAGAACTTAGCAACATAAATTTTAAGTTGTTTCATCATTCATGATTATATAATCTAGTTTAGCTGGTAGCCAAATGCAAAAATGTGGGGATATGGCCGAAAACATTACTGAAGTAAATTGGGTTTGTCTTTCTGATGTATTGATTCAAGATTTGCCAAATAGTGGACTGCCAAGCTTTGCAATTGTTGAATGAGATGAACGTTTAAAAGAGGAGGTGAATTAGAAGTGTTAGTTTATTAAAAACTTTTTGTAGAATCAAACTTGAATTTATAAGTAGAAAGAAACTTAACAAAAGAAATATAAGAAATTTTCGTGTGGAAATCCATTATGCCCAACTCAGTGGGAAAAATCACGACACATTTAGAATTTTTCAATTCTTTTCATTAATAGGGCAATTCTTGATAATAATCTATTAGTAATTCTCAACTCAAGTTTCTCTTAGAATTAGAGTTTTTTTTTTCTCTAACTCTTTCTTTCTCTTCTCCTCTCCTCTCTCTTTAGACTTAACTCCAAGTCTTTTACAAGACCCCTTAATCTTGCTACTTTAATAGAACTCAGTACTACTCTCAAAGATTACAATATAAGATATTTTCAATTAGCAAAAACCTTAGGCTTGTGTGTCATCCCACACTTCTAATGTACCATAAGTTGATCAAAGAGGTGAGGAAGGTGATTCAGTAGGTTTAAGGGCTTGCAATGGAGGTAGGAATGGATGGGATAGAAGAAGACTAGAGAGGCGTGTATTTTCTTATGTGGCTTGGGCCCATGAAGAGTAGTTGGGCTTGGGTCGTTCTTGGACCTTGAGAAAACCAAAACCTTGAGAAAACCACAGTTGTGCTGTCGCCACGTGTTCAAACATTAAAACTTTAAACCAGAATTTTGAAGCGGAAAACATAAAACTTTAAAAACTTCAAAACACCAAACTTAATCAAACATGCAATCCAAAACTATTACGACCCTTATTTAAATATATGAAACACCTATCAAACCAAATCCAAACCAGTTTCAAAATATCTAGAAAAAATTAAGTCAAACAAAGCAAGGAAAATAAATTACTCTCCACTCATCCAAGTAATTCATGCAAATCCCTACGATATCTGTAAGAAATCTACTCCCAAAATTATAAGTGTAAATATTGGATTAGTGTAGGGTCATTGAAACGCAAAGGCCATGACCAAAACATCACACACAAAGCACGTAATCAGCAAAGCGGAGTACATAAAGGTTATGAAAAACTAAATAAATGTGATGATTCATAAGAGTAAATGCATGGCATTATTCCTATTCGTATAACACAATCCTTTACTCAAATTAACTCGTTTATTAAATTAATAATTTGGATTAAGCAACAAATAAGGTTGTCTCCCCATGTCCCAATCAGGAACATCAAAATAAATAAATAAACCCATGCACTTGACTCTATCTCCAAGCTAGATGAGATCTTAACTAATCCCAATTTTAAGTTTAAAACTTTATAAAAGAGACTCGTAGATCACACGATCTCCAATGAAAGCCACGAATAATATCCTATGAAGCCCCAATTGTCAATACTCTAAACATCCACTAGTGATTGCATCTTCCTAGCAGAGTTTTGTACTCTTTTTGGCCCAAGTTTGTCTCCTTATCTTTTCTACTTATATGCGTGTTTTCGTGGCTTGATGTAGGTATATATTGAGCTTGAGCACGAGAACCGAAGAATGGAGATGCATAGTAGAAAAGTCGAGAAGAGAAGTCAAGAGGTCGCTCAAGAATCGAACCAAGAGGCCTCTCTAGATAAAAAGGCTTAAGCGTTCGCTTGGCCTATCCTGAGCGGACGCTAAAATCATTGGAAATTGACAGACAGATAGTCACCAGTGGGCATCAAGCCGTTTCCAAGTGGGTGTTTTAAGACCTAAGTGGGCACTAATGGTTGAACTGAGTGGCTTCTCAATTCACCGAAATCCATAATTTTTCCTTATGAGCGGGCGCTTGACTTTGAACTGAGCGCACCCTCAGCTTTATTTTGGCAGTTCCATATTCCTTTGAAACTCTTAAATGGAGGCATAAAAGGCATGAGGGATTCAACGAGTCATTATTCACTAGTTTTAGCATAGTTTAGACCTAGCAAGCATAGCTTAGGGTTTTTTCACTTTTCTTTCACAAAAATCTTGGATTATTAGAGGCTTTGTCATCAGTTTTTGTTACTTTCAACGGATTTGCGATCAACATTTGTCAGACATCGATTCCTCATTAATATATCAGTATTTCTTTCACTTTCTCTTTCTTTATATTTCATAGTTTTAATTTATTTTCTATTTTTGTTAGTTTATGTTTGATTATTTTAAGTTCTTTAGCATAGTTTTGTTCAACATTATTTGTGATTTCGCTAGTATCTCTCGTTATTTCAATTCTGCGATGTTTTCTAATATTAGTCATGAGTAGTTAAATTAGTTAAGGGATAGGGGGAAAGTCCGATCCAAAGCATGGATGATATTTAAAATATGGAGTTGGTATCTTAATGATTTATGTGTGATTTGATGTTGGGTTTTGATTGAAGTCTAGATTAGCCATATAGATTTTTTTCATGTGCGTTCCTAGGTCGAAGATATTGAGAAATTCTGATTTAGGTAGTGACTCGATGTTAAATGTTGTTGACTTGCGAGCTATTGATTGTTCATTTAAATCTATTGTGTTGCTTGGATGCTTTAAAATACAATTAAGCGAGAAATCCCAATTATAATGCTCCTTCCTTGAAGATGACCAAGAGGTTGGTTCTTGGTTGAAACCCCTTCCTTACAGCATGCTTAGGTTCGATTCATAGGTTGGTAGTGAGTAAGTGAGCCTCATATTATCTCATTTTGAGTCCAATTCCCAATTTTAGCTCATTCGTGTTAGGAATCGGATTTAAATCCCGAACCCCTAGCATTTTTACCTTCATAGAACTAGTCCTTTAGAACCTCGCATTCGATTTTAGTTAGATTCCAACCTAATCCTTGCTGTAGTCGGAGCTAGCTTATAGTTAAAATGCTAGAATTCGGTAGCTATTAGAAGCCTTTCCCTGTAGATTCGACGCTTACTTTCCCATTACTTGTAATAAGTGAAGTCAAGGTTTTGTTGATAATATGTGTCGAGTTTTTAGTGGTTTTTACGAGTCTAGTTCATTTATATTTTTATTTTATTTCACTTTCTTTCTTTTGTTGCTTTTCATTGTGATTATTTGTAACACCCCGATAATTCCCATTTTTCCGAAACCCAAACCTTTAGGAACTATCGGTGAGCTACCGCCACGTGTTCAAACGTTAAGGCTATAAAACAGAGTTTTGCAGCGGAAAAACCAAAAGACTTATGAAATAACATTAAACGTAAATCAAGTCAAGATATAACAAACTGGAACCTCTACGGCCCTTACTGTAATGTACTAAATAACGTTTAACTTTAATTCAAATCCAACAGTTTAAAACCAAATCAAACCTAACATAATTTATTCTGAAATCCAAATTAAAATAACGTTTCTCTCCAACCCGCCCATGCATGAATGCTTGTTTAGATACTTGTTAATAATCTGCTCCCCAACAATACAAATGTAAGTATTGGATCATTACAGTGTCATTTATAGGCGAAAGCCATGACCAAAACACACGAGGCACGTAATCAGCAAGCTGAGTACATACGAATTACAAAGCACAACAATTGAACTGATAATTAAGTATCTATAAGAAATGTAAGAACGTATCATGCAACATTTTACTCAACTGACACGATGAATTGATTAATGGTTTGGATTCTAGCACGATAAATTAATTAATGATTTGGATTAAGAAATAGACTAGGTTGTCTCCCCCATGTCCTAATTAGGACATCAAATAAATAAATAACCCATGCACTCCCGTCGGAGAGCATCAAAATACAGTATAAAAATCCAGATGGTAAACCGGCGCGACTCCGTTACCATAGCTAGATGAGATCTCAACTAACCCCAATTTTAAGTTTAAAACCTTATAAAATAGAGACTCGTAGATCACACGACCTCTCACAAAAGCCACGGATAATACCCCGTGAACTCCAACCCCTGATTGTCAATACTCTAGACGTGCACTGGCCTAGAGTTTTATTGCTTATTCTCTTTCTCTTTAAGTGATTTACTGTTTAAACTCAATAAGCACAATAACAGTAGCACACAACAGTAAATATTACAGTTATTCAATCTATCTATGTTATATTGTAATTTTTTGAACTTTTTAATTTCAAACTCAACTGATAAAACTGTTGAACCAAGTCAACTACCTCATCATTAAGACTATAAAATATACCTTTACTCCAATCATACTATCAGTAATTAAGGAGTAATAATAAATAAGCTCATGGATTAATTAATAATTAATACTAATTAATAAATCGCGGTTTCTCCCAAACAACACCAAAGCATGCCCCTAAAATAAAGAACATGAATTCTTTCAAATGGGTAACCAAACAATCTCATCCAAAGGGTTCCCTAAACATGATACTATGTTTATGATCCGCCCTAAATCATGCTCCTAATTAAAAATAACGTTCTTCGTAATTGTACATACCTGGTGTAAAAAGCACGGGTATCCACCTTCTCTAACTTTAAGGACCTTCTACCAATTATTCTCATACATCGAATAATACAACCTAAATTAATATACTAACAACACCAAATCTACAACAACCACACTAACCTTTCTAAGACTTTAAAATCATTCCAAAATACATTTTTAAGTCTCCCTAAAACACAAGTTAGAAGATAAAATGTAATACTACTAGTGTTAACTGAAAGATTATAATACACACCAATGCTCATTAATTAGTATCAAAGTTTATCGCTCATAAAATTCTACAGCATTTTCCACAAGTGTACTTTATGAAATAGGCTACAAAATACAATATGACTACGCAACATTACTCATAGCCAAGGTCATGTTTACGAGACCAACTAGCCAAAGTCCACTAAGAAAATTATACATGAAACAATAAAAGATCCTCGGTACATCATTTTTTTTTACATACCAAGCAAAGCATTTAAAACTTAATACCCCATTTGTTTTCCTACGGTCATCCTCAAGGCACACCTAATTCAAATTTCCATCTTCACTTCTCTTCATATGTCCATTAAATGAAACATAATGAACCCACTTCAAAACAATCAAACCCAAGCGCAATAACAATTCATAACCCAACAAAAATCAAAGACAACCTAATTACATGATTTCATAATACATTAACTCCATCAATAATTATGGTCTAGTGGAATTTAGCAATACCAACATACATGAAATGTAGAACAAGGCATATGATACAAGAAAATCCTTCATTAAGAACCCAAACTACATGATAATAGGAGGGGAAAGAAGGGGAGAGGGGCAGCCACGACTGGTGGCTGACTCACCGGTGGCTGGCAGTGGTGCGGCGGCAGGGCAGTAGCGGGGCGGGCTGG
This sequence comes from Dysphania ambrosioides, assembly GCA_026401315.1. NCBI lineage: Eukaryota > Viridiplantae > Streptophyta > Magnoliopsida > Caryophyllales > Amaranthaceae > Dysphania > Dysphania ambrosioides. Next base: position 24,528,226 of record CM048661.1, on the reverse strand, counting down.
CAGCAAGGCAAGGGGGGCAGCAGGGGGGAAGGGTTCTGATGGGGAAGGGAAAGGGTTTGTTTTTCTTTTCTTAATTTCTTTGTGGTTTTGTGGGGAAAAGTTAATGCTTTTGTTTTGTGGGGGGAGGTTTCCACGGGGTAGGTCTTTAATATGGGTAGGTTTAGTTTTTTTTTTTTTTTTTTTTTTTTTGACTTTGAATTGATTTTGTGAGGTTTTAAGTAGTAGGGGGGGGGGGGGGGGGTAGTTCTCACGGTGGGTTTTTTTTGTAGTGTTTAGGTTTAAGTAAAATTCTTAGGTTTAGATAAAATGATAGAACTTCGGGTATTATAAAATTTGAGTAGGATAGGATTTCAGTAGTTTAGATTTAACGGGTTACTTAGGAAAATAAATAATAACAAAAATAATTGTAGAATTTCGAGGGATTACAATCCACCCCTCTTAAAAGAAGTTTCGTCCCCGAAACTTAGCCTCAACACTAAATGATTTTGAAAAGGTTACTGTAAATTCTTATAATTACCATGGATATTTTACGAATTCCACTGATTTACACCCAAAATATTGTAAACACTATAAATAAGAACAAAAACGCGAAATTATACACATTCTACCCCTCTTAAAAGAAAAGAGTTATGACCCCGTAACTCACCTACTCGAATAGCTCGGGATATTTATGTTTCATTGCATCTTCAGTTTCCCAGGTAGCTTCTTCATACTCGTGATTAAACCATAGTAATTTCACCATTCGTATGTCTTTATTTCAGGTACTACGCACTTTATGATACAAGATCTTGACTGGTCTTTCTTCATAGGTTAAGGACTCGTCCAATTGAACAGTTTCCGGTTGCAGAACATGGGTGTCGCTTAGCACGTATTTCTTCAGCTGAGAGATATGAAAGACATCGTGCATTTTCTCAAACTCCATCAGTAAGGCTAGCTTATAGGTGACATTTCCTATTCGTTGCAGAATTTCATATGGCCCCACATATTTGGCACTAAGCTTTCCTTTCTTACCAAATCTCATCACGCCTTTAGTAGGCGAGACTTTCAAAAAGACTTTTTCACCTACATTGAATTCATCTTCCCTTCTTTTTGTGTTGGCATAGCTCTTTTGCCTATCCTGTGCTGTTTTGATTCTTGACTGAATCACTTTGACTTTATTCACCATGTCTTCTATATATTCGGTTCTCAAAGTCATGCGTTCTCCAATATCATTCCAACACACCGGGCTTCTACATTTCCTTCCATAGAGTGCTTCAAACGGTGCCATTCCAATACTAGCATGATAAGTGTTGTTGTATGAGAATTCTATCAAATCCAATTGATCTTCCCAAGTTCCCTGAAAATCTATCGCACAAGCTCTCAACATATCCTCCATAGTTTGATTCGTCCTCTCTGTCTGCCCATCAGTCGTTGGGTGGAAGGCTGTACTCATTTTCAAGGTAGTCCCTAAGTTATCTTGCACCTTCTGCCAAAACTTAGACAAGAACCTCGAATCTCTGTCTGACACTATATCCTTAGGAACTCCATGCAACCGGACTACATTTTTCACATATGCTTTTGCTAGTTGCTTTTTCTTCCAAGTCTCCTTAATTGCTATGAATACGGCTGATTTGGTGAGTCTATCCACAATCACCCAAATTGTATCATTTCCCGTTCTAGTCCTTGGCAAACCAGTGACAAAGTCCATGGAAATTGAATCCCATTTCCATCCAGGTATTTCCAGCGGTTGCATTTTCCCCATGGGTCTTTTATGGTCTATTTTCACCTTCTGACACGTCAGACACCTAGACACATAATCAGCTATTTCTCTTTTCATATTCGGCCACCAATATATCTGCTTCAAGTCGTTATACAACTTATCGCCTACAGGGTGCACTGAATAAGGAGTATTATGGCTTTCATCCATGATCTTCTTTTTGACTTCTTCACAGCTTTGCGGCACACACCATCTTTCCTTAAATCTCAAACTACCATCTTCATGAATTTGAGAATCTGATTCTACTCCATTAATCACCTTATCTCTAATCTGCTTTAAGGATTCGTCTTTTTCTTGCATTTCCTTAATTTCTTCAAAAATAGATGGTTCTAGGGATAAAGCAAATAAGAGGTTTTCTAACTCCCCAGGGTTCATAACTTCCAAACTCAACTTTTTCATCTCTTCACACAACTCGTCGGCCACCACCAAGGCATTAATACTATGACTCGATTTTCTACTGAGAGCATCTGCAACCACATTTGCCTTTCCTTCATGATACTGGATATCTAAATCTTAGTCTTTAATTAATTCTAACCACCGACGCTGTCGCATGTTCAAGTCTTTTTGATAGAAGATGTACTTGAGGCTTTTATGATCTGTGAAAATCTTGCAAGTAACGCCATATAGGTAATGTCTCCAAATTTTCAAAGTAAACACAATTGCGGCAAGTTCTAAATCATGAGTAGGATAATTGGCTTCATACGGCTTCAATTGACGTGACGCATAGGCAATAACCTTTCCATTCTGCTGTAGTACACATCCCAATCCATGCTTTGAGGCATCGCTGTATACCTCGAATCCTTCATTTCCGTCGGGCAATGTTAGCACTGGTGCGGTAGTCAACCGCTCTTTGAGGGTTTGAAAAGCCAACTCGCACCTTTCATCCCACACAAATTTAGTCTCCTTTTTCATCAGGGTGGTCATAGGTCGGGCTATTTTGGAAAAGTCTCTGACAAATCTCCTATAATACCCCGCCAAACCTAAGAAACTCCTAATGTCAGTCACATTCTTTGGAGTAGGCCATTCGCTAACAGCTTTAATCTTCGCAGGGTCTACCGAAACACCTTCCTTGGAAATGTAATGCCCTAAGAATGCTACTTGCTCTAACCAAAACTCACATTTGGAAAACTTTGCATACAATTCATTTCTCCTATGGATTTCCAAAATGGTTCTCAGGTCTTTGGCATGATCCTCCTTATTCCTCGAATACACTAAAATGTCATCAATGAATACTACTACAAATTTGTCTAGGTACTCGTGGAATACTCGATTCATTAGATCCATAAAGATAGCAGGTGCATTGATTAACCCAAATGGCATAACAGTAAACTCATAGTGCCCATAACGAGTTCTAAATGCGGTCTTTGAGATGTCCTTATCAGCGATTTTCAATTGATGGTACCCCGACCTTAAATCAATTTTTGAGAATATGCTAGCCCCCTTCAACTGGTCAAATAGGTCATCAATTCTTGGTAATGGGTACTTATTCTTCACCGTCACATTATTTAGCTCCCGATAATCGATACATAACCTCATGCTTCCATCTTTCTTCTTCACAAAGAGCACAGGAGCTCCCCAGGGTGATACACTAGGTCTGATAAACCCCTTGTCTAACAGCTCTTACAACTGGGTCTTTAACTCTGCTAATTCAGCTGGTGCCATTCTGTATGGTGCTTTAGAAATAGGTGCAGCTCCCGGAATTAGGTCTATGGTGAACTCGACCTCTCTACTAGGTGGCATTCCCGAAACTTCATCTGGGAAAACATCTGAAAATTCATTTACTATGGGAATGTCTTCCATTCTTCTGCATTCTTCCATACTCAAATCCTGGACATTGCAAAGGTATACTGGGCATCCCTTGGTAGCTAACTTCCTCATTTCCATTGCTGAAATCAACCCATACCCTTTTGGTTTCCCAAATCGTCTATAGGACACAGTTTTTCCTACAGGACTCCTCAAGTGTACTTTCTGCATTTCACAATCTATCTTAGCCTTGTACAGACTTAACCAATCTATCCCCAGTATTACATCTAAGTCTCCCAAGTCAAATTCTATAAGGTCAGATGGGAAATTAGTTTCCTTAATCTTCAAAGATAAATTCTTATGGATTTTAGTGCAAGGAACTACCTTACCGGTAGGTAAGCAAACAGATAACTCAACAGGACTCGACTCAGATAAATTTAACTGGTTCACTATAGATGCAGAAATAAAGGAATAGGTTGCACCAGAATCAAATAAGGTTTTCACAGCAATTGAGTTAATAGAGAATGTACCAGTGACTACATCGGAGGATCTCTCCACCTCCCTCCTGCCCATTACAGACAGGCGCCCGAGATTATTGCTTCTGTTCTGACCTGCATGGTTGTTGTTGTTAACGTTGTTATTGTTGCTGTTGTTGTTGCCAGAACTGTTGGAGTTGTTACCGTTGCCATTCCCACCGTTGTAGGGTTCCCCATTCTAATTACCCGGCCTATTGTTTCTCACACCTTGATCAAACGTGGAGTTAACCCTTTGATGATTGCCTGAACCATTCCCTTCGTCTTTCTTCTTCGAATAACACTCGTACTCCCTATGACCCTTCTTGTGGCAGTATCGACATGTCACCAAATTTCCATCACAGTCCTTCCTAGGGTGGTTCCTTTTGCATCTTTTACAATAGTACCTCCTATCTCCATTCCCTTGTCTTACGGTGTTACTCAACTCCCAGTTTCTATTTTCAACCAAATTCCCATTCCTAGGCCTGTTCGAGTTATTATGGTTATTCCCATGGTGCCCAAAATCCTTTATTTTATCTCCAGCATGGCTACCTTCAGTGGGATCCCTAACATTCAACCCATACAAGTGAGCTGCTCTTTCATAAACCTTATCTAGCGTTTTGAACACTTTTCCTCCCAAATCCTTCTGGAGTTGCCTAGTTAGCCCTTGCTCAAACCTTTGGGCCTTTAGCTCTTCAGTGGGTACCACCTCAGGGGCAAACCTAGCTAGAGTGGTGAATTTATGGTAGTAGTCTGCAATGGTCATGCTACCCATTTGGAGGTTAATGAATTCCTGAGCTTTCTGCTTTCTCAGGTAAGGAGGGTAAAACTTTTCTCTTAAGGCAAATTTAAAGGCTTCCCACCCAAAGTCAGGTTACGCCTTCAACCTAGCAGCATTGTCTCTCCACCATCTGTCTGCTTCGTCCTTTAAATACATGGCATCTTGATCTACCCTCAATTCTTCAGCGCAATTCATCGCAATGAATATCTTATTGAATTCTCGCTCCCAATTCTCTAAAAAGGTAGGGTCAGCTCCCTCTTTAAAAATAGGTGGTTTCACCTGAGCTAGCTTCTTAAACATTTCGGCGTGAGGGTCAGGCATTTCCCCACGGTCTGATTCAATTGCTCAGCCAGAGCGCGAATGGCCTCGGCCAGTACAACATCGTTTCTTGCCATAGTACTTCTACGCCTGGTGTAATATTAAACTGATTCAATTCTACTTTTACTTACAACTACTTAACGCAACACCTCATTCCATAATCACATTCACATTCCAATCAATCAAACAATTTAGACAACCAAATCATTTAATACACATTAAGCAATCAAAATAATAAAAATTGGTTCCCTCCTCGCTCTCACTCAAATAAGAAGAAAGCGAGTTAAATCCTAGAGGTTGACTGTCATTAATTGCTTAAGACAAATTAAGACCGATTAGGTAATTCAATATTAGATCAATAATTAGAAATAATATTAAATAATTGAAATAATATAGGATAACATACCAATATGGTTTTAAAGAAAAAAAATGCTACTTTCCTCAAATCGTTTATATCGTACGCTAACCTAATATAATGAAATATTTATTGAAATCCTAACTACCTACCTAGTTTCTAAAACATATTAAGCTATTTAAGGGACTACATTCGACTCGTGGTCCTTCTTCTCATCATAATCTTCCAATTTAAAGTTGGGATCCTTCTCATCCTCCGAATCTTCAATAATAATAGCTTTGTATGTAGGCTCCCTGTTCCTAGTGGCCCGTTTTCCAGCATAAGGGTCCACTGGTTCCACCTCCATCCATTCTAATTCATCTCCATCAGAATCAACATCTAGGGTGTACTGGTGGAAAATTCTTTTATACGTTTTCAGTTTATCTTTCTTTCTAGCTGTTTTGAATTCGAACCAGTCCTGAAACATTTCTTCCGATTGGTCCTTCTTTGGGCATATAATATCCTCCATTACTTTTATGAGATATCCACTGATTGATTTCGGGCCCTGATTAGTCTTAAGGACGAACTCGGTATTTATCTCTCTACGTTATCCCAAAAAAATAAAGCAAATAAGAAAATCACATACGAAAGTATAAGCAAACTTGAAGGTTTTAGAGCACTCAAGAGGGGGGGGGGGGGGGGGGGGGTGAATTGAGTGTTAAATAGTCTTGGCCTATTTTCCTCCCTTTTTTGATCAGTGGGAGGAACCAGTTGTGCTGGTTCCTATTTAGCAGCGGAATGTATGTAGAGTAATAAAGGAAAACACACAATTTAACGAGGTTCAGCCAACTAAGGCCTACATCCTCCTACTCTATGCTCTTTTATTAATCTACTCCGAAAAACAAAGAACACAGACACTCAACTGTTTCCCTACTCTGGGAACCAGTTCACCCCACACTCTACTCCGAGTGTGCACTCGACTTACACTAGTAAGCCCTTTTGAGTTTGAACTCACAAACACTCTCCCAGCCTATCAACCCCTCTGTTGAAGGCTTTTTTACAGAATCAAACTCTCCTTTGATCTTGCTTCTAAAAGCTAATTATGAGAGAAAAATATAAGTTCTAATGTTGCTCGTGTATATGACTAAATGAAAGGTTTTTATGCTTAAGTGTGTATAATGCTTTCTAGAGATAAACTCAGTTTTGTTCACGTGAGAGTCTCCAGGAATTAGGTTGATTAGATGAGTTTATATATGTGATTACAAAACCCCAGCTTTCCTAAAATCACATAATCTTTTGAGCTGTCACCTTATGTGAGTTTAGGAAAGTATGAAGTTAGGAAAGTATTTATCTTATTTGACTTAATCATATAGATAGAATCAATTAAGATAAATACTCCTAGTTTTTAGGTAACCAATATATTCTCATCTAATCTACCAGCTGCTTAATATATTTTCCAAAAATAATTCTTAGAAAATATTTTTACAAAATCTTTTCAAAAATACGCAGCTTGATATTTCATTCAGTAAACCTGGTTCCCTGAATTAAGTATGTTATGAATTCTGTTCCAGTTTTGTACCAGAATTCATAACATGACTTATCACACTTAAAACACTTATATTACCTACTCATATAAGTCATACTACGGAGCATATTACATGAAAAACTAGATTAACAGTAAAGTACAAATGATCTTCTTTTCATGTAATCTTCAAGACTTGAATCTTCCTTGAATGCTTCATCTTGACCAAAGTATCTTTCTTCGAATGTCTTCGAAAGTCTTCTATGCTCCAAGTCTTGGAATCTTCTTAACTACTGCACATATAACATGGTTAACATGCAATAGATAATATGTGACTGCTTTAAGCATAGCAGTCAAGGAGACAGTTCCAACTTCTTGTGACCTGTTTCTTGTAACTATTTGTCATCATTCAAAACATCAAAACTCAAGGAACTCAACAAATTCCCCCTTTTTGATGATGACAAACTAATTGAAGTTCCTGTAATCCAAGCACATTAAAAACATACAAACTCCAATAAAGTACTCAACTAGGATTGAGTACATCAACAATCTTTAAGACTAAAAATGAACACACACTGAAAAAAAATTTTCTTAAGTTAACTTGACTCGACTCCTATTTAACTTAATCTAAAAATCCTAAAAGGCTAAGAAGATCCTAGGCTTCAGCTTCAACTCTTTCCCCCTTTTGGCATCATTAAAAAGTATACTCAAGTAAAAATAAAATGCACAAATTATTAAATATACTCATCCATGCAGTGGCATCAACCACTATTCAAGTTAAATGCTGCAAGAATAGATTAGTCAAACTAAGCATGACATAGCAGCCATAAAATTGTTTAAAACAAATACCAAACAAAGTTCAACAATTTAAAGACCCCAACTCCATATCAAAAGAACAGTTCATGGAGTGGGAAGAAGCAAATCAATAGAATCAGTCAAAATAGCTGGGGTAGGCAAACAAAAAAACAGAAAGCAGAATCAATCTCCATCATTCTCATCCTCCTCTTCTCTGTCAGCATCCTGGTCTCCATCATCAGCTGGTTACTCATCTTCATCTCCTTCCTCAGCATCATGCATTTCTTCTTCAAGAGGAGACTGTGGAGCAGCAGCACTTGTACCAGGTGCTTCTTGATCATGAGAACCAACAAGCTTCTTTTCTAGATTAATAAACCTAGAATCAATAGAGGAGAATAAATCTTGGACCAGACCAATGATGTTTTTGAGCAAAATCTCCTGATCCTCCAACCTTTTCAAGACTAGAGCCTGACCTACTGGCTCCTCTACTTTCTTATTCTTCTTTGTTGGAGATCTCACATCCTCCACTGGTTCCTCTGATTTAAACAGCAGCTGATCCCCACTTATATCTAAACCCTTCTGTTTTAAGATGACCCTGGTAAACACTGTAACTGGGACAGTGGAACAACTCAGGGGTACATTGTTAGATTTGAGCAGGTGGGTTATAAAGGATCCATAAGGCAAGGAGTGATGAGATGACCCATGGCAGTTCATCATATGGGCCAACATTAATGCAGGAAGATTGATTTTCACCTTTTTCATTAACAGATACATCAATACCATTTCCATTATTCTCACAGTACCTCTACCCTGAGCCCTTGGTATTAAAACCTTGTTACATAGAGAGTGTAGAACAAGCATGACTGGTTCCTTCAGATTTACAGACTTAATAACCCCTGGCTTTTTGGGCATCTTTCCTCCAAACATAAAAGTATATATCTCCTCTGGTGTGACCCCAACAAGCATGGGCTACCAGTCACTAGAGTACTTATCAAAACCATCTCTTGGTATACTTAACAGACATGACAGAGAAGCAACTGATAAACTGACATCAACCCCATTCACACATGAATTTATGGACATATCAAGCATTTTCTTGATATTAACATAAAATTCCCTAACTCCAGACACATTTGCAGCACAAACATCAAACAACATTAACCAACCTTGATAATCAAGCAACTCCTTGAACTCAGATAATGCAGCAATATCAAAATATCCTTTTTCAACACCACACCCAGACAACACTAGTCTAGAATTTAAATCAATAGAACCAGTAGGAATGGATTCTACAGATTTACCTTTTGAAGCATGAGAGGTTTTAGCAGGCAACCTCTTTCTCTTGTTTCTTTGCACAGAATCAGCAGACTGGTCCTCCTGGTTGTCATCAATTTTCCTTTTTACAGAAGAATGTGTGAAATGACCACTTCTCCTAACCTTTTCATCTGTTGATCCTTCTTTGAACCCAGTAACCTCAACCACTTCCACTTCGTCACTGTGCTCTTAGCACTACTAACCTCCACTCCTTGGCTCACAGATTGCTGAGCTTCTGTCTCCTGTTCCCCCTAAGATGGTACAGGTTCCTTGATGACAGAGTCATCAGTTTCTGGAGGATGGAAGATAGGCTTAGGTTGTTTTGATGAGGGTTTGGTTGATTTTGGTGGTGAGGAGGATTTTTGAGGGGAATCTGGGATTGTGGTAGGAGTTTCTAAAGGTGGAAGCTACATTGGGTGATGAAGGTTCAATTGGGGTTTGTTTTTGATGAGAGGTGGATGGAACACCGATGGGGGTTCCTCTTGATTGAGTGGAGTCACTAGCAGACCCCTTTCCTCTGCCTCTCCTAGATGAAGCTACAGTCTTCCTTCCCATTTTGAGAGAGAAATTGAGAATGAAGATGATAAATAGCACTCAGATTGTTGAGCAACACGCAGAAGAGAGAAGGAGAGTGATGAATGAGAGGTAATGAAGCTGCACAAAGGGTTACATATATATTTGAAGCATAACAGAAATATGGAAATTCAAAAAAAATATGACGGTTAAGTGATTTGATAGGTATGACAAGTTTTAAAAATTGAAAAGATAGCTACCATTACTTGCCATAAATATCTTAATCATCCTATAAATTAGGCAAGTGATTGATTTGCCATTATTTTTATGGTAAATGACTGAAATAAGATTATTTCCTTTCAAAAGGAAAATATCCTATAATAATCTTCCAAAGATATGAAAATATTATATGGAAGACATATCAGTGCTGATCTGCTGTTTTCCTTTCCTGATACTTGATTAAAACTACTTTATTCTGTTTCTGGCAACTTAGTTTGATTTTACCTGTTTCTTGCAACAATGAATTTTAATCCTTTTGAGATCTCAAAACATTTACATAAAACTTGAAGGATTTCGACATAGGTATGTACACATACTATACAAGAGAATACCATTCTAACCAATCATTGAAGGAAATAGATGAAGCCAAAGACTAAAATCTAACTAGACCTAGTAAGATTCTTAAATTACAAAAAGTTTCTCTACACAAGGGTTTTGTGAAGATATCAGCTATTTGATCTTTACTTTTGCAAAACAAAACTTCTACTAAACCTTTTTCTACATTATCTCTCAGAAAATGATGTCTAATATCTATATGTTTGGTTTTGGAATGCTAAACTGGATTCTTAGAAATATTAATTGCACTAGTGTTGTCACAAAATATAGGAACACTATTATAAACAACACCAAAATCCTTCAGCTGGTTCCTTACCCACAGTAGCTGGGAGCAGCATGAAGCTGCTGCAATATATTCTGCCTCTGCTGTGGATAAGGCCACTGAGTTTTGCTTTTTAGAACCCCATGATATTAGACAGGAGCCAAGAAAGTGTGCCATACCTGATGTGCTCTTTCTACCAACAAGAAAGCCAACATAATCTGCATCAGTGAACCCAATAAGATCAATTGCACTCCCTTTGGGGTACCACAAACATAAGTCTGTTGTTCCCATAAGATACCTAAGTATCCTTCTAACAGCCTTCAAGTGAGATTTCTTTGGATTACTTTGAAACCTAGCACACAATCCAACAGAAAACATAATATCAAGTCTACTAGGTGTTAGATAAAGAAGAGAACCAATCATTCCTCTACAAAGTGTGGCTTCAACATCTTTTCCCTTTAGATCATTATCTAATTTTGTGGATGTGGGAATAGGTGTATCATAAGCCTTGCTGTTTTCCATGCCAAATTTCTTCAACAATTCTTTCAAGTATTTTTGTTGATGTATCATGGTTCCATTTTCCATTTGCTTAATCTGCAATCCTAGAAAGAATCCTAGTTCTCCCATCATGCTCATTTCAAACTCACTCTGCATAAGATTAGCAAACTCATCACATAGTACTTGATTAGTAGCACCAAATAAGATATTATCAACATAAATTTATACTATAATCAAGTTGTTCCCCCTGGCTTTGATAAACAGTGTCTTGTCTACTGTTCCCCTCTTGTAATCATTCTTCATCAAGAACTTAGACAATCTTTCATACCAAGCTCTTGGAGCTTGCTTTAATCCATATAGATCTTTGTCTAACTTGTAAACATGTTGAGGAAACAACTTGTCTTCAAAACCAGGTGGCTGCTCTACATATACCTCTTCCTTCAAATATCCATTTAGGAAGGCAGTCTTTACATCCATCTGAAACAATTTCATATTCATGTGAGCAGCATAAGCAATTAAAATCCTAATTGCCTCTAGCCTAGCTACTGGTGCAAAAGTCTCATCATAGTCAATCCCTTCTTGTTGATTGTAACCTTGCACCACTAGCCTAGCTTTGTTTCTGACTATTGTACCTAGGTCATCTAATTTGTTTCTGAAGACCCATTTTGTACCAATAACTGACCTATCCTTTGGTCTAGGTACAAGATGCCAAACCTGGTTCCTATGGAACTGATTTAATTCATCCTGCATTGCTAGAACCCAATCAGGATCAGCCAGTGACATTTTATAGTCAGATGGCTCTATATTAGACAGGAAAGAATAAAAGACACAAAAGTTTTGAAAAATATTTCTTCTCGTTTGAACTCCTTTATTAATATCACTAATGATCTGATCTGGAGGATGAGAAGATTGATATTTGAAACTTTTAAAAGAGAAATCATTTTGTGCTTCTTCATTTGATTGGGAACCAACATGATCATGAATCTCATCAATTTCTTCAAAACCAGTAAGATTCATATTCACGCTATTTCCATTAATATTACTTACCTTAGGTTCAGGGGAGGCATCTTCATTCATTCCCCCTGAACTCCTTACCTGTCTGTTACTTGATGAACTATTTGGTCTTGGTTCCTCTTCTGAATTGTCTTCATTTTCTTCTCGAGGCTCCTCATTATCATTATTTTGTGGAGTATCAAGTGAGCTTAGATCTACTTGGACTTCATTTAGGAGACCAGTATCATGGTTCCTTGTAAACTCCATGAATCCAATTATTTCATCAGGTTGTACCTGCGCAATCTCAGAAGACATGTTAAATTCATCAAAGATGACATGCACACTCTCCTCAACACACAAAGTCCTTTTATTAAGGACTCTATATGCTTTGCTTTGAGGAGAATATCCAAGAAAGATTCCCTCATCACTCCTAGGATCAAATTTATCAAGCTGATTCTTCCCATTGTTATGAATATAACATTTGCATCCAAATACACGAAAGTATGCAATATTAGGATTTCGACCTCTAAGGAGTTCATAGGGAGTCTTATTTAACTTTGGTCTAATGAGACCTCTATTTAAAATATAGCAAGCAGTGTCCACAGCTTCACCCCAGAAACTCTTAGGGAGACCACTCTCAATGAGCATTGTTCTGGCCATCTCTTCAAGAGTTCTATTCTTTCTTTCAATAACACCATTTTGCTGTGGTGTTCTTGGGGCTGAGAAGTTGTGACTAACTCCCTATTCCCTACAATATTCAACAAAGTTAGCATTATCAAATTCAGTACCATGGTCTGATCTTACCGAGACTAGCTTGTGAGAGAGCTGGTTCTCCACTTGCTTCACCAATGCTACCCATTCATCGAACGTTTCATCTTTTGAATGTAGCATTATTACCCAAGTGTACCTGGAATAATCATCAACCATAACACAGACATATCTATGGCCTCTTCGACTTTGTATCCTCATGGGACCACACAAATCAATGTGTACAAGTTCGAAGGGTCTGCTGGTACTCAAAACAGTTTTAGGCTTAAAAGAGATTTTAACCTGTTTCCCTTTAACACATTCTGAACAAACTTTATCTGCCTCATAAGTGATGTTAGGAAGTCCTACCACCAAATCACGAGACCTTAATTTATTCAAAAGTGTCAAGCTAGCATGTCCAAATCTCTTATGCTAAATCCATTGATTATTGTCAGAAACAACTTTCAAACAAACAGACTTGTCTTGAGGAATTTTATCGAGAAAGGTGATGTAAACATCATGCTTCCTGGTTCCCTCACTTACAAGTTCACCTGTTTGAGAATTAACTATATGACAAAGATTAGCTTGAAACTCAACTCTATTACCTTTGCCACATAATTGAGAAATACTCAAGAGATTATGTTGTAAGCCCTCAACATAATATACATCATCAATTGCATTTGAAAGTGTCTTACCTACCTTACCTAAACTAGTGATGGTTCCCTTGCTGTTATCTCCAAAGGTGACACTTTCACCGTTAAAGGCTACTAGTGAAAGGAATTGACTTTTATCCCCGGACATGTGTCTTGAGCAACCACTGTCCAAATACCAATAGGTATCTCCTTTCACTTTAGCCTGCAAGAACAAATCAAACATTAGTTTTAGGAACCCAAACATGTTTGGGTCCCTTTTCAACGATATTAGGCTCTTGTTCGTCTTTTCTTCTCCAGACCGCCTTCATATGTTTATTGTTCTTATTCTCACTGTTCTTCTTAGCAGGACACTCATGTATCTTATGCCCATTCATTCCACAATGATAACAAACATGCATCTCTTTAGTCATTACATACTTACCTATTTTAAATTCTTTAACCCACGTGGTTTCCCTGGGGGACCAGTTAGTCCTGGTTCTCTGTCTAGTATATCCAAGACCAACTCTTCCTTTGTAATTTTTAAAAGAAATTAAAGAATTCAAAGTTTCCTGTGTAGTCAGTAATTTTTCAAGATGTCTATGACTTTCATGAAGTTCTTTCTCTATGGTTTCAAGATTCTTAATCAACAAATCGTTTTATCTTTTAGAAAATCAAAATCACTTTTTAAGGATTCAAGTTGTAAATTAAGTTTCGAAACCATAGGATCAATAGTCATGTCAACAATTACTGATTGCTTATCTTTTTTTAGTTTATGAATCTCAACATGCAAATCACAAATTGTATCTTCATACTCATCTATTACATCACTAATCTTAACACTGGTACCTGTAGGGGAAACAGTGAACTGAGTAGCCTTAAGTGAAACAAATTCTTTGTGTATTTTTTCCAAGTTGTGAGCCAATATTTCAAAGGCTTTCAACATGGAAGTTCTACTACAGGAATTTGCTTTACCTATAGCTACTGAAAAATTAAGAGATTTACTAGCAGTTGATAAGTCTCTAGGGAGCCAGGAGGTCAGATCTTCCTCATCATCACTAGGACAGTCAGATTTAAAAGACCTTTCCTTCTCCAGTTCCACCTTACACTTGTATAATTCAACCTCTAGTTCAACTACTTGATTTTTCAATTCAACGCAAACTTCTTCTAGGTGATCACAACTAGCAACAACAATTTCACATTCAACACATTTTTCTTTAAGTTTTCTTTTGCCAGTTATGTAAGTTTCACCAAGTTTATAGCATTCATCTAATAAAGAGTCAATACATTCAAGCATATTATCTCTATCATAGTCATGCATATCTTTCCTAACTTGTTCTAAGTTTACCTTGTGTTCGTGTAGCACATCCTTCTTTGCCATTAAGCATTTTCTGAATGTACTGGTTCCCCCTCTGGTTCCTGAGTCAGTGATGTTTCCCTGAATGTTGGTGAAGGCAGTCAAACAAACATCAGAGTTAGGTGATTCCTCATCTTCATCAGACCCTGAATTAGAATCACCCCACATGGCTGCTATCATTTTTGAAGGCCCGTTTATCTCCAGATTTGGATTGTTTGTCCTTCCACTTAGGGCAATCTCGAATAAGATGTCCCTTATCTTCACACTTGAAGCAACCTACAGAAGAAGAGTTAGATTTGTTAAAGTTCTTACCTTTGAAATTCTTCCTTTGATCACGAAGAGTTCTTTCAAATCTTTTAGCAATCATTCCAATCTCATCTTCTTCTTCTTCTATTGTTCCCTTAAGAGTTGTTCCTCTGACTGGTTCCTTCTTAGACTTAGAATCAATCAGCATTTCATGAGTCATGAGGGAACCAATCAGTTGTTCTAGAGATAGAGTTGATAAATCCTTTGCCTCATATATTACTGTTACCTTGGATGTCCATGCATCTGTCAAACTGCGTAAAACTTTTCTCACAAGATCCTCATCAGAAAAGTTCTTACCAAGAGATCTAAGATCATTAATTATTGTCATAAATCTACAAAAACAGTCATTAATCTTTTCGTTTTTATTCATAGCAAATAATTCATACTTAGACATAAGTAAATCAATTTTGGACCTTTTTACCTCACTGGTTCTCTCAAAGGCAAGTTCGAGGGTATCCCAAATCTCTTTTGCATTGCTGCAACCTGAGATCCGGTTTGTTTCAGTCTCACCTATAACTTGTTGTAGAATTGACATTGCTTTGGCATTCTTCTCTAGCAGTTTGTAATCAGCAGTTACTAGTTCACTATCTTTCTTTAGAATCCTGTTTCCCTCTTCATCTGTCTTGAAAATGATATTGGGACCATTTTTGACAACTAGCCAACATTCATAATCAATTCCCATGATCACATTCTTGATCCTATTTTTCCACCAAGCATAGTTGTTACCATTGAACTTTGTTGTCTTATTGTCGTAGCTCATAGCGTTCAATTCATGAGTACTCATACTTGACTTCTCTAGATGTTACTCTTATGAGAAGCCTAGGCTCTGATACCATTTGAAGGTTTTAGAGCACTCAAGAGGGGGGGGGGGGGGGGGGTGAATTGAGTGTTAAATAGTCTTGGCCTATGTTCCTCCCACTGATCGAAAAAGGGAGGAAAATAGGCCAAGACTATTTAACACTCAATTCACCCCCCACCCCCTCTTGAGTGCTCTAAAACCTTCAAAACCAATGCATAAGCACCACATATAAAGACAATGTTAACTATATGCATGCTTTCTTAACTACCCCAAATCTCACTCATTTTCGAATATTTGAGACTTAACATATTTGAATAATTAAATAAATAAATACATAAACAAATAAATTTTTAAAATAATATTAATAATAATTTATTAGTAATGAGAAGTATAATTTATTGGTAGTAATAAAACTAATACTCATACTATTTGATCTGTAAATCATTTCCAAAACGTTTAAAAGTTTAGGCGCCTAATAAAATCAGTTGTGGCATAAAAAAATCTAACCTAAGGCTCCGAGATACCACTTTGTAACACCCCGATAATTCCCATTTTTCCGAAACCCAAACCTTTAGGAACTATCGGTGAGCTACCGCCACGTGTTCAAACGTTAAGGCTATAAAACAGAGTTTTGCAGCGGAAAAACCAAAAGACTTATGAAATAACATTAAACGTAAATCAAGTCCTGATATAACAAACTAGAACTTCTACGGCCCTTACTGTAATGTACTAAATAACGTTTAACTTTAATTCAAATCCAACAGTTTAAAACCAAATCGAACCTAACATAATTTATTCCGAAATCCAAATTAAAATAACGTTTCTCTCCAACCCGCCCATGCATGAATGCTTGTTTAGATACCTGTTAATAATCTGCTCCCCAACAATACAAATGTAAGTATTGGATCATTACAATGTCATTTATAGGCGAAAGCCATGACCAAAACACACGAGGCACGTAATCAGCAAGCTGAGTACATACGAATTACAAAGCACAACAATTGAACTGATAATTAAATATCTATAAGAAATGTAAGAACGTATCATGCAACATTTTACTCAACTGACACGATGAATTGATTAATGGTTTGGATTCTGGCACGATAAATTAATTAATGATTTGGATTAAGCAATAGACTAGGTTGTCTCACCCATGTCCTAATTAGGACATCAAATAAATAAATAACCCATGCACTCCCGTCGGAGAGCATCAAAATACAGTATAAAAATCCAGATGGTAAACGGGCGCGACTCCGTTACCATAGCTAGATGAGATCTCAACTAACCCCAATTTTAAGTTTAAAACCTTATAAAATAGAGACTCGTAGATCACACGGCCTCTCACAAAAGCCACGGATAATACCCCGTGAACTCCAACCCCTGATTGTCAATACTCTAGACGTGCACTGGCCTAGAGTTTTATTGCTTATCCTCTTTCTCTTTAAGTGATTTACTGTTTAAACTCAATAAGCACAATCACAGTAGCACAAAACAGTAAATATTATAGTTATTCAATCTATCTCTGTTATATTGTAATTTTTTTAACTTTTTAATTTCAAACTCAACTGATAAAACTGTTGAACCAAGTCAACTACCTCGTCATTAAGACTTATAAAATATACCTTTACTCCAATCATACTATCAGTAATTAAGGAGTAATAATAAACAACCTCATGGATTAATTAACAATTATACCAATTAATAAATTGCGGTTTCTCCCAAATAACACCAAAGCATGCCCCTAAAATAAAGAACATGAATTCTTTCAAATGGGTAACCAAACAATCTCATCCAAAGGGTTCCCTAAACATGATAATATGTTTATGATCCGCCCTAAATCATGCTCCTAATCAAAAATAACGTTCTTCGTAATTGTACGTATCTGGTGTAAAAAGCACGGGTATCCACCTTCTCTAACTTTAAGGACCTTCTACCAATTATTCTCCTACACCAAATAATACAACCTAAATTAATATACTAACAACACCAAATCTACAACAACCACACTAACCTTTCTAAGACTTTAAAATCATTCCAAAATACATTTTTAAGTCTCCCTAAAACACAAGTTAGAAGATAAAATGTAATACTACTAGTGTTAACTGAAAGATTATAATACACACCAATGCTCATTAATTAGTATCAAAGTTTATCGCTCATAAAATTCTACGGCATTTTCCACAAGTGTACTTTATGAAATAGGCTACAAAATACAATATGACTACACAACATTACTCATAGTCAAGGTCATGTTTACGAGACCAACTAGCTAAAGTCCACTAAGAAAATTATACATGAAACAATAAAAGATCCTCGGTACATCATTTTTTTTTACATACCAAGCAAAGCATTTAAAACTTAATACCCCATTTGTTTTCCTACAGTCATCCTCAAGGCACACCCAATTCAAATTTCCATCTTCACTTCTCTTCATATGTCCATTAAATGAAACATAATGAACCCACTTCAAAACAATCAAACCCAAGTGCAATAACAATTCACAACCCAACAAAAATCAAAGGCAACCTAATTACATGATTTCATAATACATTCACTCCATCAATAATTATGGTCTAGTGGAATTTAGCAATACCAACATACATGAAATGTAGAACAAGGCATATGATACAAGAAAATCCTTCATTAAGAACCCAAACTACATGATAATAGGAGGGGAAAGAAGGGGAGAGGGGCAGCCACGACTAGTGGCTTACTCACCGGTGGCTGGCAGTGGTGCGGCGGTAGCGTGGCAGTTGCGCGGCGGCAGGGCAGTAGTGGGGCGGGCTGGCAGCAGGGCAAGGGGGGCAGCAGGGGAAGGGGGCAGTAGGGGGGAAGGTTCTGATGGGGAAGGGAAAGGGTTTGTTTTTCTTTTCTTAATTTCTTTGTGGTTTTGTGGGGAAAAGTCAATGCTTTTGTTTTGTGGGGGGAGGTTTCCACGGGGCAGGTCTTTAATATGGGTAGGTTTAGTTTTTTTTTTTTTTTTTGACTTTGAATTGATTTTGTGAGGTTTTAACTAGTAGGGGGGGGGGGGGGGGGGTAGTTCTCACGGTGGGTTTTTTTTTGTAGTGTTTAGGTTTAAGTAAAATTCTTAGGTTTAGATAAAATGATAGAACTTCGGGTATTATAACATTTGAGGAGGATAGGATTTCGGTAGTTTAGATTTAACGGGTTACTTAGGAAAATAAATAATAACAAAAATAATTGTAGAATTTTGGGGGATTACATTGTTAGTGTAAACCTTCTGTTTATCTTTGATTTTATATGCCATCAAGGAAGAGCACAACCATTAGCTCCACTGAATCTTGAAATTGAGGGTACAATTAGAGTTATAAGATGAGGGTTAAGAGCAGGAAATAACTTATTTCAAGTAGAGGGCAAAAACGCTAATTTAGATTCATCTAGCCTTATTCCTACGGAAGTAGAGTTTAGCCTGAACTTTTTTTCCACTCACTCTAATCCATTATTTTCTATGGATAATGGTACATATAGACCCTTGAGGTAGTATGTAGCTTCTGGAGCTTACCAAGTCAAGAGTGGTATAGTGCAGCCAACTACAAAGGTCAACAACTTTGAGTTGAAGCCATCATTGATCACTTTGGTTGAGAGCCATCCATTTGAAGGAGAGAAACATGGGTCACCACATAGTCATCTTAAGCAATTCATAAGATACTATGATACAATAAAAGAAAATGGGGGTGACTCAAGATTTCATAAGACTGCGTTTATTCAAATTCTCTCTTACAGGAAAGCTAGTGAACGACTTGAGAAGATGGAGCCCAATTCTTTGAGGACGTGGGAATAAGTGACTAAAGAATTCTTACATAAGTTCTTACCACCATCTAAGAATGTTGAAATAAGGACTAAAATTGCAACATTTCGTGAAAAAGGAGATGAAACTCTATTTGAAGCATGGGAGCAATTCAATGGGTTGATAGAGGCATGCCCACATTATGGAATATAGAAGTGGTTACTTCTTCATAGCTTCTATAATGGACTGTCTCAGCAGAATAAAATTGTCCTTGATGTAGGAGCTAGTGGAGCCATAATGAGATAGAGCCCGACTGAAGCATTCAAAGTGATTGAGCAGGCAGTCGAAAATTTTGCTGATTGGAACAAAGGTGAGAGAATACAAGCCAAATTAGGAGGAAGGTATGAAGTAGATTCTATTCATGTACTTTCTTCTTAGTTGGATGCACTTACTAAAAAAATTAATGAGGTTGTTTTGAATAGTCCAATGTGTGGCATGCAATCCCCACAAGCATCTAGTTCTAATGCTCCTATGTAGGTGTTGTTTTGCAATGTTTGTGGTGATTATGATCATAACCCCATGTATTGTCATTTACTAACCTTTACAGGGAGTTCATCCTCTAACATGGAACAATTTAATGCCATGAATAATATGGCCCCTAACCCTAAATTTGATCCTTACTCCAACACCTTTAACCTAGGGTTGAGAGCTCACCCAAATTTTGGTTAGAGAAATGGGTAGAACAAGAGGAATGGGAATTTTAATGGTTATAACTAAGGAAAATTTCAGAATTAGGGGTAAGGGAATTTCCAAAAAAATAAGAACTATGAGAACCAAGGTCAAGGTAACTTTAGAGGACATGGATGTGGATATTATGAGCCAAACCAAAATCAAAATCAAAATAGGTTTCAAAACCCAAATCAAGGCCAATTCCAAAACCCTAACCAAGGATACCTACCTAGTTTCAATTCAAGACCTAAGCTTAATGTCCCCTCAACTCAACCTCCACCTCAAAACTCTAACTTAGAGTCTTTGATGGAGAGCTTTGTAGCCACCCAGACCAAGAAGAACAATGACATTGAGGAAAGCTTGAGGCAAATGCAAACCCACAATGAAATGATTGAGAATTAGATTGCCCAGCTTTCCAATGCCTTCAAGGATGGCCTAAGACCTTCAATTCCTATCCAAGGCATAGATCCCGCTAAGTATGTCAATGTTATAGCGACTAGGAGTTGAAAGACTCTAGAAGACCCTACACTAGTGACTAGGATGCAATAGTAGAGAAACATTCAAATACTGCGATTTTCTACACTTAAATGTTGCAGTTATTGACGGGAAGTACATATAGGTGAAAAAATTGGGATATATGAAAATACCGCGACTTTTTGACGCAATAATAAAGCTCATAAGTGCTGCGGGTTTTCTAGAAAAGTGCATCATCTAATAGTCCAAATATTGTAGTTTTCTAAAAAATTGCAGCACTTATGTAGTATCTTTTTGCAATTTTTTTTTTAATTTAGAACCATAATTTACTGTGGTTTTCAAGAAATGGTGATGGTTCTAGATCAAAAAAAATATTTAATAGGTCATTTTATGTGCTTATTGCATATAAAAGTATATTATTAATAATTAATATCTCACAAAAATGTTATATTTACAAATATATTATACAATTACACCACCTTTAATCTAGAATCTAATCTAATCTAAGCTAAGAAGATTACGCACAATGTGTTACAAATAATGTGTCCTAAAAATATGAGAAAAGGTAAGAAATAATCAACTGTGAAGTATATAAATCCAATATTATATTATAACAACTCATTTTGGCACGCAAAATCGCGGTCTAATCGATTTTACACTCAAAACAAACAACCAAAACATTCTTCATAAATTTTGGGTGCATGACAAGGTTTCGGAAAATTCGAAGAGGCATATCTCTTAGCCGTGTAGTTTGAATGATAATTTTTTTTAAATCCCCTAATTTTGAAGGTACGACACAACCATGTCGCACATTAGTGACCGAAGTGGTGTCTTATTTAAGAATTGAAAAAAATTATGACAAGTCAAAAAATTGGATACGAGACTCAAGATCTATGCACTCATAATATCCCAATGGGGGATTTTTCAACTTATTTTCTCCAAAAAAAAGCCTCTAACCATATAATCTATGAAATTCGATTTTTAAGAGTTAATTCCTTCATAAACACAACATATAGCATGCAAATCTAAACACAAAGGGGTTTTTCATCTTTACATTAATGTATAACAACTTACAAAAAATAAAAATAAAAATAAAACATACTAGGGTTTAGGGCATATGCAATCCTTTAGATGAGTAGGTTTCAAAATGATTCACTAGGACATATCCATTAAGACACGAGTGGGAGAGATGAGTAGGTTTCGAAATGCATGAGGAAGAATGAATCATAGGAGGAAATATGAGGGATAAGAAGGGGTAGGTCTAAGTGTTATGTGTATTTAGGGTCAGGGAAGTTGAGGGTTAGAGAAGAAGGGAAATGCATGTTTTTTTTGTGTTTGAAATGATACTGAAAGTGCTGGAAAAAGAGTATATATAATTTATCACAAGTGTCGCGGTTTTTTTTAAATAACCGTAGCACATGTAACTCGCAAGTGTTGCGCTTATTTGAAAAACCGCAATTTTTCAAATAACCACAACATTGGTGGTGTGGTTTCAAGTGCTGTATCTTTTTAATAAACCGCAACACTTGGTATTAAGTTATACTTTAAACCATTACGTGCTTCGAATTGCATATAACTGCAACATTTATACCAAAGCAATTAAATGGTTTTGTACTAGTGATACGTGAAAAAATACATAAGAAGGAAGAGGGTAGAACAAATAAGGATCCCGAGGAAGAGAGTAGCAAGCTTGCATCACCTCTCCGACCTTACATTCCACCCATTCCCTACCCTTGGAGTCTAGTATAGGGTAAGCTTGAGGAGAGATATGGGAAGTTTCTAAAAATGGTTAAGGATTTTTAACTCTAGATCCCATAGTAGAAATACCTTCACTTTCTCGATTCTTAAAAGATTTAGCCACCAGTAGGAGAAAACCCAAGGGGGTTGTCAGCTTATCTCACCAGTGCAGTGCGGTAATCTTGAACCGGCTTCCACCTAAATTAGATAACCTAGGTAGTTTTTCTATCCCGATTAAGGTTGGTAATATTTCCTTTTAAAATGCATTGTGTTATTTGGGAGCTAATGTTAGCCTCATGTCTATTTTTGTCTATTGTTATATGGGACGCTTATCCAAGATAGAGTTAACATTACAGCTTGCTAATATGAGTACCAAACACCCCATGGGTGTACTAATAAATATGCCAATTTTAGTTGCAAATTTGATTTTTCCATGTGGTTTTATGGCTATGGAATAGGGAACGATAAGGTGGAGTTTGAGCTCCAGAAGGCAATGACAATTCCATCAACCCAAGATGAGTCTTTCAATGTTGGCATCGTGGAGAGAAAGGCTTTGAAGTCTTCTTGGAAAGCCAAAGTTGATGCATTACAGTTGAGCTTAGAGGGAAGAGTGGAAAATGAAGATGAGATCCTAGAAGGAGAGCTCATGTTCTATGGAGACACTTTTAGTGCTCCCTTCTCTTTAATAGAACCTATGAGAGCTAAAGAGGAAGTGCAAGAGAGATCTACGCCTCCTGAGGTAAAACTGAAACTCTTATCTCCTCATGATGTATATTTGGGTGAAAATTTTACTTATCCGATTATCATCAATTATAAACATGATATGGCGAATCAACTCATCTCATGAACCTTGATCATGATTATTTGAGGAACATGGGATATGCAATTGATAATATAAAGGGGATAAGCTCCTCTTTGTGTTCTCATAGGTTACGCAGAGCGGAAGAAGTTGACCAAAAGTGTAGAAACAATAAACTCATAGAGAAGTGTAGCCTCATAGTGGGAGACCACATAATGGTGTGTAATATGCAATTAAAGGATGAGAACATCATTTCTACAGTTTTGAGCTTAATCTAGCCTCAAATAACAGACAATGATTAATAATGTCAAGCTAGTGACATTAAAAGAAAGCTTGCGGGAGGCAACCCGAGTTTTCTAACCTTTTTTTTCGTTTCCTTTATTTTAGAAAATATTGAGGTAGAAGTGCTCAAGAGGAATAAAGCAAGACTGCATAGTAAATAGTGCCAAAAATCATTAAGCAAAAAATACAAGAAAAATCTAGAGTATGAAAATTATACCTAAGTGGCCGCTTGGCCTGTCCTGAGCGCCCGCTCAAGTTAAAAAATGGAGCAAGAAGAGGGTTATGAGCAAGCATTAGACAATTAGAAAGAGCTTGCTCAAGAGGAAAAATGTTTTTGTAACATGACTTGAGCGGCCGCTTGAAATCCTTCTGAGCGGCCTCTTAGAAGGAAAAAAACGTGGGTTAGAGAGTTTTGAGTAGGCACTAAGCAGGGAGTAAGCACTCGCTCAGAATAAAATTTGGGGCTTGTAACTTAATTGAGTAGCTGCTCAAAATAACAAAACAGGGATTTCAGGGCTTATGAGCGGGTGCTCAAAAGCTGATGGGAATGCATGCATCGAATTCTTACATGCTAGATTCATCATATCTTTACTAACCCTACGTGGATTATGATTTATTTTTTTATTTTTGATAGGAGTCTTTAACCATCGTATTGTATGTGGAAGCCATGGAAAAGAGCATTGGGGAAGTTTTCTTGAATAAAAGATTCAATCTTGAAGATTGAAAATTTTGACCAAAGAGGAAAAATATTAAGACAAGGAGAGGTGCTTATTACTTCTTGTTGGTGCTTTATTACAACTTTAGTGACATGGCACGTGACATGACATGAGCATGGATGTGGATACACACATGTGATTTGATAATTAGTGTTTTACTTTAAATAAAATAGGTTAAGAGTAGTTAATTTATAATTTTTATCTTTTTACGTAGGATAGAATTCTAATTAACATAAGATAGTGTTAAATTTTTGGTAAGATTATGTAATAAATAGGTGGGCATTATCTTATTGGTTATTAGGTGGTTATTACAAGTCGTTTTAGAAGTAGGATTTCTAGTTTCAATGTGATTCAAACTCTAAAGCTTAGGGTATAAATAGATGTGTGACCAAGCTGATGAAAATCAGATTTTGAGCTTGTTTTCTTATTTTAAGAAATAAACTTTGAGAGTTTATTAATTTTTGTGTGTAGCAAAGATTTATGAGTTGGTGCTTTTCTTTAAGTTCATGTGAGGAAGTGAGAAGAACTAAGGGTGTTTCTTTAATCAATTCTCTAAACTTTCGCCCTAGATTATAGCTTTTGGTGCATTGCTTTATAAGGTTCATAGTCTAGTTTCTATCCTTCGTGTGAATTAAGGTTCTTATACCTAGATTTACATCAAATTTTGGTGCTCTCATTGAGAGTATTTGAATATACTCAAGCAACTCAAATGAGCAACTCGGATGATGTGAAGGTTTGGTAAACAAGCCTTGATTGGAAACTATGAAGATCAAGTGATTTGTGATGTTTGTTGTGTGGATGCTTGTTATATTCTCTTGGGTAGACCTTGGCAATATGATAGAAAAGTAACGTTTGATGGGAGGAAAAATTCTATGTGGTGAAGAGGCACGTACAAGATAAATCACTTTCATTAAAACCATTGATGACTTCTAAGCATAGAGCAAACAAGAGCAACTAAAGGGCCATATTTTTTACAGGAAAAAAGAAGTTAAAAGAGGGAGTCCAATTAAGTAATTCAGTGGGTGCTAATCAAGTTACTAATCTAGGTCATGGTAAAATACTAGGGAGAATATTTCTTCGAGAGAGAAATATCGATATGGGCTTGTTGTCCAATAAACCAAACAATGAAACAAAAGTTTGAGGATAAACTCTTTTGAAGAAGAGGAGGATGATATAACTAAAGGCTATAACTTTAAATCTACAAAAAAAGGATGCAACTATAGGGGAATTATTAGCTTATGGAGATACGAATCTTCTAGATGCATCCAAGAGGAATATTTGTGTGTGCATGGTAACATGCAATACTTAGCACACGTGAAAGAGGATTGGTGGACATGGAGAATAAGTTGGTTTTGACTATGAAATTTCTCCCACTCATTTGATAGGATTTTTCTTATTTTAGGAATAGGTTTTTTTTTAACTTTCCCTTTTTAGGTTTTATGGTTTTATAATGTGTGAAAGCCATGGAGTTAATGATTGGTGGAAGGCCATGATCAAAAGCCAAAATCTTAGAATGATTTTTGAAGATTTAAAATTTTGACTAACGGAAAAAATCATTATTACAATGGTCGGTGGGTTAGGACAATGGACGGTGGTATGGAGTGACGTGGCTACTAAGTTGGCATGATGATGACGTGGCTATGACATGGAAAGGGAAAGTGATGTGGCTACACACATGTGATTGGATATTTAGTGTTTTACTTTAAATAAAATAGGTTAAGAGAAGTTAATTTGTAATTTTATCCTTCTAGTTAGGATATAATTTTAATTAACATAAGATAGTGTTAAAGTTTTGGTAGGATTATGTAATAAATAGATGGAATTATCTTAATGGTTATTAAGTTGTTATTAGGAGTCCTTTTAGAAGTAGGATTCATAGTTTCAATGTGATTTAAACTCTCAAGCTTAGGGTATAAAAAGATGTGTGCCCAAGCTGAGAAAAATAAGATTTTGTGGTACAATAAATAAACTTCTAGGTTTTCTTTTCTTTGTTAAGTGATCAATGAATTTTGAGTTAGTGTTATCTTAACACTCACGTGTTTGAGGGTAGTTTGAGTGTTAAGGTGACTTTACTTTAATCAAGTCTAAGGCTATTGGACCTAGAGTTCAAATCCTTGGTGCTTTACATTAGAGGATTTAAATTCTAGTTTCTATCCTTAGTGTGGATTAAGGTTACAATATCTAGATTCATATCAGATAAAAAGAGTTGTGAGTTGGCATTATCTTTATACTCACGTGTTTAAGGGTAGTGTTAGAGTTGAGGATGGTTTGCTTTAATCAACTCAAAGGTTATTCGACCTAGAGTTCAAATCCTTGGTGCATTGCTTTAGAGGATTTAAATTATAGTTTCTATCCCTTCGTGTGGATTAAGGTTTCAATACATAGATTCACATCAACCTTTGGTGATTTTGTTGAGAGAATTTGAACTATACTCAAGGAAGATGGATTCCAATGGCGGTGATGCACAGGAGATGCACCAGGCTTTAGAAAAGATTTGACCTTGCAAGAGACTAACCCTTTGTGAAAGGAGCATGAGTTGAAGGAACTGGAGGAACATATGGACGAGCTATTTCAAATCTTGGGGAAGAAGGAAAAGCTCTCAAGCAAAGGTAAACACTCTTCCCATGAATCTAATTCTAGCTTAGTCCTTAAAAACCCTAAGTTAAATGGCAAAGTAGAACGAGTTTTCAAATATAAGGACTATGATGAAGTCTTGGTATGGTTATCTCTCATATTATGTTTGATGCTTGGTAACATTAGAGATTAAGGGAAACAGAGCTTTGTTGGCAATAATTGTAATAATATCTTTATGTTTGGTTAGAAATATTTTGATGATCTCCTATCCATAACAAAACATGAGGGCAAGTTTTTCTTAAGATAGAGGGCATGATGCAAATGAATGCTTGAAATTCTTCAAGCTAGTTAAAGCCTATTCCCTTTAGGATTAATCACATATTAATATGGTGTTTTATGGTTCTATAAGGTGTGGAAGCCATGAAGATGATGATTGGTGGAAGGCCTTCCTTGATCAAAAGATAAAATCTTGCATTGATTCTTGAAGATTAAAAATTTCGACCAAGGAGGGAAAATTTTAAGACAAGGGAAGGTGCACATTACGTCTTGTATGTACTTTATTACAACTTCACTAACATGACAGGTGATGTGGCATGGGCTTGGACGTGGCTATGACATGACAAGAGCTAGTGAATTGGCTGCACACATGGGATTAGATAATTAGTGTTTTACTTTAAATAAAATAGGTTAAGAGTAGTTAATTCTTAATTTTATCTTTTTTGGGTAATTCTAATTAACATAAGATAATGTTAAAGTTTTGGAAAATTTATGTAATACATAGGTGGAAATATCCCATTGGCTATTAAGTGGTTATTAGGAGTCCTTTTAGAAGTGGGAATCCTAATCTCAATGTGATTGCAACTCTCAAGCTATGGGTATAGATGTATACCAAAGCTTGGAAAAATTAGATTTTGTGATTCAATTAATAAACTTTTAGGTTTTCTTTTCTTTGTTGAGTGGTACAAAGAGTTGTGAGTTGGTGTTATCTTTATACTCATGTGTTTGAGGGTAGTTTGCGAGTTGAGGGTGCTTTGCTTTAGTCAACTTAATGGCTATTTGACCTAGAGTTCGAATCCTTAGTGCATTGCTTTAGATGATTTATATTCTATTTTTTATCACTTTTTGTGGATTAAGGTTTCAATACATAGATTCACATCACCATCTTTTCTCAACCTCTCGGGCATTTTAAAAAACATTGCCGTTCTTGATGTTCAAAGTATCTCTCGTGATCTTCAATTGCATAGCCTCTTGATATATAACATCAATTAATGTTGTATTTTTGGGTATTCAATCAAAAAAATACAAGTTATATGTTTAATTTTTGGATACTTAGATCGAAAAATACAAGTTAAAATGATTAAGAAGTCACCAACTAATATGCTCTACAAAAACAAATAAGTTTATGGATGTTTGTGAATGTGTTTAGGCTTGATTGTTGTGTGAGTTATAAAAGAACAAAC
This sequence comes from Dysphania ambrosioides, assembly GCA_026401315.1. Classification (NCBI taxonomy): domain Eukaryota; kingdom Viridiplantae; phylum Streptophyta; class Magnoliopsida; order Caryophyllales; family Amaranthaceae; genus Dysphania; species Dysphania ambrosioides. The sequence goes on along the minus strand of CM048661.1, from coordinate 24,499,913 downwards.
GGATAATTCGGTTACTAACTCTAGGGATTGTTTTGATACAAATTCTCACCAAAGAATCCGAAAAGCTTCCTCAGAACACCACCAATTTCATCAATAAGTGAAATAGGCTAGCAAAGAATGAACATAGTAAACTTTAACCCAAAAGCTTAGAGAATTCAGAAAAGTCACAAATGATAAAGGGTTTAATTCATAAAAATCTGATTTTATTCAATGGCATTTGACTCCTTTATATAGTAGGAGCTTCCTAGGGTTTACAAGAAGTTTAAAAAACATCAAAACTCCATCTAAACATGTGCATAACAACCTAAATACGTGAATAACAAGTAGTCTAAGATATAATGACTCTAATACATGTGAATCCTTAGATAGAAGATAAAATATGACTTTGGCTAACTATCCCTAAGATAAGCTAAGCTATAAATATAAAAGAATCAACTTCCTAAGGTTCAAATGCATGAAAATTCGAAATTCCCATGATTGGCCTATTGTATACCTAATACATGAAAAGACTTAAAAGATAAGACTTGCTAATCAACTAGAATTCTATCTGCCTTATCTTTAAAGAAGTTAAATCAATTCATACTCTTATCCATGTTGGACATGTATATCTTCAAGTTTCCTTGCTCCTTCAAACTCTCCAAGTCTTCGTATCATACCCAACTCTTCAAGTTATCAAGAATCACAAAAACTCTTTAATGTCCCACGCCATCTTAAAGTGTACGAACATGGACCAACTTCTTTGGTCAACCTTTGACTCCCATGTTAACCTACCTTTGACCAACTTAGAGTAACTTTGACCAAGCCCAGATTCAAATCCTACTCCTAAAGTTTGAACCTTTATGGGTTCAAAACGTTTATTTAATCCCTACTTCCATATTAAGCAAGTTCCTACTACCATTTTCCCAAAGTAGAAAGTTTCCCAATTCGGAAAGTTTCTATTTTAGGGGAGTAAATGAAAGTAAACGCCTCAGAAGACCATACTAAAATAAGTATGTTTCTCCTATTGACTTTCCACTATGTTTGCAACACATTGGGCTTCATCTTTGATAATTAAAGGATCGTTAATCTATAATTGCACAGTTCTTTGATCCCCATCATCATAAATGCTAGAGAATTCGCCAATTACAAATTGCCACAAATTGATTGGAATACGATTGTATTTGAACGTATTTTAGGATTTTTTGTGCGTGAATGGAACAAAGTAAAAGGTATAGATTCTACAGTTTTAAAACAAAAACCCTAGCATGCTACTATGGATTTAGACAAAGACAATGAAAAGTTAAAAAAAAAATAAAAACAAACTAATGAAATGTCCAATGTCAGTTTATAAATTAAAGCCAAAATAATAAAATCAGTAAAAACAAAAGGCTTCTTGACCACACGAATGGATGGGTCTCTCATCTCCAATGCTTGATTCTTTTCCTCTTCATGTCTCTTGATGGCTCTGCCATTAACTTAGCCCTTAAATCCATGGCAATAAACATAGGCAACTCCAAGAGACCTTCAACCCTTCGTATGTATGGCAACACCAAAAGTTTAAGGAGAAAACACCAAAGTCGTGACACATGAATTGATATTGGCCTTTAAACCGCACGCATTGAATCACCTTTCTTCAAAACGTCTTCCAAAAAGCTCCCAAAAGTCCGACCTTAAATACCTCCTGAATTCCCATTGTAACATAAGTTACAAGGCTTAAAGAGAGGAATAATAGCCATAGTTATTAGTCACAAAACTCCAACAAAACCCTTCAACTTTTCTCCTAAAAATCGTGGCTTAAACTATGTGTTTTGCAAAGTAACTTTAGCCAATAATTCCCTTCCAAAAACCTAATAAACCTTCTTTGAAAACAGTCCAAGGATCAGCCAAAAACGTCCCAAAATCATCCCATAAAATCCGCCTAAATTCTTAAAGAAAACATGTGAAATATTAAGGCAACATTCCCATAATTCGCATCATTAACTTTGGTCTTCTTTCCCTCCAAAAATCACATTAACTAAGGCTAGAAAATAAGAAAATAACTTTCCTTTAATGCTTTTGACGAACCTAGACTTGATTCTAATCGAAATCAAACAAAGGTCCATGCTTTTCCCTAGAATCACGCCCATTGGTATTCTCTTGCCATAATCACGTCCATCACTAAGGAAAGAAACAACTAATCAATCCCATAACTTAAGGTATAAAATCCATTAAATGATTCCCCTAAATTAAATCAGAAAAATCTGATTTACTATCCCCAAATTCGGTCATAACTAAAGAGGATAACCAAGGATTTGCAAATTTGATTAAATCTTCCTTAAATCAAGCTAAAATAAAATCTTATGAAATCTTTCCCAAATCCCCAATATTCTCTCAATTCCCACGACACCTAAGCCAACCTTTTTCTCTTTATTTCCTCCCAAATCATGAGCATAATCCCCAAACATAATGACCTTGGACCCACACACCAAATTAGCAACCAGCTCCACGCCTACTCACCTCAGACGCCACATCATAATGGTCCCCATGCCACCTCCTCTTTTATTCAACTAACTTTAACTAATTTTAAAAACCATTATTTATTTACAAACATTATCCATAATTATTCTAAATTTCCAAAAGAAATACTAGAATAACCATGACCTGAAATGAATGGCCCAAGGGTCCAATAACTATCAACTATCCCATCTTTAAAATAACAAGTCAACAAAATTTCTTTTGACTCTTGGGCTAATTCAGGACTTCCATCAATGCCATCACATATAAAAACACATCCTATTAATAGAGGACAAAAACCCCTAGCATGCTATTGTGAATGTAGGTATGAAAACCTTAATCCACACAAAGGGATAGAACTAGATATCAAACCCTCGAAAGCTTTAAGCACCCTCAATTCCTAGACTTACTCACGTGAATTTAAAGCTTTAAGCACCAATTCACAGCTCTTTGTTACACACAAAGAAAAACAACAAACTCTCTGTTGAGTTCCTTAAGTTTTTATGTTTTGAATGATGACAAACAGTTACAGGAAACAGGTCACAAGTAGTTGGAATTGTCTCCTTGACTGCTATGCTGTAAAGCAGTCACATATTATCTATTGCATGTTAACCATGTTATATGTGCAGTAGTTAAGCTGATTCCAAGACTTGGAGCATAGAAGCCTTTTGAAGACATTCGAAGAAAGATACTTTGCTCAAGATGAAGCATCCAAGGAAGATTCAAGTCTTGTAGATTACATGAAAAGAAGAATATTTGTACTTTACTGTTAATCTAGTTTTTCATGTAATGTGCTCCGTAGTATAACTTATATGAGTAGGTGATATAAGTGTTTTAAGTGTGATAAGTCATGTTATGAATTCTGGTACAAAGCTGGAACACAATTCATAACATACTTAATTCAGGGAACCAGGTTTAGGGAACCAGGTTTACTGAATGGAATATCAAGCTGTGTATTTTTGAAAAGATTTTGTAAAAATATTTCTAAGAATTATTTTGGAAAATATATTAAGCAGCTGGTAGATTAGATGAGAATATATTGGTTACCTAAAAACTAGGATTTTTTACCTTATTTGATTCTATCTATATGATTAAGTCAAATAAGATAAATACTTTCCTAAACTCACATAAGATGACAGCTCAAAAGATTATGTGATTTTAGGAAAGCTAGGATTTTTATAATCATATATATAAACTCATCTAATCAACCTAATAAAACAAGTCTCTCACGTGAAAAAAACTGAGTTTATCTCTAGAGAGCATTATACACTTAAGCACAAAAACCTTTCATTAAGTCATATACAAGAGCACCATTAGAACTTATATTTTTTCTCTCATATTAGCTTTTAGAAGCAAGATCAAAGGAGAGTTTGATTCTGTAAAGAGCCTTCAACAGAGGGGTTGGTAGGCTGGGAGAGTGTTTGTGAGTTCAAACACAAAAGGGCTTACGAGTGTAAGTCGAGTGCACACTCAGAGTAGAGTGTGGGGTGAACTGGTTCCCAGAGTAGGGAAACAGTTGAGTGTCTGTGTTCTTTGTTTTTCGAATAGATTAATAAAAGAGCATAAAGTAGGAGGACGTATGCCTGAGTTGGCTGAACCTCGTTAAATTGTGTGTCTTCCTTTATTGCTCTACGTACATTCCGCTGCTAATAGGAACCAGCACAACTGGTTCCTTCCACATATCAAAAAAGTAAGAAAAATAGGCCAAGACTATTTAACACTCAATTCACCCCCCCCCCCCCCCCCTCTTGAGTGCTCTAAATCCTTCAATTGGTATCAGAGCCTAGGCTTCTCATAAGAGTAACATCTAGAGAAGTCAAGTATGAGTACTCATGAATTGAATGCTATGGGCTACGACAATAAGACACCAATATTCAACGGTAACAACTATGCTTGGTGGAAAAACTGGATCAAGAATGTGATCATGGGAATTGATTATGAATGTTGGCTAGTTGTCAAAAATGGTCCCAACATCATTTTCAAGACAGATGAAGAGGGAAACAGGATTCCAAAGAAAGATAGTGAACTAGTTACTGCTGATTACAAACTGCTGGAGAAGAACGCCAAGGCAATGTCAATTCTACAACAGGCTATAGGTGAGACTGAAACAAACCGGATCTCAGGTTGCAGCAATGCAAAAGAGATTTGGGATACCCTCGAACTTGCTTTTGAGGGAACCTGCGAGGTAAAAAGGTCCAAAATTGATTTACTTATGTCTAAGTATGAATTGTTTGCTATGAATAAAAATGAAAAGATTAATGATTGTTTTCGTAGATTTATGACAATAATTAATGATCTTAGATCTTTTGGTAAGAACTTTTTTGATGAGGATCTTGTGAGAAAAGTTCTACGCAGTTTGACAGATGCATGGACATCCAAGGTAACAGCAATATATGAGGCAAAGGATTTATCAACTCTATCTTTGGAACAACTGATTGGTTCCCTCATGACTCATGAAATGCTGATTGATTCTAAGTCTGAGAAGGAACTAGCCAGAGGAACAGCTCTTAAGGGAACAGTAGAAGAAGAAGAAGATGAGATTGGCATGATTGCTAAAAGATTTGAAAGAACTCTTCGTGATCAAAGGAAGAATTTCAAAGGTAAGAACTTTAAGAAATCTAACTCTTCTTCTGTAGGTTGCTTCAAGTGTGGAGAAAAGGGACATCTTATTCGAGATTGTCCTAAGTGGAAGGATAAACAATCTAAATCTGGATATAAACGAGCCTTCAAAAATGCAATGATAGCATCCATGTGGGGTGATTCTGATTCAGGGTCTGATGAAGATGAGGAATCACCTAACTCTGATGTTTGTTTGACTGCCTTCATAAACATTCAGGAAAACCTCACTGACTCAGGAACTAGAGGGGGAACCAGTACATTCATAAAATGCTTACTGGCAAAGAAGGATGTGCTACACGAACACAAGGTAAACTTAGAACAAGTTAGGAAAGATATGCATGAATATGATAGAGATAATATGCTTGAATGTATTAACTCTTTATTAGATGAATGCTATAAACTCGGTGAAACTTACATAACTCGAAAAAGAGAACTTAAAGAAAAACGTGTTGAATGTGAAATTGTTGTTGCTAGTTGTGATCACCTAGAAGAAGTTTGCTTTGAATTGAAAAATCAAGTAGCTGAACTAGAGGTTGAATTGGACAAGTGTAAGGTGGAACTGGAGAAGGAAAGGTCTTCTAAATCTGACTGTCCTTGTGATGATGAGGAAGATCTGATCTCCTGGCTCCCTAGAGACTTATCAACTGCTAGTGAATCTCTTAATTTTTCAGTAGCTATAGGTAAAGCAAATTCCTGTAGTAGAACTTCCTTGTTGAAAGCCTTTGAAATATTAGCTCACAACTTGGAAGAAATACACAAAGAATTTGTTTCACTTAAGGCTGCTCAGTTCACCGTTTCCCCTACAGGTACCAGTGTTAAGATTAGTGATGTAATAGATGAGTATGAAGCTACTATTTGTGATTTGTATGCTGAGATTCATAAACTGAAAAAAGATAAGCAATCAGTAATTGTTGACATGACTATTGATCCTATGGTTTCGAAACTTAATTTACAACTTGAATACTTAAAAAGTGATTTTGATTTTCTAAAAGATAAAAACGAATTGTTGATTAAGAATCTTGAAACCAGAGATAAAGAACTTCATGATAGTCATAGACATGTTGAAAAATTATTGACTGCACAGGAAACTTTGAATTCTTTAATTTCATTTAAAAGTTACAAAGGAAGGGTTGGTCTTGGATATACTAGACAGAGAACCACGTGGGTTAAAGAATTCAAAAGAGGTAAGTATGTAATGACTAAAGAGATGCATGTTTGTTATCATTGTGGAATGAATGGGCATAAGATACATGAGTGTCCTACTAAGAAGAACAGTGAGAATAAGAACAATAAACATGTGAAGTGGGTCTGGAGAAGAAAAGACCAACAAGAGCCTAATCTCGTTGAAAAGGGACCCAAACATGTTTGGGTTCCTAAAACTAATGTTTGATTTGTTCTTGCAGGCTAAAGTGAAAGGAGATACCTATTGGTATTTGGACAGTGGTTGCTTAAGACACATGTCCGGGGATAAAAGTCAATTCCTTTCACTAGTAGCCTTTGACAGTGGAAGTGTCACCTTTGGAGATAACAGCAAGGGAACCATCACTGGTTTAGGTAAGGTAGGTAAGACACTTTCAAATGCAATTGATGATGTATATTATGTTGAGGGCTTACAACATAATCTCTTGAGTATTTCTCAATTATGTGATAAAGGTAATAGAGTTGAGTTTCAAGCTAATCTTTGTCATATAGTTAATTCTCAAACAAGCAAACTTGTATGTGAGGGAACCAAGAAGCATGATGTTTACATCACCTTTCTGGATAAAATTTCTCAAGACAAGTCTGTTTGTTTGAAAGCTGTTTCTGATAATAACAAATGGATTTGGCATAAGAGATTTGGACATGCTACCTTAACACTTTTGAACAAATTAAGGTCTCGTGATTTGGTGGTAGGACTTCCTAACATCACTTATGAGGCAGATAAAGTTTGTTCAGAATGTGTTAAGGGGAAATAGGTCAAAATCTCTTTTAAGCCTAAAACTGTTTTGAGTACCAGCAGACCCTTCGAACTTGTACACATTGATTTGTGTGGTCCCATGAGAATACAAAGTTGAAGAGGTCATAGATATGTCTGTGTTATGGTTGATGATTATTCCAGGTACACTTGGGTAATAATGCTACATTCAAAAGATGAAACTTTCGATGAGTGGGTAGCATTGGTGAAGCAAGTGGAGAACCAACTCTCTCACAAGCTAGTCTCGGTAAGATCAGACCATGGTACTGAATTTGATAATGCTAACTTTATTGATTATTGTAGGGAACAGGGAGTTAGTCACAACTTCTTAGCCCCAAGAACACCACAGCAAAATGGTGTTGTTAAAAGAAAGAATAGAACTCTTGAGGAGATGGCCAGAACAATGCTCATTGAGAGTGGTCTCCCTAAGAGTTTCTGGGGTGAAGCTGTGGACACTGCTTGCTATATTTTAAATAGAGGTCTCATTAGACCAAAGTTAAATAAGACTCCCTATGAACTCCTTAGAGGTCGAAAGCCTAATATTGCATACTTTCGTGTATTCGGATGCAAATGTTAAATTCATAACAATGGGAAGAACCAACTTGATAAATTTGATCCTAGGAGTGATGAGGGAATCTTTCTTGGATATTCTCCTCAAATCAAAGCATATAGAGTCCTTAATAAAAGGACTTTGTGTGTTGAGGAGAGTGCATGTCATCTTTGATGAATTTAACATGTCTTCTGAGATTGCGCAGGTACAACCTGATGAAATGATTGGATTGATGGAGTTTACTGGGAACCATGATGCTGTCCCCTAAATGAAGTGCAAGTTGATCTAGGCTCACTTGATACTCCACAAAATGATGATAATGAGGAGCCTAGAGAAGAAAATAAGGACAACGAGAATTCAGAAGAGGAACCAAGACCTATTGGTTTCCCAAGTGACAGACAGGTAAGGGGTTCAGGAGGAATGAATGAAGATGCCTCCCCTGAACCTGAGGTAAGTAAAGTAAATGGAAACAGCATGAATATGAATCTTACTGGTTTCGAAGAAATAGATGAGATTCATGATCATGCTGGTTCCCAATCAAATGAAGAAGCACAAAATGATTTCTCTTTTAAAAGCTTCAAATATCAATCTTCTCATCCTCCAGATCAGATCATTAGTGATATTAATAAAGGAGTTCAAACGAGAAGAAATGTTTTTTAAAACTTTTGTGTTTTTTATTCTTTCTTGTCTAATATAGAGCCAACTTACTATAAAATGACACTGACTGATCCTGATTGGGTTCTAGCAATGCAGGATGAATTAAATCAGTTCCATTGGAACCAGGTTTGGCATCTTGTACCTAGACCAAAGGATAGGTCAGTTATTGAAACAAAATGGGTCTTCAGAAACAAATTGGATGACCTAGGTACAATAGTCAGAAACAAAGCTAGGCTAGTGGTGCAAGGTTACAATCGACAAGAAGGGATTGACTATGATGAGACTTTTGCACCAGTAGCTAGGTTAGAGGCAATTAGGATTTTAATTGCTTATGCTGCTCACATGAATATGAAATTGTTTCAGATGGATGTAAAGTCTGCTTCCTAAATGGATATTTGAAGGAAGAGGTATATGTAGAGCAGCCACCTGGTTTTGAAGACAAGTTGTTTCCCCAACATGTTTACAAGTTAGACAAAGGTCTATATGGATTGAAGCAAGCTCCAAGAGCTTGGTATGAAAGATTGTCTAAGTTCTTGATGGAGAATGATTACAAGAGGGGAACAGTAGACAAGACACTGTTTATCAAAGCCAGGGGGAACAACTTGATTATAGTATAAATTTATGTTGATAATATCTTCTTTGGTGCTACTAATTAAGTACTATGTGATGAGTTTGCTAATCTTATGCAGAGTGAGTTAGAAATGAGCATGATGGGAGAACTAGGATTCTTTCTAGGATTGCAAATTAAGCAAACGGAAAATGGAACCATGATACATCAGCAAAAATACTTGAAAGAATTGCTGAAGAAATTTGGCATGGAAAACAGCAAGGCTTATGATACACCTATTCCCACATCCACAAAATTAGATAATGATCTAAAGGGAAAAGATGTTGAAGCCACACTTTATAGAGGAATGATTGGTTCCCTTCTCTATCTAACAGCTAGTAGACCTAATATTGTGTTCTCTGTTGGATTGTGTGCTAGGTTTCAAAGTAATCCAAAGGAATCTCACTTGAAGGCTGTTAGAAGGATACTTAGGTATCTTGTGGGAACAACAGACCTATGCTTGTGGTACCCCAAAGGGAGAGCAATTGATCTTATTGGGCCACTGATGTAGACTATGCTGGCTTTCTTGTTGATAGAAAGAGCACATCAGGTATGACACACTTTCTTGGCTCCTGTCTAATATCATGGGGTTCTAAAAAGCAAAACTCAATGGCTTTATCCACGGCAGAGGCAGAATATATTGTAGCAGCTTCATGGTGTTCTCAACTACTGTGGGTAAGGAACCAGCTGAAGGATTTTGGTGTTGTTTATAATAGTGTTCCTATATTTTGTGACAACACCAATGCAATTAATATTTCTAAGAATCCAGTTCAACATTCCAAAACCAAACATATAGAGATTAGACATCATTTTCTGAGAGATAATGTAGAAAAAGGTTTAGTGGAAGTGTTGTTTTGCAAAAGTGAAGATCAAATAGCTGATATCTTCACAAAACCCTTGTGTAGAGAAACTTTTTGTAATTTAAGAATCTTACTAGGTCTAGTTAGATTTTAGTCTTTGGCTTCATCTATTTCCCTCAATGACTAGTTAGAATGGTATTCTCTTGTATAGTATGTGTACATACCTATGTCGAAATCCTTCAAGTTTTATGTAAATGTTTTAAGATCCCAAAAGGATTAAAAATCATTATTGCAAGAAATAGGTGAAATTAAACTAAGTTGCCAGAAATAGGATGAGGTGGTTTTAATCAAGTATCAGGAAAGGGAAACAGCAAATCAACACTGATATGTCTTCCGAATAATATTTTCATATCTTTGGAAGATTATTATAAGATATTTTCCTTTTGGAAGGAATTAATCTTATTTCAGTCATTTACCATAAAGATAATGGCAAATCAATCACTTGCCTAGTTTATAGGATGGTTAAGATATTTATGGCAAGTAATGATAGCTATCTTTTCAAATTTTAAAACTTGTCATACTTATCAAATTATTTAATTGTCTTTTTTTTTTAACTTCCATATTTTTGTTATGCTTCAAATATATATATATATTCCAACCCTTTGTGCAGCTTCATTACTTCTCATTCATCACTCTCCTTCTCTCTTTTGCGTACTGCTCAACATCAGAGTACAGTCCATTATCTTCATTCTCAATTTCTCTTTGTCACAATGTGAAGAAAGACTGTAGCTTCATCGAGGAGAGGAAGAGGAAAGGGGTCTGCTAGTGACTCCACTCAATCAAAGGAACCCCCATCGTTGTTCCACCAACCTCTCAACAAAAACAAACCCAAATTGAACCTTCATCACCCAATGTAGCTTCATCACCTTCAGAAATTCCTACCCCAACCCCTGATTCCCCTCAAAAATCCTCCTCACCACCACAATCGACCAAACCCTCATCAAAACAACCTAAGCCTATCTTCCATCCTCCAGAAACTGATGACTCTGTCATTAAGGAACCTGTACCATCTTAGGGGGAACAAGAGACAGAAGCTCAGCAAACTGTGAGTCAAGAGGTGGAGGTTAGTAGTACTGAAGAGCACAGTGACAAAGTGGAAGAGGTTGAGGTTACTGGGTTCAAGGAAGATCACCTGATGAAAAGGTTAGGAGAAGTGGTCGTTTCACACGTTCTTCTGTAAAAAGGAAAATTGATGACACCCAGGAGGAACAGTCTGCTGATTCTGTGCAAAGAACCAAGAGAAAGAGGTTTCCTGTTAAAACCTCTCGTGCTTCAAAAGGTAAATCTGTAGAATCTATTCCTACTGGTTCTATTGATTTAAATTCTAGATTAGTGTTATCTGGGTGTGGTGTTGAAAAAGGGTATTTTGATATTGCTGCATTATCTGAGTTCAAGGAGTTGCTTGATTATCAAGGTTGGTTAATATTGTTTGATGTTTGTGCTGCAAATATGTCTTGAGTTAGGGAATTTTTTGTTAATATTAAGCAAATGCCTGATATGTCCATAAGTTCATGTGTGAATGGAGTTGATGTAAGTTTATCAGTTGCTTCTCTGTCAAGTCTGTTAAGCATACCAAGAGATGGTTTTGATAAGTACTCAGGTGACTGGTGGCCTATGCTTGTTAGGGTCACACCAGAGGAGATATATGCTTTTATGTTTGGAGGGAAGATGCCCAAAAAGCCAGGGGTCCTCAAGTCTGTTAATTTGAAGGAACCAGTTATGCTAGTTCTACATTCTTTGTGTAACAAGGTTTTAATACCAAGGGCTTAGGGTAGAGGTCTTGTGAGAATAATGGAAATGGTATTGATGTATCTGATAATGAAAAAGGTGAAAATCAATCTTCCTGCATTAATGTTGGCCCATATGATGAACTGTCATGGGTCATCTCATCACTCCTTGCCTTATGGATCCTTTATAACCCACCTGCTCAAATCTAACAATGTACCCTTGAGTGGTTCCACTATCCCAGTTACAGTGTTTACCAGGGCCATCTTAAAGTAGAAGGGTTTAGATATAAGTGGGGATCAGCTGCTGTTTAAGACAAAGGAACCAGTGGAGGAAGTGAGATCTCCAACAAAGAAGAACAAGAAAGTAGAGGAGCAGTAGGTCAGGCTCTAGTTCTGAAAAGGTTGGAGGATCAGGAGACTTTGCTTAAAAACATCATTGGTTTGGTCCAAGAATTATCCTCTTCTATTGATTCTAGGTTTGATAATCTTGAAAAGAAGCTTGCTGGATCTCATGATCAAGAAGCACCTGGTACGAGTGCTGCTGCTCCAAAGTCTCCTCCTGAAGAAGAGATGCATGATGCTGAGGAAGGAGATGAAGATGAGTAACCAACTGATGATGGAGACCAGGTTGCTAAAGGAGAAGAGGAGGATGAGAATGATGAAGATTGATTCTATTTTCTGTTTTTGTCTGCCTACCCTATCTCTTATGACTGATTATGTTGGTTTCCTTCCTCCCACTCCATGAACTGTTCTTTTGATATGGAGTTGGGGTCTTTAATGTGTTGAACTTTGTTTGGTATTTGTTTTGAACAATTTTATTTCTGCTATGTCATGCTTAGTTTGACTAATCTATTTTTGCAGCATTTAACTTGAATGGTGGTTGATGCCACTACTTGGATGAGTACATTTAATAATTTATGCATCTTATTTTTACTTGTGTATACTTTTTAATGATGCCAAAAGGGGGAAAAACGTTGAAGCTGAAGCCTAGGATCTTCTTAGCCTTTTAGGATTTTTAGATTAAGTTAAATAAGAGTCGAGTCAAGTTAACTTAGGAGAATCATTTCAGTGTGCGTCCATTTTTATTCTTAAAGATTGTTGATGTCCTCAATCCTAGTTGAGTACTTTATTGGAGTTTTTTATGTTTTTAATGTGCTTGGATTGCAGGAACTTCAATTAGTTTGTCATCATCCAAAAGGGGGAATTTGTTGAGTTCCTTAAGTTTTGATGTTTTGAATGATGATAAACAGTTACAGGAAATAGGTCACAAGTAGTTGGAATTGTCTCCTTGACTGTTATGCTGTAAAGCAGTCACATATTATCTATTGCATGTTAACCATGTTATATGTGCAGTAGTTAAGCTGATTCCAAGACTTGGAGCATAGAAGCCTTTCGAAGACATTCGAAGAAAGATACTTTGCTCAAGATGAAGCATCCAAGGAAGATTCAAGTCTTGTAGATTACATGAAAAGAAGAATATTTGTACTTTACTGTTAATCTAGTTTTTCATGTAATGTGCTCCGTAGTATGACTTATATGAGTAGGTGATATAAGTGTTTTAAGTGTGATAAGTCATGTTATGAATTCTGGTACAAAGCTGGAACAGAATTCATAACATACTTAATTCAGGGAACCAGGTTTATTGAATGGAATATCAAGTTGTGTATTTTTGAAAAGATTTTGTAAAAATATTTTCTAAGAATTATTTTGGAAAATATATTAAGCAGCTGGTAGATTAGATGAGAATATATTGGTTACCTAAAAACTAGGAGTCTTTACCTTATTTGATTTTATCTATATGATTAAGTCAAATAAGATAAATACTTTCCTAAACTCACATAAGATGACAGCTCAAAAGATTATGTGATTTTAGGAAAGCTAGGGTTTTTATAATCACATATATAAACTCATCTAATCAACCTAATAAAACAAGTCTCTCACGTGAAAAAAACTGAGTTTATCTCTAGAGAGCATTATACACTTAAGCACAAAAACCTTTCATTAAGTCATATACAAGAGCACCATTAGAACTTATATTTTTTCTCTCATATTAGCTTTTAGAAGCAAGATCAAAGGAGAGTTTGATTCTGTAAAGAGCCTTCAACAGAGGGGTTGATAGGCTAGGAGAGTGTTTGTGAGTTCAAACACAAAAGGGCTTACGAGTGTAAGTCGAGTGCACACTCGGAGTAGAGTGTGGGGTGAACTGGTTCCCAGAGTAGGGAAACAGTTGAGTGTCTGTGTTCTTTGTTTTTTGAAGTAGATTAATAAAAGAGCATAGAGTAGGAGGACGTAGGCCTGAGTTGGCTAAACCTTGTTAAATTGTGTGTCCTCCTTTATTGCTCTACATACATTCCGCTGCTAATAGGACCCAACACAACTGGTTCCTTCCACAGATCGAAAAAGTAAGAAAAATAGGCCAAGACTATTTAACACTCAATTCACCCCCCCCCCCCCCCTGTTGAGTGCTCTAAATCCTTCACTCTCGAAGTTTATTGAAGAATACAAAGAAAAGAATCTCAAAATCTGATTTTTCCAAGCTTGGGTACACATCTATTTATACCCATAGCTTGAGAGTTTAAATCACATTAAGATTAGGACTCTTACTTCTAAAAGGACTCCTAATAACCACCTAATAGCCAATAGGATAATGCCACATATATATTACATAGTCCTACCGAAACTCTAACACTATCGTATGTTAATTAGAATTTTATCCTACCTAAAAAGATAAAATTATAAATTAACTACTCTTAACCTAAATCAACTACTCTTAACCTATTTTATTTAAAGTAAAACAATAAATATCCAATCAAATGTGTGTAGCCACATCTAAGCCCATGCCGTATCACTTTCCATGTCATTGAAGTTGTAATAAAGCACCGACAAGATGTAATAAGCACCATCTAATGTAATAAGCACCTCCCCTTGTCCTATTTTTACTTCTTGGTCAAAAATTTCAATCTTAAAAAAGCTCTTAAATATTGAATATTTTAATCAAGAAAACTTCCCCAATGCTCTTCTTCATGGCTTCTACAACTTATAAAACCATAAAACCTAAAAAAGAAAAGTTTAAAAAAAACACTTATGCTAAAAATGAGAAAAATCCTATCAAATGAAATGGGAGAAAACTCATAGGAAAAACCAACTTATTCCCCATGTCCACCAATCTTCCATATTTATGTGTGCTAAGTATTGTTGCACGTGACCATGCACACATAAATACTCTCTTTAATAAGATCATCAACGTCATGACCTTGAATCATTTCACATGCCACTACAAATTAAAATAAAGACAACGAAAAGTTAAAAACAAAACAAAACAAAAATTAAACCAATGAAAAGTCCAATGTCCGTTTACAAATTAAAGCCAAAATAATAAAATCAGTAAAATGAAAGGCTTCCTTGACACACGAACGGATGGATATTCCCATCTTCTTTGCTTGATTCATTTCCTCTTCATGCCTCTTGATGGATCTGCCATTAAACTTCATTCTTAACTCCGTAGGCAACTCCAAAAGTCCTTCAAATCTTAATGTGGATGGCAACACTAAAAGTTTAAGGAAGAAACACCAAAGAACGTGAGTCATGAATTGGCATCGACTTTTAAACACCATGCATTGAATCACCCACTTCAAAACATCTTCAAAAGGCTTCCAAAAGTCTAGCCTTCAGCACTTTCTTTAACTCTCATTGAATAATAAGTTACAAGATTAAAGAGAGAATTAAACCTAGCTCTAACTCGTGAATAACTCCACAAAAAACTCGTCCATTTTCTCTCCATAAATCCGTGGCTTAATTGTGAGTTATGAACCAAACAATTTTGGCCAATAATCCTCTTTAAACCCTAATAACTCTCCCTTAAAACCATCCAAATATCCCCTAGAAATTAAAATGTGTGAAAATTAAGGTAACATTCCCATAACTCACACCATTAACTAAGGACAATTCCATGCACTTTGTTGTTCTTTCCCTCCATGAATCACGCCAGTTAAGACTAGAAAAATCAGCAAATAAATTGCCTTTAGTGCCTTGAACGTACTTAGCCTTGATTCCAGCCAAAACCACTCCCAAGTCTAAGCATATCCCTTAAATCACACATAAGAAATTAATCAGCATCAATTGACAACCGAACACGCCTAAATAAATACAAGCAAATCAGTTAATCAAAATCAATACCTTAGTATAAGGGAATTAAATCTCTTAATTGATTCTTCAAATAAAATCAGAAAATCTAACTTTCCCCCCCTTAAATTTGGCTACTAATACTCTAAGATATGTCAATCTAATCAGAAGCTTCTAGTCGACCAAATCTTCCTTATATCAAGATATAATAAAATCTAATCAAATCTTTCCCAAATCTCCCTCTTTCCATGCCACTTAAGCTAGCAATTTACCTCTTATTTTCACCCTAAATCATGGACATAATCCTCCCAAAATCCCCTTGGACCCGCACACCAAATAGGCACACCAACTCCACGCCAACTCACCCCACACGTCCACTAGGTCCCTTGCCACTTAAACTAACTAACCTTAACTAACTTAATTAAATTAAAAAATATTATTTATTTACAAAAACATCTCCCATATAATTATTCTAAATTTCCAAATGAAATTCTAGAATAACCATAACCCGAAATAAATGGCCCATGGGCTCATTAACTATCAACTGGCTTATCTTCAAAATAACAAGTTAACAAAATTTCTTTTGACTCTTGAGCTAGTTTTGGATTTCCATTAGTTTTACTTTAAATACAATAGGTTAAGAGTGGTTAATTTCTAATTTTATCTTTTTAGGTAGGATAGAATTCTAATTAATATAAAACAGTGTTAGAGTTTTGGTACACTAGTGGAAAAAATGCCAAATACCACTGCATATATGCTCCGGTTCTTTATACAACCGGAGTATATGTTTAAGAATTATTTTAGACCGAATTTTTTGGGTGTAATATTAGCCTTTATGCTCCGGTTTTTTATTGACCGGAGTATATAATTGGTTTATGCTCCGGTTTTTAAGAAACGCAGCATGTCTTCGCATATACTGGCATTTAAGGCTCCGGTTAAATAGAACCGAAGCATATAACCGAGTTTTAAACCTAGCACACAGCGCATCAGCTTATTACTTCGCATCTCTTCAAAAACCTTTCGCCCGCGGTGCATGCATTCTTCTTCAACACAAAACCCACTTCGATCGACACCATAACCGCATTCAACCTTCAGCAGCGCAACTCCTCTAATTCGACACTGAAATCAAAAGTCGACAACAACAAATCGCACCAATTTGTTAAAGGTATGTTCCTCAATTTTTCATTAAATTACTCAGGATGTTCGGTTTGTATCAGTTATATGACATCGTGAATATTGCTGTCATGAGGTGAATGATTACCTTCTATCCTTAGTCTTCAAAACTCGCAAATGTGGAATTTTAATCTCACTTTTTGCAATTAGGATCTGTATTACCATGCTTAGTAAAAGAAGAGTGTGTAATTAAATTCTAAGCTTTCCAATAAAAAACAAATTGACGAAAATGTATGCTGAAAGAGAATAATAGGTTAGCATAAACAAGAAGAAAAAAAAGTACAATTAACCTCTTTTTTAGCATTTGACATTATGCAAATCAAATTATTGTATGCATCCGAGGGAGTATATATTAAGAAAAAATATGTTGCATTTTATCATTTCATCAACCAAGTAGCAAATTTTCTTCAGAATATTGCTTGGTCGAGATTAAGTGAACCGAAGTACATCTGTAGTCATGATACAGGAGTGTATGGGAAAATAAACAGTAGTCATCATTATTAATTACTGTTAAACTGCTGAGAAGTGGCTTCTTTATTAATTGTTAAGAAATATTTACTGTTAATTTAGCAAGTACTTTAACATAAAGTTAGTTGCTGTGGTGATAATAGTCTGACTGTAGACGAAGTGCTGAAAATTACAATGTGGAGTCGAGGAGAGGTAGACCCTATATGTCTAATCATTTGGAAAAGAAACAAGTTTAATTAGTGTTAGATTGGGATTATGCACGTATGCTTGCCTAACCTGCCGCTAGCTCGAATTAAATATCTTTTCATCATCCATTATTGTGGGAATTTCACTAGGCAACCTCAGCTATTTGTATGGACTACTAGTCAAGCTATTCAAGTTCAACATAAATAAGTTGAGCATCGGATAAGATAAGGGTCTTACTAGTAGAAAGGGTAATTTCGAGAGTTTCCCACAAAAGGAATCCAGTGGGAAGATAAGGGTCTTATCTATAAGTAGGGTAATTTCAGTTCTTTGTGCTGATTGGGTTTCAGTGGCAAGATCATGGTCTTACTAATATAAGGGGTAATTTAAGGATTTTACTCCAATATGGTTTTGGTGGGAAGATTGGGATCTTACCTATAGGAGGTGTAATTTCGGAATTTTATCGTAGTAGGATTTCAGTGAAAAGATTAGGGTCATACCGATAGAGGGTACTTTCATATTACTACCCCAATAGGGAATTAGTGGGAAGATCTGGGTCTTATTGGTAGGAGGTGTAATTTTAGGATTTTACCCCAATCGGCTTTCACTCAGAAATTAGGGTCTTACTTGTAGGAGGGGTAATTTTGGGCATTTACTTCAATAAGGTTTTAGTGGGAAGGTGAGGTTCTTACCAGAAGAAGTGGTAATTTCAGAGTCTATCCTTCTAAGGTTTCAGTGGGAAGAATGGTGTCTTACTAGTAGGAGGGGTAATTTTAGGATTATAACCCAATAGGATTTCTATGGGAAGATTAGGGTCTTAACAGTAGGATGGGTAATTTTAGGATTTTACCCCAAAAGGGTGCCAGTGGGAGAATTTGGGTATTACTAGTTGGAGGGATAATTTCATTATTCTACTCCAAAAGGGTATCGGTGGGAGAATTAGGGTCTTACTAGTGGGAAGGTAAATTTTGAGATTTTACCCTAATAGGGTTACACAAAGAAGATTAGGGTCTAACCAATAGGAGTATTTATTTTGAAATTTACCCAAATAGGGTTTTAGTGGGAGAAACAGGGTCTTACATGTAGGAGGGGTGATTTCGGGATTTCACCCCAATAGTGTTTTGACGAGAGTATCAGGATCTTACTAGTAGGAGGTAATTTTGGGATTTTACTCTATTAGGGTTTTAGTGGGAGATTAGGGTCTTACTAGTAGGAGGGATGATTTCTGATTTTTATTCTAATAAGGTTTCGGTGGGAAGATTAGGGTCTAACTAGAAGCAGGTGTAATTTCATTATCTTTCTTCAATAGAGTTTTGGAAGGAAGATTAGGGTGTTAGTGGTAGGAGGGGTTATTATAGGATTTTACCCCAATAGGGATTCTGTGGCAAGATCAATGTCTTACCAATAGGAGGGCTTAATTTCAAGATTTTACCATAATAAGGTTTCAATGGGAATTATCAAGGTCTTACCATTGAGATAATTTTAAAATTTTAACTTTATAGGGTTTCGGTGGGAAGAATAGGGTCATATCGGCGGGAGGGGACTTTTGGGATTTTACCCTAATAGGGTTTTGGTGGGAAGATCAAAGTTTTATCGGGTGGAGGGGTTAGGTTTGGGTATGAAGAATAGGGTCTTACAGATATGAGGGATTAAACCCCAGTAGAGTTTTAGTGGGAAGATTAGGTTCTTACTGGTAGAAAGGATAATTTAAGAATTATATTCCGGGATTCCAATAGGTTTTTGATGGGAAGATTTGGGTTTTAGAAATAAGAGGGGAAATTTTGGTATTTTGCCTTAATAGAGTTTCGATGGGAATATTAGGGTCTTAACGGTAGGTTGGGTAATTTCAGGACTTAACCCCAATAGGGTTATGGTTGGAAGATCAAGGTCGTACTAGTAGGGGGCGTAGTTTTGGGATTTTACCCCAATAGGGTTTGATGGGAAGATTAGGGTCTTAGCAATAAGACAGGTAATTTTAGATTTTTTTCTAGATAAGGTTTTAGTGGGAAGATCATGGTCTTAGTGGTATGAGGGGTAATTTCGTGATTTTACCCCTATGGGGTTTTTGTAGGAAGATTATAGTCTTCCTAGTAGGAGGGGTAATTTAAGGATTTTACCCCAATAGGTTTTTGGTGGAAAGATCACGATCTTACCGATAGGATGTGCAATTTCTAGATTTTACCCCAATACGGTTTCGGTGGGAGAATCAAGGCCCTTCATGTAGGAGGGTGATTTCGGGATTTTAACCCAATAGGGTTTTGGTCGAAAGATCATATTCTTATTAGTCAGAGGGGTAATTTTGGTATTTTACCCCAATAGCATTTTGATGGGAATCATCAAGGTCTAACCGATTAGAGGGGTAATTTAGTGAATTTACCAGAATAGAGTTATAGTGGGAAGATTAAGGTCTAACTGGTATTAGGGGTAATATAGGGAATTTACCACAATAGGGTTACATGATTCTCCCCTCCTTCGAAAAGAGTTGTCATCAACTCTAGGCCTTCCTCAAGTGGAGCCAAATCATCCATACTAACTCTACGCTTAGTCTCATAGGAGTGCTTTCGAAAATTGCTCAAAGTCCTCAACTCTAGGCCTTCTTCAAGTGGAGCCAAATCACCAATACCAACTCTACGCTTAGAATCATAGGAGTGCTTTAAAAATTGCGCAAAGTCCTTAAGACACTCGAATGACTCTCTAATCTTCCTCCTTTATCCACTTTCTTACTCAAAAGTTCACAAATTGCACTTTTAGGTATACAAAACTTTTTCCTTTTTAAAAAAGAAACACGCATCACGTCAAGTGGTCTAGGAATTCCACTATTGCATGATCTCTTGGTTCCTAATAGTTCTTCAATGGAAACTTGAGGGGGTGACCAAAAGGGTATGGTATCCACTTTACTAGGATCTACCTCAATTGCATCACATGGGGTAGGCTTCCTAGAAAATGCCAAATCAAGTGAAATATCAATTGATCTCATGCTAACTTCATCTTCAACTATACATTAAATGAGAAAAATATCTTTCCTATAAATGAGTGACATTTTAACTTCCACTTGCATATAGGATACTTGACTCATCATAAAGTTTTCTTCTTTAGGAATGCACTCTTCCACTGTTTCAACTTCTTCCTCCTTATAATCATAAGATTATATCAAAACATCCATAACATGATGATCTTCTTCAGAATCATAAGACTACAAAAGTTCATGGGGACTTTTATCCACCTCAATGTGCACTTGAAGCGCATTTTGAGGTACAACATTATCCTCTTCAGGGTAGCAATCTTCAATAACCTCTTCTCCATGTTCCTTATTATAATCACAAGATTCCAAAGGAACTTTTTCCTCTTCAATAACCTTCTTAGAATCGTGAGATCCTAAAGAGGTGGTAGGATTTTCATCCTTCTCCCTGTCACAAATGTAAGGTTGAGCCACCTTACTTATAAGCTCACTCCTTGGAAATGTATGGGTATTAGGGTTCTTTTTTTGGCAGTAGAAGTTTTTGGATTATAGCTAGGAGAAGGTTTCTTATAAGACAGTATAGACTTTAGAAAATTGGGCTCAAAAGAAGTGGTAGGATTTCGAAAATCGAAATGAAAGAGACTCAATGGCTTGCTTCTCCTCTTTTGATTATCACACTTTGTGGAAAGTTTGCAAATATCATCAAAAGAAAAAGAATTATGGTCCTTTTATCCAGATTTATTGGATAGAAATTGTTCCATCATTGACATCAAACTACAGATTTGTTCATTTCTTTTCATAAGTCGTCGTTGGTTTTCCTCCAATAATCTAAGTCTCCTTTATTTATATGTTTCATATTGGTTGGGATCCATTTGTAAGAAGAGAATCTATTTCCCCTACCTAAAATGCCAAATGATGTAAAAACTAGTGAGAGAACACTAGAATTCACTAGAATAAATGGATCTCAAGTTGAATAGAAAGGCGTATGGATTTATATGATGAAAATGCATAGGCTTTAGGTGATGTTTATGCATGAATTTAGGCTAGAAAAATGGTACAAAATGGAGTGTGTTTGATATGGAAAATGGATAGAATATGGACGTGAGTTTTAGCAAGAAAATGGATAGAAATTTGTTATGGAAGTAGAAGAGAAATGAAAGGTTAGGAAATAGAGAACACTCACCTATACTCCTAGGATATGTAAAGAAGGAACACTCACTTCTTTACTAAGTGTAAATATCTCAACAAGGAACACTCAACTTGTGGATTGACTCACCAAAATTTGGATGGAAGGAACACTCAACTTCACACTCAAATTCTTCAAGAAAATACTTGGAACATGCACTAGCAATTCAAAATCGAATATGTAAGTAAATGATTCAAACATCAATATCCAACATTCAATTTAATCTATATTCTAAGTACATAAGAAACCTATTTATAAATCTAGAAATCTAACTTATCATACAATTCAAAAATTAAAACAAAGTAAATGAAAAGTTATGCAAAAATAAACCAAAAATTCAAAAAGTCCAAAAGTCACTTTACATAATTGAATAAAGACAATAAAAAAAATCAGAAAGTTAAAAGAGCTTCTTGGACACAAAGTGATTGGCTTCTCATCTCTTCTTGAACATGGTTGAATTCAAACTCTTGCCTTCAAAAAAACTCCCCTTTAAAGCACATAACTTTAGTAGAACTAATAGCCATCAAATTCTCTTCAAAGCCTCACTAAAATCGTGTAAATGTGCTGAAATTAGAAAAGCATTAACTAGTATTCTAACTCCCTCATTTAAACCCTTTAATGGATTAATAACTTTAGCATTTTAACCCTCCAAAAACATCCCAAATGAGCTGGACAATTCCCCTTAAATCACGTTCAAAATAGCCCCCATTAACAAACAATTAAGCCTAAAAAAAATCTGCAATTTTGGCCTTAATTCCTTAATGGAGTAAAAAAGGTCCCCTTAATTTGTGTAATGAATCTGACCAACTTTATCTTCAAAATGCCAACTAATTAAATTAATAAGTCAATAACCCTCCCTTGATTCACGCCCAAAATCTGATCAGCATCTCCTTACATATTAATTAAGCCCTAATAACAACTAGTTAATCCAAATCCCTTAAATTAAGGGAAATATATCTTCTTGATTGATTTCCTAATTAAATCTAATTAATATTCCCCAAAAAAATCCAGCCAATCATATAAGAACTTAATTTAATTCTTTAGTCAACATACTTCCATAAATTAGCAAGTAACCCACCAAATTGATTCCCTTTTGGGACAAAAACAACACTCCTAATACCCCTATTTAATCCATAAAAATCTCTTTTTTGCCACCTTAAAGGATCTATGATCATCATAGTCCTTGTACTTGAAATCTAAGAACTTGTTGGGATCCACACTGCCATTGAACTCAAGAATCTCAAGGCTCAAGATTTGATCTTCTTGTCCCCATGAACTCCTTCTCCTTTGTCCTTTATTTGACTTGTCATTATATACAGATGATGGGACTCTCCTGTTAAGTTTCCTTGAACTTTTAACACTTGATTCACCATCACTATTGCTAGAGTTAGATTCTTTAAGATAAATTTTACCTTTTCTTGAGGACTTCTTGTTATATATCAGAAAGCAATTCTATTAAAGATCACAAAAGACCCCTTAACCATCAAAGAGGTGGCCCAATGTGTTGCAAACAAGGTGCAAAGTCAATAGGAAATTCATACTTATTTTAGTATGATATTCTGAGGCATTGACTTGGGTGGACTTTTCTTGAGTTGAAAGCTTTCTACTTTGGGAACCTTTCCAAATTGGAAAACTTTCTACTTTGGGAAAGTGGTAGTAGGAACTTGCTAAATATGGAAGTAGGGATTAATTAAAACATTTTGAACCCATAAAGGTTTAAACTTTAGGAGTAGGGCTTGAATCCTGGCTTGGTCAAAGTTCCTCTAAAGTTGGTCAAAGCTAGGTCAACGTGGGAGTCAAAGTTTGACCAAAGGAGTTGGTTCATGTTTGAGTATTCCTAGATGGCGTGGGAATTGAAGAGTTTTGCTGATTCGTAATGACTTGATAAGTTGGATATGATTAGAAGACTTAAAGAGTTTGATTAAAGATGAAAGAGATCCATTTGATTCATCTTCTTCAACAATAAAGCATATAGAGTTTTAGCTAGTTGAAAAGTCTTATCTTTTGAGTCTTTTTATTATAATGTAACTATATCTAGCCAATCATAGTTCAAATTTCTATGCATTATTTTATTAGGAAGTTGGTTCTTTAATGTTTCTAGTTACGTTTATCTTAAGGATAGTTAGCCAAAGTCATATTTTATCTTCTTTCCTAAGGATTCACATTTTTTAGAGTCATTATAGCTAGAATACTTGTTATTCACGTATTTAGGTTGTTATGCATGTGTTTAGATAGAGTTTTGGTGTTTACTTGTAAACCCTAGGGAGCTCCTACTATATAAAGGAGTCAAATAACATTGAATGAAATCAGATTTTGAAGTTTAAACCTACTTGTCTTTGTGACATTTTGGATTCTCTAAATTTTGGATTAAAACTTGGTTTTTTCGTTCCTATGCTAGCCTAATTATTTTTTGATGAATTAGGTGGTGTTCTTAGGAAGCTTTTTAGATTCATTGGTGGTGTTTTTGTATCCAATTAATCTTCAAAGTTACCAACTCTTCTATCATTTTATTTCAGTCCAAATTCACGCATAAATTCAAGAAAAACACATTGTTTGGTTATCTCGTTTTAGGCAATTGTTCTTGAGCGTAAGTCTCGGACTTTTAAGTTTGTATTTTTTTTATTTGCATATCCAAAAATACATCATTTAAAATACAACATTTTTTATCAGAGCTAAGAAGGTCTTTTGGGGCCATAAAGTTGTGTTATGTGATAAAAAAGAACCTTGAGCATAAACCGTCAGATTGGGACAGAATTTTCTCGTAACTTTGAAAGGTGATATCTCCCTCGTTTATTGTCCAAATTGAACAAAATTTTGCATTGGAATCTTATCTTTATAAATTTTATTTTCCTCAAATCTTATCATTGAGAGATGCGCTCTATAAAGTACAGAATATTTGGAGTATCTCAATTCACATTGTAATTGGAAGTTCTGTGACTTTTAGCATTTTGCCAAAGTTCTACTTAATCTTTTTCAGAGTTTCTTTAATTGTTGGAATCCTTATAAAGCGTGTAACTTTGGTATCAAATTTCATCAAATTCCAAACTTTAATGAATTCCCAACAAGAAGGAATTAGTATACCATTTTCTGATCAGTTTGGAGCTTAGTTAAGGTTTTGTGCCTTAGAGTCATCCAGAGTGATGGTGTCATCAAGATGCTACAACCAACATAGCTAGAATGATGATTACATGTCATTGGGTGAGAGGAATGCATGCCTTGAAGGTGAAGTGGAGTTATTAAGGGCTCAACTTAAGGACCTTCAAACAAAGTTCATTAGGGAACGAGGAGATGACCCTTCTTCACGTAACATAAAAGAGGAGGCTCATGCGTTCTCTACACCTAACAGATTTGGTAAATTGCATTCTAACTCTTCTTTCTTTGACATTAAAGTTGATATACCTGAGTATGATGGAAGATTAGATGCTGATGAATTCGTACAATGGTCAAGGGTAGTGGAGAGAGTGTTTGCTTATAAGCAAACACCAGATGAGAAGATGGTAAAGGTGGTTACTTTGATTTTGCATAAATATGCATCCACTTAGTGGGAAAATGTTTGCACCAAAAGGAAGAGATTAAGGAAGAATAAGGTGAGATCATGGGATAAAATAAAGAAACTCCTCAAGGAGAAGTTTTTGCCTTTGTACTATGTTCAAGAGAACTTCATGAAATTCCACTACCTTGAACAAGGGGATAGAAGTGTAAAGGAGTATGCTAGTGAGTTTGAGGGATATTTGATGAAGTATGATGTAGCAGAAGATGAGCCTCAAACTTTAATGCGTTTTCTTAGAGGTTTGGAGACTAGAATTGCTAGAATATTAGAGTTATATCCATATTCAACCTTAGGGGAACTCATCATGCTTTTCCATAAAGTTGAAAGCCAGCAAAAACCCAAGCCTGAAGATGACACCCCCATGCACCTATACACAACACGTCCCAAACCATGAAACCAAAAATCCCCAAACACATCCTATCCCACCTAAATTAAACCTAACTCCACAAGTACCCCCATTAAACCACAAAGAATCCAAAAGTGTTGTTTCAGATGTCAAGGATTAGGACATATTGCTTTTGATTGTCCTAATAAAAAAATTATCTTTGGCTGAATACTCAATATTTGAAAACCCTTGTTTTGAGGAGGAACTAGAAAATGGAGGGGAGAATGTTGAGGAAAAGGACAAATCAGGTTATTTTGGGCCTGATGAAGGAGACTGCCTTATTTTAAGAAGACTTTTGACTGTGCAATCTTTGGGGATGAAAACCTACAAAGAGAAGTAAGCTTTCATACTCGGTGTACCATTCAAAAGAAAGTGTGCGACTTGATCAGCGATGGAGGTAGGTGCTCTAACATAGCTTTGCAAGTGCTTGTTGACAAGCTTGGTCTTGATGTTGAAAAGAACCCCAATCCATATATGATTCAATGGTTGAATCCGAAATAAGGGATCAAAGTCACACATCGAATTCTACTGAATTTTAGCATGGGCGTGTCATGTGATTCCTATGGAGGCGTGTCATGTGTTATTAGGTAGACCTTGGTTGTTTGATAGGAAAGTAAACCATCATGGGCATAAAAATACTTATATTTTTACCCACAATAAGAAGAATGTAACACTTACTCCTATTATTCCTTCCAAATCTAATCCTAAACCCCTAATCACATTGACATTGGCAAAATGTTATGAGTCTCTAGAAGAGGAAGATTGGGCCTTAGAGGACCTTAAATTTGAGAGGATTTGGGCGTATTGTTCTCAAGCGGCAATTGAGGGGATAAAAGAATAGAGGTACAAAGTTGGGACGTTCATTAAGCTCTTTGGCGTGGCAGAGTCTTGTGGGCTTACAAGAATTATGTACCCCACGCATGGAGAAGATGGTGCACTCTATTGTGAAGCCTTGCCTAGGCTTCAATATTATTCTAACCTTTTTGATTACAGGTTACAAGATCTTTCATGGGAGATAACACTTGGAGAAACTAATTTATTTAAATCTATACTTTCCTCCATGGAGTTTTCATCATCTCAAAGTCAAGGGAAATTCAAAGAAAATAATACAACACATGGATTATTATGGTGACGTCCTATGAAAAGACAGATTTGGCTTTATACCTGGCATGTTCCATTTATCGAAGCAAGGAAGATATCAAACTTTTCTTTCAAAGATTCAAAATAAAGAGTCACCATGTTTGAGGGAAAACTTTTTCAAAGAAGGGGAGGATGTTATATATTAGGAAGCTATGCTATTGAAGATCACAAAAGAACCCTTAACCATCAAAGAGGTGGCCCAATGTGTTGCAAACATGGTGGAAAGTCAATAGGAAATTCATACTTATTTTAGTATGAGATTTTAAGGCATTGACTTGGGTTGACTTTTCCTGAGTTGAAAGCTTTCTACTTTGGGACACTTTCCAAATTGGGAAACTTTCTACTTTGGGAAAATGGTAGTAGGAACTTGCTAAATATGGAAGTAGGGATTAAATTAAAACGTTTTGAACCCATAAAGGTTCAAACTTTAGGAGTAGGGCTTGAATCCGAGCTTGGTCAAAGTTGCTCTAAAGTTGGTCAAAGCTAGGTCAACGTGGGAGTCAAATTTTGACCAAAGGAGTTGGTTCATCCATGTTCGAGTATTCCTAGATGGCGTGGGAATTGAAGAGTTTTGCTGATTTGTAATGACTTGATAAGTTAGATATGACAAGAAGACTTAAAGAGTTTGATTAAAGATGGAAGACTTGAAGATAAACATTTCTATTAAGGGATAAGAGACCTATTTGGTTCAACTTCTTGAGGGATAAAGTATATAGAGGTTTATCTAGTTGAGAAGTCTTATCTTTTGAGTCTTTTCAATTATACTGGAACTATATCTAGCCAATCATAGGAATTTCAGATTTCTATGTATTATTTTATTAGGAAGTTGGTTCTTTAATGTTTCTAGTTAAGTTTATCTTAAGGATAGTTAGCCAAAGTCAGATTTTATCTTCTTTCCTAAGGATTCACGTTTTTTAGAGTCATTATAGCTAGAATACTTGTTATTCACGTATTTAGGTGTTTATGCATGTGTTTACATAGAGTTTTGGTGTTTTTAAACTTCTTGTAAACCCTAGGGAGCTCCTACTATATAAAGGAGTCAAATGGCATTGAATGAAATAAGATTTTGAAGTTTAAACCTACTTGTCTTTGTGACATTTTGAATTCTCTAAGTTTTTAGATTAAAACTTGGTTTGTTCGTTCCTAAGCTAGCCTAATTATTTGTTGGTGAATTAGGTGGTGTTCTTAGGAAGCTTTTTAGATTCATTGGTGGTATTTCTATATCCAATTAATCTTTAAAGTTACTAACTCTTCTATCATTTTATTTCAGTCCAAATTCACGCATAAATTCAAGAAAAACACATCAAAACACATCATTTGGTTATCTCGTTTTAGGCGATTGTTCTTGGGCGTAAGTCTTTGACTTCTAAGCTTGTATTTTTTGATTTTCATATCCAAAAATACCACAAAAGTGACTTGAAGGAACTAAAGGAACAAATGGAGGAGTTGCTGCAAATTATGGGGAAGAAGAAGTCCTCAAGCAAAGGTAAACATTTTCTTTATGAATCTAACTCTAGCAATAGTGTTGGTTAATCAAGTGTTAGGAGTTCAAGGAGAGGTAGCAAGAGAGACTCATCCTCTTCAAGTGAAAAGGAGTCCAATGAAGGGCATAGAAGGAGGAGTTCAAGGGGCTAAGTGGAAAAAAGCTTAAGCCTTAAGATTCCCGAGTTCATTGGCAACATGGATCCAGAAAATCTCTTAGATTGGGTTAGAAGAGTAGAGAAGACTTTCAAGTTCAAGGACTATGATGATTATAAATCCTTCAAGGTTATTGAGCTTAAGCTCACTTCTTCTGCAAGCTTATGGTTTAAAGGTTTTCAAAAGAAGAAGAAAAAGTAAGGAAGATCATGTATAACTTCATTAAGGAAAATACATAGAAATAAAATAGAAAATATATCAAAGATTATATTACGGAATTCGAAAAACCCATCATAACTTGTGAATTTGAAGAGAAAAGTCTTGTTGGTGAAGAGAAAGAAGATTTTGCATAAGATGGAACAAAAAGGACAAGGATATGTTATGGTGGCTTTAAATTTTGATGATTATGTACCACCTACAATTTTGAATCATTCATTGGACAAAGTCAAGGATGTAATCCATAAAGATCTACCAACTGGACTACCACTAATGTTTGATAAAGAGAAACTAATAGAATCGAATGGTGTAAGGTTTCTTTCATTTTGTTCTATCCTAAAGCATGATAAATAATTTTTTGAAGAAAATCTTGATACTATTAATGATTCCACACCAACTTAGCTACTTTATTCTCTAATGGTTGGTAACTATCCATCATTCAATGTTCTTGGTGATAAAGAGGGAAATATTAAATCTTTGCATTGTTTCGATCAAGTGATTCTAATTTCCAATAACCAACATGCTAACGATACATTTTCTACGAGGAAATTAAAAGGATTAGTAAGGTTACAATAAAATTTTTGCAATTTGGACAATTTCATGGAATAGTTATCTCTCATCTTATGCTTGATGGTTAGCAACACTGAAGATCAAGGAAAGGAGAGCAATGCCATATTTCATGTTTAGTTTGAAAGATTTGGATGATCTTCTGGTCATAAAAAAACTCGAGGGCAAGTTTTTCTTAAGAGGGAGGGCATGATGTGAATCCATGCAAGGAATTCTAACAAGTTAGTTGAATTCATCATATCTTTACTAATCCTACTTAGATTAGGATTTGTTTATTTTATTTTTTATAGGAGTCTTATCCATAGTATTATATATGGAAGCCATGGAAAAGAGCATTGAAGAAGTTTTCTTGATTAAAAGATTCAATCTTAAAGGGTTTCTTAAAGATAAAATATTTTGACCAAGGAGGAAAAATTTTAAGACAAGGGGAAGTGCTTATTACATTAAACGCTGCTTATTACATCTTGTCTGTGCTTTATTACAACTTCAATGACATAAAAAGTGACATGGCATGGGCATGGATGTGGCTACACACATGTGATTGGATATTTAGTGTTTTACTTTAAATAAAATAGGTTAAGAGTAGTTAATTAATAATTTTATCTATTTAGGTAGGATAGAATTCTAATTAAGATAAGATAGTGTTAGAGATTTGGTAAGATTATGTAATAAATATGTGGCATTATCCTATTGGTTATTAGTTGGTTATTAGTTGGTTATTAGAAGTCCTTTTAGAAGTACGAGTACTAGTCTTAATGTTATTAAAACTCTTAAGCTATGGGTATAAATAGATGTGCAACCAAGCTTGGAAAAATCAGATTTTGTACTTGGTTATTTGTTTTATGCAATAAACTTTGAAGAGTTTATTATTCTTTGTGGTGCATAGCAGAGATTGTGAACTGATGTTTCTTTAAATTCACGTGAGGAAGTGAGAAGAATTAAGGGTGTTTCTTTAATCAATTCTTCAAACTTTCTATACCTTCATGTGAATTAAGGTTTATATACCTAATTCACATCACAACCCTTATGGTAGTTTATTTGGAAAAAATCCTCACACTCCTTAATCAGTTTAGCCAACCTTGGGTTTGAGTCATAAACCCATCATACTCTTTTTTTGACAGTAATAGAAAAATTTCATCCTCTTCTTCTATCTCTCCCTCAAACTCCTTATGGGATAAAAGGACATTTTTGGAAGGGATAATTATTGGTGGAGAGTGAACTATCTTTTTGCATCCATGATGCGTTATGTTATAAGTGTTTGCTAATCCATTATGAATGGATTTTCTATCACTTTGCCAAGGCCTTCCCTTTAATATATGACATGCATCCATGGGGATGATATCACATAACACCTCATCAACATAAGAACCAATGGTAAAGTTGATAAGACATTGTTTCCTTACCCTAGTGTTCTTACTCTTCTCCAACCAACTCAATCTGTATAGACTTGAGTGGTTTTTAATCCAAGTTTTTTCACTAATTCAATGGATACCATGTTAACTTCACTCCCTTTATCCACAATGAGACCACACACCTCCCCTTTCACCTTGTACTTTTTCAAGAACAAATTCTCTATTTGAATGGGAACTTCTTCCCTTTCGGATTGAAGTTGCAAGGCCCTTCTCAACACCATACTATTTTTCTCAAGAAAATAGTTATCCACTAGTTCATCTTCTTAATCTTGATCATCATCTTCTTCATGAGGGTCATGAACAAATTCTTCCTCCTCCTCTTCTTCATTAATGGTAAAAGGTTGGGTTTTCATGGCCATGATCTCTCTTATAGTCACAACACAAGAATTTGGACAATCACACTTGTAGTGGCCTCTTCTATGACACTTGAAAAAGACTATTTCACTTAGATCAGAGTCTTTGGCAAGGTTTTTTTCCTTTATCCTTATTTAAGGAATCAAAAGTATTTGGGGTTCTTTTGGGGGGGGGGGGGGGGGGGGGTAGGAAAAGATGGATTAGATCTAAGGATAAAAGGCTTGTGATGGGTTTGTGGTGGAAAATTGTGTTTCTAGAATTTAGGGTTAAAAATGGACATGGGCTTATTCTTCCTCCTTTGGTTATCAAACTTGATAGTCAATTTACAAACCTCATCAAAAGTTAAGTTCAGATGAACATCAACTTTCTCATAAACTCCTCAATCTATGCCAGCCATGAACCTCCCTAGTCTTAACTCTTTGTTTTGCTCAATTTCACAAACAACGGAGAGTCTATCAAACTCCTTGATATATGATGTGCTCGTTTTAGAGCACGTTTACAACCCCATTTTAGTGTCGAGTCTCATGCTTTTATATTGGTTTTATGCACATTACATTCAATTTTACCTTGATCTTGTCCTCGAGCTGTTGTTAGGTCATTTTAGGTGA
The DNA here is from genome assembly GCA_026401315.1 of Dysphania ambrosioides. NCBI lineage: Eukaryota > Viridiplantae > Streptophyta > Magnoliopsida > Caryophyllales > Amaranthaceae > Dysphania > Dysphania ambrosioides. Next base: position 24,468,506 of record CM048661.1, on the reverse strand, counting down.
TTTCGATAATTTTGAGGTAAAATGAGACGTGTTCGAGGCTTTGACACCTTTATCAAGAGTTTGGATGCACATATCATAGCTTGGTCATGCGTTCCAAGTCACTCTCGAAGATCCCATAAACTCCAGAAGCCATTAGACACTTCAAAGGAGCTGTTCAGCAAGGTTTAGGTCCAGATTCGACCGAATCTGACATCCATTCGGTCAAATGGAAGACAGGGATTCAAGCACATAAATCAAGCTCTTGGGAATAGCCGAATGAACACTCATTCGACCGAATCAAGACCCATTCGGCCGAATGGTTGCACTCATTCGACCGAATGGTGGACAGAGCCCAGAAACTCATTGCTCCTGTTTTAGGCGAATGACATACTCATTCGGCCGAATCCATACTCCATTCGGCCGAATGGAGCCTATTTCCGACTTTCTTGATTCTTTCTTAGGCCGGCGCTCGAGGGTTTTTCCTAGGGTTTTACCCCTTATGTCCCTAGGGTATAAATACCCTCTTGCTCTGTACATAACCATCATGCCTACTTTGAGAGCTTTTGTGCCTTAACCTAGAACATCACTTTAAAGCTTTTCATTTCCTTCATGCATTAGTTTAGAGTTACAGCTTTTATTGTTCTCTTTTTCAAGCGTTGTATTTCGGATTCGGTTTCTCTTTCGTTCACGCAATTTCATTTATGCAAGGTATTGATTCTTCTCTTTTTTATTTCGTTTAATGCTTTGAAGTATTGTTTTTCTGAATTTCATTCCTTTTGCTATTATCGTTGTTTTATTTACAGTTTTGATAGAGTAGTTGTCGGTTTTGTTATAGGATTTCATTTTTCGTTCTCTTGTTCATTACATTTAACTCGTTCGTCCTTTCAATCATGTTCTCTTTCATTGTTTATGCTCTAGTCTTTATTACTATGTGTGAGTAGTTTTCTTAGGGGTTTGATTGGTGAAACCCTAGGTTGGCTCGTTCTTCATGCGTAGAGTTAGGATTTGAGATTGTTGATGATTGATTGATTGATATTCGATGCGAATCTTATCCTGCCACTCCTTTGGAGACATAGGGCGATTATAGGTTGTTCGTGTAATTTATAGGGTCACAAACTTCCTCTCGTCATCTTGAGTGTCAAGATTCATTGTTGACTGATTTCTCCTACTTTAGTGTATTGATAGTTTGATTGTCCTTCCTAGGGTGGAACTGATCTATCCCCATTTTCCCTTTATAGCATAACATTGTTTTAGTTCTTGCTTTATTTTCTGTCATTTGATTCATCTAATCACGTCTCCATATAAACCCTTTGCATCAAGTCTAGAAACTATCGCCTCTTGTCCTTGTGGTTCGATCCCTGACTTACCACTACACTAGTTGTAGTAGTATTAGGGTGTTTTAGTTTGCATAACTATTCTTTTAGTTAAACGACCTAAAAGAACGGTTATCAATATACTCCTCCACTAAACCACCTCCTTGTTGTAAAGTACTCCACTTTACATATAGTGATTGCTTGTAATTAGAGGGTACAAAACAACCTTCATGTTTCTTCTTCAATTTAACCCAAGTAAAAATTCGGGCTTTGCCATTAATTTCTTTCTTCCTTTGGACAACTTTTAACCAAGTTTCAACATACCTGGTTATTGACATCTCAGTAACCCTAAATTATTTTTCATCATCTTGCATATCTTTGAAGTGGTAAAATCGCTCCAAGGATTGCTCCCATTCTAGGTACCTTTTTGAATCAAGGGTACCATATAACTCATCCACATTAGCCCTCAGATTTTGATCATCAAACATAGGGGGATTGTTGGTCTCCTTATTTTTATGAGTGAAAATTCGAGCCATCAATGCTGTGACATTGTTTAAAAGTTTCTCGTTTGTTTTGATAAGTCTTTATTGATTTTCCTTCAAGATTTGAAGGTGTCTCTCTTGAGGGGTTTCATGGGATCCATTTTATGAAAAAAGAATATGTTCCCCCTACTCGAGGTGCCAAATGATGTAAAAACTAGTAGGAAAGAACTAGTAATAATGCGAAAATGGATCGCAAAATAGGTTAAGAAAATGGACATATTATGTAGGCTTTTTAGAAAGTTTTAGAGTATGTGTTTAGGCTAAAAAATTGATGAATTTTTTATGGGGAAAATCGACAGAAAATGGCATGGTTTTTATGGAGGAAAAGTCTTCGAAATTAGATGGAAATAGAAGAGAACATAAAAGAGTAGATTATAAGGAATACTCACTTAAACAATATGAGATATGTAGGTAAGAATTTCTCACATAACCCACTAGGTGTAGATCTAAGGGAAGGAATACTCACTTAATCCTAGAGAGAATACAAAAATTTGTGTGGAGGATTTCTCACATGCCACACAAATTTGTCAAGATAATATGTTAGTAAACAGAAGCAATACACACGAAATTGACAAGTAAGGGGTTTAAAAGTTCAATCATCAACCACTTCACCTAATTTGACTAACTTTAATTAATTAACCAGGTTATTTAATTTAAAAAAACTCCTTTATATTTTTATAAAAAATTACTCCATCACCTTATTCTAGTTTTCTAAAGTAAAAAGACTAGAATACCCTTGCAAAGAGATAAATGGCCCATGTAACCAAAAATGGTCCATAACATTTTCTTCAAATAATTTTGCTAATAAAATCTCCTTATCAGCACCAAAGTCGATTTCAGAATTTCCATCATGGGCACACATCTATTTTAGCCTAAGATTGAGAGTTTGAATCACATTGAAACTAGAAATCCTACTTCTTGAAGGACTCCTAATAACCACCTAATAAAAAATTGGATAATGCCACCTATTTATTACATAATCCAACCAAAACTCTAACACTATCTTATGTAAATTAGAATTTTATCCATCCTAAAAATATAAAATTGTAAATTAACCACTATTAACCTATTTTATTTAAATTAAAACACTAAATATAAAATCAAATGTGTGTAGCCATATCCATGCCCATTCCATCATCACCAAAGCGAGAACGATGATTACATGTCTTTGGGTGAGAGCAATGCACGTTTGGAGGGAGAAGTTGAGTTGTTAACAATGCAACTTAGAAACCTTTAAGCAAGGCACATTCAACAAAGAGAGCATAGTCCACCGTCACACCATTCAGAGGCGGAGATTCCAATGTCTCCTATGCACAACCGATTTGGTAACTCAAACTCAAACTCTTCCATTTTGGTATAAAATTTGATATACCTGAGTATGATGGGAGATTAGATGATGATGAGTTTGTAGAATTGTTGAGAGTAGTAGAATGAGTGTTTGATTATAAAAAAACACCTAACATTAAGAAAGTAAAGGTGGTTGCCTTAAAGTTACGCAAATATGCCTCCACTTGGTGGGCAAACGTGTATAAGAAGAGCGAAAAGGATAGGGAAAGATAAGGCAAGGACTTGGGAAAAGCTGAAAAATCTGTTAAAAATGAAGTTCCTAGCTTCTTACTATGTTCAAGAGAATTATATGAAATTTCATCATCTTGAACAAGATGGAAAAACAGTAGAGGAGTATGCATGTGAATTCAAAGGGTATTTGTTGAACTGTTGTGTTGATGAGGATGAGCCACAGACATTGGTGCGATTTCTAGGAGGTTTGAAGGATCGAATTTCTAGGATGGTGGAGTTACATCCATATTTAACCTTAGAAGAGTTGATCCTTTTGGCGTATAAGGTGAAAAACCAATAGAAAACCAATCCCAAACACGAAAACACTAGAGCCTATTCTAAACCCACCCAAAATACATGAACTACCCTACTTAAACACATCCTAACCCTCCTAACCCACCTAAAACAAAATTTATTCTACAAAATAAACCAATACAACCCCAATGCAATTCCAAGAGGTATTTTAGATGTTAAGGTCTAGGGCATATTGCATCTGATTTCCCTAACAAAAAGATTGTGTTACTAGCTGAATACTCTATGCATAGCAATCCTTGTTTTAAGGAAGAACAAGTAGTTGGTGAAGGAGAGAATGAGGAAGATGAATTAGGGATTTTTGGGCCAGATGAAGGAGAGTGTTTAATAGTGAGAAGGGCATTATATAGTGTGCCCCAAATAGAAGATCAACAAAAAAGAGAGGCTATCTTCTTCACGAAATGCACTATCAAAAGAAAGGGTTGCTCTTTTATCATTGATGGAGGAATTTGTATTAATATTGCATCTCAAACATTAGTAGAGAAGCACAACATGCCTACATCATCTCATCCATATCCCTATGTGATACAATGGCTCAATCATGGTAAAGGAATCAAAGTAAGTTCTTGTGTCTTAATCAATTTCAGTATTGGTAAATATAAGGAAGAACTGTGGTGTGATGTTATACTTATGGATGTATGTCATGTGTTGTTGGGAAGACCTTGGTTGTTTGATAGGAAGATGACACACGATGGATATAAAAACACATATGCCTTTACAAAAAACAACCACCCCATTACCCTAAACCCCATGATACCAAATAAACCTACCACTACAAAAGCAAACCCTAGCCTACCTAAAATGAAACACATACCTTGACCACTATCTTGAAAGCTAAAAAACTTGAGCATCAGCTGATACCACAACTAATATTAGCGAGTTTGGAGGAAAAGGAGGAACCAATTAAGGAGAAACCTATCCACACTTTACTCACCCCATTACTTGAAACCTTTGATCATGTGTTACCAAAGGAGAATTCCCTTGGGCTTCTTGTTGTATTTTTGGATAGGCAAATCAAAAAATACAAGCTTATAAGTCCAACACTTATGCCCAAGAACAATCGCCTAAAACGAGATAAGCAAATGATGTGTTTTGATGTGATTTTCTTGAATTTATGCGTTAATTTGGAATGAAAGAAAAGGACAAAAGAGTTGGTAACATTAAAGATTATTTGGATACAGAAACACCACCAAAGAATCTAAAAAGCATCATAAGAACACCACCTAATTAACCAACAAATAATTAGTCTAGCATAGGAATAAATAAACCAAGTTTTAATCCAAAACTTAGAGAATTCAAAATGTTACAAAGATAAGTAGGTTTAAGAATCAAATTCTGATTTCATTCAATGCCATTTGACTCCTTTAAATATTAGGAGATCCCTAGGGCTTAGAAGAAGTTTCAAAACACACAAACTCTATCTAAACACAAGCATAACAACCTATATACGTGAATAACAAGTATCCTAGGATATAATGACTCTAATGAACATGAATCCCTCAGAAAGAAGATAAAATCTTACTTTGGCTAACTATCCTTAAGATAAACTTAACTAGAAACATTAAAGAACCAACTTCCTAATAGAACAATTCATAGAAATATGAAATTCCTATGATTGGCTAGATATAGTTATATTACAATTAAAAAGACTCAAAAGATAAGATTTCTCAACTAGCTAAAACTCTATATGCTTTATCCTAAAGAAGTTGAACCAAATGGATCTCTTATCTCATGCTAGGCATGTCTATCTTCAAGTTTTCCATCTTAAATGAAACTCTTTAAGTCTTATTATATCCAACTTATCAAGTCATTATGAATCAACACAACTCTTCAATTCCCATGCCATCTAGGAATACTCGAACATGGACCAACTCCTTTCGTAAAACTTTGACTACCACGTTGACCTAGCTTTCACAAACTTTAGAGAAACTTTGACCAAGCCTCGGATTCAAGCCCTAGTCCTAAAGTTCGAACCTTTATGGGTTCAAAACGTTTTATTTAATCCCAAGTTCCATATTTAGCAAGTTCAAACTATCACTTTCCCAAAGTAGAAAGTTTCCCAATTTGGAAGATGTCCCAAAGTAGAAAGCTTTCAACTCAAGAAAAGTCAACCCAAGTCAATGCCTCAAAAAATCATACTAAAATAAGTATGAATTTCTTGTTCACTTTCCACCATGTTTGCAATACATTAGGCCACTTCTTTGAAGATTAGGAGGTCTTTTGCAATCTTGAATACTATAGCCTCGATATATAACTTCCCAAATGTTGTATTTTTGGATATGCAAATAGAAAAATACAAGATTAGAAGTCCAACACTTACGCCCATGAACAATCGCCTAAAATAGGATAAGAAAATAATGTGTTTTTCATGAATTTATGCATGAATTTGGAATGAAATAAAAGGATAAAAGAGTTGGTAACTTTAAAGATTAATTGGATACACAAATACCACCAAAGAATCTAAAATGCTTCCTAAGAACACCACCTAATTAACCAACAAAAAATTAGACTAGCATACGAATGAATATACCAAGTTTTAATCCAAAACTTAGAGAACTCAAAATGTCATTAACACAAGTAGGTTTAAGCATCAACATCTGATTTCATTCAATGCGATTTGACTCTTTTGTATAGTAGGAGCTCCCTTCGGTATATAACAAGTATAAAACACCAAAACTCTATCTAAACACAAGCACAAAAACCTAAATACAAAAAATAACAAGTATTCCAGGATATAATGACTCAAATGAGTGTGAATCCCTAGGAAAGAAGATAAAATCTTATCTTGGATAACTATCCTTAAGATAAACTTAACTAGAAACATTAAAGAACCAACTTCCTAATAGAACAATGCATAGAAATCTGAAATTTCTGTGATTGGCTAGATATAGTCATATTACAATTAAAAAGACTCAAAAGATAAGACTTCTCGACTAGCTAAAACTCTATCTGCTTTATCTTGAAGAAGTTGAACCAAATGGATCTCTTATCCCTTGATAGGCATGTCTATCTTCAAGCCTACCAACTTCAATCAAACTCTTTAAGTCTTCTTATCAAATCCAACTTATAAATTCATTACGAATTAGCAAAACTCTTCAATTCCCATTCCATCTAGGAATACTCAAACATGGACAAACTCCTTTGGTTAAACTTTGACTCCCACGTTAACCTAGCTTTGACAAACTTTAGGGTAACTTTGACCAAGCCCCGGAATTAAGCCCTACTCCTAAAGTTCGAACCTTTATGGGTTCAAAATGTTTTATTTAATCCCTAATTCCATATTTAGCAAGTTCCTACTTCCACTTTCCCAAAGTAGAAAGTTTCCCGATTTGGAAAGTTTCCAAGAGTAGAAAGCTTTCAACTCAAGAAAATTCCACCCAAGTCAATGCCTCAAAATATCATACTAAAATAAGTGTGAATTTCCTATTGACTTTTTATCATGTTTGCAATGTATTGAGCCATTTCTTTGATGGTTTAGGGGTCTTTTGCAATCTTTAATAGTGTATCCTCGATTTATACCACCCAAAATATTGCATTTTTGGATATGCATATCAAAAAATACAAGCTTTTAAGTCCAACACTTACGCCCAAGAACAATCGACTAAAACGAGATAAGCAAACGATATGTTTTTCTTGAATTTATGCGTGAATTTGGAATGAAATAAAAGGATAAAAGATTTGGTAACTTTAAAGATTAATTGGATACAAAAACACCACCAAAGAATCTAAGACGCTTCCTAAGAACACCACCTAATTAAACAACAAATAAGTAGGCTAGCATAGAAACGAATAAACCAAGTTTTAATCCAAAACTTAGAGGATTCAAAATGTCACAAAGATAAGTACTTTAAAGCATTAAAATCTGATTTCATTCAATGCCATTTGACTCCTTTATATAGTAGGAGCTCCCTAGGGTTTACATGTAGTTTAAAACACAAGCATAACAACCTAAATACATGAGTAACAAGTATTCTAGGCTATAATGACTCTATTGAACCTAAATTCCTAGGAAAGAAGATAAAATCTTACTTTGGCTAACTATCCCTAAGATAAACTTAACTAGAAACATTAATGAACAACCTTCCCAATAGAACAATGCATAGAAATCTAAAATTCCTAGGATTGGCTAGATATAGTTACATTATAATTAAAAAGACTCAAAAGATAAGACTTCTCGACTAGCTATAATTTTATCTGCTTTATCTTAAAGAAGTTGAACCAAATGGATCTCTTATCCCTTGATAGGCATGTCTATCTTCAAGTCTTCCATCTTCAATCAAACTCTTTAAGTCTTCTTATCATATCCAACTTATCATGTCATTACAAATCAGTAAAACTCTTCAATTCCCATGCCATCTAGGAATACTAGAACATGGATAAACTCCTTTTTTGTCAAAATTTGACTCCCATGTTGACCTAGCTTTGACCAACTTTAGAGCAACTTTGACCAAGCCCTGGATTCAAGCCCTACTCCTAAAGTTGGAACCTTTATGGGTTCAAAACATTTTATTTAATCCCTACTTCCATATTTAGCAAGTTCCTACTTCCACTTTCCCAAAGTAGAAAGTTTCCCAATTTGGAAAGTTTCCTAGAGTAGAAAGCTTTCAACTCAAGAAAATTCCACCCAAGTCAATGCCTCAAAATATCATACTAAAATAAGTGTGAATTTCCTATTGACTTTCTACCATGTTTGCAATGCATTGGGCCATTTCTTTGATGTTTAAGGTGTCTTTTACAATCTTTAATAGTATAGCCTCGATATATAACATCCCAAATGTTGTAGTTTTGGATATACAAATTAAAAAATACAAGCTTATAAGGCCAACACTTTCGCCTAAAACAAGATAAGCAAACAATGTGTTTTTCTTGAATTTATGGGTGAATTTGGAATGAAATAAAAGGATAAAAGAGTTGGTAACTTTAAAGATTAATTGGATACAGAAACACCACCAAAGAATCTAAAACTTTTCCTAAGAACACCACCTAATTAACAACCAAATAATTCGGCTAGCATAGGAACGAATACACTAAGTTTTAATCCAAAACTTAGAGAATTGAAAATATCACAATGACAAGTAGGTTTAAGCATCAAAATCTGATTTCATTCAATGCCATTTGACTCCGTTATAAAGTTTGAGCTCCCTAGGGTTTACAAGTAGTTTAAAACACCAAAACTCTATCTAAACTCAATAATAACAACCTAAATACGTGAATAACAAGTATTCTAGGCCATAATAACTCTAATGAACGTGATTCCCTAAGAAAGAAGAGAAAATATTACTTTGGCTTATTATCCTTAAGATAAACTTAACTAAAAACATTAAAGAATCAACTTCCTAATAGAATAATGTATAGAACCTGAAATTCCTATGATTGGCTAGATATAGTTATATTACAATTAAAAAGACTCAAAAGATAAGACTTCTTGACTAGCTAAAACTCTATTTGCTTTATCTTGAAGAAGTTGAATCAAATGGATCTCTTATCCCTTGATAGGCATGACTTCTTTGGAGTAAGTCTTAGACTGATGACTCTCCACCATGTTTGCCACACATTCAACCATTTTTTTGATGGTCAAAGGAAATCTCATGATCTTCAATTACATAGCCTCTTTATCCCCAACATTTACAAAGGCTTGGGAAAACATGTTTAAGCTAGATTAAAAAACAAAATTTTGTTATTTAGAAATGGACATAATTTCGTGGGTGTTAGGATAGAAATGTGTTTTGTTTTCTTAGAGGAAATATAAGAGAAAAGAAAGGTTTAGATTAGAAGGAATACCCACTTAAACAATATAGATATGAAGCCAATGATTTCTCACTTAACCTACTAGGTGCAGATCTAAGGGAATTAATACTCACTTGACCCAGGAACTACTAACTTGGGTGGAGGATTGATGGTAATCCCAAATTAGCCCAAGAGTTAAAAGAAATTTTATTAACTTGTTATTTTGAAGATAGGCTAGTTGATAATTATTAGTCCCATAGGCCATTCATTTCGGGCCATGGTTAATCTAGTATTTCATTTGGAAATTTAGAATAATTATGTGGAAATTATTTCTTGTAAATATATAATGTTTATTTAATTAATTTAATTTAGTTAAAGTTAGTTGAATAAATGAGGAGGTGGCATGGGGAACATGATGAGGTGGCATGCATAGGTGAGTTGACATGGGCATTTTTCTTGGTGATTTGTGCGTGGGTCCAAGGAGGTTTAGGAGGATATTCACATAGAATTTGGGGAAGAAATAAGGGGATTTTGCTGACTTATGTGGCATGAGATATGGGAAGGATTAGGGAAGATTTAGTCTGATATTATTCTAGCTTCATTTAAGGAGATTTGTTTAACTTGAATATATTTATCAGATTTATTCATTTATGGCCAAATTTGGGGAAGGAATTAAATCAAATTTTTTGATTTTATTTACAAAATCAATTAAGAGATTTGAGTCCCTTAATTTAAGGGATTAAATTTGGTTAATTAATTCTTTCCTTAGCATCGGACGTGTTTATGGCAAAGAGTGGCCGATTTGTTTTAATTGGCATGTTCAAGGGCTAACCATTGAGTGGATTCGGATGGGTTTAAGGACTCTTGGAGTTGCCTAACTAGGGTTTCAAGATATATGAAATTCCCTAAGATAAGATTAATTAGAAACATTTAAGAATCAAACTTCCTAGGATAATTAAGCATGAAATCTGAAATTCGTATGATAGGCTAGTTGTAGTTACATAATAACCGAAAAGACTCAAAAGAAAAGACTAGCTAACAAGTTAAACTCTATCTGCCTTATCCTTAATGATGTTGAACTAGTTTGTTCTCTTAAGCTTGTTTATCGTCAAGTCTTCATACTCCATCAAACTCTTCAAGTCTTCTTTTCATATCCAACTCTTCAAGTCATTAAGATTCATCAAAAATCTTTAATTTCCCACGCCACTTCAACCTCCTTAGTAAACCTTTGACTCTTAAATTGACCAAGCTTTGACCAACTTTCGAACAACTTTGACCAATCTTAGATTCAATCCATTCTCATAAAGTTTGAACCTTTATAGGTTCAAAACATTTTAGATACATCCTACTTCTATTTTAAGTGAAATCTAATTCCTCCCAAACTACCAATTTCCCAAAGTGGAAAGTTTCACATAGTAGAAAGCTTTCTAAAGTAGAAAGTTTCCAAAACTTAGGAAAAGTCAACCTACATCAATGCCTCAAAATATCATAGTAAAATAACTATGTTTGCCATGCAATAGACCATATTCTTGATGTTCAAAGGATCTCTCATAATCTTCAATTGCATAGCCTCTTAATATACAATATTGTTGTATTTTTAGATACTCAGATCGAAAAATTCAAGTTAAACTTACTGAACAAATTCGCCAACTATTGCACCACTAAACAGATGCTTTTTTGAATGTGTTTAAATGTGTTTAGGCTAGGTTTTATGTGAGTTATGAAAGAATAAAAAGGAAATTCGTTGATTTACTCTAGGGATTGTTTGGATACAGATTCACCACAAAAGCATCCGAAAAGCTTCCTTAGAACACCACTAATTTCATCAACAAGTGAAATAGACTAGAAAAAGGATAAACAATCTAAAAATTAATCCAAAAGATTGGAGAATTCAGAAAAGTCATGAATGACAAAGGGTTAAATTCCTTAAAATCTGACTTCATTCAATGCCATTTGACTCCTTTATATAGTAGGAGCTCCCTAGGGTTTATAAAAGTTTAAAAATACCAAAACTCTATCTAAACACATGCATAACAACCTAAATATGTGAATACCAAGTAGTTTAGGCTATAATGACTCTAATAAACGTGAATCCCTAGGAAAGAAGATAAAATCTGACTTTGGCTAACTATCCTTAAGATAAACTTAATTAGAAACATTGAAAAACCAATTTCCTAATAGAACAATGCATAAAAATCTAAAATTCCTATGATTGGCTAGATATAGTTTCATTACAATTCAAAAGACTCAAAAGATAAGACTTCTTAACTAGCTAAAACTCTATCCTCTTTATCCTTGAAGAAGTTGAACCAAATGGATCTCTTATCCCTTGATAGACATGTCTATTTTCAAGTCTTCCATCTTTAATCAAACTCTTTAAGTCCTCTTATCATATCTAACTTATCAAGTCATTACGAATTAGCAAAACTCTTCAATTCCCACGCCATCTAGGAATACTCGAACATGGACCAACTCCTTTGGTAAAACTTAGACTCTTACATTGACATAGCTTTGACCAACTTTAGAGCAACTTTGATCAAGCCCGGATTCAAGCCCTACTCCTAAAGTTTGAACCTTTATGGGTTCAAAATGTTCTATTTAATCCCTACTTCCATATTAAGAAAGTTACTACTACCATTTTCCTAAAGTAGAAAGTTTCCCAATTCGGAAAGTTTCCATTTTAGGAAAGTTAATGAAAGTCAACGCCTCAAATAACCATACTAAAATAAGTATGTTTCTCCTCTTGACTTTCCACTATGTTTACAACACATTTGGCTACATATTCGATAATTAAGGGATCTTTTGTAATATGTAATTGCATAGGTCCTTGATCCCTAACATCCTCCCCTTCTTTAGAAAAGTTTACCCTTATACTTGGCAAATCCTCATGAGTTTCATAAAAAGGACTAAGATCAACAATATTGAAGGTAGAAGATACTCCATAATCTCTTGGAAATTCTACCTTATAAACGTTGGATTTGATTTTCTCCAAGATTCTAAATGGGCCATCAGATATAGGACTAATTTTGGATCGTATTTTTGATGGAAAACGTTCTTTCCTTTGATGAATCCATACATAATCATCCTTTTTAAATCTCGAATCCCTCTTCTTTCTATAAATTTGTTCCTTAACTTGTTCATTCATCTTCTCAATCTTGGAACGAACTTGCTCATGCATCTTCTTGATCTCTTTAGTTCTTTCCTCTGCCTCTTGACTAAAGTAAGCATTCATTGCAAATGGTGCTAAATTAATAGGCGTACAAAGATTTAACCCATAGACCACTTCGAAGGGACTAAGTGTTGTATTTTTGGATACTCGAATCAAAAAATACAAGTTAAAATCGCTTAAAATTTGCTAATCGTTTGCGCCACAAAATGAATGACTTTATGAATGTGTTTGAATGTGTTTACGCTTCATTTTGTGTGAGTTATGAAAAAACAAAAAGGTAAATTTGTTAATTGACTCTAGGGATTATTTGGATATAGATTCACCACCAAAGAATCTGAAAAAGCTTCCTCAGAACACCACCAATTTCATCGAGTGAAATAGGCTAGCAAAGGATGAACACACAAAACTTTAATCCAAAAGCTTAGAGAATTCAGAAAAGTCACGAATGAGAAAGGGTTTAATTCATTAAAATAAAATTTCATTTAATTCCTTTTGAATCCTTTATATAGTAGGAGCTCCCCAGGGTTTACAAGCCAAAATCTATCTAAACACATGCATAACAACCTAAATACATGAATAACAAGTAATCTAGGCTATAATGACTTTAATAAACGTGAATCCCTAGGAAAGAAGATAAAATCTGACTTTGGCTAGCTATCCTTAAGATAAACTTAATTAGAAACATTAAAGAACCAACTTCCTAATAAAACAATGTATAAAGGTCTAAAACTTCTATGATTGGCTAGATATAGTTACATTACAATTAAAAAGACTCAAAAGATAAGACTTCTCAACTAGATAAAACTATATCTGATTTATCCTTGAAACAGTTGAACCAAATGGATCTCTTATCCTTTGATAAGCATGTCTATCTTTAAGTCTTCCATCTTCAATTAAACTCTTTAAGTCTTCTTATCATATCCAACTTATCAAGTCATTACAAATCAGCAAAACTCTTCAATTCCCATGCCATCTAGGAATACTCGAACATTGACCAACTCCTTTGGTCAAACTTTGACTCCCACATGACCTAGCTTTGACCAACTTTAGAGCAACTTTGACAAAGCCCCGAATTCAGGCCCTACTCCTAAAGTTCGATTCTTTATGAGTTCTAAAATTTTTATTTAATGCCTACTCCCATATTTAGCAAGTTCCTTCTACCACTTTCCCAAAGTAGAAATTTTCCTAATTTAGAAAGTTTCCATTTTAGGAAAGTCAATGAAAGTCAACGACTCAAAAGACCATACTAAAATAAGTATGTTTTTCTGTTGACTTTTCACCATGTTTGGAATGTATTGGGCTACCTCTTTGATGGTTAAGGGGTCTTTTGTCATCTTTAATAGCATAATATCCTAATATATAACATCCTCCCCTTCTTCAAAAAAGGTTTTCCCTCAAACTTAGTAACTCTTTAAATTTCGAAGCTTTTAAATAAAAGGTTGATCCTTTCCTTGCTTCAATGAATGGATCATGCCAAGAAAAAAGACAAATTCCTCTCTTCATAGGAGGTAGCCATAGTAATCCGTGTCTACTTTTTTTCTTTTAACTTCTCTTTACTTTGAGATATTGAAATCTCCATGGATAAAAGTATGGATTGAAACGTATTAGTTTCTTCAAATGATGTCTCCAATGAAAGATCTTGTAACCTGTAATAAAAAAAGTTAGAACAATTTTGAGGCCTATGTATGGCTTCATAATAGAGCACACAATCTTCTCCATGCATGGGGTACATAATTCTTATAAGCCCATAAGACTCCATCATGCCAAAGAGCTTACTAAACGTCCCAACTTTGGACCTCTCTTCTTTTATCCCCTTAATTTCCACATGAGAATAATATGCCCAAATCCTCTCAAATTTGAGGTTCTTTAAGGCCCAAGCTTCCTCTTTTATGGACTCATAGCAATCCGCCAATGTCAATGTGATTAGGGGTTTAGGATTAGATTTGGAAGGAATGATAGGAGTAAGTGCACATTCTTCTTCCTATGGGTAAAAATATAAGTATTTTTATGCCCATCATGGTTTAATTTCCCATCAAACAACCAAGGTCTCCATAATAACACATGACATGCATCCATAGGAATCAAATCACACTAAATTACATCACTATATTTCCTAATGCTAAAATTCAGTAGGATTCGCTGTGTGACTTTGATCCCTTGTTTCAGATTCAACCATTGAATCATATATGGATTAGGGTGCTTTTCAACATCAAGACCATGCTTGTCAATAAGCACTTACAATGCTATGTTAGAGAAACTACCTCCATCTATGATTAAGTTGTAAACTTTCTTTTGAATGGTACATCGAGTGTGAAAGATTGCTTTCCTTTGTAGGTTTCATCCTCCACATATTGCACATTCAAAAGTCTTCTTAAAATAAGACACTCTTCTTTATCAGGCCCAAAACAACCTGATTTGTCCTCTTTCTCAACATTCTCCCCTCCTTTAATTTCTAGTTCCTCCTCAAAACAAGGGTTTTCAAATGTTGAGTATTCAGCCAAAGACACGATTTTTTGTTAGGAAAATCAGATGCAATGTCTCCTCATCCTTGACATCCAAAATAACACTTTTGGGTTCTTTAGGGTTAAATGGGGATACTTAGGGGAGTTAGTTTTAATTTAGGTAGGCTAGGATGTGCTTGAGGAGTTTGGGTTTCATGGGTTGGGACATGTTATGTATAGTTGTGTGGGGTTTCACGTTTAGGCTTGGGTTTTTTCTGGCTATTAACCTTATGGGAAAGCATGATGAGTTCCCTTAAGGTTGAATATGGATATAACTCCACTATTCTAGCAATTCTAGTCTCCAAACCTCTAAGAAAATGCACTAAAGTTTGAGGTTCATCTTCTACATCACACTTCATTAAATATCCCTTAAACTCTCTAGCATACTCCTGCACACTTCTATCCCCTTGTTCAAGGTGATGGAATTTAATGAAGTTCTCTTGAACATAGTACGAAGGAAAAAACTTCTCCTTGAGGAGTTTCTTCATTTTATCCCATGATCTCAACTTATCCTTCCTTAATCTCTTCCTTTTGGTGCAAACATTTCCCCACCAAGTGGATGCATATTTGCGCAACTTTAAAGAAACTACCTTTACCTTCTTCTCATCTAGTGTTTGCTTATAATCAAACACTCTCTCCACTACCCTTAACCATTCTACGAATTCATCGGCATCTAATTTTCCATCATACTCAGGTATATCAACATTAATGTCAAAGAAAGAAAACTTAGAATGTGAGTTACCAAATCTATCATGTGTAGAGAATACATGAGCCTCCTCTTATATGTTATGTGAAGAAGGGTCATCTCCTCTTTGCCTAATGAACTTTATTTGAAGGTCCTTAAGTTGAGCCCTCAACAACTCCACTTCACCTTTAAGGCATGCATTCCTCTTACCTAATGACATGTAATCATCATTTGGGCTATGGTGGTTGTACTCTGGATGACACCATTACTTTGGATGACTCTAAGGCCCAAAATATTAACTAAGCTCCAAATTGATCAGAAAATGACATACTTATTCCTTCTTGTTGGGAATTCATTAAAGTTTAGAATTTGATGAAATTTAATACCAAAGTTCCCCCCTTTATAAGGATTCCAACAAAAGAAGAAACTCTAAAAAAGATAAAGTAGAACTCTGGAAAAACGCAAAAAGTCACATAATATCAAATTACTACGCGAATGGAGATACTCCAAATATTTTGTTCTCTACAGAGCGCGTCTCTCAGTGAAATTCAACAAAATTTTAGTACAATAAACTTTGCAAAGATAAAATTCCAACGCAAAAAGAAATGTTCATTTATATAAGAAACAAGGGAGATATCACCTTTCAAAGTTACAAAAAATTTTGTTCCAATCTAACGGTTTGTGATCAAGGTTCTTTTTTATTAAAGAACATAACTTTAAGTCCCCAAAAGACCTTCTTAGCTTTGATACTAGATGTTGTAATTTTGGATACTCAGATTAAAAAATACAAGTTAAAATTGTTTAAGAATTCACTAACTATTTGCGACACAAAACGAATGATTTTATGAACATGTTTGAATGTGTTTAGACTTTATTTTATGTGAGTTATGAAAGAAAAAAAAGGTAAATTCGTTGATTATCTCTAGGGATTATTTGGATACAAATTCATCACCAAAGAATCCAAAAAGCTTCCTTAGAACACCACCAATTTCATCAACGAGTGAAATAGGCTAACAAAGGATGAACACACCAAACTTCAATCCAAAAGCTTAGAGAACTAAGAAAAGTCACAAATGACAAAGGGTTTAATTCATCAAAATCTGATTTCATTCAAAGCCATTTGACTACTTTATATAGTAGGAGTACCTAGGGTTTACAAGAAGGTTAAAAACATTAAAACTCTATCTAAACAGATGCATAACAACCTAAAGACGTGAATAGCAAGTATTCTAGGCTATAATGACCCTAATAAAAGTGAATACCTAGGAAAAAAGATAAAATTTGGCTTTGGCTAACTATCCTTAAGATAAACTTAACTAGAAACATTAAAGAACCAACATCCTAATAAAACAATGCATAAAAATCTGAAATTCCTATGATTGGCTAGTATAGTTACATTATAATTATAAAGACTGAAAAGATTAGAATTCTCAACTAGTTAAAACTTTATTTGCTTTATCCTTGAAAAATTTGAACCAAATGGATCTCTTATCCCTTGTTAGGCATCTCTATCTTCAAGTCTTCCATCTTCAATCAAACTCTTTAAATCTTCTTATCATATCCAACCAATCAAGTCATTACGAATCAGCAAAATTCTTTAATTCCCATGTTGACCTAGCTTTGACCACCTTTAGAGAAACTTTGAGTAAGCCCCGGATTCAAGCCCTACTCCTAAAGTTCAAACCTTTATGGGTTCAAAACATTTTATTTAATTCCTTCTCCCATATTTAGCAAGTTTACCACTTTCCTAAAGTAGAATTTTTCGCAATTTGGAAAGTTTCCATTTTAAGAAAGTCAACAAAAGTCAACGCCACAAAAGACCATACTAAAATAAGTATGTTTTTCTATTGACTTTCCACCATGTTTGCAATGCATTGGGCCACCTCTTTGATGGTTAAGGGGTCTTTTGTGATCTTCAATAACATAGCCTCCTAATATATAACATTAAGACCTGTTGTCATGCTTAAAACCCTATTGTATGCTAAATCTGCGTATGGTAGTACCTCTTCCCATTCCCTAAGGTTCTTAGTGATCAACGATCGCAAAAGTGTTCCCAAGGTGCGATTAGTTACTTCAGTTTGCCCGTCAGTTTGAGGATGACTAGACGTACTGGAATTTTAACTTTGTACCCATATTCTTCCATAGTGTTAGCTAGAAATGACTAAGAAAATTTGAATCACAATGACTTACCATAGACTTACGAATCCCATACAGAAAAACCAACTCTTTAAAGTAAAGATTAGCAATATTAACTACATCATAAGTAGTGTGACATGGAATGAAATATTCCATTTTAGAGAATCTATCCATAATTACCATTACTGAGTCTTTGTTATGTTGGGTTTGAGGTAATCTAGTGATGAAATCTAGACTGATATCTTCCCAAGGAGCTTGAGGCACTAGTAGAGGCATATGGAGTCCTTAGGAAAGAGAGTGAATTTTATCCTTTTGACATGGGGGACACCTTTTGACTATGAATTACACATCACGTGCCATTTTGGGCTAAAATAAATATTTAGCTAGAAGAGCTTTAGTCTTTTTAGTACCAAAGTGTCCAGCCATGCCTCCTTCATGAACTTCCTTGATGAAGAACTCTCTCAAACTGTGTTTGGGAATACATACTTAGCTTCCTTTGAATAGAATTCCTTCAAACATATATTATTCCCCCAATGCTTTCTTTGAGAATTTCTCATAGAGTTCTCCAAAGTCAGCATCTCCCTTATAGCATTCCTTCAAGAACTCAAGGCCAACAATGTTAGTCTTTAACAAATTCAAAAGGAGATACCTTCTTGAAAGTGCATCTGCTCCCTTATTGAGTTTTCCCAACTTGTGCTTTATCATAAAGTGGAAAGATTGAAGGAACTCAAGCCGTTAAGCATGTCGAGGTTGTAAATTTTGTTGGCTTTGCAGATACTTAAGGCTTCATGATCAGAAAAAAGGATGAACCTTTTGGGACCAGATAGTGGTGCTAATAATCAAGTGCACGTACTAGTGTATAGAACTCCTTATCATAGGTAGAGTACTTACGCCTGGCTTCATTGAGATTTTCACTAAAATAGGATAAGGGCCTTCCATTATGAGATAATACTGCATTAATACCGACCCCCAATGCATTACATTGTACTTCAAAGACATCTTTGAAGTATGGGAGTGCTAGGATTGGTGCTGAAGTAAACTGATGCTTGACCTCTTTAAATTCCTTTTGTGCTTGAGGATTCCAATCAAATTTATTTTGTTTTGTGATTTCTATCAAAGGAGCCATAATAGTACTAAAATCACGAACAAATCTTCATTAGAATGATGTGAAACGAGGAAAGCTTTGAACTTGTTGGGTATTGTTAGGAACAGGTCAACTTCGAATCACTTCCACTTTCCTTTCATCTACCTGTATACCTTGAGATGAGACAATAAAGCCTAGAAACACAACTTGCAAAGAATAGAAGTCACATATTTCCATGTTACCATAGAGCTTTTCTCGAGCAAGTACTTCAAATACCCTTTGCAAGTGCTTTTGATGTTCTTCTTTAGATTTACTGTAGATTAAAATATCATCAAAGTATACCACGACAAAGGCACCGAGAAAGGGCTTAAGACACGTGTTCATAAGCCTCATGAAAGTGCTAGGTGCATTTGAGAGACCGAATGGCATCACAAGCCACTCATATAACCCTTCTTTAGTCTTAAATGTAGTTTTCCATTCTTCCCCTTCATGGATTCAAATCTGATGATATCCACTCCTCAAATGAACTTTTAAAAACACCTTGGCTCCATATAGTTAATCCAAGGTCATTTAGCCTAGGAATAGGAATACGATATTTAATGGTGATCTTCTTAATGGCTCTACTATCCACACACATGCACCACTCTCAATTTATCTTTGGTACCAATAGAATAGGTAGGACACATGGGCTTAATGACTCCCATTTCATCCCTTTCTCCAACAATCCCTCGACTTGCCTCCTAATTTCCTCAGTTTCTTTACGATTTTTTCTATAGGTAGGCTTATTGAGCAGAACAGATCCTAGGATAAGATCTATTTTGTGTTGGATTTCACATTTAAAAGGAAGCCCGGGGGAATCTCCTTTGGGAACACGTGGTCAAAGGTTTTGAGCAAGGGGTGAGTAAAGGGTGGATAGGTTTCTCCTTAATTAGTTCATCGTCCTCCTCCTCCTCCTCCAAACTCGCCAATACTAGGGGTGGTATAAGTTGATGCTCATGTTGTTAAGCTTTCAGAATAGTGGTTATGTTGTATTTTTTTGGATATTCAAATCAAAAAATACAATTTTTAAAGATTGAAGAATGCTCTAAGGAACAAGAGCCTCAAATGGATTTGTTAAGGGAAGTGTTTGAATGTGTTTTTAGATGTTTTGTGTGTGAATTACATGAAATAAAAAAGGATATATGAGTTGGTAACTTTAAATACTAATTGGATATATAAACACCACCAAATAATCTAAAAAGCTTCCTAAGAACACCACCTAATTCACCAATAAATAATTAGGCTAGCATAGGAATGAATAAACCAAGCTTTAATCCAAAAACTTAGAAAATTGAAAATGTCACAAAGACAAGTAGGTTTATACATCAAAATCTAATTTATTTGATAAATAGAATCCCTTTTATATAGTAGAGGACCCTTAGGTTTACATTACAAGTCTAAAGCTATTGAATTACCTTAGATAAAGTGAAATCTGAAACTCCCAAAGATAATAGTAGGAATGTTAGATACTACTAATACAATAATTTTAAACACTTAAAACTCCTAATTCTAAGCCTAATCACGTCTATATGTTGCCCAACAAAATTCCTTCTCTATTTCCATGCCTAAAAGAACTCTTAAAAATTAAAAATTAACCAGCTACCTAAACCTACTAAAATAAGAGTTAAATCTAAGTATAACTCTTAATAAAAGATAAATACAAGAGATATTTGAATAACTTGGACTCTTGAAGTTTAAATCTGATACCAACTTAGACTCTTCTAGGTTTGATACCAGATGTATTTTTAGATACTCAAATCAAAAAATACATTAAAACTACTCAACAAATTCGCCAATTATTGCGCCACTAAACGGATGTTTTTATGGATTTGTTTGAATATGTTTAGGCTAGGTTTTACATGAGTTATGAAAGAATAAAAAGGAAATTCATTGATTGACTCTAGGGAATGTTTGAATATAGATTCACCACCAAAGAATCTGAAAAGCTTCCTCAGAATACCACCAATTTCATCAACGAGTGAAATAGGCAAGCAAAGGATGAACACACTAAACTTTAATCCAAAAGCTTAGAGAATTAAGAAAAATGACAAATGAAAAAGGGTTTAATTCCATAAAATTTGATTTCATTCAATGTCATTTGACTCCTTTATATAGTAGGAGCTCCTTAAGGTTTACAAGAAGTTTAAAAATACCAAAACTCTATCGAAACACATGCATAACAATCTAAATACATGATAACAAGTAGTCTAGGCTATAATGACTCTAATAAACATGAATGGCTTGGAAAAAAGATAAAATCTAACTTTGGCTAACTTTTCTTAAAATAAACTTAACTAGAAACATAAAAGAACCAACTTCCTAATAGAACAATGCATAAAAATTTGAAATTCCTATGATTGGCTACATATAATCACATTACAATTGAGTAGAATTAAAAGATAAGACTTCTCAACTTACTAAAACTCTATCTGCTTTATCCTTAAAGAAGTTGAACTAAATGGATCTCTTATCCCTTGATAGGCATGTCTATGATCAAGTCTTCCATCTTCAATCAAACTCTTTAAGTCTTCTTATCCTATCCAACTTCTCAAGTCATTACAAATCAACAAAAATCTTCAATTCCCATGCCATCTAGGAATACTTGAACTTGAACCAACTCCTTTGATAAAACTTTGACTTTCATGTTGACCTAGCTTTGACCAACTTTAGAGCAACTTTGATCAAGCCAGGATTAAAACCCTACTCCTAAAATTTGAAACTTTATGGGTTAAAAACATTTTATTTAATCCCTACTTCCATATTAAGTAAGTTCCCACTACCACTTTCCCAAAGTAGAAAGTTCCCTAATTTGGAAATTTTCCATTTTAGGAAAGTCAGTGAAAGTCAAGGCCTCAGAAGACCAAAGATCTTGACTTTCCATCATGTTTGTAACACATTGAGCTACATTTTTTATAATTAAGGGATCTTTTGTAAACTGTAATTTCATAGCTCCTTGATCCCCAACAAACATCTTCCCCTTCTTTGAAAAAGTTTGTTCTCAAACTTGGTGCGTCTTTAAATTTTAAAGCTTTGAAAGAAAAGGTTGATGCTTTCCTTGATTTAGTGAATGGATCATGCAAAGCATAAAGCCAAATCCGTCTCTTTATAGGAACTCGCCATAGTAGTTCATGTGTTGCTTCTTTTTCTTTTAACTTTCCTTGACTTTGAGATGATGAAAACTCCATGGATGAAATTATGGACTGAACAAATTAGACGAAAACTCCATGGATGAAAAAGGTTTGAAAAATTTTGAAGCCTCACTAAGGCTTCACAATAGAGTACACCATCTTCTCCATGTGTGGGGTACATATTTCTTGTAAGCCCATAATACTTTGTCACGCCAAAGAACTCACTAAATGTCCCAACTTTGGACCTCTCTTCTTTTATTCCCTCAATTGTCACGTGAGAACAATAAGCCCAAATCCTCTAAAATTTGTGGTCCTCTAAGGTCGAAGCTTCTTCTTCTAGGGACTCATATTAATTGGCTAATGTCAATGTTATTAGGGGTTTAGGATTACATTTGGAAGGACTGATAGGAGTAAGCGCTATATTTTTCTCATTGTGGGTAAAAAAGTAAGTATTTTTATGCCCATGGTTAAATTTTCTATCAAATAGCCAAGGTCTTCCTAATAACACATGACATGTATCAATAGGAATTACATCACACCAAATTGCATCCCTATATTTCCCAATGCTTAAATTCAGTAAAATTTGCTGTGTGATTTTGATCCATTGATTTAGATTCAACCATTGAATCATATATGGATTGGGGTGCTTTTTAACATCAAGATCTAACTTGTTAACAAGCACTTGTAAAGGTATGTTTAAGCAGCTACCTCCATATGTGATCAAGTTATAAACTTTATTTTGAATGGTACACCTAGTATGAAAGGTTTCATCCCTTGGTAGGTTTGCATCCTCCAGAGATTGTACATTCAAAACTCTTCTTAAAATAAGAAACCCTCCTTTATCAAGCCTAAAATAACCTAATTTTTCCTCTTCCTAAACATTCTTCCCTCCTTCAATTTCTTGTTCCTCCTCAAAACAAGGATTTTCAAATGTTTATTCAACCAAAGACAAGATTTTTTTAGTTAGGAATCAGAAGCAATATGCCCTAATCCTTGACATCTGAAATAATGATTTGGGTTTTTTGGGGTTGAATGGGGGTACTATGGAGTTGGGTTTAATTTAGGTGGGTTAGGATGTGTTTGGGGAGTTTAGGTTTCGTGGTTTGGGACGTGTTGTGTATAGGTACATAGGGTGTCACATTTGGTCTTGGGTTTTTTTACTGGCTTTCAACCTTTTGGGAAAGCATGATGAGTTCCTCTAAGGTTGAATATGTATATAACTCCACTATTCTAGCAATCCAAGTCTCTAAACGTCCAAGAAAACACACTAAAGTTTAAGGCTCATATTCTTCTACATAATCAAATATCCCTCAAACTCTCTAGCATACTCCTCTACACTTCTATCCCCTTGAGCAAGGTGATAGAATTTCATGAAGTCTCCTAAATATAATATGATGGCAAAAACTTCTCCTTAAGGAGTCTCTTCATTTTATCCCATAATCTCAACTTATCCTTCCCTAATCTCTCCCTTTTGGTGCAAACATTTTCCCACTAAGTGGATGCATATTTGCGCAACTTCAAAGCAACCACCTATACCTTCTTCTCATCTGGTGTTTGTATATAATCATACTCTCTCTAATACCCTCCACCATTCTATGAATTAATTAGCATCTAATCTTCCATCATACTCAGTTATATCAACTTTAATGTCAAAGAAAAAACTATGAAAAAGATTAACTAGAACTATGGAAAAAGGCAAAATTTCACAGACTATCCAACTACTATGTGAACTGAGATACTCCAAATGTTTTGTTCACCACAGTGCGCGTCTCTCTATGAAATTTCACGAAATTTTAGGAAAATAAACTTTGCAAAGATAAGATTCCAACGCAAAAAGAATCGTTTAATTTGGATTAAAAACGGGGGACTTCAAGGCTACGGGAAAATTTTGTCCCAATCTAACGGTTTGTGCTTGAGGTTCTTTAGACCAATGAACACGTCTTTATGCTCCCAAAAACCTTCTAAGATCTGATACTAGATGTTGTAATTTTAAATGTGAAAATAAAAAATGACAAGCTCTATAGTCCAAGACTTACTCCCAAGATAATCGCATAAAATGAGAAAACCAAATAAAATGTTTTGATTTGTTTTTTTGGTGTTATGCGTGAATTTGGATGAAATAAAAAGGATAAATGAGTTGTCTCTCTTTAAGGATTTATTGGATACATATACACCACCAATGAATCCAAAAATTCCCTAACAACTTATGTGAAGTTAGGTATTGAAACCGTAATCCAATAAAAGGGATAGAACTAGATATCAAACCTTCTAAAGCTACACACCAAAGGTTTAAAATCTAAGGCAAAAGTTTTAAAATTGATTAAAGTAAAGCACCCTCAATTCCTACACTTCCTCATGTGAATCTAAAGCTTTAAGCACCAATTCACAACTCTTTATTACATACAAAGAAAAACAACAAACTCTCTAAGTTTATTGAAGAATATAAAGAAAATAATCTAAAAATCTGATTTTTCCAAACTTGGGTGCACATCTATTTTTACTCATTGCTTGAGAGTTTGAATCACATTGAGATTAGAACTCCTACTTCTAAAAGGATTCCTAATAACCACCTAATAATTAATAGGATTATGCCACCTATTTATTAGATAATCCTACCAAAACTATCTTATGTTAATTAGAATTTTATCCTATTAAAAAAGATAAAATTACAAATTACCTACTCTTAAGCTATTTTTTAAAGTAAAACCCTAAATATGCAATCACATGTGTGTAGCCATGTCCATGCCCATGTCATGTCACTTTCCATGTCACTAAAGTTGTAATAAAGCACCAATAAGATGTAATAAGCACCGTCATCCAATGTATCAAGTACCTCCCCTTGTCTTCAAATTCTTCCTCCATAGTCAAAACTTTTCCTCTAAGATTTTATCTTTTGATCAAGGCCTTTCACCAATCATCAACTCCATGGCTTCCACAAATTATAGAATCATAAAACCTAAAACACAAGAAAAGTTAAAGAAAATACCTATGTCTAAAATGAGAAAAACCCTATCAAATGAAGTGGGAGAAAAATCATAGGCAAAACCAACTTATTCCCCATGTCCACCAATCCTCATTCACATTTTCTAAGTATTTCATGTTATCATGCACATGCAAATGTTCCACTTTGATGCACCTAGAAGATTCGTATCTCCATAAGTAAATAACCCTCTTAAGGTAGCATCCTTCTTTGAAGCTTCAATTAATCTTTTGAAATTGACATCCTCTATCATATCACCCTCCTCTTCTTTAAATAAGTTTTTCCTTAAACCTCGAAGTTGATCATCAGACACAGAAGGTGCTAAGTCCCCTATATTGAATGTGGCATATGTCTCTAAGAAACTCAAGCTTATATGCATTATCAACCACCTTGCTGATGATTTTGAATGGATCATCATACCTAAGTATAAGCTTGTTCTTACGTAGATTAGGAAATCTTTCCTTCTGCAACCAAACCAATTCTCCCTCCTTGTAAGTATTTTGAGTCTTATGTTTATTAGCTCTAGCCTCATGGATGTCATTGACCTTCTCATTCATTTCTCTCACCTTTGCATCTTTGTGAACTAATTACCCTTTGAGAATCCCCATGAAATCAATAGTTAGTCTTAGGTTTACTCCATAGACAACCTCGAATAGCGAATGTTTTATTGTATAGGTTGGAGATCTGTTGTAGGCAAACTCTACATGTCC
Source organism: Dysphania ambrosioides (assembly GCA_026401315.1). Classification (NCBI taxonomy): domain Eukaryota; kingdom Viridiplantae; phylum Streptophyta; class Magnoliopsida; order Caryophyllales; family Amaranthaceae; genus Dysphania; species Dysphania ambrosioides. The sequence continues at coordinate 24,442,644 of CM048661.1, read as the reverse complement.
TACCTTTAAATCGCAATCCTTTTGTGTTTTACTCACCAAACCATGCAAGAGAACATCTTGTTGAGTTCCTTAAGTTTTGATGTTTTGAATGATGACAAACAGTTACAGGAAACAAGCACAAGTAGTTGGAACTGTCTCCTTGACTGCTATGCTGTAAAGCAGTCACATATTATCTATTGCATGTTAACCATGTTATATGTGCAGTAGTTAAGCTGATTCTAAGACTTGGAGCATAGAAGCCTTTCGAAGACATTCGAAGAAAGATACTTTGCTCAATATGAAGCATCCAAGGAAGATTCAAGTCTTGTAGATTATATGAAAAGAAGAATATTTGTACTTTACTGTTAATCTTGTTTTTCATGTAATGTGCTTTGTAGTATGACTTATATGAGTAGGTGATATAAGTGTTTTAAGTGTGATAAGTCATGTTATGAATTCTGGTACAAAGCTAGAACATAATTCATAACATATTTAATTCAGGGAACCAGGTTACTGAATGGAATATCAAGCTGCGTATTTTGAAAAGATTTTGTAAAAATATTTTCTAAGAATTATTTTGGAAAATATATTAAGCAGCTGGTAGATTAGATGAGAATATATTGGTTACTTAAAAACTAGGAGTATTTACCTTATTTGATTCTATCTATATGATTAAGTCAAATAAGATAAATACTTTCCTAAACTCACATAAGATGACAACTCAAAAGATTATGTGATTTTAGGAAAGCTAGGGTTTTTGTAATCACATATATAAACTCATCTAATCAACCTAATTCAATAAGTCTCTCACGTGAAAATAAATTGAGTTTATCTCTAGAGAGCATTATACACACTTAAGCACAAAAACCTTTCATTAAATCATATACAAGAGCACCATTAGAGCTTATATTTTTTCTCTCATATTAGCTTTTAGAAGCAAGATCAAAGGAGAGTTTGATTCTGTAAAGAGCCTTCAACAGAGGGGTTGATAGGCTGGGAGAGTGTTTGAGAGTTCAAACACAAAAGGGCTTACGAGTGTAAGTCGAGTGCACACTCGGAGTAGAGTGTGGGGTGAACTGATTCCCAGAGTAGGGAAACAGCTGAGTGTCTGTGTTCTTTGTTTTTCGAAGTAGATTAATAAAAGAGCATAGAGTAGGAGGACGTAGGCCTAAGTTGGCTGAACCTCGTTAAATTGTGTGTCTTCCTTTATTGCTCTACATACATTCCGCTGCTTATAGGAACCAGCACAACTTGTTCCTCCCACAGATAAAAAAAAAGTAGTAAAAATAGGCCAAGGCTATTTAACACTCAATTCAACCCCCCCCCCCCCCCCCCCTCTTGAGTGATCTAAAACCTTTAATTGGTATCAGAGCCTAGGCTTCTCATAAGAGTAACATCTAGAGAAGTCAAGTATGAGTACTTATGAATTGAACGCTATGGGTTACGACAATAAGACACCAAAGTTTAACGGTAACAACTAGTCTTGGTGGAAAAACAGGATCAAGAATGTGATCATGGGAATTGATTATGAATGTTGGCTAGTTGTCAAAAATGGTCCCAACATCATTTTCAAGACAGATGAAGAGGGAAACAGGATTCCAAAGAAAGATAGTGAACTAGTTATTGTTGATTACAAACTGCTGGAGAAGAACGCCAAGGCAATGTCAATTCTATAACAGGCTATAGGTGAGACTAAAACAAACCGGATCTTAGGTTGCATTAATGCAAAAGATATTTGGGATACCCTCGAACTTGCGTTTGAGGGAACCAACGAGGTAAAAAGGTCCAAAATTGATTTACTTATGTCTAAGTATGAATTGTTTGCTATGAATAAAAATGAAAAGATTAATGATTGTTTTCATAGATTTATGACAATAATTAATGATCTTAGATCTCTTGGTAAGAACTTTTCTGATGAGGATCTTTTGAGAAAAGTTTTACGCAGTTTGACAGATGCATGGACATCCAAGGTAACAACAATATATGAGGCAAAGGATTTATCAACTCTATCTCTGGAACAACTGATTGGTTCCCTCATGACTCATGAAATGCTGATTGATTCTAAGTCTGAGAAGGAACCAGCCAGAGGAACGACTCTTAAGGGAATAGTAGAAGAAGAAGAAGATGAGATTGGCATGATTGCTAAAAGATTTAAAAGAACTCTTCGTGATCAAAGGAAGAATTTCAAAGGTAAGAACTTTAAGAAATCTAACTCTTCTTCTGTAGGTTACTTCAAGTGTGGAGAAAAGGGACATCTTATTCGAGATTGTCCTAAGTGGAAGGACAAACAATCCAAATATGGAGATAAACGGGCCTTTAAAAATGCAATGATAGCATCCATGTGGGTTGATTCTGATTCAGGGTCTGATGAAGATGAGGAATCACTTAACTCTGATGTTTGTTTGACTGCCTTCACAAAAATTTAGGGAAACCTCACTGACTCAGGAACCAGAGGGGAAACCAGTACATTCAGAAAATGCGTAATGGCAAAGAAGGATGTGCTATACGAACACAAGGTAAACTTAGAACAAGTTAGGAAAGATATGCATGAATATGATAGAGATAATATGCTTGTATGTATTGACTCTTTATTAGATGAATGCTATAAACTCGGTGAAACTTACATAACTGGCAAAAGAGAACTTAAAGAAAAACGTGTTGAATGTGAAATTGCTGTTGCTAGTTGTGATCACATAGAAGAAGTTTGCTTTGAATTGAAAAATCAAGTAGCTGAACTAGAGGTTGAATTGGACAAGTGTAAGGTGGAACTCGAAAAGGAAAGGTCTTCTAAATCTGACTGTCCTAGTGATGATGAGGAAGATCTGACCTCCTGGCTCCCCAGAGACTTATCAATTACTAGTGAATCTCTTAATTTTTCAGTAGCTATAGGTAAAGCAAATTCCTGTAGTAGAACTTCCTTGTTGAAAGCCTTTGAAATATTGGCTCACAACTTAGAAGAAATACACAAAGAATTTGTTTCACTTAAAGCTGTTCAGTTCACCGTTTCCCCTACAGGTACCAGTGTTAAGATTAGTGATGTATGAGTATGAAGGTACTATTTGTGATTTGCATGCTGAGATTCATAAACTGAAAAAAGATAAGCAATCAGTAATTGTTGACATGACTATTGATCCTATGGTTTCGAAACTTAATTTACAACTTGAATCCTTAAAAAGTGATTTTGATTTTCTAAAAGATAAAAACGAATTGTTGATTAAGAATCTTGAAACCAGAGAGAAAGAACTTTATGATAGTTATAGACATGTTGAAAAATTATTGACTGCACAGGAAACTTTGAATTCTTTAATTTCATTTAAAAGTTACAAAGGAAGGGTTGGTCTTGGATATACTAGACAGAGAACCAGGACTAACTGGTCCCTCAGGGAAACCACGTGGGTTAAAGAATTCAAAAGAGGTAAGTATGTAATAACTAAAGAGATGCATGTTTGTTATCATTATGGAATGAATGGGCATAAGATACATGAGTGTCCTGCTAAGAAGAACAGTGAGAATAAGAACAATAAACATGTAAAGTGGGTCTGGAGAAGAAAAGACCAACAAGAGCCTAATGTCGTTGAAAAGGGACCCAAACATGTTTGGGTTCCTAAAACTAATGTTTGATTTGTTCTTATAGGCTAAAGTGAAAGGAGATACCTATTGGTATTTGGACAGTGGTTGCTCAAGACACATGTCCGGGGATAAAAGTCAATTCCTTTCACTAGTAGCCTTTGACGGTGGAAGTGTCACCTTTGGAGATAACAGCAAGGGAACCATCACTGGTTTAGGTAAGGTAGGTAAGACACTTTCAAATGCATTTGATGATGTATATTATGTTAAGGGCTTACAACATAATCTCTTGAGTATTTCTCAATTATGTGATAAAGGTAATAGAGTTGAGTTTCAAGCTAATATTTGTCGTATAGTTAATTCTCAAACAGGCGAACTTGTATGTGAGGGAACCAAGAAGCATGATGTTTACATCACCTTTCTGGATAAAATTTCTCAAGACAAGTTTGTTTGTTTGAAAGCTGTTTCTAATAATAACAAATGGATTTGGCATAAGAGATTTGGACATGCTAGCTTGACACTTTTGAACAAATTAAGGTCTCGTGATTTGGTGGTAGGACTTCCTAACATCACTTATGAGGTAGATAAAGTTAGTTCAGCATGTGTTAAGGGGAAACAGGTCAAAATCTCTTTTAAGCCTAAAACTGTTTTGAGTACCAGCAGACCCTTCGAACTTGTACACATTGATTTGTGTGGTCCCATGAGAATACAAAGTCAAAGAGGTCATAGATATGTCTATGTTATGGTTGATCATTATTCCAGGTACACTTGGGTAATAATGCTACATTCAAAAGATAAAACTTTCGATGAGTGGGTAGCATTGGTGAAGCAAGTGGACAACCAACTCTCTCACAAGCTGGTCTCGGTAAGATCAGACCATGGTACTGAATTTAATAATGCTAAATTTTTTTATTATTGTAGGGAACAGGGAGTTAGTCACAACTTCTCAGCCCCAAGAACACCACGACAAAATGGTGTTGTTGAAAGAAAGAATAGAACTCTTGAGGAGATGGCCAGAACAATGCTCATTGAGAGTGGTCTCCCTAAGAGTTTCTGGGGTGAAGCTGTTGACACTACTTGCTATATTTTAAATAGAGTTCTCATTAGACCAAAGTTAAATAAGACTCCCTACGAACTCCTTAGAGGTCGAAAGCCTAATATTGCATACTTTCGTTTATTTGGATGGAAATGTTATATTCATAACAATGGGAAGAACCAGCTTGATAAATTTGATCCTAGGAGTGATGAGGGAATCTTTCTTGGATATTCTCCTCAAAGCAAAGCATATAGAGTCCTTAATAAAAGGATTTTGTGTGTTGAGGAGAGTGTGCATGTCATCTTTGATGAATTTAACATGTCTTCTGAGATTGCGCAGGTACAACCTGATGAAATGATTAGATTGATGGAGTTTACTGGGAACCATGATGCTGGTCCCCTAAATGAAGTGCAAGCAGATCTAGGCTCACTTAATTCTCCACAAAATAATGATAATGAGGAGCCTAAAGAAGAAAATAAGGACAACGAGAATTCAGAAGAGGAACCAAGACCTAATGGTTCCCCAAGTGACAGACAGGTAAGGGGTTTAGAGGGAATGAATGAAGATGCCTCCCCTGAACCTGAGGTAAGTAATGTTAATGGAAACAGCGTAAATATGAATCTTACTGGTTCCGAAGAAATAGACGAGATTCATGATCATGCTGGTTCCCAATCAAATAAAGAAGCACAAAATGATTTCTCTTTTAAAAGCTTCAAATATCAATCTTTTCATCCTTCAGATTAGATCATTAGTGATATTAATAAAGGAGTTTAAACGAGAAGAAATGTTTTTCAAAACTTTTGTGTTTTTTATTCTTTCTTGTCTAATATAAAGCTAACTGACTATAAAATGGCATTGACTGATCCTGATTGGGTTCTAGCAATGCAAGATGAGTTAAATCAGTTCCATAGGAACCAGGTTTGGCATCTTGTACCTAAACCAAAGGATAGGTCAGTTATTGATACAAAATGGGTCTTCAGAAACAAATTGGATGACCTAGGTACAATAGTCAGAAACAAAGCTAGGCTAGTGGTGCAAGGTTACAATCAATAAGAAGGGATTGACTATGATGAGACTTTTGCACCAGTAGCTAGGTTAGAGGCAATTAGGATTTTAATTGCTTATGCTGCTCACATGAATATGAAATTGTTTCAGATGGATGTAAATACTGCCTTCCTAAATGGATATTTGAAGGAAGAGGTATATGTAGAGCAGCCACCTGGTTTTGAAGACAAGTTGTTTCCCTAACATGTTTACAAGTTAGATAAAGCTCTATATGGATTGAAGCAAGCTCCAAGAGCTTGGTATGAAAGATTGTCTAAGTTCTTGATGGAGAATGATTACAAGAGGGGAACAGTAGACAAGACATTGTTTATCAAAGCCAGGGGGAACAACTTGATTATAGTACAAATTTATGTTGATGATATCTTATTTGGTGCTACTAATCAAGTACTATGTGATGAATTTGCTAATCTTATGCAGAGTGAGTTTGAAATGAGCATGATGGGAGAACTAGGATTCTTTCTAGGATTGCAAATTAAGCAAACGGAGAATGGAACCATGATACATCAGGAAAAATACTTGAAAGAATTGCTGAAGAAATTTGGCATGGAAAACAGCAAGGCTTATGATACACCTATTCCCACATCCACAAAATTAAATAATGATCTAAAGGGAAAAGATGTTGAAGCCACACTTTATAGAGGAATGATTGGTTCCCTTCTCTATCTAACAGCTAGTACACCTGATATTGTGTTCTCTGTTGGATTGTGTGCTAGGTTTCAAAGTAATCCAAAGGAATCTCACTTGTAGGCTGTTAGAAGGATACTTAGGTATCTTGTGGGAACAACAGACCTATGCTTGTGGTGCCCCAAAGGGAGTGCAATTGATCTTATTGGGTACACTGATGCAGAATATGCTGGCTTTCTTGTTGATAGAAAGAGCACATCAGGTATGGCACACTTTCTTGGCTCCTGTCTAATATCATGGGGTTCTAAAAAGGAAAACTCAGTGGCTTTATCCACAGCAGAGGCAGAATATATTGCAGCAGCTTCATGCTGTTCTCAGCTACTGTGGGTAAGGAACCAGCTGAAGGATTTTGGTGTTGTTTATAATAGTGTTCCTATATTTTGTGACAACACCAATGCAATTAATATTTCTAAGAATCCAGTTCAACATTCCAAAACCAAACATATAGAGATTAGACATCATTTTCTGAGAGATAATGTAGAAAAAGGTTTAGTGGAAGTGTTGTTTTGCAAAAGTGAAGATCAAATAGCTGATATCTTCACAAAACCCTTGTGTAGAGAAACTTTTTGTAATTTAAGAATCTTACTAGGTCTAGTTAGATTTTAGTCTTTGGCTTCATCTATTTCCCTCAATGATTGGTTAGAATGGTATTCTCTTGTATAGTATGTGTACATACCTATGTCGAAATCCTTCAAGTTTTATGTAAATGTTTTAAGATCCCAAAAGGATTAAAAATCATTATTGCAGGAAACAGGGGAAATTAAACTAAGCTGCCAGAAATAGGATGAGGTGGTTTTAATCAAGTATCAGGAAAGGGAAACAGCAGATCAGCACTGATATGTCTTCTGAATAATTTTTTCATATCTTTGGAAGATTATTATAAGATATTTTCCTTTTGCAAGGAAATAATCTTATTTCAGTCATTTACCATAAAGATAATGGCAAATCAATCACTTGCCTAGTTTATAGGATGGTTAAGATATTTATGGCAAGTAATGATAGCTATCTTTTCAAAAATTTAAAACTTCTCATACTTTTCTAGGGATAACCCGCTGTGTGTTTTGTTTATTTGTTTGTATAGTAATAGCTTCCACAATGCTAATCGTTCTTCCTTTTGGCTCTCTTCTCCTAGGTGCCGAGACGGCTCTTGAGCTGGCTTGGGGGAGGGTCCTTGTGTTTTCAAAGCTTTGAAAGAACCGCATTATTGAAACTATTGCCTTGGTTTTTGTTTTAGTTTTTCTTTGCATGTCTAGGTGTGTCAAGTTGATGTGCTTGAGTTATGAAACGGACATGCGAGCTCTTGACGTGTACATTATAGTGGTCCTATGCATACTCATACTTTCCTAGCCTTGTGCTCGTTTAGGGACCGAATGATTGACTGTTTTCCATCTGACTTGGGGGATCTGGTCCTGCTTGGTTTGTGGCTTGGATGACTACCTATTGAGGCACATTTGGACTAGCTTAGTAAGGATTGAGCGTTCTAGGACTCCATTGTGAGTCCTACGTTATTGAGTGCTAGTTAGAGAGTCTAAGTATTGTGTCTATTCTCCTCCAGCATAGTCTTATTTTCTCAAGGTCAGGGATCATAACACGTTTATAGTTATAGCTACATGGCCAAATTGCCTACCTTGAATATCGATTGACTTTAGGCTACGCTAATTTTGTGCCTTTATTTTTCTTTGTAGCTACATCACCTAACTCCACATGAGCCAAATATTCCCTCTTTTTACCTAGAAGATAGTCAAGTGATCACAGTGAAGTGGTGCCCGTTGCATAGTGGTGAAAGATTTTGGTTTGAAAAATTATTGTCGTATGATATGACTCTTTACATTACTCTTAGTTTATTTAAGAAACATTAGCATGAAAAACAAAAACAAAAAGAAAAAAAAGGAGAGAAAAGAAAAAGAAAAGAAAAAGAAAAGAAAAAGAAAAGAATTAGAGAAAAGTAGAAAAAAAGAAAAATTCAAGAATAAAGTTGGTGTAATGAGTTCATTTATGCGTATCTAGAGAATTTTGGGAAGTGGCATTATCATCGGAAGTTGTAGCCGTCCTTGGTTTGATTACCTTGGATTGCTTACTATCCTCTATTTGAACTCCACATCCCCAAATTTTAACCTACCTTGATCCTAGCCTACATTGCAACCGTTTCCAAACCTATTCGACTTGGTCTGATTAACAAGTTCTGTGCTGGAGAGTAGATAGGATATAATCCCTAAGATTTCTCCCTTATTGAGTGTTTAATTCCCAACTCATCTTAAGTCGGATGATTCTGAGCAAAACACATACCGTATTAAACACACGAGCGTATTAGAAAGTTCCCACATCTTTTGGGAAATAGCATGGGGAGCGTAGACTTATGACCTCATTAGGTAGTGGGTGGCAGGGCCTATATTGTACCTTTTCCAGTAATCCTAAGTCTATTGAAAACATTGTTCATCTTGGTATTATGCTCTTTTGAGCCCATTGTCCTTGCACACGCATAGCTAGGGAAGAGTTTTACGCGTACACGACTGACATTGTCTTATTTTTCGCTCACCTTGCTTTTCATGTGCTTTACTCACGGTGTTGCCTTACTAGTTCATTTGCTAGGGACTAGCAAAGGTTTGGCTTGGGGGAAGTTGATGTGCTCATTTTAGAGCATGTTCACAACCCCATTTTAGTGTCGAGTCTCGCGATTTTATATAAGTTTTATGCACATTACATTCATTTTTACCTTGATCTTATCCTCGAGCTGTTTTTAGGTTATTCCATGTACTTTCGATGATTTCGAGGTAAAATGAGACTTGTTTGAGGCTTTGACACTCTTATCAAGAGTTTAGATGTGTGTATCATAGCTTGGACATGCGTTCCAAGTCACTCTCAAAGATTTCACAAACTCCAGAAGCCATTAGACACTTCAAAGGAGCTATTCAGCAAGGTTCAGGTTCAAATTCGATCGAATCTGACTTCCATTCAGTCGAATGGAAGACAGGGATTCAAGCACATGACTCAAGCTCTCAGGAAGAGCCGAATGAACTCCCATTTGGCCGAATCAAGGCCCATTCGGCCGAATAGGTGTTCTCCTTTGGTCGAATGGTGGACAGGGTGCAAAAACGTCAAGCTTCTAATATAGGCAAATGAGGCAACCATTTGGCCGAATACCTCTTCCATTCAGTCGAATACCCCTTCCATTCGGTTGAATGCTCCTTCCATTTGGCCGAATCTACACTACATTCGGCCGAGTGGACCCTATTTCAAAAATTCTTCGTTCTTTCTTAGGCCGGCGCTCGAGGGTTTTTCTAGGGTTTTACCCCTTATTTTCCTAGGGTATAAATACCCTCTTTCTCTGTAAATAACCCTCATGCCTACTTTGAGAGGTTTTGTGCCTCAACCTAAAACATCAGATTTAATTCTCTTCCTTTCATTTAAGCATTAGTTTACATTTACAGCTTTCGTTGTTCTCGCTTTCAAGCTTTGTATTTCGGATTCAGATTTGTTTTCGTTAACTCAATTTCATTTATGCAAGATATCGATTCTTTTCTGTTTTATTTCGTTTAATGCTTTCAAGTATTGTCTTCGTGAATTTCATTTCTCTTGGTATTATCGTTGCTTTATTTACAAATTTGATAGAGTAGTTGTCGGTTTTGTTATAGATCTTCGTTGTTCGTTTTCTTATTCATTACATTCAAATTGTTCGTGCTTTCAATCATGTTCTTCTTCGTTGTTTATGCCCTAGTCTTTATTACTATGTGTGAGTAGTTTTCTTAGGGGTTTGATTGGTGAAACCCTAGGTTGGCTCGTTCTTCATGCGTAGAGTTAGGGTTTGAGATTATTAATGATTGATTGATTGATATTCGATGTGAATCTTGTCCTGCCACTCCTTTGGAGACATAGGGCGATTATAGGTTGTTCATGTGATTTATAGGGTCACAAACTTCCTCTCGTCTAGAGATTATCGCCCCTTGTCCTTGTGGTTGGATCCCCGACTTACAACTACACTAGTTGTAGTAGTATTAGGGTGTTTACAAATATTGTTTACATAACTATTCTTTTAGTTAAATGACCTATCTTCTCTAAGATCTATCTTCAAAGTGGATATCATCAAATACAAATGAAGGAAGGTGATGAATGGAAGATAGCTTTCAAAATAAACCTTCGGCTTTTTGAGTGGTTGGTTATGCCTTGTGGCTTAACTAACGTACCTAGTACCTTCATGCGTTTTATGAATAAAGTCTTGAAACCATTCCTATGTAAATTTGTTGTTGTTTACTTAGATGTGTTATATATCAAGGAGCTGTGCAATTGAAGATCACATAAGATCCTTTGACCATCAAGAAGGTGCCTGAATGTGTGGCAAACATGGTGGAAAGTAAATAAGAAAAACATACTTATCTTAGTATGATATTTTGAGGCATTAACTAGGGTTAACTTTTCCTGAGTTTTGGAAACTTTCTACTTTAGGAAAGTGGTAGCTCAGGAGGAGATGGATTTTGCTTAAAATAAATGGGTGGAGTAAATAAAATGTTTTCACCCCATTAAGGTTTGAACTTTAGGAGTAGGGCTTAAATCTAGGATTGGGCAAAATTATTCTAAAGTTGGTCAAAACATGGTCAACTTGATAGTCAAAGGTTGACCAAAGAATGTGCTTACAAAGTCTAGAGGTTTTGTGGGTTAAAATATTGAAGAGTTAGAAGAATCTTGAAGACTTGAACTACTCAACTTATGCTAAGGAATTTTACGCAATTGTAAGGGCTTTGGACCATTAGAGTCACTATCTAAGGCCAAATCACTTTATATTGCATTCTGATCATGAAGCTTTGAACCGACTTTGAGGGCCTTCGACTATCTAATGAAAGGGTTTGGAAATCGAATGAGGACATGACGGTCGCCTTCACTACCATGAAGGACAGTTTTGATCACCTATGCCAGGAGCTTTCCAGTTCCCGCTACCACGGCGCTGGCCCTAGTTAGTGAGGTACATTTCTTTCCCCTTTCTTTTATATCCTACGTAGTCTCTTGATGCCTAACATTGAGGACAATGTCTATACTAGCTTGGGGGGATTGGTGAGTTGTCTCTCATTGATTGTTCCCTGAATTTTCTCTATTTCTTCCTAAAACAAAAAAAAATAGTGTATTTCGTTTTGTTTTGGTTTGTTTTATCTCACCCGTGCAGATATGAAGCCCCTAAAGGCAGCATTCGAAGCATCGTCACACTTCATGGTTGTTTTATGGTGTCTTCAAGAAGCACTCGGTGATACCTTTCCTTTCTGTTGAATGATTTGATTTTGGATATTGCTTGTGCATTTAGACTTGCTTTTCATAACAACATTATTCTTGAACGCTTGCTCGTTTCTTATGTCAATGATGGATTACACAATTGAGAATATTGTTGGTTTTTATAAGCGAATCTTAGCTAAGGTGGCCCGATTAGAACTTTTTGGGATCACTTGAAAACTTTATTTCACTGGTTTGTGGTAAGATGGAGTTGCTCCCCATGCATAGTGGATTTGACCCTTTCTTGGTTGGTAGTTGCTTGATTTTCTTATCTCGTGTGAGGTTTTAATTGTTCTAGCCTTTATCATTTTTTTTAAATGGCATATTTGGATCCTTGATTACGCACGTTTCGATCTTTGTGTTGAATTGTAGCTCCCAAGACCGTGACTAAACGCCTTTAGAGGAGAAAAAGGGCACTTTTTCATTTTTCCTTTTTTTGTTCTTTTCGTTTTGTCACGAATTTAATTTTTTTTACATCATGCCACATGCTAACCATGTTAAGCCTTTATTCCCATTCTTGATTACCCATGTCACAAACCCGATGGTCTATGTTTTACCAACCCTTAGTTAGTGAAGCATTTGCCTCGCAAGGTTTATTTGAGCTCATTGCTATTAATCAGGATGCATGCTCGGTGTTTGGTTTGAGCAAGTTTGAAAGTGTGCTCAATCGTAAAGATGTATTATGAATATTTGTTTGAAAAAAGAAAAAAAAAAGAGAGAAAAGAAAAAAAAATGAAATCAAGGAATGATAAAGAAAGAAAAAGCCCTCCTAGTTGTAAAAATGGCAAGGACAATGAATAAAGTTTCAAAGTATGAAAAAGGTTTCGAGTTTGTACTTTAATTATATATTTGGTAGTGTGTTGAGTTGCGAATCAATGTTGTTCGTGTGGAATACGAATTGCATCTCTTGAGCTTTGTTTTTGAGAATTATAATTCCTGCGGTTCACTTAGGATTTAACTCCACTTTTTAAATTGTTTCACCTACCCTTACCCATTGCCAATACATTAGAACCTCACTAAGATCCTTAGACTTTAGAGATGTTCGGTCTAAAACCGGTGGAGGGAGATGGATTTCAACCCTATAGAAAGATCGCGTGTAATTGAGATGTCGGGATACCCTATTTATATCCTCAAAAATGTTTTAATCTTTTTCCGGTTCCTTCGCGGAATCATGAGGAGCTAGCCAAGGAGATGATTTGATACTAGTGGGGAGAACGCGGATGTTCGGCGGGACCTAGAGTTAATCGTGAACCATCATCTTCTCTACGCTTGGCTTAGATTCGTTCCTACAAACCATAAGCACCTTGAGTTGTGTCTCCATCATTTACGTGAGTAAGTCTTGAATTCTTGTACATGGTTTATTGTGGTAAATCTAAATTGAGTTTATTCCCCATTTTAAAGCTTGATTTAATTTGCAAATGCCTTGAATATTATGTAGCGTGTGTGTGGCCTTATCTCTCTCTATGCCTTTGCTCGAGGACTAGCAAAGGTTTAGCTTGGGGGGATTTGATAGCGTACTTTAGTGCGCGGATTCTAGGTGATTTAGTGTCCATATATCGACTCATCGGAGCCATTTTGTATGGTTATTGCTCTTTTTCCGCTTATTCTATGAATTATATCATGCTTCACGGGTATATTGGTGTTTTGGTCTCAATTTCAGATATACACGGACTCGTTGGAGCCATTTCGAGACTTAACCAAAACGACGGGACAATTGAAGGTTGTTTGGAAAGCCTAGAAGCCAATAAGCTCCCCCGAAGGCTTTGCACGGCCGTGCCAAAAGTGGCACGCCCGTGTAAATGAGACAGAAAGAGAAGGTAGGCTCACTGGAGTAGTGCACGCCCATGCCATCCCTTGGCACACCTTATCCCCGACTGACACCCCCATGCCACAAGCCTAGAAGAAAGACTAATAGTTTGGCACACCCGTGCCAATACTGGCACGCCCGTGCCAAATCTCCGAAGACAGTTCCGTGTGATTTCTGTTTTTTAAAAGAATATATATATAGCGGTTATTTTATTTTTGACGGGGGGCATCATTATTATTCTTCACAACAGAGGCAAAATAGAGGATTAGAGAGTACGAGGGTAGACGTTCGACTTTCATAGATTGCTCATAGACGATTTCAATTTTCCGCACTTTGTAACCGATTAACGATTCATCTCCAATAGAGTATTCTTCTCTTAATCTTTCAATTCTGCATTTAATTTGATAAAGCTTGATCATTGATTCTTAATTTCATTACTCATGTTTAATATTTTAGAAACCCTATATTTTGAATTCTTGTCTTTAGCTATGATGCGTGAGTAGTTTAATTGCTAGGGTTCGGGTGAAGCCCAACCTAATGATAATTATGTGAATTAGGGTTTGAGAATACATAATTGAATTGTGATTAAATGTGATTGTATGGAATTGCTTGTTAGGTTTCTCGTGATAGGAGTGATCAACCTAAATTATTGACCTTGATAGCATAGGATATTCGATTCGACGCGGGAGCGTGAATTTATTATTCTATAACCTATTTTGATATGATTATGTATCCTAATCAATGAGGGATCTAGGCTTAGTGATTTAAGTTGTTTTGGTATTGTCTGATGTTGATTTTGCATATAGTCTTTGCAATTCGTGAATCCATGTTCGTCCCTATTTGCCCGATTATCGTTGTGTTGCGTGAATCTCGTTTCCCTAGTGCCTTACTTAATTTATACCCACCTTTAGAATTAGTTAGTTTTTGACACCTCTCACTTTAGATTTCAATTCAGCTTAAGCGTCACAGTTCTATAGCGATTGAATCCCGTTCCTCATGGACCGAACCTTTGCTTACCATTACACTTGTTAAGTGAGGTGTTTGTATAAATATTGTTTGATTAAGTGTTGGATTGTAATGACCAATTTAACGCTTGTCACAAAGCCATTCTTAAAATACTTCGGGCAGTTATTAATTGCCTTGATGATACCATAACAGTAGAAGTAGCCCAAGTAAAGGTAGTCTTCAAAATCTCTCCCCTTTTAAAGAAGCCTATGGTTGAGCAAGTTTGTCACCTTGAAGTAGGAGATAGGGAGAGTGAGGATAGTTACGGGGATAGGGAAATATAGGTTGTATATCAAATGAATGATGAGGAAACCTCTACAATAGGTGAGCACTTGGAGGGCCGATTAGATAAGGCCCAGGATTATGAGAAGAAAGAAGCAGAGTATGAGTAACTTTGCAAGGTTGAGGAAGGTATTATGCATAAGGAGGAAGTCCTAAGCCTTCCCCCTAAGTAACTTTGAAACCTTTACCTCCCAGCCTAAAATATGCCTATCTTGACGATAATGAAGGTAGTCATGTCATAGTGAATCCTGAACTCGATGACATTTTGTTGAAAAAACTACTTGTTTTATTAAGAAAATATTGAGATGTCATCGGGTATTCACTAGGTGATTTAAAAGGGATTAGTCCATCCCTTGTTATGTACCGGATTCATCTTAAAGATGAACATTTTTCCTTCATTGAGCCGCAAAGAAGGCTGAATCCAAACATGAAAGAGGTAGTTAAGGATGAAATCCTCAAACTCCTCAAGGCCGGCATCATCAACTCAATTTCAGATAGTAGATGGGTTAGCCCAGTTCATGTTGTTCCTAAAAAGGGAGGAATGACCATTGTCGAGAATGACAGAGGAGAGATGATCCCCACTAGAGCCACTGCAGGATGGCGAGTTTGCATTGATTATCGCAAAATCAATAAGGCTACAAGAAAGGATCACTTTCCCTTACCCTTCATCGATGAGATACTTGAAAGACTGGCCATGCATAGGTACTATTGTTTTCTAGATGGTTACTCGGGTTTCTTTCAAATCCCAATCCACCCCAAACAACTTTCACTTGTCGTTTGGGACTTTTTCCTATAGGAGAATGCCCTTTTGTTTATGTAATGCTCCATCTACATTCCAAAGGTGCATGTAGGCTATATTTGCTGATATGTTAGAGGACTTCATGGAAGTGTTCATGGATGATTTTTCTGTTGGAGGGTCTTCTCTTGACACTTACTTGACACATCTCGAGAAAAAGTTCTATTAAGGTGTCAAGAAATGAATCTTGTACTAAATTGAGAGAAATGTCACTTTTTAGTTCAAGAAGGCATTGTCCCAGGCCACAAAGTGTCTTATAAAGGCATAGAGGTAGATCCTGCCAAAATTGATGTGATAAGGATTCTTCCTATACCTACCTCAGTTACAAGAGTACAATCATTTCTTGGACATGCAGGATTCTATAGGCGTCTCATCTTAGGATTTTTGACTCTAGCAAAACCCTTGAATGAATTGCTTCAGAAAGATGTCAATTTTCACTTTGATGAGAGATGCTTGAATTCCTTTAACAGACTAAAAGAAGCCCTAATATCTGCGCCTATTGTGCAAGCTCCTGATTGGAGTTTGCCATTTGAATTGATGTGTAATGCAAGTGATATTTTTGTTAGTGCTGTCTTTGGGAAGAAAAAGGAAGGAAAGCACCATGTCATATGCTATATCAGTAAACACTGGATCCTGCACTACATAACTATTCTACAACTGAAAAGGAAATGCTGGTGGTCGTCTATGCTTTTTAGAGACTTCGCCAATATCTTATTTGTTGAAAAGTTGTAGTTTTCACTGATCACTCGACTCTGAAGTTTTTAATTACAAAGAGAGATGCAAAGCCGAGGTTGATCCGTTGGGTGCTCCTATCATAGGAGTTCGACTTTGAGTTAAAAGATAGAAAGGGTAGTGAAAATGTGGTAGCTGACCACTTGTCTGGGTTACTCGAGCTTAATAATGACTTCTTACCTATCCAAGATGAAATGGTCAAAGAAACCCTAATGACAGCAATAGTAGTTGGGAAAGCCCCTTGGTTCACGGATATTGTGAATTATTTAGCTTGTGGAGAACTTCTAGAGTTCGAATCAAGGGCTATGAAAACGGCTTTCTTTGGTAAAGTCAGGAACTTCTTTTGGGATGATCCCCATTTATTTCATGCCTACGCTGACGGCATAATCCGCCATTGTGTCACTCAAGAGGAAGTTCCCAAGATCCTAACTCACTGTCATTCAAACATGTGTGGCAGCCACCATTGTATAATGAACACTGCTATTAAGATCGCCATCGCGGGTTTCTATTGGCCAACACTAGTGGAAAAAACCTTAAATGCTCCGGTTTTTTGAGGGCTTTATGCTCCGGTTTTGACCCGAAGTAGATATAACCGGAGCATATTTAAAATGACCTTACGCTCCGTTTTGAACCGGAGCAAAAATACACTTTATGCTCCGGTCCACTTAAAACCGGAGCATATAATGGGGTTTTATGCTCCGGTCTACTGAAAACCGGAGCATAAAACCCCATTATATGCTACGGTTTTAAGTGGACCGGAGCATAAAACCCCATTATATGCTCCGGTTTTCAGTGGACCGGAGCATAAAGTTTATATATTTTTTTTTAAAAAAATGCTAATATTATTATTGGAACAATACAATACAATACAGTCTATATATATTATATACAATACAAAAGAAGCTCACGAAGAGCCCTCCTATTACTCTCTACATTTTCAACATATATATTGATGCTGGCAAATCGTTTTCCAATTAATGGTGCCAGTTGACTCGTGTAGGCAGCGTTGGCAATATAATGAGCTCATCTGCAAAGGAATCACCATGGTTGAATTAGCTTTTACAGACATTTTATTCTTTGATTTATAGACAGAAGCAAGCAACGGGAATATAAAGGAAATCAAAGACTTAACAAGGCAGAGGAAAGACTACAGTACAAGTGATGAAATATAAGGAACAAGCTATATAACAAAAGCTATCTAGACAAGATCACAATCAATATATAAAAAGTATCTAGACTACCAAACCAGCATCCCAACCGTTTTCCCCCCTTAAATGTAGTTGAAAACTATAAACACAGTCAAGCTAAACATAAAGTCTAAAATACATGTCTAATTATCTAATTAACTTTCCTAGTCAAAATTTAGGGAGCTAATTAACATAGTAACATATCAACAACTACGTACTCACATAGTCACATTAACAACCAAAGAAAGTGTTAATGTACTTTGCAAATTTCAATTATCAAAAACATAAATCACAATTTGTACACCTGAGAAACTTCCAAGCTCAATTTTGTCTTCACTGTTGGTAGTTGGGAGTCCTGTCAGTGGACATAACCATGTCCTCCACCTCAGAATAGGTAAACTGTGCCAATCCATGTCGCCTCCCTCTCTCATATGCTTTTAGATCGTTTTCAATTGATGGATCTGCAATCAGATTTTATTCCACAACTTAGGATCATGAATTACATCAGCTCACTATGGGGTTAGTACAGTGTAGCTTGCATAGAAAAAATATTTGTGAATGAAACTTGACCATATTCCTCTGACTCGCAGATGAAAATATCATCTTGCTCTTTTTCCAGGTTCTAGACGTGGATCCCCTATACAGAGAAAAGGAACTAGTGTATTAGTAATATCTATTATATGGTTTGAAGATATGAATACCAATGCAAATATGATAGGCACCAATAGAGAGAAAGGATCAGAATTATACAAGGGACTAAAGGTTATTGGAGGAATAAATGTTACTTATTATGATTCATGTGTACATAATATTTCTTAAGAAAATAAAGACATTATACCCAAAGTGATGTTTACCAGGAGAAGGAACCTATCCTCCCCAAAGGCTGGGAGAAAACTTAAACTACAAAAGCAAATTGATTGAATAGGACGCAGGGAAAGCACATTCATGAGCTGCCGGAGAAGAGAAAAAAAGTGACACATCCACTTATGAAAAAGAAGTGCATGAGATTTTTAGAAGAAACCTTTTGAAGGACAGGACTCCCAACTACCAACAAGCATGGAGACATATATGAAACCTATATATAAAACCAACAAGCATGTGGACATGGAGGCAGAATCAACTCCACAAAAGGAAAGGGAACCGATAATATAATCCTTACCTTTGGTACCCTCGAAGTGGTTGGCATGGAGGCAAAATTGATACTAAATACAGTTATTGGCAAGGAATCGTGCAAACTTGTCTCTTATTTCTTTGATTTCGTCAATGGTGAAAGGCTCATCTCTTGATCTGACGAAAACCTAAATGTAGCCACCATATAATAACGCAATTAGATTACCAACATCTATTACTTCTTGTTCAATTCTTAGCATGAAGTATACAAGCATGAAGGCATTACTTATAAAAGTTTTCAAAAAATTTCGGCAGAGTTTCCCCTGTAAAATGAACATTTTCCCAATTTTTAATCCAAAAAACCTGTGAAATACAATTCAACAATTCAACATACCAACACACAACAACAATACAATGCCATACCACATTATTCTTTCGATTGATGCCGGCCATACAATCCCATCCTCCATGTTCATAAACATCAACTTTACTTCATAGGACGACATTGCTTACTATATAAATATAAATAGAGGAATTAGATATACCTTTTCTACATCATCGACTGTTGTGGCAGAGGTGACTAAATCATACATAAATCTCATCACATAATAGCCACAATCTACCCCGTTCTGTTGTTGTGCGCACTAAGTGGAAATGAAATGAATATTCATGTCAAAATCAAAGTAATTCAAAGGTTAGTCTACTACAAAACATTTAAATTTCAAAAACATGTATCTTCACTGATTTCCATTTAGGAAATGTAGCTCTTGAATGTAATCCTAAATTTCCGCGTAATTTCTTCATTGCACTACACTCGACAAGAAAAATATAGGTCATATGAATGTGATATATATTAAAGTTAATAATCAAACTAAAACGCATTATGTTAACTTGAAGATACCTAGTCAACAAAGATTTGATAAGTAAATGTCGAGGTGGTTGTAGACAAACAGAATCGAATTGATATACTGTGTGAGTCAAAGGACATATGACTAGGAGCAACCAATGTTTACTACAAACACGAATTTGAAGTCAATAAAGAGAAACATGATAACTTAGATAATGATATCAAAAGACAAATCTCACAGTTGGGACTAAAACATACTCTTCAATATACGGAGCCAAAATAAATTTATCCCCATCTTTGATTGATTTTATCAAACTTTGTTCTATGTATTCCTTCACCTCGGGTTGGCTTGTCATGCATTATGTGTTATTGATCTGTTGTGGACATAACCACCCAACTTTGAATCCAGACTCACATTCACTCAAATCCTCGTGAAGTGCACTAAACTCATAACAAATAAGATATGTTAGACTTGTACACAACCACCCAATTATGAAGTGCAGAAAATGAGGAAATATAGTAGTACGTGTATGTAAATTTCACCTCATGAAAACTTGTATTATGGATACATTCAACATTTCCCCTGATAGAAATTCACGAACATCCACTTTATATACCCATGTTAGTGTGTCCTCCAAGTAGTGGAACTGTTCTTTTGCCAAATCAACTTGAATTGGCTTGTCATCAGGCACATTGCTAACACATGTATGCAACCATAAACAATCCTTGCTTAAAGTTTCAAGCACTTGAATACTCACAAGTGGATCTCCCTTTGTTTTTAGAAGCGGAGTTGACCCTTTTGACGATACCACTCTCTTGTTCTTACTTCTTTCCTCCGCTTCCTTCTCTTTTACTTTCAACCCCTCTTTAATTGTCTCATCTTTGTTCTTTATTTTCCGCAAAACCTTAATAGAAATTTACACTCCTTTATCAATTGAAAAAAATGAACCTATAGAATAATAAGATGAAAAGGAAATAATATAATTATTACCTCCTCTGAAAACCGAACCCAAGCACTTGGCCATGTCACAAAACTACCTTGTGCATCCGACATTTTATTGAGGTTCCATTCAGGCCTTGGAATCGGGAGTGAGAAATCTTCAAAACCATTAATAATAGTCTCTATGGACACACTTAATTGACCACCAGAAACTGGCAACAAATGCACCTTTTGGCCAATTATTGGTGGTTGCGCCCGGCCATATGCAACCTCAATTAACTCCTCGCCATTGGCCACACCTACTTGGGGTAGTAAAAGACAACAAGGGGTCTCTTCCTAAAGACAATGTTAAACATAATTAACATCGTAAGGAGACATCCAATTAACTTATTAAATATATTTAAATTATTACCTCTAAAATAGGCATAGTTGGATCTATAGGGGGTCTCGGCTGGTCTTCAATTCTCTCGACTAGAGATTCTGGGTCTTGTTGGCTTAATTTGTCCCCATGATCAATATCCAAGAAGTCAATAACGGGCAATCCCATTCGCTCCAGGATGGTTGCAAATTTCTTGTTCATCTTCTCCATAACTTGCTCTTCTATCTTAGATGTAATGGCCTCCAAATCTTGTGGTGTCCTTACGCTTGTACGTGATTGTGATGCAACACACTCTGTTCCAAAGGCCTTTTTCACCCGTAAACGCAAGACTACTTTGCCTTTCACGCGTCCGTTATGGTCTTTACCTAGCACCATGTGTAAGGCATCAACATTGCCTTTAGGAGTGAACTCGCCTGTAGCCTCTTTGGCCTTCCATCCCATCTGCTCAAATAAAATATGGTATTTCTTAGTTGACATTCTAATAAATTGTCTTTAATATATGTCATAATGTTAGTGAACTCACCACTGCATCAGCTATCTTCTTTATTCCTGGCTCGGAAATGGTTCTTCTACCACTTGGATCTCGAACATGAAGCGAACAATACCAATCAAGAACCCGATCTCCCTTATTCGTAACTATAGAACTAGTTATTGCCGATGAGGATGAGCTCGAAATAGGGTAGAACCCAGTAGCTATCCACTCCTTTCGGGACTCATCATATGTTCTACGACCCATGTGATGGTAAAACTTCTTTTGGCTCGAACATTGTGAAGCTTTACTACGCTTTTCCTGATAAATCAATAGAAATCAAAAGAATTAAAGTTAAATGCTAATTTAATGAATTTTTAAGTGAGTAAATACCATGTTAAACGCTATTGCTTAGACTTACAACTTCTTTTGAAGTTGTTTTTTTTGCAACAAATGCTTCCCATTCATCCTTAGTGATGTGACCCCATATTTCATAAGGCATTGGTTGTGGTGCTTCCTTACTACTCGGATCTCCTTCTTTTTCCATTCCTGTCTTCATCTTCTTACAAGACTGAGATCTATCTCTCTTCTTAGAAATCCATCCACTAACTAACTTCGACTTGAAATCTCTAAATCTCTCTGCAACAGCTAAAAGGAAGATATCCTTCTTGCTTTGATCGGGTTAAATATGAAATAAATTCTACAAAAAAGGAAAATTTGGTGTTCGTAAGTAACTACGCTATCAAAAAAATTGAATTCAACAAATCTAGCAACAATGCATAGGTTAACATTACGTACTTGCTTACCACTGTATCTTCCCATATTGATTTCTTTAGACCCTCTGGCACCTCACTCCATGCGTACAGGATGGAAATTTTGCGCATACAAATGCCAAGTTGTGTTCCATACTGTCTACGCCACTTTCCACATGGTTGACCCAAGCTATTGTACTCAAGGTGCATTGGTTCTGTCACTTTAAGATTCTTCGTAGGACCATAATACCACGTTCTTCTGTGTTTAAGTCAATTGGTGGAGCTTGGTCTGCCATTAATTCATGTTGTTCCCACCTAGATGAAACCTCATCGTAAGCCCTATCTTTGGAGTCTCCTTTATCCTCCTCCATCTCTACATCATATTCTTTATCATCATGGCTATGCCCATCCTGAACATCATCCTCCTCAGGAAGTATGCCATCTCTAAACAGATTCATCGTATTGTAGATCTCAGGGCAAGTGACAATAAAGAAACTGTAGCATAAATTGACAATATAATCCCAGTGTGAGTAACAACAAAAATTCATGTTAATGCATCAATTAATATTAAAGGAATATAATTTATGTTTATACTTGACCTTTTTCAACAAACTCTAGACCTTTGACACCGAACTCAAGTCCGTTCTGAAGTTTGGTGTTCATCAACTTCAACAGTTAAGGACTGCTAAAAACCTAAAAGAAACGCAACATCATAAATTGTATATCCAAATAAATAACGCAACAAAAAAACAAGTCTAAAATCAAGTCAATTTTGACAATAACTACTTAAGTTTATCATACCTAGTACATTACTTATCAAAATTCAAATGTATTCCTTCTGTGTGATCTACACGCATGTAACC
Source organism: Dysphania ambrosioides (assembly GCA_026401315.1). Lineage (NCBI taxonomy): Eukaryota > Viridiplantae > Streptophyta > Magnoliopsida > Caryophyllales > Amaranthaceae > Dysphania > Dysphania ambrosioides. Next base: position 24,419,891 of record CM048661.1, on the reverse strand, counting down.
TATGTCACCATCTCCATCGTCACCGGATTTTGGATTAGTAAATGGTGGGGAGTCTTCAAAAGCATCATACTCTTCCTCGTCATCAACATCACCTATACCAAGGATACTCCTTTTCCCCGCTATAACAATAGACCAATTTTTATCATTGGGGTCTACAATGTAGAATACTTGCTTAGCATTTGTGGCAAGTATAAATGGTTCTTCACTATCACGCAACCGACTCAAGTCAACAATAGTAAATCCACAAGGGTCATCATTTTTAATACATCGTCGATTGTTATCTACCCACTTGCATTTAAAAAGACCAACAGTGAAACTAGAGTAGTCAAGCTCCCATATTTCCTGTACTCTCCCATAGTATAACAACTTGGCATCTACCAGTGATTGATCCTTGGCACTCGCGTAAAATGTAGATGACGCCAAAACGGAAACACCACTATTCTGCAAGAAAGAGGACTTCTGATCTTGACCCTCAGTCCAAAAGGTGTACCCATTGACATCATAACCCTCATATTTTTTGACATTTTCGCGAGGACCAAAAGCTAACCACTTCACAGTTTCAGACACATCCTCGAGTTGTTCACATACAACTCGATTATGAAACCAATCAATAAATGTCTTATTATGCAACTGCATCAAAGATCTATCCCCTTTAGAAGGATTTCTAACACGCAATTCCTCGTAATGCTCATTCAAAAAGGGATGGACATCTAGAACATGATGTAAGACATACAAGTGTGCTTGTAGGCGCTGTTCTCTAGGAGGTGTGATTAATTTTGATCCAATTGTTCCCTTTCCCTAAAGTCTCCCTTTATGTCGAGAGGAAGGAAGTCCAATAGGCTCTGCACTGGCCATATACTCAGCTATAAAATTACCAATCTCATCGCTCACAGTGCCTTGAATCATAATACCCTCGGGTTGTGCCCGGTTCCTCACTTTGTTTTGCAAAACCCCCATATGTCTTTCAAAAGGATAACACCACCTCAAATAAACGGGACCTAAAAGCTTGATTTCACGAAAGAGGTGGACAATTAGGTGAACCATAATGTCAAAAAACAAAGGTGGGAAATACATCTTAAACTTGCATAAAGTTTCAATCACATCCGCTTGAAGGGCATCAAGTTTAAAGGGATCAAGCACTTTACAACATATTGTGTTGAAGAACGAACACAGTTCGGTAATAGTATATCTCACATGTTTTGGAAGTATCCCCCGAATTGCAATTGGTAGGAACATTTGCATCATGATATGGCAATCGTGGGATTTCATGCTTCCCAACTTCAACACACCATTCAGGGACACAAATCTTTTCATGTTAGATGAGTACCCTGATGGAACCTTAATTCCATACAAAGTCTCACAAAAAAACCGTTTCTCTTCTTTGGACAATGTGTAACAAGCCGGTGGTAAATAAATCTTTTCTACGTTCTGTTTCTTGTCACTTGTAACCTTTTCTTTACCCTTTCCCTTTCCCTTGTTCATGTCACCTCCTTCTTTGGCTCTATTTCTTTTCTTCACCTCCTTAACCTTTTCGTAAACCTCATACCCGGTTAATGGTCAACGAGCTATACACTCTTCAACCTCTCCATCGAATGCCTTCTTTTTCTTACGATAGGGGTGATCACATGGGAGAAACTTCCGATGGGGCATAAAGACATGTTTGCACTTAGGAATCCACGTAGCTTCCATGTCATTGATACAAATTGGGCATGCTTTCTTCCCTTTATTCCTATACCCGGATAAGTTACCATATGCGGGGAAGTCATTGACGGTGCATAAAAGCATTGCACGCAATGTGAACACATCATTAGCATGTGCATCGTACACAGAAACCCCTTCATCCCACATCTTTCTCAAATCCTCAACGAGGGGTGTAAGATATACATCAATATCATTTCAAGGTTGTTTAGGACCAGAGATTAGCAGAGAAAGCATAATGTACTTACGTTTCATGCACAACCAAGGAGGCAAATTATAGATAACTAAGAGTACCGGCCATGTACTGTGTTGAGAACTAAGAGTCCCGAATGGGTTCATTCCATCAGTACACAGTCCGAGCCTCAAATTACGATCTTCATCCCCAAATGTCTTATGTAACCTATTAATAGTCTTCCACTCAGGAGAATCAGCTGGATGTGTGAGGAGACGACCTTTCTTCACCCTATCTGCATGCCACCTCAAATTCATAGCATCTTTCTTTAGAGAAAACAGGCGCTTGAATCTTGGAATTATTGGAAGATACCATAACACCTTAGCTGGAGGACCTTTAGCACCTCGAGCCCCTTTACGCTTATAACGTGATAACCCACAACGCGGGCACTCTTCTAAGCTCTCATGTTCCTTTTGATACAATACACAATCATTCGGACAAGCATGTATCTTCTGATACTCTAAGCCGAAAGGGCACATGAGCTTTTTGGCATAATATGTCGATTTTGGAAGTTCATTTCCATCAGGAAACATCTCACCTAACACTTCCAATAAACTTGTGAAATTATTATCACTCCAGTTGAACTTTGACTAAACATTGAAAAGTGTCAACATGGCTGTCAGTTTGGTGAATTTTGTACATCCAGGGTAGAGAGGCTTCTCAGAGGCCTCTTTCAACAAGTCAAAAACACGAGGACGTTCTCTTAACTCATCCTCGACCCCTTCCATCATCTCATCAACACGATTTATATCCCCATTTGCATCATCCTCGTCATTCTCATATTCATTATTCTCCACCACATGAGCAACATTTTCTTCAACATGGACATTCTGTGGAACAATGTTTCCTTCATAAATTCCCTCCTCACCATGCCAAACCCAAACATGATATTGAGGCCTAAATCCACGTCGAAATATATGCTCCCTAAGGATATCAACGCTATCAACCTTTGATACATTGCCATACTTGACACATGGGCAATAGAATCCAATTTCCCCTGTCCTAGCCTGATGTTCGACAGCAATACTACAAAATTCCAAGACCCCATCCACAAATTCTGATGATTCAATGCCCCCATACATCCACAATCGATCTTTTTCCATCCTTGGAATAATCAAGATCCCCAAGTAATGAGTAAGTTTTGAATGAGTTCCTTAAAAATAAAGAGCATTTAGAAATAATTTGGTTTACTAACAATATAATAGAAATATTCCTGAATAAATAAAAGGGGGAAATTAAAGGAAGTAAAGAACTTCCATACTTAGCTTTGAATACATGTTTTCAAAATCTCATTTGCTAGTGGGGCTCTATGAATCGCCACTTATCACTTGTCATTTCTTTTTTAATTATTGGTTTGATCATGAGATATCAATTCAATTTTCATTGTCATCAAATATACACCATATATATTTACTTGGTCAGTTTTTTTCACCTTTATACGAACTATTCTTTTCCCAACTCAATGTTACATGGACCAAAATTTTTGGGAATCTACTCCTTTACTTAAATGTTTCATTTTCATGCACTATGTAAGTCCTACAGAATAGACATAATTTTACACTAACCCTTCTGCTTTGCCTTATCATGTTTTTATTTTTGTTAATGCAAAAGGACTGGCTTTCTATATTTGTCAAAATGAGACGATTATGGTCAGGGGATATGCTTAGGACGCCTTTCTATATTTGCCATTGTCATACATCCTATGCAACTATACATGGAACTGTAATATTTAAGTAATTAGAATAACTAAAAGCAAATTAAACATATAGATCCTCGCTATTCAGCCAATGTGTATTGTGTAGTACCAATTAAATGGGTCAAAAACCTATAACAAAGTTCTATAAGCACTTATCTTCATATCCTTTGTTGTGATGATATAAAGCATATAAAAAATTGCATTCGTCCATATTTATGTGCTTTCTAACAAATGAGGCATAACATAAGTAATACGAAGTACACAATATCTTCATCTGGCTGATAATAAAACTCAAACACAGTAACTTTCTTGCTCAAGCCTCCTGATTTCAAATTGAATGTTTCGTACAACATACACAAGTATAGCACTAAGTTATGACATCCAATCTACTAACTATACACTTTCACATCGAAATCAAAATTGAAACAAATAAATAGCAGTGTCATTGGCTATATTTGGACTACAGATGAAGGGAGATCTAAACTTTAGAAACTCAACTCATTCACAAAAGACCGAGGAATTATATACTAGACCAGCCTTGGAATGGCTCACTTACGAATGGTAAGCTCCTTTGCTATATCTCTTGTTAAGGTGAATTGCATAGTGATATGCCAAGGGAACCAAGTACGCTGAAATAATGCCATTAAACTTCCAAGAAATCTGTTAATACACGAATGCAATTGGCTGGGTACATACCTTTCAATCGAAAATATTCACAGAACGAGATGCCCTTCACGCACGCTTGCAATTGTTAATTACCAACCGAAGATATTGGGAGAGACGAGTGAACAAGGGGAGATTTAGTTTCGGTTTGTAATTTGCGATTTTAGGGGGAGGTGCTGCGTAGGTTGAAGGTTAGGGATGAGGTGCTGCGTAGGTTGAAGGTTAGGGATGAGAAGGAGGCTGCAAATTAAATTAGGGCGCGGGTTATATGAAGGAGCAAAGCAATACAAATGTATATGCTCCGGTTCCTTTAAACCGGAGCATAAATATGTTCTATACTCCGGTCATTTTAAACCAGAGCATAAAGACTGCAATTACACCCAAAAAAACCGCTCTAAAACAATTCATAAGCATATACTCCGGTTGTATGAAGAACCGGAGCATATATGTAGTAGTATTTGGCCTTTTTTCCACTAGTGCAACATTACAACATCTCAATGAGGAATGAGATGCCTCAGAACTACATCCTTTAGTGTGAAGTGTTTGACTGTTGGAAAATTGACTTTATGGGCCCATTTGTTTCATCTCATAGGTACTAATACATCTTAGTAGGGATTGACTATGTGTCTAAATGGGTGGATGCCATCGCCTCACCTACGAATGATCACAAAGTCGTTATTAAGCTTTTTAAAAGTATAATCTTCCCTCGATTCGGTGTTCCCAAAATTGTCATAAGTGATTGGGGTTCACACTTTGCTAAGAACAAACTAAATAACTTATTGAAAAATTATGGAGTCGTGCATAAATTCGGTTCACCCTACCATCCCCAAACTCAAGGACAGGTGGAAGTGGCGAATAAGGAAATTAAGAGAATTCTTGAGAAGGTGGTAAACCCAAACAGGAAAGATTGGTCTCTAAAGTTAGATGACGATCTTTGGGCCTACCGTACATGTTACAAAACCCCTATTGGCACCACCCCATTCCGGCTATTATATGGGAAATCCTGTCATCTACTGGTGGAACTGGATGCAAGTCTTGGTGGGCGATCCAGACCCTTAATTTGGACCCTAGCTTATTCTATGAGAAGCGGGCCGCCCGATTGAGAGAATTGGAAGAACTACGGCTTGACCCATTCCAGAACATGCACATCTACAAGGAACATACTAAGCATTGGCATGACCAACATATCATCCAATGAAAGTTCCTTATAGGGGATAAAGTGCTGCTCTTCCATTCAAGAGCAAAGTTATTCCCCGATAAATTAAAATCGAGGTAGTCTGGGCCATTCGAGATTTTACAAGTTTTCCCTTATGGAACAGTAGAGCTGAAGGACTATAATGGAGGAAGTTTCATTATTAATGAATATCAGTTAAAACTCTTCCATGAGAGCAACCTTCACGAAGTCAACACCATTGAGCGTATCAGGTTAGATGATGTCGAAGTCAAATGATTGGTATAATCATTGGCACTTTTTGAGTATCTTTACTTTGAATCATCGTTCTTTAGCGTTTTGTTAAGTTTTAAGTACTTAGTTTAACTTTTTTCCTTGTTTCTTAATTACCTGAGCTACGTCGAGCTAAACAACGTTAAACAAAGCACTTACGGGAGGTAACCCGATTGTATTTGGATTTTCGTAAAGCATAATTATAGTACCTTGATTGATTTTAAGAAGGCGAGTGTTTTGATTACTCAAAGAAAAGTAAGTGCAAAATCGCACTCCATTCGGCAGAATGATAAGTCCATTCGGCCGAATGACCACTAAACATGGAGCTTATCATAATTGCAGAAGTCTCTGAAAATACTAAATGACTTTAGGAGACTTCAATTATGATCTGCTAAGGGAGACTTTATGAGCTGCTGGTAACCCCGAATAAACATTCCATTCGGGCGAATGGGGTGTCATTCGACCGAATGGGTAAAGAATTCGGTCGAATGGGAGCGAAGAATTCTTCGTAGCGTACAACAATTCGACCTAACAGGGCATCCATTCGGGAAAATGAAGGTTCATCCGACCAAATGGAAGCTCCATTCGACCGAATGGAAGCCAGTTTTATAAATATAAGCTCATTCCACGGGATTTCGCACGCATACTTCTTTAATTCTAAACAGCTACCAGCATCCCCCATACACTTGCTCCCTCTCAAACTTCTCTTTTACCTTCCCAATCATCATTAATCGCTATGGTTCCAAGGAAATCATTGAGGAATCCCTTCAAGAGGTCTAAAAAGCATGGAGAAGGTTTCTTTTCGGGTGTGGCACGGGAAGCACAATAAACTGGTTCTCAACAACCGCAGGGCCAACAAAGACTTCCTAGCTAGGAATTATGGTCCGATGAAGACCATCCTTCGGTAATTTTCATATATTTGGAGCAATATGAATGTTTCCAAAGGCTTAAGGTACCTTGTTATTTAGACCTTTCTATTTTGCAAGGAATGGGTATATACGAGCAATTTATTGCGTTATTAACAACATGTGGGTTGGAGAATTGGATAAACATGTGGCACCCAACTCATAAGCTCTTAACTTATGAGTTTCTTAGTTCCCTAACCCCTTGTCAAGGGGATGGTAGGCTGTATTTGTCTTTTAGTCAAAGGAATGCAACCTATTTTCTTGATTATGCTGCATTTTGCGCCGTGTTTGGTTTCAATAGCAAGCCTATTCTGGATAAACAACCGGACAACTCTCGGGTTTTTGAGTTGTGGCCTAAAATTGCTAGCCGGCTTGTTAATCCGAATAGAAACATATATGCTTCTAATGTACAGCACCCTATTTTGCGCATTTTTTTTAAATTTGATAGGGAGACTTTGTGCCCTTCCCCTAGCCCTCACCTAGTACGAACACACAAAGTTAACATTTTGCACCATTACCTTGCACCACATCACAACACTACACTGAGCTTACCTATGACGTTGTGGAAGTTTTTAAACAACACAGCCACCTTGAATGCAACCACTGAATTATGTCTAGGGGGACACGTATTCCGCTTTGCTGAATACCTTAATGTTATAATCCTGTGGAATTCAATGAATGATATGCCAGTTCCACCACCCTTCACGAGCAATGCCTCGTACAAGCTGGTTTTATCTTCCCTGATCCCTTGCGATGGCGGTACTTGAAAGACCGCACCACCCCCCTCCCCTATCCTTAATTACCTCCCTTAGTCCATTTTGGGGCCTTGTATCTCTTAGACGGCGATGTGTCGAGATACGCTGTCGAGCCCCAAATTGTACCCCCTCCTCGCCCTCACACACTTTCTATGTAAGACAGACCTAGGGCTTCAACCTCAGTCTTACCAAACCATGATGATTGAAATGATGAATCTGAATCCGATATTATGTCCTCCCTAAGACACATAGAGAGACGGCTTGACCAGGTTCTCACCACCCAAGCCCACCATACCGCTCGGCTCGACCACCTCGAGCAAAACTTCGAGCGGGCAAACTACCCATGGTATGATATGGCATATCGCTCCCATATGGTCGGCGAAAGCATGGCCACCCCTTCCTGGTACCCTCGCCATGACAACTATAAAGAAATATCACTAAGTCATGGGTTTGACCGGTTGCGGGTGGGTAGAAGTAGGTTTAATAACTTTACCCCACCACCTCCTAAAATAGCCTCGGATGACTATGGGATGGATTACACGGGTAGGGAGGAGGCGATTAATGAGGTGGATGACTAGGGGGATGATGAGGAATTTATAGGGGATGAGTAGTGGTAGACCTAACGGCTTCCTCTAGCACCAAGGACGGCTTTACGGGGGGTATCCATAGTCCACTACTCATTCTTTCGTGTGTCCTTGGCTGTCAGTCTTAGTGCTGTGTAGTTTTGCGTTGTTTTGTGTTCTTGTGTTCTATTTCTAGGTGTTGTTTTGTGTTTTGCGCTTTGCTTTTTGGTGTTGTATTTAGGTGTTTATATATTAAGTTCCACATGCCGCTACATCCATGTAATGGTATGATTGCTCACATGAAAATCCAAATTTATGTATTTCGTTATATTTGTATTTGTTTTCCCCTTCTTTCCATCATGTGCCCCCTTTTTTCCATCATATGTTCCAAATAAGCATGCAAGCTTCTGTTGTGCACTTTACATTGATTTTAGGAAAACTCGTATTCCCCTAGCCCTGTGCCTTTTTTGGGTATGAGTTTATCGACTGTTTTTCACTAAGCTTGGGGGATCTGAGCTTGCTTGGTATGTGGTTTGGATGACTACCTATTGAGGCAAATTTCGACTAACCTAGTGAGGATTGAGCCTTTTAGGACTTTATTACGAGTCTTATATTGTTGAGTGTTAGTCAGGGAATCTTAAGAATTGTGTTTGTTCTCCTCCAGCATAGTCTACTTTTCTAAAGGTTAGGGATGATAACACGTTTGTAGTTGAAGCTACATAGCTAAAATGCCTACCATAAAAAATCAGTTTACTCTAGGTTGAGCCAAATTTGTGCCTTTACCTTCTTTTTATAGCCACGCTATCTAACTCCACATGAGTCAAATGTCCCCTCTTTTTACCTAGAGGATAGTCATGTGATCATAGTGAAGTTGGTATTTGTAGCATTGTAATATAGGATTTCGGTTTGGGGAAATGATTATTGGGTAATTTGACTACATACACTAGTCTTAGTGCATTTTAAAGAAGTATGCACATAGAAAGTTCAGAAAAGCTTGAAAAGCACAAAAAGAAAAAAAGAGAAAAACAAAGAAAAAGAAAAAAAGGGAAAAAGAAAGAAAAAAGAGAAAAAGAAAAGAAAACGAACAAAAAGAAATTAGAGAAAAAGTTTGAGTATAAAGTTGACATAGTGTATTAGAGTATATTTATCATTGGGAATTTCGGGATTGGCATGGTTGTCGGAAGACGTAGTCTTCCTCGGTTTTATTTCCTTGGATCACTCACTATCCTCTATTTTAACTCCACTATCCCAAATTCTACCATACCTCGATCCGAGCCTACATTACAACCCTTTCCAAACCTGTTCGACTTAACCTGATTAGTAAGATCAGTGATGAAGAATAGATAAGACACAATTCTCGAGATTTCTCCCTGTGTAGGTGTTTAATTCCCGACTCATCTTCAGTCGGATGATTTTGATGGAAACACATACCCTATAAACACATGAGCGTAATGGAAATTTCCCACACCTCTTGGGAAATAACCTTGGGAGTGTAGACTTGCGACCTTATTAGGTAGTGGGCGAAATGAACTATGATATAACTTGCTTGGTAATCCTGAGTAGGTGTAAAACATTGATTATGCTCTTTAAATCCCATTGTACTTACACACCCATGGCTATGGAAGAGTTTTGCACATGCACGGCTTACATTGTCTTGATTTTCACTTCCCATGTTCTTCATTCGGCTCTTCATTCTTTTTTCCCTAAGCTATTACTTCACCTTCCTATTTCTTTTGCTAGGGACTAGCAATAATTTAGCTTGGGGGAAGTTGATATGCTCGTTTTAGAGCACGTTTACTACCTCGTTTTAGTATAAAGTCTTGTAGTTTTGTATTGGTTTTATGCATATTATGTTTGATTTCACCACTATAGCTTGGGCAAATGTTTGAAGTCACTCATAAAGATCCTACAGAGTTCAGAAAAGAGAGAAGTGAAGAAGGGGAAAGAATGGTGTGAGATTCGATTGAATCTGAGACACATTCGACCGAATGGTTCAGATTCGACCAAATCTGAGACTCATTAGGCGGAATGAGAGGCAGTCTTCAGAGATTTCGAGCTTTGCCACTACAAAGGCCAAATGGAACTCATTCGGGCAAATGAGCTTCCATTCGGCCGAATCACCCTCTAAATTCGGGCGAATGCTAGACAGAGTTCAATTCTATAGAGCCTTTGGAATGGGCAAATGTGTGTGCATTCGGGAAAATGGTACTGTATTCGGCCGAATGAAACTTGAATTCGGGCGAATGACAGTGTTTTTCTCTGGATCAACTACTTCTTTTTAGGGCCGGCACATATGCATTTTAGGGTTTTTGTAGGTTTTCTTGTTTTGTTATAAATACCCCTTCCTCTAATGAGAGAAGGGGTAGCTAGGTTTACATACTTTTATGCACTTTTAGATTTCTTTAGCCTCCAAATTCTTTTAGTTTTAGCTTTCGGTTTTTAGTTTTCTCAACACTTTGTCGTTCGAATTCTGTTCATGGATATCAAGTTGAAGATTTTGTGAGTTATATCTACTCCTTTGCTCTTAATTCATTGCATGCTTAGTTCTATATTTATCGTTTATTAGCATGATTTCTGATTTTGCTTTCATTCTCATGAATTCCTTCAATGTTCGTTTCTTTTGCGTTGTTGAATATCTTTATGTTTTTAAGAATGAATATGTGTGAGTAATTCCTTTAGGGGTTTTGATTGGTGAAACCCTAGGAAAGCTATGATCTTTATTGCTTAAGGTTATAGAAACGATGATAATAAATAGTTTCGGAATTTGATGTGAATCTTGTCCTGCCACTCCTTTGGAGACATAGGGCGATTATAGGTCGTTCGTTGTGATTTGTAGAATCACCAACTTCTTCTCGTATTCTTGGATGTCCATACTAGTTATTATCAGATTTTCTCTAACCCATGTTGTTCGGTTTTGAAAGCTTCATTCCTAGGGTGAATCTAATCTTGTCCCCGTTTTTCTCTATTTGATTTCCTTCATGATTTATCGTCATCTATCTTCTGCTCATTAGTTTTAGTTGAATTTTCAAATCCAAATAGTCCGATTGTGTTAAGAGTTAAAGACTTGATATACCTTGTCTTCGTGGTTCGACCTTCTACTCCACTATACTCGTATAGTTCGTAGGTTAGAATATAATTTGTTTGTATAACTTGTCTTTTAGTTAACGACCTAAAATACCGGTTATGAAAATGAATTTGTAGAATGAGTGAGAGTAGTAGAAAGAGTGTTCAATTATAAACAAACACCAGATGATAAGAAAGTAAAGGTGGATGCCTTGAAGTTACGTAAATAAGCCTCCACTTGGTGGGAAAATGAGCTTAATAAGAGGGAAACGATGGGGAAAGATAAGGTGAGAACTTGGGAGAAGATGAAGAAATTGTTAAAAGAGAAGTTCCTGCCTTCCTACTATGTTCAAGAAAATTTTATGAGATTTCATCATCTTGAACAATGTGGAAAAACGGTAGAGGAGTATGCACGTGAATTTAAGGGGTATTTGTTGAAGTGTGGTGTTGATGAGGATGAGCCACTGTTATATATATCAGGAAGCTATTCTATTGAAGATCACAAAAGACCACTTAACCATCAAAGAGGTGGCCTAATATGTTGTAAACATGGTGGAAAGTCAACAGAAAATTCATACTTATTTTAGTATGATATTTTGAGGCATTGACTTGGGTTGACTTTTCTTAAGTTGGAAGCTTTTTACGTTGGGAAACTTTTCGAATTGGGAAACTTTCTATTTTGGGAAAGTGGTAGTAGGAACTTGCTAAATATAGAATTAGGGATTAAATAAAAAATTTTAAACCCGTAAAGGTTCGAAATTTAGGAATAGGGCTTGAATCCAGGCTTAGTCAAAGTTGCTCTAAAGTTGGTCAAATCTATGTGAACGTGGGAGTTAAAGTTTGACTAAAGGAGTTTGTCCATGTTCGAGTATTCCTAGATGGCGTGGGAATTATAGTGTTTTGCTGATTCGTATTGACTTGATAAGTTCGATATGATAAGAAGACTTGAAGAGTTTCGTTGAAGATGGAAGACTTGAAGATAGATATGTCTATTAAGGGATAAGAGATCCATTTGGTTTAACTTCTTCAAGGGTAAAGTAGATAGAGTTTTAACTAGTTGAGAAGTCTTATCTTTTGAGTTTTTTTAATTATAATGTAACTATATCTAGCCAATCATAGGAATTTAAGATTTCTATGCATTTTTCTATTAGGAAGTTGGTTCTATAATGTTTCTAGTTAAGTTTATCCTAAGGGTAGTTAGCCAAAGTCAGATTTTATCTTCTTTCCTAGGGAATCACGTTTTTTAGAGTCATTATAGCCTAGAATACTAGTTATTCACGTATTTGGTGTTTTTAAACTTCTTGTAAACCCTAGGGATCTCCTACTATATAAAGGAGTCAAATGGCATTGAATGAAATCAGATTTTGAAGTTTAAACCTACTTGTCTTGGTGACATTTTGAATTCTCTAAGTTTTTGGGTTAATACTTGGTTTATTCGTTCCTATGCTAGGCTAATTGTTTATTTTTGATTTAGGTGGTGTTCTTAGGAAGCTTTTTAGATTCTTTGGTGGTGTTTTTGTATCCAATTAATATTTAGCCAACTCTTTTGTCCTTTTATTTCATTCCAAATTCACGCTTAAATTCAAGAAAAACACATCGTTTGCTTATTCTGTTTTAGGCGATTGTTCTTGGGCATAAGTCTTGCACTTCTAAGCTTGTATTTTTGATTTGCATATCCAAAAATACAACATTTATTTGGAAAGTTTCCCAAAGTAGAAATCTTTCAACTCAAGAAAAGTCAAGACAAATTAATGCCTCAAAATATCATACTAAAATAAGTATGAATTTTCTGTTGACTTTCCACCATTTTTTCAACACATTGGGCCACCTCTTTGATGGTTAAGGGGTCTTTTGTGATCTTTAATAGAATACCTTCCTGATATATAACATCCTCCCCTTCTTCAAAAAAGTTTGCGCTCAAACTTAGTGACTCTTTAAATTTTGAAGCTTTAAAAGTAAAGGTTGATGTCTTCCTTGCTTCGATAAACGAATCATGCTAGGCACAAAGCCAAATCCATCTTTTCATAGGAGTTTTCCATAATAATCCATGTGTTGCACTATTTTCTTTGAACTTCCCTTGACTTTGAGATGATGAAAACTCCATGGAGGAAAGTATGGATTGAAATAAATTAGTTTCTTTAAATGCTATCTCCCATGAAAGATCTTGTAACCTGTAATGAAAAAGGTTAGAATAATTTTGAAGCCTAGGCAAGGCTTCACAATAGACTATGCCTTCTTCTTCATGCACAAGGTACAAAATTCTTGTAAGCCCATAAGACTCCGCCACGCCAAAGAGCAAACGTCCCAACTTTGGACTTCTCTTCTTTATCCCCTTAATTGCTACGTGAGAATAATACACCTAAATCCTCTCAAATTCAAGGTCCTCTAAGGCCCAATCTTCCTCTTCTAGGGACTCATAACAATCCGCCAATGTTAATGTGATTAGGGGTTTAGGATTAGATTTGGTGATGTAAAATCCAAAATAGTCGATTTTTCATCTGAACCATTTTGGACTTCATTGGTAATAAGTGATGGGAATTCTGATTTTTCACCTAATGCTAATGGCATCATAAAGGAGATATTTTTAGCCAAATCCTTTGAGGAAAAATGGGTTGGTCTATTTCTGGTTGCATGGATTATAGTCTTTTCACCTTGGGAAACTAGAATAAGGCATTGAAGGAATTTTGTGTAAAATAAATAAAAAAAAAATTGATTATTTTAATTAATTAATTTAGTTTTAAACTAGTTAATTAATTAAAGGTAATTAGTTAGTTAAAGGAGTTGGGTAATAATTGGTGAAACAAAATGAGATTGGCGTGTGGATTTGATGGGTTTGTCGAGGTGGAATGGCATTTAAATAGGAAGATTTCTTGTTATTTTATGCATGGCATGATCAAGGGGCAATTAGGAATAATTAGGGATGTTTTTTTTCCTTGGAGGTGATATGCTAAGTTGGAATTTGCGTGGAAATGGAAGTAAGCTGACCGGATTTGGGTCTGGGACCATTAGGGGGATTTAGGGAGATTAAATATTGTCGAATTAAGTGTTAATTAGAGAGATTTAGTTGCTAAATTAGGCCTGGAGATAAGGGAAAGATATGGGTTGGAAGAATCACATTTGATTCTTGTATGAGTTAAGGATAGATCTTGACTGATTTGATTCTTACATGAGTTAAGGAAAGATTAGGACTTATTTTATTCCCTTTTAATAGCTGGCTTTTTAGGGGTATTTGGTCAGATTTGAGGACTGAAATTTAGGGAAAATAAGATCATTTAGTCAGATTTGACTTCCTTAATATAAGGAACTTAAATGATTGCTTTTTCTTTCCATAAAATGCAAATTGAAGAGGGAATATTAGGGGATTTCGGAAATAATTGATCTGATTTGATTTTAGCTTGATTTAAGGAAGATATGATCAGATTTTCATATCCTAAGAGATTCTTTTAATTATGGTCGAAAATGGGATGGAAATAAATCAGATTTTCTGATTTTCTTCTCAAAATCAATTAAGAGATTTGAATCCCTTAAATTAAGGGATTTAATTTTGTTAATTTTTTTGTTCCTTAATGTTGGGCATTTTTATGGCTAGGGAGTTGTTTGAGCTGATTCTTTTGGGCAAAAATAAGGGAATAGTGTGGGATTAGAGGAGGTTTTGAATGGATTCTTGATTAGGTGTGTCCAAGGCATTAAAGGAGGGATATTTGCTGATTTTCCTAGTCTAAATGGCATGTTTAATGGAGGGAAAGAAGACCTTAGTGCATGGAAGTTTTCCTTAAGTTATTAGCATGAATTAAGGGATTAATTCTTTAAAACTCTCACACAGTTTTGGGCGGTTTCTTTTAACCTTTTTGGACAAATTTAAAAGGGGATTTACTAAGGTTTCGTCCACTATAAATAGGGGATGTATGTTTGTCTTTCAAAGGAATCAAAAAATGAATGAAGTTTAAATCTTGATATCATTTACTTGCATATTCGGTTTTGAATTGCTAGTGCATGTTCCAAGAGTTTTCTTGAAGGATTTGACTGTGAAATTGAGTGTTCCTTCCATCCAAATTTCAGAAAATCAATTCACAAGTTGAGTGTTCCTTGTTGAGAGATTTGCGTCTAGTAAAGAAGTGAGTGTTCCTTTTTTACATATCCTAGGGGTATAGGCGAGTGTTCCCTATTTACTAACCTTTCTTTTCTCTTCTACTTCCTATCAAAATCTGTCCATTTTCTTATTAAAACCACATCATTTCTTTTCCTTTTAAATACCTAAATACATTAATTTATTATTCCATATTATCCACGAAATTACATACCTTTCCTAGCCTATTTTTGTGCAAAATTCACACTTAAAACCCACGCATTCATATAAATCAAAACACAATTTCTGTCTGATTTGAGATCCATTTGTTCTAGTGAATTATAGTGTTCTCTCACTAGTTTTTACATCATTTGGAAGGAATGATAGGAATAAGTATGAATTTTCTATTGAATTTCCACCATGTTTGCAACACATTGGGCCACCTCTTTGATGGTTAAGGGGTCTTTTGTGATCTTTAATAGAATAACTTCCTGATATATAACAGCCACAGACATTGGTGCGATTTCTAGGAGGTTTAGAGGATCGAATTTCTAGGGTAGTGGAGTTACATCCATATTCAAACTTAGAAGAGTTGATCCTTTTGGCGCATAAGGTGGAAAATCCATAGAAAACCAAACCCAAACACAAAAACACCAGATCCTATTCTAAACCCACCCAAAATACATGAACCTACCCTACTCAAACACTTCCCACTCTTTCTAACCCACCAAAAACAAACTTTACTCCACAAAATAACCCAATCCAACCCCAACACAATTCTAGGAGGTGTTTTAGATGTCAAGGTTTAGGTCATATTGCATCTGATTGCCCTAACAAAAAGATTATGTCACTAGCTGATTACTCCATGCATAGCAATCCCTGTTTGGAGGAAGAAGAAGCAATTGATGTAGGGGAGAATAAGGAAGATGAATCAGGAAGTTTCAAACCAGAAGTAGGAGTGTGTTTAGTAGTGAGAAGGGCATTGAGTATTTTTCCCCAAACAGAAGATCAACGACAAAGAGAGGCTCTCATCTTCAAGAAATGCACTGTCAAAGAAAAGATTTGCTCTTTGATCATTGATGGAGGAAGTTGTACTAATGTTGCATCTTAAACATTAGTAGAGAAGCTCAACTTGCCTACATCATCGTATCCACATCCTTATGTGATCCAATGGCTCAATCATGGCAAAGGAATCAAAGTAAGTTCTTATGTCTTACTCAATTTCAATATTGGTAGATATAAGGAAGAACTGTGGTGTGACGTTATACCTATGGATGATGTCATGTGTTGTTGGGAAGACCTTGGTTTTTTGATAGGAATGTGATACATGATGGATATAAAAACACATATGCCTTTACCAAATAAAACCACCCCATTACCCTCAAACCCATGATACCAAACAAACTTACCACCACAAAACAAAACCCTTACCTACCCAAAACTGAAACACATACCCTAAACACTATTGTGAAAGCTGAATAACATGAGCATCAACTTATACCACCCCTTATATTAGCAAGCTTTGAGGAGGAGGAGTAACTAATTAAGGCGAAACCTATCCACCCTTTACTTACCCCCTTGCTCAAAACCTTTGATCACATGTTCCCAAAGGAAATTCACCCAGGGCTTCCTCCTAAACCTGACATCCAACACAAAATAAATCTTACCCCATGATCTGTTCTACCCAATAATCCTTCCTATAGAACAAATCCTAAAGAAACTGAGGAGATTAGGAGGCAAATAGAGGAATTATTAGAGAAAGGGCTGATAAATGAGTCATTGAGCCCATGGGTCATACCTACTCTATTGGTACCAAAGAAGAATGGAGAGTGGTGCATGTGTGTGGATAGTAGAACCATCAATAAGATCACTATCAAATACCATTTCCCATTCCTAGGCTAAATGACCTATTGGATGAACTATTTGGCGCCAAGGTATTTTCGAAAGTGGACCTCAGAAGTGGATATCACCAAATTCGAATCCATAAAGGGGGTGAATGGAAAACCGCATGTATGACTAAAGAAGGGTTGTATGAGTGGCTTGTGATGCCCTTTGGTCTTTCAAACGCACCTAGCACATTCATGAGGCTTATGAACACATGTCTTAAGCCCTTTCTTGGTGACTTTGTTGTGGTATACTTTGATGATATTCTGACCTATAGTAAATCTAAAGAAGAACATCAAAAATACTAGTAAAGGGTGTTTAAAGTACTATCTCGTGAAAAATACTATGGTAACTTGCTAATGAACACATGTCTTAAGCCCTCGAAAGTTGTGTTTCTAGCTTTATTGTCTCTTCTCAAGGTATATAGGTAGATGAAAGAAAAGTGGAAGCGATTCGAAGTTGGCTTGTTCCTAATAGTACCCAAAAACATCGAAGCTTTCATGGTCTGGCATCATTCTATAGAAGATTTGTTCGTAATTTCATTACTGTTATGGCTCCTCTTACATAAATCACAAAACCAAAGAAATTTGATTGGAATCCTTAAGCACAAAAGGCATTTGAAGAGGTTAAGCATCAGTTGACTTTAGCACCTATCCTAGCACTCCCAAACTTCGAATATGTCTTTGAAGTAGAATGTGATGCATTGGGGGTCGGTATTGGCACAGTAATATCTCATAATGGAAGGCCCTTACCCTATTTCAGTGAAAAGCTCAATGAAGCCAAGCGTAAGTACTCTACCTGTGACAAGGAGTTCTATACACTAATACGTGCACTTGATCATTGGGGCCACTATCTGGTCCCAAAAGAGTTCATCCTTCATTCTGATCATAAGGCCTTAAAGTATCTGCAAAGCCAACAAAAGTTACAATCTCAACATGCTCAATGGATTAAATTCCTTCAATCCTTCCACTTTATGATAAAGCACAAGTCGAGAAAACTCAACAAGGGAACTGATGCACTTTCAAGAAGGTATTTCCTTTTGAATTCATTACAAACTAACATTGTTGGCCTTAAGATCTTGAAGGAATGCTACAAGGGAGATGTTGACTTTGGAGAACTCTATGTGAAATGCTTAAAGAAAGTATTAGGGGAATACTATCTATTTGAAGGGTTTCTATTTAAAGGAAGCCAAGTATGTATTCCTAAACACAGTTTGAGAGAGTTCTTCATCAAGGAAGTTCCTGAAGGAGGCATGGCTAGACACTATTGTATTGAAAAGACTAAAGCCCTTCTAGCTAAACATTTCTTTTGGCCCAAAATAACACGTGATGGGGAGTTCATGGTCAAAAGGTGTCTCATGTGTCAAAAGGCTAAAGTCACTCTCTTCCCCAAGGACTCCCTATGCCTCTACCAATGCCTTAAGCTCCTTGGGAAGATATCAATCTAGACTTCATCACTGGACTACCCCAAACCCAGCACAACAAAGACTCCGTCATGGAGGTTATGGACAGATTCTCTAAAGAGATCAAGAAAATGCATGAGCAAGTTCGTTCCAAGATTGAGAAGATGAATGAACAAGTCAAGGCATGAATTTATATAAAGAAGAGTGATTCAAGATTTAAAGAGGGTGATTATGTATGGATTCATCTAAGGAAAGAATGTTTTCCATCAAAAAGACGTTCCAACCTTAGTCCTAGATCTGAAGGCCCATTTAGAATCTTGGAGAAGATCAAAAACAATGCTTATAAAGTAGAACTTCCAGGAGATTATGGAGTATCTGCTACCTTTAATATTGTTGTTCTTTAGTCCTTTTTATATAGCTCCTGAGGATTTACAAAGTTTAAGGGCAAACTTATCTAAAGAAGGGGAGGATGTTAGGGATGAAGGAGCTATGCAATTACAAATTATAAAAGATCCCTTAATTATCAAAGATGTAGCCCAACGTGTTGCAAACATAGTGGAAAGTGAAGAGGAGAAACATACTTATTTAAGTATGGACTTTTGAGGCGTTAACTTTCATTGACTTTCCAAAAATGAAAACTTTCCAAATTGGGAAACTTTCTACTTTGGGAAAGTGGTAGTAGGAACTTGCTTAATATGGAAGTAGGGATTAACTAAAATGTTTTGAACCCATAAAGGTACGAACTTTAGGAGTAGGGCGTGAGTCCAACCTTGGATAAAGTTGCTCTAAAGTTGGTCAAAGCTAGGTCAACATAGGAGTCAAAGTTTGACCAAAGGAGTTAATCCATGTTAGAGTAGTCCTAGATGGCATGGGAATCAAAGAGTTTTGCTTAATCGTAATGACTTGATAAGTTGGATATGATAAGAAGACTAAAAGAGTTTGATTGAAGATGGAAGACTTGGAGATAGAAATGCCTATTAAGGGATAAGAGATCCATTTGGTTCAACTTCTTCAAGGATAAAGCAGATAGAGTTTTAGCTAGTTGAGAATTCTTATCTTTTGAGTCTTTTCAATTGTAATGTAACTATATTTAGCCAATCATAGGAATTTCAGATATTTATGCATTATTCTATTAGGACGTTGGTTCTTTAATGTTTCTAGTTAACTTTATCTTAAAGATAGTTAGCCAAAGTTAGATTTTATTTTCTTTCCTAGGAATTCACGTTTTTAAGAGTCATTATAGCCTAAAATACTTGTTATTCACGTATTTAGGTTGTTATGCATGTGTTTAGATAGAGTTTTGGTGTTTTTAAAATTCTTGTAAACCCTAGGGAGCTCCTAATATATAAAGGAGTCAAATGGCATTGAATGAAATCAATTTTTTTATGAATTAAACCATTTGTCATTCGTGACTTTTCTGAATTCTCTAAGCTTTTGGGTTAAAGTTTAGTGTGTTCATCCTTTGCTAGCCTATTTTACTCGTTGATGAAATTAGTGGTGTTCTGAGGAAGCTTTTCGGATTCTTTGGTGGTGAATATGTATCCAAACAAACCCTAGAGTCAATCAACGAATTATCCTTTTTGTTCTTTCATAACTCACATAAAAATCAAGCCTAAACACATTCACAAACATCCATAAACTAATTCGTTTTTGTGGCGCATATCAGTTGGCATGTTTTGAATCATTTTAGCTTGTATTTTTTTATCTAAGTATCCAAAAATTCAAAAGTTTAATAGTTTGAATCACGTTTAAATTAGGAATCCTACTTCTAAAAGGACTCCTAATAACCACCTAATAACCAATAGGAAAATGCCACCCATTTATTACATAATCCTACCAAAACTCTAACACTATCTTATGTTAATAAGAATTATATCCTAGCTAAAAAGATAAAATTATAAATTAACTACTTTTAGCCTATTTTATTTAAAGTAAAACACTAAATATTTAATCACACTGATGTGAATCTAGGTGTAAGAACCTTAATTCACACGAAGGGATAGAACTATACTTGAAACCTTCTAAAGCAATGAACCTAAGGCTCACAATCTAGAGCAAAAGTTTGGAGAATTGATTAAAAAAACACCCTCAATTCTTATCACTTTCTTAAGTGAACTTAAAGAAACACCAATTCACAATCTTTGCTATGCACAAAGAATAATAAAATCTTCAAAGTTTATTGTATGAAACGAATTAGCCAGTACAAAATTTATTTTTTTCAAGCTTGGGTGCACATCTATTTATACCGTACCCATAGCTTGATAGTATCAATCATATTAAACTCAGACTCCTACTTCTAAAGGACTCCTTATAACCACCTAATAACTAATGGGATAGTGCCACATATTTATTACATCATCCTACCAAAACTCTAACAATATCTTATCATAATTAGTATTCTATTCTACCTAAAAAGATAAAATTACAAATTAACTAATCTTAACCTATTTTATTTAAAGTAAAACACTAACTATCCAATCACATTGATGTGAATGTAGGTATAAGAACCTTAATTCACACGAAGGGATAGAACTATATTTGAAATCTTCTAAAGCTATGGACCAAAGGCTTACAATCTAGAACAAAAGTTTAGAGAATTAATTAAAGAAACACCCTCAAATCTTATCACTTCCCCAAGTGAACTTAAAGAAGCACCGGTTCACAATATTTACTATGCATAAAAAATAATAAAATCTTCAAAGTTTATTGTATAAAACAAATAACCAAGTACAAAATCTGATTTTTTTAAGCTTGGGTGTACATCTAATTATACCCATAGCTTGATAGTATCAATCATATTAAGACTAGGAATCCTACTTCTAAAAGGATTCCTTACAACCACCTAATAACTAATAGGATAGTGCCACATATTTATTACATAATCCTACCAATACTCTAACAATATTTTATCTTTATTAGAATTCTGTCATACCTAAAAAGATAAAATTACAAATTAACTACTCTTAACCTATTTTATTTAAATTAAAATACTAAATATCGAATCACATGTGTGTAGCCACATCCTTGCTATTCTATTTCTATATGTTCAAATCGAAAAATACAAGCTAAAATCGCTTAAGAATTCGCTAACTGTTTGCGCCACAAAACGAATGATTTTATGAACGAGTTTAAATGTGTTGAGGCTTGATTTTGTATGAGTCATGAAAGGATAAAAAGTTAAATTTGTTGATTGACTCTAGGGATTATTTGGATACTGATTCACCACCAAAAAATTTAAAAAGCTTCCTCAAAACACCACCAATATTATTAACTAGTTAAATAGGCTAGGGAAGGATGAACACACTAAACTTTAATCCAAAAGCTTAGAGAATTCAGAAAAGTCATGAACGACAAAGGGATTAATTCATCAAAATCTGATTTCATTCAATGCCATTTGACTCCTTTATATAGTAGGAGCTCCATAGGGTTTACAAGAAGTTTAAATACACCAAAACTCTATCTAAACACATGCATAAAAACCTAAATAAGTGAATAACAAGTATTTTAGGCTATAATGAGACTGTAAAAAAAGTGAATCCCTAGGAAAGAAGATAAAATCTGACTTTGGCTAACTATCCTTAAGATAAACTTAACTAGAAACATTAAAGAACCAACTTCCTAGTAGAACAATGCATAAAAATCTGAAATTCCTATGGTTGGCTAGATATAGTTACATTACAATTGAAAAGGCTCAAAAGATAAGACTTCTTAACTAGCAAAACTCTATCTTCTTTATCCGTGAAGAAGTTGAACCAAATGCATCTCTTATCCCTTAAGAGGCATGTCTATCTTCAAGTCATCCATCTTCAATCAAACTCTTTAAGTCTTCTTACCATATCCAACTTATCAAGTCATTATGAATCAGCAAAACTCTTCAATTCCCACACCATATAAGAATACTTAAACATGGACCAACTCCTTTGGTCAAAATTTGACTCCCACGTTGACTAGCTTTGACCATCTTTGACCAAGCCCGGATTCAAGCCCTTCTCCTAAAGTTTAAACCTTTATGTGTTCAAAATGTTTTATTTGATCCCTACTTCCATATTAAGAAAGTCCTACTACCACCTTCCCAAAGTAGAAAGTTTCCCAATTTTGAAAGTTTTTATTTTAGGAAAGTTAATGCCTCAAAAGACCATACTAAAATAAGTATGTTTCTCCTCTTTACTTTCCACCATGTTTGCAACACGCCAGGATACATCTTTGATAATTAATGGATCTTTTCTAATTTGTAATTGTATAGCTCCTTGATCCCCAATAGAGTCCCCCTAGGCTTCCTCTTAAACATGACATCCAATACATAATATATCTTATCTTAGGATATGTTCTGCCCAATAACCTGGCCTATAGAACAAACCCTAAAGAAACTAAGGAGATCAGGATGCAAGTAGAGGGATCGTTGGAGAAGGGATGATAAGGGAATCATTGAGCCCATGTGTTATACTTACACTATTGGTACCAAAGAAGAATGAAGAGTGGTACATGTGTGTGGATAGTAGAGCCATCAAATACACCTAGCATTTTCATGAGGCCTATGAACACGTGTCTTAAGCCCTCTCTTAGTGCCTTTGTCATGGTTTACTTTGATGATATACAGATCTATAGTAAATATGAAGAAGAACATCAAGAGCATTTACAAAGGGTATTTGAAGTACTAGCCGACAAAAAGCTCTAGGGTAACTTAGAATAACATGACTTCTATACTTTACAAGATATGTTTCTTAGCTTTATTGTCTCTTCTCAAGGTATACAAGTAGATGAAAGAAAAGTGGAAGCGATTTAAAGTTGGCCTATTCCTAATAGTACCCAACAACTTTAAAGCCTATGCAATAAAGAGGTGGCCAAATGCATTGGGAACATGGTCGAAAGTAAATAGAAAAACATACTTATTTTGAGGCATTGACCTATGCAATAAAGGTTCAAACTTTAGGAGTAGGGCTTGAATCCGAGATTGGTTAAAGTTGTTCTAAAGTTGGTTAAATCTTTGTTAATTTAAGAGTCAAAGGTTGACCAAAGAGGTTGGTCAATGTTCTTACAACCTAAGTGATTCGTAGGGTTGAAATACTAAACAGTTGGATGAATCTTGAAGACTTGAAGAGTTTAGTGTGACAAGAAGACTTGGGTAGTTGGATGTGACATAAAGACTTGAGAGTTAGATGAAGGATGAAGATTGGGAAGATTATGCAAGATTTACAAGGATAAGAGAACAAGGATGGTTTAACTTTTTAAAGGATAAAGCATTAGAGTTTATCTTGTTAGTTAAATCTTATCTTTGTATTACTTAGAATTATCTAAGTGTCTTTTAAATTGTATGTAATTCTAGTTAAGCTTATCTTAAGGGAATTAGATTTCTAATTACTTCTAGTTAACTTTATCCTAGGGAATTTCTTATATCATGAAACCCAAGCTAGTAACTTAGGACTCTAAGCTAGTATTTCGATTATTTATTCTTCTTGTAAACCCATGGCCATCCTACTATATAAAGGGGGTCATTTGCATTGAAAAATAAAATCATATTTTGATGTTTAAACCTACTTGTCTTTATGACATTTTGAATTCTCTAAGTTTTTGGATTAAAACTTCGCCTAATTATTTGTTGGTGAATTAGGTGGTGTTCTTAAGAGACATTTTGGATTCATTGGTGGTGTATATGTATCTAAACAATCCTCAAAGATAGCCAATTTATTTATCCTTTTTATTTCATGTAAATTCACGCATAACATTAGAAAAATGAATCAAAACATTTCATTTGCTTTTCATGTTTTATATGAATGTTCTTGAGAGTATGTCTTGGACTTTGAAGCTTGTATTTTTTGATCAGAGTATCCAAAAATACAACATCAAGTAAAACATTTTAAACCCATTACGGTCAAAACATTAGGAGTAGGGCTTGAATCCAGGCTTGGTCAAAATTGCTCTAAAGTTGGTCAAAGCTAGGTCAACATGGGAGTCAAAGTTTGACCAAAGGAGTTGGTCGATGTTTATAGCCAACTCAATTGTAATGACTTGACAAGTTGGATATGATAAGAATACTTAAAGAGTTTGATGGAAAATGGAAGACATGAAGATAGATATGCCTATGAACGGATAAGAGAGATATTTTGTTCAACTTTTTTAAGGATAAAGTAAATAGAGTTTTAGCTAGTTGAGAAGTCTTATCTTTTGAGTCTTTTTAATTGTAATGTAACTATATCTAGTTAATCATAGGAATTTCAAAATTCTATGCATTATTCTCTTTGGAAGTTAGTTATTTAATGTTTTTAGTTAAGTTTATCTTAAGGATAGTTAGCTAAAGTCAAATATTATCTTCATTCCTAGGATTCCACGTATATTAGAGTTGTTATTTTGTAAACTAGGTGCTATTCACATGTTTAGCTTGTTATTCACTTGTTTAGATAGAGTTTTAGTGTTTTTAAATATCTTGTAAACCTTAGAGAGCTCCTACTATATAAAGGAGTCAAATGGCATTGAATAAAATCAGATTTTGATGAATTAACCCTTTATCATTTGTGACTTTCTAAAGTCTCTAAGCTTTTGGATTAAAGTTTAGTGTGTTCATCCTTTTCTAGCCTATTTTATTCATTGATGGTGGTGAATTGGTATCCAAACAATCCCTAGAGTCAATCAATGAATTTTCTTTTTGTTCTTTCATAACTCACGTAAAATTAGGGGTGGCAAAAAATAGCGGGTTAAGGTTAAGATTTTCGACATAAAAACTTAAATCGATTAACACGAACACGACCTATGTAACCCAAAATTATTTTCAAGTCGGGTTAACCTATTCCTGAACTTATAACTAAACTATATTAAGTAGGTTATAAAATATACTTAGCCAGTCACCCACTTTGCCTAAATTCCAAGCCCAAATTAAAACCCTAAAAGATAATTAAACTACTACTATGAACTTGTCAGCAGTTTCATCTCAACTCTAGGTGGCAAAAAATGACCCAACTAACCTAAACCTAACCCAAAAATAGTGGATATGGTTGATATTTTTGACACAAAAACTTAAATGGGTTGACACAAACCCGACCCAAAATTAAATGGGTTAGGTTTGGGTTGGGATTTTCAACCCAAAAACTTAAATGGATAAGGATTGCTAACCCGAAAATAGGTGACCTAAACACAAAACCAAACCGAACTGATCCGTTTGCCACCCCTACATAAAATCAAGCCTTAACAAATTCAAACACATTCATTAAATCATCCGATTTATGGCGCTAGCAATTGGCAAATTCTTAAGCATTTTAAAATTGTATTTTTCGATCTAAGTATCCAAAAATATAACAGGTTACATGGGTATTTCCAAGACTTTAGAAATCCTTTGAGGCTATTTTTATTGGCCTAAAATGCTTGCCTATGTTTATCATGTGATTATTCGATGTGCTACTTGTCAACGGGCGAAGATGTCATTCCATATGGGAGAATACAAACCATTGCCTGTTGCTGAAAGGCCTTGGGAATACTTTAGTATATATTTAATTATGGCTTTTCCTAGGACTCAACGTGGGAAGGATTCAATAATGGTAGTAGTGGATAGATTTCGAAGATGTCTTATTTTGTTGCTTGTCAAAAAGTGGACGATGCTTTCAATGTGTTACAGCTATTTTTCACCGAAATTGCTCGCTTGCATAGTTCACGAATGACTATTGTTTCTGATCGAGACACTAAGTTCTGGAGTCATTTTTAGAAGTCTCTTTAGAGACTTGTGGGGATTAAGTTACTATTTTCAATGAGTCATCATCCCCAAACTGGTGGGTAAATTAAGGTGGTGAATAGGATTCTTAGCTCTTTACTTCGATCATTGGTAAAACAAGGAGGTAAGAATTGGGATTTGAAACTTGCTAATGATGAGTTTGCCTATAATCAAACACCAAGCCAATCCACTAAGTACTCTCTGTTTAAAGTTATCTATGGGGTGAACCCTTATGTGTCAATTGATTATATCAATCTTCAAAAACACAAGTTAGTTCATGGGATGGCTAAGGAATGTGTGAAGTTCATGAAAAACATGATGTGAATGCATGCATATAATTCTTACAAGCTAGTTGAATCCTATTCCCTCTAGGATTCATCATATCTTTAATAATCCTACTTAGATTATGTAAGTTTTCGTTTCGGTTATTGTTCTATTTCGTTTAATGCTTTCGTTTATTGCTTTTGTTGATTTAATTACTCCTGCTTTTTTCATGTTTTTGTTTATGCATATGCGTGAGTAGTTTTCTTAGGCATTTGATTGGTGAAACCCTAGGTTGGTTTGTTCTTCATGTGTAGAGTTTGGGTTTGAGATTATCGATGATTCTTTGATTGATATTCAATGCAAATCTTGTCGTGCCACTCCTTTGGAAACATAGGGTGATTTTAGGTTGTTCATGTGATTTATAGGGTCGCAAACTTCCTCTCATCACCTTGAGTGTCATAATTTATTGTTGACTTATTTCCCCTAATTTAGCGTATTGATAGTTCGAATGTCCTTCTTAGGGTGGAACTAATCTATCCCCGTTTTTCTGTCATTACATTTTATCGTTTTTATTCTTGCTTCGCTTTTTTGTTTTTAGTATAGTTTAATTAATTCAAGTCCTAAATAAACCCTTTACATCAAGTCTAAAACCTATCATCCCTTGTCCTTGTGGTTCGACCCCCGACTTACCATTACACTACTTCTAGTAGTATAGGGTGTTTATAAATATTGTTTGTATAACTAATCTTTTAGTAAAGCAACACTAAAATCCGATTATCAAATGGCATCGTTGCCGAGGATAAGGCGTTGTGTTTAGATTATAGTCTTGGTGAAATTTATTTTTGTTTTCTTTATATATTGTCTCTTAATTTACTTGTCAGTACTTATTCTTGGTCTCTAGTGTTGTTTGCATGCCCTATAGCACACATAGATTAAATCAACAACTAGAACCATACCACCCTGAGGTTCAACGCAGTAAACAGAGAATTCCAACCCAAACCTCATCGCAACCAAATACTTCCAACCCTCTCACACCACCAATGGATGAAAACCAACAATTATTTGGTCAATTTGGGACACCTAGGTCCTAAGAATTTCAAGGAGGTGTGGTGCTACCCATAGCCCTAAACCCTTATCACATACATCCTCAATTCACCCGGATGGTGAAGGAGACCCCTTTTTGTGGTTTGAGAAATGAATGCCCTCTCTAATACTTGGAGGCATTCTCAGATATTTGCGGTCTCATTCCTCTATGCTCTAATAGCCCGGATTATGTGCGGATGCATTTATTTCATTTGAGTTTAGGTGGTGATGTAAGGGATTGGTATAAATGCTTAGAGCCAAACTCAATCGTTAATTGGGCTCAGCTAAAAACAACTTTTCTAGAAAGGTTCTATCCCACAAATCAAACGCAAGATTAGCATAAGAAAATCGCATCATTCACTCAAGAGGATGATGAGAACCTTAATGCTACTTGGAGTCGATTTAAGAGGATGTGAAGACTCCACCTTGATTACTAATGTTTTTATGTTTAATGATGGAAGTCAAAATGCAAAGTCAAATAGAGATAAAAACTTGATGGAAACCAAAATGCATAGAGTTGACAAATGTGTTGGAAATAATGGAAGCTATAATACAAAGCTTTATGCATTCTGTCAAAGGACGAGAATAACTCTTGAGCCACGTCTTCAAAAGCTTGAGCCACGTCTTCAAAAGCTTGAGCCACGTCTCAAAATAGTCAGCAAAGTTTAAACACTTTGTCAAAGGATAAGAATATTCTAATTGCCTATCTTGTGTTTTATCCTTTCCCTATTTCACTTATTTTATGCTCTAACCTAACTTATTTATACATGATTTTACTGTCAAAGATATATCTTATTTTCAGCAAATAAGTGATGCTCACATATGTTGAAGATTGTTCAAGTTAATTTTGGTAAATACCAAAATACAAGCATTGTGGTTATGGAAGACGAAATCTATTTTGAAGCTTCAAAGTGCAGCAAATAAAGTGGAAATATTCTTGCTGTAATATATTCAATGATATCAATCTTCTACAGCCAAAATGAATTATTCTCTACAGCCATATTGGAGGAAATATTGCTGAAATTATTGAAGGCAAATCAGATTTTCAGCAGCCTATTTTGAGCCTCCTTTCAATGGCCTGAAATCAAGTTCAGTATATATTCAAAGCTTTGAAGCTGAAGAAAGTAAGTGAGACAACGTGAGACACAACGAAACAAAAAGAAAAGAGCAGAAGCTTTAATCGTGAATTTCAGTCACAAGTACATCAACAAAGCTTCATTATTTTCTCTCTAGTTCCATAAAGCTTTCTTGTATTTAGATTGAGAGAAAATCAAAGTATAATCTCTTGAGCATTTAAAAGAATTATTTTTAGAGAGTGTTATACTAAGAGTATACCCATAATACTCAAACGTATAGAAAAAGAGAGCTTTTTATTACTAGGATTTGAGATGCTAAAGTGTAGCTGGGGTGCTATGGAGTAGAAGATGGGGATTAAGATCTTCTAGGGTGCTTTAGGTCTCTAAAGGAAGTAATAAAATAGCGAGTTAAATCCTAAGGGTTGGACAACCCTAGGCGGAGACGTAGGCAAATTAGTTTCCGAACTTCGTATCAAATCTCCGTGTTTTGTCTCATCTCATTTCTGCCTTTATTGCTTACGTTTTATGTTTGCTTCGCTCATCAATCAAAGCAGCGAACAGTCAAAGCCTGAGCAAAAGCCTTTGAAACCAATTTCAAGGCTTTGACGTCCAGTTTCAAAGATAAGCCTTAACGCTTATATTCCGCCTTTGAAATTCAGTTTAAGACCTTGAGACCCTGAACGCGAAAATCGGTTATACTCTATTCACCCCCCCTCTAGAGTATAATTAATCATATTCCATCTCCCTATTGATTCTTCAATTGGTATCAGAGCTAGACTCACAAGGAAAAGATTTAATCATCTGTGAGGAAAAATGAATTCAATAGGTGATGGTGGTTTTGCTCAAGGAAGGTCTACCAATCGCCCTCCTCTATTTTGTGGTAATAATTTTGCCCATTAGCGTTCATTGATGCAAATGTTTGTTATTGATCAAGATTTGGAACTCTGGGACATTATCAAGAAAGGTCCTAGGGTGCCAATGAAGACTAATGAAAGCGGCACAATGGTTCCTAAAGAAGATGATGATTTTACGCAATCAGATTTGGAAAGTGTTGCTAAAAACTATCGAGCCATGAACCTTCTCTATTGTGGTTTAGATGCAATTGAATTCAATAGAGTTTCTGCATGCAAAAGTGCTAAAGAGATATGGGATAAATTGGTGGTCACATATGAAGGAACGAGTCAAGTCAAAGAGAGCAAGATAAGCATCTTCCTTCGGCAATATGAGTTGTTCAAAATGACGCCTAATGAAACCGTGAAAGAGATGTTCACAAGATTTACCCAAATAGTGAACAATCTGGATTCTCTTGGTAAGGTATTCACAAATGAAGAAAAGGTGAGAAAGATTCTACGGTGCCTTCCAAAATCAAAGTGGGGTCCGAAGGTAACCGCGATAGAAGAAGCTCAAACTTTGAGAACCTTTCCTTTGGATGATCTTCTTGGAAAATTGATCACACATGAGATGTCTCTTAATGAAGAAGATGGTGAACCAGCATCTTCAACCAAAAACTTAGCACTCAAAGCAAAGAGAGAAGAAGCTACAATGGACAATGAAGATAGTGATGATAGTGATGATGAAGATCCATTTGCTCTCATCGCTAGAAGTCTTGCCAAGATTCTGAAAATGAAGAAGAATTACTCAAGAGGCAGAGACTATCATTCAAATAAATATAAGGGTAAGTCATCCAACTCAATGAATAAAGTTAATACACTAACATGCTATGAGTGTGGTGAAACAGATCACTTAGTGAAAGACTGCCCTCAACGAAAGAAGAAGCCTTTCCACAAAAAGGATTATAAGAAGAAAGCTATGGTTGCTTCATGGAGTGATTCAGATTCATCTAGTGACTCAGAAGATGAACAAGCAAACCTATGTCTTATGGCTAATCATGATGATGCAAAGAAAGAACATCTTGAGGTAATGGTGAAAAATTTAATCTCAAGTCCAATTGATGTTCTGTCCGAATTCTTGCAAAATATGATTATAAATGAAGAGAGTTTGATTCTTGAATCCAAGATTCTTAAGGAGAAGCTAAACCAATAGGAAAGTATTTTTGAAAGTCTTGCTAAGGAACTAACTGATCTCAAAGCCTCTCAGTCAGCTTTTAAACTCAGGGTTCAAGCCTCGGAGTCATCCTTTGACACCTAGGTCAAGACTTTGAAAACTGAAAACACTGTTTTAAAACGAAAGCTCGCCTCTTTGAGTTATTGTAATGATAACTTGGAGAAGGAAAAGAAGCTACTGGCTGGGAAGTGTAGAGAGCAACATAATTCCTTGGTTAGATTTGCTCACTCCGAATCTACTCTTGAAAAAATGCTAGGTGAGCACCAATCATCCTTGAATAAAAGCGGTCTTGGTTACAACAAAAATTTTCCAAATAAAACCATGACCACGTTTGTAAAAGCAAAGGATAATTGGCGAACACCTACATGTTTTTACTGTTGTAAAAAGGGTCATACTAAGCTAACTTGTCCTTTTTGTAGGAATGACCCTCAAATTCTTAAAAATTCATTTCCTATTGTTCTTTGAGACCAGATCAAGCAAGTATGGGTTCCTAAAGGGACTAGACCACCTAACATGGTCCATCCCGATTATGAATCTAAATTTGCAATTTGGTCTAGTTGAAAGGTTTGATGTTTTGTTCTTTTATAGGAAATCACCAAGAGCAAAGATTATAAGTGGATTATAGATAGTGGATGCTCACGGCACATGAGTGGGAAGTCCTCTTTATTTTCAATGATCAAAGAGCAATCTGCTGGAACAATTACACTTGTTGATAAAGGAAAGTGTAGAATAATTGGTATTGGAAAAGTTGGAGATAATGCATCAAACACCATTGATGATGTGTACCTAGTTGAAGGTCTTAAATACAACTTGCTTAGCATCTCTCAATTATGCGATAAAGGTAATAAAGTCATCTTTGATGAAGAAAAATGTGAGGTACAAAGAAAGGTGGACGGTAAAATTATTTTAATTGCTCCTCGTTGTAACAATGTTTATGCTTTTCATACTAACCAAATTGCAAGTACTAGCTTAAAATGTCTTAAGGCCTTGACCAGCGACTCAAGGCTTTGGCACAAAAGGTTAGGTCATATTAATATGCATACCATGAAGAAGCTTTTCTCAAAGGACTTAGTACATGGACTACCAAAGTTAGATTTCAAAGAAAAAGAGCTTTGCAAAGCATGTGCAAGAGGTAAACAAACAAAAGGATCCTTCAAAGCCAAAAAGGTTGTAAGTACCTCTCGCCCAATAGAGCTTCTACACATAGATTTATGTGGTCCTATGCGTGTTAAATCACCTAAAGGTAAACAATACATCCTTGTTGTTGTTGATGATTTTTCCCGTTTTACTTGGATTTCATTTTTGCGTGAAAAATCAGAGGCTTTACTAGAGTTTTCAAAAATTTACAAAGAATTACAAACTTTAAAAAACCTACCCATAGTTGCTGTGAGAAGCGATCATGGTAGAGAGTTTGATCAACTAAAGTTTGATAACTTTTGTGCTAAATATGGTATTTCTCACAATTTTTCAGCTCCTAGAACACCTCAACAAAATGGAGTTGTGGAACGAAAGAACCGCACTCTTGAGGATATGTCTAGGACAATGATTTTGGAAAATGATTTGCCAAAATACATTTGGGCAGAAGCTGTTAATACAGCAAACTATATTTTAAACCGTTGTTTGATTCGTCCTATTTTAAAGAAAACTCCTTATGAATTGTTTAAAGGTAAAAAGCCTAATATTTCCTATTTCAAACCTTTTGGATGTATGTGCTTTGTTCATAATAATGGCAAAGATAACCTTGGTAAATTTGATGCACGTAGTGATGAAGCAATTCTGTTAGGTTACTCCTTGAATTCTAAAGCTTCTAGAGTTTTCAATAAGCGTACTTAAGTTGTTGAAGAAAGTGTACATGTGATCTTTGATGAAACCGAGAACGGTATCTTGAGTGATGGTTTTACAGGTTTAAACTTGAATAAGCATGAAGGATATTCATTTGAGACAGAAGGAGAAGAAAGTTCGTCAGATAATGAAATGGAGAAATCTGCCCAGAATATGCAAGAGCCAATTTTAGACGCAGATGAATTAGATCAAAGCCTTAATCAGCAGCCTCAAGATCTTGAAACTCGATCTCAAAGTCTTGAACAGACGAACAATATTATATCAGAAGTCACTCCAGGGCCTTCAGACCCATCTCAAGGCCTTGAAAGGATACTTCAGGAAACTACATCAGTTCCTTTGATGCTGCCACGAAAGTTCAAATACTCCTCATCTCATCCAACAAACAATATAATTTCGGATCCAAAAGCTGGTATACAAACACGCTCTAATGTTAAAAATTTGTGTGCATTTCACGCTTTTGTTTCTCTTGTAGAACCGAAGAATATCAATGAAGCACTTCAAGAGCCCGATTGGATTTTAGCTATGTAAAGTGAGCTAAATGAATTCGAAAGAAATAAAGTGTGGACACTCACACCAAGACCAAAGGATCATTCAATTATTGGAACAAGGTGGGTGTTCAGAAATAAGCTTGATGAAAATGGAAAGATAGTAAGGAACAAAGCAAGATTAGTAGCCCAAGGTTATAATCAAGAAGAAGGGATAGATTATTAAGAGACATTCGCTCCCGTGGCTAGAATGGAGGCTATTCGAATACTCCTTGCCTTTGCTTCCTTTATACGAATTAAGTTATTTCAAATGGATGTTAAATGTGCATTCTTAAATGGTTATTTACAAGAAGAAGTATATGTTTCTCAACCCCCCGGTTTCGAAAATGAGAAATTTCCAAATCATGTTTTTAAACTTGACAAAGCGCTCTATGGTTTGAAACAAGCTCCAAGGGCTTGGTATGAGCGTCTTTCAAAATATATTTTAGAAAATAATTTCAAAAGAGGGTTGATTGACAAAACTCTTTTTGTGAAAACGAAAGGTAAAGATTTATTAATAGTTCAAGTTTATGTTGATGATATTCTTTTCGGTGCTACTAACGATTCCCTTTGCAAAGAATTTTCTGAGATTATGTGTAGGGAATTTGAGATGAGTTTAATGGGTGAGTTGAACTTCTTCCTTGGATTGCAAGTTAAATAAGAGAAAGGAGGTATATTTATAAATCAAAGCAAATACGCAAGAGATCTCCTTAAGAAGTACAATATGACTCAATCTAAAGAGGCTAAGACTCCTATGAGTTCGTCATTACTTTTAGATCAAGATGAAAATGGTAAGTTAGTAAATCAAAAGGAATATCGAGGTATGATTGGATCTCTTCTCTATCTCACGGCAAGTAGGCTAGATATTATGTTTAGTGTGTGTATGTGTGCTCGTTTTCAAGCTAACCCCAAAGAATCTCATTTGAGTGCAGTTAAGAGGATTTTACGCTATCTCAATGGGACAAAGGATTTCGGTCTTTGGTACCCTTGTAATAGTAACTTTGAACTTGTTGGATATTCAGATGCTGGTTTTGCAGGTTATAAAGTAGATAGAAAGAGTACTTCAGGTTGCTGTCAATTCTTGGGATCATCTCTCATTAGTTGGCATTCAAAGAAACAAAATTCGGTGGCACTCTCTACTGCCGAAGCCGAATACATTGCAGCTGGTGCTTGTTGTTCACAAATTTTGTGGATATCTCAACAATTAAGAGACCTTGGGTTAGACTTCAAAGGCATACCTATTAAGTGTGACAACACGAGTGCAATTTCCATAACGAAGAATCCAGTTCAGCACTCTCGCACTAAACATATTGATGTTAGACATCACTTCATACGTGATCATGTGGAGAAAGGAGACGTATCTATATCTTTTATTTCTACTGATTTGCAACTCGCTGACATCTTCACCAAGCCTTTGAGCGAAGAACGATTTAACTTTATTCGTCTTGAGCTTGGAATGTTAAATGGGGACGCATCCTCGTAGGGGGAGCTATTTGAGTAAGTCGTATATGTTTATTTTTGCATGTGTATGTCAAAGTCTTGACAGTCTTGTCATTGCCTTGACGTACTGTCACTTTTTAACATTAATATTGGATCAAAATGTTTGGTACTTATCCTATAGATAATTATCAAATATTTATTAAATGATTTTTAAAATGTTTTGGATACAAAAATTGCGGATGGATCTGTTTATTTTGCTTTCAATGTTTTTAAAATCTCATTCCATTCGTTTTAAAAATTCTGATGGCCTTGAAGCTGTTTTCAAAGTTTTCCGCGTATTTTATTTTTAGCTTTCAAAGCCTTGACTGATTGATTTTTTTTTAAAGAACGCCTTTTTGTTTTCATGTCTTTAAAGGTTTTACTATGTTATATCTTTTCATTATTTTGAACAAGTCTTCTTGTGATCCAACATTTATATTTTCCCACCTTGTCGGAAGACAAAAAGGGGGAGAGTATTTATGTACTATCTATTTAAAGGGGAGAATATTTTTGGTCATGCATTTTATTCTTTGACATTTGCATATAATGTTTTGTCTTCCATCAAGGGGGAGATTGAAGACTCCACCTTGATTACTAATGTTTTTATGTTTAATGATGGAAGTCAAAATGCAAAGTCAAATAGAGATAAAAACTTGATGGAAACCAAAATGCATAGAGTTGACAAATGTGTTGGAAATAATGGAAGCTATAATACAAAGCTTTATGCATTCTGTCAAAGGACGAGAATAACTCTTGAGCCACGTCTTCAAAAGCTTGAGCCACGTCTTCAAAAGCTTGAGCCACGTCTCAAAACAGTCAGCAAAGTTTAAACACTTTGTCAAAGGATAAGAATATTCTAATTGCCTATCTTGTGTTTTATCCTTTCCCTATTTCACTTATTTTATGCTCTAACCTAACTTATTTATACATGATTTTACTGTCAAAGATATATCTTATTTTCAGCAAATAAGTGATGCTCATATATGTTGAAGATTGTTCAAGTTAATTTTGGTAAATACCAAAATACAAGCATTGTGGTTATGGAAGACGAAATCTGTTTTGAAGCTTCAAAGTGCAGCAAATAAAGTGGAAATATTCTTGCTGTAATATATTCAATGATATCAATCTTCTACAGCCAAAATGAATTATTCTCTATAGCCATATTGGAGGAAATATTGCTGAAAGTATTGAAGGCAAATCAGATTTTCAGCAGCCTATTTTGGGCCTCCTTTCAACGACCTGAAATCAAGTTCAGTATATATTCAAAGCTTTGAAGCTGAAGAAAGTAAGTGAGACAACGTGAGACACAACGAAACAAAAAGAAAAGAGCAGAAGCTTTAATCGTGAATTTCAGTCACAAGTACATCAACAAAGCTTCATTATTTTCTCTCTAGTTCCATAAAGTTTTCTTGTATTTAGATTGAGAGAAAATCAAAGTATAATCTCTTGAGCATTTAAAAGAATTATTTTTAGAGAGTGTTATACTAAGAGTATACCCATAATACTCAAACGTATAGAAAAAGAGAGAGCTTTTTATTACTAGGATCTGAGATGCTAAAGTGTAGCTGGGGTGCTATGGAGTAGAAGATGGGGATTAAGATCTTCTAAGGTGCTTTAGGTCTCTAAAGGAAGTAATAAAAGAGCGAGTTAAATCCTAAGGGTTGGACAACCCTAGGCGGAGACGTAGGCAAATTAGTTGCCGAACTTCGTATCAAATCTCCGTGTTTTGTCTCATCTCATTTCTGCCTTCATTGCTTACGTTTTATGTTTGCTTCGCTCATCAATCAAAGCAGCGAACAGTGAAAGCCTGAGCAAAAGCCTTTGAAACCAATTTTAAGGCTTTGACGTCTAGTTTCAAAGATAAGCCTTAACGCTTATATTCCGCCTTTGAAATTCAGTTCAAGACCTTGAGACCCTGAACGCGAAAATCGGTTATACTCTATTCGCCGCCCCTCTAGAGTATAATTAATCATATTCCATCTCCCTATTGATTCTTCAGGATGATTAGAGCATGCCCCCATCATGAGTACAGGGGAAACCATCGCAATACGTTATTCTATGATGGTCTAAATGACTCCACCAAGGCACTTCTAGACTCGGCTGTTGGTGGCCAACTCTCTAAGGTCCATGCAATCAGGTAAAGGCTTGGATTGAGGAGGTTACCAAAAATTAGCTCTTGGGGAGTGGCAAGGGGTAATCGATTACTGAGAGGAGGGATGGATTCAAGCAACTTGGACATGATTAGTTCAAAAATCGAGGCTATCATGGATAAGAAGCTGTCCAAGTTAAAATTTGCCCAAGGTACCTCCAATGTATCATTAGTTAAAGAGATGCCCTTTTCATGTAGAATCTGTTGAGGCACCAATCATGATACATCTTATTATGGGGGCTCGAATTCAAAAAATATAGTGACTGTTAACTACGAGGGGTATAATCAAGAAGGAACCCCAGTCATGAACTCTGATGGATACGGGTATAATCCCGATTATGTGGCAGTTGTAGGAGTTGTAGGGTATGGTGGTCAAAACCAAGCACATCAACTTGACACACCTAGACATGTAAAGAAAAACTAAAACAAAAAATAAGGCAATAGTTTCAATAATGCTAATCTTTTGAAGCTTTGAAAACACAAGGACTCTCCCCTAAGCCAGCTCAAGAGCCGTCTAAGCACTTGGGAGAAGAGAGCCAAAAGGGAGAAAGATCAGCATTATGGAAGCTATTACTATACAAACAAATAAAAAAAACAAACACCGGGTTATCTTCCTTAAGTACTTTTGTTTAATGTCAATAAGTTCGACACAGTTAGGCACAAGTTCATATAGAAAGAAAAAAATAACGAAATCATACCTGCCGTAGGAGTGGGTTCACTCCTAGCATCACCATCACCTCCTGCGTGGGGAGTCAAAACTCTCCACTGAGCCATAGTCACAGAAGTAAGCAACGGAGAACCAGGGTCATCTGGAGGTGGGCTATAATGTGGGGCTCCCCCAAGGTAGGGTAGAGCCAACAGTCTCTTTTTAGATGTTCTTTTTCTAGCCCTTTTCTACTTGTGGGCTGGCTTGTCAGTTCCCTCGGATTTGTAATACATCTCTTCTGGTGGAGCAATTCCCTTTGCAACCTCAAAAATAAGACGCTCTTTTGCGTCCTCCTCGTCCGATACCTCAACCAACATTGGGGCAGAAAAAACATTACACTTCTCAACCACTTTTGCAGCTTCATTCTCAACAACCCCAAAGGAACAAATCTTCTCGACCATGGGTTCCTTTGAAGAATTAGAAAAGGCAAACACAACCTTCTCTTGGGCTACCCTCACGGTTATAGTTTCTGATTCACAGTCGATTAGGGCACCCAAAGTCTTCAAAGCATCCCTCCCTAAGATAAGGGGAGTATAAAGCACCACGAAGTCACATGGTACCACTATGTTCCCTACTTAGATCGAAAGCCTCCCAAACTCCCCACATGGCACTTTTATACTAAGATCAGTCAATTGGATGGTTTTCTTTGAAGGCTTGAGTTCAAAGGTTAGTTGCTTGGCAATGGACATCGGCATTAGGCGAATGGAGGCCCCAAGGTTAGCAAGTGCTCCCTTAGAATTGAGTTTTCCAAGGGTGACTGGGAGCACAAAGGGTCCTCTCGCTTTTTCTTTCTTTGCCCATGTCCCCTGTATGACGACACTCACCTGCTCTAGTAAACTAATTACTTCTCCCGCAAGATTTCTCTTATTTCCTAGGAGGGTTTTTCAGATACTTAGCATATTGAGGCATTTGCTCAATGGCCTCTAAGAATGGTATCTTCATTTCGAGCTGCCGCATATGCTCTAGGAATTTAAGAAACTTTTCTTGTAATTGCTTCTTTACCTTTTTGTAAGGAAAAGGTAGAGGCAGAGCATGTTGACGCTCAAGTTTCCTCCATTCCTTTATCTCCCTCTATCTCTCATCCTCATCCTTCTTCTTCCACTTATACCCATTTACTTTGACATTGTTTCCCTCATCCTCTTCACCATCCTCCTCTTCTTCTCTCCCCTCAAGATTCTCCTTATCTTATTTTCTCTTAAATAACCACTATCCTTCGAGAAATCTTCCCCTAAATCATCTCCATTAGCTACAACTGGAGCAGGGTATGAGGTTCCAGATCTTAGGAAGATCGCCTTATAGGTGTGATGCTTAGGGTTCGAATCAGGAGGGTTTTGTGGTGGAGGTTGGGTGGATGGGTTTTGTTGAGGGTGAGAAGGAAGTAGCAATGGAGAAGGTGAACTAGCCTTCTGTGCAAGCTATGATTCAAACAACTTCTATTGCGCTTGAAGTTGTTGCATTTGATTTATCAACTTCAACGCCTATTTTCGTCCATAGATTTTTTGACGCTTTTTTGCGTACAAAAAACTTAATATAACTGGCCTTCTTTCTAGACTTTAAATTGCGTCGAGATTTCAAAATAATTATTTTTAAAAGAATATATTTACAATACGATATTTATTTAAATGATAGTATTTAGAAACGAAAAAATGTGAATATATGTTATAAATACTTGAACTTTAATTTAAATATTTATTAAGTTAATTAAGCTAGTACGTAACCATGTACATACACACACATATATTAATCGAGACCCTAAATAACATTAATATATGTCCAAAATATGATCATAAATGTTGACATATATTTCACTATAACTAAATATAAGCCTATCTAAAAAAACTATAAAAATTATTTGAGATCACATACGTGCAACTAATAACTATAAGCATAAAAAAACATAAACGATAATATAGATTTAATAAAAAAGTGGAAGCTAATCCGATGCTAAAGCTTATTATCCATGCTTCTTCGTTGCACACTTGTCACTTTTAACCTTAAAAACAAATAAAAAAAGTGATCATTTAAGTAAAAAAATTAAAATAAGAGGAGAATGTTTGTATCATATCAAATATGCATAAATAAAATATACACCTTGAAATTCATACATGTCTCACTACAATAATTTAAAAACATGAACAAAACAAGGTATTTCAATTTCCTCTAATAATGTCAATTGGATTTCAAGACAATATATCATGTTCTCATCAAATACAGACATTTTTAAAAATTTTAGTTGAGTCTCCTTTGTATTATTGACTATTTCCATTCTAAAAAATGGTTTCAAACCTATTTGCAATCATTAATCAACAACAAATCAATCACAAACAATTATCATATCACGTTAACCTTATGATTAACACCGACCAAATAGTCCCACCTCTAATTTGAAATGTAACTCAAGTTCTTATTTTTCGACTATAAAACAAAAATTAGGATAGACAAAACTTTGAAATATTTCAAAAAATATACAGTAGTTGTGTGGCCTTATGATTTGCAAAAAATTATGTTTGATCAAATTATATTCACAAGCTACAAACAACCTCTTCTCCAATATAGATGGGATCACAAATATAGACTATATTCAAGATTCACACCTTGCCCACCTTCACTTGGATTAGGAAAAATGTATAACAATAATCAAGTCAACAAAAGAATGACTTAAGCAACAATAATGATCACCATACACAAATTACATGTAAAAAATGTCAATCACTAGAAGATTTTAAAAACTCTGTAAAGAATTCCACAAGGCACAATACAAACAAATAATGTTAACATGATGAGTAGTTTCATGCCAAGTAATTGCTAGCTCGATTTAAAAAAAAACACATCCATAAATATTTACTATTGAGGTAAGTCTCGGGTCAAGACATATTCCACTCCTATCTCACTCTTAAAAAAAAGGAATAAAGTATTTAGCAACATTCCAAAAATCAGAAACACGAGAAAGTATTATATCATTTACAAATAAACATCTTTAAATCGACTCACCTCAAAAAAAAATATTTACAAATTCATTATCTGGTACAACATCACGCCCTTGGCACCAAATCTATAGGAAATTTTATAAACCAAATAAATCCAAAAAATCATATTCAATTCTTTCAAGGGAATTTTAGGAGATAATTTCAAAGGTACCTTTAAATATTTAAGGCCTTTTCTTAAAATCACTAGATGAGTAATACTCATTAGTATTTGTCAAATCAACTACCATACCAAGCGGAAAAAAAGTATAAACAAAAGTCACTTACTCAGCCAACATACCATTCACACTCCACAACGAAAGACAAACATGACGATGAAAAGCAATAAATAACATAGTTTCAATTTAGGCTCAGAAAACTAATTCATGTTAGATGTATAGCTTCTCCTTGAAATGGAAGTCTTAAGCAATTGACAAGATTTTCACAACTAAACTTGCACATTCTAGGGCTTTTTTCATATCATTTTTATTTTGAGTTTTCTATTTTTAAGAAAACCAACAAAAATATGGAAATCACAAAAAGGTAATATAAGTCTTTTCCCTGTCATTTTAGAAAATTAGCGTGATTACTACAAGTTTGAAAAATTAAAGTTCATAATTAAACCTATACTATATGTGTTTCAAAATCATAAAACCAAATACTAAAAATTGAAAGTTAGTGCAAAATGGCCCTAATAAAAAAATGCCAAAAACTTAAAATTAGTTACACCACAATTTTGCAAGGTAATAAAAAAATGTAAAAAATAATAACATATACAAACAAATTTAAAAAAAACTATCCCCTCAGAACAAATTGATTATCAACCACTAAATTTTTGTAAAGAACTTTCCAAACACTTTATAACCTATGCTCAATCTTCAAATGATTTGAAAAGTTACACTTTGGAAATTAAGCTAAGAACTTATGAATCAAAAAGTTTAGAGAATAAATAAGAATATCAAATAAACTTCCACTAAAAGTAGGGAGGATGAAATAATTATATTCATAGCTAAATCAAGGTCACAATATTGCAAATTACATTTATTCAAAAAAACAAAATGTAAATATGCTCAGGATTTGAAATAAGGTAAATCAAGGCCTTCAATGCCAAATGGGTTAATACTTGCATTAGATAAAGCACTCTGTATTAATCCCCAAAAATGAAAAAAAATAATACAATTTAGTTTTATTTGCTTACTTTGATCCCCTTCACTCTTAGCATATGAAACACTTGGCAAAAAGAATATCTTTTGCCAGGAAGGATGCAGTCATTAAAAGTTTCATCAAGTAGAACTTTAGATGGGACAATAAAACCAATTTCCTGACCAAATTTTGAACAATCCAGCCAACCTGAATACATAGAGAAAAATTTTTCCAAACATGTGTCACACACTAGGAAAAGAAACCACATAATTGGTCATGCTAGAAAATCTAGGGAATACAAAGGGTAGCATATGAACCTGGTTAACAATTCATACAAGGGCCAAGGTCAACAAACTAAAGACATTATGATGTAAAATCTAATGAAGAACACTAGAAATTACTAGATAAAATAGATCACAAATAGGTTAACAAAAAGGACAGATTCGTAGGATTTAGAAAAGGACATGGAAATGGGTTTAGGCTAGAAATTAAGAAAGAAATTGATATGTGTTTTAGGTGAAAAATGGACAGAAATAGATGTGGATTTTTGGATAGGTTTAATTATTGTTTAGATAAGAAGTAGAAGAGAAACGACGGGTTTTGATAGTAGGGAACACTCACTTAACAATCAAGATATATAAAAGAGGAACACTCACTCTTTTACTAGTATGAATCTTACACATATGGAACACTCACTCTTTTACTACGAGGAACACTCACTCTTTTAATACCATCAATGTTTGATAAAGAACCGTCACAATAGTGAAATGGTATGAGTTTTCTTTCATTTAATCCTATGCTAGAGCATGAAAAAGAAGTATTGGAAAAAAAGCTTGATACCATTATTTATTCTACATCAATTTGGCTAGTTTGTTCTTTTATGATTGGTAACTATCCATCTTTAAATGTTCTTGGTGATGAAGAGGGAAATATTGAATCTTTGCATTATTACAATCAAGTGATTCTAATTTCCAATAACGAACATGCTACTGATACATTTTCAACGAGGAAATTAAAAGGATCATCAGGGTACAATCGAAATCTTGTAATTTGGATAAAGTCATGGTATGGCTATCTCTCATCTTATGCTTAATAGTTGCCAACACTGAAGATCTAGGGAAAGAGAGAAACATTGGTATTTCATGTGTTGTTATATCTCCATGTTTAGTTTGAAAGATTTGGATGATCTCCCAGCCGTAAGAAAATTTGAGGGAAAGTTTTTCTTAAGAGGGAGGGCATGATGTGAATGCATGCATGGAATTCTTACAAGCTAGTTTAATCCTATTCCCTCTAGGATTCATCATATCTTTACTAATCCTACTTAGATTAGGATTTGTTTCTTTTATTTTCGGTATGAATCTTATCCATAATACTGTATGTGGAAGCCATGGAAAAGAGCATCAGGGAAGTTTTCTTAATTAAAAGATTAAATCTTGATAATTTTCTTAAAGATTAAAAATTTTGACAAAGGAGGATAAATTTTACGACAAGGGAAATATGCTTATTAAATTTTGAATCAAAAGAAGAAAGCAATTTCTTCTTCTTTCTTTGCTTGTCAAATTTGACAGCCAATTTGCACACTTCATCAAAGGACAAGTTTGATTGCACTTCCACTATTTCATAAATCTCACGATCTAGAATAAAAAGCCATGAATCTCCTTAGTTT
The DNA here is from genome assembly GCA_026401315.1 of Dysphania ambrosioides. Lineage (NCBI taxonomy): Eukaryota > Viridiplantae > Streptophyta > Magnoliopsida > Caryophyllales > Amaranthaceae > Dysphania > Dysphania ambrosioides. The sequence goes on along the minus strand of CM048661.1, from coordinate 24,376,865 downwards.
GAGTTCCTCATTCTCCTTAATCTCATAAAAGATGGAGAGTCTCTCAAACTCCTTTATGTACTCCTCCACAATCCCACTTCTTTGATGCAAAGTACTCCACTTTACATACAATGATTACATATAAATAGAAGGTTCAAAATGACCGCTAAGTTTCTTCTTTAACTTTGGCCAAGTAGAAATTTGTACCTTGCCATTTAACTCTCTCTTTCTTTAGACACCTTTTAACCAAGTTTCAGTGTACCTAGTTATCTTCAATTTAGTAACTCTAAATTGTTCCTCTTCATCTTGAATGTCCTTGAATTAAAAAAAAAATGCTCCAAAGATTGCTCTTACTCTAAGTACCTTTCTATGTCAAGGGTACCATTAAATTTTTCAACATTTACTGTTAGATTTTGTTCTTAAAACCTTGGGCGATTGTTGGTCTCCCAATTTTAATAAGTGAAAATTCAAGCCATTAAGGCTGTGACATTGTTTAGAAGTTGCTCATTTGTTCAATGAGTCTCTATTGATTTTCCTTCAAAAGTCAAAGGTGTCTTTCTTAAGGGGTTTCATTGGTATTGGGATCCATTTTAAGAAAAGAGAATTTGTTTTCCCCTACCTGATGCACTAAATGATGTAAAAACTAATGAACACTAGAAATTACTAGACAAAATGGACCAGAAATAGGTTAAACAAAAAGATATATTCGTAGGCTTTAGAAAAAGGCATAGAAATGTGTTTAGGCTAGAAATTAAGAGAGAAATAGAGATGTGTTTAAGGTGGAAAATGGACAAAACAAATGTGTGGCTCTTTGGGAAGGTTCAAATATATTTTAATAAGAAGTAGAAGAGAAATGAGGGGTTTTGAAACTAAGGAACACTCACCTAACAATCAAGATATGAAAAAGAGGAACACTCATTCTTTAACTAGTATGAATCTCACACACAAGGAACACTCACTTGGATGATTAGACTCATAAAAATTTGAAGAGAAGGAACTCTCTCTTCTCTCACAAATTCTTTAAGAAAAACTTGGAAAAACATAAGCAACTCAATTCGTGATATTGCCCTATTTATCATGATTAAACTTCATTTATTCATATCATTTGCACACAAAAGATGCCCTATTTATAAAGAAACAAAACCCTAGCATGCTACTATCGATTTAAAACAAAGATACGAAAAGTTTAACAAATTAAAATAAAACCAAGGAAAAGTCTAATGTCAGTTTACAAACTAAAGCCAAAATAATAAAATCAGTAAAACAAAAGGCTCCTTAGACACACGAATGGATGGAACTTTCATCTTCAACACTTGATTCATTTCCTCTTCATCTCTTGATGGATCCACCATTATCTTAGCCCTTAACTCCACGGCAATAAACATAGGCAACTCCAAGATTCCCTGAACCCTTTATCTGGACGGTGCACATTAAAAGGTTTGAGGAGATGATGAGTTAATCTTTTAAAACAAAATCATGCACTGAATTTCCCATTCAAAAGTTCTTTAAAATCTTCCACAAATCTGGAGTTTATTGCTCTCTTTAACCCTCATTGAAGTTTAAGTTATAAGGATTAAAGAGAGAATAGTATCTAGCTTTAAACTTACACATAACTCCAGCAAAGTCTCTTCAATTTTCTCTCAAACAAATGTGAGTGAAATGTGAATTATAAGGTAAATAAATTCAACCAAATAACCCTCCACAACCCTATTAATTCCCCTTTTAAAATCATCTAAAAAGACCAAAGGAAACCGTCCAAAAACGTGTGAGAGTTTTAATAAATTAATCCCTTAATTCACTTGAATAACTTAAGGAAAACTCTCATGCACTAAGGTCTTCTTTTTCTTCATTAATCACGCCACTTAGGCTAGGAAAATCAGCAAATATCCCTCCTTTAATTCCTTGGATGCACCTAGTCAAGATCCCATCCAAAACCTCCCCTAATCCTATGGAATTCCCTTATTTACACCCAAGAGAATCAAATCAGTCATCCCCTTGCAATAAACAAGCCCAACATTAAATCAAGCTAAAATTAAATCAGATAAAATTTTTCCCGATTCCCCCAATATTTCCTTAACCCCACACCATTAATTCAGCAATCTCAACCTTCCTTTTCACCTCAAATCATGTGATTAATATCCCATAATCCTCTTGGACCACACAAACACAAATCATCCCACACATCACCCACGCCAACTCATCCAACATGCCACATCACCATGGTCCCCGCGCCACCTCTTCTTTTATTTAACTAACTTTAACCAACTTAAATGAAATAAATAAATTTTATTTATTTATAATAAATAATTCCCATATAATTATTATAAATGTCCAAATGAAATACTAGAATAATCATAACCCGAAATGAACGACCCATGGGCCCAATAATTATGAACTGGCCCATCTTTAAAATAACGAGTCAACAAAATTTCTTTTGACTCTTGGACTAAGTCAAGATTTCCATCAAAAGAAAGTAACCGAATTTATGGCTAGGTGCCTTACTTGTCAAAAGGTAAAGATTGAGCATAAGCGTCCTCAAAGTAAGATTCAACCATTGGAAGTTCCTAGTTAGAAATATGATTCGATCTCTATGGATTTGGTTGGAGCTCTAGAACAAGGGCCAGTAATGATACCATTTGGGTGGTTATAGATAGACTTAGTAAGATTGTCGTTTTTATACCCATGAAGAGTACTTCGACGATGGACCAATTAGGAAAACCTTATGTGAAATTCGTGGTGAAGTATCATGGGGTGCCTAATGATATTGTGTTGGACAGAGATTCGAGGTTTTTGTCCAATTTTTGGAAGAGTTTGAAGAAGGTATTGGGAACAAGGTTACTTATAAGCACAACATTCCACCCCGCTTCTGACGGTCAGACTAAAGTAATCTTTTAAACCTTGAAAGATTTGTTAAGAGCATGTGTGATGGAGTATCAATGGTCATGGGAGGATTACTTAGACTTATTTGAGTTTTCTTATAATAACAGTTATCATACAAGTATTAGAATGACACCTTTTGAGGCACTTTATGGAAGAAAGTATAGGATTCTGATGTGTTGGAATGATATTAGTGAAACCATAGTACTTAGACCAAAAATTATCCATGAAACTATTAAACATGTGAAGATGATCCAGGAAAAGATCAAAGCAGCATAAGACCGTTAAAAGAGCTACGCAGACTCCAAGAGGCGAGATAAGGAATATGAAGTTGGAGAAAAGGTTTTATTAAAATTTTCTCCCATGAAAGGAGTGATGAGCTTTGGGAAAAAGGGAAAATTGATTCCAAAGTACATTATACCTTATGAGGTGTTAAAAAGAGCGAGCAAAGTGGCTTATGAATTGGTACTGCCTAATAAACTAGAGAAAGTGCACATTGTATTTCAATTAAAGAAATATGTAACAAATTCAAGTCATGTGTTACGTCCTTTAATAGAAATGGACAAAAATTTTCTTTATGAAGAAAGACCAGTCGAATCTTGGATAGAAAGGTAAGAAGCACCAAATACAAAAATGTAAAAATCGTGAAAGTGTTATGGTCAAGTCATGAAACCGAAGAGGCAACTTATGAGGTAAAAGATGAAATGAAGAAGAAATATCCAAACTTATTTTCTAAGGTTAGTAGTGGAGCCATGGGGACATGACTTTATTTTAAGGGGGTTAGAATGCGATATAGTTTCGTGCTTTGCCATTTTAGGGACAAACAAGAGTCAAATATATTAGTTACATGAATTAACTTCATATGTCACACGCATTGCATTCAAACGTTTCTATTAAATGTTTTCAAAGATTTGTAGACAAAACTTCTTTTAAGGGGGGTAGACTGTAATACCCCCTATTTTATACATTAATATTAAAAACATTTTAGTACAAATTAAATAATTTAAAAAGTATTTCGAAACCAATCATAATTATGGACCACCATTTATATATTTATTTTATAATTATTTAATTTCATAAATAAATGTTTAATTCCTCAATTATTCCATTAAATTCGTAAAAATCCCTCTAAAATATCCCAAAAAAATCTAGAGTATCAACTTTTACTCTAGAATATTCTAGAAGATTTTAAGATATTATTCTTAGCAAAAAAAATCTGTTTAAGATATTTATAAAGAATATTTTTAATATAAAATTTATAATGTTAAAAATCGGATATAAATAACAAAGAAATAAAAATATATTAAAAATTTTCAACCATAACTAATCATGGCCAACTGCCATGTTTATTATTTTTTTTTAAAAATTATTATTATATTTATTTAATCCTAATTCAAAGAATAATTTTAGTTTAAAGATAGTTTTAATCTAAAAATAATAGATTTTAAAAAAAAGAAAAAAATTTTCTAACCTTATCATATCCTTTTTCTATGATTGATATTTAAAAAACATATTATTATTATAACATTTTATCTTTTATTACTAATTCTAATTGGTTTTTTTCTAATTAAATAATTTGAATTGGTTAAACTATTTAATAATTTAATTATTTTATAAACAAAATATTTTTCTAAAAATTTGGAGGATAATTATCATTTTAAATTCATATTTATCTTTTAATGTTTTTAAATCTTAAAATTTAACCTAATTTCTACTATAAATAGACCCTTAAACCTCATCTAATTCTTCACACAAAACACATTAAACCCTTTTTACTTCTCACAAACTTTCTCCCTCTCTCTCAAGCCACTCTGTGCATCTCTTCGGCAAGCTTGTGCCACCAACAACCACCAGCCTCCGTGAGCATTCTCTTTCTTTCCCTAACTACTTAATTATTTTGCAAACTCTTTTATTCTTAAAACTATTTCTAAATTTAATTAAAGTTTCAATATTATATGGATAATTATTGTGTTGTGTTGTGTTGATTAGTTCATTTTAAATTGATAGGAGGATCAACTTGAAGTTTAGTAGAGAGTTTCTAGGAAGTACTAGAATTTAAGGTACGTATATATGTTAAATCTTTTTATGTGGAGTTGAATATTTTATTTTCTGAATTATATCGTGTTAAGAAAGTTCTTAAATATATGTTTATATATGGTTCTTTATTTGAAATTCCGATTACAAAAACAGGGTGATATACATTTACCTTAATTTATTTAATATGTATCATGTTTCAAAAGGGCCGAATGGTATTTTGAGATTTAATAATTTTCAATGAGCTTTAATAATTAAAGTAAGATATTTATATTTAAAGGAGTTATAAGAGTAGAGTTATTATTATTATACATTACTGCTTGATTTTATAATAAAGAAGGGTTCATGCTTCAAAGTCCACTTGTTGGAAAATAAAAGGAAACTCCAAGGATAGATACGTGATGGGATAACTAACTTGGGGGGTGTGCACACTTAGGATCAAGGAGGGGATATAAGAAGCGGAAATTATTTTTATAAATGGCCTAATAGTTCCATTTGTATTGTATTATTATAAAGGGAGGTTTAAAGTTTATTGACTATAAGAAGGCATGTTCGAAATAAAGGAATTTAAAATTCAAAGTACTTCTTTTACATGTATATGTACACTATGTTTTTAAACTAACATGTATTTTCCTATTTGTTTTTGGTTTGCCTACTTATCATTTATGGTGAGTAGGTTTGTAGGAATAAATGTGCATGGAAGTATTACATCAAGGGGCACATACTAGTTAGGAGTTTTCATAATTATTCTTACTCAACTTTTGTACCTTTGGATAATTAAATTCTTTTTAATAAATTAATTGAGTTTTTCTTCTGTTGCAATATAGTAATAAGTTAGTACAACCGAAGCATGGTGACACGTGGCGATAATACCCCTAAGTTACTAAAATTACTATCATTATTATTATTATGTTAGTAATTTGGGGGTATTAAAGCAAACTTTTCTGAAGAAGGGGACGATGTTAGGGATTAAGGAGCTATACAATTGAAGATTACAAAAGATCCCTAAATTATTAAGGAGGTAGCCTAATGCATTGCAAATAGGGTAGAAAGTCAACAGGAAAATCATACTTATTTTAGTATAGTCTTCTAAGGCATTAACATGGATTAACTTTCCTAAAATGGAAACATTTTACTTTGGGAAACTGGTACTTAGGGAAAGATGGAATCTGCTTAATATGGAAGTAGGGATTAAATAAAATATTTTGAAACCATAAAGATTCAAACATTAGGAGTAGGGCTTTAATTTATGCTTGGTCAAAGTTATTCAAAAGTTTGTCTAAGCTATGTCAACGTGAGAGTCAAAGTTTGACCAAAGAAGTTGGTCCATGTTCGTGTATTTAAAGATGGTGTGGGAATTAAAGAGTTTTACTAATTCTTGATGACTTAATAAGTTGGATATGATAAGAAGAATTAAAGATTTTGATGGAAGATGAAGAGTTTAAGATAAACACATCCAATAAGGGATAGAAGAGTAATTTCGATTCAACTTCTTTACGGATAAGATAGATAGAGTTTTAAGTTGTTAGCTAGTCTTATCTTTGAGTCTTTTCAAATGTAATGTAGCTATATCTAGCCAATCATAGGAACTTCGAATTTATATGCCTTGTTCTCTAAGTTGGTTCTTTAATATTTCTAGTTAAGTTTAGCTTAGAGATAGTTAGCCAAAGTCAAGTTTTATCTTTATTCCTAGGGGTTCACGTGTATTAGATGTCATTGCTTAGACTTCATGTTATTCACGTGTTTAGCTTGTTATTCACTTGTTTAGATAGAGTTTTGGTGTTTTTCTAGACTTTAAAATGCGTTGAGATTTCAAATTAGCTTTTTTTTAAAAATATATTTACAATATAATATTTTTTAAATGATAGTATTTAAAAACGGAAAATGAGAATATATATAATATAAATACTTGAACTTTAATTTAAATAATTGAACTTTAACACTAATTTAATATTTATTAAGTTAATTAAGCTAGTACATAACCACATACATATATTAATTGAGACCCTAAATAACATTAATATATGTCCAAAATATGATCATAAATGTTGACATATATTTCACTACAACTAAATATAAGCCTATCTAAAAAAGCTATAAAAATTATTTTAGATCAAATATGTGTAACTAATAACTATAAGCCTAAAAAACATAAACAATAATCTAGATTTAATAGAAAAGTGGAAGCTAATCCGATGCTGAAGCTTATTATCCTTGCTTCATCGTTGCACACTTGTCATTTTTAACTTTCAAAACAAATAAAAAAGTGATCATTTAAGTAAAAAAATTGAAATAAGAGGAGAATGTATATATCATATCAAATATGCATAAAAAGAATATACACCTTGAAATTCATACATGTCTCATTACAATATTTGAAAAACATGACCAAAACTAGATATTTCAACTTCCTCTAATAATGTCAATTAGATTTTAAGACAATATATCATGTTCTCATCAAATACAGACATTTTTAAAAATTTTAGTAGAGTCTCCTTTGTATTATTGACTATTTCTTTTTTCAAAATTGATTTCAAACGTGTTTGCAATCAGAAATTAACAACAAATCAATCACAAACAACTATCATACCATATTAATCTTATGGTTAACACTGACCAAACAGTCCCATCTCCAATTTGAAATTTAATTGCAGTTCTTATTTTTCAACTATGAACCAAAAAAAAGGATAGACAAAAATTTAAAATATTTCAAAAAATCTACAGTAGTTGTGTGGCCTTATGATTTTCAAAAAATTATGTCTAATTAAATTATATTCACAAGCTACAAACAACCTCTTCTTTGATATAGATGGGATCACAAATATAGACTATATTCAAGATTCACACCTTGCTTAGCTTCACTTGGATTAGGAAAAATGTATAACAATAATCAAGTGACAAAAGAGTGACTTAAGCAATAGTAATGATCACCATACACATATTACATGTAAAAAATGTTAGTCACTAGAAGATTTCAAAAGCTCTATAATGAATTACACAAGGCACAATACAAACAAATGATGTTAACATGATGAGTAGTTTCATGCCAAGTAATTGCTAGTTCAATTTAAAAAAAAACTTCCTTAAATATTTACTCAGGAGGTTTATTCTTCCTTAGATAGGAGGTAAGTCCTAGGTATTAAAAAAAACTTCCTTAATACCGATTAGTATTTGTCAAATCAACTACCATACCAAGATGAACAAAAGTGATGGAAATCCCGAGTTAGGCTAAGAGTCAAAAGAAATTTTGTTGACTCGTTATTTTGAAGACGGGCCAGTTGATAATTATTGGGTCCATAGCCCATTAATTTCCGGTCATGGTTATTCTAGTCTTTCATATGGAAATTTAGAATAATTATGTGGGAATTATATCTTGTAAATAAATAATGGTTTTTTAATTAACTTAAGTTAGTTAAAATTTAATGAATAAAAAGGAGGTTGCATAGATGAGGTGGCATGGGTATTTACTTGCTGATTTGTGCGTAGGTCCAAGGGGATTTTTGAGAGGTTTGTTCACGTGATTTTGGGTGGAAAAAGAAGGTTATTTTGGTGAATTATGGGCCTGGATCATGGAGGAAATAATGGGGATTTGGAAAAGATTTGATTAGATTTGCAAATCCAAGGTTATTCTCTTTAATTATTGTCAAATTTGGAGAAAGGAAATCAGATTTTATTTTTTTTATTTTGAGAGATCAATTAAAAGATTTATTTCCCTTAAATTAAGGGATTTATTTTGATTAATTGATTTCATTAGCTTTATTTAGGCGTGTGGGGTTGTCAAAAGATGCATACTGATTTTCTTGGGCATAATTAAGGTGATTGCATGGATCATTGAGTGAATTTGGTGGAGTTGCTGGTCATATTTTTCCATTACACTTGAGGAAATATTTGACAATCAATTTAGGCATGTTTCAAGTAAGGAAATTAAGCTTAATTGCATTAGTTTGTTATGGGATAATTGCATGAGTTAAGGACTGATTTTGGGATGTTTTTGGCTAATCTTGTACAGTTTTTAGAGAAGGTTTTTTAGGGTTTTTGGTACCTAAAAATAGAGGTTATTTTGTTTGTGTTTGAGCATGAATGAATGAAGTTTAATATTGATATCTTTACTCGCAATATCACCAATTGAGTTGCTTGTGTTTTTCGATGTTTTGCTTGAAGATTTTGGGAGGCAAGTGAGTGTTCCTTCCCCTCAAAATTTAGTAGTTTTAACACATGTTAAGTGTTCCTTATGTGAATCCTACACCTAGTAGTGTAAGTTGAGTGCTCCTTGCCTACTTATCCTTTGATTATAAGTTGAGTGTTCCTTGTAATCTCTTTTCTTTGCCTTTGTTGGTTTTTTTCTCTCACATTTTATCCACATCCAAAAACCATCCCAAAACACGTCCTATATTTTCCCCATATTCTTCACATAAACAAACATCCCTAAATACTCTAAACCCGTCCCTAAGACAAGTCCAATCACACTCACCATTCATCCAAAAAAACCTACGTATTTCATCCTAAATCCAATCCCAACACTTTGCAGCCTTTTAGATCTATTTGAGAAAACCCATAATTTTTAGTGTTCTCTCACTAGTTTTTATATCATTTGGCACGCCAAATAGGGGGAAAGATATTCTATTTTCTTAAAATGAATCCCAATCACAATGAAACTCCTCAAGAAAGACACCTTCGAATTTCGGAGGAAAATCAACAAAGACTCATTGAAACAAATGAGCAACTTCTAAACAATGTCACAACCTTGATGGCTTGAATTTTCACTCATGAAAATAGGGAGACAAACAATCCCTCTAGGTTTGATGAGCGAAATTTGAGGGTTAATGTGGATGAATTTGATGGTACTCTCGATCTAGAAAGGTATCAAGAATGGGAGAAATCTTTGGAGCGTTTCTTTGATTTCAAGGACATCCAAGATGAGGAGCAATAATTTAGTGTTGCTAAAGTGAAGGTAACCAGGTATGCTGAAACTTGGTTAAAAGGTGTATAAAGAAAGAGAGAGTTAAATGGAAAGGTACTAATTTCTACTTGGCCAAAATTGAAGACGAAACTTACAGGTCATTTTGTACCTTCTAATTACAAGCAATCTCTATATGTAAAGTGGAGTACTTTGCATCAAAGAAGTGGGACTGTGGAGGAACACATAAAGGAGTATGAGTGACTCTCCATCTTTTGTGAGATTGAGGAGAATGAAAAACTCAATCTAGGGAGGTTTATGGCTGGTCTAGATCATGAGATCTATGAGAAGTTGGAAGTGCAACCAAACTTATCATTTGATGAAGTATGCAACTTGACTGTCAAATTTGACAAGCAAAGAAAGAAGAGGATACCTTTTTATTCTTTTTATTTAAAATTGAAGAAGCTTACTTTTCCATCCCAAATAAGAAATAAGCCTTTTTTTCTAAACCAAACCCATCTTTTTCTAACCCCACAAAAAGATCCCCAAACAATTTTGAATCCTCAAATAAAGAAAAAGGCAAAGCCATTGCCAAAGAGTTTGATTTGAGTGAGATAGTATGTTTCAAGTGTTATGGAAGAGGGCACTATAAATGAGATTGTCCAAATTCTCATGTGTTGACTGTGAGAGAGATTCATATCATGACTACGCAACCTTTTCCTACGAAGGAAGAAGATGAGGAGGAAGAAGAAGTTCCTGAAGATTCTCTTAAGTTGGATGATGAGAAAGAGTGTGATAATGTTGATAACTATTTTCCTGAAAAGAACAAACTACTCTTGAGAAGAGCATTATAGATTCAAACTAAAAGAGAAGAGGTTCCTATTCAAAGAGAGAACTTGTTCTTGACTAAGTGCAAAGTGAAGGGAGATGTATATGATTTGATTGTGGATAGTAGGAGTGAAGTAAATGTAGTATCTAGTGATTTGGTAAAGAGACTTGAAATGAAAATCACTAAACATCCCCATCCTTATAAGTTGAGTAGGTTGGAAAGGAGTAAGAATACTAGTGTTAGGAGGCAATGTCTTATGAGCTTTGCAGTTGGCTCCTATGTTGATGAAGTATTGTATGATGTTATTCCCATGGATACATGCCATATCTTTTTGGGTAGACCATGGCAAAGTGATAAGAAGTTTATATATGATGGATTAGCTAATACTTACACTATTACCCATCTTGGTAACAAGAAAATACTCCATCCTTTACCACCACAAAAAACCCCTCCACCACAAAAAGCCCCTTCTAAAAGTATGTTCCTTTTGTCTCACAAAGAATTTGAAGGTGGGATAGAAGAGGAGTATGAGATCTTCCTTTTACTTTTGAAGGAAGAATATAATGGATACTTGGTTCAAAATCCGAAATTAGCCAAGTTAATTAAGGCTTATTAGGATGTATTCCTAGATGAGTTAACACAAGGTTTGCCACCTATGTGTGGTATAGAACATCAAATCGATCTTGTTCTAGGAGCACCCCTTCCTAACAAACCCCCTTATTGATGCAATCCTATGGAGACAAAGGAGTTACAAAGACAAATCCAAGAATTGATGAAAATGGGCTATGTTAGATAATCGATGAGTCCTTGCGCAGTGCTGGCATTGTTGGTTCTAAAGAAGGATGGCACATGGAGAATGTGTATCCATAGTAGGGCCATAAATGACATCACTATAAAGTATATGTTTCCTATACCGAGATTGGATGGCATGCTTGATGAGTTAAGTAGGTCCCAAGTTTTTTCTAAGATTGATCATAGAAGTGGATACTACCAAATAAGGATATGTGAAGGAGATGAATGGAAGACAACTTTTAAGACAAAACATGGTCTTTATGAATGGCTTGTCATGCCATTTGGACTTACCAATGTTCTAAGTACCTTCATGCCTTTTTTGGGAAAGTTTTTTGTGGTATATTTGGATGACATTCTTATCTATAGTAAGAATAAGGAAGAACATTTGGTACATCTCAAGGAAGTTTTTAAAGCTTTGAGGGAGAAGAAGCTTTATGGGAAGTTAGAGAAATGCCATTTTATGCTCACTAAGTTAGTGTTTCATAGTTTTATTGTTTCTAGGGATGGATTCAAGGTGGATCCTAGCAAGGTGGAAGCCATTTCTTCATGGCCTATTTCTAAGTCCATCACAGAAGTGCAATCTTTTCATGGGCTAACTTATTTTTATAGAAGGTTCATAACCAATTTTAGTACACTCATGGCCCAATTACTGAGTGTATAAAGAAGGGCACTTTCCAATGGACTCCTCAAGATCAAAAGGCGTTTGAGCACATAAAGAAGAAGATGTATGAAGACCATGTACTTACTTTACCCAATTTCACTAAACCTTTTGAGGTTAAGTGTGATGCAAGTGGAAAGGGTGTTGGTGCTGTTTTGATCCAAGAGGAAAAATTGATTGCGTACTTTAGTGAGAAGTTGAGTCATGGTAAGCATGACTACTCTACATATGATAAGGAGTTTTTATGCTATTGTTTGAACTCTGGATTTTTTGTTACACTATCTAAGACCAAGTCCTTTCATTCTCCATTCTGATCATGACTCCTTGAGATTTATTCATGGACAAAAGAAGCTCAATGTGAGGAATGCAAAATGGGTGGAATTTTTGCAATCTTTAAATTTTGCTGCTAAGTATAAGAATAGGAAGGCTAACGTGGTAGCCGATGCTTTATCTCGAAGGCATTTTCTTCTTAGCATGGTGGATGCTAAATTTATTGTTTTTAAGATGTTAAAAGAACTTTACAAGGATTATAAAGAAATGTTTAAGATAATAAAACCATGTAAAGATGGAGTTAATGGACTCTTTTTAGTGCTTCATGATTTCCTTTTCAAAGTAAACAAACTTTATGTGCAACATGTTTATTTCAAAAACTTTAGAAATCCTTCAAGGCTATTTTTATTAGCCGAAAATGCTTGCCCATGTTTATTACATGATCATTCGATGTGCAACATGTCAAAAGGCAAAGATGTCATTCTATAGAGGAGAATATAAACCATTGCATGTTTCTGAAAGGCCTTGGGAAGACTTGAGTATGAATTTTATTATGGCACTTCTTAAAACTCAACGTGGGAAGGATTCTATAGTGGTAGTGGTGGATCGATTTCCGAAGATGGCTCACTTTGTGGCTTGTCGAAAAGTGAACGATGCTTTCAATGTGGCTTAGTTGTTTTTCACTGAAATTGCTTGTTTGCATGGTTTACCAAGGACTATTGTTTTTTATCGAGACACTAAGTTCTTGAGTCATTTTTGGAAGTCTCTTTGGAGGCTTGTGGGAACCAAGTTACTGTTTTCAACGAGTCATCATCTCCAAACTGATAGGCAAACTAAGGTGGTGAATAGGATTCTTGGCTCTTTACTTCAATCGTTGGTGAGTAAAGGAGGTAAGAATAGGGATTTGAAGCTTTCTCATGCTGAGTTCGCCTACAATAAAACATTGAGTTGATCCACTAAGTACTCTCCGTTTGAAGTTGTCTAAGGGGTGAACCCTTATGTATCGATTGATTACATCACTCTTGACAAAGACAAATTTGTGCATGGAACAACCAAAGAATGTATGGAGTTCATGATGAACTTCCATAAGGAGGTGAGGAAGAATATCGAGAAAGTAAATGAGGAATACAAGAAATAGTCCAACAAAAGTTTAAAGAATACTAGAACCTTCGAGGTTGGTGATCTTGTTAGGGTGTTTTTGAGAAAGGTGAGATTTCCGAAACAAAGGAAGCATAAGTTGATGCCAAGAGTCGAGGGACCATTTCAAATCATTGAGAAAATCAATGATAATGCTTACAAGGTGGACCAAGGTGGAAATTACGGAGTCTCTTCCACTTTTAATGTGGGTGATCTTTCCCCTTATTTTAAAGATGACAAGTTGAGGTCAACTCTTTCGAAGAAGGGGAGGATGATGGAAATCTTGAGTTAGCCCAAGAATCAAAAGAAATTTTTTTGACTCGTTAGTTAGAAGACAATCCTGTTGATAATTATTAGGCCCATGGGCCATTTATTTTGGGTCATGGTTATTCTAGTCTTTCATTTGGAAATTTAGAATAATTATGTGAGAATTATTTCTTGTAAATAAATGATGGTTATTAAATTAACTTAAGTAAGTTAAAATTAGTTAAATAAAAGGAGGTGGCTTGCATAGGTGAGTTGGCATGGATATTTTCTTACTCATTTGTGCGTAGGTCCAATGAGATTTTTGGGAGGTTTGTTCATGTGATTTTGGGTGGAGAAAGAAAGTTATTTTGCTGAATTATGGGCGTGGATCATGGAGGGAATAATGGGGATTTGGGAAAGTTTTGATTAGATTTGATTTTAGCTTGATTTAAGGAAGATTTGATCAGATTTGCAAATCCTAGGTTATTCTCTTTAATTATGGTCGAACTCAGGGAAAGGAATTCAAATTTTTCTGATTATAATTTGAGGGATCAATTAAAAGATTTATTTCCCTTAAATTAAGGGACTTACTTTGATTAATTGATTTCATTAGCTTGATTTAGGCATGTGGGGTTGTCAAAAGATGGAAGCTAATTTTCTTAGGCATAATTAAGGGGATTACATGGATCATTGAGTGAATTTGGTGGAGTTGCTGGTCATATTTTTCCATTACACTTAAGGCCACATTTGACATTAAATTTGGGCATGTTTCAAGTAAGGAAATTAAGCCAAATTGCATTAGTTTATTATGAGATAATTGCATGAGTTAAGGACTAATTTGGGACATTTTTGGCTGATCTTGTATGGTTTTTAGAGAAGGATTTTAGGGTTTTTATTTCCTACAAATAGGGGTTGTTTTGTTTGTGTTTGAGCATGAATGAATGTAGTTTACTTTTGATATCTTTACTTGCAATAGCACGAATTGAGTGTAGTTAATTCCTCTAGCAGTACATCAGGTGAAATCAAAATTAGTCTTTTGTATTCCTTAAACTCCTCAACTATACGAGATCGGTAAAGTTGTGGCTTTCTTGATTGTAGTTCCATGATATCTAGTTGCATTTCGTGGAAGAGAACGTACATAAGTGAAGTTACCATTCCAATAGCATATAACACAATAACCTGCAAGAAAATTTAAGCAGCCTGCCACACATCAAAAATAGGTGGCATATGTAATGATCAAATGAAGTAAAAAGTTAAACACTATCTCATCTTGTAAATAGGCCAACTTGTAATATGGTCCTTCAAAAGGTTATGTACTACTTGAAAATGCACATCATGGGGAGCAACAGTATAAGACTGCTTCAACTACATAACGCTCTTGTTTGTCAAAAATAAATTAAAAAAATCAAGACCTTATAGTGCTTGCTCTAATTGAAATTGCACCTTATAGTGCTTGTTGCGAACTTAACAAACGCTTGTGACAAATACATAAAAGTAGAAATGAACACCAAAATATATAAAATTAACAAAAGATAGCTAATTGAACTTCAGGTTATAAACAAAGTAGAGACAAAAGTAAGATAGAAAATGAGTTGATGCTAAATATAATAATATAAATGTGAACTTATGATAATCGATAACTATAAAGCTAAAAAACCCTTCCAATTATGCTGATAGAAAAAAAACCATTTAAGCCTTACGATGACAAACCTTCCAATAGGCATACTATGATATAGAAAAATTCACTAATGGAAGAGAATATTGCTTCAGTAAGCGTCTCTTATGCAGAGGTTGTTTCCTTCTCCCTAAGCTAGCTTATAATATTCAATTTCCCCTTGCCTGTCAGATGTGAACATAAAATTGTTTTAGCCATTATCATATTCAATAGGTACTATTTCAACTAATTTACTTTTCAGTTAACCTCTTTCACAATTCAGTGCTACAAGTCATTCCTATGATTTCAATTCTTTGGATGGCAAGTCTTTCATGAAAAGAACATTTTTAAAATATAATTAAAGTAAAAATATTTAAGCAATGGTAGTAAAACCTAGTCCAATAGCAGCATGATTTAGGTTACAGTTACACATAATGAAAAACAACGCAAGATATTGTTCCTCTTCAAAAATTGAGGCATGAAAAAGATGGGAAACAATCGCAGGTCTTGTAAAAAATCCAAATGCCTAAATAATGTAGAATTATAAAAGAGAGAATTTACTCTTCCTAACAAAAGGAATCATCTGACTAAATAGATGGCGCTTTACTAAATTGAAAAGGAAAAGATATATATTATCACATTCAAGAAACAAAACTCGATGGCATCATTTAGAAATAACACCCCTTTTAAGATTAAAAACTAAAAACATGCACTAGACAAAAGAAAGATCAACACTTCAAAATTTAAGAAACCAGATTGCAATACAACAAACTAGTGTCACCTTATCCATGGTACACATTGTGCACTTTGGTACATAGAACAGGTGTGCGAATGCACTTTGCTACCGAAAAATTTTCTACTTTTGATTTAGAGGAATAGCTTGCCGTCCACAATCTACTCAAAATTCTTCACTATAGCTTTCAATATGGAGTACCCATTAATAAGAAACATTAATCAAGTCCAAACCTAGAAAACAAAAGCAAAAAGATTCGAAATTAAGGTAAATTTAATTAAAATTAAGAATACTTCAAATCAAATTGAGAAGAAAGGTATAAACCTTGAAAACTAAAGTAAAACACCAAAATTAAGGGAATGAAACAAAAATTAAGGAGAATTGAAATGAAATAGAGAAGATTTTGGAACAAAAAGGAGAAAATTTGAAGGAGGATCAAATAAGTAAAGGGGGATGAGGAGCGATTAGGTTTCTGTATTACATGGGGCTGAACTGCATTTTAGGTTTGCCGAAATGTTGTACGCGTTGAAAGTTTTTTTGGGGATTTTCTAAAGCACATGTCTTGCACGTGGTAAAGACCATCAATCTCAACACTTATAATTGCTGAGATATTTCCCTATATAGAAATGCGTCTAGAAAATATGTGGTAATATTTTACACCTAGGACTTTCACTAAAGCGTCGAGAACTAAGCGTCAAGAAAACAAGGGATTTGTTGTACTGTCACTAACTAACCTTAATTAATTAATCTAAATAATTAATTAATTAAAGAAAATAAACACTTTTATTTATTTACACAAAAATTCCTCAACTCCTTATTCTAGTGGAAAGACTAGAATACCCTTACATAGAAATAAATGGGCCATATAACCAAAAATTGTCCAACCCATTTTCCTCAAATGATCTTGCTAATAAAATCTCCATATTGACACCACTAGCATTAAATATAATTTTAGAATTTTCCATCATCCTCCTCTTCTTAAAAAAGAGTTACCCTCAATTCATTGTCCTCCAAATAAAGGGATAAATCGCCATCATTGAAAGTAGAGGAGACTCTATAATTCCCACCAAGATCCCCCTTGTAGGCATTATCATTGATTTTCTCAATGATTTGAAAATCACTAGTAAAATATTAATTAATTGCGTCTAAGGATTTGCAGCGTAATATCATTAACGCAACAATTTACTTAGAGAAATGAATAATATGCGGTGTATTAGACAGAATTTGCCAAATTTAATTAAGGCCCATAATAATATGCAGTGTATAAGCTACAACCTGCCGCATATTGATTGAACTTTATATTAATATTGTGCGTATATGTTTATACCCGCTGCATATTCAATGTTAATTTTAAAAAAACCCATCGGAATATATTTAATTCTTCAATTTGCATCTTCATTTCTTCTACTCGTGTATTTCTTGTGCCCTAATTCCCGAAAATACTCCTTGGTTTTCTGGCGCTCTAATTCTCCAACCCCAATTCGTGAACTTGAGTCCTAATTCCTACACGTGCTCGTGTTCTTGCCCCTCTTCTTCATCACGTGCTGTCGTTGCCTTTCCCCTCACCGTCGTCTGCCATCCAAGGTAATGTGTTTCCTTTGTTTTGTTCTTTGGTTTATTTGTAAATGTGGATATATGTGTGTTTGTTTGTTTAATAGAATAGACTTGGTTGTTTTGGTTCATTGGGTTCAATATATAGAATAAGTGCTCTTGTTTGTTCAAGAAAGTATTCCCTAGAATAGTGTATATATATGTAGGTAGCATTGACATTTGAAAGGAGAAGATAAATCCAATGGGGATTCGAATTGGTTTATGATTTAAGGAAGAAATATGGAAAATAGTTATTAAAAACAAAAGAAATTAGTGTATATAAATGATTATATAAGGGTATATGGGTATATGTGTAGATGTGTACATGGAGAATATGACTTATACTGATGATGGGTATATGGTGTATATGTATATGGAGGATGGAGCACGAATCGATTATTTGAACCAAAACAACATAACCTAAGGTTATGAATCATTCATTAATAAACTTTAAAACTCTTAACTTTATTTTGGTATTTATTAAGTAATAGGTATTAAAGGTAAATTTTGGTAATAATTATAGATATGCGATAATTGTATATTCAAAGTTGTTAGTATTCTTATCTTTATTTGTTAGAGGTATTTTCCTTTTACTTTTTGGCAATGATTTGACCTTTGATGTATTTATCTTACCTATTTTTTTTATCTTATCACTGTTATTTATCTTATGATATTAAATGAGAATAGAAGAATAGGAGTGATATATTCATCTGTATAGTGAGTCGTTGTTCATAGTTTTTTATCATGGCCTAGTCATCTTGTTTTAGTTTGCTATAATAAGAATTGATTGTTGAACACTATATCGATAAAAATATTTCGTCTCAACAATTTCATTTTCTAAAGATTGCTAACCTTGGTGGGTATATTGTATATTTAGTTATGATTTCTAATATCCTATGATTCCTATCAATTGAATAGAGAGCAATGTGGCATTGTGTGATGGTTGTGGTTGTATTTAAATGAATATACGCAGGTTTAGAAATTGATTTTTAAAAATAGGAAATATTGGGTTAACAAAGAAAACTCTGCCAAATTTTGTCTAGAATTTTTAGTGATTTACAAAATATAGAAAAAAAATAATTTTGCTTGAAGAATTTAGTAACTTAAACTATAGAGCGAGTGTTTGTGGGTCATTGTGGAGTTTGCTTAACCTGAATTTTAAAACTCTTAAGTTCATATATATTTGAGTATTTATTAGATTGTTATTTGATCTCTTTCATGTTAAATAGGGCATAACGCAAATTATGGATCGTAATTGGATATATGGTAATCGTGTTTCATTAGAGTTCATGAATGGAGTTGAGGAGTTCTATAGACAAACATTAAAACACCTAAATAACATTGGAGATGGTGAGGTGTGTTGCCCTTTTATTGATTGTGATAATGTGAATACAGCTAATAGTATAAGAGAGTTGAGGGACCATGTGATCCGGTGTGTGTTTGTACAACAATACCACGTATGGGTATGGCATGGTGAGGTTCTTGCTTCTAATGACATGGGGTTATGTTCTAATGAAATTCCCATTCATCATGTTGAGTTAGACCATCATGGCCAATTAAAATCAAATGAAGGTGAAGATGTTGATGTTAAAAAGGAAGATGACAGGGAGGATTAATTGGAGGATGATAACCCTCATGATGAAGATCAAATAGATGAAATGCTTGAAGGGGTTGGGGATCAATTTGGTAGCCAATCTCGTACTTTTCAGCCTTTGTGGGAGGTTGTTGAGAAACCATTATATCTTGGATATACTAACTACACTAAGTTGTCCACTATATCAATGATAGTTAACTTAAAAGAAAAATATAGTTGGACTGATACAAGATTCTTGGTCTTGTTGAAAGTACTAGGGGACATGTTCCCAGAGGAAAATGATTTACCTATATCCACGCACTATGTAAAAAATTTAATGTATCCCCTTAGTTTAGAGTATAATAAGATTGATGCCTGTCCAAATTTTTGCGTATTGCATCAAAATGTGTATGCAAGTTCATTCAATATCCTAAATATGAGCAGTCATATTACAAACTCCCACATGGGATAAAGCCTAAAGTGGGGATTAAAGGTCCTACTGTAAAGGTGTTGTGGTACATTCCCATAATACTAAGGTTCAAGTGTTTGTTTTCGATTAAGGGCGATGTAAGGAATTTGAGATGACATATAGAGATGAGGAAGAAAAATGGGATGATTCGATATCTTGCCGATTCTTCCAAGTGGAAAGAAAATAATGAATCTTTTAAGGGTTTTGGCAGGGAAGATAGGAACCTAAGACTTGGTATTTGCACAAATGGAATTAATCCTTTTGGTACCTTAAGTAGTCAACATAGCATATGGCCAGTTTTGTTAGTGATATATAATTTGCCTCCTTGGTTATGCATGAAGTATAAGTATATTTTATCATCACTTCTAATATCAAGGCTCAAGCAACTTGGGAATGACATTGATGTTTATCCTGCTCCCCTTATTGAAGATTTGCAGTTATTGTAGGATAAAGGTATATCTGTATATGATGCATATGATGAAGAGACTTTTACACTCCATGTCACATTATTTTATACCATTAATGACTTTATAGCATATGGGAACTTGTTGGGTTATAAGGTAAAGGGAAAGAAAGCCTGCTCGATCTGTTTGGATGATATGGACTCATTATACTTGCATTGTTGTGGGAATCATGTGTATTTTCATGCATCCGAGGTTCTTGAATAGGTTTTATCCTTATCGTAAGGGAAATACATTATTTGGTGGTAAAGTTGAGCAATGTAGAGCCCCTATACCATTGATTGGTAGTGAGGTTTATGACCTTGTGAAAGGAATAGATAATGTGTTTGGGAAAACTATGAAACACAGAGATGCTCAAGGGTTATGGAAGTATTTACTCGTTAGACATTTGTCTTGATATTATGCATATAGAAAAGAATATTTGTGATGTCGTCTTAGGGACATTGTTGAATATTCCTGATAAGGCTAACGATGGTCCTAATGTTAGGAGAGTTATTCAAACAATGAAGATTCAATCTAAGTTATGGCCTGGAGACAAAATGCCTAAAAATGGAAAAGGTAAATCCACGTATCTTCCTCTTGCTTGATACACTTTGTTCTGAGTAGAAAAGAGGATATTATGTGAGTGTCTATATGGGATTAAGGTTCGTAGTGGGTACTCATCAAATATGAAGAGCTTTATGTCCATGAAAGATCTAAAACTAGTGAGAGTGAAGTTTCATGATTGACATGTTATGATGCAAGTGTTTCTACCAACTGTCATCCTCTATATTTTGCCCAAGCATGTTAAGGATTCTATTACTAGACTTTATTCTTTTTCCAATATAATATGCAACAAGGAGCTTGATCCATCATGTTTGGATGAGTTACAAGCTAATGTTGTTACAACCTTATGTAAACTAGAGATGTATTTTCCACCTTCATTCTTTTATATTATGGTACATCTAGTTGTGCATTTGGTTCAGGAAATCAAGTTATGTGGTCTAGTGTCCCTAAGATGGGCTTATCCTTTTTAGAGATACATGGGTACTTTAAAGAAGAAGGTGATAAACCCACCATAAAGGTAGTATAATTCAAGATTTAACTACAAAGGAGATAGGTGAGTTTCTTAGTGAGTTCTTATCTAAGGGGGAGGCAATTGGGTTATCAAAATTGAGGCATGAAGGGAGGCTTGAAGGGCATGAACCCATGGATTCTAAGGAGATCTTAATTCCATTGCTGAAAGAGAGACAAACTCATTGATTTGTTTTGCATCATATCACAGAGGTTCATTCTTACTTAGAAAGGCACATGAATGTATTGAAGGTGAAGTACCCTTCTAATGGTGAACAAGCATTGACATAAGAACACGACAACACTTTCATTGATTGGTTTCATTAAAAAGTTATGCATGAATTCTCTAAAATGAGCCATAACATTTCTGATACAATCAAGTGGTTACCTTATGGCCCTCAAACAACTATTTAATCTTTTAAGGGGTATGATATCAATGGATATATCTTCTACACTAAATGTCTAGATAAGAAATCAAAGTCAGTTCAAAATAGTGGTGTTTCAATAGTGGCTTCTTCTTGAGAAAATTCTAGCTCAAAAGATAAAGCACCAATTAATGTGATCTTGTCTTACTTTGGATAATTCAAGAGATATGGGAATTTGAATACTGTAGCTTTAAGGTTCCCTTTTTTCAATGCAAGTGGGCAGATATTAGTTGACGTGGTTTTGTGAAGAAAGATGAATCAAATTAGACTTTAGTTGACATTAGTCGAATGCGTGATACGGAGGAACCTTTTTATCCTCGCATCACAAGCTAAACAAGTTCAATATATTAAATATATAAATGACCCCCGATGGGCTGTTATTATCCCTTGTAAATGACATATCCTTGGAATTTGTGATGTCACTGATGAAGAAGACTATGATGATCTCCCATCATTCTCGATGCCATGTAATGATGACATGGATGGACCAGATAAGGAAACAAATTATATGAGAATGAAATACCATTAAGGAGTTACTATAGATGAGTAGTATCATTGTCTAGGTATTAAATTATTTTATAGTTATGTTAATGTTTGCTTTATTTCCTTTTTTCCCATAATGTTGGACGATTCACTAACTCAGTGCATTATACTAATCGAGGTGATCTAGAAGACATAGCTGCTAAGTTAGAAGCTTAGAGAATGGATAGAATGTTCGAAAAATATGAAAGGATTGGTGAAGCGGCAACAACTTTAGGGGATGATGTACACATGAACATTGTCATCCCCTCGTGTTAGGGTTCCGAGAGAGGGAGGAGGAAGGGTAGTGCTCGGGGCTTAGGTCGACCTAGAGGTCCGACTAAGAGCCTTAGAGTGGCTGAGACCATGCATTTAGAGTTCGATCATTTGCACCGCCCGATTGGTTGGTGGCGTCTCAATTATGGTAAGCATATTAGCCTTCTTATTCGGAAGTTCAACATCAACTAGGACTAGTCGATAGTAAATGAGGGACTTTAATAGACCTTATGGGTGGAAAGAATGGTACGTATTCCTAACTTAATCTTACTTACTAAAATATTTTTGTAAACTACCTTACTAAGTGAAAATAACCAAATTTAAATATTATATATTTTAGGTTTTGTTTAATATTCCTGACAACTCCCAATTGAAGAAGCTTTGTATTCTTCAATAGATTTTGGGACTTCAAATAAAAGTTGGTGACTAATTAGATTACCAAGACAAGAGAGGTGTCCAAAAAAGAAGCTGACATGTTGCGCTACAAAATATGGAAACATATTAAGGAAGGAAATTGGGCAACCTGTGTCAGGAACAAGACTTCTGAAGCTGTAGTGGTAAGTTAAATACTTTAATATATTCAGTTTTGGAAAATGCTTTCTATTGTACTGTTATGTTAAGTTAAATACCTTTATGTTGTTGAGAGGCTAAATGCGAGAAGATGAGCAACAGTGCCAAGATGAACATTCATCCCCATTACCTTGGATATTCAAGATACAATGACGCAAGGCAACAATGGATATCAGAGGGTTTCTATCTCTCTTGCACGGGAAATTCTTCTATAGAATTAGGCACCACGTAGATAAGCCATGAGGATGACTAGTTTTGTTCAAGGCATAAAAAGGACAAGAAAAACTAGGGAGAGAGTCATTCCAAATGAACAGACACAGGCTTTGGCTTAAAAATACGTAAGAATTCTATTTGCAAATCAGTAAAGTTACCACTACTTATAAGATCTGAGATTCATTTCTAGCTTTTACTTTTTATTTTTAGTTGGAATTCTAAGATAAGAAAATTCAAGGGAATTCGTTCCCGTGAGGGCCCAAGATGCATTAGCTATGGTCATTGGGAAGCCAGATCACCTTGGACGTTATGTTGGATTGGAAGGGACTAATATTTGATACCAACAAGTTTTTGGACCTCCTCCACCAAGATCAAGCCAACAAAGTCAAAGCGGAATTTCAATGGAAGATCAGGAGACTTTAAAGGCTCAACTCTAAGAAGAACTTATACAGGAGTTTAATGCTACTATGAAGGATAAGTTGTTATCCCTATTGAATAACTATTGTTTGTATTAATAATAACCTATAATATTGACATATCATATTCAATTTTTAGGGTCCTACCAATTGCCCTCTACTCCTAAAAGATCCAAGTATAGGAATGATCTACGATGTGGCTAATGGTTGATGTGAATGCATGCATGGAAATCTTACAAGCTAGTTGAATCCTTTTCCCTCAAGGATTCATCATATCTTTACTAATCCTACTTAGATTAGGATTTATTTATATTATTTTTGGTACAAATCTTATCCATCGTATTGTATGCGGAAGTCATGGAAAAGAGCATTGGGGAAGTTTTCTTGATTAATAGATCCAATCTTGAAGAGTTTCTTGAAGATCAAAAATTTTGACCCGGGAGGAAAAATTTTAAGACAAGGGGAGGTGCTTATTACATTGAATGGTGCTTATTACATCTTGTTGGTGCATTATTAAAACTTCAGTGATAGGGCATAGGCATGGGCGTGGATACACACATATGACTGCATATTTAGTGTTTTACTTTAAATAAAATAGTTTAAGAATAGTTAATTTGTAATTTTATCTTTTTAGGTCGAATAGAATTCTAACATACGATAGTGTTAGAGTTTTAGTAGGAATATGTAATAAATAGGTGGCATTATCCTATTGGTAATTAGGTGGTTATTAGGAGTCCTTTTAGAAGTAGGAGTCTTAGTCTTAATGTGATTAAAACTCTAAAGCTATAGGTGTTTCTTTAATAAATTCTTTGAACTTTTGCCCTATTAACATCAACTTTTGGTGTTCTCATTGAGAGTATTTAAAGATACTCAAGCAACATGGATTTTAGTAGTGATAATATTCACAAGATGCAACTAAGCATTAAAAAAAGTTTAACCTTGAAAGAAGCCAAGACATTGTGCATGGAACGTGAGTTGAAGGAATTGAAGGAACAAATAGAGTATTCGCTACAAATCTTGGGGAAGAAGGAGAAGTCCTCAAGCAAAGGTAAACATTTTCCTTTTGAATATAACTCTGGCAATAGTGATGGTGAATCAAGTGTTAGGAGTTTAAGGAGACCTAGTAAGAGTGACCCATCCTCTTCAAGTGACAAGGAGTCCAATGAAGGAGGAGTTCAAGGGGGCAAGAGGATCAAAGCTTGAGACTAGTGATTCCTTAATATAATGACAACATGGACCCAGATAAGTTCCTAGATTGGGTTAAAAGAGTAGAGAGGATTTTCATGTACAAGGACTATGATGATCATAGATCCTTCAAGGTGGCTGAACTAAAGCTCACTTCTTATGCAATCTTATGGCTTAAAGGTTTACAAAAGAAGATGAAAAAGGAAGAAAAATCCAAGATTGCATCATGGAGCAATAACAAAACTTGAGGGCAATTTTTTCTTAAGAGGAAGGGCATGATGTGAATGCATTCATGGAATTCTTACAAGCTAGTTGAATCTTATTCCCTCTATTATTTATTATCTTTTCTAATCCTAATTAGATTAGGATTTGTTTCCTTTGTTTCTGGTATGAGTCTTATCCATAATATTGTATGTGGAAGTGATGGAAAAGAGAATTAGGGAAGTTTTCTTAATTAAAAGATTCAATCTTAAAAAATTTCTTGAAGATTGAAAATTTTAACTAAGGAGGACAAATTTTAAGACAAGGGAATATGCTTCTTAAACTTTAAATCATAATAAGAAAAAGGTTTCTTCTTCTTTCTTTGGTTGTCAAATTTGACAGCAAATTTGCACACTTCATCAAAGGACAAGTTTGATTGCATTTCCATCTTCTCATCGATCTCATAATCTAGACCATCCATAAACCTCCGTAGTTTGAGTTCTTAATTCTCCTAAATATCACAAAAGACGGAGAGTCTCTCAAACTCCTTTATGTACTCCTCAACAGTCCCCCTTCTTTGATGCAAGGTACTCCAATTTACATACAAAGATTATTTATAATTAGAAGGTACAAAACGACCTCTAAGTTTCTTCTTTAAATTTAGCCAAGTACAAATTGGTACCTTACTTTTTAACTCTCTCTTTCTTTAGACACCTTTTATCCAAGTTTCAACGTACCTGGTTGTCTTTACTTTAGTAACTCTAAATTGTTTCTCTTCATCTTGGATGTCCTTGAAATAAAAAATATGCTCCAAAGATTGCTCTTACTTTAAGTACCTTTCTGGGTCAAGGGTACCATGAAATTCATCAACATCTACTCTCAGATTTCGATCATAAAAATTAAAGGGATTATTGGTCTCCCTATTTTAATGAGTGAAAGTTCGAGCCATCAAGGTTGTGACATTGTTTAGAAGTTGCTGATTTATTTCAATGAGTTTGTTGATTTTCCTCCAAAATTCAAAGGTTTCTTTCTTGAGGGGTTTCATTGGTATTGGGATCCATTTTAAGAAAAGATATTTTTCCCCCTCGACCCTCCAAATGATGTAAAAATTAATGGACACTAGAAATTAGTAGACAAAATGGACCACAAATAGATTAAACAAAAAGATAGATTCGTAGGCTTTTAGAAAAAGGCTTAGAAATGTGTTTAGGCTAGAAATTAAGAAAGAAATGGAGATTAGAGTTATTATAGCTTAGACTACATGTTATTCACTTATTTAGGTTGTTATACACATGTTTAAATGGAGTTTTGATGTTTTAAACTTCTTATAAACCCTAGGGAGCTCCTACTATATAAAGAAGTCAAATGGCATTAAATGAAATTAGATTTTGATGAATAAAACCCTTTGTCATTTGTGATTTTTCTGAGTTCTCTAAGCTTTTGGATTAATGTTTAGTGTGTTCATCCTTTGCTAGCCTATTTCATTCGATGAAATTGATGGTATTCTAAGGAATCTTTTGGGATTCTTTGGTGGGGAATCTGTATCCAAACAATCTCTAGAGTCAATCAACAAATTATCCTTTTGTTCTTTCATAACTCACTGATAACCGGTTTTCTAGGTCGTTAACTAAAAGACAGGTTATGCAAACTATATTTATTCCAACCTACAAACTATACGAGTATAGCGGAGTAGGGGGTCGAACCACGAAGACAAGGTATATCAAGACTTAGACTTTTAACACAACCGGACTAATTGGGGTTGAAAATTCAGTTAAAACTAACAGGCGGAAAATAAATGACGACAATTCACGAAGTAAATCAAGTAGAGAAAAACGGGGACAAGATTGGATTCACCCTAGGAATGAAGCTTCAAACCGAACATGATAGATTACAGAAAATCTGTTAATAACTAGCATGGATACCCGAGAATACGAGAGGAAGTTGGTGACCCTATAGATCACACGAACAACCTATAATCGCCCTATGTCTCCAAAGGAGTGGCAGGACAAGATTCGCATCGGAAACCGAAACTATTTATTAACATCGTTTCTACAATCTTAAGCAATAAAGATCATAGCTTTCCTAGGGTTTCACCAATCAAAACCCCTAAAAGAATTACTCACTCATATTCATGCTTAAAAACATAAAGATATTAAAAGATACAGCAGAAACGAACGTGGAATGAAATCGAGAATGAAAACAAAATCAGAATTAATAAACGATAAACTTAGAACTAAACATGCAATGAAATAAAGCAATGGATTAAGATTAAAGGAAGGAATTAAACTTACAAAAGCTTCAAATTGAAATCCACGAAAAGAATCCGAACTACAAAGCGTTGAAGAAAAACTGAAAATTGAAAGCTAAAACTAAAAGAATTTGGAGGCTAAGAAATCTAAAAGTGCATAAAAGTATTTTACCTAGCTCTCCCTCTCCTCATCAGAGGAAGGGGGTATTTATAACAAAATAAGAAAAACCTACGAAAAACCCTAAAGTGCATAGGAGCCGGCCCTAAAAAGAAGTAGTTGATCCGGAGGAAAACACTGTCATTCGCCCGAATCTATGTCTCATTCGGCCGAATGTAATCCCACTCGCCCGAATTGTCTTCCATTCGCCCATTCCAGAGGCTTCGGGGAATCGATCTCTGTCAAGCATTCGCCCGAATGTATAGTCTGATTCGGCCGAATGGAAGCTCATTCGCCCGAATGAGTTCCATTCGGCCTTTCCAGTAGCAAGGCTCGAGAACTCTGAAACTGCCTCTCATTCGACCGAATGAGTCTCAGATTCGGTCGAATCTGCAGCCATTCGGTCGAATGTCTCTCAGATTCGGCCGAATCTGAGAGCATTCTTTCCTCTTTTCACTTCCTCTTTTCTGAACTCCGTGAAATCTTCATGTATGACTTCAAACGCTTGCCCAAGCTAAGATATGTGTGTCAAAGGCTCGAATATATCGCCTTTCACCTTGAAATCATCAAAATTGCCTGAAATAAACTTAAGACAACTGGAAAACAAGATCAAGGTAAAATCAAGCATAATATACATAAAACCATTACGAAACTACGAGTCTTGACACTAAAATGAGTTAATAAATGTGCTCTAAAACGAGCACATCACTCACGTAAAAATCAAGCCTTAACACATTCACAAACATCCCTAAACTTATTTGTTTTTGTGACGCATATTAGTTGGCGAGTTCTTAATCATATTAACTTGTATTTTTTGATCCAAGTATCCAAAAATACAACAATTTGTATCCAAACAATCCCCATAGTCAATCAATAAATTATCCTTTTTTTCTTTCATAACTCACATAAAAAGCAAGCCTAACATATTCACCAACATTCATAAACTTATTTGTTTTTGTGGCGCATATCAGTTAGCGAGTTCTTAATCATGTTAGCTTGTATTTTAAGAAATGAATATCCAAAAATACAACATATTCACACCATACATAACTTCAAAAGGATAATACTTAGTGGATCGACTTGGTGTTCAATTGTAGGTGAATTCAGTATAACCCAACTTTAAGTCCTTATTCCTGCCTCCTTTGCTCACCAAAGAAAAAAGCGAAGCACCAAGAACTCTGTTTACAACCTCCATTTGCCCATCTGTTTGGGGATGATGACTAGTTGAAAACAACAATTTTTTTCCCCACAAGTCTCCACAGAGATTTCCAAAACGGACTCAAGAACTTAGTGTCTCAATCTGAAACAATACTCCTTAGTTAGCTATGAAATACACAATTTTAGTGAAAAACATTTTCGCCAAATTAAATGCATCATCCACTTTCTGAGGTGAATGCAAGCATGGAATTCTTTCAAGCTAGTCAAATTCTATTCGCTTATGGATTCATCATATCATTACTAATCCTAATTAAATTAAGATTTGTTTCTTTTATTTTAGGTAGGAGTCTTATCCATCGTATTATATATGGAAGCAATGGAAAAGAGCATTGGGCATGGACGGTGCTTATTACATTGGATGGTGCTTATTATATCTTGTCGGTGCTTTATTATAACTTTAATGACATGACAAGTGGCTACACACATGTGATTAGATATTTAGTTTTTTACTTTAAATAAAATAGGTAAAGGGTAGTTAATTTGTAATTTTATCTTTTTAGGTAGGATATAATTCTAATTAACATAAGATAATGTTAGAGTTTTGGTAGGATTATGTAATAAATAGGTAGCATTATCCTATTGGTTATTAGGTGGTTATTAGGAGTCCTTTTAGTAGTAGGTGTCTAAGTCTTAATGTGATTAAAACTCTAAAGCTATGGGTATAAATAGATGTGTATCTAAGCTTGGAAAAATCAGATTTTATACTTGCTTATTTTTTTATGCAACAAACTTTAAATAGTTTATTATTCATTATGCGAGCAAATATTGTGAACTGGTTTTTCTTTAAGTTCACGTGAGGAAGTGAGTAGAATTGAGGGTGCTTCTTTAATCAATTCTCTAAAAATTTTCCCTAGATTGGAGCCTTTGGTGCATTGCTTTAGAAGGTTTTAAATCTAGTTCTATCCCTTTGTGTGAATCAAGGTTCTTATACTTAAATTCACATTAACTTTTTATGCTTTCATTAAGAGTATTTGAAGCTACTCAAGCATTATAGATTGTAGTAATGACGATATTCACAAGATCCAACCAGGTTTTAAAAAAGGTTTAACCTTGCAAGAAGCCAAAACATTGTGCACGGAACGTGAGCTGAAGGAACTAAAGAAATGAATGGAGGAGGTTCTAA
The DNA here is from genome assembly GCA_026401315.1 of Dysphania ambrosioides. Classification (NCBI taxonomy): domain Eukaryota; kingdom Viridiplantae; phylum Streptophyta; class Magnoliopsida; order Caryophyllales; family Amaranthaceae; genus Dysphania; species Dysphania ambrosioides. Next base: position 24,347,062 of record CM048661.1, on the reverse strand, counting down.
AAATTGTGGGGCAGATGAATGAGTCCTTAAGAAAAGGTAAACATTCTCTTTATGAATCTAACTCTAACAATAGTGATGGTGAATCAAGTGTTAGGATTTCAAGGAGACCTAGCAAGAGAGACCATCTTGATGTAAAAACTAGTAGGACAGAACTAGTTTATTAGAAAATGAATCACAACATAGGTCAAGAAAATAGAAAGATTATGTAGGCTTTCTAGAAAAGTTTAGAGTATGTGTTTAGACAAGAAAAAGGATATATTTTTGTGGCGAAAATGGACAGAAAAGGGCATGGCTTATATGGAGAAAATGCTTTGAAGTTTGAAGGAAAAAGAAGAGAAAATATAGAGTAGATTGTAAGGAATATGTTGTACTTTTGTATATGCAAATCAAAAAAATAAAAGCTTAGAAGTCCAACACTTATGCCCAACAACAATCGCCTAAAACGGGATAAGCAAACGATGTTTTTTGATGTGTTTTTCTTGAATTTATATGTGAATTAAGAATGAAATAAAAGGATAAAAGAGTTGGTAACTTTAAAGATTAATTGGATACAGAAACACCACAAAAGAATCTAAAAAGCTTATTAAGAACACCACCTAATTCACCAACAAATAATTAGGCTAGCATAGGAACGAATAAACTAAGTTTTAATCCAAAATCTTAGAGAATTCAAAATGTCACAAAGACAAGTAGGTTTAAACTTCAAAATCTGATTTCATTCAATTCCATTTGACTCATTTATATAGTAGGAGCTCCTTAGGGTTTACAAGAAGTTTAAGAACACTAAAACTCTATCTAAACACAAGCATAACAACCTAAATACGTGAATAACAAGTATTCTAGGCTATAATGACTCTAATGAATGTGAATCCCTAGGAAAGAATATAAAATCATACTTTGGCTAACTATCCTTAATATAAACTTATCTAGAAACATTAATGAACCAACTTCCTAATAGAATAATGCATAGAAATATGAAATTCCTATGATTGGCTAGATATAGGTACATTGCAATTAAAAAGACTCAAAAGATAAGACTAATCAACTAGCTAAAACTCTATCTACTTTATCCTAAAGATGTTGAACCAAATGGATTTCTTATCCCTTGATAGGCATGTCTATCTTCAAGTCTTTCATATTCAATCACACTCTTTAAGTCTTTCATCTTCAATATGGTTATGGATATAACTCCACTATTCTAGCAATTCTAGTCTCCAAACCTCTAAGAAAATGCACTAAAGTTTGAGGCTTATCTTTTGCTACATCACACTTCATCAAATATCCCTAAAACTCTCTAGTATACTCCTTTACACTTCTATCCCCTTGTTCAAGGTGATGGAATTTCATGAAGTTCTCATGAACATAATAAGAAGGCAAAAACTTCTCCTTGAGGAGTTCTTTATTTTAACCCAAGATCTCACCTTGTCCTTTCTTAATCTCTTCCTTTTAGCACAAACATTTTCCAACTAAGTGGATGCATATATGCGCAACATCAAAGCAACCACCTTTACCTTCTTCTAATCTAGTGTTTGCTCATAATCAAACACTCTCTCTACTACCCTCAACCATTCAACGAATTCATCAGCATCTAATCTTCCATTATACTCAGGTATATTAACTTTAATGTCAAAGAAAGAAGAGTTAGAATGCAAGTTACTAAATCTGTTATGTGTAGAGAACGCATAAGTATCCTCTTCTATGTTACGTGAAGAAGGGTCATCTCCTTTTTCCCTAATGAACTTTGTTTGAAGGTCCTTAAGTTGAGCCCTCAACAACTCCACTTTAACATCAAGGCATGCATTCCTCTCACCTAATAACATGCATTCCTCTACCCAATGACACCATAACTTTGGATGACCCTAAACCCAAAACCTTACCTAAGCTCCAAACTGATCAGAAAATAACATACCAATTTCTTCTTGCTGGGAGTTTATTAAAGTTTGGAATTTAATTAAATTTGATACCAAAGTTCCACCCTTTATAAGGAATGCAACAAAAAAGAAACTATGAAAACGATTATGTAGAACTCCAGAAAAGTGCAAAAAGTCACAGAATTTCCAATTACTTGAGATACTCCAAATATTATGTTCTCTATAGAGCGCAACTCTCAAGAAAATTTCACGAAATTTGAGGACAATAAACTTTGTAAAGATAAAATTCCTATGCAAAAAGAACCGTTCAATTCGGATAAGATACAAGAGAGATATCACCTTTCAAAGTTACTAGAAAATTCAGTCCCAATCTGACGGTTTGTGCTCAAGGTTCTTTTTTTTATCAAAGAACATGACTTTATGTCCCTAGAAGACCTTCTTAGCTATGGTCAAATTTTTTGTTTTTTTGGATATGCAAAAAAAAATACAAGCTTAGAAGTCCAATGCTTACGCCCAAGAACAATCGCCTAAAACGGGATAAGCAAACGATATGTTTTGATGTGTATTTCTTGATTTTATGCGTGAATTAGGAATGAAATAAAAGAATAAAAGAGTTGGTAACTTTAAAGATTAATTGAATACAGAAACACCACCAAAGAATCTAAAAAGCATCCTAAGGACACCACCTAATTAACCAATAAATAATTAGGCTAGCATAGGAACGAATAAACCAAGTTTTTGTCCAAAAACTTAGTGAATTCAAAACATCACAAAGACAAGTAGGTTTAAACTTCAAAATCTGATTTATTCAATGCCATTTGACTCCTTTATATTGTAGGAGCTCCCTAGGGTTTACAAGAAGTTTAAAAATACCAAAATACTATCTAAACACATGCATAATAACCTAAATACGTTAATAACAAGTTTTCTAGGCTATAATGACTCTAAAAAAACGTGAATCCCTAGGAAAGAAGATAAAATCTAACTTTGGCTGACTATACTTAAGATAAACTTAACTAGAAACATTAAAGAACCAACTCTAATAGAACAATGCATAAAAATCAGAAACTCCTACGATTGGATAGATATAGTTACATTATAATTAAAAAGACTCAAAAGATAAGACTTCTCAACTAGCTAAAACTCTATCTGCTTTATCCTAAAGAAGTTGAACCAAATGGATTTCTTATCCCATGATAGCCATGTCTATCTTCAAGTCTTCCATCTTAAATCAAACTATTTAAGTCTTTCATCTTCAATCAAACTCTTTAAGTCTTCTTATCATATCCAACTTATCAAGTCATTACTAATATGCAAAACTCTTCAATTCCCATGCCATCTAGGAATACTCGAACATGGACCAACTACTTTGGTCAAACTTTGACTCCAACGTTGACCTAGCTTTGACTAACTTTAGAACAACTTTGTCTAAGCCTTGGATTCAAGCCCTACTCCTAAAGTTCGAACCTTTATGGGTTCGAAACGTTTTACTTAATCCCTACTTCCATATTTAGCAAGTTCCTACTACCACTTTCCCAAAGTAAAAACTTTCCTAATTTAGAACGTTTCCCAAAGTAGAAAGCTTTCAAATCAAGAAAAGTTAACCCAAGTTAATGCCTCAAAATATTATACTAAAATAAGTATGAATTTCCTGTTGACTTTCCACCATGTTTGCAACACATTGGGCCACCTCTTTGATGGTTAAGGGGTCTTTTATGATCTTCAATATCATAGCTTCCTGATATAAAACAGAATACCCACTTAAACAAACTGAGATATGTAGATAAGGATTTCTCATATAACACACTAGCTGTTGATCTAAGGGAAGGAATACTCACTAAACCCTAGAGAGACTATGAAAATTTATGTGGAGGATTTCTCATGTGCCAGTCAAATTTGTCAAGAAATATCTTGGAAAAATCACAAGCAATTCACATGAAATTGACAAGGGAAAGATTCAAAGTTCAAACATCAACAACTAATTTTCATGATAAAATATGCAATACTTATAGGTAACAAACCCTAGCATGCATAATAAAAAATTTAATGCCAAAAATAAAGAAAATTAAACCAAATAAAACAAACCAACCAAGAGTTTAATGTTTCTGAAATTGAAAAGTTTCTTCAAGGCTTGAGTGATTGGATGTTCCATTGCTTCGTCTTCCTCTCATAACTCTTTGCTTTAAGTCGTTCGTAACTTCAAAGCATTAACCTATAGGCAATACCAAGAGCCTTCTAACCTTTCATTTGGATGTGAAACACCAAGAGGTTTCTAGGAATTGAATCACAAAAAAGTTGTATCATGAATGAGGATAGTAAATTAGGGCCTCCATCTTCACGCACAAGCCATTAATTTTCCTCCTCAAAACCATGGCTTAAGTGGTGAAATAATGAGCACTATAAGTTCAACCAAAAACCCTCTTCAATACCCTAATCATTCCCCTTAATAACCGTCCAAAACCCTCCTAAAACCATCCATAAAATGCGCACTTTCCACGAATTTACTAAACTTCCCCAATTAGCCTCCTCTAATTACACATTTAAGTCTAATAAAATCAATTAGAAAATTACCCCCATTAAAATATGAAACTTACCCATTAAAACCCCTAATTTAAGGATAATAAATCTGATTCTAAACCCCCAAAAACGGAAGCTTGCAAATCAGCCCCAAAGATGCCTTAAAATCATGCCATTAATGGGTAAAAATTAGTAAAAGACTTTCCTAAAATTACGCTAAACAAATATGGTTGATTGATTCACAAATCAAGCATCAATCTGACGAAATAATCCTCCAAATATGCCAACCATAATTAAAGATTCCAATTAGACAAAAATCTTCCCTTAACCAAATCAAATAAAATATGATTATGTTAATCCAAATCTTCCCATATTCCACTTGATTCCCATGCCAAAATGGACAGCAAATCACGCCCATTTGATCAGCCAAAATCACAAGGATCTCCCTTTATTCCCATGCCACTTCATATACCAACTCACACACACTTACATGCCAACTCACCCAGATCCTACATGCATTCATGCACAAGTCTATCTCCTTTTTGTTACCTTATCATTATTAAACTACTTCACCTAAATTAACTAACTTTAATTAATTAATTAACTAATCATATTGATTAATTAAAAAAACCTCCTTTATTTTTACAAAAATTACTCCATCACCATATTCTAGTTTTCCAATGTAAAAAGACTAGAATACCCTTGTAAAGAGATAAATGGACCATGTAACCAAAAATGGTCCAACCTATTTTCTTCAAAAGACTTTGCCAAAAAAATTTCCTTATTAGCACTAGATGGTATTTCAGAATTTCCATCATCCTCCTCTTCTTCAAAAAGAGTTTCCCTCAACTCATCGTCCTCCAAGTAAGGGGATAAATCACCCACATTAAAGGTAGAGGAAACTCTATAATTCCCTCCAAGATCCACTTTGTAGGCATTTTCATTGATTTTCTGAATGATTTGAAATGTACCTTTATCTTGTGGCATCAACTTATGTTTCCTTCTCATTGGAAATCTTTACTTTCAAAAGAATACCCACACAAGATCACCAACTTCAAAAGATTTCACATTTCTCATATTCTTGTTGGCTTCCTTTCTATAGCTCTTATTGGCCTTCTAAATATTCTTAAGCACCTCGTTATGAACATTTATCATGAGTTCTATACTTTGTCTAGCTATGCCAAGAATGAACTTGTCTTTGGAAAGAGTGATATAATTAATTGGAACATAAGGGTTAACTCCATGGGCCAACTTCAAATCCCAATTCTTGCCTCATTTGCTCACTAAAGAATGAAGCAAAGCACAAGTACCTCCATTCGCCCATTTATGTGTAGGTGATGGCTAATTGAAAACAACTTTGTCCCCACAAGTCTCCATAGAGATTTCCAAAAATGACTCAAAAACGTAGTGTCTCAATCTGAAATTTTATTTCTAGGTAAGTCGTGAAACCGTGCAATCTTAGTGAAAAACATTTGAGCCACATTGAACACATCATCTTCCTTTCTACATGCCACAGATTGTGCGATCTTAGAAAATTGATCCACCACCACCATTATTGAATCCTTCCCACGTGGAGTTTAAGGAAGTGCCATTATAAAATTCATGCTCAAATCTTCCCATGGCCTTTCAAGACTAGGCAATGGTTTATACTCGCCATGAGGAAAAGACATTTTGGCCCTCTCACAAGAAGAACATCGCACAATAACATGGTATACATGAGCAAGTATCTTAGGTCAATAGAAATAGCCTTTAAGAATCTCCAAAGTCTATGAAATAGTCATATGACCAGCCAAACCACCACTATGAGCTTCCTTGATTAACAATTCTTGAATAGGACACTTAGGAACATAAAGTTTCTTCCCCTTAAAACAAAGTCGTCCACAACAGAATATAATCCATTAATTCCATCCTTGAAAAAATTCATTATTCCATGCATTTCTTGATCATCTTTATAAAGTTCTCTTAGAAATTCAAATCCAAGAACCTTAGCATCTATGATTCTTAAAAGTAAACGCCTACGAGATAAGGCATTGTCCAAAACATTATCCATTCCATTCTTATATTTCATAGTAAAGTTGAAAGATTATAGAAATTCCACCCATTTCGCATGCCTCGCATTGAGTTTCTTTTTCCCATGAACGAATCTCAAAGACTCATGATCAGAATGGAGAATTAAAGGACTAGGCCTTAGATAATGAGACCAAAAGTCAAGAGCTCGATGGACTCTTTATCATATGTTGAGTAGTTAACTTCTCACTAAAATATGCAATCGGCTTTCCTTCTTGAATCAACACCGCACTAATACCCTTCCCTCTTGCACCGCACTGAAATGCCTTTTGAGCTTGAGGATTCCATTAGAAAGTGCCTTTATTTGTACACTCAATGATAGGTAGCCATAAGTGTACTAAAATTGGCTATAAACCTTTTACAAAAAGAAGTTAGACCATAAAAAGATCGCACTTCAGTAACGGACTTAGGCACGGGCCATGAAGAAATGGCTTCCACCTTATAGGGTCCCCCTTGATTCCATGACCTAAAACAATATAGCCAAGGAAGACTAATTCCATTAGCATAAAGTGGTATTTCTCTAACTTCCCATACAACTTACTCTCCCTTAAGGCCTTGAAAACCTCCTCAAGATGCCTTAGGTGATCCTCCTCATTCTTACTGTATATAAGAATATCATCCAAATAGACCACTACAAACTTTCCCAAAAAGGGTCTCTACACTTTGTTCAATAAACGCATGAACGTGCTTGGAGCATTCATAAAGTCGAATGGCAAAACAAGCTATTCATAGAGTCCATGATTTGTTTTAAAAGTTATTTTCCATTCATCACCTTCCCTCATCCTAATTTTGTGGTACCCACTCCTAAGATCAATCTTTAAAATAAATTGGAACCCATTCAACTTATCAAGCCTAGGTATAGGAAACCTATACTTGATTGTGATATTGTTCACTACTCTGCTATAAATACACATCCTGTAAGTTCCATCTATCTTTGGAACCAAAAAAAGCAGGCATAGCACAAGGACTCATGGATTCCCTAACATAACCCATCTCTCCATCAACTCTTGTATTTTCCTTTGAAAATCCTTAGTCTCCATAGGATTGCAATGGTAACGGGGTTTATTAGGATGGGGTGCTCCAAAAATGAGGTTAATTTGATGTTTAATACCATGAATAGCTGGCAAACCTTATGGTAGTTTGTCTGGGAAAACATCCTCATACTCCTTAATCAGCTTACCCAACCTTGGGTTTTGAGTCATAAACCCATCATACTCTTCTTTTGATAATAACAAACAAAATTCATCCTCTTTTTCTATCTCTCCCTCAAACTCCTTATGAAATAAAAGGACTTTTTAGAAGGAGTAATTTGGGGTGGAGAGGCTTTTTGTGGTGGTAAAGGGTGAAAGAATCTTTTTACATCCTTGATGCGTTATGGTATAAGTGTTTGCTAATCCATCATTAATGGATTTTTTATCACTTTGCCAAGGCCTACCTAATAATATATGACATATATTAATTGGGATGACATGATATAACACCTCATCAACATAAGAACCTATGGTAAAATTCACAAGACATTGTTTCCTTACCCTAGTGTTCTTACTCTTCTCCAGCTAACTCAATCTGTATGGACTTGGGTGCCTAGTGGTTTTCAATCCAAGTTTTGTCACCAGTTCACTAGATACCACATTAGCTTCACTCCCACTATCCACAATAAGATCACACACCTCCCCTTTCACCTTGCACTTTATTAAGAACAAATTCTCTCTCTAAATGAGAACTTCTTTCCTTTTGGATTAAACTTGCAAGGCCCTTCTCAGCACCATACTGTTTTTCTAAAGAAAGCAGTTATCCACTGGTTCAGCACCATGAGGGTCATGAAGAAACTCGTCCTCCACCTCTTCTTTTTAAATGGGAAAGGGTTGAGTTGTCATTGCCTTGATCTCCCTTATAGTCGAAGCACGAGAATTTGGACAATCGTGCTTGTAGTGTCCTCTTCCATGACACTTGAAACATACTACTTCACTAGAATCGGAGTCTTTGGCAATGTTTTTTCCTTTATCCTTATTTAAGAATCAAAAGTGTTTGGGGTTCTTTTTTATTAGGGGGGGGGGGGGGGGGGATTAGGAAAAGATGGATTAGGTCTAGGGGACAAAAGGCTTATTTTGGGTTTATACTAGAAAATTTGCTTCTTGAGTTTAGGGTCAAAACTGGGCATAGGTGGTGAGCCTTATCGTATGCTACCAAACAAAATCATAACTTATATAACTTCAAATGAATGTAGCAAATGATTATATCAAATCATACAATAACACAAGAGAATAATAAACATTCAATATGTATTAAGAGAAGAGAAATCTCATAACTTACAGTCAAAAGCTTCAATATTTAACCAAGAACATGCAAGTTAAGCTTCCATAGAGTTTTTCTTAACCAAAGATCAAAGAGGAATTCCAAACTAGAGCTTTTTTCAAAATTCAGAAAAGTACCTCTTAAACCCTAGATTACAATCATTATTTATGTGTTTCTCTCTTTACTAACCTAAACTACAGATACCTAACCTAAGATGACCCAAAATATGAGCTTACTTAATGAAAATTCCGTTGGAAAACACTAAAGATGTAATTTCTAGAGGACCCGCTGCCGCCAGTAGTGGCTCTGGCATCATTGCTCACTCTTGATTGTTGTGGATGCCACTAGTAGCTTCCCCTTTTCCTCTGGTAGTTACTCCACCCATATTATGTTGATACTTATCATCAAAAGCTTTGTCGCCCAAAGGTGGATCATTCTTCCTCATTCCTCCAAGTTCAACATGTCGTTTTAACTTCATTATCTCTCTTAATTGCACACAAGTGAGTTAAAAAGACTAAAACTCCCAAAAACCAATAAAGCTCCATGAAGAACATCAAAAAGAATTCTAAAACACCTCTATCAACACCTTGCAAGATGACTTATCAAATTCCCTTATGCTTGAACCCTTACTAGTCCTCGAGTAAGCTTGGAGAACACATTCGCCTTAACAAGGTTCAAAACAGGAGCAAAGTGAAATTCAATAAGTCACCCTCTCTAACCTTTAGACCTTGACTTTCTCTTATCTTATTTTTTCTTTTCTTTTTTTTCATGTCAAATCCACCTTAGAACAAACTAATTCCTAGCAGTGAGTATATGAATCCTCTAAAACCCACAAAAGAAGTGAAAGCTTGAAAAAGTTGAGAATAACTCTACTCTTCCATGCTTCAATTATAAAACACTTCCACATTAACCACAAGGACAACAACTCACGCTCCTAAAATCTCTAAGATGAAACAATAGCTTCGTCCATCCTCTAACTAACACCAAAAACATCAAGATGAAACCTGTTGAGTTCCTTAAGTTTTGATGTTTTGAATGATAACAAACAGTTACAGGAAACAGGTCACAAGTAGTTGGAACTGTCTCCTTGACTGCTATGCTGTAAAGCAGTCACATATTATCTATTGCATGTTAACCATATTATATGTGCAGTAGTTAAGCTGATTACAAGACTTAGAGCATAGAAGCCTTTCGAAGACATTCGAAGAAAGATACTTTACTCAAGATGAAGCATCCAATGAAGATTCAAGTCTTGTAGATTACATGAAAAGAAAAATATATGTACTTTACTGTTAATCTAGTTTTTCATGTAATGTGCTCTATAGTATGACTTATATGAGTAGGTGATATAAGTGTTTTAGGTGTGATAAGTCATGTTATGAATTCTGGTACAAAGCTCGAACAGAATTCATAACATAGTTAATTCAAGGAACCAGGTTAAGGGAACCAGGTTTACTGAATGGAATATCAAGCTGCGTATTTTTGAAAAGATTTTGTAAAAATATTTTCTAAGAATTATTTTGGAAAATATATTAAGCAGCTGGTAGATTAGATGAGAATATATTGGTTACCTAAAAACTAGGAGTATTTACCTTATTTGATTCTATCTATATGATTAAGTTAAATAAGATAAATACTTTCCTAAACTCACATAAGATGACAGCTCAAAAGATTATGTGATTTTAGGAAAGCTAGGGTTTTTTTAATCACATATATAAACTCATCTAATCAACCTAATTCAACAAGTCTCTCACGTGAAAAAAACTGAGTTTATCTCTAGAGAGCATTATACACACTTAAGCACAAAAACCTTTCATTAAATCATATACAAGAGCACCATTAGATCTTATATTTTTTCTCTCATATTAGCTTTTAGAAGCAAGATCAAAGGAGAGTTTGATTCTGTAAAGAGCCTTCAACAGAGGGGTTAATAGGCTGGGAGAGTGTTTGTGAGTTCAAACACAAAAGGGCTTACGAGTGTAAGTCGAGTACACACTCGGAGTAGAGTGTGGGGTGAACTGATTCCCAGATTAGGGAAACAGTTGAGTGTCTGTGTTCTTTGTTTTTCGATGTAGATTAATAAAAGAGTATAGAGTAGGAGGACGTAGGCCTGAGTTGGCTGAACCTTGTTAAATTGTGTATCTTCCTTTATTGCTCTACATACATTCCGCTGCTAATAGGAACCAGCACAACTGGTTCCTCGCACAAATAAAAAAAAAAGTTATAAAAATAGGCCAAGGCTATTTAACACTCAATTCACCCCTCCCCTCCCCCCCCCCCCCCCCCCCCCCCTTGAGTGCTCTAAAACCTTCAATTGGTATCAGAGCCTAGGCTTCTCATAAGAGTTACATCTAGAGAAGTCAAGTATGAGTACTCATGAGTTGAACGCTATGGGCTACGATAATAAGACACCAAAGTTCAACGGTAACAACTATGCTTGGTGGAAAAATAGGATCAAGAATGTGATCATGGGAATTGATTATGAATGTTGGCTAGTTGTCAATAATGGTCCCAACATCATTTTCAAGACAGATGAAGAGGGAAATAGGATTCCAAAGAAAGATAGTGAACTAGTTACTACTGATTACAAACTGCTGGAGAAGAACGCCAAGCCAATGTCAATTCTACAACAGGCTATAGGTGAGACTGAAACGAACCGGATCTCAGGTTATAGCAATGTATTGACTCTTTATTAGATGAATGCTATAAACTCAGTGAAACTTAACTGGCAAAAGAGAACTTAAAGAAAAACGTGTTGAATGTGAAATTGCTGTTGCTACTTGTGATCACCTAGAAGAAGTTTTCTTTGAATTGAAAAATCAAGTAGCTGAACTAGAGGTTGAATTGGACAAGTGTAAGGTAGAACTGGAAAAGGAAAGGTCTTCTAAATCTGACTGTCCTAGTGATGATGAGGAAGATCTAACCTCTTGGCTCCCTAGAGACTTATCAATTGCTAGTGAATCTCTTAATTTTTCAGTAGCTATAGGTAAAGCAAATTCCTGTAGTAGAACTTCCTTGTTGAAAGCCTTTGAAATATTGGCTCATAACTTAGAAGAAATACACAAAGAATTTGTTTCACTTAAAGCTGTTCAGTTCACCGTTTCCCCTACAGGTACCAGTGTTAAGATTAGTGATGTAATAGATGAGTATGAAGGTACTATTTGTGATTTGCATGCTGAGATTCATAAACTGAAAAAAGATAAGCAATCAGTAATTGTTGACATGACTATTGATCCTATGGTTTCGAAACTTAATTTATAACTTGAATCCTTAAAAAGTGATTTTGATTTTCTAAAAGATAAAAACAAATTGTTGATTAAGAATCTTGAAACCAGAGAGAAAGAACTTCATGATAGTCATAGTCATGTTGAAAAATTATTGACTGCATAGGAAACTTTGAATTCTTTAATTTCATTTAAAAGTTACAAAGGAAGGGTTGGTCTTGGATAATCTAGACAGAGAACCAGGACTAACTGGTCCCTCAGGGAAACCACGTGGGTTAAAGAATTGAAAAGAGGTAAGTATGTAATGACTAAAGAGATGCATGTTTGTTATCATTATCGAATGAATGGGCATAAGATACATGAGTGTCCTGCTAAGAAGAACAGTGAGAATAAGAACAATAAACATGTGAAGTGGGTCTGGAGAAGAAAAGACCAACAAGAGCCTAATGTCGTTGAAAAGGGACCCAAAGTTGTTTGGGTTCCTAAAACTAATGTTTGATTTGTTCTTGCAGGCTAAAGTGAAAGGATTGGTATTTGGACAGTGGTTGCTCAAGACACATGTCCGGGGACAAAAGTCAATTCCTTTCACTAGTAGCCTTTGACGGTGGAAGTGTCACTTTTGGAGATAACAGCAAGGGAACCATCACTGGTTTAGGTAAGGTAGGTAAGACACTTTCAAATGCAATTGATGATGTATATTATGTTGAGGGCTTATAACATAATCTCTTGAGTATTTCTCAATTATGTGATAAAGGTAATAGAGTTGAGTTTCAAGCTAATCTTTGTCATATAGTTAATTCTCAAACACGCAAACTTGTATGTGAGGGAACCAGGAAGCATGATGTTTACATCACCTTTCTGGATAAAATTCCTCAAGACAAGTCTGTTTGTTTAAAAGCTGTTTCTGATAATAACCAATGGATTTGGCATAAGAGATTTGGACATGCTAGCTTGACACTTTTGAACAAATTAAGGTCTCGTGATTTAGTGGTAGGACTTCCTAACATCACTTATGAGGCAGATAAAGTTTGTTCAGAATATGTTAAAGGGAAACAGTTCAAAATCTCTTTTAAGCCTAAAACTGTTTTGAGTACCAGCAAACCCTTCGAACTTGTACACATTGATTTGTGTGGTCCCATGAGAATACAAAGTTGAAGAGGTCATAGATATGTCTGTGTTATGGTTGATGATTATTCCAAGTACACTTGGGTAATAATGCAAAAGAGGAAACGTTCGATGAATGGGTAGCATTGGTGAAGCAAGTAGAGAACCAGCTCTCTCACAAGCTGGTCTCGGTAAGATCAGACCATGGTACTGAATTTGATAATGCTTACTTTGTTGGTTATTGTAGGGAACATGGAGTTAGTCACAATTTCTCAGCCCCAAGAACACCACAGCAAAATGGTGTTGTTGAAAGAAAGAATAGAACTCTTGAGGAGATGGCCAGAACAATGCTCATTGAGAGTGGTCTCCCTAAGAGTTTCTGGGGTGAAGCTGTGGACACTTCTTACTATATTTTAAATAGAGGTCTCATTAGACCAAAGTTGAATAAGACTCCCTATGAACTCCTTAGATGTCGAAAGCCTAATATTGCATACTTTCGTGTATTTGGATGCAAATGTTATATTCATAACAATGGGAAGAACCAGCTTGATAAATTTGATCCTAGGAGTGATGAGGGAATCTTTTTTGGATATTCTCCTCAAATCAAAGCATATAGAGTCCTTAATAAAAGGACTTTGTGTGTTGAGGAGAGTGTGCATGTCATCTTTGATGAATTTAACATGTCTTCTGAGATTGCGCAGGTACAACCTGATGAAATGATTGGATTAATGAAGTTTACTAGGAACCATGATGCTGGTCCCCTAAATGAAGTGCAAGTAGATCTAGGCTCACTTAATACTCCACAAAATAATGATAATGAGGAGCCTAGAGAAGAAAATAAGGACAACGAGAATTCAAAAGAGGAACCAAGACCTAATGGTTCCCCAAGTGACAGACAGGTAAGGGGTTCAGAGGGAATGAATGAAGATACCTCCCCTAAACCTGAGGTAAGTAATGTTAATGGAAATAGCATGAATATGAATCTTACTGGTTCTGAAGAAATAGATGAGATTCATGATCATGCTGGTTCCCAATCAAATGAAGAAGCACAAAATGATTTCTCTTTTAAAAGCTTCAAATATCAATCTTCTCATCCTCCAGATCAAATCATTAGTGATATTAATAAAGGAGTTCAAACGAGAAGAAATGTTTTTCAAAACTTTTATGTTCTTTATTCTTTCCTATCTAATATAGAGCCAACTGACTGTAAAATGGCACTGACTGATCGTGATTGGGTTCTAGCAATGCAGGATGAATTAAATCAGCTCCATAGGAACCAGGTTTGGCATCTTGTACCTAGACCAAAAGATAGGTCAGTCATTGGTACAAAATGGGTCTTCAGAAACAAATTGGATGACCTAGGTACAATAGTCAAAAACAAAGCTAGGCTAGTGGTGCAAGGTTATAATCAACAAGAAGGGATTGACTATGATGAGACTTTTGCACCAGTAGCTAGGTTAGAGGCAATTATGATTTTAATTGCTTATGCTACTCACTTGAATATGAAATTGTTTCATATGGATGTAAAGACTGCCTTCCTAAATGGATATTTGAAGGAAGAGTTATATGTAAAGTAGCCACCTGGTTTTGAAGACAAGCTGTTTCCCCAACATGTTTACAAGTTAGACAAAGCTCTATATGGATTGAAGCAAGCTCCAAGAGCTTGGTATGAAAGATTGTCTAAATTCTTGATGGAGAATGATTACAAGAGGGGAACAGTAGACAAGACACTGTTTATCAAAGCCAGGGGGAACCACTTGATTATAGTACAAATTTATGTTGATGATATCTTATTTGGTTCTACTAATTAAGTACTATGTGATGAGTTTGCTAATTTTATGCAGAGTGAGTTTGAAATGAGCATGATGGGAGAACTAGGATTCTTTTTAGGATTGCAAATTAAGCAAACGGAGAATAGAACCATGATACATCAGCAAAAATACTTGAAAGAATTGCTAAAGAAATTTCGCATGGAAAACAGCAAGGCTTATGATACACCTATTCCCACATCCACAAAATTAGATAATGATCTAAAGGGAAATGATGTTGAAGCCACACTTTATAGAGGAATGATTGGTTCCCTTCTCTATCTAACAGCTAGTAGACCTGATATTGTGTTCTCTGTTGGATTGTGTGCTAGGTTTCAAAGTAATCCAAAGGAATCTCACTTGAAGGCTGTTAGAAGGATACTTAGGTATCTTGTGGGAACAACAGACCTATGCTTGTGGTACCCCAAAGGGAGTGCAATTGATCTTATTGGGTACACTGATGGAGATTATGCTGGCTTTCTTGTTGATAGAAAGAGCACATCAGGTATGGCACACTTTCTTGGCTCCTGTCTAATATCATGGGGTTCTAAAAAGCAAAACTCACTGGCTTTATCCACAGCAGAGGCAGAATATATTGTAGCAGCTTCATGGTGTTCTCAGCTACTATGGGTAAGGAACCAGCTGAAGGATTTTGGTGTTGTTTGTAATAGTGTTCCCATATTTTGTGACAACACCAATGCAATTAATATTTCTAAGAATCCAGTTCAACATTCCAAAACCAAACATATAGAGATTAGACATCATTTTCTGAGAGATAATATAGAAAAAGGTTTAGTGGAAGTGTTGTTTTGCAAAAGTGAAGCTCAAATAGCTGATATCTTCATAAAACCCTTGTGTAGAGAAACTTTTCGTAATTTAAGAATCTTACTAGGTCTAGTTAGATTTTAGTCTTTGGCTTCATCTATTTCCCTCAATGATTGGTTAGAATGGTATTCTCTTGTATAGTATGTGTACATACCTATGTCGAAATCCTTCAAGTTTTATGTAAATGTTTTAAGATCCCAAAAGGATTAAAAATCATTGTTGCAAGAAACAAGTGAAATTAAACTAAGTTTCCAGAAACAAGATGAGGTGGTTTTAATCAAGTTTCAGGAAAGGGAAACAGCAGATTAGCACTTATTTGTCTTCCGAATAATATTTTCATATCTTTGGAAGATTATTATAAGATATTTTCCTTTTGCAAGGAAATAATCTTATTTCAGTCATTTACCATAAAGATAATGGCAAATCAATCACTTGCCTAGTTTATAGGATGGTTAAGATATTTTGGCAAGTAATGATAGCTATCTTTTCAAAAATTTAAAACTTGTCATACTTATCAAATTGTTTAACCGTCATTTTTTTTAACTTCCATATTTTTGTTGTGCTTCCAATATATATATATTCCAACCCTTTGTGCAGCTTCATTACTTCTCATTCATCATTCTCCTTCTCTCTTTTGCGTACTGCTCAACATCAGAATACTATTCATCATCTTCATTCTCAATTTCTCTTTGTCATAATGGGAAGAAAGATTGTAGCTTCATCTAGGAGAGGAAGAGGAAAGGGATCTGCTAGTGACTCCACTCAATCAAAAGGAACCCCCATCATTGTTCCACCAACCTCTCAACAAGAACAAACCCCAATTGAACCTTCATCACCCAATGTAGCTTCATCACCTTCAGAAATTCCTACCACAACCCCCGATTCCCCTCAAAAATCCTCCTCACCACCACAATCGACCAAACCCTCATCAAAACAACCTAAGCCTATCTTCCATCCTCCAGAAACTGATGACTCTGTTATCAAGGAACCTGTACCATCTCAGGGGGAACAAGAGACAGAAGCTCAGCAAACTGCGAGTCAAGAGGTGGAGGTTAGTAGTGCTGAAGAACACAGAGACGAAGTGGAAGAGGTTGAGGTTACTGGGTTCAAGGAAGGATCACCTGATGAAAAGGTTATGAGAAGTGGTCATTTCACACGTTCTTCTGTAAAAAGGAAAATTCATGACACCCAGGAGGAACAGTCTGCTGATTCTGTGCAAAGAACCAAGAGAAAGAGGTTGCCTGCTAAAACCTCTCGTGCTTCAAAAGGTAAATCTGTAGAATCTATTCCTACTAGTTCTATTGATTTAAATTCTAGATTAGTGTTATCTGGGTGTGGTGTTGAGTAAGGGTATTTTGATATTGTTGCATTATCTGAGTTCAAGGAGTTGCTTGATTATCAAGGTTGGTTAATATTGTTTGATGTTTGTGCTGCAAATATGTCTTGAGTTAGGGAATTTTTTGTTAATATTAAGCAAATGCCTGATATGTCCATAAGTTCATGTGTGAATGGAGTTGATGTAAGTTTATCAGTTGCTTCTCTGTCAAGTCTGTTAAGCATACCAAGAGATGGTTT
Organism: Dysphania ambrosioides; assembly: GCA_026401315.1. Taxonomy (NCBI): domain Eukaryota; kingdom Viridiplantae; phylum Streptophyta; class Magnoliopsida; order Caryophyllales; family Amaranthaceae; genus Dysphania; species Dysphania ambrosioides. The sequence continues at coordinate 24,329,776 of CM048661.1, read as the reverse complement.
TGATAAGTACTCAGGTGACTGGTGGCCTATGCTTGTTAGGGTCACACCAGAGGAGATATATGCTTTTATGTTTGGAGGGAAGATGCCCAAAAAGCCAAGGGTCCTCAAGTCTGTTAATTTGGAGGAACCAGTTATGCTTGTTCTACATTCTTTATGTAACAGGGTTTTAATACCGAGGGCTCAGGGTAGAGGTACTGTGAGAATAATGGAAATGGTATTGATGTATCTGATAATGAAAAAGGTGAAAATCAATCTTCCTGCATTAATATTGGCCCGTATATGAACTGTCATGGGTCATCTCATCACTCCTTGCCTTATGGATCTTTTATAACCCACCTGCTCAAATCTAACAATGTACCCCTGAGTGGTTCCACTGTCCTAGTTACAGTGTTTACCAGGACCATCTTAAAGCAGAAGGGTTTAGATATAAGTGGGGATCAACTGCTGTTTAAGACAAAGGAACCAGTGGAGGAAGTGAGATCTCCAACATAGAAGAACAAGAAAGTAGAGGAGCTAGTAGGTCAGGCTCTAGTTCTGAAAAGGTTGGAGGATCAGGAGAATTTGCTTAAAGACATCATTGGTCTGGTCAAAGAATTACCCTCTTCTATTGGTTCTAGGTTTAATAATCTGGAAAACAAGCTTGCTGGATCTCATGATCAAGAAGCACCTGGTACAAGTGCTGCTGCTCCACAGTCTCCCCCTGAAGAAGAGATGCATGATGCTGAGGAAGGAGACGAAGATGAGTAACCAGCTGATGATGGGGACCAGGTTGCTGAAGGAGAAGAGGAGGATGCGAATGATGAAGATTGATTCTGTTTTCTATTTTTGTCTGCCTACCCTATCTCTTATGACTGATTATGTTGGTTTGCTTCCTCCCACTCCATGAACTATTCTTTTGATATGGAGTTGGGGTCTTTAATTTGTTGAACTTTGTTTGGTATTTGTTTTGAACAATTTTATTTCAGCTATGTTATGCTTAGTTTGACTAATCTATTTTTACAGCATTTAACTTGAATGGTGGTTGATGCCACCGCTTGGATGAGTACATTTAATAATTTGTGCATCTTATTTTTACTTGTGTATACTTTTTAATGATGCCAAAAGGGGGAAAAATGTTGAAGCTGAAGCCTAGGATCTTCTTAGCCTTTTGGGATTTTTAAATTAAGTAAAATAAGAGTCGAGTCAAGTTAACTTAGGAGAATTTTTTAGTGTGTGTCCATTTTTAGTCTTAACGATTGTTGATGTACTCAATCCTAGTTGAGTACTTTATTGGAGTTTGTATGTTTTTAATGTGCTTGGATTGCAGGAACTTCAATTAGTTTGTCATCATCAAAAAGGGGGAATTTGTTGAGTTCCTTAAGTTTTGATGTTTTGAATGATGACAAACATTTACAGGAAACAGGTCACAAGTAGTTGGAACTGTCTCCTTGACTGCTATGCTGTAAAGCAGTCACATATTATCTATTGCATGTTAACCATGTTATATGTGCAGTAGTTAAGCTGATTCCAAGACTTGGAGCATAGAAGCCTTTCCAAGACATTCGAAGAAAGATACTTTGCTTAAGATGAAGCATCCAAGGAAGATTCAAGTCTTGTAGATTACATGAAAAGAAGAATATTTGTACTTTACTGTTAATCTAGTTTTTCATGTAATGTGCTCCATAGTATGACTTATATGAGTAGGTGATATAAGTGTTTTAAGTGTGATAAGTCATGTTATGAATTCTGGTACAAAGCTGGAACAGAATTCATAACATACTTAATTCAGGGAACCAGGTTCAGGGAACCAGGTTTACTGAATGGAATATCAAGCTGCGTATTTTTGAAAAGATTTTGTAAAAATATTTTCTAAGAATTATTTTGGAAAATATATTAAGCAGCTGGTAGATTAGATGAGAATATATTGGTTACCTAAAAACTAGGAGTATTTACCTTATTTGATTCTATCTATATGATTAAGTTAAATAAGATAAATACTTTCCTAAACTCACATAAGATGACAGCTCAAAAGATTATGTGATTTTAGGAAAGCTAGGGTTTTTTTAATCACATATATAAACTCATCTAATCAACTTAATTCAACAAGTCTCTCACGTGAAAAAAACTTAGTTTATCTCTAGAGAACATTATACACACTTAAGCACAAAAACCTTTCATTAAATCATATACAAGAGCACCATTAGAGCTTATATTTTTTCTCTCATATAAGCTTTTAGAAGCAAGATCAAAGGAGAGTTTGATTCTGTAAAGAGCCTTTAACAGAGGGGTTGATAGGCTGGGAGAGTGTTTGTGAGTTAAAACACAAAAGGGCTTACGAGTGTAAGTCGAGTGCACACTCGGAGTAGAGTGTGGGGTGAACTGATTCCCAAAGTAGGGAAACAGTTGAGTGTCTGTGTTCTTTGTTTTTCGAAGTAGATTAATAAAAGAGCATAGAGTAGGAGGACGTAGGCCTGAGTTGGATGAACCTCATTAACTTGTGTGTCTTCCTTTATTGCTCTACATACATTCCGCCGCTAATAGGAACCAGCACAACTGGTTCCTCCTACAAATAAAAAAAAAAGTAGTAAAAATAGGCCAAGGCTATTTAACACTCAATTCAACCCCCCCCCCCCCCCCCCCCCCCCCCTCTTAAGTGCTCTAAAACCTTCGAAACCTACACAAAACCTTCTTCTATCTCCTCTAACTTATGACACCAACTCCGGTAAATGTATATGAAAGTTTCTTAAAAATTTCTTTCTTTTTCTCTTATTTTGCGTAAGAGCCCTTTCGAGTTTTCATCCTAGCCTTTCTTTTCTTTCAAATCTCACCACCTTACCTGCTCAATAGCCGCGTTTTGCTTAGGTTTCCCTTTCAGGCCCCAAATTCTTGCCTAAGCCGCCTTTACAGGTTTTCGACTTAGGGGGTATCTTTTTATCATCTTTTTTTTTCTTTTTTTTCATAACTAAAATAGCTATACAAAAACATAAATTTAAAATAGCTATATTAGCCTCCCCCCTATGCCGGAGTTTTGTTCACTAGACCTCCTCCACTGGCTGCATTTACCATTCTCAAGTCATCATCGGTTAGGCCTCCATAGAAGTATAGGATGAGGTCTTAATCAGAGTATCCATGATAAGGACATCTAGCAAAAAGTCTCTTGAATCTCTCCCAATACTCATATAAGGATTCACTTCCTTTTGATCTACATTACTAATAACTTTCTTAAGACTTGCAGAAATAGTGGTTGGGTAATATTTCTAAAGGGAACACCTTTTTAGATCTGCCCAAGTTGTTATACTATCAGGAGGAAGATAATAAAACCAATCCTTAGCTGTATCTTTGAGAGAAAAAGGAAAAGCTCTTAGTTGTATATGTTCATCAGTCATTCCACTTGGTTTCATACTTATACATACCACATGAAGTTCAGCAAGGTGCTTAATCAGATCTTCACCTTTCATACCATGAAATGCTAGTAACAGATGAATTAAACCAGATTTAATCTCAACATTTACACCTTCTCCCAACTCCGGATATGCAATGCAAAGCAGTTGTTGGTTCAAATTATGAGCTTTGAGTTCTCTAAATGTTCAGTTTTCTGCCATCTCCTCCTCTTTTTGACAGTCAAGAGTTTTTCTCAACCAAAGATCAAGGAGGAATTAAAAAGCTAAAGCTTTTTTCATAATTCAAAAAAGTACCTATCAAACCTTAGCTTACAATCATTATTTATATATTTCTCTCTTAACTAACCTAAACTATAGATACCTAACATAAGACGGCCCAAAACATTAGCTTACTTAATGAAAAGGCCGTTGGAAAATACTAAAGTCGCGCATTTCTGGAGGACCCACTGCCAGCATCTATTTAGCCGCTGGTCGCAGCTCTGGCAGCATTGCTCACTCTTGATAGCTGTGGATGCCGCTGGTAGCTGCCCTTTTCCTCTATTAGCTGCTCCACTCGAATTGTGTTAATACTTATCATCAAAAGCTTCCTTGCTCAAAGGTGGATTGTTCTTCCTCATTCCTCCAAGTTCAATATGTCATTTTAACTCTATAATCATCCTTAATTGCACACAAGTGAGTTAAAACGGCTGAAACTCCCAAAAACCAATAAAGCTCCATGAAGAACATCAAAAACCATTCTAAAACACCTTTATCAAGACCTTGTAAGATGGCTTATCAATGGGCTTTTTCTTCCTCCTTTCTTTGTCAAATTTGATTGCCAATTTACAAACCTTATCAAAATATAAGTTCGGATGAACATTAACTTTCTCATAAACTTCTCTATCTAAGCCAGCCATGAACCTCCCTAGTCTCAAGTCTTGTTTTCCTTTATTTCATAAACAATGGAGAGTCTCTCAAACTCTTTAATATACTCCTCCACTAAACAACCTCCTTGTTGTAAAGTACTCAACTTTACATATAGTGATTGCTTTGCCATTAATTTCTCTTTTCCTTTGGACACCAAGTTTCAGCATACCTGGTTATTTTCATTTTAGTAACCATAAATTGTTTCTCATCATTTAGATGTCTTTGAAGTCAAAAAATCACTCTAAGGATTGCTTCCATTCTGGGTACCTTTCTGTATAAAGAATACCATCAAACTCATCCACATCAACCCTTAGATTTCAATCATCTAACCTATGGGGATTGTTGGTCTCCCTATTTTCATGTGTGAAAATTCAAGCCATCAATGCTGTGATATTGTTTAAAAGTTTCTCATTTGTTTCAATGAGTCTTTGTTGATTTTCCTCTAAGATTCAAAGGTGTCTCTCTTGAGGGGTTTCATTGGGATCCATTTTATGAAAAGATATTATGTTTCCCCCTACGTAGCGCGCTAAATGATGTAAAAACTAGTAGGAGAGAACTATTAATTATGAAAAAATAGATCATAAAATAGGTTAAGGAAATAGATAGATTATGTAGGTGTTTTAGAAAAGTTTAGAGTATGCGTTTAGACTAGACAAAGGATATATTTTTGTGCAGAAAATGGAAATAGAAGAGAAAATAAATATTAGATTATAAGGAATGCTCACTCAAACAATCTGAGATATGTAGCTAAGGATTTCTCATATAACCCACTAGATGTAGATCTAAGAGAAGGAATACTCACTTAACCCTAAAGAGACTACAAAAATTTGTGTGAAGGATTTCCCATGTGCCACTGAAATTCATCAAGACAATATCTTGGATAAATCACAAGCAATTCACATAAAATTGACAAGTAAAAGATTCAAAGTTCAAACATCAACAAATGACTTTCATTATAAATTATGCAATACTTGTAGAAAACAAACCCTTGCATGCATACTATGAAAGATAATGCCAAAATGAACAAAAATTAAACCAAATAATACAAACCAACCAAGAGTCTAATGTCCATTAACACATTAAAAAAAACAACAAAAATCCAAATATGAAAAGTTTCTTTAAGGCTTGAATGATTGGATCTTCCATTACTTTGTCTTCTTCTCATTTCTCTTTGCTTTAACTCATTCTTAACTTCAAAGCATTAACCCATAAACAACACCAAGAGCCTTCTAACCCTTCATTTAGACGTGCAACACTAAGAGGTTTCTAGGCATTAAATCACCAAAAACGTGTATCATGAATGAGAGTTGGCCTTCGAATCTCATGTATTCATTCGTCAAGAATGCACTCTTCAAAGGTCTTCAATGCTACCATAAATCTAGCCTTTAATACCTCTTAAATTCTCATTGAAGCATAAGTTATAAGACTTAAAGAGATATTAATTACGCCCTCCATCTTTACACTCAAGCCCTCCATTTTCTTCCTCAAAATAGTGGCTTAAGTGGTGAAATAATAAGCACAATATGTTCAGCCAAAAACCCTCCTCAATACCCTAATGGTGGCCCTTAAAAACCATTCAAAACCCTCCAAAAACCATCCATAAAATGCTCTCCACGAATTGACTAAACTTCACCAATTAACCTCTTCTAATTACGCATTTAAGTCTAATAAAATCAATCAGAAAATTCCCTAATTAAAATATGAAACATTCCCATTAAAACCCCTAATTTAAGGACAATAAATTTGATTCTAAACACCTAAAAATGGCAGCTTACAAATCAGTCAAAGATTTTCCTTGAATTATGCTAAAAATATATGGCTGATTGATTCACAAATCAAGTATAAATCTGACCAAATAATCCTCCAAAGTTGCAAGCCATAATTAAAGTTTCCAATTAGATTAAAATCATCCCTTAATCAATTCAAATAAAATCTGATTATGTCAACCCAAATATTCCCATATTCGACTTGATTCCCATGCCAAAATGGACAGCAAATCATGCCCATTTAATTAGGCAAAATCACGTGGATCTCCCTTCATTCCCACACCACTACATATGCCAATTCATACACACACACTAACACGCTAACTCACCCCAGTCCCATACGTATTCATGCACAAGTCTATCTCCTTTTTTATATAAATGCATGCGTGAAATTCTAACAAGCTAGTTGAATCATATTCCCTCTAAGATTCATCATATATTTACTAATCCGACTTAGATTAGGATTTGTTTCTTTTAGTTTTGATACGAATCTTATCCATCATATGAGAAATCCATGGCAAAGAGAATTGGGGAAGTTTTCTTGATTAAAAAAGTCAATCTTAAAGAGTTTCTTGAAGATTAAAAATTTTGACCAAGGAGGAAAAATTTTAAGACAAGGGGAGGTGCTTATTACATCTTGTTGCTGATTTATTATAACTTTTATGACATACCATGGGCATGGACTTGGACATTTGGATATTTAGTGTTTTACTTTAAATAAAATACGTTAAGAGTAGTTAATTTGTAATTTTATCTTTGTAGGTAGGATAGAATTCTAATTAACATAAGATAGTGCTAGAGTTTTGGTAGGATTATGTGATATATAGGTGGCATTGTCCTATTGCCTAATAGGTGGTTTTTAGGATTACTTTTAGAAATAGGAGTCCTAGTTTCAATGTGATTCAAACTCTCAAGCTATGGGTATAAATAGATGTGCACCCAAGATTGGAAAAATCGGATTTTGCAATTCTTTTCTTTATATTCTTCAATAAACTTAGAAGTTTATTGTTTTTCTTTGTGTGTAACAAAGAGTTGTGAATTGGTGCTTTAAGCTTTAGATTCACATAAGGAAGCGTAGGAATTGAGGGTGCTTTGCTTTAATCAATTCTCAAACTTTCGCCCTAGATTTTAAACCTTTGGTGGGTAGCTTTAGAGGGTTTGATATCTAGTTCTATCCCTTTGTGTGGATTAAGGTTTCAATACCTAGATTCATATCACTTTTGTTCCCTAATCATTATTAAACTACTTCACCTAAATTAACTAAATTTAATTAATTAATTAGACTGATTAACTAAAAAACCTCCTTTAATTTTAAAAATTACTCCATCACCATATTATAGTTTTCTAAAGTGGAAAGACTAGAATACCCTTACAAAGAGATAAATAGACCATGTAACAAAAAATGGTCCAACCCATTTTCTTCAAAAGACTTTACCAACAAAATTTCCTTATTAGCATTAGATGATATACCTAGATTCACAATAACTTTTGGTGCTTTCGTTGAGAGTATTCAAAGATACTCAAGCATCATGGATTTTAGTAATGATGATATTCACAAGATCCAACCGACATTAAAAAAGGTTTACCTGCACAAGAAGCCAAAACGTTATGCAAGGAACGTGAGTTAAAGGAACTGAAGAAACGAATGGAGGAGTTGATACAAATCATGGGGCAGATAGAGAAGTCCTTAAGCAATAGTAAACATTCTCTTTATGAATCTAACTCTAGCAATAGTGATGGTGAATCAAGTGTTAGGATTTTAAGGAGACTTAGCAAGAGAGAACCATCCTCATCATGTGATAAGAAGTCTAATGAAGGGCGTAGAAGGAGGTGTTCAAGGGGACAAAAGGATCAAAGCTTGAGACTTGAGATTCTTGAGCTTAATGGAAGCATGGATCCAGAGAAGTATTTGTATTGGGTTAGAAGAGTAGAGAGGATTTTTAAGTATAAGGACTATAATGATGATAAATCTTTCAAGGTTGCCAAACTAAAGCTCACTTATTATACCTTGAAGGTTTGTAAAAGAAGAGGAAAAGGAAGGAAGATACAAGATTGCATCTTGGAGCAAATTAAAGACTACATTAGAAAACGCTTTGTTCCACAAGAATTCGAACAATATAACTTCATGAAGGAAAATACATTGAAACAAAATAGAAAATCTATCGAAGATGATATTATGGAATTCAAAAACCCCATCATGACTTGTGAATTTGAAGAGAAATAAGTCTTGTTGGTGAATGAAAAGAAGATCTTGCATGAGATGAAACAAGGATAAGGATTTGTTATGGTGGCTTTAAATGATGATGATGATGAACAACCTACTGTTTTTTACATTCATTGGACAAAGTCAAGGATGTACTTGATAGTGATCTACCACATGGACTACCACCAATGTTTGATAAAGAACCATCATAAGAGTCAAATGGTCTGTGTTTTCTTTCATTTTATGCTATGATAAAGCATAAAAAAGAAGTGTTGGAAGAAAATCTTGATACTATTATTAATTCCACACCAATTTGGCTTGTCAGTTCTTTTATGATTGGTAACTATCCATGTTTCAATGTTATTTATGATGAAGAGGGAAATATTGAATCTTTGCATTGTTACAATTAAGTGATTCTAATTTCCAATAACCAACATGCTAATGATATATTTTCTACAAGGAAATTAAAAGGATCATTAGGGCTACAATCAAAATCTTACAATTTGGACGAAGTCATGGTATGGTCATCTCTCATGTTATGCTTGATGGTTAGAAACACTAAAGATCAACGGAAAGAGAGCAACAACAATATTTTATATGTTGTAATATCTCCATGTTTAGTTTGAAAGATTTGGATGATCTCCTAGACATAAAAAAAACTTGAGGGAAAGTTTTTCTTAAGAGGAAGGGCATGATGTGAATGCTATGCAAGGAATTCTTACAAGCTAGTTGAATCTTATTCCCTCTAGGTTTTATAATATCTTTACTAATCCTACTTTAATTAAGATTTTTATCTTTTGTTTTTTATATGAGTCTTATCCATCTTGTTATATATGGAAGCCATGAAAAAGAGCATTGGGGAAGCCTTATTGATTAAAATATTTAATATTGAAGAGTTTATTAAAAATTGAAAATTTTGACCATGAAAGAAAAATATTAAGCCAAGGGGAAGTGCTTATTACATCTTGTTGGTGCTTTATTATAACTTTAGTGACATGGTAAGTGACATGTCATGAGCATGGACGCTACACACATGTGATTGGATATTTAGTGTTTTACTTTATATAAAATAGGTTAAGAGTAGTTAATTTGTAATTTTATCATTTTAGGTAGGATAGAATTCTAAATATCTTTTACCACCCTTTTGCTTCTCTCTATCGCCCTTACTAGTTGTTACCTCATACACACCTCTTTGTAAGTCGAAGGGTTTAGCTGCGTGCCATCTGGCCTTATTTTTATTCAACTTAATATTCCTAGTAACATATGATGTATAATCAAAGTTCTTAGAAGCTCTTGTCATAGAAAGTGTTCGTTTGTTAATGAGCCACTTGTTGGCACGGTAATAAGTTAACTCCACTATTACACATATTACTAAAAAATGAGCTCCTTTAAGTACACCATTAAACACTTTATCCATGGTCATTGTTGCATAACCATATCTATGACCCCCATCATTTGCTAATGACCATTTCTTAACTACTATATCAGTAATGTTCTCGATGGCCACTACGTTATTCTATCCTATGTGTCCCAATCCCCTTTTGTATTTCTCTATTTTTCATTGGAATGTAGCTCAAATAAAATCTTTCTTCACATCCATGTCCTTCACCACAGTATTCAAATTTGAGGCCACATGACGGATATAGAATCAATGATAGGCATTAGGGGTGTCCACCCGCTGTCTTGCTCATTCATAGCATAAATGATTCCATGATACCTATCAAAAATAACAGATAATCCATGCCTCTAGGTGACATAGTGCCTAATGCATGCCATAAACAATGACCAACTATCTCTACTCTCTTCCTAAACTAAAGCAAAAGCAAGTGGGAAAAGTTTGTTATTCCCATCTATTGGGGATCAAGGAGCTATGCAATTACAAATTACAAAAGATCCCTTAATTATCAAAGATTTAGCCTAATGTGTTGCAAACATGGTGGAAAGTCAATAGGAGAAACATACTTGTTCAATATGGAAGTAATGATTAAATAAAATGGTCTTCTAAGGTGTTGAGTTTCATTGACTTTCCTAAAATGGAAACATTCCAAATTGAGAAACTTTTTACTTGGGAAAATGGTAGTAGGAACTTGCTTAATATGGAAGTAGGGATTAAAAAGAATGTTTTGAACCCATAAAGGTTAAAACTTTAGGAGTAGGGCTTGAATCAAGGCTTGCCATAGTTGCTTTAAAGTTTGTTAAACCCAGTGTTATATATATTAGGAGGCTATGCTATTAAAGATCACAAAAGAACCCTTAACCATTAAAGAGGTGGCCCAACGCATTGCAAACATGGTGGAAAGTCAATAGTAAAAATATACTTATTTTAGTGTATTATTTTGAGGCATTGACTTAGGTTGACTTTTCCTGAGTTGGAAGCTTTCTACTTTAGGAAACTTTCTACTTTGGGAAATTGGTAGTAGAAACTTTCTTAACATAGAAGTAGGGATTAAATAAAATGTTTTGAACCCATAAAGGTTCGAACTTTAGGAGTGGGGCTTGAATCCAGGCTTGGTTATAGTTGCTCTAAAGTTGGTCAAAGCTAAGTCAACGTGAGAGTCAAACGTTGAACAAAGAAGTTGGTCCATGTTCGTACACTTCAAGATGGCATGGGACATTGAAGAGTTTTGGTGATTCTTGATAACATGAATAGTTGGTATGATAAGAAGACTTGGAGAGTTTGAGGGAGCATGGAAACTTGAAGATATACACGTCAAACATGGATAAGAGTGTAAATTGATTCAACTTCTTCAAAGATAAGGTAAATAGTGTTTTAGTTGATTAGCAAATCTTATCTTTCGAGTCTTTTCAAGTATTAGGTAAATAAAATAGGCCAATCATGGGATTCTAAGCTTAAAAGGAGTCTAAAATCAGATTTAAAGTCCAAGAGTCCAAGTTATTCAAATATCAATAGTATTTATCTTTTATTAAGAGTTTCACTTAAATTTAACTCTTATTTTCATAGGTTTATGTAGCTTGTTAGGTTCAAATTGTTAGGAGTCCTTTTAGGCATGGAAATAGAGAAGGAATTTTGTTAGGCAACATATGGACGTGATTAGGCTTAGAATTAGAAGTTTTAAGTGCTTAAAATTATTGTATTAGTATTATCTAATGTTGTTATTATTGTCTTAGGAACTTTCATATTTCATGGAACTTTTAGAGGTGCTTATTGAGTTGAGCTACTCGTGAGCAACTCGGACTCGACTTGGTCAAAACTCGATCAAAGCTTGACTCGATTTAACTCTACTTGAGATCGAACTCGGCTCGATAAGCTAACCAGCCAAGTCGAGGAAATCAAATCTTAACTTGGAAAGCTCGTGAGAAAATTGAATTTTTATTTTTACTATATATTTATAGAAAAATATACTTAAGATATAAAAGATGGTTTGATATATAAACCAAAAGTCCCACATTAGATTAAAATGAGCTTTAATTGAGCTTGAAATGAGCTTTAATTGAGCTTGAAATGAGCTTTAATTGAGCTTGAGGTTGAGTCGAGCTTGAGTTGAGCTCGAGAATCGAGTTTTCGAGTCAAGCTTGAGCTTCGGTTTTTGAGCGCACGAGCTTTCAAGCTCGAGTCAAGCTCGAGTTTTAGTTATCGAGCTTGAGTCGAGATTAGCCAAACTCGAGCTCGACTCGGCTCATAATCATCCCTACTAACTTTATCTTAGGTAATTCAATAGCTTTAGACTTTTAATGTAAACCTAAGGATCCTCTACTATATAAAGGGGATTCTATTCATAAAAAAAATCAAATTTTGATGTTTAAGCCTACTTGTCTTTGTGACATTTAGAATTCTCTAAGTTTTTAGATAGAGTTTTAGTTGATTAGCAAGTCTTATCTTTTGAGTAATTTCAAGTATTAGGTAGTTACAATAGGCCAATCAAGGGAATTATGGATTTTCATGCATTTATACCTTAGGAAGTTGATTCTTTTATGTTTCTAGCTAAGCTTATCTTCGAGATAGTTAGCTAAAGTAAGATTTTATGATATTTCTTAGGGATTCACGTGTATTAAAGTCATTATAGCTTAGACTACTTGTTTTCATGTATTTAGGTTGTTATGCACGTGTTTAGATAAAGTTTTAGTCTTTTTAAACTTCTTGTAAACCCTAGGGAGCTCCTACTATATGAAGGAGTCAAATGACAATGAATGAATCAGATTCTGATTAATTAAACCCTTTGTCATTCATGATTTTTCTTAATTCTATAAGCTTTTGGATTAAAGTTTAGTATGTTCATCCTTTGCTAGCCTATTTCACTCATTGATGAAATTGGTGGTATTTTGAGGAACCTTTTCAGATTCTTTGGTGGTGAACCTGTATCCAAACAATTCCTAGAGTTAATCAATGAATTATCCTTTTGTTCTTTCATAACTCACATGAAAATCAAGCCTAACCACATTCACAAACATTCATAAACTCATTCATTTTTGTGGCACATATTAGTTGGCGAGTTCTTAATCGTTTTAGCTTGTATTTTTTTATCTAAGTATCCAAAAATACGATATCCGGTACAAGAGCTAGAAGAGTCTTGGGTTACTAAATTCACCCATATCCATGGCTTCTTCAAGTAGTCATCATCACAAAAGTCAGAACAATGATTATATGTCTTTGGGTGAGAGGAATGCGCGTTTGGAGGAAGAAGCTGAGTTGTTAAGGGTGCAACTTAGAGACCTTCAAGTAAGGCACATTAAAAAAAGAGGGGATTGTTCACCGTGAGACCATTTAGGGGAGGAGATTCCAATGTCTCCTATGCACAACCGGTTTGGTAACTATAACTCTAACTCTTCCTTTTTTGAGATAAAAGTTAATATACCTAAGTATGATGGAAGATTAGATACTAATGAATTTGTAAAATGGTTGAGAGTAGTAGAAGAGTGTTTGATTAAAAACAAACCCTGATGATAAGAAAGTAAAGGCAGTTGCCTTAAAGTTACGCAAATATGCCTCCACTTGGTGGGCAAACGTGTGTAATACGAGGGAAAGGATGGAGAAAGATAAGGTGAAAACATGGGAAAAGATGAAAAAGATGTTAAAAAAGATGTATGCAATGGAGTTACATACTATGTTTAAGAGAATTTTATGAGATTTCATCATCTTAAACAATGTGGAAAAACGATAGAGATGTATGCACGTGAATTTGAAGGGTATTTGTTGAAGTGTGGTGTTGATGAGGACGAGCCACAAGCATTGGTGCGATTTATAGAAGGTTTAGAGGATCAAATTTCTGGCGTAGTGGAGTTACATCCATATTCAACCTTCAACGAGTTAATCCTTTTGGTGTATAAGGTGGAAAACAACTAGAAAACCAAACCCAAACACAAAAACACTAGATCCTATTCTAATCCCACCCAAAATACACAAACCTACCCTACTTAAACACGTCATATTCTTTCTAACCCACCAGAAACAAACTTTACTCCACAAAATAACCTAATCCAACTCCAATGTAATTCCAGGAGGTGTTTTAGATGTTAAGGTTTAGGGCATTTGCATCTAATTGCCTTAATAAAAAGATTATAGCACTATTTGGATACTCCATGTCTAGTAATCCCTTTTGTTGAGGAAAAAAAGTAGTTGACAAAGGAAAGAATAAGAAAGATAAATTAGGGAGTTTTTAGCGAGATAAAGGAGAGTGTTTAGTAGTGATAAGGGCGTTAAGTAGCATGCCCAAAACAAAAAATCAACGACAAAGAGAGGTTATCTTCTTCACGAAATACACTACCAAAGAAAAGGTTTTCTCTTTGATTATTAATGGAGGAAGTTGTATTAATGTTGTATCTTAAACATTAGTAGATAAGCTCAACTTGCCTACATTACTGCATCCATATCCCTATGTGATCCAATGGCTTAATCATGGCAAAGGAATCAAAGTAAGTTCTTGTGTCTGTCTTAATTTAAGTTTTGGTAGATATAAGGAAGAATTGCGGTGTGATGTTATACCTATGGATGCATGTAATGTGTTGTTGAGAAGACCTTGGTTATTTCATAGGAAGGTGATGGATGTAAAAACACATATGCTTTTACCAAAAGAAACCTACCCAAAACTAAAACACATACCCTAACCACTATTTTGAAAGCTAAATAACATGAGCATCAGTTTATACCACCCCTTATATTGGAGAGTTCGGAGAAGGAGGAACCAATTAAGGAGAAACTCATCCACCCTTTACTCACCCCCTTGCTCAAAACCTTTGATCATGCATTCCCAAAGGAGATTCCCCCTAGGCTTCCTCCTAAACGTGACATCAAACACAAAATAGATCTTATCTTAGGATCTATTTTCCCTAATAAGCCTACCTATAGAACAAACCCTAAAGAAATTGAGGAGATTAGGAGGCAAGTAGAGGGATTGTTGGAGAAAGGGATGATAAGGGAGTATTGAGCCCATGTGTCGTACCTACTCTATTGGTACCAAATAAGAATAGATAGTGGCGCATGTGTGTGGATAGTAGATCTATCAATAAGATCACCATCAAATTTCATTTTCCCATTCCTAGGCTAAACGACCTATTGGATGATCTATATGGAGCTAAGGTGATTTCAAAAGTGGATTTGAGGAGTGGATATCATCATATTCAAATCCGTAAAGGGGATGAATGGAATTTATGCTATTGAAGATCACAAAAGACCTTTTAACTATCAAAGAGGTGGCCCAATGCGTTGTAAACATGGTGGAAAGTCAGCCAGAAAAATAAACTTATTTTAGTATGATATTTGGAGGCATTGTTTTGGGTTAAATTTTCCGGAGTTGGAAACTTTCTACATTAGGAAACTTTCAACTTTGGGAAAGTGGTAGTAGGAACTTGCTTAATATAGAAGTAGATGTTAAATAAACATTTTGATCCCAAAAACTTCAAACTATAGGAGTAGGGCTTGAATCCGTGCTAGGTCAAAGTTGCTCTAAAGTTGGTCAAATCCAGTTCAACGTGGAGTCAAAAGTTGACCAAAGAAGTGGTCCATGTTAGTTCACATTAAGATGCCATGGGACATTGAATAGTTTTTGTGATTCTTGATAACTTGAAGATTTGGGTATGATAAGAACACTTAGTGTGTTTGATGGAGAAAGGAAACTTAAAGACTTACATATCCAACATGGATTAGAGTATAAATTGATTCAACTTCTTCAAAGAAAAGGTAGTGTTTATATTAGGAAGCTATGCTATTGAAGATCACAAAAGACCCCTTAACTATCAAAGAGGTTGCCCAATGCGTTGCAAACATGGTGGAAAGTCAATAGGAAAAACATACTTATTTTAGTATGAACATTAGAAGTAGGGCTTGAATCCGGGATTAGTCAAAGTTGCTCTAAAGTTTATCAAATCTAGGTCAACGTGGGAGTCAAAGGTTGACCAAAGAAGTGATGCGTGTTTGTTCACTTTAAGATGGCGTGGGACATTGAAGAGTCTTTAGGATTCTTGATAACTTGAAGAGTTGGGTATGATGAGAAGACTTAGAGAGTTTGATAGAGAAAGGAAACTTGAAGATTTAACTTGACTCAACTTCTTTAATGATAAGGCATTGTTATATATCAAGAAGCTATGCTATTGAAGATAACATAAGACCCCTTAACCATCCAAGAGGTGACCTAACGCGTACTAAACATGGTGGAAAGTCAGTAAGAAAAACATACTTATTTTACTATGATGTTTTGAGGCATTGACTTGGGTTGACTTTTCCTGAGTTGGAATCTTTCTACATTATAAACTTTCTACTTTGCGATAGTGGTAGTAGGAACTTGCAAAATATGGAAATAGAGATGAAATAAAATGTTTTGAGCCTATAAAAGTTTGAACATTAGGAGTAGGGCTTCAATCTAGCTAGGTCAAAGTTGCTCTAAAGTTGGTTAAATCCAGGTCATTTTGGTTGTCAAAGGTTGATCAAAGAAGTGGTCCATGTTCTTACACTTTAAGATGGCGTGGGACATTGAAGAGTTTTTGTGATTCTTGATAAGTGGATGAGCTATGTATGATAAGAAGACTTAGATAGCTTGATGGAGAAAGGAAACTTGAAGATTTACATGTCCACCATGGATAAGAGTATAAATTGATTCAATTTCTTCAAAGATAAGGCACTATTATATATCAGGAATGCTATTGAATATCACTAAAGACCACTTAACCATCAAAGAGATGACCGAATTCGTTGTAAACATGGTGGAAAGTCAGCAGGAAAAACATACTTATTTTAGTTTGATATATTGAGGCATTGACTTGTGTTGACTTTTCCTGAGTTGGAAGCTTCCTATATTGGGAAACTTTCTACTTTGGGAAAGTGGTAGTGGGAACTTGCTTATTATGGAAGTTGAGATTAAATAAAACGTTTTAAGCACATAAAGCTTCGAACTTTAGGAGTAGGGATTCAATCAATGCTTGGTTAAAGTTGCTCTAAAGTTGGTCAAATCCAAGTCTATATGGGTGTTAGAGGTTGACCAAAGAAGTGGTCCATGTTCATACACTTTAAGATGTTGTGGGGCATTGAAGTGTTTTTGTGGTTCTTGATCACTCGAAGAGTTGAGTATGATAAAAACACTTAGAGAGTATAATGAAGAAAGGAAACTTGAAGATTTACATGTCTAACATAGATAAGAGTATAAATTGATTCAACTTCTTCAAAAATAAGGCAGTGTTATTGATACGCTCATTTTATAGCACGTTTACAACCCCATTTTAGTGTCGAATCTCGCTATTTTATATTAGTTGTGTGCACAATACATCCGATTTTACCTTGATCTTGTCCTCGAGCTATTTTTAGGTTATTTCAGGTACTTTCGATGATTTCGAGGTAAATCTCAAAGATTCCACAAACTCTAGAAGCCATTAGACACTTCAAATGAGCTGTTCAGCGAGGTTTAGGTTCAGATTCGACCAAATCTGACATCCATTCGATCGAATTAAAGATAAGGATTCAAGTACATGAATCAAGCTCTCGGGAATAGCCAAATTAACTCTCATTTGACCGAATCAAGTCCTATTCGGTCAAATGAGTGCTCTCCTTCGGCCGAATGATGGACAGGCCCCTAAAACGTCAAGCTTCTGATATGGGTGAATGAGATAACCATTGGGCCGAATGGTACCTCATTCGGTCGAATCCCCATTCCATTCGGCCAAATGGAGCCTGTTTCTGTAGTTCTTGGTTCTTTCTTAGGCCGGCGCTTGAGGGTTTTTTCTAGGGTTTTACCCCTTATGTCCTTATGGTATAAATACCCTCTTGCTTTGTAAATAACCATCATGCCTACTTTGAGAGCTCTTGTGCCTCAACCTAGAACATCACATTTAATTTTTTTCATTTCATTCAAGCATTAGTCTAGATTTACAGCTTTCATTGTTCTTGTTTTCAAGGTTTGTCTTTCGGATTCGGATTCTCCTTCGTTCACACAATTTCATTTATGCAAGGTATTGATTCTTTTCTGCTTTATTTTGTTTAATGCTTTCAAGTATTATTTTCGTTGCTTTATTTACAGTTTTGATAGAGTAGTTGTCGAATTTGTTATAGATCTTCTTTTTTTGTTCTCTTGTTCATTACATTCAAATGGTTCGTGTGTTCAATCATGTTCTTTTTTGTTGTTTATGCCCTAGTCTTTATTACTACGTGTGAGTAGTTTTCTTAGGGGTTTGATTAGTGAAACCCGAGGTTGGCTTGTTCTTTATGCGTAGGGATAGGGTTTGAGATTGTTGATGATTGATTGATTGATATTCGATGCGAATCTTGTCCTGCCACTCCTTTGGAGACATAGGGTGATTATAGGTTGTTCATGTGATCTATGGGGTCACAAACTTCCTCTCGTCATCTTGAGTGTCATGATTTATTATTGACTGATTTCTCCTAATTTAGCGTATTGATAGTTCGATTGTCCTTCCTAGGGTGGAATTGATCTGTCCCCGTTTTCCTTCCATAGCCTATTATCATTTTAGTTCTTGCTTTATTTTTCTGTTATTAGTACAATTCTATCAAATCACCAACTAAACCCTTTGCATCAAGTCTAGAAACTATCGACCCTTGTAATTATGGTTCGATCCCCGATTTACCACTACACTAGTTGTAGTATTATTAGGGGTGTTTACAAATATTGTTTGTATAACTATTCTTTAAGTTAAACGACCTAAAAGAAGGGCTATCAGTTATATATTAGGAAGTTATGCTATTAAAAATCACAAAAGACCCCTTAACCATCAAAGAGGTGGCCCAATTCGTTGTAAACATGGTGAAAAGTCAATAAGAAATACAGGCTTATATTAGTATGATATTTTGAGGCATTGACTAGGGTTAACTTTTCCTGAGTTGGAAGCTATCTATATTGGGAAAATTTTCACATAGGGAAACTTTCTACTTTCGGTAAGTGGTAATAAAAACTTGCTTAATAAGGAAGTAGAGGTTAAATAAAACATTTTGAGTCCATGAAGTTTCGAACTTTAGGAGTGGGGCTTAAATCCGGGCTTGGTCAAAGTTGCTCTAAAGTTCATCAAATCTAGTTCAACGTGGTAGTCAAAGGTTGACAAAAGAAGTGGTCCATGTTCGTACTTTTTAATATGGCATGGGACATTGAAGAGTTTTTTATATTCTTGATAACTTGAAGTGTTGTGTATGATAAGAAGACTTAGAGAGCTTGATGGAGAATAGAAACTTGAAGATTTACATGTCCAACATGGATAAGAGTATAAATTGATTCGACTTCATTAAAGCTAAAGCAGTAAGAGATTAAATTGATAAGAATATAATATTTTTTGGCATTGATTGGGTTGACTTTTTCTGAGTTGGAAGCTTTCTACATTAGGAAACTTTCAACTTTGGGAAAGTGGTAGTAGAAACTTGCTTAATATGGAAGTAGAGATTAAATAAAATGTTTTGAGACCATAAAGTTTCGAACTCTAGGATTAGGGATTGAATAGGGCTTGGTCAAAGTTATTCTAAAGTTGGTCAAATCTAAGTCAATGTGAGAGTTAAAGATAGACCAAAGAAGTGGTTCATGTTCATCTACTTTAAGATGGTATGGGACATTAAAGAGCTTTTGTGATTCTTGAGAACTTTAAGAGTTGGGTATGACAAGAAGACTTAGAGAGTTTGATGGAGAATGGAAACTAGAAGATTTACATGTCTAACATGGATAAGAGTACAAATTGATTCAACTTTTTCAGAGATAAGGTAGTGTTATATATCAGGAAGTTTTGCTATTAAAGATCATAAAATAACCCTTAACCATCGAAGAGATGGCCCAATGCATTATAAACATGGTGGAAAGTGAGCAGGAAAAACATACTTTTTTTGAGGCATTGACTTGGGTTGACTTTTACTAAGTTTGAAGCTTTCTACACTAGGAAACTTTTCAAATTGGGAAACTTCCTACTTTAGGAAAATTGTAGTAGGAACTTGCTTAATATGGAAGTAGAAATTAAAGAAAATGATTTGAGCCTATAAATGTTCGAACTGTAGGTGTAGAACTTGAATTCGGACTTAGTCAAAGTTGCTCTAAAGTTGGTCAAATCCAGGTCAACAAGGGAGTCAAAGGTTGACCCAAGAAGTGATCTATGTTCGTACACTTTATGATGACGTGGGACATTGAAGATTTTTTGCAATTCTTGAGAACTTAAAGAGTTGGGTATGATAAGAAGACTTGGAGAGTTAGGGTAGTGTTATATATTAGGAAGCTCTGTTATTGAAGATCACAAAAGATCCCATAACCATCAAAGAGGTGGCCCCATTCATTGTAAACAAGGTGGAAACTCAACAGGGAAAACATACTTCTTTTAGTATTATATTTTGAGGAATTGACTTAGGTTGACTTTTCCTTAGTTGGAAGCTTTCTACATTGGAAAACTCTCCAAATTGGGAAACTTTCAACTTTGTGAAAGTGGTAGAAGGAACTTGCTACATATGGAAGTACAAATTAAATAAAATCTTTTGAGGCCATAAAGGTTTGATCTTTAGGAGTAGGGCTTGAATCCGGGTAAGGTCAAAGGTTCTCTAAAGTTATTCAAATCCAGGTCAACGTGGGAGTCAAAGGTTGACCAAAGAAAGTGTCTGAAATCATACACTTTAATATGACGTGGGACATTGAATAGTTTTTGTGATTCTTGATAGCATAAAGAGTTGGGTATGATAAGAAGAATTAGAGTGTTTGATGAATAAAGGAAACTTGAATATTTACATATCCATAGAGTATAAATTGATTAAACTTCTTCAAAGATAAGGCAGTGTTATATATCAGAGAGCTATGCTATTGAAGATCACAAAAGACACCTTAACCATCAAAGAAGTGGCCTAATGTATTGTAAACATGGTGGAAAGTCAACAGGAAAAACATTCTTATTTTAGTATGATATTTTGTAGCATTAACTCGGGTAACTTTATCTAAGTTGGAAGCTTTCTACATTGCGAAACTTTCGAATATGGGAAACTTTCTACATTAGGAAAGTGGTAGTAGGAAGTTACTTAATATGGAAGTAGAGATTAAAAAAAAGTTTTGAGCCCATAAAGGTTTGAACATTAAGAGTAGGGCTTGAATCCGGGCTTGGTCAAAGTTGCTCTAAAGTTGGTCAAATATAGGTCAATGTGGGAGTCAAAAGGTTGACCAAAGAAGTGGTCCATGTTCGTAAACTTTATGATGGCGTGCGGCATTGAAGAGTTTTTGTGATTCTTGATAATTTGAAGACTTGGTTAAGATAAAAAGACTTAGAGAGTTTAATGAAAACAGAAAACTTAAAGATTTACATGTCCAACATGGATAAGAGTATAAATTGATTCAACTTCTTCAAAGATAAGGTAGTTTTATATATCAAGAAGCTATGCTATGGAAGATCACAAAAGACCCCTTAACCATCAAAGAGGTGGCCTAATTCGTTGTAAACATGGTGGAAAGTCAACAAGAAAAAAACGTACTTATTTTAGTATGATATTTTGAGGCACTGACTTGGGTTGACTTTTCCGGAGTTGGAAGCTTTCTACATTAGGAAACTCTCCAAATTCGGAAACTTTTTACTTTTAAAAGTGGTAGTAGGAACTTTCTTAATATGGAAGTAGAGATTAAATAAAATATTTTGAGGCTATAAAGGTTTGAACTTTAGGAGTAGGGCTTGAATCCGAGCTTCATCAAAGTTGCTCTAAAGTTGGTCAAATCCAGGTGAATGTAGGAGTCAAAAGTTGACCAAAGAAACGGTCCATGTTCGTACAGTTTAAGATTGCGTGGGACATTAATGAGTGTTTGTGATTCTTGATAACTTGAAGAATTATGGTATGATAAGAAGACTTATAAAGTGTTATGGAGAAAAGAAACTTGAAGACTTACATGTCCAACTTTGATAGGAGTATAAATTGATTCAACTTCTTTAAACATAAGGTAGTGTTATATATCAGGAAGCTTTGGTATTGAAGACCACAAAAGACCCTTTAACCATAAAAGAGGTGGCCCAATGCATTGTGAACATGGTGGAAAGTCAGCAAGAAATACATACTTATATAAGTATGTTCTTTTGAGGCATTGACTTGGGTTGACTTTTCCTAAGATGGAAGCTTTCTACATTCGGAACTTTACCAAATTAGGAAACTTTCTAGTTTGGGAAAGTGGTAGTAGGAACTT
This sequence comes from Dysphania ambrosioides, assembly GCA_026401315.1. NCBI lineage: Eukaryota > Viridiplantae > Streptophyta > Magnoliopsida > Caryophyllales > Amaranthaceae > Dysphania > Dysphania ambrosioides. The sequence continues at coordinate 24,307,950 of CM048661.1, read as the reverse complement.
GATTAATATGGAAGTAGATATTAAATAAAACGTTTTGAACCCATAAATCTTCGAATTTAGGAGTAGGGATTGAATCCGTGCTTGGTCAAAGTTACTCTAAAGTTCGTTAAATCCAAGTCAACGTGGGAGTCAAAGGTTGACCCAAGAAGTTATCCATGTTCGTACACTTTATGATGGCGTGGGACATTGAAGAGTTTTTGTGATTCTTGATTACTTGAAGAGTGGGGTATGATATGAAGACTTAGAGAGTTAGGGCAGTATTATATATCTAGAAGCTATGCTATTGAAGATAACAGAAGATCCCTTAACCATTAAAAAGGTGGCCCCATGCGTTGTTAACATAGTGGAAAGTAATCGGGGAAAACATACTTATTTTAGTATGATCTTTGAGGCATTGACTTGGGTTCACTTTTCTTGAGATGGAAGCTTTCTACATTGGGAATTTTTCCAAATTAGTTAACTTTCTAATTTGGGAAAGTGGTAGTAGGAACTTTCTTAATATGGAAGTAGATTAAATAAAACGTTTTGAACCCATAAAGCTTTGAAGTTTAGGAGTAGGGATTGAATCCAGGCTTGGTCAAATTAGCTCTAAAGTGTGTCAATTCCAAGTTAACCTGGGAGTCAAAGGTTGACCAAAGAAGTGGTCCATGTTTGTACACTTTAAGATGGTGTGGGGCATTGTAGAGTTTTTGTGAATCTTGATAACTTGAAGAGTTGAGTGTGATTAAAAGACTTAGAGAGTTTAATGGAGAAAGGAAACTTGAAGATTTACATATCCAAAATGGATAAGCGTATAAATTGATTCAACTTCTTCAAAGATAAGGAAGCGTTATATATGAGGAAGCTATGTTATTAACGATCACAAAAGATCCCTTAAATCTCAAAGAGGTGGCCCAATTCGTTGTAAAAATGGTGGAAAGTTAATAAGAAGAATATACTTATTCCTGAGTTGGAAGCTTTCTACATTGAGAAACTTTCCAAATTGGGAAACTTTCTACATTTGGAAAGTGGTAGTGGGAACTTGCTTAATATGGAAGTAGAGATTTAATAAAATGTTTTGAGCCCATAAAGGTTTGACCTTTAGTTGTAGAGCTTGAATCCGGGCTTGGTCAAAGATGCTTGAAAGTTGGTCAAATACAGGTCAATAAGGGAGGCAAAGGTTGACCAAAGAAATGGTCCATGTTCGTAAAGTTTATGATGTCGTGGAACATTGAAGAGTTTTTGTGATTCTTGATAACTTGAAGAGTTGGGTATGATAAGAAGACTTAGAGAGTTTGATGGAGAAAGGAAACTTGAAGATTTACATGTCCAACATGTATAAGATTATAAATTGATACATCTTCTTCAAAGATAAGGCAGTGTTATTTATCAGGAAGCTATGCTATTGAAGATCATAAATGATTCCTTAACCATCAAAGATGTGGCCCAATGCATTGTAAACATGGTGGAAAGTCAACAGGAAAAACGCACTTATTTTAGTATGATATTTTGAGGCATTGACTTGGGTTGACTTTTCCTGAGTTGAAAGCTTTCTAATTGGGAAACATTCTAAATTGGGAAACTTTCTAATTTCGGGAAGTGGTAGTAGGAACTTGCTTAATATGGAAGTAGAGATTAAATAAAACATTTTGAGACCATAAAGGTTCGAATTTTAGGAGTAGGGGTTGAATCCGGGCTAGGACAAAGTTGCTTTGAAGTTGGTTAAATCCAGGTGCATGTAGGATTCAAGGGTTGACCAAAGAAATGGTCCATGTTCGATCATTTTAAGATTAGGTGGGACATTAAAGAGTTTTTGTGATTCTTGACAACTTAAAGAGTTGTGTATGATAAGAAGACTTAGCGAGTTTCATATAGAAAGAAAAATTGAAGATTTACATGTCTAACGTGGATAAGAGTAGAAATTGATTCAACTTCTTCAAAGATAAGGCAGTGTTATATATCCAGAATCTATGCTATTGAAAACGTTTTGAGCTTAATATGTGATGAAATTTGTCAATGTCACACGCAAACTAGGTCTATAATATTTGTTAACATGACACACAAACTAGGTCCTTCGTATTTTTCAATGTGACACACAATTTAGGTCCTTCGTTGCATACCTTGTAAAGTACTCATGTTATTACTATTAATTAAAGGAAACCAAATACTCTAGTTCCTAATGCACATGAGAATTCTGATGCTTGTGCTTACCAAGCCTAAGCTTTAAAAACTGGGCATAACCTTAAATCATTTATCAAAGTCAAATTCAAATCTCTAACCATCCAACAATACAAATTAGTTTTATGAGTTCAACCCTAATGTAAGTGAATTTGATTTCACATACAATACATTACCATAAGCATCCAACAATTCAATAATTCAACCATCCAATAATCTAATAAATTACCTTGATTTAAACCAAAAAAATTAAAAATAACCATAACCACTCACCTTCGGGTAGTCAAAAAAGACCACATCAGGAGAATGATTATCGGCGATGAAGGAGCACAAAGATGCCAAACACGAAGGAGGGGGAAAGAGCCAAAAGTACAAGTGAGAGAAAGGGTAAAGTTTCGAAAAAATGTGAGAGAGATTAAGGGGAAAGTGAGGGAAGAGGAGGTCACGCCTGGTACTTAGCCCAAGTCAATGTCACTACTTGTCATAGGCTGGAAATTTAGTAGGGCGTTCTTCTTGTTACCGAATTTAAGTTTTATTTAAAGTCACTGACAAAGGCAACGTATTATATTAGAGTGACGTCGTTGCTTTTGGAAGCGACTTGTACACAAAGATAAATGAAGGTCATTTTCCGAAATAGTTTTGAGGGGACGTTATCTTTCAAATTAGTTATTTAAAAAAGTTATAAAAAATTTCCAATTTGAGAGTCAAAGGTTCACCAAGGAGGTTGAAGTAGCGTGGAAAATTGAAAAGTTTTGATGAATCTTGATGACTTAATGAGTAAGATATGACAAGAAGACTTGATTAATTTGATGGAGGATGAAGACTTGAAGATAAACAGGCCTACGAGAACAAAACCAATTCAACTTCTTCAATGATAAGGCAATAAGAGTTTAACTTGTTAGCTAGTCTTATCTTTTGACTCTTTTCTATTATTATGCAACTTCAACTAATCTATCTTAGGAATTTCATATTTCATGCTTAATTATCCTAGGACGTTTGACTCTTAAATGTTTCTTGTTAAGCTTATCTTAGGGTATTTCCTATATCTTGAAACCCTAGATAGTAACTTAGGATTTTAATCTAGTATTTCAATTATTTATGCTTTTTGTAAACCCATGACCATGCTACTATATAAAGGGGGTCATATGCATTGAATGAAATTAGATTTTAAAGTTTAAACACACATGTCTTTAAGACATTTTGAATTCTATAAGTTTTTGGATTAAAACTTGGTTTATTTGTTCCTTTGCTAGCCTAATTATTTGTTGGTGAATTAGGTGGTGTTCTTAGGAGACTTTTCGAATTCATTGGTGGTGTATCCATATTTAATCAATCCTTAAAGATAGCTAACTCATTTATCCTTTTCATTTCATCCAAATTCACATATAACAATAGAAAAATGAATCAAAACACTCCCTACTTCCATATTTAGCAAGTTCCTACTACCACTTTCCCAAAGTAGGAAGTTTCCCAATTTGGATAGTTTCCCAAAGTACAAAGCTTCCAACTCTAGAAAAGTTAACCCAAGTCATTGCCTCAAAATATCATACTAAAATAAGTATGAATTTCCTATTGACTTTCCACCATGTTGGCAACACATTGGGCCACCTCTTTGATGGTTAAAGGGTCTTTTGTGATCTTCAATAGCATAGCTTCCTGATATATAACATCCTCCCCTTCTTAAAAAAAGTTTGCCCTCAAACTTGGTGACTCTTTAAATTTTGAAGCTTTGAAATGATGTAATTTTTGAAATTACATCTATCTCTAATAGAGTCACTAAGGAGACATTCTTAGTTAAGTCATTTGAAAAAATGGGTTGGACCATTTTTTGTTGCATGGCCCATTCATTATGAGTAGGGGTATTCAAGTCTTTCCACCTTGGGAAATTAGAATAAGTAGTGGAGGAATTTTGTGTACAAAAATAAAGGAGTTTTTTTTAATTAATTAATCAATTTATTTAATTAAAATTAATTAGTTAGTTGAAATAGTTGGGTAATAATTAGTTAAACAAAAATTAGATTGGCGTGTGGATTTGATGGGTTTATTGAGGTGGAATATCATTTAAATGGAAATATTTGTTGCTATGTAATGCATGGCATGATCAAGGGGCAATTAGGTATAATTATGGATGTTTTTTTCCCTAGAGGTGACATGCTAAGTTGGAATTTGCGTGGAAATAGAAGTAAGCTGACCAGATTTGGGTGTGGGACCATTAGGGGGACTTAGGGAGATCAAATTTCATCTAATTAAGTGTTAATTAGGGAGATTTAGTTTCTTAATTCGGCGTGGAGATAAGGTAAAGATATGGGTTAGAAAAATCAGATTTGATTCTTGCATGAATTAGGGAAAAATCTTGACTGATTTGATTCTTGTATGAGCTAAGGAAAGATTGGGACTTATTTTATTCCCTTTAAATAGCTGCCATTTTTGGTGTATTTTGTTAGATTTGAGGACTCAAATTTAGGGAAAATAAGATCATTTAGTCAGATTTGATTTCCTTAATATAAGGAACTTAGTTAATTGCTTCTTTCATTCCATAAAATGTGATTTGAAGAGGGAATATTAGGGGATTTTGGAAAGATTTGATCTGATTTGATTTTAGCTAGATTTAAGGAAGATATGATCAGATTTGCATATCCTAAGATATTCTTTTAATTATAGTTGAAATGGGATGGAAATAAATCAGATTTTTTGATTATCTACTCAAAATCAATTAAGAGAATTGAATCCCTTAAATTAAGGGATTTAATTTAGTTAATTGATTTGTCCCTTAATGTTGGGCGTTGTTATGGCAAGGGGGTTGATTGAGCTAAATCTTTTGGGCAAAAACAAGGGAACAACGTGGAATTAGGGGAGGTTTTTGATGGGTTCTTTATTAGGTGCATCCAAGGCATTAAAGGAGGGATTTTTGCTGGTTTTCCTAGTCTAAATGGCATGTTTAAATGGAGGGAAAGAAGACCTTACTGCATGGAAGTTTTCGTTAAGTTATTAGCATGGATTAAGGGATTAATTCCTTGAAAATCTCACACATTTTTGGACGGTTTCTTTTGACCTTTCTAGATGAATTTAAAAGGGAAATTACTTGGGTTTCGTCCACTATAAATAGGAGATGTATGTTTGTATTTCAAAAAAAAAAAAAATTGAATGATTGAAGTTTAAATCTTGATATCATTTACTTGTATATTTGATTTTGAAGTGCTAGTGCATGTTCCAAGAGCTTTCTTGAAGAATTTGAGTGTGAAGTTGAGTGTTCCTTCCATCCAAATTTCATAAATCAATCCAGAAGTTGAGTGTTCAGTGTTGTGAGATTTGCGTCTAGTAAAGAAATGAGTGTTCCTTCTTTACATATCCTAGGAGTATAGGTGAGTGTTCCCTATTTCCTAACCATTATTTTCTCTTCTACTTCCTATCAAAATCTGTCCATTTTCATTTCTAAAATCCCACACAACCTTCTGTCCATTTTCTTATTAAAACCACGTCATTTCTTTTCCTCTTAAAAACCTAAACACATTATTTTTTTAGTCCATATTATCCACGAAATTACATACTTATCCTAGCCTATTTTCGTGCAAAATTCACACTTAAAGCCTACGCATTCATATAAATCAAAACACAATTTCTGTCCGATTTGAGATCCATTTGTTCTAGTGAACTCTAGTATTCTCTTACTAGTTTTTATATCATTTGGCACATCAAGTAGGGGGAGAAAAAAGGGGGGAATATACATTTCATTTTTCCCAAATGGATCCCAACAAATTTAAAACATCTTAACAAAGGAGTATTAGAATATTGGAGGAAAATCAACGACCTGTGAAATGAAATGAACAAATTTGTAGCATGATGTTGATGATGGACCAATTTCTATCCAACAAATCCGAAGAAAAGTTCCATGATTCTTTTTCTTTTTATGATGTTTGCAAACTTTCAAAAATGTTTTATAATTAAAAGAGGTGAATCAAACCATTGACTCTCTTTGATTTCTATTTTCAAAATCCTACCACTTCTTTTGAGCCCAATTTGCCAAAGTCCACATTGTCTTACAAAATACATTCTCCATGTTGTAACCCAAGCACTTCTACCACCACAAAAAAGAACCTTAATACATATACATTGACAAGGAGTGAGCCTAGAAGCAAGTTAGCTCAACCTTACACTTGTGAAATGGAGAAGAAGGATGGAAATCCTACCACCTCTATAGGATCTTATGATTCTAAGAAGGTTATTGAGGAGATAAGAGTTCCTTTGGAATCTTGTGATTCTAGTGAGGAACATAGAGAAGAGGTTGTGGAAGATTGTTATCCTGTGGAGGACAGTGTTGTACCTCAAAATGCATTTCAAGTACATATTGAGAAGGTGGGTGAAAATTCCAATGTATCTTTAGAGTCCTTTGGTTTAAAAGAGGACCTTGACGATATGGAAATTCCTTTAGAATTTGATGATTCTAAAGAGAGTCATGCGGATGTGGAAGTTTCATTAGAATCTTATGATTCTCAAGAAAATGAAGGAGTAGAACAAGTGGAAGAGTGTCTTCCTCAAGAAAAAAACTTGATGATGAGTCTAGTATCCCATATGCAAAGGGAAGTGGAAATAACACTCATTCAAAGGGAAGATGTTTTTCCCATTCAATGCGTTGTGGAGGATGATGATAGCAAGGCATCAAGTGATCTTACAGTTAATTTGACATTTTCTATGAAGTCTACCCCATGGGATGCAATTGAGGTAGATTCTAGTAAAATAGAGACCATGTCCTTTTGGTCACCCCCTCAAGTGATCGTTGAAGAACTAATGGAGAGTAAGAGTTCCTGCATTAGTGGAGTTCCTAGACCATTTGTGATGTTGATTGTTCTTTTTTTTAAAAGGGACAAATTTGGCATTTCCAAAGGTGAAATTCATAAAGAGTTGAACAAGGTGGTGGATAGAGGAGGAGGATTAAATGGTCATTCGATTGATTTAAGAATCTTGGGCAATAGGCCTAAATTCAAGGTTGGTATTAGTGATTCGTTTCTTTTTGTGGAAGTCCTAGAGTTCAGGACAACTCCTTTCCAAGAAGGGGGAAATAATGTAAATTTTAAATTACATCTATCTCTAATGGAGTCACTAAGGAGAGTTTGTTAGTTAAGTCATTTGAAAAAAATGGGTTGGACCATTTTCGGTTGCATAGCCCATTCATTATGGGTAGGGGTATTATAGTCTTTCCACCTTGGAATATTAGAATAATTATTTGAGGAAATTTTGTGTAAAAATGTAAAGGAGTTTTTTTTAATTAATTAATCTGTTTAGTTAATTAAAATTAGTTAGTTAATTGAAATAGTTGGGTAATAATTGGTTAAACAAAAATGAGATTGGCGTGTGTATTTCATGGGTTTGTTAAGGTGGAATGGCATTTAAATGAGAAGATTTGTTGCTATTTTATGCATGGCATGATCAAGAGGCAAATAGGAATAATTAGGGACATTTTTTTCCTTAGAGGTGACATGCTAAGTTGGAATTTGTATGGAAATGGAAGTAAGCTGACCAAATTTAGGTGTGGGACCATTAAGGGGATTTAGGGAGATTAAATTTCATCCAATTAAGTGTTAATTAGGGAGACTTAATTGCTAAATTAGGCATGGAGTTAAGGGAAAGATATAGGTTGGAAAAATCAGATTTGATTCTTGCATGAATTAGGGAAAGATCTTGACTGATTTGGTTCTTGCATGAGTTAAGGAAAGATTAGGACATATTTTGTTTCCTTTAAATAGCTGGCATATTTGGGGTGTTTGGTCAGATTTGAGGACTCAAATTTAGGGAAAATAAGATCATTTAGTCAGATTTAATTTCCTTAATATAAGGAACTTATTTGATTGCTTTTTTCTTTCCCTAAAATGTGAGTTGAAGAGGGAATATTAGGGGATTTTGGAAAGATTTGATTTTAGCTTGATTTAAGGAAGATATGATCAGATTTGTATATCCTAAGATATTCTTTCAATTATGGTTGAAATGGGATAAAAATAAATCAGATTTTCTGATTATTTACTCAAAATCAATTAAGAGATTTGAATCCCTTAAATTAAGGGATTTAGTTTAGTTAATTGATTTATTCCTTAATGTTGGGCGTTGTTATGGCAAGGGGGTTGATTAAGCTGAATCTTTTCGGCGGAAATAAGGGAACAACGTGGAATTAGGGGAGGTTTTGGATGGGTTCTTGATTAGGTGCGTCAAAGGCATTAAGGGAGGAATATTTGTTGGTTTTCTTAGTCTAAATGGCATGTTTAAATGGAGGGAAAGAAGACCTTAGTGCATGGAAGTTTTTGTTAAGTTATTAGCATGGATTAAGGGATTAATTCTTTTAAAATCGCACACATTTTTTGGCGGTTTCTTTTGACCTTTCTAGACGAATTTAAAAGGGGAGTTACTAGGGGTTCGTTCACTATAAATAGGAGATGTATGTTTGTGTTTCAAAGAAAAAAAAAATGAATGAATGAAGTTTAAATCTTGATATCATTTACTTGCATATTTGATTTTGAATTGCTAGTGCATGTTCCAATAGATTTCTTTAAGAATTTGAGTGTGAAGTTGCGTGTTCCTTCCATCCAAATTTCAATAAATCTTATAAGCCCATAAGACTCCGTCATGCCAAAGAGCTTAATAAACGTCCCAACTTTAGACCTCTCGTCTTTTATCCCCTGAATTGCTACGTGAGAACAATATGCCCAAATCCTCTCAAATTTGAGGTCCTCTAAGGCCCAAGCTTCCTCTTTTAGGGACTCATAACAACCCACCAATGTCAATATAAGTATTTTTATGCCCATCATCATTTACTCTCCTATCAAACAACCACGGTCTCCCTAATAACAAATGACACACATCCATAGGAATCGAATCACACCAAATTGCATCACTATATTTCTAAATGCTAAAATTCTGTAGAATTCGCTGTGTGACTTTGATCCCTTATTCCAAATTCAACCATTAAATCATATATGGATTGGGGTGATTTTCAACGTCAAGAACAAGCTTGTCAACAAGCACTTACGAATCTATGTTAGATCAGCTACCTCCATCAATGATTAAGTTGCAAACTTTCTTTTGAATGGTACACCGAGTATGAAAGATTGCTTTCCTTTGTAGGTTTTCATCCTCTATAGATTGCATATTCAAAATTCCTCTTCCTTAACATTCTCCCGTCCTTCAATTTCTAGTTCCTCCTCAAAATAAGGGTTTTTAAACGTTGAGTATTCAGCTAAAGACAATAAAAAGCAATATGTTCTAATCCTTGACATTTGAAACAACACTTTTGGGTTCTTTAGGGTTGAATGGGGGTACTTTATGGAGTTAGGTTTAATTTAGGTGGGCTAGGATGTGTTTGGGGAGTTTGGGTTTCATGATTTGGGACATGTTGTGTATAGGTGTGTGGGGTTTCACGTTTAGGCTTGGGTTTTTGCTGGCTTTCAACCTTATGGGAAAGCATGATGAGTTCCCCCAAGGTTGAATATGGATATAACTCCACTATTCTAGAAATTCTAGTCTGCAAACCTCTAAGAAAATGCACTAAAGTTTGAGGCTCATCTTCTACTACATCATACTTCATCAAATATCCCTCAAACTCCCTAGAAAACTCATTTACACTTCTATCCCCTTGTTCAAGGTAATGGAATTGCATGAAGATCTCTTGAACATAGTACGAAGGAAAAAGTTCTTCTTGAAGAGTTTCTTCATTTTATCCCATGATCTCACCTTATCCTTCCTTAATCTCTTCCTTTTAGTGCAAACATTTACCCACCAAGTATATGCATATTTGCGCAACTTCAAAGAAACCACCTTAACCTTATTCTCATATGGTGCTTGCTTATAAAAACACTCTCTCCACTACCCTAAAGCATTCTAAAAATTCATCAGCATCTAATCTTCCATCGTACTCATGTATATCAACATTAATGTCAAAGAAAGAAGAGTTAGAATGCAAGTTACCAAATCTGTTATGTGTAGAGAATGCATCATCCTCCTCTTCTATGTTACTTGAAAAAGGGTCATCCTCCTCTTTCGCTGTGACCAACTTTTGAGCAACTTTGACCAAGCTCGAATTCAAGGCCTACTCCTAAAGTTTAAACCGTTATTGGTTCAAAATGTTTTATTTAATCCCTACTTCCATATTTATTCCTACTACCACTTTCCCAAAGTATAAAGTTTCCCAATTTGGAAAGTTTCCCAAAGTAAAAAGCTTCCAACTCAAGAAAAGTCAACCCAAGTTAATGCCTCAAAATATCGTAATGATATAAGTAAGAATTTCCTATTGACTTTCCATCATGTTTGTAATACATTAGGCCACCTCTTTAATGGTTAAGGGGTCTTTTATGATCTTCAATAGCATAACTTTCTGATATATAACAGTTAATATAGCAAGGGGGTGGATTGAGCTGATTCTTTTAGGCATAAATAAGGGAATAGCATGGAATTAGGGGAGATTTTGGATGGGTTCTTGACTAGGTGCATCTAAGGCATTAAATGTGGGATATTTGCTGATTTTCCTAGTCTAAATGGTATGTTTAATGGAGGGAAAGAACACCTTGGTGCATGGAAGTTCTCCTTAAGTTATTAGCATGAATTAAGGGATTAATTCCTTAAACTCTCACACATTTTTGGACGGTTTCTTTTGACCTCATTGGACAAATTTTAAAGGGGAGTTACTAGGGTTTCGTCCACTATAAATAGGAGATGTACGTTTGTGTTTCAAAGAATGAATAAAAACAAAGTTTACATCTTGAATCCTTTGCTTGCATATTTGGTCTTGAATTCCTAGTGTTTGTTTCCAAGTCTTTTGCTTGAAGAGTTTGAGTGTGAAGTTGAGTGTTCCTTCCTCCCAAATTTTAGTAGATCAATCCACAAGTTGAGTGTTCCTTGTTGATAGATTTACAGTTAGTAAAGAAGTGAGTGTTCCTTCTTTACATATCCTAGGAGTATAGGTGAGTGTTCCCTATATCCTAACTTTATATTTTCTCTTCAACTTCCCATCAAAATCTGTCCATTTTTATTTCTAAAATCCCACAGAAAACTTCTGTTCATTTTCTTGTTAAAATTACATCATTTCTTTTCCTTTTTAAAACCTAAACACATTAATCTTTTAGTCCATATTATCCACGAAATTACACACCTTTCTAACCTATTTTCGTGCATAATTCACACCTAAATCCTACGCATTTCATCATATAAATCAAAACACATTTCAGTCCAATTTGAGATCCATTTATTCTAGTAAATTCTAGTGTTCTCTCACTAGTTTTTACATCATTTGGCGCGTCAGGTAGGGGGAGAAAAGGGGGAATACAATTTATTTCCCAAATGGATCCCTCTAAATTTGAAACATATGAACAAAGGAGTATCAGAATATTGAAGGAAAAATCAACGACTTATAAAAAGAAATGAAAAAATCAGCAATATGATATCGGTGTTGGACAAATTTCTATCCATTAAATCTGGAGAAAAGGACCATGATTCTTCTCCTTTTGATAATGTTTGCAAGTTTTCCACAGTATGATAATCAAAAGAGGAGAAGCAAGCCATTGAGTCTCTTTGATTTTGGTTGTCAAATTTCCTACCACTTCTTTTTAAGCCAATTTGTTAAAGTCCACATTGTTTTACAAACAACATTCTCTAAGCTACAATCAAAACACTTCAACCACCACAAAAGAGAACCCCAATACCCGTGCATTATCAAGGAGTGAGTTTAGAAGCAAGGTAGCTCAACCTTACACTTGTGAAAGGGAGAAGGACGAAAATCTTACCACCTCTATAGGATCTCACGATTCTAAAAAGGTTAATGAGGAGGAAAAAGTATCTTTAGAGTCTTATGGTTCAGAAGATGATCTTGATGATATGGAAGTTCCTTTAGAATTTGATGATTCTAAAGAGAGTCATTAGGATATGGAAGTTTCGTTAGAATCTTATGATTCTCAAGAGGATAAAGAAATTGAAATAGTGGACGAGTGTCTTCTTGAAGAACAAAGCTTGATGTTAAAAGTATTCGTGGTGCAAAAGGAGGTTGAAATGACACTCATTAAAGGGGAAGATGTTTCACCCATCAAATACATTATTGAGAATGAGATTGACATGGAATCAAGTGATCTTACCCTTGATTTGAGATTTTTTGGGAAGTCTACTCCATGTGATGCAATTTAGTTAGATCTTAGAAGATTGGAGACCATTTCTTGGTCACTCCCTCAAATTTCTATAGAAGAACTATTGGAGATCAAGAGATCATGTAATAGTGGAGTTTTTAGACCAATTGACATGATGTGTATTTCTATTTTCAAGAGGAATGAATTTTGCATTCCTAAAAATGCAATTCGTGAAATGTTGAACAGGGAGGAGGATAGAGGAGAAGGACCTAATAGTCATTGGGGTACCTTGAGAATGGGCACTTGACCTAAGTTCAAAGTTGGCATTGGTGATACACTTTGTTTTGTTGATGTCCTGGAGTTGAGGACAACTCTTTTCCAAGAAGAGGGGAATGATGTAAAATCCAAAATAGTCGATTTCTCATCTGAACTATTTTGGACTTCATTGGTAATAAGTGATGGGAATTCTGATTTTTCAACTAATGCTAATGGCGTCATAAAGGAGATCTTTTTAGCTAAATCCTTTGAGGAAAAATGGGTTAGTCCATTTTTATTTCATGGATTCTAGTCTTTTCACCTTCAGAAACTAGAATAAGGCGTTGAAGGAATTTTGTGTAAAATAAATAAAAAAAATTTGCTTATTTTAATTAATTAATCAGGTTTTAAACTAGTTAATTAATTAAAGGTAGTTAGTTAGTTAAAGGAGTTGGGTAATAATTGGTTGAAAATAATTAGATTGGCGTGTGGATTTGATGGGTTTGTTGAGGTGGAAAGGCATTTAAATGGAAAGATTTGTTGCTATTTTATGCATGGCAAGATCAAGGGGCAATTAGGAATAACTAGGGAGGTTTTTTTCCTTAGAGGTGATATGCTAAGATGGAATTTGCGTGGAAATGGAAGTAAGCTGACAAGATTTGGGTGTGGGACCATTAGGGTGATTTAGGAAGATTAAATTTCGTCCAATTAAGTGTTAATTTGGGAGATTTAGTTGCTAAATTAGGCGTGGAGATAAGGGAAAGATATGGGTTGGAAAAATCAGATTTGATTCTTCCATGAATTAAGGAAAGATCTTAACTGATTTGATTCTTGCATGAGTTGAGGAAAGATTTGGACTTATTTTATTTCCTTTTAATAGCTGATAATTTTGCGGTATTTGGGTAAATTTGAGGACTCAAATTTTTGGAAAATAAGATCATTTAGTCAGATTTGATTTCCTTAATAAAAGGAACTTATTTGATTTCTTTTTCTTTCCCTAAAATGCGAATTGAAGAGGGAATATTAGGGGATTTTTGAAAGATTTGATCTGATTTGATTTTAACTTGGTTTGAGGGATATATGATTAGATTTTCTTATCCTAAGATATTCTTTTAATTATGGTTGAAAAGGGGATGGAAATAAATCATATTTTCTTATTTTCTTCTCAAAATTAATTAAGAGATTTCAATCCCTTGAATTAAGGGATTTAATTTAGGTAATTGATTTGTTCCTTAATGTTGGCCGTTTTTATGGCAAGGGGGTTGAATAAGCTGATTCTTTTGGGCTTAAATAAGGGAATATCGTGGAATTAGGAGAGGTTTTGGATGGGTTCTGGACTAGGTGCATCCAAGGCATTAAAGGAGGGATATTGGCTGATTTTCCTTAACTAAATGGTATGTTAAATGGAGGGAAAGAAGACCTTGATGGATGGATGTTCTCCTTAAGTTATTAGCATGAATTAAGGGATTAATTCCTTAAAACTCTCACACATTTTTGGACAGTTTCTTTTGAGCTCTTTGGACAAATTTAAAAGGGGAGTTACTAGGGTTTTGTCCACTTCAAATAGGAGATGTACGTTTATGTTTCAAGGAATGAATAAAAACAAAGTTTACCTCTTGAACCCTTTGCTTGCATATTCGGTCTTGAATTGCTAGTGTTTGTTTCCAAGTCTTTTGTTTGAAGAATTTGAGTGTGAAGTTGAGTGTTCCTTCCTTCGAAATTTTAGTAGGTCAATCCACAAGTTGAGTGGTCCTTGTTGAGAGATTTACACTTAGTAAAGAAGTGAGTGTTCCTTCTTTACATATCATAGGAGTATTGGTGAGTGTTCCCTATTTCCTATCTTTATTTTTTCTCTTCTACTTCCCATAAAAATCTGTCCATTTTCATTTCTTAAATCCCACACAAAACTTCTTTCCATTTTCTTGTTAAAATCACATCATTTCTTTTCCTTTTAAAAACCTAAACACATTAATATTTCAGTCTATATTATCCACGAAATTACACACCTTTCTATCCTTATTTTGTGCATAATTCACACCTAAAGCCTAGGCATTTCATCATATAAATCAAAACACATTTCTGTCTAATTTGAGATCCAGTTATTCTAGTGAATTCTAGTGTTCTCTTACTAGTTTTTACATTAGTCTTAGACTTTAAAGCTTGTATTTTTTGATTTGCACATCAAAAAAATACAACATTGGCTTAAACTTGCCTCGATTAAAAGACATTTTGGCCCTTCAACAAGTTAAACATTGTGCAATGACATGGTAAATATGAGCAAGCATCTTAAGGTAATAGAAATAACCTTGAAGGATTACCAAAGTCTTGCTGATGTAAAATCTAATGAAGAACACTAGAAATTATTAGACAAAATGGACCACAAATAGGTTAAACAAAAAGACATATTTGTAGACTTTTAGAAAAAGGATTAGAAATGGGTTTAGTCTAGAAATTAAGAAAATAAATGGAGGCGTGTTTTATGGTGGAAAATGGACAAAAAAAGTGTGGACCTTTAGGAAGGCTTAGATATTCTTTTAATAGGAAATAGAAGAGAAACGAGGGGTTTTTGCTAGTAGAGGACACTTACCTAACAATCAAGATATGAAAAAGAGGAACACTCAATCTTTAAATCACACACAAGGAACACTCACTTGAATGATTAGACTCATGAAAATTTAAAGGAAGGAACTCTCACTGAAGGTTTTAGAGCACTCAAGAGGGGGGGGGGGGGGGGGGTGAATTGAGTGTTAAATAGTCTTGGCCTATTTTTCTCACTTTTTCGATCTGTGGGAGAAACCAGTTGTCCTGGTTCCTATTAGTAGCGGAATGTATGTAGAGCAATAAAGGAAGACACACAATTTAACGAGGTTTAGCCAACTCAGGCCTACGTCCTCCTACTCTATGCTCTTTTATTAATCTACTCCAAAAAACAAAGAACACAGACACTCAATTGTTTCCCTACTCCGGGAACTAGTTCACCCCACACTCTACTTCGAGTGTGCACTCGACTTACACTAGTAAGCCCTTTTGTGTTTGAATCACAAACACTCTCCCAGCCTATCAACCCCTCTGTTGAAGGCTCTTTACCGAATCAAACTCTCCTTTGATCTTGCTTCTAAAAGCTAATATGAGATAAAAATATAAGTTCTAATGGTGCTCATGTATACGACTTAATGAAATATTTTTATGCTTAAGTGTGTATAATGCTCTCTAAAGATAAACTCAGTTTTCTTCACGTGAGAGACTTGTTGAATTAGGTTGATTAGATGAGTTTATATATGATTACAAAAACCCTGGCTTTCCTAAAATCACATAATCTTTTGAGCTGTCATCTTATGTGAGTTTAGGAAAGTATTTATCTTATTTGACTTAATCATATAGAAAGAATCAAATAAGGTAAATACTCCTAGTTTTTAGGTAACCAATATATTCTCATCTAATCTACCAGCTACTCAATATATTTTCCAAAATAATTCTTTAGAAAATATTTTTACAAAATCTTTTCAAAGATACGCAACTTGATATTCCATTCAGTAAACCTGGTTCCCTAAACCTGGTTCCCTGAATTAAGTATGTTATGAATTCTGTTCCAACTTTGTACTAGAATTCATAACATGACTTATCACACTTAAAACACTTATATCACCTACTCATATAAGTCATACTACGGAGCACATTACATGAAAAAACTAGATTAACAGTAAAGTACAAATATTCTTCTTTTCATGTAATCTACAAGACTTGAATCTTCCTTGGATGCTTCATCTTGAGCAAGGTATCTTTCTTCGAATGTCTTCGAAAGGCTTCTATGCTCCAAGTCTTGGAATCAGCTTAACTACTGCACATATAATAACATGCAATAGATAATATGTCACTGCTTTACATTATAGCAGTCAAGGAGACAGTTCCAACTTCTTGTGATCTGTTTCTTGTAACTGTTTGTCATCATTCAAAACATCAAAACTTAAGGAACTCAACAAATTCCCCCTTCTTGATGATGACAAACTAATTGAAGTTCCTGCAATCCAAGCACATTAAAAACATAAAAACTCCAATAAAGTACTCAACTAGGATTGAGTACATCAACAATCTTTAAGAATAAAAAAAATGAACACACACTGAAAAAATTTTCTCAAGTTAACTTGACTCGACTCCTATTTGACTTAATCTAAAAATCCTAAAAGGCTAAGAAGATCCTAGGCTTCAGCTTCAACTCTTTCCCCCTTTTGGCATCATTAAAAAGTATACTCAAGTAAAAATAAAATGCACAAATTATTAAATGTACTCATCCATGCAGTGGCATCAACCACTATTCAAGTTAAATGCTGCAAAAATAGATTAGTCAAACGAGGCATGTCATAGCAGAAATAAAATTGTTCAAAACAAACACCAAACAAAGTTCAACAAATTAGATATCCCAACTCCATATCAAAAGAACAGTTCATGGAGTGGGGGGAAGCAAATTAACAGAATCAATCATAAGAGATAGGGTAGGCAAACAAAAATAGAAAACAGAATCAATCTTTATCATTCTCATCCTCCTCTTCTCCTTCAGCATCCTAGTCTCCATCATCAGCCGGTTACTCATCTTCATCTCCTTCCTCAGCATCATGCATCTCTTCTTCAGGAGGAGATTGTGGAGCAACAGCACTTGTACCAGGTGCTTCTTGATCATGAGATCCAGCAAGCTTCTTTTCCAGATTAATAAACCTAGAATCAATAGAGGAGAATAATTCTTGGACCAGACTAAAGATGTTTTTAAGCAAATTCTCCTGATCCTCCAACCTTTTCAGAACTAGAGCCTGACCTACTGGCTCCTCTACTTTCTTATTCTTCTTTGTTGGAGATCCCACATCCTCCACTGGTTCCTCTGATTTAAACAGCAGCTGATCCCCACTTATATCTAAACCCTACTGCTTTAAGATGACCTTAGTAAACACTGTAACTGGGACAGTGGAACCACTCAGGGGTACATTGTTAGATTTGAGCAGGTGGGTTATAAAGGATCCATAAGGCAAGGAGTGATGAGATGACCCATGGCAGTTCATCATATGGGCCAACATTAATGTAGGAAGATTGATTTTCACCTTCTTCATTATCAGATACATCAATACCATTTCCATTATTCTCACAATACCTCTACCCTAAGCCCTTGGTATTAAAACCTTGTTACACAAAGAATGTAGAACAAGCATAACTAGTTCCTTCAAATTAACAGACTTAAGAACCCCTGGCTTTTTGGGCATCTTCCCTCCAAACATAAAAGCATATATCTCCTCTGGTGTGACCCCAACAGGCATAGGCCACCAGTCACCTGAGTACTTATCAAAACCATCTCTTGGTATACTTAACAGACTTGACAGAGAAGCAACTGACACACTTATATCAACCCCATTCACACATGAATTTATGGACATATCAGGCATTTGCTTGATATTAACATAAAATTCCCTAACTCTAGACATATTTGCAGCATAAACATCAAACAATATTAACCAACCTTGATAATCAAGCAACTCCTTGAACTCAGATAATGCAGCTATATCAAAATACCCTTTTTCAACACCACACCCAGATAATACTAATCTAGAATTTAAATCAATAGAACCAGTAGGAATAGATTCTACAGATTTACCTTTTGAAGCAAGAGAGGTTTTAACATGCAACCTCTTTCTCTTGGTTCTTTGCACAGAAACAGCAGACTGTTCATCCTGGGTGTCATCAATTTTCCTTTTTATAGAAGAACGTGTGAAACGACCACTTCTCCTAACCTTTTCATCTGGTGATCCTTCCTTGAACCCAGTAACCTCAACCACTTCCACTTCGTCACTGTGCTCTTCAGCACTACTAACCTCCACCCCTTGGCTCACAGATTGCTGAGCTTTTGTCTCTTATTCCCCCTGAGATGGTACAGGTTCCTTGATGATAGAGTCATCAGTTTCTGGAGGATGAAAGATAGGCTTAGGTTGTTTTGATGAGGGTTTGGTCGATTTTAGAGGTGAGGAGGATTTTTGAGGGGAATCTGGGGTTGTGGTAGGAATTTCTGAGGGTGATGAAGCTACATTGGGTGATGAAGGATCAATTTGGGTTTGTTTTTGTTGAGAGGTAGGTAGAACAACGATGGGGGTTCCTCTAGATTGAGTGGAGTCACTAGCAGACCCCTTTCCTCTTCCTCTCCTAGATGAGGCTACAGTTTTTCTTCCCATTGTACAGAGAGAAATAATGAAGATGATGAATAACACTCTGATGGTTGAGCAGCACGCAAAAGAGAGAAGGAGAGTGATGAATGAGAAGTAATGAAGCTGCACAAAGGGTTATATATATTTTTGAAGCATAACAGAAATATGGAAATTCAAAAAAAATATGACGGTCAAGTGATTTGATAAGTATGACAAGTTTTAAAAATTGAAAAGATAGCTATCATTACTTGCCATAAATATCTTAACCATCTTATAAACTAGGCAAGTGATTGATTTGCCATTATTTTTATGGTAAATGACTAAAATAAGATTATTTCCTTCCAAAAGGAAAATATCTTATAATAATCTTCCAAAGATATGAAAATATTATTCGGAAGACATATCAGTGGTGATCTGCTGTTTCCCTTTCCTGATACTTGATTAAAACCACTTCATTCTATTTCTGGCAACTTAGTTTAATTTCACCTGTTTCTTGCAACAATGATTTTTAATCATTTTGAGATCTCAAAACATTTACATAAAACTTGAAGGATTTTGACATAGGTATGTACACATACTATACAAGAGAATACCATTCTAACCAATCATTGAGGGAAATAGATGAAGCTAAAGACTAAAATCTAACTAGACCTAGTAAGATTCTTAAATTACAAAAAACTTCTATACACAAGGGTTTTGTGAAGGTATCAGCTATTTGATCTTCACTTTTGCAAAACAATACTTCCACTAAACCTTTTTCTACATTATCTCTCAGAAAATGATGTCTAATCTCTATATGTTTGGTTTTGGAATGCTGAGCTGGATTCTTAGAAATATTAATTGCACTAGTGTTGTCACAAAATATAGGAACACTATTATAAACAACACCAAAATCCTTTAGCTGGTTCCTTACCCACAGTAGCTGGGAGCAGCATAAAGCTGTTGTAATATATTCTGCCTCTCCTGTGGATAAGGCCACTGAGTTTTGCTTTTTAGAACCCCATGATATTAGACAGGAGCCAAGAAAGTGTGCCATACCTGATGTGCTCTTTCTATCAACAAGAAAGCCAACATAGTTTGCATCAGTGTACCCAATAAGATCAATTGCACTCCCTTTGGGGTACCACAAGCATAAGTCTGTTGTTCCCACAAGATACCTTAGTATCCTTCTAACAACCTTCAAGTGAGATTCCTTTGGATTACTTTGAAACCTAGCACACAATCCAACAGAAAACACAATATCAGGTCTACTAGCTGTTAGATAGAGAAGGGAACCAATCATTCCTCTATAAAGTGTGGCTTCAACATCTTTTCCCTTTAGATCATTATCTAATTTTGTTGATGTGGGAATAGGTGTATCATAAGCCTTGCTGTTTTCCATGGCAAATTTCTTCAGCAATTCTTTCAAGTATTTTTGCTGATGTATCCCATTAGCTTAATTTGCAATCCTAGAAAGAATCCTAGTTCTCCCATCATGCTCATTTCAAACTCACTCTGCATAAGATTAGCAAATTCATCACATAGTACTTGATTAGTAGCACCAAATAAGATATCATCAACATAAATTTGTACTATAATCAAGTTGTTCCCCCTGGCTTTGATAAACAGTGTCTTGTCTACTGTTCCCCTCTTGTAATCATTCTCCATCAAGAACTTAGATAATCTTTCATACCAAGCTCTTGGAGCTTGCTTCAATCCATATAGAGCTTTATCTAACTTGTAAACATGTTAGGGAAACAGCTTGTCTTCAAAACTAGGTGGCTGCTCTACATATACCTCTTCCTTCAAATATCCATTTAGGAAGGCAGTCTTTACATCCATTTGAAACAATTTCATATTCATGTGAGCAGCATAACCAATTAAAATCCTAATTGCCTCTAACCTAGCTACTGGTGCAAAAGTCTCATCATAGTCAATCCCTTCTTATTGATAGTAACCTTGCACCACTAGCCTAGCTTTGTTTCTGACTATTGTACCTAGGTCATCCAATTTGTTTCTGAAGACCCATTTTGTACCAATAACTGACCTATCCTTTGGTCTAGGTACAAGATGCCAAACCTGGTTCCTATGGAACCGATTTAACTCATCTTGCATTGCTAGAACCCAATCAGGATCAGTCAGTGTCATTTTATAGTCAGTTGGCTCTATATTAGACAGGAAAGAATAAAAAACACAAAAGTTTTGAAAAATATTTCTTCTCGTTTAATCTCCTTTATTAATATCACTAATGATCTAATCTAGAGGATGAGAAGATTGATATTTGAAGCTTTTAAAAGAGAAATCATTTTGTGCTTCTTCATTTGATTGGGAACCAGCATGATCATGAATCTCATCAATTTCTTCGAAACTAGTAAGATTCATATTCATGCTGTTTCCATTAACATTACTTACCTCAGGTTCAGCGGAGGCATCTTCATTCATTCCCCCTAAACTCCTTACCTGTCTGTCACTTGAGGAACTATTTGGTCTTGATTCCTCTTCTGAATTGTCTTTATTTTCTTCTCTAGGCTCCTCATTATCATTATTTTGTGGAGTATTAAGTGAGCCTAGATCTTCTTGCACTTCATTTAGGGGACCAGTATCATGGTTCCCAATAAACTCCATCAATCTAATCATTTCATCAGGTTGTACCTGCGCAATCTCAGAAGACATGTTAAATTCATCAAAGATGACATGCACACTCTCCTCAACACACAAAGTCCTTTTATTAAGGACTCTATATGCTTTGCTTTGAGGAGAATATCCAAGAAAGATTCCCTCATCACTCCTAGGATCAAATTTATCAAGTTGGTTCTTCCCATTGTTATGAATATAACATTTGCATCCAAATACATGAAAGTATACAATATTAGGCTTTCGACCTCTAAGGAGTTCATAGGGAGTCTTATTTAACTTTGGTCTAATGAGACCTCTATTTAAAATATAGCAAGCAGTGTCCACAGCTTCACCCCAGAAACTCTTAGGGAGACAACTTTCAATGAGCATTGTTCTGGCCATCTCTTCAAGAGTTCTATTCTTTCTTTCAACAACACCATTTTGCTGTGGTGTTCTTGGGGCTGAGAAGTTATGACTAACTCCCTTTTCCCTACAATAATCAACAAAGTTAGCATTATCAAATTCAGTACCATGGTCTGATCTTACCGAGACTAGCTTGTGAGAGAACTTGTTCTCCACTTGCTTCACCAATGCAACCCATTCATCGAACGTTTCATCTTTTGAATGTAGCATTATTACCCAAGTGTAACTGGAATAATCATCAACCATAACACAGACATATCTATGACCTCTTCGACTTTGTATTCTCATGGGACCACACAAATCAATGTGTACAAGTTTGAAGGGTCTGCTGGTACTCAAAATAGTTTTAAGAGATTTTGACTTGTTTCCCTTTAACACATTCTGAACAAACTTTATCTGCCTCATAAGTGATGTTAGGAAGTCCTACCACCAAATCATGAGACCTTAATTTGTTTAAAAGTGTCAAGCTAGCATGTCCAAATCTCTTATGCCAAATCCATTGGTTATTATCAGAAACAACTTTCAAACAAACAGATTTGTCTTGAGGAATTTTATCCAGAAATGTGATGTAAACATCATGCTTCCTTGTTCCCTCACATACAAGTTCGCCTGTTTGAGAATTAACTATATGACAAAGATTAGCTTGAAACTCAACTTTATTACCTTTATCACATAATTGAGAAATACTCAAGAGATTATGTTGTAAGCCCTCAACATAATATACATCATCAATTACATTTGAAAGTGTCTTACCTCCCTTACCTAAACCAGTGATGGTTCCCTTGCTGTTATCTCCAAAGGTGACACTTCCACCATCAAAGGCTACTAGTGAAAGGAATTGACTTTTATCCCCGGACATGTGTCTTGAGCAACCACTGTCCAAATACCAATAGGTATCTCCTTTCACTTTAGCCTGTAAGAACAAATCAAACATTAGTTTTAGGAACCCAAACATGTTTAGGTCCCTTTTCAATGACATTAGGCTCTTGTTGGTCTTTTCTTTTCCAGACCCACTTCACATGTTTATTGTTCTTATTCTCACTGTTCTTCTTAGCAGGACACTCATGTATCTTATGCCCATTCATTCCACAATGATGACAAACATGCATATCTTTAGTCATTACATACTTACCTCTTTTGAATTCTTTAACCCACGTGGTTTCCCTGGGGGACCAGTTAGTCCTGGTTCTCTGTCTAGTATATCCAAGACCAACTCTTCCTTTGTAACTTTTAAATGAAATTAAAGAATTCAAAGTTTCCTGTGCAGTCAATAATTTTTCAACATGTCTATGACTATCATGAAGTTCTTTCTCTCTGGTTTCAAGATTCTTAATCAATAACTCGTTTTTATCTTTTAGAAAATCAAAATCACTTTTTAAGGATTCAAGTTGTAAATTAAGCTTTGAAACCATAGGATCAATAGTTATGTCAACAATTACTGATTGCTTATCTCTTTTCAGTTTATGAATCTCAGCATGCAAATCACAAATAGTACCTTCATACTCATCTATTACATCACTAATCTTAATACTGGTACCTTTAGGGGAATCGGTGAACTGAACAACCTTAAGTGAAACAAATTCTTTGTGTATTTCTTCCAAGTTGTGAGCCAATATTTCAAAGGCTTTCAACAAGGAAGTTCTACTACAGGAATTTGCTTTACCTATAGCTACTGAAAAATTAAGAGATTCACTAGCATTTGATAAGTCTCTAGGGAGCCAGGAGGTCAGATCTTCCTCATCATCACTAGGACAGTCAGATTTAGAAGACCTTTCCTTCTCCAGTTTCACCTTACACTTGTCCAATTCAACCTCTAGTTCAGCTACTTGATTTTTCAATTCAAAGCAAACTTCTTCTAGGTGATCATAACTAGCAACATCAATTTCACATTCAACACGTTTTTCTTTAAGTTCTCTTTTGCCAGTTATGTAAGTTTCACCGAGTTTATAGCATTCATCTAATAAAGAGTTAATACATTCAAGCATATTATCTCTATCATATTCATGCATATCTTTCCTAACTTGTTCTAAGTTTACCTTGTGTTCGTGTAGCACATCCTTCTTTGCCATTAAGCATTTTCTGAATGTACTGGTTCCCCCTTTGGTTCCTGAGTCAGTGATGTTTCCCTGAATGTTTGTGAAGGCAGTCAAACAAACATCAGAGTTAGGTGATTCCTCATCTTCATCAGACCCTGAAACAGAATCACCCCACATGGATGCTATCATTGCATTTTTGAAGGCCCGTTTATCTCCAGATTTGGATTGTTTGTCCTTCCACTTAGGACAATCTCGAATAAGATGTCCCTTTTCTCCACACTTGAAGCAACCTATAGAAGAAGAGTTAGATTTCTTAAAATTCTTACCTTTGAAATTCTTCCTTTGATCACGAAGAGTTCTTTCAAATCTTTTAGCAATCATGCCAATCTCATCTTCTTCTTCTTCTACTGTTCCCTTAAGAGTTGTTCCTCTGGCTGGTTCCTTCTCAGACTTAGAATCAATCAGCTTTTCATAAGTCATGAGGGAACGAATCAGTTGTTCTAGAGATAGAGTTGATAAATCCTTTGCCTCATATATTGTTGTTACCTTGGATGTCCATGCATCTGTCAAATTGCGTAAAACTTTTCTTAGAAGATCCTCATCAGAAAAGTTCTTACCAAGAGATCTAAGATCATTAGTTATTGTCATAAATCTACCAAAACAGTCAATAATCTTTTCATTTTTATTCATAGCAAACAATTCATACTTAGACATAAGTAAATCAATTTTGGACCTTTTTAGCTCACTGGTTCCCTCAAAAGCAAGTTCGAGGGTATCCCAAATCTCTTTTGCATTGCTGCAACCTGAGATCCGGTTTGTTTCAGTCTCACCTATAGCCTGTTGTAGAATTGACATTGCTTTGGCATTCTTCTCCAGCAGTTTGTAATCAGCAGTAACTAGTTCACTATCTTTCTTTGAAATCCTGTTTCCCTCCTCATCTGTTTTGAAAATGATGTTGGGACCATTTTTGACAACTAGCCAACATTCATAATCAATTCCCATGATCACATTTTTTATCTTATTTTTCCACCAAGCATAGTTATTACCGTTAAACTTTGTTGTCTTATTTTTGTAGCCCATAGCGTTCAATTCATGAGTACTCATACTTGACTTCTCTAGATGTTACTCTTATGAGAAGCCTAGGCTCTGATACCAATTGAAGGTTTTAGAGCACTCAAGAGGGGGGGTGGGGGAATTGAGTGTTAAATAGTCTTGGCCTATTTTTCTCACTTTTTCGATCTATGGGAGAAACCAGTTGTCCTGGTTCCTATTAACAGCGGAATGTATGTAGAGCAATAAAGGAAGACACACAATTTAACGAGGTTCAGCCAACTCAGGCCTACGTCTTCCTACTCTATGCTCTTTTATTAATCTACTCCGAAAAACAAAGAACACAGACACTCAACTGTTTCCCTACTCCGGGAACTAGTTCACCCCACACTCTACTCCGAGTGTGCACTCGACTTACACTAGTAAGCCCTTTTGTGTTTGAACTCACAAACACTCTCCCAGCCTATCAACCCCTCTGTTGAAGGCTCTTTACCAAATCAAACTCTCCTTCGATCTTGCTTCTAAAAGCTAATATGAGAGAAAAATATAAGTTCTAATGGTGCTCGTGTATATGACTTAATGAAAGTTTTTTATGCTTAACTGTGTATAATGCTCTCTAGAGATAAACTCAGTTTTCTTCACGTGAGAGACTTGTTTAATTAGGTTGATTAGATGAGTTTATATATGATTACAAAAACCCTGGCTTTCCTAAAATCACATAATCTTTTGAGCTGTCATCTTATGTGAGTTTAGGAAAGTATTTATCTTATTTGACTTAATCATATAGATAGAATTAAATAAGGTAAATACTCCTAGTTTTTAGGTAACCAATATATTCTCATCTAATCTACCAGCTGCTCAATATATTTTCCAAAATAATTCTTTAGAAAATATTTTTACAAAATCTTTCAAAGATACGCAGCTTGATATTCCATTCAGTAAACCTGGTTCCCTGAATTAAGTATGCTATGAATTATGTTCCAGCTTTGTACCAGAATTCATAACATGACTTATCACACTTAAAACACTTATATCACCTACTCATATAAGTCATACTACGGAGCACATTACATAAAAAAACTAGATTAACAATAAAGTACAAATATTCTTCTTTTCATGTAATCTACAAGACTTGAATCTTCCTTGGATGCTTCATCTTGAGCAAGGTATCTTTCTTCGAATGTCTTCGAAAGGCTTCTATGCTCCAAGTCTTGGAATTAGCTTAACTACTGCACGTATAACATGGTTAACATGCAATAGATAATATGTGACTGCTTTACATTATAGCAGTCAAGGAGACAGTTCCAACTTCTTGTGATCTGTTTCCTATAACTGTTTGTCATCATTCAAAATATCAAAACTTAAGGAACTCAACACTCACTTCTCTAAAAAACTCTTCAAGCAAAACATGGAAAAAACACAAGCAACTTGAGGATTCAAAAGTGTATGGGGTTCTTTTTATTAGGTTAGAAAAGGATAGGTTTGGTTTAGGAATAAAAGACTTATTTTGTGTTTGGGATGGAAAAATAGATTTCTTGAACTTTGAATCAAAAGAAGAAAAATGTTTCTTTTTCTTTCTTTCTTTGTCAAATTTGACAGCCAATTTACACACTTCATCAAAGGACAAATTTGGTTGCACTTCCAACTTCTCATTGATCTCACGATGTAGATAAGCCATAAACCTCCCTAGTTTAAGTTCCTCATTCTCCTCAATCTCACACAAGATGGAGAGTCTCTCAAACTCCTTTATGTATTCCTCCACAGTCCCACTTTTTTTGATGCAAATTACTCGACTTTAAATACAAAGATTTCTTATAATTAGAAGGTACAAAACGGCCTCTAAGTTTCTTCTTTAACTTTGGCCAAGTAGAAATTTGTACCTTGCCATTTAACTCTCTCTTTCTTTAGACACCTTTTAACCAAGTTTCAACATACCAGATTATCTTCACTTCAGCAACTCTAAATTGTTGCTCCTCATCTTGATGTCCGTAAAATAAAAAAAGGTTCCAAATATTGCTCCCACTCTAGGTACCTTTCTAGATCAAGGGTACCATTAAATTCATCCACATCTACCCTCATATTTCGATCATCAACCCTAGAAGGATTAACGGTATCCCTATTTTCATGAGTGAAAATTTGAGCCATCAAGGTTGTGACATTGATTAGAAGTTGCTCATTTATTTTAATGAGTCTTTGTTGATTTTCCACTTAAATTCAAAGGTGTCTTTCTTGAGGAGTTTTATTGTGATTGGGATCCATTTTAAGTAAAGAGAATCTGTTTCCCCCTACCTAATGCGCCAAATGATGTAAAATCTAATGAAGAACACTAGAAATTATTAGACAAAATGTACCACAAGTAGGTTAAACAAAAATACAAATTCATAGGCTTTTAGAAAAAGGCTTAGAAATAGGTTTAGGCTAGAAATTAAGAAAAAATGCAGGCATGTTTTATGGTGGAAAATGGATAGAAAAAAGTGTGGATCTTTAGGTAGGCTTAGATATGTTTTTAATAGGAAGTAGAAGAGAAACGAGGGGTTTTTGATAGTAGGGAACACTCACTTAAGAATCAAGATATGAAAAGGAGGAACACTCACTCTTTAATTAGTCTGAATCTCACACACAAGGAACACTCACTTAAATGATTAGACTCACAAAAATTTGAAAAGAACTCTCACTTTTCTCACAAATTCTTCAAACAAAACATGGAAAAAACACAAGCAACTCAATTCGTGATATTGCAAGTAAAGATATCAAGATTAAACTTCATTCATCTCATTTGCACACAAAACATGTCCTATTTATAGAGAAACAAAACCCTAGCATACTACTACGTATTTAAAACAAAGATAATAAAAAATTAACAAAACAAAACAAAACCAAAGAAAAGTCCAATGTCCGTTTACAAATTAAAGCCAAAATAATAAAATCAGTAAAACAAAATACTCCTTAGACACACTAGCGGATGGAACTCTTCATCTTCAACACTTGATTTGTTTCCTCTCTTGATGGATCCACCCTTAACTTGGCCCTTAACTCTGTAGAAATAAATATAGGCAACTCTAAGAGTTCTTCAACCCTTCATATGGACGTGCAACCCCAAGAGACATCAAGGCAAATATCACCAAAGAAAATGTGAGAAATGAAAGGATGCCGTCTTTTAAATCCCATACATTGAATCTTCTCTAATGCCCACTTCAAGTGTCTTCAATGACCCACAAAGCCTGGCCTTCAAACCCCTTAATATCCCATTAAAACATAAGTTACAATGTTTTAAAGAAAGAATAACACCAAGCCTTAAACTCACATATAACTTCATCAAAAACCCTTCACTTTTCTCTCAAAAAATCCTTGCCTTAAGTGTTACTTATGGATAAAATAAATTTTTCCAAATACTCTCCTCAACCCTAGTAATCCCCCCTTAAAAACTGTCCCAAAATTCACTAGGAAAACCGTCCAAAACCCTATAGAAAATGTTTGAATTATTAAGGCAATATCTCACAAATCAGGCCATTGATTATAGATGCACTTGGTCTTCTTTACTTCCATGAGTTACGTAAATTAAGGCTAGTAAATAAGCAATTTATTTTCCTTAAACACTTAGACAAACCTAGCCTTAATTCCAACTAAGTAAATCCCATGATTCATGCTAATCAGTCCAAATCAGCCCATCCTTTCCTTAAGCATGCCCAAAACAAATTAAGTAACCAATTTGTCTATATTTAATCCCTTAAACTAAGGAATAAAATATCCTAATTGATTCACTAAATTAAATTCCAAATTATAACTTATTCTCCCCTTGGTTTTTTCCAAATCAAAGAAGATATGAAAATCTCCCCAAATCTTGTAATATTCCAAGATTTCCAAATCTTTCCAAAACTCAAAATTCAATCCCCTTTTTCCACGCCCATAATTCATCAAATTCAACCTTTATTTCACCCTAAATCTCACGTGATAAACCCCCAAAAATCCCCTTTAACCCACGCATAAATCAGCCCACACATCACCCATGCCAACTTATCTGACATGCCACATCACCATGGTCCCCACGCCATCTCTTCTTTTATATAACTAACGTTAACTAACTTAAATTAAATTAATAAATATTATTTATTTACAAGAAATAATTACCAAAAAATTATTCTAAATTTCCAAATAAAATACTAGAATAACCATGACCCGAAATGAACGGCCCATGGGCCCTATAATTATCAACTGGCCCATCTTCAAAATAAATTGTCAACAAAATTTATTTTGACTCTCGGGCTAACACGAGATTTCCATCACTTGGAAATATCCATATGGCCAGCCAAATCAGCACTATGAGCATCCTTAATCAATAGCTCACGAACAAGACTCTTAGTGATGAAAAATCTAATGAAGAACACTAGAAATTACTAGACAAAATGGATCACAAATAGGTTAACAAAAAGGAAAGATTCGTACGCTTTAGAAAAAGACTTAGAAATGTGTTTAAGCTTGAAATTAAGAAAGAAATGGATAGGTGTTTTAGGTGGAAAATGGGCAGAAATAGATGTGGATCTTTGAATAGGTTTAGTTATGGTTTTGATAAGAAGTAGAAGAGAAACAAGGGGTTTTGATAGTAGGGAACACTACCCTAACAATCAAGATATGTAAATGAGGAACACTCACTTTTTTACTAGTATGAATCTTACACACAAGGAACACTCACTTAGATGATTAGATTCAAGAAAATTTGAAAAGCAGGAACTCTCACTTCTCTAACAAATTCTTCAAACAAAACTTGGAAAAACACAAGCAACTCAATATGTGATATTGTAAGTAAAGATATCAAGATTTAAACTTCATTCATTCATTGCTTTGAAACACAAACATACATTTCTTATTTATAGTGGACAAAACCCTAGTAACTCCCCTTTTAAATTCATCCAAAAAGGTCAAAATAAACTGGCCAAATATGTGTGAGAGTTTTAAGGAATTAATCCTTAATTTATGCTAATAACTTAAGGGGAACTTCCATGCATCAAGGTCTTCTTTCCCTCCATTAAATAGGCCATTTAGACTAGGAAAATTAGCAAATATCCCTCCTTTAATGCCTTGGATGCACCTAGTTAAGAACCCATCCAAAACTTCCCCTAATTCCATGCTATTCCCTTATTTACGCCCAAAAGAATTAGCTCAATCAACCCCCTTGCCATAAAAATGCCCAACATTAAGGAACAAATCAATTAATTAAATTACATCCCTTAATTTAAGGGATTCAAACCTCTTAATTGATTTTGAGAAGAAAGTCAGAAAATCTGATTTATTTCCATCCCATTTTTTACCATATTTAAAAGAATATCTTAGGATATGCAAATCTGATCATACCCTCCTTAAATCAAGCTAAAATCAAACCAGATCAAATCTTTCCCAAATCCCCTAATATTCCCTCTTTCCCATGCCATTATTTCTGCAAAATAATCCTCTTTGTTACCCAAAATCACGTTCATAATCTCCCCCAAAAAATCACCTTGGACCCACACACAAACCAGCACACAAAAATCATTTCATCTCTCTCCACACGCAACAAGGACCCACGCCAACTCAACCTACTCTAGTTAACTTAATTACTTAATTAATATTTATTTATTTTCATGAAACACAACTAATTTTATTATTCTAATTTCCTAAAGTGGAAATACTAGAATAACCATGACCCAAAATGAATGGTCCACAGGCCCAATAATTATCCATCGGCCCATCCTCAAAATAACGAGTCAACAAAACCTCCTTTGACTCATGAATTATTTTGGGATTTTCGTCATCCTCCCCTTCTTCAAAAAGAGTTGACCTCAACTCGTCATCTTCATAATAAGGGGAAAGATCACCCACATTAAAAGTGGAAGAGACTCCATAATTTCCACCTAGATCCACCTTTTAAGCATTATCATTGACTTTGTCAATGATTTGAAATGGTCCCTCAGCCTTAGGCATTAACTTTTGCTTCCTTTGTTTCAAAAATCTCTCTTTCTTCAGAAACACCCATACAAGATCACCAACCTTAAAGGTTTTAGCATTCTTCAAACTTTTGTTGGACTGTTTATTATATTCCTCATTTGCCTTCTCGATATTCTTCTTCACCTCCTTATGGACATTCATCATGAACTCCATACATTCCTTGGCCATACCATGTACAAATTTGTCTTTGTGAAGAGTGATGTAATTAATCGGCACATATGAGTTCACCCCATAGACAACTTCAAATGGAGAGTACTTAGTGGATCGGTTCGGTGATCGATTCTAAGCAAACTCAGCATGAGCAAGCTTCAAATCCAAATTCTTACCTCCTTTACTTACCAATGATGGAGGTAAGGAACCACGAATCCTATTTACCCCCTCAGTTTGCCCATCAAATTAGGGATGATGACTTATTAAAAACAGTAACTTGGTCCCCACAAGCCTCCAAAGAGACTTCCAGAAATGACTCAAGAACTTAGTGTCTCAATCAAAAACAATAGTCCTTGGCAAACCATGCAATCGAGCAATTTCGATGAAAAACAATTGAGCCACATTGGAAGCATCATCAACTTTTCGACAGGCCAAAAAATGAGCCATCTTCAAAAATCAATCCACTACAACCATTATAGAATCCTTCCCACATTGAGTTCTAAGAAGTACCATAATAAAATCCATACTCAAGTCTGATGTGCTCATTTTAGAGCACGTTTACAACCTCATTTTAGTGTCAAGTCTCATGCTTTTATATTGGTTTTATGCACATTACATTCAATTTTACCTTGATCTTGTCTTCGAGCTATTTTTAGGTCATTTCAAGTGATTTTGAGGTAAAATGAGATGTGTTCGAGGCTTTGAAAATTTTATTAAGAGTTTGGATGCGCGTATCATAGCTTGGGCATGCGTTCCAAGTCACTCTTTAAGATCCCATAAACACCAGAAGCCACTAAACACTTCAAAGGAGCTGTTCAGCAAGGTTCAGGTTTAGATTCGACCGAATTTGACATCCATTCGGTCGAATGGAAGACAGGAATTCAAGCACATAAATCAAGCTCTCGGGAATAGCCGAATGAACTCTCATTCGGCGATATCAAGGCCCATTCAGCCAAATGGTTGCCCTCATTCGGCCGAATGGTGAACAGGGTGAGAAAAGTCAAAGTCTTTGATATGGCCGAATACACCACTCATTCTGCCAAATCTACACTACATTCGGCCGAATGGAGACTGTTTCCAAAGATCTTGGTTCTTTCTTAGGTCGGCGCTCGAAGGTTTTTTCTAGTGTTTTACCCCTTATATCCCTAGGGTATAAATACCCTCTTACTTTGTAAATAACCCTCATGCCTACTTTGAGAGCTTTTGTGCCTCAACCTCGAACATCACTTTAAAGCTTTTCATTTCATTCAAGCATTATTTTAGATTTAAAGCTTTCGTTGTTCTCATTTTTAAGCTTTGTATTTCGGATTCGGATTCTCTTTCGTTCACGCTATTTCATTTATACAAGTTATCGATTCTTTTCTATTTTATTTCGTTTAATGCTTTCAAGTATTGTTTTTCTGAATTTTATTCCTCTTGCTATTATTGTTGCTTCTTTTACGGTTTTGATAGAGTAGTTGTCGGTTTTGTTATAAGTCTTCATTTTTCGTTCTCTTGTTCATTACATTCAAATCGTTCGTGCTGTCGATCATGTTCTTTTTCGTTGTTTACGCCCTAGTCTTTGTTCCTATGTGTGAGTAGGTTTCTTAGGGGTTTGATTGGTGAAACCCTAGGTTGGCTCGTTCTACATGCGTAGAGTTAGGATTTGAGATTGTTGATGATTGATTGATTGATATTCGATGCGAATCTTGTCCTGCCAATCCTTTGGAGACATAGGGCCATTATAGGTTGTTCATGTGGTTTATAGGGTCACAAACTTCCTCTCGTCGTCTTGAGTGTTATGATTTATTGTTGACTGATTTCTCCTAATTTAGCGTATTGATAGTTCGATTATCCTTCCTAGGGTGGAACTGATCTATCCCCATTTTCCTTCCATAGAATATTATCATTTTAGTTCTTGCTTTACTTTTCTGTCACTAGTTTCATTCTATCAAATCCCAAATAACTCCCTTTGCATCAAGTCTAGAGACTATCGCCCCTTGTCGTTGTGGTTCGATCCTCGACTTACCACTACACTAGTTGTAGTAGTATTAGGGTGTTTATAAATTTAGTTTGTATAACTATTCTTTTAGTTAAATGACCTAAAATAACGGTTATCAAATGGCGTTGTTGTCGGGGACAAGGCGTTGTGTTTAGATTATAGTCTTGGTGTAAGTCATATTTGTTTTATTTTTATTAATGTCTATTAGTTTGCTTGTCAGTACTTACGCTTGGTCTCTAGTGTTGTTTGCATGTCATATAGCACACATAGATCAAATCAACATCTAGAACTATACGACCCTGAGGTTTAGCGCAGCAAACGGAGAATTCCAACCCAAATATCGTCACAACCAAATACTTCCAACCCCCCTACACCACCAATGGACGAAAACCACTAACAAGTATTTGGTTAATTTGGGATGCTTGGGTCCCAAGAATTTCAAGGAGGTGTAGTGTTACCCATAGCCCCGAACCCTTATCACATACATCCTCAATTCACCTCGATGGTGAAGGAGACCCCTTTTTGCGGTTTGAGAAATGAATGCCCTCTCCAACACTTGGAGGCATTCTTAGATATTTGCAGTCTCACACCTCCATGCCCCAATAGCCCGGATTATGTACGGATGCATTTATTTCACTTGAGTTAATCTGGTGATGCTCAGAATTGGTATAAATGCCTAGACCCCAACTCAATCATTAATTGGGCTCAATTAAGGATAACATTTCTAGAAAGGTTCTATCCCACAGTTAGAACGCAGGATTGGCGTAAGAAAATTGTGTCATTCACTTAAGAGGATGATGAGAACCTTAGTGCCACTTGGAGTCGATTTAAGAGAATGATAAGAGCATGCCCCCATCATGAGTACGGGGAGAACCATCTCAATACATTCTTCTATGATGGTCTAAATGACTCCACCAAGGCACTCCTAGACTCGGCTGTTGGTGGCCAACTCTCGAAAGTTCCATGCAATCAAGTGAAGGCTAAGATTGAGGAGGTTGCTAAAAATAGCTCTTGGGGAGAAGCAAGGGGCAATGGATTACCGAGAGGAGGGATGGATTCAAGCAACTTGGACACGATTAGTTCAAAAATCGAGGTTATCATGGATAAGAAGCTGTCCAAGTTCAAATACGCCCAAGGTAGCTCCAATGTATCATCGGTTAAAGAGACGCCCTTTTCATGTAGAATCTATGGGGGCACCAATCATGATACATCATATTGTGGGGGTACAAATTCTGAGCACATAGCAACTGTTAACTGTGGGGGGTATAACCAAGAAGGAACCCTAGTCATGAACTATGATGGATACGGGTATAATCCCGATTATGTGGTAGCTGTAGGGTATGGTTGTCAAAACCAAGGGTTTTCTCAGCAAGGTCCTTATAACAATCAACCCTTTAGACCTCCCTTCAATCCAAATTCTAACCAAGGGAACTCCTACCAAGGGTACAACTCTACCAATCAAGCGAATGGGTGTTTTCCTAGGCCGAATGAGAATATACCGTACCCTCAAATGCCAAGACCCAACACCAACCTACCCTATCCATCTACACAGCCTTAACCAAACCCGCCTCCAACTAATGAATTCCTTTCCACCCAAGTGAACTCCCTTACACAGTAAAATCAAACCCTCTCGCAAATCAATCAAACTTTGATAAATCAAATGCAACAACTTCAAGCGCAGCAGAAGTTGTTTGAATCACAGCTTACACAGATGGCTAGTCCACCCCTACCATTGCTACTTCCTTCTCACCCTCAATAAAACCCATCCACCCAACCTCCACCACAAAACTCTCCTGACTCCAACCCTAAGAAACACTTGTAAGGCGATCTTCCTAAGATCTGGAACCTCATATCCTGCTCTAGCTGTAGCCAATGGAGATGATTTAGGGGAAGATTCCTCGAAGGGTAGGTTTTATCTAAGAGAAAATGAGCACAAGGAGAACCTTGAGGGGAAAGAAGAAAATGAGGGTGGTGAAGAAAATGAGGGGCACAATGTCGAAGTCATTGGGCATGAGAGGGAGAAGAAAGATGAAGATGAGAGATGGAGGGAGATATAGGAACGGAGGAAACCTGAGCGTTAACATGCTTCGCCTCTACCTTTTCCTTACAAGAAGGTAGAGAAGCAATTGCAAGAAAAGTCTCTTAAATTCCTAGAGCATATGAGGCAACTTGAAATGAACATACCATCTTTAGAGGCCATGGAGCAAATGCCACAATATGCTCAGTATCTGAAAACCCTCTTAAGGAATAAGAGAAAGCTTGAGGGCTAGGTTATCAGTTTACCAGAGCAGGTAAGTGCCATCTTTC
Source organism: Dysphania ambrosioides (assembly GCA_026401315.1). Classification (NCBI taxonomy): domain Eukaryota; kingdom Viridiplantae; phylum Streptophyta; class Magnoliopsida; order Caryophyllales; family Amaranthaceae; genus Dysphania; species Dysphania ambrosioides. The sequence continues at coordinate 24,272,744 of CM048661.1, read as the reverse complement.
AGGGCACATGGGCAAAGAAAGAAAAAGCTAGAGGACCCTTTGTGCTCCTAGTCACCCTTAGAAAACTCAATTCTAAGGGAGCACTTGCTGACCTTGAGGCCTTCATTAGCCTAATGTCGATTTCCATTGCTAAACAGCTAACCTGTGAGCTTAAGCCTTCAAAGAAAACAATCTAGTTGGCCGACCATATTATAAAAGTGCCATGTGGGGAGTTTGAGGACCTTCCAATCAAAGTAGGGAACATAGTGGTACCATGTGACTTCGTGGTGCTTGATATGGCCGAGGATCCTTATACTCCCCTCATCTTAGGAAGGGATGCTTTGAAGACTTTGGGTGCCCTGAATGACTGTGAATCAGAAACTATAACCGTTAGGATAGCCCAGGAGAAGGTTGTGTTTGCCTTTTCTAAGTCTTCAACGGAACCCATGGTCGAGCGGATTTGTTCCTTTGGGGTGGTCAAGAATAAAACTGTGAAAGAGGTTGAGAGGTGTAATGCTTTTGCTGCCCTAATGATAGTTGAGGTGTCGGATGAGGAGGATGTGCAAGAGCATCTTATTTTTGGGGTTGCAAAGGGAATTACTCTGCAAAAGGAGATGTATTACAAATCTGAGGGTACTAACAAGCCACCCCGCAAACGAAAAAAGGGCTAGAAAAAGAAAATCTAAAAAGAGACTAATGGATCCACCCTTTCTTGGGGGAGCCTCGCATTATAACCCACCTCCAGATAACCCTGGTTCTCCATTGCTTACTTCCGCCACTGCGGCTCGGTGGAGAGTTTTGACTCCCCATGCTCGGGGTGATGGTGATGCTAGGAGTGAATCCACACCTATGGCAGGTATGATTTTGTTGTTTTCTTTTTCTGTATAAACTTGTGCCTAAATGTGTCGAACTTACTGACGTTAAACAAAAGTACTTACGGGAGATAACCCGGTGTTTGTTTTGTTTGTTTATTTGTATAGCAATAGCTTCCATAATGCTGATCTTTCTCCCTTTTGTTCCTCCTCTCCCAAGTGCCGAGAAGGCCCTTGAGCTAGCTTGGGGGAGGGTCCTTGTGTTTTTAAAGCTTTGAAAGATCAGCATTATTGAAACTATTAGCTTGGTTTTTGTTTTAGTTTTTCTTTGCATGTCTAGGTGTGTCTAGATTAATGTGCTTGAGTTATGAAAGTGATATGCTAGCTCCTGACATGTACTTTATAGTGGTCTTATGCATACTCATGTTTTCCTAGCTTTGTGCCTGTTTTGGGACCGAATGATTGACTGTTTTCCACCTGACTTGGAGGATCTGGTCCTGCTTGGTTTGTGGCTTGGATGACTATCTATTGAGGCACTTTTCGACTAGCCTAGTGAGGATTAAGCCTTTTAGGACTCCATTATGAGTCTTATGTTATTAAGTGCTAGTTAGAGAGTCTAAGTGTTGTGTCTGTTCTCCTCTAGCATAGTCTTCTTTTCTAAAGGCTAGGGATGATAACACGTTTGTAGTTACAACTACATGGCCAAATTTCCTACCATGAATATCGATTGACTTTAGGGTAAGACAATGTTGTGCCTTTAATTTTTCTTCATAGCTATATCACCTAACTCCACATAAGCCAAATATTCCCTCTTCTTACCTAGAGGATAGTCAAGTGATCACAGTGAAGTGGTGCCCATTGCATTGTGGTGAAAGATTTTGGTTTGAAAAATCATTGTCGTATGATATGACTCTTTACATTACTCTTAGTTTATTTTAGAAACATTAGCTTGAAAAAAAAAGAAAAAAAAAGAAAGAAACAGAAAAAAATAGAAAAAGAGAAATTCGAGAATAAAGTTGGTGTAATAAGTTCATTTATGCGTATCTAGAGAATTTTGGAATGTGGCATTGTCGTCCGAAGTCATAGCCGTCCTTGGTTTGATTACCTTGGATTGCTTACTATCCTCTATTTGAACTCCACACCCCAAAATTTTACCCTACCTTGATCCCAACCTACTTTGCAACCGTTTCCAAACATGTTCGACTTGGCCTGATTAGCAAGTTCTATACTAGAGAGTAGATAGGATACAATCCCTAAGATTTCTCCTTCATTAAGTGTTTAATTCCCGACTCATATTAAGTCGGACGATTCTGAGTGAAACACGTACTGTATTAAACACACGAGCGTACTAGAAATTTCCCACGTCTTTTGGGAAATAGCCAAGGGGAGCGTGGACTTGTGACCTCATTAGGTAGTGGGTGGCATGACCTGTGTTGTAGCTTTTCCAGTAATCCCGAGTCTATGGAAAACGTTGTTCATCTTGGTATTATGCTCTTTTAAGCCTATTGTACTTGCACACGCATGGCTGGGGAAGATTTTTGCGTGTATACGGCTGGCATTGTCTTGTTTTCCCCTCACCTTGCTTTTCATGAGCTTCGCTCACGGTGTTGCCTTGCTAGTTCATTTGCTAGGGACTAGCAAAGGTTTGGCTTAGGGGAAGTTGATGTGCTCGTTTTAGAGCACGTTTACAACCTCATTTTAGTGTCAAGTCTCATGCTTTTATATTGGTTTTATGCACATTACATTCAATTTTACCTTGATCTTGTCCTCGAGCTGTTTTTAGGTCATTTCAGGTGATTTCAATGATTTCGAGGTAAAATGAGACATGTTCGAGGCATTGAAACTTTTATCAAGAGTTTGGATGCGCTTATCATAGCTTGGGCATGCGTTCCAAGTCACTCTCAAAGATCCCATAAACTCCAGAAGCCATTAAACACTTTAAAGGAGCTGTTCAGCAAGGTTCAGGTTCAGATTCGACCAAATCTGACATCCATTCGGTCGAATAGAAGATAGGGATTCAAGCACATAAATTAAGCTCTGGGAATAGCCGAATGAACACTCATTCAGAATGGTGGAAAGGGTGAGAAAAGTCGAAGTGTCTTATATGGCCGAATACACCGCTCATTCGGCCGAAGATCTTGGTTCTTTCTTAGGCCAGCGCTCGAGGGTTTTTTCTAGGGTTTTACCCCTTATATCCCTAGGGTATAAATACCCTCTTTCTCTGTAAATAACACTCATGCCTACTTTGAGAGCTTTTATGCCTCAACCTAGAACATCACTCTACAGCTTTTCATTTCATTCATGCATTAGTTTAGATTTACAGCTTTCGTTGTTCTCGTTTTCAAGCTTTGCATTTCGCATTCGGATTCTCTTTCGTTCACGCTATTTCATTTATGCAAGGTATCGATTCTTTTCTGTTTTATTTTGTTTAATGCTTTCAAGTATTGTTTTTCTGAATTTCATTCCTCTTGCTATTATCGTTGCTTCTTTTACAAATTTAATAGAGTAGTTGTCAATTTTATTATAAGTCTTCGTTTTTTGTTCTCTTATTCATTACATTCAAATCGTTTGTGCTTTCAATTATGTTCTTTTTCATTGTTTATGCCCTAGTCTTTATTACTATGTGTGAGTAGTTTTCTTAGGGGTTTGATAGGTGAAACCCTAGGTTGGCTCGTTCTTCATGTGTAGAGTTAGGATTTAAGATTGTTGATGATTGATTGATTGATATTCGATGCGAATCTTGTCCTGCCACTCCTTTGGAGACATAGGAAGATTATAGGTTGTTCATGTGGTTTATAGGGTCATAAACTTCCTCTCGTCATCTTAAGTGTCATGATTTATTGTTAATTGATTTCTCCTAATTTAGCATATTGATAGTTCGATTATCCTTCCTAGGGTGGAACTGATCGATCCCCATTTTCCTTCCATAGCATATTATCTTTTTAGTTCATGATTTACTTTTCTGTCATTAGTTTTATTCTATCAAATCCCAAATAACTCCCTTTGCATCAAGTCTAGAGACTATCGCCCCTTGTCCCTGTGGTTCAATCCCCGACTTACCACTACACTAGTTGTAGTAGTATTAGGGTGTTTATAAATTTAGTTTGCATAACTATTCTTTTAGTTAAATGACCTAAAAGAACGGTTATCAAAGTCTTCCCAAGACCTTTCAGGTACAGGCAATGGTTTGTATTCTCCTCTATGAAATGACAACTTTGCCCTTTAACATGTAGTACATCGAATGATTAAATGATAAACGTGGGCAAGCATTTTAGGCCAATAAAAATAGCCTTAAAGGATTTCCAAAGTTTTGGAAATTCCCATGTGTTCGGTTTAATCTTCACTATATTCTTCTTTGATCAACAGTTCTCTAATGGAACTCTCTGGAACACAAAGTTTGTTTCCTTTGAAAAGGAAACCATCAACCATTTAAAAGAGTCCATTAACTCCATCTTTGCATGACATCATTATCCCAAATATTTCTTCATCATCCTTGTAAAGTTCTTTTAACATCTCAAAACCAAGAACTTTAGCATTCATCATGCCAAGAAGAAAATGCCTTCGAGATAGAGCATCGGCTACCACATTAGCCTTCCTATTCTTATACTTAGCAGCAAAATTGAAAAATTATAGAAATTCCACCCATTTTGCATGCCTTACATTAAGCTTCTTTTGTCCATGAATAAATCTCAAGGCCTCATGATTAGAATAGAGAATAAAAGGAATTGGTCTTAGATAGTGTGACCAAAAATCCAAAGCTCGAACCATAGCACAAAACTCCTTACCATATGTAGAGTAGTTAAGCTTACCATGACTAACTTCTCACTAAAGTATGCAATTGGTTTTCCCTCCTGGATCAAAACAACAGCAACACCCTTTCCCCTTTCATCGCACTCAACCTCAAAAGGTTTAGTAAAATCAAGTAAAGCAAGTATAGGGGCTTCACACATCTTCTTTTTGTGCTCAAACGCCTTTTGAGCTTGAGGAGTCTATTGAAAAGTGCCCTTCTTTGTACACTCTGTAATTGGGGCCATGAGTATACTAAAGTTGGCTATAAACCTTCTATAAAAAGAAGTTATCCCATGGAAAGATCGCACTTCGGTGATGGACTTGGGGACAGGCCATAAAGAAATGGCTTTGACCTTGCTAGGATCCACCTTGACTCCATCACTAGAAACAATGAAACTAAGAAACACTAACTTGGTGAGCATAAAATAACATTTCTCCAACTTCCCATAAAGCTTCTTATCCCTCAAAGGTTTATAAACTTCCTTGAGATGTACCAAATAATCTTCCTTATTCTTACTATAGATAAGAATGTCATCCAAATATACTATGACAAACTTTCCCAAAAAAGGTCTTAGTACCTCATTCATCAAATGCATGAAGGTGCTTGGAGCATTGGTGAGCCCAAATGGCATGACAAGACATTCATAAAGACCATGTTTTGTCTTAAAAGTTGTCTTCCATTCATCTCCTTCTTGCATCCTTATTTGGTGGTATCCACTTTTAAGATCAATCTTAGACAAAACTGGGGACCCACTTAGCTCATCTAGAATATCATCTAATGTGGGTATAGGAAACCTATACTTGATAGTGATGTTGTTTATAGCCCTATTGTCGATACACATTCTCCATGTGCCATCCTTCTTTGGAACCAACAATGCTAGCACTGCACAAGGACTCATTGATTCTCTAACATAGCCTATTTCCATCAATTCCTGGATCTGTCTTTACAACTCCTTTGTCTCCATCGAATTGCATCGATAAGGAGGTTTTTTAGGAAAACGTGCTCCAGGAACAAGATCGATTTGATTTTTTCATACCATGAATAGGTGGTAAACCTTGTGGTAACTCATCTGGGAATACATCCTCAGAGGCCTTGATTAACTTGGCTAATTTTGGATTTTGAGCCATGTATCCATCATATTCTTCCCTTAAAAGTAACTGAAAGATCTCGTCCTCTTCTTCTATCTCACCTTCAAACTCCTTGTGAGGCAAAAGGAACACACCTTTAAAAGGGGATTTTTGTGGTGGTGGGTTTCTTTGTGGTGGTAAAGGGTGGAGTATCTTCTTATTGCCAAGTTGTGTAATGGTGTAAGTATTGGCTAGGCCATCATTTATGGACTTCTTATCACTTTGCCATGGTCTATCCAAAAGATATGGCATGCATCCATAGGAATGACATCACACAATACTTTATCCTCTTCCAAATACTCCCAGTGCTCATTGAGAGATCTGCTATAAACCATAATGTCGTCAAAGAAGACTAGTACACACTTCTTAAGTAGAGGTTGAATTATAGAATTCATCCAATATTGAAAAGAGGATGGAGCATTAGTTAAGCCAAGGGGATAATTGGTGATACCCTGCCCTGAGGTCTAGCTTGTTGAACACCATAACACTAGATAACTCATTAATCAACTCCTCAATAATAGGAATCGAAAATTTATTCTTGATAGTTATCTTTCTCAATCCTCTGTAATCCACACATAAACATCAAGTACCATCTTTCTTTCCTACAAGCACAACAGGTGATGCAAATGGGCTAGATCTCCTCTAAATAATTCCCTTGTCAAGCATCTCATGCACAAGTTGCTTAATGATATCCTTTTGTTTCAAAGGACACCTATAGGACCATATATTCATTGCCTTGCTTCCTATTCCCAAATTTATCCTATGATTAAAAATTCCTCGGTTATGGAGGCAGAGTTGCAAGCTCTTCAAAAATGGAAGCATATTTTCCCTTGAGACATCTCAACTCCACATATTCTTCTTCACGCTCCAATAGTTGTAATATACATGCTGTTATATTTTCTATCTCTCGTATCTCTAGTAATAGAAATAGTTGTGTTGATGCTTCCATTAACTTAACTTAAGGGCCTTCTTCCACCACCATGAGGTTTCTTGCACTAGATCTCCTAAGCAACACATCATCACCTTGCATGTTAAATTTCATAGTCAAATTCTCAAAGTCCCACTCAATCGGACCCAACGTACTGAGCCACACCTAACATCATTTCGCAACTTCCTAAGGGAATAAGCATAACATCCATGGTAAATTCATAGCCCTTGATGCAAAAAATGAATTATCTACTGATAGCTTGGCACAACAACTAGTTTCCATCAGTTATCGTTATTGCTTGAGCCCTGAACTCTTCCACCTTGTACCCAAGCTTCTTAGCTAATTGAATGTCTAAAGAATTATGTGTGCTACCCGAATGAATATGAGCATGCACCAAATACCTTTTGTCATAACCTAAATCCTCAGGGTTTTCATTCAGGTATAGTCATTTTAAGAGGACTATGATTGATGTTAATGGCTTCCTCATGTAATCTAGCATAGTCCACTGCTTCACTTATGGTCTGGGTTTTGAAGGCTTTAAAAAGAGGCCTAACTCCTGATTTTAGGCCACCCACAAAGCTTTCCAACAAATATCTCTCCGGTAGGAAATAGTTGTGTTGCATCATGAGTGATGGCATCGCTCAAACTCATCAATATAGTCCTCAACACTCCCCGACTTGCTGCAACCTATTGTTTAAAAGTTGCTCATTTGTTTCAATGAGTCTTTGTTGATTTTCCTCCAAGATTCGAAGGTGTCTCTCTTGAGGAATTTCATTAGGATCCATTTTTTTTAAAAAGAGAATCTGCTTCCCCTTACCAGGCGCGCCAAATGATGTAAAATCTAATGAAGAACACTAAAAATTACTAGACAAAATGGATCACAAATAAGTTAACAAAAAGGACAGATTTGTAGGCTTTAGAAAAAAAATTGGAAATGTTTTTAGGCTAGAAACTAAGAAAGAAATGGATATGTATTTTTGGTGGAAAATGGACAGAAATAGATGTGGATCTTTGGATAGGTTTAGTTATGGTTTTGATTAGAAGTAGAAGAGAAACAAGGGGTTTTGATAGTAGGGAACACTCACCTAAACATCAAGATATATGAAAGAGGAACACTAACTCTTTTACTAGTATGAATCTTTCACACAAGGAACACTCACTTGGATGATTAGATTTAAGAAAATTTGAAAAGAAGGAACTCTCACTTCTCTAACAAATTCTTCAAGAAAAACATGGAAAAACACAAGCATCTCAATATATGTGATATTGCAAGTAAAGATATCAAGATTAAAACTTCATTCATTCATTGCTTTGAACCACAAACATACATCTCCTATTTATAGTGGACAAAACCCTAGTAACTCCCCTTTTAAATTTGTCCAAAAAGGTCAAAATAAACTATCCAAAAATGTGTGAGAGTTTTAAGGAATTAATCCTTAATTCATGCTAATAACTTAAGGGGAACTTCCATGCACCAAGGTCTTCTTTCCCTCTATTAAACAGGCCATTTAGACTAGGAAAATCAACAAATATCCCTCCTTTAATGCCTTGGACGCACCTAGTCAAGAACCCATCCAAAACCTCCCCAAATTCCACGCTAATCCCTTATTTACGCCTAAAAGAATCAGCTCAATCAACCCCCTTGCCATAAAAACGCCCAACATTCGGCTATTCCCGAGAGCTTGAGTCATATGCTTGAATCCCTGCCTTCCATTCTACCGAATTGATGTCAGATTCGGTTGAATATGAGCATGAACCTTGCTTAACAGCTTCTTTGAAGTGTCTAATGGTTTCTGAACTTTGTGGGATCTTCGAGAGTGACGTGGAACGCATGCTCAAGCTGTGATACGCGCATTTAAACTCTTGATAAGAGTGTCAAAGCCTCGAACACATCACATTTTACCTTAAAATCATCGAAAGTACCAGAAATTACCTTAAAACAACTCGAGGACAAGATCAAGGTAAAATCATGTGTAATGCATATAAAATCAATCCCAAACTGCGAGACTCGACACTAAAATGGGGCTGTAAATGTGCTCTAAAACGAGCACATCAACTTCCCACAAGCCAAACCTTTTCTAGTCCCTAGCAAATAAACTAGCAAGGCAACACAATGAGTAAAGAACATGAAAAACAAGGCGAGCGGCAAACAAGACAATGCAAGCCATGTATACGCACAACTCTTCCCTAGCCGTGGGTGTGCAAGTACAATGGGCTTAGGAGAGAATAATACCAAGATGAATAATATTTTCTACAGACTCAAGATCAGTGGAAAATCTACAACACAAGCCATGCCACCTACTACCTAATGAGGTCACAAGTCTATGCTCCCTAGGTTATTTCCCAAAAGATGTGGGAAATTTCTGATACTCTTGTGTGTTTTATAAGGTATGTGTTTCACTCAGAATCATCCGACTAAAGATGAGCCGAGAATTAAACACTTAAACCGGGAGAAATCTTGGGAATTGTATCTTATCTACTCTCTAGCATAGAACTAACTAATTAGGCCAAGTCGAAGAGGTTTGGAAAGGGTTGCAATGTAGGTTAGGATCAAGGTAGGGTAGAATTTGGGGATGTGGAGTTAAAATAGAGGATAGTGAGCAATCCAAGGTAATGAAACCAAGGATAACTATGACTTCCAACAGCAATGCCACTCCTAAAGTCCTCAAGATACGCATAAATGAACTCTAATACATTACACCAACTTTATTCTCAAAATTTTTTCATCTTCTTCTTTTTTTTTCTTTTTCTTTTCTTTTTCTTTTTTTTCTTTTTGTTTTCCTCCTTTTTTTCTTTTTTTCTTTCTCTTCTTTTTTTTTTCTTTTTGAGTTTTTCATGCTAATAATTATGAAATATACTAAGAGTGATGTATAGAGTCATATCATCCGATAATGACATTTCAAACCGAAAACCTGCACCATAATGCAATGGACACCAACTTCACTATAATCACTTGACTATCCTCTAAGTAAAGAGAGGGAATATTTGACTTATGTGGAGTTAGATAGTATAGTTACGAAGAAAAAGGTAAAGGCACAAACTTGGCTTACCCTAAAGTCAGTCAATATTCATGGTATGCAATTTGGCCATGTAGCTGTAACTATAAATATGTTATCATCCTATACCTTTAGAAAAGTAGACTATGCTGGAGGAGAACAGACACAATACTTAGATTCTCTAACTAGCACTCAATAATATAGGGCTCACAATGGAGTTCTAGAAGGCTCAATCCTTACTTGGCTAGTCGAAATGTGCCACAATAGGTAGCCATCCAAGCCACAAACCAACCAAGCCTAAGTCCCCCAAGTCAGGTGGAAAATAGTCAATCATTCGGTCCCAAAGCAGGCATAAGGCTAGGAAAACATGAGTATGCATAGGACTAATAGAATGTACACATTAGAAGCTTGTATGCCGATTCCATAACTGAAGCACATAAACTTAACAAAACTAAACATGCAAAAACTATAACAACAACCAAAGCAATAGTTTCAATAATGCAAATCTTTCGAGACTTTGAAAATGCAAGAACCTTCCCCCAAGCCAGCTTAAGGGCCATCGCAGCACTTGGGAAAGATGGAGAAGAGAACCAAAAGGAAGAAAGATTAGCATTATGGAAGCTATTTCTATACAAACAAACAAATAAAACAAAAACTGGGTTATCTCCCGTAAGTACTTTTGTTTAACATTGGTAAGTTTGACACAATTAGCCACAAGTTCAAACAGAAAAAGAAAACAACAAAATTATACCTGTCGTAGGAGTGGATTAACTCCTAGCATCTCCATCACCTCTAGTGTGTGGAGTTAAAACTCTACACCAAGCCGCAGTGGCAGAAGTAAGCAACGCAGAACTAGGGTCATCTGACGGTGGGCTATAATGCTGGGCTCCCCCTAGCCAGGGTGGAGTCATTGATCTCTTTTTGGTTTTTCTATTTCTAGCCCTCTTCCTTTTGTGGGCTAGCTTGTCAGTTTCCTCATGCATGTCACAAATCTCCTTTGTCGGAGCAATCTCCTTCTTAACCTCAAAAACAACACTCTTTATTGCCTCCTCTAACACTTCAACCAACATTGGGACAGTAAAAACATCCCACCCCTTAACTTTTTATTCAGTTACATTTTCTAAAACATCAAAGGAATAAATCTGCTCGACCATGGGTTCCTTGAAAGACTTAGAAAAGGCAAACATAACCTTTTCTTGGGCTACCTTCATAGTGATAGTCTCTGATTCACAATCTTGGGTACCCAAAGTCTTTAAAGCATCCCTCCCTATGATGAGGGAGGTATATGGATCCTCAACCATATCAAGCACTACGAAGTCACATGGAACCAAAATGTTCCCTACTTGGATCGGAAGGTCCTGAAATTCCCCACATGGCACTTTTATACTACGGTCGGCCAGTTGGATGGTTTTATTCAATGGCTTTAGCTCAAAGATTAGAAGTTTGGGAATGAACATCGGCATTAGGGTGATAGAGGCCCCAAGGTTAGTGAGTGCTCCCTTAGAATTGAGTTTTCCAAGGGTGACTAGGAGCACAAAGGGTCGTCTAGCTTTTTCTTTCTTTGCCCACGTGCCCTGAATGATGGCACTCACCTGCTCTAGCAAACTAATCACTTTGCCCTCAAGCTTTCTCTTGTTCCCTAAGAGAGTTTTCAGATACTTAGCATATTAAGGCATTTGCTCCATAGCCTCTAAGAATGGTATCTTCATTTCAAGCTGCCGCATATGCTCTAGAAATTTAAGAAACTTTTCTTGCAATAGTTTCTCCACCTTTTTGTAAGGAAAAGGTAGAGGCGGAGCATGTTGACGCTCAAGTTTTCTCCTTTCCCGTATCTCCCTCCATCTCTCTTCCTCATCCTTCCTTTTCTTCTCGTACCCATCTACTTCAACATTGTTTTCCTTATCCTCTTCACTAATATCCTTCTCTTTTCTCCCCTTAATATCCTCCTTATGCCTAGTTTCTCTTTGAAAACCACTATCCTTTGAGGAACTTTCCCTTAAATCATCTCTATTGGCTACAACTAGAGCAGAGTTTGAGGTTCCCAATCATAGGAAGATCGCCTTGTAGGTGTGATGTTTAGGGTTGGAGTTAGGAGTGTTTTGTGGTGGAAGTTGGGTGGATGGGTTTTGTTGAGGATGAGATGGGAATAGCAATGGTGGAGGTGGATTGGCCATCTGAGTAAGCTGAGACTCAAGCAACTTCTGTTGTGCTTAAAGTTGTTGCATTAGAGTGATTAAGGTTTGATTGATTTGGGAGAGGGTTTGATTTGTTATGCAAGGAAATTCACTTGGGTGGAAAGGTAATCATGATTTAAAGGCGGGTTTGGTTGTGGATGTGTAGATGGATAGGGTAGGTTGGGGTTGGGCCTTGGCATTTGAGGATATGGCCTATTCCCATATTGCCTAGGAAAACTCCCATTTGCTTGATTGTTGGAGTTGTACCCTTAGTTGATGTTTCCTTGGCTAGAATTTGGATTGAAGGGAGGTCTAAAGGGTTGATTGTTGTAAGGACCTTGTTGAGCAAACCCTTGGTTTTGACGACCATACCCCACAGCTACCACATAATCAGGATTATACCCACAACCATCATAGTTCATGACCGGAGGTCCTTCTTGGTTGCACCCTCCATAATTCACAGCTGCTACATGTAAAGAATTTGAACCCCCACAATAGGATGTATCATGATTGGTGCCCCCGCAGATTCTACATGAAAAGGGCATCTCTTTAACCGATGATACATAAGAGCTACCTTGAGCAAATTTAAAATTAGACAGTTTCTTATCCAGGATAGCCTCGATTTTTGAACTAATCGTGTCCAAGTTACTTGAATCAATCGTCCCTCTCAGTAATCCATTACCTCTTGCTCCTCCCCAAGAGCTATTTTTGGCCATCTCCTCAATCTTAGCCTTCACCTGATTGCATGGGATCTTTGAGAGTTAGCCACCAACTCCCGAGTCTAGAAGTGCCTTGGTGGAGTCATTTAGACCATCGTAGAAGAATGAATTGAGATGGTTCTTCCCATACTCATGATGAGGGCATGCTCTAATCATTCTTTTAAATCGACTCTAAGTAGCACTAAGGTTCTCATCATCCTCTTGAGTGAAGGACGCAACTTTCTTACACCAATCTTGCGTACGAACCATAGGATAGAACCTCTCTAGAAAAGCTATTTTCAATTGAGCCTAATTAATGATTGAGTTAGGCTCTAATCATTTATACCAATCCTTAGCATCGCCAGCTAAGCTCATGTAAAATAAGTGCATCCGCACATAATCCGGACTGTTGAGGCATGGAGGGATGAGCCCGCAAATATCTGAGAAGACTTCCAAGTGTTCGAGGGGGCATTCATTTTTTAAACCGCTAAAGGGGGTCTGCTTCACCATCCGGGTGAACTATGGATGTATTTGGTAAGGATTTAGGGCAATGGGTAACATGACACCTCCTTGAAATTCTTGGGACTCAAGTGTCCTAAATTGACCAAATATTTATTGGTTTTTGTCTATTGGTGATGTAGGAGGGTTAGAAGTTTGGTTGTAATAGGGTTTGGGATGGAAATCACCAATTACTACGTTGAACTTCAGGGTTATATGGTTCTAGATGTTGATTTGATCTACATGTACTATAGGACATGCAAACAACACTAGAGACCAAGCGTAAGCACTAACAAGCAAAATTATAAGACAATAATATAAATAAAATAAAAATGAATTAGAGCAAGTTTATAATCTAAACATAAAGCCTTGCCCCAGCAATTACGCCATTTTGATAATTGGCTTTTAGCGTCGTTTTACTAAAAGACTAGTTATACAACCAATATTTATAATCACCCTAATACTACAACAACTAGTGTAATGGTAAGTCAGGGGTCGAACCACAAGGACAAGGGATGTTGGTTTCTAGACTTGATGTAAAGCGTTTATTTGAAATGCAAATTGATTGAACAACACTAATGACAGAAAAGTGAAGCAAGAATAAAAACGATTATATATAATGAAAGAAAAATGGGGATAGATTAGTTCCACCCTATGAAGGACAATCAAACTAGCAGATATGCTAGGTAAGGGAAATCGATGAACAATCAATCAAGACACTCAAGATGACGAGAGGAAGTTTACGACCCTATAAATAACATGAACAACCTATAATCGTCCTGTGTCTTGCAAGGAGTGACAGGACAAGATTTGCATCTAATGTCAATCAATCAATCATCAACAATCTAAAACCCTAAATCTACCCATAAAGAACAAGCCAACCTAGGGTTTCACCAATCATACCCCTAAGAAAACTACTCACTCATAGTAGTAAAAACTAGGGCATAAACAATGAACAAGAACATGATTGAAAGCATAAGCAATTCGAACGTAAATGAACAAGAGAACAAAAAGGGGAAATGAAGAACTATGATAAAACCGACAACTACTCTATCAAAGCCGTAAATAGAGCAAGGATAATAGAAAGAGCAATGGAATCAACAAAAACAATAAGTGAAAGCATTAAATGAAATAGAACAGTAAGGAAACGATAACTTACATGAATGAAATTGCGTGAATGAAAGAGATTCTGAATCCAAAATACAATGCTTGAAAAGAAGTGCAACGAAAGCCTTAAATCTAAACTAAAGCATGAATGAAATGAAAGTAGTGAAAGTGATGTTCCAAGTTGAGGGACAAGAGCTCTCAAAATAGGCATGAACGTTTTTTACCGAGCAAGGGGGTATTTATACCCTAAGGACATAAGGGGTAAAACCCTAGAAAAAACCTTCAAGGGCCGGCTTAAGAAAGAACCAAAAACTACGGAACAAGGGCCATTCGGACGAATGAAGTGTGGATTTGACCGAATGAGGGGTGATTCGGCCGAATGATGCTTGAATTAGCTTAAAACAGAAAATTTGAGTTTTGATAACCTTTCCACCATTCGACCGAAGGAGTGCATGGATTCAGCCGAATGGTCCTTTATTCGGTCGAATGGGAGTTCATTCATCTATTCCCGAGAGCTTGAGTCATATGCTTGAATCCCTGCCTTCCATTCGACCAAATTGATGTCAGATTCATTCGAATCAAAGCCTAAACCTTGCTTAACAACTTCTTTGAAGTGTCTAATGGCTTCTAAACTTTGTGGGATCTTTAAGAGTGACTTGGAAAGCATGCCCAAGCTATGATATGTGCATCTAAACTCTTGATAAGAGTGTCAATGACCCGAACACATCATATTTTACCTTGAAATCATCGAAAATACCTGAAATGACCTTAAAACAGCTCGAGGACAAGATCACGGTAACATCAAGTGTAATGTGTATAAAATCAATCCTAAACCGCGAGACTTGACATTAAAATGGGGTTGTAAATGTGCTCTAAAACAAGCACATTAGTAGGACATTAAAGAGTTTTTGTGATTCTTGATAACTTGAAGAGTTGGGTATAATAAGAAGTCTTGGAGAGTTTGATGGAGAAAGGAAACTTGAAGATATACATGTCCAACATGGATACGAGTAAAAATTGACTCAACTTCTTCAAAGATAAGGCATATTGAATTTTAGTTAATTAGCAAGTCTTGTCTGTTTATTCTTTTCAAGTATTAGATAATTATAATAGGCCAATCATGGGAATTTTAGATTTTCATGCATTTGTACCTTAGAAAGTTGATTTCTTTATGTTTTTAGCTAAGCTTATCTTAGGGATAGCTAGCCAAAGTTAGATTTAATCTTCTTTTCTTGGGATTCGTGTGTATTAGAGTCATTATAGCTTAGACTACTTGTTATTCACGTATTTAGGTTGTTATCCATGAGTTTAGATAGAGTTTTGGTGTGTTTAAATTTCTTGTAAACCCTAGGGAACTCCTACTATATAAAGGAGTCAAATGACATTGACTGAAATTAGAATTTGATGAATGAAACCCTATGTCATTCGTGGTTTTTTTTAATTCTCAAAGCTTTTGGATTAAAATTTAGTGTGTTTATCCTTTACTAGTCTATTTCACTCGTTGAAGAAATTGGTGGTTTTCGGAGGAAGTTTTATGATTCTTTGGTGGTGAATATGTGTCCAAACAATCCCTAGGGGGTCAATCATTGAATTATCCTTTGTTCTTTCATAATTTACATAAAAATAAAGCTTAAACACATTAACAAACATCCATAAACTTATTCGTTTTTGTGGCGTATATCATAGTTTGTGAGTTCTTAATCGTTTTTGCTTGTATTTTTGATATGAGTATCCAAAAATTCAACACCTTCGTGTGAATTCGGGTTCTTATACCTAGATTCAAATCAACACTTTATCAACTATTGGAGGTATATCATTGACTTTGTTTAACAAATGATTCAAAACAATAGGTTGTTCATCATTATCATCATCATTAAAACCCTCTATAACATATCCTTATCCTTCTTTTACCAATTCATGTAAAATCTTCTTTTCATTCACCAATAAGACTTATTTCTCTTCTAATTTACAAGTCATGATGGGGTTTCTGAATTCCACAATATATTCTTTAATAGATTTTTTATTTTGTCTTAATGTATCCATCTTAAGGAAGTTATATTGTTCAAATTCACGTGTAACAAAGCATTTCCTCATGTACCTCTTTAATTTGCTGAAAGATACAATCTTGGATCTTCCTTCCTTTCTCCTCGATTTTACAAACCTTCAAGCCTTAAGCTTGCATAAGAAGGATCTATGATTCATAAATAAAATGTTTACCTTTTCTTAAGGAATTCTCCTTCTTCCCTATAATTAATTTGTAGTAACTCCTCCATCCATTCCTTAAGTATTTTTTAATTCACGTTCCATGCACAACACTTTCGCTTCTTGGAAGGTCAAACTATGTTTAAATCCCTATGGCATCTCATGAGTATCATCACTACTAGAATCCATGTTACTTAAGAATCTTCTAATACTCAACAAAAGCACCAAAAGTTGATGTGAATTTAAGTATAAAAACCTTAATCTACACAAGGGATAGAAATGAGACTATAAATCTCTTTAAGCAACGCACCAAAGGCTATACTCTAGGGTGAAAGTTTGAAGAATTGATTAAAGAAAGCACCCTTAATTCTTTTAATTCCCTCATGTGAACTTAAAGAAACACGAGCTCACAAATTTTTGCTATACACAAAGAATAATAAACTTTTGATGTTTAGTGATTAAAATAAGAAACACAAGCTCAAAATATGATTTTGCTCAACTTGGGCTCACATCTATTTATACCCTAAAATTGAGAATTCGAATCACAATGAAGCTCGGAATCTTTTTCCTAAAAGGACTCCTAATAACCACATAATAACAAATAGGATAATGGCATATATTTATTACATAATTCTACCAAAACTCTAACACTATCTTATGTTAATTAGAATTTTATCCTACCCAAAAAGATAAAATTAAAAATTTACTACTTTTTAACCTATTTTGTTTAAAGTAAAACACTAAATATCCAATCACATGTGTGTAGCCATGTCACTTGCGCTTGTCATGTCATAGCCACATCATCATCATGCTAACTCAGTAGCCACATCACTCCATAGCATCGTCCATTGTCCAAACCCATTAACCATTGTAATAATGATTTTTGCCCTTGGTTAAATTTTTAATTTTTGAAAATTACTCAAAAGTTTATAGAAATAATTTAAGATACACCCTCAATTATTCTAACTTCCTCACGTGAACTTAAAGTAAAGCACCAGCTTGTATATCTTTGGTACACACAAAGAATAATAAACTCTCAAAGTTTATTGCCTAAAATAAGAAAACAAACTGAAAATATGATTTTCCTCAAATTGGGCGCACATCTATTTATACCGTAAGTTTGAGAGTTTAAATCACATTTAATCTAGGAATCCTACTCTAAAAGGACTCCTAATAAGCACCTTATAACCAATAGGATAGTGCCACCTATTTATTACATGTACCTAACAAAATTGTAACACTATCTTATTTTAATTAGAATTCTATCCTACATAAAAAGATAAAATTACAAATTAACTACTCTTAACATATTTTATTTAAAGTAAAAACCTAAATATTCAATCACATGTGTGTAGCCACGTCACTTTCCCTTGCCTTGTCAAAGCCTTGTCATCATCTTGCCAACTCAGTAGCCACGTCACTCCATAGCACCGTCCATTGTCCTAACCCATCGACCATTATAATAATGATTTTTTCCCTTTGTAAACAATTTCAACCTTCAAAAGTCACTCCAAGATTTTAGTTTTGATCAAGGCCTTCCACCAATCATCCACTCGATGGCTTTCACATATTATAGAATTATAAAACTTAAAAAAGGAAAGTTTGAAAAAATACGTATGCCTAAAATGAGAAACTATCAAATGAAATGGGAGAAAACTCATAGGCAAAACCCACTTATTCCCCATGTCCACCAATCATTGTTCACATGTGCTAAGTATTACATGTTATCATGCACACGCAAATGATCTCCTTTGATGCACCTAGAAGATTCGTATCTCCATAAGCTGATAATTCCCCCATAGTCACATCCTTTTTCATAACTTCAAATTCATAGCCTTTAATCATATCATCTTCCTCTTCTTCAAATGAGTTTGGTTTATTGGACAACAAATCCATGTCGTCATTTCTCTCTCGAATAAAGATTCTCCCTCATTCTTCCATGACGTTGATTAGGGATTTGATTTTCCCCCACCAAATTACTTACTTTAGCTCCCTCTTTTAAATTTATTTTGTATGTCAAAATTATGGCTCTTTTGTTACCCTTGTTTGCTCTAGGTTTAGAAGTCATCAATGGTTTCAAATTTTGGGGATCAAGGTGTTATGCAATTAAAGATTACAAAAGATCCCTTAATTGTCAAAGAAGTAGCCTAATACATTGTGAACATGGTGGAAAGTCAATAAGAAACGCATACTTATTTTAGTATGGTCTTCTAAAGCATTGACTTGGATTGACTTTACTAAAAGGGAAACTTTTTACTTTGGGAAACTTTTCGAATTCGAAAACTTTCTACTTTGGGAAAGTGGAAGTCACGATAAGTGGGAATTTGCTTAATATGGAAGTAGGGATTAAATAAAACATTTTGAGCCCAAAAGCTTTGAGCTTTAGGAGTAGGTCTTGAATCTAGGCTTGGTCAAAGTTTCTCTAAAGTTGTTCAAAGTTAGGTCAACTATAGAGATAAAGTTTGACCAAAGGAGTTGGTTCATGTTTGTGTAGTATTCCTAGATGATGTGGAAATTAGAGAGTTTTGCTGATTCGTGATGACTTAATACGTTAGCTATGATAAGAAGTCTTAAAGATTTTGATGGAAGATGGAAGGCTTGAAAATATGCACACCCATTAAAGGATAAAAGAGCCATTTGGTTCAACTATTTCAAGGAGAAAGCAAATTGAGTTTTAGCTAGTTAACAAGTCTTATCTTATGATTCTTTTCAATTGTAATGTAATTATATCCAGCCAATCATATGAATTTTAAATTTTTATGCTTTCTTATCTTAGGAAGTTTGGTTCTTTAATGTTTTTAGTTAAATTTATCTTAGGGATAGTTAGCTAAAGTCAGATTTTATCTTCTTTCCTAGGAATTTACGTGTATTAAAGTCATCATTGCTTAGAATACTTGTTACTCATGTATTTAGGTTGTTATGCATACGTTTGGCTAGAGTCTTAGTATTTAAACTTCTTGTAAACCCTAGGGAGCTCCTACTATATAAAGGAGTCGAAGGGCATTGAATGAAATCATATTTTGATAAATTAAACCCTTTGTCTTCATGAATTTTTTGAATTCTCTAAGCTTTAGGATTAAAATTTAGTGTGTTCATCCTTTACTAGCCTATTTCAGTTTGTTGAGGAAACTAGTGGTGTTCAAAGGAAACTTTTAGGATTCTTTGGTGGTGAATTTGTATCCAAACATTCTTTAAAGCTAATCAACTGTTACATATCAGGAAGATATGCTATTGAAGATCATAAAATACCCCTTAACAATCAAAGAGGTGAATGTGTTGCAAACATGGTGGAAAGTCAATAGGAAATTCATACTTATTTTAGTATGATATTTTGAGGCATTGACTTAGGTTGACTTTTCTTGAATTGAAAGATTTCTACTTTGGGAAACTTTCCAAATTGGGAAACTTTCTACTTTGGTAAAGTGGTAGTAGGAACTTGCTAAATATGGAAGTAGGGATTAAATAAGACGTTTTGAACCAATAAAGGTTCGAATTTTAGAAGTAGGGTTTGAATTCGACCTTGCTCAAAGTTGCTTTAAAGTTGGTCAAAGCTAGGTCAACGTGGGAGTCAAAGTTTGACCAAAGGAGTTAGTCCATGTTCCAGTATTCCTAGATGGCGTGGGAATTGAAGAGTTTTGCTGATTTGTAATGACTTAATAAGTTGGATATAATAAAAAGATTTAAAGTGTTTGGTTGAAGATGGAAGACTTGAAGATAGACATGTCTATTAAGTGATAAGAGATCCATTTGGTTCAACTTCTTCAAGGATAAAGCATAAAGAGTATTAGCTAGTTTAGAATTCTTATCTTTTGAGTCTTTTCAATTATAATGTAACTATATCTAGCCGCCAATCATAGGAATTTCAATTTTCTATGCATTCTTCTATTAGGAAGTTGGTTCTTAAATGTTTCTAGTTAAGTTTATCTTAAGGATAGTTAGCCGAGTAAGATTTTATCTTCTTTCCTAGGGATTCACATTTTTTAGAGTCATTATAGCCTAGAATTCTTGTTATTCATGTATTTAGGTTGTTGTACATGTGTTTAGATACATTTTTGGTGTTTTTAAACTTCTTGTAAACCCTAGAGAGCTCCTACTATATGAAGGAGTCAAATGACATTGAATGAAATTAGATTTTGAAGTTTAAACCTACTTGTCTTTGTGACATTTTGAATTCTCTAAGTTTTTGGATTAAAACTTGGTTTATTCGTTCCTATGCTAGCCTAATTATTTGTTGGTGAATAAGGTGGTGTTTTTAAACTTCTTGTAAACCCTACTAACTCTTCTATTGATGTGCTCTCTTTGAAACACGTTTACAACCCCATTTTACTGTCAAGTCTCGCGGTTTTATATTGATTTTATACACATTACACTTTCTTTTACCTTGATCTTGTCCTCGAGCTATTTTGAGGTCATTTCAGGTACTTTCGATGATTTCAAGGTAAAATGTGACGTGTTTGAGGCTTTGATATTCTTATCAAGAGTTTAGATCCGCGTATCATAGCTTGGGCATGCATTCCAAGTCACTCTCAAAGATTCCACAAAGTTCAGAAGCCATTAGACACTTCAAAGAAGTTGTTCAGAAAGGTTCTGACTCACATTCGACCGAATCTGACATCCATTCGGTGGAATAGAAGGCAGGAACTCAAGATATGACTCAAGCTCTCGGGAATAGCTGAATGAGATCCCATTCGGTTGAATCATGGTCCTTTCTGTCGAATCATTCGGCCAAATGGGTGTTATTCTTTGGTAGAATGATGGACAGTGTCAAGATAATCGAAGTTTCTGCTTTGGGCAAATGACAAGACCATTCGGCCAAATCCTCACCCTATTCGACCAAATGGCCCCCTTTTACCACAAAAATTCTTTCTTCTTAAGTCGTCCCATTAGGGTTTTTCTAGGGTTTTACCCTCTTATGTCCTTAGGGTAGAAATACTGCCTTGCTCTGTTAAAAAACCCTCATGCCTATTTTTAGAGCTCTTGTGCCTCAACTTGGAACATCATGTTATTGCTTTTCATTTCATTCATGCACTAGTTTAAATTAAAAGCTTTCATTGCTCTTCTTTTCAAGCATTGTTCTTCGAATTCAGAATTTCTTTCATTCAAGCAATTTCATTCACGTAAGTTATCATTTCTTTACTATTCTATTTCATTTAATGCTTTCATTTATTGCTTTTGGTAATTCCATTGGTCATGCTATTATCCTTGTTCCATTTACGACTTTGATAGAGTAGTTATTAGTTTTGATTTCTTCTTCGTTTCCCCTTTTTTTTCTCTTGTTCATTTACATTCAAATTGTTTATGCTTTTAATCAAGTTTTTGTTCATTGTTTTTGCCCTAGCTTTTACTAGTATGAGTGAGTAGTTTTCTTAGGGGTTTGATTGGTGAAACCCTAGGTTTGGCTTGTTCTTCATGTATAGAGTTAGGGTTTGAGATTGTCGATGATTAATTAATTGACATTCAATGCGAATCTTATCCTGCCACTCCTTAGGAGACATAGGGCGATTATAGGTTGTTCATGTGATTTATAGGGTCGCAAACTTCCTCTCGTCATCTTGAGTGTCTTGATTGATTGTTGATCGATTTCCCCTAACCTAGCATATCTGCTAGTTTGATTATCCTTCCTAGAGTGGAACTAATCTATCCCCATTTTTCTTTCATTGTATATTATCGTTTTTATTCTTGCTTCACTTTTCTGTCATTAGTGTAGTTCAATCAATTAGCATTTCAAATAAATGCTTTACATCAAGTCTGGAAACTAGCATCCCTTGTCCTTGTGGTTCGACCCCCGACTTACCATTACACTAGTTGTGATAGTATTAGGGTGATTATAAATATTGGTTGTATAACTAGTCTTTTAGTAAAACGACGCTAAAAGCCAATTATCAAAATGGCGCCGTTGCCGGGGACAAGGCGTTATGTTTAGATTATAGTCTTGCTGTAATTCATTTCTATTTTATTTCTATTATTGTCTTTTAATATTGCTTGTCAGTGGTTACGCTTGGTCTCTAGTGTTTTTTGCATGTCCTATAGCCCATATAGATCAAATGAATAGCTAGAACCATAAGACCCTTAGATTTAACGTAGTAAATGGAGAGCTCTATCCCGAGCTATGTCATAACTAAATACTCCCAACCCTCCTACATCACCAATGGATGAAAATCATTAATTATTTGGTCAATTTGGGACACTTGGGTCCTAAGAATTTCAAGGACGTATAGTGTTACCCATAGCTCTAAATCCTTATCAAATACATCCATAGTTCGCCCGGATTGTGAAGGAGACCCCCTTTTGCGGTTTGAAAAATGAATGCCCCCTCCAACACTTAGAAGCATTCTCATATATTTACGGTCTCATTACTCCATGCCCCAATAGTCCGGACTATGTGAGGATGCATTCATTTCACCTGAGTCTTGCTGGCGATGCTAAGGATTGGTATAAATGGTTAGAGCCTAACTCAATCACTGATTGGGCTCAATTGAAAATAGCTTTTATAGAAAGGTTCTATCCCATGGTTCGAACGCAAGATTGGCGCAAGAAAATCGTGTCTTTCACTCAAGAGGATGATGAGAACCTCAGTACAATTTGGAGTCGGTTTAAAAGAATGATTAGAGCATGCCCCCATCATGAATACAGGGAGAACCATCGCAATACATTTTTCTATGATGGTCGAATGACTCCACTAAGGCACTTTTAGACTCGACATTTGGTGGCCAACTCTCGAAAGTTCCAAGCAATCAAGTGAAGGCTAAGATTGAAGAGGTGGCCAAAAATAGCTCTTGGGGAGGAGCAAGAGGTAATAGACTACCGAGAAGGACGATTGACTCAAGTAACTTGGACACTATTAGTTCGAAAATTGAGGCTATCATGGATATGAAACAGTCCAAGCTCAAACTAGCTCAAGGTAGTTCCAATGTATCATTGGTTAATGAGAAGCCCTTTTCATGTAGAATCTGCGGGGGCACCAATCATGATACATCCTATTGTGGGGGTTCGAATTCTGATCATGTAGCTATTGTGAACTATGGGGGGTACAACTAAGAAGGGCCTCCAGTCATGAACTATGCTGGTTATGGGTACAATCCCAATTGTGTAGCAGTTGCGGGTTATGGACGTCAAAACCAAGGGTTTATTCAACAAGATCCCTACAACAATCAACCCTTTAGACCCCCTTTCACTCCGAATTCTAGCCAATGAAACTTCAACCCAGGGTACAACTCCAATAACAATGTCCCCTATAGAAATCAAGGAAATGGGAACTTTCCTAGGCCGAATGGGAATAGGCCGTATCCTCAAGTGCCAAGGCCAAAACCCACCCTATCCTACCCATCTACACAACCACCACCTAACCCGCTTCCAAATCATGCTTACCTTTCCACTCAAGTGAGCTCTCTTGCTCCACAAAATCAAACCCTCTCCTAAATAAATCAAACCTTGATAAATCAAATGCAACAACTTCAAGCACAACATAAGTTGTTTGAATCACAGCTTGCTCCGATGGCCACTCCACCCCCACCATTTCTATTCCTATATCACCCTTAATAAAACCAATCCACCCAACCTCCACCATAAAACACTCCTAACTCCAACCCTAAACATCATACCTACAAGGCGATCTTCCTAAGATTGGGACCTCATACTCTGCTCCAGTTATAGCTAATAGAGAGGATTTAGGGGAAGGTTCCTCAAAGGATAATGGTTTTTAAAGGGAAATTGGGCATAAGGAGGATCTTGAGGAGAGAGAAGACAAGGAGGTTAGTGAAGAAGATGAGAAAAACAATGTTGAAGTAGATGGGCACAAGAAGAAAAGGAAGGATGAGGAAGAGAGATGGAGGGAGATACAAGAAAGGAGGAAACTTGAGTGTCAACATGCTCTGCCTCTACCTTTTCCTTACAAAAAGGTGGAGAAACACTTGCAAGAAAAGTTTCTTAAATTCCTAGAGCAAATGCGACAGCTTGAAATGAAGATACCATTCTTAGAGGCCATGAAGAAAATGCCTCAATATGCTAAGTATCTAAAACCTCTCTTAGGAAATAAGAGAAAGCTTGAGGGCAAAGTGATTAGTTTGCCAGATTAGGTGAGTGCCATCATTCAGGGCACATGGTCAAAGAAAGAAAAAGCTAGAGGACCCTTTGTGCTCTTAGTAACCCTTGGAAAACTCAATTCTAAGGGAGCACTCGCTGACCTTGGGGCCTCCATTAGCCTATTGCCGATGTACATTGCCAAACAGCTAACCTTTGAGCTTAAGCCATTGAAGAATACCATCCAACTGGCCAACCATAGTATAAAAGTGCCATGTGGGGAATTTGAGGACCTTCCGATCCAAGTAGGGAACATTGTGGTTCCATGTGATTTCGTGGTGCTTGATATGGTTGAGGATCCTTACACCCTTTCACCCTAGGGAGAGATACTTTGAAGACTTTGGGTACCTTGATTGAGTGTGAATCAAAGACTATCACTATGAGGGTAGCCTAAGAAAAGGTTGTGTTTGCCTTTTCTAAGTCTTCCAAGGAACCCATGGTTGAACAGATTTGTTCCTTTTCTGTTTTTAGAAATATAGTTGAAGAAAAGGTTGAGGGGTGTGATGTTTTTGCTGCCTCGGTGTTTTTTGAGGTGACTGAGGTAGATAAAACGATTAAGCGAGTTGATTTTGATGTTAAGAAGGAGATTATTTGAACGGAAGAGGATCGTGATAATTCTAAGGATACTAACAAGCCAGCCCGCAAAAAGAAGAGGGCTAAACAGAGAAGAAAAAAAATCCAAAACAGATCAATGGCTTCACCTTGGCTTAGGGGAACCCCTCATTATAGCCCACCTCCAGATGGCCCTGGTTCTACATTGCTTACTTCTGCTACTGCTGCTCGGTGGAGAGTTTTGACTCCCCTTGCTGGAGGTGATGGAGATGCTAGGAGTGAGTCCACTCCTACAGTAGGTATAATTTCTTTATGTTCTTTTTCTGTCTAAGTTTTGTCTAACTGTGTCGAACTTACCATTGTTAAACAAAAGTACTTATGGGAGATAACCCGGTGTTTTTATTGTTTGTTTGTTTGCATAGTAATAGTTTCCATAATGCTGATTTTTCTCCCTTTTGGTTCTCTTATCCATCTTTCTCAAGTGCCAAGATGGCTCTTGAGCTGGCTTAGGGTTCTTGTGTTTTCAAAGTTTTGAAAGATCCACATTATTGAAACTATTCCCTTTCTTTTTGTTATAGTTTTTGCATGTTTAGTTGCGTCAAGTTGATGTGCGTGAGTTGTAAAACTGGCATGCAAGCTTTTAACGTAGTGGTCCTATGCATACTCATGTTTTCCTAGCCTTGTGCCTGCTTTAGGACCGAATGATTGACTGTTTTCTACCTGACTTTGGGGGACCTGGGCTTACTTGGTTTGTGGCTTGGATGACTACCTATTGTGGCATATTTTGACTAGCCTAGTAAGGATTCAGCCTTTTAGGACTCCATTATGAGCCTTATATTATTGAGTGATAGTTAGAGAATCTAAGTATTGTGTCTGTTCTCCTCCAGCATAGTTTTCTTCATTAAAGGTTAGGGATGATAACACGTTTGTAGTTAAAGTTACATGGCCAAATTGCCAACCATGAATATTGATTGACTTTAGGATAAGCCAAGTTTGTGCCTTTACCTTTTCTTCGTAGCTACACTATCTAACTCCACATGAGCCAAATATTCCCTCTCTTTACCTAGAGGATAGTCAAGTGATCATAGTGAAGTTGGTGTTCGTTG
Organism: Dysphania ambrosioides; assembly: GCA_026401315.1. Classification (NCBI taxonomy): domain Eukaryota; kingdom Viridiplantae; phylum Streptophyta; class Magnoliopsida; order Caryophyllales; family Amaranthaceae; genus Dysphania; species Dysphania ambrosioides. The sequence continues at coordinate 24,246,696 of CM048661.1, read as the reverse complement.
CATCGTGGTAAAGTATTTGGGTATAAAAAGTCGTAGTCGTATGATATGACTCTTTACATCACTCTTAGTATATTTCATAATTATTAGCATGAAAAACTCAAAAAGAAAACAAAAATAAAAAAAAAAGAGAAAAAGAAGAAAAAAAAAAAGAGAAAACAAAAAGATAAAAAGAGAAAAGAAAAAGAAAAGGAAAAAAAAGAGAAAGAGAAAAAATTCGAGAATAAGTTTGGTATAATGTATTAGAGTTCGTTTATGAGTATCTTGAGGATTTTGGGAGTAGGATTGTCATTGAAAGTCGTAGTTGTCCTTGGTTTCATTACCTTGGATTGCTTACTATCCTCTATTTTAACCCCACATCCCCAAATTTTACCATACCTTGATCCCAGCCTACATTGCAACCCTTTCAAAACCTATTTGACTTGGCCTGATTAGCAAGTTCTGTGCTAGATGATTCCCAAGACTTCTACCTGTTTAAGTGTTTAATTCCCGGCTCATCTTTAGTCGGATGATTCTAAGAGAAACACATACCTTATTCTAAGCGTATTAGAAATTTCCGACATCTTTTGGGAAATACCCTCGGAGTGTAGACTTGTGACCTCATTAGGTAGTAGGTGGTATGGCCTGTGTTGTAACTTTTCCAATGACCCTGAGTTTGTGGAAAATGTTGTTAATCTTGCTATTATGCTCTCCTAAGCCCATTGTACTTGCACACCCATGGCTAGGGAAGAGTTTTGCGCTTATACGGCTTGTATTGTCTAGTTTTCCGCTCGCCTTGCTTTTCACGTGCTTTAATCATTGTGTTGCCTTGCTAGGGACTAGCAAATGTTTGGCTTAGGGGAAGTTGATGTGCTCATTTTAGAGCACGTTTACAACCCCATTTTAGTGTCAAGTCTCGCGGTTTTATATTGATTTTATACACATTACACTTGATTTTTCCTTGATCTTGTCCTCGAGCTGTTTTAAGGTCATTTTAGGTACTTTCGATGATTTCAAGGTAAAATGCGACATGTTTGAGGCTTTTACATTCTTAACAAGAGTTTAGATGCTCGTATCAAAGCTTAGGCACGCATTCCAAGTCAATCTCAAAGATTCCATAAAGTTTAGAAGCCATTAGACACTTCAAAGAAGCTGTTCAGCAAAGTTCAGGCTCACATTCGACCGAATTTGACATCCATTCGGTCGAATAGAAGGCATGAACTCAAGATATGACTCAATCTCTCGGGAATAGCCGAATAAGATCCCATTTGGTCGAATCATGGTACATTCGGCCGAATGGGTGCTATCCTTCGGTTCAATTATGGACAGAATTAAGATAATCGAAGTTTCTGCTTTGGGTGAATGACAAGACCATTCGGGCGAATGGTCCCTCATTCGGCCGAATCCTCACCCCATTCGGCCGAATATCCCCCTTTTCCTCCAAAAATTACTTCTTCTTAAGTCGGCTCTCCACGGTTTTTCTAGGGTTTTACCCCCTTATGTCCCTAGGGTATAAATACTCCCTTGCTCTGTAAAAAAAACCCTCATGACTATTTTAATAGATCTTGTGCCTCAACTTGGAATATCACTTTATTGATTTTAATTTCATTCATGCACTAGTTTAGATTTAAAGCTTTCATTGCTCTTCTTTTCAAGCATTGTATTTCAGATTTAGAATTTCTTTTGTTCAAGCAATTTTATTCACGTAAGTTATCGTTTCTTTAATATTTTATTTCATTTAATGCTTTCATTTATTATTTTTTTTAATTCCATTACTCATGTTATTATCCTTGTTCCATTTACAGCTTTGATAGCGTAGTTGTCGGTTTTCCTTTCTTCTTCATTTCCCCTTTTTGTTCTCTTGTTCATTTATGTTCAAATTGTTTGTGATTTCAATCATGTTTTTGTGTATTGTTTTTTCCCTAGTTTTTACTATTATGAGTGAGTAGTTTTCTAAGGGGTTTGATTGGTGAAACCCTAGGTTTGACTTGTTCTTCATGCGTAGAGTTAGGGTTTGAGATTGTCGATGATTGATTGATTAACATTCAATGTGAATCTTGTCCTACCAATCCTTAGGAGACATAAAGAGATTATAGGTTTTTCATGTGATTTATAGGGTCGCAAACTTCCTCTCGTCATCTTTAGTGTCTTGATTGATGGTTGATCGATTTCCCCTAACTTAGCGTATTTGTAGTTCGATTGTCCTTTATAGGGTGGAATGAATCTATCCCCGTTTTTCTTTCATTGCATATTATCGTTCTGTCAATACAAATCTTGAATAACTCTTTACATCAAGTCTAGAAACTAGCATCCCTTGTCCTTGTGGTTCGACCCCCGACTTACCATTACACTAGTTGTAGTAGTATTAGGGTGATTATAAATATTGTTTGTATAACTAGTCTTTTAGTAAAATGACGCTAAAATCCGGTTATCATCTATCATTTTATTTTAGTCTGATAACCGTTCTTTTAGGTCGTTTGACTAAAAGAATAGTTATGCAAACTAAATTTATAAAACCCTAATACTACTACAACTAGTGTAGTGGTAAGTCGGGGATCGAACCACAAGGACAAGGGGCGATAGCTTCTAGACTTGATGTAAAGGATTTAAATGGGATTTGAAAAGAATTATACTAATAGCAGAAAAACAAAGCAAGAACTAAAACAATGTTATACTATGAAAAGAAAACGGGGATAGATTAGTTCCACCCTAGGAAGGACAATCAAACTATCAATACGCTAAATTAGGAGAAATCAGTCAACAATAAATCATGACACTCAAGATGACGAGAGGAAGTTTGTGACCCTATAAATCACACGAACAACCTATAATCGCCCTATGTCTCCAAAGGAGTGGCAGGACAAGATTCGCATCGAATATCAATCAATCAACCATTAACAATCTCAAATCCTAACTCTACGCATGAAGAACGAACCAACCTAGGGTTTCACCAATCAAACCCCTAAGAAGACTACTCTATCAAAACGGTAAACGAAACAACGATTATAGCTAGAGGAATGAAATCAAGAAAAACAATACTTGAAAGCATTAAAAGAACTAAAACAGAAAAGAAATAATACCTTGCATAAACGAAATTGTATGAACGAAATAGGAACCGAATCCGAAATACAAAGCTTGAAAACGAGAACAACGAAAGCTGTAAATCTAAACTAAGGCATGAAAGAAATGAAAAGCTTTAAAGTGATGTTCTAGGTTGAGGCACAAGAGCTCTCAAAGTAGGCATAAGGTTATGTACAGAGAAAGAGGGTATTTATACCCTAGGGACAAAAGGAGTAAAACCCTAGGAAAAACCCTCGAGCGCCGACTAAAGAAAGAACCAAAATATGCGGGAAAGAAGGCCATTCGGCCGAATGCATGGTGGATTCGGCCGAATGGGTGGCCATTCGGCCGAATGGTGTTCACATTCGCCCAAAACAGAAGCTTGATGATTTTGCGATCTGTCCACCATTCGGCCGAATGAGTGGAACCATTCGGCCGAATGGGTCTTGATTCGGCCGAATGAGTCTTCATTCGGCTATTCCCGAGAGCTTGATTTATGTACTTGAATCCCTGTCTTCCATTCGACCGAATGGATGTCAGATTCGGTCGAATCTGAACCTAAACCTTGCTGAACAGTTCCTTTGAAGTGCCTAGTGGCTTCTAGAGTTTATGGAATCTTTAAGAGTGACTTGGAACACATGCCCAAGCTATGATACGCGCATTCAAACTCTTGATAGAAGTGTCAAAGCCTCGAACACGTCTCATTTTACCTCGAAATCATCAAGATTACCTGAAATGACCTAAAAACAGCTCGAGGACAAGATCAAGGTAAAATTGAATGTAACGTGCATAAAACCAATATAAAAGCACGAAACTCGACACTAAAATGAGGTTGTAAACGTGCTCTAGAATGAGAACATCAACTTCTCCCAAGCCAAACCTTTGCTAGTCCCTAGCAAATGAACTAGCAAGGCAGCACCGTGAGCAAAACTCATGAAAAGCAAGGTGAGCGGAAAACAGGACAATGCCAGCCGTGTACGCGCAAAACTCTTCCCTAGCCATGGGTGTGCAAGTACAATAGGCTCAAAAAAAAGAATAATACCAAGATAAACAACGTTTTCCACAGACTCGGGATCACTGGAAAAAGCTACAACACAGGCCATGCCACCCACTACCTAATGAGGTCACAAGTCCACGCTCCCCATGCTATTTCCCAAAAGATGTGGGAAACTTCTAGTACGCTCGTGTCTTTAATATGGTACGTGTTTCGCTCATAATCATCCGACTTAAGATGAGTCGGGAATTAAACACTCAATCAAGGAGAAATCTTAGGGATTGCATCCTATCTACTCTCCAGCATAGAACTTGCTAATCAGGCCAAGTCGAACAGGTTTGGAAACGGTTGCAATGTAGGCTGGGATCATGGTAGGGTAAAATTTGGGGATGTGGAGTTCAAATAGAGGATAGTAAGCAATCCAAGGTAATCAAACCAAGGATGGCTACAACTTCCGAAAACCATGCCACTTCCCAAAATTCTTCGGAGACGCATAAATGAGCTCATTACACCAACTTTATTCTCGAATTTTTCTTTTTCTATTTTTTTCTTTTCTTTTTCGTTTTTCTTTCTTTTTTTTTTTGTTTTCTCTTTTTTTTTTTTTTTCAAGAAAATGTTTCTGAAATAAACTAAGAGTAATGTAAAGAGTCATATCATACGACAACGATTTTTCCAACCAAAATCTTTCACCACAATGCAACGGGCACCACTTCACTGTAATCACTTGACTATCCTCTAGGTAAGAAGAGGGAATATTTCGCTCATGTGGAGTTAGGTGATGTAGCTACGAAGAAAAGGTAAAGGCACAAAATTGGCTTACCATAAAGTCAATCAATATTCATGGTAGGCAATTTGGCCATGTAGCTGTAACTACAAACGTGTTATCATCCCTGGCCTTTAGAAAAGAAGACTATGCTGGAGGAGAACAGACACAATACTTAGACTCTCTAACTAGCACTTTATAACATAGGACTCATAATGGAGTCCTAGAAGGCTCCATCCTCACTAGGCTAGTCGAAATGTGCCTCAAAAGGTAGTCATCCAAGCCGCAAACCAAGCAGGACCAGATCCCCCAAGTCAGGTGGAAAACAATCAATTATTCGGTCCCAAAACAGGCAGAAGGCTAGGAAAAGCATGAGTATGCATAAGACCACTATAATGTACATGTCAGGAGCTAGCATGTCAGTTTCACAACTCAAGCACATTAATCTTAACATGCCTAGACATGCAAACTAAAAACAACAAGGCAATAGTTTCCATAATGTGGATCTTTCAAAGCTTTGAAAACACAAGGACCCTCCCCCAAGCTAGCTCAAGAGCCGTCCCGGCGCTTGGGAGAGAAGAAACAAAAGGGAGAAAGATCAGCATTATGGAGGCTGTTGCTATACAAATTAGCAAACAAAACAAACACCGGGTTATCTCCCGTAAGTACTTTTGTTTAACGTTAGTAAGTTCGACACATTTAGGCACAAATTTATACAGAAAAAGAAAACAAAGAAATTATACCTGCCGTAGGAGTGGATTCACTCCTAGCATCACCATCACCTCCAGCGTGGGGAGTCAAAACTCTCCACCGAGCCGCAGTGGCGGAAGTAAGCAATGGAGAACCAGGGTCATCTGGAGGTGGGTTAGAATACGGGGCTCCCCCAAGCCAGGGTGGAGCCATCAGTCTTTTTTTTCTTTTTCTAGCCCGTTTCCGTTTACGGGCTGGCTCGTCAGTTCCCTCAGATTTATAATATGTCTCCATTGGCGGAGCAATTCCATTTGCAACCCCATAAATAAGACGTTTTTGCGCGTCTTCCTCATCCAACACCTCAACTATTATTGGAGCAACAGAAGCACTACACCTCTCGACTTCTTTCGCAGCGTCTTTCTCGACCACCCCAAAGAAACAAATCCGCTCAACCATGGGTTCCATTGAAGACTTAGAAAAGGCAAACACGACCTTTTCTTGGGTTACCCTGACGGTTATAGTTTCTGATTCACAGTCGATCAGGGCACCCAAAGTTTTCAAAGCATCCCTCCCTAAGATGAGAGGAGTATAAGGATCCTCGGCCATATCGAGCACCACAAAGTCACATGGTACTACTATGTTCCCTACTTGGATCGGAAGGTCCTCAAACTCCCCACATGGCACTTTTATACTACGGTCGGCCAACTGGATTATTTTCTGTGATGGCTTGAGGTCGAAAGTGAGTTTCTTGGCGATGGACATCGGCATTAGGCTAATGGAGGCCCCAAGGTCAGCGAGTGCTCCCTTAGAATTGAGTTTTCCAAGGGTGACTGGGAGCACAAAGGGTCCTCTAGCTTTTTCTTTCTTTGCCCACGTGCCTTGAATGATGGCACTTACCTGCTCTGGCAAACTAATCACTTCGCCTCTAGCTTTCTCTTGTTCCTTAGGAGGGTTTTTAGATACATAGCATATTGCGGCATTTGCTCCATGGCCTCTAGGAATGGTATTTTCATTTCAAGCTGCCGCATATGCTCTAGGAATTTAAGAAACTTTTCTTGAAGTTGCTTCTCTACCTTTTTGTAAGGAAAAGGTAGAGGCGGAGCATGTTGACGCTCGAGTTTCCTCCTTTCCTGTATCTCCCTCCATCTCTCATCTTCATCGTTCTTCTTCCCCTCATACCCCTTGATTTTGACATTGTGCCCCTCCTTTCCTTTACCACCCTCAAGGTTCTCCTTGTGCTCATTTTCTCTCAGAAAACCATTACCCTTCGAGGGATCTTCCCCTAAATCTTCTCCACTGGCTACAGTTGGAGAAGAATGTGAGGTTCCAGATCCTAGGAAGATCGCCTTACAGGTGTGATGCTTAGGGTTAGAGTCAGGAGAGTTTTGTGGTGGAGGCTGGGGGGATGGGTTTTGTTGGGGGTGAGAAGGATATGGCAATGGTGGGGGTGGACTAGCCATCTGCGCAAGCTGTGACTCAAACAACTTCTGCTGCGCCTGAAGTTGTTGCATTTGGTTCATCAAAGTTTGGTTGATGTGTGAGAGGGTTTGGTTTTGTTGCGCAAGGGAGTTCACTTGGGTGGAAAGGAACTCATTAGTTGGAGGCGGGTTTGGTTGAGGCTGTATAGATGGATAGGATAGGTTGGTGTTGGGTCTTGGCATTGGAGGGTATGGCCTATTCCCATTCGACCTAGGAAAACTCCCATTTGCTTGATTGTTGGAATTATACCCTTGGGAGGAGTTTCCTTGGCTAGAATTCGGATTGAAGGTAGGTCTAAAGGGTTGGTTATTGTAAGGACCTTGCTGAGAAAACCCTTGGTTTTGACCACCATATCCTATAGCTGCCACATAGCCGGGATTATACCCGTATCCATCATAGTTCATGACTGGGGGTCCTTCTTGGTTATACCCCCCGCAATTAACAGCCGCTATGTGCTCGGAATTTGCACCCCCACAATATGATGTATCATGATTGGTGCCCCCACAGATTCTACATGAAAAGGGCGTCTCTTTAACCGATGATACATTAGAGCTACCTTGGGCGTATTTGAACTTGGACAACTTCTTATCCATGATAGCCTCGATTTTTGAAGTAATCGTGTCCAAGTTGCTTGAATCCATCCCTCCTCTCGGTAATCCACTACCCCTTGCTCCTCCCCAAGAACTATTTTTAGCAACCTCCTCAATCCTAGCCCTCACTTGATTACATGGGACTTTCGAAAGTTGGCCACCAACAGCGGAGTCTAGGAGTGCCTTGGTGGAGTCGTTTAAACCATCATAGAAGAATGTATTAAGATGGTTCTCCCCGTACTCATGATGGGGGCATGCTCTTATCATTCTCTTAAACCGACTCCAAGTGGCACTAAGGTTCTCATCATCCTCTTGAGTGAATGACGCAATTTTCTTACGCTAATCCTGCGTTCGAACTGTGGGATAGAACCTTTCTAGAAACGCTGTCTTTAATTGAGCCCAATTAATGATTGAGTTGGGCTCTAAGCATTTATACCAGTCCCGAGCATCACCAGATAAACTCAAGTGAAATAGATGCATCCGTACATAATCCGGGCTATTGGGGCATGGAGGTATGAGACCGCAAATATCTGAGAATGCCTCCAAGTGTTGGAGAGGGCATTCATTTCTCAAACCGCAAAAAGGGGTCTCTTTCACCATCCGGGTGAATTGAGGATGTATATGATAGGGGTTCGGGGCTATGGGCAACACTACACCTCCTTGAAATTCTTGGGACCCAGGTGTCCCAAATTGACCAAATAGTTGTTGGTGGTTTTCGTCCATTGGTGGTGTAGGGTGGTTGGGGGTATTTGGTTGTGATGAGGTTTGGGTTGGAATTCTCCTTTTGCTGCGTTGAACCTCAGGGTCGAATGGTTCTAGTTGTTGATTTGATTGACGTGTGCTATATGGCATGCAAACAACACTAGAGACCAAGCGTAAGTACTGACAAGCAGATTATTAGACAATAAAATAAATAAAAATAAAATGAATTACACCAAGAATATAATCTAAACACAACGCCTTGTCCCCAGCAACGGCGCCATTTTGATAACCGTTCTTTTAGGTCGTTTGACTAAAAGAATAGTTATGCAAACTAAATTTATAAACACCTTAATACTACTACAACTAGTGTAGTGGTAAGTCGGGGATCGAACCACAAGGACAAGGGGCGATAGCTTATAGACTTGATGTAAAGGATTTAAATAGGATTTGAAAAGAATTATACTAATAGCAGAAAAACAAAGCAAGAACTAAAACAATGTTATACTATGAAAAGAAAACGGGGATAGATTAGTTCCACCCTAGGAAGGACAATCAAACTATCAATACGCTAAATTAGGAGAAATCAGTCACCAATAAATCATGACACTCAAGATGACGAGAGGAAGTTTGTGACCCTATAAATCACACGAACAACCTATAATCGCCCTATGTCTCCAAAGGAGTGGCAGGACAAGATTCGCATCGAATATCAATCAATCAACCATTAACAATCTCAAATCCTAACTCTACGCATGAAGAACGAACCAACCTATGGTTTCACCAATCAAACCCCTAAGAAGACTACTCTATCAAAACGGTAAACGAAATAACGATTATAGCTAGAGGAATGAAATCAAGAAAAACAATACTTGAAAGCATTAAAAGAACTAAAACAGAAAAGAAATAATACCTTGCATAAACGAAATTGTATGAACGAAATAGGAACCGAATCCGAAATACAAAGCTTGAAAACGAGAACAACGAAAGCTGTAAATCTAAACTAAGGCATGAAAGAAATGAAAAGCTTTAAAGTGATGTTCTAGGTTGAGGCACAAGAGCTCTCAAAGTAGGCATAAGGTTATGTACAAAGAAAGAGGGTATTTACACCCTAGGGACAAAAGGAGTAAAACCCTAGGAAAAACCCTCGAGCGCCGACTAAAGAAAGAACCAAAATATGCGGGAAAGAAGGCCATTCGGCCGAATGCATGGTGGATTCGGCCGAATGGGTGGCCATTCGGCCGAATGGTGTTCACATTCGCCCAAAACAGAAGCTTGATGATTTTGCGATCTGTCCACCATTTGGCCGAATGAGTGGAACCATTCGGCCGAATGGGTCTTGATTCGGCCGAATGAGTCTTCATTCGGCTATTCCCGAGAGCTTGATTTATGTACTTGAATCCCTGTCTTCCATTCGACCGAATGGATGTCAGATTCGGTCGAATCTGAACCTAAACCTTGCTGAACAGTTCCTTTGAAGTGCCTAGTGGCTTCTAGAGTTTATGGAATCTTGGAGAGTGACTTGGAACACATGCCCAAGCTATGATACGCGCATTCAAACTCTTGATAGAAGTGTCAAATCCTCGAACACGTCTCATTTTACCTCGAAATCATCGAGATTACCTGAAATGACCTAAAAACAGCTCGAGGACAAGATCAAGGTAAAATTGAATGTAACGTGCATAAAACCAATATAAAAGCACAAAACTCGACACTAAAATGAGGTTGTAAACGTGCTCTAGAATGAGCACATCATAGTCCAAATTCACGCATAGATTCAAGAAAAACACATCAAAACAAATCGTTTACTTATCCCATTTTAGACGATTGTTCTTGGGCGTAAGTCTTGGACTTCTAAGCTTGTATTTTTCGATTTACATATCCAAAAATACACCATTTGGTATCAGAGCTAAGAAGGTCTTTTGGGGCCATAAAGTCGTGTTCTTTGATAAAAAAGATCCTTGAGCCCAAACCGTCAGATTGGGACAGAATTTTCTCGTAACTCTGAAAGGTGATATCTTCCTCATTTCTTATCCACACTGAACGGTTATTTTTGCATTGGAATCTTATCTTTACAAAGTTTATTATCCTTAAATTTGTGAAATCTCATTGAGAGATGCCCTCTATAAAGAACAGAATATTTAGAGTATCTCAATGTTGTAATTGGAAGTTCTGTGGCTTTTTCTGTTTTACCTGAGTTCTACTTAATCTTTTTCAGAGTTTCTTGTTTGTTGGAATCCTTATAAAGCGTGGAACTTTGTATATTTCATAAAATTCTAAACTTTAATGAATTCCCACCAAGAAGGAATTAGTACGCCATTTTCTGATCAGTTTAGAGCTTAGTTAGGGTTTTGGGCATTAGAGTCATCAAAAGTGATGGTGTCATCAAGAAGCTATAGCCAACATAGTCAGAATGATGATTACATGTCATTAGGTGAGAGGAATGCACACCTTGAAGGTGAAGTGGAGTTGTTGAGGGCTCAACTTAGGGAACTTCAAACAAAGTTCATTAAGGAAAGAGGAGATGACCCTTCTTCATGTAACATAGAAGAGGAGGCAGATGCGTTCTCTACACATAACATATTTGGTAACTTTCATTCTAACTCTTCTTTCTTTGACATTAAAGTTGGTATATCTAAGTATGATGGAATATTAGATGCTAATGAATTCGTAGAATGGTTGAGGGTAGTGGAGAGAGTGTTTGATTATAAGCAAACACTAGATGAGAAGAAGGATAAGTTGAGATCATGGGATAAAAATGAAGAAACTCCTCAAGGAGAAGTTTTTGCCTTCATACTATGTTTAAGAGATTCATGAAATTCCACCACCTTGAACAAGGAGATAGAAGTGGAAAGGAGTATGCTAGTGAGTTTGAGGAATATTTGATAAAGTGTGATGTAGCAGAAGATGAGCCTTAAACTTTAGTGTATTTTTTTAGAGGTTTGGAGACTAGAATTGCTAGAATAGTGGACTTATATCCATATTCAACCTTAGGGGAACTCATCATGATTTCCCATAAAGTTGAAAGCTAGCAAAAACCCAAGCCTAAACTTGACACCCCACGTACCCAAACACAACACGCCCAAACCATTAAACCCAAAATCCCCAAACACATCCTAGCCCACCTAAATTAAACCTAACTCCACAAAGTGTCTTTGGCTGAATACTCAACATTTGAAAACCCTTGTTTTGAGGAGGAGCTAGAAATTGAAGGAGGGGAGAATGTTGAGGAAGAAGACAAATGAGGTTGTTTTGGGCTTGATGAAGGAGATTGTCTTATTTTAAGAACACTTTTGACTGTGCAATCTTTAGAGGATGAAAACCTACAAAGAGAAGCAATCATTCATACTCACTATACCATTCAAAAGAAAGTGTGCAACTTGATCATAGATGGAGGTAGCTTCTCTAACATAGCTCACAAGTGCTTGTTGATAAGCTTGGTCTTGATGTTGAAAAGCACCCCAATCCATATATGATTCAATGGTTGAATCCAGAATAAGGGATCAAAGTCACACAGCGAATGCTACTAAAATTTAGCATTGGGAAATATAGTGATGCAATTTGGTGTAATGTGATTCCTATGGAGGTGTGTTATGTGTTATTAGGTAGACCTTGGTTGTTTGTAGGAAATTAAACCATGATGGGCATAAAAATACTTATATTTTTACCCATACTAAGAAGAATGTAACACTTACTCCTATCATTCCTTCCACATTTAATCCTAAACTCCTAATCACATTGACATTGGCAGATTATTATGAGTCCCTAGAAGAGGAAGCTTGGGCCTTAGAGGACCTCAAATTTGAGAGGATTTGGGCGTATTGTTCTCACGTGGCAATTGAGGGGATAAAAGAAGAGAGGTCCAAAGTTGGGACGTTCATTAAGCTCTTTGGCGTGGCGGAGTCTTATGGACTTATAAGAATTATGTACCCCACGCATGGAGAAGATGTTACGCTGTATTGTGAAACCTCGCCTAGGCTTTAAAATTATTCTAACCTTTTTTATTATAGGTTACAAGATCTTTCATGGGAGATAGCACTTGAAGAAACTAGTTTGTTTCAATAAGTACTTTCCTCCATGAAGTTTTCATCATCTTAAATTTAAGGGAAGTTCAAAGAAAACAATACAACACATGGATTATTATGGTGACTTCCTATAAAAAGACGGATTTAGCTTTATGCTTAGCATGATCCATTTATCGAAGCAAGGGAGACATCAAACTTTTCTTTCAAAGCTTCAAAATTTAAATGGCCACCAAGTTTGAGGGCAAACTTTTTCAAGAAGGAGAGGATGTTATATTTCAAGAAACTATGCTATTGGAGATCACAAAAGACTCCATAACCATCAATGAGGTGGCCCAATGTGTTGAAAACATGGTGGGAAGTCAATAGGAAATTCATACTTATTTTAGTATGATATTTTGAGGCATTAACTTGGGTTAACTTTTCTTGAGTTGAAAGCTTTCTACTATGGGAAACTTTCCAAATTGGGAAACTTTCTACTTTGGGAAAGTTATAGGAATTTGCTTAATATGGAAGTAGGGATTAAATAAAATGTTCTGAACCCATAAAGGTTCGAACTTTAGGAGTAGGGCTTGAGTTCAGGCTTGGTCATATTTGCTCTAAAGTTGGTCAAAGCTAGGTCAATGTGGGAGTCAAAGTTTGACCAAAGGAGTTGGTCCATGTGCGAGTATTCCTAGATGGCGTGGGAATTGAAGAGTTTTTCTGATTCATAATGACTTGATAAGTTGGATATAATAAGAAGACTTAAAGAGTTTGATTGAAGATGGAAGACTTGAAGATAAGCATGTCTATTAAGTGATAAAAGATCCATTTGGTTCAACTTCTTCAAGGATAAAGCATATAGAGTTTAAGCTAGTTGAGAAGTCTTATCTTTTGAGTCTTTTCATTTATAATATAACTATATCTAGCCATTCATAGAAATTTAAGATTTCTATGCATTGTTCTATTAGGAAGTTGGTTCTTTAATGTTTCTAGTTAAGTTTATCTTAAGGATAGTTAGCCAAAGTCAGATTTAATCTTCTTTCCTTGGGATTCAGGTTTTTTAGAGTCATTATAGCCTAGAAAACTTGCTATTCACGTATTTAGGTTGTTATGCATGTGTTTAGATAGAGTTTTGGTATTTTTAAACTTCTTATAAACCCTAAGGAGCTCCTACTATATAAAGGAGTCAAATGGCATTGAATGAAATCACATTTTGAAGTTTAAACCTACTTGTCTTTGTGACATTTTGAATTCTCTAAATTTTTGGATTTAAACTTTGTTTTTTCGTTCCTATGCTAGCCTAATTATTTGTTGGTGAATTAGGTGGTGTTCTTAGGAAGATTTTTAGATTCATTGGTGGTGTTTCTTTATCCAATTAATCTTCAAAATTACCACTCTTCTATCATTTTATTTCAGTCCAAATTTACGTAGAAATTTAATCGAAACACATCAAAACACATCGTTTGCTTATCCCGTTTTAGGCGATTGATCTTGGGAAAAAGTCTTGGACTTTTAAGCTGGTATTTTTTTGATTTGCATATACAAAAATACAACATCAATGAAACTATCCTTTTGCTTTAATAAATTCACGTACAAATAACTCAAAAATACAATCAAAAGATTTCCTTAAATCAGTTTCTTTGTGGCGCATATTAATTGGTGAATTTTCTTCCGTTAACAACTTTTATTTTTTGATTTGAATACTCAAAAATAGGACATCAGTATTGGGGATCAAGGAGCTATACAATTACAAATTATAAAAGATCCCTTAATTGTCAAATAAGTAGACCAATGCATTGCAAACATGGTGGAAAGTAAACAGGAGAAACATACTTATTTTAGTTTAGTATTTTGAGGCATTGACTTTGATTGACTTTCTTAAAATAGAAACTTTCTACTTTGGGAAACTTTCCAAATCGGGACACTTTTTACTTTGGGAAAGTAGTAGTTAGGGAAAGAGGAAATTTAGTTAATATGGAAGTATGGATTAAATAAAATGTTATGAGCCCATAAAGGCTCGAACTTTATGAGTAGGGCTTGAATCTGGGCTTGGTCAAAGTTGCTCTAACGTTGGTCAAAGTTAGGTTAACGTGAGAGTCAATGTTTGACCAAAGGAGTTGGTCCATGATCTTGTAGTCCTATATGGCATGGGAATTGTATAGTTTTTTCGATTCGTATTGACTTGATAAGTTGTATAAGATAAGAAGACTTAAAGAGTTGGATGGAAGGTGGAAGACTTACAGATATGCGCACCCATCAAAGGATAAGAGAGCCATTAAGTTAAACTTCTCCAAGGATAAAGAAGATAGAGTTTTATCTAGTTAATAAGTCTAATCTTACGAGTCTTTTCAATTGTAATGTAACTATATCCAGCCAATCAAAGGAATTTTGAATTTCTATGCTTTATTCTCTTAGGAAGTAGGTTCTTTAATTTTTTTAGTTAAGTTTATCTTAGTGATAATTAGCCAAAGTAAGATTTTATCTTCTTTCCTAGGGATTCATGTGTATTAGAGTCATTATTAACTTAGACTACTTGTTGTTCATGTATTTAGGTCGTTAGGCATGTGTTTAGCTAGACATTTAGTGGTTTTAAACTTCTTCTAAACCCTAAGGAGCTCCTACTATATAAAGGAGTCGAATGTCATTGAATGAAATTAAATTTTGATGAATTAAAGCCTTTTTCTTTATGAATTTTCTAAATTCTCTAAGGTTTTGGATTAAAGTTTAGTGTGTTCATCCTTTGCTAGCCTATTTCAATTCCTTGAGGAAACTGGTGGTGTTCTGAGGAAAATTTTCAAATTCTTTGGTGGTAAATTTGTATCCAAACAACCCCTAAATCTAATCAATGAAACTATCTTCTCGATTTATTCCATTCACGTACAAACTTTCAAAAATACAGTCAAAAACTTATGGGGATCAAGGAGTTATGCAATTACAGATTACAAAAGATCCCTTAATTATCAAAGATGTAGCCCAACATGTTGTAAACATGGTGGAAAGTCAAGAGGAGAAATATACTTATTTTAGAATGGTTTTTTGAGGTGTTGATTTTCATTGTCTTTCCTAAAATGGAAACTTTTCAAATTGGGAAACTTCCTACTTTGGGAAAGTAGTAATAGGAACTTGTTTAATATGGAAGTAGGGATTAAATAAAACATTTAGAACCCATAAAGGTTCGAACTTTAGGAGTATGGCTTGAATCAGGGCCTTGTCAAAGTTGCTCTAAAGTAGGTCAAAGCTAGGTCAACGTGGTAGTCAAAGTTTGACCAAAGGAGTTGGTCGATGTTCGAGTATTCCTAGATGGCGTGGGAATTGAAGAGTTTTGCTGATTTGTAATGACTTGATAAGTTGGATATAATAAGAGGACTTAAAGAGTTTGATAGAAGATGGAAGACTTGAAGATAGACATGTCTATTAAGTGATAAGAGATCCATTTGGTTCAACTTCTTCAAGGAAAAAGAATATAGAGTTTTAGCTAGTTGAGAAGTCTTATCATAGGAATTTCAGATTTCTATGAATTATTCTATTAGGAAGTTGGTTCTTTAATGTTTCTAGCTAAGTTTATCTTACGGATAGTTAGCCAAATTCATATTTTATCTTTTTCCTTGGGATTCACGTTTTTTAGAGTCATTATAGCCTTGAATACTTATTATTCACGTATTTAGGTTATTATGCATGTGTGTAGATAGAGTTTTGGTATTTTTAAACTTCTTGTAAACCCTAGGGAGTTCCTACTATATAAAGGAGTCAAATGGCATTGAATGAAATCACATTTTGAAGTTTAAACCTACTTGTCTTTGTGACATTTTGAATTCTCTAAGTTTTTGGATTTAAACTTGGTTTATTTGTTCCTATGCTAGCTTAATTATTTGTTGGTGATGAGGTGGTGTTCTTAGGAAGCTTTTTAGATTCATTGGTGGTGTTTCTTTATCTAATTAATCTTCAAAGTTACCAACTCTTCTATCATTTTATTTCAGTCAAAATTCACGCATAAATTTAAGAGAAGCACATCAAAACACATCGTTTGCTTATCCCATTTTAGGCGATTGATCTTGGGAGTATGTCTTGGACTTCTAAGCTTGTATTTTTTGATTTTCATATCCAAAAATACAACATCAACGAAACTATCCTTTTGCTTAAGTACATTCACGTACAAATCACTCAAAAATACAATCAAAAGCATTCCGTAAATTAGTTTCTTTGTGGCGCATATTGATTGATGAATTTTGTTCCATTAACAACTTTTATTTTTTAATTCGAATACTCAAAAATTGAACATCAGTATTGGGTATCAAGGAGCTATACAATTACAAATTACAAAAGACCCCTTAATTGTCAAATAAGTAACCCAATGCATTGCAAACATGGTGGAAAGTAAACAAGAGAAACATACTTATTTTAGTATGGTATTTTAAGGCATTGACTTTGATTGACTTTCCTAACATGGAAACTTTCTACGCTGGGAAACTTTCCAAAGTGGGACACATTTTACTTTGGGAATGCAGTAGTTAGGGAAAGATGGAATTTACTTAATATGGAAGTATGGATTAAATAAAATATTATGAGCCCATAAAGGCTCAAACTTTAGGAGTAGGGATTGAATTTGGGCTTGGTCAAAGTTGCTCTAAAGTTGGTCAAAGTTAAGTTAACGTGAGAGTCAAAGTTTGACCAAAGGATTTGATTCATGATCGTGTATTCCTAGATGGCATGGGAATTGAATAGTTTTTTCTGATTCATAATGACTTGATAAGTTGGATAAGATAAGAAGACTTAAAGAGTTGGATGGAAGGTGGAAGACTTAAAGATATGCACGCCCATCAAAGGATAAGAGAGCCATTAAGTTAAACTTCTCCAAGGATAAAGATAGAGTTTTATGTAGTTAACAAGTCTTATCTTATGAGTCTTTTCAATTGTAATGTAACTATATCCAGCCAATCATAGGAATTTCGAATTTTGAATTTCTATGCTTTAGTCTCTTATGAAGTTGGTTCTTTAATGATTTTAGTTAAGTTTATCTTAGTGATAATTAGCCAAAGTCAGATTTTATCTTCTTTCCTAGGGATTCATGTGTATTAGAGTCATCATTACTTAGACTACTTGTTATTCACGTATTTAGGTCGTTAGACACGTGTTTAGCTAGAGGTTTAGTGTTTTTAAACTTCTTCTAAACCCTAAGTAGCTCCTACTATATAAAGGAGTCGAATGTAATTGAATGAAATTAAATTTTGATGAATTAAAGCCTTTTTCTTTATGACTTTTCTAAATTCTCTAAGGTTTTGGATTAAAGTTTAGTGTGTTCATCCTTTACTAGCCTATTTCAATTCGTTGAGGAAACTGGTGGTGTTCTGAGGAAACTTTTCAAATTCTTTGGTGGTGAATTTGTATCCAAATAACCCCTAAATCTAATCAATGAAACTATCCTGTTGATTTATTCCATTCACGTACAAAACTTTAAAAAATATAGTCAAACACTTATGGGGATCAAGGAGCTATGCAATTACAGATTACAAAAGATCCCTTAATTATTAAAGATGTAGCCCAACATGTTACAAACATGATGGAAAGTCAGGAGGAGAAATATACTTATTTTAGTATGGTGTTTTGAGGTGTTGGTTTTCATTGACTTTCCTAAAATGGAAACTTTCAAATTAGGATCTACTTTGGGAAAGTGGTAATAGGAACTTGCTTGATATGGAAGTAGGGATTAAATAAAACATTTTGAACCCATAAAGGTTTGAACTTTCAGTAGGGCTTGAATCCGGGCTGGTCAAAGTTGCTCTAAAGTTGGTAAATGTTAGGTCAACGTGGGAGTCAAAGTTTGACCAAAGGAGTTGGACCAAAGGATTCTTTCAAATTCCAATCCATTGCAAGGATAAAAAAAACAACATTTACTTGTCCTTTTTGGGACTTTTGCCTATAAGAGAATGCCCTTCCGTTTATGCAATGCTCCATCCAGTTTCTAGAGGTGCATGTCAGTTATATTTGGTGATATGCTGAAGGACTTCATGGAAGTGTACAAGAATGATTTTTCTGTTGGAGGGTCTTCTTTTGACATTTTCTTGACACATCTTGAGAAAGTTTTATTACGGTGTTAAGAAACAATTCTTGTGCTAAATTGGGAGAAGTGTCACTTTTTAGTTCAAGAAGGCATTTTCTTGGGCCACAAAGTGTCTTTCAAAGGCATAAAGGTAGATCCTGCTAAGAATGATGTGATAAGGAACCTTCCTATACCTACCTCGGTTACAGGAGTACAATACTTTCTTGGACATGCAGGATTTTATAGACGTCTCATCTTAGGATTTTCGGCTTTAGCTAAACCTTTGAATGAATTGCTTTAGAAGGATGTCGATTTTCACTTTTATGAGAGATGCCTCAATGCCTTTAACAGGCTAAAGCAAGCGTTGATATATACGCCCATTATGGAAGCTCCTGATTGGAATTTTCCATTTGAATTAATGTGCGATGCTAGTGATATCTCTTTAGGTGCTATCCTTGGGCAGAAAAAGGAAGGAAAGCACCATGTCATATGTTGTATCAGTAAAACACTAGATCTAGCATAGTGCAACTACTCTACAACAGAAAAGGAAATGCTTTTGAGAGACTGCGCCAGTATCTGATATGTTCAAAGGTTGTAGTTTTCACTGATCACTTGGCTCTAAAATTTTTAATGACAAAGAGAGATGCAAAACCGAGGTTGATCTGTTGGGTGCTCCTATTATAGGAGTTTGATTTTGAGTTGAAAGATAGGAAGGGTAGTGAAAATGTGGTAGCTGACCATTTGTTTAGGTTACCTGAGCTTAATAATGACTCCTTACCTATCCAAGATGAAATGGTTGAAGAAACCATGATGACAGTGATAGTAGTTGGGAAAGCCCCTTGGTTCACAGATATTGCAAATTATTTAGCTTGTGGAGAACTTCCAGAGTTTGAATCAAGGGCTATGAAAAAGGCTTTCTTTGGAAAAGTCGGGAATTTCTTTTGGGATGACCCTTATATGTTTCATGCCTGCGCCGATGGCATAATCCGCCATTGTGTCACTGAAGAGGAAGTCCCTAAGATTCTAGCGCACTGTCACTCATACACGTGTGACGGCCACCATGGTATAATGAACACTACTGCTAAGGTCGTCACCGCGGGTTTCTAATGGCCAACATTATATAAGGATGTTGAAACATTCGTGAAGAGCTATGAGAGATGCTAAAAAGTTGGCAATATCTCAATGAGGAATGAGATGCCTCAAAATTACATCCTTGAGTGTGAAGTTTTTGATTGTTGAGGAATTGACTTCATGGGCCCCTTTATATCATCTCATGGGAACCAATATATTTTGGAAGGGATTGATTATGTGTCTAAGTGGGTGGAGGCTATAGCCTTGTCTACAAATGATCATAAAGTAGTTATGAAA
This sequence comes from Dysphania ambrosioides, assembly GCA_026401315.1. Classification (NCBI taxonomy): domain Eukaryota; kingdom Viridiplantae; phylum Streptophyta; class Magnoliopsida; order Caryophyllales; family Amaranthaceae; genus Dysphania; species Dysphania ambrosioides. Next base: position 24,227,036 of record CM048661.1, on the reverse strand, counting down.
CCTTTTAAAAGCATAATCTTCCCTCGATTTGGTGTTCCAAGATAGTCATTAGTGATGGCGGTTCCCACTTTACGAAACATGAACTAAACAAATTGTTAAATAAATATGGAGTCGTGCACAAAGTCAGTTCACCCTACAATCCCCAAACTCAGGGACAGGTGGAAGTAGCCAACAGGGAAATAAAGCGTATACTAGAAAAGGTGGTTAACCCAAACATAAAAGATTGGTCTCTTAAGTTAGACGATGCTCTTTGGGCCCACCGTACATGTTACAAAACCCCACTCGGCACCACTCCGTTCTAGCTGTTATATGGGAAGTCTTGTCATCTACCAGTGGAATTGGAATATAGGTCTTGGTGGGCGATCCAAACACTTAATTTGGACATTACTTTATTCTGCGAGAAGCGAGCTACCCAATTAAGGGAATAAGAACTAAGGCTCGACACATTCCATAACATACATATCTACAAGGAAAGAACTAAGCTTTGGCACGACCAACGTATCATTCAACAAGAATTCCTTGTAGGAGATAAAGTGTTGCTCTTCCTCGGGAAATCGAAATCGAGGTGATCTGGACCGTTCGAGATTTTACAAGTATTTCCTTATGGAACGGTAAAATTGAAAGACTATTATGGAGATAGTTTCATTGTTAATGGGCATCGGTTAAAACTCTTCCATGAGTGTAGCTTTCACGAAGTCAACACCGTTGAGAGAATAAAGCTAGATGATGTCGAAGTTGAATGATTGGTATAATCATTGGCTTACAACAAGTATCTTAACTTTGAATCATCGTTCATTTGCATTTTGTTATGTTTTGAGTAGTTAGTCTAACTTCTGTTTTTGTTTCGTGTTATTTTTTATTACCCGAGCTACGTCGAGCTAAACGACGTTAAACAAAGCACTTTCGGGAGGTAACCCGGTTTTATTTGGATTTTCATACAAAATAATCATAGTGCCATGTTTGATTTGGAATAGCACAAGTCATTTGATTTTTCCAAGCTTATAAATTGCAAATTCACATTACATTCAGCCGAATGATAGTTTTCTTCGGCCGAATGAGCTTGGTCTATGAAGTTTGGAGGTGTTTTCTAAAAGTGTCGAATGAGTGGTCAAATTTGGGCGAACAAATCTCATTTGACTGAATGGATGCCCCATTTGGTCGAATAGATCTACAGAGGAATTATACGATGTTCCTAGGAACACCGAATGGACACTCCATTTGGGCGAATGGAGGTCCATTCGACCAAATACGTGACTGATTTGGTCGAATGGCAGCAAAGAATTCTTTGTAGCTCTTCGAGATTCGACCAAAGGGAGCCTTCCATTTGCCCGAATGGGGGTCCATTCGGCCGAATGGAAGGCCAAGTCTATAAATAATAGCTCATTTACACGGGTTTCTTCAAGAAATTCTCACAACCCTACAACTACGCCCGAGCTTACCTTCACACCCTCACTCTCTCATTCTCCCTAAAACTTCTCATTTCCCTTCTCAAACCTCATGAATCACCATGAGTCCAAGAGGAACCTTGAGAAACCCCTTCAAGAGATCCAAGAAGCATGGAGAAGGATCTTCCTTAGGTGCAGCACAGGAAGATCAACAAACCGGTTCTCAACAACAACCGGAAGGCCAACAACTACTTCCCGGCTAGGAATTATGGTTTGATGAAGATCATCCAATGGTGGTTTTTGTATCTCTCGAGCAATATGAATGTTTTCAACGGCTTAAGGTATGAAAAATTAACCCTACTTGTTATTTAGACCTTTCTATTTTACAAAGAATGAGTATTTATGATCAATTTGGGGCATTGTTAATGGCATGTGGGTTAGAAAACTGGATTAGCATGTGGCACCTAACTCATTATGAGTTTCTTAGTTCCATAACTCCATGTCAATGTGAAGGTAGGTTGCATCTATCGTATAGGCTAAGGAGTGCAACCTATTTTCTAGATTATGCTGCATTTTGGGCCATTTTTGGTTTTAATAGCAAACCTTTTCTAGATAAACAACATGACAAATCTCAAGTTTCTGAATTGTGGCCTTAAATTGCCGGTCAGTTTGTTTATCTGAATAGGAATATATATGCATCTGATGTACAACACCCTGGTCTTCGCACGTTTTTTAAATTTTCTAGGGGGACATTGTTCCCTTCCCCTAGCCCTCTCTTAGTTAGAACATATGAAGTGCATATTCTGCACCGTTACCTTGCATAGCACAATGACACAACACTCATCCTTCCAATGACGCTGGGGAAGTTTTTAAACAACACACCCACCCAAAATGCAAACACTGACCTATTGATAACCGATTTTCTAGGTCGTTAACTAAAAGACAGGTTATGCAAACTATATTTATTCCAACCTACAAACTATACGAGTATAGCGGAGTAGGGGGTCGAACCACGAAGACAAGGTATATCAAGACTTAGACTTTTAACACAACCGGACTAATTGGGGTTGAAAATTCAGTTAAAACTAACAGGCGGAAAATAAATGACGACAATTCACGAAGTAAATCAAGTAGAGAAAAACGGGGACAAGATTGGATTCACCCCAGGAATGAAGCTTCAAACCGAACATGATAGATTACAGAAAATCTGTTAATAACTAGCATGGATACCCGAGAATACGAGAGGAAGTTAGTGACCCTATAGATCACACGAACAACCTATAATCGCCCTATGTCTCCAAAGGAGTGGCAGGACAAGATTCGCATCGGAATCCGAAACTATTTATTAACATCGTTTCTACAATCTTAAGCAATAAAGATCATAGCTTTCCTAGGGTTTCACCAATCAAAACCCCTAAAAGAATTACTCACTCATATTCATGCTTAAAAACATAAAAATATTAAAAGATACAGCAGAAACGAACGTGGAATGAAATCGAGAATGAAAACAAAATCAGAATTAATAAACGATAAACTTAGAACTAAACATGCTATGAAATAAAGTAATGGATTAAGATTAAAGGAAGGAACTAAACTTACAAAAGCTTCAAATTGAAATCCACGAAAAGAATCCGAACTACAAAGCGTTGAAGAAAAACTGAAAATTGAAAGCTAAAACTAAAAGAATTTGGAGGCTAAGAAATCTAAAAGTGCATAAAAGTATTTAACCTAGCTCCCCTCTCCTCATCAGAGGAAGGGGGTATTTATAACAAAATAAGAAAAACCTACGAAAAACCCTAAAGTGCATAAGAGCCGGCCCTAAAAAGAAGTAGTTGATCCGGAGGAAAACACTGTCATTCGCCCGAATCAATGTCTCATTCGGCCGAATGTAATCCCATTCGCCCGAATTGTCTTCCATTCGCCCATTCCAGAGGCTTCGGGGAATCGATCTCTGTCAAGCATTCGCCCGAATGTATAGTCTGATTCGGCCGAATGGAAGCTCATTCGCCCGAATGAGTTCCATTCGGCCTTTCCAGTAGCAAGGCTCGAGAACTTCTGAAACTGCCTCTCATTCGACCGAATGAGTCTCAGATTCGGTCGAATCTGCAGCCATTCGGTCGAATGTCTCTCAGATTCGGCCGAATCTGAGAGCATTCTTTCCTCTTTTCACTTCCTCTTTTCTGAACTCCGTGAAATCTTCATGTATGACTTCAAACGCTTGCCCAAGCTAAGATATGTGTGTCAAAGGCTCGAATATATCGCCTTTCACCTTGAAATCATCAAAATTGCCTGAAATAAACTTAAGACAACTGGAAAACAAGATCAAGGTAAAATCAAGCATAATATACATAAAACCATTACGAAACTACGAGTCTTGACACTAAAATGAGTTAATAAATGTGCTCTAAAACGAGCACATCAACTTCCCCCAAACTAGACCGTTGCTAGTCCCTAGCAAACGAATTAGAAAGGTGAAATGACAGCTAAAGGCAATATGAATGAAGAAATGAATGAAGAGACTAATGAAAAACATGAGAAGTGAAGTTCAAGTCGATGCAAGCCGTGCACGTGCGAAACTCTTCCCTAGCCATGGGTGTGCAAGTACAATGGGATTTAAAAAGCATAATCAACTTTTTACACTTACTCGGGATTGCCGAGCGAGCCACATCATAATTCATTCCGCCCACTACCTAATGAGGTCGCAAGTCTACGCTCCCAAGGTTATTTCCCACGAGGTGAGGGAAATTTCCATTACGCTCATGTGTTTATGGGGTATGTGTTTCACTCGAAGTCATCCGACTAAAGGTGAGTCGGGAATTAAACACCTAAGCAGGGAGAAATCTCGTAAATCGTGTCTTATCTGCTCTCCAGCACTGATCTTACTAATCAGGTTAAGTCGAACAGGTTTGAAAAAGGGTTGTAATGTAGGTCAGGATCGAGGTATGGTAGAATTTGGGAATGTGGAGTTGAAATAGAGGATAGTAAGTGATCCAAGGAAGTAAAACCGAGGAAGATTATGCCTTCCGACAACCATGTCAATCCCAAAATTCCCAATAGTAGACTAATACACTATGTCAACTTTATTCTCAACTTCTTCTCTAATTTCTTTTTTTTTTTTTTTTTTTTTTTTTCTTTTTTTTTTTTTTCTTTTTTTCTTTTTTTTCTTTTTTTTTTTTTTCCTTTTGTGCTTTTCAAGCTTTTTCTGAGCTTTCTATGTGCATACTTCTTTGAAATGCACTAAGACTAGTGTATGTAGTCAAATCATCTAATGATCATTTCCCCAAACCAAAATCCTATATTACAATGCTACAAACATCAACTTCACTATGATCACATGACTATCCTCTAGGTAAAAAGAGGGAGTATTTGGTTCATGTGGAGTTAGATAGCGTGGCTACAAAAGAAGGTAAAGGCACAAATTTGGCTCAACCTAGAGTAAATTGATTTTCATGGTAGGCACTTTGGCTATGTAGCTTTTAACTACAAACGTGTTATCATCCCTAACCTTTAGAAAAGTAGACCATGCTGGAGGAGAACAGACACAATTCTTAAGATTCCCTGACTAACACTCATCAATATAGGACTCATAATAGAGTCCTAAAGGCTCAATCCTTACTAGGTTAGTCGAAATGCGCCTCAATAGGTAGTCATCCAAACCACATACCAAGCAAGCTCAGATCCCCCCAAGCTAAGTGAAAAACAGTTGATAAACTCATACCCAAAACAGGCACAGGGCTACGGGAATACGAGTTTGTATAAAGTCAGTGCACAACAGAGGCTTGCATGTTTGTTTGGGATATAGGATGGGGAAGGGGGGCATGCGATGCAAAGAAGGGTAAAAAACAAATATAAAAATAACTAAAATACATAAATTTGGATTTTCACATAGGAGATCATACCAGTACTGGGTGCAGCGGCATATGGAACTTCTTGTATATATCCCTGAGAACAACACCAAAAAGCAAAGCGCAAAACACAAAATAACACCTAGAAATAAAACACGAAGCAACGAGACGCTACACAACACTAAACTGACAACCAAGACCAAAGGACACGCGAAAGAATGAGTAGTGGACTATGGACATCCCCCCAAGCTAGGATGAAGCCGTCCTCGGCGCTAAGGGAGGCCGTCAGGTCCACCACTACTCATCCCCCATAAATTCCTCATCATCCCCCTGGTCATCCTCCTCATTAACCTCCTCTTCCCCACCCGTGTAGTCCATCCCATAGTCGTCCGAGGCTCTTCTAGGAGCCGGCGGAGTGAAGTTATTGAACCTACGCCTACCCACCCTCAACCGGTCAAACCCATGACTTAGAGATATCTCGTTATAGTTGTCATGGCGAGGGTACCAGGAAGGGGTGGCCATGCTGTCGCCGACCATGTGGGAGCGGTAGGCCATATCATACCATGGGTAGTTCGCCCGCTCGAAGTTTTGTTCAAGGTGTTCGAGCCGGGCGGTGTGATGGGCTTGGGTGGTGAGGACCTGATCAAGCCTTCTCTCTATGCGTCCTAGGGAGGACATAATGTCAGATTCAGACTCATCGTCTGAATCGTCATGGTCCGGCAAGACCGAGGTAGAGGCTCTAGGTCGGTCACGCATAGAGAGGGTGTGAGGGCGAGGAGGTGGTACAAGTGGGGGCTCGACAGCGTATCTCGGCACGTCGCCTTCTAAGAGATACGAAGCCCCAAACTGGACTAGGGGAGGTAAATGAGGGCAGGGGAGGGGGATGGTGCGGTCTTTCAAGTACCGCCATCGCATGGGGTCCGCAAAGATGAAGCCAGCCCGTACGAGGCATTGCTCGTGAAGGGTAGTGGAACTGGCATATCTTTCGCTGAATTCCACAGGATTCATGACATTTAGGAATTCAGCAATGCGGAATACGTGTCCCCCTAAACATAAGTCAGTGGTAGCGTTTAGGGTGGCTGTGTTGTTTAGAAACTTCCACAGCGTCATTGGCAAGCTTAGTGCAGTGTCGTCGTGCGGTGCAAGATAGCGGTGCAAGATGTGCACCTCGTGCGTTCGTACTAGGTGAGGGCTAGGGGAAGGGAATAGAGTCTCCCTAGCAAATTTAAAGAACATGCGCAAAACTGGGTGTTGCACATCAGAGGCATATATGTTCCTATTCGGATAAACAAGCCGGCCAGCTATTTTAGGCCATAGCTCGGAAACCCGAGAGTTGTCCGGTTGTTTATCCGGAATAGGCTCGTTATTGAAACCAAATACGGCACAAAATGCAGCATAATCAAGAAAATAGGTTGCATTCCTTAGCCTAAAAGATAAATGCAACCTACCATCTCTTTGGCATGGGGTTAGGGAACTAAGAAACTCATAAGTTAAGAGCTTATGGGTTGGGTGCCACATGTTTATCCAATTTTCTAACCCACATGCAGTTAATAATGCAACAAATTGCTCGTATATACCCATTCTTTGCAAAATTGATAGGTCTAAATAACGAGTAGAGTTGATTTTTCGTACCTTAAGTCGTTGGAAACGCTCATATTGCTCCAAAGATACGAAAATAACCGTAGGGTGGTCCTCATCGAACCATAGTTCCTGGCCAGGAAGCCTTTGTGGACCCTCCGGTTGTTGAGAACCGGTATGCTGTGCTTCCTGAGGAGCACCCGAAGAGGAACCCTCTCCATGCTTCTTGGATCTTTTGAAGGGGTTCCTTAAAGTTCTCCTTGGACCCATGATAATTGAAGATGATTTGGAGGGGAGTAGAAGGATTTGAGAGAGAGCAAGAGTGTTGGGGGAGTCGGCCGAATGAGAGGAAAGGTTCGGTGTGATTTTTCGTGGAATGAGCTGGTATTTATAGAACTGACATCCATTCGGTCGAATGGGGCTTCCATTCGGCCGAATGGTGTCTTATTCGACCGAATATATAATCTGTTCGGTCGAATGGATAATTGTTACGAAGAATCTTCGCTCCCATTCGACCGAATAGGTCTCTACATTCGGTCGAATGTAACTTCATTCGACCGAATGTTGGCTTCATTCGGCATTATCAGCAACCTTGTAAAATACTCCCATAAGATCTATTCGACCGAATGGATCACTACATTCGGTCGAATGAGATTCATTCGGCCGAATTGAAACTGCATTCGGCATTATCAGGAACTTGGCCAAAATTGGGTTTAGCTCCATCTTCGATTTCATTCGGCCGAATGGACCTATCATTCGGCCGAATGGGAAGCGATTTCATCAAAACACTTGTGCCCTCTCAAAATCAATCAATATACTGTGATTAAGTTGTTTGAAAATCCAAATAAACCGGGTTACCTCCCGTAAGTGCTTTGTTTAACGTCGTTTAGCTCGACGTAACTCGCTACAAGCTTAGATAAGAAAAGAATCAAAAGGAGTTATACTGGCTATAGGAGTGGACTCACTCCTAGCATCTCCATCACCTCCGGCGTGGGGAGTCAAGACCCTCCACTGAGCATCGGTGGCAGAAATAAGTAAGGTCGAACCAGGGTAATCCGGAGGAGGGCTATAATGCGGGGTTCCCCCTAGCCAGGGTGGAGCCCTCGTTCTTTTTTTTGACTTTTTATTTTTCTTAGCCCTTTTCCTTTTTGGGACTGGCTCGTTAGGATTGTCAAAATTCTGACAAATGTCCTGTATCACAACGAATTCTTTCTCGACTTCGAAAATGACACCCTTCATTGTTACTTCCTCCTCTGTCACATCAGCAGACTCTGGCGCAGTAAAACCATCACACCCCTCAACTATGCCGTCAAGAATATCAAAGGAACAGATTTGCTCGACCATGGGTTCCCTGGAAGACTTGGAAAAGGCAAACACTACCTTCTCATGGGCTACCCTTACTGTTATAGTCTCTGATTCACAGTCGATCAGGGCACCCAATGTCTTCAACGCATCCCTCCCTAAGATGAGGGGGGTAAAGGGATCCTCAACCATATCAAGTACCACGAAGTCGCATGGAACCACAATGTTCCCGACTTGGATCGGGAGGTCCTCAAATTCCCCACATGGTACCTTTATGCTACGGTCGGCAAGTTGGATGGTTTTCTTTGATGGCTTGAGGTCGAAAGTTAGTTGTTTGGCGATGGACATCGGCATTAGGCTAATGGAGGCCCCAAGGTCAGCGAGTGCTCCCTTAGAATTAAGTTTTCCAAGGGTGACTGGGAGCACAAAGGGTCCTCTAGCTTTTTCTTTCTTTGCCCACGTGCCCTGAATGATGGCACTTACCTGTTCTGGCAAACTAATTACTTCGCCCTCAAGCTTTCTCTTGTTCCTTAAGAGGGTTTTCAGATACGTAGCATATTGCGGCATTTGCTCCATGGCCTCTAAGAATGGTATTTTCATTTCAAGTTGCCGCATATGCTCTAGGAATTTAAGAAACTTTTCTTGAAGCTGGTTCTCTACCTTTTTGTAAGGAAAAGGTAGAGGCGGAGCATGTTGACGCTCAAGTTTCCTTCTTTCCTGTATCTCCCTCCATCTCTCATCCTCATCCTTCCTCTTTACCTTATACCCATTTACCTCTATAATTGGTGCCTCTGTCGCTTCACCAACCTCCTTCTCTTCCTTTCTTTCCAAATCCTCTTTGTGTTCATTTTCTATTTGAAAATAACTATTCTTTGAGGATCTTTCTCCTGAATCATCTTTTGGAACTAAAGCAGGATCTGCATATGAAGTTCCTGATCTTAAGAAGATCGCCTTGCATGTGTGATGTTTAGGGTTAGAGTCAGGAGTGCTTTGTGGTGGAGGTTGGGCGGATGGGTTTTGTTGAGGGTGAGATGGGAATAGTAATGGTGGAGGTGGGTTGGCTATCTGAGCAAGTTGAGTTTCAAACAACTTTTGCTGAGCTTGAAGTTGTTGCATTTGTTGGATCAGAGTCTGATTAATCTGAGTTAGACTCTGGTTCTGCTGAGCAAGAGTTGTTACCTGGGAGGCTAATTGGTCATTGCCTAAGTTATGGCCTTGTTGTGGTTGAGGAGCCACATGATTAGGTTGATTAGGCGAGAAGGGTGGGTTTGAACCATTTCTAGGCCCTTGGTTGAACCCTGGGGGTCTATACATGTTAGGCTTAGGCATATTCCCATTAGGTTGGTTCCCTTGGAAAACTTGGTTGTTAAACCCACCTTGACCATTTCTGTTGTATCCCGAGTGGAAGTTTCCTTGATTTTGGTTAAAGGGAGGTTTGTACTGCTGGTTGTTCGAGAAAGGTTGCTGCCCATACCCTACTCCTTGCCCCTGTCCACTATAGTTAAGGGCTGCCACATGATCAGGGTTATACCCATAACCGTCATAGTTCATAAGTTGCGGTTCTGGGTTATACCCTCCATAGTTAACTGCAGCTATGTGTTCGGAGTGCGAACCACCACAATAAGATGTATCATGGTTAGTACCCCCACATATGGCACATGCAAAGTGCTTTTCACGCATTGGGGGGTTGTTCGAACTACCGGCTAGGCTTAGTTTGGACAACTTTTTATCAATAACGGCTTCTATTTTGGCGCTAATGTTGTCCAAGTTAGTTGTGTCTAGCATCCCTCTAGGTAATCCCTGACTCCTAGTTCCTCCCCAGGCACTATTCTTAGCAACTTCCTCTATTCTGGCCTTTACCTGGGTGCAAGGAATTTTGGAAAGCTGGCCACCTACAGCTGAGTCTAGAAGTGCTTTGGTGGAGTCGTTAAGACCATCGTAAAAGAATGTGTTGAGATGGTTCTCCCCGTACTCATGGTGGGGACATGCTCTAATCATTCTTTTAAACCTACTCCATGTAGCACTAAGGTTCTCATCATCCTCTTGGGTGAATGACGCAATTTTCTTACGCCAATCCTGCGTTCGAACCGTAGGATAGAACCTTTCTAGAAATGCGGTTTTTAGTTGAGCCCAATTGACAATTGAATTGGGTTCTAAGCATTTATACCAATCTTTGGCATCTCCCGCTAGACTCAGATGGAAAAGGTGCATTCGCACATAATCAGGGCTATTAGGACAAGGAGGGATAAGTCCACAAATATCTGAGAATGCCTCTAGGTGTTGAAGAGGACATTCATTTCTTAAGCCACTGAATGGTGTTTCCTTAACCATTCTTGTGAACTGAGGATGAATTTGGTAAGGTGTAGTAGCAACAGGAAGTACTACACCCCCTTGGAACTCTTGTGAGCCAGGAGTTCCGAATTGGCCAAACAATTGATGTTCTTCGGCCATTATGGATATGGTAGGGTTTTGGATAGACTGTGAGGTATACTTTGAAGAGCGTTGTCTAGTAACACGTTGGATTTCAGGATTTAAGGGTGTAATTGGCTGGTTTGACCTACGCGTGCTATGGGGCATGCAAACACCTAAGTCAAAGACAACCACACACAGAAATGAAAACAAAAAAATGGAAATAAAATAAATAAGGTTATGCTAAAACAAGTTAAGTCTAAATATTACGCCTTGTCCCCGGCAACGGCGCCATTTTGATAACCGATTTTCTAGGTCGTTAACTAAAAGACAGGTTATGCAAACTATATTTATTCCAACCTACAAACTATACGAGTATAGCGGAGTAGGGGGTCGAACCACGAAGACAAGGTATATCAAGACTTAGACTTTTAACACAACCGGACTAATTGGGGTTGAAAATTCAGTTAAAACTAACAGGCGGAAAATAAATGACGACAATTCACGAAGTAAATCAAGTAGAGAAAAACGGGGACAAGATTGGATTCACCCCAGGAATGAAGCTTCAAACCGAACATGATAGATTACAGAAAATCTGTTAATAACTAGCATGGATACCCGAGAATACGAGAGGAAGTTAGTGACCCTATAGATCACACGAACAACCTATAATCGCCCTATGTCTCCAAAGGAGTGGCAGGACAAGATTCGCATCGGAATCCGAAACTATTTATTAACATCGTTTCTACAATCTTAAGCAATAAAGATCATAGCTTTCCTAGGGTTTCACCAATCAAAACCCCTAAAAGAATTACTCACTCATATTCATGCTTAAAAACATAAAAATATTAAAAGATACAGCAGAAACGAACGTGGAATGAAATCGAGAATGAAAACAAAATCAGAATTAATAAACGATAAACTTAGAACTAAACATGCTATGAAATAAAGTAATGGATTAAGATTAAAGGAAGGAACTAAACTTACAAAAGCTTCAAATTGAAATCCACGAAAAGAATCCGAACTACAAAGCGTTGAAGAAAAACTGAAAATTGAAAGCTAAAACTAAAAGAATTTGGAGGCTAAGAAATCTAAAAGTGCATAAAAGTATTTAACCTAGCTCCCCTCTCCTCATCAGAGGAAGGGGGTATTTATAACAAAATAAGAAAAACCTACGAAAAACCCTAAAGTGCATAAGAGCCGGCCCTAAAAAGAAGTAGTTGATCCGGAGGAAAACACTGTCATTCGCCCGAATCAATGTCTCATTCGGCCGAATGTAATCCCATTCGCCCGAATTGTCTTCCATTCGCCCATTCCAGAGGCTTCGGGGAATCGATCTCTGTCAAGCATTCGCCCGAATGTATAGTCTGATTCGGCCGAATGGAAGCTCATTCGCCCGAATGAGTTCCATTCGGCCTTTCCAGTAGCAAGGCTCGAGAACTTCTGAAACTGCCTCTCATTCGACCGAATGAGTCTCAGATTCGGTCGAATCTGCAGCCATTCGGTCGAATGTCTCTCAGATTCGGCCGAATCTGAGAGCATTCTTTCCTCTTTTCACTTCCTCTTTTCTGAACTCCGTGAAATCTTCATGTATGACTTCAAACGCTTGCCCAAGCTAAGATATGTGTGTCAAAGGCTCGAATATATCGCCTTTCACCTTGAAATCATCAAAATTGCCTGAAATAAACTTAAGACAACTGGAAAACAAGATCAAGGTAAAATCAAGCATAATATACATAAAACCATTACGAAACTACGAGTCTTGACACTAAAATGAGTTAATAAATGTGCTCTAAAACGAGCACATCACCTATGTCTAGGGGGACATGTATTTTGCATCACTGAGTTCCTTAATATCATGAACTTTATAGAATTAAGTGACAGATATACCGGTTCTACCACCCTTCACGAGCAACGACTCGTACGGGCCGGCTTTATTTTCACTGACCCTATGAAATGGCGGTACCTAAAAGACCGCACCATTCCCCTTCCCTATCCTCAATTACCTCCCCTCTTGAAGTTTGGGGACTCGTATCTCTTAGACAACGATGTGCCAAGATACGTTGTCGAGCCCCCACTTGTACCCCCTCCTCGTCCTCACACCCTTTCAATGTGTGACAGACTTAGGACTTCCACTTTAGTCTTACTAAACCGTGAAGATTCAGAGGATGAATTTGAATCCGACATTATAAACTTCCTAGGTCGCATAGAGAGAAGGCTTGACTAGGTCCTCACCACCGAAGCCCATCATACCGTCCGGCTCGATCACCTCGAGCAAAACTTCGAGCAGGCACTCTACCCATGGTATGACATGGCCTACCACGGTCGAAGAAAGCATGGTCACTCTATATTTGCATGTCATCATTATCCCAAACATTTCTTCATCTTCCTTATGAAGTTCTTTTAACATCCATCATGCCAAGAAGAAAATGCCTTTGAGATAAAGCATCGGCTACCACATTAGCCTTCCCATTCTTATACTTAGCATCAAAATGGAAAGATGGAAAAACATGGAAAAACTCTCACTTCTCCCACAAATTCTTCAAGTATTACATGGAAAAACACAAGTAACTTAATTTCGTGATATTGCAAGTAAAGATATCATGATTTAACTTCATTAATCAATCTATTTGCATATAAAACATGTCCTATTTATAGAGAAATGAAAACCTAGCATGCTACTATGGATTTAAAACAAAGATAATGAAAAGCTAAAACAAAACAAAAACAATCCAATGAAATGTCCAATGTCCGTTTACAAATTAAAGCCAAAATAAAAAAATCAGTAAAACAAAAGGCTCCTTGGACACACGAACGGATGGATCTCTTCATCTTTAATACTTGATTCGTTTCCTCTTTATCTCTTGATGTATGCACCATAAAATTCATCCTTAACTCCATAGTAATAAACGTAGGCAATTCCAAGAGAGCCTCAACCTTTCATATGGATGTGAACATCAAAAGGCTTTTGAGAAATGAATTGTTGATCTTTTAAACCATAAAAAACATGCATTTATTCACCCATCAACGTCCTTCTTAAATGTTTTGTAACTTCGGTCTTCAATTCTCATCAAACCCTTAATAAACCATAAGTTACAAAGGTTTAAAGAGAGGAATAATTCCCATATTTAATATCCACGAAACTCCCACAAAACCCTTCAACTTTTTCTCCTAAAAATTCATGGTTTAATGTGTTTGTTTTGCAAATTAACTTCAGCCATTAAACTTCTTCAAAAGCCCTAATAACACCTTAAAAACTGTCCAAAACAATCAAGAAGAAAAGTGTAAATGGTTAAGGAAATAGCCCTTAAATCACATCATTAATTCCATAATAACCCCATGTAGCTTAGTCTTCCTTCCCTCCTTAAATCGCGTCAATTAAGGCTTAAGGAATCAGCAAATTAGTGCCCTTAATTGCATGGGATAAATTTAACCACCATCCTAACTAAATACATGGAATTGTTCACACTTTCCCCTTAAATCATGCCAATCAGTCCAAATCAGCCCATCTTTTCCTTAAGCATGCCCAAAACAAATTAAGCAATCAATTTATCAATATTTAATCCCTTAAATTAAGGAATAAAATATCCTAATTGATTCACTAAATTAAATCAGAAATTCTGACTTAATCTCCCCATAATTTCATCCAAAATTAAAGAAGACATGGAAGTCTTCCCAAATCTTACAATATTCCAAGATTTCCAAATCTTTCCAAAACTCTAAATTCAATCCCCCTTTTCCATGCCCCCTGTTTAGAAAATCCAACCCTTTTTTCACCCTGAACCTCATGTGATTAACCCCCAAAATCTCTTTGGACCCATGTACAAATTAGCAAGAAAATACCCATGCACGCCACCTCATCCACGCGACCTCCTTTTTTATTCAACTAAATTAAACTAACTTAAGTTAATTAAATAACCATTATTTATTTACAAGAAATAATTCCCACTCAATTATTCTAAATTTCCAAATGAAATACTAGAATAACCATGACCCGAAATGAATGGCCCACGGGCCCAATAATTATCAATTGGCCCATCTTCAAAATAACAAGTCAATAAAATTTCTTTAACTCTTGGGCTAACTCGGGATTATAATGTTAGAGTTTTGCTAGGATTATGTAATAAATATATGGCATTATCCTACTAGTTATTAGGTGCTTATTAGGAGTCCTTTTAGAAGTATGAGTCGTAGTATTAATGTGATTGGAACTCTCAAGCTATGGGTATATAAATAGATGTGCACCCAAGCTTGGAAAAATCAAATTTTGTACTTTCTTATTCATTTTATGCAATAAACTTTGAAGAGGTATTATACTTTAGGCATAGCAAAGGTTGTGAACTAGTGTTTCTTTAAGTTAACGTGAGGAAGTGAGAAGAATTGAGGGTGTTTCTTTAATCAATTCTCTAAACTTGTGCCCTATATTGTGAGCCTTTGGTGCATTGCTTTAGAAGGTTTCAAATCTAGTTCTATCCCTTTGTGTGAATTAAGTTTCTTATACCTAGATTCACATTAACTTTTGGTTCTCTCGTTGATAGTATTTGAAGGTACTCACGCAACATGGATTCTAGAGGTGATGATTTTCACAAGATGAAAATGAGTTTTAAAAAAGGTTTAACCTTGTAAGAAGCCAAGATGTTGTGCTTAGAACATGAGTTAATGGAATTGAAGTAAAGAAAGGCGGTGTTGTTGTAAATTATGGGGAAGAAGGAGAAGTCCTCAAGCAAAGGTAAACATTCTCTTTATCAACCTAACTCTAGCAAATAGTGATTGTGAATCAAGTCTTAGGGGTTCAAGGAGACCTAGCAAGAGAGACCCATCCTCTTCAAGTGATAAGGAGTCCAATAAAGAGCGTAAAGGAGGAGTTCAAGGGAGCAAGATGTTATATATCAGGAAGCTATGCTATTGAAGATCACAAAAGACCCCTTCACCATCAAAGAGGTGGTCCAATGCGTTGCAAACATGGTGGAAAGTCCTGAGTTGGGTTAACTTTTCCTGAGTTGGAAGCTTTCTACTTTGGGAAACTTTTCAAATTGAGAAACTTTCTAATTTTGGAAAGTGGTAGTAGGAACTTACTAAATATGGAATTAGGGATTAAATAAAACATTTAGAAACCATAAAGGTTCAAACTTTAGGAATAGGGCTTGAATCTGGGGCTTGGTCAAAGTTAGTCAAAGCTAGGTCAACGTGGGAGCCAAAGTTTGACCAAAGGAGTTGGTCCATGTTCGAGTATTCCTAGATGGCATGGGAATTGAAGAGTTTTATTAATTCATAATGATTTGAAAAGTTAGATATAATCAAGAAACTTAAACCGTTTGATTGAAGATGAAAGACTTGACGATAGACATGCTTATCAAGGGATAAGAGATTCATTTGTTTCAACTTAATTAACGTTAAAGCTTATAGAGTTGTAGATAGTTGAGAAGTCTTCTCTTTTGAGTCTTTCAATTGTAATATAACTATATCTAGCCAATCATAGGAATTTCAGATTTCTATGCATTGTTCTATTAGGAAGTTAGTTCTTTAATGTTTCTAGTTAAGTTTATCTTAAGGATAGTTAGCCAAAGTCAGATTTTATCTTCATTCCTAGGGATTCACATTTATTAGAGTCATTGTAGCCTAGAATAATTGTTATTCACTTATTTAGGTTTGTTATACCTGTGTTTAGATAGAGTTTTAGTGTTTTTAAACATCTTGTAAACCCTAGGGAGCTCCTACTATATAAAGAAGTCAAATGGCATTGAATGAAATCAGATTTTGATGTTTAAACCTACATGTCTTTGTGAAATTTTGAGTTCTCTAAATTTTTGGATTAAAACTTGGTTTATCCATTCCTATGCTAGCCTAATTATTTATTGGTGAATAAGGTGGTGTTCTTAGGAGACTTTTTGGAATCATTGGTGTTGTATCTATATCCAATCAATCCTTAAAGATATCCAACTCATTTATCCTTTTTATTTCATGTAAGTTCATGCATAACATCAGAAAAACGAATCAAAACACTTCGTTTGCTTTTCTCGCTTTATGCGAATGTTCTTAAGAGTAAGCCTTGGACTTTGAAGCTTGTATTTTTTGATTTATACATCCAAAAATACAACATAAGAGTATCAAAGCTTGAGACTTGAGATTGCTGAGTTTAATAATAGCATGGATCCAGACAAGTTCTTGGATTAGGCTAGATGAGTAGAGAGGATTTTTAAGTATAAGGATTATGATGATTATAAATCCTTCAAGGTCGCCGAACTAAAGCTCACTTTTTATTCAAGCTTATGGCTTTAAGGTTTGCAAATGAAGAGGAAAAAGGAAGAAAGATCCAAGATTACATCTTGGAGAAAATTTAAGAGGTATAGAAGAAAACACTTTGTTATACAAGAATTCAAGCAATATAACTTCATTAAGTCACATACATTGAAATAAGATAGAAAATCTATTGAAGATTATATTGTGGAATTCAAAACCCCATCATGACTTATGAATAAGAAGAGAAAGAAGTCTTATTGGTGAATGAAAAGAAGATTTTGCGTGAAATGGAACAAGAAGGACAAGGATATATTATGGTGGCTTTAAATGATCATGATGATGAACAATCTACTACTTTGAATCATTCATTAGACAAAGTTAAGGACTTCATTTTATCTACCACCTATACTATCACCAATCTTTGATAAAGAACCATCACAAAAATCAAATGGTATGAGTTTTCTTTCATTTTATGCTATGCTATAGCATGAAAAACTTAATACTATTAGTGATTCTACACCAATTTGGCCAGTCACTTCTTCTATGATTGGTAACTATCCATCTTTCAATGTTCATAGGGATGATGAGGGAAATATTGAATCTCTGCATTGTTACAATCAAGTGATTCTAATTTCCAATAACCAACATGCTAATGATACACTTTTAATGAGGAAATCAAAAGGATCATTATATTACGGTTACAATCAAAATCTTGTAATTTGGACGAAGTTATGGTATGGTTATCTCTCATCATATGTTTGATGGTTTGCAACACTTACGATTAAGGGAAAGAGAGCAATTCTAATATTTCATGTATTGTAATATCTCCATATTTAGTTTGAAATATTTGGATGATCTCCTAGCCATAACAAAACTTGAGGGAAAGTTTTTCTTAAGAGAGAGGGCATGATGTGAATGAATGTATGGAATTCTTATAAGCTACTTGAATACTATCCCCTTTTGTATTTATCATATCTTTACTAATCCCACTTAGATTAGGATTTGTTTCTTTTATTTTTTGTAGGAGTCGTATCCATTGTATTGTATGTGGAAGCCATGAAAAAGAGAATTGAGGAAGTTTTCTTAATTAAAATATTCAATCTTGAAGATTGAAAATTTTGATCAAGGAGGAAAAAATTAAAAAAAAGGGAAGGTGCTTATTACATCTTCTTGGTGCTTTATTACAACTTCAATGACATGGCAAGTGACCTGGAATGTGCATGGACGTGGCTACACATATGTGATTGGATATTTAGTATTTTACTTTAAATAATATACGTTTAGAGTAGTTAATTTGAAATTTTATCTTTTTAGGTAGGATATAATTTAAATTAACATAAGATA
Organism: Dysphania ambrosioides; assembly: GCA_026401315.1. Lineage (NCBI taxonomy): Eukaryota > Viridiplantae > Streptophyta > Magnoliopsida > Caryophyllales > Amaranthaceae > Dysphania > Dysphania ambrosioides. Next base: position 24,208,933 of record CM048661.1, on the reverse strand, counting down.
ATGTTAGAGTTTTGGTAAGATTATGTAATAAATAGGTCGCATTATCCTATTGGTTATTAGGTTCTTATTAGGAGTCCTTTTAGAAGTAAGAGTCCTATTATTAATATGATTAAAACTCTTAAGCTATGGGTATAAATAGATGTCCACCCAAGCTTGGAAAAATCAGATTGTGTACTTGCTTATTCGTTTTATGCAATAAATTTCAGAGAGTTATTATTCTTTGGGCGTAGAAAAGGTTGTGAACTGAAGTTTCTTTAAGTTCACGTGAGGAAGTACGAAGATTTGAGGGTGTTTCTTTAATCAATTCTCCAAACTTTTGCCCTAGATTGTGAGTCTTTGGTGCATTGCTTTAGAAGGTTTCAAATCTATTTCTATCCCTTTGTGTAAATTAAGGTTCTTATTGTTGTTATTTTGGATATGCAAATCAAAAAATACAAGTTCGAAAGGTTGAACAATGTGCTAATATCAATTCCCTCAAACAGATTAACCTAGGAACGTGTTTAATTGTGTTTATTAATATTTTATGCATGAATGGAATGAAATAAAAAAGGATAGATTCCTTGAATATCTTTAGGGATTAATTAGATACAGATACACCACCAACGAATCCAAAAAGTGTCCTCTAAACACCACCTAATTTACCGACAAATTCATAGGCTATCAAAGAAATGAACAAACGAAGCTTTAATAAAAAAAACTTAGAGAATTGAAAATGTCACAAAGATAAGTAGGTTTATTCAGCAAAATATGATTTTATTCAATTTAAATGACCGCCTTTATATAGTAGGATGGCCATAGGTTTACAAGAAGTATAAATAATTGAAATACTAGCTTAGTTATTGACTAGGATTTCAAGATATACGAAATTCCCTAACATAAGCTTAACTAGAAATATTTAATAATCAAACTTCCTAGGATAACTAAGCATGAAATTTGAAATTCCTATGATATGCTAGTTGTATTTACATAATAATTGAAAAGAATCAAAAGATAAGACTAGCTCACAAGTTAAACTCTATCTACCTTATCCTTGAATAAATTAAACCGGTTTGTTCTCTTAGGCGTGTTTATCTTCAAGTCTTCATCCTCCATCAAACTCTTCAAGTCTTCTTATCATATCCAACTCTTCAAGTCATCAAGATTCATCAAAACTCTTCAGATTCTCATGCCACATTAACCTCCTTGGTCAACATTTGACCTTCAAATTGACCAAGCTTTGACCAACTTTAGAAAACTTTGACCAAGCCCGGATTCAAACCCTACTCCAAAAGTTTGATCCTTTATGGGTTCAAAATGTTAAATTTACTTCCTACTTCTATTTTAAGTGAAATCCAATTATCCTGAACTAAAGGAAAATGGGCATGGATTTTGGGTTGACTTAGCTATGAAATTTGAACAAAAATGATGATGAAAAAGAAACAAAAATAATGACCAAAAGAAAAGAGTTTAGTTTGTAAGAAACACTCAACTTAACAAACTGGATATATAGGCAAGGAATCTTCACTCAACCTACTAGGTGTAGAAATCCCACAAGAAACATTCAACTTGTGAAAAAGCTACTGAAATTTTAAAGGAAGGAACTCTCACTTCACACTCAAATTCTTCAAGTTAAACTTGAAAAACACTTAGCGAATTTTAAAAAAATTGTATTAGGTAAATGGGAAACTTTTATTATCGTTCATCAACAACTTCAAAGTACAATGCTTCCCCCTATTTATAGACTCTAGAATCTGACTAGAAGGCTAAAAAAGGTGGGAAATAAAAAGGCTAACCTTTACTTACAAATTAAGTAAAAAAGCACATTTTAACACTCCCTAATTGATCAACTACTTAATATAATTATAAACAAAACTGATCTCTTCACTTTAATACATCAAACGCATCGTATTAACTTAGTTAAATTGAAATAAAAGATGAATTGAATGGCTGGTAGTTTGGTGATCAAAAGCTCTTTTAACTTAATCGTCATTCGATGCCCATAAGTTACGCATTTAAGGGTAGAACTTCAAGAACTCTTGAGTAAAACCTCCTTTATTATGCTGCACTTCAAGTCACTTAAACCATGCATTCAAGCCCAAAAACGTCCCCTGAAGTGTCCCTTAATGCATCATAACTTCAGTCAACAAATTACTCATTTAAATCAGCCAACTAAATGCGTAACTTCTGAACATTAAGTGAGAAACTTCCCACTTAAAACCCATGATTCATACACCATAATGGAGAGAAATTAAATGAGTAACTTCCCAATTAAATCCCCGTCAAAAACAACCACAAATCTGATCAGCAACCGCCAAATTCACGCCATTCCATTAAACACGCCATTTACTTCCTAGCTTCATTAATTTGTCCCATTACTCAACTACTACATCTAATCAAATAGCTTTATTTAACTACATTATTCACTCCAACGAGTTTAATTAGTTAAACTAATTCATTTATGCTAACTAGCTTATTAACTCTAACTAGTATATTTATTTTAACTAACTATTTACATTTAATGAACTTACACATATAATAAATGAAGTTCACCAAGACAAAAATACTAGAACACTCTTAGACAAAACTAAATGGCCTATGCACTGCAAAATGAGCCATCACGTGTTCTCCATGGGGGATTTGAAGTATAACCTCCATTCTAAGTCCATGAATCCAATTCAATCCAATTGACCCATTCAATCAACCCTAGATGAAGAATAGGGTTTTTGAAATATACATCATTCTCCTCTTCCTCGAAAAGAGTTGTCCTCATCTCTAGTTCTTCTATGAGAGGAGATAAATCACTAGCACCACTCAATGGTTTAGTCCCAATGAAATGACTTTAAAAATTATCCAAAGCCTTTTACAATCTTAAATGACCAACAAGCCTTCCTCTATCAATTTCCTTGTTCAAGAGCTCACGAATTGCACTCTTTTGAATGCAAACTAATATATGATAGAGGATGCCAACTTCAAAGGCTTGATTGAAGCTTCCAAAAAGGATGCTACCATGGGAGAGTTATTGGCTTATGGAGACACAAATCTTCTTGGTGCATCAAAGGGGAATATTTGCGTGTGCATGGTAATATGCAATATTTAGCATATGTGAATGAGGATTAATCAACATGGGGAACAAGTTGGTTTTTCCTATGAGTTTTCTCCCACTTCATTTGATAGGATTTTTCTCATTTTAGGCATAGATGTTTTTTTCAAACTTTCATTTTTTAGTTTTTTATGATTCTATAATGTGTGAAAGCCATGGAGTTGATGATAAGTGGAAGGCCTTGATCAAAAGCTAAAATCTTAGAGTGATTTTTGAAGATTGAAAATTTTGACCAAGGGCAAAAATTTTTATGAAAATGGTTAGTGGCTTAGGACAATGGATGGTGTTATGGAGTGATGTGGCTACTAAGTTGGCAAGATAATGATGTGGCTATGACATGGCAAGAGCAATTGACGTGGCTACATACATGTGATTGAATCTTCAAAAGTTTACTTTAAATAAAATAGGTTAAGAGTAGTTAATTTATAATTTTATCTTTTTGGATAGGATATAATTCTAATTAACATAAGATAATGTTATTTTTGGTAGGATTATGTAATAAATAGGTGGCATTATTGTTGGGGATCAAGGAGCTATGCAATTATAGATTACAAAAGATCCCTTAATTATCAAAGATGTAACCCAACGTGTTGCAAACATGGTGGTAAGTTAACGCGATATTGGGGATTAAGGAGTTATGCAATTATAGATTACAAAAGATCCCTTAATTATCAAAGATGTTACCCAATGTGTTGCAAACATGGTGGAAAGTCAACAGGAGAAACATAATTCTATTAGTATGGTCTTCTAAGGCATTGAATTTCATTGACTTTCCTAAAATTGATGAATTCTCTAAGTAAACCCTTTTTCTTTCGTGATTTTTATGAATTCTCTAAGCTTTTGGATTAAAGTTTAGTGTGTTCATCCTTTGCTAGCCTATTTCACAAGTTGATGAAATTTGTGGTGTTTCTGAGGAAGCTTTTTGAATTCTTTAATGGTGAATCTATATCTAAACAATCCCTAGAGTCAATGAATGAACTATCCTTTTTGTTCTTTCATAACTCACGTAAAAATCAAGCCTAAACACATTCACAAACATCTATAAACTTATTTTTTTGTGGCAAATATTAGTTGGTGAGTTCTTAATCATTTTAGCTTATACTTTTTGATCCGAGTATCTAAAAATACAACAACTATCCTATTGGTTATTAGGTGGTTAATAGGAGTTCTTTTAGAAGTAAGATTCATAGTTTCAATGTGATTCAAACTCTCAAGCTTAGGGGGTATAAATAGATGTGTGCCTAAGATAAGAAAAATAAGATTTTGAGATTATTTTTCTTTGTATTCTTCAATAAACTTAGAGAGTTTGTTATTTTAATTTCTTTGTGTATAACAAAGAGTTGTGAATTAGTGCGTAAAGGTTTAGATTCACATGAGTAAGTGTAGGAATTTAGAGTACTTTGCTTTAATCAATTCTCTAACTTTCACCCTAGATTTTAAACCTTTGGTGTGTAGCTAGAGGGTTTGATATCTAATTTTTATCCCTTCATGTGTATTAAGGTTCATACCTAGATTCACAGCAACTTTTAGTGCTCTCATTGAGAGAATTCGAATCGTACTCAAGCAAGATGGATTCTAGTGGTGATGATGCATATAAGATGCCACCAGGATTCAGATAAGGTTTGACCTTGCAAGAGGCCAAAGCCTTGTGCATGGAATGCGAGTTGAAGGAACGTATGAAAGAGCTGTTGCAAACCATGGGGAAGAAAAAAAAAGTTCTCAAGCAAAGGTAAACACTCTTCCCTTGAATATAACTCTAGCAAAAGCGATGGTGAATCTAATGTTAAGTGCTCAAGGAGGCCTAGCAAGAGGGACCCATCCTCTTCAAGTAATGATGAGGAGTCATATGAAAGGCATAAGAGGAAGGGGACATGAGGATTAAAGATTTAGACTTGAAATTCCTGAGTTCAATGGAAGTATGGACCTAGACATTTTCCTAGATTGGATCCATAAAGTAGAATGAATTTTTAGATACAAGGACTCTGATGACTATAGATCCTTCAAGGTTGCTGAACTCAAACTCACTTCTTATGCAAGTTTGTGGCTTGAAGGCTTGTAAAAAAGGGGAGAAAGAAGGGGCATTCAAAGATCTCTTTTTGGACAAAACTAAAGAAGTACATGCAAAAAAGGTTTGTTCATCAAGACTTTGAACAAAACAATTTTATAAAAATGTATACTTTGAAGAAAGAAAGGAAGTTTGAGGAGGAATACTAGGTGGAATTTGAAAATATATCTATGGTATGTGGGCTAGAGGAGAAAGAAGACCACAAGGTGGCTCATTTTGTGGCTGGGTTAAATGACCCAATCAAGGAAAAGGTGGAATTAAAACCCTATTAGAGTTTTGTTGAGGTGTGCTTAATAGAAAATAGGGTTGAAAGGCATATACATAAACCTAGAGGGGTCTTTCAATCTTTTGAAGCTAAAGGGGTGCGTAAGTTGTCTAATGTGAAGCCTAATATGGAGAAAGCCATAAAGTCATAACATTTTGGGGGAGATAAGGGAGGAAGTTTAAGGCCTCCTATGGGAGATTAGTGAACTTGATTTAAATGTAAAGGACAAGACCATATCCAATGGAATTGGCCCAATGCTAAGGGGACGAAGAGGGGACCTTTGAAGAAGAGGATCATGATCTTAAAGAGGAAGCAGGTCACATATCTTTTAAAGTCCAAGAGGAGGATGTGGAGGAGGTCATGGCAAAAACTAGGGGATCTATCCTAGTGTTGTGATAACCGGCTTTTAGGTCCTTAACTAAAAGACTAGTTATGCAAACAATATTTATACCAACCTATGAACTATATGAGTATAGTGGAGTAAGGGGTCAAACCACGAGGACAAAGGATATAAAGAATTCAGTTCTTAACACAACCGGACTATTCGAAGTTGGAAACAATTAAAACTAATAACAAGCATATAGATAACGATAATTTACGAGGTAAATCAAATAGAGAAAAATGGGGACAAGATTAGATTCACCCTAGGAATAAAGCTTTCAAAACCGAACGCGATAGGTTAGCGAAAATCTAATATTAACTAGCATGGACATCCTAGAATACGAGAGGAAGTTGGTGATTCCACAAATCACAACGAATGACCTATAATCGCCCTATGTCTCCAAAGGAGTGGCAGGGAAAGATTCGCATCGGATTCAAAAACTACTTATTATCATCATTCCTATAACCTTAGGCAATAAAGATCATAGCTTTTCCTAGGGTTTCACCAATCAAAACCCCTAAAAGAACTACTCACACATATTCATGCTCAATAACATAACAATATTCAATAAAGCAAGCAAACAATCATGAAAAGAAATTAACGAGAATGAAAGCAAATCAAAAATTATTCTAGCAAATGATAAACATAGAACTAAACATGGAATGAAATAAAGGGAAGGAATTAAAAAGTAAGGAATAGATTAATACTCACAAAAGATTCAATGTATTATCCAAGATCTGAATTTGAACGTCAAAATCTAAAACTCGGAGTATAAATGTTGAGAAAACAGAAAACTGAAAGCTAGAACTAAAAGAATTTGGAGGCTAAACAAAACTAAAAGTGCATAAAATATACAAACCTAGCATCCGCCCCCCTCATCAGAAGGAGGGGTATTTATAACAAAGCATAAAAGAGATATGAAAACCCTAAAATGCCTTTGGGCCGGCCCTAAAAAGAAGTAGTTGTTCCGGAGAAAACACTGTCATTCGACCGAATTCAAGGTCCATTCGGCCGAAAATGACTCCATTTGCCCGAATGCTCTTCCATTCGCCCATTCCAAAGGCTCCAAAGAATCGATCTTTGTCCACCATTCGCCCGAATGTATGGTCTGATTCGGCCGAATGGAAGCTCATTGGCCCGAATGAGTTCCATTCGGCCTTCCCAGTGGCCAAGGTATAAATGCTCTGAAGACTGTCCATCATTCGGCCACAGGACACTCCTATTCGGTCGAATCTGCACCATTTGACCAAAAGACCATCAGATTCGGTCGAATCTAAAGCTCTTAATCCTCTTTTCAGTTTCTAATGCTTTTTGAACTCCGTGGGATCTTCATAAGTGACTTGAAATGATTGCCCAAGCTATGATACACATGTCTAAGGCTCAAATGCATCTCATTTCACCTCGAAATCATAAAAAACACCTGAAATGATCTTAAAACAACTAGAAGACAAGATCAAGGTGAAATCAAGCGCAATATGCATAAAATCAATATGAAACTAAAAGATTTGACACTAAAACGAGGTAGTAAACGTGCTTTAAAATGAGCACTTCAACTTCCCCCAAGCTAAACATTTGCTAGGGATAGGAAGGTGTCATGAAGGCTTATGGCAAAACAGTCATAGAAACGAATGAAGAATAAGGAGAGTGGAAATTAAGACAATATAAGCCGTGTCTGCGCAAACTCTTCCCTAGCCATGGGTGTGCAAGGAAAATGAGATTAAAAGAACATAATCAACGTTTTACACTTACTCAGGGTCACCAAGCAAGCTACATCATAGTTCATTCCGCCCACTACCTAATGAGGTTACAAGTCTATGCTCCCAAGGTTATTTCCCAAGTGATGTGGGAAATTTCTAATATGCTCATGTGTTTATAGGGTATGTGTTTCGCTCAAAATCATCCGACTAAAGATGAGTCGGGAATTAAACACCTAAACAGGGAGAAATCTCAGGGATTGTGTCTTATCTACTCTCCAGCACTGATCTTACTAATCAGGTTAAGTCGAATAGGTTTGGAAAGGGCTGCAATATTGGCTCAGATCAAGGTAGGGTAGAATTTAGGAGTGTGGAATTAAAATAGAGGATAGTAAGTGATCCAAGGAAATAAAAACGAGGAAGACTATGCCTTTCAACAACCATGACACTCCCAAAATTCCCAATAATGGACTTTAATACACTATGTCAACTTTATTCTCAAACTTTTCTCTATTTTCTTTTTGTTTGTTTGTTTTCTTTTTTTTCACTTTTTTCTTTTTCTTTATTTTTTTATCTATTTTTTTCCTTTTTCTTTTTTTTTTCTTTTTGTGATTTTCAAGCTTTTTCTGAACTTTCCATGTGAATACTTCTTTGAAATATACTAAGACTAGTGTATGTAGTCAAATCACCCAATACTCACATTTCCAAATCAAAATCCTATATCGCAATGCTATGAACACCAACTTCACTATGATCACATGAGTATCCTCTAGGTACAAAAAGGAGACATTTGGCTCATGTGGAGTTAGATAGTGTGGCTACAAAAAAAAGAAGGTAAAGGCACAAATTTGGCTTAATCTAGAGTAAATTGTTTTTCATGGTAGGCACTTTGCTATGTAGCTTCAACTACAAACGTGTTATCATCCCTAACCTTTAGAAAAGTAGACAATGCTGGAGGAGAACATACACAATTCTTAAGATTCGCTGACTAACACTCAACAATATAGGACTCATAATAAAGTCCTAGAAGGCTCAATCCTCACTAGGTTAGTTGAAATGCACCTCAATAGGTAGTCATCCAAACCACATACCAAGCAAGCTCAAATCCCCAAAGCTAAGTGAAAAACAGTCAATAAACTCAGACCTAAAATAGGCACAGGGCTAGGGGAATACGAGTTTGCATAAAACTAATGTAAAGTGCACGACAGAAGCTTGCTTGCTTGTTTGGAGCATATAATGGAAAAAAGGGGGCACATGATGGAAAGAAGGGGAAAACAAACACAAATATAACTAAATAAATAAATTTGGATTTTCAAGCAAGCAATCATACCAGTACATAGGCGCAGTGACACATGGAACTTATTATACAAGCACCTGAAAACAACACCAAAAAGCAATGCACAAAACATAAAACCACACCAAGAAACACAACACAAAAACACAAAACAACGCAAAACTACACAGCACTAAAACTGACAGCCAAGACCAAAGGCCACACAAAATAATGACTAGTGGACTATAGATACCCCCCCCCCCCCTCCCCTCAAGCTAGGGTGAAGCCGTCCTTGACACTAAGGGAGGCCTTTAGGTCTACCACTACTCATCCCCTATAAATTCCTCATCATCCCCTGGTCATCTTCCTTATTTTCCTCCTCCTCCCCACCCGTATAGCCCATCCCATAGTCATCCAAGGCTCTTCTAGGAGCCAGTGGGGTGAAGTTATTAAAACTATGCCTACCCACCCGTAACCGATCAAACCCATTACTTAATGATATTTCGGTATAGTTGTCATGGAAGGGGTACCAGGAAGGGGTGGCCATGCTTTTGCCAACCATATGGGAGCAGTAGGCCATGTCATACCATGGGTAGTGCGCCCACTCAAAGTTTTCCTCGAGGTGATCGAGTCGGGCAGTGTGGTGGGCTTAGCTGGTGAGGACCTGGTCAATCCTTCTCTCTATGCGCCCTAGGGAGGACATAATATTGGATTCAAACTCATCATCTGAATCATCATGGTCTGGTAAGACCGAGGTGGAAGCCTTAAGTTTGTCACGCATAGAAAGGGTGTGAGGGCGAGGAGGGGGTACAAGTGGGGGCTCGATAGTGTATCTCGGCACATCACCATCTAAGAGGTACGAGCCCCCAAATTGTATTAGGGGAGGTAATTGAGGATAGGGAAGGGGAATGGTGCGGTCTTTCAAGTATCGCCATCGCATGGGGTCAGTGAAAATAAAGCCTGCCTGTGTGAGGCATTGCTCGTGAAGGGTGGTGGAACTGACATATTTCTCACTAAACTCTACAAGATTCTTAACGTTAAGGAACTCAGCGATGCAGAATACTTTTCCCCCTAGACATAGGTCAGTGTTTGCAGCTAGGGTGGCTGTGTTATTTAAGAACTTCCACAGCGTAATTAGAAGGTTAAGTGTCGTGTTGTTGTGCGGTGCAAGGTAACGGTGCAGAATGTGTAATTCATGTGTTCTAACTAAGAAAGGGCTAGGAGAAGGGAACAGAGTCTCCCTAGAAAATTTTAAAAACAAACGCAAAATAGGGTGATGTACATCAGAAGCATAGATATTTCTATTCAGATAACCAAGCCGGCCAATAATTTTGGCCATAACTCAGAAACTTGAGAGTTGTCCGGTTCTTTATCCAGAATAGGTTCGTTATTGAACCAAACATGGCACAAAATGCAGCATAATCTAGAAAATAGGTTGCATTCCTTAGCCAGAAAGATAAATACAAGCTACCTTCACATTAACACGGAGTTAGGGAACTAAGAAATTCATAAGTTAAAAGCTTATCAGTCGGGTGCCACATGTTAATCCAGTTCTCTAACCCACATGTCGTTAACAATGCAACAAATTGTTCATATATACCCATTCTTTGCAGAATAGAAAGGTCTAAATAACGAGTAGGGTTAATTTTTCATACCTTTAGCCGTTGGAAACGTTCATATTGCTCTAAAGATATGAAAAATACCATTGGATGATCCTCATCGAACCATAATTCCTGGCCGGGAAGTCATTGTTGGCCCTCCGGTTGTTGTCGAGAACCAGTTTGTTGTTCTTCCCGTGCCGCTCCTGAAGAAGATCCTTCTCCATGCTTTTTGGATCTCTATAAGGGGTTTCACAAGGTTCTTCTTGGACCCATAGTGATTGATGAGGCTTTGAGAAGGGAAATGAGAAGTTTGAGGGATGGCAAGTGAGTGAGGGAGCTCGGGCACTTTTTAGGGTTAAGTAAATTTTATGGCGAAATCCCGTGGAAATGAGCAGTAATATATAGGCCTGGCTTCCATTTGGCCGAATAGACAACTCATTCGGTCGAATGGACCTCCATTCGCTCGAATGGATGCCCTGTTCGGTTGAATGGAGAAGAGCTATGAAGAAGTCTTCACTCTCATTCGACCGAATCCTATATGTGTTCGGTTGAATGGACCTCCATTCGCTCAAATGGATTGTCCATTTGGGGTTCCTAGAAATAGATTATATTCCCTTTGTAGATCAATTCGGCCGAATGGAGGCCTCCATTCGGTCGAATGAGATCTATTCGCCCTAATTTGACCCTTCAATCGGCACTTTCAGAAATACCTCTAAACTTCAAAGACCAAACTCATTCGGCATAATGGAACTATCATTCGGCCGAATGTAATGTGAATTTGCAAATTATAAGCTTAAATCAAATCACTTGTGCTTTTCCAAATATCAATCATGGTACTATGATTATTTTTTACGAAAATCCAAATAAAATCGGGTTACCTCCCGTAAGTGCTTTTTTTAACGTCGTTTAGCTCAACGTACCTCGGGTAAACAAAAAGCACACGAAACAAAGACCAAAGTTAAACTAACTACTTAAAACTTAACAAAACCTTGAAGAACGATGATTCGAAGTTAAGATACTTGATAAGTGCCAATGATTATACCAATCATTTGACTCCGACGTCATCTAACCTTATACGCTCAACAGTGTTGACTTCGTGAAGGTTACTCCCATGGAATAGTTTTAATCGATGCCCATTAACAATGAAACTACCTTTATGATAGTCTTTCAATTCTACCATTCCATACGAAAATACTTGTAAAATCTTGAATGGTCCAGACCACCTCGATTTCAATTTCCCGGGGAATAACTTTGCTCTTAAATTAAAGAGCAGCACTTTGTCTGCTACAAGGAACTTTCATTGGATGATACATTGGTCATGTCAATGCTTAGTACGTTCCTTGTAGATATGCATGTTATGGAATGCATCGAGCTATAGTTCTTCCAATTCTCTTTATTGGGCGGCTCGCTTCTCGCAAAAATAAGGTAGGGTCCAAATTAAGGGTTTGTATTGCCCACCAAGACTTATATTCCAATTCCACTAGTAGATGACAAGATTTCCCATAAAATAGCCAGAATGGGGTGGTGCCAATAGGGGTTTTATAACATGTATGGTGGGCCCAAAGAGCGTCGTCGAACTTCAGAGACCAATCTTTCCTGTTTGGGTTTACCACCTTTTCTAGAATTCTCTTAATTTCCCTGTTGGCTACTTCCACCTATCCTTGAGTTTGGGGATGGTAGGGTGAGCCGACTTTGTGCATGACTCCATAATTTTTCAACAATTTGTTCAGTTCCTGCTTAGAAAAGTGTGAACCCCCATCACTTATGAATATTTTAGGAACACCAAATCGAGGGAAGATTATGCTTTTAAAACGCATTATAACTAGTTTGTGATCATTTGTAGGCAAGGCAATGGCCTCCACCCACTTAGACACATAATCAATCCCTTCCAAACTATATTGGTTCCCATGAGATGAAACAAATGGGCCCATAAAGTCAATTCCCCAAAAGTCAAACACTTCACAATCAAGGATGTAATTCTGAGGCATCTCATTCCTCATTGAGATATTGCCAACTTTTTGGCATCTCTCACAGCTCTTCACAAATGTTTCAACATCCTTATGTAATGTTGGCCAATAGAAACCCATAGTGGCGACCTTAGCAGCAGTGTTCATTATACAATGGTGGCCGCCACACGTGTATGAATGATAGTGAGTTAGAATCTTAGGAACTTCCTCTTCAGTGACGCAACGCGGATTATGCCGTCAGTGCAGGCATGAAATAAATAGGGGTCATCCCATAAGAAATTCCCGACTTTACCAAAGAAAGCCTTTTTCAGAGCCCTTGATTCGAACTCTGGAAGTTCTCCACAAGCTAAATAATTCGCAATATCGGCGAATCAAGGGGCTTTCCCAACTATTATTGTTGTCATTAGGGTTTCTTCAACCAATTCATCTTAGATAGGTAAGGAGTCATTATTATGCTCGGGTAAACTAGACAAATGGTCAACTACCACATTTTCTCTACCCTTCCTATCTTTCAACTCAAAATCAAACTCCTGTAATAGGAGCACCCAACGGATCAACCTCAGCTTTGCATCTCTCTTTGTCATTAAAATTTTAGAGCCGAGTGATTAGTGAAAACTACAACCTTTGAACAAATCAGATACTGGCCCAGTCTCTCGAAAGCATAGACTACCGCCAGCATTTCCTTTTTAGTTATAGAGTAATTACGTTGTGCTGGATCCAGTGTTTTATTGATATAACATATGACGTGGTGCTTTCCTTCCTTTTTCTTCCCAAGGACAGCACCTAGAGAGATATCACTGGCATCACACATTAATTCAAATGACAAACTCCAATCCGAAGCTTACACAATGGGCACAGATATTAGAGCTTCCTTTAGCCTGTTAAAGGCATTGAGGCATCTCTCATCAAAGTTAAAATCGACATCCTTCTGAAGCAATTCTTTCAAGGGTTTTGCTAAAGTCGAAAATCCTAAGATGAGGTTCCTATAGAACCATACATATCCTAGAAAGGATCGTACTCCTGTAATCGAGGTAAGTACAGGAAGGTTCCTTATCACATCAATCTTAGCAGGATCTACCTCTATGCCTTTAAAAGACACTTTAAAGCCTAGGACAATTCCTTCTTGAACTAAAAAGAGACACTTTTTCTCAATTTAGTACAAGATTTATTTCTTGACACCTTAATAAAACTTTCTCGAGATGTGTCAAGCAAGTGTCAAGAGAAGCCGCCTCCAACAGAAAAATCATCCATAAACACTTCCATGAAGTCTTCCAGCATATCAGTAAATATAGCCGACATGCATCTTTAGAAAGTGGATGGAGCATTGCATAAACCGAAGGGCATTCTCGTATAGGCAAAAGTCCTAAAAGGACAAGTGAAAGTTGTTTGTTGATCCTTAGGGTGGATTGGGATTTGAAAGAAACCCGAGTAACCATCTAGAAAACAATAGTACTTGTGCCTTACCAATCTTTCAAGCATCTAATCGATGAAGGGTAAAGAAAGTGATCCTTTCTTGTAGCCTTATTGAGTGTGCGATAATCAATGCAAACTCATCATCCTATGGTGGCTCTAGTGGGGATCATCTCTCCTCTGTCATTCTCGACAATGGTCATTCCTCCCTTTTTTGGGACAACATGAATAGGACTAACCCATCTACTATCTGAAATTGAGTAGATGATGCCAGCTTTGAGGAGTTTAAGGATTTCATCCTTAACTACCTCTTTCATGTTAGGGTTCAACCATCTTTGTGGCTCAATGGAGGAAAAATGCTCATCATCAAGATGAATCTGGTACATAGTGAGGGATGGACTAATCCCTTTCAAATCACCTAGTGAGTACCCAATGACATCTCGGTATTTCCTTAACAAAACAAGTAGTTTTTCCAACGAAATGTCATCGAGCTCAGAATTCACTATGACAGGGTTGCCTTCATCATCATTAAGATAGGCATATTTTAGGCTTGGAGGTAAAAGGTTCAAAATTACTTGGGGGGAAGGCTTAGGACTTTCCCCCTTATGAATAATACGTTCCTCTACCTCACAAAGCTGCTCATATTTTGCCTCGTCTCTCTCATAATCCTGGGCCTTATCTAATCGGCCATCCAACTGCTTATCTATTGTAAAGGTATCTTCATCATTCATTTGATACCTAACTTCTATTTCTCTTTCCCTATACTAATCCTCACTCTCCCTATTATTTACTTCAAGGCGACAGACCTGTTCAACCATAGGCTTCTTTAAAAAAGGGGAGATTTTGAACACTACCTTTACTTGGGCTACTTCTACCATTATGGTGTCATCATGGTAATTAATAATTCCCCGAAGTGTTTTTAGAATGGCTCTGCCCAAGATAAGTGGAGTATAAGGGTCCTCTTCCATTTCCTATACTACAACATAGCAAGGGACCACTAGTTCTCCTACCTAAATAGGTATATCATCAAGTTCTCCACATGGCTCTTTAATACTCCTATCTGCCAGTTTGATTATTTTCCTTGATGGTATGAGGTTAAAGGGGAGCTTTTTAGTGATTGATAGAGGCATAAGATTAATCGAAGCCCCTAGATTGGCGAGCGCCCCTTTAAGATCAAGATTTCCTAACTTTACTAGGAGATTATAAGGACCGGGATCTCGCTCCTTCATAGGAATTTTCCCTTGTAATATGGAGCTAAACTGATGGGGGAGACTGATTACCTCTTCATCAAGCTTTTTCTTGTTGGAAAATAAGTCCTTCAAGAACTTAGCATACTTTGGCATTTGTGCCATAGAATTAAGGAATGTAATTTTCATCTCCATCTTTTGCAAATGTTCAAGAAACTTCTTGAACTTATCATTAAGTTGCTTCTCAACTTTCCTATAGGGAAAAAGGAAGTGGGGGTGCATATAAGCGTTCTAACCTCTTTCTCTCCTCAATCCTCTTTTTCTTCTCTTCCTTACTCTCTACCAACCTCCCACTTCTTATCCTATCATCCTCATTATCCCCATTTCTTTCATTTTCAACTACTGACCCTTTACCTTATTCCTCTTCTTTTTCATTTTTATCCACTCTCGTCTCATCCCTCACCCGTACCAAAGGTGCATCAACCGGATATGAAGGACTGCCATACTAAGTCCTTAATCTCAGGTTGTATAGAGGGGTTAGGTTGAGGGTGAGATGGGAATAGCGGTGGTGCAGGAGGATTAGCCATTTGGGCAAGTTGAGTTTCAAATAACTTTTGCTGAGCTTGAAGTTGTTGCATTTGGTTGATGAGAGTCTGATTAATCAGAGTAAGACTCTAGTTTTGCTGAGCAATAGTTGTTACTTGGGAGGCTAAATGGTCATTGGTTGAGGTATGGCCTTGTTGTGGTTGTGAAGCTACATGATGAGGTTGATTAGGTGGGAAAGGTAGTTTTGAACCATTTCTAGGTCCTTGGTTAAGCCTTGGGGGTCTATACACATTAGGCCTCAATTCCCATTCTATTGGTTCTCTTGGAAACCTTGGTTGTTAAACCCACCTTAAGCATTTTTGTTGTATCTCGGGTGGAAGTTTCCCTGGTTTTGGTTTGAGTTAAAAGTGGGCTTGTAAGGTTGATTTGGGAAAGGATGTTGTACATATCCTACTCCTTGTCCCTGTCCACCATAGTTAAGGGCTGCTACATGATCAGGGTTATACCCATAACCGTCATAATTCATCACCTGCGGTTCTGGGTTATACCCTCCATAGTCAACTGCAGCAACGTGCTCGGAGTGCGAACCACCACAATAAGATGTATCATGGTTGGTACCCCACATATGGCACATGCAAAGTGCTTTTCACGCACTTGAGGGGTGTTCGAACTACCGGCTAGGCTTAATTTGGACAGCTTCTTAACGATAACTACTTCTATCTTAGCACTAATCATGTCCAAATTGGCTTTGTCTATCATCCCTCTAGGTAAACCCTGACTCCTAGTTCCTCCCCAGGCACTATTCTTAGCAACTTCCTCAATTTTGGCTTTTACCTAAGTGCAAGGAAATTTGGAAAGTTGGCCACCTACTGCTGAGTCTAGAAGTGCTTTGGTTGAGTCATTAAGACCATCGTAAAAGAATGTGTTGAAATGGTTTTCCTTGTACTTATGGTTGGGGCATACTCTAATCATTCTCTAAAAATGACTCAAAGTGGCACTAAGGTTCTCATCATCCTCTTGTGTAAATGACACAATTTTCTTACACCAATCTTGCGTTCGAACCATAGGATAGAACCTTTCTAGAAAAGCGATTTTCAGTTGAGCCCAATTAACAATTGAATTGGGTTCTAAGCATTTGTACCAATCTTTGGCATCTCCCGCTAGACTCAAATGAAAATGGTGGATTCGCACATAATCAGGGCTATTAGGGCAAGGAGGGATAAGTCCACAAATGTCAGAAAATGCCTCTAAATGTTGAAGAGGACATTCATTTCTTAAGCCACTAAAAGGTGTTTCCTTAACCATTCTTATGATCTAAGGGTGTATTTGGTATAGTGTAGTAGCAACAGGGAGCACTACACCTCCTTGGAACTCTTGTGAGCCAGGAGTTCCGAATTGACCAAACAATTGATGTTCATCAGCCATTGGGGATATGGATGGGTTTTGGACAGAATATGAGGTGTGTTTTGATGGTCGTTCTCTACTCACGCGTTAGATTTCAGGATTATAAGGAGTTATTGGCTTATTTGACCTACGCGTGCCATGGGGCATGCAAACAGCAAAGTCAAAGACAACCACTAACAAAAAGAAAAACAATAAACAACAAGCAGAAATGAAATAAAATAAACTTATACTAAGGACAGAAAAGTCTAAATATTACGCCTTGTCCCCGGCAGCATGCCATTTTGATAACCAGCTTTTAGGTCATTAACTAAAAGACTAGTTATGCAAACAATATTTATACCAACCTATGAACTATACGAGTATAGTGGAGTAGCGGGTCGAACCACGAGGACAAAGGATATCAAGACTTTAATTCTTAATGCAACCGGACTATTAGGAGTTGGAAGCAACTAAAACTAATAACGATAAATTACAAGGTAAATCAATTAGAGAAAAACAGGGACAAGATTAGATTAACCCTAGGAATGAGCTTTCAAAACCAAATACGATAGGTTAGAGAAAATCTAATTAAAACTAGCATGGACATCCAAGAATACGACAGGAAGTTGGTGATTCCACAAATCACAACGAACGACCTATAATTGCCCTATGTCTCTAAAGGAGTGGCAGGACAAGATTCGCATTGGATTCCGAAACTACTTATTATCTTCATTCCTACAACCTTAGGCAATAAAGATCATAGCTTTTCCTAGGTTTCACCAATTAAAACCCCTAAAAGAACATCTCACACATATTCATGCTCAACAACATAACGATATTCAATAAAGCAAGCAAACGATCATGAAAAGAAATTATCGAGAATGAAAGCAAATCAAAAATTATTCTAGCAAATGATAAACATAGAACTAAACATGGAATGAAATGAAGGGAAGGAATTCCAAAAGTAAGGAATAGATTAATAATCACAAAAGCTTCAATGTATTATCCACAATTAGAATTTGGACGACCAAATCAAGAACTCGGAGTACAAATGTTGAGAAAACAGAAAACCAAAAGCTAGAACTAAAAGATAACTAAAAGACTAGTTATGCAAACAATATTTATACAAACCTACGAACTATACGAGTATAGTGGAGTAGGGGGTCGAACCAAGAGGACAAAGGATATCAAGACTTCAATTCTTAATGCAACCGGACTAGTTAGAGTTGGAAACAACTAAAACTAATAACAAGCATATAGATAACGATAAACTACAAGGTAAATCAAAATAGAGAAAAACAGGGACAAGATTAGATTCACCCTAGGAATGAAGCTTTCAAAATCGAACATGATAGGTTAGAGAAAATCTAATAATAGCTAGCATGGACATCCAAAAATATGAGAGAAAGTTGGTGATTCCACAAATCACAACGAACGACCTATAATCGCCCTATGTCTCTAAAGGAGTGGCAGGACATGATTCGCATCGGATTCCAAAACTACTTATTATCATCATTCCTATAACCTTAGGTAATAAAGATAATATATTTTCCTAGGGTTTCACCAATCAAAATCCCTAAAATAACTACTCATACATATTCATGCTCAACAATATAACGATATTTAATAAAGCAAGCAAACGATCATGAAAAGAAATTAACGAGAATGAAAGCAAATCAAAAATTATTCTAGTAAATGATAAACATAAAACTAAACATGGAATAAAAATTATTCAAGGTCCATTCGGCCAAATATGACTCCATTTACCCATTCTAGAGGCTCCAAAGAATCGATCTCTGTCCACCATATGCCCGGATGTATGGTCTGATTCGGCCGAATGGAACTCAATCACCCAAATGAGTTCCATTTGGCCTTCCTAGTGGCCAAGTATAAATTCTCGGAAGATTTTCCATCATTCAACCGAAGGACACTCCCATTTGGTCGAATCTGTACCATTCGATTGAAAGACCATCAGATTCGGTCGAATCTGAAGGTCTAAATCCTCTTTTCAGTTTCTGATGCTTTTTGAACTTCGTGGAATCTTCATGAGTGACTTGAAATGATTGCCCAAGCTATGATACACGTGTCTAAGGCTCAAATGCATCGCATTTCACCTCGAAATGATCAAAAACACCTGAAATGATCTTAAGACAACTCGAAGTCAAGATCAAGGTGAAATCAAGCGTAATATGTATAAAATCAATATGAAACTACAAGACTTGACACTAAAATAAGGTAGTATAAATGCTCTAAAATGAGAACATCATGTTGTAAATGGAATTATAATCCAAGTCCATGCCATCAGAGGAGAGCCAAAGGGAGAAGATCTTCCTCACAAGAGGCAATGTTAAAGGAAGACCATGTGATGTGATCAAAGATTTAGGGAGTTACACTAACGTGGTTTCTACACTTTTGGTGGACAAGTTGGAGGTGCCCACTTAAATCCTTCCTCAACCATATAAGCTTCATTGGCTTATCAACTGAAGTGATGTAAAGATTAGTTAACAAGCCTTAATTTCTTACAAAATTTGCAATTACAAAGATCAAGTGCTTTGTGATGTTTGTCCCATGGATGTGTGTCATATTGTCTTGGGAATACCTTGGTAATATGACAAATTTTTGAAGTTTAATGGGAGGAAAAACATATACATGGTGAGGAAGAATGTGCAAGCCAAAACCTTTGCTTTGAAGCCTTTAATTGCTCCTAAAACTCGTTCGAAGACATATGATGTCAAGGGAGTGTTATTGATGGATATAAGGGAATTAGAGAAGGAGGCTGATGGAAATCCCAAAATAATTCATGAGTCAAAGGAGGTTTTGTTAACCCGTGGACCTTTAATTTTGGGTCAATGCCAATCCCAAAATTCCCATTAATGGACTCAAGTACACTATGTCAACTTTATTCTCGAACTTTTCTCTATTTTCTTTTTGTTTTTTTTTTTGTTTTTCTTTTCTTTTTCTCTTTTTTCTCTTTCTTTTTCTATATTTTTTTTCTTTTTCTTTCTTTTTATCTTTTTTTTCTTTTGTGCTTTTCAAGCTTTTTCTGAACTTTCCATATGAATACTTCTTTGAAATGCACTAAGACTAGTGTATGTAGTCAAATCACCCAATAATCATTTTCCCAAATCGAAATCCTATATTACAATGCTACAAATACCAACTTCACTATGATCACATGACTATCCTCTAGGTAAAAAAAGGGGACATTTGGCTCATGTGGAGTTAGATAGCGTGGCTACAAAAAAAGAAGAAGGTAAAGGCACAAATTGGCTTAACCTAGACTAAATTGATTTCCATGGTAGGCACTTTGGCTATGTAGCTTCAACTACAAATGTGTTATCATCCCTAACCTTTAGAAAAGTAGACTATGCTGGAGGAGAACAAACACGATTCTTAAGATTCCCTGACTAACACTCAACAATACAAGACTCGTAATAAAGTCCTAAAAGGCTCAATCCTCACTAGGTTAGTCGAAATGCGCCTCAATAGGTAGTCATCCAAACCATATACCAAGCATTCTCAAATCCCCCAAGCTAAGTGAAAAATAGTCGATAAACTCAGACCCAAAACAGGCACAGGGCTAGGGGAATACGAGTTTGCATAAAATCATTGTAAAGTGCACAGTAGAAGCTTGCATGCTTGTTTGGAAAATATGATGGAAAAAAGGGGGGCACATGATGCAAAGAAGGGGAAAACAATTACAAATATAACTAAATACATAAATTTCAAGTGAGCAATCATACCAGTACGTGGGTGTAGCGGCATGTGGAACTTATTATATAAACACTTGAAAACAACACCAAAAAGCAAAGCGCAAAACACAAAATAACACCAAGAAATGGAACATAAGAACACAAAACAACGCAAAACTACACAGCGCTAAGATTGACAGCCATGACCAAAGGACACGCGAAAAAATGAGTAGTGGACTATGGATACCCCCTCCCCAAGCTAGGGTGAAGCCATCCTTGGTGCTAAGGGAGGCCGTTAGGTATACCACTACTCATCCCCTATAAATTCCTCATCATCCCCCTGGTCATCCTCCTCATTAACCTCCTCCTCCCCACCCGTGTAATCCATCCCATAGTCATCCGAGGCTCTTCTAGGAGCCGGTGGGGTAAAGTTATCAAACCTATGCCTACCCACCCGCAACCGGTCAAACCCATGACTTAGTGATATCTCGTTATAGTTGTCATGGTGAGGGTACCAAGAAGGGGTGGCCATGCTTTCGCCGACTATGTGGGAGCGATAGGCCATATCATACCATGGGTAGTTCGCCCGCTCGAAGTTTTGCTCGAGGTGGTCGAGCCGGGCGATGTGGTGGGCTTGGGTGGTGAGAACCTGGTTAAGCTGTCTCTCTATGCGTCCTAGGGAGGACATAATATCGGATTCAGATTCATCATCTAAATCTTCATGGTCTGGTAAGACCGAGGTTGAAGCCCTAGGTCTGTCTCGCATAGAAAGTGTATGAGGGCAAGGAGGGGGTACAAGTGGGGGCTCGACAACGTATCTTGGCACATCGCCATCTAAGAGATACGAGGCCCCAAACTGGACTAGGGGAGGCAATTGAGGACAGGGGAGGAGGATGGTGCGGTCTTCGAATGTAATAGACTTTTTATGATATTTATATTGCACACAAAAACAAATTATAATTCCACCATGTAATGAAAGAAGAAAACGTTGTAATATATTCCGGAAGTAAATTAGAAGTAATTGATTAAGACATTTGCACAGGTGATTAATGGTGGTTAATCATACTGTTTATGAATAACTAGTAGTTCGTTGAGGGTTGATAAAATGTAGGATGGGTCATGGAAAGGCTTCAAGGGAGTTGGTTGTGAGGAAGTTCTTTTCATTTAATAGAATAGAGTTCAATGTAAGCCTCACTGGAGGAAATGGCGCAAACCTAACTTTGGCGTTGAGAGGTTGCGTTTTCTGGAGAACTTGCACAATTTATCAGGACAAATTCATACTCTGCATCCATGAACTATGAACTATGAACTATGAACCATAAACCATATTTATCTTGCTTATTTCATATTGCCTACTCTTCTGCTTGTTTTATGCTTCATCCTAGCACCCGTCTCAGATCATTAGAGAGTTTGACTTTGATTTCCTTTGGATGCAGACAAGTCTTATGTACAAGCTTGGTTTTAGGAAGCATTTCCCAGTATGAGCTTAGGCTTGAGACCCAATGCTTGCGGCCTAACGACTTCTCTTACTGGCTTTGCCCTTATCATCTTTCCCCACACGCAGTTCGAGCTTCTTGCGTACCCTTTTGTCAGTCACACCATGACGTGTAACGTGGTCTAACTCCTAGGTAGGTTGCATAGGTTCTCTATGGTTGGACTCATGGACGCTCCTCCAAATTATAATTCCAAATGTTTTTAAAATTTTTATATTGCACACAAAAACAAATGCATGCATGGACCGATCTCATACTTTGCTTAAAGTTATGATGACTTGCTTACTTTGAAATTTCCACCTTAATTCAACTTTTTTCCAAATGGAAAAAGTATACGGTATGTAGTTTCATATACGTTATAGAGTTTACCAAGAGATTTTACATGCTGCTCAAATTGATTGAAACAATCTTCAAATTAAAGAGTTACACGTACACTGCCTTCTTCAGCACTTGCAAGAGACCTTGTAATTCGAAGACGTGGACGTATATGAAACTGTAAATTTGCAATGCTAATACGCATATTATTTTATCAACTAGCCTTAAGTGTCCGTACTCTTAAGATCCTCCTTGTGTTCAATTTCTCTTTAAAACTCACTATCCTTTGAGGATCCTTCTCCTAGATCATCTTTTGAAGCTATAACTGGATCTGAATATGAAGTTCTCGATCTTAAGAAGATCGCCTTGCATGTGTGATGTTTAGAGTTAGAGTTAGGGGTGTTTTGTGGTGGAGGTTGGGCGGATGGGTTTTGTTGAGGGTGAGATGGGAATAGTAATGGTGGAGGTGGATTGGCTATCTGAGTAAGTTGAGTTTCAAATAAATTTTGCTGAGCTTGAAGTTGTTGTATTTGTTGAATTAGATTCTGATTAATCTGAGTTAGACTCTGGTTTTGCTGAGCAAGAGTTGTTACTTGGGAGGCTAAATGGTCATTGGTTGAGTTATGACGTTGTTGTGGTTGAGAAGCCATATGATGAGGTTGACCAGGGAGAAAAGGTAGGTTTGAACCATTTCTAGGTCCTTTGTTAAACCTTGGCGGTCTATACATATTAGGCCTAGGTACATTCCCATTAGTTTGGTTCCCCTGGAAACCTTGGTTGCTAAATCCACCTTGACCATTTCTATTATATCCCAGGTGGAAGTTTCCCTGGTTTTGGTTTGGGTTAAAGGGAGGTTTGTACGGTTGGTTCGGGAAAGGTTGATGTCCATACCCTGGCCCTTGTCCCTGTTCACTATAGTTAAGGGCTGCTACATGATCAGGGTTATACCCATAACCGTCATAGTTCATCACCTGCGGTTCTGGGTTATACCCTTCATAGTCAACTGCAGCTACGTGCTTGGAGTGTGAACCACCACAATAAGATGTATCATGGTTGGTACCCCCACATATGGCACATGTAAAGGGATTTTTACGCACTAGAGAGGTGTTTGAACTACCAGCTAGGCTTAGCTTGGACAACTTTTTGTTAATAACAGCTTCTTTTTTGGTGCTAATATTGTCCAAGCTAGTTGTGTCTATCATCCCTCTAGGCAATCCCTGACTCTTAGTTCCTCCCCAGGCACTATTCTTAGGGACTTCCTCTATTTTGGCTTTTACCTAGGTGCAAGGAATTTTGGAAAACTGGCCACCTACAGTTGAGTCTAGAAGTGCTTTGGTGGAGTCATTAAGACCATCATAAAAGAATGTGTTGATGGTTTTCCCCGTACTCATGGTGGGGGAATGCTCTAATCAATCTTTTAAATCTACTCTAGGTAGCACTAAGGTTCTCATCATTCTCTTGGGTAAATGACGCAATTTTCTTACGCCAATCCTGTGTTCGAACCGTAGGATAGAACCTTTCTAGAAATGCGGTTTTTAGTTGACCCCAATTAACAATTAAATTGGGTTCTAAGCATTTGTACCAATCCTTGGTGAAGGTTCTATGGGCACTCAAGAGGGGGGGGGGGTGAATTGAGTGTTTAGCAATCGTTGGTAAATTCTACCTCTTTTCGGATTATGGTTAAGGGACCAGTTGTGCTGGTTCCCTTGAGCAGCGGATTAAAAACAAAACAATAAGGAACACAATACTTTAACGAGGTTCAGCCAACTCTGGCCTACGTCCTCCTATCCTAAGTTCTTTATTAACCTACTCCGAAAAACAAAGACATATAGCACTCTGCTGTTCCCTACTCCGGGACCAGCAACCCCACACTCTACTCCGAGTATGCTAAAGACCTACACTCGTAAGTCCTAAACGTGTTTGAACTCACAAACACTCACCTAGCCTTCAGCCCCCTTGCCAAAGACTCACGTTACAATGATCAACACTCTCTAAATGATCACACTCTTTAATAAGTGAAAATAGAGAAACTTATTTAATCTAAGATGCTCGTGTATATGAAATATCAATAGACTTAGTGCTTTTCTCTCAATGTATTGCTCCTTAATAATGCGTGAGAGAAGTGATTGATTATTAGTTAAACAGATCCTATTTATAACCCTTAAGTAACCGAAACCCTAGTTACCAAAAATCATGCCAAAAAGATAAACATGACTTTAGGTAAGTATTTATCCTAAATTGATTTTATTATAAGATAAAATCAATCTAAGATAATTACTCTAGAATTTAGGTAACTTAAAAGATTATATCAAATCAGTTGATAGCTGTCAAAATATTTTCCAAAACTTAATTTTCGAAATAAAATCTTTTTATAAAATCTTTTTTAAAATCGCAGCTCTAATAATCAGAACAGTTAACCTGGTCCCCTGACCTGGTTCCCTGTCTTAAACATGTTATGAAATTTGTTCCAATCCTTGTACCAAATTTCACAACGATGTTTAATATATTCAAAGCACTTTATATATCTATTAATAAAACATACTACGGAGCATTTACATGAAAATCCTAAAACACTCTTTCTTGAAGTGGATCTTTCTTCATGTAAACTTCAAGTCTTTGAATGCTTCCTTCGAATCATCTCATCATGAATAATGGCTCTTTAATAAGCTTCAAAGGGCTTCAAGATTCAAGACTTGGTACAAACTCAATTACTGCACACGTAACACAGTTAAGGTACAATATCAAGTACATTACAGAAACAGTACATACTGGTTCCCTACCAGTACATAGCATAATTATTATTAAACTGTTTCCTGTATAAAGACAAGTTAGTTCAATATAAAAACTCATGTAAATAATAACTTGTCTAGGGTAACAGTATACTGAAGTCAGCTGGTTCCTACCAACTGTTTTAACACTTATGTAGAACCTGTTTCCCTTAGCTGTTTGTCATCATTCAAAACCTAAGGAACCCAACAAATTCCCCCTTTTTGATGATGACAAACATTTTGAAGTTTCTGCACCTGTTATCATACTCAAAATAAAATCGTCAAAAACTTCAAGGACTCGAGACACACTGGAACGAGTCAGTTAAGCCAACTGGTTCCCTAACTAAAACAGAACAAATAAAATAAAGAGAAAAAGACTCAAAAACTAAAACAGAACAAATAAAATAAAGAGAAAAAGACTCAAAAACTAAAACAGAAACTACTCAACCTAAACTAGGAACTAGTAAAGACTCTAGGCTTCAACTTCAACTATTTTCCCCCTTTTGGCATCATTAAAAAGATATGCAATAGTAGAATCATATGCACAAGATAATGTGCTAAACCAATCAATGGTACCAACCATTATACAAACAATATGCTGCAAAGATAATCAAGATCAATCAAAATCAAAACAAACCATCAACAGTAATAAAATAGTTTAGTACATACCAAGCAAAAGTTAACCAAAAGGACCCAAATCCATAACCAAAAGAAATCTATGGATAGGGTGGAATTAAAAAATAGTTCAACATAATCAGTTATTAGAGAAATAATAATAGTAAGGCAGGCATAAACAAGGAAGAATCAAGCTCATTCATCATCCTCATTCTCCTCTTCTTCATCATCTTCCTCGGACTTTTCTGGATCAGCTGTTGCATCCTGGTCCTCCTCTGCCTCATCCTCACTTTCTTCAGCTGTTGGTTTCCCTGCAGCCTGAGCCTCAACTGGAGCTGGTTCCTTACTGCTACCAGCAATCTGTTTCTCCACAGCACTCATTCTGATAGTAAAGGAAGCAGACAAACCCTCAACCAAACCCATCAACTTATGCAACATTTCCTCCTGAGCCTCCAGCCTCTGTAAGAGAACCGACTGACCTGCTGGTTCCTCTTTCCTCTTCTTGGCTGGCCTAGGGGTTTCCTCTACTGGTTCCTCATCCCTGAACCTTAGCTCACCAGAGCTGATGTCCAATCCTTTCTGTTTCAGGATTGCTTTGGTGAATACTACAACAAGAACAGTAGATCCACTCAGACTAACATTATTTTCTTTCAAGAGCTTGGTGATATAAGAACCGTATGGAAGAGAATGGTGAGAGGAATTGTAACTATACATAATATGGTCAATCATAAGAGATGGAAGATTGATCTTAATCTTCTTCATAATCAAGTAAATTAGCACCATTTCCATGATGCGTACCATTCCTCTACCTTGGGCCCTAGGTAATAACATTTTATTGCAAATGGAATGAAGGACCAGCATTACTGGTTCCTTCAAGTTGACAGTTTTGAATGTTCCAGTTTTCTTTGGAATTCTTCCTCCAAACACAAAGTCATGAATGTCATCAGGAGTTATCCCAATGAGTGTTGGACAACCATCACCAGAGAACTTATCAAACCCATCTCTAGGGACTCTCAACAAAACAGACAGGCTAGCTACTGACATATTAACATCCACACCATGAACAGTTGAACTTAAAGACATATCAGGCTGCTGTTTCATGTTCAAAAAGAAAGACCTAACACCAGCAGTGTTGGCATCACAGACATTAAATAAGGACATCCATCCTTGATATTCTAGCAGACTTTTCACTTCTTGTAAAGCAGGTTCATCAAAGTAACCATCCCCAGTTCTACACCCAGAAAGAACTACTCTAGAGCTTAAGTCAGTGGAACCACCAGAAGGTGATTCTAAGGACATACCTTTTGTTGCCTTTCGTGCTGTTCCTCTTTTTCTTTTGGAACTAGCAGCAGAATCAACGGACTGTTCTTCCAGTACTTCCTCCTTGATCCTCCTCAGAGAAGATCTTGTGGCCCTGCTACGAACCATGGGCTTGGGAGGTTTCTCAGTAGACCCGAGGATTTGTAAATCCTCTTCCCCGCTCACAATTTTTTCCTCTTCCTTTCCACCCTCAGTATCAAAGAATTCCTCTGTGCTTTTGGGCTGTTCCCCTAGTGAAGAGGCTGGTTCCTTCACACTCTTCTCCTCAACCTCCGGGGATTTTGGTAATGGGACTTTTGTGGAAGGTTGGGAAGGTGGGGATTTTGTGGATGATGATGATTTTGGTGATAGGTGTTTTGTTTCAGTGGGTGGTGAAGTATGAGAGACGGTTTTTGGAGATGATGGTTCAGCGGTTATAGGTGGAATCGAGGTCTCTTTCACCTTTGATTGTGATGAATTGGAAGCACTACTCTTCTTCTTGCCTTTCTTAGATGATGCAGCAGTAGCTTTCTTACCCATTGTGAGATTTGAGAGAAGAACAACCAAGAGAAATTGAAGAAGAAGTGAAATTGAACTCGGATGAACAGTGTTTAGGGTCTAAGCACGAGAGAGAAGAGAGAAAGAATTGAATGATGTGATGAATGAACTCTGCAATGGGTTAGTGTATTTATATCAACGTTGCACAATTAAGGAAGTTCAAAAATATAGCCGGTTGAAGCAATAAAAAACGGAAAGATATGATTGCAAATTTGAAAGTCAAAATATGGTAATTATCTTGTTACCATAATTTTATCAACCAACTAAAATATAGGCAATAAGATATACTTGCCTCTTAGATAGGGATTAATAACTGAAATAAGATAAATCTTTCCAAAAAGAATTATCTTATATTAATCTTCCAAAAATATTCTAAATATTTTCGAATGACATATCAGAGCTGAACTGCTGTTCCCTCTTGCTGGTACCTGTACTAAACCAAGTTATGCTGTCTCTAGCTTATTTCAATTCAACATCTCCTGTTTCTTTGCACAACCAATTTTGCAATCCTTTTGAGATCACAAATTAGGTTACATAACATTTGTAAGCCAGCAACATAGTTATATACATAATCAATACAAAAGCATACCTAATCTAGCCAATCATTGAAGGAAATAATTGAAGCCAAAGACTAAAATTTAACTAGACCTAGCATGACCCTTAACTTACAAAACGACTCTCTACACAAAGGTTTAGTGAAGATATCAGCTATTTGATCTTCACTTTTACAGAACAACACTTCAACCAATCCTTTTTCCACATTGTCTCTTAAAAAATGATGCCTTATTTCAATGTGTTTGGTTTTGGAGTGTTGAACGGGGTTCTTAGAAATATTAATAGCACTAGTGTTATCACAAAATATAGGAACACTTTCATAAATAACACCAAAATCTTTCAGCTGGTTCCTTATCCATAGTAGCTGGGAACAGCATGAAGCTGCTGCAATGTATTCTGCCTCTGCTGTGGATAAGGCTACTGAATTTTGCTTTTTAGAACCCCACGAGATTAGACAAGAGCCAAGGAAGTGTGCCATACCTGATGTGCTCTTTCTATCCACAAGGAAACCAGCATAGTCTGCATCTGTATATCCAACCAGGTTGATGGTACTGCCTTTGGGGTACCATAAGCACAGATCTGCTGTTCCCACAAGATACCTAAGTATCCTTCTAACAGCTTTTAAGTGAGATTCTTTTGGATTACTTTGAAACCTAGCACACAATCCAACAGAAAACACAATGTCAGGTCTACTAGCTGTTAGGTAAAGAAGAGAACCTATCATTCCTCTATAAAGAGAGGCTTCAACATCTTTTCCCTTAAGATCAGCATCTAATTTAGCAGATGTGGGAACAGGTGTATCATAAGCTCTGCTGTTCTCCATGCCAAACTTTTTCAGCAATTCTTTTAAGTACTTTTGTTGATGGATCATGATTCCATCATTTGTTTGCTTGATTTGCAGCCCTAGGAAGAATCCTAGTTCACCCATCATACTCATTTCAAATTCACTCTGCATCAAATTAGCAAACTCATCACACAAAACTTTATTAGTAGCACCAAATAAAATATCATCAACATAGATTTGTACTATAATCAAGTGTTTCCCTTTGGTTTTGATAAATAAGGTTTTGTCTACTGTTCCCCTCTTATACTCATTTTCCATCAAGAAAGTGGACAACCGTTCATACCAAGCTCTTGGAGCTTGTTTCAATCCATACAAAGCCTTGTCCAATTTATATACATGTTGGGGGAACAGCGCATCTTCAAAACCAGGAGGTTGTTCCACGTACACTTCTTCCTTCAGGTATCCATTAAGGAAGGCAGTTTTCACATCCATCTGAAACAGCTTAAAGTTCATGTGAGCAGCATAAGCAATTAAAACCCTAATAGCCTCAAGCCTAGCTACTGGTGCAAACGTCTCATCATAGTCAATTCCTTCTTGTTGATTATACCCTTGCACCACTAGTCTTGCTTTGTTTCTGACTATAGTACCAAGGTCATCTAACTTATTTCTAAAGACCCATCTAGTACCAATGACTGATCTTTCTTTGGGACGGGGAACCAGGTGCCAGACCTGGTTCCTCTGAAATTGATTCAATTCATCTTGCATAGCTAATACCCAATCAGGATCAGTCAAAGCCATCTTATAGTCAGTAGGCTCTACATTAGACAGGAAGGAATAGAAAGCACAAAAGTTTTGAAAAACACTTCTTCTCGTTTGAATCCCTTTATTAATATCACTAATTATTTGATCAGTGGGATGAGAAGATTGATATCTATGAGATCTAAAATTTACACCATTTTGTGCTTCTAAATTAGGTTGGAAAGCAGCATAATCATGAATCTCTTCTTCTACTGAAGAACCAGGAGGATTCACATTCATGCTGTTTCCTCTATCATTGCTTACCTCAGGTTCAGAGGTGATTCCTTCTACTGTTCCCCCTGAACTCATTACCTGTCTATTGTTTGTGGAACCATCAGGACTTGGTTCACTTTCTGAATCCTCGTTGCCACCATTTCCTTCTCTAGGTACATCATCATTGTTATCAGGTGGAGTATTTGGTATACTTAGATTTGCTTGCTCGTCATCTGAGGGACCAGCAGCCTGGTTCCCCGTAAAGTCCATTAGTCCAATTTCTTCATCAGGTTGTACCTGCGCATTCTCAGAAGACATATTAAATTCATCAAAGATAACATGAATACTCTCCTCTACACAAAGAGTCCTTTTATTAAAGACTCTATATGCTTTGCTATGAGAAGAATATCCAAGAAAGATCCCCTCATCACTCCTAGGATCAAATTTATCAAGCTGGTCCTTCCCATTGTTATGAATGAAACACTTACATCCAAAAACACGAAAATAAGAGATATTGGGCTTTCGACCTTTAAGGAGTTCATAAGGAGTTTTATTTATCTTTGGTCTAATGAGACCTCTATTTAAAATATAGCAAGCAGTGTCAACAGCTTCACCCCAAAATCTCTTAGGAAGACCACTTTCAATTAGCATCGTTCTGGCCATCTCCTCAAGAGTTCTATTTTTTCTTTCTACAACACCATTTTGTTGAGGTGTTCTAGGGGCTGAGAAGTTGTGACTTACTCCATGTTCCCTACAATAATCAATAAAGTTAGCATTATCAAATTCAGTGCCATGGTCTGATCTTACCGAGACCAGCTTATGAGTGAGCTGGTTCTCCACTTGTTTCACCAATGTTACCCATTCTTCAAACGTTTCATCCTTTGTGTGTAACATCATCACCCAAGTGTACCTGGAATAATCATCAACCATAACACAGACATATCTATGACCTCTTCGACTTTGTACTCTCATAGGACCACACAAATCAATGTGTACAAGTTCGAAGGGCCTGCTGGTACTCATAACTGTTTTAGGCTTAAAAGAAGTTTTGACCTGTTTCCCCCTTACACATTCAGAACAAACTTTATTAGCTTCGTACTTAATGTTAGGAAGACCTACCACTAAGTCACGTGCTTTAAGTTTGTTTAGAAGTGTTAGGCTAGCATGTCCAAACCTCTTATGCCAAATCCATTGATTATTATCAGAAACAGCTCTCAAACAGATGGACTTGTCTTGAGGAATTTTATCTAGGAAGGTAATGTAAACATCATGCTTCCTGGTTCCCTCACATACAAGTTCTCCTGTTTGTGAGTTAACTATATGACAAAGATTGGCTTGAAACTCGACTCTATTGCCTTTGTCACATAATTGAGAAATACTCAAAAGATTATGTTGCAAGCCTTCAACATAATATATATCGTCTATAGCATGAGAAAGTGTCTTACCAACCTTACCTAAACCAGTGATGGTTCCCTTACTATTATCTCCAAAGGTGACACTTCCTCCATCAAAGGCCACTAGTGAAAGGAATTGATCTTTATCCCCGGACATATGTCTTGAGCAACCACTGTCCAAATACCAATAGGTGTCTCCTTTCACTCTAGCCTGCAAGAGCAAATCAAACATTAAATTTAGGAACCCAAACAGACTTGGGTCCCTTTTCAACAACATTTACATTTTGTTGATCTTTTCTTATCCAAACATATTTAACATTCTTGCTGTTCTTATTAGCACTAAACCTCTTAGCTGGACATTCATGAATCTTATGTCCATTCTTACCACAATGAAAACACACATGCATCTCTTTAGTCATGACATACTTACCTCGTTGGTATTCTTTGATCCAGGTGGTTTCTCTGGGAGATCAGTTAGTCCTGGTTCTCTGTCTAGTATAACCAAGACCAGCCTTTCCTCTGTTTCCTCTCGATAAAGTCAGATGATTTAAGGATTCTTTAGCATTCAATAATTTGTCCACATGTCTATGACTATCATTAAGTTCCTTTTCTCTAGTTTCAAGTGTCTTAGTCAACAATTCGTTTTTCTCTTTAAGAAAATCAAAATTACCTTTTAAAACTTCGAATTGTTGATTAAGCTTTGAAACCATATTGTCAATAGACATGTCAACAACCACTGGGTGCTTGTCCTTTTTCAATTGATTGATTTCCGCATGCAAATATATAACAGATATCACTTTCATATTTATCAATCATATTACTGACTTCTATACTGGTTCCAGTAGGGGAAACAGTGAGCTGAGCAGTTTTAAGTGAAGCAATTTCTTTGTGAGAATTTTCAAGGTTAGAAGCTAGTATTTCAAAAGCCTCCAACAAAGAGTTTCTACTACACGAATTTGCTTTACTCACAACTGCTGAAAGATCAAGAGCTTCATTAGTAGTTGATAAGTCTCTGGGGAACCAGGAGGTCAGATCTTCTTCACCGTCACTTGAGTAATCAGGTTTAGAAGATCTTGTCCTTTCTAGTTCCACCTTACACTTGTCCAACTCAACTTTTAGTTCTGCCACTTGATCTTTGAGCTCATGGCACACACCTTCTAAGTGATCACAACTAGCAATAGCAATTTCACATTTACTACGTTTTTCTTTTAAATCTCTTTTGCAAGTTATGTATGTTTCACTTAGCTTATAACATTCATCTAACAAAGAGTTTATACATGCAAGCAAGTTATCTCTATCATATTCAAGCATATCTTCTCTAATTTGTTCTAAACTTACCTTGCGTTCAAGTAGTACATCCTTCTTTACCATAAGACATTTTTCGAGTGTGCTGGTTCCCCCTCTAGTTCCTGGACCAGTGCTGTTCTCCTCGATGTTTGTGAAGGCAGTTAGGCAAACATCCGAGTTAGGTGATCCTCCTTCATCTTCTGATCCTGAGTCAGTGTCTCCCCACATGGAAGCTATCATGGCATTCTTGTATGCTCGTTTATCTACGGTCTTAGACTGTTTGTCATTCCATTTAGGGCAATCTCGAATAAGATGTCCTTTTTCTCCACATTTGAAGCAACCTGAAGAAGAGGAAGAGTTAGACTTTTTAGAATTTTTAAAATTCTTACCTTTGAAGTTTCTCTTTTGATCACGAAGAGATTTTTCAAATCTCCTTGCAATCATGCTGATCTCATCTTCTTCTTCTTCTACTGTTCCCTTCAGTGCAATGCCTCTAGCTGGTTCCTTCTCGGACTTGGAGTCAATCAGCATCTCATGAGTCATGAGGGAACCAATCAGCTGTTCCAGAGACAATGTAGACAGATCTTTTGCTTCATACACTGCTGTTACCTTAGCTGTCCAAGCATCTGTTAAACTACGCAAAATTTTTCTCACAAGATCTTCGTCAGAAAAACTTTTACCAAGTGATCTAAGATCATTAACAATAGTCATAAACCTACGAAAGCAATCATTGATTTTCTCATTTTTGTTCATAGCAAATAATTCATATTTACACATGATTAAATCAATTTTAGACCGTTTTACCTCGCTGGTTCCCTCAAATGCAAGTTCAAGGGTGTCCCATATCTCCTTAGCACTACTACATCCAGAGATACGGTTTGTTTCAGTCTCACCTATTGCTTGTTGTAGTATAGACATTGCCTTGGCATTCTTCTCCAACAATTTGTAATCAGCCGTGTTCAACTCACTGTCCTTTTTAGGTACCTGGTTCCCCTCGGCATCTTTCTTGAGGATGACATTTGGACCGTTCTTAACTACGAGCCAGCATTCATAGTCAATACCCATGATAACATTCCTAATTCTATTTTTCCACCAAGCATAATTATTTCCATTAAACTTGGGAGTCTTGTTGTCATAACCGATTGCACTATGTTCTTGAGTACTCATTCTTAACTCCTCTAGATGTTACTCTTTCGAGAAGCTTAGGCTCTGATACCAATTGAAGGTTCTATGGGCACTCAAGAGGGGGGGGTGAATTGAGTGTTTAGCAATCGTTGGTAAATTCTACCTCTTTTCGGATTATGGTTAAGGGACCAGTTGTGCTGGTTCCCTTGAGCAGCGGATTAAAAACAAAACAATAAGGAACACAATACTTTAACGAGGTTCAGCCAACTCTGGCCTACGTCCTCCTATCCTAAGTTCTTTATTAACCTACTCCGAAAAACAAAGACAAATAGCACTCTGCTGTTCCCTACTCCGGGACCAGCAACCCCACACTCTACTCCGAGTATGCTAAAGACCTACACTCGTAAGTCCTAAACGTGTTTGAACTCACAAACACTCACCTAGCCTTCAGCCCCCTTGCCAAAGACTCACGTTACAATGATCAACACTCTCTAAATGATCACACTCTTTAATAAGTGAAAATAGAGAAACTTATTTAATCTAAGATGCTCGTGTATATGAAATATCAATAGACTTAGTGCTTTTCTCTCAATGTATTGCTCCTTAATAATGCATGAGAGAAGTGATTGATTATTAGTTAAACAGATCCTATTTATAACCCTTAAGTAACCGAAACCCTAGTTACCAAAAATCATGCCAAAAAGATAAACATGACTTTAGGTAAGTATTTATCCTAAATTGATTTTATTATAAGATAAAATCAATCTAAGATAATTACTCTAGAATTTAGGTAACTTAAAAGATTATATCAAATCAGTTGATAGCTGTCAAAATATTTTCCAAAACTTAATTTTCGAAATAAAATCTTTTTATAAAATCTTTTTTA
Source organism: Dysphania ambrosioides (assembly GCA_026401315.1). Taxonomy (NCBI): domain Eukaryota; kingdom Viridiplantae; phylum Streptophyta; class Magnoliopsida; order Caryophyllales; family Amaranthaceae; genus Dysphania; species Dysphania ambrosioides. The sequence goes on along the minus strand of CM048661.1, from coordinate 24,174,299 downwards.
AAATCGCAGCTCTAATAATCAGAACAGTTAACCTGGTCCCCTGACCTGGTTCCCTGTCTTAAACATGTTATGAAATTTGTTCCAATCCTTGTACCAAATTTCACAACGATGTTTAATATATTCAAAGCACTTTATATATCTATTAATAAAACATACTACGGAGCATTTACATGAAAATCCTAAAACACTCTTTCTTGAAGTGGATCTTTCTTCATGTAAACTTCAAGTCTTTGAATGCTTCCTTCGAATCATCTCATCATGAATAATGGCTCTTTAATAAGCTTCAAAGGACTTCAAGATTCAAGACTTGGTACAAACTCAATTACTGCACACGTAACACAGTTAAGGTACAATATCAAGTACATTACAGAAACAGTACATACTGGTTCCCTACCAGTACATAGCATAATTATTATTAAACTGTTTTTGTATAAAGACAAGTTAGTTCAATATAAAAACTCATGTAAATAATAACTTGTCTAGGGTAACAGTATACTGAAGTCAGCTGGTTCCTACCAACTGTTTTAACACTTATGTAGAACCTGTTTCCCTTAGCTGTTTGTCATCATTCAAAACCTAAGGAACCCAACACTTGGCATCTCCCACTAGACTCAGATGGAATAGGTGCATTCGCACATAATCAAGGCTATTAGGACAAGGAGGGATAAGTCCACAAATATCTGAGAATGCCTCTAGGTGTTGAAGAGGACATTTATTTCTTAAGCCACTAAATGGTGTTTCCTTAACCATTCTTGTGAACTGAGGGTGTATTTGGTAAGGTGTAGTGGAACTAGGAAGTACTACACCCCCTTGGAACTCTTGTGAGCCAGGAGTTCCGAATTGACCAAACAATTGATGTACGTCGACCATTATGGATATGGATGGGTTTTAAACAGATTGTGAAGTGTGCTTTGAAGGGTGTTGTCTACTCACACGTTGGATTTCAAGATTTAAGGGTGTAATTGGCTGGTTTGACCTACACGTGCTGTGTGGCATGCAAACACCTAAGTCAAAGACAACCACACACAAAAAGAAAAGCAAAAACAGAAATGAAATAAAATAAAGTTATATTAAGAACAGAAAAGTCTAAATATTACGCGTTCTCCCTAGCAACGGCGCCATTTTGATAACCGGTATTTTAGGTCGTTAACTAAAAGACAAGTTATGCAAAAAAATTTTATTCTAACCTACGAACTATATGAGTATAGTGGAGTAGGGGGTCGAACCACGAAGACAAGGTATATCAAGACTTTAACTCTGAACACAACCAGACTAATTGGATTTAGAAAATCAACTAACCTAACAACGAGAATGTAGATTACGATGAATTAAACGGTAAGTCAAATAGAGAAAAACAGGGACAAGATTGGATTCACCCTAGGACGAAGAATTGCGCTCTGTCCAGCATTCGCCTGAATGAAGAGGTTGACTCAGCCGAATGGAAGCTCATTCGCTCAAATGAGTTCCATTCGGCATTCCCAGTGACCAACGATCAAATACTCTAAAGTCTGTCACTCATTCGACCGAATCTGTCTCTAATTCGGTCGAATCTGCAACCATTTGGTCGAATGTGTTTCAGATTCGGTCGAATCTGAGACCATTCTTTCCTCTTTTTCACTTCTCTCTTTTCTAAACACCGTTAGTGACTTCAAACATTTGGCCAAGCTATGATACGTGTGTCAAAGGCTCGAATGCATCGCATTTCACCTCGAAATCATCAAAAGTACCTGAAATGAACTTAAGAGAACTCGAAGACAAGATCAAGGTGAAATCAAGCATAATATGCATAAAAACAATATAAAACTATGAGATTTAAAACTAAAACAAGGTAGGAAATGTGCTCTAAAACGAGCACATCAATGATATGAGTCAATAGAGGTCAAATAAGATCAATTTTAGGTAGAAAATGACGTATTTACCCTTCCAAATGTCATAAACACTTGAAATACATCGATTTGAGTTAAACTCAATCAAATGGGAGGTTCTAGGTATAAAATGACATAAACAATTTAAATCAGACAATATAAGGCAATATAGGTGAAATGGGATCAGTATAGGGTAGAAAATGACGTATTTACCCTTAAACATGTAATAAACACTTGAAATACATTAATTTGAGTCAAACTCGGCCAATGGGAGACGTTTTGTGTTATAAATGACCTAAACACTTTGAATCGGACGATATGAGTCAATATAGGTTAAATAAGATCAATTTTGGGGTGAAAATGAAGTATATTCCCTTGAACATGTCATAAACCCTTGAAATACATCAATTTGAGTAATACTCGGTCAAACGGGAGAGGTTTTGTGTATTAAATGACCTAAACACTTCGAATCAGACGATATGAGTCAATACAGGTCAAATAGGATCAACTTTGGGTACAAAATGATGTATTTACCCTTGAACATGTCATAAACACTTGAAATACATCAATTTAAGTCAAACTCGTTCAAATGGAAGGTTCTGGGTATAAAATGACTTAAACACTTCGAATCGGACGATATGAGTCAAATAGGTCAAATAGGATCAATTTTGTGAAGAAAAAAAACGTAATTATCCTTAAACATGTCATAAACACTTGAAATACATTGATTTGAGTAAAACTCGGTTAAACGAGACATGTATAAAATGACTCAAACACTTTGAATCGGACGATATTAGTCAATATAGGTCAAATGGGATAAGTTTTGGGTAGAATATGACGTATTTACCCTTGAACATGTCATAAACACTTGAAATACATCGATTTGAGTCAAACTCTAGCAAACAAGAGAGGTTTTGTGTATTGAATGACCTACACATTTCGAATCAAATGATATGAATCAATTTAAGTTAAATGGGATCAATTATGGGTAGGAAATGACATATTTACCCTTAAACATGTCATAAATACTTGAAATACATCGATTTGAGTCAAACTTGGTCAATGGGATAGGTTCTGGGTATAAAATGACTTAAACACTGCGAATCGGACAATATGAATCAATCTAGGTCGAATGGGATCAAGTTTGGGTCGTAATTGATGTATTTACCCATGAACATGTCCTAAATGCTTGAAATAGATCGATTTGAGTCAAACTCGGTCAACCTAGGGAGGTTTTGTGTATTAAATGACGTAAACACTTCGAATCGGATGATGAGTGAATATAGGTCAAATAGGATAATTTTTGGGTAGACAATGACGTATTTACCCTTGAACATGTCATAAACACTTGAAATGCATTGATATAAGTCAAACTCAATCAAATAGGAGAGGTTTAGGGTTTAAAATGACTTAAACTATTCGAATCAGACGATATGACTCAATAGAGGTCAAATAGGATCAATTTTGGGTAGAAAATGACGTATTTACCCTTTAACATGTCATAAACACATGAAATACATCAATTTGACTCAAACTTGTTCAATGGGAGAGGTTTTGGGTATAAATTTACTTAAACACTTTGAATTGAACGATATGAGTCAATATAGGTCAAATAGGATCAATTTTGGGTAGAAAATGACGTATATTCCCTTAAACATGTCATAAACCTCTGAAATACATCGATTTGAGTCAAACTTGGTCAATCGGGACAGGTTTTGTGTATTAAATGACCTAAACACTTTGAATCAGACAATATTAGTCAATATAGGTCAAATAAAATAATTTTAGGTAGAAAATTACGTATTTCAACTTAAACATGTAATAAACACTTGAAATACATCAATTTAAGTCAAACTCGATCAAATAAGAGAGGTTTTGGGTATAAAATGTCATTAAAACTTCAAATCGGACGATATGCGTCTATATAGGAAAAATGGAATTAGTTTTGGGTATGAAATGACGTATTTACCCGTGAATAAGTCATAAACACTTGAAATACATCAATTTGAGTTAAACTCAGTCAAATGGGAGAGGTTTTACGTATTAAACAACCTAAACACTTCGAATCGGACGATATGAGTCAATATAGGTGAAAATGGATCAATTTTGGGTGGAAAATGACGTATTCACCCTAGAACATGTCATAAACAATTGAAATACATCGGTTTGATCAAACTCAGTCCAATGGGATAGGTTTTGTGCATTAACTAACCTAAACTCTTATAATCGGACGATATGAGTCAATATAGTTCACATAGGATCAATTTTAGGAAGAAAATGACGTATTTACCCTTGAAATGTCATAAATAGTTGCAATACATCGATTTGAGTGAAACTCGGTCAAATAGGAGAGCTTTTAGGTAACAAATGACTTAAACACTTCGAAAAGTACGATATCAGTCAATATAGGTCAAATATGATTAGTTTTGGGTAGAAAATGCTTTCACCCTTGACATGTCATAAACACTTGAAATACATCGATTTGAGTCAAACTCGGTCAAATGGGAGAGATTCTGTGTAAAAGATAACTTTAACACTTCAAAAAGAACGATATGAGTCCATATAGGTTAAATGGGATTAGCTTTGTGTAGAAAATGACGTATTTAAACTTGAACATGTCATAAACACTCGATATACATCAATTTGAGTCAAACTCGGTCAAATTTGAGAGGTTTTGTGTATTAAATGATCTAAACACTTCGAATCAGACGATTTGAGTCAATATAGGTGAAATGGGATCAATTTTGGGTAGAAAATGACGTATTTATCCTGGAACATGTCATAAACAATTGAAATACATCAATTTAAGTCAAACTCGATCAAATGGAAGAGTTTCAAGGTATAAAATGACTTTAACGCTTTGAATCGGATGATATGAGTCCTTATAGGTCAAATGGGATTAGTTTTGGGTAGAAAATGACGTTTTTACCCTTGAACAATTCATAAACACTTGAAATACATCAATTTGAGTTAAACTCAATCAAACGAGAGAGGTTTTGTGTATTAAATGACTTAAACACTTTATATCAGACGATATGAGTGAGTAGAGGTCAAATATGATTAATTATGGTAGAAAATGACGTATTTACCCTTGAAATGTTATAAACATTTGAAATATATCGATTTGATTCAAACTCGGTCAAATGGGTGAGGTTCTCGATATAAAATGACTTAAACACTTCGAATAGGACGATATAAGTCAATATAGGTCAAATAGGATTAGTTTTGGGTAGAAAATGACGTATTTACCCTTGATCATGTCATAAACACTAGAAATATATCAATTTGAGTTAAACTCAGTCCAATGGGAGAGGTTTTGCGCATTAAATAACCTAAACACTTCGAATCGGACGATAGGAGTCAATATAGGTCAAAATGGATCAATTTTGGGTGGAAAAGGATGTATTTACCCTTGAACATGACATAAACAATTGAAATACATCGGTTGAGTCAAACTCTATAAAACAAGAGAGGTTTTGGGTATTAAATAACCTAAATTCTTTAAATTGGACGATATGAGTCAATATAGTTCAAATAGAATCTATTTTAAGTAGAAAATGACGTATTTAGCCTTGAAAATGTCATAAACACATGAAATACATCGATTAGAGTCAAACTTGGTCAAACGGGAGAAGTTTTGTGTATGAAATGACCTAAGCACTTTGAATTGGACAATATGAGTCAATAGAGGTCAAATAGTATCAATTTTGGGTAGAAAATGACGTATTTACCCTTGAACATGTCATAAACACTTAAAATACATCGATTTGAGTCAAACTCGGTCAAATGGGAGAGGTTCTAGGTATAAAATGACTTCAACACTTTTAGTAGGAAGATATGAGTCAATACAGGTCTAATGGGTCAGTTTTGGGTAGAAAATAACGTATTTACCCTTGAACATGTCATAAACAATTGAAATACATCGATTTGAGTCAAACTCTGTAAAACGATGGAGGTTTTATATATTAAATAACCAGAACACTTTGAATCAGACGATATGAGTCAATATAGGTCGAATGGGATCAATTTTGGGTGGAAAATGATGTACTTACCCTTGAACAAGTCATAAACACTTGAAATACATCAATTTAACTCAAACTCGATTAAATGGGAGAGGTTCTGGATATAAAATGACTTAAAAACTTTGAATCGGATGAAATAACTCACTATAAGTCAAATGGGATTAGTTTTGAGTAGAAAATGACGTTTTAACCCTTAAACATTTCATAAACACTTGAAATACAACAATTTGACTTAAACTCAGTCAAATGGAAGAGGTTTTGTGTATTAAATGATCTAAACACTTTGTATCGTACGATATGAGTGTATAGAGGTCAAATAGGATCAATTTTTGGTAGAAAATGACGTATTTACCCTTCAAATGTCATAACCCTTGAAATACATCGATTTGATTCAAACTCGTTCAAATGGGAGTGGTTCTGGATATAAAATGACTTAAACACTTCGAATAGCACGATATGAGTCAATATAGGTCAAATGGGATAAGTTTTGGGTAGAAAATGACGTATTTAACCTTGAACATGTCATAAACACTTAAAATATATCCATTTGAGTTAAACTCAGTCAAATGGGAGAGGTTTTACGTATTAAATAATCTAAACACTTCAAATCGGACGATAAGAGTCAATATATGTCAAAATGGATCAATTTTAGGTAGAAAATGACGTATTTACCCTTGACATGTCATAAAAACTTGAAATATATCGATTTGAGTCAAACTTAGTCCAATGGGATAGGTTTTGTGCATTAAATGACCTAAACTCTTATAATCGGACGATATGCGTCTATATAGTTCACATAGGATCAATTTTAGGAAGAAAATGACGTATTTACCCTTGAAATGTCATAAACAGTTGCAATACATTGATTTGAGTGAAACTCGGTCAAATAGGAGAGCTTTTAGGTAACAAATGGCTTAAACACTTCGAAAAGTACGATATCAGTCAATATAGGTCAAATATGATTAATTTTGGGTAGAAAATGCTTTCACCCTTGACATGTCATAAACACTTGAAATACATCGATTTGAGTCAAACTCGATCAAACGGGAGAGATTCTAGGTAAAAGATAACTTTAACACTTCGAAAAGAACGATATGAGTGTATATAGGTTAAATGAGATTAGTTTTGTGTAGAAAATGACGTATTTAAACTTGAACATGTCATAAACACTCGATATACATCAATTTGAGTCAAACTCGGTCAAATTTGAGAGGTTTTGTGTATTAAATGATCTAAACACTTCGAATCAAACGATTTGAGTCAATATAGGTCAAAGGGGATCAATTTTGGGTAGAAAATGACGTATTTACCCTTGAACATGTCATAAACAATTGAAATACATCAATTTAAGTCAAACTCGATCAAATGGGAGAGTTTCAAGGTATAAAATGACTTTAACACTTTGAATCGGATGATATGCGTCCTCATAGGTCAAATGGGATTAGTTTTGGGTAGAAAATGACGTTTTTACCCTTGACGTATTTACCCTTGACATGTCATAAACACTTGAAATATATCGATTTGAGTCAAACTCAGTCCAATGGGATAGGTTTTGTGCATTAAATGACCTAAACTCTTATAATCGGACGATATGCGTCAATATAGTTCACATAGGATCAATTTTAGGAAGAAAATGACGTATTTACCCTTCAAATGTCATAACCCTTGAAATACATCGATTTGATTCAAACTCATTCAAATGGGAGTGGTTTTGGATATAAAATGACTTAAACACTTCGAATAGGATGATATGAGTCAATATAGGTCAAATGGGATAAGTTTTGGGTAGAAAATGACGTATTTAACCTTGAACATGTCATAAACACTTGAAATACATCCATTTGAGTTAAACTCAGTCAAATGGGAGAGGTTTTACGTATTAAATAATCTAAACACTTCAAATCGGACGATAAGAGTCAATATATGTCAAAATGGATCAATTTTAGGTAGAAAATGACGTATTTACCCTTGACATGTCATAAAAACTTGAAATATATCGATTTGAGTCAAACTTAGTCCAATGGGATAGGTTTTGTGCATTAAATGACCTAAACTCTTATAATCGGACGATATGCGTCTATATAGTTCACATAGGATCAATTTTAGGAAGAAAATGACGTATTTACCCTTGAAATGTCATAAACAGTTGCAATACATCGATTTGAGTGAAACTCGGTCAAATAGGAGAGCTTTTAGGTAACAAATGGCTTAAGCACTTCGAAAAGTACGATATCAGTCAATATAGGTCAAATATGATTAATTTTGGGTAGAAAATGCTTTCACCCTTGACATGTCATAAACACTTGAAATACATCGATTTGAGTCAAACTCGATCAAATGGGAGAGATTCTAGGTAAAAGATAACTTTAACACTTCGAAAAGAACGATATGAGTGTATATAGGTTAAATGGGATTAGGTTTGTGTAGAAAATGACGTATTTAAACTTGAACATGTCATAAACACTCGATATACATCAATTTGAGTCAAACTCGGTCAAATTTGAGAGGTTTTGTGTATTAAATAATCTAAACACTTCGAATCAGACGATTTGAGTCAATATAGGTCAAAGGGGATCAATTTTGGGTAGAAAATGACGTATTTACCCTTGAACATGTCATAAACAATTGAAATACATCAATTTAAGTCAAACTCGATCAAATGGGAGAGTGTCAAGGTATAAAATGACTTTAACACTTTGAATCGGATGATATGAGTCCTCATAGGTCAAATGGGATTAGTTTTGGGTAGAAAATGACGTTTTTACCCTTGACGTATTTACCCTTGACATGTCATAAACACTTGAAATATATCGATTTGAGTCAAACTCAGTCCAATGGGATAGGTTTTGTGCATTAAATGACCTAAACTCTTATAATCGGACGATATGCGTCAATATAGTTCACATAGGATCAATTTTAGGAAGAAAATGACGTATTTACCCTTGAAATGTCATAAACAGTTGCAATACATCGATTTGAGTGAAACTCGGTCAAATAGGAGAGCTTTTAGGTAACAAATGGCTTAAACACTTCGAAAAGTACGATATCAGTCAATATAGGTCAAATATTATTAATTATAGGTAGAAAATGCTTTCACCCTTGACATGTCATAAACACTTGAAATACATCGATTTGAGTCAAACTCGGTCAAATGGGAGAGATTCTAGGTAAAAGATAACTTTAACACTTCGAAAAGAACGATATTAGTTTATATAGGTTAAATGGGATTAGTTTTGTGTAGAAAATGACGTATTTAAACTTGAACATGTCATAAACACTCGATATACATCAATTTGAGTCAAACTCGGTCAAATGAGAGAGCTTCTGGGTATAAGGTTACTTTAACACTTCGAAAAGGACGATATGATCTATATAGGTCAAATGTGATTAGTTTTGGGTAGAAAATGACGTATTTACCCTTAAACATGTCATAAATACTTGAAATACATCGATTTTAGTCAAACTCAGTCAAATTTGAGAGGTTCTCGGTATAAAATGACTTTAACACTTTGAATCGAATGATATGAGTCACTATAGGTAAAATGAGATTAGTTTTGGGTAGAAAGTGACGTTTTTAGCCTTGAACATTTCATCACCACTTGATATACTTCAATTTGAGTTAAACTCAGTCAAACAGGGAGGTTTTGTGTATTAAATTACCTAAACACTTAGTATCGGACGAGATGAGTGAATAAAGGTCAAATATTTTTAATTTTGGGTAGATAATGACGTATTTACCCTTAAAATGTTATAAACATTTGAAATACATTGTTTATATTCAAACTCGGTCAAATGGGAGAGGTTTTGGGATATAAAACTACTTAAACACTTCGAATAGGACAATATAAGTCAATATAGGTCAAATAGGATTAGTTTTTGGTAGAAAATGACGTATTTACCCTTGATCATGTCATAAACATTTAAGTTACATCAATTTGAGTTAAACTTAGTCAAATGGGAGAGGTTTTGCGTATTAAATAACCTAAACACTTCGAATCAAACGATATGAGTCAATATAGGTGAAAATGGATCAATTTTGGGTGGAAAATAACATATTTACCCTTGAACATGTCATAAACAATTGAAATACATCGGTTTGAGTCAAACTCCGTCAAATAGGAGAGGTTTTGTGTATTAAATACCTAAACTCTTCGAATTGGACAATATGTGTCAATATGGGTCAAATATAATCAATTTTAGGTAGAAAATGACATATTTACTCTTGAAAATGTCATAAACACATGAAACACATCGATTAGAGTCAAACTTGGTCAAACGGGAGAAGTTTTGTGTATGAAATGACCTAAGCACTTCGTATCGGACAATATGAGTCAATAGAGGTCAAATAGTATCAATTTTGGGTAGAAAATATTCATGAACATGTCATAAACACTTAAAATACATCGATTCGAGTCAAACTCGGTCAAATTGGAGAGGTTCTGGGTTTAAATTGACTTCAACACCTTGAATAGGACGATATGAGTTAATACAGGTCTAATGGGGTCAGTTTTGTTTAGAAAATAACTTTTTTACCCTTCAACATATCCTAAACAATTGAAATACATCGATTTGAGTCAAACTCTGTTAAACGAGGGAGATTTTGTATATTAAATGACCTGAGCAATTCGAATCGAACGATAACAATCAATATAGCTCAAATGGGATCAAATTTGGGTAGAAAATGACGTATATACCCTTAAACAAGTCATAATCACTTGAAATACATCGATTTCAGTCAGACTCGGTAAAACGAGAGTGGTTTTGTGTATTAAGTGACCTACACACTTCAAATAGGACGATATAAGTCAATATAGGTCAAAACAGATCAATTTTGGGTGGAAAATAGCTTATTTACCCTTTATCAGGTCATAAACAATTGAAATACATCTGTTTGAGTCGAACTGCGTCAAACAGGAGAGGTTTTGTGTATTAAATATCCTAAACTCTTCGATTTGGAAGATATGAGTCAATATATGTCAAATAGGATCAATTTTAGTTAAAAAATTGACGTATTTACCCTTAAAAATATTATAAACACTTGAAATACATCGATTAGTGTCAAACTTGGTCAATCGGGAGAGGTTTTGTCTATAAAATGACCTAAACACTTCTAATCGGACAATATGAGTCAATAGAGGTCAAATAGTATCAATTTTAGGGAGAAAATGATGTATTTACCCATGAACATGTCATAAACAATTAAAATATATCGATTTGAGTCAAACTTGGTTAAATGGGAGAGGTTTTAGGAATAAAATGACTTCAACACTTTGAATAGGGCGATATGAGTCAATATTGGTCTAATAGGGTCAGTTTTGGGTAGAAAATAACGTATTTACCCTTGAACATGTCCTAAACAATGGAAATACATTGATTTGAGTCAAACTTGGTAAAACGAGGGAGGTTTTGTATATTAAATGACCTGAACACTTCGAATCGGCAATATGAGTCAATATTGCTCAAATAGGGTTAATTTTAGGTAGAAAACAACGTATTTACCCTTGAACATGTCATGAACACTTGAAATACATCGATTTGAGTCAGACTCGGTAAAACGAAAGAGGTTTTGTGTATTAAGTGACCTATAAACATCAAAAAGGACGATATAAGTAAATGTAGGTCAAAACATATCAATTTTGGGTGGAAAATGACGTATTTACCCTTGATCATGTCATAAATGTTTAAATACATCGATTTAAGTCAAACTCCGTCAAACGGGAGACGATTTGTTTATTAAAAGACCTAAACTCTTCGAATCGGACGATATGAGTCAATATAGTTCACATAGGAACAATTTTAGGTAGAAAATGACGTATTTACCATTGAAATGTCATAAACACTTGAAATACATCAATTTGAGTCAAACTCAGTCAAATGGGAGTGCTTTTGGGTATAAAATGACTTAAACACTTTGAAAAGGACGATATGAGTCAATGTAGGTCAAATGGGATTAGTTTTGGGTAGAAAATGACGTATTTACCCTTGAACACATCATAAAAACATGAAATACATCGATTTGAGTCAAACTCGGTCAAAAAGGAGAGGTTTTGTGTATTAAATGATCTAAACACTTTGAATCGGACGATATGAGTTAATATAGGTCAAACGGGATCAATTTTGGGTAGAAAATGACTTATTTACCCTGGAACATGTCATAAACACTTGAAATACATCAATTTGAGTTAAACTCAGTCAAATGGGAGAGGTTTTGCGTATTAAATAACCTAAACACTTTGAATCAGACGATATGAGTTAATATAGGTCAAAATGGATTATTTTTGGGTGGAAAATGACGTATTTACCCTTGAACATGTCATAAACAATTGAAATACATCGGTTTGAGTTAAACTCCGCCAAACAGGAGAGGTTTTGTGTATTAAATAACCTAAACTCTTTGAATTGGACAATATGAGTCAATTTAGTTCAAATAGGATCAATTTTAAGTAGAAAATGACGGATTTACCCCTGAAAATGTCATAAACACTTGAAATACATCAATTTGAGTTAGACTCGGTAAAACTAGAGAGTTTTGTGTATTAAGTGACCTACACACTTCAAATAGGATGATATAAGTCAATATAGGTCAAAACAAATCAATTTTGGATGGAAAATAGCTTATTTACCCTTGATCAGGTCATAAACAATTAAAATACATCTGTTTGAGACAAACAGTGTCAAACAGGAGAGGTTTTGTGTAATAAATATCCTAAACTCTTCGATTTGGACGACATGAGTCAATATAGTTCAAATAGGATCAATTTTAGGTAAAAAATGACGTATTTACTCTTGAAAAGATTATAAACACTTGAAATACATCGATTAGAGTACAACTTGGTCAATCGGGAGAGGTTTTGAGTAGAAAATGACCTAAACACTTCTAATAGGACAATATGAGTCAATAGAGGTCAAATAGTATTAATTTTAGGGAGAAAATGACCTATTTACCCATGAACATGTCATAAACACTTAAAATATATCGATTTGAGTCAAACTTGATCAAATGGGAGAAGTTCTAGGAATAAAATGACTTCAACACTTTAAATTGGACGATATGAGTCAATACAGGTTTAATGGGGTCAGTTTTGGGTAGAAAATAACATATTTACCCTTGAACATGTCCTATACCATGGAAATACATCGATTTGAATCAAACTCGGTAAAACGAGGGAAGTTTTGTATATTAAATGACCTGAACACTTCGAATCGGACGATATGAGTCAATATAGCTCAAATAGGATTAATTTTTGGTAGAAAATGACGTATTTACCCTTGAACATGTCATAAACACTTGAAATACATCGATTTGAGTCAGACTCGGTAAAAGGAAAGAGGTTTTGTGTATTAAGTGACCTACACACATCAAATAGGACGATATAAGTAAATGTAGGTCAAAACAGATCAATTTTGGGTGGAAACGGACGTATTTACACTTGATCATGTCATAAATATTGAAATATATCGATTTAAGTCAAACTCCGTCAAACAGGAGACGATTTGTGTATTAAAAGACCTAAACTCTTCGAATCGGATGATATGAGTCAATATAGTTCTTATAGGATCAATTTTAGGTAGAAAATGACGTATTTACCCTTGAAATGTCATAAACACTTGAAATACATCAATTTGAGTCAAACTCGGTCAAATGGGAGTGCTTCTGGGTATAAAATGACTTACACACTATGAAATGGACGATATGAGTCAATGTAGGTCAAATGGGATTAGTTTTGGGTAAAATGACGTATTTACCCTTGAACACATCATAAAAACTTGAAATACATCGAAAAGAGTCAAACTCGGTCAAAAAGGAGAGGTTTTGTGTATAAAATGATCTAAACACTTCGAATCGGGCGATATGAGTTAATATAGGTCAAATGGGATCAATTTTGGGTAGAAAATGACGTATTTACCCTGGAACATGTCATAAACACTTGAAATACATCAATTTAAGTCAAACTCGATCAAATGGGAGAGGTTCTGGGTATAAAATGACTTAAACACTTTGAATCGGATGATATGAGTCACTATAGGTCAAATGGGATTAGTTTTGGGTAGAAAATAACGTATTTACCCTTGAACATGTCATAAACACTTGAAATACATCAATTTGAGTTAAACTCCGTCAAATGGGAGAGGTTTTGTGTATTAAATGTCCTAAACACTTTGTATCGGACGATATTATTGAATATAGGTCAAATAGGATCAATTTTGAGTAGAAACTGATGTATTTACCCTTGAAATGTCATAAACACTTGAAATACATCGATTTGATTTAAACTCGGTCAAATGGGAGAGGTTCTAGATATAAAATGACTTAAACACTTCGAATAGGACGATATGAGTCAATACAGGTTTAATGGGGTCAGTTTTGGGTAGAAAATAACGTATTTACCCTTGAACATGTCCTATACCATGGAAATACATCGATTTGAGTCAAACTCGGTAAAACGAGGGAAGTTTTGTATATTAAATGACCTGAACACTTCGAATCGGACGATATGAGTCAATATAGCTCAAATAGGATTAATTTTTGGTAGAAAATGACGTATTTACCCTTGAACATGTCATAAACACTTGAAATACATCGATTTGAGTCAGACTCGGTAAAAGGAAAGAGGTTTTGTGTATTAAGTGACCTACACACATCAAATAGGACGATATAAGTAAATGTAGGTCAAAACAGATCAATTTTGGGTGGAAACGGACGTATTTACACTTGATCATGTCATAAATATTGAAATATATCGATTTAAGTCAAACTCCGTCAAACAGGAGACGATTTGTGTATTAAAAGACCTAAACTCTTCGAATCGGATGATATGAGTCAATATAGTTCTTATAGGATCAATTTTAGGTAGAAAATGACGTATTTACCCTTGAAATGTCATAAACACTTGAAATACATCGATTTGAGTCAAACTCGGTCAAATGGGAGTGCTTCTGGGTATAAAATGACTTAAACACTATGAAATGGACGATATGAGTCAATGTAGGTCAAATGGGATTAGTTTTGGGTAAAATGACGTATTTACCCTTGAACACATTATAAAAACTTGAAATACATCGAAAAGAGTCATACTCGGTCAAAAAGGAGAGGTTTTGTGTATAAAATGATCTAAACACTTCGAATCGGGCGATATGAGTTAATATAGGTCAAATGGGATCAATTTTGGGTAGAAAATGACGTATTTACCCTGGAACATGTCATAAACACTTGAAATACATCAATTTAAGTCAAACTCGATCAAATGGGAGAGGTTCTGGGTATAAAATGAATTAAACACTTTGAATCGGATGATATGAGTCACTATAGGTCAAATGGGATTAGTTTTGGGTAGAAAATAACGTATTTACCCTTGAACATGTCATAAACACTTGAAATACATCAATTTGAGTTAAACTCCGTCAAATGGGAGAGGTTTTGTGTATTAAATGTCCTAAACACTTTGTATCGGACGATATTATTGAATATAGGTCAAATACGATAAATTTTTTGTAGAAACTGACGTATTTATCCTTGAAATGTCATAAACACTTGAAATACATCGATTTGATTTAAACTCGGTCAAATGGGAGAGGTTCTAGATATAAAATGACTTAAACACTTCGAATAGGACGATATGAGTCAATATAGGTCAAATGGGATTAGTTTTGGGAAGAAAATGACGTATTTAACCTTGAACATGTCATAAACACTTGAAATACATCAATTTGAGTTAAACTCAGTCAAATGGGAGAGGTTTGCGTATTAAATAACCTAAACACTTCGAATCGGACGATATGAGTCAATATAGGTTAAAATGGATCATTTTTGGTTGGAAAATGACGTATTTACCCTTGAACATGTCATAATCAATTGAAATACATCAGTTTGAGTTAAACTCCGTCAAACTGGAGAGGTTTTGTGTTTTAAATAACCTAAACTCTTTGAATTGGACGATATGAGTCAATATAGTGCAAATAGGATCAATTTTAAGTAGAAAATGATGTATTTACCCTTAAAAATGTCATAAACTCTTGAAATACATCTATTTGAGTCAGACTCAGTAAAACAAGAGGGGGTTTGTGTATTAAGTAACCTACACACTTCAAATAGGGCGATATAAGTCAATATAGGTCAAAACAGATCAAATTTGGGTGGAAAATAACGTATTTAACCTTTTATCATGTCATAAGCACTTGAAATACATCGATTTGAGTCAGACTCGGTAAAACGAAAGAGGTTTTGTGTATTAACTGACCTACACACATCAAATAGGACGTTGTAAGTAAATATATAGGTCAAAACAGAACAATTTTAGGTGGAAAATGACGTATTTACCCTTGATCATGTCATAAATATTGAAATACATCGATTTAAGTCATACTCCGTCAAACGGGAGACGATTTGTGTAGTAAAAGACCTAAAGTCTTCGAATCGGACGATATCAGCCAATATAATTCACATAGGACCAACTTTAGGTAGATAATGACGTATTTACCCTTGAAATGTCATAAACACTTGAAATACATCGATTTGAGTCAAACTCGGTCGAATGGGAGTGCTTTTGGGTATAAAATGACCTAAACACTTTGAAAAGGACGATATGAGTTAATATAGGTCAAATGGGTTTAGTTTTGGGTAGAAAATGACGTATTTACCCTTAAACACATCATAAAAACTTGAAATACATCGATTTGAGTCAAACTCGATCAAAAAGGAGAGATTTTGTGTATAAAATGATCTAAACACTTCAAATCAGACGATATGAGTCAATATAGGTCAAATGGGATCAATTTTGGGGAGAAAATGACGTATTTACCCTGGAACATGTCATAAACACTTGAAATACATCAATTTAAGTCAAACTCGATCAAATGGAAGAGGTCAAATGGGATTAGTATTGGGTAGAAAATGACGTTTTTATTCTTGAACATTTCAAAAACACTTGAAATACACCAATTTGAGTTAAACTCAGTCAAACGGGACAGGTTTTATGTATTAAAAGTTCTAAACACTTTGTATGGAATGATATTATTGAATAGAGGTCAAATAGGAACAACTTTTGCGTAGAAAATGACGTATTTACCCTTGAAATGTCATAAACACTTGAAATACATTGATTTGGTTCAAACTCGGTCAAATGGGAGAGGTTCTAGATATAAAATGACTTAAACACTTCGAATAGGACGATATGAGTCAATATAGGTCAAATAGGATTAGTTTTGGGTAGAAAATGACGTATTTACCCTTGAACATGTCATAAACACTTGAAATACATCAATTTGAGTTAAACTTAGTCAAATGGGAGAGGATTTGCGTATTAAATTACCTAAACACTTCGAATCGGATGATATGTGTCAATATAGGTCAAAATGGATCATTTTTGGTTGGAAAATGACGTATTTACCCTTGAACGATATGAGTCAATATAGTTCAAATAGGATCAATTTTAAGTAGAAAATGACGTATTTACCCTTAACAATGTCATAAACACTTGAAATACATCGATTTCAGTCAGACTCGGTAAAGCAAGAGAGGTTTTGTTTATTAAGTAACCTATACACTTCAAATAGGACGATATAAGTCAATATAGGTCAAACCAGATCAAATTTGGGTGGAAAATGACGTATTTAACCTTTATCATGTCATAAACAATTGAAATACATCAATTTGAGTCAGACTACGTCAAACTGGAGAGGTTTTGTGTATTAAATGACCTAAACTCTTTGAATCAGACGATATGAGTCAATATAGTTCACATAGGATCAATTTTAGGTAGAAAATAACGTATTTAACCGAGAAATGTCATAAACACTTGAAATACATTTATTTGAGTCAAACTCGATCAAATGGGAGAGCTTTTAGGTATAAAATGACTTTAACATTCCGAAAAGGACGATATGAGTCAATATAGGTCAAATGGGATTAGTTTTGGGTAGAAAATAACGTATTTACCCTTGAACATGTCATAAACACTTGAAATACATCGATTTGAGTCAAACTCGGTCAAATAGGAGAGGTTTTTTGTATTAAATGATCTAAACACTTCGAATCAGACAATATGAGTCAATATAGGTAAAATGGGATCAATTTTGGGTAGAAAATGACTATTTACCCTTGAACATGTCATAAACACTTGAAATACATCAATTTAAGTCAAACTTGATCAAATGGGAGAGGTTCGAATAGAGGTCAAATAGGATCAATTTTTGGTTGAAAATGACGTATTTACACTTGAAATGTCATTAACACTTGAAATACATCGATTTGAGTCAAACTCGGTCAAATGGGAGAGGTTCTGGATATAAAATGACTTAAACACTTTGAATAGGACGATATGAGTCAATATAGGTCAAATGGGATTAGTTTTGGGTAGAAAATAACGTATTTACCCTTGAACATGTCATAAACACTTGAAATACATCAATTTGAGTTAAACTCCATCACATGGGAGAGGTTTTGCATATTAAATAACCTAAACACTTCGTATCGAACGATATGAGTCAATATAGGTCAAAATGGATCAATTTTTGGTGGAAAGTGACGTATTTACCCCTGAACATGTCATAAACAATTGAAGTACATCGGTTTGAGTTAAACTCCGTCTAATAGGAGAGGTTTTGTGTATGAAATAACCTAAACTCTTTGATGTGCTCGTTTTAGAGCACATTTACAACCCCATTTTAGTGTCGAGTCTCATGCTTTTATATTGGTTTTATGCACATTACATTCAATTTTACCTTGATCTTGTCCTCGAGCTGCTGTTTGGTCATTTCAGGTGATTTTGATGATTTCGAGGTAAAATGAGACGTGTTCGAGGCTTTAACACCTTTATCAAGAGTTTAGATGCGCATATCATAACTTGGGCATGCGTTCCAAGTCACTATCGAAGATCCCATAAACTCCATAGGCCACTAAACACTTCAAAGGAGCTGTTCAACAAGGTTTAGGTTCAGATTCGACCGAATCTGACATCCATTTAGTCGAATGGAAGACAGGGATTCAAGCACATAAATCAAGCTCTCGGGAATAGCCGAATGAAGACTCATTCGGCCAAATCAAGACACATTTGGCCGAATGGTTGTACTCATTTGGCCGAATGGGGGACAGGGTGGAAAATTACCAAGCTTCTGTTTTAGGCGAATGGCATTCCTATTCGGCCGAATGGCCACTCATTCGGCCGAATCCTTCCTCCATTCGACCGAATGGAGACTATTTCCGACTTTCTTGGTTCTTTCTTAGGCCGGCGCTCGAGGGTTTTTCCTAGCGTTTTACCCCTTATGTCCCTAGGGTACAAATACCCTCTTACTCTGTACATAACCCTCATGTCTACTTTGAGAGCTTTTGTGCCTCAACCTAGAACATCACTTTAAAGCTTTACATTTCCTTCATACATTAGTTTAGATTTATTACTTTCGTTGTTCTCGTTTTCAAGCTTTGTATTTCGGATTCGGTTTCTCTTTCGTTCACGCAATTTCATTTATGCAAGGTATCGATTCTTTTCTGTTTTATTTCGTTTAATGCTTTCAAGTATTGTTTTTCTGAATTTCATTCCTCTTGCTATTATCGTTGCTTCTTTTACGGTTCTGATAGAGTAGTTGTCGGTTTTGTTATAGGATTTCGTTTTTCGTTCTCTTGTTCATTTCATTCAATTAGTTCGTGCTTTCAATCATGTTCTTTTTCGCTATTTATGCCTTAGTCTTTATTACTATGTGTGAGTAGTCTTCTTAGGGGTTTGATTGGTGAAACCCTAGGTTGGCTCGTTCTTCATGCGTATAGTTAGGATTTGAGATTGTTGATGATTGATTGATTGATATTCGATGCGAATCTTGTCCTGCCACTCCTTTGGAGACATAGGGCGATTATAGGTTGTTCGTGTGATTTATAGGGTCACAAACTTCCTCTCGTCATCTTGAGTGTCATGATTCATTGTTGACTGATTTCTCCTAATTTAGCATATTGATAGTTTTATTGTCCTTCCTAGGGTGGAACTGATCTGTCCCCGTTTTCCCTTCAAAGCATAACATTGTTTTAGTTCTTGCTTTATTTTCTGTCATTTGATTCATCTAATCACATCTCCAAATAAACCATTTGCATCAAGTCTAAAAGCTATCGCCCCTTGTCCTTGTGGTTCGATCCCCGACTTACCACTACACTAGTTGTAGTAGTAGTAGGGTGTTTATAAATTTAGTTTGCATAACTATTCTTTTAATTAAACGACCTAAAAGAACGGATATCACTCTTCAAATTGGACGATATGAGTCAATATAGTTCAAATAGGATCAATTTTAAGTAGAAAATGACATATTTACCAAAATGTCATAAACACTTGAAATACATCGATTAGACTCAAACTTGGTCAAACATGAGAGGTTTTGTATACGAAATGACCTAAACACTTCGAATCGGACAATATAAGTCAATAGAAGTCAAATAGTATCAATTTTGGGTAGAAAATGAGGTATTTACCTCATGGGAGAGGTTCTAGGTATAAAATGACTTCAACACTTCGAAACGAGAGGTTCTAGGTTTTGTATATGAAATGTCATAAACACTTAAAATACATCGATTTGAGTCAAACTCGGTCAAATGGAAGAGGTTTTAGGTATAAAATGACTTCAACACTTTGAATAGGACGATATTAGTCAATAGAGGTCTAATAGGGTTAGTTTTGGGTAGAAAATAACGTACTTACCCTTGAACATGTCCTAAACCTTTGAAATACATCAATTTGAGCCAAACTCGGTAAAACGAGGGAGGTTTTGTATATTAAATGACCTGAACACTTCGAATCGGACGATATGAGTCAATATAACTCAAATGGGATCAATTTTGGGTAGAAAATGACGTACTTACCCTTAAACATGTCATAAACACTTGAAATACATCGATTTGAGTCAGACTCGGTTAAACGAGAGAGGTTTTGTGAATTAAGTGACCTACACAATTCAAATAGGACGATATAAGTCAATATAGGTCAAAACAGATCAATTTTGGGTGGAAAATGACATATTTACCCTTGAACATGTCATAAACAATTGAAATACATCGGTTTGTGTCAAACTCCATCAAATAGGAGAGATTTTGTGTATTAAATAACCTAAACTCTTCGAATTGGACAATATGAGTCAATATAGTTCAAATAGGATCAAGTTTAGGTAGAAAATGACGTATTTATCCTTGAAAATGTCATAAACACTTGAGATACATCGATTAGAGTCAAACTTGGTCAAACAGGAGAGGTTTTATGTATGAAATGACCTAAACACTTCGAATCGGACAATATGAGTCAATTGAGGTAAAAATGTATCAATTTTGGGTAGAAAATGACGTATTTACCCATGAACATGTCATAAACACTTAAAATACAACAATTTGAGTCAAACTTGGTCAAATAGGAGAGGTTTTGGGTATAAAATGACTTCCACACTTCGAATAGGATGATATGAGTCAATACAGGTCTAATGGGGTCAGTTTTGGGTAGAAAATAACGTATTTACCCTTGAACATGTCCTAAACAATTCAAATACATCGATTTGATTCAAACTCGGTAAAACGAGGGAGGTTTTGTATATTAAATGACCTAAAAACTTTGAATCATACGATATGAGTGAATATAGCTCAAATGGGATCATTTTTAGGTAGAAAATGACGTATTTACCCTTGAACATGTCATAAACACTTGAAATACATCGATTTGAGTCAGACTCGGTAAAACGAGAGAGGTTTTGTGTATTAAGTGACCTACACACTTCAAATAGGACGATATGAGTCAATATAGGTCAAAACAGATCAATATTGGGTGGAAAATGACGTATTTACTCTTGATCATATCATAAACAATTGAAATACATCGATTTGAGTCAAACTCAATCACACGGGAGATGTTTTGTTTATTAAATGACCTAAACTCTTCGAATCGGACGATATGAGTCAATATAGTTCACATAGGATCAATTTCAGGTAGAAAATGATGTATTTACCCTTGAAATGTCATAAACACTTGAAATAGATCGATTTGAGTCAAACTCGGTCAAATGGGAGAGCTTATGGGTATAAAACGACACAAACACTTCGAAAAGAACGATATGAGTCAATATAGGTCAAATGGGATTAGTTTTGGGTAGAAAATGACATTCACCCTTGAACATGTCATAAACACTTCAAATACATCGATTTGAGTCAGACTCGGTAAAACGAGAGAGGTTTTGTGTATTAAGTGACCTACACACTTCAAATAGGATGATATGAGTCAATATAGGTCAAAACAGATCAATTTTGGGTGGAAAATGACATATTTACTCTTGATCATATCATAAACAATTGAAATACATCGATTTTAGTCAAACTCCATCAAATGGAAGATGTTTTGTGTATTAAATGACCTAAACTCTTCGAATTGGACGATATGAGTCAATATAGTTCACATAGGATCAATTTCAGGTAGAAAATGACGTATTTAACCTTAAAATGTCATAAAAACTTGAAATATATCGATTTGAGTCAAACTCGGTCAAATGGGAGAGCTTATGGGTATAAAACGACTTAAGCACTTCGAAAAGGACGATATGAGTCAGTATAGGTCAAATGGGATTTGTTTTGGGTAGAAAATGATATTCACCCTTGAACATGTCATAAACACTTAAAATCTATCGATTTGAGTCAGACTCGGTAAAACGAGAGAGGTTTTATGTATTAAGTGACCTACACACTTCAAATAGGACGATATAAGTCAATATAGGTCAAAATAGATCAATTGTAGGTGGAAAATGACGTATTTACCCTTGACCATGTCATAAACACTTGAAATACATCGATTTGAGTCAGACTCGTTAAAACGAGAGAGGTTTTGTGCATTAAGTGACCTACACACTTCAAAAAGGACAATATGAGTCAATATAGGTCAAAACAGATTAATTTTGGGTGGAAAATGACGTATTTACCCTTGGTCATGTCATAAACAATTGAAATACATCGATTTGAGTCAAACTCCATCAAACGGGAGAGGTTTGGTGTATTAAATGACCTAAACTCTTCTAATCGGATGATATGAGTCAATATAGTTCCCATAGGATCAATTTCAGGTAGAAAATGACGTATTTACCCTTGAAATGTCATAAACACTTGAAATACATCGATTTGAGTCAAACTCGGTGAAATGGGAGAGCTTTTGGGTATAAAACGACTTAAACACTTCGAAAAGGACTATATGAGTCAATATAGGTCTAATGGGGTCAGTTTTGGGTATAAAATGACGTATTTACCCTTGAACATGTCATAAACACTTGAAATACATCGATTAGAGTCAAACTCGGTCAAACAGGAGCGTATTTGTGTATTTAATGACCTAAACACTTTGAATCGGATGATATGAGTCAATATAGGTCAAATATGATCATTTTTGGGTAGAAAATGACGTAATTACCCGTAAACATGTCAAAAATACTTGAAATACATCGATTTGAGTTAAACTCGGTCTAATGGGACAATTTCTGGGTATAAAATGACTTAAACACTTCGAATCGTACGATATGAGTCAATATAGGTCAATTTCTAATGTAAAAATAGATGACGTCTGTCGCCCCAACTCACTTTCAAAACTTGATTAAACTTGATTTCTTCTATACAGTATCATGTGGATTCTAAAACTGAAGAAGTTCCACTGTATAGGCATAGTGATATTATAACTAGCTGTTACATAATTGCTGCCAATCCTATAATACCATCTTCTTCAGTTCCAGTACCTATAAGAAAATCAGAGATCAGCTTTACAATGCATATCAATATACGAAGTATATACTAATAGTACTTATGCACCAAGATTTTTCTGAAAGCCTCTCCTAGGAGTAGGTTATATACTTAAAATAAAGCTTCAATTTTATTTTTTTTCTTTTGCCACACAACCACCCATGTCAATTTCTTATTAACTCAAATTCACCCTTCAATTAGTTTAAACTTACTTTATAAATACTAATAATCCTATATATCAGTTTTATTTGTTTTATCCCGATTCTACACCCTTTGGTATCAGAGCCAATAGATTATTAGTATTTATAAAGTAAGTTTATACTAATTGTTTGGCAAGCCTGCAAATCCGTTGGTGAGCCTCAGTATGTAGGTGCTCCCGGTTGGTGGTCCCACTGTTCCCAATTAGCATAAATTTTACCTATTAGATCCCTGTAATCCATGGCCTCTTGGTTAAGAAGAGTTTCTAGATTAGGGTACTCTAAGACTGATATAATTCAAAGTCAAGAAACTCATATACCTGTTGATTTCTCAAACTGGAATATTCCAAAAGAAGATCCTACTCAGTTATATAAGATTGGTCCTTTGGAATTCAAAATTGCATTTAGCATTAAAACTCATTAAGAAACTAGGAGTATTCAACAAGATATTGAAACTATGTATTTATTATCAAATACAGCAGTTGAAACATATCTTGCTCACAATTATTGTTTCATTCATTTTGGTCTAGTTCAAATAGCTGTTAAGCCTTTAGTTCATAAAGGTGTTGATTGCCCTATATTCCTAGCTTTAAGAGATAATTATTTCAAAACCTATAAAGATTCATTGTTAGCTGTAGTTCAAACAAATGTCTGCAATGGACCCATATATTTTAATTGCTTTCCTGATTTTACTATAGATCTAAAGGATCCATAAGCTTTAGAGTCATTAATCTTAGATATTCATGTTATAGAAAATAAATTCAAAGAATTTGCTAAAAATTTTGCAATAGTTTTTAGGATATATTTTAGGTTGATGAACACCACTGTGAATCCAAAATTTATTCATGTTCCCTCTTCTAAAGGAGAGACCGTTTTCATAGAAGTCTATACCGGTGAAACTAAATCCCTGGTCACTTCAGCTAAGAAATTAGCTTGGGATCAAATTACTATTCCTGAAATTTTATAATTTCCTAATCCAATGCTAAATAAATGTCTGAAACAAGACATAGATCAAATAATAGAGGATTCGACTAAATTAATTCTTAGATTTGGTTCATTTAGAGAACCAAGACCTAGCTCTTCCATTAATATGGCTAGAAGATCATTTTATATTCCTGCCAAATACCAACCAGAAATGTCAGAGTCTTCAGTAACTCAAGAAGATATCTTCAAAGTCCATTACAAATCTCTAATTCCAGAATATCAATTTTCCTCTGTTTCTCCTCCCCAATCACCTACAGCTTTAGATATGCAAAACTTTAACACTATAAACACCATGACTAAGGAAGGTTTTCAAATTGATAAAGATTTCTTACGAAGAGATTTTGAATCAAAAGAAAATACTCAGAAGCGAAAATGGTTTATGTCTTTTGATGAGTCCTTAAGAAATCAGATCAGAGAAATCTGGTATAGAGACATGAATTGTCTCCAATTAAATATTCCCTTTTTCATATGGTTTACCTCATTTTGTGAAGATAAAGGTATTAATGAACCTTTTACCCAACACTATATTCAAACCTAGACCACTTTAAGGAGAAATTGGCAGTTAAAGGATGGATCAACTATCAACATTGTTCATCCACCCTTTTCTCCTATAATAATTCCTAGTGGAGACAATCAAATACCTGCCTGCCCTCTTAAAAAGGGAAGATATAATCAGAAAGATGACCTAGCTAAGGTGGAAGATATTATTAAGGTTTACCATCAGAATAATTTCACAAACCAAACCCTTTATACTATTTCCTCTCAAGTAGATCATCTTTCTACTAGAATAGAATCAATAAAGGAACAGTCCCCTACCTTCTCTAAAGGACAATCCTCTAGATTCCCTACTAATGTCTTAGTTCCGCACTTTAAACCACAAGGTTTAACTCAAACTATGGAAAACTCCATAGTCAATACTCCCTCTTCTTCAAATAGCTCCTAGACTATCTTGAGCAATATATCTCAAAATCTAGAAAAATTAGCCAGCTCCAAGGATTAAGAGTCATTCATAGTCGTCCTTCTGAAAATGAATCAAGCAATGATTCTAACTTAGAAGATGAAATAGATAATATTAAGAATATGTGGAGAAATGCTCCAACAAAAACCTATTATCCTAGACCAACCCCTCCAGATATACAGTTTGAGGAACGATCTAAGTTTAAAACCAAATCTTATTCTCCTGATTTTGTCCATGAATGGAATATAGATGGAAAATTAGAATATGAGATTTTAAATACTCTTCAAGAGATGGGTATGGAAAAAATTGACTATTCAACCTAAGAGTCTAATGAACAAATCATTTTTGGACTCCTTATTTCAAGGTTTACCGGTCAATTGAAAAACTGGTGGGACAATTATCTTACACCGGATAATCTGTTAGAAATTTTTAACCACAAAATCACCATTATCGATCCTCAAAATGAAATCATAGATAAATTTGATAGCTGTGATTTCCTCATAATAGTTATTGCCTATTACTTCATAGGAGACCCTACAGCCTTCCTTTTATCAGGGAAATAAATTCTTCAAAACTTGAGATGTCCTACTTTAGGAGATTATAGGTGGTATAGAGATATGTTCCTTACTTATGTTCTCCAAAGAAAGGATTGCGGTGAACCATTTTGGAAAGAAAAATTTATATCTGGTCTTCCTAAACTTTTTTCCCAACGAATATTCAGAAAGTTAAAGGAATTATCTCAACCAGATGAGATCCCTTTTAAAAATAAAACCTATGGAGAACTCTTCACCTTAGTAAAAAATGAAGGATTAGCTTTTTGCGAAGAACTTAAGCTGCAAGCTAAGTATACTTCTGAAAAGAAGCAATCCAGGAAAGAGCTCGGTTGTTTCTGTGAAGCCTTTGGCTGTGAAACAATCAGGGCCCCTTCATCTATTAAACGCAAATCTAAACTTTAGAAAGAAAAGAAGTTTAGATGATTCCATAAGAGAAACACTTCTCCTCCTTCAAAGCCTTCTTATTACAGAAGGCCTAAATAAAAGTTTTCCTCCCAAAGAATAGTTTGTTATTCATGTGGGAAAAGGGGACATAAAGCTAATAATTTTACTACTAAGAAGAAAATCCAAGAACTCTTCTCAAATGACGCCGAACTAGGAGAAAAGTTGACCAAACTCCTTATTAAGAGTCCTTTGAACTCAGATCAAGAAGAACCATTTTCCGACCAAGTAGAAGATACTGACTCAAGTAGTAGTAGCTCCTCAGAGTCTTCTTCACCAATTCAAACTATAAATGTCATTTCTAGTAACAAAGATAAAGAATTCTTATTCGATTTAATAGATAAGGTTCAAAATCCAGAGTTAAAGACTCAGACCCTTCTTCGCTTGAGAAATATTGTCCTCAAAGAAAAAGACCCTTCTCACTCCACTTCCTTACAAATTACAGAACCCTTCAGTATTTCAAAACTACTAGAGAAATATTCAAACCCAAAATATACAAAAATACCACCCTCCTTACATCACCTTCCAAGAATACTTTTAAAAGAGATTCTGTTAATGATCTCCAGTCAGAAATCAACCTTTTAAAAACCCAGGTCAATGAACTCAAAAATGACCTTGTAGCCTTACAAATCAATGAATTAGAGATCAAGACTCGTATAACAATCCTCGAAGAAGAATCCACTCAGAATATGACTTCTAAGGAGATTGTTGATACTCAGCAAGAAACAGGATTTGTTTCTCTCATTAATAAGATCAATTTTAAAAAATGGTACTCAAAAGTCACCTTCCAAATCGTTGATTTTAAACAAAACTTTATTGCCCTTATAGATAGTGGTGCTGATCAGAATTGTATCAAAGAAGGAATTATCCCACCAAAATTCTATGAGAAGACTAGCACAAAGTTACTTAGTGCTAATAGCTCTCCTATGAATACCAAATTCAAGGTTACAAGAGCTAATATAGTCAATAACGGCTATAAATTCAAAAATACTTTCATAGTCGTCAAGGATATTAAGGAAGAAATAATCCTTGGAACCCCTTTTCTAACTCAAATCTATCCTTTTAAGGTAGACAATATAGGAGTTCATACTAATATCTTAGGTAAGCAAAATCTCCTATGATTCAAAAAGATATACACCTCTTACAAAACTCATCAGTTTTTCAGAAATTAAACATAATCCATAACAAGCAATATTTAATTTCTACCCTCAAAACTGAGGTTATCCACCAAAAAATAGAGGAACAGCTTCGACAACCTTCTATTCAACAAAAGATTCTAGACCTCGAAAATACTTTCAAACTAAAGGTCTGTGCAGAAATTCCTAATGCCTTTTGGAATAGAAAAAAACATATTGTCACCCTTCCTTATGAAAAAGATTTCATTAAAGCAAATATCCCTACAAAAGCAAGACCCATTCAGCTTAATGCCAAATTAGTAGAATTCTGTAAAAAGGAGATTCAAGTTCTTTTGGATAAAAAGCTTATCCGACCTTGTAAATCTCCTTGGAGTTGTGCAGCATTTTATGTAATGAATGCAGCAGAGAAAGAGCGAGGAGTTCCTAGATTAGTAATAAATTACAAACCCTTAAACAAAGTTCTCCAATGGATTAAATACCTCATTCCTAACAAAAGAGATCTTTTAAATAGACTCTTTAATGCTAAGATCTTTTCAAAATTTGATATGAAATCAGGATTTTGGCAAATTCAAATTGCCAAACTAGGTACAAAACAGCTTTCACAGTACCCTTTGGTCACTATGAATGGAATGTCATGCCTTTTGGTTTAAAGAATGCTCCTTCTGAATCCCAACATATTATGAATGATATTCTCAACCCATTCCCATTCATAATAGTTTACATAGATGATGTTTTAGTTTTCTCTAATAGTTTAGATTAACATTTCAAACATTTACTATCTTTTTTACAAATAATAGAAAAGAATGGTTTAGTTGTTTCAAGCTCAAAAATGAAACTTTTCTAAACAAAAATTAGATTCCTTGGCCATGATATATTAAGAGGAACCATTAAACCCATTAATAGATCCATAGAGTTTGCTTCAAAATTATCTAATGAGCTTAAAGAGAAAATCCAACTTCAAAGATTCTTAGGATGTCTGAATTATGTTTCAGATTTTTTCCCTAACCTTCGTCAATTATGTGCCCCTTATTTCAAAGATTACAAAAAAATCCCCCTGCTTGGTCAAAAGAACATACTGAGATTGTCAAGACCCTTAAAGAAAAGATAAAATCATTACCCTGTCTTTGCATACATAATCCATCTACATACATGATAGTTGAAACAGATGCTTCAGACGTAGGCTATGGTGGTATACTCAAACAAAAGGTAGATGGTCTAGAACAACTAGTACGGTTCCATTCCGGAGTCTGGTTAGGTCCTCAAAAGAATTATTCTACTATTAAAATAGAAATTCTATCAATTGTTTTATTTGTTTCAAAATTTCAAAGCAATTTATACAATAAAAAATTTCTTATTCGCATTGATTGTAAATCTGCTAAAGAAGTTTTGGAAAAAGATGTCAAAAATATTGTTTCAAAACAAATCTTTGCCCGTTGGCAAGCTATTTTATCTATATTTGATTTTCAAATAGAGCACATCAAAGGCAAAAATAATTCTCTTCTTGATTTTCTTACCAGAGAATTCTTACAAGGACATTAAAATGTCTCATAAGAAGAAATCTATCAAACTCAAAGGGTTTAAGTCAGCAGATGATTATGGGATGAAAGCTCCAAAAGATTTACGTTTAGATTCAAAAAATTTTACAACTACAAACCAATTTGCTAGTTTACAAAACTTTCCACCACTTTCTTATTCTCAAATTGTTTAAAAACTGCCTACAAATGCAACCCCTTCAAAAATAGACTCAAAAAACCCAAAATCAGCTTATTTCACTACAGAAACAACTGAAGCCATTTGCCTAACAAAATTCTCTTCCCTGCAAAGCCCATAAACCATAAAAGCCTTTAATAGGCGATCCTTCCCAGAAGGATGTGAGTGGTTTCTTGAAAACCCCGCAAAAATTCAAAGATTTTATGAATTCATATTGGTTGATTCAAACTCTTGTGAAATTCAACATGTTAAATCTTCATCCGGAATTATTATCTATTCAAAATGTATCATCAAAAGGATTGTTAACTAGTCTGAATGGTTAAGTCCCTATGATGAAAAATCACTTTTAAAAACTTTTTTCCCTCAAACCTAATCATATTTTGATTACAAAATAGCCTGGTTAAGAGCCTTCCTCCTTCAGGCCTTTAATCACTTATGGTTTTTTTCTATTGATAAGTTTTTCTTAAAAGAACAAATACCATTATGGTTTTTCCATTGGTGGCACTTTTGTAGTCCGGTTCAAGAAATCCTTCCTCCTCCTTGTGTTAAAAGATTCCAAGTATTTTTATCAACTTTAAAGTCTGAAAAATTCATCAATCCTCTTCTTTTCCATGCTGAATTCAAAATCCCTTGGATACTTTGCTGGAGTTATAGTCTAAAACCATAACTCCCTTCTCCATACCCTTGGATGTTAGTCCGAGAATTCAAGGTTAAATGGTGGGAGAAATTTTATTTTGAACTTTGCTCCCCTGAAAATGTGAAAGACTTCATTCAAACCGGTAAAAAACTTGAATGGGTGATCCATTCAAAAACAGCCGCCTCTTCTTCCTCACGAAGAAGAGAAAAAACTTCTTCCTCCTACAAAAACCTGACTCCTATTAAAAAAGAAGCACTGGAGAAACTTTGTTCTGATCTAGACTTTGCCAGAAGAGTCATAAAAGGTTCAACTAGTTCAAAAACCTCTGAGGACGAAGAATCTGATTGCTCACACTCCGAAACAACTTTTGACCCTTTCAATGGTCCTTGCTCTCAATATCCTTTTGAGGGCTAGTTAAAAAAAGGGAGAAAATATAAAAAATATGAAAATTATTATTTTCTCTATTTATATGTTTGGCCACAAATGAAAAGTCTACAGCCAAAACACAAAGACTTATTGTAATTATGCGCTCCTTTTGTTTTAGTCTTTTGTGTACCCTTTACTTCGCAAAACCTGAGCTTCCCTCAGATCTCAGGCGTGAAATCTTCTCATGTTATAATGAGGTTAGAAAGCAATGGCGTCGTAATGAAAAGCAACCACCCTTTCAAGGATTATCAAAAAGCGCTATCAAACAAAAGTCAAGATATTTCGGCCGATGTCCAAATTGTGGACGTCAAATTCATCCGGGAAAATATCGATGGTCTACTTCCCAGTCACATGATGAGTTTAAGGAAATAGTTCTCCTTGGAGCTATTAGGAATTAGTTCTCCTTGGTGCCTTAGTTTTAGTTCTCAATAAAAGCTCTGTAAGAAAAGTATTCCCTGCCTTGAGCAGTGCTCAAATCTTTGTAAGTATTTTCAAAGTTTTAATAATAGTTTGTATATTACTTCTATTACATCTTAAGTTTTCAATTTTTTTTTGAATTTCTTTAAGTTCTTTTAAGTATTTCATTTTCAATTTCTTATAGTTTTATATCAGTTTTATTTGTTTTATCCCAATCCTATATATCAATTTTATTTGTTATATCCCGATCCTATAAAATGACTTAAAAACTTCAAATCGTACAATATGAGTCAATATAGGTCAAATGGGATTAGTTTTGGGTAGAAAATGACATTTACCCTTGAACATGTCATAAACACTTTAAATACATCAATTTGAGTCAAACTCGATCAAACAAGAGAGGTTTTGTGTATTAAATGACCTAAACATTTCAAATCGGACGATATGAGTTAATATAGGTCAAATAGGATCAAATTTGGGTACAAAATGATGTATTTACCCTTGAACAGGTCATAAACACTTAAAATACATCAATTTAAGTCAAACTCGATCAAATAGGAGAGGTTCCGTGTATAAAAAGACTTAAACACTTCGAATCGGACGATATGAGTCAATATTGGTAAAATGGAATTAGTTACGACATATTTACCCATGAACATGTCCTAAACACTTGAATTATATTGATTTGAGTCAAACTTGGTCAAACAGGAGAGGTTTTGTGTATTAAAAGACCTAAACACTTTGAATCGGACGATAAGAGACAATATAGGTCAAATAAGATTAATTTTGCGTAGAAAATGACGTATTTACCCTTGAACATGTTTTAAACACTTGAAGTACATCAATTTTAGTAAAACTTGGTCATATGGGAGAGGGTCAGGGTATAACATGACATAAACACTTTGAATAGGACCATATGAATCAATATAGGTCTAATGGGATCAGTTTTAGGTAGAAAATGACGTATTTACCCATGTACATGTCATAAACAATTTAAATACATTAATTTAAGTCAAACACAGTCAAACGGGAGAGGTTTTGTGTATTAAATGAACTAAACTCTTCGAATCGGGCGATACAAGTCAATTTAGGTTAAATAGGATCAATATTGGGTAGAAAATGACGTATTTACCCTTGAACATGTCATAAACACTTGGAATACATAGATTTGAGTCAAACTCGATCAAACGGGAGAGGTTTTGTTTATTAAATGACCTAAACACTTTGAATCGGACGATAAGAGACAATGTAGGTCAAATAGGATCAATTTTGGGTAGAAAATGATGTATTTACCCTTGAACGTGTCATAAATACTTGAAATACTTAAATTTGAGTCAAACTCGGTCAAATAGGAGAGGTCTTGGGTATAAGATAACTTAAACACTTCGAATCAGCTGTTATGAGTCAATATAGGTCAAATAGGATCAATTTTGGGTATAAAATGACGTATTTACCCTTGAACATGTCATAAACACTCGAAATACATCAATTTGAGTCAAACTCGGTCAAACGCGAGAATTTTTGTGTATTAAATGATCTTAACATTTCGAATCGGACAATAGGAGTCAATATAGGTCAAATAGGTTCAATTTTGGGTAGAAAATGATATCATTACCCTTAAACATGTCTAAAACACTTGAAATACATCTATTTGAGTTAAACTCGGTCTAATGGGACAATTTCTAGGTATAAAATGACTTAAACACTTTAAATCAAATTATATGAGTTAATATAGGTCAAATAGGATAAAATTTGGGTAGAAAATGAAGTATTTACCCTTGAGTATGTCATAAACACTTGAGATACATCAATTTAAGTCAAACTCGATCAAATAGGAGAGGTTCTAGGTATAAGATAACTTAAACACTTCGAATCAATAGATATGAGTCAATATAGGTCATATAGGATCAATTTTTGGTAGAAAATGACGTATTTACCCTTGACCATGTCATAAAAACTTGAAATACATCGATTTGAGTCAAACTCGGTCAAACGGGAGAGGTTTTGTTTATTAAATGATCTAAATAGTTCGAATAGGACGATATGAGTCTATATAGGTCAAATAGGATCAATTTTGGGTAGAAAATGACGTATTTACCCTTGAACATGTCATAAACACTTAAAATACATCAATTTAAGTCAAATTCGATCAAATGCGAGAGGTTCAGGGTATAAAATGACTTAAACACTTTGAATCAGATGATATTAGCCAATATAGGTCAAATGGGATTAGTTTTGGGTAGAAAATGACATTTTTACTCTTGAACATTTCATAAACACTTGAAATACATCAATTAGACATAAACTTAGTCAAATGGGAGAGGTTTTGTGTATTAAATGACCTAACCACTTTGTATCGGATGATATGAGTGAATAGAGGTCAAATGGGATCAATTTTAGTAAGAAAATGACGTATTTACCCTTTAAATGTCATAAACACTTAAAATACATCAATTAGAGTTAAACTCAGTCAAATAGGAGAGGTTTTGCATATTAAATAACCTAAACACTTCAAATCGGACAATATGAGTCAATATAGGTCAAAACGGATCAGTTTTGGGTGGAAAATGACGTATTTTCCCTTGAACATGTCATAAACAATTGAAATACATCGGTTTGAGTCAAACTCCGTCAAACAGGAGAGTTTTGTGTATTAAATGACCTAAACTCTTCGAATTGGACGATGTGAGTCAATATAGTTCAAATAGGATCAATTTTAGGTAGAAAATGACATATTTACCCTTGAAAATATCAAACACTTAAAATACATCGATTTGAGCCAAACTCTGTAAAACGAAAGAGGTTTTGTGAATTAAATGACCTAAACACTTCGAATCGGACGATATGAGTCAATAGAGGTCAAAAATTTTCAATTTTGGGTGGAAAATGACGTATTTACCCATGAACATGTCATAAACACTTAAAATACATTGATTTGAGTCAAACTTGGTCAAATGGGAAAGGTCCTGGGTATTAAATAATTAAACACTTCAAATAGGACGATATGAGTCAATACAGGGCTAATGGGGTCAGTTTTGGGTAGAAAATAATGTATTTACCCTTGAACATGTCAAAAACAATTGAAATACATCAATTTGAGATAAACTCGGTAAAATGAGGGAGGTTTTGTATATTAAAAGACCATAACACTTCAAATCAGATAATATGAGTCAATATAGCTCAAATGGGATCAACTTTGGGTAGAAAATGACGTATTTACCCTTGAACATGTCATAAACACTTGAAATATGTCGATTAGAGTCACACTCGATAAAACGAGAGAGGTTTTGTGTATTAAGTGACCTACACACTTCAAGAAGGACGGTATAAGTTACTATAGGTCAAAACAGATAAATTTTGGGTGTAAATGACGTAAACACTTCGAATCGGACGATATGAGTCAATAGAGGGCAAATAGTACCAATTTTGGGTAGAAAATGACGTATTTACCCATGAACATGTCATAAACACTTAAAATACATTGATTTGAGACAAACTAGGTAAAATGGGATACGTTTTAGGTATAAAATGACTTATTTACTCTTGAAAATACCTCGAATTGGATGATATGAGTCAATATAGGTCAAATGGGAGTAGTTTTGGGTAGAAAATAACGTATTTATTCTTGAACACGTCATAAACACTTGAAATAGATCGATTTGAGTCAAACTCTATAAAACGAGAATGGTTTTGTGTATTAATTGACCTAAACACTTCCAATAGGAAGATATAAGTCAATAATGGTCAAAACGGATCAATTATGGGTGGAAAATGACGTATTTACCCTTGAACATGTCATAAAGAATTAAAATACATTTATTTGAGTCAAACTCCGTTAAACGGGAGAGGTTTTGTGTATTAAATGACCTAAACTCTTTGAATCGGATGATATGAGTCAATATAAGTTAAAATAGGATCAATTTTAGGTCGAAAATGACCTATTTACCCTTTCAAATGTCATAAACACTTGAAATACATCAATTTGAGTCAAACTGGGTAAAACGAGAGAGGTTTTGTGTATTAACTGACTTAAACACTACAAATCGGACAATATGAGTCAATAGAGATCAAATAGTATCAATTTTGGGTAGAAAATGACGTATTTACCCTTGAACATGTCATAAACAAGTGAAATACATCGATTTGTGTCAAACTCGGTCAAATGGGAGAGGTATTTTATATTAAATGACCTAAACACTTCAAATCGGATGATATGAGTCAATATAGCACAAATGGAATCTATTTTGTGTAGAAAGTGACGTATTCACCCTTGAAGATATCATAAACACTTTTAAATATATTGATTTGAGTCAGACTCGGTAAAACGAGAGAGGGTTTCTGTATTAAGTAACCTAAACACTTCGAATACGAAGATATAAGTCAATATTGGTCAAAACGAATAAATTTTGGGTGTAAAATGACGTATTTACTCTTGAACATGTCATAAACAATTGAAATACAATGATTTGAGTCAAACTCTGTCAAACGAGAGAGGTTATGTGTATTAAATGACCTAAACTCTTTGAATCAGACAATATGAGTCAATATAGTTCAAGTAGGATGAATTTTTAGTAGAAAATTATGTGTTTACCCTTGAAAATGTCAAAAACACTTGAAATACATAGATTTTAGTCAAACTTGGTAAAACGAGAGAGGTTTGTGTATTAAATGACCTAAACACTTCGAATCGGACGATATGAGTCAATAAAGATCAAAGTGTATCAATTTTGGGTAGAAAATGACGTATTTACCCATGAACATGTCATAAACACTTGAAATACATGGATTTGAGTCAAACTCGGTCAAATGGGAGAGGTAGTGGGCATAAGATGACTTAAACACTTTGAATAGGACGATATATGTCAATACATGTCTAAGGGGATCATTTTTGGGTAGAAAATGACGTACTTACCCTTGAACATGTCATAAACACTTAAAATACATCGATTTGAGACAAACTAGGTAAAATGGGATATGTTTTGGGTATAAAATGACTTAAACACCTCGAATTGGACGATATGAGTCAATATAGGTCAAAAGGGATCAGTTTTGGGTAGAAAATAACGTATTTACTCTTGAACACGTCTTAAATACTTGAAATAGATCGATTTGAGTCAAACTCTGTAAAACGAGAATGGTTTTGTGTATTAAATGACCTAAACACTTCAAATAGGAAGATATAAGTCAATAAAGGTCAAAACGGTTCAATTATGGGTGGACAATGACGTATTTACCCTTGAACATGTAATAAAGAATTAAAATACATTTATTTGAGTCATTTTCCGTTAAACAAGAGAGGTTTTGTGTATTAAATGACCTAAACTGTTTGAATCGGATGATATGAGTCAATATAAGTTAAAATAGGATCAATTTTAGGTCGAAAATGACCTATTTACCCTTCCAAATGACATAAACACTTGAAATACATCGATTTGAGTCAAACTGGGTAAAACGAGAGAGGTTTTGTGTATTAAATGACTTAAACACTACGAATCAGGCAGTATGAGTCAATAGAGGTAAAATGGTATCAATTTTGGGTAGAAAATGACGTATTTACCCTTGAACATGTCATAAGCACGTGAAATACATCGATTTGTGTCAAACTCGGTCAAATGGGAGAGGTATTTATATTAAATGACCTAAACACTTCGAATCGGATAATATGAGTCAATATAGCACAAATGGAATCTATTTTGTGTAGAAAGTGACGTATTCACCCTTGAAGATATCATAAACACTTTTAAATACATCGATTTGAGTCAGACTCGGTAAAACGAGAGAGGGTTTCTATATTAAGTAACCTAAACTTCTCGAATACGAAGATATAAGTCAATATTGGTCAAAACGAATAAATTTTGGGTGTAAAATGACGTATTTACTCTTGAACATGTAATAAAAAATTGAAATTCATCAATTTGAATCAATCTCCGTCAAACGGGATAGGTTTTGTGTATTAAATTACGTAAACTCTTCGAATCAGACGATATGAGTTAATATAGTTCAAATGGGATCAATTTTAGGTAGAAAATGACGTATTTACCCTTGAAAATGTCATAAGCCATTCAAATACATCGATTTTGAGTCAAGCTCACCAAATGGGATAGGTTCTAGGTATAAAATGACCTAAACACTTTGAATCTGACGATATGAGTCAATTTAGTTTAAATGGGATGAATTTTGGGTAGAAAATGACGTATTTTCCCTTGAAGATGTCATAAACACTTGAAAGACATTGATTTGAGTTAGACTCGGTAAAACAAGAGAGAATTTGTGTATTAAGTGACTAAACACTTCGAATAGGACGAAGATATAAGTCCATATTGGTCAAAACGAATAAATTTTGGGTGTAAAATGACGTATTTACTCTTGAACATGTCATAAACAATTGAAATACATCAATTTGAATCAATCTCCGTAAAACGGGACTGGTTTTGTGTATTAAATATCGTAAACTCTTTGAATCTGACGAGATGAGTCAATTTAGTTTAAATGGGATGAATTTTGGGTGGAAAATGACGTATTTACCCTTGAATATGTCATAAACAATTGAAATACAATGATTTGAGTCAAACTCTGTCAAACGAGAGAGGTTTTGTGTATTAAATGACCTAAACTCTTTGAATCAGGCAATATGAGTCAATATAGTTCAAGTAGGATGAATTTTTAGTAGAAAATTACGTGTTTACCCTTGAAAATGTCAAAAACACTTGAAATACATCGATTTTAGTCAAACTTGGTAAAACGAGAGAGGTTTGTGTATTAAATGACCTAAACACTTCGAATCGAACGATATGAGTCAATAAAGGTCATAGAGTATCAATTTTGGGTAGAAAATGACGTATTTACCCATGAACATGTCATAAACACTTGAAATACATTGATTTGAGTCATACTCGGTCAAATGGGAGAGCTAGTACGCATAAGATGACTTAAACACTTTGAATAGGACGATATATGTGAATACAGGTCTAAGGGGATCATTTTTGGGTAGAAAATGATGTATTTACCTTTGAACATGTCATAAACACTTAAAATACATCAATTTAAGTCAAACTCGGTAAAACGAGGGAGGTATTGTATATTAAATGACCTAAACTTTTCGAATCTGACGATGTGAGTCAATATAGCTCACATGGGATCAATATTGGGCAGAAAATGACGTATTTACCCTTGAACATGTCTTAAACACTTGAAATACATCGATTTGAGTCAAACTTGGTCAATCACGAGATGTTTTATGTTTGAAATGACCTAAACGCTTCGAATCGGGCGATATGAGTCAATAGATGGCAAATAGTACCAATTTTGGGTAGAAAATGACATATTTATGCATGAACATGTCATAAACACTTAAAATACATCGATTTGAGACAAACTAGGTAAAATGGGATAGGTTTTGGGTATAAAATGACTTAAACACCTCGAATTGGACGATATGAGTCAATGTAGGTCAAATGGGATCATTTTTGGGTAGAAAATAACGTATTTACTCTTGAACACGTCTTAAACACTTGAAATAGATCGATTTGAGTCAAACTCTGTAAAACGAGAATGGTTTTGTGTATTAAATGACCTAAACACTTCAAATAGGAAGATATAACTCGATAAAGGTCAAAACGGATCAATTATGGGTGGAAAATGACGTATTTACCCTTGAACATGTCATAAACAATTAAAATACATTTATTTGAGTCAAACTTCGTTAAACGAGAAAGGTTTTGTGTATTAAATGACCTAAACTGTTTGAATCGGATGATATGAGTCAATATAAGTTAAAATAAGATCAATTTTAGGACGAAAATGACCTATTTACCCTTCCAAATGACATAAACACTTGAAATACATCGATTTGAGTCAAACTGGGTAAAACGAGAGAGGTTTTGTGTATTAAATGACTTAAACACTACGAATCGGGCAGTATGAGTCAATAGAGGTAAAATGGTATCAATTTTGGGTAGAAAATGACGTATTTACCCTTGAACATGTCATAAGCACGTGAAATACATCGATTTGTGTCAAACTCGGTCAAATGGGAGAGGTATTTATATTAAATGACCTAAACACTTCGAATCGGATAATATGAGTCAATATAGCACAAATGGAATCTATTTTGTGTAGAAAGTGACGTATTCACCCTTGAAGATATCATAAACACTTTTAAATACATCGATTTGAGTCAGACTCGGTAAAACGAGAGAGGGTTTCTATATTAAGTAACCTAAACTTCTCGAATACGAAGATATAAGTCAATATTGGTCAAAACGAATAAATTTTGGGTGTAAAATGACGTATTTACTCTTGAACATGTAATAAAAAATTGAAATACATCAATTTGAATCAATCTCCGTCAAACGGGATAGGTTTTGTGTATTAAATTACGTAAACTCTTCGAATGAGACGATATGAGTTAATATAGTTCAAATGGGATCAATTTTAGGTAGAAAATGACGTATTTACCCTTGAAAATGTCATAAGCCATTCAAATACATCGATTTTGAGTCAAGCTCACCAAATGGGATAGGTTCTAGGTATAAAATGACCTAAACACTTTGAATCTGACGATATGAGTCAATTTAGTTTAAATGGGATGAATTTTGGGTAGAAAATGACGTATTTTCCCTTGAAGATGTCATAAACACTTGAAAGACATTGATTTGAGTTAGACTCGGTAAAACAAGAGAGAATTTGTGTATTAAGTGACTAAACACTTCGAATAGGACAAAGATATAAGTCCATATTGGTCAAAACGAATAAATTTTGGGTGTAAAATGACGTATTTACTCTTGAACATGTCATAAACAATTGAAATACATCAATTTGAATCAATCTCCGTAAAACGGGACTGGTTTTGTGTATTAAATATCGTAAACTCTTTGAATCTGACGAGATGAGTCAATTTAGTTTAAATGGGATGAATTTTGGGTGGAAAATGACGTATTTACCCTTGAATATGTCATAAACAATTGAAATACAATGATTTGAGTCAAACTCTGTCAAACGAGAGAGGTTTTGTGTATTAAATGACCTAAACTCTTTGAATCAGGCAATATGAGTCAATATAGTTCAAGTAGGATGAATTTTTAGTAGAAAATTACGTGTTTACCCTTGAAAATGTCAAAAACACTTGAAATACATCGATTTTAGTCAAACTTGGTAAAAC
The DNA here is from genome assembly GCA_026401315.1 of Dysphania ambrosioides. NCBI lineage: Eukaryota > Viridiplantae > Streptophyta > Magnoliopsida > Caryophyllales > Amaranthaceae > Dysphania > Dysphania ambrosioides. The sequence continues at coordinate 24,134,064 of CM048661.1, read as the reverse complement.
GAGAGAGGTTTGTGTATTAAATGACCTAAACACTTCGAATCGAACGATATGAGTCAATAAAGGTCATAGAGTATCAATTTTGGGTAGAAAATGACGTATTTACCCATGAACATGTCATAAACACTTGAAATACATTGATTTGAGTCATACTCGGTCAAATGGGAGAGCTAGTACGCATAAGATGACTTAAACACTTTGAATAGGACGATATATGTGAATACAGGTCTAAGGGGATCATTTTTGGGTAGAAAATGATGTATTTACCTTTGAACATGTCATAAACACTTAAAATACATCAATTTAAGTCAAACTCGGTAAAACGAGGGAGGTATTGTATATTAAATGACCTAAACTTTTCGAATCTGACGATGTGAGTCAATATAGCTCACATGGGATCAATATTGGGCAGAAAATGACGTATTTACCCTTGAACATGTCTTAAACACTTGAAATACATCGATTTGAGTCAAACTTGGTCAATCACGAGATGTTTTATGTTTGAAATGACCTAAACGCTTCGAATCGGGCGATATGAGTCAATAGATGGCAAATAGTACCAATTTTGGGTAGAAAATGACATATTTATGCATGAACATGTCATAAACACTTAAAATACATCGATTTGAGACAAACTAGGTAAAATGGGATAGGTTTTGGGTATAAAATGACTTAAACACCTCGAATTGGACGATATGAGTCAATGTAGGTCAAATGGGATCATTTTTGGGTAGAAAATAACGTATTTACTCTTGAACACGTCTTAAACACTTGAAATAGATCGATTTGAGTCAAACTCTGTAAAACGAGAATGGTTTTGTGTATTAAATGACCTAAACACTTCAAATAGGAAGATATAACTCGATAAAGGTCAAAACGGATCAATTATGGGTGGAAAATGACGTATTTACCCTTGAACATGTCATAAACAATTAAAATACATTTATTTGAGTCAAACTTCGTTAAACGAGAAAGGTTTTGTGTATTAAATGACCTAAACTGTTTGAATCGGATGATATGAGTCAATATAAGTTAAAATAAGATCAATTTTAGGACGAAAATGACCTATTTACCCTTCCAAATGACATAAACACTTGAAATACATCGATTTGAGTCAAACTGGGTAAAACGAGAGAGGTTTTGTGTATTAAATGACTTAAACACTACGAATCGGGCAGTATGAGTCAATAGAGGTAAAATGGTATCAATTTTGGGTAGAAAATGACGTATTTACCCTTGAACATGTCATAAGCACGTGAAATACATCGATTTGTGTCAAACTCGGTCAAATGGGAGAGGTATTTATATTAAATGACCTAAACACTTCGAATCGGATAATATGAGTCAATATAGCACAAATGGAATCTATTTTGTGTAGAAAGTGACGTATTCACCCTTGAAGATATCATAAACACTTTTAAATACATCGATTTGAGTCAGACTCGGTAAAACGAGAGAGGGTTTCTATATTAAGTAACCTAAACTTCTCGAATACGAAGATATAAGTCAATATTGGTCAAAACGAATAAATTTTGGGTGTAAAATGACGTATTTACTCTTGAACATGTAATAAAAAATTGAAATACATCAATTTGAATCAATCTCCGTCAAACGGGATAGGTTTTGTGTATTAAATTACGTAAACTCTTCGAATGAGACGATATGAGTTAATATAGTTCAAATGGGATCAATTTTAGGTAGAAAATGACGTATTTACCCTTGAAAATGTCATAAGCCATTCAAATACATCGATTTTGAGTCAAGCTCACCAAATGGGATAGGTTCTAGGTATAAAATGACCTAAACACTTTGAATCTGACGATATGAGTCAATTTAGTTTAAATGGGATGAATTTTGGGTAGAAAATGACGTATTTTCCCTTGAAGATGTCATAAACACTTGAAAGACATTGATTTGAGTTAGACTCGGTAAAACAAGAGAGAATTTGTGTATTAAGTGACTAAACACTTCGAATAGGACGAAGATATAAGTCCATATTGGTCAAAACGAATAAATTTTGGGTGTAAAATGACGTATTTACTCTTGAACATGTCATAAACAATTGAAATACATCAATTTGAATCAATCTCCGTAAAACGGGACTGGTTTTGTGTATTAAATATCGTAAACTCTTTGAATCTGACGAGATGAGTCAATTTAGTTTAAATGGGATGAATTTTGGGTGGAAAATGACGTATTTACCCTTGAATATGTCATAAACAATTGAAATACAATGATTTGAGTCAAACTCTGTCAAACGAGAGAGGTTTTGTGTATTAAATGACCTAAACTCTTTGAATCAGGCAATATGAGTCAATATAGTTCAAGTAGGATGAATTTTTAGTAGAAAATTACGTGTTTACCCTTGAAAATGTCAAAAACACTTGAAATACATCGATTTTAGTCAAACTTGGTAAAACGAGAGAGGTTTGTGTATTAAATGACCTAAACACTTCGAATCGAACGATATGAGTCAATAAAGGTCATAGAGTATCAATTTTGGGTAGAAAATGACGTATTTACCCATGAACATGTCATAAACACTTGAAATACATTGATTTGAGTCATACTCGGTCAAATGGGAGAGCTAGTACGCATAAGATGACTTAAACACTTTGAATAGGACGATATATGTGAATACAGGTCTAAGGGGATCATTTTTGGGTAGAAAATGATGTATTTACCTTTGAACATGTCATAAACACTTAAAATACATCAATTTAAGTCAAACTCGGTAAAACGAGGGAGGTATTGTATATTAAATGACCTAAACTTTTCGAATCTGACGATGTGAGTCAATATAGCTCACATGGGATCAATATTGGGCAGAAAATGACGTATTTACCCTTGAACATGTCTTAAACACTTGAAATACATCGATTTGAGTCAAACTTGGTCAATCACGAGATGTTTTATGTATGAAATGACCTAAACACTTCGAATCGGGCGATATGAGTCAATAGATGGCAAAGAGTACCAATTTTGGGTAGAAAATGACATATTTATGCATGAACATGTCATAAACACTTAAAATACATCGATTTGAGACAAACAAGGTAAAATGGGATAGGTTTTGGGTATAAAATGACTTAAACACCTCGAATTGGACCATATGAGTCAATATAGGTCAAATGGGATCATTTTTGGGTAGAAAATAACGTATTTACTCTTGAACACGTCTTAAACACTTGAAATAGATCGATTTGAGTCAAACTCTGTAAAACGAGAATGGTTTTGTGTATTAAATGACCTAAACACTTCAAATAGGAAGATATAACTCGATAAAGGTCAAAACGGATCAATTATGGGTGGAAAATGACGTATTTACCCTTGAACATGTCATAAACAATTAAAATACATTTATTTGAGTCAAACTTCGTTAAACGGGAAAGGTTTTGTGTATTAAATGACCTAAACTGTTTGAATCGGATGATATGAGTCAATATAAGTTAAAATAAGATCAATTTTAGGACGAAAATGACCTATTTACCCTTCCAAATGACATAAACACTTGAAATACATCGATTTGAGTCAAACTGGGTAAAACGAGAGAGGTTTTGTGTATTAAATGACTTAAACACTACGAATCGGGCAGTATGAGTCAATAGAGGTAAAATTGTATCAATTTTGGGTAGAAAGTGACGTATTTACCCTTGAACATGTCATAAGCACGTGAAATACATCGATTTGTGTCAAACTCGGTCAAATGGGAGAGGTATTTATATTAAATGACCTAAACACTTCGAATCGGATAATATGAGTCAATATAGCACAAATGGAATCTATTTTGTGTAGAAAGTGACGTATTCACCCTTGAAGATATCATAAACACTTTTAAATACATCGATTTGAGTCAGACTCGGTAAAACGAGAGAGGGTTTCTATATTAAGTAACCTAAACTTCTCGAATACGAAGATATAAGTCAATATTGGTCAAAACGAATAAATTTTGGGTGTAAAATGACGTATTTACTCTTGAACATGTAATAAAAAATTGAAATACATCAATTTGAATCAATCTCCGTCAAACGGGATAGGTTTTGTGTATTAAATTACGTAAACTCTTCGAATGAGACGATATGAGTTAATATAGTTCAAATGGGATCAATTTTAGGTAGAAAATGACGTATTTACCCTTGAAAATGTCATAAGCCATTCAAATACATCGATTTTGAGTCAAGCTCACCAAATGGGATAGGTTCTAGGTATAAAATGACCTAAACACTTTGAATCTGACGATATGAGTCAATTTAGTTTAAATGGGATGAATTTTGGGTAGAAAATGACGTATTTTCCCTTGAAGATGTCATAAACACTTGAAAGACATTGATTTGAGTTAGACTCGGTAAAACAAGAGAGAATTTGTGTATTAAGTGACTAAACACTTCGAATAGGACGAAGATATAAGTCCATATTGGTCAAAACGAATAAATTTTGGGTGTAAAATGACGTATTTACTCTTGAACATGTCATAAACAATTGAAATACATCAATTTGAATCAATCTCCGTCAAACGGGACTGGTTTTGTGTATTAAATATCGTAAACTCTTTGAATCTGACGAGATGAGTCAATTTAGTTTAAATGGGATGAATTTTGGGTGGAAAATGACGTATTTACCCTTGAATATGTCATAAACAATTGAAATACAATGATTTGAGTCAAACTCTGTCAAACGAGAGAGGTTTTGTGTATTAAATGACCTAAACTCTTTGAATCAGGCAATATGAGTCAATATAGTTCAAGTAGGATGAATTTTTAGTAGAAAATTACGTGTTTACCCTTGAAAATGTCAAAAACACTTGAAATACATCGATTTTAGTCAAACTTGGTAAAACGAGAGAGGTTTGTGTATTAAATGACCTAAACACTTCGAATCGAACGATATGAGTCAATAAAGGTCATAGAGTATCAATTTTGGGTAGAAAATGACGTATTTACCCATGAACATGTCATAAACACTTGAAATACATTGATTTGAGTCATACTCGGTCAAATGGGAGAGCTAGTACGCATAAGATGACTTAAACACTTTGAATAGGACGATATATGTGAATACAGGTCTAAGGGGATCATTTTTGGGTAGAAAAATGATGTATTTACCTTTGAACATATCATAAACACTTAAAATACATCAATTTAAGTCAAACTCGGTAAAACGAGGGAGGTATTGTATATTAAATGACCTAAACTTTTCGAATCTGAAGATGTGAGTCAATATAGCTCACATGGGATCAATATTGGGCAGAAAATGACGTATTTACCCTTGAACATGTCTTAAACACTTGAAATACATCGATTTGAGTCAAACTTGGTTAATCACGAGATGTTTTATGTATGAAATGACCTAAACACTTCGAATCGGGCGATATGAGTCAATAGATGGCAAATAGTACCAATTTTGGGTAGAAAATGACATATTTATGCATGAACATGTCATAAACACTTAAAATACATCGATTTGAGACAAACTAGGTAAAATGGGATAGGTTTTGGGTATAAAATGACTTAAACACCTCGAATTGGACGATATGAGTCAATATAGGTCAAATGGGATCATTTTTGGGTAGAAAATAACGTATTTACTCTTGAACACGTCTTAAACACTTGAAATAGATCGATTTGAGTCAAACTCTGTAAAACGAGAATGGTTTTGTGTATTAAATGACCTAAACACTTCAAATAGGAAGATATAACTCGATAAAGGTCAAAACGGATCAATTATGGGTGGAAAATGACGTATTTACCCTTGAACATGTCATAAACAATTAAAATACATTTATTTGAGTCAAACTTCGTTAAACGGGAAAGGTTTTGTGTATTAAATGACCTAAACTGTTTGAATCGGATGATATGAGTCAATATAAGTTAAAATAAGATCAATTTTAGGACGAAAATGACCTATTTACCCTTCCAAATGACATAAACACTTGAAATACATCGATTTGAGTCAAACTGGGTAAAACGAGAGAGGTTTTGTGTATTAAATGACTTAAACACTACGAATCGGGCAGTATGAGTCAATAGAGGTAAAATGGTATCAATTTTGGGTAGAAAGTGACGTATTTGCCCTTGAACATGTCACAAGCACGTGAAATACATCGATTTGTGTCAAACTCGGTCAAATGGGAGAGGTATTTATATTAAATGACCTAAACACTTCGAATCGGATAATATGAGTCAATATAGCACAAATGGAATCTATTTTGTGTAGAAAGTGACGTATTCACCCTTGAAGATATCATAAACACTTTTAAATACATCGATTTGAGTCAGACTCGGTAAAACGAGAGAGGGTTTATGTATTAAGTAACCTAAACACTTCGAATACGACGAAAATATAAGTCAATATTGGTCAAAACGAATAAATTTTGGGTATAAAATGACGTATTTACTCTTGAACATGTCATAAACAATTGAAATACATCAATTTGAATCAATCTCCGTCAAACGGGACAGGTTTTGTGTATTAAATTACGTAAACTCTTTGAATCTGACGATATGAGTCAATTTAGTTTAAATGGGATGAATTTTGGGTGGAAAATGACGTATTTACCCTTGAATATGTCATAAACAATTGAGTTACAATGATTTTAGTCAAACTCTGTCAAACGAGAGAGGTTTTGTGTATTAAATGACCTAAACTCTTTGAATCAGACAATATGAGTCAATATAGTTCAAGTAGAATGAATTTTTAGTAGAAAATTATGTGTTTACTCTTGAAAATGTCAAAAACACTTGAAATACATCGATTTTAGTCAAACTTGGTAAAACGAGAGAGGTTTGTGTATTAAATGACCTAAACACTTCGAATCGGACGATATGAGTCAATAAAGGTCAAAGAGTATCAATTTTGGGTAGAAAATGACGTATTTACCCATGAACATGTCATAAACACTTGAAATAAATGGATTTGAGTCAAACTCGGTCAAATGGGAGAGGTAGTGGGCAGACGATGACTTAAACACTTTGAATAGGATGATATATGTCAATACAGGTCTAAGGGGATCAATTTTGGGCAGAAAATGACGTATTTACCCTTGAACATGTCATAAACACGTGAAATACAACGATTTGTGTCAAACTCGGTCAAATGGGAGAGGTATTTTATATTAAATGACCTAAACACTTCAAATCGGATGATATGAGTCAATATAGCACAAATGGAATCTATTTTGTGTAGAAAGTGACGTATTCACCCTTGAAGATATCATAAATACTTTTAAATACATCGATTTGAGTCAGACTCGGTAAAACGAGAGAGGGTTTCTGTATTAAGTAACCTAAACACTTCGAATACGAAGATATAAGTCAATATTGGTCAAAACGAATAAATTTTGGGTGTAAAATGACGTATTTACTCTTGAACATGTTATAAAAAATTGAAATACATCAATTTGAATCAATCTCCGTCAAACGGGACAGGTTTTGTGTATTAAATTACGTAAACTCTTCGAATCAGACGATATGAGTTAATATAGTTCAAATAGGATCAATTTTAGGTAGAAAATGATGTATTTACCCTTGAAAATGTCATAAGCCATTCAAATACATCGATTTTGATTCAAGCTCACCAAATGGGATAGGTTCTAGGTATAAAATGACCTAAACACTTTGAATCTGACGATATGAGTCAATTTAGTTTAAATGGGATGAATTTTGGGTAGAAAATGGCGTATTTTCCCTTGAAGATGTCATAAACACTTGAAATACATTGATTTGAGTTAGACTCGGTACAACAAGAGAGAATTTGTGTATTAAGTGACTAAACACTTCGAATAGGACGATATAAGTCAATATAGGTTAAAACAGATCAATTTTTGGTGGAAAATGACGTATTTACCCTTGAACATGTCATAAACAATTGAAATACAACGAATTGAGTCAAACTCCGTCAAACAAGAGAGGTTTTGTGTATTAAATGACCTAAACTCTTTAAATCAGACAATATGAGTCAATATAGTTCAAGTAGGATGAATTTTTAGTAGAAAATGACGTATTTACCCTTGAACATGTCATAAATAATTAAAATACATCGATTTGAGTCAAACTCAGTAAAACGACGGAGTTTTTATATATTAAATGACCTTAACACTTCGAATCGGACGATATGAGTCAATAGAGGTCAAAAACTATCAATTTTGGGTAGAAAATGAAGTATTTACCCTTGAACATGTCATAAACACTTGAAATACATCGATTTGTGTCAAACTCGGTCAAATGGGAGAGGTAGTGGGCATAACATGACTTAAACACTTTGAATAGGACGATATATGTAAATACAGGTCTAAGGGGATCATTTTTGGGTAGAAAATGACGTATTTACCCTTGAACATGTGGTAAACACTTAAAATACATCAATTTAAGTAAAACTCGGTAAAACAAGGGAGGTATTGTATATTAAATGACCTAAACACTTCGAATCGGACGATGTGAGTCAATATAGCTCACATGGGATCAATTTGGGGTCAAAAATGACGTATTTACCCTTCAAGATGTCATAAACACTTAAAATACATCGATTTGAGTCAAACTCGGTAAAGCGAGAGAGGTTTTGTTTATTAAGTGACTTAAACAGTTCGAATAGGATGATATAAGTCAATATAAGTAAAGGCGGATCAATTTTGGGTGGAAAATCACGTATTTACCCTTGAACATATGATAAACAAATGAAATACATCGATTTGAGTTAAACTCAGTCAAATAGGACTAGTTATGGGTATAAAATGACTTAAACACTTCGAATAGGATGATATCAGTTAATACAGGTCTAATGGGATCAGTTTTGGATAGAAAATGACCAATTTACCCTTGAACATGTCATAAACAATTTGAATACATCGATTTGAGTCAAACTCGGTAAAACAAGGGAGGTTTGTGTACTAAATGACCTAAAAAATTCGAATTGGACGATTTGAGTCAATAGAGGTCAAAAAGTATCATTTTTGGGCAGAAAATTTCGTATTTACCCATAGACAAGTCAAAAACACTAGAAATACATCGATTTGTGTAAAACTTGGTCAAATCGGAGAGGTTCTAGGTATAAAATGACTTAAACACTTCGAATAGGACGATATGTGTCAATTAATGTTTAATGATATCAATTTTGGGTAGAAAATGACGTATTTACCCTTAAACATGTCATAAATAATTAAAATACATCGATTTGAGTCAACTTTAGTAAAACGAAGGAAGTTTTATATATTAAATGACCTTAACACTTCGAATCGGACGATATGAGTCAATAGAGGTCAAAAACTAGCAATTTTGGGTAGAAAATGAAGTATTTACCCTTGAACATGTCATAAACTCTTGAAATACATCGATTTGAGTCAAACTCGGTCAAATGGGAGAGGTAATGGGCATAACATGACTTTAACACTTTGAATAGGACGATATATGTAAATACAGGTCTAAGGGGATCATTTTGGGTAGAAAATGATGTATTTACCGTTGTACGTATCATAAACACTTGAAATACATCAAGTTAAGTCACACTCGTTCAAATGGAAGAGATTTTGGGAATAAAATGACTTAAACACTTTGAATAGGACGATATGAGTCAATACTGGTCTAATGTGATTAGTTTTGGGTAGAAAATGACGTATTTACCCTTGAACATGTGAGAAACACTTGATGTATATCGATTTGTGTTTGACTCAGTAAAACAAGAGAGGTTTTGTGTATTGAATGACCTAAACACTTTGAATCGGACGATATGAGTCAATAGAGGTAAAAAAGTAGCAATTTTGGGTAGAAAATGACGTATTTACCCTTAAACATGTCATAAACACTTGAAATACATCGATTTGAGTCCAACTCAGTAAAACGAGAGAGGTTTTGTATATTAAAAGACCTAAACACTTTAAATCGGATAATATGAGACAATAAAGGTGAAATAATATCTAATTTGGGTAGAAAATGACATATTAACCCTTGAACATGTCATAAACACTTGTAATACATCGATTTGAGTCAAACTCGGTAAAGCGAGAGAGGTTTTGTGTATTAAATGACCTAAACACTTTGAATCAGACGATATGAGTCAATAGAGGTAAAATAGTATCTATTTTGGGTAGAAAATGACGTATTTATCCTTGAACATGTCATAAACACTTGAAATACATCATTTTGAGTCAAACTCGGTAAAACGAGAGAGGTTTTGTGTATTAAGTGACCTAAATAGTTCGAATCGGACGATATGAGTCAATAGAGGTCATAAAGTATTAATTTTGGGGAAAAACTACGATATCAGTCAATATAAGTCAAATATGATTAGTTTTGGGTAGAAAATACTTTCACCCTTGAACATGTCATAAACACTTGAAATACACCGATTTGAGTCAAACTCGGTCAAATGGAAGAGGTTCTGGGTATGAAATGACTTAAACACTTCATATAGGACAATATGTGTTAATTCAGGTCTAATGGGATCAATTTTGGGTAGAAAATGACGTATTTACCCTTAAACTTGTCATAAGCACTTGAAATACATTACTTTGAGTCAAACTCAGTAAAACGAGAGAGGTTTTGTGTATTAAATGACCTAAACACTTTGAATCGGATGACATGAGTCAATAGAGGTCAAATAGTATCAATTTTTTGTGGAAATTGACGTATTGACCAAGGAACATGTCAAAAACACTTGAAATACAGCGATTTGAGTCAAACTCGTCAAATAGGAGAAGTTCTGGGCATAAAATGGATTAAACACTTTGAATAGAATGATATGAGTCAATATAGGTCTAAGGGGATCAGTTTTGGGTAGAAAATGACGTATTTACCCTTGAACATGTCATAAACAAATGAAATACATCGATTTGAGTCAAACTCGGTCAAATAGGACAGGTTCTAGATATAAATTGACTTAAACACTTCGAATAGGACGATATGAGTCAATACAGGTCTAATGGGATCAATTTTAGGTAGAAAATGACCAATTTACCCTTGAACATGTCATAAACAATTAAAATACATCGATTTGAGTTAAACTCTGTAAAACGAGGGAGGTTTTGTATATTAAACGACCTAATCACTTCAAATCGGAAGATATGAGTAATATAGCTTAAATGAGATCAATTTTGGGTAGAAAATGACGTCTTTACCCTTGAAGATTTCTTAAACACTTGAAATACATCGATTTGAGTTAGACTCGGTAAAACGAGAGAGGTTTTGTGTATTAAGTGACCTTAACTCTTCGAATAGGATGATATAAGTCAATATAGGTCAAAACGGATCAATTTTTGGTGGAAAATGACGTATTTACCCTTGAACATGTTATAAACAAGTGAAATACATCGATTTGAGTCAAACTCCGTCAGACGGGAGAGGTTTTGTATATTACATGACCTTAACTCTTTGAATCGGACGATATGAGTCAATATAGTTGAAATAAGTTCAATTGTAGGTAGAAAATGACATATTTACCCTTAAAATGTCATAAACACTTGAAATACATTGATTTGAGTCAAACTCGGTCAAATGGGAGAGGTTTTGTGTATTAAATGACCTAAACACTTCGAATCGGACAATATTACCCAGCTAAGGTGGAAGATATTATTAAGGTTTACCATCTGAATAATTTCACAAACCAAACCCTTCATACTATTGCCCTCTAGTAGATCATCTTTCTACTAGAATAGAATCTATAAAGGGACAGTCCCCTACCTTCTCTAAAGGACAATCCTCTAGATTCCCTACTAATGTCTCAGTTCCGCACTTTAAACCACAAGGTTTAACTTAAACTATGGCAAACTCCATAGTCAGTACTCCCTCTTCTTCAAATAGCTCCCAGACTATCTTGAGTAAAATATCTCAAAATCTAGAAAAATTAGCCAGCTCCCAAGGATTAAGAGTCATTCATAGTCGTCCTTCTAAAAATGAATCAAGCAATGATTCTAACTCAGAAGATGAAATAAATAATATTCAAAATATGTTTCAGGATTTCTCTTTTCTAAATAAAATTAAGAATAAGTGGAGAAATGCTCCAATAAAATCCTATTATCCTAGACTAACCCTTCCAGATATACAATTTGAGGAACGATCTAAGTTTAAAACCAAATCTTATTCTCTTGATTCTGTCCATGAATGGAATATAAATGGAAAAACAAAATATGAGATTTTAAATACTCTTCAAGTGATGTATATGGAAAAATTGCCTATTCAACCTGAAAGTCTAATGAACAAATCATTTTTGGACTCCTTATTTCAGGGTTTACCAGTCAATTGAAAAACTGGTGGGACAATTGTCTTACACCGGATAATCAATGAGGAATTTTTAACCACAAAATCACCATTCTCAATCCTCAAAATAAAATCATAGAGAAATTTGATAGCTGTGATTTCCTCATAATAGTTATTGCCTATTACTTTATAGGAGACCCTACAGCCTTCCTTTTATCAGGGAAATCAATTCTTCAAAACTTGAGATGTCTTATTTTAGGAGATTATAGGTGGTATAGGGATATGTTCCTTACTTATGTTCTCCAAAGAAAGGATTGCAGTGAACCATTTTGGAAAGAAAAATTTATATCTGGCTTCCTAAACTTTTTGCCCAACGAATATTCAGAAAGTTAAAGGAATTATCTCAATCAGATGAGATCCCTTTTAAAGATAAAACCTATGGAGAACTCTTCACCTTAGTCAAAAATGAAGGATTAGCTCTTTGCGAAGAACTTAAGCTGCAAGCTAAGTATACTTCTGAAAAGAAGCAATCCATGAAAGAGTTCGGTTGTTTCTGCGAAGCCTTTGGCTGTGAAACAATTAGGGCCCCTTCATCTATTAAACACAAATCTAAACTTTAGAAAGAAAAGAAGTTTAGACGATTCCCTTAGAGAAACACTTCTCCTCCTTCAAAGCCTTCTTATTACAAAAGGCCTAAACAAAAGTTTTCCTTCCAAAAAATAGTCTGTTATTCATGTGAGAAAAGGAGACACAAAGCTAATAATTGTACTACTAAGAAGAAAATCCAAGAACTCTTCTCAAATAATGCCGAACTAGGAGAAAAGTTGACCAAACTCCTTATTAAGAGTCCTTTGAACTCAGACCAAGAAGAACCATTTTTCGACCAAGTAGAAGATACTGTCTCAAGTAGTAGTAGCTCCTCAGAGTCTTCTTCACCAATTCAAACTATAAATGTCATTTCTAGTTATGAAGACAAAGAATTCTTATTCGATTTAATAGATAAGGTTCAAAATCCAGAGTTAAAGACTCAGGCCCTTCTTCGCTTGAGAAATATTATCCTCAAAGAAAAGACCCTTCTCACTCCACTTCCTTACCAATTACAGAACCCTTTAGTATTTCAAAACTAATGGAGAAATATTCAAATCCAGAATATACAAAAAATAGCACCCTCCTTACATCACCTTCCAAGAATACTTTTAAAAGAGATTCTGTTAATGATCTCTAGTGAGAAATCAACCTTTCAAAAACCTAGGTCAATGAACTCAAAAATGACCTTGTAGCCTTACAAATCAATGAATTAGAGATCAAGACTCGTATAAAAATCCTAGAAGAAGAATCCACTCAGAATATAACAGGATTTGTTTCTCTCATTAATAAGATCAATTTTCAGAAATGGTACTCAAAGGTCACCTTCTAAATCGGTGATTTTAAACAAAACTTTATTGCCCTTATAGATAGTGGTGCTGATTAGAATTGTATCAAAGAAGGAACTATCCCACCAAAATTCTATGAGAAGACTAGCACAAAGTTACTTAGTGCTAATAGCTCTCCTATGAGTACCAAATTCAAGGTTACAAGAGCTAATATAGTCAATAACGACTATAAATTCAAAAATACTTTAATAGTCGTCAAGGATATTAAGGAAGAAATAATCTTTGGAACCCCTTTTCTAACTCAAATCTATCCTTATAAGGTGGACAATATAGGAGTTCATACCAATATCTTAGGTAAGCAAATCTCCTTTAAATTCCTCACTCCTATGATTCAAAAAGATATAAACCTCTTACAAAACTCATCAGTTTTCCAGAAATTAAACACAATCCATAACAAGTAATATTTAATTGCTACCCTCAAAACTGAGGTTATCCACCAAAAAATAGAGGAACGACTTTGACAACCTTCTATTCAACAAAAGATTCTAGACCTCAAAAATACTTTTAAACTAAAGGTCTGAGAAAAAATTCCTAATGCCTTTTGGAATAGAAAAAAACATATTGTCACCCTTATGAAAAAGATTTCATTGAAGCAAATATCCCTAACCTTCGTCAATTATGTGCTACCTTATTTCAAAGATTACAAAAAAAATCCCCCTGCTTGGTCAAACGAACATACTGAGATTGTCAAGACCCTCAAAGAAAAGATAAAATCATTACCCTGTCTTTGCTTACCTAATCCATCTGCATACATGATAGTTGAAATAGATGCTTCAGATGTAGGCTATGGTGGTATACTCAAACAAAAGGTAGATGGTCTAGAACAATTAGTACTGTTCCATTCCAGAGTCTGGTTAGGTCCTCAAAAGAATTATTCTACTATTAAAAAAGAAGTTCTATCAATTGTTTTATGTGTTTCAAAATTTCAAAGCGATTTATACAATAAAAAATTTCTTATTCGCATTGATTGCAAATCTGCTAAAGAAGTTTTGGAAAAAGATGTCAAAAATATTGTTTCAAAACAAATCTTTGCCCGTTGGCAAGCTATTTTATCTATATTTGATTTTCAAATAGAGCACATCAAAGGCGAAAAGAATTCTCTTCCTAATTTTCTTACCAGAGAATTCTTACAAGGAAATCAAAATGTCTATAAGAAGAAATCTGACAAACTCAAAGGGTTTCAGTCAGTAGATGATTATGAGATGAAACCTCCAAAAGATTTACCTTCAGATTCAAAAATTTTTACAACTACAAACCAATTTGCTAGTTTACAAAACTTTCCACCACTAGCTTATTCTCAAGTTGTTCAAAAACCTCCTACAAATTCAACCCCTTCAAAATTAGACTCCTAAAACCCAAAATCAGCTTATTTCACTAAAGAAGCAACTAAAGCCATTTGCCTTACAAAATTCTCTTCCCCGCAAATCCTAGACACCATAAAAGCCTTCAATAGACAATCCTTCCCAGAAGGATGTGAATGGTTTCCTGAAAACCCCGCAAAAATTCAAAGATTTTATGAATTCATATTGGTTGATTCAAACTCTTGTGAAATTCAACATATTAAATCTCCGTCCGGAATTATTATCTATTCAAAATGTATCATCAAAAGGATTGTTAACCAGTTTAAATGGTTAAGTCCCTATAATGAAAAATCACTTTCAAAAACTTTTTTCCCTCAAACCTACTCATATTTTGATTACAAAATGGCCTGGTCAAGAGCCTTCCTCCTTCAGGCTTTTAATCACTCATAGTTTTTCTCTTTTGATAAGTTTTTCCTAAAAGAAAAAATACCATTATGGTTTTTCCATTGGTGGCACTTTTATGGTCCGGTTCAAGAAATTCTTCCTCCTCTTTGCGTTGAAGGATTCCAAGTATTTTCATCAGCTTCAAAGTCGGAAAAATTCATGAATCCTCTTCTTTTCCATGCTGAATTCAAAATCCCTTGGATACTTTGCTGGAGTTACAGTTTAAAACCACAAATCCCTTCTCCATACCCTTGGATGCTAGTCCGAGAATTCAAGGTTAAATGGTGGGAGAAATTCTGTTTAGAACTTTGCTCCCCTTAAAATGTGAAAGACTTCATTCAAACCGGTAAAAAACTTGAATAGGCGATCCATCAAGTTTCAAAAACAGCCACCTCTTCTTCCTCACGAAGAAGAGAAAAAACTTCTTCCTCCTATAAAAACCTAACTCCTATTCAAAAAGAAGCACTAGAGAAACTTTGTTCTAATCTAGAGTTTGCAAGAAGAATTATCAAAGGTTCAACCAGTTCAAAAACCTCTAAGGACGAAGAATCTGATTGCTTAGGCTCCGAAAGAGCTTTTGACCCTTTCAATGGTCCTTGCTCTCAATATCCTTTAGAGGGCTAGTAAAAAAAAGAAAAAGGAAAAATATGAAAAATATTATTTTCTCTATTTATACATTTGGCCGCGAATGAAAAGTCTACAGCCAAAACACGAAGACTTATTGTAATTATGCACTCCTTTTGTTTTAATCTTTTGTGTACCCTTTACTTTGCAAAACCTGAGCTTCCCTCAGATCTCAGGCGTGAAATCTTCTCACGTTGCAATGAGATTAGAAAGCAATGGCGTCGCAATGAACAACAACCACCCTTTCAAGGATTATCAAAAAGCGCTATCAAACGAAGGTCAAGGCATTTCGGCCGATGTCCAAATTGTGGACGCCAAATTCATCCGAGAAAATGTCGATGGTCTACTTCCCAGTCACATGATGAGTTTAAGGAATTAGTTCTCCTTGGTGCTATTAGGAATTCTAACGAACGACCAGTCCGAGAAAATTCACTTATTGAAATCACTGTTGATAAGGAGTTGGCCCGAATTTCCTACAAGCTTCAAGATGAATCAATAATTCGTAAAATTCCAAAAGAAGATGAAGTTGAAGTAGATGAAGATGAAGATAAAGATGAGTATTAATTAAAATTAACAAAATTTACAATGACAAGACAACACTAGAAAAAGTTAAGCAATGAATGAAGAGTGTCGGCAGAATATTTCAGAAAAGCAAAAGCAGCAAAAAGCAAAAGCAACACCGGTAATATTCAAAAGACAAAAGCATAAGTGTCGGCAGAAGATCTACCACACACTTGGCAGCAGATTGTTTAAAGTATTTTGTAATAGTTCATTTTCCCTTCTATAAATAGCCTTCTCCCATCTTAGTTGAGAAGCAGGCTTGGCTTATCAGCCTTAGTTCTAGTTCTCAATAAAAGCTTTGTAAGAAAAGTATTCCCTGCCTTGAGCAGTGCTCAAATCTTTGTAAGTATTTTCAAAGTTTTAATAACAGTTTGTATATTATTTCTATTACGTCTTAAGTTTACAATTTCGCTTTTAATTTCTTTAAGTTCTTTTAAGTATTTTGTTTTTAATTTCTTATAGTTTTATATCAGTTTTATTTATTTTATCCCGATACTACACCCTTTGGTATCCCGATCCTACACCCTTTGGTATCAGAGCCAATAGATTATTAGTATTTATTAAGTAAGTTTATACTAATTGTTTGGCAAAGTGTTTGGCAAGCCTGTAAATCCATTGGTGAGCCTCAATATGTAGGTGCTCCCGGTTGGTGGTCCCACTGTTCCCAATTAGCATAAATATTACCTATTCGATACCTGTAATCCATGGCCTCTTCGTTAAGAAGAGTTGTTAGATTAGGATACTCTAAGACTGATATAATACAAAGTCAAGAAACTCATACACCTGTTGATTTCTCAAACTGGAATATTTCCAAAGAAGATCCTACTCAGTTATATAAGATTGGTCCTTTGGAATTCAAAACTGCATTTAGCATTAAAACTCATGAAGAAACTAGGAGTATTCAACAAAGATATTGAAACTATGTATTTATTATCAAATACAGCAGTTGAAACATATCTTGCTCACAATTATTGTTTCATTCATTTTGGTCTAGTTTAAATAGTTGTTAAGCCTTTAGTTCATAAAGGTGTTGATTGCCCTACATTCCTAGCTTTAAGAGATAATCGTCTCAAAACCTATAAAGATTTATTGTTAGCTGTAGTTCAAACAAATATCTGCAATAGACCCATATATTTTAATTACTTTCCTAATTTTACTATAGATCTAAAGGATCCATTAGCTTTAGAGTCATTAATCTTAGATATTCATGTTATAGAAAATAAATTCAAAGAATTTGCTAAAAACTTTGCAATAGTTTTTATGATATATTTTAGGTTGATGAACACCATTGTGAATCCAAAATTTATTCATGTTCCCTCTTCTAAAGGAGAGACCATTTTCATAGAAGTCCATACTGGTGAAACTAAATCCCTGGTCACTTCAGCTAAGAAATTAGCTTGAGATCAAATTACTATTCCTGAAATTTTACAATTTCCTAATCCAATGCCAAATAAATGTCTGAAACAAGACATAGATCAAATAGTAGAGGATTCGACCAAAGTAATTCTTAGATTTGGTTCATTTAAAGAACCAAGACCTAGCTCTTCCATTAATATGGCTAGAAGATCGTTTTCTATTCCTGCCAAATACCAACCAGAAATCTCCAATTCCAGAATATCAATTTTCCTCTGTTTCTCCTCCCTAATCACCTACAGCTTCAGTATGTAAAACTTTAACACTATAAACACAATCACTAAGGAAGGTTTTCAAATTGATAAAGATTTCTTATGAAGAGATTTCAAATCAAAAGAAAATACTTAGAAGAGAAAATGGTTTATGTCTTTTGATGAGTCCTTAAGAAATCAAATCAGAGAAATCTGGTATAGAGACATGAATCGTCTCCAATTAAATATTCCCTTTTTCATATACTTAACTCATTTTGTGAAGATAAAGGTATTAATGAACCTTTTACCCAACACTATATTCAAACCCAGACCACTTTAAGGAGAAATTGGCAGTTAGAGGATGGATCAACTATTAATACTATTAAAAATAGTAATTTGATCAAACCCTTTTCTCCTATAATAATTCCTAGTGGAGACAATCAAATACCTGCCTGCCCTCTTAAAAAGGGAAGATATAATCAGAAAGATGACCCAGCTAAGGTGGAAGATATTATTAAGGTTTACCATCAGAATAATTTCACAAACCAAACCCTTTATACTATTGCCTCTCAAGTAGATCATCTTTCTACTAGAATAGAATCTATAAAGGAACAGTCCCCTACCTTCTCTAAAGGACAATCCTCTAGATTCCCTACAAATGTCTTAGTTCCGCACTTTAAACCACAAGGTTTAACTCAAACTATGGCAAACACCATAGTCAATACTCCCTCTTCTTCAAATAGCTCCTAGACTATCTTGAGCAAAATATCTCAAAATCTTCTTCAAGAGCAAATACGTCATTTACCCAAAACTGATCCCATTTAACCTTTATTGACTCATATCGTCCGATTCAAACTGCTTAGATTAACTTATAACAAGAACCTATCCCATTTGACCGAGTTTGACTGAAATCGATGTATTTTAAGTGTTTATGACATGTTCAAGGATAAATACGTCATTTTCAACCCAAAACTGATCCTATTTCACCTATATTGACTCATATCGTCCGATTTGAAGTGTATAAGTCATTTAATACTCAAAACCTCTCCCGTTTGACCGAGTTTGACTCAAATCGATGTATTTCAAGTGTTTATGACATGTTCATGGGTAAAAACGTCATTTTCTACCCAAAACTTATCCCATTTGACCTTTATTGACTCATATCGTCTGATTCAAACTGTTTAGGTTAGTTTATACCAAGAACCTCTCCCTTTGATCCAGTTTGACTCAAATCGATGTATTTCAAGTGTTTATGACATTTTTAAGGGTAAATACGTCATTTTCTACCCAAAACTAATCCTATTTCACCTATATTAACTCATATCATCCGATTCGAAGTTTATAGGTCATTTAATACTCAAAACCTCTCCCGTTTGACCGAGTTTGACTCAAATCGATGTATTTCAAGTGTTTATGACATGTTCAATGGTAACTATGTGATTTTCTACCCAAAACTAATCCTATTTTACCTATATTGTCTAATATCATCCAATTCGAAGTTTATAGGTCATTTAATACTCATAACCTCTCTCGTTTGATCGGGTTTGACTCAAATCGATGTATTTCAAGTGTTTATGACATGTTAAAGGGTAAATACGTCATTTTCTACCCAAAAATGATCCCATTTATCCTATACTGACTCTTATTGTCTAATTCGATCTGTTTTGTTCATTTGATACCCAGAAGCTCTCTCGTTTGACCGATTTTGACTCAAATCAACGTATTTCAAGTCTATATGACATGTTCAAGGGTAAATTCATCGTTTTCTACCTAAAACTGATCCTATTTAACCTATATTAACTCATATCATCCGATTCGAAGTGTTTAAGTCATTTAATACTCAAAACCTCTCCCGTTTGACCGAGTTTGACTCAAATCGATGTATTTCAAGTGTTTATGACATGTTTAAGGGTATATACGTTATTTTCTACCCAAAACTGATCCTATTTCACCTATATTGACTCATATCATCCCATTCAAAGTGTATAAGTCATTTAATACTCAAAACCTCTCTTGTTTGATCGAGTTTAACTCACATTGATGTATTTCAAGTGTTTATGACATGTTCAAGGCTAAATACGTCATTTTCTACCCAAAACTGATCCCGTTTGACATTTATTGACTCATATCATCTGATTCAAACTGTTTAGGTCAGTTTATAACAAGAACCTCTCCCGTTTGACCGAGTTTGACTCAAATCGATGTATTTCAAGTGTTAATGACATGTTCAAGGGTAAATACATCATTTTCTACCCAAAACTAATCCTATTTCACCTATATTAACTCAAAACATCCGATTCAAAGTATACATGTCACTCAATACTCAAAACCTCTCTTGTTTCACTGAGTTTGACCCCAATCAATGTATTTCAAGTGTTTAAGACATGTTCAAGGGTAAATATGTCATTTTCTACTCAAATCTAAATTCATTTCACATATACTAACTCATATAGTCTGATTCAAATTATTTAGGTCATTTGATACCCAAATTCTCTCCCGTTATACCATTTTTGACTCAAATCGATGTATTTCAAGTGTTTATGACATGTTCAAGGGTAAAGACGTCATTTTCTACCCAAAGTTGATCTTATTTGACCTATATTGACTCATATCATCAGATTCAAAGTGTATAGGTCATTTAATACTCAAAACCTCTCCTGTTTGGCCTAGTTTGACTCTAATCGATGTATTTCAAGTGTTTATGACATGTTCAAGGGTAAATACGTCATTTTCTACCCAAAGTTGATTCTATTTCACCTATATTGACTCATATCATCCGATTCGAAGTGTATAAGTCATTAAATACTCAAAACCTCTCCTGTTTCATGGTTTTGAGTATTTAATGAGTTTGACTCAAAACGATGTATTTCAAGTGTTTATGACATGTTCCTGGGTAAATACGTCAATTTCTACCCAAAACTTGTCCTATTTGACATTTATTGACTCATATTTTCTGATTCAAACTGTTTAGGTTAGTTTATACCAAGAACCTCTCCCGTTTGGCCGAGTTTGACTTAAATCGATGTTTTTCAAGTGTTTATGACAAGTTCAAGGGTAAATACGTTATTTTCTACCCAAAACTGATCCTATTTCACCTATATTAACTCATAACATCCGATTCAAAGTATACATGTCACTCAATACTCAAAACCTCTCTTGTTTGACTGAGTTTGACCCCAATCAATGTATTTCAAGTGTTTAAGACATGTTCAATGGTAATAACATGATTTTCTACCCAAATTTGATCCTATTTTACTTATATTGTCTCATATCGTCTGATTTGAAGTTTTTAGGTCATTTAATACTCATAACCTCTCTCATTTGACAAGGTTTGACTCAAATCGATGTATTTCAAGTGTTTATGACTTGTTAAAGGGTAAATACGTCATTTTCTAACCAAAACTGATCCCATTTAACCTATACTGAATCTTATTGTCCGATTCGAACTCTTTAGTTCGTTTGATACCCAGAACTTCTCTCGTTTGACCGAGTTTGACTCAAATCGATGACTTTCAAGTGTTTCTGACAAGTTCAAGGGTAAATTTGTCATTTTCTACCCAAAACTGATCCTATTTAACCTATATTGACTCATATCATCCGATTCAAAGTGTTTAGGTCATTTAATACTCAAAACCTCTCCCATTTGATCGAGTTTGACTCAAATCGATGTATTTCAAGTGTTTATGACATGTTCAATGTTAAATACGTTATTTTCTACCAAAAATTGATCCTATTTCAACTATATCGACTCATATCGGCCGATTCAAAGTGTATAAGCCATTTAGTACTCAAAACCTCTCCTACTTGACCGAGTTTGACTCACATCGATGTGTTTGAAGTGTTTATGACATGTTCAAGGGTAAATACGTCATTTTTTGCCCAAAACTAATTCCATTTGACCTTTATTGGCTCATATCATCTGATTAAAATTGTTTAAGTCAGTTTATAACAAGAACCTCTCCCATTTGACCGAGTTTGACTAAAATCGATGTATTTTAAGTGTTTATGACATATTTAAGGGTTAATACGTCTATTTCTACCCAAAACTGATCCCATTTGACCTTTATTGACTCATATAGTCTAATTCAAATTGTTTAGGTCAGTTTATACCAAGAACCTCTCCTATTGGAGCAAGTTTGACTCAAATCGATGTATTTAAAGTGTTTATGACATGTTCAAGGTTAAATACGTCATTTTCTACCCTAAACTGATCCTATTTCATCTATATTGACTCATATCATCGATTCAAAGTGTATACGTCATTTAATACTCGAAACCTCTTCCGTTTGACCGAGTTTGAATTAAATCGATGTATTTCAAGTGTTTATGATATGTTCAAGGGTAAATACGTCATTTTCTACCCAAAATTGATCCCATTTGACCTTTATTGACTCATATCGTTCAATTCAAAGTGTATAGGTCATTTAATACTCTAAACCTCTCTCATTTGACCCAGTTTGACTCAAATCGATGTATTTCAAGTGTTTATAACATGTTCACTGGTAAATACATTATTTTCTACCCAAAATTGATCATATTGGACATTTATTGACTCATATCGTCCGATTTAGAATGTTTAGGTCAGTTTATACCTAGAACCTCTCTTGTTTGACTGACAATGACTCAAATCGATGTATTTCAAGTGTTTATGACATGCTCAAGGGTAAATACGTCATTTTCTACCCAAAACTGATCCTATTTAATCTATATTGATTATTATCGTCTGATTCGAAAATTATAGGTCATTTTATACTCACAACCTCTCCCATTTGACTAGGTTTGACTCAAATCAATGTATTTCAAATGTTTATGACATGTTCAAGGGTAAATATGTCCGTTTTTTACCTAAAACTGATCCCACTAGACCTTTATAGATTAATATTGTCCGATTCAAACTATTTAGGTTAGTTTATACCAAGAACCTCTCCCGTTTGACTGAGTTTGACTCAAATCATTGTATTTCAAGTGTTTATGACATGTTTAAGGGTAAATACGTCATTTTCTACCTAAACTTGATCCTATTACACTTCTATTGACTCATATCTTCCAATTCGAATTGTATAAGTCATTTAATATTCAAAACCTCTCCTGTTTGACTAAGTTTGATTCAAATCGATATATTTAAAGTGTTTATGACATGTTCAATGGTAAATAAGACATTTTCTACCTAAAATTGAACCCGTTTCACCTATATTGACTCATATCATCTAATTCAATGGAATTAGATCATTTGATACCCATAATCTCTCCCATTTGACCGTTTTTGACTCAAATCGATGTAATTCAAGTGTTTATGACATGTTCAAGGGTAAATATGTCATTTTCTTCCGATTCAAAGTATATAGGTAATTTAATACTCAAAACCTCTCCCATTTCATCGAGTTTGACTTAAATCGATGTATTTCAAGTGTTTATGACATGTTCAATGGTAAATACACCATTTTCAACCCCAAACTGATCATATTTGACCATTATTGTCTCATATCATCCAATTTGAAATTTAGAGGTCATTTAATACTCATAACCTCTCTCGTTGGACCGGGTTTGACTAAAATCAATATATTTCAAGTGTTCATGACATGTCCTAGGGTAAAAACGTCATTTTCTACCCAAAAGTAATCCCATTTGACCTATACTATTTATTATTGTCCGATTTGAACTATTTAGTACATTTGATACCCAAAACCTCTCCTGTTTGACCGAATTTGACTTAAATCAATGTATTTCAAGTGTTTATGACATGTTCAAGGGTAAATACGTCATTTTCTACCCGAAACTGACCTTATTTCCCCTATATTGACTCATATCATTTGATTCAAAGTGTTTACGTCATTTAATACTCAAAACCTCTCCCGTTTGACAGAGTTTGACTCAAATTGATGTATTTCAAGTGTTTATGACATGTTCAATGGTAAATACGTCATTTTCTACCCAAAACTGATCCCATTTGACCTTTATTGACTCATATCGACCAGTTCAAATTGTTTAGGTCAGTTTATACCAAAAACATATCCCGTTTGTCCGAGTTTGACTCAAATTGATGTATTTCAAGTGTTTATGACATGTTCAAGGGTAAATATGTCATTATCTACCCAAAAGTGACCCTATTTCACCTATATTGACTCATATCGTCTGATTCGAAGTGTTTAGGTCATGTAATACTCAAAACCTCTCACGTTTGACCGAGTTTGATTAAAATCGATGTATTTCAAGTGTTTATGACATGTTCCGTGGTAAATACGTCATTTTCTACCCAAAACTGATTTTATTTCACCTATATTGACTCATATTGTCTGATTCAAAGTGTATAAGTCATTCAACACTCAAAACCTTTCCCGTTTGACCGAGTTTAACTCAAATCGATGTATTTCAACTGTTTATGACTTGTTTAAGGGTAAATACATCATTTTCTCTCCAAAACTGATACCATTTGACCTTTATTGACTCATATCGTTTGATTCAAACAGTTTAGGTCAGTTTATACCAAGAACCTCTCCCGTTTGATTGAGTTTAACTCAAATCGAAGTAATTCAAGTGTTTATGACATGTTAAACGGTAAATACGTCATTTTCTACCCATAATTGATCCTATTTTACCTATATTGACTCATATCGTTCGATTCAAAGTGTATAAGTCATTTAATACTTAAAACCTCTATTGTTTTACCTTGTTTGTCTAAAATCGATTTATTTCAAGTGATTATGACATATTCAAGGGTAAATACTTCAGAATTTTTAACCAAAAATGATCCCATTTTACCTATACTGACTCTTATCGTCCGATTCGAACAATTTAGGTATTTTTATACCCTGTACCTCTCCAATTTGACCTATATCGATGTATTTCAAGTGTTTATGACATGTTCAAGGGTAAATACGTCTTTTTCAACCCCAAAATTATCCTATTTCACCTATATTGACTTATATCATCTGTTCGAAGTGTTTTGGTTATTTAATACTTAAAACCTCTCTCGTTTAATCGAGTTTGACTTAAATAAATGTATTTAAAGTGTTTATGACATGTTCAATGGTAAATACTTTATTTTCTACCTCAAACTGATCCTATTTGACCTATAATGTCTCATATCGTCCGATTCAAAGTTTATAGGTCATTTAATACTCAAAACCTCTCCCGTTTGACTGGGTTTGACTCAAATCGATATATTTCAAGTGTTTATGACATGTTCTAGGGTAAATACGTCATTTTCTACCCAAAAATGATCCCATTTGACCTATACTGTTTATTTTCGTCCGATTCGAAATGTTTAGTTCATTTGATACCGAGAACCTCTCCCGTTTGACCGAGTTTGACTCAAATCGATGTGTTTCAAGTGTTTATGACATGTTCAAAGGTAAATAAGTCATTTTCTACCCAAGACTGACCCTATTTCATCTATATTGACTAATATCGTTCGATTCGAATTGTTTAGGTCATGTAATATTCAAAACCTCTCCCGTTTGACCGAGTTTGACTCAAATTGATGTATTTCAAGTGTTTAAGACCTGTTCAATGGTAAATATGTTATTTTCTACACAAAATTGATCCCATTTGACCTTTATTGACTCATATCGACCAATTCAAATTGTTTAGGTCCGTTTATACCAAGAACCTCTCCCGTTTGACCGAGTTTGACACAAATAGATGTATTTCAAGTGTTTATGACTTGTTCAATGGTAAATACATCATTTTCTATCCAAATCTGACCCTATTTCATCTATATTGTCTCATATCGGCCGATTCTAAGTGTTTAGGTCATGTAATACTTAAAACCACTCCCGTTTGACCGAGTTTGACTAAAATCAATGTATTTCAAGTGTTTATGACATGTTCCGTGGTAAATAAGTCATTTTCTACCCAAAAATTATTTTACTTCACCTATATTGACTCATATTGTCCGATTTAAAGTGTATAAGTCATTTAATACTCAAAACCTCTCCCGTCTGACCAAGTTTGACTCAAATCGATGAATTTCAAGTGTTTATGACATGTTAAAGAGTAAATACGTCATTTTCTCTCCAAAACTAATACCATTTGACCTTTATTGACTCATATCATCCGATTCAAACAGTTTAGGTCAGTTTATACCGAGAACCTCTCCCATTTGATTGAGTTTGACTCCAATCGAAGTATTTCAAGTGTTTATAACATGTTCAACGGTAAATACGACATCTTATACCCAAAACTGATCCTATTTTACCTATATTGACTCATATCGTTCGATTCAAAGTGTATAAGTCATTTAATACTCAAAACCTCTGTCGTTTGACCGTGTTTGACTGAAATTGATATATTTCAAGTGTTTATGACATGTTCAATAGTAAATACGTCATTTTCTACCCAAAACTAATCCCATTTGACCATTATTGAGTCATATCGACCAATTCAAAGTGTTTAGGTTAGTTAATACCAAGAACCTCTCCCGTTTGACCGAGTTTGACTTAAATTGATGTATTTCAAGTGTTTATGACAAGTTCAAGGGTAAATACGTCATTTTCTACCCAAAACTGACCCTATTTCACCTATATTATATCATATCGTCCGATTTGAAGTGTTTAGGTCATGTAATACTCAAAACCTCTCCCGTTTGACCGAGTTTAACTAAAATCGATGTATTTCAAGTGTTTATGACATGTTTCGTGGTAAATACGTCATTTTCTACCCAAAACTGATTTTATTTCACCTATATTGACTCATATTGTCCGATTCGAAGTGTATAAGTCATTTAATACTCAAAACCTTTCATGTTTGACCGAGTTTGACTTAAATCGATGTATTTCAAGTGTTTATGACATGTTCAAGGGTAAATACGTCATTTTCTCTCCAAAACTGATATCATATGACCTTTATTGACTCATATCATCCGATTCAAATAGTTTAGGTCAGTTTATACCAAGAACCTCTCCCGTTTGATTGTGTTTGACTCAACTCGAAGTATTTCAAGTGTTTATGACATGTTCAACTGTAATTACATCATTTTCTACCCAAAACTGATCCTATTTTACCTATATTGACTCATATCGGTCGATTCAAAGTGTATAAGTCTTTTAATACTCAAAACCTCTGTTGTTTGACCGTGTTTGACTAAAATTGATGTATTTCAAGTGTTTATGACATGTTCAAGGGTAAATATTTCAGAATTTTTACCAAAAAATGATCCCATTTGACCTATACTGACTCTTATCGTCCGATTCGAACTGTTTAGGTATTTTGATACCCTGTACCTCTCCAATTTTAATCTAAACCGATATATTTCAAGTGTTTATGACTTGTTTAAGGGTAAATACATCATTTTCAACCAAAATTGATCCTATTTCACCTATATTGACTCATATCATCCGATTCAAAGTGTTTCGGTCATTTAATACTCAAAACCTCTCCCGTTTAATCGAGTTTGACTTAAATCGATGTATTTAAAGTATTTATGACATGTTCAATGGTAAATACTTTATTTTCTACCCCAAGCTGATCCTATTTGACCAATATTGTCTCATATCGTCCGATTCAAAGTTTATAGGTCATTTAATACTCAAAACCTCTCCCATTTGACCGGGTTCGACTCTAATCGATATATTTCAAGTGTTTAGTACATGTTCTAGGGTAAGCACGTCATTTTCTACCCAAAAATGATCCCATTTGCCTATACTGTTTGTTATCGTCCGATTCGAATTGTTTAGTTCATTTGATACCCAGAACCTCCCCCGTTTGACCGAGTTTCACTCAAATCTATGTATTTCAAGTGTTTATGACATGTTCAAGGGTAAATACGTCATTTTCTACCCAAGACTGACCCTATTTCACCTATACTAACTCATATCGTTCGATTCGAAGTGGTTAGGTCATTTAATACTCAAAACCTCTCCCGTTTGATCGAGTTTGACTCAAATTGATGTATTTCAAGTGTTTATGTCTTGTTCAATGGTAAATACGTCATTTTCTACCCAAAACTTATCCCATTTGACCTTAATTGACTCATATCGACAAATTCAAATTGCTTAGGTAAGTTTATACCAAGAACCTTTCCCGTTTGACCGAGTTTGACTCATATCGATGTATTTCAAGTGTTTATGACATATTTAAGGGTAAATACGTCATTTTCTACCTAAAATTGATCCTATTTTACCTGTATTGACTCATAACAATCAATTCAAAGTGTATAAGTCATTTAATACTCAAAACCTCTGTCATTTGACCGTGTTTGACTCAAATCGATGTATTTCAAGTGTTTATGACATGTTCAAGAGTAAATAAGTCATTTTCTACCCCAAATTGATCCCATATGACCTATACTGACTCATATCATCTAAATCAAAGTATTTAGGTTATTTGATACCTAGAATCTCTCCCGTTTGACCGAGTTTGACTTAAATCGATGTATTTCAAGTGTTTATGACATGTTCAAGGGTATATACGCCATTTTTTACCCAGAAGTGATCCTTTTTCACCTATATTAACTCATATCGTTCGATTCAAAGTGTTTAGGTCATTTAATGCTCAAAACCTCTCCCGTTTGACCGAGTTTGACTCAAATCGATCCATTTCAAGTGTTTATGACATGTTTAATGGTTAATACATCATTTTCTACCCAAAACTGATCCCATTTGACCTTTATTGACTCATATCGACCAATTAAAACAGTTTAGGTCAGTTTATACCAAGAACCTCTCTCGTTTGACCGAGTTTGACTTATATCTATGTATTTCAAGTGTTTATGACATGTTCAAGGGTAAATACGTCATTTTCAACCGAATTTAAATCCTATTTCACCTATATTAACTCATATCGTTCGATTTGAAATGTATAAGTCATTTAATATTCAAAACCTCTCCCGTTTGACCGATATTGATTCAAATCAATGTATTTCAAGTGTTTATGACATGTTCAAGGGTAAAGAAGTCATTTTCTACCCTAAATTGAACCCATTTGACCTATACTGACTCATATCATCTAAATCAAAGTATTTAGGTTATTTGATACCTAGAATCTCTCCCGTTTGAGCGTTTTTAACTCAAATCGATGTATTTCAAGTGTTTATGACATGGTCAAGGGTAAATACGTCATTTTCTTTTGATTCAAAGTATATAGGTAATTTTATACTCATAACCTCTCCCGTTTGACCAGGTTTGAATCAATTCGATATATTTCAAGTGTTTATGACATGTTCTAGGGTAAATACGTCATTTTCTACGCAAAAATGATCCCATTTGACCTATAGTGTTTCTTATCGTCCGATTCGAACTGTTTAGTTCGTTTGATACCCAGAACCTCTCCCGTTTGACTAAGTTTGACTCAAATTGATGTATTTCAAGTGTTTTTGACACGTTCAAGGGTAAATACGTCATTTTCTACCCAAAACTGACCTTATTTCACCTATATTGACTCATATCGTTCGATTCAAAGTGTTTAGGTCATTTAATACTAAAAAACTCTCCCGTTTGACCGAGTTTGACTCAAATTGATGTAATTTAAGTGTTTATGACATGTTTAATGGTAAATACATCATTTTCTACCTAAAACTAATACCATTTGACCTTTGTTGACTCATATCGTCTGATTCAAACAGTTTTAGTCAGTTTATACCAAGAACCTCTCCCGTTTGAAAGAGTTTGACTCAAATCAAAGTATTTCAAGTGTTTATGACATGTTTAACGGTAAATACGTCATTTTTCGACCCAAAACTGATCCTATTTTACCTATATTGACTCATATCGTTTGATTGAAAGTGCATACATCATTTAATACTCAAAACCTCTATCGTTGGACCGTGTTGACTCAAATCGATGTATTTCAAGTGTTTATGACATGTTCAAGGGTAATTACGTCTGAATTTATACCCAAAACTGATCCCATTTGACCTATAATGACTCTTATCATCTGATTTGAACTATTTAGGTATTTTGATACCCTGCACCTCTCCAATTTGATCGAGTTTGACTTAAATCGATGTATTACAAGTGTTTATGACATGTTCAAGGGTAAATACGTCATTTTCTACCAAAAACTAATCATATTTCACCTATATTGACTCATATCATCCGATTCGAAGTGTTTCGGTCAATTAATACTCAAAACCTCTCCCGTTTAATTGAGTTTGACTTAAATCAATGTATTTAAAGTGTTTATGACATGTTTAATGGTAAATACGTTATTTTCTACCCCAAACTGATCCTATTTGACCTATAATGTCTCATATCATCCGATTTGAAGTTTATAGGTCATTTGATACCCAAAACCTCTCCCGTTGGACCGAGTTTGACTCAAGTTGATGTATTTCAAGTGTTTATGACATGTTCAAGGACAAATACGTCATTTTTTACCCAAAACTGATCCTATTTCACCTATATTAACTCATATCGTTTGATTCGAATTGTTTAGGTCATTTAATACTCAAAACCTCTCCCATTTGACTGAGTTCGACTCAAATCGATGTATTTCAAGTGTTTATGAAATGTTCAATTGTAAATACGTCATTTTCTCCCCAAAACTAATCCCATTTGACCATTATTGACAAATATCGACCAATTCATACTGTTTAGGTTTCTTTATACCAAGAACCTCTCCCGTTTGACCGAGTTTGACTCAAATCGATGTATTTCAAGTGTTTATGACATGTTTAAGGGTAAATACGTCATTTTCTACCCAAAACTAATCCTATTTAACCTACATTGACTCATATTGTTCGATTTGAAGCGTACAAGTCATTTAATATTCAAAACGACTCCCTTTTGACCAAGTTTGATTCAAATCGATGTATTTCAAGTCCTTATGACATGTTCAAGGGTAAATTTGTCATTTTCTTGCCAAAACTGATCCTATTTCATCTATATATTGACTCATATCATCCTATTCGAAGTGTATAAGTCATTTAATATTCAAACCTCTCCAATTTGATCGAGTTTGACTTAAATCGATGTATTACAAGGTTTATGACATGTTCAAGGGTAAATACGTCATTTTCTACCAAAAACTAATCCTATTTCACCTATATTGACTCATATCATCCGATTCGAAGTGTTTCGGTCATTTAATACTCAAAACCTCTCCCGTTTAATTGAGTTTGACTTAAATCGATGTATTTAAAGTGTTTATGACATATTTAATGGTAAATACGTTATTTTCTACCCCAAACTGATCCTTTTTGACCTATAATATCTCATATCGTCCGATTCGAAGTTTATAGGTCATTTAATACTCATAACCACTCCCGTTTAACCGAGTTTGACTCAAATCGAAATATTTCAAGTGTTTATGACATGTTCTAGGGTAAATACATCATTTTCTATCCAAAAATGATCCCATTTGACCTATATTGTTTCTTATCGTCCCATTCGAACTGTTTAGTTCATTTGATACCCAAAACCTCTCCCGTTGGACCGAGTTTGACTCAAGTTGATGTATTTCAAGTGTTTATGACATGTTCAAGGACAAATACGTTATTTTTTACCCAAAACTGATCCTATTTCACCTATATTAACTCATATTGTTTGATTCGAATTGTTTAGGTCATTTAATACTCAAAACTTCTCCCGTTTGACTGAGTTTGACTCAAATCGATGTATTTCAAGTGTTTATGAAATGTTCAATTGTAAATACGTCATTTTCTACCCAAAACTGATCCCATTTGACCATTATTGACAAATATCGACCAATTCATACTGTTTAGGTTTCTTTATACCAAGAAACTCTCCCATTTGACCGAGTTTGACTCAAATCGATGTATTTCAAGTGTTTATGACATGTTTAAGGGTAAATACGTCATTTTCTACCCAAAACTAATCCTATTTCACCTACATTGACTCATATCTTTCGATTTGAAGCGTACAAGTCATTTAATATTCAAAACGACTCCCTTTTGACCGAGTTTGATTCAAATCGATGTATTTCAAGTCCTTATGACATGTTCAAGGGTAAATTTGTCATTTTCTTGCCAAAACTGATCCTATTTCATCTATATATTGACTCATATCATCCGATTCGATGTGTATAAGTCATTTAATATTCAAAACCTCTCCTGTTTGACCGAGTTTGACTCAAATCGATGTATTTCAAGTGTTTGTGACATGTTCAAGGGTAAATATGTCATTTTCTACCCAAAACTGATCCCATTTAACCTATACAAACTTATAGCATCTAATTCAAAGTATTTAGGTTATTTGATACCAAGAATCTCTCCCAATTGACCGTTTTTGACCCAAATCGATGTATTTCAAGTGTTTATGATATGTTCAAGGGTAAATACGTCATTTTCTTTTGATTCAAAGTATGTAGGTAATTTAATACTCAAAACCTCTCTCGTTTGACCGAGTTTGACTCAAATCGATGTATTTCAAGTGTTTATGACATGTTCAATGGTAAATACGTTATTTTCTACACCAAACTGATCCTATTTTACCTATATTGTTTTCTATCGTCCGATTCAAAAATTATAAGTCCTTTAATACTCATAACCTCTCTCGTTTGACCAAGTTTGACTCAAATCAATATATTTCAAGTGTTGATGACATGTTCTAGGGTAAATACATCATTTTTTACCCAAAAATGATCCCATTTGACATATATTGTTTCTAATCCTCCGATTCGAACTTTAGTTCATTTGATACCCAAAACCTCTCCTTTTTGACCGAGTTTGACTCAAATCGATGTCTTTTAAGTGTTTATGACATGTTCAAGGGTAAATACGTCATTTTCTACCTTAAACTGACCTTATTTCACCTATATTGACTCATATCATTCGATTTGAAGTGTTTAGGTCATTTAATACTCAAAACCTCTCCCATTTGATAGAGTTTGACTCAAATCGACATATTTCAAGTGTTTATGACAGGTTTAAGGGTAAATACGTCATTTTCTAACGAAAACTGATCCTAATTCACATATATTCACTCAAATTGTCCTATTCGAAGTATATAAGTCATTTAATACTCAAAACCTCTCCCGTTTGACCGTGTTTGAGTTAAATCGATGTATTTAAAGTGTTTATGACATGTTCAAGGGTAAATACGTCATTTTTGCTCCAAAGGTGATACCATTTGACCTTTATTGACTCATATCGTCCGATTCAAACTATTTAGGTCAGTTTATACCAAGAACCTTTCCTGTTTGAGTGAGTTTGACTCAAATTGAAGTATTTCAAGTGTTTATGACATGTTAAACAGTAAATACGTCATTTTCTAACCAAAACTGATCCTATTTTACCTATATTGACTCATATCGTTCGATTCAAAGTGTATAAGTCATTAAATACTCAAATTCTCTGTTGTTTGATTGAGTTTGACTGAAATTGATGTATTTCAAGGGTAAATACATCATTTTCTACCCAAAACTGATCCCATTGGACCTATACTGACTCTTATCGTCCGATTCGAATTGTTTAGGTAATTTGATACCCTGCACCTCTCCAATTTGACCGAGTTTTACTAAAATCGATGTATTTCAAGTGTTTATGACATTTTCAATGGTAAATACATCATTTTCTACTCAAAACTGATTCTATTTCACCTATATTGATTCATATCATCCGATTCAAAGTATATAAGCCATTTAATACTCAAAACCTCTCTCGTTTGACGAGGTTTGACTCGAATCGATGTATTTCATGTGTTCATGATATGTTCAAGGGTAAATACGTCATTTTCTACCTAAAACTGATCCCATTTGACCTTTATTGACTCATATCATCCGATTTGAAGTGTATAAGTCATTTAATATTCAAAACGTCTCTCGTTTGACCGAGTTTGATTCAAATCGATGTATTTCAAGTGCTTATGACATGTTCAAGGGTAAATACGTCATTTTCTTGCCAAAACTGATCCCATTTGACCTTTATTGACTCATATCGTCTGATTCAAACTGTTTAGGTCAGTTTATACCAAGAACCTCTCCCATTAGAGCGAGTTTACTCAAATCGATGTATTTTAAGTGTTTATGACATGTTTAAGGGTAAATACATCATTTTCTACCTAAAACTGATCCTATTTCATCTATATATTTACTCATATCCTCCGATTCAAAGTGTATAAGTCATTTCATACTCAAAACCTCTCCCGTTTGACCGAGTTTGACTCAAATCGATGTATTTCAAGTGTTGGTGACATGTTCAAGGGTAAATACGTCATTTTCTACCCAAAACTGATCCAATTTGACCTTTATTTACTTATTTTATCTGATTCAAACTATTTAGATTGGTTTATGACAGGCGTTAAATTGGTCGTTACAATCCAACTCTTAATCAAACAATATTTATACAAACACCATATTTAACAAGTGTAATGGTAAGAAAAGGTTCGGTCCACGAGGAACGGGATTCAATCGCTATAGAACTGTTACGCTTAAGCTGAATCGAAATCTAAAGTGAGAGGTGTCAAAAACTAACTATTTCTAAAGGTGGGTATCAATTAACTAAGGCACTAGGGAAACAGGATTCATGCAACACGATGATAATCGGGAAAATAGGGACGAACATGGATTCACGAATTACAAAGTTTGTATGCAAAATCAACATCAGATGATACCAAAACAACTTAAATTACTAAGCCTAGATCCCTCATCGACTTAGCAAAAAAGATACATAATCATATCAAAATAGGTTACAGAATACTAAATTCACGCTCCCGCGTCAAATCGAATATCCTATGCTATCAAGGTCAATAATCTAGGTTGATCACTCCTATCATGAGAAACCTAACAAGCAATTCCATACAATCGCATTTAATCACAATTCAATCATGCATTTTCAAACCCTACATCGCATAATTATCATTGGGTTTGGTTTCACCTGAACCCTAGCAATTAAACTACTCACGCATCATAGCTAAAGACAAGAATTCAAAATCTAGGGTTTCTAAAATATTAAACATGAGTAATGAAATTAAGAATCAATGATCAAGCTTTATCAAAGTAATTGCAGAATTGAAAGATTAAGAGAAGAATACTCTATTGGAGATGAATCGTTAATCGGTTACAAAGTGCGGAAAATTAAAATCGTCTATGAGCAATCTATGAAAGTCGAACGTCTACCCTTGTACTCTCTAATCCTCTCTATCGCCTATAATGTGTAGAATAATAAAAATGATCCCCCCTCGCTGAAAGAAATAATAGCTATATATATAGTCTTTTAAAAATAGAGATCACGCGGAACTGTCTTCGGAGATTTGGCACTAACGTGCCAGTGTTGGCACAGGCGTGCCAAACTGTCAGTCATTCTTCTGGGCTTGTGGCACGGGAGTGTCACACGAGGATAAGGCATGCCAAGGGGTGGCATGGGCGTGCCATACCTGGCATGAGTGTGTTGGCTGGGCAGGGGGTCTCTGGGCGTGTAGCACGGGAGTGTCAAACAGGGATGAGTCGTGCCAAGGAATGGCACGGGCGTGTCACACCTGGCACGGGCGTGCACTACTCCAGTGAGTCTACCTTCACTTTCTGCCTTACTTACACGGGCGTGCCACTTTTGGCACGGTCGTGCAAAG
Source organism: Dysphania ambrosioides (assembly GCA_026401315.1). Classification (NCBI taxonomy): domain Eukaryota; kingdom Viridiplantae; phylum Streptophyta; class Magnoliopsida; order Caryophyllales; family Amaranthaceae; genus Dysphania; species Dysphania ambrosioides. Next base: position 24,098,456 of record CM048661.1, on the reverse strand, counting down.
CCTTCAGGGGAGCTTATTGGCTTCCAGGCTTGCCAAACAACCTTCAATTGTCCCGTCCTTTTGGTTAAGTCTCAGAATGGCTCCAACGAGTCCGTGTATATCTGAAATTGAGATCAAACACCAATATACCCGTGAAGCATGATAGAATTCATAGAATAAGTAGAAATAGAGCAATAACCATACAAAATGGCTTCGAAGAGTCGGTATTTGGACACTAAATCACCTAAAATCCGAGCACTAAAGTACGCTATCAAATCCCCCCAAGCTAAACTTTTGCTAGTCCTCGAGCAAAAGCATAGAGAGAGATTAGGCCACACACACGCTATATAATATGCAAGGAATTTGCAAATTAAATCAAGTTTTAAAACGGGGAATAAGCTCAATTTAGATTTACCACAATAAACCATGTACAAGAATTCAAGACTTACTCATGTAAATGATGGAGACACAACTTAAGGTGGTTATGGTTTGTAGGAACGAATCTAAGCCAAGCGTAGAGAACATGATGGTTCACGATTAACTCTAGTTCCCGCCGAACATCCGCGTTCTCCCCACTAGTATCGAATCATCTCCTTGGCTAGCTCCTCATGATTCCGCGAAGGAACCGGAAAAAGATTGAAACATTTCTTTTTTGAGGATATAAATAGGGTATCCAAACATCTCAATTACGCGCGATCTTTCTATAGGGTTGAAATCCATCTCCCTCCACCGATTTTAGACCGAACATCTCTAAATTCTAAGGGTCTTAGTGAGGTTGTAATGTATTGGCAATGGGTAAGGGTAGGTGAAACAATTTAAAAAGTGGAGTTAAATCCTAAGTGAAGCGCAGGAATTACAATTCTAAAAAACAAAGCTCAAGAGATGCAATTCACATTCCACACGAACAACATTGATTCATAACTCAACACACTATCAAGTATATAATTGAAGTACACACTCGAAACCTTTTTCATACTTTAAAACTTTATTCATTGTCCTTGCCTTTTTCACAACTAGGACGACTTTTTCTTTCTTTATCATTCTTTGTTTTCATTTTTTTTTCTTTTCTCTCTTTTTTTTTTTTTTTTTGCAAGAAACTTTCATAATACATATTTACAATTGAGCACACTTTCAAACTTGCTCAAACCAAACACCGAGCATACATCTTGATTAATAGCAGTGAGCTTAAACGAACCTTGTGAGGCAAACACTTCACTAACTAAGGGTTGGTAAAACATAGGCCATCGGGTTTGTGACATGGGTAATCAAGAATGGGAATAAAGGCTCAACATGGTTAGCAAGTGGGATGATGTAAAAAGAAAGTTAAATTTGTAACAAAACAAAAAGAACAAAAATAGGAGAAATGAAGAAGGTGCCCTTTTCCTCCTCTAAAGGCGTTTAGTCACGGTCTTGGGAGCTACAATTCAACACAAAGATCGAAACATGCGTAATCAAGGATCCAAATATGCCATTCAAAAAAATGATGAAGGCTAGAACAATTAAAACCTCACATGGAATAAGAAAATCAAACAACTACCAACCAAGAAAGGGTCAAATCCACTATGGGGAGCAACTCCATCTTACCACAAACCAGTGAAATAAAGTTTTCAAGTGATCCCAAAAGGTTCAAATTGGGCCACCTTAGCTAAGATTCGCTTATAAAAACCAATAGTACTCTCAAATTGTGTAATCCATCATTGACATAAGAAACGAGCAAGCGTTCAAGCACATAGTAGTTGTGAAATGCAAGTCTAAATACACAAACAATATCCAAAATCAAATCATTCAACGGAAAGGAAAGGTATCACCGAGTCCTTCTTGCAGACACCATAAAACAACCATGAAGTCTGATGATGCTCCGAATGCTGCCTTTAGGGGCTTCATATCTGCACAGGTGAGATAAAACAAACCAAAACAAAACGAAACACACTATTTTGTTTTTTTAGGAAGAAATAGAGAAAATCAGGGAACAATCAATGAGAGACAACTCACCCCCCCCCCCCCCCCCCCCCAAGCTAGTATAGACATTGTCCTCAATGTCAAGCATCAAGAGACTACGTAGGATATAAAAGAAAGGGGAGAGAAATGTACCTCACTGACTAGGGCCGGCGCCATGGTAGTGGGAACTGGAAAGCTCCTGGCATAGGCGGTCAAAATTGTCCTTCATGGTAGTGAAGGTGACCGTCATGTCCTCATTTAATTTCCGAACTCTTTCATTCGATAATCGAAGGCCCTCAAAGTCTGTATGGAGCCCCTAAAAATCCCCCCTCAACTCGTTGATCTTCCTGTCATAGTAGGGGTAGGAGCTGCAACCCTCCTCAAAGTGATGGTCAGAGTATGGCCAATCCTGCTGTTGGTACTATGGGTGGGGTAGCTCATCCCCTTGGTCATCGGCGGCGTTAGTTTGTCCTTCGGGCTGGTTGCTCGCATCATCATCATCATCATCATCCTCATCCTCACTAATGCTATCGTAGTCAGGGGCGAACAACTAGTTGGCTGGCGTATAGATCACTGTCCTCTCTAGGTCGGGGAGGAAGGCGTATCGGTGGCCTCCCACGAGCCAGAGGAAACAGTCCGACTGTTGTGTATCCTTGACCCACTGCATGGTGCGGAGGAACCACATATCTAACCGTGATGGCCCAGGGAGGGTCTCCTCACCTAAGAGATCAAGATCAAAGAACATGGCAAGTGCAGTAATCATGCCACCGATCGTGATAACCCCACGACCAGTGGCCACATCAGCGAGATGATCCATCAAGAATGCCCCCACTCTAAACGCCAGTCACCCTGACTAAGGTGCCATAAAAATAACAACTCCCTGTGAGAGACAACCCCCGTGCTATCTCCTCTAGCAAAGATGGTGCTCACTATGAGTCTGTGGGCTAGACGGAAGGCGGTGTGAACTATAGCTGTGGCCTTATTAGAACGAGGCCTCTAAACGGTTTTTCCAGTAATCTGGTGCCAAAAGGCGCCTGGGTCATAATGCTTGGAGGACCCGTCCCTAGGGCCGTACTTTCCCCCCGTGGGCCATCCAAACGCAATGTTAACCTGGTCAGGGGTTATGCGGTGAGTTTGGTTCAATAAGGTGAAAGTCATGTAACACGGGGCTAAGTTCGTGTCTCTATGCACATAAAAGGTAGATAGAAATTCATAGGTTAGGCGCTTGTAAGTGGGCAAGTGCAAGTGTAGCAAACTCTCTATTTCGGCATATGAAAACAATTGTAGCATGTCCTCGTCTACCCCTAATGCAATGCCTACAGAGGGATCGTAAAACCTAGTGGGACTAAGTTTACGTTTGCTAATGGAGACATATGCAGTTAGAAAACCCTGGTTAGAAAAATTTATTCCTAAAGTGTCTACTTGAGGAATAACTACGGGAAGGGGTTATGGCGGTCGGGCACGGGAAGGGGTTGCATTCTTTCGTCTAGCCATGAGTGCAAATTCAGTAATAGAGAACGAATAATATTCAAAGAATGGATGGCAATGCAAGCAAATGTTTTCAATCCACCAAATCAATATATATATCAACCATCAAATAATTCAATTGAAAAATTTCAAATAGCAAAATGAATGGAGAGAGTATACCGGCAAATTCGTGGGTGTAAAATCCGCAAAGGTACCAAATTTATATTTGTGTTGACTCTTTGGAACACTTGCTATCTTCAATTTCTTCAAAATCCCCTGATTTGGAAAACTCCCAAATTGATGTGTAAAAATAGGGTGTCGTGAATTGCGGTTGAACGAGTGAATTGAGAGGTGAGTAAGGAGGATGTGTGTAGTAGGAGTTGAATGGAGGTCAGAGGAAGGTTGAAGAGAGGAAGGGTGTAGTGGAGGCTTTTAGAGAGAGAAAGAGTGAGGAAGAAAATGTTAGGTAGTGCGGAAAAAGGATGGAGTCCGGCTGCTATAAGGGGCACTGCCCGTGCAGCACGGGCGTGCCAATGTATCTGGGTTGCACTCTGCCTGTGCAGCATAGGGGTTAAATTGGTAGTTACAATCCAACACTTAATCAAACAATATTTATACAAACACCTCACATAACAAGTGTTATGGTAAGCAAACGTTCGGTCCACGAGGAACGGGATTCAATCGCTATAGAACTGTGACGCTTAAGCTGAATCAAAATCTAAAGTGAGAGGTGTCAAAAACTAACTATTTCTAAAGGTGGGTATCAATTAACTAAGGCACCAGGGAAACGGGATTCATGCAACACGACGATAATTGGGCAAATAGGGACGAACATGGATTCACGAATTGCAAAGACTGTATGCAAAATCAACATCAGATGATACCAAAACAACTTAAATTACTAAGCCTAGATCCCTCATTGACTTAGCAACAAAGATACATAATCATATCAAAATAGGTTACAGAATACTAAATTCACGCTCTCGCGTCAAATCGAATATCCTATGCTATCAAGGTCAATAATCTAGGTTAATCACTCATATCATGAGTAACCTAACAAGCAATTCCATACAATCGCATTTAATCACGATTCAATCATGCATTTTCAAAACCTAAATCGCATAATTATCATTGGGTTTCGTTTTACCCGAGCCCTAGCAATTAAACTACTCACGTATCATAGCTAAAGACAAGAATTCAAAATCTAGGGTTTCTAAAATATTAAACATGAGTAATGAAATTAAGAATCAATGATCAAGCTTTATCAAAGTAATTGCAGAATTGAAAGATTAAGAGAAGAATACTCTATTGGAGATGAATCGTTAATCGGTTATAAAGTGTGGAAAATTGAAATCGTCTATGAGCAATCTATGAAAAATGAACGTCTACCCTCGTACTCTCTAATCCTCTCTATCACCTATAATGTGTAGAATAATAATAATGATCCCCCCTTGCCAAAAGAAATAACAGCTATATATATAGTCTTTTAAAAATAGAGATCACGCGGAATTATCTTTAAAGATTCGGCACGGACGTGCCAGTGTTGGCACGGGCGTGCCAAACTGTCAGTCTTTCTTCGGGGCTTGTGGCACGGGAGTGTCACATGGGGATAAGGCGTGCCAAGGGGTGGCACGGGCGTGCCACACCTGGCATGATCGTGTTGGTTGGGCAGGGGGTCTCTGGGCGTGTAGCACGGGAGTGTCAAACGGGGATGAGTCATGCCAAGGAATAGCACGGGCGTGTCACACCTGGCATGGGCGTGCACTACTCCAGTGAGTCTACCTTCACTTTCTACCTCACTTACACGGGCGTGCCACTTTTGGCACGGCCGTGCAAAGCCTTCAGGGAAGCTTATTGGCTTCTAGGCTTGCCAAACAACCTTCAATTGTCCCGTCCTTTTGGTTAAGTCTCAAAAGGGCTCCAATGAGTCCGTGTATATCTGAAATTGAGACTAAAACACCAATATACCCGTGAAGCATGATAGAATTCATAGAATAAGCGGAAATAGAGCAATAACCATACAAAAGGGCTCCGAAGAGTCGGTATTTGGACACTAAATCACCTAAAATCCGCACACTAAAGGTCGCTATCAGTTTATACCAAGAACCTCTCGCGTTTGACCAAGTTTCACTCAAATCGATGTATTTCAAGTGTTTATGACATGTTTAAGGATAAATATGTCATTTTCTACCAAAAAAAGATCCTATTTCATCTATATTAACTCATATCGTCTAATTCAAAGTGTAGAAGTCATTTAATACTCAAAACCTCTCCCTTATGACCGAGTTTTACTCAATTCGATGTATTTAAAGAGTTTATGACATATTCATGGGTAAATACGTCATTTTCAACCCAAAAATGATCCTATTTGACCAATACTGACTCATATTATCTGATTCGAAGAATTTAGGTCATTTGATACTCATAACGTCTCCCGTTTAACCGATTTTGACTAAAATTGACTTACTTCAAAGTTTATGACATGTTTAAGGGTAAATACGTCATTTTCTACCCAAAACGAAGCCTATTTGACCTATATTAACTCATATCATCTGATTCAAAGTATATAGGTCATTTAATACTCAAAACCTATCCCGTTTGATCGTATTTGACTTAAATCGATGTATTTAGGTCAGTTTATACCAAGAACCTCTCGCGTTTGACCAAGTTTCTCTCAAAGCGATGTATTTCAAGTGTTTATGACATGTTCAAAGGAAAATATGTCATTTTCTACCCGAAACTAATCCTATTTGACCTATATTGTCTGATATTGTCCGATTTAAAGTTTATAGGTCATTTAACACTCATAACCTTCTCCCGCTTGACCGAGTTTGACTCAAATTGATGTATTTCAAGTGTTTATGACATGTTCAAGGGTAAATACGTCATTTTCTACTCAAAACTTATCCGATTTGACCTATACTGACTCTTATCGTCCGATTCCAACTATTTAGGTCAATTAATACCGAGAACCTCTCCTATTTGACCGAGTTTGACTTAAATCGATATATTCCAAGTGTTCATGACATGTTCAAGGGTAAATACATCATTTTCTACCCAAAACTAATCCTATTTGACCTATATTGACTCATCTCGACCGATTCAAAGTTTATAGGTCATTTAATACTCATAACCTCTCGCATTTGACCAAGTTTAACTCAAATCAATGTATTTCAAGTGCTTATGACATGTTCAAGGATAAATACATTATTTTCTACCCAATACTGATCCCATTAGACTTATATTGACTCATATCATCCGATATGAAATACATTAATTTGAGTCAAATTTGGTCAAACAGGAGAGGGTTTGTGTATTAAATGACCTAAACACTTCGAATCGCACGATTTGACACAATATAGGTCAAATGCGATCAGTTTTGGGAATTAAATGGCGTATTTACCCTTGAACAAATCATAAACACTTGAAATACATTGATTTGAGTTAAACTCGGTCAAATCGGAGAGGTTTTGTGTCTTAAATGACCTAAATCACTTCGAATCAGACGATATGAGTCAATCTAGGTCAAATGGGATCAATTTTGGTTAGAAAATGATGTATATCAGATTAAGCATGACATATAGGCTTGAAATACATTGATTTGAGTAAAACTTGGCCAAATGGAGAGAGGTTATTTGTATTAAATGACCTAAACACTTTGAATCGGACGATATGACTCAATAAAGGTTAAATGGGATCAATTTTATGAATAAAATGAGATATTTACCCTTGAACATGTCATAACAATTGAAATACATCAATTTCAGTCAAACTCGGTCAAACGAGAGAGATTTTGTGTATTAAATGACCTAACAACTTCTAATCGGACGATCTAAGTCAATATAGGTCAAATGGGATCAATTTTGGTAAGGAAATGACGTATTTACCATTAAGCATGTCATAAACACTTCAAATACATTGATTTGAGTAAACTCGGCAAAAGGGATAGTATCTAGGTATAAAATGACTTATCAACCCTTGAACATGTCATAAACACTTGAAATACAACGATTTGATTCAAACTCGGTCAAACGGGAGAGGTTTTGTGTATAAGATGACCTAAACACTTTGAATCGGACGATATGAGTCAATATAGGACAAATGGGATCAAATTTGGGTTGAAAAAGACGTATTTACACTTGAACATCTAATAAACACTTGAAATAAATCGATTTGAGTCAGACTCGGTCAAATAGGAGAGGTTCTAGGTATAAAATGACTTAAACACTTTGAATCGGACGATATGACTCAATATAGGTCAAATGGCATCTGTTTTGGGAATAAAATGACGTATTTACTCGTGAACATGTCATAAACACTTCAAATACATCGATTTGAGTCAAACTCGATCAAATAGGAGAGGTTTTGGGTATAAAATGACTTAAACACTTTAAATCGGACGATATGACTCAATAAAGGTAAAATGGGATGAGTTTTGGGAATAAAATGCTGTATTTACTTTTCAACATGTCATAAACACTTGAAATACACCGATTTGAGTAAAACTCGGTTAAACGGGAGACGTTTTGTGTATTAAATGACCTCAGCACTTCTAATCGGACGATTTGAGTCAATATAGGTCAAATGGGATTAGTTTTGGTTTGAAGTGGACGTATTTACCATTGAGCATGTCATTAACACTTGAAATACATTGATTTGAATAAAACTCGGTCTAATGTGAGAGGTTCTAGGTATAAAAGGAGTTAAACACTTTGAATCGGACGATATCAGTTAATATAGATCAAATAGGATTAGTTTTGGGTAGAAAATGACTTATTTACCCTTGAACATGTCATAAACACTTGAAATACATCAATTTGAGTCAAATTCGGTCAAACGGGAGAGGGTTTGTGTATTACATGACCTAAACACTTCGAATCGCACGATTTGACTCAATATAGGTCAAATGCGATCAGTTTTGGGAATTAAATGGCGTATTTACCCTTGAACAAATCATAAACACTTGAAATACATTGTTTTGAGTTAAACTCGGTCAAATAGGAGAGGTTTTGTGTCTTAAATGACCTAAATCACTTCGAATCAGACGATATGAGTCAATCTAGGTCAAATGGGATCAATTTTGGTTAGAAAATGATGTATATCAGATTAAGCATGACATATAGGCTTGAAATACATTGATTTGAGTAAAACTTGGCCAAATGGAGAGAGGTTATTTGTATTAAATGACCTAAACACTTTGAATCGGACGATATGACTCAATAAAGGTTAAATGGGATCAATTTTATGAATAAAATGATATATTTACCCTTGAACATGTCATAACAATTGAAATACATCAATTTCAGTCAAACTCGGTCAAACGAGAGAGATTTTGTGTATTAAATGACCTAACAACTTCTAATCGGACGATCTAAGTCAATATAGGTCAAATGGGATCAATTTTGGTAAGGAAATGACGTATTTACCATTAAGCATGTCATAAACACTTCAAATACATTGATTTCAGTAAACTCGGCAAAAGGGATAGTATCTAGGTATAAAATGACTTATCAACCCTTGAACATGTCATAAACACTTGAAATACAACGATTTGATTCAAACTCGGTCAAACGGGAGAGGTTTTGTGTATAAGATGACCTAAACACTTTGAATCGGACGATATGAGTCAATATAGGACAAATGGGATCAAATTTGGGTTGAAAAAGACGTATTTACACTTGAACATGTAATAAACACTTGAAATAAATCGATTTGAGTCAGACTCGGTCAAATAGGAGCGGTTCTAGGTATAAAATGACTTAAACACTTTGAATCGGACGATATGACTCAATATAGGTCAAATGGCATCTGTTTTGGGAATAAAATGACGTATTTACTCGTGAACATGTCATAAACACTTCAAATACATCGATTTGAGTCAAACTCGATCAAATAGGAGAGGTTTTGGGTATAAAATGACTTAAACACTTTAAATCGGACGATATGACTCAATAAAGGTAAAATGGGATGAGTTTTGGGAATAAAATGTTGTATTTACTTTTCAACATGTCATAAACACTTGAAATACATCGATTTGAGTAAAACTCGGTCAAACGGGAGAGGTTTTGTGTATTAAATGACCTCAGCACTTCTAATCGGACGATTTGAGTCAATATAGGTCAAATGGGATTAGTTTTGGTTTGAAGTGGACGTATTTACCATTGAGCATGTCATTAACACTTGAAATACATTGATTTGAATAAAACTCGGTCTAATGTGAGAGGTTCTAGGTATAAAAGGAGTTAAACACTTTGAATCGGACGATATCAGTTAATATAGATCAAATAGGATTAGTTTTGGGTAGAAAATGACTTATTTACCCTTGAACATGTCATAAACACTTGAAATACATCAATTTGAGTCAAATTCGGTCAAACGGGAGAGGGTTTGTGTATTACATGACCTAAACACTTCGAATCGCACGATTTGACTCAATATAGGTTACATGCGATCAGTTTTGGGAATTAAATGGCGTATTTACCCTTGAACAAATCATAAACACTTGAAATACATTGATTTGAGTTAAACTCGGTCAAATGGGAGAGGTTTTGTGTCTTAAATGACCAAAACACTTCGAATCGGACGATATGAGTCAATCTAGGTCAAATGGGATCAATTTTGGTTAGAAAATGACGTATATCCCATTCAGCATGACATATAGGCTTGAAATACATTGATTTGAGTAAAACTTGGACAAATGGAGAGAAATTATTTGTATTAAATGACATAAACACTTTGAATCGGACGATATGACTCAATAAAGGTTAAATGGGATCAATTTTCCGAATAAAATGACATATTTACCCTTGAACATGATATAAACACTTGAAATACATCAATTTCAGTCAAACTCGGTCAAACGAGAGAGATTTTGTGTATTAAATGACCTAAAAACTTCTAATCGGACGATCTAAGTCAATATAGGTCAAATGGGATCAATTTTGGTAAGGAAATGACGTATTTACCATTGAGCATGTCATAAACACTTGAAATACATTGATTTGAGTAAAACTCGGGCAAAAGGGATAGTATCTAAGTATAAAATGACCTATCAACCCTTGAACATGTCATAAACACTTGAAATACAACGATTTGATTCAAACTCGGTCAAACGGGAGAGGTTTTGTGTATAAGATGACCTAAACACTTTGAATCGGACGATATGAGTCAATATAGGACAAATGGGATCAAATTTGGGTTGAAAAAGACGTATTTACACTTGAACATGTAATAAACACTTGAAATAAATCGATTTGAGTCAAACTCGGTCAAATAGGAGAGGTTCTAGGTATAAAATGACTTAAACACTTTGAATCAAACGATATGACTCAATATAGGTAAAATGGCATCTGTTTTGGGAATAAAATGACGTATTTACTCGTGAACATGTCATAAACACTTCAAATACATCGATTTGAGTCAAACTCGATCAAATAGGAGAGGTTTTGGGTGTTAAATGACTTAAACACTTCAAATCGGACGATATGACTCAATAAAGGTAAAATGGGATGAGTTTTGGGAATAAAATGATGTATTTACTTTTCAACATGTCATAAACACTTGAAATACATGGATTTGAGTAAAACTCGGTCAAACGGGAGAGGTTTTGTGTATTAAATGACCTCAGCACTTCTAATCGGACGATTTGAGTCAATATAGGTCAAATGGGATTAGTTTTGGTTTGAAGTGGAAGTATTTACCATTGAGCATGTCATTAACACTTGAAATACATTGATTTGAATAAAACTCGGTCTAATGTGAGAGGTTCTAGGTATAAAAGGACTTAAACACTTTGAATCGGACGATATCAGTTAATATAGATCAAATAGGATTAGTTTTGGGTAGAAAATGACTTATTTACCCTTGAACATGTCATAAACACTTGAAATACATCAATTTGAGTCAAATTCGGTGAAACGGGAGAGGGTTTGTGTATTACATGACCTAAACACTTCGAATCGCACGATTTGACTCAATATAGGTTAAATGCGATCAGTTTTGGGAATTAAATGGCGTATTTACCCTTGAACAAATCATAAACACTTGAAATACATTGATTTGAGTTAAACTCGGTCAAATGGGAGAGGTTTTGTGTATTAAACGACCAAAACACTTCGAATCGGACGATATGAGTCAATCTAGGTCAAATGGGATCAATTTTGGTTAGAAAATGACGTATATCCCATTCAGCATGACATATAGGCTTGAAATACATTGATTTGAGTAAAACTTGGTCAAATGGAGAGAAATTATTTGTATCAAATGACCTAAACACTTTGAATCGGACGATATGACTCAATAAAGGTTAAATGGGTTCAATTTTCCGAATAAAATGACATATTTACCCTTGAACATGATATAAACACTTGAAATACATCAATTTCAGTCAAACTCGGTCAAACGAGAGAGATTTTGTGTATTAAATGACCTAAAAACTTCTAATCGGACGATCTAAGTCAATATAGGTCAAATGGGATCAATTTTGGTAAGGAAATGACGTATTTACCATTGAGCATGTCATAAACACTTGAAATACATTGATTTGAGTAAAACTCGGGCAAAAGGGATAGTATCTAAGTATAAAATGACCTATCAACCCTTGAACATGTCATAAACACTTGAAATACAACGATTTGATTCAAACTCGGTCAAACGGGAGAGGTTTTGTGTATAAGATGACCTAAACACTTTGAATCGGACGATATGAGTCAATATAGGACAAATGGGATCAAATTTGGGTTGAAAAAGACGTATTTACACTTGAACATGTAATAAACACTTGAAATAAATCGATTTGAGTCAAACTCGGTCAAATAGGAGAGGTTCTAGGTATAAAATGACTTAAACACTTTGAATCAAACGATATGACTCAATATAGGTAAAATGGCATCTGTTTTGGGAATAAAATGACGTATTTACTCGTGAACATGTCATAAACACTTCAAATACATCGATTTGAGTCAAACTCGATCAAATAGGAGAGGTTTTGGGTGTTAAATGACTTAAACACTTCAAATCGGACGATATGACTCAATAAAGGTAAAATGGGATGAGTTTTGGGAATAAAATGATGTATTTACTTTTCAACATGTCATAAACACTTGAAATACATGGATTTGAGTAAAACTCGGTCAAACGGGAGAGGTTTTGTGTATTAAATGACCTCAGCACTTCTAATCGGACGATTTGAGTCAATATAGGTCAAATGGGATTAGTTTTGGTTTGAAGTGGAAGTATTTACCATTGAGCATGTCATTAACACTTGAAATACATTGATTTGAATAAAACTCGGTCTAATGTGAGAGGTTCTAGGTATAAAAGGACTTAAACACTTTGAATCGGACGATATCAGTTAATATAGATCAAATAGGATTAGTTTTGGGTAGAAAATGACTTATTTACCCTTGAACATGTCATAAACACTTGAAATACATCAATTTGAGTCAAATTCGGTGAAACGGGAGAGGGTTTGTGTATTACATGACCTAAACACTTCGAATCGCACGATTTGACTCAATATAGGTTAAATGCGATCAGTTTTGGGAATTAAATGGCGTATTTACCCTTGAACAAATCATAAACACTTGAAATACATTGATTTGAGTTAAACTCGGTCAAATGGGAGAGGTTTTGTGTATTAAACGACCAAAACACTTCGAATCGGACGATATGAGTCAATCTAGGTCAAATGGGATCAATTTTGGTTAGAAAATGACGTATATCCCATTCAGCATGACATATAGGCTTGAAATACATTGATTTGAGTAAAACTTGGTCAAATGGAGAGAAATTATTTGTATCAAATGACCTAAACACTTTGAATCGGACGATATGACTCAATAAAGGTTAAATGGGTTCAATTTTCCGAATAAAATGACATATTTACCCTTGAACATGATATAAACACTTGAAATACATCAATTTCAGTCAAACTCGGTCAAACGAGAGAGATTTTGTGTATTAAATGACCTAAAAACTTCTAATCGGACGATCTAAGTCAATATAGGTCAAATGGGATCAATTTTGGTAAGGAAATGACGTATTTACCATTGAGCATGTCATAAACACTTGAAATACATTGATTTGAGTAAAACTCGGGCAAAAGGGATAGTATCTAAGTATAAAATGACCTATCAACCCTTGAACATGTCATAAACACTTGAAATACAACGATTTGATTCAAACTCGGTCAAACGGGAGAGGTTTTGTGTATAAGATGACCTAAACACTTTGAATCGGACGATATGAGTCAATATAGGACAAATGGGATCAAATTTGGGTTGAAAAAGACGTATTTACACTTGAACATGTAATAAACACTTGAAATAAATCGATTTGAGTCAAACTCGGTCAAATAGGAGAGGTTCTAGGTATAAAATGACTTAAACACTTTGAATCAAACGATATGACTCAATATAGGTAAAATGGCATCTGTTTTGGGAATAAAATGACGTATTTACTCGTGAACATGTCATAAACACTTCAAATACATCGATTTGAGTCAAACTCGATCAAATAGGAGAGGTTTTGGGTGTTAAATGACTTAAACACTTCAAATCGGACGATATGACTCAATAAAGGTAAAATGGGATGAGTTTTGGGAATAAAATGATGTATTTACTTTTCAACATGTCATAAACACTTGAAATACATGGATTTGAGTAAAACTCGGTCAAACGGGAGAGGTTTTGTGTATTAAATGACCTCAGCACTTCTAATCGGACGATTTGAGTCAATATAGGTCAAATGGGATTAGTTTTGGTTTGAAGTGGAAGTATTTACCATTGAGCATGTCATTAACACTTGAAATACATTGATTTGAATAAAACTCGGTCTAATGTGAGAGGTTCTAGGTATAAAAGGACTTAAACACTTTGAATCGGACGATATCAGTTAATATAGATCAAATAGGATTAGTTTTGGGTAGAAAATGACTTATTTACCCTTGAACATGTCATAAACACTTGAAATACATCAATTTGAGTCAAATTCGGTGAAACGGGAGAGGGTTTGTGTATTACATGACCTAAACACTTCGAATCGCACGATTTGACTCAATATAGGTTAAATGCGATCAGTTTTGGGAATTAAATGGCGTATTTACCCTTGAACAAATCATAAACACTTGAAATACATTGATTTGAGTTAAACTCGGTCAAATGGGAGAGGTTTTGTGTATTAAACGACCAAAACACTTCGAATCGGACGATGTGAGTCAATCTAGGTCAAATGGGATCAATTTTGGTTAGAAAATGACGTATATCCCATTCAGCATGACATATAGGCTTGAAATACATTGATTTGAGTAAAACTTGGTCAAATGGAGAGAAATTATTTGTATCAAATGACCTAAACACTTTGAATCGGACGATATGACTCAATAAAGGTTAAATGGGTTCAATTTTCCGAATAAAATGACATATTTACCCTTGAACATGATATAAACACTTGAAATACATCAATTTCAGTCAAACTCGGTCAAACGAGAGAGATTTTGTGTATTAAATGACCTAAAAACTTCTAATCGGACGATCTAAGTCAATATAGGTCAAATGGGATCAATTTTGGTAAGGAAATGACGTATTTACCATTGAGCATGTCATAAACACTTGAAATACATTGATTTGAGTAAAACTCGGGCAAAAGGGATAGTATCTAAGTATAAAATGACCTATCAACCCTTGAACATGTCATAAACACTTGAAATACAACGATTTGATTCAAACTCGGTCAAACGGGAGAGGTTTTGTGTATAAGATGACCTAAACACTTTGAATCGGACGATATGAGTCAATATAGGACAAATGGGATCAAATTTGGGTTGAAAAAGACGTATTTACACTTGAACATGTAATAAACACTTGAAATAAATCGATTTGAGTCAAACTCGGTCAAATAGGAGAGGTTCTAGGTATAAAATGACTTAAACACTTTGAATCAAACGATATGACTCAATATAGGTAAAATGGCATCTGTTTTGGGAATAAAATGACGTATTTACTCGTGAACATGTCATAAACACTTCAAATACATCGATTTGAGTCAAACTCGATCAAATAGGAGAGGTTTTGGGTGTTAAATGACTTAAACACTTCAAATCGGACGATATGACTCAATAAAGGTAAAATGGGATGAGTTTTGGGAATAAAATGATGTATTTACTTTTCAACATGTCATAAACACTTGAAATACATGGATTTGAGTAAAACTCGGTCAAACGGGAGAGGTTTTGTGTATTAAATGACCTCAGCACTTCTAATCGGACGATTTGAGTCAATATAGGTCAAATGGGATTAGTTTTGGTTTGAAGTGGAAGTATTTACCATTGAGCATGTCATTAACACTTGAAATACATTGATTTGAATAAAACTCGGTCTAATGTGAGAGGTTCTAGGTATAAAAGGAGTTAAACACTTTGAATCGGACGATATCAGTTAATATAGATCAAATAGGATTAGTTTTGGGTAGAAAATGACTTATTTACCCTTGAACATGTCATAAACGCTTGAAATACATCAATTTGAGTCAAATTCGGTGAAACGGGAGAGGGTTTGTGTATTACATGACCTAAACACTTCGAATCGCACGATTTGACTCAATATAGGTTAAATGCGATCAGTTTTGGGAATTAAATGGCGTATTTACCCTTGAACAAATCATAAACACTTGAAATACATTGATTTGAGTTAAACTCGGTCAAATGGGAGAGGTTTTGTGTATTAAAAGACCAAAACACTTCGAATCGGACGATATGAGTCAATCTAGGTCAAATGGGATCAATTTTGGTTAGAAAATGACGTATATCCCATTCAGCATGACATATAGGCTTGAAATACATTGATTTGAGTAAAACTTGGTCAAATGGAGAGAAATTATTTGTATTAAATGACCTAAACACTTTGAATCGGACGATATGACTCAATAAAGGTTAAATGGGTTCAATTTTCCGAATAAAATGACATATTTACCCTTGAACATGATATAAACACTTGAAATACATCAATTTCAGTCAAACTCGGTCAAACGAGAGAGATTTTGTGTATTAAATGACCTAAAAACTTCTAATCGGACGATCTAAGTCAATATAGGTCAAATGGGATCAATTTTGGTAAGGAAATGACGTATTTACCATTGAGCATGTCATAAACACTTGAAATACATTGATTTGAGTAAAACTCGGGCAAAAGGGATAGTATCGAAGTATAAAATGACCTATCAACCCTTGAACATGTCATAAACACTTGAAATACAACGATTTGATTCAAACTCGGTCAAACGGGAGAGGTTTTGTGTATAAGATGACCTAAACACTTTGAATCGGACGATATGACTCAATATAGGACAAATGGGATCAAATTTGGGTTGAAAAAGACGTATTTACACTTGAACATGTAATAAACACTTGAAATAAATCGATTTGAGTCAAACTCGGTCAAATAGGAGAGGTTCTAGGTATAAAATGACTTAAACACTTTGAATCCAATGATATGACTCAATATAGGTAAAATGGCATCTGTTTTGGGAATAAAATGACGTATTTACTCGTGAACATGTCATAAACACTTCAAATACATCGATTTGAGTCAAACTCGATCAAATAGGAGAGGTTTTGGGTGTTAAATGACTTAAACACTTCAAATCGGACGATATGACTCAATAAAGGTAAAATGGGATGAGTTTTGGGAATAAAATGATGTATTTACTTTTGAACATGTCATAAACACTTGAAATACATGGATTTGAGTAAAACTCGGTCAAACGGGAGAGGTTTTGTGTATTAAATGACCTCAGCACTTCGAATCGGACGATTTGAGTCAATATAGGTCAAATGAGATTAGTTTTGGTTTGAAGTGGAAGTATTTACCATTGAGCATGTCATTAACACTTGAAATACATTGATTTGAATAAAACTCGGTCTAATGTGAGAGGTTCTAGGTATAAAAGGAGTTAAACACTTTGAATCGGACGATATCAGTTAATATAGATCAAATAGGATTAGTTTTGGGTAGAAAATGACTTATTTACCCTTGAACATGTCATAAACGCTTGAAATACATCAATTTGAGTCAAATTCGGTGAAACGGGAGAGGTTTTGTGTATTAAATGACCTCAGCACTTCTAATCGGACGATTTGAGTCAATATAGGTCAAATGGGATTAGTTTTGGTTTGACGTGGACGTATTTACCATTGAGCATGTCATTAACACTTGAAATACATTGATTTGAATAAAACTCGGTCTAATGTGAGAGGTTCTAGGTATAAAAGGAGTTAAACACTTTGAATCGGACGATATCAGTTAATATAGATCAAATAGGATTAGTTTTGGGTAGAAAATGACTTATTTACCCTTGAACATGTCATAAACACTTGAAATACATCAATTTGAGTCAAATTCGGTGAAACGGGAGAGGGTTTGTGTATTACATGACCTAAACACTTCGAATCGCACGATTTGACTCAATATAGGTTAAATGCGATCAGTTTTGGGAATTAAATGGCGTATTTACCCTTGAACAAATCATAAACACTTGAAATACATTGATTTGAGTTAAACTCGGTCAAATGGGAGAGGTTTTGCGTATTAAACGACCAAAACACTTCGAATCGGACGATATGAGTCAATCTAGGTCAAATGGGATCAATTTTGGTTAGAAAATGACGTATATCCCATTCAGCATGACATATAGGCTTGAAATACATTGATTTGAGTAAAACTTGGTCAAATGGATAGAAATTATTTTTATTAAATGACCTAAACACTTTGAATCGGACGATATGACTCAATAAAGGTTAAATGGGATCAATTTTCCGAATAAAATGACATATTTACCCTTGAACATGATATAAACACTTGAAATACATCAATTTCAGTCAAACTCGGTCAAACGAGAGAGATTTTGTGTATTAAATGACCTAAAAACTTCTAATCGGACGATCTAAGTCAATATAGGTCAAATGGGATCAATTTTGGTAAGGAAATGACGTATTTACCATTGAGCATGTCATAAACACTTGAAATACATTGATTTGAGTAAAACTCGGGCAAAAGGGATAGTATCTAAGTATAAAATGACTTATCAACCCTTGAACATGTCATAAACACTTGAAATACAACGATTTGATTCAAACTCGGTCAAACGGGAGAGGTTTTGTGTATAAGATGACCTAAACACTTTGAATCGGACGATATGACTCAATATAGGACAAATGGGATCAAGTTTGGGTTGAAAAAGATGTATATACACTTGAACATGTAATAAACACTTGAAATAAATTTGAGTCAAACTCGGTCAAATAGGAGAGGTTCTAGGTCTAAAATGACTTAAACACTTTGAATCGGACGATATGACTCAATATAGGTCAAATGGCATCTGTTTTGGGAATAAAATGACGTATTTCCTCGTGAACATGTCATAAACACTTCAAATACATCGATTTGAGTCAAACTCGATCAAATAGGAGAGGTTTTGTGTATTAAATGACCTAAAAACTTCTAATCGGACGATCTAAGTCAATATAGGTCAAATGGGATCAATTTTGGTAAGGAAATGACGTATTTACCATTGAGCATGTCATAAACACTTGAAATACATTGATTTGAGTAAAACTCGGGCAAAAGGGATAGTATCTAAGTATAAAATGACTTATCAACCCTTGAACATGTCATAAACACTTGAAATACAACGATTTGATTCAAACTCGGTCAAACGGGAGAGGTTTTGTGTATAAGATGACCTAAACACTTTGAATCGGACGATATGACTCAATATAGGACAAATGGGATCAAGTTTGGGTTGAAAAAGATGTATATACACTTGAACATGTAATAAACACTTGAAATAAATTTGAGTCAAACTCGGTCAAATAGGAGAGGCTCTAGGTCTAAAATGACTTAAACACTTTGAATCGGACGATATGACTCAATATAGGTCAAATGGCATCTGTTTTGGGAATAAAATGACGTATTTCCTCGTGAACATGTCATAAACACTTTAAATACATCGATTTGAGTCAAACTCGATCAAATAGGAGAGGTTTTGGGTATTAAATGACTTAAACACTTTAAATCGGATGATATGACTCAATAAAGGTAAAATGGGTTGAGTTTTGGGAATAATATGATGTATTTACTTTTCAACATGTCATAAACACTTGAAATACATCGATTTGAGTAAAACTCGGTCAAACGGGAGAGGTTTTGTGTATTAAATGACCTCAGCACTTCTAATCGGACGATTTGAGTCAATATAGGTCAAATGGGATTAGTTTTGGTTTGAAGTGGACGTATTTACCATTGAGCATGTCATTAACACTTGAAATACATTGATTTGAATAAAACTCGGTCTAATGTGAGAGGTTCTAGGTATAAAAGGAGTTAAACACTTTGAATCGGACGATATCAGTTAATATAGATCAAATAGGATTAGTTTTGGGTAGAAAATGACTTATTTACCCTTGAACATGTCATAAACACTTGAAATACATCAATTTGAGTCAAATTCGGTGAAACGGGAGAGGGTTTGTGTATTACATGACCTAAACACTTCGAATCGCACGATTTGACTCAATATAGGTTAAATGCGATCAGTTTTGGGAATTAAATGGCGTATTTACCCTTGAACAAATCATAAACACTTGAAATACATTGATTTGAGTTAAACTCGGTCAAATGGGAGAGGTTTTGCGTATTAAACGACCAAAACACTTCGAATCGGACGATATGAGTCAATCTAGGTCAAATGGGATCAATTTTGGTTAGAAAATGACGTATATCCCATTAAGCATGACATATAGGCTTGAAATACATTGATTTGAGTAAAACTTGGTCAAATGGAGAGAAATTATTTTTATTAAATGACCTAAACACTTTGAATCGGACGATATGACTCAATAAAGGTTAAATGGGATCAATTTTCCGAATAAAATGACATATTTACCCTTGAACATGATATAAACACTTGAAATACATCAATTTCAGTCAAACTCGGTCAAACGAGAGAGATTTTGTGTATTAAATGACCTAAAAACTTCTAATCGGACGATCTAAGTCAATATAGGTCAAATGGGATCAATTTTGGTAAGGAAATGACGTATTTACCATTGAGCATGTCATAAACACTTGAAATACATTGATTTGAGTAAAACTCGGGCAAAAGGGATAGTATCTAAGTATAAAATGACTTATCAACCCTTGAACATGTCATAAACACTTGAAATACAACGATTTGATTCAAACTCGGTCAAACGGGAGAGGTTTTGTGTATAAGATGACCTAAACACTTTGAATCGGACGATATGACTCAATATAGGACAAATGGGATCAAGTTTGGGTTGAAAAAGATGTATATACACTTGAACATGTAATAAACACTTGAAATAAATTTGAGTCAAACTCGGTCAAATAGGAGAGGTTCTAGGTCTAAAATGACATAAACACTTTGAATCGGACGATATGACTCAATATAGGTCAAATGGCATCTGTTTTGGGAATAAAATGACGTATTTGCTCGTGAACATGTCATAAACACATCAAATACATCGATTTGAGTCAAACTCGATCAAATAGGAGAGGTTTTGGGTATTAAATGACTTAAACACTTTAAATCGGATGATATGACTCAATAAAGGTAAAATGGGTTGAGTTTTGGGAATAAAATGATGTATTTACCTTTCAACATGTCATAAACACTTGAAATACATCGATTTGAGTAAAACTCGGTCAAACGGGAGAGGTTTTGTGTATTAAATGACCTCAGCACTTCTAATCGGACGATTTGAGTCAATATAGGTCAAATGGGATTAGTTTTGGTTTGAAGTGGACGTATTTACCATTGAGCATGTCATTAACACTTGAAATACATTGATTTGAATAAAACTCGGTCTAATGTGAGAGGTTCTAGGTATAAAAGGAGTTAAACACTTTGAATCGGACGATATCAGTTAATATAGATCAAATAGGATTAGTTATGGGTAGAAAATGACTTATTTACCCTTGAACATGTCATAAACACTTGAAATACATCAATTTGAGTCAAATTCGGTGAAACGGGAGAGGGTTTGTGTATTACATGACCTAAACACTTCGAATCGCACGATTTGACTCAATATAGGTTAAATGCGATCAGTTTTGGGAATTAAATGGCGTATTTACCCTTGAACAAATCATAAACAGTTGAAATACATTGATTTGAGTTAAACTCGGTCAAATGGGAGAGGTTTTGTGTATTAAACGACCAAAACACTTCGAATCGGACGATATGAGTCAATCTAGGTCAAATGGGATCAATTTTGGTTAGAAAATGACGTATATCCCATTGAGCATGACATATAGGCTTGAAATACATTGATTTGAGTAAAACTTGGTCAAATGGATAGAAATTATTTGTATTAAATGACCTAAACACTTTGAATCGGACGATATGACTCAATAAAGGTTAAATGGGATCAATTTTCCGAATAAAATGACATATTTACCCTTGAACATGATATAAACACTTGAAATACATCAATTTCAGTCAAACTCGGTCAAACGAGAGAGATTTTGTGTATTAAATGACCTAACAACTTCTAATCGGACGATCTAAGTCAATATAGGTCAAATGGGATCAATTTTGGTAAGGAAATGACGTATTTATCATTGAGCATGTCATAAACACTTGAAATACATTGATTTGAGTAAAACTCGGGCAAAAGGGATAGTATCTAAGTATAAAATGACTTATCAACCCTTGAACATGTCATAAACACTTGAAATACAACGATTTGATTCAAACTCGGTCAAACGGGAGAGGTTTTGTGTATAAGATGACCTAAACACTTTGAATCGGACGATATGACTCAATATAGGACAAATGGGATCAAGTTTGGGTTGAAAAAGATGTATATACACTTGAACATGTAATAAACACTTGAAATAAATCGATTTGAGTCAAACTCGGTCAAATAGGAGAGGTTCTAGGTCTAAAATGACTTAAACACTTTGAATCGGACGATATGACTCAATATAGGTCAAATGGCATCTGTTTTGGGAATAAAATGACGTATTTACTCGTGAACATGTCATAAACACTTCAAATACATCGATTTGAGTCAAACTCGATCAAATAGGAGAGGTTTTGGGTATTAAATGACTTAAACACTTTAAATCGGATGATATGACTCAATAAAGGTAAAATGGGTTGAGTTTTGGGAATAAAATGATGTATTTACTTTTCAACATGTCATAAACACTTGAAATACATGGATTTGAGTAAAACTCGGTCAAACGGGAGAGGTTTTGTGTATTAAATGACCTCAGCACTTCTAATCGGACGATTTGAGTCAATATAGGTCAAATGGGATTAGTTTTGGTTTGAAGTGGACGTATTTACCATTGAGCATGTCATTAACACTTGAAATACATTGATTTGAATAAAACTCGGTCTAATGTGAGAGGTTCTAGGTATAAAAGGAGTTAAACACTTTGAATCGGACGATATCAGTTAATATAGATCAAATAGGATTAGTTTTGGGTAGAAAATGACTTATTTACCCTTGAACATGTCATAAACACTTGAAATACATCAATTTGAGTCAAATTCGGTGAAACAGGAGAGGGTTTGTGTATAACATGACCTAAACACTTCGAATCGCACGATTTGACTCAATATAGGTTAAATGCGATCAGTTTTGGGAATTAAATGGCGTATTTACCCTTGAACAAATCATAAACACTTGAAATACATTGATTTGAGTTAAACTCGGTCAAATGGGATAGGTTTTGTGTATTAAATGACCAAAACACTTCGAATCGGACGATATGAGTCAATCTAGGTCAAATGGGATCAATTTTGGTTAGAAAATGACGTATATCCCATTGAGCATGACATATAGGCTTGAAATACATTGATTTGAGTAAAACTTGGTCAAATGGAGAGAAATTATTTGTATTAAATGACCTAAACACTTTGAATCGGACGATATGACTCAATAAAGGTTAAATGGGTTCAATTTTCCGAATAAAATGACATATTTACCCTTGAACATGATATAAACACTTGAAATACATCAATTTCAGTCAAACTCGGTCAAACGAGAGAGATTTTGTGTATTAAATGACCTAACAACTTCTAATCGGACGATCTAAGTCAATATAGGTCAAATGGGATCAATTTTGGTAAGGAAATGACGTATTTACCATTGAGCATGTCATAAACACTTGAAATACATTGATTTGAGTAAAACTCGGGCAAAAGGGATAGTCTCTAAGTATAAAATGACCTATCAACCCTTGAACATGTCCTAAACACTTGAAATACAACGATTTGATTCAAACTCGGTCAAACGGGAGAGGTTTTGTGTATAAGATGACCTAAACACTTTGAATCGGACGATATGAGTCAATATAGGAGAAATGGGATCAAATTTGGGTTGAAAAAGACGTGTTTACACTTGAACATGTAATAAACACTTGAAATAAATCGATTTGAGTCAAACTCGGTCAAATAGGAGAGGTTCTAGGTATAAAATGACTTAAACACTTTGAATCAAACGATATGACTCAATATAGGTAAAATGGCATCTGTTTTGGGAATAAAATGACGTATTTACTCGTGAACATGTCATAAACACTTCAAATACATCGATTTGAGTCAAACTCGATCAAATAGGAGAGGTTTTGGGTGTTAAATGACTTAAACACTTCAAATCGGACGATATGACTCAATAAAGGTAAAATGGGATCAATTTTGGGAATAATTGATGTATTTACCCTTGAACATGTCATTAACACTTGAATTAAATCGATTTGAGTAAAACTCGGTCAAACGGGAGAGGTTTTGTGTATTAAATGAGCTCAACACTTCTAATCGAACGATATGAGTCAATATAGGTCAAATGAGATTAGTTTTGGTTAGAACTTAACGTATTTACCATTGAGCATGTCATAAACACTTGAAATACATTAATTTGAATAAAACTCGGTCAAATGTGAGAGGTTCTAGGTATAAAATGAGTTAAACACTTTGAATCAGACGATATGAGTTAATATAGATCAAATAGGATTAGTTTTGGGTAGAAAATGACTTATTTACCCTTGAACATGTCCTAAACACTTGAAATACTTCGATTTGAGTCAAATTCGGTCAAACGGGAGAGGTTTTGTGTATTAAAAGACCTAAGCACTTTGAATAGGATGATTTGACTCAATATAGGTCAAATGGGAATAATTTTTGGAATAAAATGTTGTATTTACCCTTGAACATTTCAAAAACACTTGAAATACACCGATTTTAGTCAAACTCGGTCAATTGGGAAAGGTTTAGTGTATTTACCATTAAGCATGTCATAAACACTTGAAATACATTCATTTGAGTAAAATTGAGTTAAATGGGAGAGGTTCTAGGTATAAAATGACTTAATCACTTCGAATCATACGATATCAGTCAATATAGATTAATTGGGTTCCGTTTTGGGTAGAAAATGACGTATTTACCCTTGAACATTTCATAAACACTTGAAATACATCGATTTGAGTCAAACTAGGTCAAATGAGAGAGGTTTTGTGTATTAAATGACCTAAACACTTCGAATCGGATGATATGAATCTATATAGGTCAAATGGGATTAGTTTTGGGTGGAAAAAGACGTAAATACCCTTGAACATGTCGTAAAGACTTGAAATACATCGATTTGAGTCAACCTCGGTCAAACATGAGAGGTTCTTGGTATAAAATAACTTAAACACTTTAAATAGAACGATATGAGTAAATATAGGTCAAACGGGATAAATTTTGCGTCGAAAATGACGTATTTACCCTTGAACACATCATAAACGCTTGAAAAACATCGATTTGAGTCAAACTCGGTCAAATAGGAGAGTTTTTGTGTATTAAATGACTTAAAAACTTCGAATCGGACGATATGACTCAATATAGGTTGAATGGGATCAATTTTGGGAATAAAATGACATATTTACCCTTGAATATGTTATAAACACTTGAAATACAATGATTTGAGTCAAACTCGGTCAAATAGGAGAGGTTTTAGGCACTAAGTGACTTAAACACTTCGAATCGGACGATATGAGTAAATATAAATTAAATAGGATCAGTTTTTGTTAGCAAATGACTTATTTACCATTGAGCATGTCATAAACACTTGAAACACATTGGTTTGAGTAAAACTCGGTCAAATGGGTGAGGTTTTGTGTATTAAATGACCTAAACACTTTGAATCGGATGATAAGAGTCAATATAGGTCAAATGGGATCAATTTTGGGTCGAAAATGACATAATTACCATTGAACAGGTCATAAACGCTTGAAATACATTGATTTGAGCAAACTCGGACAAACGGGAGAGTTTTGTGTATTAAATGACCTAAACACTTCTAATCGGCCGATATGAGTCAATATAGGTCAAATAGGATCAGTTTTGATTAGAAAATGACCTATTGACCATTGAGCATGTCATAAACACTTGAAATACATTGATTTGAGTAAAACTCGATCAAATGGGAGAGGTTCTAGGTATAAAATGACCTAATAACTTTGAATCGGACGATATGAGTCAATATAGATCAAAGGGGATCAGCTTTATGTAGAAAATGATTTATTTACCCTTAAACATGTCATAAACACTTCAAATAAATCAATTTTATTCAAACTCGATCAAACATGAGAGGTTTTGTGTATTAAATGACCTAGACCCTTCGAATCGGACGATATGAGTCAATATAGGTCAAATGGGATCAGATTTGGGTGGAAAAAGACTTATTTACCCATGATTATGTCATACATACTTGAAATACATCGATTTGAGTAAACTCATTCAAATGGGAGAGGTTCTAGGTATAAAATGACTTAAACCCTTTGAAGTGGATGATATGAGTCAATATAGGTCAAATCGGATCAATTTTGTGTTAAAAATGACATATTTACCCTCAAACATGTCATAAATGCTTAAATTACATCAATTTGAGTCAAACTCAGTCAAGCGGGAGAGGTTTTGTGTACTAAATGACTAAAACACTTCGAATTGGAAGATATGACTTAATATAAGCCAAATGCGATCAGTTTTGGGAATAAAATGACGTATTTACCCTTGAACATGTCATAAACACTTGAAATAAATTGATTTAAGTCAAACTCGGTCAAATGTGAGAGGTTCTAGCTATAAAATGACTTAAACACTTTGAATCGGACGATATGACTTAATATAGGTTAAATGGGATCAGTTTTTGGAATAAAATGACCTATTTTCTCTTGAATATGTCATACACACTTCAAATACAATGATGTGAGTCAAACTGTCAAATGGGAGAGGTTTTAGGCATTAAATGAGTTTAACACTTCGAATCGGACGATATAAGTCAATATAGATCAAATGGGATAAGTTTTGGTTAGAAAATGACTTATTTAGCATTAAGCATGTCATAAACACTTGAAATACATTAATTTGAGTAAAACTCGGTCAAATAGGAGAGATTTTGTGTAATAAATCACCTAAACACTTTAAATCGGATGATAAGAGTCAATATAGATCAAATGGGATCAGATTTGGGTCAAAAATGACGTAATTACCATTGGACATGTCATAAACGCTTGGAATACATCGATTTGAGTCAAACTCGGTCAAACGAGAGAGGTTTTGTGTATTAAATGACCTTAATACTTCTAATCGGATGATATGAGTCAATATAGGTCAAACAGGATCGGTTTTGATTAAAAAAATGACGTATTTACCATTAAGCATGTCATAAACACTTGAAATACATTGATTTGAGTGAAACTCGGTCCAATGTGAGAGGTTTTGTGTATTAAATCACCTAAACACTTCAAATCGGATGATAAGAGTCAATAGAGGTCAAATGGGATCAATTTTGGGTCGAAAATGACGTAATTACCATTGAACATGTCATAAACGCTTGAAATACATCGATTTGAGTCAAACTCGGTCAAACGGGAGAGGTTTTGTGTATTAAATAACCTAAACATTTCTAATTGGACTATATGAGTCATTATAGGTCAAATAGGATCAGTTTTGATTAGAAAATGACGTATTTACCATTGAGCATGTCATAAACACTTGAAATACATCGATTTGAGTCAAACTCGATCAAATAGGAGAGGTTCTGGGTATTAAATTACTAAAACACTTCGAATCGGACGATATGAGTCAATATAGATCAAATGGGATAAGTTTTGGTTAGAAAATCAATTATGTACCATTGACCATGTCATAAACAATTGAAATACATTGATTTAAGTAAAACTCGGTCAAATGGGAGAGGTTTTGTGTATTAAATGACCTAAACACTTTGAATCAGATGATAAGAGTCACTATAGGTCAAATGGGATCAATTTTTGGTCGAAAATGACGTATTTACCATTGAACATGTCACAAACGCTTGAAATACATCGATTTGAGTCAAACTCGGTCAAAGGGGAGAGGTTTTGTGTATTAAATGACCTAAACACTTCTAATCGGACTATATAAGTCAATATATGTCAAATGGATTCCGTTTTTGTTAGAAAATGACGAATTTATCATTGAGCATGTCATAAACACTTGAAATACATTGATTTGAGTAAAACTCGGTCAAGTGGGAGAGGTTCTAGGTATAAAATGACTTCATAACTTTGAATTAGACGATATGAGTCAATAAAGATCAAATGGGATCTGTTTTGGGTAGAAAATGACTTTTTAACCTTGAACATGTCATAAACCCTTGAAATACATTAATTTGATTCAAACTGGGTCAAACGATTGAGGTTTTGTGTATTAAATGACCTAAACACTTCGAATCGGATAATATGAGTCAATATAGGTCAAATGGGATCTATTTTGGGTGGAAAAGGACGTATTTACCTATGAACATGTTATAAACACTCGAAATACATCAATTTGAGTCAAACTCGGTCAAATGGGAGAGATTCTTGGTATATAATCACTTCAACACTTTGAACCCGACGATATGCGTCAATATAGGTCAAATGGGATTAATTTTGCGTCGAAAATGATGTATTTACCCTATAACATGTCATAAACGCTTAAAATACATCGATTTGAGTCAAACTCGGTCAAACGAGAGAGGTGTTGTGTATAAAATGAGTTAAACACTTTGAATCTAATAATATGAATCAATATATGTAGAGTGGGATAAGTTTTGGGAAGAAAATAACGTATTTACCCATGAACATGTCATAAACACTTTTAATACATCGATTTAAGTCAAACTCGGTCAAATGGGAGATGTTTTGTGTATTAAATGACCTTAAAACTTCAAATCGGAAGGTATGAGTCAATATAGGTCAAATGAGATTAATTTTGGCTAGAAAATGAAGTATTTACCATTGAGAGTGTCATGAACACTTTGAATCAGAGAATATGAGTAATATAGATCAAATTGGATCAGTTTTGGGTAGAAAATGACTTATTTACACTTGAAGATGTCATAAACACTTGAAATACATCGATATGAGTCAAACTCGGTCAAACGGGAGAGGTTTTGGGTTTTAAATGACTTAAACACTTCGAATCACACGATAAGAGTCAATATAGGTGAAATGGGATCAATTTTGGGTGGAAAAAGACGTATTTACACATGAACATGACATAAACACTTGAAATACATCGATTTGAGTCAAACTCGGTCAAACAGGAGAGTTTTTGTATATTAAATGACCTAAACACTTCTAATCGGACGATATGAGTCAATATTGGTCAAATAGGATCAGTTTTGATTAGAAAATGACCTATTTACCATTGAGCATGTCATAAACACTTGAAATACATTTATTTGAGTAAAACTCGGTTAAATGGGAAAGGTTCTAGGTATAAAATGACCTAATAACTTTGAATCGGATGATATGAGTCAATATTGATAAAATCGGATCAGTTTTATGTAGAAAATGACTTATTTACCCTTAAACATGTCATAAAGACTACAAATACATCGATTTTATTCAAACTCGATCAAACGAGAGAGGTTTTGTGTATTAAATGACCTAGACCCTTCGAATCAGACGATATGAGTCAATATAGGTCAAATGGGATCAGATTTTGGGGAAAAAAGACTTATTTACCCATGAACATGTTATAAACACTTGAATTACATCGATTTGAGTAAACTCGGTCAAATGGGAGAGGTTCTAGGTATAAAATGACTTAAACCCTTTGAAGCGGACAATATGAGTCATTATAGGTCAAATCGGATCAATTTTGTGTCGAAAATTACATATTTACCCTTAAACATGTCATAAAAGCTTAAATTACATCGATTTGAGTTAAACTCAGTGAAGCGGGAGAGGTTTTGTGTACTCAATGACTAAAACACTTCAAATCGGACATTATAACTCAATATAGGCCAAATGGGATCAGTTTTGGGAATAAAATGACGTATTTATCCTTGAATATGTCATAAACACTTGAAATAAATCGATTTAAGTCAAACTTGGACAAATGGGAGACGTTCTAGCTATACAATGACTTAAACACTTCGAATCAGACGATATGACTCAATATAGGTCTAATGGGAAAAAATTTGGGTATAAAATGACCTATTTTTTCTTGAATATGTCATACACACTTCAAATACAACGATTTGAGTCAAACTCGGTCAAATGGGAAAGGTTTTAGGCATCAAATGACTTTAACTCTTCGAATCAGACGATATGAGTCAATATAGATCAAATGGGATAAGTTTTGGTTAGAAAATGACTTATTTACCATTAACCATGTCATAAACTTTAAAAATACATTAATTTGAGTAAAACCCGGTCAAATGGGAGAGGTTTTGTGTATTAAATCACGTAAACACTTCAAATCGGATGATAAGAGTCAATATAGATCAAATGGGATCAATTTTGGGTCAAAAATGACGTAATTACCATTGAACATGTCATAAACGCTTGGAATACATCGATTTGAGTCAAACTAGGTCGAACGGGAGAGGTTTTGTATATTAAATGACCTTAATATTTCTAATCGGATGATATGAGTCAATATAGGTCAAATAGGATCAGTTTTGATTAGAAAATGACGTATTTACCATTGAGCATGTCATAAACAATTGAAATACATTGATTTGAGTGAAACTCGATCAAATGGGAGAGGTTTTGTGTATTAAATCACCTAAACACTTCAAATCGGACGAAATGAGTCAATATAGATCAAATTGGATCAGTTTTGGGTAGAAAATGACTTATTTACCCTTGAACATGTCATAAACACTTGAAATACATCGATTTGAGTTAAACTCGGTCAAACAGGAGAGGTTTTGTGTCTTAATTGACCTAAACACTTCGAATCAGAGGATAAGAGTCAAAATAGGTCAAATGGGATCAATTTTGGGTGGAAAAAGACATATTTACACATGAACATGACATAAACACTTGAAATACATCGATTTGAGTCAAACTCGGTCAAATGGGAGTGGTTCTAGGTATAAAATGACTTAAAAACTTTGCATCGAAAATGTATTTACCCTTGAACATGTCATAAACTCTTGAAATACATCGATTTGAGTCAAATTCGGTCAAATGGGAAAGGTTTTATGTATTAAATGAATTGAACACGTCGAATCGGACGATATTACTCAATATAGGTCAAATGGGATCAGTTTTGGGAATAAAATGGTGTATTTACCCTTGAAATGTCATAAACACTTGAAATACATCGATTTGAGTCAAAATCGATTAAATGGGAGAGGTTCTAGATATTAAATGACTTAAACACTTCAAATCGGACGATATGAGTCAATATAGAACAAATGGGATCAATTTTTGGTTAGAAAATGACTTATTTACCATTGAGCATGTCATAAACATGTATACCTTGATTTGTGTCAAACGGGGTCAAACGGGAGAGGTTTTGTCTATTAAATGACCTAAACACTTCGAATCGGATGATAAGAGTCAATATAGTTCAAATGGGATCAATTTTGGGTCGAAAAGGACGTATTTACCATTGAACATGTCAGAAATGCTTGAAATACATCGATTTAAGTCAAACTCGGTCAAACAAGAGAGTTTTTGTGTATTAAATGACCTAAACACTTCTAATAAGAAGATAATGAGTAAAACTCAGTCAAATGGGAGAGGTTCTAGGTATAAAATGACTTAATAACTTTGAATCGGACGATAGATAAATCAAATGGGATCGGTTTTGGGTAGAAAATCACTTTTTTACCCTTAAACATGTCATAAACACTTGAAATACATTAATTTGATTCAAATTGGGTCAAACGGTAGAGGTTTTGTGTATTAAATTACCTAAACACTTCGAATCGAACGATATGAGTCAATATAAGTCAAATGGGATCTGTTTTGGGTGGAAAAAGACATATTTACCCTTGAACATGTCATAAACACTTGAAATACATCGATTTGAGTCAAACTCGGTCAAATGAGAGAGTTGTAGGTATAAAATCACTTAAACACTTTGAAACTGACGATATGAGTCAATAAAGGTCAAATGGGATCAATTTTGCGTCTAAAATGACGTATTTACCCTTTAAAATGTCATAAACAATTAAAATACATCGATTTGAGTCAAACTTGGTCATAAGAGAGAGTTTTTGTGTATTAATTGACTTAAACACTTTGAATCGGACGATATAACTCAATATAGGTCAATTGGGATTAGGTTTGGGAATAAAATAACGTATTTACCCTTGAACATGTGATAAACACTTGAAATACATCGATTTAAGTCAAACTCGGTCAAACAGGAGATGTTTTGTGTATTAAATGACCTAAACACTTCAAATCGGACGATATAAGTCAATATAGGTCAAATAAGATTAATTTTGGTTAGAAAATGAAGTATTTACCATTAAGCGTGTCATAAACACTTGAAATACATTGATTTGAATAAAACTCGGTTAAATGGGAGAGGTTCTAGGTATAAAATGACTTAAACACTTTGAATCTGATGATATAAGTCAATATAGATCAAATTGGATCAGTTTTGGGTACAAAATGACTTATTTACCCTTGAACATGTCATAAACACTTGAACTACATTGATTGAGTCAAACCCAGTCAACTGGGCGAGGTTTTGTGTATTAAATGACCTAAACACTTTGAATTGGACGATATGAGTCAATATAAGTCAAATGGGATCAATTTTGGGTGGAAAAAGATGTATTGACACATGAACATGACATAAACACTTGAAATACATCGATTTGAGTCCAACTCGGTTAAATGGGAGAGGTTCTAGGTATAAAATGTTTTAAAGACTTTTAAGCGGACGATATGAGTCAATGTAGGTCAAATGGAACAATTTTGCATTAAAAATCATGTATTTACCCTTGAACATGTCATAAATGCTTGAAATACATTGATTTGAGTCAAACTCGTTTAAACGTGAAAGGTTTTGTGTATTAAATGACTTAAATACTTCGAATTGGACGATATGACTCAATATAGGTCAAATTGGATCAGTTTTAGGAATAAAAAGATAGATTTACCCTTGAACATGTCATAAATGCTTGAAATACATTCATATAAGTCAAACTCAGTTAAATGGAAGAGGTTCTAGGTATAAAATGACTTAAACTATTCGAATCAGACGATATCAGTAATTATAGGTCAAACAGGATTAGTTTTGGGTAAAAAATAACGTATTTATCCTTGAACATGTCCTAAACACTTGAAATACATTGATTTGAGTCAAACTCGGTCAAACGTGAGAGGTTTTGTGTATTAAATGACCTAAACACTTCGATTCGGATGATATGACTCATTTTAGGTCAAATGGGATCAATTTTGGGAATAAAATGACGTATTTTCCCTTGAACATTTCATAAACACTTGAAATACATCGATTTGAGTCAAACTCGGTCAAACAGGAGAGGTTTTGTGTATAAATGACCTAAACACTTTGAATCAGACGATATGACTCAATAAAGGTCAAATGGGATCAGTATTGGGAATAAAACGACGTATTACCCTTGAACATGTCATAAACACTTTAAATACATCAATTTTAGTCAAACTTGGCCAAACAGGAGAGGTTTTATGTATTAAATGACTTAAACACTTCTAATAGGACGATATGAGTCAATATAGGTCAAATGAGATTAGTTTTGGTTAGAAAATGACGTATTTACCCTTGAGCATGTCATAAACACTTGAAATACATTGATTTAAATAAAACTCGGTCAAATGTGAGAGGTTCTAGTCATAAAATGACTTTAACACTTTGAATTGGACGATATGAATTAATAAAGATCAAATAGGATAAGTTTTGGGTTGAAAATGACTTATTTACCCTTGAACATGTCATAAACACTTGTAATACATCGATTTGAGTCAAACTCGGTCAACTGAGAGAGGTTTTGTGTATTAAATGACCTAAACTAAGAGAAGTTTTAGGTGGAAAAAGACGTAAATACCCTTGAACATGTGATAAACACTTGAAATACATCGTTTTGAGTCAAACTCGGACAAATGGGAGAGGTTCTTGGAATCGGATGATATGAGACAACATAGGTCAAATGAGATAAACTTTACGTCTAATATGACGTATTTACCCTTGAACATGTTATAAACGCTAGAAATACATCAATTTGAGTCAAACTCGGTCAAACAGGAGAGTTTTGTGTATTAAATGACTTAAACACTTCAAATCGGACAATATGACTCAATATAGCTTAAATGGGATCAGTTTTGGGTAGAAAATGACTTGTTTACCATTGATCATGTTATAAAAATTTGAAATATATTTATTTGAGTCAAACTTGGTTAAACGGGAGAGGTTTTGTGTATTAAATGACCTAAGTACTTCGAATCGGATGATATGAGTCAACATAGGTCAAATGGGATCAATTTTGGGTTGAAAATGACGTATTTAACATTAAACATGTCATAAACGCTTGAAATACATCGATTTGAGTCACACTCGGTTTAACGGGAGAGGTTTTGTGTATTAAATGACCTAAACACTTCTAATCGGACGATATGAGTCAACATAGGTCAAATGAGATTAGTTTAAATTAGAAAATGACGTATTTACCATTGAACATGTCATAAACACTTGAAATACATTGATTTGAATAAATCTCGGTCAAATGCGAGAGGTTCTAGGTATAAAATGACTTAATAACTTTGAATCAGACGATATGAGTCAATATAGATCAAATGAGATCAGTTTTGGGTAGAAATTGACTTATTTACCCTTGAACATGTCATAAACACTTGAAATACATTGATTTGAGTCAAACTCAGATAAACGGGAGAGGTTTTGTGTATTAAATTATCTAAACACTTCGAATCGGACGATTTGACTCAATATAGGTCAAATGCGACTGGTTTTGGGAATAAAATGACGTATTTACCCTTGAACAAATCATAAAAACTTGAAATACATTTATTTGAGTAAAATTCGGTCAAACGGGAGAGGTTTTGTGTATTAAATGACCTAAACATTTTGAATCGTACAATATGAGTCAATATAGGTCAAATGGGATCAGATTTGGTTAGAAAATGATGTATTTACCATTGAGCATGACATATACGCTTGAAATACATTGATTTGAGGAAAACTTGGTCAAATGGAGATAGATTATTTGTATTAAAGGACCTAAACACTTCGAATAGGACGATATGACTCAATAAAGGTTAAATGGGATCAGTTTTGCGAATAAAATGACGTATTTACCCTTAAACATGTCATAAACACTTGAAATACATCGATTTGAGTCAAACTCAGTCAAACAGAGAGGTTATAGGTATAAAAATAACTTTAACACTTTAAAGCGGACAATATGAATCAATAGAGGTCAAATGGGATCAATTTTGCGTTGAAAATGACGTATTTACCATTGAGCATGTCATAAACACTTGAAATAAATTGATTTTAGTAAAACTCGGTCAAATAGGAAAGTATCTAGGTATAAAATTACCTAATTAATTTAATTAGACGATATGAGTCAATATAGATCAAATAGAGCACATCAAAGGCGAAAATAATTCTCTTCCTGATTTTCTTACCAGAGAATTATTACAAGGACATCAAAATGTCTCATAAGAAGAAATTTGACAAACTCAAAGGGTTTCGG
Source organism: Dysphania ambrosioides (assembly GCA_026401315.1). Classification (NCBI taxonomy): domain Eukaryota; kingdom Viridiplantae; phylum Streptophyta; class Magnoliopsida; order Caryophyllales; family Amaranthaceae; genus Dysphania; species Dysphania ambrosioides. The sequence goes on along the minus strand of CM048661.1, from coordinate 24,063,025 downwards.
TCAGCAGATGATTATGAGATGAAACCTCCAAAAGATTTACCTTCAGATTCAAAAAATTTTACAACTACGAACCAATTTGCTAGTTTACAAAACTTTCCACCCTAGCCTATTCTCAAATTGTTCAAAAATCGCCTACAAATGCAACCCCTTCAAAAACAGACTCAAAAAACCCAAAATCAGCTTATTTCACTAAAGAAGCCAATGAAGCCATTTGCCTTACAAAATTCTCTTCCCCACAAAACCCAGATACCATAAAAGCCTTCAATAGGCGATCCTTCCCAGAAGGATGTGAATGGTTTCCAGAAAACCCTGCAAAAACTCAAAGATTTTATGAATTCATATTAATTTATTCAAATTCCTGTGAAATTCAACATGTTAAATCCCCAACCGGAAATATTATCTATTCAAAATGTATCATCAAAAGGATTGTTAACCAATCCGAATGGTTAGGTCCCTATGTTAAAAAATCACTTTCAAAAACCTTTTTTCCTCAAACCTACTCATATTTTGATTACAAAATGGCCTGGTCCAGAACCTTCCTCCTTCAGGCTTTTAATCACTCATGGTTCTTCTCTTTTGATAAGTTTTTCCTAAAAGAACAAATACCATTATGGTTTTTCCATTGGTGGCACTTTTATGGACCAGTTCAAGAAATCCTTCCTCCTCCTTGCATTGAAGGATTCCAAACATTTTCAGCAGCCTCAAAATCAGAAAAATTCATGAATCCCCTTCTCTTCCATGTTGAGTTCAAAATCCCTTGGATACTTTGCTGGAGTTATAGTCTAAAACCACAACTCCCTTCTCCATACCCTTGGATGTTAGTCCGAGAATTCAAGGTTAAATGGTGGGAGAAATTCTGTTTAGAACTTTGCTCCCCTGAAAATGTGAAAGACTTCATTCAAACCGGTAAAAAACTTGAATGGGCAATCCATCAAGTTTCAAAAATAGCCGCCTCTTCTTCCTCACAAAGAAGAGAAAAAACTTCTTCCTCTTCCAAAACCCTGACTCCTATTCAAAAAGAAGCATTGGAAAAGCTTTGTTCAGATCCAGACTTTGCTAGAAGAATCATCAAAGGTTCAACTAGTTCAAAAACCTCTAAGGACGAAGAGTCTGATTGCTCAGGCTCCGAAATAGCTTTTGACCCATTCAATGGTCCTTGCTCTCAATATCCTTTTGAGGGTTAAAAAAAAAGGAAAATACGAAAAATATGAAAAATATTATTTTCTCTATTTATACGTTTGGCCGCGAATGAAAAGTCTACAGCCAAAACATGAAGACTTATTGTAATTATGCACTCCTTTTGTTTTAATCTTTTATGTACCCTTTACTTTGCAAAACCTGAGCTTCCCTCAGATCTCAGGCGTGAAATCTTCTCGCGTTGCAATGAGGTTAGAAAATAATGGCGTCGTAATGAACAATAACCACCCTTTCAAGGATTATCAAAAAGCGCTATCAAATGAAGGTCAAGGCATTTTGGCCGATGTCCAAACTGTGGACGTCAAATTCATCCGGGAAAATGTCGATGGTCTACTTCCCAGTCACATGATGAGTTTAAGGAATTAGTTCTCCTTGGTGCTATTAGGTATTCTACCGAACAACCAGTCTGAGAAAATTCACTTATTGAAATCACTGTTGATAAGGAGCTGGCCCGAATTTCCCACAAACTTCAAGATGATTCAATAATTCGTAAAATTCCAGTAGAAGACGAAAGTGAAATAGATGAAGATGAAGATGAGTATTAATTCAAAACTGCATCTGGAATGACAAGACAACACCACACTGAAAATGTCAAGCAATGAATTGTGTTGGCAGAATATTTCAAAAAGCAAAAGCAGAAAATTCAAAAGCAACACAAGTAATTATCAAAAAGCAAAAGCATAAGTGTCGGCAAAAGATCTACCGCACACTTGGTAGCAGATTGTTCAAAGTATTTTGTAATAGTTCCTTTTTCCTTCTATAAATAGCCTTCTCCCATCTCGGTTGAAGGGCAGGCTTGGCTTATCAGCCTTAGTTCTAGTTCTCAATAAAAGCTCTATAAGAAAAGTATTCCCTGCCTTGAGTAGTGCTCAAATCTTTGTAAGTATTTTAAAAGTTTTAATAACAGTTTGTATATAACTTCTATTACGTCTTAAGTTTTCAATTTCGTTTTGAATTTCTTTAAGTTCTTTTAAGTATTTCGTTTAAGTATTTCGTTTTCAATTTCTCTTAGTTTTAAATCAGTTTTATGTGTTTTATCCCGATCTTACACCCTTTGGTATCAGAGCCAATAGATTATTAGGTATTTATTAAGTAAGTTTATACTAAATGTTTGGCAAAGTGTTTGGCAAGCCTGTAAATCCGTTGGTGAGCCTCACTGAGTAGATGCTCCCGGTTGGTGGTCCCACTGTTCCCAATTAGCATAAATATTACTTATTAGATACCCTTAATCCATGGCCTCTTGGTTAAGAAGAGTTTCTAGATTAGGATACTCTAAGGCTGATATAATTCAAAGTCAAGAAACTCATATACCTATTGATTTCTCAAACTGGAATATTCCAAAAGAAGATCCTACTCAGTTATATAAGATTGGTCCTTTGGAATTCAAAACTGCATTTAGCATTAAAACTCATGAAGAAACTAGGAGTATTCAACAAGATATTGAAACTATGTATTTATTATCAAATACAGCAGTTGAAACATATCTTGCTCATAATTATCGTTTCATTCATTTTGATCTAGTTCAAATAGCTGTTAAGCCTTTAGTTCATAAAGGTGTTGATTGCCCTATATTTCTTGCTTTAAGAGATAATCGTCTCAAAACCTATAAAGATTCATTGTTGGCTGTAGTTCAAACTAATGTCTTCAATGGACCCATATATTTTAATTGCTTTCCTGATTTTACTATAGATCTAAAGGATCCATTAGCTCTAGAGTCATTAATCTTAGATATTCATGTTATAGAAAACAAATTCAAAGAATTTGCTAAAAACTTTGCAATAGTTTTTAGGATATATTTTAGGTTGATGAACACCACTGTGAATCCAAAATTTATTCATATTCCCTCTTTTAAAGGAGAGACTGTTTTCATAGAAGTCCATGCTGGTGAAACTAAATCCCTAGTCACTTCAGCTAAGAAATTAGCTTGGGATCAAATTACTATTCCTGAAATTTTACAATTTCCTAATCCAATGCCAAATAAGTGTCTGAAACAAGACATAGATCAAATATTAGAGGATTCGACCAAAGTAATTCTTAGATTTGGCTCATTTAGAGAACCAAGACATAGCTCTTCCATTAATATGGCTAGAAGATCGTTTTCTATTCCTGCCAAATACCAACCAGAAATGTTAGAATCTTCAAGAACTCAAGAAGATACCTTCAAAGTCCATTACAAAACTCCAATTCCAGAATATCAATTTTCCTCTGTTTTTCCTCTACAGCTTCAGATATGCAAAATTTTTATACTATAAACACCATCACTAAGGACAGTTTTCAAATTGATAAGGATTTCTTAAGAATAGATTTCGAATCAAAAGAAAATACTCAAAAGCGAAAATGGTTTATGTCTTTTGATGAGCCCTTAAGGAATCAGATCAGAGAAATATGGTATAGAGACATGAATCGTCTCTAATTAAATATTCCCTTTTTCATATGGTTTACCTCAATTTGTGAAGATAAAGGTATAAATGAACCTTTTACCCAACACTATATTTAAACCCAAACCACTTTAAGGAAAAATTGGCAGTTAGAGGATGGATCAACTATTAATACTGTTCATCCACCCTTTTCTCCCATAATAATTCCTAGTGGAGAAAATCAAATACCTGCCTGCCCTCTTAAAAAGGGAAGATATAATCAGAAAGATGACCCAGCTAAGGTGGAAGATATTATTAAGGTTTACCATCAAAATAATTTCACCAACCAAACCCTTTATAATATTGCCTCTCAAGTAGATCATCTTTCTACTAGAATAGAATCTATAAAGGAATAGTCCCCTACCTTCTCTATAGGACAATCCTCTAGATTCCCTACAAATGTCTTAGTTCCTCACTTTAAACCACAAGGTTTAACTCAAACTATGGCAAACTCCATAGTCAATACTCCCTCCTCTTCAAATAGTTCCCAGACTATCTTGAGCAAAATATCTCAAAATCTAGAAAAATCAGCCAGCTCCCAAAGATTAAGAGTCATCCATAGTCGTCCTTCTGAAAATGAATCAAGCAATGATTCTAACTCAGATGATGAAATAGATAATATTCAAAATATGTTTTAGGATTCCTCTTTTCTAAATAAAATAAAGAACAAGTGGAGAAATTCTCCAATAAAAACCTATTATCCTAGGCCAACCCCTCCAGACATACAGTTTAAGGAACGATCTAAGTTTAAAACTAAATCTTATTCTCCTGATTCTGTCCATGAATGGAATATAGATGGAAAATCAGAATATGAGATTTTAAATACTCTTCAAGAGATGGGGATGGAAAAAATTGCCTATTCAACCCGAGAGTCTAATGAACAAATCATTTTTTGACTCCTTATTTCAGGGTTTACCGGTCAATTGAAAAACTGGTGGGACAATTGTCTCACACCTGATAATCAGTTAGAAATTTTTAACCACAAAATCACCATTCTCAATCCTCAAAATGAAATCATAGAGAAATTTGATAACTGTGATTTCCTCATAATAGTTATTTCCTATTACTTTATAGGAGACCCTACAGCCTCCCTTTTATCAGGGAAATCAATTCTTCAAAATTTGAGATGTCCTACTTTAGGAGATTATAGGTGGTATAGAGATATGTTCCTTATGTTCTCCAAAGAAAGGATTGCGGTGAACCATTTTGGAAAGAAAAATTTATATCTGGTCTTCCTAAACTTTTTGCCCAACGAATATTCAGAAAGTTAAAGGAATTATCTCAATCAGATGAGATCCCTTTTAAAGATAAAACCTATGGAGAACTCTTCACTTTAGTCAAAAATGAAGGATTAGCTCTTTGCGAAGAACTTAAGCTGCAAGCTAAGTATACTTCTGAAAAGAAGCAATCCAGAAAAGAGCTCGGTTGTTTTTGCGAAGCCTTTGGCTGTGAAACAATCAGGGCCCCTTCATCTATTAAACACAAATCTAAACTTTAGAAAGAAAAGAAGTTTAGACGATTCCCTAAGAGAAACACTTTTCCTCCTTCAAAGCCTTCTTATTACAAAAGGCCTAAACAAAAGTTTTCCTCCCAAAAAATAGTCTGTTATTCATGTGGGAAAAGGGGACACAAAGCTAATAATTGTACTACTAGGAAGAAAATCCAAGAACTCTTCTCAAATGAGGCCGAACTAGGAGAAAAGTTGACCAAACTCCTTATTAAGAGTCCTTTGAACTCAGACCAAAAAGAACCATTTTCCGACCAAATAGAAGATACCGACTCAAGTAGTAGTAGCTCCTCAGGGTCTTCTTCGCCAATTCAAACTATAAATGTCATTTCTAGTAATAAAGACAAAGAATTCTTATTCGATTTAATAGATAAGGTTCAAAATCCAGAGTTAAAGACTCAGGCCCTTCTTCGCTTGAGAAATATTGTCCTCAAAGAAAAGGGACCTTCTCACTCCACTTCCTTACCAATTAGAGAACCCTTCAGTATTTCAAAACTACTGGAGAAATATTCAAATCCAGAATACACAAAAAATAGCACCCTCCTTACATCACCTTCTAAGAATACTTTTAAAAGAGATTCTGTTAATGATCTCCAGTCAGAAATCAACCTTTTAAAAACCCAGGTCAATGAACTCAAAAATGACCTTTTAGCCTTACATATTAATGAATTAGAGATCAAAACTCGTATAACAATCCTAGAAGAAGAATCCACTCAGAATATAACCTCTGAGGAGATTGTTGATACTTAGGAAGAAACAGGATTTGTTTCTCTCATTAATAAGATCAATTTTCAAAAATGGTACTCAAAGGTCACCTTCCAAATCGGTGATTTTAAACAAAACTTTATTGCCCTTATAGATAGTGGTGCTGATCAGAATTGTATCAAAGAAGGAATCATCCCACCAAAATTCTATGAGAAGACTAGCACAAAGTTACTTAGTGCTAATAGCTCTCCTATGAATACCAAATTCAAGGTTCCAAGAGCTAATATAGTCAATAACGACTATAAATTCAAAAATACTTTCATAGTTGTCAAGGATATTAAGGAAGAAATAATCCTTGGAACCCCTTTTCTAACTCAAATCTATCCTTTTAAGGTGGACAATATAGGAGTTCATACCAATATCTTAGGTAAGCAAATCTCCTTTAAATTCCTCACTCCTATGATTCAAAAAGATATAAACCTCTTACAAAATTCATTAGTTTTTCAGAAATTAAACACAATCCATAACAAGCAATATTTAATTGCTACCCTCAAAGCTGAGGTTATCCACCAAAAAATAGAGGAACAGCTTCGACAACCTTCTATTCAACAAAAGATTCTAGACCTCGAAAAAACTTTCAAACTAAAGGTCTGTGCAGAAATTCCTAATGCCTTTTGGAATAGAAAAAAGCATATTATCACCCTTCCTTATGAAAAAGATTTCATTAAAGCAAATATCCCTACAAAAGCAAGACCCATTCAGATGAATGCTGAATTAGTAGAATTCTATAAAAAGGAGATTCAAGTTCTTTTGGATAAAAAGCTTATTCGACCTTCTAAATCTCCTTGGAGTTGTGCAGCATTTTATGTAATGAATGCAGCTGAGAAAGAGCGAGGACTTCCTAGATTAGTAATAAATTACAAACCCTTAAACAAAGTTCTCCAATGGATTAGATACCCCATTCCTAACAAAAGAGATCTTTTAAATAGACTCTTTAATGCTAAGATCTTTTCAAAATTTGATATGAAATCAGGATTTTGGCAAATTCAAATTGCCGAACAAGATAGGTACAAAACAGCTTTCACAGTACCCTTTGGTCACTATAAATAGAATGACATGCCTTTTATTTTGAAGAATGCTCCTTCTGAATTCCAACATATTATGAATGATATTCTCAACCCATTCCCATTCATAATAGTTTACATAGATGATGTTTTAGTTTTCTCTAATAGTTAAGATCAACATTTCAAACATTTACTATCTTTTTTACAAATAATAGAAAAGAATGGTTTAGTTATTTCAAGCTCAAAAATAAAACTTTTCCAAACAAAAATTAGATTCCTTGGCCATGATATATTCAGAGGAACCATAAAACCCATTAATAGATCCATAGAGTTTGCTTCAAAATTTCCTAATGAGCTTAAAGAGAAAACCCAACTTCAAAGATTTTTAGGATGTCTGAATTATGTTTCAGATTTTTTCCCTAACCTTTGTCAATTATGTGCTCCCTTATTTTGAAGATTACAAAAAAATCCCCCTGCTTGGTTAAAAGAACATACTAAGATCGTCAAGACCCTCAAAGAAAAGGTAAAATCATTACCCTGTCTTTGCATACCTAATCCATCTGCATACATGATAGTTGAAATAGATGCTTCAGACGTAGGCTATGGTGCCATACTCAAACAAAAGGTAGATGGTCTAGAACAACTATTACGGTTCCATTCCAGAGTCTGGTTAGGTCCTTAAAAGAATTATTCTACTATTAAAAAAGAAGCTCTATCAATTGTTTTATGTGTTTTATCCCGATCTTACACCCTTTGGTATCAGAGCCAATAGATTATTAGGTATTTATTAAGTAAGTTTATACTAATTGTTTGGCAAAGTGTTTGGCAAGCCTGTAAATCCGTTGGTGAGCCTCAGTGAGCCTCATTTTCGATGCAAAATTGAAACCATTTGACCTATATTGATTCATATCGTCTGATATAAAGTGTTTAAGTCATTTTATACCTAGAACCTCTCTCGTTTGACTGAGTTTGACTCAAATCGATGTATTTCAAGTGTTTATTACATGTTCAAGTGTAAATACGTCTTTTCCCACTCAAAACTTATCCCATTTGACATATATTGACTCATATCGTCCGATTCAAAGTGTTTAGGTCTTCTAATATAGAAAACCTCTCCTGTTTAACCGAGTTTAAATACAATCGATGTATTTCAAGTGGTTATGACATGTTGAAGGGTAGATACGTCATTTTCTACCCAAAACCTATCCGATTTGATCTATATTGACTCATATCGTCCGACTCAATTGATTAGGTAATTTTATACCTAGATACTCTCCTATTTGACCAAGTTTTACTAAAATCAACGTATTTCAAGTGTTTATGATATGCTCAATGGTAAATACGTCATTTCCTAACCAAAATTGATCCCATTTGACTTATATTGACTAATATCGTCCAATTAGAAGTTTTTAGGTCATTTAATACACAAAACCTCTCCCGTTTGACCGAGTTTGACTTAAATCGATGTATTTCAAGTGTTTATGATATGTTCAAAGGTAAATAATTCATTTTCTACCCAAAACTAATCGTATTTGATCTATATTAACTCATATCGTCCAATTCAAAGTGTTTAAGTCATTTTATACCTAGAACCTCTCACATTTGATCGAGTTTTATTCAAATCAATGTATTTCAAGTGTTTATGACATGCTCAATGGTAAATACATTACTTTCTAACAAAAACTAATCCCATTTGACCTATATTGACTCATATCGTCCAATTAGAAGTGTTTAGGTCATTTAATACACAAAACCTCCTGTTTGACCGAGTTTTACTCAATTCGATGTATTTCAAGTGTTTATGACATGTTCAAGGGTAAATACGTCATTTTCGACGTAAAATTAATCCCATTTGAACTATATAGACTCTTATCATCCGACTATATAGGTCATATAATACACAAAACCTCTCCTTTTTGACCGAGTTTAAAATCGATTTAAGTCAAACTCGGTCAAATGGGAGAGGTTTTGTGTATTAAATGACCTAAACCCTTCAAATCGGATGATATGAGTCAATATAGGTCAAATGGGATCAATTTTGGGTCGACAATGACGTATTTACCATTGAACATGTCGTAAACGCTTCAAATACATTGATTTGAGTCAAACTCGGTCAAACACAAGAGGTTTTACTTATTAAATGACCAAAACACTTCGAATCAAACGATATGAGTCAATATAGTTCAAATGGCATCTATTATGGTTAGAAAATGATGTATTTACCCTTGAGCATGTCATAAACACTTGAAATACATTGATTTGAGTAAAACTCGGTCAAACAGGAGAGGTTTTGTGTATTAAATGACCTAAACACTTCTAATCGAACGATATAAGTCAATATAGGTCAAATGGGTTTAGTTTTGGTTAGAAAGTAACGAATTTACCATTGAGCATGTCATAAACCCTTGAAATACATTGATTTGAGTAAAACTCGATCAAATGTGAGGGGTTCTAGGTATAAAATGACTTAAAAACTTTGAATCGGACGATATGACTTAATATAGATGACATACGATTAGTTTTGGGTAGAAAATGTGTTATTTACCCTTGAACATGTCATAAACACTTGAAATACATCGATTTAAGTTAAACTCGGTCAAATGGGAGAGGTTTTGTGTATTAAATGACCTAAACCCTTTGAATCGGATGATATGAGTCAATATAGGTCAAATGGGATCAATTTTGGGTCGAAAATGACGTATTTACCATTGAACATGTCATAAACGCTTGAAATACATCGATTTGAGTCAAACTCTGTCAAATAGGAGAGGTTTTGTGTATTAAATGACCAAAACAGTTCGAGTCGAACGATATGAGTCAATATAGTTCAAATTGCATCTGTTATGGTTAGAAAATGACGTATTTACCCTTGAGCATGTCATAAACATTTGAAATACATTGATTTGAGTAAATCTTGGTCAAATGGTAGAGGTTATATGTATAAAATGACTTAATAACTTTGAATCGGACGATATAAGACAATATAGATCAAATAAGATCAGTTTTGGGTAGAAAATAACTTATTTACCCTTGAACATGTCATAAACACTTGAAATCCATCGATTTGAGTCAAACGGGAGAGGTTTTGTGTATTAAATGACCTAAACTCTTCGAATCGGACGATTTGACTCAGTATAGGTCAAATGGGATCAGTTTTGGGTATAAAATGCCGTATTTACCCTTGAACAAATCATAATTACTTGAAATACATTGATTTGAGTTAAAATCGGTCAAATAGGAGATGTTTTGTGTATTAAATGACCTAAACACTTCGAATCGGATGATATGAGTCACTATAGGTTAAATGTGATTAGTTTTGCGAATAAAATGACGTATTTACCCTTGAACATGTCATAAACATTTGAAATACATCAATTTGAGTCAAACACGGTCAAACGAGAGAGATTTTGCGTATTAAATAACCTTAAAACTTCTAATCGGACAGTATGAGTCAATATAGGTCAAATGGGATCAATTTTGGTTAGGAAATGACGTATTTACCATTGAGCATTTCATAAAAACTTGAAATACATTGATTTTAGTAAAACTTGGTCAAATAGGAGAGTATCTAGGTATAAAATTACCTAATCAATTGAATCGGACGATATGAGTCAATATAGATCAAATGGGATAGGTTTTGGGTAGAAAATGACGAATCTACCCTTGAACATGTCATAAACACTTGAAATACATCGATTGTATTTAAACTCGAACAAATGGGAGAGGTTTTTTCTATTAGATGACCTAAACACTTTGAATCATACGATATAAGTCTTTATAGGTAAAATGAGATAAGTTTTGAGTGGAAAAAGACGTATTTAAACCTGAACATGTAATAAACACTTGAAATACATTGATTTGAGTCAAACTCGGTATAACGGGAGAGGTTCTAGGTATAAAACGACTTAAACACTTTATATTGGACGATATGAATCAATTTAAAGCACGTTTACAACCCCATTTTAGTGTCGAGTCTCATGCTTTTATATTGGTTTTATGCACATTACATTCAATTTTACCTTGATCTTGTCCTCGAGCTGTTTTTAGGTCATTTCAGGTGATTTTGATGATTTTGAGGTAAAATGAGACGTGTTCGAGGCTTTGACACTTTTATCAAGAGTTTGGATGCGCGTATCATAGGTTGGGCATGCGTTCTAAATTATTCTCCAAGATCCCATAAACTCTAGAAGCCATTAGACACTTCAAAGGAGCTGTCCAGCAAGGTTCAGGTTCAGATTCGACCGAATCTGACATCCATTCGGTCCAATGGAAGATAGGGATTCAAGCACATATCTCAATCTCTCGGGAAGAGCCAAATGAAGATTCATTCGGCCGAATCAAGACCCATTCGGCCGAATGGTTGCACTCATTCAGCCTAATGGTGGACAGGGTGCAAAAACGTCAAGTTTCTGTTTTAGGCGAATGGCCACCCCATTCGTCCGAATGGCCACCCATTCGGCCGAATGCCTACTCCATTCAGCCGAATGGTTTTATTTCCCGCAAATTTTGGTTCTTTCTTAGGCCGGCGCTCGAAGGTTTTTCCTAGGGTTTTACCCCTTATGTCCCTAGGGTATAAATACCCTCTTGCTCTGTACATAACCCTTATGCCTACTTTGAGAGCTTTTGTGCCTCAACCTAGAACATCACTTTAAAGCTTTTCATTTCTTTCATGCATTAGTTAAGACTTATAGCTTTCATTGCACTTCCTTTCAAGCTTTGTATTTCGGATTCGGATTCCTTTTCGTTCAGGCAATTTCATTTATGCAAGGTATTGATTCTTTTCTTTTTTATTTTGTTTAATACTTTCAAGTATTATTTTTCTGAATTTCATTCCTCTTGATATTATCATTGCTTTGTTTACGGTTTTGATAGGATAGTTTTCATTCTCTTGTTCATTTCCATTCAGTCTGTTCATGCTTTCAATAATGTCTTTTATCATTGTGTATGCCCTAGTCTTTATTACTATGTATGAGTAGTTTTCTTAGGGGTTTGATTGGTGAATCCCTAGGTTGGCTCGTTCTTCATGCGTAGAGTTAGGATTTGAGATTGTTAATGATTGGTTGACTGATATTTGATGCGAATCTTGTCCTACCACTCTTTTGGAGACATAGGGCAATTATAGGTTGTTCGTGTGATTTATAGGGTCACAAACTTCCTCTCGTCATCTTGAGTATCATGATTCATTGTTGACTGATTTCTCCTAATTTAGCGTATTAATAGTTTGATTGTCCTTCCTAGGGTGGAACTGATATGTCCCCATTTTCCCTTCATAGCATAATATCGTTTTAGATCTTGCTTTACTTTTCTGTTATTAGTTTCAATCTATCAAATCCCATATAAACCCTTTGCATCAAGTCTAAAAGCTATCGCCCCTTGTCCTTGTGGTTCGATCCCCGACTTACCACTACACTAGTTGTAGTAGTATTAGGGTGTTTAAAAATTTAGTTTGTATAATTATTCTTTTAGTTAAACGACCTAAAAGAACGGTTATCAATACGTTAAATGGGATTAGTTTTGGTTTGAAACTAATGTATTTACCATTCAGCATGTCATAAACACTTGAAATACATTTATTTGAATAAAAATCGATCAAATGTGAGAGGTTCTAGGTATAAAATTACTTAAACACTTTGAATCGGAGGGTATGAGTTATTATAGATCAAATACGATGAGTTTTGGGTAGAAAATGACTTATTTACACCTGAACATGTCATAAACACTTGAAATACATCGATTTAAGTCAAACTCGGTCAAACGGGAAAGGTTTTGTGTATTAAATGACCTAAACACTTCGAATCGGACGATTTGACTAAATATAGGTCAAACGTTATTAGTTTTGGGAATAAAATGACGTATTTACCCTTGATTAGATCATAAATACTTGAAATACATTGATTTGAGTTAAAGTCGGTCAAATGGGAGAGGTTTTGTGTATTAAATGACCTACACACTTCGAATCGGACGATATGATTTAATATAGGTCAAATAGGATTAGTTTTGGTTAGAAAATGACGTATTTACCATTGAGCATGACAAATACGCTAGAAATACATTGATTTGAGTTAAACTTGGACAAATGGAGAGAGGTTATTTTTATTAAATGACCTAAATACTTCGAATCGGATGATATGACTCAATAAAGGTTAAATGGGATCAGTTTTGCGAATAAAATTACGTATTTACCCTTGAACATGTCATAAAAATTGAAATACATCGATTTGAGTCAAACTCGGTAAAACGAGAGAGATTTTGCGTATTAAATGACCTAAATACTTTTAATCGGACGATATGAGTCAATATAGGTCAAATAGGATCAATTTTGGTTAGGAAATGACGTATTTACCATTGAGCATTTCATAGACACTTGAAATACATTGATTATAGTAAAACTTGGTCAAATAGGAGAGTATCTAGGTATAAAATTACCTAATCAATTAAATCGGACGATATGAGTCAATATAGATCAAATGGGATAGGTTTTGGGTAGAAAATTATGAATCTACCCTTGAACATGTCATAAACACTTGAAATACATCGATTGTATTTAAACTCGGTCAAACGGGAGAGGTTTTGTGTATTAGATGACCTAAACACTTTGAATCGGACGATATAAGTCTTTATAGGTAAAATGGGATAAGTTTTGAGTGGAAAAAGACGTATTTAAACTTGAACATGTAATAAACACTTGAAATACATCGATTTGAGTCACACTCGGTCAAATGGGAGAGGTTCTAGGTATAAAATGACTTAAACACTTTATATCGGACGATATGAATCAATATAGGTCAAATGGGTTCAATTTTGCGTCAAAAATGACGCATTTACCCTTGAACATGTCATAAACACTTGAAACACATCGATTTGAGTAAAACTCGGTCAAACGGGAGAGGTTTTGTGTATTAAATGACCTAAACACTTCTAATCGGGGGATATGAGTCAATATAGTTCAATTGGGATTAGTCTTGGTTAGAAAGTAACGTATTAACCATTGAGCATGTCATAAACACTTGAAATACATTGATTTGAATAAAACTCGATCAAATGTGATAGGTTCTAGATATAAAATGACTTAAACACTTTGAATCGGACGGTATGAGTTAGTATAGATCAAATACGACCATTTTTGGGTAGAAAATAACTTTTTTACCCCTGAACATGTCATAAACAATTGAAATACATCGATTTAAGTCAAACTCTGTTAAACGGGAGAGGTTTTGTGTATTTAATGACCTAAACACTTTGAATCAGATGATATGAGTCCATATAGGTCAAATGGGATCAATGTTGGGTCGAAAATGACGTATTTACCATTGAACATGTCATAAACGCTTAAAATACATCGATTTGAGTCAAACTCGGTCAAACGGCATAGGTTTTGTGTATTACATGACCAACACACTTCGAATCAAACGATATGAGTCAAAATAGTTTGAATGGCATCTGTTTTGGTTAGAAAATGACGTATTTACCCTTGAGCATGTCATAAACAATTGAAATACATTGATTTGAGTAAATCTCGGTAAAATGGGAGAGGTTCTATGAATAAAATGACTTAATAACTTTGAATTGGACGATACGAGACACTATAGATTAAATGGGATCAGTTTTGGGTAGAAAATGACTTATTTACCCTTGAACATGTCATAAACACTTGAAATACATCGATTTGAGTCAAACTCAGTCAAACGGGAGAGGTTTTGTGTATTAAATGACCTAACACTTCGAATCGGACGGTTTAACTCAGTATAGGTCAAATGCGATCAGTTTTGGGAATAAAATGACGTATTTATCATTGAACATGTCATAAACGCTTGAAATACATTGATTTGAGTCAAACTCGATCAAACGGCAGAGGTTTGTGTATTAGATGACCTAAACACTTTGAATCGGACGATCTAAGTCTTTTTTGGTTAAATGGGATAAGTTTTGAGTGGAAAACGACGTATTTAAACTTGAACATGTAATAAACACTTGAAATACATCGATTTGAGTCAAACTCGGTCAAACGGGAGAGGTTCTAGGTATAAAATGACTTAAACACTTTATATCGGACGATATTAATCAATATAGGTCAAATGGGTTCAATTTTGCTTTGAAAATGACATATTTACCCTTGAACATGTCAAAACACTTGAAATACATCGATTTGAGTAAAACTCGGTCAAACGCGAGAGGTTTTGTGTATTAAATGACCTAAACACTTCTAATCAGGCGATATGAGTCAATATAGGTAAAATGGGATTAGTCTTGGTTAGAAAGTAACGTATTAACCATTGAGCATATCATAAACACTTGAAATACATTGATTTGAATAAAACTCGATCAAATGTGAGAGGTTCTAGGTATAAAATGACTTAACACTTTGAATCGGACGGTATGAGTTAATATAGATCAAATACGACCATTTTTGGAGAGAAAATAACTTATTTACCCCTGAACATGTCATAAACAATTGAAATACATCGATTTAAGTCAAACTCTGTTAAACGGGAGATGTTTTGTGTATTTAATGACCTAAACACTTTGAATCGGATGATATGAGTCCATATAGGTCAAATGGGATCAATGTTGGGTCGAAAATGACGTATTTACCATTGAACATTTCATAAACGCTTAAAATACATCGATTTGAGTCAAACTCGGTCAACCGGCAGAGGTTTGTGTATTAGATGACCTAAGCACTTTAAATCGGATGATCTAAGTCTTTGTTGGTAAAATGGGTTAAGTTTTGAGTGGAAAATGATGTATTTAAACTTGAACATGTAATAAACCCTTGAAATACATCGATTTGAGTCAAACTTGGTCAAACGGGAGAGGTTCTAGGTATAAAATGACTTAAACACTTTATATCGGATGATATAAATCAATATAGGTCAAATGGGTTCAATTTTGCGTCGAAAATGACGTATTTACCCTTGAACATGTCAAAACACTTGAAATACATCGATTTGAGTAAAACTCGGTCAAACGGGAGAGGTTTTGTGTATTAAATGACCTAAACACTTCTAATCGGGCGATATGAGTCAATATAGGTCAAATGGGATTAGTCTTGGTTAGAAAGTAACGTATTAACCATTGAGCATATCATAAACACTTGAAATACATTGAATTGAATAAAACTCGATCAAATCTGAGAGGTTCTAGGTATAAAATGACTTAAACACTTTGAATCGGACGGTATGAGTTAATATAGATTAAATACGACCATTTTTGGGTAGAAAATAACTTATTTACCCCTGAACATGTCATAAACAATTGAAATACATCGATTTAAGTCAAACTCGGTCAAACGGGAAAGGTTTTGTGTATTAAATGACTTAAACACTCCGAATCGGATGATATGAGTCCATACAGGTCAAATGGGATCAATGTTGGGTCGAAAATGACGTTTTTAACATTAAACATGTCATAAACTCTTGAAATACATCGATTTGAGTCAAACTCGGTCAAACGGCAGAGGTTTTGTGTATTACATGACCAAAACACTTCGAATCGAACAATATGAGTCAAAATAATTCAAATGGCATCTGTTTTGGTTAGAAAATGACATATTTACCCTTGAGCATGTCATAAACACTTGAAATACATTGATTTGAGTAAATCTCAGTCAAATGGGAGAGGTTCTATGTATAAAATGACTTAATAACTTTGAATTGGACGATATGAGACACTATAAGATTAAATGGGATCAATTTTGGGTAGAAAATGACTTATTTACCCTTGAACATGTCATAAACACTTGAAATACATCAATTTGAGTCAAACTCAGTCAAACGGGAGAGGTTTTGTGTATTAAATGACCTAACACTTCGAATCGGACGATTTGACTCAATATAGGTCAAATGTGATCTGTTTTGGGAATAAAATGATGTATTTATCATTGAACATGTCATAAACGCTTGAAATACATCGATTTGAGTCAAACTCAGTCAAACAACAAAGGTTTGTGTACTAGATGACCTAAACACTTTGAATCAGACGATCCAAGTCGTTATTGGTAAAATGGGATAAGTTTTGAGTGGAAAAAGACGTATTTAAACTTGAACATGTAATAAACACTTGAAATACATCGATTTGAGTCAAACTCGATCAAACGGGAGAGGGTCTAGGTATAAAATGACTTAAACACTTTATATCGGACGATATAAATCAATATAGGTCAAATGGGTTCAATTTTGCGTCGAAAATGACGTTTTTACCCTTGAACATGTCAAAACACTGGAAATACATCGATTTGAGTAACACTCGGTCAAACGGGAGAGGTTTTGTGTATTAAATGACCTAAACACTTCTAATCGGGCGATATGAGTGATAACCGGTTTTCGAGGTCGTTAACTAAAAGACAGGTTATGCAAACAATATTTATTCCAACCTACAAACTATACGAGTATAGCGGAGTAGGGGGTCGAACCACGAAGACAAGGTATATCAAGACTTTGACTTTTAACACAACCGGACTATTTGGGGATGGAAATTCAGTTAAAACTAATAGGAGGAAAATAGACGACGACAAATCACGAAGTGAAGCAAGTAGAGAAAAACGGGGACAAGATTGGATTCACCCTAGGAATGAAGCTTTAAAACCGAACATGATAGATTACAGAAAATCTGTTAATAACTAGCATGGACATCCGAGAATACGAGAGGAAGTTGGTGACCCTATAGATCACACGAACAACCTATAATCGCCCTATGTCTCCAAAGGAGTGGCAGGACAAGATTCGCATCGGAATCCGAAACTATTTATGAACATCGTATCTACAATCTTAAGCAATAAAGATCATAGCTTTCCTAGGTTTTTACCAATCAAAACCCCTAAAAGAATTACTCACTCATATTCATGCGTAAAGACATAAAGATATTAAAAGATGCAGCAGAAACGAACATGGAATGAAATCGCGAGAATGAAAACAAAATCAGAATTAATAAACGATAAACTTAGAACTAAACATGCAATGAAATAAAGCAATGAATTCAGATTAAAGGAAGGAATTAAACTTACAAAAGCTTCAGATTGATATCCACGAAAAGAACTCGAACTACAAAGCGTTGAAGAAAAACTGAAAATCGAAAGCTAAAACTAAAAGAATTTGGAGGCTAAGAAATCTAAAAGTGCATGAAAGTATTAAACCTAGCTCTCCCTCTCCTCATCAGAGGAAGGGGGTATTTATAACAAAATAAGAAAAACCTACGAAAAACCCTAAAATGCCTAGGAGCCGGCCCTAAAAAGTAGTAGTTGATCCGGAGAAAAACACTGTCATTCGCCCGAATATAGGTATCATTCGGCCGAATGTGATCCCATTCGCCCGAATTGTCTTCCATTCGCCCATTCCAGAGGCTTCGGGGAATCGATCTCTGTCAAGCATTCGCCCGAATGTATAGGTTGATTCCGCCGAATGTGAGCTCATTCGCCCGATTGAGTTCCATTCGGCCTTTCCAGTAGCAAGGCTCGAGAACTCTGAAGACTGCCTCTCATTCGACCGAATGAGTCTCAGATTCGGTCGAATCTGCAGCCATTCGGTCGGATATCTCTCAGATTCGGTCGAATCTAAGAGCATTCTTTCCTCTTTTCACTTCCCTCTTTTCTGAACTCCGTGAAATCTTCATGAGTGACTTCAAACACTTGCCCAAGCTAAGATACGTGTGTCAAAGGCTCGAATGTATCGCCTTTCACCTTGAAATCATCAAAAGTGCCTGAAATGAACTTAAGACAACTCGAAAACAAGATCAAGGTAAAATCAAGCATAATATACATAAAACCAATACAAAACTACGAGACTTGACACTAAAATGAGTTAATAAATGTGCTCTAAAATGAGCACATCAACTTCCCCCAAGCTAGACCGTTGCTAGTCCCTAGCAAACGAAATAGAAAGGTGAAATGACAGCTTAAGGCAATATGAATGAAGAAATGAATGAAGAGACTAATGATAAACATGGGAAGTGAAGCTCTAAGTCAATGCAAGCCGTGCACGTGCGAAACTCCTCCCTAGCCATGGGTGTGCAAGTACAATGGGATTTAAAGAGCATAATCAACTTTTTACACTTACTCGGGATTGCCGAGCAAGCCACATCATAATTCATTCCGCCCACTACCTAATGAGGTCGCAAGTCTACGCTCCCAAGGTTATTTCCCACGAGGTGTGGGAAATTTCCATTACGCTCATGTGTTTATGGGGTATGTGTTTCACTCGAAGTCATCCGACTAAAGGTGAGTCGGGAATTAAACACCTAAGCAGGGAGAAATCCCGTAAATCGTGTCTTATCTGCTCTTCAGCACTGATCTTACTAATCAGGTTAAGTCGAACAGGTTTGGAAAAGGGTTGTAATGTAGGTTTGGATCGAGGTATGGTAGAATTTGGGAATGTGGAGTTGAAATAGAGGATAGTAAGTGATCCAAGGAAGTAAAACCGAGGAAGATTACGCCTTCTGACAACCATGTCAATCCCAAAATTCCCAATAGTAGACTAATACACTATGTCAACTTTATTCTCAACTTCTTCTCTAATTTCTTTTGTTTATTTTCTTTTTTCTTTTTCTTTTTTTTTCTTTTTTTTCTTTTTTTTTCTTTTGTGCTTTTCAAGCTTTTTCAATTATAAAAATAACTAAAATACATAAATTTGGATTTTCGCATAGGAGATCATACCAGTACTGGGTGCAGCGGCATATGGAACTTCTTGTATATATCCCTGAAAACAACACCAAAAAGCAAAGCGCAAAGCACAAAATAACACCTAGAAATAAAACACGAAGCAACGAAACGCTACACAACACTAAACTGACAACCAAGACCACAGGACACGGGAAAGAATGAGTAGTGGACTATGGATATCCCCCCCCAAGCTAGGATGAAGCCGTCCTCGGTGCTTAGGGAGGCCGTTAGGTCCACCACTACTCATCCCCCATAAATTCCTCATCATCCCCCTGGTCATCCTCCTCATTAACCTCCTCTTCCCCACCCGTGTAGTCCATCCCATAGTCGTCCGAGGCTCTTCTAGGAGCCGGCGGAGTGAAGTTATTAAACCTACGCCTACCCACCCGCAACCGGTCAAACCCATGACTTAGTGATATCTCGTTATAGTTGTCATGGCGAGGGTACCAGGAAGGGGTGGCCATGCTTTCGCCGACCATGTGGGAGCGGTAGGCCATATCATACCATGGGTAGTTCGCCCGCTCGAAGTTTTGTTCGAGGTGTTCGAGCCGGGCGGTGTGGTGGGCTTGGGTGGTGAGGACCTGATCAAGCCTTCTCTCTATGCGTCATAGGGAGGACATAATGTCAGATTCAGACGATAATCGTCATGGTCCGGTAAGACCGAAGTAGAGGCTCTAGGTCGGTCACGCATAGAGAGGGTGTGAGGGCGAGGAGGTGGTACAAGTGGGGGCTCGACAGCGTATCTCGGCACATCGCCTTCTAAGAGATACGAGGCCCCAAACTGGACCAGGGGAGGTAAATGAGGGCAGGGGAGGGGGATGGTGCGGTCATTCAAGTACCGCCATCGCATGGGGTCCGTAAAAATGAAGCCAGCCCGTACGAGACATTGCTCATGAAGGGTAGTGGAACTGGCATATCTTTCGCTGAATTCCACTGGATTCATGACGTTCAGGAATTCAGCAATGCGGAATACGTGTCCCTCTATACATAAGTCAGTAGTAGCGTTTAGGGTGGCTGTGTTGTTTGGAAACTTCCACAGCATCATTGGCAGGCTTAGTGCAGTGTCGTCGTGTGGTGCAAGATAGCGGTGCAAGATGTGCACCTCGTGCGTTCGTACTAGGTGAGGGCTAGGGGAAGGGAACAGAGTCTCCCTAGCAAATTTAAAGAACATGCGCAAAACTGGGTGTTGCACATCAGAAGCATATATGGTCCTATTCAGATAAATAAGCCGGCCAGCTATTTTAGGCCATAGCTCAGAAACCCGAGAGTTGTCCGGTTGTTTATCCGGAATATGCTCATTATTGAAACCAAATACGGCACAAAATGCAGCATAATCAAGAAAATAGGTTGCATTCCTTAGCCTAAAAGATAAATGCAACCTACCATCCCTTTGGCACGGGGTTAGGGAACTAAGAAACTCATAAGTTAAGAGCTTATGAGTCGGGTGCCACATGTTTATCCAGTTTTCTAACCCACATGCAGTTAATAATGCAACAAATTGCTCGTATATACCCATTCTTTGCAAAATTTATAGTTCTAAATAACGAGTAGAGTTGATTTTTCGTACCTTAAGTCGTTGGAAACGCTCATATTGCTCCAAAGATACGAAAATAACCGTAGGGTGGTCCTCATCGAACCATAGTTCCTGGCCAAGAAGCCTTTGTTGACCCTCCGGTTGTTGAGAACCGGTTTGTTGAGCTTCCTGAGCCGCACCCGAAGAGGAACCCTCTCCATGCTTCTTGGACCTTTTGAAGGGGTTCCTTAAAGTTCTCCTTGGACCCATGGTAGTTGAAGGTGATTTGGAGGGGAGTAGAAGGATTTAAGGAAGAGCAAGAATGTGGGAGGGGAGTCGGCCGAATGAAAGAAGTAGAAAAGTTTCGGTGCGATTTTACGTGGAATGAGCTGATATTTATAGAACTGACCTCCATTCGGTCGAATGGGTCTTCCATTCGGTCGAATGGTGTCCTATTCGACCGAATGTATAACCTGTTCGGTCGAATGGAGTAGTGTTACGAAGAAATCTTCGCTCCCATTCGACCGAATTGGTTTCTCAATTCGGTCGAATGTAACGTCATTCAACCGAATGTTGGCTTCATTCGGCATTATCAGCAGCCTCGTAAATACTCCCATAAGATCTATTCGACCGAATGGATCACTTCATTCGGTCGAATGAGATTCATTCGGCCGAATTAAAGCTTCATTCGGCATTATCAGGAACTTGGCCAAAATTGGTTTTAGCTCCATCTTCAATTTCATTCGGCCGAATGGGAGCGATTTCGCTCTGTTTAGATCAAATCACTTGTGCCCTCTCAAAATCAATCAATATACTATGATTAAGTTGTTTGAAAATCCAAATAAACTGGGTTACCTCCCGTAAGTGCTTTGTTTAACGTCGTTTAGCTCGACGTAGCTCGGGTAATTAAACAAAGACAAAAGGGAAACTAAGCAATTAAAACCTAAAAAAAAGGTAAAGAACGATGATTCAAAGTAGGGATATTTGATAAGGGTCAATGATTATACCAATCATTCGACTTTGACATCATCTAACTTTATAAGCTCAATGGTGTTGACATTATGAAGGCTGCTCTCATGGAAGAGTTTTAACCGATGTCCATTAACAACGAAACGTCCTCCATGATGGTCTTTCAGCTCTACCGTTCCATACGGAAAAACTTGTGAAATCTCGAATGGCCCAGACCACCGTGATTTTAACTTTCCGGGGAATAACTTAGCTCTTGAATTAAAGAGCAGCACTTTATCTCCTATAAGGAACTCTCGTTGGATGATACGTTAGTCGTGCCAACGCTTAGTACGTTCCTTGTAGATGTGCATGTTATGGAATGCATCGAGCCGTAGTTCTTCCAATTCTCGTAATTGGGCGGCTCGCTTCTCGCAGAATAAGGTGGGGTCCAAATTTAGAGTTTGGATCGCCCACCAAGATTTGCATTCCAGTTCCACCGGTAGGTGACAGGATTTCCCATATAAAAGCCGGAACGGGGTGGTGCCAATAGGGGTTTTGTAACACGTCCGGTGGGCCCAAAGAGCGTCATCTAACTTTAGAGACCAATCTTTCCTATTTGGGTTTACCACCTTCTCGAGAATTCTCTTGATTTCCCTATTAGCTACTTCCACCTGTCCTTGAGTTTGGGGATGGTAGGGTGATCCGACTTTGTGCACGACTCCATAATTTTTCAATAATTTATTTAGTTCGTGCTTAGCAAAGTGTGATCCCCCATCACTTATGACTATTTTGGGAACACCGAATCGAGGAAAGATTATGCTTTTAAAAAGCTTAATAACCACTTTGTGATCATTCGTAGGTGAGGCGATGGCTTCCACCCACTTAGACACATAATCAATTCCTACTAGAATATATTGGTTCCCATGAGATGAAACAAATGGGCCCATAAAGTCAATTCCCCAACAGTCGAACACTTCACACTCAAGGATGTAGTTTTGAGGCATCTCATTTCGCATTGAGATGTTGCCAACTCTTTTGCACCTCTCACAGCTTTTCACAAACGTTTCAACATCCTTGTGTAACGTTGGCCAATAGAAACCTGTGGTGGCAACCTTAGCAGCAGTGTTCATTATACCATGGTGACCGCCATACGCGTAGGAATGAAAATGAGTTAGGATTTTTGGAACTTCCTCTTCAGTGACGCAGCGGCGGATTATGCCGTCTGCGCAAGCATGAAATAAGTAGGGATCATCCCAAAAGAAGTTCCCGACTTTACCAAAGAAAGCCTTTTTCATAGCCCTTGATTCGAACTTTAGAAGTTCTCCACAAGCTAAATAATTCGCAATATCTGCGAACCAAGGGGCTTTCCCAACTACTATTGCTGTCATTAGGGTTTCTTCGACCATTTCGTCTTGGATAGGTACGGCGTCGTTATTAAGCTCGGGTAGCCTAGACAAATGGTCAACTACCACATTTTCGCTACATTTCCTATCTCTCAACTCAAAGTCAAACTCCTGTAATAGGAGCACCCAACGGATCAACCTCGGCTTTGCATCTCTCTTGGTCATTAAAAACTTCAGAGCTGAGTGATCAGTGAATACTACAACTTTTGAACAGATGAGATATTGGCGCAGTCTCTCAAAAGCATAGACTACTGCTAGCATTTCTTTTTCAGTTGTAGTGTAGTTGCATTGTGCAGGGTCCAGTGTTTTACTGATATAACATATAACATGGTGCTTTCCCTCCTTTTTCTGCCCAAGGACAGCACCAACAGAAATATCACTGGCATCGCACATCAATTCAAATGGCAAACTCCAATCCGGAGCTTGCACGAGGGGCACAGAAATTAGAGCCTCTTTTAGCTTGTTAAAGGCATTTATGCATCTCTCATCGAAGTGAAATTCGACATCTTTCTGAAGAAGTTCATTCAAGGGTTTTGCTAGAGTCGAAAATCCTAGGATGAGACGCCTATAGAATCCTGTGTGTCCAAGAAAGGATCGTACTCCTGTAACTGAGGTAGGTACAGGAAGATTCCTTATCACGTCAATTTTGGCAGGATCCACCTCTATGCCTTTGTAAGACACTTTGTGGCCTAGGACGATGCCTTCTTGAACTAAAAAGTGACATTTCTCCCAATTTAGTACAAGATTCGTTTCTTGACACCTTAATAGTACTTTCTCAAGATGTGTCAAGCACGTGTCAAGAGAGGACCCTCCAACAGAAAAATCATCCATGAACACTTCCATAAAGTCCTCTAACATATCGGCGAATATAGCCGATATGCACCTCTGGAAGGTGGATGGAGCATTGCATAAACCGAAGGGCATTCTCCTGTAGGCAAAAGTCCCAAAAGGGCAGGTGAAAGTTGTTTTCTGTTGGTCCTCGGGGTGGATCGGGATTTGAAAGAAACTCGAGTAACCATCTAGAAAATAATAGTACCTGTGCCTGGCAAGTCTTTCAAGCATCTCATCGATGAAGGGTAAGGGAAAGTGATCTTTTCTGGTTGCTTTATTGAGTTTGCGATAGTCAATACAAACTCGCCATCCCGTGGTGGCTCTTGTGGGGATCATCTCTCCTCTGTCATTCTCGACGATGGTTATTCCTCCCTTTTTAGGAACAACATGAACTGGGCTAACCCATCTACTATCTGAAATTGAGTAGATGATGTCGGCCTGGAGGAGTTTGAGGATTTCATCCTTAACAACCTCTTTCATGTTGGGATTCAGCCGTCTTTGAGGCTCAACGGAGGAAAATTGTTCATCATCAAGATGAATCCGGTGCATAACAAGGGATGGACTAATCCCTTTTAAATCACCTAGTGAATACCCGATGACATCTCGATATTTCCTTAATAAAACAAGTAATTTTTCCAAAGAAATGTCATCGAGCTCAGAATTCACTATGACCGGGCTTCCTTCATCTTCATCGAGATAGGCATACTTTAAGCTAGGAGGTAGAGGTTTCAAAGTCACTTTGGGGAAAGGTTTAGGACCTTCCCTTTTGTGCGTAATACTTTCCTCTACCTCGTAAAGGTGCTCATATTCTGCTTCTTTTTCAAAATCCTGGGCCGTATCTAACCGGCTTTCCAACAGCTCATTGATAGTAGGGGTATCCTCATCAATCATTTGACACCCAACCTCTACTTCCTTGATCTCATAACTAACCTCACTCTCCCTTTCACCTTCTTCAAGGCGACAGACCTGCTCAACCATAGGCTTCTTTAAAAGGGGAGAGATTTTGAAAACTACCTTTACTTGGGCAACTTCTACCGTTATGGTATCATCATGGCAATTAATAACTGCCCGAAGCGTTTTCAGAACGGCTCTGCCCAAGATAAGTGGAGTATAAGGGTCCTCTTCCATTTCCATTACCATAAAATCACAAGGGACCACTAGTTCTCCTACTTGTATAGGTATGTCGTCGAGCTCTCCACATGGCACTTTAATGCTCCTATCAGCCAGTTGGATTGTTTTCCTTGAAGGTCGGAGGGCAAAGGGGAGCTTTTTGGCGATCGATAGGGGCATAAGACTGATCGAAGCCCCTAAATCGGCGAGCGCCCCTTTAGGATCAAGGTTTCCCAACTTCACAGGGAGGTTATAAGGACCGAGATCTCGCTCCTTCATAGGCATTTTCCCTTGCAGTATAGAGCTAACTTGATGAGGCAGACTGATTACCTCTTCCTCAAGCTTTTTCTTGTTGGACAGTAAGTCTTTCAAGAACTTAGCATACTTTGGCATTTGTGCCATAGCATCGAGGAATGGGATTTTCATCTTCATCTTCTGAAGATGTTCAAGAAACTTCTTGAACTTATCATCAAGTTGTTTCTCAACTTTCCTGTAGGGAAAAGGAAGCGGTGGTGCATATAACCGTTCTAACCTCTTTCTTTCCTCAGCTTTCTTCCTCCTCTCCTCCTCACTCTCTACTGGCTTCTCACTCCCTGCCTTAGCATTGACGTCCTCCCTACCTCTTTCATCTTCAACCTCTGGTATTTTACCATGTTCCTCCTCTTTTTCATCATTGTGTACTCTCGTCTCATCACTCACCCGCACCATAGGTGTATCCACCGGATACGAAGGACTGTTATACTGAGTCCCTAATCTCAGGTGGATAGCCTTAGCAGTGTATTGGTTTGGGTTCGTTTGCTGAGGTCGAGGTTGTATAGAGGGGTTAGGTTGAGGGTGAGATGGGAATAGCGGTGGTGCAGGAGGACTAGCCATTTGGGCCAGTTGAGTTTCAAACAACTTTTTCTGAGCTTGAAGTTGCTGCATTTGTTGGATGAGGGTCTGATTAATTTGCGTCAGACTCTGGTTCTGTTGAGTAAGAGTTGTTACTTGGGAGGCTAAATGGTCATTGGTTGAAGTGTGACCATGTTTTGGTTGAGGAGCCACATGATGAGGCTGACTAGGGGGAAAAGGCAGGTTTGAACTATTTCTAGGTCCTTGGTGAAACCCTAGGGGTCTATACACATTGGCCCTAGGTACGTTCCCATTAGTCTGGTTCCCCTGGAAACTTTGGTTATTAAATCCACCTTGACCATTTCTGTTGTATTCCGGGTGGAAATTTCCCTGGTTTTGGTTGGAGTTAAAGGGAGGTTTATACTGTTGGTTGTTCGGGAAAGGTTGCTGCCCATACCCTACTCCTTGGCCCTGTCCACTATAGTTAAGGGCTGCCACATGATCAGGGTTATACCCATAACCGTCATAGTTCATCACCTGCGGTTCTGGAATATACCCTCCATAGTCAACTGCAGCTACATGCTCAGAGTGCGAACCACCACAATAAGATGTATCATGGTTGGTACCCCCACATATGGCACATGCAAAGTGCTTTTCACGCACTGGGGGGTTGTTCGAACTACCGGCTAGGCTTAGTTTGGACAACTTTTTATCAATAACGGCTTCTATTTTGGCGCTAATGTTGTCCAAGTTAGTTGTGTCTAGCATCCCTCTAGGTAATCCCTGACTCCTAGTTCCTCCCCAGGCACTATTCTTAGCAACTTCCTCAATTTTGGCCTTTACCTGGGTGCAAGGAATTTTGGAAAGCTGGCCACCTACAGCTGAGTCTAGAAGTGCTTTGGTGGAGTCATTAAGACCATCGTAAAAGAATGTGTTGAGATGGTTCTCCCCGTACTCATGGTGGGGACATGCTCTAATCATTCTTTTAAACCTACTCCATGTAGCACTAAGGTTCTCATCATCCTCTTGGGTGAATGACGCAATTTTCTTACGCCAATCCTACGTTCGAACCGTAGGATAGAACCTTTCTAGAAATGCGGTTTTTAGTTGAGCCCAATTAACAATTGAATTGGGTTCTAAGCATTTATACCAATCCTTGGCATCTCCCGCTAGACTCAGATGGAAAAGGTGCATTCGCATATAATCAAGGCTATTAGGACAAGGAGGGATAAGTCCACAAATATCTGAGAATGCCTCTAGGTGTTGAAGAGGACATTCATTTCTTAAGCCACTGAATGGTGTTTCCTTAACCATTCTTGTGAACTGAGGATGAATTTGGTACGGTGTAGTAGCAATAGGAAGTACTACACCCCCTTGGAACTCTTGTGAGCCAGGAGTTCCGAATTGGCCAAACAATTGATGTTCTTCGGCCATTATGGGTATGGTAGGGTTTTGGACAGATTGTAAGGTATACTTTGAAGGGCGTTGTCTACTAACACGTTGGATTTCAGGATTTAAGGGTGTAATTGGCTGGTTTGACCTACGCGTGCTATGGGGCATGCAAACACCTAAGTCAAAGACAACCACACACAGAAAGGAAAACAAAAATAGAAATAAAATAAATAAAGTTATGCTAAAACAAGTTAAGTCTAAATATTACGCCTTGTCCCCGGCAACGGCCCCATTTTGATAACCGGTTTTCTAGGTCGTTAACTAAAAGACAGGTTATGCAAACAATATTTATTCCAACCTACAAACTATACGAGTATAGCGGAGTAGGGGGTCGAACCACGAAGACAAGGTATATCAAGACTTTGACTTTTAACACAACCAGACTATTGGGGGTTGGAAATTCAGTTAAAACTAATAGTTGGAAAATAGACGACGACAAATCACGAAGTAAAGCAAGTAGAGAAAAACGGGGACAAGATTGGATTCACCCTAGGAATGAAGCTTTAAAACCGAACATGATAGATTACAGAAAATCTGTTAATAACTAGCATGGACATCCGAGAATACGAGAGGAAGTTGGTGACCCTATAGATCACACGAACAACCTATAATCGCCCTATGTCTCCAAAGGAGTGGCAGAACAAGATTCGCATCGGAATCCGAAACTATTTATGAACATCGTATCTACAATCTTAAGCAATAAAGATCATAGCTTTCCTAGGTTTTTACCAATTAAAACCCCTAAAAGAATTACTCACTCATATTCATGCGTAAAGACATAAAGATATTAAAAGATGCAGCAGAAACGAACATGGAATGAAATCGCGAGAATGAAAACAAAATCAGAATTAATAAACGATAAACTTAGAACTAAACATGCAATGAAATAAAGCAATGAATTCAGATTAAAGGAAGGAATTAAACTTACAAAAGCTTCAGATTGATATCCACGAAAAGAACTCGAACTACAAAGCGTTGAAGAAAAACTGAAAATCGAAAGCTAAAACTAAAAGAATTTGGAGGCTAAGAAATCTAAAAGTGCATGAAAGTATTAAACCTAGCTCTCCCTCTCCTCATCAGAGGAAGGGGGTATTTATAACAAAATAAGAAAAACCTACGAAAAACCCTAAAATGCCTAGGAGCCGGCCCTAAAAAATAGTAGGTGATCCGGAGGAAAACACTGTCATTCGCCCGAATATAGGTATCATTCGGCCGAATGTGATCCCATTCGCCCGAATTGTCTTCCATTCGCCTATTCCAGAGGCTTTGGGGAATCGATCTCTGTCAAGCATTCGCCCGAATGTATAGGTTGATTCGGCCGAATGTGAGCTCATTCGCCCGATTGAGTTCCATTCGGCCTTTCCAGTAGCAAGGCTCGAGAACTCTGAAGACTGCCTCTCATTCGACCGAATGAGTCTCAGATTCGGTCGAATCTGCAGCCATTCGGTCGAATGTCTCTTAGATTCGGTCGAATCTGAGAGCATTCTTTCCTCTTTTCACTTCCCTCTTTTCTGAACTCCTTGAAATCTTCATGAGTGACTTCAAACACTTGCCTAAGCTAAGATACGTGTGTCAAAGGCTCGAATGTATCGCCTTTCACCTTGAAATCATCAAAAGTGCCTGAAATGAACTTAAGACAACTCGAAAACAAGATCAAGGTAAAATCAAGCATAATATAGATAAAACCAATACAAAACTACGAGACTTGACACTAAAATGAGTTAATAAATGTGCTCTAAAACGAGCACATCAATGAGTCAATATAGTTCAAATGGGATTAGTCTTGGTTAGAAAGTGATGTATTAACCGTTGAGCATATCATAAACACTTGAAATACATTGATTTGAATAAAACTCGATCAAATGTGAGAGGTTCTAGGTATAGAATGACTTAAACACTTTGAATCGGACGGTATGAGTTAATATAGATCAAATACGACCATTTTTGGGTAGAAAATAACTTATTTACCCCTGAACATGTCATAAATAATTGAAATACATCAATTTAAGTCAAACTCTGTTAAACGGGAGAGGTTTTGTGTATTTAATGACCTAAACACTTTGAATCGGATGATATGAGTCCATATAGGTCAAATGGGATCAATGTTGGGTCGAAAATGACGTATTTACCATTGAACATGTCATAAACGCTTAAAATACATCGATTTGAGTCAAACTCGGTCAAACGGCATAGGTTTTGTGTATTACATGACCAACACACTTCGAATCAAACGATATGAGTCAAAATAGTTCGAATGGCATCTGTTTTGGTTAGAAAATGACGTATTTACCCTTAAGCATGTCATAAACACTTGAAATACATTGATTTGAGTAAATCTCGGTCAAATGGGAGAGGTTTTATGTATAAAATGACTTAATAACTTTGAATTGGACGATATGAGACACTATAGATTAAATGGGATCAGTTTTGGGTAGAAAATGACTTATTTACCCTGGAACATGTCATAAACATTTGAAATACATCGATTTGAGTCAAACTTAGTCAAACGGGAGAGGTTTTGTGTATTAAATGGCCTAACACTTCGAATCGGACGATTTGACTCAATATAGGTCAAATGCGATCAGTTTTGGGAATAAAATGACATATTTATCATTGAACATGTCATAAACGCTTGAAATATATCGATTTGAGTCAAACTCGGTCAAACGGCAGAGGTTTGTGTATTAGATGACCTAAACACTTTGAATCGGATGATATGAGCCAATATAGGTAAAATAGGATCAGTTTTGGTTAGAAAATGACGTATTTACCATTGAGCATGACATATACGCTAGAAATACATTGATTTGAGTAAAACTTGGACAAATGGAGAGAGGTTATTTTTATTAAAGGACCTAAACACTTCGAATCGGACGATATGACTCAATAAAGGTTAAATGGAATCAGTTTTGCGTATAAAATGACGTATTTACCCTTAAACATGTCATAAACATTTAAAATACATCAATTTGAGTCAAACTCTATTAAACGAGAGAGATTTTGTATATTAAATGACATAAAAACTTCTAATCGGACGATAAGAGTCAATATAGGTCAAATGGGATCAATTTTGGTTAGAAAATGACGTATTTACCATTGAGCATTTCATAAACACTTGAAATACATTGATTTTAGTAAAACTTGGTCAAATAGGATAGTATCTAGGTATAAAATTACCTAATCAATTGAATCGGACGATATGAGTCAATATAGATCCAATGGGATAGGTTTTGGGTAGAAAATGACGAATCTACCCTTGAACATGTCATAAACACTTGAAATACATCGATTGTATTTAAACTCGGTTAAACAGGAGAGGTTTTGTGTAGTAGATAACCTAAACACTTTGAATCTTATGATATAAGTCTTTATAGGTTAAATGGAATAAGTTTTGAGTGGAAAAAGACGTATTTAAACTTGAACATGTAATAAACTCTTGAAATACATCGATTTGAGTCAAACTCGGTCAAACGGGAGAGGTTCTAGGTATAAAATGACTTAAACACTTTATATCGGACGATATAAATCAATATAGGTCAAATGGGTTCAATTTTGCGTCGAAAATGATGTATTTACCCTTGAACATGTCAAAACACTTGAAATACATCGATTTGAGTAAAACTCGGTCAAACGGGAGAGGTTTTGTGTATTAAATGACCTAAACACTTCTAATCGGGCGATATGAGTCAATATAGGTCAAATGGGATTAGTCTTGGTTAGAAAGTAACGTATTAACCATTGAGCATATCATAAACACTTGAAATACATAGATTTGAATAAAACTCGATCAAATGTGAGAGGTTCTACGTATAAAATGACTTAAACACTGTGAATCGGTCGGTATGAGTTAACATAGATCAAATACGACCACTTTTGAGTAGAAAATAACTTATTTACCCCTGAACATGTCATAAACAATTGAAATACATCGATTTAAGTCAAACTATGTTAAACGGGAGAGGTTTTGTGTATTTAATGACCTAAACACTTTGAATCGGATGATATGAGTCCATACAGGCCAAATGGGATCAATGTTGGGTCGAAAATGACGTATTTACCATTGAACATGTCATAAACGCTTGAAATACATCAATTTGAGTCAAACTCGGTCAAACGAAAGAGGTTTTGTGTATTACATGACCAAAACATTTCGAATCGAACGATATGAGTCAATATAGTTCAAATGGCATCTGTTTTGGTTAGAAAATGACGTATTTACCCTTGAGCATTTCATAAACACTTGAAATACATTGATTTGAGTAAATCTCGGTCAAATGGGAGAGGTTCTTTGTATAAAATTACTTAATAACTTTGAATTGGACAATATGAGACACTATAGATTAAATTGGATCAGTTTTGGGTAGAAAATGACTTATTTACCCTTGAACATGTCATAAACACTTGAAATACATCGATTTGAGTCAAACTTAGTCAAACGGGAAAAATTTTGTGTATTAAATGACCTGAACACTTCGAATCGGACGATTTGACTCAATATAGGTCCAATGCGATCAGTTTTAGGAATAAAATGACGTATTTAACCGTGAACAAATCATAAATACTTGAAATACATTGATTTGAGTTAAACTAGGTCAAATGGGAGAAGTTTTGTGTATTAAATGACCTAAACACTTCGAATCGGACGATATGAGTCAATATAGGTAAAATAGGATCAGTTTTGGTTAGAAAATGACGTATTTACCATTGAGCATGACATATACGCTAGAAATACATTGATTTGAGTAAAACTTGGACAAATAGAGAGAGGTTATTTTTATTAAATGACCTAAACACTTCGAATCAGACGATATGACTCAATAAAGGTTAAATGGAATCAGTATTGTGAATAAAATGACGTATTTACCCTTGAACATGTCATAAACATTTGAAATACATCAATTTGAGTCAAACTCATTCAAACGAGAGAGATTTTGCGTATTAAATGACATAAAAACTTCTAATCGGACGATATGAGTCAATATAGGTCAAATGTGATCAATTATGGTTAGAAAATGACGTATTTACCATTGAGCATTTCATAAACACTTGAAATACATTGATTTTAGTAAAACTTGGTCAAATAGGAGAGTATCTAGGTATAAAATTACCTAATCAATTGAATTGGTCGATATGAGTCGATATAGATCCAATGGGATAGGTTTTGGGTAGAAAATGACGAATCTACCCTTGAACATGTCATAAACACTTGAAATACATCGATTGTATTTAAACTCGGTTAAACAGGAGAGGTTTTGTGTATTAGACGACCTAAACACTTTGAATCTTATGATATAAGTCTTTATAGGTAAAATGGAATAAGTTTTGAGTGGAAAAAGACGTATTTAAACTTGAACATGTAATAAACACTTGAAATACATCGATTTGAGTCAAACTCGGTCAAACGAGAGAGGTTCTAGGTATAAAATGACTTAAACGCTTTATATCGGACGATATGAATCAATAAAGGTCAAATGGGTTCAATTTTGCGTCGAAAATGGCACATTTACCCTTGAACATGTCATAAACACTTGAAATACATCGATTTCAGTAAAACTCGGTCAAACAGGAGAGGTTTTGTGTATTAAATGACCTAAACACTTCTAATCGGACGATATGAGTCAATATAGGTCAAATGGGATTTTTTTTGGTTTGAAAGTAACGTATTTACTATTGAGCATGTCATAAACACTTAAAATACATTGATTTGAATAAAACTCGATCAAATGTGAGAGGTTGTAGGTATATAATTACTTAAACACTTTGAATCGGACGGTATGAGTTAATATAGATCAAATACGATCAGTTTTGGGTAGAAAATGACTTATTTACCCCTAAACATGTCATAAACACTTGAAATACATCGATTTAAGTCAAACTCGGTCAAACGGGAGAGGTTTTGTGTATTAGATGACCTAAACACTTCGAATCGGATGATATGAGTCCATACATGTCAAATAGGATCAATGTTGGGTCGAAAATGACGTTTTTACCATTGAACATGTCATAAACGCTTGATATACATCGATTTGAGTCAAACTCGGTCAAACGGCAGAGGTTTTGTGTATTACATGACCAAAACCCTTTGAATAGAACCATATGAGTCAAAATAGTTCAAATGGCATTTGTTTTGGTTAGAAAATGACGTATTTACCCTTGAGCATGTCATAAACACTTGAAATACATTGATTTGAGTAAATCTCGGTCAAATGGGAGAGGTTCTATGTATAAAATGACTTAATAACTTTGAATTAGACGATATGAGACAATATAGATCAAATAGTATAAGTTTTGGGTAGAAAATGACTTGTTTACCCTTGAACATGTCATAAACACTCGAAATACATCGATTTGAGTCAAACTCAGTCAAACGGGAGAGGTTTTGTGTATTAAATGACCTAAACACTTCGAATCGGACGATTTGACTCAATATAGGTCAAATGCGATCAGTTTTGGGAATAAAATGACGTATTTAACCTTGAACAAATCACAAATCCTTGAAATACATTGATTTGAGTTAAACTCGGTCAAATGGGAGAGGTTTTGTGTATTAAATGACCTAAACACTTCGAATCGGACGATATGAGTCAATATAGGTCAAATAGGATCTGTTTTGGTTAGAAAATGACGTATTTACCATTGAGCATGACATATACGCTAGAAATACATTGATTTGAGTAAAACTTGGACAAATGGAGAGAGGTTACTTTTATTAAATGACCTAAACACTTCGAATCGGACGATATGACTCAATAAAGGTTAAATGGAATCAGTTTTCCGAATAAAATGACGTATTTACCCTTGAACATGTCATAAACATTTGAAATACATCGATTTGAGTCAAACGAGAGAGATTTTGCGTATTAAATGACATAAAAACTTCTAATCGGACGATATGAGTCAATATAGGTCAAATAGGATCAATTTTGGTTAGGAAATGACGTATTTACCATTGAGCATTTCATAAACACTTGAAATACATTGATTTTACTAAACTTGGTTAAATAGGAGAGTATTTAGGTATAAAATTACCTAATCAATTGAATCGGACGATATGAGTCAATATAGATCAAATGGGAGAGGTTTTGGGTAGAAAATGATGAAGCTACCCTTGAACATGTCATAAACACTTGAAATACATCGATTGTATTCTAACTCGGTCAAACGGGAGAGGTTTTGTGTATTAGATGTCCTAAACACTTTGAATCGGACGATATAAGTCTTTATAGGTAAAATGGGATAAGTTTTGAGTGGAAAAAGATGTATTTAAACTTGAACATGTAATAAACACTTGAAATACAACGATTTGAGTCAAAGTCGGTCAAACGGGAGAGGTTCTAGGTATAAAATGACCTAAACACTTTATATCGGACGATATGAATTAATATAGGTCAAATGGGTTCAATTTTGCGTCGAAAATGACGTATTTACCCTTGAACATGTCATAAACACTTGAAATACATCGATTTGAGTAAAACTCAGTCAAATGGGAGAGGTTTTGTGTATTAAATGACCTAAACACTTCGAATCGGACAATATGAGTCAATATAGGTCAAATGGGATTAGTTTTGGTTAGAAAGTAACGTATTTACCATTGAGCATGTCATAAACACTTGAAATACATTGATTTGAATAAAACTCGATCAAATGTGAGAGGTTCTACGTATAAAATGACTTAAACACTTTGAATCGGACGGTATGAGTTCATATAGATCAAATACGATCAGTTTTTGGTAGAAAATTACTTATTTACCCCTAAACATGTCATAAACACTTGAAATACATCGATTTAAGTCAAACTCAGTCAAACGGGAGAGGTTTTGTGTATTAAATGACCTAAACACTACGAATCGGATGATATGAGTCCATAGAGGCCAAATGGGATCAATGTTGGGTCGAAAATGACGTATTTACCATTGAACATGTCATAAACGCTTGAAATACATCAATTTGAGTCAAACTCGGTCAAACGAAAGAGGTTTTGTGTATTACATGACCAAAACATTTCGAATCGAACGATATGAGTCAATATAGTTCAAATGGCATCTGTTTTGGTTAGAAAATGACGTATTTACCCTTGAGCATTTCATAAACACTTGAAATACATTGATTTGAGTAAATCTCGGTCAAATGGGAGAGGTTCTATGTATAAAATGACTTAATAATTGTGATTTTGACGATATGAGACAATATAGATCAAATGGGATCAGTTTTGGGTAGAAAATGACTTATTTACCCTTGAACTTGTCATAAACACTTGAAATACATTGATTTGGGTCAAACTCAGTCACAAGGGAGAGATTTTGTGTATTAAATGACCTAAACACTTCGAATCGGACGATTTGACTCAATATAGGTCAAATGCGATCAGTTTTTGGAATAAAATGACGTATTTACCCTTGAACAAATCATAAATACTTGAAATACATTGATTTGAGTTAAACTCGGTCAAATGGGAGAGGTTTTGTGTATTAAATGACCTAAACACTTCGAATCAGACGATATTGATAACCGATATTTTAAATCGTTAACTAAAAGACAGGTTATGCAAAGAATATTTATTCCAACCTACAATTTATACGAGTATTGTGGAGTAGGGGGTCGAACCACGAAGACAAGGTATATCAAGACTCTAACTTTTAACACAATCGGTCTATTGGGAGATGGAAATTCAATTAAAACTACAGCAAGTAGAGAGAAATAAAGCAAGTAGAGAAAAACGGGGACAATATTGGATTCACCCCAGGAATGAAGCTTTAGAAACCGAACGTGATAGATTAGAGAAAATCTTATAATAACTAGCATGGACATCCAAGAATACGAGAGGAAGTTGGTGATTCCACAAATTACAACGAATGACCTATAATCGCCCTATGTCTCCAAAGGAGGGGCAGGACAAGATTCGCATCGGATTTCGAAACTATTTATTATCATCGTTTCTACAACCTTAAGAAATAAAGATCATAACTTTCCTAGGGTTTCACCAATCAAAACCCCTAAAGGAATTACTCACACATATTCATGCTTAAAGACGTAAAGATATTCAAAGATGCAACAGAAACAAACATGTAATGAAATCGCGAGAATGAAAACAATTCAGAAATTATGCTAATGAATGATAAACATAAAACTAAACATGCAATGAAGTAAAGCAATTAATTAAGAACAAAGGAATTGATTAAAACTTACAAAAGCTTCAATTTTATATCCACGAAAAGAATTCGAACTACAAAGCGTTGAGGAAACTGAAAACCGAAAGCTAAAACTAAAAGAATTTGGAGGCTAGAGAAATCTAAAAGTGCATAAAAGTATCTAACCTAGCTCTCCCCCATCTCATCAGAGGAAGGGGGTATTTATAATAAAATAAGAAAAACCTACAAAAACCCTAAAATGCATAGGAGCCGGCCCTAAAAAGAAGTAGTTAATTTGGAGGAAAACACTATCATTCGCCCAAATGTACGTCTCATTCGGCCGAACACAATCCCATTCGCCCGAATGGTCTTCCATTTGCCCATTCCAGAGGCTTCGAGGAATCGATCTCTGTCAAGCATTCACCGGAATAATTATGTTGATTCGGCCGAATGGAAGCTCATTCGCCCGAATGAGTTCCATTCGGCTTTTCCAGTGGCAAGGCTCAAATGCTCTGAAGACTGTCTCTCATTCGACCGAATGTCTCTCAGATTCGGTTGAATCTGAGACCATTCTTTCCTCTTTTTCACTTCTCTCTTTTCTGAACTCCGTGGGATCTTCATGAGTGACTTCAAACACTTGCCCAAGCTATGATACGTGTGTCAAAGGCTCGAATGTATCGCATTTCACCTTGAAATCATCAAAAGTACCTGAAATGAACTTAAGACAACTCGAAAACGAGATCAAGGTAAAATCAAGCACAATATGCATAAAACCAATACAAAACTGCGAGGCTTGACACTAAAACGAGGTATTAAACATGCTCTAAAATGAGCACATCAACTTCCCCCAAGCTAAACCGTTGCTAGTCTCTAGCAAACGAAATAGGAAGCTGAAGTGATAGCTTAGGGCAAAATGTATGAAGAAATGAATGAAAAGACGAATGAAGATCATGAGAAGTGGAAATCAAGACAATGCAAGTCGTGCACGTGCAAAACTCTTCCCTAGCCATGGGTGTGCAAGTACAATGGGATTTATAAAGCATAATCAACTTTTTACACCTACCCGGGACCACCAAGCAAGCTACATCATAGTTCATTCCGCCCACTACCTAACGAGGTCGCAAGTCTATGCTCCCGAGGTTATTTCCCAAGAGGTGTGGGAAATTTCCATTATGCTCATGTGTTTATAGGGTACGTGTTTCGCTCGAAATCATCCGACTGAAGATGAGTCGGGAATTAATCACCTAAACAGGGAGAAATCTCGTAAATCGTGTCTTATCTGCTCTCCAACACTTATCTTACTAATCAGGTTAGGTCGAACATTTTTGGAAAGGGTTGTAATGCAGGCTCGGATCGAGGTACGGTAGAATTTGGGAATGTGGATTTGAAATAGAGGATAGTAAGTGATCCAAGGAAATAAAACCGAGGAAGACTACGCCTTCCGACAACCATGCCAATCCTAAAATTCCCAACAATAGACTCTAATACACTATGTTAACTTTATTCTCAACCTCTAATATCTTTTTGTTTATTTTCTTTTCTTTTTCTCTTTTTTTTTCTTTTTCTTTCTTTTTTTCTTTTTTTCTTTTTTGTGTGCTTTTCAAGCTTTTTCTGAACTTTCTATGTGCATACTTCTTTGAAATGCACTAAGGATAGTGTATGTAGTCAAATTATCCAATGATCATTTCCCCAAACCGAAATCCTATATTACAATGCTATAAATATCAACTTCACTATGATCACATGACTATCCTCTGGGTAAAAAGAGGGAGTATTTGGTTCATATGGAGTTAGGTAGCGTGGCTACAAAAGAAGGTAAAGGCACAAATTTGGCTCAACCTAGAGTAAATTGATTTTCATGGTAGGCACTTTGGTTATGTAGCTTTAACTATAAACGTGTTATCATCCCTAACCTTTAGAAAAGTAGACTATGCTGGAGGAGAATAGACACAATTCTTAAGATTCCTTGACTAACACTCAATAGTATAGGACTCATAATAAAGTCCTAAAAGGCTCAATCCTCACTAGGTTAGTCGAAATGCGCCTTAATAGGTAGTCATACAAACCACATACCAAGCAAGCTCAGATACCCCAAGCTAAGTGAAAAACAGTCCAGAAACTAAGACCCAAAACAGGCACAGGGCTAGGGGAATATGAGTTTGCATAAAATCAACGCAAAGTGCACAACAGAAGCTTGCATGCTTATGATGGACAAAAGAAGGGGGCACAAGATGCAAAGAAGGGTAAAAACAAATATAAAAATAACTAAATACATAAATTTGGATTTTCGAGTAAGAAATCATACCAGTACGTGGGTGCAGCGGCATGTGGAACTTATTATATAAAAACCTGAAAACAACACCAAAAAGCAAAGCGCAAAACACAAAATAACACCTAGAAATAGACATAAAACACGAAGTAACGCAACACTACACAACACTAAACTGACAGACAAGACCAAAGGACACGCGAAAGAATGAGTAGTGGACTATGGATACCCCCCCAAGCTAGGGTGAAGCCGTCCTTGGCGCTAAGGGTGGCCGTTAGGTCTACCACTACTCATCCCCCATAAATTCCTCATCATCCCCTTGGTCTTCCTCCTCATTAACCTCCTCCTCCCCACCCGTATAATCTATCCCATAGTCATCCGAGGCTCTTCTAGGAGCCGGTGGGGTAAAGTTATTAAACCTACGTCTACCCATCCACAACCGGTCAAACCCATGACTTAGTGATATCTCGTTATAGTTGTCATGGCGAGGGTACCAGGAAGGGGTGGCCATTCTTTCGCCGACCATGTGGGAGCGATAGGCCATATCGTACCATGGGTAGTTCGCCCCGCTCGAAGTTTTGCTCGAGGTGTTCGAGCCGGCGGTGTGGTGGGCTTGGGTGGTGAGGACCTGGTCAAGCCTTCTCTCTATGCGTCCTAGGGAGGACATAATATCGGATTCAGATTCATCATCCGAATCGTCGTGGTCTGGTAAGACCGAGGTAGAGGCCCTAGGTCTATCACGCATAGAAAGGGTGTGAGGGCGGGGAGGTGGTACAAGTGGGGGCTCTACAGCGTATCGCGGCACATCGCCGTCTAAGAGATACGAGGCCCCTAACTGGACTAGGGGAGGTAATTGAGGATAAGGAAGGGGGATGGTGCGGTCTTTCAAGTACCTCCATCGCATGGGGTCTGCAAAGATAAAGCCAGCCCGCACAAGACATTGCTCTTGAAGGGTAGTGGAACTGGCGTATCGTTCATCGAATTCCACCGGATTTATGACGTTCAAGAATTCAGCAATGCGGAATACGTGTCCCCCTAAACATAAGTCAGTGGTTGCATTCAGGGTGGCTCTGTTGTTTAGAAACTTCCACAGCGTCATTGGCAGGCTTAGTGCAGTGTCTTCGTGTGGTTCAAGGTAACAGTGCAAGATGTGCACCTCGTGTATTCGTATTAGGTGAGGGCTAGGGGAAGGGAACAGAGTCTCCCTAGCAAATTTAAAGAACATGCGCAAAACAGGGTATTGTACATCAGAAGCATATATGTTTCTATTCGGATAAACAAGCCGGCCAGCTATTTTAGGCCATAACTCGGAAACCCGAGAGTTGTCCGGTTGTTTATCCAGAATAGGCTCGTTATGAAAACCAAACACGGTGCAAAATGCAGCATAATCAAGAAAGTGGGTTACATTCCTTAGCCTAAAAGACAAATGCAGCCTACCATCCCGTTAACACGGGGTTAGGGAACTAAGAAACTCAAAAGTTAAGAGCTTATGAGTCGGGTGCCACATGTTTATCCAGTTCTCTAACCCACATACAGTTAATAATGCAATAAATTGCTTGTATATACCCTTTCGTTACAAAATTAAAAGGTCTAAATAACGAGTGGAGTTGATTTTTCGTACCTTAAGCCTTTGGAAACGCTCATATTGCTCCAAAGATACAAAAATTACCGTTGGATGGTCCTCATCAAACCATAATTCCTGGCCGGGAAGTCTTTGTTGGCCCTTCGGTTGTTGAGAATCGGTTTGTTGAGCTTCCTGTGCCGCACCCGAAGAGGAACCCTCTCCATGCTTTTTGGACCTCTTGAAGGGGTTTCTCAAGGTTCTCCTTGGACCCATAGTAATTGATGATGATTAGGAAGGAAGTAGAGGAATTTGAGAGAGAGAGCAAGAGTGTGAGGGAAGACGTGCGTGTTGTAGGTGTGAAGAGATGTGGGTGTGAAATCCCATGGAATGAGCTTGTATTTATAGGACTGGCTTCCATTTGGCCGAATGAAGCCTCCATTCGGTCGAATAGAGCTCCATTCGCCTGAATGGATGCCCTGTTTGGTCGAATGGATATGAGCTGCGAAGAATTCTTCGCTCCCATTCGACCGAATACTAAACCTATTCGGTCGAATGTCACACCATTTGACAGACCGAACACTCCATTTGGGGTAACCAGCAGCTTCAAAGTTTTCCTCAGCAGATCTATTCGATCGAATGGAGTGCTCCATTTGGTCGAATGAAATCTATTCGGCCGAATAGATCTCTTTATTTGGTATTCTCAGAGACCTCTCCACTTTTCATTAACTGCATTCTTAATGGCCATTCGGCTAAATATACCTCTCATTTGGCTGAATGAAGTGCGATTTTGCACTTCCTTTGCGTTTAGTAATCAAAACACTTGCTTTCTCAAAAACAATCAATGTACTATGAGTTAGTTTGACGAAAATCCAAATAAACCGGGTTACCGCCTGTAAGTGCTTTGATTAACGTCGTTTAGCTCGACGTAGTTCGCTACAAGTTTAGATAGAAAAAGAAAAAGAAGAAATTATACTGGCCATAGGAGTGGACTCACTCCTAGCATCTCCTTCACCTCTGGTGTGGGGAGTCAAGACCCTCCACTGAGAATCGGTGGCAGAAGTAAGGTCAAACCAGGGTCATCTGGAGGAGGGCTATAATGCGGGGTTCCCCCAAGCCAGGGTGGAGCCCTCGTTCTTTTTTTGGACTTTTTCTTTTTCTTAGCCCTCTTCCTTTTTGGGGCTGGCTCGTTAAGACTGTCAGAATTCTCATAAATATCCTACATCACAACCAATTCCTTCTCGACTTCGAAAATAACACCCTTCATTGTCACGTCTTCCACTGTTACCTCAACAGACACTAGCGCAGCAAAAACATCACACCGCCAACCTTTTCTTAAACTATGCCTTTAAAAATATCAAAGGAACAAATTTGCTCGACCATGGGTTCCCTGGAAGACTTGGAAAAGGCAAACACAACCTTCTCATGGGCTACCCTCACAGTTATAGTCTCTGATTCACAGTCGATCAGGGCACCCAAAGTCTTCAACGCATCCCTCCCTAAGATGAGGGGGGTAAAGGGATTCTCAACCATATCAAGTACCACGAAGTCACATGGAACCACAATGTTCCGGACTTGGATCGGAAGGTCCTCAAATTCCCCGGATGGTACCTTTATACTACGGTCGGCAAGTTGGATGGTTTTCTTTGATGGCTTAAGGTTAAAAGTTAGTTGTTTGGCGATGGACATTGGCATTAGGCTAATGGAGGCCCCAAGGTCAGCGAGTGCTCCCTTAGGATTGAGTTTTCCAAGGGTGACTGGGAGCACAAAGGGTCCTCTAGCTTTTTCTTTCTTTGCCCACCTGCCCTGAATGATGGCACTTACTTGCTCTGGCAAACTAATCACTTCGCCCTCAAGCTTTCTCTTGTTCCTTAAAAGGGTTTTCAGATATGTAGCATATTGCGGCATTTTCTCCATGGCCTCTAAGAATGGTATTTTCATTTCAAGCTGCCACATATGCTCTAGGAATTTAAGAAACTTTTATTGAAGTTGTTTCTCTACCTTTTTGTAAGGAAAAGGTAGAGGCAGAGCATGTTGACGTTTAAGTTTCCTTCTTTCCTGTATCTCCCTCCATTTCTCATCCTCATCCTTCTTCTTCACCTTATACCGATTTACCTCGACATTTGGTTCCTCTTTCACTTCACTAACCTCCTTCTCTTCTTTTCTCTCAAGATCCTCTTTGTGTTTATTTTCTATTTGAAAATCACTATCCTTTGAGGATCCTTCTCCTAAATCATCTTTTAGAACTATAGCAGGATTTGAATACGAAGTTCCCGATCTTAAGAAGATCGCCTTGCTTGTATGATGTTTAGGGTTAGAGTCAGGGGTGTTTTGTGGTGGAGGTTGGGCGGATGGATTTTGTTGAGGGTGAGATGGGAATAGTAATGGTGGAGGTGGATTGGCTATCTGAGCAAGTTGAGTTTCAAACGACTTTTGTTGAGCTTGAAGTTGTTGCATTTTGAAGGTTTTAGAGCACTCAAGAGGGGGGGGGGGGGGGGGTGTGAATTGAGTGTTAAGTAGCCTTGGCCTATTTTTCTTTCTTTTCAATCTATGAGAGGAACCAGTTGGGCTGGTTCCTATATGTAGCGGAATGTACGAAAATCAATAAAGAAAACACAAGATTTAAACTCTAGGAACCAATATACCCCACACTCTACTCCGAATGTGCGCTCGACTTACACTAGTAAGCCCCTTGTGTTTGAACTCACAAACACTCACCTAGCCTTTCACCCCCTCTGTTGAAGGCTTTGACAAAATCAAATGTTCTCTTTTAATCTCACTTCTAAAAGCTAATTAAAAGAAAATGTTTAAGCTCTAATAGTGCTCTTGTATATGACTCGATGAATAGGCTTTTTTGCTTAAGTGTATATGGCTCTCAAATATACTCCT
Source organism: Dysphania ambrosioides (assembly GCA_026401315.1). Lineage (NCBI taxonomy): Eukaryota > Viridiplantae > Streptophyta > Magnoliopsida > Caryophyllales > Amaranthaceae > Dysphania > Dysphania ambrosioides. The sequence continues at coordinate 24,019,548 of CM048661.1, read as the reverse complement.
TTTTAATTCCAGAGAGACTTACCAGAATATGAGAGACTAGATGGGTTTATATACTTGGATACAAAAACCCTAGTTTCCTTAAATCACGTAAACTTTATGAGCAAGTAATAGCGTGATTTTAGGAAAGTATTTATCTTATTTGATTTAGTCATAAAGATAGAATCAAATAAGATAGATACTCCTAGTTTTTAGGTAACCATAATATTATCATCTAATCTCCAGCTGCTTAGGATATTTTTAGAATAATTCTTCAAAAAAGTATTTTTATGAAATCTTTTATTTTTCTCAAAACATGCAGCTCGGATATTTCGTACAGTGAACCTGGTTCCTCAACCTGGTTCCCTGAATTGAGTGTGTTATGAATTTTGTTCCAGCTTTGTACTAGAATTCATAATATGACTCGATACACTTATGAGCACTTATTTTTCCCAACCATGCAAGTCATACTACGAAGCACATTACATGATTTAAGCATTAAAGTACAGATCTTCTTTTCTTCATGTAATCTTCAAGACTTGAATCTTCCTTGAATACTTCCATTTTGAGCAATGTATCTTTCTTTGAATGTCTTCGAAAGGCCTCCATGCTCCAAGTCTTGGAATCAACTTCACTACTGCACATGTAACATGGTTAATGTACAATAGAGAGTATGTGACTGCTTTTTAGCATAGTAGTCCAGGAAACAGTTCCTACTGGTTTCCCACCAGTACATGGATCAATTTATATCCAACCATTTCCTACATATAGACAAGTTAGTTAAATAAATAACATGAATAAGTAATAACTTGTCTAAGAAAATAGTGTTCAATTTCAGGTGGTTTCCAGCCAACTATTCGCAATGCTTATTGTAACCTGTTTCCTGTAACCGTTTGTCATCACTCAAAACCTAAGGGACTCAACAAATTCCCCATTTTTGATGATGACAAACTAATTGAAGTTCCTACAACCAATCAAGTTAAAAACATAGAAAAACTCTAATTAAGTACTCAAATATATTTGAGTACAACCAACAGACTCAAGACTCAACTAAACAAGTTAGTGAAGCTAACTGGTTCCAAAAACTAACTATCAAACAGACTTCCCTAAACTTTCAAACTGAGCTACTTGACACAATCTAATCTGACTTAGGCTTTGGCACACTACTTCACCCTTTTGGCATCATTAAAAAGTACTCTTAAGTAAAAGTGTTGTGCACAAATTGTTAAATATGCTCATCCATGCAGTGGCATTAACCACCATTCAAGTAGTATGCTGCAGGAGGAGATTAGTCAGACAGCGCATACCATAGTAGAATTAATGGTCCATACAAGCCAACAAAGTTTAACAAAAGGAACCCAAATCCATATCAAAAGGAAAGTTCATGGATTGGGCGAGAAATATACAAACCAACAAAATCAGTTATTGTAGAATAAAAAATAAAGGGGAGGGAAAACAAGAGCGGGAACCAGCATCACTCCTCATCATCATTCTCTTCCTCTTCCTCCTCCTCAAACTTAGCATCATTGTCTGCATCAGCAACTGGTTCCTTTTCATCCTCCTCATCTTCTTCACTAGGCTCTTCTTCCTCGGGCTGAGTCTATGGAGTACCCGAACCTATACCCGGAGCCATCTGAGCTTGAGTGTCAGCTAGCATTTTTTCCATCTGCTCCATCCTGGTACTGAAAGAAGATGACAAGCTTTGAACCAAACTGATTATCTTTCTTAGCATATCCTCTTGATTCTCCAACCGTTTTAGAATCATTTCCTGACATGCTGGTTCCTCTACCTTCTTCTTCTTCTTTGATGGGGGCCTCATCTCCTCTGCTGGTTCCTCAAGCTTAAAACTTAACATATCACCACTTATGTCAAGACCCTTTAGCTTTAGGATTGCTTTTGTGAACACCGTGACAGGCACGGTGGACCCACTCATAGTAACATTGTTATCCATAAGTAATTGAGTAATGACGAAACCATAAGGCAAAGAATGGTGAGATGAACCATAACAATTCATAATGTGATCCAACATCAAGGAGGGGAGATTAATCTTAATTCTCTTCATCATGAGATACATCATAACCATCTCCATGATGCTTACTATTCCCCTTCCTTGAGCCCGTGGGATCAAAACCTTGTTGCACAATGAATGCAGAACCAACATTACTGGTTCCTTCAAATTAGCAGATTTAAAGACACCCGGTTTCTTAGACATCTTTCCTCCAAACAAATGTACATAAATCTCATCAGGGGTTACCCTTACTAACATGGGCCACCAATCACTAGAATACTTATCAAATCCATCCCTGGACACCCTTAACATGCTAGACAAAGTGGCAACAGACAAGCTTACATCCACATCATTCACATGAGAACCAACAGACATATCAGGCAACTGCTTCAAATTCACATAAAAGTCTCTAACTCCAGACACATTAGCAGCACTACAATCAAACAATGGCATCCATCCTTGATACTCAATCAAACTTTTAAACTCAAACAAAGCAGGCACATCAAAATATCCCTTCTCGACCCGACAACCAGAAAGAACCAACCGAGCATTTAAATCAGTAGAACCAGTAGTTAGAGATTCTACAGATGTACCTTTTGTAGTGCTAGGGGTTCTTGCTGGTACCCGTTTCCTCTTAGTTCCCTGAACAGAACTAGTGGATTGATCCTCCGGAACTTCCTCAATAATCTTCTTCACTGAAGACCAAGTTACTCTACCGCGTACCAAGACTTCTTTAGTGAATGTCCCCTCCTTGTGACCAGTGATCTCTACTTCATCATCTTCTACACTCTGACTGATATCTTCCAACTCCTGGCTTAGTGTTCTTCGTGCTTCATGTTGATGTTCCCCCTAAGACTGAGATGGTTCCTTGATGATGGAACCATCAGCTTCTAAAGGATCGATAACAAGCACGGTTTGTTGTGATTTTGGTTGGGTTGATTTTGGTGGTGAGGTAGATTCTTGTGGTGGATCGAGGATGGTGGTTGGTAATTTTGTGGGTGAGGAAGTTGTGGAAGTGAAATTGGGTGGTGGTTTGGTTGGATTTTGATCGAGGTGAGGAGTCACATCAGTGTTTCCCTGAGATTATAAGGAATCACTTGCATGTCCCCTTCCCTTGCCTCTTTTGGATGCGCTTGATTTTTTACCCATGTTGATTATGCAATTTTAGATTAGAGAGTGAAGAGGAGGTTGATGAACAGTAGCCGTTGTGAGCAGAGATTTCTGAATAGAGCATAAGAAAGAGAGAGAATTTTGAATGATGATGAGAGTTGTGAGCTGCACAAGGGGTTAGAGATCATATATTTATAGCACAGAAAGAGGAGAGAAGAGAGGAAAAGAAATAAGTTGGTTAAGCCAAGAAGAGCAACGACACAAAATTTAAAAATTGAAATCAATTTTGGCAATGATTCTTTGCCTTGAATATCTCAACCAACCTAAAATTTAGGCATGTGATATATTGCCTTGATCAATAGGTCAAATAACTGAAATAAGATTATTTCCTTCTCATAGGCTTATCGCGTACCTAACAAAAATAACCTAACTAATCTCCTAACAATGCAGAAGGGTAAGTAAGGATCGAATCCACAAGGACTATGGTTCACGTCAATCTAAACAGACTCAATTAATCACTAAGCGGGCAACAGTCAAAATAAGAGTAATTATCACTAATAACCTAATCAACGCAATCAATTAGACGGAGAATTAATCAATAAACTAAAACATCCAAGATCATGCATTACCAAAATTATGATTGATTCAATAACAAATCCTGGTTCCTCAATAATAATCCAATTGTCATGAAGAAAGGCAATCCCTAATTAATACCAAATCGTCTCTCTCGAGCTATTCATTGGCTTCCCAAATTAACAATCAAACCTACTTTCGTGGAATCATGAAAACTTAGGACTTTAAACACCATGCTTATATTCTAGATCATTCAATCAACTACTTTCGTGATGGTGATTTTCAAACCCTTAATTGAAATACCCTAATCCCGTTAATACCCAACTTCCGTTGATCTAATAACAAAGGGATGATAACAATACTAATTATTTCTAATCTAGCATTGGCATGAATACAATCAATTAAGCATGTCAATCGGGATTATTATTGGGAAATTTAAACAATTAAACCCTAGACATCAATCATAATCGGGCCTTGTAAGATCTTAGATTAACAGACTACTCACACATATTAATGGAAATAAAAGCAATAATCAAATAAGCAACATAATTAAAGGCAGAAAATTAAACTAAATTAATATATAAAAATAAGGAAGATGAATACCGAAAGCTTCAATAACAATAATCCAAGTGTTGAAGTACGAATCTACGGAACGATGTAAAAGATGCTTGAAAGAATTAAAAACTAGGGTTTCCGCTGTTCTACAGAGGAAGTGGAATAATTCTGAATAAAAGTCGTGCCGTCAAAATGTAAAATACATTGGGTATTTATAGCCCACAAAAGATAAGGCTCGTAAATTAAATTTGTCGGCTAAAAATAACCTCGCCCGGTCAGACAGGGCAAAGGTTGCCCGACCGGGCGAACGGGGTCAGAAAGTCTGCTGCATTGTTCTTCGCTGAATTACTTGCATTATTTGTTTCTTTCGTTGCCCGGTCAGACAGGGCAGAGGTTGCCCGACCGGGCAAGCTGAGTTACTTGGCTTTCACTTCCCAACTCTTCCAAAAATCAAATGGGAACGCGTCCGATCCTCCGTTTGAGCTCCATATTCCTAATAAACTCTAAAAATAGATCGAACATACTAAAGAAGAGATTATTAGATGGAAATAGCTCCGTAGAGCGTAAAACCACGTAAAACATCGTAGTAAACCCGGGGAAAAACATAATATAATTCGCATATATCAAATTCCCCCAAGCTAACCCTTTGCTTGTCCTCATGCAAAGCAATCAAACACAATAAATAACTAACAAACATACTTCACCCCATAGTGCAATTTAAAACAATGGATTCGATATTGAAATCAGGCAAACATGCATCTCAATTCATCAATCAAAGTGTTTAAACGACTAATCAACTTAAAAGTCATCAAGCAAAGCCAACCATGCATAACTCGAGAATCGATGACTAGAATATCTCACTTGGTGGTCACTCCACACAAATTTTATGTGGCGAGCTAAAAATGAGCTCGATCTCTCACCATCCCCACCAATAGTAATGAACCCCCCATCTCACAACACTCGCGTGTTTAAAGGGTTATAATGCCGCTCAACCTAGTCAATGTCGACTCGAAATGAGATACATATTCCAGCATTTTGACAAAGAACTCCTTTCACATAAACATGATACAATGCACGAAGATCAGAAGGACTTTTATAAAGCTTGTAATGTAGGCCGGGTAGAAGTGGGTAGGAAATGTATTTGGGATATGTAGGCTATCAAAGTCGCAACCGGGGAGCTATCGAACACAATCAATAATCAACCACGATTTATCCTTCTCACTACGAGAATACGAGTCCCAGATCATAATATGGGATCAATTCTTCTACCTTTCTTATTTTTCACACGATTACTTGCTTTATTTCTTCAAAACTTTTGTTTTTTTTTCTTTTCTTTTTTTTTTTTTTTTTACAACGGGTTGCCTCCCGGAAGCGCTTGTTTTTAAGGTCTTTAGCTAGACCATCTTCATGCTCATCAGTTTGATAGTGGAGAAGAGAGTACGATTTCTGACTTCTCATTAATTGGGTCTCCTGTACGATAGTGCTTTACCCTTTGTCCGTTGACTTTGAAAGTGTTTCCATTTGCACTACCTAGTTCGATAGTACCATAAGGGTATACCTTAGAGACTGTGAAGGGACCCGACCACCTTGATCGTAACTTTCCTGGGAATAACTTTAATCGCGAATTGAAAAGCAAGACTTGATCACCTTGCTGTAATTCCCTCCTGACGAGGCCTTTGTCATGCCATCTCTTCGTTCGTTCTTTGTATAGCTTAGAATTTTCGTATGCTTCAAGGCGGAGTTATCAAGCTCATTCAACTGCAATAGCCTCTTCTCTCCTGCTGCTGTAGCATCGAAATTTAAACTTTTGATCGCCTAAAAAGCTTTGTGTTCTAGTTCGACGGGTAGATGGCATGCCTTCCCGTAGACAAGTCTGTATGGGGTTGTACCTATTGGTGTTTTGAACGCTGTTCGGTATGCCCATAATGCATCGTCGATTTTGTCTGCCCAATCTTTTCTTGAAGTAGCGACTGTTTTCTCCAGAATGGACTTGATTTCTCGATTTGAAACTTCAACTTGTCCACTGGTTTGTGGATGATAACCGATGCCGAGTCTGTGTTGTACTCCATACTTCTTTAACATGGCTTCGAAACGATTTTTCGTGAAATGCGTGCCCCTGTCACTAATCAACACACGTGGGATACCAAATCGGGGAAAAATAATTTTTCTGAAAAATTTACTTACCACCCGAGCATCGTTAGTTTGAGTGACAATGGCTTCAACCCACTTGGATACGTAGTCGACGGCTACTAGTATGTATCGGTTCCCTTTTGAGGAAGGAAACGGACCCATAAAATCTATCCCCCACACGTCGAACAACTCGACCTCGAGTATGTTGTTGAGTAGCATCTCGTTTCGTTTTGAAATGTTTCCAGTCCGTTGACATCGATCACATGCCTTGACAAACGAGTGTGCATCCTTGAATAGGGTAGGCCAGTAGAACCCGCATTATAGAATTTTTGCACTCGTTTTCATAGGACCTGCATGGCCACCACAGGGTAAGTTGTCACAATGAAACATTACATTCCTTACCTCGTTCTCAGGGATGCATCGTCTGATTATTGAATCGGCACATAGTTTGTACAGGAAAGGGTCCTCCCAATAATGGCGGCGTGCCTCATAAAGGAATTTCTTCCGTTGTTGATGTGAGTAACCGTGAGGCAGTGTACCTGTAAACAGATAATTAGCTAAGTCAGCATACCAAGGGGAATCAGTTTGTAGTAGGGCTAGTAGGCGTTCAGCAGGAAAAGAATCATCAAAAGGGAGGGTATCGCCATCCCCTTCATCAAGGAGGAGGCGAGAAAGATGGTCTGCGACGACGTTCTCCGTCCCTTTCGTGTCTGTGATTTCTATATCATAGTCCTGCAACTGTAGGATCCATCTGATTAAACGCGGTTTTGCATTAGTCTTGCTCATTAAGTACTTCAATGCCGCGTGATCTGTATGAATGATGACTTTCGACCCTACTAGATAGGAATGAAACTTGTCCAACGCATAAACCACAGCTAGCATCTCTTTTTCTGTAGCGGCATAATTCATCTGGGCAGTATCGAGGGTTTTGCTAGTATAGTGGATTGCGTGCAATTTCTTGTCTTTCCGCTGCCCCAAGACGGCCCCTATCGCATAATCGCTAGCATCGCACATGATCTCAAAAGGTAGAGACCAATCCGGAGGTTGCATCACGGGAGCAGAAATTAAAGCTTCCTTCAACCTGTTGAAAGCTGTAAGACAAGCATCATTAAAATCAAAAGTAGCGTCCTTAGCTAAAAGTTCTGTTAAGGGCCGGGCAATTTTGGAGAAGTCCCTTATAAACCTACGATAAAAACCCGCATGCCCTAGAAAACTTCAAACTCCTTTTACAGAGTTCGGGGGAGGAAGTTTTTCTATTACTTCAATTTTTGCCTTATCAACTTCAATACCCTTATTTGACACAACATGGCCTAAAACGACTCCCTATTGTACCATAAAATGACATTTCTCCCAGTTCAAAATTAAATTTACATCCTGACATCTATGAAGTACTTTTGTTAGATTTTCAAGACATGATTCAAAAGATGTACCATAAACAGAGAAATCATCCATAAAGACCTCCATAGAATTTTCTATCAAACCTGAGAAAATTGCTATCATACAGCGTTGAAAAGTAGCCGGAGCGTTACACAGTCCAAACGGCATCCTGCGATATGCGAAGGTGCCATATGGACAAGTGAACGTGGTCTTTTCTTGATCACAAGGACGGATGGGAATTTGAAAGAAACCAGAATATCCATCAAAATAGCAGAAAAAGGAATGGTTAGCCAATCGTTCAAGCATTTGATCAATAAAAGGGAGGGGGAAATGATCCTTCCTGGTGGCCTTATTTAATTTCCTGTAATCAACGCACATACGCCACCCTATAACAGTTCTAGTAGCAATAGGTTCACCCTTGTCATTCTTGACAACAGTCATGCCTCCCTTTTTGGGTACGACTTGCACAGGACTAACCCACTTACTGTCTGCGATAGGGTAAATTATTCCTGCATCAAGCAATTTAAGAACCTCTTTCTTGACTATGTCCATCATAGTTGGATTAAGTCTGCGTTGGGGTTCTCTGGAGGGATTATGATCGTCCTCAAGAATAATTTTATGCATACAAAAAGAAGGGTTGATACCCTTAATATCATCAATAGTGTACCCAATAACTTTTTTATATTTTCGAAGAACAGTGAGCAATTGCTCTAATTCATTGGTATTGAGTTCAGCATTAACAATAACGGGGTATGTATTATCAGGGCCCAAATATGCATACTTAAGACTACTGGGAAGGGGTTTTAATTCTACCTCGGGAGGCGTAGTACTCTCCCTATCATTTTCCTTAAACACTGTTTCTGGATCGTTCTCTGAATTGATTAAGGGGATCTGTTCAAGTTGCACCTCATCAAGGGCATCTACTTGACAAATAGTCTCGCCTGTAGAAGGTGATGTCTTCATAGCATTAGTCAGTGAATATTCCATCTTCTCGTCTCTTACCTCAAAAGTTATCTTCCCATTCTTCATATCGATGATTGCTCCCGCTGTCGCCAAGAACGGTCTACCGAGGATGATTGGGACCTGTGCATCTTCTTCCATTTCCATCACGACAAAGTCGCATGGAATAAAGAATTTTCCTACCCGCAAGGGAACGTCTTCTAGTATGCCTAGAGGGAACTTGACTGATCTATCTGCGAGTTGTAACGATATTCTTGTGGGCTTCAAGTCGCCCATATGGAGTTTCTCGCAGATAGATAGTGGCATGAGACTCACACTTGCTCCAAGATCACATAGTGCTTTGTTAATCTCTATATCGCCGAGCTTTACTGGAATAGAATAGCTACCTGGATCTCCTAATTTCTTAGGAAGGGTATTTTGCAGAATTGCACTACATTCTGTAGTAAGTGAAACAGTAATATTCTCTGCAAGCTTTTTCTTGTTAGAAAGCATATCTTTCAAGAATTTAGCATAAGATGGCATTTCAGATATTGCATCTAAAAATGGAATATTAATGTTAAGCTTTTTAAGGATGTCAAGAAATTTACCATACTTCTTCTCTAACTTAGCCTGCGCTAACCTCTGCGGAAAGGGAATCTTTGGTACGTACGGGACAAGAGGTGGAGTTATCTTCTTTGGGTCTTCCTTGCTCTAGTCTTGATTTTGTTCAATACTTTCGAATGCCCGATCGGGCGAGGATTGCACGTTCCTTTTCTTTTCTGAAATTTCCTCTCGCGCCTGATCGGGCGAGGATTGCCCGGTCTGACCGGGCAGACTAAGATGTTGATTTTTCTCGTTTTCGCTTATTCCTTCAATATCCGTCCTCGATAACTCTCTTTCGGGAGAATCTTCTAACTGTTTACCACTCCGTAAGATCACAACATTCATGTGCCCCTTCTGTGGTTGCTCCGTTTGGCCAGGAAAAGTTCCTGGCGCCTTAGAGGATTGGCCGACTTGTTGAGCAAGCTGGCTTAATTGGTTCTCTATGAGCTTGTTTTGAGTTTGTAGCTGTTGGATGGAGGTTTGCTGCTATTGGAAAGTATTATTTGTGGTGGTAATGAAATTCTCCATCAATATTTCGAGGTTGGACTTTTGAGGAGGTGGTGGAATGGGTTGCATGGGTGGCTGGGCTATGGGTGGTCTTTGTTGAAAACCAGGTGGATTGTAGTTGTTGTTTCGAGGTGGTGGTAATGGATTCAACTGGGCTTGGGTGTTTTTGTAGGAGAAGTTCGGGTGATTCTTCCAGCCTTCATTATATGTATTAGAATGTGGATCGTATGGCCTCTTGGTTTGGAAGTGTAGAAAGCATTGGCATCTTCGATTGATGCTTCTCCCGAAATTCGTGGGCAATTAGGTGCGATGTGTCCTTGAGCAGAACACATTTGACAGGTCTCTAGTGTATTAGCGGAAGATCCAGTCTGAAGTCTATCAAACTTACTTGAGAGTGCCTGCACGGAACTAGCCAAAAGGGTTAAAGCATCAACATCTATTTTACCTCCTTTCTTTACATTGTTACGGCCGCCTGGATGATAGTTGTCATTAGCTGACATCTTTTCAACAAGCTCCTTCGCTTCAGTCGGAGTTTTGGTCAACAGGGAGCCTCTAGATGCGGCGTCAATGTAGATCCTGAATTCATGGGTTAAACCATTGTAAAAGGTTTGGATCAGCATCCACTCGGGTATCCCGTGATGAGGGCATTGTCTCTGTAAACGCTTGAATCTCCTCCACGCGTCGTACAGAGATTCTTCATCTTGTTGCTTGAAAGTGGACAACTCGTTTCTCAATCTCGCTGTCTTTTCTTGTCCCAGGAACTTGACCAGAAAAGCTTTTACCAGTTTATCCCATATATCGAAAGAACCAGTACCCTCATCTCTTAACCATTCCTTCGCCCTATCCCGTAATGAGAATGGGAAAAGGCGAAGTCTCAGGGCATCGTCTGTGACACCATTTAGCTTCATAGTGTCACATTTCTCCAGGAAACTGTCTAATGTGATTCACTAGGCAGTCAAAGGGTGTGCCCGCGAATCCATCGTTAGATATGAATTGAATAAATTGTGGTTTCAACTCAAAGTTTTGAGCAGTGATGGGTGGTCTAACGATGCTGGAGAGGAGTCCGGTTGTTGTGTCCGGAATACCGTACTCCAAAAGGGATTTTGTTGCTTGATCGTCCATGTTTCGATTTCCCCTTCGTCTTCTTCTAGCTCTTCGCCTCCTTGTGGTTGCTTCAATCTCAAAATCAAAAAGGCAATAAATCGTTTGACCCTGAACTTTGCGTTTGCATACAAATGAAGATTCTAGAAAAAGATTATCAGACACAAAAAGGGAGAATAGCCGAAGCAACAATTAAATTTAGTAAAAACGAAGCACGAAAAGAATAATATGAAACCGTTAGTCCCCGGCAATGGCGCCAAAATTTGATAGGCTTATCGCGTACCTAACAAAAATAACCTAACTAATCTCCTAACAATGCAGAAGGGTAAGTAAGGATCGAATCCACAAGGACTATGGTTCACGTCAATCTAAACAGACTCAATTAATCACTAAGTGGGCAACAGTCAAAATAAGAGTAATTATCACTAATAACCTAATCAACGCAATCAATTAGACGGAGAATTAATCAATAAACTAAAACATCCAAGGTCATGCATTACCACAATTATGATTGATTCAATAACAAATCCTGATTCCTCAATAATAATCCAATTGTCATGAAGAAAGGCAATCCCTAATTAATACCAAATCGTCTCTCTCGAGCTATTCATTGGCTTCCCAAATTAACAATCAAACCTACTTTCGTGGAATCATGAAAACTAAGGACTTTAAACACCATGCTTATATTCTAGATCATTCAATCAACTACTTTCGTGATGCTGATTTTCAAACCCTTAATTGAAATACCCTAATCCCGTTAATACCCAACTTCCGTTGATCTAATAACAAAGGGATGATAACAATACTAATTATTTCTAATCTAGCATTGGCATGAATACAATCAATTAAGCATGTCAATCAGGATTATTATTGGGAAATTTAAACAATTAAACCCTAGACATCAATCATAATCGGGCCTTGTAAGATCTTAGATTAACAGACTACTCACACATATTAATGGAAATAAAAGCAATAATCAAATAAGCAACATAATTAAAGGCAAAAAATTAAACTAAATTAATATATAAAAATAAGGAAGATGAATACCTAAAGCTTCAATAACAATAATCCAAGTGTTGAAGTACGAATCTACGGAATGATGTAAAAGATGCTTGAAAGAATTAAAAACTAGGGTTTCCGCTGTTCTACAGAGGAAGTGGAATAATTCTGAATAAAAGTCGTGCCGTCAAAATGTAAAATACATTGGGTATTTATAGCCCACAAAAGATAAGGCTCGTAAATTAAATTTGTCGGCTAAAAATAACCTCGCCCGGTCAGACAGGGCAAAGGCCGCCCGACCGGGCGAACGGGGTCAGAAAGTCTGCTGCATTGTTCTTCGCTGAATTACTTGCATTATTTGTTTCTTTCGTTGCCCGGTCAGACAGGGCAGAGGTTGCCCGACCGGGCAAGCTGAGTTACTTGGCTTTCACTTCCCAACTCTTCCAAAAATCAAATGGGAACGCGTCCGATCCTCCGTTTGAGCTCCATATTCCTAATAAACTCTAAAAATAGATCGAACATACTAAAGAAGAGATTATTAGCGGGAAATAGCTCCGTAGAGCGTAAAACCACGTAAAACATCGTAGTAAACCCGGGGAAAAACATAGTATGATTCGCATATATCACCTTCCAAAAGGAAAAGATCTTATAGTAATCTTCCAAAAAATATAAAAATATTAATCGGATGACATATCTAAGCTAATCTGTTGTTTCCCTTTGCTGGTACCTATACAGAACCACGTCACCCTGTTTTTGGTAACTTAGCCTGATTTTACCTGTTTCTTGCACCAATAATTCTCAACCCTTTTGGGATCTTGAACCATTTACACAAAACTTGAAGGATTTCGACATAGGTATATACACATACTATACAAAAGAATACCATTCTAGCTAATCATTGAGGGAAGTAATTGAAGCCAAAGACTTAAAATCTAACTAGACCTAATAAGACTCTTAACTTACAAAAAGGCTCTCGACACAAAGGTTTTGTGAAGACATCAGCGATCTGATCTTCACTTTTACAAAACACCAACTCCACCAAACCTTTTTCCACATTGTCTCTTAAGAAGTGATGTCTTATCTTAATGTGTTTGGTTTTGGAATGTTGGACAGGATTCTTTGAAATATTAATAGCACTAGTGTTGTCACAATAGATAGGAACACTATTATAAACAACACCAAAATCCTTCAGTTGGTTCCTTATCCACAGTAACTAGGAACAGCATGAAGCTGCAGCAATATACTTTGATTCTACTGTGGATAAAGCCACTGAATTTTGCTTTTTAAAACCCCAAGAAATTAGGCAAGAGCCAAGAAAGTGTGTTGTACCTAAAGTGCTCTTCCTATCAACAAGAAAGCCAGCATAATCTGCATCCGTGTACCCAATAAGATCAATTGAGCTACCTTTGGGGTACCACAAACACAGATCTGTTGTTCCCACAAGATATCTAAGTATCCTTCTAACAGCCTTCAAATGAGACTCTTTTGGATTGCTTTGAAACCTGGCATATAATCCAACAGAGAACACAATGTCAGGCTTACTTGCTGTTAGATAAAGGAGGGAGCCAATCATCCCTCTATATAGTGAAGCTTCAACATCTTTTCCCTTTAGATCAGAATCTAATTTAGTGGATGTGGGAATAGGTGTATCATAGGCCTTGCTGTTCTCCATGCCGAATTTCTTCAGCAACTCTTTTAAGTACTTTTGCTGATGAATCATGATTCCATTTTCTATTTGCTTAATCTGCAGTCCTAGGAAGAATCCTAATTCTCCCATCATGCTCATCTCAAATTCACTTTGCATAAGATTAGCAAACTCATCACATAGTACCTGATTAGTCCTCTTATTAAAGACTCTATATGCTTTGCTTTGAGTAGAATATCCAAGAAAGATTCCTTTACCACTCCTGGGATCAAATTTATCTAGCTGGTTCTTCCCATTGTTATGTACATATCATTTGCATCCAAAGACATGAAAGTATGCAATATTAGGCTTTCGACCTTTAAGGAGTTCATAGGGAGTCTTATTTAACTTTGGTCTAATGACACCTCTATTCAGTATATAACAAGCAGTGTCAACAACTTCACCCCAGAAACTCTTGGGGAGATCACTCTCAATGAGCATCGTCCTCGCCATTTCCTCAAGAGTTCTATTCTTTCTTTCAACAACACCATTTTATTGTGGTGTTCTGGGGGTTGAGAAGTTGTGACTAACTCCTTGTTCCCTGCAATAATCAACAAAGTTAGCATTATCAAATTCAGTACCATGGTCTGGTCTTACCAAGACCAGCTTGTGAGAAAGCTGGTTCTCAACCTGTTTCACCAATGCTACCCACTCGTCAAATGTTTCATCTTTAGAATGTGGCATAGTCACCCAAGTGTACCTGGAATAATCATCAACCATAACACAGACATATCTATGACCTCTTCAACTTTGTAATCTCATGGGACCACATAAATCAATTTGTACAAGTTTGAAGGGTCTGCTGGTACTCAAAACTGTTTTAGGCTTAAAGGAGATCTTGACCTGTTTCCCTTTGACATATTCTGAACACACTTTATCTGCCTCGTACGTGATGTTAGGGAGTCCTACCACCAAGTCACGAGATTTTAGTTTATTCAAGAGTGTCAAGCTAGCATGTCCAAATCTCTTATGCCAAATCCATTGATTATTGTCAGACACAGCTCTAAAACAAACAGACTTGTCTTGAGGAATTTTATCCAGAAAGGTAATGTAAACATCATGTTTCTTGATTCCCTCACACACAAGCTCGCCTGTTAGAGAGTTGATTATGTGACAAAGATTGGCTTGGAACTCAACTCTATTACCTTTGTCACATAATTGAGAAATACTCAAAAGATTATGTTGTAAGCCTTCAACATAATACACATCATCAATTGTGTTTGAAAGTGTCTTACCTACTTTACCTAAACCAGTGATGGTCCCTTGCTGTTATCTCTAAAGGTGACACTTCCACCATCAAACGCTACTAGTGAAAGGAATTGTTTCTTATCCCCAAACATGTGTCTTGAGCACCCACTGTCCAAATACCAATGAGTACTTCCCTTCACTTTAGCCTGTAAGAACAAATTAAACATTAGATTTAGGAACCCAAACATTCTTGGGTTCCTTTTCAACAACAATAAGCTTTAGTTGATCTTTTCTTCTCTAGACTAATTCCATATGTTTATTGTTCTTATTCACACTGTTCTTCCTAGCTGGACATTCATGAATCTTATGTCCATTCATACCACAATGATAGCAGACAAACATCTCTTTAGTCATAACATACTTACCTCTTTTGAATTCTTTAATCCATGTGGTTTCTCTAGGGGACTAGTTAGTCCTAGTTCTCTTTTTGGTATATCCAAGACCAACCTTCCCCTTGTTACCTTTCGATGAGGTTAAAAAACTCAAAGTTTCCTGTGCAGTCAATAATTTTTCAACATGTCTATGACTATCATGAAGTTCCTTTTCTCTGGTTTCAAGAGTCTTAGTCAGCAGCTCGTTTTTCTCTTTTAGAAAATCAAAATTACTTTTTAAGGTTTCAAGTTGTAAATTAAGCTTTGAAACCATAGAATCAATAGTCATGTCAACAACTACTAGCTGCTTGCCCTTTTTCAATTGATAGATATCAGCATGCAATTCACAAATAGTATTTTCATATTTATCTATCACATCACTAATTTCTACGCTGGTACCTGAAGGGGGGACAGTGAACTGAGCAGCTTTAAGTGAAGTAATTTCCTTGTGAGAATTTTCCAAATTGCGAGCCAATATCTCAAAGGCTTTCAACAAAGAATTTCTACTACAGGAATTTGCTTTACCCCTAGCTGCTGAAAAATCAAGAGATTCACTAGTGGTTGATAAGTCTCTGGGGAGCCAGCAGGTCAGATCTTCTTCACCATCACTAGGATAGTTAGGTTTAGAGGATCTTGCCTTTTCCAGTTCCACTTTACACTTGTCCAATTCAACTTCTAGCTCTGCCACTTGATTTTTCAATTTATGGCAAACTTCTTCTAGGTGATCACAACTAGCAACAATAGTTTCACATTCAACACATTTTTCTTTAAGCTTTCTTTTGTTAGTTATGTAAGTTTCACCCAGTTTATAGCATTCATCTAATAAAGAGTCAATACAAGCAATCATATTATCTCTATCATATTCATGCATATCTTCTCTAACTTGTTCTAAGTTTACCTTGTGTTCATGTAGTACATCCTTCTTTGCCATCAAGCATTCTTTGAATGTACTGGTTCCCCCTTTGGTTCCTGGATTAGTGTTGTTTCCCTTACTGTTTGCAAAGGCGGTCAAGCAAACATCAGAGTTAGGTGATTCTTCATCCTCATCAGACCCTGAATTAGAATCACCCCATATGGATGCTATCATAGCATTCTTGAAGGCTCGTTTATCTCCAGATTGAGACTATTTGTCCTTCCACCTAGGACAATCTCGAATAAGATGTCCCTTATCACCACACTTGAAGCAACCTACAGAAGAGAAGTTAGACTTCTTAAAATTCTTACCTTTGAAGTTCTTCCTCTGGTCTCGAAGTGATCTCTCAAATCTTTTAGCAATCATGCTAATCTCATCTTCTTCTTCTTCTACTGTTCCCTTAAGAGCCATGCCTCTGGCTGGTTCTTTCTCAGACTTAGAATCAATCAACATCTCATGAGTCATGAGGGAACCAATCAACTGTTCCAGAGATAAGGTGTATAGATCTTTTACTTCATAGACTGTTGTTACTTTGGCTGTCCATGCATCTGTCAAGCTGCACGAAACTTTTCTCATAAGATCCTCATCAGAAAAGTTCTTACCAAGAGATCTAAGATCATTGATAATTATCATAAATCTATGAAAACAATCATTAATCTTTTCATTTTTATTCATAGCAAACAGCTCATACTTAGACATAAGTAAATCAATTTTAGACCTTTTTACCTCGCTGGTTCCCTCAAAAGCAAGTTTGAGGGTATCCCAAATCTCTTTTGCATTGTTGCAACCTAAGATCTGGTTTATTTCATTCTCACCTATAGCCAGTTATAGAATTGATATTGCTTTGGCAATCTTTTCCAACAGTTTGTAATCAACAGATACTAATTCACTGTCTTTCTTGGGAACCAGGTTTCCCTCAGCATCTGTCTTGAGGATGATGTTGGGACCATTCTTGACAACTAGCCAACATTCATAATCAATTCCCATAATTACATTCTTGATCCTATTCTTCCACCAAGCATAGTTATTTCCGTTGAACTTTGGTGTCTTGTTGTCATAGCCCATAGCATTTAGATCTTGAGTACTCATGCTTGACTCCTCTAGATGTTACTCTTGTGATAAGCCTAGGCTCTGATACCAACTGAAGGTTTTAGAGCACTCAAGAGGGGGGGGGGGGGTGAATTGAGTGTTAAGTAGCCTTGGCCTATTTTTCTTTCTTTTCGATCTATGAGAGGAACTAGATGGGATGGTTCCTGTATACAGCGAAATGTACGAAAAGCAATAAAGAAAATAAAAGATTTAATGAGCTTCAGCCAATTATGGCCTACGTCCTCCTATCCTATGCTCTTCTATTAATCTACTCCAAAAAATAAAGAACACAGACACTCTACTGTTTCCCTACTCCAGGAACCAGTATACCCCACACTCTACTCCGAATGTGCGCTCGACTTACACTAGTAAGCCCCTTGCATTTGAACTCACAAACACTCACCTAGCCTTTCAATCCCTCTATTAAAGGCTTTGACAAAATCTAATGTTCTCTTTTAATCTCACTTCTAAAAGCTAATTAAGAGAAAATGTTTAAGCTCTAATAGTGCTCTTGTATATGACTCGATGAATAGGCTTTTGTGCTTAAGTGTATATGGCTCTCAAATATACTCCTTTTTAATTCCCCAGAGACTTACCAGAATATGAGAGACTAGATGGGTTTATATACTTGGATACAAAAACCCTAGTTTCCTTAAATCAACGTAAACTTGATGAGCAAGTAATAGCGTGATTTTAGGAAAGTATTTATCTTATATGATTTAGTCATAAAGATAGAATCAAATAAGATAGATACTCCTAGTTTTTAGGTAACCATAATATTATCATCTAATCTCCAGCTGCTTAGGATATTTTTAGAATAATTCTTTAAAAAAGTATTTTTATGAAATCTTTTATTTTTCTCAAAACATGCAGCTCGGATATTCCGTATAGTGAACCTGGTTCCCTGAATTGAGTATGTTATGATTTTTGTTGCAGCTTTGTACTAGAATTCATAATATGACTCGATACACTTATGAGCACTTATTTTTCCCAACCATGCTTTCATGTAATCTTCAAGACTTGAATCTTCCTTGAATACTTCCATTTTGAGCAATGTATCTTTCTTTGAATGTCTTCGAAAGGCCTCCATGCTCCAAGTCTTGGAATCAACTTCACTACTGCACATGTAACATGGTTAATGTACAATAAAGAGTATGTGACTGCTTTTTAGCATAGCAGTCCAGGAAATAGTTCCTACTGGTTTCCCACCAGTACATGGATCAATTTACATCCAACCATTTCCTACATATAGATAAGTTAGTTAAATGAATAACATGAATAAGTAATAACTTGTCTAGGAAAATAGTGTTCAATTTCAGCTTGTTTCCAGCCAACTATTCGCAATGCATATTGTAACCTATTTCCTGTAACCATTTGTCATCACTCAAAACCTAAGGGACTCAACACATTTGTTGGATTAGAGTCTGATTAATTTGAGTTAGACTTTGGTTCTGCTGGGCAAGAGTTGTTACATGGGAGGCTAATTGGTCATTGCCTAAGTTATGGCCTTGTTGTGGTTGAGGAGCCACATGATGAGGTTGACTAGGTGAGAAAGGTAGGTTTGAACCATTTCTAGGCCCTTGGTTGAACCCTGGGGGTCTATACACATTAGGCTTAGGTATATTCCTATTAGATTGGTTCCCTTGGAAACCTTGGTTGTTAAACCCACCTTGACCATTTCTGTTGTATCCCGGTGGAAGTTTCCCTGATTTTGGTTAAAGGGAGGTTTATACTGTTGGTTGTTCGAGAAAGGTTGCTGCCCATACCCTACTCCTTGTCCCTTTCCACTATAGTTAAGGGCTGCCACATGATCAGGGTTATACCCATAACCGTCCTAGTTCATCACTTGCGGTTATGGGTTATACCCTCCATAGTTAACTGCAGCTACGTGCTTAGAGTGCGAACCACCACAATAAGAGGTATCATGGTTGGTACCCCCATATATGGCACATGTAAAATGCCTTTCACGCACTGGAGGGGTGTTCGAACTACCGGCTAGGCTTAGCTTGGACAACTTTTTATCAATAACGGCCTCTATTTTGGCACTAATATTGTCCAAGTTAGTTGTGTCTATCATCCCTCTAGGTAATCCCTGAATCTTAGTTCCTCCCTAGGCACTATTCTTAGCGACTTACTCTTTTTTGGCTTTCACCTGGGTGCAAGGAATTTTGGAAAGTTTGCCACCTACAGCTGAGTCTAGGAGTGCTTTGGTGGAGTCATTAAGACCATCATAAAAGAATGTGTTGAGATGGTTTTCCTCGTACTCATGGTGGGGGCATGCTCTAATCATTCTTTTAAACCTACTCCAAGTAGCACTAAGGTTCTCATCATCCTCTTGGGTGAATGATGCAATTTTCTTACGCCAATCCTGCGTTCGAACCGTAGGATAGAACCTTTCTAGAAATGCGGTTTTTAGTTAAGCCCAATTAATAATTGAATTGGGTTCTAAGCATTTGTACTAATCCTTGGCATCTCCTGCTAGACTCAGATGGAATAGGTGCATTCGCACATAATCAGGGCTATTAGGACATGGAGGGATAAGTCCACAAATATTTGAGAATGCCTCTAGGTGTTGAAGAGGACATTCATTTCTTAAGCCACTGAATGGTGTTTCCTTAACCATTCTTGTGAACCGAGGGTGTATTTGGTAAGGTGTAGTTGCAACAAGAAGTACTACACCCCCTTGGAACTCTTGTGAGCCAAGAGTTCCGAATTGGCCAAACAATTGATGTTCGTTGGCCATTATAGATATGGATGGGTTTTGGACAGATTGTGAGGTATACTTTGAAGGGCGTTGTCTACTCACACATTGGATTTCAGGATTTAAGGGTGTAATTGGCTGGTTTGACCTACACGTGCTATGGGGCATGCAAACACCTAAGTCAAAGACAACACACACCAAAAGAAAAGCTAAAACAGAAATGAAATGGAATACAGTTATGCTAAGACAAGTTAAGTCTAAATATTACGCCTTGTCCCCGGCAACGGTGCCATTTTGATAACCGGTATATTAGGTCGTTAACTAAAAGACAGGTTATACAAATAATATTTATTCCAACCTACAAACTATACGAGTATAGTGGAGTAGGGGGTCGAACCACGAAGACAAGGTATATCAAGACTCTAACTTTTAACACAACCGGACTATTGGGAGTTAGAAATTCAATTAAAACTACAGCAAGTAGAGAGAAATAAAGCAAGTAGAGAAAAACGGGGACAAGATTGGATTCACCCTAGGAATGAAGCTTTAGAAACCGAACGTGATAGATTAGAGAAAATCTGATAACAACTAGCATGGACATCCAAGAATACGAGAGGAAGTTGGTGATTCCACAAATCACAACGAACGACCTATAATTGCCCTATGTCTCCAAAGGAGGGGCAGGACAAGATTCGCATCGGATTTTGAAACTATTTATTATCATCGTTTCTACAACCTAAGCAATAAAGATCATAGCTTTCCTAGGGTTTCACCAATCAAAACCCCTAAAGGAATTACTCACACATATTCATGCTTAAAGACGTAAAGATATTCAAAGATGCAACAGAAACAAACATGTAATGAAATCGCGAGAATGAAAACAATTCAGAAATTATGCTAATAAATGATAAACATAAAACTAAACATGCAATGAAGTAAAGTAATTAATTAAGAACAAAGGAATTGATTAAAACTTAAAAAAGCTTCAATTTGATATCCACGAAAAGAATTCGAACTACAAAGCGTTGAGGAAACTAAAAACCGAAAGCTAAAACTAAAAGAATTTGGAGGCTAAACTAAAAGTGCATAAAAGTATCTAACCTAGCTCTCCCCTCTATCATCAGAGGAAGGGGGTATTTATAACAAAATAAGAAAAACCTACGAAAACCCTAAAATGCATAGGAGCCGGCCCTAAAAAGAAGTAGTTGATCTGGAGGAAAACAGTGTCATTCACCCGAATGTACGTCTCATTCGGCCAAACACAATCCCATTCGCCTGAATGGTCTTCCATTCGCCCATTCTAGAGGCTTCGAGGAATCGATCTCTGTCAAGAATTCGCCCGAATAATTATGTTGATTCGGCCGAATGGAAGCTCATTTACCCGAATGAGTTCCATTCGGCTTTTCCAGTGGCAAGGCTCAAATGCTCTGAAGATTGCCTCTCATTCCACCGAATGTCTCTCAGATTTGGTCGAATCTGAGACCATTCTTTCCTCTTTTTCACTTCTCTCTTTTCTGAACTCCGTGGGATCTTCATGAGTGACTTCAAACACTTGCCCAAGCTATGATACGTGTGTCAAAGGCTCAAATGTATCCCTATTCACCTTGAAATCATCAAAAGTACCTGAAATGAACTTAAGACAACTTGAAAATGAGATCAAGGTAAAATCAAGCACAATATGCATAAAACCAATACAAAACTACAAGGCTTGACACTAAAACGAGGTATTAAACGTGCTCTAAAATGAGCACATCAACTTCCCCCAAGCTAAACCATTGCTAGTCCCTAGCAAACGAAATAGGAAGGTGAAGTGATAGCTTAGGGCAAAATGTATGAAGAAATGAATAAAAAGACGAATGAAGATCATGAGAAGTGGAAATCAAGACAATGCAAGCCGTGCACGTGCAAAACTCTTCCCTAGCCATGGGTGTGCAAGTACAATGGGATTTATAAAGCATAATCAACTTTTTACACCTACCCGGGATCACCAAGCAAGCTACATCATAGTTCATTCCGCCCACTACCAAACAAGGTCGCAAGTCTATGCTCCCGAGGTTATTTCCCAAGAGGTGTGGGAAATTTCCATTACGCTCATGTGTTTATAGGGTACGGGGTTTCGTTCGAAATCATACGACTGAAGATGAGTCGGGAATTAAACACCTAAACAGGGAGAAATCTCGTAAATCGTGTGTTATCTGCTCTCCAGCACTAATCTTACTAATCAGGTTAGGTCGAACATTTTTGGAAAGGGTTGTAATGCAGGCTCGGAACGAGGTACGGTAGACATTGGGAATGTGGAGTTGAACGGGAGAGGTTTTGTATATTAAATGACCTAAACACTTCTAATCGGACGATATGAGTCAATATAGGTCAAATAGGATCAGTTTTGGTTAGAAAATGACGTATTTACCATTGAGCATGACATATACGCTAGAAATACATTGATTTGAGTAAAACTTGGACAAATGGAGAGAGATTATTTTTATTAAATGACCTAAACACTTCGAATCGAACGATATGACTGAATAAAGGTTAAATGGGATCAGTTTTGTGAATAAAATGACGTATTTACCCTTGAACATGTCATAAACATTTGAAATACATCGATTTGAGTCAAACTCGGTCAAACGAGAGAGATTTTGCGTATTAAAAGACCTAAAAACTTCTAATCGGATGATATGAGTCAATATAGGTCAAATGGGATCAATTTTGGTTAGGAAATGACGTATTTACATTGAGCATTTCATAAACACTTGAAATACATTGATTTTAGTAAAACTTTGTCAAATAGGAGAGTATCTAGGTATAAAATTACCTAATCAATTGAATTAGACGATATGAGTCAATATAGATCAAATGGGATAGGTTTTGGGTAGAAAATGACGAATCTAACCTTGAACATGTCATAAACACTTGAAATACATCGATTGTATTTAAACTCGGTCAAATGGGAGAGGTTTTGTGTATTAGATGACCTAAACACTTTGAATCGGACGATATAAGTCTTTATAGGTAAAATGGGATAAGTTTTGAGTGGAAAAAGACGTATTTAAACTTGAACATGTAATAAAAATTTGAAATACATTGATTTGAGTCAAACTCGGTCAAACAGGAGAGGATCTAGGTATAAAATGACTTAAACACTTTATATCGGACGAAATGAATCAATATAGGTCAAATGGGTTCAATTTTGCGCCGAAAATGACGTAATTACCCTTGAACATGTCATAAACACTTGAAATACATCGATTTGAGTCAAACTCGGTCAAAAGGGAGAGAGGTTATTTTTATTAAATTACCTAAACACTTCGAATCGGACGATATGACTCAATAAAGGTTAAATGGGATCAGTTTTGCGAATAAAATGACGTATTTCCCCTTGCACATGTCATAAAGATTTGAAATACGTCGATTTGAGTAAAACTTGGTCAAACGAGAGAGATTTTGCGTATTAAATGACCTAAAAACTTCTAATCGGACGATATGAGTCAATATAGGTCAAATGGGATCAATTTTGGTTAGGGACTAACGTATTTACCATTGAGCAATTCATAAACACTTGAAATACATTGATTTTAGTAAAACTTGGTCAAATAGGAGAGTATTTAGGGATAAAATTACCTAATCAATTGATTCGGACAATATGAGTCAATATAGATCAAATGGGATAGGTTTTGGGTAGAAAATGACGAATCTAACCTTGAACATGTCATAAACACTTCAAATACATCGATTGTATTGAAACTCGGTCAAACGGGAGAGGTTTTGTGTATTAGATGACCTAAACACTTTGAATCGGACGATATAAGTCTTTATAGGTAAAATGGGATAAGTTTTGAGTAGAAAAAGACGTATTTAAACTTGAACATGAAATAAACACTTGAAATACATCGATTTGAGTCAAACTCGGTCAAACGGGAGAGGTTCTAGGTATAAAATAACTTAAACACTTTATATTGGGCGATATGAATCAATATAGGTTAAATGGGTTCAATTTTGCACCGAAAATGACGTATTTACCCTTGAACATGTCATAAACACTTGAAATACATCAATTTGAGTAAAACTTGGACAAATGGAGAGAGGTTATTTTTATTCAATAACCTAAACACTTCAAATCGGACGATATGACTCAATAAAGGTTAAATGGGATCAGTTTTGCGAATGATATGATGTATTTACCCTTGAACATGCCATAAACATTTGAAATACATCAATTTGAGTAAAACGCGGTCAAACGAGAGAGATTTTGCGTATTAAATGACCTAAAAACTTATAATCGGACGATACGAGTCAATATAGGTCAAATGGGATCAATTTTGGTTAGGAAATGACGTATTTACCATTGAGCAATTCATAAACACTTGAAATACATTGATTTTTGTAAAACTTGGTCAAATTGGAGAGTATTTAGGTATAAAATTATCTAATTAATTAAATCGGACGATATGAGTCAATATAGATCCAATGGGATAGGTTTTGGGTAGAAAATGACGAATCTACCCTTGAACATACCATAAACACTTGAAATACATCGATTGTATTGAAACTCGGTCAAACGAGAGAGGTTTTGTGTATTAGATGACCTAAACACTTTGAATCGGACGATATAAGTCTTTATAGGTAAAATAAGATAAGTTTTGAGTGGAAAAAAATGTATTCAAACTTGAACATGTATTAAACACTTGAAATACATCGATTTGAGTCAAACTCGGTCAAACGGGAGAGGGTCTAGGTATAAAATAACTTAAACACTTTATATCGGGCGAAATGAATCAATATAGGTCAAATGGGTTCAATTTTAAGCCGAAAATGACGTATTTACCCTTGAACATGTCATAAACACTTGAAATACATCAATTTGAGTAAAACTTGGACAAATGGAGAGAGGTTATTTTTATTAAATGAGCTAAACACTTCGAATCTGACGATATGACTTAATAAAGGTTAAATGGGATCAGTTTTGCGAATGAAATGATGTATTTACCCTTGAACATGTCATAAACATTTGAAATACATCGATTTGAGTAAAACTCGGTCAAACGAGAGAGATTTTGCGTATTAAATGCCCTAAAAACTTATAATCGCACGATATGAGTCAATATAGGTCAAATGGGATCAATTTTGGTTAGGAAATGACGTATTTACCATTGAGCAATTCATAAACACTTGAAATACATTGATTTTTGTAAAACTTGGTCAAATAGGAGAGTATTTAGGTATAAAATTACCTAATCAATGAAATCGGACGATATGAGTCAATATAGATCAAATGGGATAGGTTTTGGGTAGAAAATGACGAATGTACCCTTGAACATACCATAAACACTTGAAATACATCGATTGTATTGAAACTCGGTCAAACGGGAGAGGTTTTGTGTATTAGATGACCTAAACACTTTGAATCGGACGATATAAGTCTTTATAGGTAAAATGGGATAAGTTTTGAGTGGAAAAAGACGTATTTAAACTTGAACATGTAATAAACACTTGAAGTACATCGATTTGATTCAAACTCGGTCAAACAGGAGAGGTTCTAGGTATAAAATAACTTAAACACTTTATATCGGGCGATATGAATCAAAATAGGTCAAATGGGTTCAATTTTGCGCCGAAAATGACGTATTTACCCTTGAACATGTCATAAACACTTGAAATACATCAATTTGAGTAAAACTCGGTCAAACGGGAGCGATTTTGTGTATTAAATGACCTAAACACTTCGAATCGGACGATTTGACTCAATGTAGGTCAAATGCTATTAGTTTTGGAAATAAAATGACGTATTTACCCTTGAACAAATCATAAATACTTGAAATACGTTGATTTGAGTTAAACTCGATCAAATAGGAGACGTTTTGTGTATTAAATGACCTAAACACTTCGAATCGGACAATATGAGTCAATATAGGTCAAATAGGATCAGTTTTTGTTAGAAAATGACATATTTACCATTGAGCATGACATATACGCTAGAAATACATTGATTTGAGTGAAACTTGGCCAAAATGGAGAGAGGTTATTTTTATTAAATGACCTAAACACTTCGAATCGGACGATATGACTCAAACTCGGTCAAACGAGAGAGATTTTGCGTATTAAATGACATAAAAACTTCTAATCGGACGATATGAGTCAATATAGGTCAAATGGGATCAAATTAGGTTAGGAAATGACGTATTTACCATTGAGAATTTCATAAACACTTGAAATACATTGATTTTAGTAAAACCTGGTCAAATAGGAGAGTATCTAGGTATAAAATTACCTAATCAATTGAATCAGAGGATTTGAGTCAATATAGATCATATGGGATAGGTTTTCTTTTTGAATATTACTGGTTTTGCTTTTGAATTTTGCTGCTTTTGCTTTTGAATTTTTCTGCTTTTGCTTTTTTGAAGTATTCTGCCGACACTCACCATTTATTGCTTAGCTTTTTCAGGTGTTGTCTTGTTGATGTGCTCGTTTTAGAGCACATTTATTACCTCATTTTAGTGTCAAGTCTCGTAGTTTTGTATTGGTTTTATGTATAGTATGCTTGATTTTGCCTTGATCTTGTTTTCGAGTTGTCTTAAGTTCATATCAGGCACTTTTGATGATTTCAAGGTGAAAGGCGATGCATTCGAGCCTTTGACACACGTATCTTAGCTTGGTCAAGTGTTTGAAGTCACTCATGAAGATTCTACGGAGTTCAGAAAAGAGGGAAGTGAAAAGAGGAAAGAATGGTCTCAGATTCGACCAAATCTGAGAGACATTCGACCGAATGGTTGCAGATTCGACCGAATATGAGACACATTTGGTCGAATGGATGACTATCTTCAGAGATCTTGAGCCTTGCCATTGGAAAAGCCGAATGGAACTCATTCGGGCGAATGAGCTTCCATTCGGCCGAATCAACCTATACATTCGGGCGAATGCTTGACAGAGATTGATTCCTTGAAGCCTCTAGAATAGGCGAATGGAAGACCGTTCGGGCGAATGGGATCACATTCGGCCAAATGAGACTTATATTCGGGCGAATGATAGTGTTTTCCTCCGGATCAACTACTTCTTTTTAGGGCCGGCTCCTATGCATTTTAGGGTTTTGGTAGGTTTTTCTTATTTTGTTATAAATACCCCTTTCCTTTGATGGGAGGGGGGGGAGAGCTAGGTTTTATACTTTTATGCACTTTTAGATTTCTTAGCCTCCAAATTCTTTTAGTTTTAGCTTTCGGTTTTCAGTTTCTTCAACGCTTTGTTGTTCGAATTTTTTTCGTGGATATCAAATTGAAGCTTTTGTAAGTTTTAATCAATTCCTTTGCTCTTAATTCATTGCTTTACTTCGTTGCATGCTTAGTTTCATGTTTATCGTTTATTCGCATAATTTCTGATTTTGTTTTCATTCTCGTGAATTCCTTCCATGTTTATTTCTGTCGCATCTTTTAATATCTTTATGTTTTTAACCATGAATATGTGTGAGTAATTTCTTTAGGGGTTTTGATTGGTGAAACCCTAGGAAAGCTATGATCTTTATTGCTTAAGGTTGTAGAAACGATGATAATGAATAGTTTCGGAATCCGATGCGAATCTTGTCCTGCCACTCCTTTGGAGACATAGGGCGATTATAGGTCGTTCGTTGTGATTTGTGGGATCACCAACTTCCTCTCGTATTCTTGGATGTCCATGCTAGTTATTATCAGATTTTCTCTAACCTATCATGTTCGGTTTCTAAAGCTTCATTCCTAGGGTGAATCCAATCTTGTCCCCGTCTTTCTCTATTTGACTTAACGTTAAATTTGTCGTGATTTACATTCTCGTTGTTAGCTTAGTTGATCTTCTAAACCCGAATAGTCCGGTTGTGTTAAGAGTTAGAGTCTTAATATACTTTGTCCTCGTGGTTCGACCCCCTACTCCACTATACTCGTATAGTTTGTAGGTTGGAATAAATATTGTTTGCATAACCTGTCTTTTAGTTAACGACCTAAAACACCGGTTATTTTAATGGCGCCGTTGCCGGGGACAAGGCGTAATATTTAGACTTAACTTGTCTTAGCATAACTTTATTTCATTTCTATTTTTTTTGTTTTTCTTTTTTGTGTGTGGTTGTCTTTGACTTAGGTGTTTGCATGCCCCATAGCATGCGTAGGTCAAACCAGCCAATTACACCCTTAAATCCTGAAATCCAACGTGTTAGTAGACAACGCCCTTCAAAGTATACCTCACAATCTGTCCAAAACCCATCCATATCTATAATGGCCGACGAACATCAATTGTTTGGCCAATTCGGAACTCTTGGCTCACAAGAGTTCCAAGGGGGTGTAGTACTTCCTGTTGCCACTACACCTTACCAAATACACCCTCAGTTCACAAGAATGGTTAAGGAAATACCATTCAGTGGCTTAAGAAATAAATGTCCTCTTCAACACCTAGAGGCATTCTTAGATATTTGTGGACTTATCCCTCGTTGTCCTAATAGCCCCGATTATGTGCGAATGTACCTATTCCATCTGAGTCTAGCGGGAGATGCCAAGGATTGGTACAAACGCTTAGAACCCAATTCAATTATTAATTGGGCTCAACTAAAAACCGCATTTCTAGAAAGGTTCTTTCCTACGTTCGAACGCAGGATTGGCGTAAGAAAATTGCGTCATTCACCCAAGAGGATGATGATAACCTTAGTGCCACTTGGAGTAGGTTTAAAAGAATGATTCGAGCATGCCCCCACCATGAGTACGGGGAAAACCATCTCAACACATTCTTTTACGATAGTCTTAATGACTCCACCAAAGCACTCCTAGACTCAGCTGTAGGTGGCCAACTATCCAAAATTCCTTGCAACCAGGTGAAAGCCAAAATAGAGGAAGTCGCTAAAAATAGTGCCTGGGGAGGAACTAGGAGTCAGGGATTACCGAGAGGGATGGTAGACACAACTAACTTGGACAACATTAGCGCCAACATAGAAGTCGTTATTGATAAAAAGTTGTCCAAGATAAGCCTAGCCGGTAGTTCGAACACCCCTCCAGTGCGTGAAAAGCACTTTGCATGTGCCATATGTGGGGGTACCAACCATGATACATCTTATTGTGGTGGTTCGCACTCCGAGCACATAGCTGCAGTTGACTATGGAGGGTATAACCCAGAACCGCAGGTGATGAACTATGACGGTTTTGGGTATAACCCTGATCACGTAGCAGCCCTCAACTATAGTGGACAGAGCCAAGGAGTAGGGTATGGGCAGCAACCTTTCCCAAACAACCAAGAGTACAAACCTCCCTTTAACTCCAACCAAAACCAGGGAAACTTCCACCCAAGGTACAACAGAAATGGTCAAGGTGGATTTAACAACCAAGGTTTCCAAGGGAACCTGACTAATGGGAACGCACCTAGGACCAATGTGTATAGACCCCCAGGGTTTCACCAAGGACCTAGAAATGGTTCAAACCTACCTTTTCCCCCTAGCCAGCCTCATCATGTGGCTCCTCAACCACAACATGGTCATGCTTCAACCAACGACCATTTAGCCTCCCAAGTAACAACTCTTGCTCAATAGAACCAGAGTCTGACGCAAATTAATCAGACTCTCATCCAACAAATGCAGCAACTTCAAGCTCAGCAAAAGTTATTTGAAACTCAACTGGCCCAAATGGCTAATCCTCCTGCACCACCGCTATTCCCATCTCACCCTCAACCTAACCCCTCTATACAGCCTTGATAACCGGTTTTCTAGGTCGTTAACTAAAAGACAGGTTATGCAAACAATATTTATTCCAACCTACAAACTATACGAGTATAGCGGAGTAGGGGGTCGAACCACGAAGACAAGGTACATCAAGACTTAGACTTTTAACACAACCGGACTATTTGGGGTTGGAAATTCAGTTAAAACTAATAGGTGGAAAATAGATGACGACAAATCACGAAGTAAAGCAAGTAGAGAAAAACGGGGACAAGATTGGATTCACCCTAGGAATGAAGCTTCAAACCGAACATGATAGATTACAGAAAATCTGTTAATAACTAGCATGGATACCCGAGAATACGAGAGGAAGTTGGTGACCCTATAGATCACACGAACGACCTATAATCGCCCTATGTCTCCAAAGGAGTGGCAGGACAAGATTCGCATCGGAATCCGAAACTATTTATTAACATCGTTTCTACAATCTTAAGCAATAAAGATCATAGCTTTCCTAAGGTTTCACCAATCAAAACCCCTAAAAGAATTACTCACTCATGTTCATGCGTAAAGACATAAAGATATTAAAAGATGCTATAGAAACGAACGTGGAATGAAATCGAGAATGAAAACAAAATCAGAATTAATAAACGATAAACTTAGAACTAAACATGCAATGAAATAAAGCAATGGATTAAGATTAAAGGAAGGAATTAAACTTACAAAAGCTTCAAATTGATATCCACGAAAAGAATTCGAACTACAAACCGTTGAAGAAAAACTGAAAATTGAAAGCTAAAACTAAAAGAATTTGGAGGCTAAGAAATCTAAAAGTGCATAAAAGTATTTAACCTAGCTCCCCCTCTCCTCCTCAGAGGAAGGGGGTATTTATAACAAAATAAGAAAAACCTACGAAAAACCCTAAAGTGCATAGGAGCCGGCCCTAAAAAGAAGTAGTTGATCCGGAGGAAAACACTGTCATTCGCCCGAATCTATGTATCATTCGGCCGAATGTAATCCCATTCGCCCGAATTGTCTTCCATTCGCCCATTCCAGAGGCTTCGGGGAATCGATCTCTGTCAAGCATTCGCCCGAATGTATAGTCTGATTCGGCCGAATGGAAGCTCATTCGCCCGAATGAGTTCCATTCGGCCTTTCCAGTAGAAAGGCTCGAGAACTCTGAAGACTGCCTCTCATTCGACCGAATGAGTCTCAGATTCGGTCGAATCTGCAGCCATTCGGTCGAATGTCTCTCAGATTCGGTCGAATCTGAGAGCATTCTTTCCTCTTTTCACTTCCCTCTTTTCTGAACTCCGTGAAATCTTCCTTCAAACACTTGCCCAAGCTAAGATATGTGTGTCAAAGGCTCGAATGTATCGCCTTTCACCTTGAAATCATCAAAATTGCCTGAAATAAACTTAAGACAACTTGAAAACAAGATCAAGGTAAAATCAAGCATAATATACATAAAACCATTACAAAACTACGAGACTTGACACTAAAATGAGTTAATAAATGTGCTCTAAAACAAGCACATCAACTTCCCCCAAGCTAGACCGTTGCTAGTCCCTAGCAAACGAATTAGAAAGGTGAAATGACAGCTAAAGGCAATATGAATGAAGAAATGAATGAAGAGACTAAAAAACATGAGAAGTGAAGTTCAAGTCAATGCAAGCCGTGCACGTGCGAAACTCTTCCCTAGCCATGGGTGTGCAAGTACAATGGGATTTAAAAAGCATAATCAACTTTTTACACTTACTCGGGATTGCCGAGCGAGCCACATCATAATTCATTCCGCCCACTACCTAATGAGGTTGCAAGTCTACGCTCCCAAGGTTATTTCCCACGAGGTGTGGGAAGTTTCCATTACGCTCATGTGTTTATGGGGTATGTGTTTCACTCGAAGTCATCCGACTAAAGGTGAGTCGGGAATTAAACACCTAAGCAGGGAGAAATCTCGTAAATCGTGTCTTATCTGCTCTCCAGCATTGATCTTACTAATCAGGTTAAGTCGAACAGGTTTGAAAAAGGGTTGTAATGTAGGTTTGGATCGAGGTATGGTAGAATTTGGGAATGTGGAGTTGAAATAGAGGATAGTAAATGATCCAAGGAAGTAAACCGAGGAAGATTATGCCTTCCGACAACCATGTCAATCCCAAAATTCCCAATAGTAGACTAATACACTATGTCAACTTTATTCTCAACTTCTTCTCTAATTTCTTTTGTTTGTTTTCTTTTTTTTTTCTTTTTTTTTCTTTTTTTCTTTTTTTTTTTCTTTTTTTTTCTTTTGTGCTTTTCAAGCTTTTTCTGAGCTTTCTATGTGCATACTTCTTTGAAATGCACTAAGACTAGTGTATGTAGTCAAATCATCTAATGATCATTTCACCAAACCGAAATCCTATATTACAATGCTACAAACATCAACTTCACTATGATCACATGACTATCCTCTAGGTAAAAAGAGGGAGTATTTGGTTCATGTGGAGTTAGATAGCGTGGCTACAAAAGAAGGTAAAGGCACAAATTTGGCTCAACCTAGAGTAAATTGATTTTCATGGTAGGCACTTTGGCTATGTAGCTTTTAACTACAAACGTGTTATCATCCCTAACCTTTAGAAAAGTAGACCATGCTGGAGGAGAACAGACACAATTCTTAAGATTCCCTGACTAACACTCATCAATATAGGACTCATAATAGAGTCCTAAAGGCTCAATCCTTACTAGGTTAGTCAAAATGCGCCTCAATAGGTAGTCATCCAAACCACATACCAAGCACGCTCAGATCCCCCCAAGCTAAGTGAAAAACAGTTGATAAACTCATACCCAAAACAGGCACAGGGCTACGGGAATACGAGTTTGTATAAAGTCAGTGCACACAGAGGCTTGCATGTTTGTTTGGGATATAGGATGGGGAAGGGGGGCATGTGATGCAAAGAAGGGTAAAAAAAAACAAATATAAAAATAACTAAAATACATAAATTTGGATTTTCGCATAGGAGATCGTACCAGTACTGGGTGCAGCGGCATATGGAACTTCTTGTATATATTCCTGAAAACAACACCAAAAAGCAAAGCGCAAAGCACAAAATAACACTTAGAAATAAAACACGAAACGCTACACAACACTAAACTGACAACCAAGACCAAAGGACACGCGAAAGAATGAGTAGTGGACTATGGATATCCCCCCCAAGCTAGGATGAAGCCGTCCTCGGCGCTAAGGGAGGCCGTTAGGTCCACCACTACTCATCCCCCATAAATTCCTCATCATCCCCCTGGTCATCCTCCTCATTAACCTCCTCTTCCCCACCCGTGTAGTCCATCCCATAGTCGTCCGAGGCTCTTCTAGGAGCCGGCGGAGTGAAGTTATTGAACCTACGCCTACCCACCCTCAACCGGTCAAACCCATGACTTAGTGATATCTCGTTATAGTTGTCATGGCGAGGGTACCAGGAAGGGGTGGCCATGCTTTCGCCGACCATGTGGGAGCGGTAGGCCATATCATACCATGGGTAGTTCGCCCGCTCGAAGTTTTGTTCAAGGTGTTCGAGCCGGGCGGTGTGATGGGCTTGGGTGGTGAGGACCTGATCAAGCCTTCTCTCTATGCGTCCTAGGGAGGACATAATGTCAGATTCAGACTCATCGTCTGAATCGTCATGGTCCGGTAAGACCGAGGTAGAGGCTCTAAGTCGGTCACGCATAGAGAGGGTGTGAGGGCGAGGAGGTGGTACAAGTGGGGGCTCGACAGCGTATCTCGGCACGTCGCCTTCTAAGAGATACGAGGCCCCAAACTGGACTAGGGGAGGTAAATGAGGGCAGGAGAGGGGGATGGTGCGGTCTTTCAAGTACCGCCATCGCATGGGGTCCGCAAAGATGAAGCCAGCCCGTACGAGGCATTGCTCGTGAAGGGTAGTGGAACTGGCATATCTTTCGCTGAATTCCACAAGATTCATGACGTTCAGGAATTCAGCAATGCGGAATACGTGTCCCCCTAAACATAAGTCAGTAGTAGCGTTTAGGATGGCTGTGTTGTTTAGAAACTTCCACAGCGTCATTGGCAAGCTTAGTGCAGTGTCGTCGTGTGGTGCAAGATAGCGGTGCAAGATGTGCACCTCGTGCGTTCGTACTAGGTGAGGGCTAGGGGAAGGGAACAGAGTCTCCCTAGCAAATTTAAAGAACATGCGCAAAATTGGGTGTTGCACATCAGAGGCATATATGTTCCTATTCGGATAAACAAGCCGGCCAGCTATTTTAGGCCATAGCTCGGAAACCCGAGAGTTGTCCGGTTGTTTATCCGGAATAGGCTCGTTATTGAAACCAAATATGGCACAAAATGCAGCATAATCAAGAAAATAGGTTGCATTCCTTAGCCTAAAAGATAAATGCAACCTATCATCCCTTTGGCACGGGGTTAGGGAACTAAGAAACTCATAAGTTAAGAGCTTATGAGTTGGGTGCCACATGTTTATCCAATTTTCTAACCCACATGCAGTTAATAATGCAACAAATTGCTCGTATATACCCATTCTTTGCAAAATTGATAGGTCTAAATAACGAGTAGAGTTGATTTTTCGTACCTTAAGTCTTTGGAAACGCTCATATTGCTCCAAAGATACGAAAATAACCGTAGGGTGGTCCTCATCGAACCATAGTTCCTGGCCAGGAAGCCTTTGTTGACCCTCCGGTTGTTGAGAACCGGTTTGTTGTGCTTCCTGAGCCGCACCCGAAGAGGAACCCTCTCCATGCTTCTTGGATCTTTTGAAGGGGTTCCTTAAAGTTCTCCTTGGACCCATGATAATTGAAGATGATTTGGAGGGGAGTAGAAGGATTTGAGAGAGAGCAAGAGTGTTGGGGGGGATTCGGCCGAATGAGAGGAGTAGAAATGTTCGGTGTGATTTTTCGTGGAATGAGCTGATATTTATAGAACTGACCTCCATTCGGTCGAATGGGGCTTCCATTCGGTCGAATGGTGTCCTATTCGACCGAATGTATAACCTGTTTGGTCGAATGGATAATTGTTACGAAGAAATCTTTGCTCCCATTCGACCGAATAGGTCTCTTAATTCGGTCGAATGTAACTTCATTCGACCGAATGTTGGCTTCATTCGGCATTATCAGCAACCTTGTAAAATACTCCCATAAGATCTATTCGACCGAATGGATTACTACATTCGGTCGAATGAGATTCATTCGGCCGAATTGAAACTGCATTCGGCATTATCAGGAACTTGGCCAAAATTGGGTTTAGCTCCATCTTCGATTTCATTCGGCCGAATGGACCTATCATTCGGCCGAATGGGCAGCGATTTCGCACTTTCTTAGATCAAAACACTTATGCCCTCTCAAAATCAATCAATATACTATGATGAAGTTGTTTGAAAATCCAAATAAACCGGGTTACCTCCCGTAAGTGCTTTGTTTAATGTCGTTTAGCTCGACGTAGCTCGGGTAATTAAACAAAGACAAAACGGAGACTAAGCAATTAAAATCTAAAAAAAAGAAAACGGTAAAGGACGATGATTCAAAGTAGGGATATTCGATAAGGGTCAATGATTATACCAATCATTCGACTTTGACATCATCTAACTTTATAAGCTCAATGGTGTTGACATTGTGAAGGCTGCTCTCATGGAAGAGTTTTAACCGATGTCCATTAACAACGAAACGTCCTCCATGATGGTCTTTCAGCTCTACCGTTCCATACGGGAAAACTTGTGAAATCTCGAATGGCCCAGACCACCGTGATTTTAACTTTCCGGGGAATAACTTAGCCCTTGAATTAAAGAGCAGCACTTTATCTCCTACAAGGAACTCTCGTTGGATGATACGTTGGTCGTGCCAACGCTTAGTACGTTCCTTGTAGATGTGCATGTTATGGAATGCATCGAGCCGTAGTTCTTCCAATTCTCGTAATTGGGCGGCTCGCTTCTCGCAGAATAAGGTGGGGTCCAAATTTAGAGTTTGGATCGCCCACCAAGATTTGCATTCCAGTTCCACCGGTAGGTGACAGGATTTCCCATATAAAAGCCGGAACGGGGTGGTACCAATAGGGGTTTTGTAACACGTCCGGTGGGCCCAAAGAGCGTCATCTAGCTTTAGAGACCAATCTTTCCTATTTGGGTTTACCACCTTCTCGAGAATCCTCTTGATTTCCCTATTAGCTACTTCCACCTGTCCTTGAGTTTGGGGATGGTAGGGTGATCCAACTTTGTGCACGACTCCATAATTTTTCAATAATTTATTTAGTTCGTGCTTAGCAAAGTGTGATCCCCCATCACTTATGACTATTTTGGGAACACCGAATTGAGGAAAGATTATGCTTTTAAAAAGCTTAATAACCACTTTGTGATCATTCGTAGGTGAGGCGATGGCTTCCACCCACTTAGACACATAATCAATTCCTACTAAAATATATTGGTTCCCATGAGATGAAACAAATGGGCCCATAAAGTCGATTCCCCAACAGTCGAACACTTCACACTCAAGGATGTAGTTTTGAGGCATCTCATTTCGCATTGAGATGTTGCCAACTTTTTGGCACCTCTCACAGCTTTTCACAAACGTTTCAACATCCTTGTGTAACGTTGGCCAATAGAAACCTGCGGTGGCAACCTTAGCAGCAGTGTTCATTATACCATGGTGGCCGCCACACGCGTAGGAATGACAATGAGTTAGGATTTTTGGAACTTCTTCTTCAGTGACGCAGCGGCAGATTATGCCGTCTGCACAAGCATGAAATAAGTAGGGATCATCCCAAAAGAAAGCCTTTTTCATGGCCCTTGATTCGAACTCTGGAAGTTCTCCACAAGCTAAATAATTCGCAATATCTGCGAACCAAGGGGCTTTCCCAACTACTACTGCTGTCATTAGGGTTTCTTCGACC
The DNA here is from genome assembly GCA_026401315.1 of Dysphania ambrosioides. Taxonomy (NCBI): domain Eukaryota; kingdom Viridiplantae; phylum Streptophyta; class Magnoliopsida; order Caryophyllales; family Amaranthaceae; genus Dysphania; species Dysphania ambrosioides. The sequence goes on along the minus strand of CM048661.1, from coordinate 23,983,126 downwards.
ATTTCATCTTGGATAGGTACGGCGTCGTTATTAAGCTCGGGTAGCCTAGACAAATGGTCAGCTACCACATTTTCGCTACCTTTCCTATCTCTCAACTCAAAGTCAAACTCCTGTAATAGGAGCACCCAACGGATCAATCTCGGCTTAGCATCTCTCTTGGTCATTAAAAACTTCAGAGCCGAGTGATCAGTGAATACTACAACTTTTGAACAGATGAGATATTGGCGCAGTCTCTCAAAAGCATAGACTACTGCTAGCATTTCTTTTTCAGTTGTAGTGTAGTTGCGTTGTGCATGGTCCAGTGTTTTACTGATATAACATATAACATGGTGCTTTCCCACCTTTTTCTGCCCAAGGACAGCACCAACAGAAATATCACTGGCATCGCACATCAATTCAAATGGCAAACTCCAATCCGGAGCTTGCACGATGGGCGCAGAAATTAGAGCCTCTTTTAGCCTGTTAAAGGCATTCACACACCTCTCATCGAAGTGAAATTCAACATCTTTCTGAAGAAGTTCATTCAAGGGTTTTGCTAGAGTCGAAAATCCTAGGATGAGACGCCTATAGAATCCTGCGTGTCCAAGAAAGGATCGTACTCCTGTAACTGAGGTAGGTACAGGAAGATTCCTTATCATGTCAATTTTGGCAGGATCCACCTCTATGCCTTTGTAAGACACTTTGTGGCCTAGGACGATGCCTTCTTGAACTAAAAAGTGACATTTCTCCCAATTTAGTACAAGATTCGTTTCTTGACACCTTAATAGTACTTTCTCAAGATGTGTCAAGCACGTGTCAAGAGAGGACCCTCCAACAGAAAAATCATCCATGAACACTTCCATAAAGTCCTCTAACATATCGGCGAATATAGCCGACATGCACCTCTGGAAGGTGGATGGAGCATTGCATAAACCAAAGGGCATTCTCCTGTAGGCAAAAGTCCCAAAAGGGCAGGTGAAAGTTGTTTTCTGTTGGTCCTCGGGGTGGATCGGGATTTGAAAGAAACTCGAGTAACCATCTAGAAAACAATAGTACCTGTGCCTGGCAAGTCTTTCAAGCATCTCATCGATGAAGGGTAAGGGAAAGTGATCTTTTCTGGTTGCTTTATTGAGTTTGCGATAGTCAATGCAAACTCGCCATCCCGTGGTGGCTCTTGTGGGGATCATCTCTCCTCGGTCATTTTCGACGATGGTTATTCCTCCCTTTTTAGGAACAACATGAACTAGGCTAACCCATCTACTATCTGAAATTGAGTAGATGATGCCGGCCTGGAGGAGTTTGAGGATTTCATCCTTAACAACCTCTTTCATGTTGGGATTGAGCCGTCTTTGAGGCTCAATGGAGGAAAATTGTTCATCATCAAGATGAATCCGGTGCATAACAAGGGATGGACTAATCCCTTTTAAATCACCTAGTGAATACCCTATGACATCTCGATATTTCCTTAATAAAACAAGTAATTTTTCCAAAGAAATGTCATCGAGTTCAGAATTCACTATGACCGGGCTTCCTTCATCTTCATCGAGATAGGCATACTTTAAGCTGGGAGGTAGAGGTTTTAAAGTCACTTTGGGGAAAGATTTAGGACCTTCCCTTTTATGCGTAATACTTTCCTCTACCTCGTAAAGATGCTCATATTCTGCTTCTTTTTCAGAATCCTGGGCCGTATCTAACCAGCCTTCCAACAGCTCATTTATAGTAGGGGTATCCTCATCAATCATTTGACACCCAACCTCTACTTCCTTGTCCTCATAACTAACCTCACTCTCCCTTTCACCTTCTTCAAGACGACAGATCTGCTCAACCATAGGCTTCTTTAAAAGGGGAGAGATTTTGAAAACTACCTTTACTTGGGCAACTTCTACCGTTATGGTATCATCATGGCAATTAATAACAGCCCGAAGCGTTTTCAGAACGGCTCTGCCCAAGATAAGTGGAGTATAAGGGTCCTCTTCCATTTCCATTACCACAAAATCACAAGGGACCACTAGTTCTCCTACTTGTATAGGTATGTCGTCGAGCTCTCCACATGGCACTTTAATGCTCCTATCAGCCAGTTGGATTGTTTTCCTTGAAGGTCGGAGGGCAAAGGGGAGCTTTTTGGCAATCGATAGGGGCATAAGACTAATCGAAGCCCCTAAATCGGCGAGCGCCCCTTTAGGATCAAGGTTTCCCAACTTCACAGGGAGGTTATAAGGACCGGGATCTCGCTCTTTCATAGGCATTTTCCCTTGCAGTATAGAGCTAACTTGATGAGGCAGACTGATTACCTCTTCCTCAAGCTTTTTCTTGTTGGACAGTAAGTCTTTCAAGAACTTAGCATACTTTGGCATTTGTGCCATAGCATTGAGGAATGGGATTTTCATCTCCATCTTCTGAAGATGTTCAAGAAACTTCTTGAACTTATCATCAAGTTGCTTCTCAACTTTCCTGTAGGGAAAAGGAAGCGGTGGTGCATATAACCGGTCTAACCTCTTTCTTTCCTCAGCTTTCTTCCTCCTCTCCTCCTCACTCTCTACTGGCTTCTCACTCCCTGCCTTAGCATTGATGTCCTCCCTACCACTTTCATCTTCAACCTCTGGCATTTTACCATGTTCCTCCTCTTTTTCATCATTGTGTACTCTCGTCTCATCACTCACCCGCACCAAAGGTGTATCAACTGGATATGAGGGACTGTTATACTGAGTCCCTGATCTCAGGTGGATAGCCTTAGCAGTGTGTTGGTTTGGGTTCGTTTGCTGAGGTGGAGGTTGTATAGAGGGATTAGATTGAGGGTGAGATGGGAATAGCGGTGGTGCAGGAGGATTAGCCATTTGGGCCAGTTGAGTTTCAAACAACTTTTGCTGAGCTTGAAGTTGCTGCATTTGTTGGATGAGGGTCTGATTAATTTGCGTCAGACTCTGGTTCTATTGAGCAAGAGTTGTTACTTGGGAGGCTAAATGGTCATTGGTTGAAGTGTGACCATGTTGTGGTTGAGGAGCCACATGATGAGGCTGACTAGGGGGAAAAGGCAGGTTTGAACTGTTTCTAGGTCCTTGGTGAAACCCTGGGGGTCTATACACATTGGCCCTAGGTACGTTCCCATTAGTCTGGTTCCCCTGGAAACTTTGGTTATTAAATCCACCTTAACCATTTCTGTTGTATCCTGGGTGGAAATTTCCCTGGTTTTGGTTGGAGTTAAAGGGAGGTTTGTACTGTTGGTTGTTTAGGAAAGGTTGCTGCCCATACCCTACTCCTTGGCCCTGTCCACTATAGTTAAGGGCTGCCACATGATCAGGGTTATACCCATAACCGTCATAGTTCATCACCTGCGGTTCTGGGTTATACCCTCCATAGTCAACTGCAGCTACATGCTTGGAGTGCGAACCACCACAATAAGATGTATCATGGTTGGTACCCCCACATATGGCACATGCAAAGTGTTTTTCACGCATTGGGGGGTTGTTCGAACTACCGGCTAAGCTTAGTTTGGACAACTTTTTATCAATAATGGCTTCTATTTTGGCGCTAATGTTGTCCAAGTTAGTTGTGTCTAGCATCCCTCTAGGTAATCCCTGACTCCTAGTTCCTCCCCAGGCACTGTTCTTAGCAACTTCCTCTATTCTGGCCTTTACCTGGGTGTAAGGAATTTTGGAAAGCTGGCCACCTACAGCTGAGTCTAGAAGTGCTTTGGTGGAGTCATTAAGACCATCGTAAAAGAATGTGTTGAGATGGTTCTCCCCGTACTCATGGTGGGGACATGCTCTAATCATTCTTTTAAACCTACTCCATGTAGCACTAAGGTTCTCATCATCCTCTTGGGTGAATGACGCAATTTTCTTACGCCAATCCTGCGTTCGAACCGTAGGATAGAACCTTTCTAGAAATGCGGTTTTTAGTTGAGCCCAATTGACAATTGAATTGGGTTCTAAGCATTTATACCAATCCTTGGCATCTCCCGCTAGACTCAGATGAAAAAGGTGCATTCGCACATAATCAGGGCTATTAGGACAAGGAGGGATAAGTCCACAAATATCTGAGAATGCCTCTAGGTGTTGAAGAGGACATTCATTTCTTAAGCCACTGAATGGTGTTTCCTTAACCATTCTTGTGAACTGAGGATGAATTTGGTAAGGTGTAGTAGCAACAGGAAGTACTACACCCCCTTGGAACTCTTGTGAGCCAGGAGTTCCGAATTGGCCAAACAATTGATGTTCTTCGGCCATTATGGATATGGTAGGGTTTTGGACAGATTGTGAGGTATACTTTGAAGGGCGTTGTCTAGTAACACGTTGGATTTCAGGATTTAAGGGTGTAATTAGCTGGTTGGACCTACGTGTGCTATGGGGCATGCAAACACCTAAGTCAAAGACAACCACACACAGAAAGGAAAACGAAAATGGAAATAAAATAAATAAAGTTATGCTAAAACAAGTTAAGTCTAAATATTATGCCTTGTCCCCGGCAACGGCGCCATTTTGATAACCGGTTTTCTAGGTCGTTAACTAAAAGACAGGTTATGCAAACAATATTTATTCCAACCTACAAACTATACGAGTATAGCGGAGTAGGGGGTCGAACCACGAAGACAAGGTATATCAAGACTTAGACTTTTAACACAACCGGACTATTTGGGGTTGGAAATTCAGTTAAAACTAATAGGTGGAAAATAGATGACGACAAATCACGAAGTAAAGCAAGTAGAGAAAAATGGGGACAAGATTGGATTCACCCTAGGAATAAAGCTTCAAACCGAACATGATAGATTACAGAAAATCTGTTAATAACTAGCATGGATACCCGAGAATACGAGAGGAAGTTGGTGACCCTATAGATCACACGAACGACCTATAATCGCCCTATGTCTCCAAAGGAGTGGCAGGACAAGATTCGCATCGGAATCCGAAACTATTTATTAACATCGTTTCTACAATCTTAAGCAATAAAGATCATAGATTTCCTAAGGTTTCACCAATCAAAACCCCTAAAAGAATTACTCACTCATGTTCATGCGTAAAGACATAAAGATATTAAAAGATGCTGCAGAAACGAACGTGGAATGAAATCGAGAATGAAAACAAAATCAGAATTAATAAACGATAAACTTAGAACTAAACATGCAATGAAATAAAGCAATGGATTAAGATTAAAGGAAGGAATTAAACTTACAAAAGCTTCAAATTGATATCCACGAAAAGAATTCGAACTACAAAGCGTTGAAGAAAAACTGAAAATTGAAAGCTAAAACTAAAAGAATTTGGAGGCTAAGAAATCTAAAAGTGCATAAAAGTATTTAACCTAGCTCCCCCTCTCCTCCTCAGAGGAAGGGGGTATTTATAACAAAATAAGAAAAACCTACGAAAAACCCTAAAGTGCATAGGAGCCGGCCCTAAAAAGAAGTAGTTGATCCGGAGGAAAACACTTTCATTCGCCCGAATCTATGTATCATTCGGCCGAATGTAATCCCATTCGCCCGAATTGTCTTCCATTCGCCCATTCCAGAGGCTTCGGGGAATCGATCTCTGTCAAGCATTCGCCCGAATGTATAGTCTGATTCGGCCGAATGGAAGCTCATTCGCCCGAATGAGTTCCATTCGGCCTTTCCAGTAGAAAGGCTCGAGAACTCTGAAGACTGCCTCTCATTCGACCGAATGAGTCTCAGATTCGGTCGAATCTGCAGCCATTCGGTCGAATGTCTCTCAGATTCGGTCGAATCTGAGAGCATTCTTTCCTCTTTTCACTTCCCTCTTTTCTGAACTCCGTGAAATCTTCCTTCAAACACTTGCCCAAGCTAAGATATGTGTGTCAAAGGCTCGAATGTATCGCCTTTCACCTTGAAATCATCAAAATTGCCTGAAATAAACTTAAGACAACTTGAAAACAAGATCAAGGTAAAATCAAGCATAATATACATAAAACCATTACAAAACTACGAGACTTGACACTAAAATGAGTTAATAAATGTGCTCTAAAACGAGCACATCAAGCCTCCACCTCAGCACCCGAACCCAAACCAGCACACTGCTAAGGCTATCCACCTGAGATCAAGGACCCAGTATAACAGTCCTTCATATCCGATTGATGCACCTTTGGTGCGGGTGAGTGATGAGACGAGAGTGCACAAAGATGAAAAAGAGGAGGAACATGGTAAAATGCCAGAGGTTGAGGATGAAAGAGGTAGGGAGGACGTGAATGTTAAGGTAGGGAGTAAGAAGCCAATAGAGAGTGAGGAAGAGAGGAGGAAGAAAGCTGAGGAGAGAAAGAGGTTAGAATGGTTATATGCACCACCGCTTCCTTTTCCCTATAGGAAAGTTGAGAAGCAACTTGATGATAAGTTCAAGAAGTTTCTTGAACATCTTCAGAAGATGGAAATGAAAATCCCATTCCTCGATGCTATGGCACAAATGCCAAAGTATGCTAAATTCTTGAAAGACTTACTGTCCAACAAGAAAAAGCTTGAGGAAGAGGTAATCAGTCTCCCCCATTAAGTTAGCTCTATATTGCAAGGGAAAATGCCTATGAAGGAGCGAGATCCCGGTCCTTATAACCTCCTTGTAAAGTTGGGAAACCTTGATCCTAAAGGAGCGCTCGCTGATCTAGGGGCATCAATCAGTCTTATGCCTCTATCGATCGCCAAAAAGCTCCTCTTTGACCTCAGGCCTTCAAGGAAAACAATCCAACTGGCTATCAAAAGCATTAAAGTGCCATGTGGAGAGCTTGACGACATACCTATCCAAGTAGGAGAACTAGTGGTCCCCTGTGATTTTGTAGTAATGGAAAAGGAAGAGGACCCTTATACTCCACTTATCTTGGGCAGAGCCGTTCTGAAAATGCTTTGGGCAGTTATTAATTGCCATGATGATACCATAACGGTAGAAGTAGCCCAGGTAAAGGTAGTCTTCAAAATCTCCCCCCTATTAAAAAAGCCTATGGTTGAGCAGGTCTGTCGCCTTGAAGAGGGCGATAGGGAGAGTGAGGATTGTTATGGGGACGAGGAAATAGAGGTTGGATGTCAAATGAATGATGAGGATACCTTTACTATAAATGAGCCATTAGAAGGCCGATTAGATACGGCCCAGGATGCTGAAAAAGAAGCAGAGTGTGAGCACCTTTGCGAGGTTGAGGAAGGTATTACATACAAAGGGGAAAGTCCTAAGCCTTCCCCCAAGGTGACTTTGAAACCTTTACCTCCTAGCTTAAAATATGCCTATCTCGATGAAGATGAAGGAAGCCTTGTCATAGTGAATTCTGAGCTTGATGACATTTCTCTGGGAAAACTACTTGTTTTATTAAGGAAATATCGAGATGTCATCGGATATTCACTAGGTTATTTAAAAGGGATCAGTCCATCCCTTGTTATGCACTGGATTCATCTTGACGATGAACATTTTTCCTCCATTGAGCCACAAAGAAGGCTGAATCCAAACATGAAAGAGGTAGTTAAGGATGAAATCCTCAAAATCCTCAAAGCCGGCATCATCTACTCAATCTCAGGTAGTAGATGGGTTAGCCCAATTCATGTTGTTCCTAAAAAGGGAGGAATGACCATCGTCGATAATGACAGAGGAGAGATGATCCCCACTAGAGCCACCACAGGATGGCGAGTTTGCATTGACTATTGTAAACTCAACAAGGCTACAAGAAAGGATCACTTTCCCTTACCCTTCATCGATGAGATGCTTGAAAGACTGGCCAGGCACAGGTACTATTGTTTTCTAGATGGTTACTCAGGTTTCTTTCAAATCCCAATCCACCCCAAGGACCAACAGAAAACAACTTTCACTTATCCTTTTGGAACTTTTGCCTATAGGAGAATGCCCTTCGGTTTATGCAATGCTCCATCCACATTCCAGAGGTGCATGTCGGCTATATTTGCTGATATGTTAGAAGACTTCATGGAGGTATTCATGGATGATTTTTCTGTTGGAGGGTCCTCTCTTGACACTTGCTTGACACATCTCGAGAAAATTTTATTAAGGTGTCAAGAAATGAATCTTGTACTAAATTGGGAGAAATGTCACTTTTTAGTTCAAGAGGGCATCGTCCTAGGCCACAAAGTGTCTTTCAAAGGCATAGAGGTGGATCCTGCCAAAATTGATATGATAAGGAATCTTCTTGTACCTACCTCAGTTACAGGAGTACGATCCTTTCTTGGACACGCAGGTTTCTATAGGCGTCTCATCTTAGGATTTTCGACTCTAGCAAAACCCTTGAATGAATTGCTTCAGAAAGATGTCGAATTTCACTTCGATGAAAGATGCATGAATGCCTTTAAAAGGCTAAAAGACGCTCTAATATCTGCGCCCATCGTACAAGCTCCGGATTGTAGTTTGCCATTTGAGCTGATGTGCGATGCCAGTGATATTTCTGTTGGTGCTGTCCTTAGGCAGAAAAAGGAAGGAAAGCACCACGTTATATGCTATATCAATAAAACACTAGATCCTGCATAACATAACTACTCTACAACTGAAAAGGAAATGCTGGCGGTAGTCTATGCTTTTGAGACACTACGCCAATATCTTATTTGTTCAAAAGTTGTAGTCTTTACTGATCACTCAGCTCTAAAGTTTTTAATGACAAAGAGAGATGCAAAGCCGAGATTGATTCGTTGGGTGCTCCTACTACAGGAGTTTGATTTCGAGTTAAAAGATAGGAAAGGTAGCGAAAATGTGGTAGCTGACCATTTGTCTAGGTTACCCGAGCTGAATAATGACGCCTTACCTATCCAAGACGAAATGGTCGAAGAAACCCTAATGACAGCAATAGTAGTTGGGAAAGCCCCTTGGTTCACGGATATTGCAAATTATTTAGCTTGTGGAGAACTTCCAGAGTTCGAATCAAGGGCTTTGAAAAAGGCTTTCTTCGGAAAAGTCGGGAACTTCTTTTGGGATGATCCCTATTTATTTCATGCATGTGCAGACGGCATAAACCGCCGTTGTGTCACTAAAGAGGAAGTTCCCAAAATCCTAACTTACTGTCATTCATATGCGTGTGGCGGTCACCATGGTATAATGAACTCCGTTGCTAAGGTTGCCACCGCAGGTTTCTATTGGCCAACATTACACAAGGATGTTGAAACTTTTGTGAAAAGCTGTGAGAGGTGCCAAAAAGTTGGCAATATCTCAATGCGAAATGAGATGCCTCAAAACTACATCCTTGAGTGTGAAGTATTCGACTGTTGGGGAATTGACTTTATGGGCCCATTTGTTTCATCTCATGGGAACCAATACATTTTAGTAGGGATTGACTATGTGTCTAAGTGGATGGAGGCCATCACCTCGCCTACGAACGACCACAAAGTAGTTATTAAGCTTTTCAAAAGCATAATCTTCCCTCGATTCGGTGTTCCCAAAATAGTCATAAGTGATGGGGGTTCACACTTTGCTAAGCACGAACTAAACAAATTATTGAAAAATTATGGAGTCATGCACAAAGTCGGCTCTCCCTACCATCCCCAAACTCAAGGACAGGTGGAAGTAGCTAATAGGGAAATCAAGAGAATTCTTGAGAAGGTGGTAAACCCAAACAGGAAGGATTGGTCTCTAAAGTTAGATGACGCCCTTTGGGCCCACTGGACATGTTACAAAACCCCTATTTGCACCACCCCGTTCTGGCTATTGTATGGGAAATCCTGTCATCTACCGGTGGAATTGGAATGCAAGTCTTGGTGGGAAATCCAAACTCTAAATTTGGACCCTACCTTATTCTGCGAGAAGCGAGCCGCCCAATTACGAGAATCGGAAGAACTACGGCTCGACGCATTCCACAACATGCACATCTACAAGGAACGTACTAAGCGTTGGCACGACCAATGTATCATCCAACAAGAGTTCCTTGTAGGAGATAAAGTGCTTCTCTTTAATTCAAGAGCTAAGTTATTCCCCGGGAAATTAAAATCGAGGTGGTCTGGGCCATTCGAGATTTTACAAGTTTTCCCCTATGGAACGGTAGAGCTGAAAGACCATCATGGAGGATGTTTCGTTGTTAATGAACATCGGTTAAAACTCTTCCATGAAAGCAGCCTTCACAATGTCAACACCATTGAGCTTATAAGGTTAGATAATGTCAAAGTCGAATGATTGGTGTAATCATTGGCACTTTTCGAGTATCCTTACTTTGAATCATCGTTATTTAGCATTTTGTTAGGTTTTAAGTATTTAGTTTAACTTTTGTCCTTGTGTTTTAATTACCCGAGCCAAGTCGAGCTAAACGACGTTAAACAAAGAACTTACGGGAGGTAACCCGGTTTATTTGGATTTTCATCAAACTTAATCATAGTACATTATTAATTTTGAGAGGGCACAAGTGATTTGATCTAAGAAAGTGCGAAATCGCTGCCCATTCGGCCAAATGATAGGTCCATTCGGCCGAATACACATTGAAGAAGGAACTAAATCCAAGTTTGGCCACGTTCCTGATAGTGCCGAATAAAGGATCAATTCGGCCGAATGAATCTAATTTGACCGAATGGAGTGTTCCATTCGGTCAAATAGATCTACTGGGGAAATTCATGAGGCTGCTAATAACCCCGAATAAAGCTAACATTTGGGCCAATGTAGTTACATTCGACCGAATAGGTTTAGTATTCGGTCGAATGGGAGCGAAGATTTCTTCGTAGCTCATATCCATTTGACCGAACAGGACATCCATTTGACCGAATGGAGCTCTATTCGACCGAATGTATGCTTCATTCGGCTGAATGGAAGCTAGTTCTATAAATATCAACTCATCCACGTAAATTTGCACAGAAATTTTTTTACTCCTTCCACTCGGCCGACTTCCCTCACACCCTTGCTCTCTCTCAAATTCCTCTACTCCCTTCCCAATCTTCCTCAACTACTATGGGTCCAAGGAGAACCTTGAGGAACCCCTTCAAGAGGTCCAAAAAGCATGGAGAAGGTTCCTCTTTGGGTGTGGCACAGGAAGCTCAACAAACCGGTTCTCAACAATCGGAGGGCCAACAAAGACTTCCCGGCCAGGAATTATGGTTCGATGAGGACCATCCTACGATAATTTTCGAATCTTTGGAGCAATATGAGCGTTTCCAAAGGCTTAAGGTACGAAAAATCAAATCCACTCATTATTTAGACCTTTTAATTTTACAACGAATGGGTATATATGAGCAATTTGTTGCATTATTAACTGCATGAGGGTTAGAGTACTGGATAAACATGGGCACCCGACTCATAAGCTCTTAACTTATGAGTTTCTTAGTTCCCTAACCCCGTGCCAATGGGAGGGTAGGCTGCATTTGTCTTTTAGGCTAAGTAATGCACACTATTTTCTTGATTATGCTGCATTTTGTGCCGTGTTTGGTTTCCATAACGAGCCTATTCTGGATAAACAACCGGACAACTCTCGGATTTCCGAGTTATGGCCTAAAATCGCTGGCCGCCTTGTTTATCCGAATAGAAATATTTAGGCTTTTGATGTACAACACCTTGTTTTGCGCATGTTCTTTAAATTTGCTAGGGAGACTTTGTTCCCTTCCCCTATCCCTCACCTAGTATGAACACACAAGGTGCACATCTTGCACCGTTACCTTGCACCACACGAAGACACTGCACTAAGCCTACCAATGACGCTGTGGAAGTTTCTAAACAACAAAGCCACCTTAAATGCAACCACTGACTTATGTTTAGGGGGACACGTATTCCGCATTGCTGAATTCTTGAACGTCATGAATCCTGTAGAATTCAATGAACGTTATGCCAGTTCCACTACCCTTGACGAGCAATGTCTGGTGCGAGCTGGCTTTATTTTTGCGGACCCCATGCGATGGCGGTACCTCAAAGACCGCACCGTCCCCCTTCCTTATCCTCAATTACCAGACCTTGTCCAGTTTGGGGCCTCGTATCTCTTAGGCGGCGATGTGCCGAGATACGCGGTAGAGCCCCCACTTGTACCCCCTCCTCGCCCTCACACACTTTCTATGCGCGACAGACCTAGGGCTTCTACCTCTGTATTACCAGACCATGACGATTTGGATGATGAATCTGAATCCGATATTATGTCCTCCCTAGGACGCATAGAGAGAAGGATTGACCAAGTCCTCACCACCCAAGCCCACCACACTACCCGTCTCGAACACCTCGAGCAAAACTTCGAGCGGGCGAACTACCCATGGTATGATATGGCCTATCGCTCCCACATGGTCGGCGAAAGCATGGCCACCCCTTCCTGGTACCCTCGCCATGACAACTATAACGAGATATCACTAAGTCATGGGTTTGACCGGTTGCGGGTGGGTAGGCGTAGGTTTAATAACTTCACTCCGCCGGCTCCTAGAAGAGCCTCGGATGACTATAGGATGGATTACATGGGTGGGGAGGAGGAGGTTAATGAGGAGGATGACCAGGGGGATGATGAGGAATTTATGGGGGATGAGTAGTGGTAGACCTAACGGCCTCCCTTAGCGTGGTGGACGGCTTCACCCTAGCTTGGGGGGGTGTCCATAGTTCACTACTCATTCTTTCGCGTGTCCTTTGGTCTTGGTTGTCAGTTTAGTATTGTGTAGTGTTGTGTTGCTTCGTGTTTTGTGTCTATTTCTAGGTGTTATTTTGTGTTTTGCGCTTTGCTTTTTGGTGTTGTTTTCAGGTATATATATAATATGTTCCACATGCCGTTGCACCCACGTATTGGTATGATTGCTTACTTGAAAATCCAAATTTAGGTATTTAAGTTATTTTTATATTTGTTTTTACCCTTCTTTGCATCATGTGCCCCTTTCCCATCATATATTCCAAACAAGCATGCAAGCCTCTATTGTGCACTCTACATTGACTTTATGCAAACTTGTATTCCCCTAGCCCTGTGCCTATTTTGGGTATGAGTCTATCGACTGTTTTTCACTTAGCTTGGGGGATCTGAGCTTGCTTGGTATGTGGTTTGGATGACTACCTATTGAGGCGTATTTTGACTAACCTAGTGAGGATTGAGCCTTTTAGGACTTTATTACGAGTCCTTTATTGTTGAGTGTTAGTCAAGGAATCTTAAGAATTGTGTCTGTTCTCCTCCAGCATAGTCTAATTTTCTAAAGGTTAGGGATGATAACACGTTTTTAGTTAAAGCTACATAACCAAAGTGCCTACCATGAAAATCAATTTACTCTAGGTTGAGCCAAATTTGTGCCTTTGCCTTCTTTTTTGTAGCCACGCTATCTAACTCCACATGAACCAAATGTTCCCTCTTTTTACCTAGAGGATAGTCATGTGATCATAATGAAGTTGATATTTGTAGCATTGTAATATAGGATTTCGGTTTGGGGAAATGATCATTGGATGATTTGACTACGTACACTAGTCTTAGTGCATTTCAAAGAAGTATGCATGAACATAGAAAGTTCAGAAAAAGCTTGAAAAGCACAAAGAAAAAAAGGGGGAAAAAGAAAAAAAGGGGAAAAAGAAAGAAAAAAAGAAAAAAAGAGAAAAAGAAAAAGAAAATAAACAAAAAGAAATTAGAGAAAAAAGTTGAGAATAAAGTTGACTTAGTGAATTAGAGTCTACTATTGGGAATTTTGGGATTGATATGGTTGTCGGAAGGCGTAATCCTCCTCGGTTTTATTTCCTTGGATCACTTACTATCCTCTATTTCAACTCCACATTCCCAAAATCTACCATACCTTGATCCGAACCTACATTACAACCCTTTCCAAACCTATTCGACTTAACCTGATTAGTAAGATCAGTGCTGGAGAGCAGATAAGACACGATTTACGGGATTTCTCCCTGCTTAGGTGTTTAATTCCCGACTCATCTTCAGTCGGATGATTTCGAGTGAAACACATACCCTATAAACACATGAGCGTAATGGAAATTTCCCACACCTCATGGGAAATAACCTTGGGAGCGTAGACTTGCGACCTCATTAGGTAGTGGGCGGAATGAATTATGATGTGGCTTGCTTGGCGATCCCGAGTAGGTGTAAAAAGTTGATTATGCTCTTTAAATCCCATTGTAATTGCACACCCATGGCTAGGGAAGAGTTTCACACGTGTACGGCTTGCATTGACTTGATTTTCACTTCCCCTGTTTTTCATTCGTCTCTTCATTCATTTCTTCATTCATTTTGCCTTAAGCTATCATTTCACCTTCCTATTTCGTTCGCTAGGGACTATGATGCGTGCATCAATGTGAATGACGAGCATGTTGAAGAATTATTCCAAGAAAGTCAAGAATGCATGAATCTATACTTGGAAGCTTCTTCAATAGGTCAAACTTACTATCGGGGGCATCAAGACAAAGCCACGGTTTGTATGGTGGCGTTCTTGGGAGTTCTTGAAGCTTCTTGATAGTTCTTTAAGGTTCTTTAAAATCTTTCTTAGATTTTTGTCTACAAGTTTTTACCTTTCACTTGATAGGGTTTTTCTTGGTTTAGACCCTAGGTTTCTTTATTTTCTTTATGTTCTTGATTATTTTTGTACGTGTGAGTTAGTTAATTAAGTTAGTTAGAAAACAATGTAACGTTACTTGGCGCCCAAGGTTACGTTTCCTATTTCAAGATGGATTCCTACCCAAGGTTAAGTTTCCTATTTCAAGAGGGATTCCTACTCAAGATTGAATCATAAGTGGCGGCTGCTTGGAGATCAAGGCAAAGTGGAAGAGTTTTACTCAAGCTAGAACTCTAATATGTTTAGGAAAAGTAGGAGTTTTACTCAAGCTAGAACTCTAATATGTTTAGGAAAAGAAGGAGTTTTATTCTAGTTAGAGTTCTAATAGTTTTAGGAAAGGATTGCTATAAATACTCCATGTAATTCACGGTTTCAACTCATTCATTCATTCACGAATTTGATCAATAACAAACACATTTTATTTTCGAGTGATATTTTGGTTGGATACCTAAATATTTCTTTGGCTAACTTGCGAGTTGGTTGCTGTTTTGGGTGTTTTAGTTAAAACATTCATTGGTTTGATTAATTAGGTGGACTCTTAATTAATTAAACTCAGTTCTAGCCTAGTTCTTGGTGATTTATCTGTATAGGACGAAGCTTAGAACATATCCTTGTGAAAACTTGGTTTTCGGATCAAGAATCACATCATCGTGGTATCAGAGATGTTGGTGACGTTTGGCTTGGACATTTTGGCTGAAATTTTGTGGGAAGATTTAGAAAACGTAGATCAACATTGTGTCAAAATTTCGTGTCAATCGGACGCGTAAAGAAGTCTGTACAACCTCAAACTTTTGAGATTGTTACACAGAGTTGTGATTTGGAGAACGGTTTTTATTTGCTTCAAGAATCAATCAAGATTCAATCTTTTAATCAAGATTTTGCATAAACTAACCTGGTTTATGTAGGAGCAATGAGTGACGAAGAAATCCCAGGGATTCCAAGGGGTTTGAACCTTGATCAAGCGCATAACTTGCGAAGGGATCGTCAAATAGAGCGATTGTCACAACAATTGCAAGAAGTATTGGCTAGGCTTGACGAACGTGAAAAAACTTCATCTTCAAGAAAGAACAAATCAGTTGCAAGTTCTAGTTCAAGTGAAGACGAATATGAAAGGAGAAAAGTAAGTAGATCACGCCATAAAGATTCATCTTCAAGTGATGAACCTAGAAGGCATAGACGGAAGAACAAGGCCAAAGATGATGACCGAAATATAAGGTTAGATTTTCCGGAATTCGATGGGAGTATGCTAGACCCCGAAAAATATTTTGAGTGGGTTAGAAGAGCGGAAACACTCTTTGATTACAAGGAGTATGATGAACGAAAGAGGTGCAAAATTGCTGAATTAAAACTCACGGGTTATGCGAGTTTATGGTATGATAATCTCAAGAAAAAGAGACGCAAGGAGGGACGATCCAAGATCACTACTTGGACACAATTAAAGAAATATATAAAGCGTCAATTTGTGCCCCATAAGTACGTGCAAGAAGTATATCTCAAGATGCAAACTTTTAAGCAAGGAAATCAATCCGTGGAGGCTTATTTGTGTGAATTTGAGAAACTATGTTTATTGTGTGATTTAGAAGAAATTCTAGAGCACAAAATAGCACGTTTTATTGCAGGTTTGAACAAAAATATTCAAGAGAAGATTGAATTGCATGAATACTATTCGTTTGAAGAAGTATGCAAGGCGGCCATTAAGGTTGAAAGACAATTCAAGGCCAAGAAGACCTCAAGTGTGAAGCCGTTCACACGCACGTTCACAAAGGCTAGTGACAAGCCTACCTTTGATAGGAATTCTTCTAGTTCGTATGCTAAAGATAACAAACCCAGAAACGAAGCTAGCAAGAAGGTGATCGAAGATAGAAAATGTTTCAAATGTGGGAGTGTTGGCCATATAGCAAGCAATTGCTACTCAAAACGCACTATGACGGCTCAAGAATGGGAAGAAGAGAAAGCTAGGTGCGAGGGAAGTAGTGACATGGAGATGGTGGTCGAGCAAGAACGTGATTTTGAAGAAGAGGAGGGTAGTGCCGAAGAGGTTGATGGTGAAACGCAAGGAAAGAGCTTGGTTCTAAGGAGAGCTCTTCACTCTAAACCTATTCCCGTTGAAGAGAATCAAAGAGAGAAAATCTTTTTAACAAGGTGCAAGGTGGAAGATCAATTGTGTGACGTAATAATAGACTCGGGAAGTTGCACAAATGTGGTGTCTACAACTTTGATCAACAAATTAGAGTGGCCTACAACCGATCACCCAAAACCTTATAAGCTACATTGGCTCAATGATGCTAGTGACGTACAGGTATCAAAACAAGCCCTAATCACCTTTTCAATTGGCAAATATCATGATAAAGTTTTATGTGATGTATGCCCCATGGATGCTTGTCATATCTTATTGGGTAGACCATGACAATATGATAGATTTGTCAAGTTTAATGGTAGGACAAATGTGTATATAATTCGAAAAGGGAAGGGGGAAAAATCATATGCATTGAAACCACTAGTTGATCATAGAATAACTAAATGTAACCCTAGTTCAAAAGGTGCATATTTAATTGGGGAAAAGGAGTTGGAAAAAGAGATCAACGGTAACAATATAGTATATATTATGGTGGCTAACAATGTGCAAGTGGATGAGAGTAAACAAGAAAAGAGGCCCGTGGAATTAGAAGTGGTATTGCAAGAGTATTGTGACGTTTTTCCTAGTGAATTACCACTGGGATTACCACCAATTCGTGGTATTGAACACCAAATTGATCTTATTCCGAGAGCTCCACTACCTAACAAGGCAGCATATAGAAGTAATCCGGAAGAAACAAAGGAAATGCAATTTCAAATAGAGGAATTGATGCAAAGAGGCTACGTGAGAGAGAGTATGAGCCCATGTGCCGTGCCTACATTGCTAGTTCCAAAAAAAGATGGGAGTTGGCATATGTGCATTGATAGTAGGAGTGTGAACAACATAACCATCAAGTATAGATTTCCTATACCTAGACTTGATGATTTGTTAGACGAATTGCATGGTTCAAAGCTATTTTCCAAGATTGATCTTATGAGTGGCTATCATCAAATACGCATGAGAGAAGGAAGTGGTGAGACTAAAGTGGCGGAATTGTATTTCAAGGAAGTGGTGAGACTACATGGGTTGTCGAATAGTATTGTGAGTGATCGTGATACAAAGTTCATGAGTTTCTTTTGTAAATCACTATGGAAGTTGGTGGGAACAAAGCTGTTATTTAGTACATCATATCACCTGCAAACGGACGGACAAACGGAGGTAACAAATCGAACTCTTGGTGTGCTTTTACGTGGACTAGTGAGAAAAACACAAAAAGATTGGGATATTAAGCTTGCTCATGCCGAGTTTGCTTATAATAGATCACCTACTTATGCCACAAAACACACGCCATTTGAAGTTGTTTATGGTGTCAATCCAAGAATGCCCATTGATTTGATTGAAATTACAAAAGGGGAATTAATTCATAAGGATGCCGAGGCTAAAATCAAGTACATGATGAAGCTACACGCATAAGTTAGAGCTAGGATTGAACGTGTCAATGAACTCTACAAAGCACGAGCTAACAAGAACAAAAAGCCACAAAGTTTTGAAGTTGGCGACTTGGTGTGGTTATACTTGAGAAAAGAAAGATTTCCTAGCAAACGAAAGAATAAATTGATGCCAAGAAGTGAGGGGCCATTCAAGATTATTGAGAAGATTAATGAGAATACATATAAGCTTGAATTGCCGGGAGAATATGGTGTAAGCGCAACATTTAATGTTGGAGATTTGGTGAAGTATTTGCCAGATGATGCTATTGAAGATTTGAGGGCAAATTCTTTTGAAGAAGGGGAGGATGATGCTTGCATCAATGTGAATGACGAGCATGTTGAAGAATTATTCCAAGAAAGTCAAGAACGCATGAATCTATACTTAGAAGCTTCTTCAATAGGTCAAACTTACTATCGGGGGCATCAAGACAAAGCCACGGTTTGTATGGTGGCGTTCTTGGGAGTTCTTGAAGCTTCTTGATAGTTCTTTAAGGTTCTTTAAAAGCTTTCTTAGATTTTTGTCTACAAGTTTTTACCTTTCACTTGATAGGGCTTTTCTTGGTTTAGACCCTAGGTTTCTTTATTTTCTTTATGTTCTTGATAATTTTGTACGTGTGAGTTAGTTAATTAAGTTAGTTAGAAAACCGTGTAACGTTACTTGGCGCCCAAGGTTACGTTTCCTATTTCAAGATGGATTCCTACCCAAGGTTAAGTTTCCTATTTCAAGAGGGATTCCTACTCAAGATTGAATCATAAGTGGCGGCTGCTTGGAGATCAAGGCAAAGTGGAAGAGTTTTACTCAAGCTAGAACTCTAATATGTTTAGAAAAAGTAGGAGTTTTACTCAAGCTAGAACTCTAATATGTTTAGGAAAAGAAGGAGTTTTATTCTAGTTAGAGTTCTAATAGTTGTAGGAAAGGATTGCTATAAATACTCCATGTAATTCACGGTTTCAACTCATTCATTCATTCACGAATTTGATCAATAACAAACACATTTTATTTTCGAGTGATATTTTGGTTGGATACCTAAATATTTCTTTGGCTAACTTGCGTGTTGGTTGCTGTTTTGGGTGTTTTAGTTAAAACATTCATTGGTTTGATTAATTAGGTGGACTCTTAATTAATTAAACTCAGTTCTAGCCTAGTTCTTGGTGATTTATCTGTATAGGACGAAGCTTAGAACATATCCTTATGAAAACTTGGTTTTCGGATTAAGAATCACATCAGACTAGCAACGGTTTAGATTAGGGGAAGTTGATGTGCTCGTTTTAGAGCACATTTATTACCTCATTTTAGTGTCAAGTCTCATAATTTTGTATTGGTTTTATGTATATTATGCTTGATTTTGCCTTGATCTTGTTTTCGAGTTGTCTTAAGTTCATTTCAGGCACTTTTGATGATTTCAAGGTGAAAGGCAATGCATTCGAGCCTTTGACACACGTATCTTAGCTTGGGCAAGTGTTTGAAGTCACTCATGAAGATTCTATGGAGTTCAAAAAAGAGGGAAGTGAAAAGAGGAAAGAATGGTCTCAGATTCGACCGAATCTGAGAGACATTCGACCGAATGGTTGCAGATTCGACCGAATCTGAGACACATTTGGTCGAATGGATGACTGTCTTCAGAGATCTTGAGTCTTGCCACTGAAAAAGCCGAATGGAACTCATTCGGGCAAATGAGCTTCCATTCGGCCGAATCAACCTATACATTCGGGCGAATGTTTAACAGAGATCGATTCCTTGAAGCCTCTGGAATGGGCGAATGGAAGACCATTCGGGCGAATGGGATCACATTCGGCCGAATGAGACTTATATTCGGGCAAATGACAGTGTTTTCCTCTGGAACAACTACTTCTTTTTAGGGCCGACTCCTATGCATTTTAGGGTTTTGGTAGGTTTTTCTTATTTTGTTATAAATATCCCGTTCCTCTGATGAGGAGGGGAGAGCTAGGTTTTATACTTTTATGCACTTTTAGATTTCTTAGCCTCCAAATTCTTTTAGTTTTAGCTTTCGGTTTTCAGTTTCTTCAACGCTTTGTAGTTCGAATTCTTTTCGTGGATATCAAATTGAAGCTTTTATAAGTTTTAATCAATTCCTTTGCTCTTAATTCATTGCTTTACTTCGTTGCATGCTTAGTTTCATGTTTATCGTTTATTCGCATAATTTCTGATTTTGTTTTCATTCTCGTGAATTCCTTCCATGTTTATTTCTGTCGCATCTTTTAATATATTTATATTTTTAAGCATGAATATGTGTGAGTAATTTCTTTAGGGGTTTTGATTGGTGAAACCCTAGGAAAGCTATGATCTTTATTGCTTAAGGTTGTAGACACGATGATAATGAATAGTTTTGGAATCCGATGCAAATCTTGTCCTGCCACTCCTTTGGAGACATAGGGCGATTATAGGTCGTTCGTTGTGATTTGTGGGATCACCAACTTCCTCTCATATTCTTGGATGTCCATGCTAGTTATTATCAAATTTTCTCTAACCTATCATGTTCGGTTTCTAAAGTTTCATTCCTAGGGTGAATCCAATCTTGTCCCCGTCTTTCTCTATTTGACTTACCGTTAAATTTGTCGTGATTTACATTCTCGTTGTTAGCCTAGTTGATCTTCTAAACCCGAATAGTCCGGTTGTGTTAAGAGTTAGAGTCTTAATATACTTTGTCCTCATGGTTCGACCCCCTACTCCACTATACTCGTATAGTTTGTAGGTTGGAATAAATATTGTTTGCATAACCTGTCTTTTAGTTAATGACCTAAAACACCGGTTGTCACTTGTCACTCTAACTTTGTTGTTTTTGAATTAATACTCATCTTCATCTTCTTCAACTTCGTCTTCTTCTGGAATTTTACGAATTATTGAATCATCTTGAAGTTTGTAGGAAATTCGGGCCAACTCGTTATCAACAGTGATTTCAATAAGTGAATTTTCTCAGACTAGTCGTTTGGTAGAATACCTAATAGCACCAAGGAGAACTAATTCCTTAATCTCATCATGTGACTGGGTAGTAGACCATCGACATTTTCCCGGATGAATTTGACGACCACAATTTGTACATCGGCCAAAATGTCTTGACCTTCGTTTGATAGCGCTTTTTGATAATCCTTGAAAGGGTGGTTGCTGCTCATTGCGACGCCATTGCTTTCTAACCTCATTGCAATGTGAGAAGATTTCACGCCTGAGATCTGAGGGAAGCTCAAGTTTTGCGAAGTAAAGGGTACACAAAAGATTAAAACAAAAAAAGTGCATAATTAAAATAAGTCTTCGTGTTTTGGCTGTAGACTTTTCATTCGCGGCCAAACGTATAAATAGAGAAAATAATATTTTCCATATTTTTCATATTTTTCTTTTTTTTTACTAGCTCTCGAAAGGATATTGAGAGCAAGGACCATTAAATGGGTCAAAAGCTATTTCGGAGCCTGAGCAATCAAATTCTTCGTCCTCAGAGGCTTTTGAACTGGTAGAACCTTTGATGATTCTTCTGGCGAAGTCTAGATCAGAATAAAGTTTCTCCAGTGCTTCTTTTTGGATAGGAGTCAGGTTTTTATAGGAGGAAGAAGTTTTTTTCTCTTCTTCGTAAGGAAGAAGAGGTGGCTGTTTTTGAAACTTGATGGATCGCCCATTCAAGTTTTTTACCGGTTTGAATGAAGTCTTTCACATTTTCTGGGGAGCAAAGTTCTAAACAGAATTTCTCCCACCATTTAACCTTGAATTCTCGAACTAACACCAAGGGTATGGAGAAGGGAGTTGTGGTTTTAGACTGTAACTCCAGCAAAGTATCTAAGGGATTTTGAATTCAGCGTGGAAAAGAAGGGGATTCTTGAATTTTTCTGACTTTGAAGCTGATGAAAATATTTGGAATCCTTCAACGCAAAGAGGAGGAAGGATTTCTTGAACCGGACCATAAAAGTGCCACCAATGGAAAAACCATAATGGTATTTGTTCTTTTAGGAAAAACTTATCAAAAGAGAAAAACCATGAGTGATTAAAAGCCTGAAGGAGGAAGGCTCTTGACCAGGCCATTTCGTAATCAAAATATGAGTAGGTTTGAGGGAAAAAAGTTTTTAAAAGTGATTTTTCATCATAGGGACTTAACTATTCAGAATGGTTAACAATCCTTTCGATGATACATTTTGAATAGATAATAATTCCGGACGGAGATTTAACATGTTGAATTTCACAGGAATTTGAATCAACCAATATGAATTCATAAAATCTTTGAATTTTTACAGGGTTTTCAGGAAACCACTCACATCCTTCTGGGAAGGATCATCTATTGAAGGCTTTTATGGTGTCTGGGCTTTGCGGGGAAGAGGATTTTGTCAGGCAAATGGCTTTAGTGGCTTCTTTAGTGAAATAAGCTGATTTTGGGTTTTTTTTGAGTCTGTTTTTGAAGGGGTTGCATTTGTAGGCAGTTTTTGAACAATTTGAGAATAGGCTAGTGGTGGAAAGTTTTATAAACTGGAAAATTGATTTGTAGTTGTAAAATTTGTTGAATCTGAAGGTAAATCTTTTGAAGGTTTCATTTCATAATCATCTGCTGACTGAAACCCTTTGAGTTTGTCAGATTTCTTATCATGAGACATTTTGATGTCCTTGTAAGAATTCTCTGGTAAGAAAATTAGGAAGAGAATTATTTTCACCTTTGATGTGTTCTATTTGAAAATCAAATATAGATAAAATAGTTTGCCAACGGGCAAAGATTTGTTTTGAAATAATATTTTTGACATCCTTTTCCAAAACTTCTTTAGCAGATTTGCAATCAATGCGAATAAGAAATTTTTTATTGTATAAATCACTTTGAAATTTTGATACACATAAAACTATTGATAAAACTTCTTTTTTAATAGTAGAATAATTCTTTTGAGGCCCTAACCATACTCCGGAATGGAACCTTTCTAGTTGTTCTAGACCATCTACCTTTTGCTTGAGTATACCACCATAGCCTATGTCTAAGGCATCTGTTTCAACTATCATATATGCAGATGGATTAGGTATGCAAAGACATGGTAATGATCTTATCTTTTCTTTAAGGGTCTTGACAGTCTCAGTATGGTCTTTTGGCCAAGCAGGGGGATTTTTTTGTAATCTTTGAAATAATGGAGCGCATAATTGATGAAGGTTTGGGAAAAAATCTGAAACATAATTCAGACATCCTAAGAATCTTTAAAGTTGGGTTTTATCTTTAAGTTCATTAGGAAATTTTGAAGCAAACTCTATGGATCTATTTGTGGGTTTAATGGTTCCTCGGAAAATATCATGGCCAAGGCATCTAATTTTTGTTTGAAAAAGTTTCATTTTTGTACTTGAGACAACTAAACCATTTTTTTCTATTGTTTGCAAAAAGGTTAGTAAATGTTTGAAATGTTGATCTAAGCTGTTAGAGAAAACTAAAACATCATCTATGTAAACTATTATGAATGGGAATGGGTTAAGAATATCATTCATGATATGTTGGAATTCAGAAGGAGCATTTTTTAGTCCAAAAGGCATGACGTTCCATTCATAGTGACCAAAAGGTACTGTAAAAGCTGTTTTGTACCTATCTTGTTCTGCTATTTGAATTTGCCAGAATCCTAATTTCATATCAAATTTTGAAAAAATCGTAGCATTAAAGAGTCTATCTAAAAGGTCTCTTTTGTTAGGAATGGGGTATCTAATCCATTGGAGAATTTTGTTTAAAGGTTTGTAATTTATTACTAATCTAGGAACTCCTCGCTCTTTCTCTACTGCATTCATAACTTAAAATACTGCACAACTCCAAGGAGATTTAGAAGGTTGGATAAGCTTTTTATCCAAAATAACTTGAATCTCCTTTTTACAGAATTCTACTAATTCTGCATTCATCTGAATGGGTCTTGCTTTTGTAGGGATATTTGCTTCAATGAAATCTTTTTCATAAGGAAGGGTGATAATATGTTTTTTTTCTATTCCAAAAGGTATTAGGAATTTCTTCACAGACCTTTAGTTTGAAAGTATTTTCGAGGTTTAGAATCTTTTTGGTGGATAACCTCAGTTTTGAGGGTAGCAATTAGATATTGCTTATTATGGATTGTGTTTAATTTCTGGAAAACTGATGAGTTTTATAAGAGGTATATATTTTTTTGAATCATAGGAGTGAGGAATTTAAAGGAGATTTGCTTACCTAAGATACTGGTATGAACTCCTTTATTATCCACCTTAAAAGGATAGATTTGAGTTAGAAAAAGGGTTCTAAGGATTATTTCTTCCTTAATATCCTTGACGACTATGAAAGTATTTTTGAATTTATAGTCGTTATTGACTATATTAGCTCTTGGGACCTTGAATTTGGTATTCATAGGAGAGCTATTAGCACTAAGTAACTTTGTGCTAGTCTTCTCATAGAATTTTGGTGGGATAATTCCTTCTTTGATACAATTCTGATCAGCACCACTATCTATAAGGGCAATAAAGTTTTGTTTAAAATCACCGATTTGGAAGGTGACATTTGAGTACCATTTCTGAAAATTAATCTTATTAATGAGAGAAACAAATCCTGTTTCTTGCTGAGTATCAACAATCTCCTCAGAAGTTATATTCTAAGTGGATTCTTCTTCTAGGATTATTATTCGAGTCTTGATCTCTAATTCATTGATTTGTAAGGCTACAAGGTCATTTTTGAGTTCATTGACCTGGGTTTTTAAAAGGTTGATTTCTGACTGGAGATCATTAACAGAATCTCTTTTAAAAGTATTCTTGGAAGGTGATGTAAGGAGGGTGCTATTTTTTGTATACTCTGGATTTGAATATTTCTCTAGTAGTTTTGAAATACTGAAGGGTTCCGTAATTGGTAGGGAAGTGGAGTGAGAAGGGTCCTTTTCTTTAAGGATGATATTTCTCAGGTGAAGTAAGGCCTGAGTCTTTAACTCCGGATTTTGAACCTTATCTATTAAGTCGAATAAGAATTCTTTGTCTTCATTGCTAGAAATGACATTCATAGTTTGAATTGGTGAGGAAGACTCTGAGGAGTCACTACTACTTGGGTCAGTATCATTAATTTGGTCGAAAAATGGTTCATCTTGGTCTGAGTTTAAAGGACTCTTAATAAGGAGTTGGTCAACTTTTCTCCTAGTTCGGCGTCATTTGAGAAAAGTTCTTGGATTTTCTTCTTAGTAGTACAATTATTTACTTTGTGTCCGCTTTTTCCACATGAATAACTTTTGTTTGGGCTTCTTGTAGTAAGAAGGCTTAGAAGGAGGATAAGTGTTTTTTCTAGGGAATCGTCTAAACTTCTTTTCTTTCTGAAGTTTAGATTTGCATTTAATAGACGAAGGGGCCCTGATTGTTTCACAGCCAAAGGCTTCACATAAACAACCAAGTTCTTTCCTGGATTGCTTCTTTTCAGAAGTATACTTAGCTTGTAGCTTAAGTTCTTCACAAAGAGCTAATCCTTCATTTTTAACTAAGGTGAAGAGTTCACCATAGGTTTTGTCTTTGAAAGGGATCTCATCTGATTGAGACAATTCTTTTAACTTTTTGAATATTCTTTGGGCAAAAAGTTTAGGAAGGCCAGATATGAATTTTTCTTTCTAAAATGGTTCACCATAATCCTTTCTTTGAAGAACATAAGGAACATATCTCTATAACACCTATAATCTCCTAAAGTAGGACATCTCAAGTTTTGAAGAATAGATTTTCTAGATAAAAGGGAGGTTGTAGGGTCTCCTATGAAATAATAGGCAATAATTATTATGAGGAAATCACTACCATCAAATTTCTCAATGAGTTTATTTTGAGAATTAAAGACAGAGATTTTATGATTAAATATTTCCAACTAATTATCTGTTGTAAGACAATTGTCCACTAGTTTTTCAATTGACCAGTAAACCCCGAAATAAGGAGTCCAAAAATGATTTGTTCATTAGACTCTCGGGTTGAATAGGCAATTTTTGCCATACCCATCTCTTGAAGAGTGTTCAAATCTCATATTCTGATTTTCCATCTATATTCTATTCATGGACAGCATCAAGAGAATAAGATTTTGTTTTGAACTTAGAACATTCCTCAAACTGTATATTTGGAGGAGTCGGTCTAGGATAGTAGGTTTTTGTTGGAGCATTTCTCCACTTGTTCTTAATTTTATTTAGAAAAGAGGAATCCTGAAACATATTTTGAATATTATCTATTTCATCTTTTGAGTTAGAATCATTGCTTGATTCATTTTCAGAAGGATGACTATGAATGACTCTTAATGCTTGGGAGCTGGCTAATTTTTCTAGAATTTGAGATATTTTGCTCAAGATAGTCTGGGAGTTATTTGAAGAAGAGGGAGTATTGACTATGGAGTTTGTCATAGTTTGAGTTAAACCTTGTGGTTTAAAGTGCGAAACTGAGACATTAGTAGGGAATCTAGAGGATTGTCCTCTAGAAAAGGTAGGGGACTGTTCCTTTATAGATTCTATTCTAGAAGAAAGATGATCTACTTGAGAGGCAATAGTATGAAGGGTTTGGTTTATGAAATTATTCTGATGGTAAACCTTAATAATATCTTCCACCTTAGCTGGGTCATCTTTCTGATTATATCTCCCCTTTTTCAAAAGGGCAGGCAGGTATTTGATTGTCTCCATTAGGAATTATTATAGGAGAAAAGGGTGGATGAACAGTATTAATAGTTGATCCATCCTCTAATTGCCAATTTCTCCTTAAAGTGGTCTGGGTTTGAATATAGTGTTGGGTAAAAGGTTCTTTAATACCTTTATCTTCACAGAATGAGGTAAACCATATAAAAAAGGGAATATTTGATTAGAGACAATTCATGTCTCTGTACCAGATTTCTCTAATCTGGTTTCTTGAGGACTCATCAAAAGACATAAACCATTTTCGCTTCTAAGTATTTTCTTTTGATTTAAAATCTCTTCTTAAGAAATCTTTATCAATTTCAAAACGTTCCTTAGTGATGGTATTTATAGTATTAAAGTTTTGTATATCTGAAGCTGTAGGTGATTTGGGAGGAGAAACAGATGAAAATTGATATTCAGGAATTGGAGATTTGTAATGGAATTTAAAGGTATCTTTTTGAGTTCTTGAAGACTCTGACATTTCTGGCTGGTATTTGGCAGGAATAGAAAACGATCTTTTAGCCATATTAATAGAAGAGCTAGGTCTTGGTTCTCTAAATGAACCAAATCTAAGAATTACTTTGGTCGAAGCCTCTACTATTTAATCTATGTCTTGTTTCAGACATTTATTTGGCATTGGATTAGGAAATTGTAAAATCTTAGGAATAGTAATTTAATCCCAAGCTAATTTCTTAGCTGAAGTGACCAGGGATTTAGTATCACCAATATAAACTTCTATGAAAATGGTCTCTCCTTTAGAAGAGGGAACATGAATAAACTTTTGATTCACAGTTGTATTCATCAACCTAAAATATATCCTAAAAACTATTGCAAAGTTTTTAGCAAATTGTTTGAATTTATTTTCTATAACATGAATATCTAAGATTAATGACTCTAACACTAATGGATCCTTTAAATCTATAGTAAAATCAGGGAAGCAATTAAAATATACGGGTCCATTGCAGACATTTGTTTGAACTACAGCTAATAATGAATCTTTATAGGTTTTGAGACGATTATCTCTTAAAGCTAGGAATATAGGGCAATCAACACCTTTATGAGCTAACAGCTATTTGAACTAGACCAAAATGAATGAAACGATAATTGTGAGCAAGATATGTTTCAACAGCTGTATTTGATAATAAATACATAGTTTCAATATCTTGTTGAATACTCCTAGTTTCTTCATGAGTTTTAATGCTAAATGCAGTTTTGAATTCCAAAGGACCAATCTTATATAACTGAGTAGGATCTTCTTTTGGAATATTCCAGTTTGAGAAATCAATAGGTATATGAGTTTCTTGACTTTGAATTATATCAGACTTAGAGTATCCTAATCTAGCAACTCTTCTTAACCAAGAGGCCATGGATTAGGGGTATATAATAAGTAAAATTTACGCTAATTGGAAACAGTGGGACCACCAACCGGGAGCACCTACTTACTGAGGCTCACTAACGGATTTACAAGCTTGCCATACACTTTGCCAAATCATTAGTATAAACTTACTTAATAAATAATAATAATCTATTGGCTCTAATACCACTTAAAATACCTTGATTTACGTAAAACTCAGTCAAATAGAAGAGGTTCTAGGCATAAAATGACTTAATAAATTTGAATCGGATGATATGAGTTAATATAGAACAAATGGGATCACTTTTGGGTAGAAAATGACTTATTTACCCTAGAACATGTCACAAACAATGGAAATACATCGATTTAAGTCAAAATCGGTCAAACAGGAGAGGTTTTGTGTATAAAAGGACCTAAACACTTCGAATCAGCCGATATGACTCAATATAGGTCAAATGGGATCAATTTTGGGTATAAAATCACGTATTTACCCTTGACCATTTCATAAACACTTGAAATACATCGATTTGAGTCAAACTGGGTCAAATAGGAGAGGATTTGTGTATTAAATGACCTAAACACTTCGAATCAAACGATCTGACTCAAAAAAGGTCAAATGGGATCAGTTTTGGGAATAAAATGATGTATTTACCCTTGAAATTGTCATAAACACTTGAAATACATTAATTTGAGTCAAACTCGGTCAAATAGGAGAGGTTTTGTGTATCAAATGACCTAAACACTTCTAATTAGATGATATGAGTCAATATAGGTCAAATGGGATCAATTTTGGTTAGAAAATGACATATTTACCATTGAGCATATCATAAACAATTGAAATACATCAATTAGAGTCAAACTCAGTCAAATAGGAAAGGTTTTATGTATTAAATGACCTCAACACTTTGCATCAAACGATATGAGTCAATATAAGTCAAATGGCATCAGTTTAGGTTAGAAAATGATGTATTTACCCTTGAACATGTCATAAACACTTAAAATACATCAATTTTGGTCAAACTCGGTCAAACCGTAGAGGTTTTGTATATTAAATGACCTAAACACTTCTAATCGGACAATATGAGTCAATTTAGGTCAAATGGAATCAATTTTGTTTAGAAAATGACTTATTTACCATTAATCATGTCATAAACACTTGAAACACATCGATTTGAGTCAAACTCGGTCAAACAGGAAAGGTTTTGTGTATTAAATGACCTATCCACTTCGAATCGGACGATAGGAGTTAATATAGGTCAAATGGGATCAGTTTTGGGTGGAAAAAGACGTATTTACCTTTGAACAGTCATAAACACTTGAAAAACATCGATTTGAGGGAAACTCGGTTAAATGGGAGAGGTTTTGTGTATTAAATGACCTATCCAATTCGAATCGGACGATATGAGGCAATATAGGTAAAATGGGATCAGTTTTGGGTATAAAATGATGTATTTACCCTTTAACATGTCATAAACACTTGAAATACATTGATTTGAGTCAAACTCAGTCAAACAGGAGAGGTTTTGTGTATTAAATGACCTATCCACTTCAAATCGGACGATATGAGTTAATATAGTTCAAATGGGATTAGTTTTGGGTGGAAAAGACGTATTTACCTTTGAACAGTCATAAACACTTGAAATACATTGATTTGAGTCAAACTCGGTCAAATGGGAGAGGTTTTGTGTATTAAATGACCTATCCACTTCGAATCGGACGATATGAGGCAATATAGGTCAAATGGTATCAGTTTTGGGTATAAGATGATGTATTTACCCTTGAACATGTCATAAACACTTGAAATACAGCGATTTGAATCAAACTCGGTCAAACAGTAGAGTTTTTGTGTGTTAAACTACCTAAACCCTTCTAATCGGACGATATGAGTCAATATAGATCAAATGGGATCAGTTTTGGGTGGAAAAAGACGTATTTACCTTTAAACAGTCATAAACACTTGAAATACATTGATTTGAGTCAAACTCGGTCAAATGAGAGAGGTTTTATGTATTAAATGACCTATCCACTTTGAATCGGACGATATGAGGAAAAATAGGTCAAATGGGATCAGTTTTGGGTATAAAATGATGTATTTACCCTTGAACATGCCAAAAACACTTGAAATACGTCGATTTGAGTCAAACTCTGTCAAATAGGAGAGGTTTTGTGTATTAAATGACCTATCCACTTCGAATCGGATGATATGAGTTAATATAGGTCAAATGGGATCAGTTTTGGGTGGAAAAAGACGTATTTACCTTTGAACAGTCATAAACACTTGAAATACATCGATTTGAGTCAAACTCGGTCAAATGAGAGAGGTTTTGTGTATTAAAAGTCCTATGCACTTTGAATCGGACGATATGAGGCAATATAGGTCAAATGGGATCAGTTTTGGGTATAAAATGATGTATTTACCCTTGAACATGTCATAAACACTTGAAATACAGCGATTTGAATCAAACTCGGTCAAACAGTAGAGTTTTTGTGTATTAAACTACCTAAACCCTTCTAATCGGACGATATGAGTCAATATAGATCAAATGGGATCACTTTTAGGTAGAAAATGACTTATTTACCCATGAACATGTCAAAAACAATGGAAATACATTGATTTAAGTCAAAATCAGTCAAACAGGAGAGGTTTTGAGTATAAAAGGTCCTAAACACTTCGAATCGGCCGATATGACTAAATATAGGTCAAATGGGATCAGTTTTGGGTATAAAATGACGTATTTACGCTTGAACATTTCATAAACACTTGAAATACATCGATTTGACTCAAACTCGGTCAAATATGAGAGGTTTTGTGTAATAAATGACCTAAACACTTTGAATCAAACGAAATGACTCAATAAAGGTCAAATGGGATCAGTTTTGGGAATAAAAAGACAAATTTACTCTTGAAACTGTCATAAACACTTGAAATACATCAATTTGAGTCAAACTTGGTCAAACGGGAGAGGTTTTGTGTATTAAATGACCTAAACACTTCTAATTAGAGTATATGAGTCAATATAGGTCAAATGGGATCAGTTTTGGGTGGAAAAAGACGTATTTACCATAGAGCATGTCGTAAACAATTGAAATACATCGATTAGAGTCAAACTCGGTTAAATGGGAGAGGTTTTGTGTATTAAATTACCTCAACACTTTGCATCGAAAGATATGAGTCAATATAGGTCAAATGGCATCAGTTTGGGTTAGAAAATGATGTATTTACCCTTGAACATGTCATAAACACTTGAAATTTATCAATTTTAGTCAAACTCGGTCAAACCGGAGAGGTTTTCTCTATTAAATGACCTAAACACTTTTAATCAGACGATGTGAGATAATTTAGGTCAAATGGGATCAATTATGTTTAGAAAATGACGTATTTACCATTGAGCATGTCATAACACTTGAAATACATTGATTTGAGTCAAACTCGTTCAAACAAGAAAGGTTTTGTGTATTAAATGACCTATCCACTTCGAATCCGACAATATAAGGCAATATAGGTCAAATGGGATCAGTTTTGGATATAAAATGATGTATTTACCCTTCAACATGTCATAAACACTTGAAATACATCGATTTGAATCAAACTCGGTCAAACAGTAGATGTTTTGTGTATTAAATTACCTAAACCCTTCTAATCGGATGATATGACTCAATATAGATCAAATGGGATCAGTTTTGGGTAGAAGATGACTAATTAACCCTTGACATGTAATAAACACCGGAAATACATCGATGTAAGTCAAAATCGGTTAAACGGAAGAGGTTTTGTGTATTAAATGACCTAAACACTTTGAGTCGGATGATATGAGTCAATATTGGTCAAATGGGATAAATTTTGGGTTGAAAATGACTTATTTACCCTTGAACGTGTCTTAAACCCTTGAAATACATCGATTTGAGTCAAACTCAGAAAAATGGGAGAGGTTTTGTGAATTATATGACCAAAACACTTCGAGTCGGATGATATGAGTCAATATTGGTCAAATGGGATAAATTTTGGGTCGAAAATGACTTATTTACCCTTGAACATGTCATACACACTTGAAATACAACGATTTGAGTCAAACTTGGTCAACGAGAGAGGTTTTTTGTATTAAATGACCTAAACACTTCGAATAAGATGATATGAGTCAATATAGGTCAAATGGGATTAGTTTTGGTTATAAAATGACATATATACCCTTTAACATGTCATAAACACTTGAAATACATCGATTTGAGTCAAACTCGGTCAAACGGGAGAGGTTTTGTGTATTAAATGACCTAAACCCTTCTAATCAGACGATATGACTCAATATAGATCAAATAGGATTAGTCTTGGGTAGAAAATGATTTATTTACCCTTGAACACGTTATAAACACTGGAAATACATCGATTTAAGTCAAAATCGGTCAAACGGGAGAGGTTTTGTGTATTAAATGACCTAAACACTTCTAATTTTATGATATGAGTCAATAGAGGTCAAATGGGACCGGTTTTGGTTAGAAAATGATGTATTTACCATTAAGCATGTCATAAACATTTGAAATATATCGATTAGAGTCAGACTCGGTCAAATGGGAGAGGTTTTGTGTATTAAATGACCTTAACACTTTGAATCGAACGATATGAGTCAATATAAGTCAAATGGCATTAATTCTGGTTAGAAAATGATGTATTTACCCTTGAACATGTCATAAACACTTGAAATACATCAAATTTAGTCAAACTCGGTCAAACGGGAGAGGTTTTGTACATTAAATGACGTAAACACTTCTAATCGGACATTATGAGTCAATTTAGGTTAGATGGGATCAATTTTGGTAAGAAAATGACGTATTTACCATTGAGCATGTCATAAACACTTAAAATACATTGATTTGAGTAAAACTCAATCTAATGGAAAAGGTTCTTGGTATAAAATGACTTAATCACTTTGAATCAAATGATATCAGTCAATATAGATCAAATGGGATCAATTTTGGGTAGAAAATGACTTATTTACCCATAAACAAGCCATAAACACCTAAAATACATCGATTTGAGTCAAACTCGGTCAACGAGAGAGGCTTTTTGTATTAAATGACCTAAACACTTCGAATCGGATGATATGAGTCAATATAGGTCAAATGGGATCCATTTTGGTTATAAAATGACGTATATACCCTTTAACATGTCATACAACTTAAAATACATCGATTTGAGTCAAACTCGGTCAAACGGGAAAGGTTTTGTGTAGTAAATGACCTAAACCCTTCTAATCGGACGATATGAGTCAATAAAGATCAAATTGGATCAGTTTTGGGAAAAAATGACGTATTTACCCTTGAACATGTCATAAACACTTGAAATACATCAATTTGAGTCAAACTTGTTCAAACGGGAGAGGTTTTGTGTATTAAATGACCTAAACACTTCTAATTAGATGATGTGAGTCAATAGAGGTCAAATGGGACCAGTTTTGGTTAGAAAATGACGTATTTACCATTGAGCATGTCATAAACACTTAAAATACATTGATTTGAGTAAAACTCAGACTAATGGGAGAGGTTCTACGTATAAAATGACTTAATCACTTTGAATCATAACATATCAGTCATATAGATCAAATGGGATGAGTTTTGGGTAGGAAATGACTTATTTACCCTTAAACATGCCATAAACACGTGAAATACATCGATTTGAGTCAAACTCGGTCAAACAGGAGAGGTTTTGTGTATTAAATGACCTATCCACTTTGAAGCGGACAATATTAGTCAATATAGGTCTAATGGGTTCAATTTTGGGTGGAAAAAGACGTATTTACATTTGAACAGTCATAAACACTTGAAATACATCGATTTAAGTCAAACTCGGTCAAATGGGAGAGGTTTTGTGTATTAAATAACCTATCCACTTCGAATCAAACGATATGAGGCAATATAGGTCAAATGGGATCAGTTTTGGGTATAAAATGATGTATTTACCCTTGAACATTTTATAAATAAAATACATCAATTTGAGTCAAACTCGGTCAAACGGTAGAGGTGTTGTGTATTAAAAGACCTAAACCCTTCTAATCGGACAATATGACTCAATAAAGATCAAACGGGATCAGTTTTGGGTAGAAAATGACTTATTTATCCTTGAACATGTCATAAACACTAAAAATACATCGATTTAAGTCAAAATCGGTCAAACGGAAGAGATTTGAATATTAAATGACCTAAACACTGTGAGTCGGATGATATGAGTCAATATTGGTCAAATGGGATAAATTTTGGGTCGAAAATGACTTTTTTATCCTTGAACGTGACATAAACCCTTTAAATACATCGATTTGAGTCAAACTGGGACAAATGGGAGAGGTATTGTGTATTATATGACCTAAACACTTCGAGTCCGATGATATGAGTTAATATTGGTCCTATGGGATAAATTTTGGGTTAAAAATGACTTATTTACCCTTGAACGTGTCATAAACACTTGAAATACATCGATTTGAGTCAAACTCGGTCAATGAGAGGTTTTTTGTATTAAATGACCTAAAAACTTTGAATTGGGTGATATGAGTCAATATAGGTCAAATGGGATCAGTTTTGTTTATAAAATGAAGTATATACCCTTAATCATGTCCTAAACACTTGAAATACATCGGTTTCAGTCAAACTCGAACAAACGGGAGAGATTTTGTGTAATAAATGACCTAACCCCTCTAATCGGACGATATGACTCTATAAAGGTCAAATGGGATCAGTTTTGGAAATAAAATGACGTACTTACCCTTAAACATGTCATAAACACTTGAAATACATCAATTTGAGTCAAACTCGGTCTAACGGGAGAGGTTTTGTGTATTAAATGACCTAAACACTTCTAATTAGATGATATGAGTCAATATAGGTCAAATGGGACTAGTTTTTGTTAGAAAAAGATGTACTTACCCTTAAGCATGTCATAAACAATTGAAATACATCGATTAGAGTCATACTCGGTTAAATAGGAGAGGTTTTGTGTATTGCATGACCTAAACACTTGGAATCGAATGATATGAGTCAATATAGGTCAAATGGCATCAGTTTTGGTTAGAAAATGATGTATTTACCCTTGAACATGTCATAAACACTTGAAATACATCAATTTTAGTCAAACTCGGTCAAACGGGAGAGGTTTTGTATATTAAATGACCTAAACACTTCTAATCGGACGATATGAGTCAATTTAGGTCAAATGGGATCAATTTTGTTAGAAAATGATGTATTTACCATTGAGCATGTCATAAACACTTGAAATACATTGATTTGAGTAAAACTTAGTATAATGGGAGAGGTTCTAGGTATAAAATGACTTAATCACTTTGAATCTTATCATATTAGTCTATATAGGTCAAATGGGATCAGTTTTGCGTAGGAAATGACTTATTTACCCTTAAACATGCCATAAACGCTGAAATACATCGTTTTGAGTCAAACTCGATCAAATAGGAGAGGTTTTGTGTTTTCAATGACCTATCCACTTCGAATCGGACGATATGAGTCAATATAGGTCAAATGGGATCAGTTTTGGGTGGAAATAGACGTATTTACGTTTGAACAGTCATAAACACTTGAAATACATTGATTTGAGTCAAACTCGGTCAAATGGGAGAGGATTTGTGTATTAAATGACCTAAACACTTCGAATCAGACGATATGAGGCAATATATGTCAAATAGGATTAGTTTTGGGTATAAAATATTGTATTTACCCTTGAACATGTCATAAACACTTGAAATACATCGATTTGAGTCAAACTAGGTCAAACGGTAGAGGTTTTGTGTCTTAAATGACCTAAACCCTTCTAATCGGACGATATGACTCAATATAGATCAAATGGCATTAGTCTTGGGTAGAAAATGATTTATTTACTCTTGAACACGTTATAAACACTGGAAATACATCGATTTAAGTCAAAATCGGTCAAACGGGAGAGGTTTTGTGTATTAAATGACCTAAACACTTCTAATTTTATGATATGAGTCAATAGAGGTCAAATGGGACTGGTTTTGGTTAGAAAATGATGTATTTACCATTAAGCATGTCATAAACAATTGAAATACATCGATTAGAGTCAGACTCGGTCAAATGGGAGAGGTTTTGTGTATTAAATGACCTAAACACTTCGAATCGAACAATATGAGTCAATATATGTCAAATGGCATCAGTTTTGGTTAGAAAATGATGTATTTACCCTTGAACATGTCATAAACACTTGAAATACATCAATTTTAGTCAAACTCGGTCAAACGAGAGAGGTTTTGTATATTAAATGACCTAAACACTTCTAATCGGACGATATGAGTCAATTTAGGTCAAATTGGATCAATTTTGGTTAGAAAATGACGTATTTACCATTGAGCATGTCATAAACACTTGAAATACATTGATTTGATTAAAACTGAGTCTAATGGGAGAGGTTATAAGCATAAAATGACTTAATCAATTTGAATCATATGATATCAGACAGTATAGATCAAATAGGATCAGTTTTGCATAGGAAATGACTTATTTACTCTTAAACATGCCATAAACACTGAAATACATCAATTTTAGTCCAACTCGGTCAAACAGGAGAGCTTTTGTGTATTAAATGACCTATCCACTTCGAATCGGACGATATGAGTCAATATAGGTCAAATGGGATCAGTTCTGGGTGGAAAAAGACGTATTTACCTTTGAGCAGTCATAAACACTTGAAATACATCGATTTGAGTCAACCTCGGTCAAATGGGAGAGGTTTTGTGTATTAAATGACTTAAACACTTCGAATCGAACGATGTTGCTCAATATAGGTCAAATGGGATCAGTTTTGGGAATAAAATGACGTATTTACCCTTGAACATGTGATAAACACTTGAAATACATTGATTTGAGTCAAACTCGGTCAAATGGGAGAGGTTTTGTGTATTAAATGACCTATCCACTTCGAATCGAACGATATTAGGCAATATAGATCAAATGGGATGAGTTTTGGGTATAAAATGATGTATTTACCCTTGAACATTTTATAAACACTTGAAATACATCAATTTGAGTCAAACTCGTTCAAACGGTAGAGGTGTTGTGTATTAAAAGACCTAAACCCTTCTAATCGGACGATATGACTCAAAAAAGATCAAACGGGATCAGTTTTGGGTAGAAAATGACTTATTTACCCTTGAACATGTCATAAAACTAAAAATACATCGATTTAAGTCAAAATCGGTCAAACGGGAGAGGTTTTGTGTATTAAATGACCTAAACACTGTGAGTCGGATGATATGAGTCAATATTGGTCAAATGGGATAACTTTTGGGTCGAAAATGACTTTTTTACTCTTGAACGTGTCAAAAACCCTTTAAATACATCGATTTGAGTGAAACGGGGTCAAATAGGAGAGGTATTGTGTATTATATGAACTTAACACTTCGAGTCCGATGATATGAGTCAATATTGGTCAAATGGGATAAATTTTAGGTCGAAAATGACTTATTTACCCTTGAACGTGTTATAAACACTTAAAATACATCGATTTGAGTCAAACTCGGTCAACGAGAGATGTTTTTTGTATTAAATGACCTAAACATTTCGAATCGAATGATATGAGTCAATGTAGGACAATGGGATCAGTTTTGGTTATAAAATGACGTATATACCCTTTAACATGTCATAAACACTTGAAATACATCGATTGGAGTCAAACTCGGTCAAACGGGAGAGGTTTTGTGTATTAAATGACCTAAATACTTCTAATTAGATGATATGAGTCAATAGAGGTCAAATGGGATAAGTGTTGGGAATAAAATGACAAATTTGCCCTCAAACATGTCATAAACACTTGAGATACATCAATTTGAGTCAAACTCGGTCTAACGGGAGAGGTTTTGTGTATTAAATGACCTAAATACTTCTAATTAGATGATATGAGTCAATAGAGGTCAAATGGGATAAGTGTTGGGAATAAAATGACAAATTTGCCCTTAAACATGTCATAAACACTTGAGATACATCAATTTGAGTCAAACTCGGTCTAACGGGAGAGGTTTTGTGTATTAAATGACCTAAACACTTCTAATTAGATTATATGAGTCAATAGAGGTCAAATGGGACCATTTTTTGTTAGAAACTGACGTATTTACCATTGAGCGTGTCATAAATAATTAAAATACATCGATTAGAGTCAGACTCGGTCAAATGGGAGAGGTTTTGTGTATTAAATGACCTAAACACTTCGAATGGAATGATATGAGTTAATATAGGTCAAATGGGATCAGTTTTGGTTAGAAAATGATGTATTTACCCTTGAACATGTCATAAACACTTGAAATACATCAATTTTAGTCAAACTCGGTCAAACGGGAGAGGT
Organism: Dysphania ambrosioides; assembly: GCA_026401315.1. Taxonomy (NCBI): domain Eukaryota; kingdom Viridiplantae; phylum Streptophyta; class Magnoliopsida; order Caryophyllales; family Amaranthaceae; genus Dysphania; species Dysphania ambrosioides. The sequence continues at coordinate 23,944,927 of CM048661.1, read as the reverse complement.
TTTGTATATTAAATGATGTAAACACTTCTAATCGGACGATATGAGTCAATTTGGGTCAAATGGGATCAATTTTGGTTAGAAAATGACGTATTTACCAATTGAGCATGTCATAAACACTTGAAATACATTGATTTGATTAAAACTGAGTCTAATGGGAGAGGTTATAAGCATTAAATGTCTTAATCACTTTGAATCATATGATATCAGATAATATAGATCAAATAGGATCAGTTTTGCGTAGGAAATGACTTATTTACTCTTAAACATGCCATAAACACTGAAATACAAGGATTTGAGTCCAACTCGCTCAAACAGGAGAGGTTTTGTAAGGGTTCTACCTCCCCTATTTTGAAATTTCTTATCAAAATAACCTATAACTTTAACTAACATACCAATAAAGACTAGATACAAGTGTTCAAACATTGAAAACGAACCTTGGAAGCATTTCAATAAGTTTTGGAACAATGTTCGTGATTTTCAAGGGAAAGGGGGCCGAGAAGGGTTCTACCTCTCCTATTTTTTAAATATCTTATCAAACTAACCAATAAATTGCACTAACATACCAATAGAGCCTAGTTACATGTGTTCACGCATTGAAAACGAGCCTTAGAAGCATTTAACTAAGTTTTGGGACGATGTTTGTGATTTTCAAGGGAAAGGGGGCTAGAAAGGGTTCTACCTCGCCTATTTTTCAAATATCTTATCAAACTAACCAATAACTTGCACTAACATACCAATAGAGCCTAGTTACATGTGTTCACGCATTGAAAACGAGCCTTAGAAGCATTTAACTAAGTTTTGGGACATTGTTCGTGATTTTCAAGGGAAAGGGGGCTAGAAAGGTTTCTACCTCACCTATTTTTCAATTTTTTTATCAAAACAACCTATAACTTGCACTAACATACCAATATAGCCTAGTTATAAGTTTTTGGACGATGTTCGTGATTTTTAAGGGAAAGGGGGCCGAAAAGGGTTCTACCTCTCCAATTTTTCAAATATCTTATCAAACTAACAATAACTTGCACTAACATACCAATAGAGCATAAAAACAAGTGTTCACGCATTAAAAACGAGCCTTAGAAGCATTTAACTAAGTTTTGGGACAATGTTCGTGATTTTCAAGGGAAAGGGGGCTGAAAAGGGTTCTACCTCTCCTATTTTTCAAATATCTTATCAAACTAACCAATAACTTGCACTAACATACCAATAGAGCCTAGTTACGTGTGTTCACGCATTGAAAACGAGCCTTAGAAGCATTTAACTAAGTTTTAGGACGATGTTTGTGATTTTCAAGGGAAATGGGGCTCGAAAGGATTCTACCTCGCCTATTTTTCGATTTTTTTATCAAACCAACCTATAACTTGCACTAACATACCAATATAGCCTAGTTACAAGTGTTCAAGCATTTAAAACGAGCCTTAAAACCATTTCGCCAAGTTTTGGGACGATGTTCGTGATTTTCAAGGAAACGGGGCCGGAAAGGGTTCTACCTCCCCTATTTATCAAATTTCTTATAAAAATAACCTATAACTTGAACTAACATACAATATATAGCCTAGATACAAGTGTTCAAACATTGAAAACGAACCTTGGAAGCATTTCAATAAGTTTTGGGACAATGTTCGTGATTTTCAAGGGAAAGGGGGCCGAGAAGGGTTCTACCTCTCCTATTTTTCAAATATCTTACCAAACTAACCAATAACTTGCACTAACATACCAATATAGCCTAGTTACAGGTGTTCACGCATTGAAAACGAGACTTAGAAGCATTTAACTAAGTTTTGGGATGATGTTCCCGATTTTCAAGTGAAATGGGGTTGGAAAGGGTTCTACCTCACCTATTTTTCAAATTTTTTATCAAACAACCCTATAAAATTAACTAACATACAAATATAGCCTATATATAAGTGTTCAAGCATTTAAATCAAGCCTTAAAAGCATTTTGCCAAGTTTTAGGACAATGTTTGTGATTTTCAAGGAAAAGGGGCCAGAAAGGGCTCTACCTCCCCTATTTTTCATTTTTCTTATCAAAATAACCTATAACTTGAACTAACATACCAATATAGCCTAGATACAAGTGTTCAAACATTGAAAACGAACCTCGAAAGCATTTCAATAAGTTTTGGGACAATGTTCGTTATTTTCAAGGGAAAGGGGGCCGAGAAGGGTTCTACCTCTCCTATTTTACAAATATCTTATCAAACTAACCAATAACTTTCACTGAAATACCAATAGATCCTAGTTACATGTGTTCACGCATTGAAAACGAGCCTTAGAAGCATTTAACTAAGTTTTGGGATGATGTTCGTGATTTTCAAGGGAAAGGGGGCTGGAAAGGGTTCTACCTCGCCTATTTTTCAAATTTTTTTTCAAACCAACCTATAACTTGCACTAACATACCAATTTAGCCAAGTTACAAGTGTTCAAGCATTTAAAACGAGCCTTAAAAGCATTTTGCCAAGTTTTGGGAAGACGTTAGTGATTTTCAAGGAAAAGGGGCCGGAAAGGGTTCTACCTACCCTATTTTTCAAATTTCTTATCAAAATAACCTATAACTTGAACTAACATACCAATATATCCTAGATACAAGTGTTCAAACATTGAAAACGAACCTTGGAAGCATTTTAATAAGTTTTGGGACAATGTTCGTGATTTTTAAGGGAAAGGGGGCCGAGAAGGGTTCTACCTCTCCTATTTTTCAAATATCTTATCAAACTAACCAATATCTTGCACTAACATACCAATAGAGGCTACTTACTTGTGTTCACGCATTGAAAACGAGCCTTAGAAGCATTTAACAAAGTTTTGGGACGATGTTTGTGATTTTCAAGGGAAAGGGGGCTAGAAAGGGTTCTACCTCGCCTATTTTTCAAATTTTTTATCTAACCAACCTATAAATTGCACTAACATACCAATATAGCCTAGTTACAAGTGTTCAAGCATTTAAAACGAGCCTTAAAAGCATTTCGCCAAGTTTTGGAACAATGTTCGTGATTTTCAAGGAAAAGGGGCCGGAAAGGGTTCTACCTCCCCTATTTTAAAATTTATTTATTAAAATAACCTATAACTTGAACTAACATACAATATATAGCCTAGATACAAGTGTTGAAACATTGAAAACGAACCTTGGAAGCATTTCTATAAGTTTTTGAACAATGTTCGTGATTTTCAAGGGAAAGGGGGCCGAGAATGGTTCTACCTCTCCTATTTTTCAAATATCTTATCAAACTAACCAATAACTTGCACTAACATACCAATAGAGCATAGTTACATGTGTTCACGCATTGAAAACGAGCCTTAGAAGCATTTAACTAAGTTTTAGGACAATGTTCGTGATTTTCAAGGGAAAGGGGGATGAAAAGGGTTCTACCTCTCCTATTTTTCAAATATCTTACCAAACTAACCAATAACTTGCACTAACATACCAATATAGCCTAGTTACCGGTGTACACGCATTGGAAACGAGACTTAGAAGCGTTTAACTAAGTTTTGGGTTGATGTTCCCGATTTTCAAGTGAAATGGGGTTGGAAAGGGTTCTACCTCACCTATTTTTCAAATTTTTTATCAAACAACCCTATAAATTGCACAAACATACAAATATAGCCTATTTATAAGTGTTCAAGCATTTAAAACGAGCCTTAAAAGCATTTTGCCAAGTTTTAGGACGATGTTTGTGATTTTCAAGGAAAAGGGGCCAGAAAGGGCTCTACCTCCCCTATTTTTCATTTTTCTTATCAAAATAACCTATAACTTGAACTAACATACCAATATAGCCTAGATACAAGTGTTCAAACATTGAAAACGAACCTCGAAAGCATTTCAATAAGTTTTGGGACAATGTTCGTTATTTTCAAGGGAAAGGGGGCCGAGAATGGTTCTACCTCTCCTATTTTTCAAATATCTTATCAAACTAACCAATAACTTTCACTAAAATACCAATAGATCCTAGTTACATGTGTTCACGCATTGAAAACGAGCCTTAGAAGCATTTAACTAAGTTTTGGGATGATGTTCGTGATTTTCAAGGGAAAGGCGGCTAGAAAATGTTCTACCTCGCCTATTTTTCAAATTTTTTATCAAACCAACCTATAACTTGCACTAACATACCAATTTAGCCAAGTTACAAGTGTTCAAGCATTTAAAATGAGCCTTAAAAGCATTTTGCCAAGTTTTGGGAAGACGTTAGTGATTTTCAAGGAAAAGGGGCCGGAAAGGGTTCTACCTACCCTATTTTTCAAATTTCTAATCAAAATAACCTATAACTTGAACTAACATACCAATATATCCTAGATACAAGTGTTCAAACATTGAAAACGAACCTTGGAAGCATTTTAATAAGTTTTGGGACAATGTTCGTGATTTTTAAGGGCAAGGGGGCCGAGAAGGGTTCTACCTCTCCTATTTTTCAAATATCATATAAAACTAACCAATAACTTGAACTAAAATACCAATGGAGCCTAGTTTCATGTGTTCACGCATTGAAAACGAGCCTTAGAAGCATTTAACTTAGTTTTGGGACGATGTTCGTGATTTTCAAGGGAAAGGGGGCTTGAAAGGGTTCTACCTCGCCTATTTTTCAAATTTTTTATCAAACCAACGTATAACTTGAACTAACATACCAATATAGCCTAGTTACAAGTGTTCAAGCATTTAAAACGAGCCTTGATAGCATTTCGCCAAGTTTTGGGAAGATGTTCGTGATTTTCAAGGCAAAGGGGCCGGAAAGGGTTCTACCTCCCCTATCTTTCAAATTTCTTAACAAAATAACCTATAACTTGCACTAACATACAATATAGCCTAGCTACAAGTGTTCAAGCATTGAAAATGAACCTTGGAAGCATTTCGCCAAGTTTTGGGACGATATTCGTGATTTTCAAGGGAAAGGGGGCCGCGAAGGGTTTCACCTCTCCTATTTTTCAAATTTTATATCAAACTAACCAATAACTTGAACTAACATACCAATAGAGCCTAGTTTCATGTGTTCACGCATTGAAAACAAGCCTTAGAAGCATTTAACTTAGTTTTGGGACGATGACCGTGATTTTCAAGGGAAAGGGGGCTGGAAAGGGTTCTACCTCGCCTATTTTTCAAATTTTTTATTAAACCAACATATAACTTGAACTAACATACCAATATAGCCTAGTTACAAGTGTTCAAGCATTTAAAACGAGCCTTGAAAGCATTTCGCCAAGTTTTGGGACGATGTTCGTGATTTTCAAGGAAAAGGGGCCGGAAAGGGTTCTACCTCCCCTATCTTTTAAATTTCTTATGAAAATAACCTATAACTTGCACTAACATACCAATATAGCCTAGCTACAAGTGTTCAAGCATTAAAAATGAACCTTGGAACCATTTCGCCAAGTTTTGGGACGATATTCGTGATTTTCAAGGGAAAGGGGGCCGAGAAGGGTTCTACCTCTCCTATTTTTCAAATTTCATATCAAACTAACCAATAACTTGAACTAACATACCAATAGAGCCTAGTTACATGTGTTCACGCATTGAAAACGAGCCTTAGAAGCATTTAACTAGGTTTTGGGACGATGTTCGTGATTTTCAAGGGAAAGGGGGCTGGAAAGGGTTCTACCTCGCCTATTTTTCAAATTTTGTATCAAACCATCCTATACCTTGCACTAACATACCAATATAGCCTAGTTACAAGTGTTCAAGCATTTAAAACGAGCCTAAAAAGCATTTCGCCAAATTTTGGGACGATGGTTGTGATTTTCAAGGAAAAGGGGCTGAAAATGGGTTCTACCTCCCCTATTTTTCAAATTTCTGATCAAAATAACCTATAACTTGAACTAACATACCAATATAGCCTAGATACAAGTGTTCAAATATTGAAAACGAACCTTCGAAGCATTTCAATAAGTTTTGGGACAATGTTCGTGATTTTCAAGGGAAAGGGGGCTTGAAAGGGTTCTACCTCGCCTATTTTTCAAATTTTTTATCAAACCAACGTATAACTTGAACTAACATACCAATATAGCCTAGTTACAAGTGTTCAAGCATTTAAAACGAGCCTTGATAGCATTTCGCCAAGTTTTGGGAAGATGTTCGTGATTTTCAAGGCAAAGGGGCCGGAAAGGGTTCTACCTCCCTTATCTTTCAAATTTCTTAACAAAATAACCTATAACTTGCACTAACATACAATATAGCCTAGCTACAAGTGTTCAAGCATTGAAAATGAACCTTGGAAGCATTTCGCCAAGTTTTGGGACGATATTCGTGATTTTCAAGGGAAAGGGGGCCGCGAAGGGTTTCACCTCTCCTATTTTTCAAATTTTATATCAAACTAACCAATAACTTGAACTAACATACCAATAGAGCCTAGTTTCATGTGTTCACGCATTGAAAACAAGCCTTAGAAGCATTTAACTTAGTTTTGGGACGATGACCGTGATTTTCAAGGGAAAGGGGGCTGGAAAGGGTTCTACCTCGCCTATTTTTCAAATTTTTTATTAAACCAACATATAACTTGAACTAACATACCAATATAGCCTAGTTACAAGTGTTCAAGCATTTAAAACGAGCCTTGAAAGCATTTCGCCAAGTTTTGGGACGATGTTCGTGATTTTCAAGGAAAAGGGGCCGGAAAGGGTTCTACCTCCCCTATCTTTTAAATTTCTTATGAAAATAACCTATAACTTGCACTAACATACCAATATAGCCTAGCTACAAGTGTTCAAGCATTAAAAATGAACCTTGGAACCATTTCGCCAAGTTTTGGGACGATATTCGTGATTTTCAAGGGAAAGGGGGCCGAGAAGGGTTCTACCTCTCCTATTTTTCAAATTTCATATCAAACTAACCAATAACTTGAACTAACATACCAATAGAGCCTAGTTACATGTGTTCACGCATTCAAAACGAGCCTTAGAAGCATGTAACTATGTTTTGGGACGATGTTCGTGATTTTCAAGGGAGAGGGGGCTGGAAAGGGTTCTACCTCGCCTATTTTTCAAATTTTGTATCAAAACAACCTATACCTTGCACTAACATACCAATATAGCCTAGTTACAACTGTTCAAGCATTTAAAACGAACCTTGGAAGCATTTCGCCAATATTTGGGACGATGGTAGTGATTTTCAAGGAAAAGGGGCCGGAAAGGGTTCTACCTCCCCTATTTTTAAAATTTCTTATCAAAATAACCTATAACTTGAACTAACATATCAATATAGCCTAGATACAAGTGTTCAAACATTGACAACGAACCTTCGAAGCATTTCAATAAGTTTTGGGACAATGTTCGTGATTTTCAAGGGAAAGGGGGCTTGAAATGGTTCTACCTCGCCTATTTTTCAAATTTTTTATTAACCAACCTATAACTTGAACTAACATACCAATATAGCCTAGTTACAAGTGTTCAAGCATTTAAAACGAGCCTTAAAAGCATTTCGCCAAGTTTTGGGACGATGTTCGTGATTTTCAAGGAAAAGGGGCCGGAAAGGGTTCCACCTCCCCTATCTTTCAAATTTCTTATCAAAATAACCTATAACTTGCACTAACATACCAATATAGCCTAGCTACAAGTGTTCAAGCATTGAAAATGAACCTTGGAAGCATTTCGCCAAGTTTTGGGACGATATTCGTGATTTTCAAGGGAAAGGGGGCCGAGAAGGGTTCTACCTCTCCTATTTTTCAAATTTCATATCAAACTAACCAATAACTTGAACTAACATACCAATAGAGCCTAGTTACATGTGGTCACGCATTGAAAACGAGCCTTAGAAGCATTTAACTAAGTTTTGGGACGATGTTCGTGATTTTCAAGGGAAAGGGGGCTCGAAAGGGTTCTACCTCGCCTATTTTTCAAATTTTGTATCAAACCAACCTATACCTTGCACTAACATACCAATATAGCCTAGTTACAAGTGTTCAAGTATTTAAAACGAGCCTTAAAAGCATTTCGCCAAATTTTGGGACGATGGTCGTGATTTCCAATTAAAAGGGGCCAGAAAGGGTTCTACCACCCCTATTTTTCAAATTTCTTATAAAAATAACCTATAACTTGCACTAACATACCAATATAGCCCAGCTACAAGTTTCAAGCATTGAAAATGAACCTTGGAACCATTTCGCCAAGTTTTGGGACGATATTCGTGATTTTCAAGGGAAAGGGGGCCGAGAAGGGTTCTACCTCTCCTATTTTTCAAATTTCATATCAAACTAACCAATAACTTGAACTAACATACCAATAGAGCCTAGTTACATGTGTTCACGCATTGAAAACGAGCCTTAGAAGCATTTAACTAGGTTTTGGGACGATGTTCGTGATTTTCAAGAGAAAGGGGGCTGGAAAGGGTTCTACCTCGCCTATGTTTCAAATTTTGTATCAAACCATCCTATACCTTGCACTAACATACCAATATAGCCTAGTTACAAGTGTTCAAGCATTTAAAACGAGCCTAAAAAGCATTTCGCCAAATTTTGGGACGATGGTTGTGATTTTCAAGGAAAAGGGGCTGAAAATGGGTTCTACCTCCCCTATTTTTAAAATTTCTTATCAAAATAACCTATAACTTGAACTAACATACCAATATAGCCTAGATACAAGTGTTCAAATATTGACAACAAACCTTCGAAGCATTTTTATAAGTTTTGGGACAATGTTCGTGATTTTCAAGGGAAAGGGGGCTTGAAATGGTTCTACCTCGCCTATTTTTCAAATTTTTTATCAAACCAACGTATAACTTGAACTAACATACCAATATAGCCTAGTTACAAGTGTTCAAGCATTTAAAACGAGCCTTGATAGCATTTCGCCAAGTTTTGGGAAGATGTTCGTGATTTTCAAGGCAAAGGGGCCGGAAAGGGTTCTACCTCCCTTATCTTTCAAATTTCTTAACAAAATAACCTATAACTTGCACTAACATACAATATAGCCTAGCTACAAGTGTTCAAGCATTGAAAATGAACCTTGGAAGCATTTCGCCAAGTTTTGGGACGATATTCGTGATTTTCAAGGGAAAGGGGGCCGCGAAGGGTTTCACCTCTCCTATTTTTCAAATTTTATATCAAACTAACCAATAACTTGAACTAACATACCAATAGAGCCTAGTTTCATGTGTTCACGCATTGAAAACAAGCCTTAGAAGCATTTAACTTAGTTTTGGGACGATGACCGTGATTTTCAAGGGAAAGGGGGCTGGAAAGGGTTCTACCTCGCCTATTTTTCAAATTTTTTATTAAACCAACATATAACTTGAACTAACATACCAATATAGCCTAGTTACAAGTGTTCAAGCATTTAAAACGAGCCTTGAAAGCATTTCGCCAAGTTTTGGGACGATGTTCGTGATTTTCAAGGAAAAGGGGCCGGAAAGGGTTCTACCTCCCCTATCTTTTAAATTTCTTATGAAAATAACCTATAACTTGCACTAACATACCAATATAGCCTAGCTACAAGTGTTCAAGCATTAAAAATGAACCTTGGAACCATTTCGCCAAGTTTTGGGACGATATTCGTGATTTTCAAGGGAAAGGGGGCCGAGAAGGGTTCTACCTCTCCTATTTTTCAAATTTCATATCAAACTAACCAATAACTTGAACTAACATACCAATAGAGCCTAGTTACATGTGTTCACGCATTCAAAACGAGCCTTAGAAGCATGTAACTATGTTTTGGGACGATGTTCGTGATTTTCAAGGGAGAGGGGGCTGGAAAGGGTTCTACCTCGCCTATTTTTCAAATTTTGTATCAAAACAACCTATACCTTGCACTAACATACCAATATAGCCTAGTTACAACTGTTCAAGCATTTAAAACGAACCTTGGAAGCATTTCGCCAATATTTGGGACGATGGTAGTGATTTTCAAGGAAAAGGGGCCGGAAAGGGTTCTACCTCCCCTATTTTTAAAATTTCTTATCAAAATAACCTATAACTTGAACTAACATATCAATATAGCCTAGATACAAGTGTTCAAACATTGACAACGAACCTTCGAAGCATTTCAATAAGTTTTGGGACAATGTTCGTGATTTTCAAGGGAAAGGGGGCTTGAAATGGTTCTACCTCGCCTATTTTTCAAATTTTTTATTAACCAACCTATAACTTGAACTAACATACCAATATAGCCTAGTTACAAGTGTTCAAGCATTTAAAACGAGCCTAAAAAGCATTTCGCCAAATTTTGGGACGATGGTTGTGATTTTCAAGGAAAAGGGGCTGAAAATGGGTTCTACCTCCCCTATTTTTAAAATTTCTTATCAAAATAACCTATAACTTGAACTAACATACCAATATAGCCTAGATACAAGTGTTCAAATATTGACAACAAACCTTCGAAGCATTTTTATAAGTTTTGGGACAATGTTCGTGATTTTCAAGGGAAAGGGGGCTTGAAAGGGTTCTACCTCGCCTATTTTTCAAATTTTTTATCAAACCAACGTATAACTTGAACTAACATACCAATATAGCCTAGTTACAAGTGTTCAAGCATTTAAAACGAGCCTTGATAGCATTTCGCCAAGTTTTGGGAAGATGTTCGTGATTTTCAAGGCAAAGGGGCCGGAAAGGGTTCTACCTCCCCTATCTTTCAAATTTCTTAACAAAATAACCTATAACTTGCACTAACATACAATATAGCCTAGCTACAAGTGTTCAAGCATTGAAAATGAACCTTGGAAGCATTTCGCCAAGTTTTGGGACGATATTCGTGATTTTCAAGGGAAAGGGGGCCGCGAAGGGTTTCACCTCTCCTATTTTTCAAATTTTATATCAAACTAACCAATAACTTGAACTAACATACCAATAGAGCCTAGTTTCATGTGTTCACGCATTGAAAACAAGCCTTAGAAGCATTTAACTTAGTTTTGGGACGATGACCGTGATTTTCAAGGGAAAGGGGGCTGGAAAGGGTTCTACCTCGCCTATTTTTCAAATTTTTTATTAAACCAACATATAACTTGAACTAACATACCAATATAGCCTAGTTACAAGTGTTCAAGCATTTAAAACGAGCCTTGAAAGCATTTCGCCAAGTTTTGGGACGATGTTCGTGATTTTCAAGGAAAAGGGGCCGGAAAGGGTTCTACCTCCCCTATCTTTTAAATTTCTTATGAAAATAACCTATAACTTGCACTAACATACCAATATAGCCTAGCTACAAGTGTTCAAGCATTAAAAATGAACCTTGGAACCATTTCGCCAAGTTTTGGGACGATATTCGTGATTTTCAAGGGAAAGGGGGCCGAGAAGGGTTCTACCTCTCCTATTTTTCAAATTTCATATCAAACGAACCAATAACTTGAACTAACATACCAATAGAGCCTAGTTACATGTGTTCACGCATTGAAAACGAGCCTTAGAAGCATTTAACTAGGTTTTGGGACGATGTTCGTGATTTTCAAGGGAAAGGGGGCTGGAAAGGGTTCTACCTCGCCTATTTTTCAAATTTTGTATCAAACCATCCTATACCTTGCACTAACATACCAATATAGCCTAGTTACAAGTGTTCAAGCATTTAAAACGAGCCTAAAAAGCATTTCGCCAAATTTTGGGACGATGGTTGTGATTTTCAAGGAAAAGGGGCTGAAAATGGGTTCTACCTCCCCTATTTTTCAAATTTCTGATCAAAATAACCTATAACTTGAACTAACATACCAATATAGCCTAGATACAAGTGTTCAAATATTGAAAACGAACCTTCGAAGCATTTCAATAAGTTTTGGGACAATGTTCGTGATTTTCAAGGGAAAGGGGGCTTGAAAGGGTTCTACCTCGCCTATTTTTCAAATTTTTTATCAAACCAACGTATAACTTGAACTAACATACCAATATAGCCTAGTTACAAGTGTTCAAGCATTTAAAACGAGTCTTGATAGCATTTCGCCAAGTTTTGGGAAGATGTTCGTGATTTTCAAGGCAAAGGGGCCGGAAAGGGTTCTACCTCCCTTATCTTTCAAATTTCTTAACAAAATAACCTATAACTTGAACTAACATACAATATAGCCTAGCTACAAGTGTTCAAGCATTGAAAATGAACCTTGGAAGCATTTCGCCAAGTTTTGGGACGATATTCGTGATTTTCAAGGGAAAGGGGGCCGCGAAGGGTTTCACCTCTCCTATTTTTCAAATTTTATATCAAACTAACCAATAACTTGAACTAACATACCAATAGAGCCTAGTTTCATGTGTTCACGCATTGAAAACAAGCCTTAGAAGCATTTAACTTAGTTTTGGGACGATGACCGTGATTTTCAAGGGAAACGGGGCTGGAAAGGGTTCTACCTCGCCTATTTTTCAAATTTTTTATTAAACCAACATATAACTTGAACTAACATACCAATATAGCCTAGTTACAAGTGTTCAAGCATTTAAAACGAGCCTTGAAAGCATTTCGCCAAGTTTTGGGACGATGTTCGTGATTTTCAAGGAAAAGGGGCCGGAAAGGGTTCTACCTCCCCTATCTTTTAAATTTCTTATGAAAATAACCTATAACTTGCACTAACATACCAATATAGCCTAGCTACAAGTGTTCAAGCATTAAAAATGAACCTTGGAACCATTTCGCCAAGTTTTGGGACGATATTCGTGATTTTCAAGGGAAAGGGGGCCGAGAAGGGTTCTACCTCTCCTATTTTTCAAATTTCATATCAAACTAACCAATAACTTGAACTAACATACCAATAGAGCCTAGTTACATGTGTTCACGTATTGAAAACGAGCCTTAGAAGCATTTAACTAGGTTTTGGGACGATGTTCGTGATTTTCAAGGGAAAGGGGGCTGGAAAGGGTTCTACCTCGCCTATTTTTCAAATTTTGTATGAAACCATCCTATACCTTGCACTAACATACCAATATAGCCTAGTTACAAGTGTTCAAGCATTTAAAACGAGCCTAAAAAGCATTTCACCAAATTTTGGGACGATGGTCGTGATTTTCAAGGAAAAGGGGCGGAAAAAGGGTTCTACCTCCCCTATTTTTCAAATTTCTGATCAAAATAACCTATAACTTGAACTAACATACCAGTATAGCCTAGATACAAGTGTTCAAACATTGAAAACGAACCTTCGAAGCATTTCAATAAATTTTGGGACAATGTCCGTGATTTTCAAGGGAAAGGGGGCTTGAAAGGGTTGTACCTCGCCTATTTTTCAAATTATTTATCAAACCAACCTATAACTTGAACTAACATACCAATATAGCCTAGTTACAAGTGTTCAAGCATTTAAAACGAGCCTTAACAGCATTTCGCCAAGTTTTGGGACGATGTTCGTGATTTTCAAGGAAAAGGGGCCAGAAAGGGTTCTACCTCCCCTATTTTTCAAATTTCTTATCAAAATAACCTATAACTTGCACTAACATACCAATGTAGCCTAGCTACAAGTGTTCAAGCATTGAAAATGAACCTTGGAAGCATTTCGCCAAGTTTTGGGACGATATTCGTGATTTTCAAGGGAAAGGGGGCCGAGAAGGGTTCTACCTCTCCTATTTTTCAAATTTCATATCAACCTAACCAATAACTTGAACTAACATACCAATAGAGCCTAGTTACATGTGTTCACGCATTGAAAACAAGCCTTAGAAGCATTTAACTAGGTTTTGGGAGGATGTTCGTGATTTTCAAGGGAAAGGGGGCTGGAAAGGGTTCTACCTCGCCTATTTTTCAAATTTTGTATCAAACCATCCTATACCTTGCACTAACATACCAATATAGCCTAGTTACAAGTGTTCAAGCATTTAAAACGAGCCTAAAAAGCATTTCCCCAAATTTTGGGACGATGGTCGTGATTTTTAAGGAAAAGGGGCGGAAAAAGGGTTCTACCTCCCCTATTTTTCAAATTTCTGATCAAAATAACCTATAACTTGAACTAACATACCAATATAGCCTAGATACAAGTGTTCAAACATTGAAAACGAACCTTCGAAGCATTTCAATAAGTTTAAGGACAATGTCTGTGATTTTCAAGGGAAAAAAGGGGGCTTGAAAGGGTTCTACCTCGCCTATTTTTCAAATTATTTATCAAACCAACCTATAACTTGAACTAACATACCAATATAGCCTAGTTACAAGTGTTCAAGCATTTAAAACGAGCCTTAAAAGCATTTCGCCAAGTTTTGGGAAGATGTTCGTGATTTTCAAGGAAAAGGGGCCGGAAAGGGTTCTACCTCCCCTATTTTTCAAATTTCTTATAAAAATAACCTATAACTTACACTAACATACCAATATAGCCTAGCTACAAGTTTTCAAGCATTGAAAATGAACCTTGGAAGCATTTCGCGAATTTTTGGGACGATATTCGTGATTTTCAAGGGAAAGGGGGCCGAGAAGGGTTCTACCTCTCCTATTTTTCAAATTTCATATCAAACTAACCAATAACTTGAACTAACATACCAATAGAGCCTCGTTACATGTGGTCATGCATTGAAAACGAGCCTTAGAAGCATTTAACTTAGTTTTGGGACGATGTTCGTGATTTTCAAGGGAAAGGGGGCTGGAAAGGGTTCTACCTCGCCTATTTTTCAAATTTTTTTATTAAACCAACATATAACTTGCACTAACATACCAATATAGCCTAGTTACAAGTGTTCAAGTATTTAAAATGAGCCATAAAAGCATTTCGCCAAATTTTGGGACGATGGTCGTGATTTTAAATTAAAAGGGGCCAGAAAGGGTTCTACCTCCCCTATTTTTCAAATTTCTTATCAAAATAACCTATAACTTGCACTAATATACCAATATAGCCTAGATACAAGTGTTCAAGCATTGAAAATAAACCTTGGAAGCATTTCGCCAAGTTTTGGGATGATATTCGTGATTTTCAAGGGAAAGGGGGCCGAGAAGGGTTCTACCTCTCCTATTTTTCAAATTTCATATCAAACTAACCAACAACTTGAACTAACATACCAATAGAGCCTATTTTCATGTGTTCACGCATTGAAAACGAGCCTTAGAAGCATTTAACTTAGTTTTGGGACAATGTTCGTGATTTTCAAGGGAAAGGGGGCTGGAACGGGTTCTACCTCGCCTATTTTTCAAATTTTTTTATTAAACCAACATATAACTTGAACTAACATACCAATATAGCCTAGTTACAAATGTTCAAGCATTTAAAACGAGCCTTGAAAGCATTTCGCCAAGTTTTGGGACGATGGTCGTGATTTTCAAGGAAAAGGGGCCGAAAAAGGGTTCTACCTCCCCTATTTTTCAAATTTCTGATCAAAATAACCTATAACTTGAACTAACATACCAATATAGCCTAGATACAAGTGTTCAAACATTGAAAACGAACCTTCGAAGCATTTCAATAAGTTTTGGGACAATGTCCGTGATTTTCAAGGGAAAGGGGGCTTGAAAGGGTTCTACCTCGCCTATTTTTCAAATTATTTATCAAACCAACCTATAACTTGAACTAACATACCAATATAGCCTAGTTACAAATGTTCAACCATTTAAAACGAGCCTTGAAAGCATTTCGCCAAGTTTTGGGACGATGTTCGTGATTTTCAAGGAAAAGGGGCCGGAAAGGGTTCTACCTTCCCTATCTTTCAAATTTCTTATCAAAATAACCTATAACTTGCACTAACATACCAATATAGCCTAGCTACAAGTTATCAAGCATTGAAAATGAACCTTGGAAGCATTTCGCCAAGTTTTGGGACGATATTCGTGATTTTCAAGGGAAAGGGGGCCGAAAAGGGTTCTACCTCTCCTATTTTTCAAATTTCATATCAAACTAACCAATAACTTGAACTAACATACCAATAGAGCCTAGTTACATGTGGTCACGCATTGAAAACGAGCCTTAGAAGCATTTAACTAAGTTTTGGGACGATGTTCGTGATTTTCAAGGGAAAGGGGGCTGGAAAGGGTTCTACCTCGCCTATTTTTCAAATTTTGTATCAAACCAACCTATACCTTGCACTAACATACCAATATAGCCTAGTTACAAGTGTTCAAGTATTTAAAATGAGCCATAAAAGCATTTCGCCAAATTTTGGGACGATGGTCGTGATTTTAAATTAAAAGGGGCCAGAAAGGGTTCTACCTCCCCTATTTTTCAAATTTCTTATCAAAATAACCTATAACTTGCACTAATATACCAATATAGCCTAGATACAAGTGTTCAAGCATTGAAAATAAACCTTGGAAGCATTTCGCCAAGTTTTGGGAGGATATTCGTGATTTTCAAGGGAAAGGGGGCCGAGAAGGGTTCTACCTCTCCTATTTTTCTAATTTCATATCAAACTAACCAACAACTTGAACTAACATACCAATAGAGCCTATTTTCATGTGTTCACGCATTGAAAACGAGCCTTAGAAGCATTTAACTTAGTTTTGGGACAATGTTCGTGATTTTCAAGGGAAAGGGGGCTGGAACGGGTTCTACCTCGCCTATTTTTCAAATTTTTTTATTAAACCAACATATAACTTGAACTAACATACCAATATAGCCTAGTTACAAATGTTCAAGCATTTAAAACGAGCCTTGAAAGCATTTCGCCAAGTTTTGGGACGATGTTCGTGATTTTCAAGGAAAAGGGGCCGGAAAGGGTTCTACCTCCCCTATCTTTCAAATTTCTTATCAAAATAACCTATAACTTGCACTAACATACCAATATAGCCTAGCTACAAGTGTTCAAGCATTAAAAATGAACCTTAGAAGCATTTCGCCAAGTTTTGGGACTATATTCGTGATTTTCAAGGGAAAGGGGGCCGAGAAGGGTTCTACCTCTCCTATTTTTCAAATTTCATATCAAACTAACCAATAACTTGAACTAACATACCAATAGAGCCTAGTTACATGTGTTCACGCATTGAAAACGAGCCTTAGAAGCATTTAACTAGGTTTTGGGACGATGTTCGTGATTTTCAAGGGAAAGGGGGCTGGAAAGGGTTCTACCTCGCCTATTTTTCAAATTTTTTATCAAACCATCCTATACCGTGCACTAACATACCAATATAGCCTAGTTACAAGTGTTCAAGAATTTGAAACGAGCCTAAAAAGCATTTCGCCAAATTTTGGGACGATGGTCGTGATTTTCAAGGAAAAGGGGCCGAAAAAGGGTTCTACCTCCCCTATTTTTCAAAATTCTGATCAAAATAACCTATAACATGAGCTAACATACCAATATAGCCTAGATACAAGTGTTCAAACATTGAAAACGATCCTTCGAAACATTTCAATAAGTTTTGGGACAATGTTCTTGATTTTCAAGGGAAAGGGGGCTTGAAAGGGTTCTACCTCGCCTATTTTTCAAATTATTTATCAAACCAACCTATAACTTGAACTAACATACCAATATAGCCTAGTTACAAGTGTTCAAGCATTTAAAACAAGCCTTAAAAACATTTCGCCAAGTTTTGGGAAGATGTTCGTGATTTTCAAGGAAAAGGGGCCGGAAAGGGTTCTACCTCTCCTATTTTTCAAATTTCATATCAAACTAACCAATAACTTGAACTAACATACCAATAGAGCCTAGTTTCATGTGTTCACGCATTGAAAACGAGCCTTAGAAGCATTTCGCCAAGTTTTGGGACGATGTTCGTGATTTTCAAGGAAAAGGGGCCGGAAAGTGTTCTACCTCCCATATTTCTCAAATTTCTTATCAAAATAACCTATAACTTGCACTAACATACCAATATAGCCTAGCTACAAGTTATCAAGCATTGAAAATGAACCTTGGAAGCATTTCGCCAAGTTTTGGGACGATATTCGTGATTTTCAAGGGAAAGGGGGCCGAGAAAGGTTCTACCTCTCCTATTTTTCAAATTTCATATCAAACTAACCAATAACTTGAACTAACATACCAATAGAGCCTAGTTACATGTGGTCACGCATTGAAAATGAGCCTTAGAAGCATTTAACTAGGTTGTGGGACGATGTTCGAGATTTTCAAGGGAAAGGGGGCTGGAAAGGGTTCTACCTCGCCTATTTTTCAAATTTTGTATCAAACCAACCTATACCTTGCACTAACATACCAATATAGCCTAGTTACAAGTGTTCAAGTATTTAAAATGAGCCTTAAAAGCATTTCGCCAAATTTTGGGACTATGGTCGTGATTTTAAATAAAAGGGGCCAGAAAGGGTTCTACCTCCCCTATTTTTCAAATTTCTTATCAAAATAACCTATAACTTGCACTAATATACCAATATAGCCTAGATACAAGTGTTCAAGCATTGAAAATGAACCTTGGAAGCATTTCGCCAAGTTTTGGGACGATATTCGTGATTTTCAAGGGAAAGGGGGCCGAGAAGGGTTCTACCTCTCCTATTTTTCAAATTTCATATCAAACTAACCAATAACTAGAACTAACATACCAATAGAGCCTCGTTACATGTGGTCATGCATTGAAAACGAGCCTTAGAAGCATTTAACTTAGTTTTGGGACGATGTTCGTGATTTTCAAGGGAAAGGGGGCTGGAAAGGGTTCTACCTCGCCTATTTTTCAAATTTTTTTATTAAACCAACATATAACTTGAACTAACATACCAATATAGCCTAGTTACAAGTGTTCAAGCATTTAATACGAGCCTTGAAAGCATTTCGCCAAGTTTTGGGACGATGTTCGTGATTTTAAAGGAAAAGGGGCCGGAAAGGGTTCTACCTCCCCTATCTTTCAAATTTCTTATCAAAATAACGTCTAACTTGCACTAACATACCAATATAGCCTAGCTACAAGTGTTCAAGCATTGAAAATGAACCTTGGAACCATTTCGCCAAGTTTTGGGACGATATTCGTGATTTTCAAGGGAAAGGGGGCCGAGAAGGGTTCTACCTCTCCTATTTTTCAAATTTCATATCAAACTAACCTATAACTTGAACTAACATACCAATAGAGCCTAGTTTCATGTGTTCACGCATTGAAAACGAGCCTTAGAAGCATTTAACTAGGTTTTGGGACGATGTTCGTGATTTTCAAGGGAAAGGGGGCTGGAAAGCGTTCTACCTCGCCTATTTTTCAAATTTTGTATCAAACCATCCTATACCTTGCACTAACATACCAATATAGCCTAGTTACAAGTGTTCAAGCATTTAAAACGAGCCTAAAAAGCATTTCGCCAAATTTTGGGACGATGGTCGTGATTTTCAAGGAAAAGGGGCCGAAAAAGGGTTCTACCTCCCCTATTTTTCAAATTTCTGATCAAAATAACCTATAACTTGAACTAACATACCAATATAGCCTAGATACAAGTGTTCAAACATTGAAAACGAACCTTCAAAGCATTTCAATAAGTTTTGGGACAATGTTCGTGATTTTCAAGGGAAAGGGGGCTTGAAAGGGTTCTACCTCGCCTATTTTTCAAATTTTTTATCAAACCAACCTATAACTTGAACTAACATACCAATATAGCCTAGTTACAAGTGTTCAAGCATTTAAAACGAGCCTTAAAAGCATTTCGCCAAGTTTTGGAAAGATGTTCGTGATTTTCAAGGAAAAGGGGCCGGAAAGGGTTCTACCTCCCCTATTTTTAAAATTTCTTATCAAAATAACCTATAACTTGCACTAACATACCAATATAGCCTAGCTACAAGTGTTCAAGCATTGAAAATGAACCTTGGAACCATTTCGCGAATTTTTGGGACGATATTCGTGATTTTCAAGGGAAAGGGGGCCGAGAAGGGTTCTACCTCTCCTATTTTTCAAATTTCATATCAAACTAACCAATAACTTGAACTAACATACCAATAGAGCCTAGTTACATGTGTTCACGCCTTGAAAACGAGCCTTAGAAGCATTTAACTTAGTTTTGGGACGATGTTCGTGATTTTCAAGGGAAAGGGGGCTGGAAAGGGTTCTACCTCGCCTATTTTTCAAATTTTTTTATTAAACCAACATATAACTTGAACTAACATACCAATATAGCCTAGTTACAAGTGTTCAAGCATTTAAAACGAGCCTTGAAAGCAATTCGCCAAGTTTTGGGACGATGTTCGTGATTTTCAAGGAAAAGGGGCCGGAAAGGGTTCTACCTCCCATATTTTTCAAATTTCTTATCAAAATAACCTATAACTTGCACTAACATACCAATATAGCCTAGCTACAAGTGATCAAGCATTGAAAATGAACCTTGGAAGAATTTTCGCCAAGTTTTGGGACGATATTCGTGATTTTCAAGGGAAAGGGGGCCGAGAAGGGTTCTACCTCTCCTATTTTTCAAATTTCATATCAAACTAACCAATAACTTGAACTAACATACCAATAGAGCCTAGTTACATGTGGTCTGATGTGCTCATTTTAGAGCACGTTTACAACCTCATTTTAGTGTCGAGTTTCGTGTTTTTATATTGGTTTTATGCACTTTACATTCAATTTTACCTTGATCTTGTCCTCGAGCTGTGTTTAGGTCATTTCAGGTGATCTCGATGATTTCGAGGTAAAACGAGACGTCTTCGAGGCTTTGACACTTCTATCAAGAGTTTGAATGCGCGTATCATAGCTTGGGCATGTGTTCCAAGTCACTCTCGAAGATTCCATAAACTCTAGAAGCCACTAGGCACTTCAAAGGAACTGTTCAGCAAGGTTTAGGTTCAGATTCGACCGAATCTGACATCCATTCGGTCGAATGGAAGACAGGGATTCAAGTACATAAATCAAGCTCTCGGGAATAGCCGAATGAAGACTCATTCGGCCGAATCAAGACCCATTCGGCCGAATGGTTCCACTCATTCGGCCGAATGGTGGACAGATCGCAAAATCATCAAGATTCTGTTTTGGGCGAATGTGAACACCATTCGGCCGAATGGCCACCCATTTGGCCGAATCCACTATGCATTCGGCCGAATGGCCTTCTTTCCCGCATATTTTGGTTCTTTCTTTAGTCGGCGCTCGAGGGTTTTTCCTAGGGTTTTACTCCTTTTGTCCCTAGGGTATAAATACCCTCTTTCTCTGTACATAACCTTATGCCTACTTTGAGAGCTTTTGTTCCTCAACCTAGAACATCACTTTAAAGCTTTTCATTTCTTTCATGCATTAGTTTAGATTTACAGCTTTCGTTGTTCTCGCTTTCAAGCTTTGTATTTCGGATTCGGTTCCTATTTCGTTCATACAATTTCGTTTATGCAAGGTATTATTTCTTTTCTGTTTTAGTTCTTTTAATGCTTTCAAGTATTGTTTTTCTTGATTTCATTCCTCTAGCTATAATCGTTGTTTCGTTTACAGTTTTGATAGAGTAGTCGTTGGTTCGGTTATAGTTCTTAGTTTTCGTTCTCTTGTCCATTTCCATTTAGTCTATTCATGTTTTTAATCATGTCTTTTATTATTACTATGTGTGAGTAGTCTTCTTAGGGGTTTTGATTAGTGAAACCCTAGGTTGGCTCGTTCTTCATGCGTATAGTTAGGATTTGAGATTGTTAATGGTTCATTGATTGATATTCGATGCGAATCTTGTCCTGCCACTCCTTTGGAGACATAGGGCGATTATAGGTTGTTCGTGTGATTTATAGGGTCACAAAATTCCTCTCGTCATCTTGAGTGTCATGATTCATTGTTGACTAATTTCTCCTAATTTAGCGTATTGATAGTTCGATTGTCCTTCCTAGGGTGGAACTGATCTGTCCCCGTTTTCTTTTCATAGTATAACATTGTTTTAGTTCTTGCTTTACTTTTCTGTTATTAGTGTGATTCTTTCCAATCTCCATATTTTTTATCAAACCAACCTATAACTTAAACTAACATACCAATATAGCCTAGTTACAAGTGTTCAAGCATTTAAAACGAGCCTTAAAAACATTTCGCCAAGTTTTGGGACGATGTTCGTGATTTTCAAGGAAAAGGGGCCGGAAAGTGTTCTACCTCCCATATTTTTCAAATTTCTTATCAAAAAAACCTATAACTTGCACTAACATACCAATATAGCCTAGCTACAAGTGATCAAGCATTGAAAATGAACCTTGGAAGCATTTCGCCAAGTTTTGGGACGATATTCGTGATTTTCAAGGGAAAGGGGGCCGAGAAGGGTTCTACCTCTCCTATTTTTCAAATTACATATCAAACTAACCAATAACTTGAACTAACATACCAATAGAGCCTAGTTTCATGTGTTCACGCATTGAAAACGAGCCTTAGAAGCATTTAACTAGGTTTTGGGACGATGTTCGTGATTTTAAAGGGAAAGGGGGCTGGAAAGGCTTCTACCTCGCCTATTTTTCAAATTTTTTATTAAACCAACATATAACTTGAACGAACATACCAATATAGCCTAGTTACAAGTGTTCAAGCATTTAAAACGAGCCTTGAAAGCATTTCGCCAAGTTTTGGGACGATGTTCGTGATTTTCAAGTAAAAGGGGCCGGAAAGGGTTCTACCTCCCCTATCTTTCAAATTTCCTATCAAAATAACCTATAACTTGCACTAACATACCAATATAGCCTAGCTACAAGTGTTCAAGCATTGAAAATGAACCTTGGAACCATTTCGCGAATTTTTGGGACGATATTCGTGATTTTCAAGGGAAAGGGGGCCGAGAAGGGTTCTACCTCTCCTATTTTTCAAATTTCATATCAAACTAACCAATAACTTGAACTAACATACCAATAGAGCCTAGTTACATGTGTTCACGCATTGAAAATGAGCCTTAGAAGCATTTAACTAGGTTTTGGGACGATGTTCGTGATTTTCAAGGGAAAGGGGGCTGGAAAGGGTTCTACCTCGCCTATTTTTCAAATTTTATATCAAACCATCCTATACCTTGCACTAACATACCAATATAGCCTAGTTACAAGTGTTCAAGCATTTAAAACGAGCCTAAAAAGCATTTCGCCAAATTTAGGGACGATGGTCGTGATTTTCAAGGAAAAGGGGCCGAAAAAGGGTTCTACCTCCCCTATTTTTCAAATTTCTGATCAAAATAACCTATAACTTGAACTAACATACCAATATAGCCTAGATACAAGTGTTCAAACATTGAAAACGAACCTTCGAAGCATTTCAATAAGTTTTGGGACAATGTTCGTGATTTTCAAGGGAAAGGGGGCCGAGAAGGGTTCTACCTCTCCTTATTTTCAAATTTTATATCAAACAAACCAATAACTTGAACTAACATACCAATAGAGCCTAGTTACATGTGGTCACGCATTGAAAACGAGCCTTAGAAGCATTTAACTAGGTTATGGGTCGATGTTCGTGATTTTCAAGGGAAAGGGGGCTAGAAAGCGTTCTACCTCGCCTATTTTTCAAATTTTGTATCAAACCATCCTATACCTTGCACTAACATACCAACATAGCCTAGTTACAAGTGTTCAAGCATTTAAAATGAGCCTAAAAAGCATTTCGCCAAATTTTGGGACGATGGTCGTGATTTTCAAGGAAAAGGGGCCGAAAAAGGGTTCTACCTCCCCTATTTTTCAAATTTCTGATCAAAATAAGCTATAACTTGAACTAACATACCACTATAGCCTAGATACAAGTGTTCAAACATTGAAAACGAACCTTCGAAGCATTTCAATAAGTTTTGGGACAATGTTCGTGATTTTCAAGGGAAAGGGGGCTTGAAAGGGTTCTACCTCGCCTACTTTTCAAATTATTTATCAAACCAACCTATTACTTGAACTAACATACCAATATAGCCTAGTTACAAGTGTTCAAGCATTTAAAACGAGCCTTAAAAGCATTTCGCCATGTTTTGGGAAGATGTTCGTGATTTTCAAGGAAAAGGGGCCGGAAAGGGTTCTCCCTCCCCTATTTTTCAAATTTCTTATTAAAATAACCTATAACTTGCACTAACATACCAATATAGCCTAGCTACAAGTGTTCAAGCATTGAAAATGAACCTTGGAAGCATTTCGCCAAGTTTTGGGACGATATTTGTGATTTTCAAGGGAAAGGGGGCCGAGAAGGGTTCTACCTCTCCTATTTTTCAAATTTCATATCAAACTAACCAATAACTTTAACTAACATACCAATAGAGCCTTAGAAGCATTTCGCCAAGTTTTGGGACGATGTTCGTGATTTTCAAGGAAAAGGGGCCGGAAAGTGTTCTACCTCCCATATTTTTCAAATTTCTTATCAAAATAACCTATAACTTGCACTAACATACCAATATAGCCTAGCTACAAGTGATCAAGCATTGAAAATGAATCTTGGAAGCATTTCGCCAAGTTTTGGGACGATATTCGTGATTTTCAAGGGAAAGAAGGCTGAGAAGGGTTCTACCTTTCCTATTTTTCAAATTTCATATCAAACTAACCCATAACTTGAACTAACATACCAATAGAGCCTAGTTACATGTGGTCACGCATTGAAAACGAGCCTTAGAAGCATTTAACTAGGTTTTGGGACGATGTTCGTGATTTTCAAGGGAAAGGGGGCTGGAAAGGGTTCTACCTCGCCTATTTTTCAAATTTTGTATCAAACCAACCTATACCTTGCACTAACATACCAATATAGCCTAGTTACAAGTGTTCAAGTATTTAAAATGAGCCTTAAAAGCATTTCGCCAAATTTTGGGACGATGGTCGTGATTTTAATTAAAAGGGGCTAGAAAGGGTTCTACCTCCCCTATTTTTCAAATTTCTTATCAAAATAACCTATAACTTGCACTAATATACCAATATAGCCTAGATACAAGTGTTCAAGCATTGAAAATGAACCTTGGAAGCATTTCGCCAAGTTTTGGGACGATATTCGTGATTTTCAAGGGAAAGGGGGCCGAGAAGGGTTCTACCTCTCCTATTTTTCAAATTTCATATCAAACTAACCAATAACTAGAACTAACATACCAATAGAGCCTCGTTACTTGTGGTCACGCATTGAAAATGAGCCTTAGAAGCATTTAACTTAGTTTTGGGACGATGTTCGTGATTTTCAAGGGAAAGGGGGCTGGAAAGGGTTCTACCTCGCCTATTTTTCAAATTTGTTTATTTAACCAACATATAACTTGAACTAACATACCAATATAGCCTAGTTACAAGTGTTCAAGCATTTAAAACGAGCATTGAAAGCATTTCGCCAAGTTTTGGGACGATGTTCGTGATTTTCAAGGAAAAGGGGCCGGAAAGGGTTCTACCTCCCCTATCTTTCAAATTTTTTATCAAAATAACCTATAACTTGCACTAACATACCAATATAGCCTAGCTACAAGTGTTCAAGCATTGAAAATGAACCTTGGAACCATTTCGCCAAGTTTTGGGACGATATTCGTGATTTTCAAGGGAAAGGGGGCCGAGAAGGGTTCTACCTCTCCTATATTTCAAATTTCATATCAAACTAACCAATAACTTGAACTAACATAACAATAGAGCCTAGTTACATGTGTTCACGCATTGAAATCGAGCCTTAGAAGCATTTAACTAGGTTTTGGGAAGATGTTCGTGATTTTCAAGGTAAAGGGGAATGGAAAGGGTTCTACCTCGCTTATTTTTCAAATTTTGTATCAAACCATCCTATACCTTGCATTAACATACCAATATAGCCTAGTTACAAGTGTTCAAGCATTTAAAACGAGCCCTAAAAGCATTTCGCCAAATTTTGGGACGATGGTCGTGATTTTCAAGGAAAAGGGGCCGAAAAAGGCTTCTACCTCCCCTATTTTTCAAATTTCTGATCGAAATAACCTATAACTTGAACTAACATACCAATATAGCCTAGATACATGTGTTCAAACATTGAAAACGAACCTTCGAAGCATTTCAATAAGTTTTGGGACAATGTTCGTGATTTTCAAGGGAAAGGGGGCTTGAAAGGGTTCTACCACGCCTATTTTTCAAATTATTTATAAAAACAACCTATAACTTGAACTAACATACCAATATAGCCTAGTTACAAGTGTTCAAGCATTTAAAACGAGCCTTAAAAGCATTTCGCCAAGTTTTGGGAAGATGTACGTGATTTTCAAGGAAAAGGGGCCGGAAAGGGTTCTACCTCCCCTATTTTTCAAATTTCTTATATAAATAACCTATAACTTGCACTAACATACCAATATAGCCTAGCTACAAGTTTTCAAGCATTGAAAATGAACCTTGGAAGCATTTCGCGAATTTTTGGGACGATATTCGTGATTTTCAAGGGAAAGGGGGCCGAGAAGGGTTCTACCTCTCCTATTTTTCAAATTTCATATCAAACTAACCAATAACTTGAACTAACATACCAATAGAGCCTAGTTACATGTGTTCACGCATTGAAAACGAGCCTTAGAAGCATTTAACTAGGTTTTGGGACGATGTTCGTGATTTTCAAGGGAAAGGGGGCTGGAAAGGGTTCTACCTCGCCTATTTTTCAAATTTTGTATCAAACCATCCTATACCTTGCACTAACATACCAATATAGCCTATTTACATGTGTTCAAGCATTTAAAACGAGCCTAAAAAGCATTTCCCCAAATTTTGGGACGATGGTCGTGATTTTCAAGGAAACGGGGCCGAAAAAGTGTTCTACCTCCCCTATTTTTCAAATTTCTGATCAAAATAACCTATAACTTGAACTAACATACCAATATAGCCTAGATATAAGTGTTCAAACATTGAAAACGAACCTTCGAAGCATTTCAATAAGTTTTGGGACAATGTCCGTGATTTTCAAGGGAAAGTGGGCTTGAAAGGGTTCTACCTCGCCTATTTTTCAAATTATTTATCAAACCAACCTATAACTTGAACTAACATACCAATATAGCCTAGTTACAAGTGTTCAAGCATTTAAAACGAGCCTTAAAAGCATTTCGCCAAGTTTTGGGAAGATGTTCGTGATTTTCAAGGAAAAGGGGCCGGAAAGGGTTCTACCTCCCCTATTTTTCAAATTTCTTATTAAAATAACCTATAACTTGCACTAACATACCAATATAGCCTAGCTACAAGTGTCCAAGCATTGAAAATGAACCTTGGAAGCATTTCGCCAAGTTTTGGGACGATATTCGTGATTTTCAAGGGAAAGGGGGCCGAGAAAGGTTCTACCTCTCCTATTTTTCAAATTTCATATCAAACTAACCAATAACTTGAACTAACATAACAATAGAGCCTAGTTTCATGTGTTTACGCATTGAAAACGAGCCTTAGAAGCATTTCGCCAAGTTTTGGGACGATGTTCGTGATTTTCAAGGAAAAGGGGCCGGAAAGTGTTCTACCTCCCATATTTTTCAAATTTCTTATCAAAATAACCTATAACTTTCACTAACATACCAATATAGCCTAGCTACAAGTGATCAAGCATTGAAAATGAACCTTGGAAGAATTTTCGCCAAGTTTTGGGACGATATTCGTGATTTTCAAGGGAAAGGGGGCCGAGAAGGGTTCTACCTCTCCTATTTTTCAAATTTCATATCAAACTAACCAATAACTTGAACTAACATACCAATAGAGCCTAGTTACATGTGGTCTGATGTGCTCATTTTAGAGCACGTTTACAACCTCATTTTAGTGTCGAGTTTCGTGCTTTTATATTGGTTTTATGCACTTTACATTCAATTTTACCTTGATCTTGTCCTCGAGCTGTGTTTAGGTCATTTCAGGTGATCTCGATGATTTCGAGGTAAAACGAGACGTCTTCGAGGCTTTGACACTTCTATCAAGAGTTTGAATGCGCGTATCATAGCTTGGGCATGTGTTCCAAGTCACTCTCGAAGATTCCATAAACTCTAGAAGCCACTAGGCACTTCAAAGGAACTGTTCAGCAAGGTTTAGGTTCAGATTCGACCGAATCTGACATCCATTCGGTCGAATGGAAGACAGGGATTCAAGTACATAAATCAAGCTCTCGGGAATAGCCGAATGAAGACTTATTCGGCCGAATCAAGACCCATTCGGCCGAATGGTTCCACTCATTCGGCCGAATGGTGGACAGATCGCAAAATCATCAAGCTTCTGTTTTGGGCGAATGTGAACACCATTCGGCCGAATGGCCACCCATTCGGCCGAATCCACTATGCATTCGGCCGAATGGCCTTCTTTCCCGCATATTTTGGTTCTTTCTTTAGTCGGCGCTCGAGGGTTTTTCCTAGGGTTTTACTCCTTTTGTCCCTAGGGTATAAATACCCTCTTTCTCTGTACATAAACTTATGCCTACTTTGAGAGCTTTTGTGCCTCAACCTAGAACATCACTTTAAAGCTTTTCATTTCTTTCATGCATTAGTTTAGATTTACAGCTTTCGTTGTTCTCGCTTTCAAGCTTTGTATTTCGGATTCGGTTCCTATTTCGTTCATACAATTTCGTTTATGCAAGGTATTATTTCTTTTCTATTTTAGTTCTTTTAATGCTTTCAAGTATTGTTTTTCTTGATTTCATTCCTCTAGCTATAATCGTTGTTTCGTTTACAGTTTTGATAGAGTAGTCGTTGGTTCGGTTATAGTTCTTAGTTTTCGTTCTCTTGTCCATTTCCATTCAGTCTATTCATGTTTTTAATCATGTCTTTTATTATTACTATGTGTGAGTAGTCTTCTTAGGGGTTTTGATTAGTGAAACCCTAGGTTGGCTCGTTCTTCATGCGTAGAGTTAGGATTTGAGATTGTTAACGGTTGATTGATTGATATTCGATGCGAATCTTGTCCTGCCACTCCTTTGGAGACATATGGCGATTATAGGTTATTCGTGTGATTTATAGGGTCACAAACTTCCTCTCGTCATCTTGAGTGTCATGATTCATTGTTGACTAATTTCTCCTAATTTAGCGTATTGATAGTTCGATTGTCCTTCCTAGGGTGGAACTGATCTGTCCCCGTTTTCTTTTCATAGTATAACATTGTTTTAGTTCTTGCTTTACTTTTCTGTTATTAGTGTGATTCTTTCCAATCTCCATATAACTCCTTTACATCAAGTCTATAAGCTATCGCCCCTTGTCCTTGTGGTTCGATCCCCGACTTACCACTACACTAGTTGTAGTAGTATTAGGGTGTTTATAAATTTAGTTTGCATAACTATTCTTTTAGTCAAACGACCTAAAAGAACGGTTATCAAAATGGCGCCGTTGCCGGGGACAAGGCGTTGTGTTTAGATTATAGTCTTGGTGTAATTCATTTTAGTTTTATTTATTTTATTGTCTAATAATCTGCTTGTCAGTACTTACGCTTAGTCTCTAGTGTTGTTTGCATGCCATATAGCACACGTCAATCAAATCAACAACTAGAACCATTCGACCCTGAGGTTCAACGCAGCAAACGGAGAATTCCAACCCAAACCTCATCGCAGCCCAATACCTCCAACCACCCTACACCACCAATGGACGAAAACCACCAACAACTTTTTGGTCAATTTGGGACACCTGGGTCCCAAGAATTTCAAGGAGGTGTAGTGTTGCCCATAGCCCCGAACCCCTATCATATACATCCTCAATTCACCCGGATGGTGAAAGAGACCCCTTTTTGCGGTTTGAGAAATGAATGCCCTCTCCAACACTTGGAGGCATTCTCAGATATTTGCGGTCTCATACCTCCATGCCCCAATAGCCCGGATTATGTACGGATGCATCTATTTCACTTGAGTTTATCTGGTGATGCTCGGGACTGGTATAAATGCTTAGAGCCCAACTCAATCATTAATTGGGCTCAATTAAAGACAGCGTTTCTAGAAAGGTTCTATCCCACAGTTCGAACGCAGGATTGGCGTAAGAAAATTGCGTCATTCACTCAAGAGGATGATGAGAACCTTAGTGCCACTTGGAGTCGGTTTAAGAGAATGATAAGAGCATGCCCCCATCATGAGTACGGGGAGAACCATCTTAATACATTCTTCTATGATGATCTAAACGACTCCACCAAGGCACTCCTAGACTCCGCTGTTGGTGGCCAACTTTCGAAAGTCCCATGCAATCAAGTGAGGGCTAGGATTGAGGAGGTTGCTAAAAATAGTTCTTGGGGAGGAGCAAGGGGTAGTGGATTACCAAGAGGAGGGATGGATTCAAGCAACTTGGACACGATTACTTCAAAAATTGAGGCTATCATGGATAAGAAGCTGTCCAAGTTCAAATACGCCCAAGGTAGCTCTAATGTATCATCGGTTAAAGAGACGCCCTTTTCATGTAGAATTTGTGGGGGCACCAATCATGATACATCATATTGTGGGGGTGCAAATTCCGAGCACATAGCGGCTGTTAATTGCGGGGGGTATAACCAAGAAGGACCCCCGGTCATGAACTATGATGGATACGGGTATAATCCCGATTATGTGGCAGCAGTAGGATATGGTGGTCATAACCAAGGGTTTGCTCAGCAAGGTCTTTACAACAATCAACCCTCTAGACCTCCCTTCAACCCGAATTTTAACCAAGGGAACTCCTACCAAGGGTACAACTCTACCAATCAAGCGAATGGGAGTTTTACTAGGCCGAATGGGAATAGGCCATGCCCTCCAATGCCAAAACCCAACACCAACCCATCCTATCCATCTATACAGCCTCAACCAAACCCGCCTCCAACTAATGAATTCCTTTCCACCCAAGTGAACTCCCTTGCGCAACAAAACCAAACCCTCTCGCACATCAACCAAATTTTGATGAACCAAATGCAACAACTTCAGGCGCAGCAGAAGTTGTTTGAGTCACAGCTTGCGCAGATGGCTAGTCCACCCCCACCATTGCCATATCCTTCTCACCCCCAACAAAACCCATCCACCCAGCCTCCACCACAAAATTCTCCTGACTCTAACCCTAAGCATCACACTTGTAAGGCAATCTTCCTA
The DNA here is from genome assembly GCA_026401315.1 of Dysphania ambrosioides. Classification (NCBI taxonomy): domain Eukaryota; kingdom Viridiplantae; phylum Streptophyta; class Magnoliopsida; order Caryophyllales; family Amaranthaceae; genus Dysphania; species Dysphania ambrosioides. The sequence goes on along the minus strand of CM048661.1, from coordinate 23,914,372 downwards.
GGATCTGGAATCTCACATCCTTATCCAGCTGTAGCCAATGGAGATGATTTAAGGGAAGATCCCTCGACGGGTAGTGGTTGTCGAAGAGAAACTAAGCACAAGGAGAACCTTGAGGGAAGAAAAGAAAAGGAGGGTGGTGAAGGGACTGAGGAACCAAAAGTCGAAATAAATGAGTGTGAGGGGAAGAAGAAGGACGAAGATGAGAGATGGAGGGAGATACAGGAAAGGAGGAAACTTGAGCGTCAACATGCTCCGCCTCTACCTTTTCCTTACAAAAAGGTAGAGAAGCAATTTCAAGAAAAGTTTCTTAAATTCCTAGAGCATATGCGGCTGCTTGAAATGAAAATACCATTCCTAGAAGCCATGGAGCAAATGCCGCAATATGCTACGTATCTGAAAACCCTCCTAAGGAACAAGAGAAAGCTAGAGGGCGAAGTGATTAGCTTGCCAGAGCAAGTAAGTGCCATCATTCAGGGCACGTGGGCAAAGAAAGAAAAAGCTAGAGGACCCTTTATGCTCCCAGTCACCCTTGGAAAACTCAATTTTAAGGGAGCACTCGCTGACCTTGGGGCCTCCATTATCCTAATGCTGATGTCCATTGCCAAGAAACTCACTTTCGACCTCAAGCCATCACAGAAAACAATCCAGCTGGCCGACCGTAGTATAAAAGTGCCATGTGGGGAGTTTGAGGACCTTCCGGTCCAAGTTGGGAACATAGTAGTACCATGTGACTTCGTGGTACTTGATATGGCCGAGGATCCTTATACTCCTCTGATCTTAGGGAGGGATGCTTTGAAGACTTTGGGTGCCCTGATCGACTGTGAATCAGAGACTATAACCGTTAGGGTAGCCCACGAGAAGGTTGTGTTTGCCTTTTCTAAACCTTCAGAGGAACCCATGGTCGAGCAGATTTGTTCCTTTAGGGTGGTCGAGAATGATGCTGCAAAAGAAGTCAAGAGGTGTAGTGTTTCTGTTGCTCCAATAACAGTTGAGGTGTCAGATGAGGAAGACGCACAAAAGCGTCTTATTTATGGGGTTACAAATGGAATTGCTCCGCCAATGGAGACATATTATAAATCTGAGGGAACTGACGAGCCAGCCCGTAAACGGAAACGGGCTAGAAAAAGGAAAAAAAGACTGATGGCTCCACCCTGGCTTGGGGGAGCCCCGCATTCTAACCCACCTCCAGATGACCCTGGTTCTCCATTGCTTACTTCCGCCACTGCGGCTCGGTGGAGAGTTTTGACTCCCCACGCTGGAGGTGATGGTGATGCTAGGAGTGAATCCACTCCTACAACAGGTATAATTTCTTTATTTTCTTTTTCTGTATAAATTTGTGCCTAAATGTGTCGAACTTACCGACGTTAAACAAAAGTACTTACGGGAGATAACCCGGTGTTTGTTTTGTTTGTTAATTTGTATAGCAACAGCCTCCATAATGCTGATCTTTCTCCCTTTTGTTTCTTCTCTCCCAAGTGCCGGGACGGCTCTTGAGCTAGCTTGGGGGAGGGTCCTTGTGTTTTCAAAGCTTTGAAAGATCCGCATTATGGAAACTATTGCCTTTTTATTTTATTTGCATGTCTAGGTGTGTTACGATTAATGTGCTTGAGTTGTGAAACTGACATGCTAGCTCCTGACGTGTACATTATAATGGTCTTATGCATACTCATGCTTTTCCTAGCCTTGTGCCTGTTTTGGGACCGAATAATTGATTGTTTTCCGCCTGACTTGGGGGATCTGGTCCTGCTTGGTTTGCGGCTTGGATGACTACCTTTTGAGGCACATTTTCAACTAGCCTAGTGAGGATTGAGCCTTCCAAGACTCCATTATGAGTCCTATGTTATTAAGTGCTAGTTAGAGAGTCTAAGTATTGTGTCTGTTCTCCTCCAGCATAGTCTTCTTATCTAAAGGCCAGGGATGATAACACGTTTGTAGTTACAGCTACATGGCCAAATTGCCTACCATGAATATTGATTGACTTTAGGGTAAGCCAATTTTGTGCCTTTACTTTTTCTTCGTAGCTACATCACCTAACTCCACATGAGCCAAATATTCCCTCTTCTTACCTAGAGGATAGTCAAGTGATTACAGTGAAGTGGTGCCCGTTGTATTGTGGTGAAAGATTTTGGTTGGAAAAATCGTGGTCGTATGATATGACTCTTTACATTACTCTCAGTTTATTTCAGAAGCATTTGCTTGAAAACAAAAAGAAAAAAAAACAAGAAAAAAGAAAGAAAAAAGAAAAAGAAAAGAAAAATAGAAAGCGAAAAATTCGAAAATAAAGTTGGTGTAATGAGTTCATTTATGCGTATCCAGAAAATTTTTGGAAGTGGCATTGTTTTCGGAAGTCATAGCTATCCTTGGTTTGATTACCTTGGATTGCTTACTATCCTCTATTTAAACTCCACATCTCCAAATTTTACCCTACCTTAATCCCAGCCCACATTGCAACCTTTTCCAAACCTGTTCGACTTGGCCTGATTAGCAAGTTCTGTGCTGGAGAGTAGATAGGATGCAATCCCTAGGATTTCTCCTTGATTGAGTGTTTAATTCCTGACTCATCTTAAGTCGGACGATTATGAGCGAAACACGTACCATATTAAACACACGAGCGTACTAGAAATTTCCCACATCTTTTGGGAGATAGCATGGGGAGCGTGGACTTGTGACCTCATTAGGTAGTGGGTGGCATGGCCTGTGTTGTAGCTTTTCCAGTGATCCCGAGTCTGTGGAAAACGTTGTTTATCTTGGTATTATGCTTTTTTTGAGCCCATTGTACTTGCACACCCATGGCTAGGGAAGAGTTTTGCGCGTACACGGCTGGCATTGTCCTGTTTTCCGCTCACCTTGCTTTTCATGAGTTTTGCTCACGGTGCTGCCTTACTAGTTCATTTGCTAGGGACTAGCAAAGGTTTGGCTTGGGGGAAGTTGATGTGCTCATTTTAGAGCACGTTTACAACCTCATTTTAGTGTCGAGTTTCATGCTTTTATATTGGTTTTATGCACGTTACATTCAATTTTACCTTGATCTTGTCCTCGAGCTGTTTTTAGGTCATTTCAGGTGATCTCGATGATTTCAAGGTAAAACGAGACGTGTTCGAGGCTTTGACACTTCTATCAAGAGTTTGAATGCGTGTATCATAGCTTGGGCATGTGTTCCAAGTCACTCTCGAAGATTCCATAAACTCTAGAAGCCACTAGGCACTTCAAAGGAACTGTTCAGCAAGGTTTAGGTTCAGATTCGACCGAATCTGACATCCATTCGGTCGAATGGAAGACAGGGATTCAAGTACATAAATCAAGCTCTCGGGAATAGCCGAATGAAGACTCATTCGGCCGAATCAAGACCCATTCGGCCGAATGGTTCCACTCATTCGGCCGAATGGTGGACAGATCGCAAAATCATCAAGCTTCTGTCTTAGGCGAATGTGAACACCATTCGGCCGAATGGCCACCCATTCGACCGAATCCACTATGCATTCGGCCGAATGGCCTTCTTTCCCGCATATTTTGGTTCTTTCTTTAGTCGGCGCTCGAGGGTTTTTCCTAGGGTTTTACTCCTTTTGTCCCTAGGGTATAAATACCCTCTTTCTCTGTACATAACCTTATGCCTACTTTGAGAGCTTTTGTGCCTCAACCTAGAACATCACTTTAAAGCTTTTCATTTCTTTCATGCATTAGTTTAGATTTACAGCTTTCGTTGTTCTCGCTTTCAAGCTTTGTATTTCGGATTCGGTTCCTATTTCGTTCATACAATTTCGTTTATGCAAGGTATTATTTCTTTTCTGTTTTAGTTCTTTTAATGCTTTCAAGTATTGTTTTTCTTGATTTCATTCCTCTAGCTATAATCGTTGTTTCGTTTACAGTTTTGATAGAGTAGTCGTTGGTTCGGTTATAGTTCTTAGTTTTCGTTCTCTTGTCCATTTCCATTTAGTCTATTCATGTTTTTAATCATGTCTTTTATTATTACTATGTGTGAGTAGTCTTCTTAGGGGTTTTGATTAGTGAAACCCTAGGTTGGCTCGTTCTTCATGCGTAGAGTTAGGATTTGAGATTGTTAACGGTTGATTGATTGATATTCGATGCGAATCTTGTCCTGCCACTCCTTTGGAGACATAGGGCGATTATAGGTTGTTCGTGTGATTTATAGGGTCACAAACTTCCTCTCGTCATCTTGAGTGTCATGATTCATTGTTGACTAATTTCTCCTAATTTAGCGTATTGATAGTTCAATTGTCCTTCCTAGGGTCGAATTGATCTGTCCCCGTTTTCTTTTCATAGTATAACATTGTTTTAGTTCTTGCTTTACTTTTCTGTTATTAGTGTGATTCTTTCCAATCTCCATATAACTCCTTTACATCAAGTCTATAAGCTATCGCCCCTTGTCCTTGTGGTTCGATCCCCGACTTACCACTACACTAGTTGTAGTAGTATTAGGGTGTTTATAAATTTAGTTTGCATAACTATTCTTTTAGTTAAACGACCTAAAAGAACGGTTATCATGGTCACGCATTGAAAACGAGCCTTAGAAGCATTTAACTAGGTTTTGGGACGATGTTCGTGATTTTCAAGGGAAAGGGGGCTAGAAAGGGTTCTACCTCGCCTATTTTTCAAATTTTGTATCAAACCAACCTATACCTTGCACTAACATACCAATATAGCCTAGTTACAAGTGTTCAAGTATTTAAAATGAGCCTTAAAAGCATTTCGCCAAATCTTGGGACGATGGTCGTGATTTTAAATTAAAAGGGGCCAGAAAGGGTTCTACCTCCCCTATTTTTCAAATTTCTTATGAAAATAACCTATAACTTGCACTAATATACCAATATAGCCTAGATACAAGTGTTCAAGCATTGAAAATGAACCTTGGAAGCATTTCGCCAAGTTTTGGGACGATATTCGTGATTTTCAAGGGAAAGGGGGCCGAGAAGGGTTCTACCTCTCCTATTTTTCAAATTTCATATCAAACTAACCAATAACTTCAACTAACATACCAATAGAGCCTAGTTTCATGTGTTCACGCATTGAAAACGAGCCTTAGAAGCATTTAACTTGGTTTTGGGATGATGTTCGTGATTTTCAAGGGAAAGGGGGCTGGAAAGGGTTCTACCTCGCCTATTTTTCAAATTTGTTTATTAAACCAACATATAACTTGAACTAACATACCAATATAGCCTAGTTACAAGTGTTCAAGCAATTAAAACGAGCCTTGAAAGCATTTCGCCAAGTTTTTGGACGATGGTCGTGATTTTCAAGGAAAAGGGGCCGGAAAGGGTTCTACCTCCCCTATCTTTCAAATTTCTTATCAAAATAACCTATAACTTGCACTAACATACCAATATAGCCTAGCTACAAGTGTTCAAGCATTGAAAATGAACCTTGGAACCATTTCGCCAAGTTTTGGGACGATATTCGTGATTTTCATGGGAAAGGGGGCCGAGAAGGGTTCTACCTCTCCTATTTTTCAAATTTCATATCAAACTAACCAATAACTTGAACTAACATACCAATAGAGCCTAGTCACATGTGTTCACGCATTGAAAACGAGCCTTAGAAGCATTTAACTATGTTTTGGGACGATGTTCGTGATTTTCAAGGGAAAGGGGGCTGGAAAGGGTTCTACCTCGCCTATTTTTCAAATTTTGTATCAAACCATCCTCTACCTTGCACTAACATACCAATATAGCCTAGTTACAAGTGTTTAAGCATTTAAAACGAGCCTAAAAAGCATTTCGCCAAATTTTGGGACGATGGTCGTGATTTTCAAGGAAAAGGGGCCAAAAAAGGGTTCTACCTCCCCTATTTTTCAAATTTCTGATCAAAATAACCTATAACTTGAACTAACATACCAATATAGCCTAGATACAAGTGTTCAAATATTGAAAACGAACCTTCGAAGCATTTCAATAAGTTTTGGGACAATGTCCGTGATTTTCAAGGGAAAGGGGGCTTGAAAGGGTTCTACCTCGCCTATTTTTCAAATTATTTATCAAACCAACCTATAACTTGAACTAACATACCAATATAGCCTAGTTACAAGTGTTCAAGCATTTAAAACGAGCCTTAAAAGCATTTCGCCAAGTTTTGGGAAGATGTTCGTGATTTTCAAGGAAAAGGGGCCGGAAAGGGTTCTACCTCCCCTATTTTTCAAATTTCTTATTAAAATAACCTATAACTTGCACTAACATACCAATATAGCCTAGCTACAAGTGTTCAAGCATTTAAAACAAGCCTTAAAAGCATTTCGCCAAGTTTTGGGACAATGTTCGTGATTTTCAAGGGAAACGGGGGCCGAGAAGGGTTCTACCTCTCCTATTTTTCAAATATCTTATCAAAATAACCAATACCTTGCACTAACATAACGATAGAGCCTAGTTACATGTGTTCACGCATTGAAAACGAGCCTTAGAAGCATTTAACTAAGTTTTGGGACGATATTCGTGATTTTCAAGGGAAAGGGGGCTGGAAAGGGTTCTACCTCGCCTATTTTTCAAACTTTTTATCAAACAAACCTATTACTTGCACTAACATACAATTATAGCCTAGTTACCAGTGTTCAAGCATTTAAAACGAGCCTTAAATGCATTTCCACAAGTTTTGGGACGATATTCGTGATTTTCAAGGAAAAGGGGCCGGAAAGGGTTCTACCTCCCCTATTTTTCAAATTTCTAATCAAAATAACCTATAACTTAAACAAACATACAATATATAGCCTAGATACAAGAGTTCTTACATTGAAAACGAACCTTGGAAGCATTTCAATAAGTTTTGAGACAATGTTCTTGATTTTCAAGGGAAAGGGGGCCGAGAAGGGTTCTACCTCTCCTATTTTTCAAATATCTTATCAAACTAACCAATAACTTGCACTAACATACCAATAGAGCCTAGTTACATGTGTTCACGCATTGAAAAACGAGCCTTAGAAGCATTTAACTAAGTTTTGGGACGATGTTCGTAATTTTCAAGGGAAAGGGGGTTGGAAAGGGTTCTACCTCGCCTATCTTTAAAACTTTTTATTAAACCAACCTATAACTTGCATTAACATACCAATATAGCCTAGTTACAAGTGTTCAAGCATTTAAAACGAGCCTTAAAAGCATTTCGCCAAGTTTTGGGACGATGTTCGTGATTTTCAAGGAAAAGGGGCCGGAAAGGGTCTACCTCCCCTACTTTTCTAATTTCTTATTAAAATAACCTATAACTTGAACAAACATACAATATATAGCATAGATACAAGTGTTCAAACATTGAAAATGAACCTTGGAAGCATTTTAATAAGTTTTGGGACAATCTTCGTGATTTTCAAGGGAAAGGGGGCCGAGAAGGGTTTTACCTCTCCTATTTTTCAAATATCTTATGAAATTAACCACTAACATGTACTAACATACCAATATAGCCTAGATACAAGTGTTCAAACATTGAAAACGGACCTTCGAAGCATTTAACTAAGTTTTGGGACAATGTTCGTGATTTTCAAGGGAAAGGGGGCTTGAAAGGGTTCTACCTCGCCTATTTTTCAAATTTTTTTATCAAACCAACCTAGAACTTGAACTAACATACCAATATAGCCTAGTTACAACTGTTCAAACATTTAAAACGAGCCTTAAAAGCATTTCGCCAAGTTTTGGGAAGATGTTCGTGATTTTCAAGGAAAAGGGGCCGGAAAGGGTTCTACCTCCCCTATTTTTCAAATTTCTTATCAAAATAACCTATAACTTGCACTAACATACCAATATAGCCTAGCTACAAGTGATCATGCATTGAAAATGAACCTTGGATGCATTTCGCGAAATTTTGGGACGATATTCGTGATTTTCAAGGGAAAGAGGGCCGAGAAGGGTTCTACCTCTCCTATTTTTCAAATTTCATATCAAACTAACCAATAACTTGAACTAACATACCAATAGAGCCTAGTTTCATGTGTTCACGCATTGAAAACGAGCCTTAGAAGCATTTAACTAAGTTTTGGGACGATGTTCGTGATTTTCAAGGGAAAGGGGGCTGGAAAGGGTTCTACCTCGCCTATTTTTCAAATTATGTATCAAACCATCCTATACCTTGCACTAACATACCAATATAGCCTAGTTAGAAGTGTTCAAGCATTTAAAACGAGCCTAAAAAGCATTTCGCCAAATTTTGGGACGATGGTCGTGATTTTCAAGGAAAAGGGGCCGAAAACGGGTTCAACCTCCCCTATTTTTCAAATTTCTGATCAAAATAACCTATAACATGAACTAACATACCAATATAGCCTAGATACAAGTGTTCAAACATTGAAAACGAACCTTGGAAGCATTTCAATAAGTTTTGGGACAATGTTCGTGATTTCCAAGGGAAAAGGGGTTTGAAAGGGTTCTACCTCGCCTATTTTTCAAATTTTTTATCAAACCAACCTATAACTTGAACTAACATACCAATATAGCCTAGTTACAAGTGTTCAAGCATTTAAAACGAGCCTTAAAAGCATTTCGCCAAGTTTTGGGATGATGTTCGTGATTTTCAAGGAAAAGGGGCCGGAAAGTGTTCTACCTCCCATATTTTTCAAATTTCTTATCAAAATAACCTATAACTTGCACTAACATACCAATATATCCTAGCTATAAGTGATTAAGCATTGAAAATGAACCTTGGAAGCATTTCGCCAAGTTTTTGGGACGATATTCGTGATTTTCAAGGGAAAGGGGGCCTAGAAGGGTTCTACCTCTTCTATTTTTCAAATTTCATATCAAACTAACCAATAACTTCCACAAACATACCAATAGAGCCTAGTTACATGTGGTCACGCATTGAAAACGAGCCTTAGAAGCATTTAACTAAATTTTGGGACGATGTTCGTGATTTTCAACGGAAAGGGGGCTGGAAAGGGTTCTAACTCGCCTATTTTTCAAATTTTGTATCAAACCAACCTATACCTTGCACTAACATACCACTATAGCCTAGTTACAAGTGTTCAAGTATTTAAAATGAGCCTTAAAAGCATTTCGCCAAATTTTGGGACTATGGTCGTGATTTTAAATTAAAAGGGGCCAGAAAGGGTTCTACCTCCCCTATTTTTCAAATTTCTTATCAAAATAACCTATAACTTGCACTAATATACCAATATAGCCTAGATACAAGTGTTCAAGCATTGAAAATGAACCTTGGAAGCATTTCGCCAAGTTTTGGGACGATATTCGTGATTTTCAAGGGAAAGGGGACCGAGAAGGGTTCTACCTCTCCTATTTTTCAAATTTCATATCAAACTAACCAATAACTTGAACTAACATACCAATAGAGCCTAGTTACATGTGTTCACGCATTGAAAACGAGCCTTAGAAGCATTTAACTAGGTTTTGGGACGATGTTCGTGATTTTCAAGGGAAAGGGGGCTAGAAAGGGTTCTACCTCGCCTATATTTCAAATTTTGTATCAAACCATCCTATACCTTGCACTAACATACCAATAAAGCCTAGTTACAAGTGTTCAAGCATTTAAAACGAGCCTAAAAAGCATTTCGCCAAATTTTGGGACGATGGTCGTGATTTTCAAGGAAAAGGGGCCGAAAAAGGGTTCTACCTCCCCTATTTTTCAAATTTCTGATCAAAATAACCTATAACTTGAACTAATATACCAATTTAGCCTAGATACAAGTGTTCAAGAATTTAAAACGAACCTTTGAAGCATTTCAATAAGTTTTGGGACAATGTTCGTGATTTTCAAGGGAAAGGGGGCTTGAAAGGGTTCTACCTCGCCTATTTTTCAAATTTTTTATCAAACCAACCAATAACTTGAACTAACATACCAATATAGCCTAGTTACAAGTGTTCAAGCATTTAAAACAAGCCTTAAAAGCATTTCGCCAAGTTTTGGGAAGATGTTCGTGATTTTCAAGGAAAAGGGGCCGGAAAGGGTTCTACCTCCCCTATTTTTCAAATTTCTTATCAAAATAACCTATAACTTGCACTAACATACCAATATAGCCTTGATACAAGTGTTCAAGCATTGAAAATGAACCTTGGAAGCATTTCGCCAAGTTTTGGGACGATATTCGTGATTTTCAAGGGAAATGGGATCGAGAAGGTTTCTACCTCTCCTATTTTTCAAATTTCATATCAAACTAACCAATAACTTGAACTAACATACCAATAGAGCCTAGTTATATGTGTTCACGCATTGAAAACGAGCCTTAGAAGCATTTAACTAGGTTTTGGGACGATGTTCGTGATTTTCAAGGGAAAGGGGGCTGGAAAGGGTTCTACCTCGCCTATTTTTCAAATTTTGTATCAAACCATCCTATACCTTGCACTAACATACCAATATAGCCTAGTTACAAGTGTTCAAGCATTTAAAACGAGCCTAAAAAGTATTTCGCCAAATTTTGGGACGATGGTCGTGATTTTCAAGGAAAAGGGGCCGAAAAAGGGTTCTACCTCCCCTATTTTTCAAATTTCTGATCAAAATAACCTATAACTTGCACTAACATACCAATATTGCCTAGCTACAAGTATTCAAGCATTGAAAATGAACCTTGGAAGCATTTCGCCAACTTTTGGGACGATATTCGTAATTTTCAAGGGAAAGGGGGCCGAGAAGGGTTCTACCACTCCTATTTTTCAAATTTCATATCAAACTAACCAATAACTTGAACAAACATACCAATAGAGCCTAGTTACATGTGGTCACGTATTGAAAACGAGCCTTAGAAGCATTTAACTATGTTTTGGGACGATGTTCGTGATTTTCAAGGGAAAGGGGGCTGGAAAGGGTTCTACCTCGCCTATTTTTCAAATTTTGTATCAAACCGATCTATACCTTACACTAACATACCAATACAGCCTAGTTACAAGTGTTCAAGAATTTAAAACGAGCCTTAAAAGCACTTTGCCAAATTTTGGGACGATGGTCGTGATTTTCAATTAAAAGGGGCCAGAAAGGGTTCTACCTCCCCTATTTTTCAAATTTTTTCTCAAACGAACCTATAACTTGCACTAACATACCAATATAGCCTAGATACAAGTGTTCAAGCATTGAAAACGAACCTTGGAAGCATTTCAATAAGTTTTGGGACAATGTTCGTGATTTTCAAGGGAAAGGGGGCCGAGAAGGGTTCTACTTCTCCTATTTTTCAAATATCTTATCAAACTAACGAATAACTTGCACTAACATACCAATAGAGCCAAGTTACATGTGTTCACGCATTGAAAACGAGCCATAGAAGCATTTAACTAAGTTTTGGGACGATGTTCGTTATTTTCAAGGGAAAGGGGGCTGGAAAGGGTTCTACCTTGCCTATTTTTCAAATTTTTTATCAAACCAACCTATAACTTGCACTAACGTACCAATATAGCCTAGTTACAAGTTTTCAAGCATTTAAAACGAGCCTTAAAAGCACTTCGCCAAGTTTTGGGACGATGTTCGTGCTTTTCAAGGAAAAGGGGCCGGAAAGGGGTCTACCTCCCCTATTTTTCAAATTTCTTATCAAAAAAACCAATAACTTGAACTAACATATCAATATATAGCATAGATACAAGTGTTCAAACATTGAAAACGAACCTTGGAAGCATTTCAATAAGTTTTGGGACAATGTTCGTCATTTTCAAGGGAAAGGGGGCCGAGAAGGGTTCTACCTCTCCTATTTTTCAAATATCTTATCAAACTAACCAATAACTTGCACTAACATACCAATAGAGCCAAGTTACATGTGTTCACGCATTGAAAACGAGCCTAAGAAGCATTTAACTAAGTTTAGGGATGATGTTCGTGATTTTCAAGGGAAAGGGGGCTGGAAAGGGTTCTACCTCGCCTATTTTTCAAATTTTTTATCAAACCAACCTATAACTTGCACTAACATACCAATATAGCGTAGTTACAAGTGTTCAAGCATTCAAAACGAGCCTTAAAAGCATTTCGCAAAGTTTTGGGACGATGTTCGTGATTTTCAAGGAAAAGGGGCCGGAAAGGGTTCTACCTCCCCTAATTTTCAAATTTCTTATCAAAATAACCTAAAACTTGAACTAACAATCAATATATAGCCTAGATACAAGTGTTCAAACATTGAAAACGAACCTTGGAAGCATTTCAATAAGTTTTGGGACAATGTTCGTGATTTTCAAGGGAAAGGGGGCCGAGAAGGGTTCTACCTCTCCTATTTTTCAAATATCTTTCAAACTAACCATTAATTTGCACTAACATACCAATACAGCCTACTTACATGTGTTCACGCATTGAAAGTCAGCGTAACTAAGTTTTGGGACGATGTTCGTGATTTTCAAGGGAAAGGAGGCTGGAAAGGGTTCTACCTCGTCTATTTTTCAAATTTTTTATCAAACCAACCTATAACTTGCACTAACATACAAATATAGCCAAGTTACAAGTGTTCAAGCATTAAAAACAACCCTTAAAAGCATTTCGCCAAGTTTTGGGACGATGTTTGTGATTTTCAAGGAAAAGGGGCGGGAAAGGGTCTACCTCCCCTATTTTTGTAACTTCTTATCAAAATAACCTATACCTTGAACTAACATACAATATAAAGCCTAGATACAAGTGTTAAAACATTGAAAACGAACCTTGGAAGCATTTCAATAAGTGTTGGGACAATGTTCGTGATTTTCAAGGGAAAGGGGGCCGAGAAGGGTTCTACCTCTCCTTTTTTTCAAATATCGTATCAAACTAAAATTAACTTGCACTAACATACCAATAGAGCCTAGTTACATGTGTTCACGTATTGAAAACGAGCCTTAGAAGCATTTAACAAAGTTTTGGGACGATGTTCGTGATTTTCAAGGAAAAGAGGGTTGGAAAGGGTTCTACCTCGCCTATTTTTCAAATTTTTTATCAAACCAACCTATAACTTGCACTAACATACCAATATAGCCTAGTTACAAGTGTTCAAGCATTTAAAACGAGCCTTAAAAGCATTTCGCCAAGTTTTGGGGCGATGTTCGTGATTTTCAGGGAAAAGGGTCCGGAAAGGGTTCTACCTCCCCTATATTTCAAATTTCTTATCAAAATAACCTATGACTTGAACTAACATACAATATATAGCCTAGATACAAGTGTTCAAGCATTGAAAACGAACCTTGGAAGCATTTCAATAACTTTTGGGACATTGTTCGTGATTTTCAAGGGAAAGGGGGCTGAGAAGGGTTCTACCTCTCCTATTTTTCAAATATCTTATCAAACTAACCAATAAATTGCACTAACATACCAATAGAGCCTAGTTACATGTGTTCACGCATTGAAAATGAGCCTTAGAAGCATTTAACTAAGTTTTGGGACGATGTTCGTGATTTTCAAGGGAAAGGGGGCTGGAAAGGGTTCTACCTCGCCTATTTTTCAAACTTTTTATCAAACCAACCTATAACTTGCACTAACATACCAATATAGCGTAGTTACAAGTTTTTAAGCATTTAAAACGAGCGTTAAAAGCATTTCGCCAAGTTTTGGGACGATGTTCTTGATTTTCAAGGAAAAGGGGCCGGAAAGGGTTCTACCTCCCCTATTTTTCTAATTTCTTATCAAAATAACCTATACCTTGAACTAACATACAATATATATCCTAGATACAAGTGTTCAAACATTGAAAACGAACCTTGGAAGCATTTCAATAAGTTTTGGGATAATGTTCGTGATGTACAAGGGAAAGGGGGCCGAGAAGGGTTCTACCTCTCCTATTTTTCAAATATCCTATCAAACTAACCAATAACTTGCACTAACAAACCAATAGAGCCTAGTTACATGTGTTCACGCATTGAAAACGACCTTAGAAGCGTTTAACTAAATCTTGGGACGATGTTCGTGATTTTCAAGGGAAAGGGGGCTGGAAAGGGTTCTACCTCGCCTATTTTTCAAATTTTTTATCAAACCAACCTATAACTTGCACTAACATACCAATATAGCCTAGATACAAGTGTTCAAGCATTGAAAATGAACCTTGGAAGCATTTCGCCTAGTTTTGGGACGATGTTCGTGATTTTCTAGGAAAAGGTGCCGGAAAGGGTTCTACCTCCCCTATTTTTCAAATTTCTCATCAAAATAACCTATAACTTGAACTAACATACAATATATAACCTAGATACAAGTGTTCAAACATTGAAAATGAACCATGGAAGCATTTCAATAAGTTTTGGGACAATGTTCTTGATTTTCAAGGGAAAGGGGGCCGAGAAGGGTTCTACCTCTCCTATTTTTCAAATGTCTTATCAAACTAACCAATAACTTGCACTAACATACCAATAGAGCTAGTTACATGTGTTTACGCATTGGAAACGAGCCTTAGAAGCATTTAATTAAGTTTTGGGACGATGTTCGTGATTTTCAAGGGAAAGGGGGCTGGAAAGGGTTCTACCTCGCCTATTTTTCAAATTTTTTTTCAAACCAACCTATAACTTGCACTAAAATACCAATATAGCCTAGTTACAAGTGTTCAAGCATTTAAAACGAGCCTTAAAAGCATTTCGCCAATTTTTGGGACGATGTTCGTGATTTTCAAGGAAAAGGGGCCGGAAAGGGTTCTACCTCCCCTATTTTTCAAATTTCTTATCAAAATAACCTATAACTTGAACTAACATACAATATATAGCCTAGATACAAGTGTTCAAAGATTGAAAATGAACCTTGGAAGCATTTCAATACGTTTTGGGACAATTTTTGTGATTTTCAAGGGAAAGGGGGCCGAAAAGGGTTCTACTCTCCTATTTTTCAAATATCTTATCAAACTAACTAATAACTTGCACTAACATACCAATAGAGCCTAGTTACATGTGTTCACGCATTGAAAACGAGCCTTGGAAGCATTTAACTAAGTTTTGGGACGATTTTCTAGGGAAAGGGGGCTGGAAATGGGACATCCCAAAAATCTTTGAAGTTGGGTTTTCTCTTTAAGTTCATTAGGAAATTTTGAAGCAAACTCTATGGATCTATTAATGGGTTTAATGGTTCCTCTGAATATATCATGGCCGAGTAATCTAATTTTTGTTTGGAAAAGTTTCATTTTTGAGCTTGAAACAACTAAACCATTCTTTTCTATTATTTGTAAAAAAGATAGTAAATGTTTGAAATGTTGATCTAAACTATTAGAGAAAACTAAAACATCATCTATGTAAACTATTATGAATGGGAATGGGTTGAGAATATCATTCATAATATGTTGGAATTCAGAAGGAGCATTCTTCAAACCAAAAGGCATGACATTCCATTCATAGTGACCAAAGGGTACTGTGAAAGTTGTTTTGTACCTATCTTGTTCAGCAATTTGAATTCGCCAAAATCCTGATTTCTTATAAAATTTTGAAAAGATCTTAGCTTTAAAGAGTCTATTTAAAAGATCTCTTTTGTTAGGAATGGGGTATCTAATCCATTGGAGAACTTTGTTTAAGGGTTTGTAATTTATTACTAATCTAGGAACTCCTCGCTCTTTCTCAGCTGCATTCATTACATAAAATGCTGCACAACTCCAAGGAGATTTAGAAGGTCGAATAAGCTTTTTATCCAAAAGAACTTGAATCTCCTTTTTACAGAATTCTACTAATTCAGCATTCATCTGAATGGGTCTTGCTTTTGTAGGGATATTTGCTTCAATGAAATCTTTTTCATAAGGAAGGGTGACAATATGCTTTTTTCTATTCCAAAAGGCATTAGGAATTTCTGCACAGACCTTTAGTTTGAAAGTTTTTTCGAGGTCTAGCATCTTTTGTTGAATAGAAAGCTGTCGAAGCTGTTCCTCTATTTTTTGGTGGATAACCTCAGTTTTGAGGGTAGCAATTAAATATTGCTTGTTATGGATTGTGTTTAATTTCTGAAAAAATGATGAATTTTGTAAGAGGTTTATATCTTTTTGAATCATAGGAGTGAGGAATTTAAAGGAGATTTGCTTACCTAAGATATTGGTATGAACTCCTATATTGTCCACCTTAAAAGGATAGATTTGAGTTAGAAAAGGGGTTCCAAGGATTATTTATTCCTTAATATCCTTAACAACTATGAAAGTATTTTTGAATTTATAGTCGTTATTGATTATATTAGCTCTTGGAACCTTGAATTTGGTATTCATAGGAGAGCTATTAGCACTAAGTAATTTTGTGCTAGTCTTCTCATAGAATTTTGGTGGGATGATTCCTTCTTTGATACAATTCTGATCAGCACCACTATCTATAAGGGCAATAAAGTTTTGTTTAAAATCACCGATTTGGAAGGTGACCTTTGAGTACCATTTTTGAAAATTGATCTTATTAATGAGAGAAACAAATCATGTTTCTTCCTGAGTATCAACAATCTCCTCAGAGGTTATATTCTGAGTGGATTCTTCTTCTAGGATTGTTATATGAGTTTTGATCTCTAATTCATTAATTTGTGAGGCTAAAAGGTCATTTTTGAGTTCATTGACCTGGGTTTTTAAAAGGTTGATTTCTGACTGGAGATCATTAACAGAATCTCTTTTAAAAGTATTCTTGGAAGGTGACGTAAGGAGGGTGCTATTTTTTGTGTATTCTGGATTTGAATATTTCTCCAGTAGTTTTGAAATATTAAAGGGTTCTGTAATTGGTAAGGAAGTGAAGTGAGAAGGTTCCTTTTCTTTGAGGACAATATTTCTCAAGCGAAGAAGGGCCTGAGTCTTTAACACTGGATTTTGAACCTTATCTATTAAATCGAATAAGAATTCTTTGTCTTCATTACTAGAAATGACATTTATAGTTTGAATTGGTGAAGAAGACCCTGAGGAGCTACTACTACTTGAGTCGGTATCTTCTATTTGGTCGGAAAATGGTTCTTCTTGGTCTGAGTTCAAAGGACTCTTAATAAGGAGTTTGGTTAACTTTTCTCCCAGTTCGGAGTCATTTGAGAAGAGTTCTTGGATTTTCTTCTTAGTAGTACAATTATTAGCTTTGTGTCCCCTTTTCCCACATGAATAACAAACTATTTTTTTGGGAGGAAAACTTTTGTTTAGGCCTTTTGTAATAAGAAGGCTTTGAAGGAGGAGAAGTGTTTCTCTTAGGGAATCGTCTAAACTTCTTTTCTTTCTGAAGTTTAGATTTTCGTTTAATAGATGAAGGGGCCCTGATTGTTTCACAGCCAAAGGCTTCGCAGAAACAACCGAGTTCTTTTTTGGATTGCTTCTTTTCAGAAGTATACTTAGCTTGCAGCTTAAGTTCTTCGCAAAGAGCTAATTCTTCATTTTTGACTAAAGTGAAGAGTTCTCCATAGGTTTTATCTTTAAAAGGGATCTCATCTGATTGAGATAATTCCTTTAACTTTCTGAATATTCGTTGGGCAAAAAGTTTAGGAAGACCAGATATAAATTTTTCTTTCCAAAATGGTTCACCGCAATCCTTTCTTTGGAGAACATAAGTAAGGAACATATCTCTATACCACCTATAATCTCCTAAAGTAGGACATCTCAAGTTTTGAAGAATTGATTTCCCTAATAAAAGGGAGACTGTAGGGTCTCCTATAAAGTAATAGGCAATAACGAAATCACAGCTGTCAAATTTCTCTATGATTTTATTTTGGGGATTGAGAATGGTGATTTTGTGGTTAAAAATTTCTAACTGATTATCAGGTGTGATACAATTGTCCCACCAGTTTTTCAATTGACCGGTAAACCCTGAAATAAGGAGTCCAAAAATAATTTGTTCATTAGACTCTCGGGTTGAATAGGCAATTTTTGCCATCCCCATCTCTTGAAGAGTATTTAAAATCTCATATTCTGATTTTCCATCTATATTCCATTCATGGACAGAATCAGGAGAATAAGATTTGGTTATAAACTTAGATCGTTCCTCAAACTATATGTCTAGAGGGGTTGGTCTAGGATCATAGGTTTTTGTTGGAGCATTTCTCCATTTGTTCTTTATTTTATTTAGAAAAGAGGAATCTTAAAACATAATTTGAATATAATCTATTTCATCTTCTGAGTTAGAATCATTGCTTGATTCATTTTCAAAAGGACAACTATGGATGACTCTTAATCCTTGGGAGCTGGCTAATTTTTCTAGATTTTGAGATATTTTGCTCAAGATAGTCTGGGAGCTATTTGAAGAAGAGGGAGTATTGACTATGGAGTTTGCCATAGTTTTGAGTTAAACCTTGTGGTTTAAAGTGCGGAACTGAGACATTAGCAGGGAATCTAGAGGATTGTCCTTTAGAGAAGGTAGGGGACTGTTCCTTTATAGATTCTATTCTAGTAGAAAGATGATCTACTTGAGAGGCAATAGTATGAAGGGTTTGGTTGGTGAAATTATTTTGATGGTAAACCTTAATAATATCTTCCACCTTACCTGGGTCATCTTTCTGATTATATCTTCCCTTTTTAAGAGGGCAGGCAGGTATTTGATTTTCTCCACTAGGAATTATTATGGGAGAAAAGGGTGGATGAACAGTATTAATAGTTGATCCATCCTCTAACTGCCAATTTCTCCTTAAAATGGTTTGGGTTTGAATATAGTGTTGGGTAAAAGGTTCATTTATACCTTTATCTTCACAAAATGAGGTAAACCATATGAAAAAGGGAATATTTAATTAGAGACGATTCATGTCTCTATACCAGATTTCTCTTATCTGATTCCTTAAGGGCTCATCAAAAGACATAAACCATTTTCGCTTTTGAGTATTTTCTTTTGATTCGAAATCTCTTCTTAAGAAATCCTTATCAATTTGAAAACCGTCCTTAGTGATGGTTTTTATAGTATTAAAATTTTGCATATCTGATGCTGTAGGTGATTGGGGAGGAGAAACAGAGGAAAATTGATATTCTAGTGGAGATTTGTAATGGACTTTGAAGGTATCTTCTTGAGTTCTTGAAGATTCTGACATTTTTGGTTGGTATTTGGCAGGAATAGAAAACGATCTTCTAGCCATATTAATGGAAGAGCTAGGTCTTGTTCTCTAAATAAGCCAAATCTAAGAATTACTTTGGTCAAATCCTCTACTATTTGATCTATGTCTTGTTTTAGACATTTATTTGGCATTGGATTAGGAAATTGTAAAATCTCAGGAATAGTAATTTGATCCCAAGCTAATTTCTTAGCTGAAGTGACCGGGGATTTAGTTTCACCAGCATGAACTTCTATGAAAACAGTCTCTCCTTTAGAAGAGAGAACATGAATAAATTTTGGATTCACAGTGGTGTTCATCAACCTAAAATATATCCTAAAAACTATTGCAAAGTTTTTAGCAAATTCTTTGAATTTATTTTCTATAACATGAATATCTAAGATTAATGACTCTAGAGCTAATGGATCCTTTAGATCTATAGTAAATTCAGGAAAGCAATTAAAATATATGGGTCCATTGGAGACATTAGTTTAAACTACAGCTAACAATGAATCTTTATAGGTTTTGAGACGATTATCTCTTAAAGCTAGGAATATAGGGCAATCAACACCTTTATGAACTAAAGGCTTAACAGCTATTTGAGCTAGACCAAAATGAATGAAACGATAATTATGAGCAAGATATGTTTCAACTGCTGTATTTGATAATAAATACATAGTTTCAATATCTTGTTGAATACTCCTAGTTTCTTCATGAGTTTTAATGCTAAATGCAGTTTTGAATTCCAGAGGACCAATCTTATATAACTGAGTAGGATCTTCTTTTGGAATATTCCAATTTGAGAAATCAACAGGTATATGAGTTTCTTCACTTTAAATTATATCAGTCTTAGAGTATCCTAATCTAGCAACTCTTCTTAACCAAGAGGCTATGGATTAAGGGTATATAATAAGTAATATCTATGCTAATTGGGAACAGTGGGACCACCAACCGGAAGCACCTACTCACTGAGGCTCACCAACGGATTTACAGGCTTGCCAAACACTTTGTCAAACAATTAGTATAAACTTACTTAATAAATATCCAATAATCTATTGGCTCTGATACCAAAGGGTGTAGGATCTTCTTTTAAAATATTCCAATTTGAAAAATCAACAGGTAGATGAGTTTCTTGACTTTGAATTATATCAGTCTTAGAGTATCTTAATCTAGCAACTCTTCTTAACCAAGAGGCCATGGATTAAGGGTATATAATAAGTAATATCTATGCTAATTAGGAACAATGGGACCACCAACCGGGAGTATCTACTCACTGAGGCTCACCAACGGATTTACAGGCTTGCTAAACACTTTGCCAAACAATTAGTATAAACTTACTTAATAAATATCAAATAATCTATTGGCTCTGATACCAAAGGGTGTAGGATCGGGATAAAACACATAAAACTGATTAAAAACTAAGAGAAATTGAAAACGAAATACTTAAACGAAATACATAAAAGAACTTAAAGAAATTCAAAACAAAATTGAAAACTTAAGACGTAATATAATATACAAACTGTTATTAAAACTTTTAAAATACTTACAAAGATTTGAGCACTGCTCAAGCAGGGAATACTTTTCTTATAAAGCTTTTATTGAGAACTAGAACTAAGGCTGATAAGCCAAGCCTGCCTCTCAACTGAGATGGGAGAAGTTCGCCAAGTTTTGGGACGATGTTCGTGATTTTCAAGGAAAAGGGGCCGGAAAGGGTTCTACCTCCCCTATTTTTCAAATTTCTTATCAAAATAACCTATAACTGGAACAAACATACCAATATAGCCTAGATACAAGTGTTCAAACATTGAAAACGAACCTTGGAAGCATTTCAATAAGTTTTGGGACAATGTTCGTGATTTTCAAGGGAAAGGGGGCCGAGAAGGGTTCTACCTCTCCTATTTTTCAAATATCTTATCAAACTAACCTATAACTTGCACTAACATACCAATAGAGCCTAGTTCCATGTGTTCACGCATTGAAAACGAGCCTTAGAAGCATTTAACTAAGTTTTGGGACGATGTTTGTGATTTTCAAGGGAAAGGGGGCTTGAAATGGTTCTACCTCGCCTATTTTTCAAAAATATTTTATCAAACCAACCTATAACTTGCACTAACATACCAATATAGCTAATTACAAGTGTTCAAGCATTTAAAATGGGCCTTAAAAGCGTTTCGCCAAATTTTGGGACGATGTTCAAAGGGTATAGGATCGGGATAAAACTCATAAAACTGATTTAAAACTAAGAGAAATTGAAAACGAAATACTTAAATGAACTTAAAGAAATTCAAAACGAAATTGAAAACTTAAGACGTAGTAATATACAAACTGTTATTAAAACTTATAAAATACTTACAAAGATTTGAGCACTGCTCAAGGCAGGGAATACTTTTCTTACAGAGCTTTTATTGAGAACTAGAACTAAGGCTGATAAGCTAAGCCTGCCTCTCAACTGAGATGGGAGAAGGCTATTTATAGAAGGGAAAAGGAACTATTAAAAAAAAAACTTTGAACAATCTGCTGCCAAGTGTGCGGTAGATCTTCTGCCGACACTTATGCTTTTGCTTTTTGATAATTACTGTGTTGCTTTTGAATTTTCTGCTTTTGCTTTTTGAAATATTCTGCCGACACTATTCATTGCTTAACATTTCTGGTGTGGTGTTGCTTGTCATTCCAGCTACAGTTTTGAATTAATACTCATCTTCATCTTCATCTATTTCACTTTCGTCTTCTACTGGAATTTTACGAATTATTGAATCATCTTGAAGTTTGTGGGAAATTTGGGCTAGCTCCTTATCAACAGTGATTTCAATAAGTGAATTTTCTCGGACTGGTCGTTCGGTAGAATACCTAATAGCACCAAGGAGAACTAATTCCTTAAACTCATCATGTGACTGGGAAGTAAACCATCGACATTTTCCCGGATGAATTTGACGTCCACATTTTCGACATCGGCCAAAATGCCTTGACCTTCGTTTGATAGCGCTTTTTGATAATCCTTGAAAGGGTGGTTGTTGTTCATTGCGACGCCATTGTTTTCTAACCTCATTGCAACGCGAGAAGATTTCGCGCCTGAGATCTGAGGGAAGCTCAGGTTTTGCGAAGTAAAGGGTACATAAAAGATTAAAACAAAAGGAGTGCATAATTACAATAAGTCTTCGTGTTTTGGCTATAAACTTTTCATTCGCGGCCAAACTTATAAATATAGAAAATAATATTTTTCATATTTTTCGTATTTTCCTTTTCTTTTTTTTTTAACCCTCGAAAGGATATTGAGAGCAAGGACCATTGAATGGGTCAAAAGCTGTTTCGGAGCCTGAGCAATCAGACTCTTCGTCCTCAGAGGATTTTGAACTAGTTGAACCTTTGATGATTCTTCTGGCAAAGTCTGGATCTGAACACAGCTTTTCCAGTGCTTCTTTTTGAATAGGAGTCAGGGTTTTGAAAGAGGAAGAAGTTTTTTCTCTTCTTCGTGAGGAAGAAGAGGCGGCTGTTTTTGAAACTTGATGGATCGCCCATTCAAGTTTTTTACCGGTTTGAATGAAGTCTTTCACATTTTCAGGGGAGCAAAGTTCTAAACAGAATTTCTCCCACCATTTAACCTTGAATTCTCGGACTAACATCCAAGGGTATGGAGAAAGGAGTTGTGGTTTTAGACTATAACTCCAGCAAAGTATCCAAGGGATTTTGAACTCAGCATGGAAGAGAAGGGGATTCATGAATTTTTCTGATTTTGAGGCTGCTGAAAATGTTTGGAATCCTTCAATACAAGGAGGAGGAAGGATTTCTTGAACTGGTCCATAAAAGTGCCACAAATGGAAAAACCATAATGGTATTTGTTCTTTTAGGAAAAACTTATCAAAAGAGAAGAACCATGAGTGATTAAAAGCCTGAAGGAGGAAGGCTCTCGACCAGGCCATTTTGTAATCAAAATATGAGTAGGTTTGAGGAAAAAAGGTTTTTGAAAGTGATTTTTCAACATAGGGACTTAACCATTCGGATTGGTTAACAATCCTTTTGATGATACATTTTGAATAGATAATATTTCCGATCGGGGATTTAACATGTTGAATTTCACAGGAATTTGAATTAATTAATATGAATTCATAAAATCTTTGAGTTTTTGCTGGGTTTTCAGGAAACCATTCACATCCTTCTGGGAAGGATCGCCTATTGAAGGCTTTTATGGTATCTGTGTTTTGTGGGGAAGAAAATTTTGTAAGGCAAATGGCTTCATTGGCTTCTTTAGTGAAATAAGTTGAATTTGGGTTTTTTGAGTCTGTTTTTGAAGGGGTTGCATTTGTAGGCGAGTTTTGAACAATTTGAGAATAGGCTAGTGGTGGAAAGTTTTGTAAACTAGCAAATTGGTTCGTAGTTGTAAATTTTTTTGAATCTGAAGGTAAATCTTTTGGAGGTTTCATCTCATAATCATCTGCTGACTGAAACCCTTTGAGTTTGTCAGATTTCTTCTTATGAGACATTTTGATGTCCTTGTAAGAATTCTCTGGTAAGAAAATCAGGAAGAGAATTATTTTCGCCTTTGATGTGCTCTATTTGAAAATCAAATATAGATAAAATAGCTTGCCATCGGGGCAAAAATTTGTTTGGAAACAATATTTTTGACATCTTTTTCCAAAACTTCTTTAGCAGATTTGCAATCAATGCGAATAAGAAATTTTTATTGTATAAATGGCTTTGAAATTTTGAAACACATAAAACAATTGATAGAACTTCTTGTTTAATAGTAGAATAATTCTTTTGAGGACCTAACCAGACTCCGGAATGGAACCGTACTAGTTGTTCTAGACCATCTACCTTTTATTTGAGTATGCCACCATAGCCTACGTCTGAAGCATCTGTTTCAACTATCATGTATGCAGATGGATTAGGTATGCAAAGACAGGGTAATGATTTTATCTTTTCTTTGAGGGTCTTGACGATTTTAGTATGTTCTTTTGACTAAGAAGGGGGATTTTTTTGTAATCTTTGAAATAAGGGAGCACATAATTGACGAAGGTTAGGGAAAAAATCTGAAACATAATTCAGACATCCTAAAAATCTTTGAAGTTGAGTTTTCTCTTTAAGCTCATTAGGAAATTTTGAGGCAAACTCTATGGATCTATTAATGGGTTTAATGGTTCCTCTGAATATATCATGGCCAAGGAATCTAGTTTTTGTTTGGAAAAGTTTCATTTTTGAGCTTGAAAGAACTAAACCATTCTTTTCTATTATTTGTAAAAAAGATAATAAATGTTTGAAATGTTGATCTAAACTATTAGAGAAAACTAAAACATCATCTATGTAAACTATTATGAATGGGAATGGGTTGAGAATATCATTCATAATATGTTGGAATTCAGAAGGAGCATTCTTCAAACCAAAAGGCATGACATTCCATTCATAGTGACCAAAGGGTACTTTGAAAGCTGTTTTGTACCTATCTTGTTCGGCAATTTGAATTTGCCAAAATCCTGATTTCATATCAAATTTTGAAAAGATCTTAGCATTAAAGAGTCTATTTAAAAGATCTCTTTTGTTAGGAATGCGTATTTACCCTTGAACATGTCAAAAACACTTGAAATACATCAAATTGAGTCAAACATGGTCAAACGGGAAAGGTTCTGGGTATAAAATGACTTAACCACTTCGAATCAGACAATATGAGTCAATATAGGTCAAATGGGATCAGTTTTGGGTAAAAAATGACGTATTTACACTTGAACATGTCATAAACACTTGAAATACATAGATTTTAGTAGAACTCGGTCAAGCGGGAGAGGTTTTGGGTATAAAATGAGTTAAACAATTAGAATCAGACGATATGAGTCAATATAGGTCAATTGGGATCAATTTCGAGTAGAAAATGACGTATTTACCCATGAACATGTCATAAACACTTGAAATACATCGATTTGAGTCAAACACGGTTAATTGGGAGAGGTTTTCATATTTTTAATCTTGGAAGCATTTCAATAAGTTTTGGGACAATGTTCGTGATTTTCAAGGGAAAGGGGGCCGAGAAGGGTTCTACCTCTCCTATATTTCAAATATCTTATCAAACAAACCAATAACTTGCACTAACATACCAATAGAGCCTAGTTACATGTGTTCATGCATTGAAAACAATCCTTAGAATTATTTAACTAAGTTTTGGGACGATGTTCGTGATTTTCAAGGGAAAGGGGGCTGGAGAGGGTTCTACCTCGCCTATTTTTCAAATTTTTTACCAAACCAACCAATAACTTGCACTAACATACCAATATAGCCTAGTTACAAGTGTTCAAACATTTAAAACGAGCCTTAAAACCATTTCGCCAAGTTTTGGGATGATGTTCGTGATTTTCAAGGAAAAGGGGCCGGAAAGGGTTCTACCTCCCCTATTTTTAAAATTTCTTATCCAAATAACCTATAACTTGAACTACCATACAATATATAGCCTAGATAAAAGTGTTCAAACATTGAAAACGAACCTTGGAAGCATTTCAATAAGTTTTGGGACAATGTTCGTGATTTTAAAGGGAAAGGGGGCCGAGAAGAGTTTTACCTCTCCTATTTTTCAAATATATTATCAAACTAACCAATAACTTGCACTAACATACCAATAGAGCCTAGTTACATGTGTTCACGCATTGAAAACGAGCCTTAGAATCATTTAACTAAGTTTTGGGACGATGTTCGTGATTTTCAAGGGAAAGGAGGCTGGAAAGGGTTCTACCTCCCCTATTTTTAAAATTTCTTATCAAAATAACCTATAACTGGAACAAACATACCAATATAGCCTAGATACAAGTGTTCAAACATTCAAAACGAACCTTGGAAGCATTCCCATAAGTTTTGGGACAATGTTCGTGATTTTCAAGGGAAAGGGGGCCGAGAAAGGTTCTACCTCTCCTATTTTTCAAATATCTTATCAAACTAACCTATAACTTGCACTAACATACCAATAGAGCTTAGTTCCATGTGTTCACGCATTGAAAATGAGCCTTAGAAGCATTTAACTAAGTTTTGGGACGATGTTCGTGATTTTCAAGGGAAAGGGGGCTTGAAATGGTTTTACCTCGCCTATTTTTCAATTTTTTTATCAAACCAACCAATAACTTGCACTAACATACCAATATAGCTAGTTACAAGTGTTCAAGCATTTAAAATGGGCCTTAAAAGCGTTTCGCCAAATTTTGGGACGATGTTCATGATTTACAAGGAAAAGGGGGCGGAAAGGGTTCTACCTCCCCTATTTTTCAAATTTCTTATAAAAATAACCTATAACTTGCACTAACATACCAATATAGCCTAGTTATAAGTGTTGAAGCATTTAAAACGAGCCTTAAAAGCATTTCGCCAAATTTTGGGACAATGTTCGTGATTTTCAACGAAAAGGGGCCGGAAAGGGTTGTACCTCCCTTATTTTTCAAATTTCTTATCAAAATAAACTATAACTCGAACTAACATACAATATATAGCCTAGATAAAAGTGTTGAAACATTGAAAACGAACCTTGGAAGTATTTCAATAAGTTTTGGAACAATGTTCGTGATTTTCAAGAGAAAGGGGGCCGAGAAGGGTTCTACCTCTCCTATTTTTCAAATGTCTTATCAAACTAACCATTAACTTGCACTAACATACCAATACAGCCTAGTTACATGTGTTCACGCATTGAAAGCCAGCCTTAGAAGCATTTAACTATGTTTTGGGACGATGTTCGTGATTTTCAAGGGAAAGGAGGCTGGAAAGGGTTCTACCTCGTCTATTTTTCAATTTTTTTATCAAACCAACCTATAACTTGCACTAACATACCAATATAGCCTAGTTACAAGTGTTCAAGCATTTAAAACGAGCCTTAAAAGCATTTCGCCAAGTTTAGGGACGATGTTCGTGATTTTCAAGGAAAAGGGGCGGGAAAGGGTCTACCTCCCCTATTTTTGTAATTTCTTATCAAAATAACCTATAACTCGAACTAACATACAATATAAAGTCTAGATACAAGTGTTAAAACATTGAAAACGAACCTTGGAAGCATTTCAATAAGTTTTGGGACAATGTTCGTGATTTTCAAGAGAAAGGGGGCCGAGAAGGGTTTTATCTCTCCTATTTTTCAAGTATCTTATCAAACTAACAATTAACTTGCACTAACATACCAATAGAGCCTAGTTACATGTGTTCACGCATTGAAAACGAGCCTTAGAAGCATTTAACAAAGTTTTGGGACGATGGTTGTGATTTTCAAGGGAAAGGGGGCTGGAAAGGGTTCTACCTCGCCTATTTTTCAAATTTTTTATCAAAATAAACTATAACTCGAACTAACATACAATATATAGCCTAAATAAAAGTGTTGAAACGTTGAAAACGAACCTTGGAAGTATTTCAATAAGTTTTGGAACAATGTTCGTGATTTTCAAGAGAAAGGGGGCCGAGAAGGGTTCTACCTCTCCTATTTTTCAAATATCTTGTCAAACTAACCATTAACTTGCACTAACATACCAATACAGCCTAGTTACATGTGTTCACGCATTGAAAGCCAGCCTTAGAAGCATTTAACTATGTTTTGGGACGATGTTCGTGATTTTCAAGGGAAAGGAGGCTGGAAAGGGTTCTACATCGTCTATTTTTCAATTTTTTTATCAAACCAACCTCTAACTTGTACTAACATACCAATATAGCCTAGTTACAAGTGTTAAAGCATTTAAAACGATCCTTAAAAGCATTTCGCCAAGTTTAGGGACGATGTTCGTGATTTTCATGGAAAAGGGGCGGGAAAGGGGCTACCTCCCCTATTTTTGTAATTTCTTATCAAAATAACCTGTAACTCGAACTAACATACAATATAAAGTCTAGATACAAGTGTTAAAACATTGAAAACGAACCTTGGAAGCATTCCAATAAGTTTTGGGACAATGTTCGTGATTTTCAAGGGAAAGGGGGCCGAGAAGGGTTCTACCTCTCCTATTTTTCAAGTATCTTATCAAACTAACAATTAACTTGCACTAACATACCAATAGAGCCTAGTTACATGTGTTCACGCATTGAAAACGAGCCTTAGAAGCACTTAACAAAGTTTTGGGACGATGGTCGTGATTTTCAAGGGAAAGGGGGCTGGAAAGGGTTCTACCTCGCCTATTTTTCAAATTTTTTATCAAACCAACCTATAACTTGCACTAACATACTAATATAGCCTAAATACAAGGGTTCAAGCATTTAAAACGAGCCTTAAAAGCATTTCTCCAAGTTTTTGGACGATGTTCGTGATTTTCAAGGAAAAGGGGCCGGAAAGGGTTCTACCTCCCCTATTTTTAAAATTTCTTATCAAAATAACCTATAACTTGTACTAACATACAATATATAGCCTAGATACAAGTGTTTAAACATTGAAAACGAACCTTGGAAGCATTTCAATAAGTTTTGGGACAATATTCGTGATTTTCAACGGAAAGGGGGCCGAGAAGGGTTCTACCTCTCCTATTTTTCAAATATCTTATCAAAATATCCAATAACTTGCACTAACATACCAATAGAGCCTAGTTACATGTGTTCACGCATTGAAAATGAGTCTTAGAAGTATTTAACTAAGTTTTGGGACGAAGGTCGTGATTTTTAAGGGAAAGGGGGCTGGAAAGGGTTCTACCTCGCCTATTTTTCAAATTTTTTATCAAACAAACCTATAACTTGCACTAACATACCAATATAGCCTAGTTACAAGTGTTGAAGCATTTAAAACGAGCCTTAAAAGCATTTCGCCAAGTTTTGGAAAGATGTTCGTGATTTTCAAGGAAAAGGGGCGGGAAAGGGTCTACCTCCCCTATTTTTCAAATTTCTTATCAAAGTAACCTATAAGTTGAACTAACATACAATATATAGCCTAGATACAAGTGTTCAAACATTGAAAACGAACCTTGGAAGCATTTCAATAAGTTTTGGGACAATGTTCGTGATTTTCAAGGGAAAGGGGGCCGAGAAGGGTTCTACCTCTCCTATTTTTGAAATATCTTATCACACTAACAATTAACTTGCCCTAACATACCAATAAAGCCTAGTTACATGTGTTCACGCATTGAAAACAAGCCTTAGAAGCATTTAACAAAGTTTAGGGACGATGGTCCTGATTTTCAAGGGAAAGAGGGCTGGAAAGGGTTCTAACTCGCCTATTTTTCAAATTTTTTATCAAACCAACCTATAACTTGCACTAAAATATCAATATAGCGTAGATACAAGGGTTTAAGTATTTAAAACGAGCCTTAAAAGCATTTCGCCAAGTTTTTGGACGATGTTCGTGATTTTCAATGAAAAGGGGCCGGAAAGGGTTCTACCTCCCCTATTTTTCAAATTTTTTATCAAAATAACCTATAACTTGAACTAACATACAATATATAGCCTAGATACAAGTGTTCAAACATTGAAAACGAACCTTGGAAGCATTTCAATAAGTTTTGGGACAATGTTCGTGATATTCAAGGGAAAGGGGGCCGAGAATGGTTCTACCTCTCCAATTTTTCAAGTATCTTATCAAATTAACAATTAATTTGCACTAACATACCAATAAAGCCTAGTTACATGTGATCACTCATTGAAAACGAACCTTAGAAGCATTTAACTAAGTTTTGGGACGATGGTCGTGATTTTCAAGGGAAAGGGGGATGGAAAGGGTTCTACCTCACCTATTTTTCAAATTCTTTATCAAACAACCCTATAACTTGCACTAACATACCAAATAGCCTAGTTACAAGGGTTCAAGCATTTAAAACGAGCCTTAAAAGCATTTCGCCCAGTTTAGGGATGATGTTCGTGATTTTCAAGGAAAAGGGGCCGGAAAGGGTTCTACCTCCCCTATTTTTAAAATTTCTTATCAAAATAACCTATAACTTGAACTAACATACAATATATAGCCAAGATACAAGTGTTTAAACATTGAAAACGAACCTTGGAAGCATTTCAATAAGTTTTGGGACAATGTTCGTGATTTTCAACGGAAAGGGGGCCGAGAAGGGTTCTACCTCTCCTATTTTTCAAATATCTTATCAAAATATCCAATAACTTGCACTAACATACCAATAGAGCCTAGTTACATGTGTTCACGCATTGAAAATGAGCCTTGAAAGCATTTAACTAAGTTTTGGGACGATGGTCGTGATTTTCAAGGGAAAGGGGGCTGGAAAGGGTTCTACCTCGCCTATTTTTCAAATTTTTTATCAAACCAACCTATAACTTGCACTAACATACCAATATAGCCTTGATACAAGGGTTCAAGCATTTAAAACGAGCCTTAAAAGCATTTCGCCAAGTTTTTGGACGATGTTCGTGATTTTGAAGGAAAAGGGGCCGAAAAGAGTTCTACCTCCCCTATTTTTCAAATTTCTTATCAAAATAACCTATAACTTGAACTAACATACAATATATAGCCTAGATACAAGTGTTTAAACATTGAAAACGAACCTTGGAAGCATTTCAATAAGTTTTGGGACAATGTTCGTGATTTTCAAGGGAAAGGAGGCCAAGAATGGTTCTACCTCTCCAATTTTTCAAATATCTTATCAAATTAACAATTAACTTGCACTAACATACCAATAGAGCCTTGTTACATGTGTTCACGCATTGAAAACGAGCCTTAGAAGCATTTAACTAAGTTTTGGGACGATGGTCGTGATTTTCAAGGGAAAGGGGGATGGAAAGGGTTCTACCTCGCCTATTTTTCAAATTTTTTATCAAGAAAACCTATAAATTGCACTAACATACCAATATAGCCTAGTTACAAGGGTTCAAGCATTTAAAACGAGCCTAAAAAGCATTTCGCCAAGTTTTGGGACGATGTTCGTGATTTTCAAGGGAAAGGGGGCCGAGAAGGGTTCTACCTCTCCTATTTTTCAAATATCTTATCAAACTAACCAATAATTTGCACTAACATACCAATAGAGCCAAGTAACATGTGTTCACGCATTGAAAATGAGCCTTAGAAGTATTTAACTAAGTTTTGGGACGATGTTTGTGATTTTCAAGGGAAAGGGGGATGGAAAGGGTTCTACCTCGCCTATTTTTCAAAATTTTTATCAATTCAACCTATAACTTGCACTAAAATACCAATAGAGCCTAGTTACATGTGTTCACGCATTGAAAACGAGCCTTAGAAGCATTTAACTAAATTTTCGGACGATGTTCGTGATTTTCACGGAAAAGGGGCCGGAAAGGGTTCTACCTCGCCTATTTTTCAAACTTTTTATCAAACCAACCTATAACTTTCACTAACATACCAATATAGCCTAGTTACAAGTGTTCAAGCATTTAAAATGAGCCTTAAAAGCATTTCGCCAAGTTTTGGGACGATGTTCGTGATTTTCACGGAAAAGGGGCCGGAAAGGGTCTACTTCCCCTATTTTTCTAATTTCTTATGAAAATAACCTATAATTTGAACTAATATACAATATATAGCTTAGATACAAGTGTTCAACCATTGAAAACGAAGCTTGGAAGCATTTCAATAAGTTTTGGGATAATGTTCGTGATTTTCAAGGGAAAGGGGGCCGAGAATGGTTCTACCTCTCCTATTTTTCAAATATCTTATCAAACTAACCAATAACTTCCACTAAAATACCAATAGAGCCTAGTTACATGTGTTCACGCATTGAAAACGAGCCTTAGAAGCATTTAACTAAGTTTGGGGACGATGTTCGTGATTTTTAAGGGAAAGGGGGCTGGAAAGGGTTTTACCTCGCCTATTTTTCAAATTTTTGATCAAACCAACCTATAACTTTCACTAACATACCAATATAGCCTATTTACAAGTGTTCAAGCATTAAAAACGAGCCTTAAAAGCATTTCGCCAAGTTTTGGGACGATGTTCGTGATATTCACGGAAAAGGGGCCGGAAAGGGTCCACTTCCCCTATTTTTCTAATTCCTTAAAAAAATAACCTATAAATTGAACTAATATACAATATATAGCCAAAATACAAGTGTTTAACCATTGAACACGAAGCTTGGAAGCATTTCAATAAGTTTTGGGATAATGTTCGTGATTTTCAAGGGAATGGGGGCCGAGAAGGGTTCTACCTCTCCTATTTTTTAAATATCTTATCAAACTAACCAATAACTTGCACTAACATACCAATAGAGCCTAGTTACATGTGTTCACGCATTGAAAACGAGCCTTAGAAGCATTTAACTAAGTATTGGGACGATGTTCGTGATTTTCAAGGGAAAGGGGGATGGAAAGGGTTCTACCTCGCCTATTTTTCAAACTTTTTATCAAACCAACCTATAAATGGCACTAACATACCAATGTAGCCTAGTTACAAGTGTTCAAGCATTTAAAAAGAGCCTTAAAAGCATTTCTTTAAGTTTTGGGACGATGTTCGTGATTTTCAAGGAAAAGGGGCCGGAAAGGGGTCTAGCTCCCCTATTTTTTAAATTTCTTATCCAAATAACCTGTAACTTGAACTAACATACAATATATAGCCTAGATACAAGTGTTCAATCATTGACAACGAACATTGGAAGCATTTCAATAAGTTTTGGGACAATGTTCGTGATTTTCAAAGGAAAGGGGGCCGAGAAGGGTTCTACCTCTCCTATTTTTCAAATATCTTATCAAACTAACCAATAACTTCCACTAACATACCAATAGAGCCAAGTTACATGTGTTCACGCATTGAAAACGAGCCTTAGAAGCATTTAACTAAGTTTTGGGACGATGTTCGTGATTTTCAAGGGAAAGGGGGCTGGAAAGGGATCTACCTCGCCTATTTTTCAAAATTTTTATCAAACCAACCTCTAACCTGCACTATATTACCAATATAGCCTTGTTACAAGTGTTGAAGCATTTAAAACGAGCCTGAAAAGCATTTCGCCAAGTTTGGGACGATGTTCGTGATTTTCCAGGAAAAGGTGCCGGAAAGGGTCTACTTCCCCTATTTTTCTAATTTTTTATAAAAATAACCTATAAATTGAACTAATATACAATATATAGCCTAGCTACAAGTGTTCAACCATTGAAAACGAGGGGTCCGAGAAGGGTTCTACTTCTCCTATTTTTCAAATATCTTATCAAACTAACCAATACCTTGCCCTAACATACCTATAGAGCCTAGTTACATGTGTTCACGCATTGAAAACGAGCCTTAGAAGCATTTAACTAAGTTTTGGGACGATGTTCGTGATTTTCAAGGGAAAGGGGGCTGGAAAGGGTTCTACCTGCCTATTTTCAAATTTTTTATCAAACCAACCTATAACTTGCACTAATATACGAATATAGCCTAGTTACAAGTGTTCAAGCATTTAAAACGAGCCTTAATAGCATTTCGCCAAGTTTTGAAACGATGTTCGTGATTTTCACGGAAAAGGGGCCGGAAAGGGTCTACTTCCCCTCTTTTTCTAATTTCTTACAAAAATAACCTATAAATTGAACTAATATACAATATATAGCCTAAATACAAGTGTTCAACCATTGAACACGAAGCTTGGAAGCATTTCAATAAGTTTTGGGATAATGTTCGTGATTTTCAAGGGAAAGGGGGCCGAGAAAGGTTCTACCTCTCCTATTTTTCAAGTATCTTATCAAACTAACCAATAACATACACTGACATACCAATAGAGCCTAGTTACATGTGTTCATGCATTGAAAACGAGCCTTAGAAGCATTTAACTAAGTTTTGGGACGATGTTCGTGATTTTAAAGGGAAAGGGGGCTGGAAAGGGTTCTACCTTGCCTACTTTTCAAATTTTTTATCAAACCAACCTATAACTTGCACTTACATACCAATATAGCCTAGTTACAAGTGTTCAAGCATTTAAAACGATCCTTAAAAGCATTTCGCCAAGTTTTGGGACGATGTTCGTGATTTTCACGGAAAAGGAGCCGGAAAGGGTCTACGTCCCCAATTTTTCTAATTTCTTATAAAAATTACCTATAACTTGAACTAACATACAATATATAGCCTAGATACAAGTGTTCAACCATTGAAAACGAAGCTTGGAAGCATTTCAATAAGTTTTGGGACAATGTTCGTGATTTTCAAGGGAAAGGGGGCCGAGAAGGGTTCTACCTCTCCTATTTTTCAAATATCTTATCAAACTAACCAATAACTTGCACTAACATACCATTAGAGCCTAGTTACATGTGTTCACGCATTTAAAACGAGCCTTAGAAGCATTTAACTAAGTTTTGGGACGATGTTCGTGATTTTCATGGGAAAGGGGGATGGAAAGGGTTCTACCTCGCATATTTTTCATACTTTTTATCAAACCAACCTATAACTTGCACTAACATACCAATATAGCGTAGTTACAAGTGTTCAAGCATTTTAAACGAGCCTTAAAAGCATTTCGCCAAGTTTTGGGATGATGTTCGTGATTATCAAGGAAAAGGGGCTGGAAAGGGTTCTCTCTCCCCTATTTTTCAAATTTCTTATCAAAATAACCTATAACTTGAACTAATATACCAATATAGCCTAGATACAAGTGTTCAAACATTGAAAACGAACCTTGGACGCATTTCAATAAGTTTTGGGATAATGTTCGTGATTTTCAAGGGAAAGGGGGCCGAGAAGGGTTCTACCTCTCCTATTTTTCAAATATCTTATCAAACTATCCAATAACATGCACTAACATACCAATAGAGCCTAGTTACATGTGTTCACGCATTGAAAATGAGCCTTAGAAGCATTTAACTATGTTTTGGGACGATGTTCGTGATTTTCAAGGGAAAGGGGGACTGGAAAGGGTTCTACCTCGCCTATTTTTCAAATTTTTTATCAAACAACATATAAATTGCACTAACATACCAATATATCCTAGTTACAAGTGTTCAATCATATCAAACCATCCTTAAAAGCATTTCGCCAAGTTTTGGGACGATGTTCGTGATTTTCAAGGAAAAGGGGCTGGAAAGGGTTCTACTCCCCCTATTTTTCAAATTTCTCATAAAATAACCTATAACTTGAACTAAAATACAATATATAGCCTAGATACAAGTGTTTAAACATTGAAAACGAACCTTGGAAGCATTTCAATAAGTTTTGGGACAATGTTTGTGATTTTCAAGGGAAAGGGGGCCGAGAAGGGTTCTACCTCTCCTATTTTTCAAATATCCTCTCAAACTAACCAATAACTTTCACTAACATACCAATAGATCCTAGTTACATGTGTTCACGCATTGAAAACGAGCCTTAGAAGCGTTTAACTAAGTTTTGGGACGATGTTCGTGATTTTCAAGGGAAAGGAGGCTGGAAAGGGTTCTACCTCGCCTATTTTTCAAATTTTTTATCAAACCAACCTATAACTTGCACTATCTTACCAATATAGCCTAATTACAAGTGTTGAAGCCTTTAAAATGAGCCTTAAAATCATTTCGCCAAGTTTTGGGACGATGTTCGTGATTTTCTAGGAAAAGGTGCCGGAAAGGGTTCTACCTCCCCTATTTTTCAAATTTCTCATCAAAATAACCTATAAATTGAACTAACATACAATATATAACCTAGATACAAGTGTTCAAACATTGAAAACGAACCATTGAAGCATTTCAATAAGTTTTGGGACAATGTTCGTGATTTTCAAGGGAAAGGGGGCCGAGAAGAGTTCTACCTCTCCTATTTTTCAAATATCTTATCAAACTAACCAATAACTTGCACTAACATACCAATAGAGCCTAGTTACATGTGTTCACGCATAGAAAAGGAGCCTTAGAAGCATTTCACTAAGTTTTGGGACGATGTTCGTGATTTTCAAGGGAAAGGGGGCTGGAAAGGGTTCTACCTCGCCTATTTTTAAAATTTTTATCAAACCAACCTATAACTTGCACTAACATACCAATATAGCCTAGTTACAAGTGTACAAGCATTTAAAACGAGCCTTAAAAGCATTTCGCCAAGTTTTGGGACGATGTTCGTGATTTTCAAGGAAAAGGGGCCGGAAAGGGTTCTACCCCCCCTATTTTTCAAATTTCTCATAAAATAACCTATAACTTAAACTAAAATACAATGTATAGCCTAGATACAAGTGTTCAAACATTGAAAATGAACCTTGGAAGCATTTCAATATGTTTTGGGACAATGTTCGTGATTTTCAAGGGAAAGGGGGCCGAGAAGGGTTCTACCTCTCCTATTTTTCAAATATCCTATCAAACTAACCAATAACTTGCACTAACATACCAATAGAGCCTATTTACATGTGTTCACGCATTGAAAACGAGCCTTAGAAGCGTTTAACTAAGTTTTGGGACGATGTTCGTGATTTTCAAGGGAAAGGGGGCTGGAAAGGGTTCTACCTCGCCTATTTTTCAAATTTTTTATCAAACCAACCTATCACTTGCACTATCTTACCAATATAGCCTAGTTACAAGTGTTGAAGCATTTAAAACGAGCCTTAAAATCATTTCGCCAAGTTTTGGGACGATGTTCGTGATTTTCTAGGAAAAGGTGCCGGAAAGGGTTCTACCTCCCCTATTTTTCAAATTTCTCATCAAAATAGCCTATAAATTGAACTAACATACAATATATAACCTAGATACAAGTGTTCAAACATTGAAAACGAACCATTGAGGCATTTCAATAAGTTTTGGGACAATGTTCGTGATTTTCAAGGGAAAGGGGGCCGAGAAGGATTCTACCTCTCCTATTTTTCAAATATTTTATCAAACTAACCAATAACTTGCACTAACATACCAATAGAGCCTAGTTACATGTGTTCACGCATTGAAAATGAGCCTTAGAAGCATTTCACTAAGTTTTGGGACGATGTTCGTGATTTTCAAGGGAAAGGGGGCTGGAAAGGGTTCTACCTCGCCTATTTTTAAAACTTTTTATCAAACCAACCCAGAACTTGCACTAACATACCAATATTGCCTAGTTACAAGTGTACAAGCATTTAAAACGAGCCTTAAAAGCATTCCGCCAAGTTTTGAGACGATGTTCGTGATTTTCAAGGAAAAGGGGCCGGAAAGGGTTCTACCCCCCCTATTTTTCAAATTTCTCATAAAATAACCTATAACTTGAACTAAAGTACAATATATAACCTAGATACAAGTGTTCAAACATTGAAAACGAACCTTGGAAGCATTTCAATAAGTTTTGGGACCATGTTCGTGATTTTCAAGGGAAAGAGGGCCGAGAAGGGTTCTACCTCTCCTATTTTTCAAATATCTTATCAAACTAACCAATAACTTGCACTAACATACCAATAGAGCCTAGTTACATGTGTTCACGCATTGAAAATGAGCCTTTGAAGCATTTAACTAAGTTTTGGGACGATGGTCGTGATTTTCAAGGGAAAGGGGGCTGGAAAGGGTTCTACCTTGCCTATTTTTCAAATTTTTTATCAAACCAACCTATAACTTGCACTAACATTCCAATATAGCCTAGTTACAAGTGTTCAAGCATTTAAAACGAGCCTTAAAAGCATTTCGCCAAGTTTTGGGACGGTGTTCGTGATTTTCAAGGAAAAGGGGCCGGAAAGGGTTCTACCTCCTCTATTTTTCAAATTTCTTATCAAGATAACCTATAAATTGAACTAACATACAATATATAGCCTAGATACAAGTGTTCAAAGATTGAAAATGAACCTTGGAAGCATTTCAATAAGTTTTGGGACAATTTTCGTGATTTTCAAGGGAAAGGGGGCCGAGAAGGGTTCTACTCTCCTATTTTTCAAATATCTTATCAAACTAACCAATAACTTGCACTAACATACCAATAGAGCCTAGTTACATGTGTTCACGAATTGAAAACGAGGCTTAGAAGCATTTAACTAAGTTTTGGGACGATTTTTGTGATTTTCAAGGGAAAGGGGGCTGGAAAGGGTTCTACCTCGCCTATTTTTCAAATT
Source organism: Dysphania ambrosioides (assembly GCA_026401315.1). Classification (NCBI taxonomy): domain Eukaryota; kingdom Viridiplantae; phylum Streptophyta; class Magnoliopsida; order Caryophyllales; family Amaranthaceae; genus Dysphania; species Dysphania ambrosioides. The sequence goes on along the minus strand of CM048661.1, from coordinate 23,876,786 downwards.
TTTTGTCAAATTTTTAAGGGAAAGGGGGCTGGAAAGGGGATTTCCTAAAAATATTTGAAGTTGGGTTTTCTTTTTAAGCTCATTAGGAAATTTTTAAGCAAACTCTATGGATCTATTAATGGGTTTAATGGTTACTCTGAATATATCATGGCCGAGTAATCTAATTTTTGTTTGGAAAAGGTTCATTTTTGAGCTTGAAACAACTAAACCATTCTTTTCTATTATTTGCATTAAAGATAGTAAATGTTTGAAATGTTGATCTAAACTATTAGAGAAAACTAAAACATCATCTATGTAAACTATTATGAATGGGAATGGGTTGAGAATATCATTCATAATATGTTGGAATTCAGAAGGAGCACTCTTCAAACCAAAAGGCATGACATTCCATTCATAGTGACCAAAGGGTACTGTGAAAGTTGTTTTGTACCTATCTTGTTCGGCAATTTGAATTTGCCAAAATCCTGATTTCTTATCAAATTTTGAAAAGATCTTAGCTTTAAAGAGTCTATTTAAAAGATCTCTTTTGTTAGGAATGGGGTATCTAATCCATTGGAGAACTTTGTTTAAGGGTTTGTAATTTATTACTAATCTAGGAACTCCTCGCTCTTTCTCAGCTGCATTCATTACATAAAATGCTGCACAACTCCAAGGAGATTTAGAAGGTCGAATAAGCTTTTTATCCAAAAGAACTTGAATCTCCTTTTTACAGAATTCTACTAATTCAGCATTCATCTGAATGGGTCTTGCTTTTGTAGGGATATTTGCTTCAATGAAATCTTTTTCATAAGGAAGGGTGACAATATGCTTTTTTCTATTCCAAAAGGCATTAGGAATTTCTACACAGACCTTTAGTTTGAAAGTTTTTTCGAGGTCTAGAATCTTTTGTTGAATAGAAGGTTGTCGAAGCTGTTCCTCTATTTTTTGGTGGATAACCTCAATTTTGAGGGTAGCAATTAAATATTGCTTGTTATGGATTGTGTTTAATTTCTGAAAAACTGATGAATTTTGTAAGAGGTTTATATCTTTTTGAATCATAGGAGTGAGGAATTTAAAGGAGATTTGCTTACCTAAGATATTGGTATGAACTCCTATATTGTCCACCTTAAAAGGATAGATTTGAGTTAGAAAAGGGGTTCCAAGGATTATTTATTCCTTAATATCCTTGACAACTATGAAAGTATTTTTGAATTTATAGTCGTTATTGATTGTATTAGCTCTTGGAACCTTGAATTTGGTATTCATAGGAGAGCTATTAGCACTAAGTAATTTTGTGCTAGTCTTCTCATAGAATTTTGGTGGGATGATTCCTTCTTTGATACAATTCTGATCAGCACCACTATCTATAAGGGCAATAAAGTTTTATTTAAAATCACGATTTGGAAGGTGACCTTTGAGTACCATTTTTGAAAATTGATCTTATTAATGAGAGAAACAAATCCTATTTCTTCCTGAGTATCAACAATCTCCTCAGAGGTTATATTCTGAGTGGATTCTTCTTCTAGGATTGTTATATGAGTTTTGATCTCTAATTCATTAATTTGTAAGGCTAAAAGGTCATTTTTGAGTTCATTGACCTGGGTTTTTAAAAGGTTGATTTCTGACTGGAGATCATTAACAGAATCTCTTTTAAAAGTATTCTTGGAAGGTGACGTAAGGAGGGTGCTATTTTTTGTGTATTCTGGATTTGAATAATTCTCCAGTAGTTTTGAAATACTAAAGGGTTCTGTAATTCGTAAGGAAGTGGAGTGAGAAGGTTCCTTTTCTTTGAGGATAATATTTCTCAAGCGAAGAAGGGCCTGAGTCTTTAACATTGGATTTTGAACCTTATCTATTAAATCGAATAAGAATTCTTTGTCTTCATTACTAGAAATGACATTTATAGTTTGAATTGGTGAAGAAGACCCTGAGGAGCTACTACTACTTGAGTCGGTATCTTCTATTTGGTCGGAAAATGGTTCTTCTTGGTCTGAGTTCAAAGGACTCTTAATAAGGAGTTTGGTTAACTTTTCTCCCAGTTCGGAGTCATTTGAGAAGAGTTCTTGGATTTTCTTCTTAGTAGTACAATTATTAGCTTTGTGTCCCCTTTTCCCACATGAATAACAAACTATTTTTTGGGAGGAAAACTTTTGTTTAGGCCTTTTGTAATAAGAAGGCTTTGAAGGAGGAGAAGTGTTTCTCTTAGGGAATCGTCTAAACTTCTTTCTCTTAGGGAATCGTCTAAACTTCTTTTCTTTCTGAAGTTTAGATTTTCGTTTAATAGATGAAGGGGCCCTGATTGTTTCACAGCCAAAGGCTTCGCAGAAACAACCGAGTTCTTTTCTGGATTGCTTCTTTTCAGAAGTATACTTAGCTTGCAGCTTAAGTTCTTCACAAAGAGCTAATCCTTCATTTTTGACTAAAGTGAAGAGTTCTCCATGGGTTTTATCTTTAAAAGGGATCTCATCTTATTGAGATGATTCCTTTAACTTTCTGAATATTCGTTGGGCAAAAAGTTTAGGAAGACCAGATATAAATTTTTCTTTCCAAAATGGTTCACCACAATCCTTTCTTTGGAGAACATAAGTAAGGAACATATCTCTATACCACCTATAATCTCCTAAAGTAGGACATCTCAAGTTTTGAAGAATTGATTTCCCTGATAAAAGGGAGGCTGTAGGGTCTCCTACAAAGTAATAGGCAATAACTATTATGAGGAAATCACAGCTATCAAATTTCTCTATGATTTCATTTTGGGGATTGAGAATGGTGATTTTGTGGTTAAAAATTTCTAACTGATTATCAGGTTGAGACAATTGTCCCACCAGTTTTTCAATTGACTGGTAAACCCTGAAATAAGGAGTCCAAAAATGATTTGTTCATTAGACTCTCGGGTTGAATAGGCAATTTTTGCCATCCCCATCTCTTGAAGAGTATTTAAAATCTCGTATTCTAATTTTCCATCTATATTCCATTCATGGACAGAATCAAGAGAATAAGATTTGGTTATAAACTTAGATTGTTCCTCAAACTGTATGTCTGGAGGGGTTGGTCTAGGATAATAGGTTTTTGTTGGAGCATTTCTCCATTTGTTCTTTATTTTATTTAGAAAAGAGGAATCTTAAAACATATTTTGAATATTATCTATTTCATCTTCTGAGTTAGAATCATTGCTTGATTCATTTTCAAAAGGACGACTATGGATAACTCTTAATCCTTGGGAGCTGGCTAATTTTTCTAGATTTTGAGATATTTTGCTCAAGATAGTCTGGGAGCTATTTGAAGAAGAGGGAGTATTGATGGAGTTTGCCATAGTTTGAGTTAAACCTTGTGGTTTAAAGTGCGGAACTGAGACATTAGCAGGGAATCTAGAGGATTGTCCTTTAGAGAAGGTAGGGGACTGTTCCTTTATAGATTCTATTCTAGTAGAAAGATGATCTACTTGAGAGGCAATAGTATGAAGGGTTTGGTTGGTGAAATTATTTTGATGGTAAACCTTAATAATATCTTCCACCTTACCTGGGTCATCTTTCTGATTATATCTTCCCTTTTTAAGAGGGCAGGCAGGTATTTGATTTTCTCCACTAAGAATTATTATGGGAGAAAAGGGTGGATGAACAGTATTAATAGTTGATCCATCCTCTAACTGCCAATTTCTCCTTAAAGTGGTTTGGGTTTGAATATAGTGTTGGGTAAAAGGTTCATTTATACCTTTATCTTCACAAAATGAGGTAAACCATATGAAAAAGGGAATATTTAATTAGAGACGATTCATGTCTCTATACCAGATTTCTCTGATCTGATTCCTTAAGGGCTCATCAAAAGACATAAACCATTTTCGCTTTTGAGTATTTTCTTTTGATTCGAAATCTCTTCTTAAGAAATCCTTATCAATTTGAAAACCGTCCTTAGTGATGGTGTTTATAGTATTAAAATTTTGCATATCTGATGCTGTAGGTGATTGGGGAGGAGAAACAGAGGAAAATTGATATTCTGGAATTGGAGATTTGTAATGGACTTTGAAGGTATCTTCTTGAGTTCTTGAAGATTCTGACATTTTTGGTTGGTATTTGGCAGGAATAGAAAACGATCTTCTAGCCATATTAATGGAAGAGCTAGGTCTTGTTCTCTAAATGAGCCAAATCTAAGAATTACTTTGGTCGAATCCTCTACTATTTGATCTATGTCTTGTTTTAGACATTTATTTGGCATTGGATTAGGAAATTGTAAAATCTCAGGAATAGTAATTTGATCCCAATCTAATTTCTTAGCTGAAGTGACCAGGGATTTAGTTTCACCAGCATGGACTTCTATGAAAACAGTCTCTCCTTTAGAAGAGAGAACATGAATAAATTTTGGATTCACAGTGGTGTTCATTAACCTAAAATATATCCTAAAAACTATTGCAAAGTTTTTAGCAAATTCTTTGAATTTATTTTCTATAACATGAATATCTAAGATTAATGACTCTAGAGCTAATGGATCCTTTAGATCTATAGTAAAATCAGGAAAGCAATTAAAATATATGGGTCCATTGGAGACATTAGTTTGAACTACAGCTAACAATGAATCTTTATAGGTTTTGAGACGATTATCTCTTAAAGCTAGGAATATAGGGCAATCAACACCTTTATGAACTAAAGGCTTAACAGCTATTTGAACTAGACCAAAATGAATGAAACGATAATTATGAGCAAGATATATTTGAGCACTGCTCAAGGCAGGGAATACTTTTTCTTACAAAGCTTTTATTGAGAACTAGAACTAAGGCTGATAAGCCAAGCCTGCCTCTCAACTGAGATGGGAGAAGTTCGCCAAGTTTTGGGACGATGTTCGTGATTTTCAAGGAAAAGGGGCCGGAAAGGGTTCTACCTCCCCTATTTTCCAAATTTCTTATTAAAGTAACCTATAACTTGAACTAACATACAATATATAGCCTAGATACAAGTGTTCAAACATTGAAAACGAACCTTGGAAGCATTTCAATAAGTTTTGGGACAATGTTCGTGATTTTCAAGGGAAAGGGGGCTGAGAATGGTTCTACCTCTCTAATTTTTCAAATATCTTATCAAATTAACAATTAACTTGCACTAACATACCAATAGAGCCTACTTACATGTGTTCACGCATTGAAAACGAGCCTTAGAAGCGTTTAACTAAGTTTTGGGACGATGTTCGTGATTTTCAAGGGAAAGGGGGCTGGAAAGGGTTCTACCTCGCCTATTTTTCAAATTTTTTATCAAACCAACCTATAACTTGCACTATTTTACCAATATAGCCTAGTTACAAGGGTTCAAACATTTAAAACAAGCCTTAAAAGCATTTCGCCAAGTTTTGGGACGATGTTCGTGATTTTCAAGGAAAAGGGGCCGGAAAGGGTTCTACCACCCCTATTTTTCAAATTTCTTATCAAAATATCCTATAACTTGAACTAACATACAATATATAGCATAGATACAAGTGTTCAAACATTGAAAACGAACCTTGGAAGCATTTCAATAAGTTTTGGGACAATGTTCGTGATTTTCAAGGGAAAGGGGGCCGAGAAGGGTTCTACCTCTCCTATTTTTCAAATATCTTATCAAACTATCCAATAACTTGCACTAACATACCAATAGAGCCTAGTTACATGTGTTCACTCATTGAAAATGAACCTTAGAAGCATTTAACTAAGATTTGGGACGATGTTCGTGATTTTCAAGGGAAAGGGGGCTAGAAAGGGTTCTACCTCGCCTATTTTTCAAATTTTTTATCAAACCAACCTATAACTTGCACTAACATCCCAATATAGCCTAGTTACAAGTGTTCAAGCATTTAAAATGAGCATTAAAAGCATTTCGCCATGTTTTTGGACAATGTTCAGGATTATCAAGGAAACAGGGGCCGGATAGGGTTCTACCTCCCCTATTTTCCAAATTTCTTATTAAAGTAACCTATAACTTGAACTAACATACAATATATAGCCTAGATACAAGTGTTCAAACATTGAAAACGAACCTTGGAAGCATTTCAATAAGTTTTGGGACAATGTTCGTGATTTTCAAGGGAAAGGGGGCCGAGAAGGGTTCTACCTCTCCTATTTTTCAAATATCTTATCAAACTAACAATTAACTTGCACTAACATACCAATAGAGCCTACTTACATGTGTTCACTCATTGAAAATGAGCCTTAGAAGCATTTAACTTAGATTTGGGACAATGGTCGTGATTTTCAAGGGAAAGGGGGCTAGAAAGGGTTCTACCTCGCCTATTTTTAAAATTTTTTATCAATCAAACCTATAACTGGCACTAACATACCAATATAGCCTAGTTACAACGGTTCAAGCATTTAAAACAAGCCTTAAAAGCATTTCGCCAACTTTTGGGACGATGTTCGTGATTTTCATGGAAAAGGGGCCGGAAAGGGTTCTACCACCCCTATTTTTCAAATTTCTTATCAAAATATCCTATAACATGAAGTAACATACAATATATAGCCTAGATACAAGTGTTCAAACATTGAAAACGAACCTTGGAAGCATTTCAATAAGTTTTGGGACAATGTTCGTGATTTTCAAGGGAAAGGGGGCCGAGAAGGGTTCTACCTCTCCTATTTTTCAAATATCTTATCAAACTAACAATTAACTTGCACTAACATACCAATAGAGCCTACTTACATGTGTTCACTCATTGAAAATGAGCCTTAGAAGCATTTAACTTAGATTTGGGACAATGGTCGTGATTTTCAAGGGAAAGGGGGCTAGAAAGGGTTCTACCTCGCCTATTTTTAAAATTTTTTATCAATCAAACCTATAACTGGCACTAACATACCAATATAGCCTAGTTACAACGGTTCAAGCATTTAAAACAAGCCTTAAAAGCATTTCGCCAACTTTTGGGACGATGTTCGTGATTTTCATGGAAAAGGGGCCGGAAAGGGTTCTACCACCCCTATTTTTCAAATTTCTTATCAAAATATCCTATAACATGAAGTAACATACAATATATAGCCTAGATACAAGTGTTCAAACATTGAAAACGAACCTTGGAAGCATTTCAATAAGTTTTTGGACAATGTTCGTGATTTTCAAGGGAAAGGGGGCCGAGAAGGGTTCTACCTCTCCTATTTTTCAAATATCTTATCAAACTAACAATTAACTTGCACTAACATACCAATAGAGCCTAGTTACATGTGTTCACTCATTGAAAATGAGCCTTAGAAGCATTTAACTTAGATTTGGGACAATGTTCGTGATTTTCAAGGGAAAGGGGGCTTGAAAGGGTTCTACCACGCCTATTTTTCAAATTTTTTATCAAACCAACCTATAACTTGAACTAACATACCAATATAGCCCAGTTACAAGTGTTCAAGCATTTAAAACGAGCCTTAAAAGCATTTCGCCAAGTTTTGGGAAGATGTTCGTGATTTTCAAGGAAAAGGGGCCGGAAAGGGTTCTACCTCCCCTATTTTTCAAATTTCTTATCAAAATAATCTATAACTTGCACTAACATACCAATATAGCCTAGCTACAAGTGATCAAGCATTGAAAATGAACCTTGGAAGCATTTCGCCAAGTTTTGGGACGATATTCGTGGTTTTCAAGGGAAAGGGGTGCCGAGAAGGGTTCTACCTCTCCTAGTTTTCAAATTTCATATCAAACTAACCAATAACTTGAACTAACATACCAATAGAGCCTAGTTACATGTGGTCACGCATTGAAAACGAGTCTTAGAAGCATTTAACTAAGTATTGGGACGATGTAGGTGATTTTCAAGGGAAAGGGGGCTTAAAAGGGTTCTACCTCGCCTATTTTTCAAATTTTGTATCAAAACAACCTATACCTTGCACTAACATACCAATATAGCCTAGTTACAAGTGTTCAAGTATTTAAAATGAGCCTTAAAAGCATTTCGCCAAATTTTGGGACGATGGTCGTGATTTTCAAGTAAAAGGGGCCAGAAAGGGTTCTACTTCCCCTATTTTTCAAATTTCTTATCAAAATAACCTATAACTTGCACTAATATACCAATATAGCCTAGATACAAGTGTTCAAGCATTGAAAATGAACCTTGGAAGCATTTTGCCAAGTTTTGGGACGATATTCGTGATTTTCAAGGGAAAGGGGACCGAGAAGGGTTCTACCTCTCCTATTTTTCAAATTTCATATCAAACTAACCAATAACTTGAACTAAAATACAAATAGAGCCTAGTTACATGTGTTCACGCATTGAAAACGAGCCTTAGAAGCATTTAACTAGGTTTTGGGACGATGTTCGTGATTTTCAAGGGAAAGGGGGCTGGAAAGGGTTCTACCTCGCCTATTTTTCAAATTTTGTATCAAACCATCCTATACCTTGCACTAACATACCAATATAGCCTAGTTACAAGTGTTCAAGCATTTAAAACGAGCCTAAAAAGCATTTCGCCAAATTTTGGGACGATGGTCGTGATTTTCAAGGAAAAGGGGCCGAAAAAGGGTTCTACCTCCCCTATTTTTCAAATTTCTGATCAAAATAACCTATAACTTGAACTAACATACCAATATAGCCTAGATACAAGTGTTCAAACATTGAAAACGAACCTTCGAAGCATTTCAATAAGTTTTGGGATAATGTTCGTGATTTTCAAGGGAAAGGGGGCTTGAAAGGGTTCAACCTCGCCTATTTTTCAAATTTTTTATCAAACCAACCTATAACTTGAACTAACATACCAATATAGCCTAGTTACAAGTGTTCAAGCATTTAAAACGAGCCTTAAAAGCATTTCGCCAAGTTTTGGGAAGATGTTCGTGATTTTCTAGGAAAAGGGGCCGGAAACGGTTCTACCTCCCCTATCTTTCAAATTTCTTATTAAAATAACCTATAACTTGCACTAACATACCAATATAGCCTAGCTACAAGTGTTCAAGCATTGAAAATGAACCTTGGAATCATTTCGCCAAGTTTTGGGACGATATTCGTGATTTTAAAGGGAAAGGGGGCCGAGAAGGGTTCTACCTCTCCTATTTTTCAAATTTTATATCAAACTAACCAATAACTTGAACTAACATACCAATAGAGCCTAGTTTCATGTGTTCACGCATTGAAAACGAGCCTTAGAAGCATTTAACTAAGTTTTGGGACGATGTTCGTGATTTTCAAGAGAAAGGGGGCTGGAAAGGGTTTCACCTCGCCTATTTTTCAAATTTTGTATAAAACCAACCTATACCTAGCACTAAAATACCAATATAGCCTAGTTACAACTGTTCAAGCATTTAAAACGAGCCTTAAAAGCATTTCACCAATATTTGGGACGATGGTAGTGATTTTCAAGGAAAAGGGGCCGGAAAGGGTTCTACCTCCCCTATTTTTCAAATTTCTTATGAAAATATCCTATAACTTGCACTAACATACCAATATAGCCTAGCTACAAGTGTTCAAGCATTGAAAATGAACCTTGGAACCATTTCGCCAAGTTTTGGGACGATATTCGTGATTTTCAAGGGAAAGGGGGCCGAGAAGGGTTCTACCTCTCCTATTTTTCAAATTTCATATCAAACTAACCAATAACTTGAATTAACATACCAATAGAGCCTAGTTCCATGTGTTCTCGCATTGAAAACGAGCCTTAGAAGCATTTAACTAGGTTTTGGGACGATGTTCGTGATTATCAAGGGAAAGGGGGCTGGAAAGGGTTCTACCTCGCCTATTTTTCAAATTTTGTATCAAACCATCCTATACCTTGCACTAACATACCAATATAGCCTAGTTCCAAGTGTTCAAGCATTTAAAACGAGCCTTAAAAGCATTTCGCCAAATTTTGGGACAATGGTCGTGATTTTAAAGGAAGAGGGGCCGAAAAAGGGTTCTACCTCGCCTATTTTTAAAATTTTTTATCAAACCATCCTATACCTTGCACTAACATACCAATATAGCCTAGTTACAAGTGTTCAAGCATTTAAAACGAGCCTAAAAAGCATTTCGCCAAATTTTGGGACGATGGTCGTGATTTTCAAGGAAAAGTGGCCGAAAAAAGGTTCTACCTCCCCTATTTTTCAAATTTCTGATCAAAATAACCAAAAACTTGAACTAACATACCAATATAGCCTAGATACAAGTGTTCAAACATTGAAAATGAACCTTCGAAGCAATTCAATAAGTTTTGGGACAATGTTCGTGATTTTCAAGGGAAAGGGGGCGTGAAAGGGTTCTACCTCGCCTATTTTTCAAATTTTTTATCAAACCAACCTATAACTTGAACTAACATACCAATATAGCCTAGTTACAAGTGTTCAAGCATTTAAAATGAGCCTTAAAAGCATTTCGCCAAGTTTTGAGAAGATGTTCGTGATTTTCAAGGAAAAGGGGCCGGAAAGGGTTCTACCTCCCCTATCTTTCAAATTTCTTATCAAAATAACCTATAACTTGCACTAACATACCAATATAGCCTAGCTACAAGTGTTCAAGCATTGAAAATGAACCTTGGAAGCATTTCGCCAAGTTTTGGGACGATATTCATGATTTTCAAGGGAAAGGGGGCCGAGAAGGGTTCTACCTCTCCTATTTTTCAAATTTCATATCAAACTAACCAATAACTTGAACTAACATACCAATAGAGCCTAGTTACATGTGTTCACGCATTGAAAACGAGCCTTAGAAGCATTTAACTAAGTTTCGGGACAATGTTCGTGATTTTCAAGGGAAAGGGGGCTGGAAAGGGTGCTACCTCGCCTATTTTTCAAATTTTGTATCAAACCAACCTATACCTTGCACTAACATACCAATATAGCCTAGTTACAAGTGTTCAAGCATTTAAAACGAGCCTTAAAAGCATTTCGCCAAATTTTGGGGCGATGGTCGTGATTTTCAATTAAAAGGGGCCAGAAAGGGTTCTACCTCCCCTATTTTTCAAATTTCTTATCAAAATAACCTATAACTTGCACTAACATACCAATATAGCCTAGATACAAGTGTTCAAGCATTGAAAATGAACCTTGGAAGCATTTCGCCAAGTTTTGGGACGATATTCGTGATTTTCAAGGGAAAGGGGACCGAGAAGGGTTCTACCTCTCCTATTTTTCAAATTTTATATCAAACTAAGCAATAACTTGAACTAACATACCAATAGAGCCTCGTTACATGTGTTCACGCATTGAAAACGAGCCTTAGAAGCATTTAACAAGGTTTTGGGACGATGTTCGTGATTTTCAAGGGAAAGGGGGCTGGAAAGGGTTCTACCTCGCCTATTTTTCAAATTTTGTATCCTATACCTTGCACTAACATACCAATATATCCTAGTTACAAGTGTTCAAGCATTTAAAACGAGCCTAAAAAGCATTTCGCCAAATTTTGGGACGATGGTCGTGATTTTCAAGGAAAAGGGGCCGAAAAAGGGTTCTACCTCCCCTATTTTTCAAATTTCTGATCAAAATAACCTAGAACTTGAACTAACATACCAATATAGCCTAGATACAAGTGTTCAAACATTGAAAACGAACCTTCGAAGCATTTCAATAAGTTTTGGGACAATGTTCGCGATTTTCAAGGGAAAGGGTGCTTGAAAGGGTTCTACCTCGCCTATTTTTCAAATTTTTTATCAAACCAACCTAAAACTTGAACTAGCATACTAATATAGCCTAGTTACAAGTGTTCAAGCATTTAAAACGAGCCTTAAAAGCATTTCGCCAAGTTTTGGGAAGATGTTCGTGATTTTCAAGGAAAAGGGGCTAGAAAGGGTTCTACCTCCCCTATTTTTCAAATTTCTTATCAAAATAACCTATAACTTGCACTAACATACCAATATAGCCTAGATACAAGTGTTCAAGCATTGAAAATGAACCTTGGAAGCATTTCGCCAAGTTTTGGGATGATATTTGTGATTTTCAGGGGAAAGGGGACCGAGAAGGGTTCTACCTCTCCTATTTTTCAAATTTCATATCAAACTAACCAATAACTTGAACTAACATACCAATAGAGCCTAGTTACATGTGTTCACGCATTGAAAACGAGCCTTAGAAGCATTTAACTAGGTTTTGGGACGATGTTCGTGATTTTCAAGGGAAAGGGGGCTGGAAAGGGTTCTACCTCGCCTATTTTTAAAATTTTTTATCAAACCATCCTATACCTTGCACTAACATACCAATATAGCCTAGTTACAAGTGTTCAAGCATTTAAAACGAGCCTAAAAAGCATTTCGCCAAATTTTGAGACGATGGTCGTGATTTTCAAGGAAAAGGGGCCGAAAAAGGGTATTACCTCCCCTATTTTTCAAATTTCTGATCAAAATAACCTATAACTTGAACTAACATACCAATATAGCCTAGATACAAGTGTTCAAACATTGAAAATGAACCTTTGAAGCATTTCAATAAGTTTTGGGACAATGTTCGTGATTTTCAAGGGAAAGGGGGCTGGAAAGGGTTCTACCTCGCCTATTTTTCAAATTTTATATCAAACCATCCTATACCTTGCACTAAAATACCAATATAGCCTAGTTACAAGTGTTCAAGCATTTAAAACGAGCCTAAAAAGCATTTCGCCAAATTTTGGGACGATGGTCGTAATTTTCAAGGAAAAGGGGCCGAAAAAGGGTTCTACCTCCCCTATTTTTCAAATTTCTGATCAAAATAACCTATAACTTGAACTAACATAGCAATATAGCCTAGATACAAGTGTTCAAACATTGAAAATGAACCTTCGAACCATTTCAATAAGTTTTGGGACAATGTTCGTGATTTTCAAGGGAAAGGGGGCTTGAAAGGGTTCTACCTCGCCTATTTTTCAAATTTTTTATCAAACCAACCTATAACTTGAACTAACATACCAATATAGCCTAGTTACAAGTGTTCAATCATTTAAAACGAGCCTTAAAAGCATTTCGCCAAGTTTTGGGAAGATGTTCGTGATTTTCAAGGAAAAGGGGCCGGAAAGGGTTCTACCTCCCCTATCTTTCAAATTTCTTATCAAAATAACCTATAACTTGCACTAACATACCAATATAGCCTAGCTACAAGTGTTCAATCATTGAAAATGAACCTTGGAAGCATTTCGCCAAGTTTTGGGACGATATTCGTGATTTTCAAGGGAAAGGGGGCCGAGAAGGGTTCTACCTCTCCTATTTTTCAAATTTCATATCAAACTAACCAATAACTTGAACTAACATACCAATAGAGCCTAGTTTCATGTGTTCACGCATTGAAAACGAGCCTTAGAAGCATTTAACTAAGTTTTGGGACAATGTTCGTGATTTTCAAGGGAAAGGGGGCTTGAAAGGGTTCTACCTCGCCTATTTTTCAAATTTTTTATCAAACCAACCTATAACTTGAACTAACATACCAATATAGCCTAGTTACAAGTGTTCAAGCATTTAAAACGAGCCTTAAAAGAATTTCGCCAAGTTTTGGGAAGATGTTCGTGATTTTCAAGGAAAAGGGGCCGGAAAGGGTTCTACCTCCCCTATTTTTCAAATTTCTTATCAAAATAACCTATAACTTGCACTAACATACCAATATAGCCTAGCTACAAGTGATCAAGCATTGAAAATGAACCTTGGAAGCATTTCGCCAAGTTTTGGGACGATATTCGTGATTTTCAAGGGAAAGGGGTGCCGAGAAGGGATCTACCTCTCCTATTTTTCAAATTTCATATCAAACTAACCAATAACTTGAACTAACATACCAACAGAGCCTAGTTACATGTGTTCACGCATTGAAAACGAGTCTTAGAAGCATTTAACTAAGTTTTGGGACGATGTTCGTTATTTTCAAGGGAAAGGGGGCTTAAAAGGGTTCTACCTCGCCTATTTTTCAAATTTTGTATCAAACCAACCTATACCTTGCACTACCATACCAATATAGCCTAGTTACAAGTGTTCAAGTATTTAAAACGAGCCTTAAAAGCATTTCGCCAAATTTTGGGACGATGGTCGTGATTTTCAACTAAAAGGGGCCAAAAAGGGTTCTACTTCCCCTATTTTTCAAATTTCTTATCAAAATAACCTATAACTTGCACTAATATACCAATATATCCTAGATACAAGTGTTCAAGCATTAAAAATGAACCTTGGAAGCGTTTCGCCAAGTTTTGGGACGATATTCCTGATTTTCAAGGGAAAGGGGACCGAGAAGGGTTCTACCTCTCCTATTTTTCAAATTTCATATCAAACTAACCAATAACTTGAACTAACATACAAATAGAGCCTAGTTACATGTGTTCACGCATTGAAAACGAGGCTTAGAAGCATTTAACTAGGTTTTGGGACATTGTTCGTGATATTCAAGGGAAAGGGGGCTGGAAAGGGATCTACCTCGCCTATTTTTCAAATTTTGTATCAAACCATCCTATACCTTGCACTAACATACCAATATAGCCTAGTTACAAGTGTTCAAGCATTTAAAACGAGCCTAAAAAGCATTTCGCCAAATTTTGGGACGATGGTCGTGATTTTCAAGGAAAAGGGGCCGAAAAAGGGTTCTACCTCCCCTATTTTTCAAATTTCTGATCAAAATAACCTATAACTTGAACTAACATACCAATATAGCCTAGATACAAGTGTTCAAACATTGAAAACGAACCTTCGAAGCATTTCAATAAGTTTTGGGACAATGTTCGTGATTTTCAAGGGAAAGGGGGCTTGAAAGGGTTCTACCTCGCCTATTTTTCAATTTTTTTATCAAACCAACCTATAACTTGAACTAACATACCAATATAGCCTAGTTACAAGTGTTCAAGCATTTAAAACGAGCCTTAAAAGCATTTCGCCAAGTTTTGGGAAGATGTTCGTGATTTTCAAGGAAAAGGGGCCGGAAAGGGTTCTACCTCCCCTATCTTTCAAATTTCTTAATAAAAAAAAACCTATAACTTGCACTAACATACCAATATAGCCTAGCTACAAGTGTTCAAGCATTGAAAATGAACCTTGGAAGCATTTCGCCATGTTTTGGGACGATATTCGTGATTTTCAAGGGAAAGGGGGCCGAGAAGGGTTCTACCTCTGCTATTTTTCAAATTTTATATCAAACTAACCAATAACTTGAACTAACATACCAATAGAGCCTAGTTTCATGTGTTCACGCATTGAAAACGAGCCTTAGAAGCATTTAACTTAGTTTTGGGACGATGTTCGTGATTTTCAAGGGAAAGGGGGCTGGAAAGGGTTCTACCTTGCCTATTTTTCACATTTTTTTGTTAAACCAACATATAACTTGAACTAACATACCAATATAGCCTAGTTACAACTGTTCAAGCATTTAAAACGAGCCTTAAAAGCATTTCGCCAATATTTGGGACGATGGTAGTGATTTTCAAGGAAAAGGGGCCGGAAAGGGGTCTACCTCCCCTATTTTTCAAATTTCTTATCAAAATAACCTATAACTTGCACTAACATACCAATATAGCCTAGCTACAAGTGTTCAAGCATTGAAAATGAACCTTGGAACCATTCCGCCAAGTTTTGGGACGATATTCGTGATTTTCAAGAGAAAGGGGGCCGAGAAGGGTTCTACCTCTCCTATTTTTCAAATTTCATATCAACCTAACCAATAACTTGAACTAACATACCAATAGAGCCTAGTTATATGTGTTCACGCATTGAAAACGAGCCTTAGAAGCATTTAACTAGGTTTTGGGACGATGTTCGTGATTTTCAAGGTAAAGGGGGCTGGAAAGGGTTCTACCTCGCCTATTTTTCAAATTTTGTATCAAACCATCCTATACCATGCACTAACATACCAATATAGCCTAGTTACAAGTGTTCAAGCATTTAAAACGATCCTTAAAAGAATTTTGCCAAATTTTGGGATGATGGTCGTGATTTTCAAGGAAAAGGGGCCGGAAAGGGTACTACCTCCCCTATTTTTCCAATTTCTGATCAAAATAACCTATAACTTGAACTAACATACCAATATAGCCTAGATACAAGTGTTCAAACATTGAAAACGAACCTTCGAAGCATTTCAATAAGTTTTGGGACAATGTTCGTGATTTTCAAGGGAAAGGGGGCTTGAAAGGGTTCTACCTCGCCTATTTTTCAAATTTTTTATCAAACCAACCTATAACTTGAACTAACATACCAATATAGCCTAGTTACAAGTGTTCAGGCATTTAAAACGAGCTTAAAAGCATTTCGCCAAGTTTTGGGAAGATGTTCGTGATTTTCAAGGAAAAGGGGCCGGAAAGGGTTCTACCTCCCCTATCTTTCAAATCTCTTGTCAAAATAACCTATAACTTGCACTGACATACCAATATAGCCTAGCTACAAGTGTTCAAGCATTGAAAATGAACCTTGGAAGCATTCCGCCATGTTTTGGGACGATATTCGTGATTTTCAAGGGAAAGGGGGCCGAGAAGGGTTCTACCTCTCCTATTTTTCAAATTTTATATCAAACTAACCAATAACTTGAACTAACATACCAATAGAGCCTGGTTTCATGTGTTCACGCATTGAAAACGAGCCTTAAAAGCATTTAACTTAGTTTTGGGACGATGTTCGTGATTTTCAAGGGAAAGGGAGCTGGAAAGGGTTCTACCTCGCCTATTTTTCAAATTTTTTATTAAACCAACATATAACTTGAACTAACATACCAATATAGCCTAATTACAACTGTTCAAGCATTTAAAACGAGCCTTGAAAGCATTTCGCCAAGTTTTCGGACGATGTTTGTGATTTTCAAGGAAAAGGCGCCGGAAAGGGTTCTACCTCCCCTATCTTTCAAATTTCTTATAAAAATAACCTATAACTTGCACTAACATACCAATATAGCCTATCTACAAGTTTTCAAGCATTGAAAATGAACCTTGGAACCATTTCGCCAAGTTTTGGGACGATATTCGTGATTTTCAAGGGAAAGGGGGCCGAGAAGGGTTCTACCTCTCCTATTTTTCAAATTTCATATCAAACTAACCAATAACTTGAACTAACATACCAATAGAGCCTAGTTACATGTGGTCACGCATTGAAACCGAGCCTTAGAAGCATTTAACTAAGTTTTGGGACGATGTTCGTGATTTTCAAGGGAAAGGGGGCTGGAAAGGGTTCTACCTCGCCTATTTTTCAAATTTTGTATCAAACCATCCTATACCTTGCACTAACATACCAATATAGCCTAGTTACAAGTGTTCAAGCATTTAAAACGATCCTTAAAAGAATTTCGCCAAATTTTGGGACGATGGTCGTGAGTTTCAAGGAAAAGGGGCCGGAAAGGGTTCTACCTCCCCTATTTTTCAGATTTCTGATCAAAATAACCTATAACCTGAGCTAACATACCAATATAGCCTAGATACAAGTGTTCAAACATTGAAAACGGACCTTGGAAGCATTTAACTAAGTTTTGGGACAATGTTCGTGATTTTCAAGGGAAAGGGGGCTTGAAAGGGTTCTACCTCGCCTATTTTTCAAATTTTTTATCAAAGCAACCTATAACTTGAACTAAAATACCAATATAGCCTAGTTACAAGTGTTCAAGCATTTAAAACGAGCCTTAAAAGCATTTCGCCAAGTTTTGGGAAGATGTTCGTGATTTTCAAGGAAAAGGGGCCGGAAAGGGTTCTACCTCCCTTATTTTTCAAATTTCTTATCAAAATAACCTATAACTTGCACTAACATACCAATATAGCCTAGCTACAAGTGTTCAAGCATTGAAAATGAACCTTGGAAGCATTTCGCGAAGTTTTGGGACGATATTCGTGATTTTCAAGGGAAAGGGGGCCGAGAAGGGTTCTACCTCTCCTATTTTTCAAATTTCATATCAAACTAACCAATAACTTGAACTAACATACCAATAGAGCCTAGTTTCATGTGTTCACGCATTGATAACGAGCCTTAGAAGCATTTAACTATGTTTTGGGACAATGTTCGTGATTTTCAAGGGAAAGGGGGCTGGAAAAGGTTCTACCTCGCCTATTTTTCAAATTTTGTATAAAACCAACCTATACCTCGCACTAACATACCAATATAGCCTAGTTACAACTGTTCAAGCATTTAAAACGAGCCTTAAAAGCATTTCGCCAATATTTGGGACGATGGTAGTGATTTTCGAGGAAAAGGGGCCGGAAAGGGTTCTACCTCCCCTATTTTTCAAATTTCTTATCAAAATAACCTATAACTTGAACTAACATATCAATATAGCCTAGATACAAGTGTTCAAACATTGAAAATGAACCTTCGAAGCATTTCAATAAGTTTTGGGACAATGTTCGTGATTTTCAAGGGAAAGGGGGCTTGAAAGGGTTCTACCTCGCCTATTATTCAAATTTTTTATTAAACCAACCTATAACTTGAACTAAGATACCAATATAGCCTATTTACAAGTTTTCAAGCATTTAAAACGAACCTTAAAAGCATTTCGCCAAGTTTTGGGACGATGTTCGTGATTTTCAAGGGAAAGGGGGCTTGAAAGGGTTCTACCTCGTCTATTTTTCAAATTTTGTATCCAACCATCCTATACCTTGCACTAACATACCAATATAGCCTAGTTACAAGTGTTCAAGCATTTAAAATGATCCTTAAAAGAATTTCGCCAAATTTTGGGACGATGGTCGTGAGTTTCAAGGAAAAGGGGCCGGAAAGGGTTTTACCTCCCTTATTTTTCAAATTTCTGATCAAAATAACCTATAACCTGAACTAACATACCAATATAGCCTAGATACAAGTGTTCAATTATTGAAAACGGACCTTGGAAGCATTTAACTAAGTTTTGGGACAATGTTCGTGATTTTCAAGGGAAAGGGGGCTTGAAAGGGTTCTACCTCGCCTTTTTTTCAAATTTTTTATCAAAGCAACCTATAACTTGAACTAACATACCAATATAGCCTAGTTACAAGTGTTCAAGCATTTAAAACGAGCCTTAAAAGCATTTCGCCAAGTTTTGGGAAGATGTTCGTGATTTTCAAGGAAAAGGGGCCGGAAAGGGTTCTACCTCCCCTATTTTTCAAATTTCTTATCAAAATAACCTATAACTTGCACTAACATACCAATATAGCCTAGCTACAAGTGTTCAAGCATTGAAAATGAACCTTGGAAGCATTTCGCGAAGTTTTGGGACGATATTCGTGATTTTCAAGGGAAAGGGGTGCCGAGAAGGGTTCTACCTCTCCTATTTTTCAAATTTCATATCAAACTAACCAAAAACTTGAACTAACATACCAATAGAGCATAGTTACATGTGGTCACGCATTGAAAACGAGTCTTAGAAGCATTTAACTTAGTTTTGGGACGATGTTCGTGATTTTGAAGGGAAAGGGGGCTTAAAAGAGTTCTACCTCGCCTATTTTTCAAATTTCTTATCAAAATAACCTATAACTTGCACTAATATACCAATATAGCCTAGATACAAGTGTTCAAGCATTGAAAATGAACCTTAAAAGCATTTCGCCAAATTTTGGGACGATGGTCGTGATTTTCAAGGGAAAGGGGACCGAGAAGGGTTCTACCTCTCCTATGTTTCAAATTTCATATCAAACTAACCAATAACTTGAACTAACATACAAATAGAGCCTAGTTACATGTGTTCACGCATTGAAAACGAGCCTTAGAAGCATTTAACTAGGTTTTGGAACAAGTTCGTGATTTTCAAGGGAAAGGGGGCTGGAAAGAGTTTTACCTCGCCTATTTTTCAAATTTTGTATCAAACCATCCTATACCTTGCACTCACATACCAATATAGCCTAGTTACAAGTGTTCAAGCATTTAAAACGAGCCTAAAAAGCATTTCGCCAAATTTTGGGACGGTGGTCGTGATTTTCAAGGAAAAGGGGCCGAAAAAGGGTTCTACCTCCCCTATTTTTCAAATTTCTGATCAAAATAACCTATAACTTGAACTAACATACCAATATAGCCTAGATACAAGTGTTCAAACATTGAAAACGAACCTTCGAAGCATTTCAATAAGTTTTGGGACAATGTTCGTGATTTTCAAGGGAAAGGGGGCTTGAAAGGGTTCTACCTCGCCTATTTTTCAAATTTTTTATCAAACCAACCTATAACTTGAACTAACATACCAATAAAGCCTAGTTACAAGTGTTCAAGCATTTAAAACGAGCCTTAAAAGCATTTCGCCAAGTTTTGGGAAGATGTTCGTGATTTTCAAGGAAAAGGGGCCGGAAAGGGTTCTACCTCCCCTATTTTTCAAATTTCTTATCAAAATAACCTATAACTTGCACTAACATACCAATATAGCCTAGCTACAAGTGTTCAAGCATTGAAAATGAACCTTGGAAGCATTTAGCCAAGTTTTGGGACGATATTCGTGATTTTCAAGGGAAAAGGGGCCGAGAAGGGTTCTACCTCTCCTATTTTTCAAATTTCATATCAAACTAACCAATAACTTGAACTAACATACCAATAGAGCCTAGTTTCATGTGTTCACGCATTGGAAACGAGCCTTAGAAGCATTTAACTAGGTTTTGGGACGATGTTCGTGATTTTCAAGGGAAAGGGGGCGGGAAAGGGTTCTACCTCCCCTATTTTTCAAATTTTGTATCAAACCATCCTATACCTTGCACTAACATACGAATATAGCCTAGTTACAAGTGTTCAAGCATTTAAAACGAGCCTAAAAAGCATTTCGCCAAATTTTGGGACGATGGTCGTGATTTTCAAGGAAAAGGGGCCGAAAAAGGGTTCTACCTCCCCTATTTTTCAAATTTCTGATCAAAATAACCTATAACTTGAACTAACATACCAATATAGCCTAGATACAAGTGTTCAAACATTGAAAACGAACCTTCGAAGCATTTCAATTAGTTTTGGGACAATGTTCGTGATTTTCAAGGGAAAGGGGGCTTGAAAGGGTTCTACCTCGCCTATTTTTCAAATTATTTATCAAACCAACCTATAACTTGAACTACCATACCAATATAACCTAGTTACAAGTGTTCAAGCATTTAAAACGAGCCTTAAAAGCATTTCGCCAAGTTTTGGGAAGATGTTCGTGATTTTCAAGGAAAAGGGGCCGGAAAGGGTTCTACCTCCCCTATTTTTCAAATTTCTTATCAAAATAACCTATAACTTGCACTAACATACCAATATAGCCTAGCTACAAGTGTTCAAGCATTGAATATGAACCTTGGAACCATTTCGCCAAGTTTTGGGACGATATTCGTGATTTTCAAGGGAAAGGGGGCCGAGAAGGGTTCTACCTCTCCTATTTTTCAAATTTCATATCAAACTAACCAATAACTTGAACTAACATACCAATAGAGCCTAGTTTCACGTGTTCACGCATTGAAAACGAGCCTTAGAAGCATTTAACTAGGTTTTGGGACGATGTTCGTGATTTTCAAGGGAAAGGGGGCTGGAAAGGGTTCTACCTCGCCTATTTTTCAAATTTTGTATCAAACCATCCTATACCTTGCACTAACATACCAATATAGCCTAGTTACATGTGTTCACGCATTGAAAACGAGCCTTAGAAGCATTTAACTAGGTTTTGGAACAAGTTCGTGATTTTCAAGGGAAAGGGGGCTGGAAAGAGTTTTACCTCGCCTATTTTTCAAATTTTGTATCAAACCATCCTATACCTTGCACTCACATACCAATATAGCCTAGTTACAAGTGTTCAAGCATTTAAAACGAGCCTAAAAAGCATTTCGCCAAATTTTGGGACGATGGTCGTGATTTTCAAGGAAAAGGGGCCGAAAAAGGGTTCTACCTCCCCTATTTTTCAAATTTCTGATCAAAATAACCTATAACTTGAACTACCATACCAATATAGCCTAGATACAAGTGTTCAAACATTGAAAACGAACCTTCGAAGCATTTCAATAAGTTTTGGGACAATGTTCGTGATTTTCAAGGGAAAAGGGGGCTTGAAAGGGTTCTACCTCGCCTATTTTTCAAATTATTTATCAAACCAACCTATAACTTGAACTAACATACCAATATAACCTAGTTACAAGTGTTTAAGCATTTAAAACGAGCCTTAAAAGCATTTCGCCAAGTTTTGGGAAGATGTTCGTGATTTTCAAGGAAAAGGGGTCGGAAAGGGTTCTACCTCCCCTATTTTTCAAATTTCTTATCAAAATAACCTATAACTTGCACTAACATACCAATATAGCCTAGCTACAAGTGTTCAAGCATTGAAAATGAACCTTGGAAGCATTTCGCCAAGTTTTGGGACGATATTCGTGATTTTCAAGGGAAAGGGGGTCGAGAAGGGTTCCACCTCTCCTATTTTTCAAATTTCATATCAAACTAACCAATAACTTGAACTAACATACCAATAGAGCCTAGTTTCATGTGTTCACGCAATGAAAACGAGCCTTAGAACCATTTAACTAGGTTTTGGGACGATGTTCGTGATTTTCAAGGGAAAGGGGGCTGGAAAGGGTTCTACCTCGCCTATTTTTCAAATTTTGTATCAAACCATCCTATACCTTGCACTAACATACCAATATAGCCTAGTTACAAGTGTTCAACCATTTAAAACGAGCCTAAAAAGCATTTCGCCAAATTTTGGGACGATGGTCGTGATTTTTAAGGAAAAGGGGCCGAAAAAGGGTTCTACCTCCCCTATTTTTCAAATTTCTGATCAAAATAACCTATAACTTGAACTAACATACCAATATAGCCTAGATACAAGTGTTCAAACATTGAAAACGAACCTTCGAAGCATTTCAATTAGTTTTGGGACAATGTTCGTGATTTTAAAGGGAAAGGGGGCTTGAAAGGGTTCTACCTCGCCTATTTTTCAAATTATTTATCTAACCAACCTATAACTTGAACTACCATACCAATATAACCTAGTTATAAGTGTTCAAGCATTTAAAACGAGCCTTAAAAGCATTTCGCCAAGTTTTGGGAAGATGTTCGTGATTTTCAAGGAAAAGGGGTCGGAAAGGGTTCTACCTCCCCTATTTTTCAAATTTCTTATCAAAATAACCTATAACTTGCACTAACATACCAATATAGCCTAGCTACAAGTGTTCAAGCATTGAAAATGAACCTTGGAAGCATTTCGCCAAGTTTTGGGACGATATTCGTGATTTTCAAGGGAAAGGGGGTCGAGAAGGGTTCCACCTCTCCTATTTTTCAAATTTCATATCAAACTAACCAATAACTTGAACTAACATACCAATAGAGCCTAGTTTCATCTGTTCATGCATTGAAAACGAGCCTTAAAAGCATTTAACTAGGTTTTGGGACGATGTTCGTGATTTTCAAGGGAAAGGGGGCTGGAAAGGGTTCTACCTCGCCTATTTTTCAAATTTTGTATCAAACCATCCTATACCTTGCACTAACATACCAATATAGCCTAGTTACAAGTGTTCAAGCATTTAAAACGAGCCTAAAAAGCATTTCGCCAAATTTTAGGACGATGGTCGTGATTTTTAAGGAAAAGAGGCCGAAAAAGGGTTCTACCTCCCCTATTTTTCAAATTTCTGATCAAAATAACCTATAACTTGAACTAACATACCAATATAGCCTAGATACAAGTGTTCAAACATTGAAAACGAACCTTCGAAGCATTTCAATTAGTTTTGGGACAATGTTCGTGATTTTCAAGGGAAAGGGGGCTTGAAAGGGTTCTACCTCGCCTATTTTTCAAATTATTTATCAAACCAACCTATAACTTGAACTACCATACCAATATAACCTAGTTACAAGTGTTCAAGCATTTAAAACGAGCCTTAAAAGCATTTCGCCAAGTTTTGGGAAAATGTTCGTGATTTTCAAGGAAAAGGGGCCGGAAAGGGTTCTACCTCCCCTATTTTTCAAATTTCTTATCAAAATAACCTATAACTTGCACTAACATACCAATATAGCCTAGCTACAAGTGTTCAAGCATTGAATATGAACCTTGGAACCATTTCGCCAAGTTTTGGGACGATATTAGTGATTTTCAAGGGAAAGGGGGCCGAGAAGGGTTCTACCTCTCCTATTTTTCAAATTTCATATCAAACTAACCAATAACTTGAACTAACATACCAATAGAGCCTAGTTTCACGTGTTCACGCATTGAAAACGAGCCTTAGAAGCATTTAACTAGGTTTTGGGACGATGTTCGTGATTTTCAAGGGAAAGGGGGCTGGAAAGGGTTCTACCTCGCCTATTTTTCAAATTTTGTATCAAACCATCCTATACCTTGCACTAACATACCAATATAGCCTAGTTACATGTGTTCACGCATTGAAAACGAGCCTTAGAAGCATTTAACTAGGTTTTGGAACAAGTTCGTGATTTTCAAGGGAAAGGGGGCTGGAAAGAGTTTTACCTCGCCTATTTTTCAAATTTTGTATCAAACCATCCTATACCTTGCACTCACATACCAATATAGCCTAGTTACAAGTGTTCAAGCATTTAAAACGAGCCTAAAAAGCATTTCGCCAAATTTTGGGACGATGGTCGTGATTTTCAAGGAAAAGGGGCCGAAAAAGGGTTCTACCTCCCCTATTTTTCAAATTTCTGATCAAAATAACCTATAACTTGAACTACCATACCAATATAGCCTAGATACAAGTGTTCAAACATTGAAAACGAACCTTCGAAGCATTTCAATAAGTTTTGGGACAATGTTCGTGATTTTCAAGGGAAAAGGGGGATTGAAAGGGTTCTACCTCGCCTATTTTTCAAATTATTTATCAAACCAACCTATAACTTGAACTAACATACCAATATAACCTAGTTACAAGTGTTTAAGCATTTAAAACGAGCCTTAAAAGCATTTCGCCAAGTTTTGGGATGATGTTCGTGATTTTCAAGGAAAAGGGGTCGGAAAGGGTTCTACCTCCCCTATTTTTCAAATTTCTTATCAAAATAACCTATAACTTGCACTAACATACCAATATAGCCTAGCTACAAGTGTTCAAGCATTGAAAATGAACCTTGGAAGCATTTCGCCAAGTTTTGGGACGATATTCGTGATTTTCAAGGGAAAGGGGGTCGAGAAGGGTTCCACCTCTCCTATTTTTCAAATTTCATATCAAACTAACCAATAACTTGAACTAACATACCAATAGAGCCTAGTTTCATGTGTTCACGCATTGAAAACGAGCCTTAGAAGCATTTAACTAGGTTTTGGGACGATGTTCGTGATTTTCAAGGGAAAGGGGGCTGGAAAGGGTTCTACCTCGCCTATTTTTCAAATTTTGTATCAAACCATCCTATACCTTGCACTAACATACCAATATAGCCTAGTTACAAGTGTTCAACCATTTAAAACGAGCCTAAAAAGCATTTCGCCAAATTTTGGGACGATGGTCGTGATTTTTAAGGAAAAGGGGCCGAAAAAGGGTTCTACCTCCCCTATTTTTCAAATTTCTGATCAAAATAACCTATAACTTGAACTAACATACCAATATAGCCTAGATACAAGTGTTCAAACATTGAAAACGAACCTTCGAAGCATTTCAATTAGTTTTGGGACAATGTTCGTGATTTTCAAGGGAAAGGGGGCTTGAAAGGGTTCTACCTCGCCTATTTTTCAAATTATTTATCAAACCAACCTATAACTTGAACTACCATACCAATATAACCTAGTTATAAGTGTTCAAGCATTTAAAACGAGCCTTAAAAGCATTTCGCCAAGTTTTGGGAAGATGTTCGTGATTTTCAAGGAAAAGGGGTCGAAAAGGGTTCTACCTCCCCTATTTTTCAAATTTCTTATCAAAATAACCTATAACTTGCACTAACATACCAATATAGCCTAGCTACAAGTCTTCAAGCATTGAAAATGAACCTTGGAAGCATTTCGCCAAGTTTTGGGACGATATTCGTGATTTTCAAGGGAAAGGGGGTCGAGAAGGGTTCCACCTCTCCTATTTTTCAAATTTCATATCAAACTAACCAATAACTTGAACTAACATACCAATAGAGCCTAGTTTCATCTGTTCACGCATTGAAAACGAGCCTTAAAAGCATTTAACTAGGTTTTGGGACGATGTTCGTGATTTTCAAGGGAAAGGGGGCTGGAAAGGGTTCTACCTCGCCTATTTTTCAAATTTTGTATCAAACCATCCTATACCTTGCACTAACATACCAATATAGCCTAGTTACAAGTGTTCAAGCATTTAAAACGAGCCTAAAAAGCATTTCGCCAAATTTTGGGACGATGGTCGTGATTTTTAAGGAAAAGGGGCCGAAAAAGGGTTCTACCTCCCCTATTTTTCAAATTTCTGATCAAAATAACCTATAACTTGAACTAACATACCAATATAGCCTAGATACAAGTGTTCAAACATTGAAAACGAACCTTCGAAGCATTTCAATTAGTTTTGGGACAATGTTCGTGATTTTCAAGGGAAAGGGGGCTGGAAAGGGTTCTACCTCGCCTATTTTTCAAATTTTGTATCAAACCAACCTATACCTTGCACTAACATACCAATATAGCCTAGTTACAAGTGTTCAAGCATTTAAAACGAGCATTAAAAGCATTTCGCCAATATTTGGGACGATGGTAGTGATTTTCAAGGAAAAGGGGCCGAAAAGGGTTCTACCTCCCCTATTTTTCAAATTTCTTATCAAAATAACCTATAACTTGAACTAACATATCAATATAGCCTAGATACAAGTGTTCAAACATTGAAAACGGACCTTCGAAGCATTTCAATAAGTTTTGGGACAATGTTCGTGATTTTCAAGGGAAAGGGGGCTTGAAAGGGTTCTACCTCGCCTATTTTTCAAAAATTTTTATCAAACCAACCTATAACTTGAACTAACATACCAATATAGCCTAGTTACAAGTGTTCAAGCATTTAACACGAGCCTTAAAAGCATTTCGCCAAGTTTTGGGACGATGTTCGTGATTTTCAAGGAAAAGGAGCCGAAAAGTGTTCTACCTCCCATATTTTTCAAATTTCTTATCAAAATAACCTATAACTTACACTAACATACCCATATAGCCTAGCTACAAGTGTTCAAGCATTGAAAATGAACCTTGGAAGCATTTCGACAAGTTTTTGGACGATATTCGTGATTTTCAAGGGAAAGGGGGCCGAGAAGGGTTCTACCTCTCCTATTTTTCAAATTTCATATCAAACTAACCAAGAACTTGAACTAACATACCAATAGAGCCTAGTTACATGTGGTAACGCATTGAAAACGAGCCTTAGAAGCATTTAACTACGTTTTGGGACGATGTTCGTGATTTTCAAGGAAAAGGGGCCGGAAAGGGTTCTACCTCCCCTATTTTTCAAATTTCTTATCTAAATAACCTATAACTTGCACTAACATACCAATATAGCCTAGTTACAAGTGTTCAAGCATTTAAAACGAACCTTAAAAGCATTTCGCCAAATTTTGGGACGATGGTCATGATTTTCAATTAAAAGGGGCCAGAAAGGGTCCTACCTCCCCTATTTTTCAAATTTCTTATCAAAATAACCTATAACTTGCACTAACATACCCATATAGCCTAGATACAAGTGTTCAAGCATTGAAAATGAACCTTGGAAGCATTTCGCCTAGTTTTGGGACGATATTCGTGATTTTCAGGTGAATGGGGACCGAGAAGGGTTCTACCTCTCCTATTTTTCAAATTTCATATCAAACTAAACAATAACTTGAACTAACATACCAATAGAGCCTAGTTACATGTATTCACGCATTGAAAACGAGCCTTAGAAACATTTAACTAGGTTTTGGGACGATGTTCGTGATTTTCAAGGGAAAGGGGGCTGGAAAGGGTTCTACCTCGCCTATTTTTCAAATTTTGTATCAAACCATCCTATACCTTGCACTAACATACCAATATAGCCTAGTTACAAGTGTTCAAGCATTTAAAACGAGCCTAAAAAGCATTTCGCCAAATTTTGGGACGATGGTCGTGATTTTCAAGGAAAAGGGGCCGAAAAAGGGTTCTACCTCCCCTTTTTTTCAAATTTCTTATCAAAATAACCTATAACTTGAACTAACATACCAATATAGCCTAGATACAAGTGTTCAAACATTGAAAACGAACCTTCGAAGCATTTCAATAAGTTTTGGGACAATGTTCGTGATTTTCAAGGGAAAGGGGGCTTGAAAGGGTTCTACCTCGCCTATTTTTCAAATTTTTTATCAAACCAACCTATAACTTGAACTAACATACCAATATAGCCTAGTTACAAGTGTTCAAGCATTTAACACGAGCCTCAAAAACATTTCGCCAAGTTTTGGGACGATGTTCGTGATTTTCAAGGAAAATGAGCCGAAAAGTGTTCTACCTCCCATATTTTTCAAATTTCTTATCAAAATAACCTATAACTTGCACTAACATACCAATATAGCCTAGCTACAAGTGTTCAAGCATTGAAAATGAACCTTGGAAGCATTTCGCCAAGTTTTTGGACGATATTCGTGATTTTCAAGGGAAAGGGGGCCAAGAAGGGTTCTACCTCTCCTATTTTTCAAATTTCATATCAAACTAACCAAGAACTTGAACTAACATACCAATAGAGCCTAGTTACATGTGGTCACGCATTGAAAACGAGCCTTAGAAGCATTTAACTACGTTTTGGGACGATGTTCGTGATTTTCAAGGAAAGGGGGCCGGAAAGGGTTCTACCTCCCCTATTTTTCAAATTTCTTATCTAAATAACCTATAACTTGCACTAACATACCAATATAGCCTAGTTACAAGTGTTCAAGCATTTAAAACGTGCCTTAAAAGCATTGAACTAAGTTTTGGGACGATGTTCGTGATTTTCAAGGGAAAGGGGGATTGAACGGGTTCTACCTCGCCTATTTTTCAAACTTTTTATCAAACCAACCTATAACTTTCACTAACATACCAATCTAGCCTAGTTACTAGTGTTCAAGCATTTAAACGAGCCTTAAAAGCATTTCGCCTAGTTTTGGGACTATGTTCGTGATTTTCAAGGAAAAGGGGCCGGAAAGGGTCTACCTCCCCTATTTTTCTAATTTCTTATCAAAATATCTGATAACTTGAACTAACATACAATATATAATCTACACACAAGTGTTCAAACATTGAAAACGAACCTTGGAAGCATTTCAATAAGTTTTGGGACAATGTTCGTGATTTTCAAGGGAAAGGGGGCCTAGAAGGGTTCTACCTCTCTTATTTTTCAAATATCTTATCAAACTAACCAATAACATGCACTAACATACCAATAGAGCCTGGTTACATGGGTTCACGCATTGAAAACGAGCCTTAAAAGCATTGAACTAAGTTTTGGGACGATGTTCGTGATTTTCAAGGGAAAGGGGGCTGGAAAGGGTTCTACCTCATCTATTTTTCAAATTTTTTATCAAACCAACCTATAACTTGCAATAAAATACCAATATAACCTAGTTACAAGTGTTCAAGCAACTAAAACGAGTCTTAAAAGCATTTCGCCAAGTTTTGGGACGATGTTCGTGATTTTCAAGGAAAAGGGGCCGAAAAGGGTTCTACCTCCCCTATTTTTCAAATTTCTTATCAAAATAACCGATAACTTGAACTAACATACAATATATAGCCTATATACAAGTGTTCAAACATTGAAAAGGAACCTTGGAAGCATTTCAATAAGTTTTGGGAGGATGTTCGTGATTTTCAAGGGAAAGGGGGCCGAGAAGGGTTCTACCTCTCCTATTTTTCAAATATCTTATCAAACAAACCAATAATTTTCACTAACATACCAATAGAGCCAAGTTACATGTGTTCACGCATTGAAAACAAGCCTTAGAAGCATTTCACTAAGTTTTTATCAAACCAATCTATAACTTGCACTAACATACCAATATGGCCTAGTTAAAGGTGTTCAAGCATTTAAAACGAGCTTTAAAAGCTTTTTGCCAAGTTTTTGGATGATGTTCGTGATTTTCAAGGGAAAGGGGGCTGGAAAGGGTTCTACCTCGCCTATTTTTCAAACTTTTTATCAAATCAACCTATAACTTGAACTAACATACAATATATTGCCTAGATACAAGTGTTCTTACATTGAAAACGAACCTTGGAAGCATTTCGCCAAGTTTTGGGACGATGTTCGTGATTTTCAAGGAAAGGGGGCCGGAAAGGGTTCTACCTTCCCTATTTTTCTAATTTCTTCTCAAAATAACCTATAACTTGAAGTAACATATAATATATAGCCTATACACAAGTGTTCTAACATTGAAAACGATCCTTGGAAGCATTTCAATAAGTTTTGGGACAATGTTCGTGATTTTCAAGGGAAAGGGGGCCGAGAAGGGTTCTACCTCTCCTATTTTTCAAATATCTTATCAAACTAACCAATAACTTACACTACATACCAATAGAGCCTAGTTACATGTGTTCACGCAATGTAAACGAGCCTTAGAAGCATTTAACTAACTTTTTGGTCGATGTCCCTCATTTTCAAGGGAAAGGGGGCTAGAAAGGGTTCTACCTCGCCTATTTTTCAAACTTTTTATCAAACCACCTATAACTTGCACTGACATACCAATACAGCCTAGTTACAAGTGTTCAAGCATTTAAAACGAGCCTTAAAAGCATTTCGCCAAGTTTTGGGACAATGTTCGTGATTTTCAAGGAAAAGGGGCGGGAAAGGGTCTACCTCCCTTATTTTTCAAATTTCTTATCAAAATAACCTATAACTTGAACTAACCTACAATAGATAGCCTAGATACAAGTGTTCAAACATTGAAAACGAACCTTGGAAGCATTTCAATTAGTTTTGGGATAATGTTCGTGATTGTCAAGGGAAAGGGGGCCGAGAAGGGTTCTACCTCTCCTATTTTTCAAATATCTTATCAAACTAACCAATAACTTGCACTAACATACCAATAGAGCCTAGTTACATGTGTTCACGCATTGAAAACGAGCCTTAGAAGCATTTAACTAAGTTTTGGGACGATGTTCGTGATTTTCAAGGGAAAGGGCGCTGGAAAGGGTTCTACCTCGCCTATTTTTCAAATTTTTTATCAAACCAACCTATAACTTGCACTAACATACCAATATAGCCTAGTTACAAGTGTTCGAGCATTAAAAACGAGCCTTAAAAGCATTTCGCCAAGTTTTGGGACGATGTTCGTGATTTTCCAGGAAAAGGGGCCGGAGAAGGTTCTACCTCCCCTATATTTCAAATTTCTTATCAAAATAACCTATACCTTGAACTAAAATTCCAATATAGCCTAGATACAAGTGATCAAACATTGGAAATGAACCTTGGAAGCATTTCGCCAAGTTTTGGGACGACGTTCGTGATTTTCAAGGGAAAGGGGGCCAAGAAGGGTTCTACCTCTCCTATTTTTCAAATATCTGATCAAACTTACCTATAACTTGCACTAACATACCAATATAGCCTAGTTACATGTGTTCACGCATTGAAAACGAGCCTTAGAAGCATTTAACAAAGTTTTGGGACGATGTTCGTGATTTTCAAGGGAAAGGGGGCTGGAAAGGGTTCTACCTCGCCTATTTTTCAAATTTTTTATCAAACCAACCTATAACTTGCACTAACATACCAATAAGGCCTAGTTACAAGTGTTCAAGCATTTAAAACGAGCCTTAAAAACATTTCGCCAACTTTTGGGACAATGTTCGTGATTTTCATGGAAAAGAGGCCGGAAAGGGTACAACCTTCCCTGTTTTTCAAATTTCTTATCAAAATAACCTATAACTTACAGTAACATACCAATACAGCCTACCTACAAGTGTTCAAGCATTGGAACTGAACCTTGGAAGACTTTCGCCAATTTTGGGAAGATATTCGGGATTTTCAAGGGAACGGGGGCCGAGAAGGGTTCAACCTCACCTATTTTTCAAATTTCATATCAAACAAACCAATAACTTGAACTAACATACCAATAGAGCCTAGTTACATGTGTTCACGTATTGAAAACGAGCCTTAGAAGCATCTAACTAAGTTTTGGGACGATGTTCGTGATTTTCAAGGGAAAGGGGGCTGGAAAGGGTTCTACCTCGCCTATTTTTCAAATTTTGTATCAAACCACCCTATAACTTGCACTAACATACCAATATAGCCTAATTACAAGTGTTCAAGCATTTAAAACGAGCCTTAAAAGCATTTCGCCTAATTTTTGGACGGTGGTCATGATTTTCAAGGAAAAGGGGCCGGAAAGGGTTCTACCTCCCCTATTTTTCAAATTTCTTATCAAAATAACCTATAACTTGAACTAACATACCAATATAGCCTAGATACAAGTGTTCAAGCATTGAAAATGAACCTTAGAAGAATTTCGCCAAGTTTTGGGACGATGTTCGTGATTTTCAAGGGCAAGGGGGTCGAGAAAGGTTCTACCTCTCCTATTTTTCAAATTTCATATCAAACTAACCAATAACTTAAACTAACATACCAATAGAGCCTAGTTACATGTGTTCATGTATTGAAAACGAGCCTTAGAAGCATTTAACTAAGTTTTGGGACGATGTTCGTGATTTTCAAGGGAAAGGGGGCTGGAAAGGGTTCTACCTCGCCTATTTTTCAAATTTTTTATCAAACCAACCTATTACTTGCACTAACATACTAATATAGCCTAGTTACAAGTGTTGGCCGGAAAGGGTGCTACCTCCCCTATTTTTCAAATTACTTATCAAAATAACCTATAACTTGAACTAACATACTAATATATTCTAGATACAAGTGTTCAAACATTGAAAACGAACCTTCAAAGCATTTCAATAAGTTTTGGGACAATGTTCTTGATTTTCAAGGGAACGGGGGCCGAGAAGGGTTCTACCTCTCCTATTTTTCAAATATCTTATCAAACTAACCAATAACTTGAACTAACATACCAATAGAGCCTAGTTACATGTGTTCACACATTGAAAACGAGTCTTAGAAGCACTTAACTATGTTTTGGGACGATGTTCGTGATTTTCAAGGGATAGGGGGCGGTAAAGGGTTCTACCTCGCCTATCTTTCAAATTTTTTATCAAACCAACCTATAACTTGCAATAACATACCAATATAGCCTAGTTACAAGTGTTCAAGCACTTAAAACGAGCCTTAAAAGCATTTCGCCAAATTTTGGGACGATGTTCGTGATTTTCAAGGAAAAGGGGCCGGAAAGGGTTCTACCTCCCCTATTTTTCAAATTTCTTATCAAAATAACCTATAACTTGCACTAACATACCAATAGAGCCTAGTTACAAGTGTTCAAGCGTGGAAAATGAACCTTGGAAGCAATTCGCCAAGTTTTGGGACGATGTTCGTGATTTTCAAGGGAAAGGGGGCTTGAAAGGGTTCTACCTCGCCTATTTTTTAAATTTTTTATCAAACCAACCTATAACTTGCACTAACATACCAATAGAGCCTAGTTACATGTGTTCACGCATTAAAAACGAGCCTTAGAAGCATTTACCTAAGTTTTGGGACAATGTTCGTGATTTTCAAGGGAAAGGGGGCCGAGAAGGGTTCTAACTCTCCTATTTTTTAAATATCTTATCAAACTAACCAATAACTTGAACTAACATACCAATAGAGCCTAGTTACATGTGTTCACGCATTGAAAACGAGCCTTAGAAGCATTTAACTAAGTTTTGGGATGATGTTCTTGATTTTCCAGGAAAAGGGGGCTGGAAAGGGTTCTACCTTGCCTATTTTTCAAATTTTATATCAAACCAACTTATAACTTGCACAAACATACCAATATAGCCAAGTTACAAGTTTTCAATCATTTAAAACAAGCCTTAAAAGCATTTCACCAAGTTTTAGGACGATGTTTGTGATTTTCAAGGAAAAGGGGCCGGAAAGGGTTCTACCTCCCCTTTTTTCAAATTTCTCATCAAAATAACCTATAAATTGAACTAACATACCAATATAGCCTAGATATAATTGTTCAAACATTAAAAACGAACCTTGGAAGCATTTCAATAAGTTTTGGGACAATGTTCTTGATTTTCAATTGGAAGGGGGCCAAGAAGGGTTCTACCTCTCCTATTTTTCAAATATCTTATCAAAATTAATAATTACTTGCACTGTCATACCAGTAGAGCCTATTTACATGTGTTCACGCAATGAAAACGGGCCTTAGAAGCATTTAACCAAGTTTTGGGACGATGTTCGTGATTTTAAAGGGAAAGGGGGATGGAAAGGGTACTACCTCGCCTATTTTTCAAATTTTTTATCATACTAACCTATAACTTGCACTAACATACCAATATATCCTAGTTCCAAGTGTTCAAGCATTTAAAATGAGCCTTAAAAGCATTTCGCCAAGTTTTGGGACGATGTCCGTGATTTTTAAGGAAAAGGGGCCGGAAAGGGTTCTACCTCCCCTATTTTTCAAATTTCTTTTCAAAATAACCTATAACTTGAACTAACATACCAATATAGCCTAGATACAAGTGTTCAAACATTGAAAACGAACCTTGGAAGCATTTTTATAAGTTTTGGGACAATGTTCGTGATTTTCAAGGGAAAGGGGGCCGAGAAGGGTTCTACCTCTCCTATTTTTCAAATTTCATATCAAACTAACCAATAACTTGAACAAACATACCAAGAGAGCCTAGTAACATGTGTTCACGCATTGAAAACGAGACTTAGAAGCATTTAACTAAGTTTTGGGACGATGTTCGTGATTTTCAAGGGAAAGGGGGCTGGAAAGGGTTCTACCTCGCCTATTTTTCAAATTTCTTATCAAAATAACCAATAACTTGAACTAACATACCAATATAGCCTAGCTACAAGTGTTCAAACATTGAAAACGAACCTTGGAAGCATTTCAATAAGTTTTGGGACAATGTTCGTGATTTTCAAGGGTTCTACCTGGGGGCCGAGAAGGGTTCTACCTCTCCTATTTTTCAAGTATCTTATCAAACTAACCAATAACTTGCACTAACATACCAATAGAGCCTAGTTATATGTGTTCACGCATTGAAAATGAGCCTTAGAAGCATTTAATTAAGTTTTGGGACGATGTTTGTGATTTTCAAGGGAAAGGGGGCTGGAAAGGGTTCTACCTCGCCTATTTTTCAAATTTTTTATCAAACCAACCTATTACTTGCACTAACATACCAATATATCCTAGTTACAAGTGTTCAAGCATTTAAAACGAGCCTTAAAAGCATATCGCCAAACTTTGGGACGATGTTCGTGATTTTCAAGGAAAAGGGGCCGGAAAGGGTTCTACCTACCCTATTTTTCAAATTTCTTATCAAAATAACCTATAACTTGCACTAACATACCAATATAGCCTAGTTATAAGTGTTCAAGCATTGAAAATGAACCTTGGAAGCATTTCACCAAGTTTTGGGACGATGTTCGTGATTTTCAAGGGAAAGGGGGCCGAGAAGGGTTCTACGTCCCCTATTTTTGAAATTTCTTATCAAAATTATCAATAACTTGAACTAACATACCAATATAGCCTAGTTACAAGTGTTCACACATTGAAAACGAACCTCGGAAGAATTTCAATAAGTTTTGGGACGATGTTCGTGATTTTCAAGGGAAAGGGGGCCGAGAAGGGTTCTACCTCTCCTATTTTTCAAATATCTCATCAAACTAACCAATAACTTGCACTAACATACCAATAGATCCTAGTTACATGTGTTCACGCATTGAAAAGGAGCCTTAGAAGCATTTAACTAAGTTTTGGGACGATGGTCGTGATTTTAAAGGAAAAGGGGTCAGAAAGGGTTCTACCTCGCCTATTTTTCAAATTTCTTATCAAAATAACCCATAACTTGCACTAACATACCAATATCGCCTAGTTACAAGTGTTCAAGCATTGAAAATGAAACTTGGAAGCATTTCGCTAAGTTTTGGGACGATGTTCGTGATTTTCAAGGGAAGGGGGGCCGAGAAGGGTTCTAACTCTCCTATTTTTCAAATATCTTATCAAACTAACAAATAACTTGCACTAACATACCAATAGAGTCTAGTTACATGTGTTCACACATTGAAAACTAGCATTAGAAGAATTTAACCAAGTTTTGGGACGATGTTCGTGATTTTCAAGGGAAAGGAGGCTCGAAAGGGTTCTACCTTGCCTATTCTTCAAATGCTTTATCAAACCAACCTATAACTTGCACTAACATACCAATATAGCCTAGTTACAAGTGTTCAAGCATTTAAAACAAGCCTTAAAAGCATATCGCCAAATTTTGGGACGATGTTCGTGATTTTCAAAGAAAAGGGGCCGGAAAGGGTTCTACCTCCCCTATTTTTCTAATTTCTTATCAAAATAACGTGTAACTTGCACTAACATACCAATATAGCCTAGTTACAAGTGTTCAAGCATTGAAAATGAACCTTGGAAGCATTTTGCCAAGTTTTGGGACGATGTTCGTGATTTTCAAGGGAAAGGGGGCCGAGAAGGGTTCTACCTCTCCTATTTTTCAAAAATCTTATCAAAATAACCAATCACTTGCACTAACATACCAATATAGCCTAGATACAAGTGTTCAAACATTGAAAACGAACCTTCGAAGCATTTCAATAACTTTTTGGACAATGCTCGTGATTAAGGGTTCTACCTCTCTTATTTTTCAAATATCTTATCAAACTAACCAATAACTTGCACTAACATACCAATAGAGTCTAGTTACATGTGTTCACGCATTGAAAACGAGCCTTAAAAGCATTTAACTAAGTTTTGGGACGATGTTCGTGATTTTCAAGGGAAAGGAGGCTAGAAAGGGTTCTACCTCGCCTATTTTTCAAATTCTTTATCAAACCAACCTATAACTTGCACTAACATACCAATATAGCCTAGTTACAAGTGTTCAAGCATTTGAAACAAGCCTTAAAAGCATTTCGCCAAGTTTTGGGACGATGTTCGTGATTTTCAAGGAAAAGGGGCCGGAAAGGGTTCTACCTCTCCTATTTTTCAAATTTCTTATTAAAATAACCTATAACTTGCACTAACAAACCAATATAGCCTAGTTACATGTGTTCAAGCATTGAAAATGAACCTTGGAAGCATTTCGCCAAGTTTTGGGACGATATTCGTGATTTTCAAGGGAAAGAGGGCCGAGAAGGGTTCTACCTCTCCTATTTTTCAAATATCTTATCAAACTAACCACTAACTTGCAGTAACATACCAATATAGCCTAGTTACATGTGTTCATGCATTGAAAACGAACCCTGGAAACATTTCAATAAGTTTTGGGACGATGTTCGTGTTTTTCAATGGAAAGGGGGCCAAGAAGGGTTCTACCTCTCCTATTTTTCAAATATCTTATCAAACTAACCATATACTTGCACTAACATACCAATAGAGCCTAGTTACATGTGTTCACGCATTGAAAACGAGCCTTAGAAGCATTTCAATAAGTTTTGGGACGATGTTCGTGATTTTCAAGGGAAAGGGGGCTGGAAAGGGTTCAACCTCGCCTATTTTTCGAATTTTTTATCAAACCAACCTGTTACTTGCACTAACATACCAATATAGCCTAGTTAGAAGTGTTGGCCGGAAAGGGTTTTACCTTCCTATTTTTTAAATTTCTTATCAAAATAACCTATAACTTGAACTAACATACCAATATAGCCTAGATACAAGTGTTCAAACATTGAAAACGAACCTTCGAAGCATTTCAATAACTTTTGGGACAATTCTCGTGATTTTCAAGGTAAAGGGGGCCTAGAAGGGTTCTACCTCTCCTATTTTTCAAATATCTTATCAAACTAACCAATAACTTGCACTAACATACCAATAGAGTCTAGTTACATGTGTTCACGCATTGAAAACGAGCCTTAGAAGCATTTAACTAAGTTTTGGGACGATGTTCGTGATTTTCAAGGGAAAGGAGGCTGGAAAGGGTTCTAACTCGCCTATTTTTCAAATTTTTTATCAAACCAACCTATAACTTGCACTAACATACCAATGTAGCCTAGTTACAAGTGTTCAAGCATTTAAAACTAGCCTTAAAAGCATATCGCCAAATTTTGGGACGATGTTCGTGATTTTCAAGGAAAAGGGGCGGAAAGGGTTCTACCTCCCCTATTTTTCAAATTTCTTATCAAAATAACCTATAACTTGCACTAACATACCAATATAGCCTAGTTACAAGTGTTCCAGCATTGAAAATGAACCTTGGAAGCATTTCGCCAAGTTTTGGGACGATGTTCGTGATTTCCAAGGGAAAGGGGGCCGAGAAGGGTTCTACCTCCCCTATTTTTGAAATTTCTTATCAAACTTATCAATAACTTGAACTAACATACCAATATAGCCTAGTTACAAGTGTTCACGCATTGAAAACGAACCTTGAAAGTATTTCAATAAGTTTTGGGACGATGTTCGTGATTTTCAAGGTAAAGGGGGCCGACAAGGGTTCTACCTCTCCTATTTTTCAAATGTCTTATCAAACTAACCAATAACTTGCACTAACATACCAATAGAGCCTAGTTACATGTGTTCATGCATTGAAAAGGAACGTTAGAAGCATTTAACTAAGATTTGGGACGATGTTCGTGATTATCAAGGAAAAGGGGTCGGAAAGGATTCTACCTCGCCTTTTTTTCAAGTTTCTTATAAAAATAACCAATAACTTGCACTAATATACCAATATAGCCTAGGTACAAGTGTTCAAGCATTGAAAATGAAACTTGGAAGTCTTTCGCCAAGTTTTGGGACGATGTTCGTGATTTTCAAGGGAAAGGGGGCCGAGAAGGGTTCTACCTCTCCTATTTTTCAAATATCTTATCAAACTAACCAATAACTTGCACTAACATACCAATAGAGCGTAGATACAAGTGTTCACGCATTAAAAACGAACCTTGGAAACATTTCAATAAGTTTTGGGACGATGTTCGTGTTTTTCAATGGAAAGGGGGCCAAGAAGGGTTCTACCTCTCCTATTTTTCAAATATCTTATCAAACTAACCAATAACTTGCACTAACATACCAATAGAGCCTAGTTACATGTGTTCACGCATTGAAAACGAGCCTTAGAAGCATTTCAATAAGTTTTGGGACGATGTTCGTGATTTTCAAGGGAAAGGGGGCTGGAAAGGGTTCTACCTCGCCTATTTTTCAAATTTTTTATCAAACTAACCTATTACTTGCACTAACATACCAATATAACCAAGTTAGAAGTGTTGGCCGAAAAGGGTTATACCTCCCCTATTTTTCAAATTTCTTATCAGAATAACCTATAACTTGAACTAACATACCAATATATCCTAGATACAAGTGTACAAACATTGAAAACGAACCTTCGAAGCATTTCAATAACTTTTGGGACAATGTTCGTGATTTTCAAGGGAAAGGGGGCCGAGAAGGGTTCTACCTCTCCTATTTTTCAAATATCTTATCAAACTAACTAATAACTTGCACTAGCATACCACTAGAGCCTAGTTACATGTGTTCACACATTGAAAACGAGCCTTAGAAGCATTTAACTAAGTTTTGGGACAATGTTCGTGATTTTCAAGGGAAAGGGGGCCGAGAAGGGTTCTACCTCTCCTATTTTTCAAATATCTTATCAAACTAACCAATAACTTGCACTAACATACCACTAGAGCCTAGTTACATGTGTTCACGCGTTGAAAACGAGCCTTAGAAGCATTTAACTAAGTTTTGGGACGATGTTCGTGATTTTCAAGGGAAAGGAGGCTGGAAAGGGTTCTACCTCGCCTATTTTTCAAATTTTTTATCAAACCAAACTATAACTTGCACTAACATACCAATATAGCCTAGTTACAAGTGTTCAAGCATTTAAAACAAGCCTTAAAAGCATTTCGCCAAGTTTTCAGACGATGTTCGTGATTTTCATAGAAAAGGGGCCGAAAAGGTTTCTACCTCCCCTA
The DNA here is from genome assembly GCA_026401315.1 of Dysphania ambrosioides. Lineage (NCBI taxonomy): Eukaryota > Viridiplantae > Streptophyta > Magnoliopsida > Caryophyllales > Amaranthaceae > Dysphania > Dysphania ambrosioides. The sequence goes on along the minus strand of CM048661.1, from coordinate 23,837,237 downwards.
TTTTTCAAATTTCTTATCAAAAGAACCTATAACTTGAACTACCATACCAATATAGCCTAGTTACATGTGTTCAAGCATTGAAAATGAACCTTGGAAGCATTTCGGCAAGTTTTGGGACGATGTTCGTGATTTTCAAGGCAAAGGGGGTCGGGAAGGGTTTTACCTCTCCTATTTTTCAAATATCTTATCAAACTAACCAATAACTTGAACTAACATACCAATAGAGCCTAGATACAAGTGTTCACGTATAGAAAACGAACCTTGGAAGAATTTCAATAAGTTTTGGGACGATGTTCGTGATTTTCAAGGGAAAGGGGGCCGAGAAGGGTTCTACCTCTCCTATTTTTCAAATATCTTATCAAACTAACCAATAACTTGCACTAACATACCAATAGAGCCTAGTTACATGTGTTCACGCATTGAAAACGAGCCTTAGAAGCATTTCCATATGTTTTGGGATGATGTTCGTGATTTTCAAGGGAAAGGGGGCCGCGAAGGGTTCTACCTCTCTTATTTTTCAAATATCTAATCAAACTAACCAATAACTTGCACTAACATACAATTAGAGCCTAGTTACATGTGTTCACGCATTGAAAAGGAGCGTTAGAAGAATTTAACTAAGATTTGGGACGATGTTCGTGATTTTTAAGGAAAAGGGGTCGGAAAGGGTTCTACCTCGCCAATTTTTCAAATTTCTTATCAAAATAACCAATAACTTGCACTAACATACCAATATAGCCTAGTTACAAGTGTTCAAGCATTGAAAATGAAACTTGGAAGCATTTCGCCAAGTTTTAGGACGATGTTCGTGATTTTCATGGGAAAGGGGGCCGATGATGTGATTCTTGATCCGAAAACCAAGTTTTCACAAGGATATGTTCTAAGCTTCGTCCTATACAGATAAATCACCAAGAACTAGGCTAGAACTGAGTTTAATTAATTAAGAGTCCACCTAATTAATCAAACCAATGAATGTTTTAACTAAAACACCCAAAACAGCAACTAACTCGCAAGTTAGCCAAAGAAATATTTAGGTATCCAACCAAAATATCACTCGAAAATAAATGTGTTTGTTATTGATCAAATTCGTGAATGAATGAATCAGTTGAAACCGTGAATTACATGGAGTATTTATAGCAATCCTTTCATAAGACTATTAGAACTCTAACTAGAATAAAACTCCTTCTTTTCCTAAACATATTAGAGTTCTAGCTTGAGTAAAACTCCTACTTTTCCTAGATATATTAGAGTTCTAGTTTGAGTAGAACTCTTCCACTTTGCGTTGATCTCCAAGCAGCCGCCACTTATGATTCAATCTTGAGTAGGAATCCCTCTTGAAATAGGAAACTTAACCTTGGGCGCCAAGTAACGTTACACGGTTTTCTAACTAACTTAATTAACTAACTCACACGTACAAAAATAATCAAGAACATAAAGAAAATAAAGAAACCTAAGGTCTAAACCAAGAAAAACCCTTTCAAGTGAAAGGTAAAAACTTGTAGACAAAATCTAAGAAAGCTTTTAAAGAACCTTAAAGAACTATCAAGAAGCTTCAAGAACTCCAAAGAACGCCACCATACAAAGCGTGGCTTTGTCTTGATACCCCCGATAGTAAGTTTGACCTATTGAAGAAGCTTCCAAGTATAGATTCATGCTTTCTTGACTTTCTTGGAATAATTCTTCAACATGCTCGTCATTCACATTGATGCACGCATCAGCCGAGAAGGGTTCTACCTCTCCTATTTTTCAAATATCTTATCAAACTAACCAATAACTTGCACTAACATACCAATAGAGCCTAGATACAAGTGTTCACGCATTGAAAACGAACCTTGGAAACATTTCAATAAGTTTTGGGACGATGTTCGTGTTTTTCAATGGAAAGGGGGCCGAGAAGGGTTCTACCTCTCCTATTTTTCAAATATCTTATCTAACTAACCAATAACTTGCACTAACATAACAATAGAGCCTAGTTACATGTGTTCACGCATTGAAAACGAGCCTTAGAAGCATTTCAATAAGTTTTGGGACGATGTTCGTGATTTTCAAGGGAAAGGGGGCTGGAAAGGGTTCTACCTCGCCTATTTTTCAAATTTTTTTATCAAACCAACCTATTACTTGCTCTAACATACCAATATAGCCTAGTTAGAAGTGTTGGCCGAAAAGGGTTTTACCTCCCCTATTTTTCAAATTTCTTATCAAAATAACCTATAACTTGAACTAACATACCAATATATCCTAGATACAAGTGTTCAAACATTGAAAACGAACCTTCGATGCATTTCAATAACTTTTGGGACAATGTTCGTGATTTTCAAGGGAAAGGGGGCGGAGAAGGGTTCTACCTCTCCTATTTTTCAAATATCTTATCCAACTAACCAATAACTTGCACTAACATACCAATAGAGTCTAGTTACATGTGTTCACGCATTGAAAACGAGCCTTAAAAGCATTTAACTAAGTTTTGGGACGATGTTCGTGATTTTCAAGGGAAAGGAGGCTGAAAAGGGTTCTACGTCGCCTATTTTTCAAATTTTTTATCAAACCAACCTATAACTTGCACTAACATACCAATATAGCCTAGTTACAAGTGTTCAAGCATTTAAAACATGCCTTAAAAGCATTTCGCCAAGATTTTGGACGATGTTCGTGATTTTAAAGGAAAATGGAGGCTGGAAAGGGTTCTACGTCGCCTATTTTTCAAATTTTTTATTAAACCAACCTATAACTTGCACTAACATACCAATATAGCCTAGTTACAAGTGTTCAAGCATTTGAAAGAAGCCTTAAAAGCATTTCGCCAAGTTTTGGGACGATGTTCGTGATTTTCAAGGAAAATGGGCCGGAATAGGTTCTACCTCCCCTATTTTTAAAATTTCTTAATAAAATAACCTATAACTTGCACTAACATATCAATACAGCCTAGTTACATGTGTTCAAGCATTGAAAATGAACCTTGGAAGCATTTCGCCAAGTTTTGGGACGATATTCAAGATTTTCAGGGGAAAGGGGGCCGAGAAGGGATCTACCTCTCCTCTTTTTCAAATATCTTATCAAACTAACCAATAACTTGCACTAAGATACCAATAGAGCCTAGTTACATGTGTTCAGGCATTGAAAACGAGCCTTAGAAGCATTTAACTAAGTTTAGGGACGATGTTCGTGATTTTCAAGGGAAAGGAGGCTAGAAAGGGTTCTAACTCGCCTATTTTTCAATTTTTTTATCAAACCAACCTATAACTTGCACTAACATACCAATGTAGCCTAGTTACAAGTGTTCAAGCATTTAAAATGAGCCTTAAAAGCATATCGCCAAATTTTGGGACGATGTACGTGATTTTCAAGGAAAAGGGGCCCGAAAGGGTTCTACCTCCTCTATATTTCAAATTTCTTATCAAAATAACCTATAACTTGCAAACATACCAATATAGCCTAGTTACAAATGTTCCAGCATTGAAAATGAACCTTGGAAGTATTTCAATAAGTTTTGGGACGATGTTCGTGATTTTCAAGGGAAAGGGGGCCGAGAAGGGTTATACCTCTCCTATTTTTCAAATGTCTTATCAAACTAACCAATAACTTGCACTAACATACCAATAGAGCCTAGTTACATGTGTTCATGCATTGAAAAGGAACGTTAGAAGCATTTAACTAAGTTTTGGGACGATGTTCGTGATTATCAAGGAATAGGGGTCGGAAAGGATACTACCTCGCCTATTTTTCAAATTTCTTATCAAAATAACCAATAACTTGCACTAACATACCAATATAGCCTAGTTACAAGTGTTCAAGCATTGAAAATGAAACTTGGAAGCATTTCGCCAAGTTTTGGGACGATGTTCGTGATTTTCAAGGGAAAGGGGGCCGAGAAGGGTTCTACCTCTCCTATTTTTCAAATATCTTATCAAAACTAACCAATAACTTGCACTAACATACCAATAGAGCCTAGATACAAGTGTTCACGCATTGAAAACGATCCTTGAAAACATTTCAATAAGTTTTGGGGCGATGTTCGTTTTTTTCAATGGAAATGGGGCCGAGAAGGGTTCTACCTCTCCTATTTTTCAAATATCCTATCAAACTAACCAATAACTTGCACTAACATACCAATAGATCCTAGTTACATGTGTTCACGCATTGAAAACGAGCCTTAGAAGCATTTCAATAAGTTTTGGGACGATGTTCGTGATTTTCAAGGGAAAGGGGGCTGGAAAGGGTTCTACCTCGCCTATTTTTCAAATTTTTTATCAAACTAACCTATTACTTGCACTAACATACCAATATCGCCTAGTTAGAAGTGTTCAAGCATTGAAAATGAACCTTGGAAGCATTTCGCCAAGTTTTGGGACGATGTTCGTGATTTTCAAGGGAAAGGGGGCCGAGAAGGGTTCTACCTCTCCTATTTTTGAAATATCTTATCAAACTAACCAATAACTTGCACTAACATACCAATAGAGCCTAGTTACATGTGTTTTTGCATTGAAAACGAGCCTTAGAAGCATTTAACTAAGTTTTGGGAAGATGTTCGTGATTTTCAAGGGAAAGGGGGCTAGAAAGGGTTCTACCTCGCCTATTTTTAAAACTTTTTATCAAACCAACCTTTAACTTTCACTAACATACCAATATAGCCTAGTTACAAGTGTTCATGCATTTAAAATGAGCCTTAAAAGCATTTCGCCAAGTTTTGGGACGATGTTCGTGATTTTCACGGAAAAGGGGCCGGAAAGGGTCTACCTTTCCTATTTTTATAATTTCTTATCAAAATAACCTATAACTTGAACTAACATACAATATATAGCCTAGATACAAGTGTTCAAACATTGAAAATGAACCTTGGAAGCATTTCAATAAGTTTTGGGACAATGTTTGATGTGATTCTTGATCCGAAAACCAAGTTATCACAAGGATATGTTCTAAGCTTCGTCCTATACAGATAAATCACCAAGAACTAGGCAAGAACTGAGTTGAATTAATTAAGAGTCCACCTAATTAATTAAACCAATGAATGTTTTAACTAAAACACCCAAAACAGCAACCAACTCGCAAGTTAGCCAAAGAAATATTTAGGTATCCAACCAAAATATCACTCGAAAATAAATGTGTTTGTTATTGATCAAATTCGTGAATGAATAAATGAGTTGAAACTGTGAATTACATGGAGTATTTATAGACATCCTTTCCTAAAACTATTAGAACTTTAACTAGAATAAAACTCCTTCTTTTCCTAAACATATTAAAGTTCTAGCTTGAGTAAAACTCCTACTTTTCCTAAACATATTAGAGTTCTAGCTTGAGTAAAACTCTTCCACTTTGCCTTGATCTCCAAGCAGCCGCCACTTATGATTCAATCTTGAGTAGGAATCCCTCTTGAAATAGGAAACTTAACCTTGGGTAGGAATCCATCTTGAAATAGGAAACTTAACCTTGGGTGCCAAGTAATGTTACACGGTTTTCTAATTAACTTAATTAACTAACTCACACGTACAAAAATAATCAAGAACATAAAGAAAATAAAGAAACCTAAGGTCTAAACCAAGAAAAACCCTTTCAAGTGAAAGGTAAAAACTTGTAGACAAAAATCTAAGAAAGCTTTTAAAGAACCTTAAAGAACTATCAAGAAGCTTCAAGAACTTCCAAGAACGCCACCATACAAAGCGTGGCTTTGTCTTGATGCCCCCGATAGTAAGTTTGACCTATTGAAGAAGCTTCCAAGTATAGATTCATGCTTTCTTGACTTTCTTGGAATAATTCTTCAACATGCTCGTCATTCACATTGATGCACGCATCAATGTTCGTGATTTTCAAGGGAAAGGGGGCCGAGAAGGGTTCTACCTCACCTATTTTTCAAATATCTTATCAAACTAACCAATAACTTGCACTAACATACCAATATAGCCTAGTTACATGTGTTCACGCATTGAAAACGAGCCATAGAAGCATTTAACTAAGTTTTGGGACAATGTTCGTGATTTTCAAGGGAAAGGGGGCTAGAAAGGGTTCTACCTCGCCTATTTTTCAAATTTTTAATCAAACCAACCTATATTTTGCCTTAACATACCAATATAGCCTAGTTACAAGTGTTCAAGCATTTAAAACGAGCCTTAAAAGCATTTCGCGAAGTTTTGGGACGATGTTCGTGATTTTCAAGGGAAAGGGGGCCGAGAAGGGTTCTACCTTTTCTTTTTTTCAAATATCTTGTCAAACTAACAAATAACTTGCACTAACATACCAATATAGCGTAGTTACAAGTGTTCAAGCATTTTAAACGAGCCTTTAAAGCATTTCGCCAAGTTTTGGGACGATGTTCGTGATTTTCAAGAAAAAGGGGTCGGAAAGGGTTCTACCTCCCCTATTTTTCAAATTTCTTATCAAAATAACCTATAACTTGAACTAACATACCAATATAGCCTAGATACAAGTGTTCAAACATTGAAAACGAACCTTACAAGCATTTCAATAAGTTTTGGGACAATGTTCGTGATTTTCAAGGGAAAAGGGGCTGAGAAGGGTTCTACCTGTCCTATTTTTCAAATATCTTATCAAACTAATTAATAACTTGCACTAACATACCAATAGAGCTAAGTTACATGTGTTCACGCATTGAAAACGAGCCTTAGAAGCATTTAACTAAGTTTTGGGCCGATGTTCGTGATTTTCAAGGGAAAGAGGGCTGGAAAGGGTTCTACCACGCCTATTTGTCAAATTTTTTATCAAACCAACATATAACTTTCACTAACATACGAATATAGCCTAGTTACAAGTGTTCAAGCATTTAAAATAACCTATTTTTCACGGAAAAGGGGCCAAAAAGGGTTTACCTCCCCTATTGTTCTAATTTCTAATAAAAATAACCTATAACTTGAACTAACTTACAATATATAGCCTAGATACAAGTGTTCAAACATTGAAAACGAAGCTTGGAATTATTTCAATAAGTTTTGGGATAATGTTCGTGATTTTCAAGGGAAAGGGGGCCGAGAAGGGTTCTACCTCTCCTGTTTTTCAAATTTCATATCAACTAACCAATAACTTGAACTAACATACCAATAAGCCTAGTTATATGTGTTCACGCATTGAAAACGAGCCTTAGAAGCATTTAACTAAGTTTTGGGACGATGTTCGTGATTTTCAAGGGAAAGGGGGCTGGAAAGGGTTCTACCTCACCTATTTTTTAAATTTTATATCAAACCAACATATAACTTGCACTAACATACCAATATAGCCTAGTTACAAGTGTTCAAGCATTTAAAACGAGCCTTAACATCATTTTGCCAAAATTTGGGACGATGTTCGTGATTTTCAAGGAAAAGGGGCCGGAAAGGGTTCTACCTCCCTTATTTTTCAAATTTCTTATCAAAATAACCTATAACTTGAACTACCATACCAATATAGCCTAGATAGAGTTGTGTTCAAACATTGAAAACGATCCTTCGAAGCATTTCAATAAGTTTTGAGACAATGTTCGTGATTTTCAAGGGAAAGGGGGCTTGAAAGGGTTTTGCCTCGCCTATTTTTCAAATTTTTTATCAAACCAACCTATAAGTTGAACTAACATACCAATATAGCCTAGTTACAAGTGTTCAATCATTTAAAACGAGCCTTAAAAGCATTTCGCCAAGTTTTGGGACGATGTTCGTGATTTTCAAGGAAAAGGGGCTGGAAAGGGTTCTACCTCCCCTATTTTTCAAATATCTTATCAAAATAACCTATAAATTGCACTAACTTACCAATTGAGCCTAGTTTTATGTGTTCACGCATTGAAAACGAGCCTTAGAAGCATTTAACTAAGTTTTGGGACGATGTTTGTGATTTTCAAGGGAAAGGGGGCTGGAAAGGGTTCTACCTCGCCTATTTTTCAAATTTCTTATCAAAATAACCAATAACTTGCACTAACATACCAATATAGCATAGTTACAAGTGTTGGCCGGAAAGGGTTCTACCTCCCCTATTTTTCAAATTTCTTATCAAAATAACTTATAACTTGAACTAACCTACCAATATAGCCTAGATACAAGTGTTCAAACATTGAAAACGAACCTTGGAAACAATTCAATTAGTTTTTGGACAATGTTCGTGATTTTCAAGGGAAAGGGGGCCGAGACGGGTTCTACCTCTCCTGTTTTTCTAATATCTTATCAACCTAACAAATAACTTGCACTAACATACCAATAGAGCCTCGTTACATGTGTTCACGCATTGAAAACGAGCCTTAGAAGCATTTAACTAAGTTTTGGGACGATGTTCGTGATTTTCAAGGGAAAGGGGGCTGAAAAGGGTTCTACCTCGCCTATTTTTCAAATTTTTTATCAAACCAACCTATAACTTGCACTAACATACCAATATAGCCTAGTTAAGAGTGTTCAAGCATTTAAAAGGAGCCTTAAAAGCATTCCGCCAAGTTTTGGGACGATGTTCGTGATTTTCAAGGAAAAGGGGCCGGAAAGGGTTCTACCTCCCCTATTTTTCAATTTTCTTATCAAAATAACCAAAAACTTGAACTAACATACCAATATAGCCTAGATACAAGTGTTCCATTATTGAAAACGAACCTTGGAAGCAATTCAATAAGTTTTGGGACAATGTTCGTGATTTTCAAGGGACAGGGGGCCGAGACGGGTTCTACCTTTCCAGTTTTTCAAATATCTTATCAACCTAACCAATATCTTGCACTTACATACCAATAGAGCCTCGTTACACGCATTAAAAACGAGCCTTAGAAGCATTTAACAAAGTTTTGGGACGATGTTCGTGATTTTCAAGGGAAAGGGGGCTGGAAAGGGTTCTACCTCGCCTATTTTTAAAATTTTTTATCAAACCAACCTATAACTTGCACTAACATACCAATATAGCCTAGTTACAAGTGTTCAAGCATTTAAAACGAGCTTTTAAAGCATTTCGCCAAGTTTTGGGAAGATGTTCGCGATTTTCAAGGAAAAGGGGCCGGAAAGGGTTCTACCTCCCCTATCTTTCAAATTTCTTATCAAAATAACCTATAACATGCACTAACATACCAATATAGCCTAGCTACAAGTGTTCAAGCATTGAAAATGAAACTTGGAAGCATTTCGCTAAGTTTTGGGACGATGTTCGTGATTTTCAAGGGAAGGGGGGCCGAGAAGGGTTCTAACTCTCCTATTTTTCAAATATCTTATCCAACTAACCAATAACTTGCACTAACATACCAATAGAGTCTAGTTACATGTGTTCACGCATTGAAAACGAGCCTTAAAAGCATTTAACTAAGTTTTGGGACGATGTTCGTGATTTTCAAGGGAAAGGAGGCTGAAAAGGGTTCTACGTCGCCTATTTTTCAAATTTTTTATCAAACCAACCTATAACTTGCACTAACATACCAATATAGCCTAGTTACAAGTGTTCAAGCATTTAAAACATGCCTTAAAAGCATTTCGCCAAGATTTTGGACGATGTTCGTGATTTTAAAGGAAAATGGAGGCTGGAAAGGGTTCTACGTCGCCTATTTTTCAAATTTTTTATTAAACCAACCTATAACTTGCACTAACATACCAATATAGCCTAGTTACAAGTGTTCAAGCATTTGAAAGAAGCCTTAAAAGCATTTCGCCAAGTTTTGGGACGATGTTCGTGATTTTCAAGGAAAATGGGCCGGAATAGGTTCTACCTCCCCTATTTTTAAAATTTCTTAATAAAATAACCTATAACTTGCACTAACATATCAATACAGCCTAGTTACATGTGTTCAAGCATTGAAAATGAACCTTGGAAGCATTTCGCCAAGTTTTGGGACGATATTCAAGATTTTCAGGGGAAAGGGGGCCGAGAAGGGATCTACCTCTCCTCTTTTTCAAATATCTTATCAAACTAACCAATAACTTGCACTAAGATACCAATAGAGCCTAGTTACATGTGTTCAGGCATTGAAAACGAGCCTTAGAAGCATTTAACTAAGTTTAGGGACGATGTTCGTGATTTTCAAGGGAAAGGAGGCTAGAAAGGGTTCTAACTCGCCTATTTTTCAATTTTTTTATCAAACCAACCTATAACTTGCACTAACATACCAATGTAGCCTAGTTACAAGTGTTCAAGCATTTAAAATGAGCCTTAAAAGCATATCGCCAAATTTTGGGACGATGTACGTGATTTTCAAGGAAAAGGGGCCCGAAAGGGTTCTACCTCCTCTATATTTCAAATTTCTTATCAAAATAACCTATAACTTGCAAACATACCAATATATCCTAGTTACAAATGTTCCAGCATTGAAAATGAACCTTGGAAGTATTTCAATAAGTTTTGGGACGATGTTCGTGATTTTCAAGGGAAAGGGGGCCGAGAAGGGTTATACCTCTCCTATTTTTCAAATGTCTTATCAAACTAACCAATAACTTGCACTAACATACCAATAGAGCCTAGTTACATGTGTTCATGCATTGAAAAGGAACGTTAGAAGCATTTAACTAAGTTTTGGGACGATGTTCGTGATTATCAAGGAATAGGGGTCGGAAAGGATACTACCTCGCCTATTTTTCAAATTTCTTATCAAAATAACCAATAACTTGCACTAACATACCAATATAGCCTAGTTACAAGTGTTCAAGCATTGAAAATGAAACTTGGAAGCATTTCGCCAAGTTTTGGGACGATGTTCGTGATTTTCAAGGGAAAGGGGGCCGAGAAGGGTTCTACCTCTCCTATTTTTCAAATATCTTATCAAAACTAACCAATAACTTGCACTAACATACCAATAGAGCCTAGATACAAGTGTTCACGCATTGAAAACGATCCTTGAAAACATTTCAATAAGTTTTGGGGCGATGTTCGTTTTTTTCAATGGAAATGGGGCCGAGAAGGGTTCTACCTCTCCTATTTTTCAAATATCCTATCAAACTAACCAATAACTTGCACTAACATACCAATAGATCCTAGTTACATGTGTTCACGCATTGAGAACGAGCCTTAGAAGCATTTCAATAAGTTTTGGGACGATGTTCGTGATTTTCAAGGGAAAGGGGGCTGGAAAGGGTTCTACCTCGCCTATTTTTCAAATTTTTTATCAAACTAACCTATTACTTGCACTAACATACCAATATCGCCTAGTTAGAAGTGTTCAAGCATTGAAAATGAACCTTGGAAGCATTTCGCCAAGTTTTGGGACGATGTTCGTGATTTTCAAGGGAAAGGGGGCCGAGAAGGGTTCTACCTCTCCTATTTTTGAAATATCTTATCAAACTAACCAATAACTTGCACTAACATACCAATAGAGCCTAGTTACATGTGTTTTTGCATTGAAAACGAGCCTTAGAAGCATTTAACTAAGTTTTGGGAAGATGTTCGTGATTTTCAAGGGAAAGGGGGCTAGAAAGGGTTCTACCTCGCCTATTTTTAAAACTTTTTATCAAACCAACCTTTAACTTTCACTAACATACCAATATAGCCTAGTTACAAGTGTTCATGCATTTAAAATGAGCCTTAAAAGCATTTCGCCAAGTTTTGGGACGATGTTCGTGATTTTCACGGAAAAGGGGCCGGAAAGGGTCTACCTTTCCTATTTTTATAATTTCTTATCAAAATAACCTATAACTTGAACTAACATACAATATATAGCCTAGATACAAGTGTTCAAACATTGAAAATGAACCTTGGAAGCATTTCAATAAGTTTTGGGACAATGTTTGATGTGATTCTTGATCCGAAAACCAAGTTATCACAAGGATATGTTCTAAGCTTCGTCCTATACAGATAAATCACCAAGAACTAGGCAAGAACTGAGTTGAATTAATTAAGAGTCCACCTAATTAATTAAACCAATGAATGTTTTAACTAAAACACCCAAAACAGCAACCAACTCGCAAGTTAGCCAAAGAAATATTTAGGTATCCAACCAAAATATCACTCGAAAATAAATGTGTTTGTTATTGATCAAATTCGTGAATGAATAAATGAGTTGAAACTGTGAATTACATGGAGTATTTATAGACATCCTTTCCTAAAACTATTAGAACTTTAACTAGAATAAAACTCCTTCTTTTCCTAAACATATTAAAGTTCTAGCTTGAGTAAAACTCCTACTTTTCCTAAACATATTAGAGTTCTAGCTTGAGTAAAACTCTTCCACTTTGCCTTGATCTCCAAGCAGCCGCCACTTATGATTCAATCTTGAGTAGGAATCCCTCTTGAAATAGGAAACTTAACCTTGGGTAGGAATCCATCTTGAAATAGGAAACTTAACCTTGGGTGCCAAGTAATGTTACACGGTTTTCTAATTAACTTAATTAACTAACTCACACGTACAAAAATAATCAAGAACATAAAGAAAATAAAGAAACCTAAGGTCTAAACCAAGAAAAACCCTTTCAAGTGAAAGGTAAAAACTTGTAGACAAAAATCTAAGAAAGCTTTTAAAGAACCTTAAAGAACTATCAAGAAGCTTCAAGAACTTCCAAGAACGCCACCATACAAAGCGTGGCTTTGTCTTGATGCCCCCGATAGTAAGTTTGACCTATTGAAGAAGCTTCCAAGTATAGATTCATGCTTTCTTGACTTTCTTGGAATAATTCTTCAACATGCTCGTCATTCACATTGATGCACGCATCAATGTTCGTGATTTTCAAGGGAAAGGGGGCCGAGAAGGGTTCTACCTCACCTATTTTTCAAATATCTTATCAAACTAACCAATAACTTGCACTAACATACCAATATAGCCTAGTTACATGTGTTCACGCATTGAAAACGAGCCATAGAAGCATTTAACTAAGTTTTGGGACAATGTTCGTGATTTTCAAGGGAAAGGGGGCTAGAAAGGGTTCTACCTCGCCTATTTTTCAAATTTTTAATCAAACCAACCTATATTTTGCCTTAACATACCAATATAGCCTAGTTACAAGTGTTCAAGCATTTAAAACGAGCCTTAAAAGCATTTCGCGAAGTTTTGGGACGATGTTCGTGATTTTCAAGGGAAAGGGGGCCGAGAAGGGTTCTACCTTTTCTTTTTTTCAAATATCTTGTCAAACTAACAAATAACTTGCACTAACATACCAATATAGCGTAGTTACAAGTGTTCAAGCATTTTAAACGAGCCTTTAAAGCATTTCGCCAAGTTTTGGGACGATGTTCGTGATTTTCAAGAAAAAGGGGTCGGAAAGGGTTCTACCTCCCCTATTTTTCAAATTTCTTATCAAAATAACCTATAACTTGAACTAACATACCAATATAGCCTAGATACAAGTGTTCAAACATTGAAAACGAACCTTACAAGCATTTCAATAAGTTTTGGGACAATGTTCGTGATTTTCAAGGGAAAAGGGGCTGAGAAGGGTTCTACCTGTCCTATTTTTCAAATATCTTATCAAACTAATTAATAACTTGCACTAACATACCAATAGAGCTAAGTTACATGTGTTCACGCATTGAAAACGAGCCTTAGAAGCATTTAACTAAGTTTTGGGCCGATGTTCGTGATTTTCAAGGGAAAGAGGGCTGGAAAGGGTTCTACCACGCCTATTTGTCAAATTTTTTATCAAACCAACATATAACTTTCACTAACATACGAATATAGCCTAGTTACAAGTGTTCAAGCATTTAAAATAACCTATTTTTCACGGAAAAGGGGCCAAAAAGGGTTTACCTCCCCTATTGTTCTAATTTCTAATAAAAATAACCTATAACTTGAACTAACTTACAATATATAGCCTAGATACAAGTGTTCAAACATTGAAAACGAAGCTTGGAATTATTTCAATAAGTTTTGGGATAATGTTCGTGATTTTCAAGGGAAAGGGGGCCGAGAAGGGTTCTACCTCTCCTGTTTTTCAAATTTCATATCAACTAACCAATAACTTGAACTAACATACCAATAAGCCTAGTTATATGTGTTCACGCATTGAAAACGAGCCTTAGAAGCATTTAACTAAGTTTTGGGACGATGTTCGTGATTTTCAAGGGAAAGGGGGCTGGAAAGGGTTCTACCTCACCTATTTTTTAAATTTTATATCAAACCAACATATAACTTGCACTAACATACCAATATAGCCTAGTTACAAGTGTTCAAGCATTTAAAACGAGCCTTAACATCATTTTGCCAAAATTTGGGACGATGTTCGTGATTTTCAAGGAAAAGGGGCCGGAAAGGGTTCTACCTCCCTTATTTTTCAAATTTCTTATCAAAATAACCTATAACTTGAACTACCATACCAATATAGCCTAGATAGAGTTGTGTTCAAACATTGAAAACGATCCTTCGAAGCATTTCAATAAGTTTTGAGACAATGTTCGTGATTTTCAAGGGAAAGGGGGCTTGAAAGGGTTTTGCCTCGCCTATTTTTCAAATTTTTTATCAAACCAACCTATAAGTTGAACTAACATACCAATATAGCCTAGTTACAAGTGTTCAATCATTTAAAACGAGCCTTAAAAGCATTTCGCCAAGTTTTGGGACGATGTTCGTGATTTTCAAGGAAAAGGGGCTGGAAAGGGTTCTACCTCCCCTATTTTTCAAATATCTTATCAAAATAACCTATAAATTGCACTAACTTACCAATTGAGCCTAGTTTTATGTGTTCACGCATTGAAAACGAGCCTTAGAAGCATTTAACTAAGTTTTGGGACGATGTTTGTGATTTTCAAGGGAAAGGGGGCTGGAAAGGGTTCTACCTCGCCTATTTTTCAAATTTCTTATCAAAATAACCAATAACTTGCACTAACATACCAATATAGCATAGTTACAAGTGTTGGCCGGAAAGGGTTCTACCTCCCCTATTTTTCAAATTTCTTATCAAAATAACTTATAACTTGAACTAACCTACCAATATAGCCTAGATACAAGTGTTCAAACATTGAAAACGAACCTTGGAAACAATTCAATTAGTTTTTGGACAATGTTCGTGATTTTCAAGGGAAAGGGGGCCGAGACGGGTTCTACCTCTCCTGTTTTTCTAATATCTTATCAACCTAACAAATAACTTGCACTAACATACCAATAGAGCCTCGTTACATGTGTTCACGCATTGAAAACGAGCCTTAGAAGCATTTAACTAAGTTTTGGGACGATGTTCGTGATTTTCAAGGGAAAGGGGGCTGAAAAGGGTTCTACCTCGCCTATTTTTCAAATTTTTTATCAAACCAACCTATAACTTGCACTAACATACCAATATAGCCTAGTTAAGAGTGTTCAAGCATTTAAAAGGAGCCTTAAAAGCATTCCGCCAAGTTTTGGGACGATGTTCGTGATTTTCAAGGAAAAGGGGCCGGAAAGGGTTCTACCTCCCCTATTTTTCAATTTTCTTATCAAAATAACCAAAAACTTGAACTAACATACCAATATAGCCTAGATACAAGTGTTCCATTATTGAAAACGAACCTTGGAAGCAATTCAATAAGTTTTGGGACAATGTTCGTGATTTTCAAGGGACAGGGGGCCGAGACGGGTTCTACCTTTCCAGTTTTTCAAATATCTTATCAACCTAACCAATATCTTGCACTTACATACCAATAGAGCCTCGTTACACGCATTAAAAACGAGCCTTAGAAGCATTTAACAAAGTTTTGGGACGATGTTCGTGATTTTCAAGGGAAAGGGGGCTGGAAAGGGTTCTACCTCGCCTATTTTTAAAATTTTTTATCAAACCAACCTATAACTTGCACTAACATACCAATATAGCCTAGTTACAAGTGTTCAAGCATTTAAAACGAGCTTTTAAAGCATTTCGCCAAGTTTTGGGAAGATGTTCGCGATTTTCAAGGAAAAGGGGCCGGAAAGGGTTCTACCTCCCCTATCTTTCAAATTTCTTATCAAAATAACCTATAACATGCACTAACATACCAATATAGCCTAGCTACAAGTGTTCAAGCATTGAAAATGAACCTTGGAAGCATTTCGCCAAGTTTTGGGACAATATTCGTGATTTTCAAGGGAAAGGGGGCCGAGAAGGGTTCTACCTCTCCTATTTTTCAAATTTCCTATCAAACTAACCAATAACTTGAACTAACATACCAATAGAGCCTAGTTACATGTGTTCACGCATTGAAAACGAGCCTTAGAAGCATTTAACTAAGTTTTGGGACGATGTTTGTGATTTTCAAGGGAAAGGGGGCTGGAAAGGGTTCTACCTCGCCTATTTTTCAAATTTCTCATCAAAATAACCAATAACTTGCACTAACATACCAATATAGCATAGTTACAAGTGTTGGCCGGAAAGGGTTCTACCTCCCCTATTTTTCAAATTTCTTATCAAAATAACTTATAACTTGAACTAACCTACCAATATAGCCTAGATACAAGTGTTCAAACATTGAAAACGAACCTTGGAAGCAATTCAATAAGTTTTGGACAATGTTCGTGATTTTCAAGGGAAAGGGGGCCGAGACGGGTTCTACCTCTCCTGTTTTTCAAATATCTTGTCAACCTAACTAATAACTTGCACTAACATACCAATAGAGCCTCGTTACATGTGTTCACGCATTGAAAACGAGCCTTAGAAGCATTTAACTAAGTTTTGGGACGATGTTCGTGATTTTCAAGGGAAAGGGGGCTGGAAAGGGTTATACCTCGCCTATTTTTCAAATTTTTTATCAAACCAACCTATAACTTGCACTCACATACCAATATAGCCTAGTTAAGAGTGTTCAAGCATTTAAAAGGAGCCTTAAAAGCATTCCGCCAAGTTTTGGGACGATGTTCGTGATTTTCAAGGAAAAGGGGCCGGAAAGGGTCCTACCTCCCCTATTTTTCAATTTTCTTATCAAAATAACCTATAACTTGATCTAACATACCAATATCGCCTAGATACAAGTGTTCCATTTTTGAAAACGAATCTTGGAAGCAATTCAATAAGTTTTGGGACAATGTTCGTGATTTTCAAGGGAAAGGGGGCCGAGACGGGTTCTACCTTTCCAGTTTTTCAAATATCTTATCAACCTAACCAATATCTTGCACTTACATACCAATAGAGCCTCGTTACACGCATTGAAAACGAGCCTTAGAAGCATTTAACAAAGTTTTGGGACGATGTTCGTGATTTTCAAGGGAAAGGGGGCTGAAAAGGGTTCTACCTCGCCTATTTTTCAAATTTTTTATCAAACCAACCTATAACTTGCACTAACATACCAATATAGCCTAGTTACAAGTGTTCAAGCATTTAAAACGAGCCTTAAAAGCACTTCGCCAAGTTTTGGGACGATGTTCATGATTTTCAAGGAAAAGGGGCCGGAAATGGTTCTACCTCTCCTATTTTTCAAATTTGTTATCAAAATAACCTATAACTTGAACTAACATACCAAGATAGCCTAGATACAAGTGTTCAAACATTGAAAACGAACCTTGGAAGCATTTCAATAAGTTTTGGGACAAAGTTCGTGATTTTCAAGGAAAAGGGGGCCGAGAAGGTTTCTACCTCTCCTATTTTTCAAATATCTTATCAAACTAAACAATAACTTGCACTATCATACCAATAGATCCTAGTTACATGTGTTCACGCATTGAAAACGAGCCTTAGAAGCATTTGACTAAGTTTTGGGACGATGTTCGTGTTTTTCAAGGGAAAGGGGGCTGGAAAGGGTTCTACCTCGCCTATTTTTAAAATTTTTTATCAAACCAACCTATAACTTGCACTAACATACCAACGTAGCCTAGTTACAAGTGTTCAAGCATTTAAAACGAACCTTGGAAGCATTTCAATAAGTTTTGGGACAATGTTCGTGATTTTCAAAGGAAAGGGGGGCCGAGAAGGTTCTACCTCTCCTATTTTTTCAAATATCTTATCAAACTAACTAATAACTTGCACTAACATACCAATAGAGCCTAGTTTCATGTGTTCACGCATTGAAAACGAACCTTAGAAGCATTTAACTATGTTTTGGGACGATGTTCGTGATTTTCAAGGGAAAGGGGGCTGGAAAGGGTTCTACCTCGCCTATTTTTCAAGTATCTTATTAAAAATAACCAATAACTTGCACTTACATACCAATATATTCTAGTTACAGGTGTTCAAGCATTTAAAACGAGCCTGAAAAGCATTTCCCCAAATTTTGGTACGATGTTTGTGATTTTCAAGGAAAAGGGGCCAGAAAGGGTTCTAACTCCTCTATTTTTCAAATTTCTTATCAAAGTAACCTATAACTTGAACAAACAGACCAATATAGCCAAGATACAAGTGTTCAAACATCGAAAATGAACCTTGGAAGCATTTCAATAAGTTTTGGGACAATGTTCGTGATTTTCAAGGGAAAAGGGGCCGACAAGGGTTCAACCTCTCCTACTTTTCAAATATCTTATCAAACTAATCAATAACTTGCACTAACATATCAATAGAGCCTAGTTACATGTGTTCACGCATTGAAAACGAGCCTTAGAAGCATTTAACTAAGTTTTGGGACGATGTTCGTGATTTTCAAGGGAAAGGGGGCTAGAAAGGGTTCTACCTCGCCTATTTTTCAAATTTTTTATCAAACCAACCTATATTTTGCCTTAACATACCAATATAGCCTAGTTACAAGTGTTCAAGCATTTAAAACGAGCCTTAAAAGCATTTTGCCAAGTTTTGGGACGATGTTCGTGATTTTCAAGAAAAAGGGGCCGGAAAGGGTTCTACTTCCCCTATTTTCAAATTTCTTATCAAAATAACCTATACCTTGAACTAACATACCAATATAGCATAGATACAAGTGTTCAAACATTGAAAATGAAACTTGGAAGCATTTCAATAAGTTTTGGGACAATGTTCGTGATTTTCAAGGGAAAGGGGGCCGAGAAGGTTTTTAGCTCTCCTATTTTTCAAATATCTTATCAAACTAACCAATAACTTGCCTTAACATACCAATATAGCCTAGATACAAGTGTTCAAACATTTAAAGTGAACCTTGGAAGCATTTCAATAAGTTTTAGGACAATGTTCGTGATTTTCAAGGGAAAGGGGGATGAGAAGGTTTCTACCTCTCCTACTTTTCAAATATGATGCGTGCATCAATGTGAACGAGGAGCATGTTGAAAAATTATTCCAAGAAAGTCAAGAAAGCATGAATCTATACTTGGAAGCTTCTTCAATAGGTCAAACTTACTATCGGGGGCATCAATACAAAGCCACGCTTTGTATGGTGGCGTTCTTGGGAGTTCTTGAAGCTTCTTGATAGTTCTTTAAGGTTTCTTTAAAAGCTTTCTTAGATTTTATTCTACAAGTTTTTATCTTTCACTTGAAAGGGTTTTTCTTGGTTTAGACCTTAGGTTTCTTTATGTTCTTAATTATTTTTGTACGTGTGCGTAGTTAATTAAGTTGGAGAACCGTGTAACGTTACTTGGCGCACAAGGTTAAGTTAGGTTTCCTATTTCAAGAGGGATTCCTACTCAAAATTGAAAGTGGCGGCTGCTTGGAGATCAAGGCAAAGTGGAAGAGTTTTACTCAAGCTAGAACTCTAATGTGTTTAGAAAAAGTAGGAGTTTTACTCAAGTTAGAACTCTAATATGCTTAGGAAAAGAAGGAGTTTTATTCTAGTTAGAGTTCTAATAGTCTTAGGAAAGGATTGCTATAAATACTCCATGTAATTCACGAATTCATTCGATCATTCACGATTTGAGCAATACAAAACACATATATTTTTGAGTGATATTTTGGTTGGATTGCCTAAATATTTCTTTGGCTAACTTGCGAGTTGGTTGCTGTTTTGGGTGTTTTAGTTAAAACATTCATTGGTTTGATTAATTAAGTGGACTCTTAATTAATTAAACTCAGTTCTTGCCTAGTTCTTGGTGATTTATCTGTATAGGACGAAGCTTAGAACATATCCTTGTGATAACTTGGTTTTCGGATCAAGAATCACATCATTGTGGTATCAGAGCTGTTGGTGACGTTTGGCTTGGAATTTTTGGCTGAAATTTTGTGGGAAGATTCAGAAAACGTAGATCAACATTGTCTCAAAATTTGGTGTCAATCGAACACGTAACAAAGTCTGTGCAACCTCAAACTTTTGAGATTGTTACACGGAGTTGCGATTTGGAGAACGGTTTTTATTTGCTTCAAGAATCAATCAAGATTCAATCTTTTAATCAAGATTTTGCATAAACTAACCTGGTTTGTGTAGGAGCAATGAGTGACGAAGAAATCCCAGGGATTCCAAGGGGTTTGAACCTTGATCAAGCGCATAACTTGCGAAGGGATCGTCAAATAGAGCGATTGTCACAACAATTGCAAGAAGTATTGGCTAGGCTTGACGAACGTGACAAAACTTCATCTTCAAGGAAGAACAAATCAGTTGCAAGTTCTAGTTCAAGTGAAGACGAATATGAAAGGAGAAAAGCAAGTAGATCACCCTATAAAGATTCATCTTCAAGTGATGAACCTAGAAGGCATAGACGGAAGAACAAGGCCAAAGATGATGACCGAAATATAAGGTTTCCAGAATTCGATGGGAGTATGCTAGACCCCGAAAAATATTTTGAGTGGGTTAGAAGAGCGGAAACACTCTTTGATTACAAGGAGTATGATGAACGAAAGAGGTGCAAAATTGCTGAATTAAAACTCACGGGTTACGCGAGTTTATGGTATGATAATCTCAAGAAAAAGAGACGCAAGGAGGGACGATCCAAGATCACTACATGGACACAATTAAAGAAATATATGAAGCGTCAATTTGTGCCCCATGAGTACGTGCAAGAAGTGTATCTCAAGATGCAGACTTTTAAGCAAGGAAATCAATCCGTGGAGGCTTATTTGTGTGAATTTGAGAAACTATGTTTATTGTGTGATTTAGAAGAAATTCTAGAGCACAAAATAGCACGTTTTATTGCAGGTTTAAACGAAAATGTTCAAGAGAAGATTGAATTGCACGAATACTATTCATTTGAAGAAGTATGCAAGGCGGCCATTAAGGTTGAAAGACAAATCAAGGCCAAGAAGACCTCAAGTGTGAAGCCGTTCACACGCACGTTCACAAAGGCTAGTGACAAGCCTACCTTTGATAGGACTTCTTCTAATTCGTATGCTAAAGATAACAAACCCAGAAACGAAGCTAGCAAGAAGGTGACCGAAGATAGAAAATGTTTCAAATGTGGGAGTGTTGGCCATATAGCAAGCAATTGCTACTCAAAACGCACTATGACGACTCAAGAATGGGAAGAAGAGAAAGCTAGGTGCGAGGGAAGTAGTGACATAGAGGTTGTGGTCGAGCAAGAACGTGATTTTGAAGAAGAGGAGGGTAGTGCCGAAGAGGTTGATGGTGAAACGCAAGGAAAGAGCTTGGTTCTAAGGAGAGCTCTTCACTCTAAACCTATGCCCGTTGAAGAGAATCAAAGAGAGAAAATCTTTTTAACAAGGTGCAAGGTGGAAGATCGATTATGTGACGTAATAATAGACTCAGGAAGTTGCACAAATGTGGTGTCTACAACTTTGATCAATAAATTAGAGTGGCCTACAACCGATCACCCAAAACCTTACAAGCTACATTGGCTCAATGATGCTAGTGACGTAAAGGTAACGAAGCGAGCCCTAATCACCTTTTCAATTGGCAAATATCATGATAAAGTTTTATGTGATGTATGCCCCATGGATGCTTGTCATATCTTATTGGGTAGACCATGGCAATATGATAGATTTGTCAAGTTTAATGGTAGGACAAATGTGTATATGATTCGAAAAGGAAAAGGGGAAAAATCATATGCATTGAAACCACTTGTTGATCATAGAATTAACCCTAGTTCGAAAGGTGCATATTTAATTGGGGAAAAGGAGTTGGAGAAAGAGATCAACAATAACAATATAGTATATATTATGGTGGCTAACAATGTGCAAGTGAATGAAAGTAAACAAGAAAAGAGGCCCGTGGAATTAGACGCGGTATTACAAGAGTATTGTGATGTTTTTCCTAGTGAATTACCACCGGGATTACCACCAATTCGTGGTATTGAACATCAAATTGATCTTATTCCGGTAGCTCCACTACCTAACAAGGCAGCATATAGAAGTAATCCAGAAGAAACAAAGGAAATACAACGTCAAATAGAGGAATTGATGCAAAGAGGCTACGTGAAAGAGAGTATGAGCCCATGTGCCGTGCCTGCATTGCTAGTTCCAAAAAAAGATGGGAGTTGGCGTATGTGCATTGATAGTAGGAGTGTGAACAACATAACCATCAAGTATAGATTTCCTATACCTAGACTTGATGATTTGTTAGACGAATTGCATGGTTCAAAGATATTTTCCAAGATTGATCTTATGAGTGGCTATCATCAAATACGCATGAGGGAAGGAGATGAATGGAAGACGACTTTCAAGACTAAAGTGGGGTTGTACGAGTGGTTAGTCATGCCTTTTGGTCTAACCAATGCGCCTAGTACATTTATGAGATTGATGAACGAGGTGTTGAAACCATTTCTTGGAAGGTTCGTAGTTGTTTACTTGGATGACATATTAAACTATTCTGAAAATTTCAATGATCATCTAATGCATTTGAGAAGCGTTTTTGAGGTTCTTAGGGAGAAGAAGTTGTACGCAAAATTGGAAAAATGTTATTTTCTTGTTCCTAGCGTGACATTTCTAGGGTATGTAGTATCCAAAGATGGTGTGTCCGTGGATCAATCCAAGGTTGAAGCTATCAAGACTTGGCCCGTACCTACCAATGTGAGTGAACTTAGATCGTTTCATGGTCTAGCGTCATTTTATAGAAGATTTGTGAAGAATTTTTCCACGATAGTTGCACCTATGACTGAATGCTTGAAGAAAGACAAGGGAAAATTCGAGTGGACCGAGGAAGCCCAACGTGTATTTGATTTGGTCAAAAGGAAGCTATGTGAAGCACCCGTACTTGCATTGCCGGATTTTTAACAACCATTTGAGGTAGAGACCGACGCTAGTGGTGTGGGGATTGGTGCCGTTTTGGTTCAAAAGAAGCGCCCTATTGCCTATTTTAGTGAGAAATTAAACAGTGCTAGATTGAACTATTCTACCTATGACAAGGAGTTCTATGCTATTGTGCGAGCATTGGACCATTGGAGTCACTATTTGCGCCCAAATCACTTTGTGTTGCATAGTGATCACGAAGCTTTGAAGTACATTCATGGTCAACAAAAATTGAACCCTAGACATGCTAAATG
Source organism: Dysphania ambrosioides (assembly GCA_026401315.1). Classification (NCBI taxonomy): domain Eukaryota; kingdom Viridiplantae; phylum Streptophyta; class Magnoliopsida; order Caryophyllales; family Amaranthaceae; genus Dysphania; species Dysphania ambrosioides. The sequence continues at coordinate 23,814,187 of CM048661.1, read as the reverse complement.
GGTAGAGTTTCTACAAGCTTTCAATTTTTCTTCAAAGTATAAAGAGGGGAAAGCAAATGTAGTGGCCGATGCACTATCTAGAAGACACACGTTGCTTGGAGTATTGAATTGTAAACTACTTGGTTTCGAGTTAATCAAGGAGTACTATAAGGGGGACGTGGATTTCTCTACAATCCTAGAGGAGTGTTCCAAGGGGGCCGTAGGTTCCTATGTTTTACAAGACGGTTTTCTTTTCAAGGGGAATCGTTTGTGCGTGCCTAAGTGTTCTATTAGAGAATTAATAGTAAGAGAAGTGCATGGTGGAGGGATAGCGGGACATTTTGGCATAACAAAAACATTAACTATGCTGCAAGAGCATTTTTATTGGCCTAGAATGCTAGCGGATGTACAATCAATAGTTTCTAGGTGTGCAACATGTCAAAAAGCCAAGGCTACGTTTCATCAAGGCTTATATACGCCCTTGCCCGTGCCAGATTCACCTTGGGAAGACGTGTCTATGGATTTTGTAGTTGGTTTGCCAAGGACTCAAAGAGGAAAGGACTCAATCATGGTTGTAGTGGATCGATTTTCCAAGATGGCTCATTTCATACCTTGTCACAAAGTGGACGATGCTATGAAAGTGGCGGAATTGTATTTCAAGGAAGTGGTGAGACTACATGGGTTGCCGAACAGTATTGTGAGTGATCGTGATACAAAGTTCATGAGTTTCTTTTGGAAATCACTATGGAAGTTGGTGGGAACGAAGCTGTTATTTAGTACATCATATCACCCGCAAACGGACGGACAAACGGAGGTAACAAATCGAACTCTTGGTGTGCTTTTACGTGGACTAGTGAGCAAAACACAAAAAGATTGGGATATTAAGCTTGCTCATGCCGAGTTTGCTTACAATAGATCACCTACTTATGCCACAAAACACACGCCATTTGAAGTTGTTTATGGTGTCAATCCAAGAATGCCCATTGATTTGATTGAAATTCCAAAAGGGGAATTAATTCATAAAGATGCCGAGGCTAAAATCAATCACATGATGAAGCTACACGCACAAGTTAGAGCTAGGATTGAACGTGTCAATGAACTCTACAAAGCACGAGCTAACAAGAACAAAAAACCACAAAGTTTTGAAGTTGGCGACTTGGTGTGGCTACACTTGAGAAAAGAAAGATTTCCTAGCAAACGAAAGAATAAATTGATGCCAAGAAGTGAGGGGTCGTTCAAGATTATTGAGAAGATCAATGAGAATGCATATAAGCTTGAATTGCCGGGAGAATATGGTGTAAGCGCAACATTTAATGTTGGAGATTTGGTGAAGTATTTGCCAGATGATGCTATTGAAGATTTGAGGGCAAATTCTTTTGAAGAAGGGGAGGATGATCCGTGCATCAATGTGAACGACGAGCATGTTCAAGAATTATTCCAAGAAAGTCAAGAAAGCATGAATCTATACTTGGAAGCTTCTTCAATAGGTCAAACTTACTATCGGGGGCATCAAGACAAAGCCACGCTTTGTATGGTGGCGTTCTTGGGAGTTCTTGAAGCTTCTTGATAGTTCTTTAAGGTTTCTTTAAAAGCTTTCTTAGATTTTGGTCTACAAGTTTTTACCTTTCACTTGAAAGGGTTTTTCTTGGTTTAGACCTTAGGTTTCTTTATGTTCTTAATTATTTTTGTACGTGTGCGTAGTTAATTAAGTTGGAGAACCGTGTAACGTTACTTGGCGCACAAGGTTAAGTTAGGTTTCCTATTTCAAGAGGGATTCCTACTCAAAATTGAAAGTGGCGGCTGCTTGGAGATCAAGGAAAAGTGGAAGAGTTTTACTCAAGCTAGAACTCTAATGTGTTTAGAAAAAGTAGGAGTTTTACTCAAGTTAGAACTCTAATATGCTTAGGAAAAGAAGGAGTTTTATTCTAGTTAGAGTTCTAATAGTCTTAGGAAAGGATTGCTATAAATACTCCATATAATTCACGAATTCATTCATTCATTCACGATTTGAGCAATACAAAACACATATATTTTTGAGTGATATTTTGGTTGGATTGCCTAAATATTTCTTTGGCTAACTTGCGAGTTGGTTGCTGTTTTGGGTGTTTTAGTTAAAACATTCATTGGTTTGATTAATTAAGTGGACTCTTAATTAATTAAACTCAGTTCTTGCCTAGTTCTTGGTGATTTATCTGTATAGGACGAAGCTTAGAACATATCCTTGTGATAACTTCGTTTTCGGATCAAGAATCACATCAAAATATGTTATCAAACTAAACAATAACTTGCACTAGCATACCAATAGAGCCTAGTTACATGTGTTCACGCATTGAAAACGAGCCTTAGAAGCATTTAACTATGTTTTGGGACGATGTTCGTGATTTTCAAGGGAAAGGGGGCTGAAAAGGGTTCTACCTCGCCTATTTTTCAATTTTTTTATCAAACCAACCTATAACTTGCACTAACATACCAATATAGCCTAGTTACAAGTGTTCAAGCATTTAAAACAGGCCTTAAAAGCATTTCGCCAAGTTTTGGGACGATGTTCGTGATTTTCAAGGAAAAGGGGCCGGAAAGGGTTCTACCTCCCCTATTTTTTGAATTTCTTATCAAAATAACCTATGACTTGAACTAACATACCAATATAGCCTAGATACAAGTGTTCAAACATTGAAAATGAACCTTGGAAACATTTCAATAAGTATTGGGACAATGTTCGTGATTTTCAAGGGAAATAGTGCCGAGAAGGGCTCTACCTCTCCTATTTTTAAAATATCTTACCAAACTAACCAATAACTTGCACTAACATACCAATAGATCCTAGTTACATGAGTTCACGCATTGAAAACGAGCCTTAGAAGCATTTAACTAAGTTTTGGGGTGATGTTTGTGATTTTCAAGGGAAAGGGGGCTGGAAAGGGTTATACCTCGCCTATTTTTAAAATTTTTTATCAAACCCACCTATTACTTGCACTAACATACCAATATAGCCTAGTCACAAGTGTTCAAGCATTTAAAACGAGCCCTAAAAGCATTTTGCCAAGTTTTGGAACGATGTTCGTTATTTTAAAGGAAAAGGGGCCGGAAAGAGTTCTACCTCCCCTATTTTTCAAATTTCTTATCAAAATAACCTATAACTTGAACTAACATACAATATATTGCCTAGATACTAGTGTTCAAACATTGAAAACGAACGTTGGAAGCATTTCAATAAGTTTTGGGACGATGTTCGTGATTTTCAAGGGAAAGGGGGCCGAGAAGGGTTCTACCTCTCTTATTTTTCAAATATCTTATCAAACTAACCAATAACTTGCACTAACATACCAATAGAGCCTAGTTACATGTGTTCACGCATTGAAAACGAGCCTTAGAAGCATTTAACTAAGTTTTGGGACGATGTTCGTGATTTTCAAGGGAAAGGGGGCTGGAAAGGGTTCTACCTCGCCTATTTTTCAAATTTTTTATCAAACCAACCTATAACTTGCACTAACATACCAATATAGCCTAGTTACAAGTGTTCAAGCATTTAAAACGAGCCTTAAAAGCATTTCGCCAAGTTTTGGGATGATGTTCTTGATTTTCAAGGAAAACGGGCCGAAAAGGGTTCTACCTCGCCTATTTTTCTAATTTCTTATCAAAATTACCTATAACCTGAACTAACATACCAATATAGCCTAGTTAAAAGTGTTTAAGCATTTAAAACGAGCCTTAAAAGCATTTCGCCAAGTTTTGGGACGATGTTCGTGATTTTCAAGGAAAAGGGGCCGGAAAGGGTTCTACCTCCCCTATTTTTCAAATTTCTTTTCAAAATAACCTATAACTTGAACTAACATACAATATATAGCCTAGATACTAGTGTTCAAACATTGAAAACGAACCTTGGAAGCATTTCAATAAGTTTTGGGACGATGTTCGTGATTTTCAAGGGAAAGGGGGCCGAGAAGGGTTCTACCTCTCTTATTTTTCAAATATCTTATCAAACTAACCAATAACTTGCACTAACATACTAATAGAGCCTAGTTACATGTGTTCACGCATTGAAAACGAGCCTTAGAAGCATTTAACTAAGTTTTGGGACGATGTTCGTGATTTTCAAGGGAAAGGGGGCTGGAAAGGGTTCTACCTCGCCTATTTTTCAAATTTTTTATCAAACCAACCTATAACTTGCACTAACATACCAATATAGCCTAGTTACAAGTGTTCAAGCATTTAAAACGAGCCTTAAAAGCATTTCGCCAAGTTTTGGGATGATGTTCTTGATTTTCAAGGAAAACGGGCCGGAAAGGGTTCTACCTCCCCTATTTTTCTAATTTCTTATCAAAATTACCTATAACCTGAACTAACATACCAATATAGCCTAGTTAAAAGTGTTTAAGCATTTAAAACGAGCCTTAAAAGCATTTCGCCAAGTTTTGGGACGATGTTCGTGATTTTCAAGGAAAAGGGGCCGGAAAGGGTTCTACCTCCCCTATTTTTCAAATTTCTTTTCAAAATAACCTATAACTTGAACTAACATACAATATATAGCCTAGATACTAGTGTTCAAACATTGAAAACGAACCTTGGAAGCATTTCAATAAGTTTTGGGACGATGTTCGTGATTTTCAAGGGAAAGGGGGCCGAGAAGGGTTCTACCTCTCTTATTTTTCAAATATCTTATCAAACTAACCAATAACTTGCACTAACATACCAATAGAGCCTAGTTACATGTGTTCACGCATTGAAAACGAGCCTTAGAAGCATTTAACTAAGTTTTGGGACGATGTTCGTGATTTTCAAGGGAAAGGGGGCTGGAAAGGGTTCTACCTCGCCTATTTTTCAAATTTTTTATCAAACCAACCTATAACTTGCACTAACATACCAATATAGCCTAGTTACAAGTGTTCAAGCATTTAAAACGAGCCTTAAAAGCATTTCGCCAAGTTTTGGGATGATGTTCTTGATTTTCAAGGAAAACGGGCCGGAAAGGGTTCTACCTCCCCTATTTTTCTAATTTCTTATCAAAATTACCTATAACCTAAACTAACATACCAATATAGCCTAGTTAAAAGTGTTTAAGCATTTAAAACGAGCCTTAAAAGCATTTCGCCAAGTTTTGGGACGATGTTCGTGATTTTCAAGGAAAAGGGGCCGGAAAGGGTTCTACCTCCCCTATTTTTCAAATTTCTTTTCAAAATAACCTATAACTTGAACTAACATACAATATATAGCCTAGATACTAGTGTTCAAACATTGAAAACGAACCTTGGAAGCATTTCAATAAGTTTTGGGACGATGTTCGTGATTTTCAAGGGAAAGGGGGCCGAGAAGGGTTCTACCTCTCTTATTTTTCAAATATCTTATCAAACTAACCAATAACTTGCACTAACATACCAATAGAGCCTAGTTACATGTGTTCACGCATTGAAAACGAGCCTTAGAAGCATTTAACTAAGTTTTGGGACGATGTTCGTGATTTTCAAGGGAAAGGGGGCTGGAAAGGGTTCTACCTCGCCTATTTTTCAAATTTTTTATCAAACCAACCTATAACTTGCACTAACATACCAATATAGCCTAGTTACAAGTGTTCAAGCATTTAAAACGAGCCTTAAAAGCATTTCGCCAAGTTTTGGGATGATGTTCTTGATTTTCAAGGAAAACGGGCCGAAAAGGGTTCTACCTCGCCTATTTTTCTAATTTCTTATCAAAATTACCTATAACCTGAACTAACATACCAATATAGCCTAGTTAAAAGTGTTTAAGCATTTAAAACGAGCCTTAAAAGCATTTCGCCAAGTTTTGGGACGATGTTCGTGATTTTCAAGGAAAAGGGGCCGGAAAGGGTTCTACCTCCCCTATTTTTCAAATTTCTTTTCAAAATAACCTATAACTTGAACTAACATACAATATATAGCCTAGATACTAGTGTTCAAACATTGAAAACGAACCTTGGAAGCATTTCAATAAGTTTTGGGACGATGTTCGTGATTTTCAAGGGAAAGGGGGCCGAGAAGGGTTCTACCTCTCTTATTTTTCAAATATCTTATCAAACTAACCAATAACTTGCACTAACATACCAATAGAGCCTAGTTACATGTGTTCACGCATTGAAAACGAGCCTTAGAAGCATTTAACTAAGTTTTGGGACGATGTTCGTGATTTTCAAGGGAAAGGGGGCTGGAAAGGGTTCTACCTCGCCTATTTTTCAAATTTTTTATCAAACCAACCTATAACTTGCACTAACATACCAATATAGCCTAGTTACAAGTGTTCAAGCATTTAAAACGAGCCTTAAAAGCATTTCGCCAAGTTTTGGGATGATGTTCTTGATTTTCAAGGAAAACGGGCCGGAAAGGGTTCTACCTCCCCTATTTTTCTAATTTCTTATCAAAATTACCTATAACCTGAACTAACATACCAATATAGCCTAGTTAAAAGTGTTTAAGCATTTAAAACGAGCCTTAAAAGCATTTCGCCAAGTTTTGGGACGATGTTCGTGATTTTCAAGGAAAAGGGGCCGGAAAGGGTTCTACCTCCCCTATTTTTCAAATTTCTTTTCAAAATAACCTATAACTTGAACTAACATACAATATATAGCCTAGATACTAGTGTTCAAACATTGAAAACGAACCTTGGAAGCATTTCAATAAGTTTTGGGACGATGTTCGTGATTTTCAAGGGAAAGGGGGCCGAGAAGGGTTCTACCTCTCTTATTTTTCAAATATCTTATCAAACTAACCAATAACTTGCACTAACATACCAATAGAGCCTAGTTACATGTGTTCACGCATTGAAAACGAGCCTTAGAAGCATTTAACTAAGTTTTGGGACGATGTTCGTGATTTTCAAGGGAAAGGGGGCTGGAAAGGGTTCTACCTCGCCTATTTTTCAAATTTTTTATCAAACCAACCTATAACTTGCACTAACATACCAATATAGCCTAGTTACAAGTGTTCAAGCATTTAAAACGAGCCTTAAAAGCATTTCGCCAAGTTTTGGGATGATGTTCTTGATTTTCAAGGAAAACGGGCCGGAAAGGGTTCTACCTCCCCTATTTTTCTAATTTCTTATCAAAATTACCTATAACCTGAACTAACATACCAATATAGCCTAGTTAAAAGTGTTTAAGCATTTAAAACGAGCCTTAAAAGCATTTCGCCAAGTTTTGGGACGATGTTCGTGATTTTCAAGGAAAAGGGGCCGGAAAGGGTTCTACCTCCCCTATTTTTCAAATTTCTTTTCAAAATAACCTATAACTTGAACTAACATACAATATATAGCCTAGATACTAGTGTTCAAACATTGAAAACGAACCTTGGAAGCATTTCAATAAGTTTTGGGACGATGTTCGTGATTTTCAAGGGAAAGGGGGCCGAGAAGGGTTCTACCTCTCTTATTTTTCAAATATCTTATCAAACTAACCAATAACTTGCACTAACATACCAATAGAGCCTAGTTACATGTGTTAACGCATTGAAAACGAGCCTTAGAAGCATTGAACTAAGTTTTGGGACGATGTTCGTGATTTTCAAGGGAAAGGGGGCTGGAAAGGGTTCTACCTCGCCTATTTTTCAAATTTTTTATCAAACCAACCTATAACTTGCACTAACATACCAATATAGCCTAGTTACAAGTGTTCAAGCATTTAAAACGAGCCTTAAAAGCATTTCGCCAAGTTTTGGGATGATGTTCTTGATTTTCAAGGAAAACGGGCCGGAAAGGGTTCTACCTCCCCTATTTTTCTAATTTCTTATCAAAATTACCTATAACCTGAACTAACATACCAATATAGCCTAGTTAAAAGTGTTTAAGCATTTAAAACGAGCCTTAAAAGCATTTCGCCAAGTTTTGGGACGATGTTCGTGATTTTCAAGGAAAAGGGGCCGGAAAGGGTTCTACCTCCCCTATTTTTCAAATTTCTTTTCAAAATAACCTATAACTTGAACTAACATACAATATATAGCCTAGATACTAGTGTTCAAACATTGAAAACGAACCTTGGAAGCATTTCAATAAGTTTTGGGACGATGTTCGTGATTTTCAAGGGAAAGGGGGCCGAGAAGGGTTCTACCTCTCTTATTTTTCAAATATCTTATCAAACTAACCAATAACTTGCACTAACATACCAATAGAGCCTAGTTACATGTGTTCACGCATTGAAAACGAGCCTTAGAAGCATTGAACTAAGTTTTGGGACGATGTTCGTGATTTTCAAGGGAAAGGGGGCTGGAAAGGGTTCTACCTCGCCTATTTTTCAAATTTTTTATCAAACCAACCTATAACTTGCACTAACATACCAATATAGCCTAGTTACAAGTGTTCAAGCATTTAAAACGAGCCTTAAAAGCATTTCGCCAAGTTTTGGGATGATGTTCTTGATTTTCAAGGAAAACGGGCCGGAAAGGGTTCTACCTCCCCTATTTTTCTAATTTCTTATCAAAATTACCTATAACCTGAACTAACATACCAATATAGCCTAGTTAAAAGTGTTTAAGCATTTAAAACGAGCCTTAAAAGCATTTCGCCAAGTTTTGGGACGATGTTCGTGATTTTCAAGGAAAAGGGGCCGGAAAGGGTTCTACCTCCCCTATTTTTCAAATTTCTTTTCAAAATAACCTATAACTTGAACTAACATACAATATATAGCCTAGATACTAGTGTTCAAACATTGAAAACGAACCTTGGAAGCATTTCAATAAGTTTTGGGACGATGTTCGTGATTTTCAAGGGAAAGGGGGCCGAGAAGGGTTCTACCTCTCTTATTTTTCAAATATCTTATCAAACTAACCAATAACTTGCACTAACATACCAATAGAGCCTAGTTACATGTGTTCACGCATTGAAAACGAGCCTTAGAAGCATTGAACTAAGTTTTGGGACGATGTTCGTGATTTTCAAGGGAAAGGGGGCTGGAAAGGGTTCTACCTCGCCTATTTTTCAAATTTTTTATCAAACCAACCTATAACTTGCACTAACATACCAATATAGCCTAGTTACAAGTGTTCAAGCATTTAAAACGAGCCTTAAAAGCATTTCGCCAAGTTTTGGGATGATGTTCTTGATTTTCAAGGAAAACGGGCCGGAAAGGGTTCTACCTCCCCTATTTTTCTAATTTCTTATCAAAATTACCTATAACCTGAACTAACATACCAATATAGCCTAGTTAAAAGTGTTTAAGCATTTAAAACGAGCCTTAAAAGCATTTCGCCAAGTTTTGGGACGATGTTCGTGATTTTCAAGGAAAAGGGGCCGGAAAGGGTTCTACCTCCCCTATTTTTCAAATTTCTTTTCAAAATAACCTATAACTTGAACTAACATACAATATATAGCCTAGATACTAGTGTTCAAACATTGAAAACGAACCTTGGAAGCATTTCAATAAGTTTTGGGACGATGTTCGTGATTTTCAAGGGAAAGGGGGCCGAGAAGGGTTCTACCTCTCTTATTTTTCAAATATCTTATCAAACTAACCAATAACTTGCACTAACATACCAATAGAGCCTAGTTACATGTGTTCACGCATTGAAAACGAGCCTTAGAAGCATTGAACTAAGTTTTGGGACGATGTTCGTGATTTTCAAGGGAAAGGGGGCTGGAAAGGGTTCTACCTCGCCTATTTTTCAAATTTTTTATCAAACCAACCTATAACTTGCACTAACATACCAATATAGCCTAGTTACAAGTGTTCAAGCATTTAAAACGAGCCTTAAAAGCATTTCGCCAAGTTTTGGGATGATGTTCTTGATTTTCAAGGAAAACGGGCCGGAAAGGGTTCTACCTCCCCTATTTTTCTAATTTCTTATCAAAATTACCTATAACCTGAACTAACATACCAATATAGCCTAGTTAAAAGTGTTTAAGCATTTAAAACGAGCCTTAAAAGCATTTCGCCAAGTTTTGGGACGATGTTCGTGATTTTCAAGGAAAAGGGGCCGGAAAGGGTTCTACCTCCCCTATTTTTCAAATTTCTTTTCAAAATAACCTATAACTTGAACTAACATACAATATATAGCCTAGATACTAGTGTTCAAACATTGAAAACGAACCTTGGAAGCATTTCAATAAGTTTTGGGACGATGTTCGTGATTTTCAAGGGAAAGGGGGCCGAGAAGGGTTCTACCTCTCTTATTTTTCAAATATCTTATCAAACTAACCAATAACTTGCACTAACATACCAATAGAGCCTAGTTACATGTGTTCACGCATTGAAAACGAGCCTTAGAAGCATTGAACTAAGTTTTGGGACGATGTTCGTGATTTTCAAGGGAAAGGGGGCTGGAAAGGGTTCTACCTCGCCTATTTTTCAAATTTTTTATCAAACCAACCTATAACTTGCACTAACATACCAATATAGCCTAGTTACAAGTGTTCAAGCATTTAAAACGAGCCTTAAAAGCATTTCGCCAAGTTTTGGGATGATGTTCTTGATTTTCAAGGAAAACGGGCCGGAAAGGGTTCTACCTCCCCTATTTTTCTAATTTCTTATCAAAATTACCTATAACCTGAACTAACATACCAATATAGCCTAGTTAAAAGTGTTTAAGCATTTAAAACGAGCCTTAAAAGCATTTCGCCAAGTTTTGGGACGATGTTCGTGATTTTCAAGGAAAAGGGGCCGGAAAGGGTTCTACCTCCCCTATTTTTCAAATTTCTTTTCAAAATAACCTATAACTTGAACTAACATACAATATATAGCCTAGATACTAGTGTTCAAACATTGAAAACGAACCTTGGAAGCATTTCAATAAGTTTTGGGACGATGTTCGTGATTTTCAAGGGAAAGGGGGCCGAGAAGGGTTCTACCTCTCTTATTTTTCAAATATCTTATCAAACTAACCAATAACTTGCACTAACATACCAATAGAGCCTAGTTACATGTGTTCACGCAATGAAAACGAGCCTTAGAAGCATTGAACTAAGTTTTGGGACGATGTTCGTGATTTTCAAGGGAAAGGGGGCTGGAAAGGGTTCTACCTCGCCTATTTTTCAAATTTTTTATCAAACCAACCTATAACTTGCACTAACATACCAATATAGCCTAGTTACAAGTGTTCAAGCATTTAAAACGAGCCTTAAAAGCATTTCGCCAAGTTTTGGGATGATGTTCTTGATTTTCAAGGAAAACGGGCCGGAAAGGGTTCTACCTCCCCTATTTTTCTAATTTCTTATCAAAATTACCTATAACCTGAACTAACATACCAATATAGCCTAGTTAAAAGTGTTTAAGCATTTAAAACGAGCCTTAAAAGCATTTCGCCAAGTTTTGGGACGATGTTCGTGATTTTCAAGGAAAAGGGGCCGGAAAGGGTTCTACCTCCCCTATTTTTCAAATTTCTTTTCAAAATAACCTATAACTTGAACTAACATACAATATATAGCCTAGATACTAGTGTTCAAACATTGAAAACGAACCTTGGAAGCATTTCAATAAGTTTTGGGACGATGTTCGTGATTTTCAAGGGAAAGGGGGCCGAGAAGGGTTCTACCTCTCTTATTTTTCAAATATCTTATCAAACTAACCAATAACTTGCACTAACATACCAATAGAGCCTAGTTACATGTGTTCACGCATTGAAAACGAGCCTTAGAAGCATTGAACTAAGTTTTGGGACGATGTTCGTGATTTTCAAGGGAAAGGGGGCTGGAAAGGGTTCTACCTCGCCTATTTTTCAAATTTTTTATCAAACCAACCTATAACTTGCACTAACATACCAATATAGCCTAGTTACAAGTGTTCAAGCATTTAAAACGAGCCTTAAAAGCATTTCGCCAAGTTTTGGGATGATGTTCTTGATTTTCAAGGAAAACGGGCCGGAAAGGGTTCTACCTCCCCTATTTTTCTAATTTCTTATCAAAATTACCTATAACCTGAACTAACATACCAATATAGCCTAGTTAAAAGTGTTTAAGCATTTAAAACGAGCCTTAAAAGCATTTCGCCAAGTTTTGGGACGATGTTCGTGATTTTCAAGGAAAAGGGGCCGGAAAGGGTTCTACCTCCCCTATTTTTCAAATTTCTTTTCAAAATAACCTATAACTTGAACTAACATACAATATATAGCCTAGATACTAGTGTTCAAACATTGAAAACGAACCTTGGAAGCATTTCAATAAGTTTTGGGACGATGTTCGTGATTTTCAAGGGAAAGGGGGCCGAGAAGGGTTCTACCTCTCTTATTTTTCAAATATCTTATCAAACTAACCAATAACTTGCACTAACATACCAATAGAGCCTAGTTACATGTGTTCACGCATTGAAAACGAGCCTTAGAAGCATTGAACTAAGTTTTGGGACGATGTTCGTGATTTTCAAGGGAAAGGGGGCTGGAAAGGGTTCTACCTCGCCTATTTTTCAAATTTTTTATCAAACCAACCTATAACTTGCACTAACATACCAATATAGCCTAGTTACAAGTGTTCAAGCATTTAAAACGAGCCTTAAAAGCATTTCGCCAAGTTTTGGGATGATGTTCTTGATTTTCAAGGAAAACGGGCCGGAAAGGGTTCTACCTCCCCTATTTTTCTAATTTCTTATCAAAATTACCTATAACCTGAACTAACATACCAATATAGCCTAGTTAAAAGTGTTTAAGCATTTAAAACGAGCCTTAAAAGCATTTCGCCAAGTTTTGGGACGATGTTCGTGATTTTCAAGGAAAAGGGGCCGGAAAGGGTTCTACCTCCCCTATTTTTCAAATTTCTTTTCAAAATAACCTATAACTTGAACTAACATACAATATATAGCCTAGATACTAGTGTTCAAACATTGAAAACGAACCTTGGAAGCATTTCAATAAGTTTTGGGACGATGTTCGTGATTTTCAAGGGAAAGGGGGCCGAGAAGGGTTCTACCTCTCTTATTTTTCAAATATCTTATCAAACTAACCAATAACTTGCACTAACATACCAATAGAGCCTAGTTACATGTGTTCACGCATTGAAAACGAGCCTTAGAAGCATTGAACTAAGTTTTGGGACGATGTTCGTGATTTTCAAGGGAAAGGGGGCTGGAAAGGGTTCTACCTCGCCTATTTTTCAAATTTTTTATCAAACCAACCTATAACTTGCACTAACATACCAATATAGCCTAGTTACAAGTGTTCAAGCATTTAAAACGAGCCTTAAAAGCATTTCGCCAAGTTTTGGGATGATGTTCTTGATTTTCAAGGAAAACGGGCCGGAAAGGGTTCTACCTCCCCTATTTTTCTAATTTCTTATCAAAATTACCTATAACCTGAACTAACATACCAATATAGCCTAGTTAAAAGTGTTTAAGCATTTAAAACGAGCCTTAAAAGCATTTCGCCAAGTTTTGGGACGATGTTCGTGATTTTCAAGGAAAAGGGGCCGGAAAGGGTTCTACCTCCCCTATTTTTCAAATTTCTTTTCAAAATAACCTATAACTTGAACTAACATACAATATATAGCCTAGATACTAGTGTTCAAACATTGAAAACGAACCTTGGAAGCATTTCAATAAGTTTTGGGACGATGTTCGTGATTTTCAAGGGAAAGGGGGCCGAGAAGGGTTCTACCTCTCTTATTTTTCAAATATCTTATCAAACTAACCAATAACTTGCACTAACATACCAATAGAGCCTAGTTACATGTGTTCACGCATTGAAAACGAGCCTTAGAAGCATTGAACTAAGTTTTGGGACGATGTTCGTGATTTTCAAGGGAAAGGGGGCTGGAAAGGGTTCTACCTCGCCTATTTTTCAAATTTTTTATCAAACCAACCTATAACTTGCACTAACATACCAATATAGCCTAGTTACAAGTGTTCAAGCATTTAAAACGAGCCTTAAAAGCATTTCGCCAAGTTTTGGGATGATGTTCTTGATTTTCAAGGAAAACGGGCCGGAAAGGGTTCTACCTCCCCTATTTTTCTAATTTCTTATCAAAATTACCTATAACCTGAACTAACATACCAATATAGCCTAGTTAAAAGTGTTTAAGCATTTAAAACGAGCCTTAAAAGCATTTCGCCAAGTTTTGGGACGATGTTCGTGATTTTCAAGGAAAAGGGGCCGGAAAGGGTTCTACCTTCCCTATTTTTCAAATTTCTTTTCAAAATAACCTATAACTTGAACTAACATACAATATATAGCCTAGATACTAGTGTTCAAACATTGAAAACGAACCTTGGAAGCATTTCAATAAGTTTTGGGACGATGTTCGTGATTTTCAAGGGAAAGGGGGCCGAGAAGGGTTCTACCTCTCTTATTTTTCAAATATCTTATCAAACTAACCAATAACTTGCACTAACATACCAATAGAGCCTAGTTACATGTGTTCACGCATTGAAAACGAGCCTTAGAAGCATTGAACTAAGTTTTGGGACGATGTTCGTGATTTTCAAGGGAAAGGGGGCTGGAAAGGGTTCTACCTCGCCTATTTTTCAAATTTTTTATCAAACCAACCTATAACTTGCACTAACATACCAATATAGCCTAGTTACAAGTGTTCAAGCATTTAAAACGAGCCTTAAAAGCATTTCGCCAAGTTTTGGGATGATGTTCTTGATTTTCAAGGAAAACGGGCCGGAAAGGGTTCTACCTCCCCTATTTTTCTAATTTCTTATCAAAATTACCTATAACCTGAACTAACATACCAATATAGCCTAGTTAAAAGTGTTTAAGCATTTAAAACGAGCCTTAAAAGCATTTCGCCAAGTTTTGGGACGATGTTCGTGATTTTCAAGGAAAAGGGGCCGGAAAGGGTTCTACCTCCCCTATTTTTCAAATTTCTTTTCAAAATAACCTATAACTTGAACTAACATACAATATATAGCCTAGATACTAGTGTTCAAACATTGAAAACGAACCTTGGAAGCATTTCAATAAGTTTTGGGACGATGTTCGTGATTTTCAAGGGAAAGGGGGCCGAGAAGGGTTCTACCTCTCTTATTTTTCAAATATCTTATCAAACTAACCAATAACTTGCACTAACATACCAATAGAGCCTAGTTACATGTGTTCACGCATTGAAAACGAGCCTTAGAAGCATTGAACTAAGTTTTGGGACGATGTTCGTGATTTTCAAGGGAAAGGGGGCTGGAAAGGGTTCTACCTCGCCTATTTTTCAAATTTTTTATCAAACCAACCTATAACTTGCACTAACATACCAATATAGCCTAGTTACAAGTGTTCAAGCATTTAAAACGAGCCTTAAAAGCATTTCGCCAAGTTTTGGGATGATGTTCTTGATTTTCAAGGAAAACGGGCCGGAAAGGGTTCTACCTCCCCTATTTTTCTAATTTCTTATCAAAATTACCTATAACCTGAACTAACATACCAATATAGCCTAGTTAAAAGTGTTTAAGCATTTAAAACGAGCCTTAAAAGCATTTCGCCAAGTTTTGGGACGATGTTCGTGATTTTCAAGGAAAAGGGGCCGGAAAGGGTTCTACCTCCCCTATTTTTCAAATTTCTTTTCAAAATAACCTATAACTTGAACTAACATACAATATATAGCCTAGATACTAGTGTTCAAACATTGAAAACGAACCTTGGAAGCATTTCAATAAGTTTTGGGACGATGTTCGTGATTTTCAAGGGAAAGGGGGCCGAGAAGGGTTCTACCTCTCTTATTTTTCAAATATCTTATCAAACTAACCAATAACTTGCACTAACATACCAATAGAGCCTAGTTACATGTGTTCACGCATTGAAAACGAGCCTTAGAAGCATTGAACTAAGTTTTGGGACGATGTTCGTGATTTTCAAGGGAAAGGGGGCTGGAAAGGGTTCTACCTCGCCTATTTTTCAAATTTTTTATCAAACCAACCTATAACTTGCACTAACATACCAATATAGCCTAGTTACAAGTGTTCAAGCATTTAAAACGAGCCTTAAAAGCATTTCGCCAAGTTTTGGGATGATGTTCTTGATTTTCAAGGAAAACGGGCCGGAAAGGGTTCTACCTCCCCTATTTTTCTAATTTCTTATCAAAATTACCTATAACCTGAACTAACATACCAATATAGCCTAGTTAAAAGTGTTTAAGCATTTAAAACGAGCCTTAAAAGCATTTCGCCAAGTTTTGGGACGATGTTCGTGATTTTCAAGGAAAAGGGGCCGGAAAGGGTTCTACCTCCCCTATTTTTCAAATTTCTTTTCAAAATAACCTATAACTTGAACTAACATACAATATATAGCCTAGATACTAGTGTTCAAACATTGAAAACGAACCTTGGAAGCATTTCAATAAGTTTTGGGACGATGTTCGTGATTTTCAAGGGAAAGGGGGCCGAGAAGGGTTCTACCTCTCTTATTTTTCAAATATCTTATCAAACTAACCAATAACTTGCACTAACATACCAATAGAGCCTAGTTACATGTGTTCACGCATTGAAAACGAGCCTTAGAAGCATTGAACTAAGTTTTGGGACGATGTTCGTGATTTTCAAGGGAAAGGGGGCTGGAAAGGGTTCTACCTCGCCTATTTTTCAAATTTTTTATCAAACCAACCTATAACTTGCACTAACATACCAATATAGCCTAGTTACAAGTGTTCAAGCATTTAAAACGAGCCTTAAAAGCATTTCGCCAAGTTTTGGGATGATGTTCTTGATTTTCAAGGAAAACGGGCCGGAAAGGGTTCTACCTCCCCTATTTTTCTAATTTCTTATCAAAATTACCTATAACCTGAACTAACATACCAATATAGCCTAGTTAAAAGTGTTTAAGCATTTAAAACGAGCCTTAAAAGCATTTCGCCAAGTTTTGGGACGATGTTCGTGATTTTCAAGGAAAAGGGGCCGGAAAGGGTTCTACCTTCCCTATTTTTCAAATTTCTTTTCAAAATAACCTATAACTTGAACTAACATACAATATATAGCCTAGATACTAGTGTTCAAACATTGAAAACGAACCTTGGAAGCATTTCAATAAGTTTTGGGACGATGTTCGTGATTTTCAAGGGAAAGGGGGCCGAGAAGGGTTCTACCTCTCTTATTTTTCAAATATCTTATCAAACTAACCAATAACTTGCACTAACATACCAATAGAGCCTAGTTACATGTGTTCACGCATTGAAAACGAGCCTTAGAAGCATTGAACTAAGTTTTGGGACGATGTTCGTGATTTTCAAGGGAAAGGGGGCTGGAAAGGGTTCTACCTCGCCTATTTTTCAAATTTTTTATCAAACCAACCTATAACTTGCACTAACATACCAATATAGCCTAGTTACAAGTGTTCAAGCATTTAAAACGAGCCTTAAAAGCATTTCGCCAAGTTTTGGGATGATGTTCTTGATTTTCAAGGAAAACGGGCCGGAAAGGGTTCTACCTCCCCTATTTTTCTAATTTCTTATCAAAATTACCTATAACCTGAACTAACATACCAATATAGCCTAGTTAAAAGTGTTTAAGCATTTAAAACGAGCCTTAAAAGCATTTCGCCAAGTTTTGGGACGATGTTCGTGATTTTCAAGGAAAAGGGGCCGGAAAGGGTTCTACCTCCCCTATTTTTCAAATTTCTTTTCAAAATAACCTATAACTTGAACTAACATACAATATATAGCCTAGATACTAGTGTTCAAACATTGAAAACGAACCTTGGAAGCATTTCAATAAGTTTTGGGACGATGTTCGTGATTTTCAAGGGAAAGGGGGCCGAGAAGGGTTCTACCTCTCTTATTTTTCAAATATCTTATCAAACTAACCAATAACTTGCACTAACATACCAATAGAGCCTAGTTACATGTGTTCACGCATTGAAAACGAGCCTTAGAAGCATTTAACTAAGTTTTGGGACGATGTTCGTGATTTTCAAGGGAAAGGGGGCTGGAAAGGGTTCTACCTCGCCTATTTTTCAAATTTTTTATCAAACCAACCTATAACTTGCACTAACATACCAATATAGCCTAGTTACAAGTGTTCAAGCATTTAAAACGAGCCTTAAAAGCATTTCGCCAAGTTTTGGGATGATGTTCTTGATTTTCAAGGAAAACGGGCCGGAAAGGGTTCTACCTCCCCTATTTTTCTAATTTCTTATCAAAATTACCTATAACCTGAACTAACATACCAATATAGCCTAGTTAAAAGTGTTTAAGCATTTAAAACGAGCCTTAAAAGCATTTCGCCAAGTTTTGGGACGATGTTCGTGATTTTCAAGGAAAAGGGGCCGGAAAGGGTTCTACCTCCCCTATTTTTCAAATTTCTTTTCAAAATAACCTATAACTTGAACTAACATACAATATATAGCCTAGATACTAGTGTTCAAACATTGAAAACGAACCTTGGAAGCATTTCAATAAGTTTTGGGACGATGTTCGTGATTTTCAAGGGAAAGGGGGCCGAGAAGGGTTCTACCTCTCTTATTTTTCAAATATCTTATCAAACTAACCAATAACTTGCACTAACATACCAATAGAGCCTAGTTACATGTGTTCACGCATTGAAAACGAGCCTTAGAAGCATTGAACTAAGTTTTGGGACGATGTTCGTGATTTTCAAGGGAAAGGGGGCTGGAAAGGGTTCTACCTCGCCTATTTTTCAAATTTTTTATCAAACCAACCTATAACTTGCACTAACATACCAATATAGCCTAGTTACAAGTGTTCAAGCATTTAAAACGAGCCTTAAAAGCATTTCGCCAAGTTTTGGGATGATGTTCTTGATTTTCAAGGAAAACGGGCCGGAAAGGGTTCTACCTCCCCTATTTTTCTAATTTCTTATCAAAATTACCTATAACCTGAACTAACATACCAATATAGCCTAGTTAAAAGTGTTTAAGCATTTAAAACGAGCCTTAAAAGCATTTCGCCAAGTTTTGGGACGATGTTCGTGATTTTCAAGGAAAAGGGGCCGGAAAGGGTTCTACCTCCCCTATTTTTCACATTTCTTATCAAAATAACCTATAACTTGAACTAACATACAATATATAGCCTAGATACAAGTGTTCAAACATTAAAAACGAACCTTGGAAGCATTTAACTAAGTTTTGGGACGATGTTCGTGATTTTCAAGGGAAAGGGGGCCGAGAAGGGT
Organism: Dysphania ambrosioides; assembly: GCA_026401315.1. Taxonomy (NCBI): domain Eukaryota; kingdom Viridiplantae; phylum Streptophyta; class Magnoliopsida; order Caryophyllales; family Amaranthaceae; genus Dysphania; species Dysphania ambrosioides. The sequence continues at coordinate 23,795,235 of CM048661.1, read as the reverse complement.
TCTACCACTCCTATTTTTCAAATATCTTATCAAACTAAGCAATAACTTGCACTAACATACCAATAGAGCCTAGTTACATGTGTTCACGCATTGAAAACGAGCCTTAGAAGCATTTAACTAAGTTTTGTGATGCGTGCTACAATGTGAACGACGAGCATGTTGAAGAATTATTCCAAGAAAGTCAAGAAAGCATGAATCTATACTTGGAAGAAACTCATGGCGTGTGTTTTGTAGCATAAGTAGGTGATCTATTGTAAGCAAACTCGGCATGAGCAAGCTTAATATCCCAATCTTTTTGTGTTTTGCTTACTAGTCCACGTAAAAGCACACCAAGAGTTCGATTTGTTACCTCCGTTTGTCCGTCCGTTTGCGGGTGATATGATGTACTAAATAACAGCTTCGTTCCCACCAACTTCCATAGTGATTTCCAAAAGAAACTCATGAACTTTGTATCACGATCACTCACAATACTGTTCGGCAACCCAAGTAGTCTCACCACTTCCTTGAAATACAATTCCGCCACTTTCATAGCATCGTCCACTTTGTGACAAGGTATGAAATGAGACATCTTGGAAAATCGATCCACTACAACCATGATTGAGTCCTTTCCTCTTTGAGTCCTTGGCAAACCAACTACAAAATCCATAGACCGTCTTCCCAAGGTGAATCTGGCACGGGCAAGGGCGTATATAAGCCTTGATGAAACGTAGCCTTGGCCTTTTGACATGTTGCACACCTAGAAACTATTGATTGTACATCCGCTAGCATTCTAGGCCAATAAAAATGCTCTTGCAGCATAGTTAATGTTTTCGTTATGCCAAAATGTCCCGCTATCCCTCCTCCATGCACTTCTCTTACTATTAATTCTCTAATAGAACACTTAGGCACGCACAAACGATTCCCCTTGAAAAGAAAACCGTCTTGTAAAACATAGGAACCTACGGCCCCCTTGGAACACTCCTCTAGGATTGTAGAGAAATCCACGTCCCCCTTATAGTACTCCTTGATTAACTCGAAACCAAGTAGTTTACAATTCAATACTCCAAGTAACGTGTGTCTTCTAGATAGTGCATCGGCCACTACATTTGCTTTCCCCTCTTTATACTTTGCAGAAAAATTGAAAGCTTGTAGAAACTCTACCCATTTAGCATGTCTAGGGTTCAATTTTTGTTGACCATGAATGTACTTCAAAGCTTCGTGATCACTATGCAACACAAAGTGATTTGGGCACAAATAGTGACTCCAATGGTCCAATGCTCGCACAATAGCATAGAACTCCTTGTCATAGGTAGAATAGTTCAATCTAGCACCGTTTAATTTCTCACTAAAATAGGCAATAGGGCGCTTCTTTTGAACCAAAACGGCACCAATCCCCACACCACTAGCGTCGGTCTCTACCTCAAATGGTTGTGAAAAATCCGGCAATGCAAGTACGGGTGCTTCACATAGCTTCCTTTTGACCAAATCAAATGCACGTTGGGCTTCCTCGGTCCAATCGAATTTTCCCTTGTCTTTCTTCAAGCATTCAGTCATAGGTGCAACTATCGTGGAAAAATTCTTCACAAATCTTCTATAAAATGACGCTAGACCATGAAACGATCTAACTTCACTCACATTGGTAGGTACGGGCCAAGTCTTGATAGCTTCAACCTTGGATTGATCCACGGACACACCATCTTTGGATACTACATACCCTAGAAACGTCACGCTAGGAACAAGAAAATAACATTTTTCCAATTTTGCGTACAACTTCTTCTCCCTAAGAACCTCAAAAACGCTTCTCAAATGCATTAGATGATCATTGAAATTTTCAGAATAAATTAATATGTCATCCAAGTAAACAACTACGAACCTTCTAAGAAATGGTTTCAACACCTCGTTCATCAATCTCATAAATGTACTAGGCGCATTGGTTAGACCAAAAGGCATGACTAACCACTCGTACAATCCCACTTTAGTCTTGAAAGCCGTCTTCCATTCATCTCCTTCTCTCATGCGTATTTGATGATAGCCACTCATAAGATCAATCTTGGAAAATAGCTTTGAACCATGCAATTCGTCTAACAAATCATCAAGTCTAGGTATAGGAAATCTATACTTGATGGTTATGTTTTTCACACTCCTACTATCAATGCACATACGCCAACTCCCATCTTTTTTTGGAACTAGCAATGCAGGTACGGCACATGGGCTCATACTCTCTTTCACGTAGCCTCTTTGCATCAATTCCTCTATTTGACGTTGTATTTCCTTTGTTTCTTCTGGATTACTTCTATATGCTGCCTTGTTAGGTAGTGGAGCTCCCGGAATAAGATCAATTTGATGTTCAATACCACGAATTGGTGGTAATTCACTAGGAAAAACATCACAATACTCTTGCAATACCACTTCTAATTCCACGGGCCTCTTTTCTTGTTTACTTTCATTCACTTGCACATTGTTAGCCACCATAATATATACCATATTGTTATTGTTGATCTCTATCTCCAACTCCTTTTCCCCAATTAAATATGTACCTTTCGAACTAGGGTTAATTCTATGATCAATAAGTGGTTTCAATGCATATGATTTTTCCCCCTTTCCTTTTCGAATTATATACACATTTGTCCTACCATTAAACTTGACAAATCTATCATATTGCCATGGTCTACCCAATAAGATATGACAAGCATCCATGGGGCATACATCACATAAAACTTTATCATGATATTTGCCAATTGAAAAGGTGATTAGGGCTCGCTTCGTTACCTTTACGTCACTAGCATCATTGAGCCAATGTAACTTATAAGGTTATGGGTGATCGGTTGTAGGCCACTCTAATTTGTTGATCAAAGTTGTAGACACCACATTTGTGCAACTTCCCGAGTCTATTATTACGTCACACAATCGATCTTCCACCTTGCACCTTGTTAAAAAGATTTTCTCTCTTTGATTTTCTTCAACGGGCATAGGTTTAGAGTGAAGAGCTCTCCTTAGAACCAAGCTCTTTCCTTGCGTTTCACCATCAACCTCTTCGGCACTACCCTCCTCTTCTTCAAAATCACGTTCTTGCTCGACCACAACCTCCATGTCACTACTTCCCTCGCACCTAGCTTTCTCTTCTTCCCATTCTTGAGCCGTCATAGTGCGTTTTGAGTAGCAATTGCTTGCTATATGGCCAACACTCCCACATTTGAAACATTTTCTATCTTCGGTCACCTTCTTGCTAGCTTCGTTTCTGGGTTTGTTATCTTTAGCATACGAATTAGAAGAAGTCCTATCAAAGGTAGGCTTGTCACTAGCCTTTGTGAACGTGCGTGTGAACGGCTTCACACTTGAGGTCTTCTTGGCCTTGAATTGTCTTTCAACCTTAATGGCCGCCTTGCATACTTCTTCAAATGAATAGTATTCGTGCAATTCAATCTTCTCTTGAACATTTTCGTTCAAACCTGCAATAAAACGTGCTATTTTGTGCTCTAGAATTTCTTCTAAATCACACAATAAACATAGTTTCTCAAATTCACACAAATAAGCCTCCACGGATTGATTTCCTTGCTTAAAAGTCTGCATCTTGAGATACACTTCTTGCACGTACTCATGGGGCACAAATTGACGCTTCATATATTTCTGTAATTGTGTCCAAGTAGTGATCTTGGATCGTCCCTCATTGCGTCTCTTTTTCTTGAGATTATCATACCATAAACTCGCATAACCCGTGAGTTTTAATTCAGCAATTTTGCACCTCTTTCGTTCATCATACTCCTTGTAATCAAAGAGTGTTTCCGCTCTTCTAACCCACTCAAAATATTTTTCGGGGTCTAGCATACTACCATTGAATTCTGGAAAATCTAACCTTATATTTCGGTCATCATCTTTGGCCTTGTTCTTCCGTCTACACCTTCTAGGTTCATCACTTGAAGATGAATCTTTATGGCGTGATCTACTTGCTTTTCTCCTTTCATATTCGTCTTCACTTGAACTAGAACTTGCAACTGATTTGTTCTTCCTTGAAGATGAAGTTTTGTTACGTTCGTCAAGCCTAGCCAATACTTCTTGCAATTGTTGTGACAATCGCTCTATTTGACGATCTCTTCGCAAGTTATGCGCCTGATCAAGGTTCAAACCCCTTGGAATCCCTGGGATTTCTTCGTCACTCATTGCTCCTACACAAACCAGGTTAGTTTATGCAAAATCTTGATTAAAAGATTGAATCTTGATTGATTCTTGAAGAAAACAAAAACCGTTCTCCAAATCGCAACTCCGTGTAACAATCTCAAAAGTTTGAGGTTTCACAGACTTTGTTACGCGTCCGATTGACACAAAATTTTGACACAATGTTAATCTACGTTTTCTGAATCTTCCCACAAAATTTCAGCTAAAAATTCCAAGCCAAACGTCACCAACAGCTCTGATACCACGATGATGTGATTCTTGATCCGAAAACCAAGTTATCACAAGGATATGTTCTAAGCTTCGTCCTATACAGATAAATCACCAAGAACTAGGCAAGAACTGAGTTTAATTAATTAAGAGTCCACCTAATTAATCAAACCAATGAATGTTTTAACTAAAACACCCAAAACAGCAACCAACTCGCAAGTTAGCCAAAGAAATATTTAGGTAATCCAACCAAAATATCACTCAAAATAAATGTGTTTTTGTATTGCTCAAAATCTGAATGAATGAATTCGTGAATTACATGGAGTATTTATAGCAATCCTTTCCTAAGACTATTAGAACTCTAACTAGAATAAAACTCCTTCTTTTCCTAAGCATATTAGAGTTCTAACTTGAGTAAAACTCCTATTTTTTCTAAACACATTAGAGTTCTAGCTTGAGTAAAACTCCTACTTTTTCTAAGCATATTAGAGTTCTAGCTTGAGTAAAACTCTTCCACTTTGCCTTGATCTCCAAGCAGCCGCCACTTTCAATTTTGAGTAGGAATCCCCCTTGAAATAGGAAACCTAACTTAACCTTGTGTGCCAAGTAACGCTACACGGTTCTCCAACTTAATTAACTACGCACACGTACAAAAATAATTAAGAACATAAAGAAACCTAAGGTCTAAACCAAGAAAAACCCTTTCAAGTGAAAGGTAAAAACTTGTAGACCAAAATCTAAGAAAGCTTTTAAAGAAACCTTAAAGAACTATCAAGAAGCTTCAAGAACTCCCAAGAACGCCACCATACAAAGCGTGGCTTTGTCTTGATGCCCCCGATAGTAAGTTTGACCTATTGAAGAAGCTTCCAAGTATAGATTCATGCTTTCTTGACTTTCTAGGAATAATTCTTCAACATGCTCGTCGTTCACATTGATGCACGCATCATTTTTCAAATTTTTTATCAAACCAACCTATAACTCGCACTATCTTACCAATATAGCCTAGTTACAAGTGTTGAAGCATTTAAAACGAGCCTTAAATCGCCAAGTTTTGGGACGAAGTTCGTGATTTTCTAGGAAAAGGTGCCGGAAAGGGTTCTACCTCCCCTATTTTTAAAATTTCTCATCAAAATAACCTATAACTTGAACTAACATAAAATATATAGCCTAGATACAAGTGTTCAAACATTGAAAACGAACCATGGAAGCATTTCAATAAGTTTTGGGACAATGTTCATGATTTTCAAGGGAAAGGGGGCCGAGAAGGGTTTTACCTCTCCTATTTTTCAAATATCTTATCAAACTAACCAATAACTTGCACTAACATACCAATAGAGCTAGTTACATGTGTTCACGCATTGAAAACGATCCTTAGAAGCATTTAACTAAGTTTAGGGACGATGTTCGTGATTTTCACGGGAAAGGGGGCAGGAAAGGGTTCTACCTCGACTATTTTTCAAATTTTTTATCAAACAAACCTATAACTCGCACTATCTTACCAATATAGCCTAGTTACAAGTGTTCAAGCATTTAAAACGAGCCTTAAATCGCCAAATTTTGGGACGATGTTCGTGATTTTCAAGGAAAAGGGGCCGGAAAGGGTTCTACCTCCCCTATTTTTCAAATTTCTTATCAAAATAACCTATAACTTGAACTAACATACAATATATAGCCTAGATACAAGTTTTCAAACATTAAAAACGAACCTTGGAAACATTTCAATAAGGTTTGGGACAATGTTCGTGATTGTCAAGGGAAAGGGGGCCGAGAAGGATTCTACCTCTCCAATTTTTCAAATATCTTATCAAACTAACCAATAACTTGCACTAACATACCAATAGAGCCTAGTTACATGTGTTCACGCATTGAAAACGAGCCTTAGAAGCTTTAAACTAAGTTTTGGGACTATGTTCGTGATTTTCAAGGGAAAGGGGGCTGGAAAGGGTTCTACCTCGCCTATTTTTAAAATTTTTTTATCAAACCAACCTATAACTTGCACTAACATACCAATATAGAGTAGTTACAAGTGTTCAAGCATTTAAAACGAGCCTTAAAAGCATTTCGCCAAGTTTTGGGACGATGTTCGTGATTTTTAAGGAAAAGGGGCCGGAAAGGGTTCTACCTCCCATATTTTTCAAATTTCTTTTCAAAATAACCTATAACTTGAACTAACATACAATATATAGCCTAGATACAAGTGTCCAAACATTGAAAACGAACCTTGGAAGCATTTCAATAAGTTTTGGGACAATGTTCGTGATTTTTAAGGGAAAGGGGGCCGAGAAGGGTTCTACCTCTCCTATTTTTCAAATATCTTATCAAACTAACCAATATCTTGCACTAACATACCAATAGAGCCTAGTTACATGTGTTTACGCATTGAAAACGAGCCTTAGAAGCATTTAACTAAGTTTTGGGACGATGTTCGTGATTTTCAAGGGAAAGGGGGCTGGAAAGGGTTCTACCTCGCCTATTTTTCAAAATTTTTATCAAACCATAATAGTTGCACTAACATACAAATATAGCGTAGTTACAAGTGTTCAAGCATTTAAAACGAGCCTTAAAAGCATTTCGCAAAGTTTAAGGACGATGTTCGTGATTTTCAAAGAAAAGGGGCCGGAAAGGGTCTACCTCCCCTATTTCTCTAATTTTTTATCAAAATAACCTATAACTTGAACTAACATACAATATATAGCCTAGATACAAGTTTTCAAACATTGAAAACGAACCTTGGAAGCATTTCAATAAGTTTTGGGATAATGTTCGTGATTTTCAAGGGAAAGGGGTCTGAGAAGTGTTCTACCTCGCCTATTTTTCAAATGTTTTATCAAACTAACCAATAACTTGCACCAACATACCAATAGAGCCTAGTTACATGTGTTCACGCATTGAAAACGAGCCTTAGAAGCTTTAAACTAAGTTTTGGGACTATGTTCATGATTTTCAAGGGAAAGGGGGCTGGAAAGGGTTCTACCTCGCCTATTTTTCAAATTTTTTATCAAACCAACCTATAACTTGGACTAACATACCAATATAGCATATTACAAGTGTTCAAGCATATAAAACGAGCCTTAAAAGCATTTCGCCAAGTTTTGGGACGATGTTCGTGATTTTCAAGGAAAATGGGTCGGAAAGGGTTCTACCTCCCCTATTTTTCAAATTTCTTATCAAAATAACCTATAACTTGAACTAACATACCAATATAGCCTAGATACAAGTGTTCAAACATTGAAAACGAACCTTGGAAGCATTTCAATAAGTTTTGGGACAATGTTCGTGATTTTCAAGGGAAAGGGGGCCGAGAAGGGTTCTACCTCTCCTATTTTTCAAATATCTTATCAAACTAACCAATAACTTGCACTAACATACCAATAGAGCCAAGTTACATGTGTTCACATATTGAAAACGAGCCTTAAAAGCATTTCGCCAAGTTTTGGGACGATGTTCGTGATTTTCAAGGAAAAGGGGCCGGAAAGGGTTCTACCTCCCCTATTTTTCAAATTTCTTATCAAAATAACCTATTACTTGAACTAACATACAATATATAGCCTAGAGTGTTCAAAGATTGAAAATGAACCTTGGAAGCATTTCAATAAGATTTGGGACAATTTTTGTGATTTTCAAGGGAAAGGGGGCCGAGAAGGGTTCTACTCTCCTATTTTTCAAATATCATATTAAACTAACTAATAACTTGCACTAACATACCAATAGAGCCTAGTTACATGTGTTCACGCATTGAAAACGAGCCGTAGAAGCATTTAACTAAGTTTTGGGACGATTTTCGTGATTTTCAAGGGAAAGGGGGCTGGAAAGGGTTCTACCTCGCCTATTTTTCAAATTTTTTATTAAATTTTCAAGGGAAAGGGGGATGGAAATGGGACATCCTAAAAATCTTTGAAGTTGGGTTTTCTCTTTAAGCTCATTAGGAAATTTTAAAGCAAACTCTATGGATCTATTAATGGGTTTAATGGTTCCTCTGAATATATCATGGCCGAGTAATCTAATTTTTGTTTGGAAAAGTTTCATTTTTGAGCTTGAAACAACTAAACAATTCTTTTCTATTATTTGTAAAAAAGATAGTAAATGTTTGAAATGTTGATCTAAACTATTAGAGAAAACTAAAACATCATCTATGTAAACTATTATGAATGGGAATGGGTTGAGAATATCATTCATAATATGTTGGAATTCAGAAGGAGCATTCTTCAAACCAAAAGGCATGACATTCCATTCATAGTGACCAAAGGGTACTGTGAAAGCTGTTTTGTACCTATCTTGTTCAGCAATTTGAATTCGCCAAAATCCTGATTTCTTATCAAATTTTGAAAAGATCTTAGCTTTAAAGAGTCTATTTAAAAGATCTCTTTTGTTAGGAATGGGGTATCTAATCCATTGGAGAACTTTGTTTAAGGGTTTGTAATTTATTACTAATCTAGGAACTCCTCGCTCTTTCTCAGCTGCATTCATTACATAAAATGCTGCACAACTCCAAGGAGATTTAGAAGGTCGAATAAGCTTTTTATCCAAAAGAACTTGAATCTCCTTTTTACAGAATTCTACTAATTCAGCATTCATCTGAATGGGTCTTGCTTTTGTAGGGATATTTGCTTCAATGAAATCTTTTTCATAAGGAAGGGTGACAATATGCTTTTTTCTATTCCAAAAGGCATTAGGAATTTCTGCACAGACCTTTAGTTTGAAAGTTTTTTCGAGGTCTTGCATCTTTTGTTGAATAGAAGGCTGTCGAAGCTGTTCCTCTATTTTTTGGTGGATAACCTCAGTTTTGAGGGTAGCAATTAAATATTGCTTGTTATGGATTGTGTTTAATTTCTGAAAAACTGATGAATTTTGTAAGAGGTTTATATCTTTTTGAATCATAGGAGTGAGGAATTTAAAGGAGATTTGCTTACCTAAGATATTGGTATGAACTCCTATATTGTCCACCTTAAAAGGATAGATTTGAGTTAGAAAAGGGGTTCCAAGGATTATTTATTCCTTAATATCCTTGACAACTATGAAAGTATTTTTGAATTTATAGTCGTTATTGATTATATTAGCTCTTGGAACCTTGAATTTGGTATTCATAGGAGAGCTATTAGCACTAAGTAATTTTGTGCTAGTCTTCTCATAGAATTTTGGTGGGATGATTCCTTCTTTGATACAATTCTGATCAGCACCACTATCTATAAGGGCAATAAAGTTTTGTTTAAAATCACCGATTTGGAAGGTGACCTTTGAGTACCATTTTTGAAAATTGATCTTATTAATGAGAGAAACAAATCCTGTTTCTTCCTGAGTATCAACAATCTCCTCAGAGGTTATATTCTGAGTGGATTCTTCTTCTAGGATTGTTATATGAGTTTTGATCTCTAATTCATTAATTTGTGAGGCTAAAAGGTCATTTTTGAGTTCATTGACCTGGATTTTTAAAAGGTTGATTTCTGGCTAGAGATCATTAACAGAATCTCTTTTAAAAGTATTCTTGGAAGGTGACGTAAGGAGGGTGCTATTTTTTGTGTATTTGGATTTGAATATTTCTCCAGTAGTTTTGAAATACTGAAGGGTTCTGTAATTGGTAAGGAAGTGGAGTGAGAAGGTTCCTTTTCTTTGAGGACAATATTTCTCAAGCGAAGAAGGGCCTGAGTCTTTAACACTGGATTTTGAACCTTATCTATTAAATCGAATAAGAATTCTTTGTCTTTATTACTAGAAATGACATTTATAGTTTGAATTGGTGAAGAAGACCCTGAGGAGCTACTACTACTTGAGTCGGTATCTTCTATTTGGTCGGAAAATGGTTCTTCTTGGTCTGAGTTCAAAGGACTCTTAATAAGGAGTTTGGTTAACTTTTCTCCCAGTTCGGAGTCATTTGAGAAGAGTTCTTGGATTTTCTTCTTAGTAGTACAATTATTAGCTTTGTGTCCCCTTTTCCCACATGAATAACAAACTATTTTTTGGGAGGAAAACTTTTGTTTAGGCCTTTTGTAATAAGAAGGCTTTGAAGGAGGAGAAGTGTTTCTCTTAGGGAATCGTCTAAACTTCTTTTCTTTCTGAAGTTTAGATTTTTGTTTAATAGATGAAGGGGCCCTGATTGTTTCACAGCCAAAGGCTTCGCAGAAACAACCGAGTTCTTTTCTGGATTGCTTCTTTTCAGAAGTATACTTAGCTTGCAGCTTAAGTTCTTTGCAAAGAGCTAATCCTTCATTTTTTACTAAAGTGAAGAGTTCTCCATAGGTTTTATCTTTAAAAGGGATCTCATCTGATTGAGATAATTCCTTTAACTTTCTGAATATTTGTTGGGCAAAAAGTTTAGGAAGACCAGATATAAATTTTTCTTTCCAAAATGGTTCACCGCAATCCTTTCTTTGGAGAACATAAGTAAGGAACATATCTCTATACCACCTATAATCTCCTAAAGTAGGACATCTCAAGTTTTGAAGAATTGATTTCCCTGATAAAAGGGAGGCTGTAGGGTCTCTTATAAAGTAATAGGCAATAACGAAATCACAGCTATCAAATATCTCAATGATTTCATTTTGGGGATTGAGAATGGTGATTTTGTGGTTAAAAATTTCTAACTGATTATCAGGTGTGAGACAATTGTCCCACCAGTTTTTCAATTGACCGGTAAACCCTGAAATAAGGAGTCCAAAAATGATTTGTTCATTAGACTCTCGGGTTGAATAGGCAATTTTTGCCATCCCCATCTCTTGAAGAGTATTTAAAATCTCATATTCTGATTTTCCATCTATATTCCATTCATGGACAGAATCAGGAGAATAAGATTTGGTTATAAACTTAGATCGTTCCTCAAACTGTATGTCTGGAGGGGTTGGTCTAGGATAATAGGTTTTTGTTGGAGCATTTCTCCATTTGTTCTTTATTTTATTTAGAAAAGAGGAATCTTAAAACATATTTTGAATATTATCTATTTCATCTTCTGAGTTAGAATCATTGCTTGATTCATTTTCAAAAGGAGGACTATGGATGACTCTTAATCCTTGGGAGCTGGCTAATTTTTCTAGATTTTGAGATATTTTGCTCAAGATAGTCTGGGAGCTATTTGAAGAAGAGGGAGTATTGACTATGGAGTTTGCCATAGTTTTGAGTTAAACCTTGTGGTTTAAAGTGCGGAACTGAGACATTAGCAGGGAATCTAGAGGATTGTCCTTTAGAGAAGGTAGGGGACTGTTCCTTTATAGATTCTATTCTAGTAGAAAGATGATCTACTTGAGAGGCAATAGTATGAAGGGTTTGGTTGGTGAAATTATTTTGATGGTAAACCTTAATAATATCTTCCACCTTACCTGGGTCATCTTTCTGATTATATCTTCCCTTTTTAAGAGGGCAGGCAGGTATTTGATTTTCTCCACTAGGAATTATTATGGGAGAAAAGGGTGGATGAACAGTATTAATAGTTGATCCATCCTCTAACTGCCAATTTCTCCTTAAAATGGTTTGGGTTTGAATATAGTGTTGGGTAAAAGGTTCATTTATACCTTTATCTTCACAAAATGAGGTAAACCATATGAAAAAGGGAATATTTAATTAGAGACGATTCATGTCTCTATACCAGATTTCTCTGATCTGATTCCTTAAGGGCTCATCAAAAGACATAAACCATTTTCGCTTTTGAGTATTTTCTTTTGATTCGAAATCTCTTCTTAAGAAATCCTTATCAATTTGAAAACCGTCCTTAGTGATGGTGTTTATAGTATTAAAATTTTGCATATCTGAAGCTGTAGGTGATTGGGGAGGAGAAACAGATGAAAATTGATATTCTGGAATTGGAGATTTGTAATGGACTTTGAAGGTATCTTCTTGAGTTCTTGAAGATTCTGACATTTTTGGTTGGTATTTGGCAGGAATAGAAAACGATCTTCTAGCCATATTAATGGAAGAGCTAGGTCTTGTTCTCTAAATAAGCCAAATCTAAGAATTACTTTGGTCGAATCCTCTACTATTTGATCTATGTCTTGTTTTAGACATTTATTTGGCATTGGATTAGGAAATTGTAAAATCTCAGGAATAGTAATTTGATCCCAAGCTAATTTCTTAGTTGAAGTGACCGGGGATTTAGTTTCACCAGCATGGACTTCTATGAAAACAGTCTCTCCTTTAGAAGAGAGAACATGAATAAATTTTGGATTCACAGTGGTGTTCATCAACCTAAAATATATCCTAAAAACTATTGCAAAGTTTTTAGCAAATTCTTTGAATTTATTTTCTATTACATGAATATCTAAGATTAATGACTCTAGAGCTAATGGATCCTTTAGATCTATAGTAAAATCAGGAAAGCAATTAAAATATATGGGTCCATTGGAGACATTAGTTTGAACAACAGGTAACAATGAATCTTTATAGGTTTTGAGACGATTATCTCTTAAAGCTAGGAATATAGGGCAATCAACACCTTTATGAACTAAAGGCTTAACAGCTATTTGAACTAGACCAAAATGAATGAAACGATAATTATGAGCAAGATATGTTTCAACTGCTGTATTCGATAATAAATACATAGTTTCAATATCTTGTTGAATACTCCTAGTTTCTTCATGAGTTTTAATGCTAAATGCAGTTTTGAATTCCAGAGGACCAATCTTATATAACTGAGTAGGATCTTCTTTTGGAATATTCCAATTTCAGAAATCAACAGGTATATGAGTTTCTTGACTTTGAATTATATCAGTCTTAGAGTATCCTAATCTAGCAACTCTTCTTAACCAAGAGGCCATGGATTAAGGGTATATAATAAGTAATATCTATGCTAATTGGGAACAGTGGGACCACCAACCGGAAGCACCTACTCACTGAGGCTCACCAACGGATTTACAGGCTTGCCAAACACTTTGTCAAACAATTAGTATAAACTTACTTAATAAATATCCAATAATCTATTGGCTCTGATACCAAAGGGTGTAGGATCTTCTTTTGGAATATTCCAATTTGAAAAATCAACAGGTAGAGTTTCTTGACTTTGAATTATATCAGTCTTAGAGTATCCTAATCTAGCAACTCTTCTTAACCAAGAGGCCATGGACTAAGGGTATATAATAAGTAATATCTATGCTAATTGGGAACAATGGGACCACCAACTGGGAGTACCTACTCACTGAGGCTCACCAACGGATTTACAGTCTTGCCAAACACTTTGCCAAACAATTAGTATAAACTTACTTAATAAATATCAAATAATCTATTGGCTCTGATACCAAAGGGTGTAGGATCGGGATAAAACACATAAAACTGATTAAAAACTAAGAGAAATTGAAAACGAAATACTTTAACGAAATACATAAAAGAACTTAAAGAAATTCAAAACAAAATTGAAAACTTAAGACGTAATATAATATACAAACTGTTATTAAAACTTTTAAAATACTTACAAAGATTTGAGCATTGCTCAAGCAGGGAATACTTTTCTTACAAAGCTTTTATTGAGAACTAGAACTAAGGCTGATAAGCCAAGCCTGCCTCTCAACTGAGATGGGAGAAGTTCGCCAAGTTTCGGGACGATGTTCGTGATTTTCAAGGAAAAGGGGCCGGAAAGAGTTCTACCTACCCTATTTTTCAAATTTCTTATCAAAATAACCTATAACTTGAACTAACATACCAATATAGCCTATATACAAGTGTTCAAACATTGAAAACGAAGCTTGGAAGCATTTCAATAAGTTTTGGGATAATGTTCGTGATTTTCAAGGGAAAGGGGGCGAGAAGGGTTCTACCTTTCCTATTTTTCAAATATCTTATCAAACTAACAAATAACTTGCACTAACATACCAATAGAGCCAAGTTACATGTGTTCACGCATTGAAAACGAGCCTTAGAAGAATTTAACTAAGTTTTGGGACGATGTTCGTGATTTTCAAGGGAAAGGGGGCTGGAAAGGGTTCTACCACGCCTATTTTTCAAATTTTTTATCAAATCAACCTATAACTTGCACTAACATACCAATATAGCCTAGTTACAAGTGTTCAAGCATTTAAAACGAGCCTTAAAAGCACTTCTCCATGTTTTGGCACGATGTTCGTGCTTTTCAAGAAAAAGAGGTCGGAAACGTTCTACCTCCCCTATTTTAAAAATTTCTTATCAAAATAACCTATAACTTGAACTAACATACCAATATAGCCTAGATACAAGTGTTCAAACATTGAAAACGAACCTTAGAAGCATTTAAATAAGTTTTGGGACAATGTTCGTGATTTTCAAGGGAAAGGGGGCCGAGAAATGTTCTACCTCTCCTATTCTTCAAATATCTTATCAAACTAACCAATAACTTCACAAACATACCAATAGAGCCAAGTTACATGTGTTCACGCATTGAAAACGAGCCTTAGAAGCATTTAACTAAGTTTTGGGACGATGTTCATGATTTTCAAGGGAAAGGGGGCCGAGAAGGGTTCTACCACTCCTATTTTTTAAATATCTTATCAAACTAACCAATAACTTGCACTAACATACCAATAGAGCCTAGTTACATGTGTTCACGCATTGAAAACGAGCCTTAGAAGCGTTTAACTAAGTTTTGGGACGATGGCTGTGATTTTCAAGGGAAAGGGGGCTGAAAAGGGTTCTACCTTGCCTATTTTTCAAATTTTTTATCAAACTAACCTATAACTTCCACTAACATACAGATATAGCCTAGTTACAAGTGTTCAAGTATCTAAAACGAGCCTTAAAAGCATTTCGCCAAGTTTTGGGACGATGTTCGTGATTTTCAAGGAAAAGGGGCCGGAAAGAGTTCTACCTCCCCTATTTTTCAAATTTCTTATCAAAATAACCTATAACTTGAACTAACATACCAATATAGCCTATATACAAGTGTTCAAACATTGAAAACGAAGTTTGGAAGCATTTCAATAAGTTTTGGGATAATGTTCGTGATTTTCAAAGGAAAGGGGGCGAGAAGGGTACTACCTTTCCTATTTTTCAAATATCTTATCAAACTAACCAATAACTTGCACTAACATACCAATAAAGCCAAGTTACATGTGTTCACGCATTGAAAACGAGCCTTAGAAGCATTTAACTAAGTTTTGGGACGATGTTCGTGATTTACAAGGGAAAGGGGGCTAGAAAGGGTTCTACCTTGCCTATTTTTCAAATTTTTTATCAAACCAACCTATAACTTGCACTAACATACCAATATAGCCTAGTTACAAGTGTTCAAGCATTTAAAACGAGCCTTAAAAGCATTTCTCCATGTTTTGGCATGATGTTCGTGATTTTCAAGAAAAAGGGGCCGGAAAGGGTTCTACCTCCCCTATTTTTCAAATTTCTTATCAAAATAACCTATAACTTGAACTAACATACCAATATAGCATATATACAAGTGTTCAAACATTGAAAACGAACCTTAGAAGCATTAAAATAAGTTTTGGGACAATGTTCGTGATTTTCAAGGGAAAGGGGGCCGAGAAAGGTTCTACCTCTCCTATTTTTCAAATATCTTATCAAACTAACCAATAACTTGCACTAACATACCAATAGAGCCAAGTTACATGTGTTCACGCATTGAAAATGAGCCTTAGAAGCATTTAACTAAATTTTGGGACGATGTTCATGATTTTCAAGGGAAAGGGGGCCGAGAAGGGTTCTACCACTCCTATTTTTCAAATATCTTATCAAACTAACCAATAACTTGCACTAACATACCAATAGAGCCTAGTTACATGTGTTCACGCAATGAAAACGAGCCTTAGAATCGTTTAACTAAGTTTTGGGACGATGGCTGTGATTTTCAAGGGAAAGGGGGCTGAAAAGGGTTCTACCTCGCCTATTTTTCAAATTTTTTATCAAACCAACCTATAACTTCCACTAACATACCAATATAGCCTAGTTACAAGTGTTCAAGTATCTAAAATGAGCCTTAAAAGCATTTCGCCAAGTTTTGGGACGATGTTCGTGATTTTTAAGGAAAAGGGGCCGGAAAGAGTTCTACCTCCCCTATTTTTCAAATTTCTTATCAAAATAACCTATAACTTGAACTAACATACAATATATAGCATAGATACAAGTGTTCAAACATTGAAAACGAACCTTGGAAGCATTTCAATAAGTTTTGGGACAATGTTTGTGATTTTCAAGGGAAAGGGGGGCGAGAAGGGTTCTACCTCTCCTATTTTTCAAATATCTTATCAAACTAACTAATAACTTGCACTAACATACCAATAGAGCCAAGTTACATGTGTTCACGCATTGAAACGAGCCTTAGAAGCATTTAACTAAGTTTTGGGACTATGTTCGTGATTTTCAAGGGAAAGGGGGCTAGAAAGGGTTCTACCTCGCCTATTTTTCAAATTTTTTATCAAACCATCCTATAACTTGCACTAACATACCAATATAGCCTAGTTACAAGTGTTCAAGCATTTAAAACGAGCCTTAAAAGCATTTCTCCATGTTTTGGCACTATGTTCGTGATTTTCAAGAAAAAAGGGTCGGAAAGGGTTCAACCTCCCCTATTTTTCAAATTTCTTATCAAAATAACCTATAACTTGAGCTAACATACCAATATAGCCTAGATACAACTGTTCAAACATTGAAAACGAACCTTAGAAGCATTTCAATAAGTTTTGGGACAATGTTCGTGATTTTCAAGGGAAAGGGGGCCGAGAAAGGTTCTACCTCTCCTATTTTTCAAATATCTTATCAAACTAACCAATAACTTGCACTAACATACCAATAGAGCCAAGTTACATGTGTTCACGCATTGAAAACGAGCCTTAGAAGCATTTAACTAAGTTTTGGGACGATGTTCATGATTTTCAAGGGAAAGGGGGCCGAGAAGGGTTCTACCTCTCCTATTTTTCAAATATCTTATCAAACTAACCAATAACTTGCACTAACATACCAATAGAGCCTAGTGACATGTGTTCACGCATTGAAAACGAGCCTTAGAAGCGTTTAACTAAGTTTTGGGACGATGGCTGTGATTTTCAAGGGAAAGGGGGCTGAAAAGGGTTCTACCTCGCCAATTTTTCAAATTTTTTATTAAACCAACCTATAACTTTCACAAACATACCAATATAGCCTAGTTACAAGTATTCAAGTATTTAAAACGAGCCTTAAAAGCATTTTGCCATGTTTTGGGACGATGTTCGTGATTTTCAAGGAAAAGAGGCCAGAAAGAGTTCTACCTCCCCTATTTTTCAAATTTCTTATCAAAATAACCTATAACTTGAACTAACATACCAATATAGCCTATATACAAGTGTTCAAACATTGAAAACAAAGCTTGGAAGCATTTTAATAAGTTTTGGGATAATGTTCGTAATTTTCAAGGGAAAGGGAGCGAGAAGGGTTCTACCTTTCCTATTTTTCAAATATCTTATCAAACCAATAACTTGCACTAACATACCAATAGAGCCAAGTTACATGTGTTCACGCATTGAAAACGAGCCTTAGAAGCATTTAACTAAGTTTTGGGACGATGTTCGTGATTTTCAAGGGAAAGGGGGCTGGAAAGGGTTCTACCTCGCCTATTTTTCAAATTTTTTATCAAACCAACCTATAACTTGCACTAACATACCAATATAGCCTAGTTACAAGTGTTCAAGCATTTAAAACGAGCCTTAAAATCATTTTGCCATGTTTTGGGACGATGTTCGTGATTTTCAAGGAAAAGGGCCGGAAAGGGTTCTACATCCCCTAGTTTTCAAATTTCTTATCAAAATAACCTATAACTTGAACTAACATACAATATATAGCATAGATACAAGTGTTCAAACATTGAAAACGAACCTTGGAAGCATTTCAATAAGTTTTGGGACAATGTTTGTGATTTTCAAGGGAAAGGGGGACGAGAAGGGTTCTACCTCTCCTATTTTTCAAATATCTTATCAAACTAACTAATAACTTGCACTAACATACCAATAGAGCCAAGTTACATGTGTTCACGCATTGAAACGAGCCTTAGAAGCATTTAACTAAGTTTTGGGACTATGTTCGTGATTTTCAAGGGAAAGGGGGCTAGAAAGGGTTCTACCTCGCCTATTTTTCAAATTTTTTATCAAACCATCCTATAACTTGCACTAACATACCAATATAGCCTAGTTACAAGTGTTCAAGCATTTAAAACGAGCCTTAAAAGCATTTCTCCATGTTTTGGCACTATGTTCGTGATTTTCAAGAAAAAAGGGCCGGAAAGGGTTCAACCTCCCCTATTTTTCAAATTTCTTATCAAAATAACCTATAACTTGAGCTAACATACCAATATAGCCTAGATACAACTGTTCAAACATTGAAAACGAACCTTAGAAGCATTTCAATAAGTTTTGGGACAATGTTCGTGATTTTCAAGGGAAAGGGGGCCGAGAAAGGTTCTACCTCTCCTATTTTTCAAATATCTTATCAAACTAACCAATAACTTGCACTAACATACCAATAGAGCCAAGTTACATGTGTTCACGCATTGAAAACGAGCCTTAGAAGCATTTAACTAAGTTTTGGGACGATGTTCATGATTTTCAAGGGAAAGGGGGCCGAGAAGGGTTCTACCTCTCCTATTTTTCAAATATCTTATCAAACTAACCAATAACTTGCACTAACATACCAATAGAGCCTAGTGACATGTGTTCACGCATTGAAAACGAGCCTTAGAAGCGTTTAACTAAGTTTTGGGACGATGGCTGTGATTTTCAAGGGAAAGGGGGCTGAAAAGGGTTCTACCTCGCCAATTTTTCAAATTTTTTATTAAACCAACCTATAACTTTCACAAACATACCAATATAGCCTAGTTACAAGTATTCAAGTATTTAAAACGAGCCTTAAAAGCATTTTGCCATGTTTTGGGACGATGTTCGTGATTTTCAAGGAAAAGAGGCCAGAAAGAGTTCTACCTCCCCTATTTTTCAAATTTCTTATCAAAATAACCTATAACTTGAACTAACATACCAATATAGCCTATATACAAGTGTTCAAACATTGAAAACAAAGCTTGGAAGCATTTTAATAAGTTTTGGGATAATGTTCGTGATTTTCAAGGGAAAGGGGGCCGAGAAAGGTTCTACCTCTCCTATTTTTCAAATATCTTATCAAACTAACCAATAACTTGCACTAACATACCAATAGAGCCAAGTTACATGTGTTCACGCATTGAAAACGAGCCTTAGAAGCATTTAACTAAGTTTTGGGACGATGTTCATGATTTTCAAGGGAAAGGGGGCCGAGAAGGGTTCTACCTCTCCTATTTTTCAAATATCTTATCAAACTAACCAATAACTTGCACTAACATACCAATAGAGCCTAGTGACATGTGTTCACGCATTGAAAACGAGCCTTAGAAGCGTTTAACTAAGTTTTGGGACGATGGCTGTGATTTTCAAGGGAAAGGGGGCTGAAAAGGGTTCTACCTCGCCAATTTTTCAAATTTTTTATTAAACCAACCTATAACTTTCACAAACATACCAATATAGCCTAGTTACAAGTATTCAAGTATTTAAAACGAGCCTTAAAAGCATTTTGCCATGTTTTGGGACGATGTTCGTGATTTTCAAGGAAAAGAGGCCAGAAAGAGTTCTACCTCCCCTATTTTTCAAATTTCTTATCAAAATAACCTATAACTTGAACTAACATACCAATATAGCCTATATACAAGTGTTCAAACATTGAAAACAAAGCTTGGAAGCATTTTAATAAGTTTTGGGATAATGTTCGTAATTTTCAAGGGAAAGGGAGCGAGAAGGGTTCTACCTTTCCTATTTTTCAAATATCTTATCAAACCAATAACTTGCACTAACATACCAATAGAGCCAAGTTACATGTGTTCACGCATTGAAAACGAGCCTTAGAAGCATTTAACTAAGTTTTGGGACGATGTTCGTGATTTTCAAGGGAAAGGGGGCTGGAAAGGGTTCTACCTCGCCTATTTTTCAAATTTTTTATCAAACCAACCTATAACTTGCACTAACATACCAATATAGCCTAGTTACAAGTGTTCAAGCATTTAAAACGAGCCTTAAAATCATTTTGCCATGTTTTGGGACGATGTTCGTGATTTTCAAGGAAAAGGGCCGGAAAGGGTTCTACATCCCCTAGTTTTCAAATTTCTTATCAAAATAACCTATAACTTGAACTAACATACAATATATAGCATAGATACAAGTGTTCAAACATTGAAAACGAACCTTGGAAGCATTTCAATAAGTTTTGGGACAATGTTTGTGATTTTCAAGGGAAAGGGGGGCGAGAAGGGTTCTATCTCTCCTATTTTTCAAATATCTTATCAAACTAACTAATAACTTGCACTAACATACCAATAGAGCCAAGTTACATGTGTTCACGCATTGAAACGAGCCTTAGAAGCATTTAACTAAGTTTTGGGACTATGTTCGTGATTTTCAAGGGAAAGGGGGCTAGAAAGGGTTCTACCTCGCCTATTTTTCAAATTTTTTATCAAACCAACCTATAACTTGCACTAACATACCAATATAGCATAGTTATAAGTGTTCAAGCATTTAAAACGAGCCTTAAAAGCAATTCACCAAGTTTTGGGACGATGTTCGTGATTTTCACGGAAAAGGGGCCAGAAAGGGTCTACGTGATGTAAAAACTAGTGAGAGAACACTAGAATTCACTAAAACAAATGGATCTCAAATTGGATAAAATATAGATGTGGATTTATATGATAAAATGCGGCGGCTTTTATATGGAAAACGATATGTATTTAGGCTAGAAATGGTAGATAATTTCGTGGTTTAGAAATGGAAAGAATTTCGTGGGTGTTTGGACATAAATGTAATTTCATGTTTAAAAAAAAGATGGGTAGATTTTGATAGAAAAAGAAAAGAAAAGAAAGGGTTAGATTGCAAGGAATACTCACTTAAACAATCTAGATATGTAGGCAAGGATTTCTCACATAACCTACTAGGTGTAGTACTAAGGGAAGGAATACTCACTTGACCCTAAGAGGCTACGAAACTTGTGTGGAGGATTTCTCACGTACCACTCAAAATCTTCAAGAGAAAACTCTTGGAAAATGCACAAGCAATTCACAACCGAAATGCAAGTAAAAATGACTTCAAATTTTTAGTATTCAACTTCTCCTCACGAAGTTCAAGTGACAAACTATTAATAGAGACTAATTTCTTACCTAACATGCTTAAAAGCAAAATTAAAATAAAGATTATGAAAAGTTAAACAAAAATAAAAAAATATCAGAAAAGTCCAAAAGTCCATTTACATAATTAAGAAAAATAAATAATAAAAAAAAACCAGAATTGAAATTAGTGGTATTGCACTTCCAAAAGTCACAAATTCTCCATCTTCTTTACTCTTGAATTCGATTGAAATCAAAGTTCTAACCTCTTGAATTTCTGAAATTATGAGTGTAATAAAACACCCCATAACTTCCTTGCATTTACCCATCAATTGGAGCTTCAAAAAAACTTTTTCTCTCCCCAAAATGCATGGCAACTTGAAGAGGCAAAACTGAAAAAAATGCACTGAAGTTTTAAGGGAATAAAGCAACCCCTTTACTTCCAAAACGTCCTCCTTAATTGCCCATAACATTCAGCCACTAAAGATTGAAAAACGTCACTTTTAATGCCCCTTGAGCTTGTGAAATTAAATTGAAACTAAGGAGAAACGTCCCATCCTTTACTCATGCCTAAAAACCTTTAATTAAGCCTTGTAACATCTATTTTAAATCCCTTTAGTGCACCGGATCTCCAGCTAGTCATTACCCATTTAAACTCATGTAAATAAGGCTTTAATTTCAACTTAAAACTTCAGCATTTCAACCTTCCAAAGTCACGTATCCAAGCTGGTCATTTACCCCATTAAACATGCAATTAAGTCTAAAATAACTCTTGTAATTTTAGCCTTAATTCCCCAATTAAGCATGCCCAAAATGGGTTTGAAATCAGCCAAAAACGTCCCTCTTTAAGCTCCTTAATTTACTCCAACGAATCTGATCAGAATCCTTACAAAATCACATTCAACACATTTTTTGACTAGCCCCCCAAATCAAATAACTGATATGCTACTTAAATCAGCAATAATCCATCTTAAACTCCTTAATTTACTCCCCTAATATGATAAAAAAACGTCACTTAAGTAAGGGAATAAATCAGTCAACAATAATCCCTTAAATCTTGCTCAGAATCAAATCAAATATTATCTTAAAATATTCACACACCAAAAATGATTCCCCATACCTTCTTGGACGAAATTAAGTGCCTTAAATCTGCCCAAAACCCAAAAAAACGTCAACTTATAAAAAAAAGGAATCAAATCAATCACAAACCTCCAATTACACGCCAAAATCAAATCTGATCAGCAAGATTCTTCCTTTCCTTGCATAAATCTGATTTTACCCATAAAAGACTTGATTTTCTTATGCCTAAATAAAAATATTTCCCATCAATGAATACCCTCTTTATATTGGACGAAAATAACACTCCCCAAATCCCATTAATCAATCATGCAAATCTGGACAATAATCCACGCAATCCAAATCAGCAAATCTAATCAAATCACCCGCCTATTTGCTTTTTGTAAACTAATCATTACTCAACTCCTTGAACCAACTAACTTTAATTAATTAAAAAAAATCCTTTATTTTTTTTACACAAAACTCCTTCAACACCTTATTCTAGTTTCCCAAGGTGGAAAGACTAGAATACCCTTGCATAGTAATCAACGCCCCATGCAACCAAAAATGGTCTAACCCATTTTCTTCAAATGGCATTACCAAAAAAATCTCCTTAGTGACTCCATTAAAGATATATGTAATTTTAGAATTTACATCACTACCTCTCCTATTTTTCTAATTTCTTATCAAAATAACCTATAACTTGAACTAACATAAAATATATAGCCTAGATACAAGTGTTCAAACATTGAAAACGAAGCTTGGAAACATTTCAATAAGTTTTGGGATAATGTTCGTGATTTTCAAGGGAAAGGGGGCCAAGAAGGGTTCTACCTCTCCTATTTTTCAAATATCTTATCAAACTAACCAATAACTTGCACTAACATACCAATAGAGCCTAGTTACATGTGTTCACGCATTGAAAACCAACCTTACAATCATTTAACTAAGTTTTGGGACGACGTTCGTGATTTTCAAGGGAAAGGGGGCTGGAAAGGGTTCTACCTCGCTTATTTTTCAAATTTTTTATCAAACCAACCTATAACTTGCACTAACAAACATATATAGCCTATTTACTAGTGTTCAAGCATTTAAAACAAACCTTAAAAGCATTTCGCAAAGTTTTGGGACGATGTTAGTGATTTTCAAAGAAAAGGGAACGGAAAGGGTTCTACCTCCCCTATTTTTCAAATTTCTTATCAAAATAACCTATAACTTGAACTAACATACAATATATAGCATAGATACAAGTGTTCAAACATTGAAAATGAACCTTGGAAGCATTTCAATAAGTTTTGGGACAATGTTCGTGATTTTCAAGGGAAAGGGGGCCGAGAAGGGTTCTACCTCTCCTATTTTTCAAATATCTTATCAAACTAACCAATAACTTGCACTAAAATACCAATAGAGCCTAGTTACATGTGTTCACGCATTGAAAAAGAGCCTTAGATGCATTTAATTAAGTTTTGGGATGATGTTCGTGATTTTCAAGGGAAAGGGGGCTGGAAAGGGTTCTACCTCACCTATTTTTCAAATTTTTTTATCAAACCAACCTATAACTTGCATTAACATACCAATATAGCGTAGTTATAAGTGTTCAATCATTTAAAACGAGCCTTAAAAGCATTTCGCCAAGTTTTGGGACGATGTTTGTGATTTTCAAGGAAAAGGGGCCGGAAAGGGTTCTACCTCCCCTATTTTTCAAATTTCTTATCAAAATAACCTATAACTTGAACTAACATACAATATATAGCGTAGATACAAGTGTTCTTACATTGAAAACGAACCTTGGAAGCATTTCAATAAGTTTTGGGACAATGTTCATGATTTTCAAGTGAAGGGGGGCCGAGAAGGGTTCTACCTCTCCTATTTTTCAAATATCTTATCAAACTAACCAATAACTTGCACTAACATACCAATAGAGCCTAGTTACATGTGTTCACGCATTGAAAACAAGCCTTAGATGCATTTAACTAAGTTTTGGGATGATGTTCGTGATTTTCAAGGGAAAGGGGGCTGGAAAGGGTTCTACCTCGCCTATTTTTCAAATTTTTTATCAAACCAACCTATAACTTGCACTAACATAAAAATATAGCGTAGTTACAAGTGTTCAAGCATTTAAAACGAGCCTTAAAAGCATTTCGCCAAGTTTTGGGATGATGTTCGTGATTTTCAAGGAAAAGGGGCCGGAAAGGGTTCTACCTCCCCTATTTTTCAAATTTCTTATCAAAATAACCTATAACTAGAAATACATACAATATATAGCGTAGATACAGGTGTTCTTACATTGAAAACGAACCTTGGAAGCATTTCAATAAGTTTTGGGACAATGTTCGTGATTTTCAAGTGAAAGGGGGCTGAGAAGGGTTCTACCTCTCCTATTTTTCAAATATCTTATCAAACTAACCAATAACTGACACTAACATACCATTAGAGCCTAGTTACATGTGTTCACGGATTGAAAAAGAGCCTTAAAAGTATTTAACTAAGTTTTGGGACGATGTTCGTGATTTTAAAGGGAAAGGGGGCTGGAAAGGGTTCTACCTCGCCTATTTTACAAACTTTTTATCAAACCAACCTATAACTTGCACTAACATACCAATATAGCCTAGTTACAAGTGTTCAAGCATTTAAAACGAGCCTTAAAAGCATTTCGCCAAGTTTTGGGACGATGTTCATGATTTTCAAGGAAAAGGGGCTGGAAAGGGTCTACCTCCCCTATTTTTCTAATTTCTTATCAAAATAACCTATAACTTGAACTAACATATAATATATAGCACAGATACAAGTGTTCAAACATAGAAAACGAACCTTGGAAGCATTTCAATAAGTTTTGGGACAATGTTCGTGATTTTCAAGGGAAATGGGGCCGAGAAGGGTTCTACCTCTCCTATTTTCAAATATCTTATCAAACTAACCAATAACTTGCACTAACATACCAATAGAGCCTAGTGACATGTGTTCACGCATTGAAAACGAGTATTAGAAGTATTTAACTAAGTTTTGGGACGATGTTCGGGATTTTCAAGGGAAAGGCGTCTGGAAAGGGTTCCTCCTCGCCTATTTTTCAAAATTTTTATCAAACCAACCTATAACTTGCACTAACCTACCAATATAGCCTATTTACAAGTGTTCAAGCATTTAAAACAAGCCTGAAAAGCATTTCGCCAAGTTTTGGGACGATGTTCGTGATTTTCAAGGAAAAGGGGCCGGAAATGGTCTACCTCCCCTATTTTTCTAATTTCTTATCAAAATAACCTATACCTTGAACTAACATATAATATATAGCATAGATACAAGTGTTCTAACATTGAAAACGAACCTTGGAAGCATTTCAATAAGTTTTGGGACAATGTTCGTGATTTTCAAGGGAAAGGGGGCCGAGAAGGGTTCTACCTCTCCCATTTTTCAAATCTCTTATCAAACTAACCAATAACTTGCACTAACATACCAATAGGGCCTAGTTACATGTGTTCACGCATTGAAAACGAGCCTTAGAAGCATTTAACTAAGTTTTGGGACGATGTTCGTGATTTTCAAGGGAAAGGGGGCTGGAAAGGGTTCTACCTCGCCTATTTTTGAAATTTTATGTCAAACCAACCTATAACTTGCACTTACATACCAATATAACCTATTTACAAGTGTTCAACTATTTAAAACGAGCCTTTAAAGCATTTCGCCAAGTTTTGGGACGATGTTCGTGATTTTCAAGGAAAAGAGGCCGAAAAGGGTTCTACCTCCCCTATTTTTCAAATTTCTTATCAAAATAACCTATAACTTGAACTACCATACCAATATAGCCTAGATACAAGTGTTTCTACCATTGAAAACGAACCTTGGAAGCATTTCAATATGTTTTGGGACAATGTTCGTGATTTTCAAGGGAAAGAGGCCGAGAAGGGTTCTACCTCTCGTATTTTTCAAATATCATATCAAACAAACCATTAAATTGAACTAACATACCAATATAGCCTAGTTTCCTTTTTTCACACATTGAAAACGAGCCTTAGAAGCATTTAACTAAGTTTTGGGACGACGTTCGTGATTTTCAAGGTAAAGGGGGATGGAAAGGGATCTACCTCACCTATTTTTCAAATGTTTTATCAAACCAACCTATAACTTGCACTAACATACCAATATAGCCTAGTTACAAGTGTTCAAGCATTTAAAACGAGCCTTAAAAGCGTTTCGCCAAGTTTTGGGACGATGTTCGTGATTTTCAAGGAAAAGGGGCCGGAAAGGGTTCTACCTCCCCTATTTTTCAAATTTCTTATCAAAATAACCTTTAACTTTTACTACCATACAATATATAACCTAGATACAAGTGTTCAAACATTGAAAACGAACCTTGGAAGCATTTCAATAAGTTTTGGGACAATGTTCGTGATTTTCAAGGGAAAGGGGGCCGAGAAGGGTTCTACCTCTCCTATTTTTCAAATATCTTATCAAACTAACCAATAACTTGCACTAAAATACCAATATAGCCTAGTTACAAGTGTTCAAGCATTTAAAATGAGCCTTAAAAGCATTTCGCCAAGTTTTGGGACGATGTTTGTGATTTTCAAGGAAAAGGGGTCAGAAAGGGTTCTACCTCCCCTATTTTTCAAATTTCTTATCAAAATAACCTATAACTTGAACTAACATACCAATATAGCCTAGATACAAGTGTTCAAACATTGAAAACGAACCTTGGAAGCATTTCAATAAGTTTTGGGACAATGTTCGTGATTTTCAAGGGAAAGGGGGCCGAGAAGGGTTCTTCCTCTCCTATTTTTCAAATATCTTACCAAACTAACCTATAACTTGCACTAACATACCAATAGAGCCTAGTTACATGTGTTCACGCATTGAAAACGAGCCTTAGAAGCATTTAACTAAGTTTTGGGACGATGTTCGTGATTTTCAAGGGAAAGGGGGCTGGAAAGAGTTCTACCTCGCCTATTCTTCAAATATTTTATCAAACTAACCTATAACTTGCACTAACATACCAATATAGCTAGTTACAAGTGTTCAACCATTTAAAATGAGCCGTAAAAGCATTTTGCCAAGTTTTGGGACGATGTTTGTGATTTTCAAGGAAAAGGGGTGATGTGATTCTTGATCCGAAACTAAGTTTTCACAAGGATATGTTCTAAGCTTCGTCCTATACAGATAAATCACCAAGAACTAGGCAAGAACTGAGTTTAATTAATTAAGAGTCCACCTAATTAATCAAACCAATGAATGTTTTAACTAAAACACCCAAAACAGCAACCAACTCGCAAGTTAGCCAAAGAAATATTTAGGTATCCAACCAAAATATCACTCGAAAATAAATGTGTTTTTATTGATCAAATTCATGAATGAAATGAATGTTTTCAAACCGTGAATTACATGGAGTATTTATAGAAATCCTTTCCTAAAAATATTAGAACTCTAACTAGAATAAAACTCTTTCTTTTCCTAAACATATTAGAATTCTAGCTTGAATAAAACTCCTACTTTTCCTAAACATATTAGAATTCTAGCTTGAATAAAACTCCTACTTCTCCTAAACATATTAGAGTTCTAGCTTGAGTAAAACTCTTTCACTTTGCCTTGATCTCCAAGCAGCCGCCACCTATAATTCAATCTTGAGTAGGAATCCCTCTTGAAATAGGAAACTTAACCTTGGGTAGGAATCCATCTTGAAATAGGATACTTAACCTTGGGCGCCAAGTAACGTTACACGGTTTTCTAACTAACTTAATTAACTAACTCACACGTACAAAAATAATCAAGAACATAAAGAAAATAAAGAAACCTAAGGTCTAAACCAAGAAAAACCCTTTCAAGTGAAAGGTAAAAACTTGTAGACAAAAATCTAAGAAAGCTTTTAAAGAACCTTAAAGAACTATCAAGAAGCTTCAAGAACTCCCAAGAACGCCACCATACAAAGCGTCGCTTTGTCTTGATGCCCCCGATAGTAAGTTTAACCTATTGAAGAAGCTTCCAAGTATAGATTCATGCTTTCTTGACTTTCTTGGAATAATTCTTCAACATGCTCGTCATTCACATTGATGCATGCATCAAGGGGCCGGAAAGGGTTCTACCTCCCCTATTTTTCAAATTTCTTATCAAAATAACCTATAACTTGAACTAACATACAAATATAGCCTAGATACAAGTGTTTCTACCATTGAAAACGAACCTTGGAAGCATTTCAATATGTTTTGGGACAATGTTCGTGATTTTCAAGGGAAAGAGGCCGAGAAGGGTTCTACCTCTCCTATTTTTCAAATATCATATCAAACAAACCATTAAATTGAACTAACATACCAATATAGCCTAGTTTCCTTTTTTCACGCATTGAAAACGAGCCTTAGAAGCATTTAACTAAGTTTTGGGACGATGTTCGTGATTTTCAAGGTAAAGGGGGATGGAAACGGATCTACCTCACCTATTTTTCAAATTTTTTATCAAACCAACCTATAACTTGCACTAACATACCAATATAGCCTAGTTACAAGTGTTCAAGCATTTAAAAGGAGCCTTAAAAGCGTTTCGCCAAGTTTTGGGACGATGTTCGTGATTTTCAAGGAAAAGGGGCCGAAAAGGGTTCTACCTCCCCTATTTTTCAAATTTCTTATCAAAATAACCTTTAACTTTTACTACCATACAATATATAACCTAGATACAAGTGTTCAAACATTGAAAACGAACCTTGGAAGCATTTCAATAAGTTTTGGGACAATGTTCGTGATATTCAAGGGAAAGGGGGCCGAGAAGGGTTCTACCTCTCCTATTTTTCAAATATCTTATCAAACTAACCAATAACTTGCACTAACATACCAATATAGCCTAGTTACAAGTGTTCAAGCATTTAAAACGAGCCTTAAAAGCATTTCGCCAAGTTTTGGGACGATGTTTGTGATTTTCAAGGAAAAGGGGTCAGAAAGGGTTCTACCTCCCCTATTTTTCAAATTTCTTATCAAAATAACCTATAACTTGAACTAACATACCAATATAGCCTAGATACAAGTGTTCAAACATTGAAAACGAACCTTGGAAGCATTTCAATAAGTTTTGGGACAATGTTCGTTATTTTCAAGGGAAAGGGGGCCGAGAAGGGTTCTTCCTCTCCTATTTTTCAAATATCTTACCAAACTAACCTATAACTTGCACTAACATACCAATAGAGCCTAGTTACATGTGTTCACGCATTGAAAACGAGTCTTAGAAGCATTTAACTAAGTTTTGGGACGATGTTCGTGATTTTCAAGGGAAAGGGGGCTGGAAAGGGTTCTACCTCGCCTATTTTTCAAATTTTTTATCAAACCAACCTATAACTTGCACTTACATACCAATATAGCCTAGTTACAAGTGTTCAAGCATTTAAAACGAGCCTTAAAAGCATTTCGCCAAGTTTTGGGACGATGTTTGTGATTTTCAAGGAAAAGGGGTCGGAAAGGGTTCTACCTCCCCTATTTTTCAAAGTTCTTATCAAAATAACCTATAACTTGAACTAACATACCAATATAGCCTAGATACAAGTGTTTAAACATTGAAAACGAACCTTGGAAGCATTTCAATAAGTTTTGGGACAATGTTCGTGATTTTCAATGGAAAGGGGGCCGAGAAGGGTTCTTCCTCTCCTATTTTTCAAATATCTTATCAAACTAACCTATAACTTGCACTAGCATACCAATAGAGCCTAGTTACATGTGTTCACGCATTGAAAATGAGCCTTAGAAGCATTTAACGAAGTTTTGGGACCATATGCCATCCTTCTTTGGAACCAACAACGCCGGCACTGCACAAGGACTGATCGATTCTTTAACATAGCCCATTTCCATCAATTCCTGGATATGTCTTTGCAACTCCATTGTCTCCATCGGATTGCATCGATAAGGGGGTTTGTTAGGAAGGGGTGCTCTAGGAACAAGATCGATTTGATGTTCTATACCACGAATAGGTGGCAAACCTTGTGGTAACTCATCTGGGAATACATCCTCATAAGCCTTGATTAACTTGGCTAATTTCGGATTTTGAGCCATGTATCCATCATATTCTTCCCTCGAAAGTAATAGGAAGATCTTGTCCTCTTCTTCTATCTCACCTTCAAACTCCTTGTGAGACAAAAGGAACACACTTTTATAAGGGGCTTTTTGTGGTGGTGGGTTTTTTTTTGTGGTGGTAAAGGATGGAGCATTTTCTTGTTGCCAAGATGGGTAATGGTGTAAGTATTGGCTAATCCATCATGTATGGACTTCTTATCACTCTGCCATGGTCTACCCAACAAGATATGGCATGCATCCATAGGAATGACATCACATAATACCTGATCAACATAGGAGCCAATTGCAAAGTTCACCATACATTGTCTCCTAACACCAGTATTCTTACTCCTTTCTAACCAACTTAACTTATATGGGTGGGGATGTTTAGTGGTTTTCATTTCAAGTCTCTTTACCAAATCACTAGAGACTACATTTGCTTCACTACCACTATCCACAATAAGATCACATACCTCTCCCTTCACTTTGCACTTAGTCAAGAACAAGTTCTCTCTTTGAATAGGAACTTCTTCCCTTTCAGTTTGAATTTGTAAGGCTCTTCTCAAGACTAAACTATTTTTTTCAGGAAAACAGTCATCAACATTATCACACTCTTGCTCGTCATCAAACTCTTGAGACTCTTCAGGGACTTCTTCTTCCTCCTCCTCTTCTTCCTCCATAGGAAAAGGTTGAGTAGTCATGATACGAATCTCTCTCACAGTCAATGAACGAGAATTTGGACAATCTCGTTTATAGTGTCCTCTTCCATGACATTTGAAACATACAATCTCACTCAAATCAGATTCCTTGGTAAAGACTTTGCCTTTATCTTTGTTTGAGGGTTCAAAAGTGTTTCGGGTTCTTTTTGTGGGGTTAGAAAAAGATGGGTTTGGTTTAGGAACAAAAGATTTATTTTGTGGTTGGGATGGAAAAATAGGTTTCTTGAACCTTGAATCAAAAGAAGAAAAAGGTTTCTTCTTCTTTCTTTGGTTGTCAAATTTGACAGCCAATTTGCACACTTCATCAAAGGATAGGTTTGGTTGTACTTCCACCTTCTCATAGATCTCATGATCTAGACCAGCCATAAACCTCCCTAATTTGAGTTCCTCATTCCCCTCAATCTCACAAACAATAGAGAGTCTCTCAAACTCCTTGATATATTCCTCCACTGAACCACCTCCTTGTTGTAAAGTACTCCACTTTACATATAGTGACTGCTTGTAATTAGAGGGCACAAATCGACCTCTAAGTTTCTTCTTCAATTTGACCTAAGTAAAAATTTGGGCTTTGCCATTGTTTTCTCTCTTTCTTTGGACATCTTTTAACCAAGTTTCAGCGTACCTGGTTATTTTCACTTTAGCAACCCTAAATTGTTGCTCATCATCTTAGATGTCTTTGAAGTCAAAGAATCGCTCCAAGGATTATTCCCATTCAAGGTACCTTTCGGGATCAAGAGTACCATCAAACTCATCCACATCAACCCTTAGATTTCGATCATCAAACCTAGGGGGATTGTTGGTCTCCCTATTTTCATGTGTGAACTTTCCATTTTCAGATTTTATGATTCTATAATGTGTGGAAGCCATGGAGGTGATGATTGATGGAAGGCCTTGATCAAAAGCTAAAATCTTGGAGTAATTTTTGAAGATTGAAAATTTTGACCAAGGAGGAAAATTTTAAGACAAGGGAAGGTGCTTGTTACATTGAGATGTGCTTATTACATCTTATCGATGCTTTATTACGACTTAAGTGACATGGCAAGTGATATGGCATGGGTATGGACGTGGCTACACACATGGGATTGGATATTTAGTGTTTTACTTTAAATAAAATAGGATTAGAGTAGTTAAATTGTAATATTATCTTTTTAGGTAGGATAAGATTCTAATTAAGATAAGATAGTGTTAGAGTTTTAGTAGGATTATGTAATAAATAGGTGGCATTATCCTATCGGTTATTAGGAGTCCTTTTAGAAGTAGGAGGCCTAGTCATAATATGATTGAAACTCTCAAGCTATGGGTATAAATAGATGTGCACCCAAGCTTGGAAAAATCAGATTTGGAGATTCTTTTCTATATATTCTTCAATAAACTTAGAGTTTGTTGTTTTTCTTTGTGTGTAATAAAGAGTTGTGAATTGGTGCTTAAAGCTTTAGATTCACGTGAGGAAGTGTAGGAATTGAGGGTGCTTTGCTTTAATCAATTCTTAAACTTTCGCCCTAGATTTTAAACCTTTGGTGCGTAGCTTTAGAGGGTTTTCTATCTAGTTCTATCCCTTTTGTGTGGATTAAGATTTCAATACCTAGATTCACATCAACTTTTGGTGCTTTCATTGAGAGGATTCGAAGAATACTCAAGCAATATGGATTCCAGTGGTGATGATGCACACGAGATGCCACCAGGCTTCAAAAAAGGTTTAACCTTACAAGAAGCCAAAGCCTTGTGCATGGAACGCGAGTTGAAGGAACTGAAGGAACGTATGAATGAGCTGTTGCAAATCGTGGGGAAGAAGGAAAAGTCCTCAAGCAAAGGTAAACTCTCTTCTCATGAATCTAACTCTAGCGAAAGTGATGGTGAATCCAGTGTTAGAAGCTCAAGGAGGCCTAGCAAGAGGGACCCATCCTCTTCAGGTGATGATGAGGAATCATATAAATGGCGTAGGAGAAAGAGTTTAAGAGGGAAAGAGGATCAAAGCTTGAGACTTGAAATCCCTGAGTTCAATGGCAGTTTAGACCCAGAATAATTCCTAGATTGGATCCGTAGAGTTGAACAAATTTTCAGATATAAGGACTATGATGATCATAGATCCTTTAAGGTTGCTGAACTCAAACTCACTTCTTATGCAAGTTTGTGGCTTAAAGGTTTGCAAAAGAAGAGGAGAAAGGAGGGGCATTCCAAGATCTCATCTTGGACAAAACTAAAGAAGTACATGCAAAAAAGGTTTGTTCCTCAAGACTTTGAACAAAACAATTTTATAAAAATGCATACTTTGAAGCAAGAAAGGAGGTCTGTGGAGGAATACTTGATGGAATTCGAAAATCTAGCCATGGTGTGTGGGCTAGAGGAGAAAGAAGACCACAAGGTGGCTCGTTTTGTGGCTGGGTCAAATGACCCAATCAAGGAAAAGGTGGAATTACAACCCTATTGGAGCTTTGATGAGGTGTGTACAATAGCAACTAGGGTTGAAAGGCAAACACGTAAACCTAGAGGCTCGATCATTTGAAGCTAAAGGGGTGCGTGAGATGTCTAATGTGAAGCCTAATCTCGAGAAATCCATAAAGCCACAACCTTTTGGGAGAGATAAGGGAGGAAGTTCGAGGCCCCCTATGGGAGATCAACGAACTTGCTTTAAATGTAAGGGACAAGGCCATATCCAACGGGATTGTCCCCATGCTAGGATTGCTACTACTCGGACTTGGGAGGAAGATGAAACCTTTGAAGAAGAGGAGCATGAGCTTGAAGAGGAAGAAGGTAACACATCTTTTGAAGTCCTAGAGGAGGATGTGGAGGAGGTGATGGTAGAAACTAGGGGATCTAGCCTAGTATTGCGAAGGGCATTGCAATCCAAGTCCTTACCATTAGAGGAGAGCCAAAGGGAGAAAATCTTCCTCACAAGATGCAATGTCCAAGGAAGACTATGTGATGTGATTATAGATTCGGGGAGTTGCACTAACGTGGTTTCTACACTCTTGGTGGACAAGCTGGAGGTGCCCACTCAAATCCATCCTCAACCATATAAGCTCCATTGGCTTAGCAATTCAAGTGACGTAAAGGTTAGTAAACAAGCATTGATTTCGTTCAAAATTGGCAATTATGAAGATCAAGTGCTTTGTGATGTTTGTCCCATGGATGCGTGTCATATTCTCTTGGGAAGACCTTGGCAATATGACAGATTTGTGAAGTTTGATGGAAGGAAAAACATATATGTTGTGAGGAAGAATGCACAAGCCAAAGCATTTGCTTTGAAGCCTTTTATGGCTCTAAAAACTCGTTCTAACAAAGATAATGGCAAGGGAGTGTTATTGGTGGATGGAAGGGAATTAGAGAAGGATGCGAAGGCCAAGGTTGACTATATGCAAAAGCTTCACACCCAAGTGAGAGCAAGAATTGAGAAGGTCAATGATATCTATAAGGCTAGAGGTAACAAACACAAGACTCAACATACTTACAAGGAGGGAGACTTGGTTTGGTTACACTTGAGGAAGGAAAGATTTCCTAATCGACGTAAGAACAAGCTTATGCCTAGGTGTGATGGTCCATTCAAAATCATTAGTAAGGTGGGTGATTATGCATATAAGCTTCAGTTGCCTGGAGACTATGGAGTTTATGCCACATTCAATATAGGCGACTTAGCACCTTATGTGCCTGATGATCAACTTCAAAGTTTGAGGACAAACTCTTTTGAAGAAGAGGAGGATGATATGATAGAGGATGCCAAATTCGAAGGATTGGTTGAAGCTTTAAAGAAGAATGCTACCATGGGAGAGTTGTTGGCTTATGGAGACATGAATCTTCTAGGTGCATCAAAGGGGAACATTTGCATGATGATAACATGCAAATGTAAATGAGGATTGGTGGACATGGGGAATAAGTTGGTTTTGCCTATGAGTTTTCTCCCATTTCATTTGATAGGGTTTTTCTCATTTTAGGCATAGGTGTGTTTTGAACTTTCCATTTTCAGATTTTATGATTCTATAATGTGTGGAAGCCATGGAGGTGATGATTGATGGAAGGCCTTGATCAAAAGCTAAAATCTTGGAGTAATTTTCGAAGATTGAAAATTTTGACCAAGGAGGAAAATTTTAAGACAAGGGAAGGTGCTTGTTACATTGAGATGTGCTTATTACATCTTATCGATGCTTTATTACGACTTAAGTGACATGGCAAGTGATATGGCATGGGTATGGACGTGGCTACACACATGGGATTGGATATTTAGTGTTTTACTTTAAATAAAATAGGATTAGAGTAGTTAAATTGTAATATTATCTTTTTAGGTAGGATAAGATTCTAATTAAGATAAGATAGTGTTAGAGTTTTAGTAGGATTATGTAATAAATAGGTGGCATTATCCTATCGGTTATTAGGAGTCCTTTTAGAAGTAGGAGGCCTAGTCATAATATGATTGAAACTCTCAAGCTATGGGTATAAATAGATGTGCACCCAAGCTTGGAAAAATCAGATTTGGAGATTCTTTTCTACATATTCTTCAATAAACTTAGAGACTTTGTTGTTTTTCTTTGTGTGTAACAAAGAGTTGTGAATTGGTGCTTAAAGCTTTAGATTCACGTGAGGAAGTGTAGGAATTGAGGGTTCTTTGCTTTAATCAATTCTTAAACTTTCGCCCTAGATTTTAAACCTTTGGTGCGTAGCTTTAGAGGGTTTTCTATCTAGTTCTATCCCTTTTGTGTGGATTAAGGTTTCAATACCTAGATTCACATCACAAGGTCTTCTTTCCCTCCATTAAACATGCCATTTAGACTAGGAAAATCAGCAAATATCCCTCCTTTAATGCCTTGGACGCACCTAGTCAAGAACCCATCCAAAACCTCCCATAATTCCATGCTATTCCCTTATTTACGCCCAAAAGAATCATCTCAATCAACCCCCTTGCCATAAAACGCCCAACATTAAGGAACAAATCAATTAATTAAATTAAATCCCTTAATTTAAGGGACTCAAATCTCTTACTTGATTTTGAGAAGAAAATCAGAAAATCTGATTTATTTCCATCCCATTTTCGACCATATTCAAAAGAATATCCTAAGATATACAAATCTGATCATACCTTCCTTAAATCAAGCTAAAATCAAATCAGATCATATCTTTCCCAAATCCCCTAATATTCCCTCTTTACCATGCCATTATTTCAGCAAAATAATCCTCTTTTTACCCAAAAACACGTTCATAATGTCCCCCAAAAAATCACCTTGGACCCCCACATAAATCAGCACACAAAAATCACTCCAACTCTCTCCACATGTCAACAAGGACCCACGCCAACTCACCCTACTCTAATTAACTTAATTACTTAATTAATCATTATTTATTTACATGAAACACCACTAATTTAATTATTCTAATTTCCCAAAGTGGAAATACTAGAATAACCATGACCCGAAATGAACGGTCCATGGGCCCAATAATTATCCACCAGCCCATCCTCAAAAGAACGGGTCAACAAAACCTCCTTTGACTCATGAATTATTTTGGGATTTCCATCACGATGTTCGTGATTTTCAAGGGAAAGGGGGCTGGAAAGAGTTCTACCTCACCTATTTTTCAAATATTTTATCAAACCAACCTATAACTTGCACTAACATACCAATATAGCTAGTTACAAGTGTTCAACCATTTCAAACGAGCCGTAAAAGCATTTCGCCAAGTTTTGGGACGATGTTCGTGATTTTTAAGGAAAAGGGGCCAGAAAGGGTTCTACCTCCCCTATTTTTCAAATTTCTTATCAAAATAACCTATAACTTGAACTAACATACAAATATAGCCTAGATACAAGTGTTTCTACCACTGAAAACGAACCTTGGAAGCAATTCAATATGTTTTGGGAAAATGTTCGTGATTTTCAAGGGAAAGGGGGCGAGAAGGGTTCTACCTCTCCTATTTTTCAAATATCATATCAAACAAACAATTAAATTGAACTAACATACCAATATAGCCTAGTTTCATTTTTTCACGCATTGAAAACGAGCCTTAGAAGCATTTAACTAAGTTTTGGGATGATGTTCGTGATTTTCAAGGTAAAGGGGGCTGGAAAGGGTTCTACCTCGCCTACTTTTGAAATTTTATGTCAAACCAACCTAAAACTTGCACTAACATACAGTTATAGCCTAGTTACAAGTGTTCAACCATTTAAAACGAGCCTTAAAAGCATTTCGCCAAGTTTTGGGACGATGTTCGTGATTTTCAAGGAAAAGAGGCCGAAAAGGGTTCTACCTCCCCTATTTTTCAAATTTCTTATCAAAATAACCTATAACATAAACTACCATACCAATATAGCCTAGATACAAGTGTTCAAACATTGAAAACGAACCTTGGAAGCATTTCAATAAGTTTTGGGACAATGTTCGTTATTTTCAAGGGAAAGGGGACCGAGAAGGGTTCTACCTCTCCTATTTTTCAAATATCTTATCAAACTAACCATTAACTAGCACAACATACCAATAGAGCCTAATTACATGTGTTCACGCATTGAAAACGAGCCTTAGAAGCATTTAACTAAGTTTTGGGACGATGTTCGTGATTTTCAAGGGAAAGGGGGCTGGAAAGGGTTCTACCTCGCCTATTTTTCAAATTTTTTATCAAACCAACCTATAACTTGCACTAACATACCAATATAGCCTAGTTACAAGTGTTTAAGCATTTAAAACAAGCCTTAAAAGCATTTCGCCATGTTTTGGGACGATGTTTGTGATTTTCAAGGAAAAGGGGTCGGAAAGGGTTCTACCTCCCCTATTTTTCAAATTTCTTATCAAAATAACCTATAACTTGAACTAACATACCAATATAGCCTAGATACAAGTGTTCAAACATTGAAAACGAATCTTGGAAGCATTTCAATAAGTTTTGGGACAATGTTCGTGATTTTCATGGGAAAGGAGGCCGAGAAGGGTTCTACCTCTCCTATTTTTAAAATATCTTATCAAACTAACCAATAACTTGCACTAACATACCAATAGAGCCTAGTTACATGTGTTCACACATTGAAAACGAGCCTTAGAAGCATTTAACTAAGTTTTGGGACGATGTTCGTGATTTTCAAGGGAAACGGGGTTGGAAAGGGTTCTACCTCGCCTATTTTTCAAATTTTTTATCAAACCAACCTATAACTTGCACTCACATACCAATATAGCCTAGTTACAAGTGTTCAAGCATTTAAAACGAGCCGTAAAAGCATTTCGCCAAGTTTTGGGACGATGTTCGTGATTTTGAAGGAAAAGGGGCCGGAAAGGGTTCTACCTCCCCTATTTATAAAATTTGTTATCAAAATAACCTATTACTTGAACTACCATACCAATATAGCCTAGATACAAGTGTTCAAAATTGAAACCTTGGAAGCATTTCAATAAGTTTTGGGACAATGTTCGTGATTTTTAAGGGAAAGGGGGCCGAGAAGGGTTCTACCTCTCCTATTTTTTAAATATCTTATCAAACTAACCAATAATTTGCTCTTACATACTAATAGAGTCTAGTTACATGTGTTCACGTATTGAAAATGAGCCTAAGAAGTATTTAAATAAGTTTTGGGACGATGTTCGTGATTTTCAAGGGAAAGGGGGCTGGAAAGGGTTCTACCTCGCCTATTTTTCAAATTTTTTATCAAACCAACCTATTACTTGCACTAACATACCAATATAGCCTTGTTACAAGTGTTGGCCGGAAAGGGTTCTACCTCCCCTATTTTTCAAATTTCTTTTCAAAATAACCTATAACTTGAACTAACATACCAATATAGCCAAAATACAAGTGTTCAAACATTGACAACGAACCTTGGAAGCATTTTAATAAGTTTTGGGACAATGTTCGTGATTTTCATGGGAAAGGTGGCCGAGAAGGGTTCTACCTCTCCTATTTTTAAAATATCTTATCAAACTAACCAATAACTTGCACTAACATACCAATATAGCCTAGTTACAATTGTTCAAGCATTTAAAACGAGCCTTAAAAGCATTACGCCAAGTTCTGGGACTATGTTCATGATTTTCAAGGAAAAGGGGCCGGAAAGGGTTCTACCTCCCCTATTTTTCAAATTTCTTATCAAAATAACCTATAACATGAACTAAAATACCAATATAGCCTAGATACAAGTGTTTCTACCATTGAAAACGAACCTTGGAAGCATTTCAATAAATTTTGGGACAATGTTCGTGATTTTCAAGGGAAAGGGGGCCGAGAAGGGTTCTACCTCTCCTATTTTTCAAATATCATATCAAACAAATTATTAACTTGAACTAACATACCAATATATCCGAGTTACATTTTTTCACGCATTGAAAACGAGCCTTAGAAGCATTTAACTAAGTTTTGGGACGATGTTCGTGATTTTCAAGGGAAAGGGGGATGGAAATGGTTCTACCTCACCTATTTTTCAAATTTTTTACCAAACCAACCTATAACTTGAACTAACAAACCAATATAGCCTAGTTACAAGTGTTTAAGCATTTAAAACGAGCCTTAAAAGCGTTTCGCCAAGTTTTGGGACGATGTTCGTGATTTTCAAGGAAAAGGGGCCGAAAACGGTTCTACCTCCCCTATTTTTCAAATTTCTTATCAAAATAACCTTTAACTTGAACTAACATACAATATATATCCTAGATAAAAGTGTTCGAAATTAAAACGAACCTTGGAAGCATTTCAATAAGTTTTGAGACAATGTTCGTGATTTTCACGGGAAAGGGGGCCGAGAAGGGTTCTAACTCTCCTATTTTTCAAATATCTTATCAAACTAACCAATAACTTTAACTAACATACCAATAGAGCCTAGTTACATGTGTTCACGCATTGAAAACGAGCCTTTAAAGCATTTAACTAAGTTTTGGGATGATGTTCGTGATTTTCAAGGGAAAGGTGGCTAGAAAGGGTTCTACCTCGCCTATTTTTCAAATTTTTTATCAAACCAACCTATAACTTGCACTCACATACCAATATAGCCCAGTTACAAGTGTTCAAGCATTTAAAACGAGCCGTAAAAGCATTTTGCCAAGTTTTGGGACGATGTTCGTGATTTTGAAGGAAAAGGGGCCGGAAAGGGTTCTACCTCCCCTATTTATAAAATTTGTTATCAAAATAACCTATTACTTGAACTACCATACCAATATAGCCTAGATACAAGTGTTCAAAATTGAAACCTTGGAAGCATTTTAATAAGTTTTGGGACAATGTTCGTGATTTTTAAGGGAAAGGGGGCCGAGAAGGGTTCTACCTCTCCTATTTTTTAAATATCTTATCAAACTAACCAATAATTTGCTCTTACATACCAATAGAGTCTAGTTACATGTGTTCACGCATTGAAAATGAGCCTAAGAAGTATTTAAATATGTTTTGGGACGATCTTCGTGATTTTCAAGGGAAAGGGGGCTGGAAAGGGTTCTACCTCGCCTATTTTTCATATTTTTTATCAAACCATCCTATTACTTGCACTAACATACCAATATAGCCTTGTTACAAGTGTTGGCCGGAAAGGGTTCTACCTCCCCTATTTTTCAAATTTCTTTTCAAAATAACCTATAACTTGAACTAACATACCAATATAGCCTAGATACAAGTGTTCAAACATTGACAACGAACCATGGAAGCATTTCAATAAGTTTTGGGACAATGTTCGTGATTTTCATGGGAAAGGTGGCCGAGAAGGGTTCTACCTCTCCTATTTTTAAAATATCTTATCAAACTAACCAATAACTTGCACTAACATACCAATAGAGCCTAGTTACATGTGTTCACGCATTGAAAACGAGCCTTAGAAGCATTTAACTAAGTTTTGGGACGATGTTCGTGATTTTCAAGGGAAAGGGGGCTGGAAAGGGTTCTACCTCGCCTATTTTTCAAATTTTTTATCAAACCAACCTATAACTTGCACTAACATACCAATATAGCCTAGTTACAAGTGTTCAAGCATTTAAAACGAGCCTTAAAAGCATTACGCCAAGTTCTGGGACTATGTTCATGATTTTCAAGGAAAAGGGGCCGGAAAGGGTTCTACCTCCCCTATTTTTCAAATTTCTTATCAAAATAACCTATAACATGAACTAAAATACCAATATAGCCTAGATACAAGTGTTTCTACCATTGAAAACGAACCTTGGAAGCATTTCAATAAATTTTGGGACAATGTTCGTGATTTTCAAGGGAAAGGGGGCCGAGAAGGGTTCTACCTCTCCTATTTTTCAAATATCATATCAAACAAATTATTAACTTGAACTAACATACCAATATATCCGAGTTACATTTTTTCACGCATTGAAAACGAGCCTTAGAAGCATTTAACTAAGTTTTGGGACGATGTTCGTGATTTTCAAGGGAAAGGGGGATGGAAATGGTTCTACCTCACCTATTTTTCAAATTTTTTATCAAACCAACCTATAACTTGAACTAACATACCAATATAGCCTAGTTACAAGTGTTCAAGCATTTAAAACGAGCCTTAAAAGCGTTTCGCCAAGTTTTGGGACGATGTTCGTGATTTTCAAGGAAAAGGGGCCGGAAAGGGTTCTACCTCCCCTATTTTTCAAATTTCTTATCAAAATAACCTTTAACTTGAACTAACATACAATATATATCCTAGATAAAAGTGTTTGAAATTAAAACGAACCTTGGAAGCATTTCAATAAGTTTTGGGACAATGTTCATGATTTTCACGGGAAATGGGGCCGAGAAGGGTTCTAACTCTCCTATTTTTCAAATATCTTATCAAACTATCCAATAACTTTCACTAACATACCAATAGAGCCTAGTTACATGTGTTCACGCATTGAAAACGAGCCTTTAAAGCATTTAACTAAGTTTTGGGATGATGTTCGTGATTTTCAAGGGAAAGGGGGCTGGAAAGGGTTCTACCTCGCCTATTTTTCAAATTTTTTATCAAACCAACCTATAACTTGCACTAACATACCAATATAGCCTAGTTATAAGTGTTCAAGCATTTAAAACTAGCCTTAAAAGCATTTCGCCAAGTTTTGGGACGATGTTCGTGATTTTCAAGGAAAAGGGGCCGGAAAGGGTTCTACCTCTCCTATTTTTCAAATTTCTTATCAAACTAACCAATAACTTGCCCTAACATACTAAGAGAGACTAGTTACATGTGTTCACGCATTGAAAACAAGCCATAGAAGCATTTAACTAAGTTTTGGGACGATGATCGTGATTTTCAAAGGAAAGGGGGCTGGAAAGGGTTCTACCTCGCCTATTTTTCAATTTTTTTATCAAACCAACCTATTAATTGCACTAACATACCAATATAGCCTAGTTACAAGTGTTCAAGCATTTAAAACGAGCCTTAAAAGCATTTCGCCAAGTTTTGGGACGATGTTCGTGATTTTCAAGGAAAAGGGGCCGGAAAGGGTTCTACCTCCCCTATTTTTCAAATTTCTTATCAAAATAACCAATACCTTGAACTAACATACCAATATATCCTAGATACAAGTGTTCGAACATTGAAAACAAACCTTGGAAGCATTTCAATAAGTTTTGGGACAATGTTCGTTATTTTCAAGGGAAAGGGGGTCGAGAAGGGTTCTACCTCTCCTATCTTTCAAATATCTTATTAAACTAACCAATAACATGCACTAACATACCAATAGATCCTAGGTTCATGTGTTCACGCATTGAAAATGAGCC
Organism: Dysphania ambrosioides; assembly: GCA_026401315.1. Classification (NCBI taxonomy): domain Eukaryota; kingdom Viridiplantae; phylum Streptophyta; class Magnoliopsida; order Caryophyllales; family Amaranthaceae; genus Dysphania; species Dysphania ambrosioides. Next base: position 23,752,414 of record CM048661.1, on the reverse strand, counting down.
TTAGAAGCATTTAACTAAGTTTTGGGACGATGTTCGTGATTTTCAAGGGAAAAGGGGCTGGAAAGGGTTCTACCTCGCCTATTTTTCAAATTTTTTATCAAACCAACCTATTACTTGAACTAACATACCAATATGCCTCGTTACAAGTGTTCAAGCATTTAAAACGAGCCTTAAAAGCATTTCGCCAAGTTTTGGGACGATGTTCGTGATTTTCAAGGAAAAGGGGCCGAAAAGGGTTCTACCTCCCCTATTTTTCATATTTTTCATCAAAATAACCTATAACTTGAACTAACATACAATATATAGCCTAGATACAAGTGTTCAAACATTGAAAACGAACCTTGGAAGCATTTCAATAAGTTTTGGGACAATTTTCGTGATTTTCAAGGGAAAGGGGGCCGAGAAGGGTTCTACTGTCCTATTTTTCAAATATCTTATCAAACTAACCAATAACTTGCACTAACATACCAATAGAGTCTAGTTACATGTGTTCACGCATTGAAAACGAGCCTTAGAAGCATTTAACTATGTTTTGGGACGATGGTCGTGATTTTCAAGGGAAAGGGGGCTGGAAAGGGGGCTGGAAAGGGTTCTACCTCGCCTATTTTTCAAATTTTTTATCAAATTTTCAAGGGAAAGGGGGCTGGAAAGGGGACATCCTAAAAATCTTTGGAGTTGGGTTTTCTCTTTAAGCTCATTAGGAAATTTTGAAGGAAACTCTATGGATCTATTAATGGGTTTAATGGTTCCTCTGAATATATCATGGCCGAGGAATCTAATTTTTGTTTGGAAAAGTTTCATTTTTGAGTTTGAAACAACTAAACCATTCTTTTCTATTATTTGTAAAAAAGATAGTAAATGTTTGAAATGTTGATCGAAACTATTAGAGAAAACTAAAACATCATCTATGTAAACTATTATGAATGGGAATGGGTTGAGAATATCATTCATAATATGTTTGAATTCAGAAGGAGCATTCTTTAAACCAAAAGGCATGACATTCCATTCATAATGACCAAAGGGTATTGTGAAAGCTGTTTTGTACCTATCTTGTTCGGCAATTTGAATTTGCCAAAATCCTGAATTCTTATCAAATTTTGAAAAGATCTTAGCATTAAAGAGTTTATTTAAAAGATCTCTTTTTTAGGAATGGGGTATCTAATCCATTGGAGAACTTTGTTTAAGGGTTTGTAATTTATTACTAATCTAGGAACTCCTCGCTCTTCCTCAATTGCATTCATTACATAAAATTCTGCACAACTCCAAGGAGATTCAGAAGGTCGAATAAGCTTTTTATCCAAAATAACTTGAATCTCCTCTTTACAGAATTCTACTAATTCAGCATTCATCTGAATGGGTCTTGCTTTTGTAGGGATATTTGCTTCAATGAAATCTTTTTCATAAGGAAGGGTGACAATATGCTTTTTTCTATTCCAAAAGGCATTAGGAATTTCTGCACAGACCTTTAGTTTGAAAGTTTTTTTTGAGGTCTAGAATCTTTTGTTGAATAGAAGGCTGTCGAAGCTGTTCCTCTATTTTTTGGTGGATAACCTCAGTTTTGAGGGTAGCAATTAAATATTGCTTGTTATGGATTGTGTTTAATTTCTAAAAAAACTGATGAATTTTGTAAGAGGTTTATATCTTTTTGAATCATAGGAGTGAGGAATTTAAAGGAGATTTGCTTACCTAAGATATTGGTATAAACTCCTATATTGTCCACCTTAAAAGGATAGATTTGAGTTAGAAAAGGGGTTCCAAGGATTATTTCTTCCTTAATATCCTTGACAACTATGAAAGTATTTTTGAATTTATAGTCGTTATTGATTGTATTAGCTCTTGGAACCTTGAATTTGGTATTCATAGGAGAGCTATTAGCACTAAGTAATTTTGTGCTAGTCTTCTCATAGAATTTTGGTGGGATGATTCCTTCTTTGATACAATTATGATCAGCCCCACTATCTATCTATAAGGGCAATAAAGTTTTGTTTAAAATCATCAATTTGGAAGGTGACCTTTGAGTACCATTTTTGAAAATTGATCTTATTAATGAGAGAAACAAATCCTGTTTCTTCCTGAGTATCAACAATCTCCTCAGAGGTTATATTCTGAGTGGATTCTTCTTCTAGGATTGTTATATGAGTTTTGATCTCTAATTCATTAATTTGTAAGGCTAAAAGGTCATTTTTGAGTTCATTGAGTTTTTAAAAGGTTGATTTCTGACTGGAGATCATTAACAGAATCTCTTTTAAAAGTATTCTTGGAAGGTGACGTAAGGAGGGTGCTATTTTTTGTGTATTCTGGATTTGAATATTTCTCCTGTAGTTTTGAAATACTGAAGGGTTCTGTAATTGGTAAGGAAGTGGAGTGAGAAGGTTCCTTTTCTTTGAGGACGATATTTCTCAAGCGAAGAAGGGCCTGAGTCTTTAACTCTGGATTTTGAACCTTATCTATTAAATTGAATAAGAATTCTTTGTCTTCATTACTAGAAATGACATTTATAGTTTGAATTGGTGAAGAAGACCCTGAGGAGCTACTACTACTTGAGTCGGTATCTTCTATTTGGTCGGAAAATGGTTCTTCTTGGTCTGAGTTCAAAGGACTCTTAATAAGGAGTTTGATTAACTTTTCTCCTAGTTCGGAGTCATTTGAGAAGAGTTCTTGGATTTTCTTCTTAGTAGTACAATTATTAGCTTTGTGTCTCCTTTTCCCACATGAATAACAAACTATTTTTTGGGAGGAAAACTTTTGTTTAGGCCTTTTGTAATAAGAAGGCTTTGAAGGAGGAGAAGTGTTTCTCTTAGGGAATCATCTAAACTTCTTTTCTTTCTGAAGTTTAGATTTTCGTTTAATAGATGAAGGGGCCCTGATTGTTTCACAGCCAAAGGCTTCGCAGAAACAATTGACTTCTTTTCTGGATTGCTTCTTTTCAGAAGTATACTTAGCTTGCAGCTTAAGTTCTTTGCAAAGAGCTAATCCTTCATTTTTTACTAAAGTGAAGAGTTCTCCGTAGGTTTTATCTTTAAAAGGGATCTCATCTGATTGAGATAATTCCTTTAACTTTCTGAATATTTGTTGGGCAAAAAGTTTAGGAAGACTAGATATAAATTTTTCTTTCCAAAATGGTTCACCGCAATCCTTTCTTTGGAGAACATAAGTAAGGAACATATCTCTATACCACCTATAATCTCCTAAAGTAGGACATCTCAAGTTTTGAAGAATTGATTTCCCTGATAAAAGGAAGGCTGTAGGGTCTCCTATAAAGTAATAGGCAATAACTATTATGAGGAAATCACAACTATCAAATTTCTCTATGATTTCATTTTGGGATTGAAAATGGTGATTTTGCGGTTAAAAATTTCTAACTGATTATCAAGAGTGAGACAATTGTCCCACCAGTTTTTCAATTGACCGGTAAACCCTGAAATAAGGAGTCCAAAAATGATTTGTTCATTAGACTCTCGGGTTGAATAGGCAATTTTTTCCATCCCCATCTCTTGAAGAGTATTTAAAATCTCATATTCTGATTTTCCATCTATATTCCATTCATGGACAGAATCAGGAGAATAAGATTTGGTTTTAAACTTAGATCGTTCCTCAAACTGTATGTCTGGAGGGGTTGATCTACGATAATAGGTTTTTGTTGGAGCATTTCTCCATTTGTTCTTTATTTTATTTAGAAAAGAGGAATCTTGAAACATATTTTGAATATTATCTATTTCATCTTCTGAGTTAGAATCATTGCTTGATTCATTTTCAAAAGGACGACTATGGATGACTCTTAATCCTTGGGAGCTGGCTAATTTTTCTAGATTTTGAGATATTTTGCTCAAGATAGTCTGGGAGCTATTTGAAGAAGAGGGAGTATTGACTATGGAGTTTGCCATAGTTTGAGTTAAACCTTGTGGTTTAAAGTGCAGAACTGAGACATTAGCAGGGAATCTAGAGGATTGTCTTTTAGAGAAGGTAGGGGACTGTTCCTTTATAGATTCTATTCTAGTAGAAAGATGATCTACTTGAGAGGAAATAGTATGAAGGGTTTGGTTGGTGAAATTATTTTGATGGTAAACCTTAATAATATCTTCCACCTTAGCTGGGTCATCTTTCTGATTATATCTTCCCTTTTTAAGAGGGCAGGCAGGTATTTGATTTTCTCCACTAGGAATTATTATGGGAGAAAAGGGTGGATGAACAGTATTAATAGTTGATCCATCCTCTAACTGCCAATTTCTCCTTAAAGTGGTTTGGGTTTGAATATAGTGTTGGGTAAAAGGTTCATTTATACCTTTATCTTCACAAAATGAGGTAAACCATATGAAAAAGGGAATATTTAATTGGAGACGATTCATGTCTCTATACCAGATTTCTCTGATCTGATTCCTTAAGGGCTCATCAAAAGACATAAACCATTTTCGCTTTTGAGTATTTTCTTTTGATTCGAAATCTCTTCTTAAGAAATCCTTATCAATTTGAAAACCGTCCTTAGTGATGGTGTTTATAGTATTAAAATTTTGCATATCTGAAGCTGTAGGTGATTGGGGAGGAGAAACAGAGGAAAATTGATATTCTGGAATAGGAGATTTGTAATGGACTTTGAAGGTATCTTCTTGAGTTCTTGAAGATTCTGACATTTCTGGTTGATATTTGGCAGGAATAGAAAATGATCTTCTAGCCATATTAATGGAAGAGCTAGGTCTTGTTCTCTAAAGGAGCCAAATCTAAGAATTACTTTGGTCGAATCCTCTAATATTTGATCTATGTCTTGTTTTAGACATTTATTTGGCATTGGATTAGGAAATTGTAAAATCTCAAGAATAGTAATTTGATCCCAAGCTAATTTCTTAGCTGAAGTGACCAGGGATTTAGTTTCACCAGCATGGACTTCTATGAAAACAGTCTCTCCTTTAGAAGAGAGAACATGAATAAATTTTGGATTTACAGTGGTGTTCATCAACCTAAAATATATCCTAAAAACTATTACAAAGTTTTTAGCAAATTCTTTGAATTTATTTTCTATAACATGAATATCTAAGATTAATGACTCTAGAGCTAATGGATCCCTTAGATCTATAGTAAAATCAGGAAAGCAATTAAAATATATGGGTCCATTGGAGACATTAGTTTGAACTACAGCTAACAATGAATCTTTATAGGTTTTGAGACGATTATCTCTTAAAGCTAGGAATATGGGGCAATCAACACCTTTATGAACTAAAGGCTTAACAGCTATTTGAACTAGACCAAAATAAATGAAACGATAATTATGAGCAAGATATATTTCAACTGCTGTATTTGATAATAAATACATAGTTTCAATATCTTGTTGAATACTCCTAGTTTCTTCATGAGTTTTAATGCTAAATGCAGTTTTGAATTCCAGGGGACCAATCTTATATAACTGAGTAGGATCTTCTTTTGGAATATTCCAATTTGAGAAATCAATAGGTATATGAGTTTCTTGACTTTGAATTATATCAGTCTTAGAGTATCCTAATCTAGCAACTCTTCTTAACCAAGAGGCCATGGATTAAGGGTATATAATAAGTAATATCTACGCTAATTGGGAACAGTGGGACCACCAACCGAAAGCACCTACTCACTGAGGCTTACGAACGGATTTACAGGCTTGCCAAACACTTTGCCAAACAATTAGTATAAACATACTTAATAAATATCCAATAATCTATTGGCTCTGATACCAAAGGGTGTAGGATCTTCTTTGGAATATTCCAATTTGAAAAATCAACAAGTAGATGAGTTTCTTGACTTTGAATTATATCAGTCTTAGAGTATCCTAATCTAGCAACTCTTCTTAACCAAGAGGCCATGGATTAAGGGTATATAATAAGTAATATCTATGCTAATTGGGAATAGTGGGACCATCAACCGGGAGTACCTACTCACTGAGGCTCACCAACGGATTTACAGGCTTGCCAAACACTTTGCCAAACAATTAGTATACACTTACTTAATAAATATCAAATAATCTATTGGCTCTGATACCAAAGGGTGTAGGATCGGGATAAAACACATAAAACTGATTAAAAACTAAGAGGAATTAAAAACGAAATACTTAAACGAAATACATTAAAGAACTTAAAGAAATTCAAAACGAAATTGAAAACTTAAGACGTAATATCATATACAAACTGTTATTAAAACTTTTAAAATACTTACAAAGATTTGAGCACTGCTCAAGACAGGGAATACTTTTCTTACAAAGCTTTTATTGAGAACTAGAACTAAGGCTGATAAGCCAAGCCTGCCTCTCAACTGAGATGGGAGAAGTTCGCCAAGTTTTGGGATGATGTTCGTGATTTTCAAGGAAAAGGGGCCGGAAAGGGTTCTATCTCCCCTATTTTTCAAATTTCTTATCAAAATAACCTATAACTTGAACTAACATACCAATATAGCTTAGATACAAGTGTTCGAACATTGAAAATGAACCTTGGGAGCATTTCAATAAGTTTTGGGACAATGTTTGTGATTTTCAAGGAAAAGGGGGCCGAGAAGGGTTCTACCTCTCCTATATTTCAAATATCTTATCAAACAAACCAATAACTTGCACTAACATTGATGTAAGTCTAAATACACCCTCCCGAATATGGGTTGATGGATTTAAAAATACTTATAGTCAGAATACTCAAATATCATAGAACAAGATAAAAGGCCAAAACTCAAGGACAGACTCAAAGTTTTGGGGTTTTAGGCCAGAGATAAGACTCACTCAATATCTCCTAAGCTTATCACTCAAGACTCACTCAAAGCAATAAGGAAACACTTGAACTTGAGACAAACTCTAAGTTAAAATGCTAAAACACAAGGTTTTTTTTATCAAAACTCAAAAACATCATATTTCTGGTTTGCTCTCCCTTTTATAGAGGAAACGAGCAGCAAAATCACACCAAAAGTCAAGGAAAACCGTCCAAGCATGAACAGCCAAAAGCCAGCAGTTTTCTTCCTTGATTTAAGCTAAGTAATAAAAGCATAATAAAGCCTAATGATAACTTCCTATTACAACCGGCCAAAGAGCTAAACTCTTGGCATTATTTCAGCAACATTAACTAAAATATAAGATAATAATAGCTAGTAAATGGCTTAGAATCCACACGCCCAAAATAGCAGTGAAACGTGCCAAATCTGTAGTGAAACGCGCCACGCGCCCAATCTTCAATCTACCCATGAAATGAAACATAGAACTTCAGCCTTCTTTGTAAATGGATAAAACCCAAGAGTCTCTAAGACTAAAGCAACAGGTTCATTAGACATCCACTTTGGATCATTCCCCCCTTCTTTAAGAGAGTTTGCCCTCAAACTTGAATCATCTAAGTATGGTGCTAAATCTCCCACATTGAAAGTCGCACTAATACCCATCAATTCATCTGGGAGCTCAATTTTGTAAGCACTATCGTTCACCCTCTCAAGAACCTTAAAAGGACCATCAGAACGAGGCATAAGTTTGTTTTTGCGAAGCTTAGGGAACCTCTCCTTCCTCAAATGCAACTAAACCAAGTCCCCGGGATGAAAAATAGGTTGTTTGCGTTTCTTATTGGCTCGCTCTTGGTATTTTTTATTCATCTCCTCAATTCTTTTCTTCACTTGCTCGCAGGTTTTTTGAAAGGTCTCCACCCTCTTTTTAGCATCTTTCTCTACCATGTCACTCTTAACCATAGGAACAAGATCAATCGGCACAAATGGATTCACTCCATAAACTACTTCAAATGGAGAACGGGAAGTAGTTAGGGAATGAGCTCTATTGTAAGCAAACTCCGCATGGGCTAATTTCATGTCCCAATCTTTTTGCGTTTTGCTCACAAGACCTCGTAACAAGGTACCCAAAGTTTTATTAGTGACCTCGGTTTGCCCATCGGTTTGGGGATGATGAGAGGTACTAAATAGCAACTTGGTACCCACAAGCTTCCATAGGGTTCTCCAAAAGTGACTAAGGAATTTGGAGTCCCTATCAGATACTATACTTTGAGGAATGCCATGGAGCTTGACAATTTCCTTGAAGTACAGCTCGGCCACTTTCACGGCATCATCAGTTTTATTACAAGCTACAAAATGTGCCATTTTAGAGAATCTATCTACAACAACCATGATGTTATCTCTTCCCCTTTAAGTGCGAGGTAATCCAACAAGGAAATCCATGCTAACACTTTCCCATGGAGCATCCGGAACTGGCAACGGAGTATAAAGACCCTTTGTGAGGTGTCCCTTAGCCTTTTGACAAGTAGCACACCTCTCCACAACATGAGTAACATCCTTGATCATTCTAGGCCAATAGAAGTGTTCACCTAGAATATCAAGAGTCTTTTGTATCCCAAAATGACCGGCTAAACCTCCACCATATACTTCTCTCACTAATAGTTCCCTAACCCCACTCTTCGGAACACATAGCTTGTTACCTTTAAAGAGGTAACCATCTTGTCTCACAAACTCTTTGGTAGGATTCTCTATCTCACTAGCAAAGTCGGGATCATTTATGTAACATTCCTTGAGTTGTTCAAACCCAAGATCTTAGCATCCACCATGGAAAGTAAGTAGTTCCGACGAGACAATGCATCGGCCACAACATTACTTTTTCCATCCTTGTACTTGGAGCTAAAGGTAAACGATTGGAGAAACTCCACCCATTTAGCATGTCTCTTGTTGAGTTTTTGTTGCCCATGAATGAATTTCAGAGCCTCATGATCGGAATGAAGAACAAATGGTTTTGGTCTAAGGTAGTGAGACCAATGATCAAGTGCCCTAACTATGGCATAAAACTCACGGTCATAAGTGGAATAGTTCAACTTAGCCCCATTCAACTTCTCACTAAAGTAACTCACGGGCTTCTTTTCTTGAATCAAAACAGCACCTATTCCAATCCCACTTGCATCACACTCTACCTCAAATACTTTGTTGAAATCTGGTAGCACAAGTATAGGAGCGTTGCAGAGCATATGTTTGACCTTCTCAAAGGCCCGTTGAGCATTCTCTTCCCATACGAACTCACCCTTTTTGGTCAACTCGGTGATTGGAGCCATGATGGTAGAGAAGTTTTTAATGAACCGCCTATAGAAGGAGGCAAGTCCATGAAAACTTCTAACTTCATGCACATTGGTTGGAGCTAACCAAGACTGGACTGCTTTTACCTTCTCCGGATCTACATGAACCCCCTCTCCTGTTACAATGTATCCTAAGAATACAACACTAGGAGTCATGAATACACATTTTTCAAGCTTACCTTACAACTTCACCTCCCTCAATTTTTCAAACAATCTCCTCAAATGAATTACTTGATCATCATTGTTTTTACTATACACAAGAATGTCATCTAAGTAAACAACAACAAAATCATTAAGAAAAGGACGAAGGACTTCATTCATCAATCTCATGAAGGAGCTTGGGGCGTTGCAAAGTCCAAATGGCATCACTAACCACTCATACAACCCTTGTTTTGTTTTGAAAGCCGTCTTCCACTCATCCCCCTCTCGAATTCTCATTTGATGGTACCCACTCCTTAAGTCTATTTTGGAAAAGACTAAGGCACCACTCAACTCATCTAACATATCTTGCAATCGAGGCATAGGAAAACGGTATTTGACCGTTATATTGTTAATGGAACGAATATCAACACACATTCTCCAGGTACCATCTTTCTTTAGTACTAAGAGGGCTAGAACCGCACAAGGACTAAGGCTTTCTCTCACATAACCTCTCTCAAGTAATTCGTTCACTTGCTTTTCAAGTTCCTTACTCTCTTCCGGATTACACCTATAGGCAGCCTTGTTGGGCAAAGGTGCTCCTGGAATTAAGTCAATGGCGTGCTCAATGCCTCTAATTGGAGGTAGGCCTTTGGGCAAGTCATTAGGGAACACATCTTGGTACTCTTCTAATAACTCATTTAGAAGGGATGAGTTAATACAAGTAGTACCATTATCATCTTTGGTCCTTACTACCAAAGCATACCCTCCCCCCATTTCTTTCATTATTCGTTCATATTCATTACAAGTTACAAGATAGTTGCTTTTCTCTTTTTCTTTCTTAGCAACTTTAGGAGGTAAAGGCACTAACTTAACTTTTCTACCATTTTTGGTAGTTACAATATATGCATTAGTTTTACCTTTATGCTCCGAATCATGATCAAACTGCCACGGTCTTCCAAGCAATAAATGACACGCATCCATAGGAAGAATATCACACCAACGCTCATCTTCGAACCCTCTAATGGAATAAGACACCAATGCGTGCTTCTTGACTCTAATGCTTGTGCCATCATTCAACCAATTGAGCTTGTAAGGTTCACCATGGTCTCTAGTGGGTAGCTTCAATTTACTCATAGCCTCGGATGAAACAACATCCGTTTGGGCACCACTATCAACAATCACATTGCAAGTCTTCTCTCCTATCTTGCATCTAGTGTGGAACAAGTTGTTTCGTTGTTTAAGATCAGTTTCGGGCTCATTATACAAGATTTTACGAACCACCATCATGTTGAACTCATCTTCGGGTTGAATTTCTTCCTCATACTCTTCATCCTCATCATGAGCCACAAAGTTATAGATCTGTTCTTCCTCATCCATGAGAGCACATTGAGTGGCCGTTAACACACTCTTACTAGGACATTCCGATGCAATATGTCCTCTCCCATGACACTTGAAGCATTTTCTCCTAGTTGAAAGCTCACTAGGCGAAACTACTTGCTTTTCTTTCCCTTTTGATGAGCTAGTTGAAAAGGTTTTATTTTGAAAAGTACTCCCCTTAGAGTTGAAAGGACTAAATTTCGAAGTATTCTTGAAAGAAGAAGGTTTGGGCTTCTCTTTCTCCCTTTCTTCTTTAAGTTGAAACTCATACTTCAAAGCTAGTTTGCATACATCACTAAAAGTGGCATAATGAGTAACTTCCACCTTTCTATTAATTTCTTTGGTCAACCCCTTGACAAATCTAGCAATTTTGTAAGCCTCCTTTTCTTGCAAGTCGCAAGTCAAGCCTAACCTCTCAAATTCTTTTATGTAATCCTCCACACTCATGTTTTCTTGTGATAGGTGGGTTAATTTTAAGTATTGATCTTGCTCATACTCTTTACTTACCCATTTTTCCTTCATTTTTTTTTAATTTTTCCCATGAGTCTATCTTATCTTTCCCTTCTCTTCTTCTTTTTGACTTGAGGTTTTCATACCACAATGCAGCCAGTTTAGTGAGTTTAAGGACAGCCAACTTGAACCGTTTTCTATCATCATACCCCTTGTAATCAAAAACGGTTTCAATTTGTCTAACCCAATCTAAGAAACCCTCACTATCATGCCCTCCATCAAATTCAGGCATATCAATTTTTAGGCCCCTATCTTCATCAAATTGCCTAAAATTGTTACCACTATTTTCATCCTCCTCCTCTAAATCATTTATTTTCCTAGTGGCTTTAAGGAGCATATCAGACATGGCATCCATCCTAGTATCTTGTTGTGCCCTAGAGACTTCACTCTCTTCTGTTTTTTTCTCCAAATTCTCAAGTTTTCGGGTGATTAATCTAAGCATTTCACTGAGATCCCCACCACTAGTCATTGCTTCACCTTTTGCTAGATTATTACAATTACAATGTTTAATTTGGCAGTAACTTTAAAGCACAAAATGAAAATGCCAAAAACCTTGAGACTCTCAAGGGATTACAGGTTCATACAATTCAGAAAATAAGCAATTTGAAAAAAGAACTCCTCAGAAGCCGCCTGGATGAAGGAGAAATCCTTTTTCAAAATCTGTTGCAAAGATTTGGTTCCTAATTGCGCACTTGCGAAAAATCTGCCCAGTTTAATAGCAAACGATCTCCAAAAATTATGAAATTTTATATGTGAATTCTAGACCGAAAATGACCCAGATTCAAAAAAAATTTCGCTTGAATCGGACTCCGGAACACTAAGATACAACCCTCCAAAGTCGGCAGACAGAACTGGTTGAATTCTGACCGTTTTGTCTTCCCTCCAAAGGTATGATTTTCTTCAAGATTTTCCACCAAAGCTCTGATACTAGATGATGTAAGTCTAAATACACCCTCCCGAATATGGGTTGATGGATTTAAAAATACTTATAGTCAGAATACTCAAATATCATAGAACAAGATAAAAGGCCAAAACTCAAGGACAGACTCAAAGTTTTGGGGTTTTAGGCCAGAGATAAGACTCACTCAATCTCTCCTAAGCTTATCACTCAAGACTCACTCAATCTCTCCTAAGCTTATCACTCAAGACTCACTCAAAGTAATAAGGAAACACTTGAACTTGAGACAAACTCTAAGTTAAAATGCTAAAACACAAGGTTTTTTTTTTATCAAAACTCAAAAACTTCATATTTCTGGTTTGCTCTCCCTTTTATAGAGGAAAGGAGCAGCAAAATCACACCAAAAGTCAAGGAAAACCGTCCAAGCATGAACAGCCAAAAGCCAGCAGTTTTCTTCCTTGATTTAAGCTAAGTAATAAAAGCATAACAAAGCCTAATGATAACTTCCTATTACAACCGGCCAAAGAGCTAAACTCTTGGCATTATTTCAGCAACATTAACTAAAATATAAGATTATAATAGCTAGTAAATGGCTTAGAATTCACACGCCCAAAATAGCAGTGAAACGCGCCACGCGCCCAATCTTCAATCTACCCATGAAATGCAACATAGAACTTTAGCCTTCTTTGTAAATGGATAAAACCCAAGAGTCTCTAAGACTAAAGTAACAGGTTCATTAGACGTCCACTTTGGATCAAACATACCAATAGAGCTTAGTTACAGGTGTTCACGGATTGTGATGTGAATCTAGGTATTGAAACCTTAATCCACACAAAAGGGATAGAACTAAATAGAAAACCCTCTAAAGCTATGCACCAAAGGTTTAAAATCTAGGGCGAAAGTTTAAGAATTGATTAAAGCAAAGCACCCTCAATTCCTACACTTCCTCACGTGAATCTAAAGCTTTAAGCACCAATTCACAACTCTTTGTTACACACAAAGAAAAACAACAAACTCTCTAAGTTTATTGAAGAATATATAGAAAAGAATCTCCAAATCTGATTTTTCCAAGCTTGGGTGCACATCTATTTATACCCATAGCTTGAGAGTTTCAATCATATTATGACTAGGCCTTCTACTTCTAAAAGGACTCCTAATAACCAATAGGATAATGCCACCTATTTATTACATAATCCTACTAAAACTCTAACACTATCTTATCCTAATTAGAATCTTATCCTACCTAAAAAGATAATATTACAAATTAACTACTCTAATCATATTTTATTTAAAGTAAAACACTAAATATTCAATCCCATGTGTGTAGCCACGTCCATACCCATGCCATGTCACTTGCCATGTCACTTAAGTCGTAATAAAGCACCGATAAGATGTAATAAGCACATCTCAATGTAACAAGCACCTCCCCTTGTCTTAAAATTTTCCTCCTTGGTCAAAATTTTCAATCTTCAAAAATTACTCCAAGATTTTAGCTTTTGATCAAGGCCTTCCATCAATCATCACCTCCATGGCTTCCACACATTATAGAATCATAAAACCTGAAAATGGAAAGTTAAAAAACACACCTATGCCTAAAATGAGAAAAACCCTATCAAATGAAATGGGAGAAAACTCATAGGCAAAACCAACTTATTCCCTATGTCCACCAATCCTCATTTACATTTGCATGTTATCATGCACATGCAAATGTTCCCCTTTGATGCACCTAGAAGATTCGTGTCTCCATAAGCCAACAACTCTCCCATGGTAGCATTCTTCTTTAAAGCTTCAACCAATCCTTCGAATTTGGCATCCTCTATCATATCACATTGAAAACGAGCCTTAGAATCATTTAACTAAGTTTTGGGACGATGTTCGTGATTTTCAAGGGAAAGGGGGCTGGAAAGGGTTCTACCTCGCCAATTTTTCAAATTTTTTATCAAACCAACCTATAACTTGCACTAACATACCAATATAGCCAAGTTACAAGTGTTCAAGCATTTAAAACGAGCCTTAAAAGCATTTCGCCAAGTTTTGGGACGATGTTCAAAGGGTGTAGGATCGGGATAAAACTCATAAAATTGATTTAAAACTAAGAGATATTGAAAACGAAATACTTAAACGAACTTAAAGAAATTCAAAACGAAATTGAAAACTTAAGACGTAGTAATATACAAACTGTTATTAAAACTTATAAAATACTTATAAAGATTTGAGCACTGCTCAAGGCAGGGAATACTTTTCTTATAGAGCTTTTATTGAGAACTAGAACTAAGGCTGATAAGCTAAGCCTGCCTCTCAACTGAGATGGGACAAGGCTATTTATAGAAGGGAAAAGGAACTATTACAAAAAAAAACTTTGAACAATCTGCTGCCAAGTGTGCGGTAGATCTTCTGCCGACACTTATGCTTTTGCTTTTTGATAATTACTGTGTTGCTTTTGAATTTTCTGCTTTTGCTTTTTGAAATATTCTGCCGACACTATTTATTGCTTGACATTTCTGGTGTGGTGTTGTCTTGTCATTCCAGCTGCAGTTTTGAATTAATACTCATCTTCATCTTCATCTATTTCACTTTCGTCTTCTACTGGAATTTTACGAATTATTGAATCATCTTGAAGTTTGTGGGAAATTCGGGCTAGCTCCTTATCAACAGTTATTTCAATAAGTGAATTTTCTCGAAATGGTCGTTCAGTAGAATACCTAATAGCACCAAGGAGAACTAATTCCTTAAACTCATCATGTGACTGGGAAGTAGACCATCGACATTTTCCCGGATGAATTTGATGTCCACAATTCGGACATCGGCCAAAATGCCTTGACCTTCGTTTGATAGGACTTTTTGATAATCCTTGAAAGGGTGATTGTTGTTCATTGCGACGCCATTGTTTTCTAACCTCATTGCAACGCGAGAAGATTTCGCGCCTGAGATCTGAGGGGAGCTCAGGTTTTGCGAAGTAAAGGGTACATAAAAGATTAAAACAAAAGGAGTGCATAATTACAATAAGTCTTCGTGTTTTAGCTGTAGACTTTTCATTCGCGGCCAAACTTATAAATATAGAAAATAATATTTTTCATATTTTTCGTATTTTCCTTTTCTTTTCTTTTTTTTTTTAACCCTCGAAAGGATATTGAGAGCAAGGACCATTGAATGGGTCAAAAGCTGTTTCGGAGCCTAAGCAATCAGACTCTTCGTCCTTAGAGGATTTTGAACTAGTTGAACCTTTGATGATTCTTCTGGCAAAGTCTGGATCTGAACAAAGCTTTTCTAGTGCTTCTTTTTGAATAGGAGTCAGGGTTTTGAAAAAGGAAGAAGTTTTTTCTCTTCTTCGTGAGGAAGAAGAGGCGGCTATTTTTGAAACTTGATGGATCGCCCATTTAAGTTTTTTACCGGTTTGAATGAAGTCTTTCACATTTTCAGGGGAGCAAAGTTCTAAACAGAATTTCTCCCACCATTTAACCTTGAATTCTCGGACTAACATCCAAGGGTATGGAGAAGGGAGTTGTGGTTTTAGACTATAACTCCAGCAAAGTATCCAAGGGATTTTGAACTCAGCATGGAAGAGAAGGGGATTCATGAATTTTTCTGATTTTGAGACTGCTGAAAATGTTTGGAATCCTTCAATACAAGGAGGAAGGATTTCTTGAACTGGTCCATAAAAGTGCCACCAATGGAAAAACCATAATGGTACTTGTTCTTTTAGGAAAAACTTATCAAAAGAGAAGAACCATGAGTGATTAAAAGCCTGAAGGAGGAAGGCTCTCGACTAGGCTATTTTGTAATCAAAATATGAGTAGGTTTGAGGAAAAAAGGTTTTTGAAAGTGATTTTTCAACATAGGGACTTAACCATTCGGATTGGTTAACAATCCTTTTGATGATACATTTTGAATAGATAATATTTTCGGTCGGGGATTTAACATGTTGAATTTCACAGGAATTTGAATCAATTAATATGAATTCATAAAATCTTTGAGTTTTTGCTGGGTTTTCAGGAAATCATTCACATCCTTCTGGGAAGGATCGCCTATTGAAGGCTTTTATGGTATCTGGGTTTTGTGGGGAAGAGAATTTTGTAAGGCAAATGGCTTCATTGGCTTCTTTAGTGAAATAAGCTGATTTTGGGTTTTTTGAGTCTGTTTTTGAAGGGGTTGCATTTGTAGGCGAGTTTTGAACAATTTGAGAATAGGCTAGTGGTGGAAAGTTTTGTAAACTAGCAAATTGGTTCGTAGTTGTAAAATTTTTTGAATCTGAAGGTAAATCTTTTGGAGGTTTCATCTCATAATCATCTGCTGACTGAAACCCTTTGAGTTTGTCAGATTTCTTCTTATGAGACATTTTGATGTCCTTGTAAGAATTCTCTGGTAAGAAAATCAGGAAGAGAATTATTTTCGCCTTTGATGTGCTCTATTTGAAAATCAAATATAGATAAAATAGTTTGCCATCGGGCAAAAATTTGTTTTGAAACAATATTTTTGACATCTTTTTCCAAAACTTCTTTAGCAGATTTGCAATCAATGCGAATAAGAAATTTTTTATTGTATAAATCGCTTTGAAATTTTGAAACACATAAAACAATTGATAGAACTTCTTTTTTAATAGTAGAATAATTCTTTTGAGGACCTAACCAGACTCCAGAATGGAACCGTACTAGTTGTTCTAGACCATCTACCTTTTTGATTATGCCACCATAGCCTACGTCTGAAGCATCTGTTTCAACTATCATGTATGCAGATGGATTAGGTATGCAAAGACAGGGTAATGATTTTATCTTTTCTTTGAGGGTCTTGACGATTTCTGATGCGTGCATCAATGTGAATGACGAGCATGTTGAAGAATTATTCCAAGAAAGTCAAGAAAGCATGAATCTATACTTGGAAGCTTCTTCAATAGGTCAAACTTACTATTGGGGGCATCAAGACAAAGCCACGCTTTGTATGGTGGCATTCTTGGGAGTTCTTGAAGCTTCTTGATAGTTCTTTAAGGTTCTTTAAAAGCTTTCTTAGATTTTTGTCTACAAGTTTTTACCTTTCACTTGAAAGGGTTTTTCTTGGTTTAGACCTTAGGTTTCTTTATTTTCTTTATGTTCTTGATTATTTTTGTACGTGTGAGTTAGTTAATTAAGTTAGTTAGAAAACCGTGTAACGTTACTTGGCGCCCAAGGTTAAGTTTCCTATTTCAAGATGGATTCCTACCCAAGGTTAAGTTTCCTATTTCAAGAAGGATTCCTACTCAAGATTGAATCATAAGTGGCGGCTGCTTGGAGATCAAGGCAAAGTGGAAGAGTTTTACTCAAGCTAGAACTCTAATATGTTTAGGAAAAGTAGGAGTTTTACTCAAGCTAGAACTCTAATATGTTTAGGAAAAGAAGGAGTTTTATTCTAGTTAGAGTTCTAATAGTTTTAGGAAAGGATTGCTATAAATACTCCATGTAATTCACGGTTTCAACTCATTCATTCATTCACGAATTTGATCAATAACAAACACATTTATTTACGAGTGATATTTTGGTTGGATTACCTAAATATTTCTTTGGCTAACTTGCGAGTTAGTTGCTGTTTTGGGTGTTTTAGTTAAAACATTCATTGGTTTGATTAATTAGGTGGACTCTTAATTAATTAAACTCAGTTCTAGCCTAGTTCTTGGTGATTTATCTGTATAGGACAAAGCTTAGAACATATCCTTGTGAAAACTTGGTTTTCGGATCAAGAATCACATCAATTTCAATATGTTCTTTTGACTAAGCAGGGGGATTTTTTTGTAATCTTTGAAATAAGGGAGCACATAATTGACGAAGGTTAGGGAAAAAATCTGAAACTTAATTCAGACATCCTAAAAATCTTTGAGGTTGAGTTTTCTCTTTAAGCTCATTAGGAAATTTTGAGGCAAACTCTATGGATCTATTAATGGGTTTAATGGTTCCTCTGAATATATCATGGCCAAGGAATCTAATTTTTGTTTGGAAAAGTTTCATTTTTGAGCTTGAAACAACTAAACCATTCTTTTCTATTATTTGTAAAAAAGATAATAAATGTTTGAAATGTTGATCTAAACTATTAGAGAAAACTAAAACATCATCTATGTAAACTATTATGAATGGGAATGGGTTGAGAATATCATTCATAATATGTTGGAATTCAGAAGGAGCATTCTTCAAACCAAAAGGCATGACATTCCATTCATAGTGACCAAAGGGTACTGTGAAAGCTGTTTTGTACCTATCTTGTTCGGCAATTTGAATTTTCCAAAATCCTGATTTCATATCAAATTTTGAAAAGATCTTAGCATTAAAGAGTCTATTTAAAAGATCTCTTTTGTTAGGAATGCGTATTTACCCTTGAACATGTCAAAAACACTTGAAATACATCAAATTGAGTCAAACATGGTCAAACGGGAAAGGTTCTGGGTATAAAATGACTTAACCACTTCGAATCGGACAATATGAGTCCATATAGGTCAAATGGGATCAGTTTTGGGTAAAAAATGATGTATTTACCCTTGAACATGTCATAAACACTTGAAATACATAGATTTTAGTAGAACTTGGTCAAGCGGGAGAGGTTTTGGGTATAAAATGAGTTAAACAATTAGAATCAGACGATATGAGTCAATATAAGTCAATTGGGATCAATTTCGAGTAGAAAATGACGTATTTACCCATGAACATGTCATAAACACTTGAAATACATCGATTTAAGTCAAACACGATTAATTGGGAGAGTTTCATATTTTTAATCTTGGAAGCATTTCAATAAGTTTTGGGACAATGTTCATGATTTTCAAGGGAAAGGGGGCCGAGAAGGGTTTTACCTCTCCTATTTTTCAAATATCTTATCAAACTAACCAATAGCTTGCACTAACATACTAATAGAGCCTAGTTACATGTGTTCACACATTGAAAACGAGCCTTAGAATCATTTAACTAAGTTTTGGGACGATGTTCGTCATTTTCAAGGGAAAGGAGGCTGGAAAGGTGATGGAAATCCCAAAATAATTCATGAGTCAAAGGAGGTTTTGTTAACCCGTTATTTTGAGGATGGGCCGGTGGATAATTATTGGGCCCATGGACCGTTCATTTCGGGTCATGGTTATTCTAGTATTTCCACTTTGGGAAATTAGAATAATTAAATTAGTGGTGTTTCATGTAAATAAATAATGATTAATTAAGTAATTAAGTTAATTAGAGTAGGGTGAGTTGGCGTGGGTCCTTGTTGACGTGTGGAGAGAGTTGGAGTGATTTTTGTGTGCTGATTTGTGTGGGGGTCCAAGGTGATTTTTTGGGGGACATTATGAACGTTATTTTGGGTAAAAAGAGGATTATTTTGCTGAAATAATGGCATGGGAAAGAGAGAATATTAGGGGATTTGGGAAAAATACGATCTGATTTGATTTTAGCTTAATTTAAGGAAGGTATGATCAGATTTGCATATCTTAAGATATTCTTTTGAATATGGTCGAAAATGGGATGGAAATAAATCAGATTTTCTGATTTTCTTCTCAAAATCAATTAAGAGATTTGAATTCCTTAAATTAAGGGATTTAATTTAATTAATTGATTTGTTCCTTAATGTTGGGCGTTTTTATGGCAAGGGGGTTGATTGAGATGATTCTTTTGGGCAAAAATAAGGGAATAATATGGAATTATGGGAGGTTTTGGATGAGTTCTTGACTAGGTGCATCCAAGGCATTAAAGGAGGGATATTTGCTGATTTTCCTAGTCTAAATGGCATGTTTAATGGAGGCAAAGAAGACCTTGGTGCATGGAAGTTCTCCTTAAGTTATTAGCATGAATTAAGGATTAATTCCTTAAAACTCTCACACATTTTTGGATAGTTTATTTTGACCTTTTTTGGACAAATTTAAGGGGAGTTACTAGGGTTTTGTCCACTATAAATAGGAGATGTATGTTTGTATTTCAAAGCAATCAATGAATGAATAAAGTTTGAATCTTGATATCTTTACTTGCAATATCATGTATTGAGTTGCTTGTGTTTTCCCAAGTTTTGCTTGAAGAATTTGTGAGAGAAGTGAGAGTTCCTTCTTTGCAAATTTTCTTGAATCTAATCATCCAAGTGAGTGTTCCTTGTGTGTAAGATTCATACTAGTAAAAGAGTGAGTGTTCCTCTTTTACATATCTTGATTGTTAGGTGAGTGTTCCCTACTATCAAAACCCTTTGTTTCTCTTCTACTTCTTATCAAAACCATAATTAAACCTATCCAAAAATCCATATCTATTTCTTTCCTTTACCACCTAAAACACATATCCATTTCTTCCTTAATTTCTAGCCTAAACACATTTCTAAGTCTTTTTCTAAAGCCTACGAATCTATCCTTTTTGTTAACCTATTTGTGATCCATTTTGTCTAGTAATCTCTAGTGTTCTTCATTAGATTTTACATCAAAAGGGTTCTACCTCGCCTATTTTTCAAACATTTTATCAAACCAACCTATAACTTGCACTAACATACCAATATAGCCTAGTTACAAGTGTTGAAGCATTTAAAACGAGCCTCAAAAGCATTTCGCCAAGTTTTGGGACGATGTTCGTGATTTTCAAGGAAAAGGGGCCGGAAAGGGTTCTACCTCCCCTATTTTTCAAATTTCTTATCAAAATAACCTATAACTTGAACTAATATACAATATATAGCCTAGATACAAGTGTTTAAACAATGAAAATGAACCTTAGAAGCAATTAATAAGTTTGGGGACAATGTTCGTGATTTTCAAGGGAAAGGGGGCCGAGAAGGTTTCTACCTCTCCTATTTTTCAAATATCATATCAAACAAATTATTAACTTGAACTAACATACCAATATATCCGAGTTACATTTTTTCACGCATTGAAAACGAGCCTTAGAAGCATTTAACTAAGTTTTGGGACGATGTTCGTGATTTTCAAGGGAAAGGGGGATGGAAATGGTTCTACCTCACCTATTTTTCAAATTTTTTATCAAACCAACCTATAACTTGTACTAACATACCAATATAGTCTAGTTACAAGTGTTTAAGCATTTACAACGAGCCTCAAAAGCATTTGGCCAAGTTTTTAGACGATGTTCGTGATTTTCAAGGAAAAGGGGCCGGAAAGGGTTCTACCTCCCCTATTTTTCAAATTTCTTATCAAAATAACCTATAACTTGAACTAATATACAATATATAGCCTAGATACAAGTTTTCAAACATTAAAAATGAACCTTGGAAGCATTTAATAAGTTTTCGGACAATGTTCTTTATTTTCAAGGGAAAGGGGGCTGAGAAGGGTTCTACCTCTCCTATTTTTTAAATATCTTATCAAACTAACCAATAACTTGCACTAACATACCAATAGAGCCTAGTTACATGTGTTCACGCATTGAAAACGAGCCTTAGAAGCATTTAACTAAGTTTTGGGACGATGTTCATGATTTTCAAGAGAAAGGGGGATGAAAAGGGTTCTACCTTGCCTATTTTTCAAATATCTTATCAAACCAAACTACAAGTTGCGTTAACATACCAATATAGCCTAGTTACAAGTGTTCAAGCATTTAAAACGAGCCTTAAAAGCATTTCGCCAAGTTTTGGGACAATGTTCGTGATTTTCAAGGAAAAGGGGCCGGAAAGGGTTCTACCTCCCCTATTTTACAGGTTTCTTATAAAAATAACCTATAACTTGAACTAACATACAATATATAGCCTAGATACAAGTGTTTAAAAATTAAAAACGAACCTTGGAAGCATTTCAATAAGTATTGGGACAATGTACGTGATTTTCAAGGGAAAGGGGACCGAGAAGGGTTCTACCTCTCCTACTTTTTATATATCTTATCAAACTAACCAATAACTTGCACTAACATACCAATAGAGCCTAGTTACATGTGTTCACGCATTGAAAACGAGCTTTAGAATCATTTAACTAACTTTTGGGACGATGTTCGTGATTTTTAAGGGAAAGGGGGATGGAAAGGGTTCTACCTCGCCAATTTTTCAAATTTTTTATCAAACCAACCTCTAACTTGCACTATCATACCAATATAGCCTAGTTACAAGTGTTCAAGCATTTAAAACGAGCCTCAAAAGTATTTCGCCAAGTTTTGGGACGAAGTTCGTGATTTTCAAGGAAAAGGGTCCGGAAAGGGTTCTACCTCCCTTATTTTCCAAATTTCTTATCAAAATAACCTATAACTTGAACTAATATACAATATATAGCCTAGATACAAGTGTTCAAACATTAAAAATGAACCTTGGAAGCATTTAATAAGTTTGGGGATAATGTTCGTGATTTTCAAGGGAAAGGGGGCCGAGAAGGTTTCTACCTCTCCTATTTTTCAAATATCTTATCAAACTAACCAATAACTTGCACTAACATACCCACAAAGCCTAGTTACACGTGTTCACGCATTGAAAATGAGCCTTAGAATCATTTAACTAAGTTTTGGGACGATGTTCGTGATTTTCAAGGGAAAGGGGGATGGAAAGGGTTCTACCTCGCCAATTTTTCAAATTTTTTATCAAACCAACCTATAACTTGTACTACCATACCAATATAGCCTAGTTACAAGTGTTCAAGCATTTAAAACGAGTCTCAAAAGCATTTCGCCAAGTTTTTGGACGATGTTCGTGATTTTAAAGGAAAAGGGGCCGGAAAGGGTTCTACCTCCCCTATTTTTCAAATTTCTTATCAAAATAACCTATAACTTGAACTAACATACAATATATAGCCTAGATACAAGTGTTCAAACATTAAAAATGAACCTTGGAAGCATTTCAATAAGTTTTGGGACAATGTTCGTGATTTTCAAGGGAAGGGGGTCGAGAAGGGTTCTACCTCTCCTACTTTTCATACATCTTATCAAACTAACCAATAACTTGCACTAACATACCAATAGAGCCTAGTTACACGTGTTCACGCATTGAAAACAAGCCTTAGAATCATTTAACTAACTTTTGGGACGATGTTCGTGATTTTCAAGGGAAAGGGGGATGGAAAGGGTTCTACCTCGCCAATTTTTCAAATTTTTTATCAAACCAACCTATAACTTACACTACCATACCAATATAGCCTAGTTACAAGTGTTCAAGCATTTAAAACGAGCCTCAAAAGCATTTCGCCATGTTTTGGGACGATGTTCGTGATTTTCAAGGAAAAGGGGCCGGAAAGGGTTCTACCTCCCCTATTTTTCAATCTTCTTATCAAAATAACCTATGACTTGAACTAAATTACAATTTATAGCCTAGAACATATCCTTGTGATAACTTGGTTTTCGGATCAAGAATCACATCACTTTCCCTTGAAAATCACGAACATCATCCCAAAACTTAATTAAATGCTTCTAAGGCTCGTTTTCAATGCGTGAACACATGTAACTAGGCTCTATTGGTATGTTAGTGCAAGTTATTGGTTAGTTTGGTAAGATATTTGAAAAATAGGAGAGGTAGAACCCTTCTCGGCCCCCTTTCCCTTGAAAATCACGAACATTGTCCCAAAACTTATTGAAATGCTTCTATGTTTCGTTTTCATTGTTTGAACACTTGTATCTAGGCTATATTGGTATGTTAGTTCAAGTTATAGGTTATTTTGAAAAGAAATTTGAAAAATAGGGGAGGTAGAACCCTTTCTTGCCTCTTTTCCTTGAAAATCACGAACATTGTCCCAAAACTTGGCGAAATGCTTTTGAGGCTCGTTTTAAATGCTTGAACACTTATAACTAGGCTATATTGGTATGTTAGTGCAAGTTATAGGTTGGTTTGATTAAAAATTAGAAAAATTGGCGAGGTAGAACCCTTTCCATCCCCCTTTCCCTTGAAAATCACGAACATCATCCCAAAACTTCGTTAAATCTTCTAAGGCTCGTTTAAAATGCGTGAACACATGTAACTAGGCTCTATTGGTATGTTAGTGCAAGTTATTGGTTAGTTTGATAAGATATTTGAGAAATAGGAGAGGTAGAACCCTTCTCGGCCCCCTTTCCCTTAAAAATCACGAACATTGTCCCAAAACTTTTTGAAATGCTTCCAATATTCATTTTCAATGTTTGAACACTTGTATCTAGGATATATTGGTATGTTAGTCCAAGTTATAGGTTATTTTGATAAGAAATTTGAAAAATAGGGGAGGTAGAACCCTTTCCGGCCCCTTTTCCTTGAAAATCATGTACATCGTCCCAAAACTTAGTTAAATGCTTCTAAGGCTCGTTTTCAATAAGTGAATACATGTAACTAGGCTCTATTGGTATGATCTTGCAAGTTATTGGTTAGTTTGATAAGAAATTTGAAAAATAGGAGAGGTAGAACCCTTCTCGGCCCCCTTTCCTCGAAAATCACGAACATTGTCCCGAAACTTATTACAATGCTTCCAAGGTTCGTTTTCAATGTTTGAACACTTGTATTTAGGCTATAGTGGTATGTTAGTTCAAGTTATAGGTTATTTTGATAAGAAATTTTAAAAATAGGGGAGGTAGAACCCTTTCTGGCCCCTTTTCCTTGAAAATCACGAACATCGTCCTAATGCATGGCAAAATGCTTTTAAGGCTCGTTTTAAATGCTTGAACACTTGCAACTAGGCTATATCGGTATGTTAGTGCAAGTTATAGGTTGGTTTGTGATGTGATTCTTGATCTGAAAACCAAGTTATCACAAGGATATGTTCTAAGCTTCGTCCTATACAGCTAAATCACCAAGAACTAGGCAAGAACTGAGTTTAATTAATTAAGAGTCCACCTAATTAATCAAACCAATGAATGTTTTAACTAAAACACCCAAAACAACAACCAATTCGCAAGTTAGCCAAAGAAATATTTAGGTATCCAACCAAAATATCACTTGAAAATAAATGTGTTTGTTATTGATCAAATTCGTGAATGAATGAATGAGTTGAAACCGTGAATTACATGGAGTATTTATAGCAATCCTTTCCTAAAACTATTAGAACTCTAACTAGAATAAAACTCCTTCTTTTCCTAAACATATTAGAGTTCTAGCTTGAGTAAAACTCCTACTTTTCCTAAACATATTAGAGTTCTAGCTTGAGTAAAACTCTTCCACTTTGCCTTGATCTCCAAGCAGCCGCCACTTATGATTTAATCTTGAGTAGGAATCCTTCTTGAAATAGGAAACTTAACCTTGGGTAGGAATCCATCTTGAAATAGGAAACTTCACCTTGGGCGCCAAGTAACGTTACACGGTTTTCTAACTAACTTAATCAACTAACTCACACGTACAAAAATAATCAAGAACATAAAGAAAATAAAGAAACCTAAGGTCTAAACCAAGAAAAACCCTTTCAAGTGAAAGGTAAAAACTTGTAGACAAAAATCTAAGAAAGCTTTTAAAGAACCTTAAAGAACTATCAAGAAGCTTCAAGAACTCCCAAGAACGCCACCATACAAAGCGTGGCTTTGTCTTGATGCCCCCGATAGTAAGTTTGACCTATTGAAGAAGCTTCCAAGTATAGATTCATGCTTTCTTGACTTTCTTGGAATAATTCTTCAACATGCTCGTCATTGACATTGATGCACGTATCATCCTCCCCTTCTTCAAAAGAATTTTCCCTCAAATCTTCAATAGCATCATCTGGCAAATACTTCACCAAATCTCCAACATTAAATGTTGCGCTTACACCATATTCTCCCGGTAATTCAAGCTTATATGCATTCTCATTAATCTTCTCAATAATCTTGAACAGCCCCTCACTTCTTGGCATCAATTTATTCTTTCGTTTGCTAGGAAATCTTTCTTTTCTCAAGTGTAACCACACCAAGTCGCCAACTTCAAAACTTTGTGGCTTTTTGTTCTTGTTAGCTCATGCTTTGTAGAGTTCATTGACACGTTCAATCCTAGCTCTAAATTGTGCGTGTAGCTTCATCATGTACTTGATTTTAGCCTCGGCATCCTTATGAATTAATTCCCCTTTTGGAATTTCAATCAAATCAATGGGCATTCTTGGATTGACACCATAAACAACTTCAAATGGCGTGTGTTTTGTGGCATAAGTAGGTGATCTATTGTAAGCAAACTCAGCATGAGCAAGCTTAATATCCCAATCTTTTTGCGTTTTGCTCACTAGTCCACGTAAAAGCACACCAAGAGTTCGATTTGTTACCTCCGTTTGTCCGTCCGTTTGTGGGTGATATGAGGTACTAAATAACAGCTTCATTCCCACCAACTTCCATAGTGATTTCCAAAAGAAACTCATGAACTTTGTATCACGATCACTCACAATACTATTCGGCAACCCATGTAGTCTCACCACTTCCTTGAAATACAATTCCGCCACTTTCATAGCATCGTCCACTTTGTGACAAGGTATGAAATGAGCCATCTTGGAAAATCGATCCACTACAACCATGATTGAGTCCTTTCCTCTTTGAGTCCTTGGCAAACCAACTATAAAATCCATAGACACGTCTTCCCAAGGTGAATCTGGCACGGGCAAGGGCGTATATAAGCCTTGATGAAATGTAGCCTTGGCTTTTTGACATGTTGCACACCTAGAAACTATTGATTGTACATCCGCTAGCATTCTAGGCCAATAAAAATGCTCTTGCAGCATAGTTAATGTTTTTGTTATGCCAAAATGTCCCGCTATCCCTCCACCATGCACTTCTCTTACTATTAAATCTCTAATAGAACACTTAGGCACGCACAAACGATTCCCCTTGAAAAGAAAACCGTCTTGTAAAACATAGGAACCTACGGCCCCCTTGGAACACTCCTCTAGGATTATAGAGAAATCCACGTCCCCCTTATAGTACTCCTTGATTAACTCGAAACCAAGTAGTTTACAATTCAATACTCCAAGCAACGTGTGTCTTCTAGATAGTGCATCGGCCACTACATTTGCTTTCCCCTCCTTATACTTTGAAGAAAAATTGAAAGCTTGTAGAAACTCTACCCATTTAGCATGTCTAGGGTTCAATTTTTGTTGACCATGAATGTACTTCAAAGCTTCGTGATCACTATGCAACACAAAGTGATTTGGGCGCAAATAGTGACTCCAATGGTCCAATGCTCGCACAATAGCATAGAACTCCTTGTCATAGGTAGAATAGTTCAATCTAGCACCATTTAATTTCTCACTAAAATAGGCAATAGGGCGCTTCTTTTGAACCAAAACGGCACCAATCCCCACACCACTAGCGTCGGTTTCTACCTCAAATGGTTGTGAAAAATCCGGCAATGCAAGTACGGGTGCTTCACATAGCTTCCTCTTGACCAAATCAAATGCACGTTGGGCTTCCTTGGTCCACTCGAATTTTCCCTTATCTTTCTTCAAGCATTCGGTCATAGGTGCAACTATCATGGAAAAATTCTTCACAAATCTTCTATAAAATGACGCTAGACCATGAAACGATCTAACTTCACTCACATTGGTAGGTACGGGCCAAGTCTTGATAGCTTCAACCTTGGATTGATCCACGGACACACCATCTTTGGATACTACATACCCTAGAAACGTCACGCTAGGAACAAGAAAATAGCATTTTTCCAATTTTGCATACAACTTCTTCTCCCTAAGAACCTCAAAAACGCTTCTCAAATGCATTAGATGATCATTGAAATTTTCAGAATAAATCAATATGTCATCCAAATAAACAACTACGAACCTTCCAAGAAATGGTTTTAACACCTCGTTCATCAATCTCATAAATGTACTAGGCACATTGGTTAGACCAAAAGGCATGACTAACCACTCGTACAACCCCACTTTAGTCTTGAAAGCCATCTTCCATTCGTCTCCTTCTCTCATGCGTATTTGATGATAGCCACTCATAAGATCAATCTTGGAAAATAGCTTTGAACCATTCAATTCGTCTAACAAATCATCAAGTCTAGGTATAGGAAATCTATACTTGATGGTTATGTTGTTCACACTCCTACTATCAATACACATACGCCAACTCCCATCTTTTTTTGGAACTAGCAATGTAGGCACGGCACATGGGCTCATACTCTCTCTCATGTAGCCTCTTTGCATCAATTCCTCTATTTGACGTTGCATTTCCTTTGTTTCTTCCGGATTACTTCTATATGCTGCCTTGTTAGGTAGTGGAGCTACCGGAATAAGATCAATTTGGTGTTCAATACCACGAATTGGTGCTAATCCCAGTGGTAATTCACTAGGAAAAACGTCACAATATTCTTGCAATACCACTTCTAATTCCACGGGCCTCTTTTCTTGTTTACTCTCATCCACTTGCACATTGTTAGCCACCATAATATATATACTATATTGTTATTGTTGATCTCTTTTTCCAACTCCTTTTCCCCAATTAAATATGCACCTTTCGAACTAGGGTTACATTTAGTTATTCTATGATCAACTAGTGGTTTCAATGCATATGATTTTTCCCCCTTCCCTTTTCGAATTATATACACATTTGTCCTACCATTAAACTTGACAAATCTATCATATTTCCATGGTCTACCCAATAAGATATGACAAGCATCCATGGGGCATACATCACATAAAACTTTATCATGATATTTGCCAATTGAAAAGGTGATTAGGGCTTGCTTCGTTACCTTTACGTCACTAGCATCATTGAGCCAATGTAGCTTGTAGGGTTTTGGTTGATCGGTTGTAGGCCACTCTAATTTGTTGATCAAAGTTGTAGACATCACATTTGTGCAACTTCCCGAGTCTATTATTACGTCACACAATCGATCTTCCACCTTGCACCTTGTTAAAAAGATTTTCTCTCTTTGATTCTCTTCAACGGGCATAGGTTTAGAGTGAAGAGCTCTCCTTAGAACCAAGCTCTTTCCTTGCGTTTCACCATCAACCTCTTTGGCACTACCCTCCTCTTCTTCAAAATCACGTTCTTGCTCGACCACCATCTCCATGTCACTACTTCCCTCGCACCTAGCTTTCTCTTCTTCCCATTCTTGAGCCGTCATAGTGCGTTTTGAGCAGCAATTGCTTGCTATATGGCCAACACTCCCATATTTGAAACATTTTCTATCTTCGGTCACCTTCTTGCTAGCTTCGTTTTTGGGCTTGTTATCTTTAGCATATGAACTAGAAGAAGTCCTATCAAAGGTAGGCTTGTCACTAGCCTTTGTGAAGGTGCGTGTGAACGGCTTCACACTTGAGGTCTTCTTGGCCTTGAATTGTTTTTCAACCTTAATGGCCGCCTTGCATACTTCTTCAAACGAATAGTATTTGTGCAATTTAATCTTCTCTTGAATATTTTTGTTCAAACCTGCAATAAAACGTGCTATTTTGTGCTCTAGAATTTCTTCTAAATCACACAATAAACATAGTTTCTCAAATTCACACAAATAAGCCTCCACGGATTGATTTCCTTGCTTAAAAGTTTGCATCTTGAGATACACTTCTTGCACGTACTCATGGGGCACAAATTGACGCTTCATATATTTCTTTAATTATGTCCAAGTAGTGATCTTGGATCGTCCCTCCTTGCGTCTCTTTTTCTTGAGATTATCATACCATAAACTCGCATAACCCGTGAGTTTTAATTCAGCAATTTTGCACCTCTTTCGTTCATCATACTCCTTGTAATCAAAGAGTGTTTCAGCTCTTCTAACCCACTCAAAATATTTTTCGGGGTCTAGTATACTCCCATTGAATTCTGGAAAATCTAGCCTTATATTTCGGTCATCATCTTTGGCCTTGTTCTTCCGTCTATGCCTTCTAGGTTCATCACTTGAAGATGAATCTTTATGGCGTGATCTACTTGCTTTTCTCCTTTCATATTCGTCTTCACTTGAACTAGAACTTGCAACTGATTTGTTCTTCCTTGAAGATGAAGTTTTGTCACATTCATCAAGCCTAGCCAATACTTCTTGCAGTTGTTGTGACAATCGCTCTATTTGACGATCCCTTCGCAAGTTATGCGCTTGATCAAGGTTCAAACCCCTTGGAATCCCTGGGATTTCTTCGTCACTCATTGCTCCTACACAAACCAGGTTAGTTTATGCAAAATCTTGATTAAAAGATTGAATCTTGATTGATTCTTGAAGCAAATAAAAACCGTTCTCCAAATCGCAACTCCGTGTAACAATCTCAAACGTTTGAGGTTGCACAGACTTCGTTACTCATCCAATTGACACGAAATTTTGATACAATGTTGATCTACATTTTTTAAATTTTCCCACAAAATTTCAGCCAAAATTTCCAAGCCAAACGTCACCAACAGCTCTGATACCACGATGATGTGATTCTTGATCCGAAAACCAAGTTATCACAAGGATATGTTCTAAGCTTCATCCTATACAGATAAATCACCAAGAACTAGGCAAGAACTGAGTTTAATTAATTAAGAGTCCACCTAATTAATCAAACCAATGAATGTTTTAACTAAAACACCCAAAACAACAACCAACTCGCAAGTTAGCCAAAGAAATATTTAGGTATCCAACCAAAATATCACTCGTAAATAAATGTGTTTGTTATTGATCAAAATCGTGAATGTCTCCAAACCGTGAATTACATGGAGTATTTATAGCAATCCTTTCCTAAAAATATTAGAACTCTAACTAGAATAAAACTCCTTCTTTTCCTAAACATATTAGAATTCTAGCTTGAATAAAACTCCTACTTTTCCTAAACATATTAGAGTTCTAGCTTGAGTAAAACTCTTTCACTTTGCCTTGATCTCCAAGCAGCCGCCACCTATAATTCAATCTTGAGTAGGAATCCCTCTTGAAATAGGAAACTTAACCTTGGGTAGGAATCCATCTTGAAATAGGAACGTAACCTTGGGCGCCAAGTAACGTTACACGGTTTTCTAACTAACTTAATTAACTAACTCACACGTACAAAAATAATCAAGAACATAAAGAAAATAAAGAAACCTAGGGTCTAAACCAAGAAAAACCCTTTCAAGTGAAAGGTAAAAACTTGTAAACAAAAATCTAAGAAAGCTTTTAAAGAACCTTAAAGAACTATCAAGAAGCTTCAAGAACTCCCAAGAACGCCACCATACAAAGCGTGGCTTTGTCTTGATGCCCCCGATAGTAAGTTTGACCTATTAAAGAAGCTTCCAAGTATAGATTCATGCTTTCTTGTTTTTCTTGGAATAATTCTTCAACATGCTTGTCATTCCCATTGATGCACGCATCAGTAGAACCCTTTCCGGCCCCTTTTCTTTGAAAATCATGAACATCCTCCCAAAACTTAGTAAAATGCTTCTAAGGCTCGTTTTCAATGCGTGAACACATGTAACTAGGCTCTACTGGTATGTTAGTGCAAGTTATTGGTTAGTTTGATAAGATAATTGAAAAATAGGAGAGGTAGAACCCTTCTTGGCCCCCTTTCCCTTGAAAATCGCAAACATTATGACAAAACTTATTGAAATGCTTCCAAGGTTCGTTTTCAATGTTTGAACACTTGTATCTAGGCTATATTAATATGTTAGTTCAAGTTATAGGTTATTTTGATAAGAAATTTGAAAAATATTAGAGGTAGAACCCTTTTCGGCCCCTTTTCCTTGAAAATCACGAACATCATCCCAAAACTTGGTGAAATGCTTTTAAGGCTCGTTTTAAATGCTTGAACACTTGTAGTTAGGCTATATTGGTATATTAATGCAAGTTATAGGTTGTTTTGATAAAAAATTTGAAAAATAGGCTTGGTAGAACCCTTTCCAGCCCCCTTTCCCTTGAAAATCACGAACATTGTCCCAAAAATTTTTGAAATGCTTCCAAGGTTCGTTTTCAATGTTTTAACACTTGTATCTAGGAGATATTGGTATGTTAGTTCAAGTTATAGGTTACTTTGATAAGAAATTTGAAAACTAGGGGAGGTAGAACCCTTTCTGGCCCCTTTTCCTTGAAAATCACGAACATCGTCCCAAAACTTGGGGAAATGCTTTTAAGGCTCGTTTTAAATGCTTGAACACTTGTAACTAGGCTATATTGGTATGTTAGTGCAAGTTATAGGTTGGTTTGATAAAAGAATTTGAAATATAGGCGAGGTAGAACCGATTCTGGCCCCCTTTCCCTTGAAAATCACGAACATCGTCCCAAAACTTAGTTAAATGCATCTAAGGCTCCTTTTCAATGCGTGAACACATGTAACTAGGCTCTATTGGTATGTTAGTGCAATTTATTGGTTAGTTTGATAAGATATTTGAAAACTAAGAGAGGTAGAACCCTTCTCGGCCCCCTTGCCCTTGAAAATCACGAACATTGTCCCAAAACTTATTGAAATGCTTCCAAGGTTTGTTTCAATGTTTGAACACTTGTATAGAGGCTATATTGGTATGTTAGTTCACGTTATAGGTTATTTTGATAAGAAATTTGAAAAATAGGAGAGGTAGAACCCTTTTCGAACCCTTTTCCTTGAAAATCACTAACATCATCCCAAAACTTGGCGGAATGCTTTTAAGGCTTGTTTTAAATGCTTGAACACATGTAACTAGGGTATATTAATATTTTAGTGTAAGTTATAGGTTGGTTTGATAAAAAATTTGAAAAATAGGCAAGGTACAACCCTTTCCAGCCCCCTTTCCCTTGAAAATCACGAACATTGTCCCAAAACTTAGTTAAATGCTTCTAAGGCTCATTTTAAATGCTTGAACACTTGGTACTAGGCTATATTGGTATGTTAGTGCAATTTATAGGTTGGTTTGATAAAAAATTTGAAAAATAGGCGAGGTAGAACCCTTTCGAGCCCCCTTTCCCTTAAAAGTCATGAACATCGTCCCAAAACTTAGTTAAATGATTCTAAGGCTCGTTTTCAATGCGTGAACACATGTAAGTAGGCTCTATTGGTATGTTAGTGCAAGTTATTGGTTAGTTTGATAAGATATTTGCAAAATAGGAGAGGTAGAACCCTTTTCGGCCCCCTTTCCCTTGAAAATCACGAACAATGTCCTTAAACTTATTGAAATGCTTCCAAAACTCATTTTCAATGCGTGAACACATGTAACTAGGCTCTATTGGTATGGTAGTGCAAGTTGTTGGTTAGTTTGATAAGATATTTGAAAAATAGGAGAGGTAGAACCCTTCTCCGCCCCCTTTCCCTTGAAAATCACGAATATCGTCCCAAAACTTATTAAAATGCTTCCATGGTTCGTTTTTAATGTTTGAACACATGTATCTAGGCTATATTGGTATGTTAGTGCAAGTTATAGGTTGGTTTGATAAAAAATTTGAAAACTAGGCGAGGTAGAACCCTTTCTGGCCCCTTTTCCCTTGAAACTAACGAACATCGTTCGAAAACTTAGTTAAATGCTTCTAAGGCTCGTTTTCAATGCGTGAACACATGTAACTAGGCTCTATTGGTATGTTAGTGCAAGTTATTGGTTAGTTTGATAAGATATTTGAAAACTAGGAGAGGTAGAACCCTTCTCGGCCCCAAGGCCCTTGAAAATCACGAATATTGTCCCAAAACTTATTGAAATGCTTCGAAGGTTCGTTTTCAGTGTTTGAACACTTGTATCTAGGCTATATTGGTATGTTAGTTCAAGTTATAGGTTATTTTGATAAGAAATTTGAAAAATAGGGGAGGAAGAACCCTTTCCGGCCGCTTTTCCTTGAAAATCACAAACATCGTCCCAAAACTTGGCGAAATGCTTTTAAGGGTTGTTTTGAATACTTTAACACTTGTAACTAGGCTATATTGGTATGTTAGTGCAAAATATAGGTTAGGTTGATAAAAAATTTTTAAAAATAGGCGAGGTAGAACTTTTTCCAGCCCCTTTTCCCTTGAAAATCACGAACATCATCCCAAAACTTAGTTAAAAACTTCTAAGGTTGTTTTTAATGCGTGAACACATGTAACTAGGCTCTATTGGTATGTTAGTGCAAGTTATTGGTAAGTTTGATAAGATATTTGAAAAATGGGAGAGGTAGAACCCTTCTCGGCCCCCTTTCCCTTGAACATCACGAACATTGGCCCAAAACTTATTAAAATGTTTCCAAGGTTCGTTTTCAATGTTTGAACACTTGTATCTAGGCTATATTGGTATGTTAGTTCAAGCTATAAGTTATTTTGATGAGAAACTTGAAAAATAGGGGAGGTAGAACCCTTTTCGGCCCCTTTTCCTTGAAAATCACGAACATCATCCCAAAACTTGGCGAAATGCTTTTAAGGCACGTTTTAAATGCTTGAACACTTGTAACAAGGCTATATTGGTATGTTAGTGCAAGTTATAGGTTGGTTTGATAAAAAATTTGAAAAATAGGCTAGGTTGAACAATTTCCAGCCCCCTTTCTCTTGAAAATCACGAATATCATCCCAAACATAGTTAAATAATTCTAAGGCTCGTTTTCAATGCGTGAACACATGTAACTAGGCTCTATTGGAATGTTAGTGAAAGTTATTGGTTAGTTTGATAAGATATTTGAAAAATAGGAGAGGTAGAACCATTCTCGGCCCACTTTCCTTGAAAATCACGAACATTGTTCAAAAACTTATTGAAATGCTTCCAAGGTTCGTTTTCATTATTTGAACACTTGTATCTAGGCTATATTGGTATCTTAGTTCAAGTTATAGGTTATTTTGATAAGAATTTTGAAAAATAGGGGACGTAGAACCCTTTCCGGCCCCTTTTCCTTGAAAATCACGAATATCGTCCAAAAACTTGGCGAAATGCTTTTAAGGCTCGTTTTAAATGCTTGAACAGTTGTAACTAGGCTATATTGGTATGTTAGTGCAAGTTATAGGTTGGTTTGATAAAAAAATTGAAAAATAGGCGAGGTAGAACTCTTTCCAGCCTCCTTTCCCTTTAAAATCACGAACATCGTCCCAAAACTTAGTAAAATGCTTCTAAGGCTCGTTTTCAATGCGTGAACACATGTAACTAGGCTGTTTCTGTATGTTAGTGTAAGTAATTGGTTAGTTTGATATGATATTTGAAAAATAGGAGAGGTAGAACCCTTCTCGGTCCTCTTTCCCTCGAAAATTACGAACATTGTCCCAAAACTTATTGCCATGCTTCCAAGGTTCGTTTTCAATATTTGAACACTTTTATCTAGGCTCTATTGCTATGTTAGTTCAAGTTATAGGTTATTTTGATAAGAAATTTGAAAAATAGGGGAGGTAGAACCCTTTCCGGCCCCATTTCCTTGAAAAGCATGAACATTGTCCAAAAGCTTGGCGAAATGCTTTTAAGGCTCGTTTTTAATGCTTGAACACTTGTAACTAGGCTATAATGGTATGTTAGTGCAAGTTATAGGTTGGTTTTATAAAAAAATTGAAAAATAGGCGAGGTAGAACCCTTTCCAGCCCCCTTTCCCTTGAAAATCACGAACATCGTCCCAAAACTTAGTTAAATACTTCTAAGGCTTGTTTTCAATTCGTGAACACATATAACTAGACTCTTTTGGTATGTTAGTGCAAGTTATTGGTTAGTTTGATAAGATATTTGAAAAATAGGAGAGGTAGAACCTTTCTCGACATGTCCCAAAACTTATTGAAATGCTTCCAAGGTTCATTTTCAATGTTTCAACACTTGTATCTAGCTATATTAGTATGTTAGTTCAAGTTATAGGTTATTTTGATAAGAGATTTGAAAAATAGGGGAGGTAAAACTCTTTCTGGCCCATTTTCCTTAAAAATCACGAACATTGTCCCAAAACTTGGCGAAATGCTTTTAAGGCTCGTTTTAAATGCTTGAACACTTGTAACAAGGCTATATTGGTATGTTAGTGCAAGTTATAGGTTGGTTTGATAAAAAATTTGAAAAATAGGCTAGGTTGAACAATTTCCAGCCCCCTTTCTCTTGAAAATCACGAATATCATCCCAAACATAGTTAAATAATTCTAAGGCTCGTTTTCAATGCGTGAACACATGTAACTAGGCTCTATTGGAATGTTAGTGAAAGTTATTGGTTAGTTTGATAAGATATTTGAAAAATAGGAGAGGTAGAACCATTCTCGGCCCACTTTCCTTGAAAATCACGAACATTGTTCAAAAACTTATTGAAATGCTTCCAAGGTTCGTTTTCATTATTTGAACACTTGTATCTAGGCTATATTGGTATCTTAGTTCAAGTTATAGGTTATTTTGATAAGAATTTTGAAAAATAGGGGACGTAGAACCCTTTCCGGCCCCTTTTCCTTGAAAATCACGAATATCGTCCAAAAACTTGGCGAAATGCTTTTAAGGCTCGTTTTAAATGCTTGAACAGTTGTAACTAGGCTATATTGGTATGTTAGTGCAAGTTATAGGTTGGTTTGATAAAAAAATTGAAAAATAGGCGCGGTAGAACTCTTTCCAGCCTCCTTTCCCTTTAAAATCACGAACATCGTCCCAAAACTTAGTAAAATGCTTCTAAGGCTCGTTTTCAATGCGTGAACACATGTAACTAGGCTGTTTCTGTATGTTAGTGTAAGTAATTGGTTAGTTTGATATGATATTTGAAAAATAGGAGAGGTAGAACCCTTCTCGGTCCTCTTTCCCTCGAAAATTACGAACATTGTCCCAAAACTTATTGCCATGCTTCCAAGGTTCGTTTTCAATATTTGAACACTTTTATCTAGGCTCTATTGCTATGTTAGTTCAAGTTATAGGTTATTTTGATAAGAAATTTGAAAAATAGGGGAGGTAGAACCCTTTCCGGCCCCATTTCCTTGAAAAGCATGAACATTGTCCAAAAGCTTGGCGAAATGCTTTTAAGGCTCGTTTTTAATGCTTGAACACTTGTAACTAGGCTATAATGGTATGTTAGTGCAAGTTATAGGTTGGTTTTATAAAAAAATTGAAAAATAGGCGAGGTAGAACCCTTTCCAGCCCCCTTTCCCTTGAAAATCACGAACATCGTCCCAAAACTTAGTTAAATACTTCTAAGGCTTGTTTTCAATTCGTGAACACATATAACTAGACTCTTTTGGTATGTTAGTGCAAGTTATTGGTTAGTTTGATAAGATATTTGAAAAATAGGAGAGGTAGAACCTTTCTCGACATGTCCCAAAACTTATTGAAATGCTTCCAAGGTTCATTTTCAATGTTTCAACACTTGTATCTAGCTATATTAGTATGTTAGTTCAAGTTATAGGTTATTTTGATAAGAGATTTGAAAAATAGGGGAGGTAAAACTCTTTCTGGCCCATTTTCCTTAAAAATCACGAACATTGTCCCAAAACTTGGCGAAATGCTTTTAAGGCTCGTTTTAAATGCTTAAACACTTGTAACTAGGCTATATTGGTATGTTAGTGCAAGTTATAGGTTGGTTTGATAAAAAAATTGAAAAATAAGCGAGGTAGAACCCTTTCCGGCCCCCTTTCCCTTTAAAATCATGAATCGTCCCAAAACTTAGTTAAATGCTTCTAAGGCTCGTTTTCATTGCATGAACACATGTAACTAGGCTCTATTATGTTAGTGCAAGTTATTGGTTAGTTTGATAAGATATTTGAAAAATAGGAGAGGTAGAACCCTTCTTGGCCCCCTTTCCCTTTAAAATCACGAACATCATCCCAAAACTTATTGAAATGCTTCCAAGGTTCGTTTTCAATATTTGAACACTTGTATCTAAGCTATATTGGTATGCTAGTTCAAGTTATAGGTTATAGGTTATTTTGATAAAAAAAATTGACAAATAGGAGAGGTAGAACCCTTTCCACCCCCTTTCCCTGGCAAATCTCGAACATCGTCCCAAAACTTATTTAAATGATTCTAAGGCTCGTTTTCTATGCGTGAACACAGTAACTAGGCTCTATTGGTATGTTAGTGCAAGTTATTGGCTAGTTTGATAAGATATTTGAAAAATAGGAGAGATAAACCCTTTCTCGGCCCCCTTTCCCTTGAAAATCACGAACATTGTCCCAAAACTTATTGAAATGCATCCAAGGTTTATTTTCAATGTTCGAATACTTGTATCTAGGCTATATTGGTATGTTAGTTCAAGTTATAGGTTAGTTTGATAAGAAATTTGAAAAATAGGTGAGGTAGAACCCTTTCCGGCCCCTTTTCCTTGAAAATCACGAACATCGTCCCAAAACTTGGCGAAATGCTTTTAAGGCTCGTTTTAAATGCTTGAACACTTGTAACTAGGCTATATTGGTATGTTCGTGCAAGTTATAGGTTGGTTTGATAAAAAATTTGAAAAATAGGCGACGTAGAACCCTTTCCATCCCCCTTTCCCTTGAAAATCACGAACATCGTCCCCAAAACTTATTGAAATGCTTCTAAGGTTCGTTTTCAATGCTTGAACACATGTAACTAGGCTATATTGGTATAATAGTTAAAGATATAGGTTCTTTTGATAAGAAATTTGAAAAATAGGGGAGGTAGAACCCTTTCCGGCCCCTATTCCTTGAAAATCTTGAAAATTGTACCAAAACATGGTGAAATGCTTTTAAGGCTTGTTTTAAATGCTTGAACACTTGTAACAAGGCTATATTGGTATGTTAGTGCAAGTTATAGGTTGGTTTGATCAAAAATTTGAAAAATAGGCAAGGTAGAACCCTTTCCCTTAAAAGTCATGAACATCGTCCCAAAACTTAGTTAAATGATTCTAAGGCTCGTTTTCAATGCGTGAACACATGTAAGTAGGCTCTATTGGTATGTTAGTGCAAGTTATTGGTTAGTTTGATAAGATATTTGCAAAATAGGAGAGGTAGACCCCTTTTCGGCCCCCTTTCCCTTGAAAATCACGAACAATGTCCTTAAACTTATTGAAATGCTTCCAAAACTCATTTTCAATGTGTGAACACATGTAACTAGGCTCTATTGGTATGGTAGTGCAAGTTGTTGGTTAGTTTGATAAGATATTTGAAAAATAGGAGAGGTAGAACCCTTCTCCGCCCCCTTTCCCTTGAAAATCACGAATATCGTCCCAAAACTTATTAAAATGCTTCCATGGTTCGTTTTTAATGTTTGAACACATGTATCTAGGATATATTGGTATGTTAGTGCAAGTTATAGGTTGGTTTGATAAAAAATTTGAAAAATAGGCGAGGTAGAACCCTTTTTGGCCCCTTTTCCCTTAAAACTAACGAACATCGTTCGAAAACTTAGTTAAATGCTTCTAAGGCTCGTTTTCAATGCGTGAACACATGTAACTAGGCTCTATTGGTATGTTAGTGCAAGTTATTGGTTAGTTTGATAAGATATTTGAAAACTAGGAGAGGTAGAACCCTTCTCGGCCCCATGGCCCTTGAAAATCACGAATATTGTCCCAAAACTTATTGAAATGCTTCGAAGGTTCGTTTTCAGTGTTTGAACACTTGTATCTAGGCTATATTGGTATGTTAGTTCAAGTTATAGGTTATTTTGATAAGAAATTTGAAAAATAGGGGAGGAAGAACCCTTTCCGGCCGCTTTTCCATGAAAATCACAAACATCGTCCCAAAACTTGGCGAAATG
Source organism: Dysphania ambrosioides (assembly GCA_026401315.1). NCBI lineage: Eukaryota > Viridiplantae > Streptophyta > Magnoliopsida > Caryophyllales > Amaranthaceae > Dysphania > Dysphania ambrosioides. Next base: position 23,713,190 of record CM048661.1, on the reverse strand, counting down.
CTTTTAAGGGTTTTTTTGAATACTTTAACACTTGTAACTAGGCTATATTGGTATGTTAGTGCAAAATATAGGTTGGTTTGATAAAAAATTTTTAAAAATAGGCGAGGTAGAACTTTTTCCAGCCCCTTTTCCCTTGAAAATCACGAACATCATCCCAAAACTTAGTTAAAAACTTCTAAGGTTGTTTTTAATGCGTGAACACATGTAACTAGGCTCTATTGGTATGTTAGTGCAAGTTATTGGTAAGTTTGATAAGATATTTGAAAAATGGGAGAGGTAGAACCCTTCTCGGCCCCCTTTCCCTTGAACATCACGAACATTGGCCCAAAACTTATTAAAATGTTTCCAAGGTTCGTTTTCAATGTTTGAACACTTGTATCTAGGCTATATTGGTATGTTAGTTCAAGCTATAAGTTATTTTGATGAGAAACTTGAAAAATAGGGGAGGTAGAACCCTTTTCGGCCCCTTTTCCTTGAAAATCACGAACATCATCCCAAAACTTGGCGAAATGCTTTTAAGGCTCGTTTTAAATGCTTGAACACTTGTAACAAGGCTATATTGGTATGTTAGTGCAAGTTATAGGTTGGTTTGATAAAAAATTTGAAAAATAGGCTAGGTTGAACAATTTCCAGCCCCCTTTCTCTTAAAAATCACGAATATCATCCCAAACATAGTTTAATAATTCTAAGGCCCGTTTTCAATGCGTGAACACATGTAACTAGGCTCTATTGGAATGTTAGTGAAAGTTATTGGTTAGTTTGATAAGATATTTGAAAAATAGGAGAGGTAGAACCATTCTCGGCCCACTTTCCTTGAAAATCACGAACATTGTTCAAAAACTTATTGAAATGCTTCCAAGGTTCGTTTTCATTATTTGAACACTTGTATCTAGGCTATATTGGTATCTTAGTTCAAGTTATAGGTTATTTTGATAAGAAATTTGAAAAATAGGGGACGTAGAACCCTTTCCGGCCCCTTTTCCTTGAAAAGCATGAACATTGTCCAAAAGCTTGGCGAAATGCTTTTAAGGCTCGTTTTAAATGCTTGAACACTTGTAACAAGGCTATATTGGTATGTTAGTGCAAGTTATAGGTTGGTTTGATAAAAAATTTGAAAAATAGGTGAGGTAGAACCATTTCCATCCCCCTTTCCCTTGAAAATCACGAATATCATCCCAAACATAGTTAAATAATTCTAAGGCCCGTTTTCAATGCGTGAACACATGTAACTAGGCTCTATTGGTATGTTAGTGAAAGTTATTGCTTAGTTTGATAAGATATTTGAAAAATAGGAGAGGTAGAACCATTCTCGGCCCACTTTCCTTGAAAATCACGAACATTGTTCAAAAACTTATTGAAATGCTTCCAAGGTTCGTTTTCATTATTTGAACACTTGTATCTAGGCTATATTGGTACCTTAGTTACAGTTATAGGTTATTTTGATAAGAAATTTGAAAAATAGGGGACGTAGAACCCTTTCCGGCCCCTTTTCCTTGAAAATCACGAACATCATCCCAAAACTTAGTTAAATGCTTCGAATGCTCGTTTTCAATGCGTGAATACATGTAACTAGGCTCTATTGGTATGTTAGTGCATGTTTTTGGGTAGTTTGATAAGATATTTGAAAAATAGGAGAGGTATAACCCTTCTCGGCCCCCTTTCCCTTGAAAATCACGAACATTGTCCCAAAACTTATTGAAATGCTTTCAAGGTTCGTTTTTAATGTTTGAACACTTGTATCTAGGATATATTGGTATGTTAGTTCAAGTTATAGGTTATTTTGATAAGAAATATGAAAAATAGGGGAGATAGAACCCTTTCCGGCCCCTTTTCCTTGAAAATCACGAACATCGTCCAAAAACTTGGAGAAATGCTTTTAAGGCTCGTTTTAAATGCTTGAACACTTGTAACTAGGCTATATTGGTATGTTAGTGCAAGTTATAGGTTGGTTTGATAAAAAAATTGAAAAATAGGCGAGGTAGAACTCTTTCCAGCCTCCTTTCCCTTGAAAATCACGAACATCGTCCCAAAACATAGTAAAATGCTTCTAAGGCTCGTTTTCAATGCGTGAACACATGTAACTAGGCTGTATCTGTATGTTAGTGTAAGTAATTGGTTAGTTTGATATGATATTTGAAAAATAGGAGAGGTAGAACCCTTCTCGGTCCTCTTGCCCTCGAAAATTACGAACATTGTCCCAAAACTTATTGCCATGCTTCCAAGGTTCGTTTTCAATATTTGAACACTTGTATCTAGGCTCAATTGCTATGTTAGTTCAAGTTATAGGTTATTTTGATAAGAAATTTGAAAAATAGGGGAGGTAGACCCCTTTCCGGCCCCTTTTCCTTGAAAAGCATGAACATTGTCCAAAAACTTGGCGAAATGCTTTTAAGGCTCGTTTTAAATGCTTGAACACTTGTAACTAGGCTATAATGGTATGTTAGTGCAAGTTATAGGTTGGTTTTATAAAAAAATTGAAAAATAGGCGAGGTAGAACCCTTTCTAGCCCCCTTTCCCTTGAAAATCACGAACATCGTCCCAAAACTTAGTTAAATGCCTCTAAGGCTTGTTTTCAATTCGTGAACACATATAACTAGACTCTTTTGGTATGTTAGTGCAAGTTATTGGTTAGTTTGATAAGATATTTGAAAAATAGGAGAGGTAGAACCCTTCTCGGCATGTCCCAAAACTTATTGAAATGCTTCCAAGGTTCCTTTTCAATGTTTCAACACTTGTATCTAGCTATATTAGTATGTTAGTTCAAGTTATAGGTTATTTTGATAAGAAATTTGAAAAATAGGGGAGGTAAAACCCTTTCTGGCCCCTTTTCCTTGAAAATCACGAACATTTTCCCGAAACTTGGCGAAATGCTTTTAAGGCTCGTTTTAAATGCTTAAACACTTGTAACTAGGCTATATTGGTATGTTAGTGCAAGTTATAGGTTGGTTTGATAAAAAATTTGAAAAATAAGCGAGGTAGAACCCTTTCCGGCCCCCTTTCCCTTTAAAATCATGAATCGTCCCAAAACTTAGTTAAATGCTTCTAAGGCTCGTTTTCATTGCGTGAACACATGTAACTAGGCTCTATTGGTATGTTGGTGCAAGTTGTTGGTTAGTTTGATAAGATATTTAAAAAATAGGAGAGGTAGAACCCTTCTTGGCCCCCTTTCCCTTTAAAATCACGAACATCATCCCAAAACTTATTGAAATGCTTCCAAGGTTCGTTTTCAATATTTGAACACTTGTATCTAAGCTATATTGGTATGCTAGTTCAAGTTATAGGTTATAGGTTATTTTGATAAAAAAAATTGACAAATAGGAGAGGTAGAACCCTTTCCACCCCCTTTCCCTTACAAATCTCGAACATCGTCCCAAAACTTATTTAAATGCTTCTAAGGCTCGTTTTCTATGCGTAAACACAGTAACTAGGCTCTATTGGTATGTTAGTGCAAGTTATTGGCTAATTTGATAAGATATTTGAAAAATAGGAGAGGTAAACCCTTTCTCGGCCCCCTTTCCCTTAAAAATCACGAACATTGTCCCAAAACTTATTGAAATGCTTGCAAGGTTTGTTTTCAATGTTCGAATACTTGTATCTAGGCTATATTGGTATGTTAGTTCAAGTTATAGGTTATTTTGATAAGAAATTTGAAAAATAGGTGAGGTAGAACCCTTTCCGGCCCCTTTTCCTTGAAAATCATGAACATCGTCCCAAAACTTGGCGAAATGCTTTTAAGGCTCGTTTTAAATGCTTGAACACTTGTAACAAGGCTATATTGGTATGTTAGTGCAAGTTATAGGTTGGTTTGATAAAAAATTTGAAAAATAGGCTAGGTTGAACAATTTCCAGCCCCCTTTCTCTTAAAAATCACGAATATCATCCCAAACATAGTTTAATAATTCTAAGGCCCGTTTTCAATGCGTGAACACATGTAACTAGGCTCTATTGGAATGTTAGTGAAAGTTATTGGTTAGTTTGATAAGATATTTGAAAAATAGGAGAGGTAGAACCATTCTCGGCCCACTTTCCTTGAAAATCACGAACATTGTTCAAAAACTTATTGAAATGCTTCCAAGGTTCGTTTTCATTATTTGAACACTTGTATCTAGGCTATATTGGTATCTTAGTTCAAGTTATAGGTTATTTTGATAAGAAATTTGAAAAATAGGGGACGTAGAACCCTTTCCGGCCCCTTTTCCTTGAAAAGCATGAACATTGTCCAAAAGCTTGGCGAAATGCTTTTAAGGCTCGTTTTAAATGCTTGAACACTTGTAACAAGGCTATATTGGTATGTTAGTGCAAGTTATAGGTTGGTTTGATAAAAAATTTGAAAAATAGGTGAGGTAGAACCATTTCCATCCCCCTTTCCCTTGAAAATCACGAATATCATCCCAAACATAGTTAAATAATTCTAAGGCCCGTTTTCAATGCGTGAACACATGTAACTAGGCTCTATTGGTATGTTAGTGAAAGTTATTGCTTAGTTTGATAAGATATTTGAAAAATAGGAGAGGTAGAACCATTCTCGGCCCACTTTCCTTGAAAATCACGAACATTGTTCAAAAACTTATTGAAATGCTTCCAAGGTTCGTTTTCATTATTTGAACACTTGTATCTAGGCTATATTGGTACCTTAGTTACAGTTATAGGTTATTTTGATAAGAAATTTGAAAAATAGGGGACGTAGAACCCTTTCCGGCCCCTTTTCCTTGAAAATCACGAACATCATCCCAAAACTTAGTTAAATGCTTCGAATGCTCGTTTTCAATGCGTGAATACATGTAACTAGGCTCTATTGGTATGTTAGTGCATGTTTTTGGGTAGTTTGATAAGATATTTGAAAAATAGGAGAGGTATAACCCTTCTCGGCCCCCTTTCCCTTGAAAATCACGAACATTGTCCCAAAACTTATTGAAATGCTTTCAAGGTTCGTTTTTAATGTTTGAACACTTGTATCTAGGATATATTGGTATGTTAGTTCAAGTTATAGGTTATTTTGATAAGAAATATGAAAAATAGGGGAGATAGAACCCTTTCCGGCCCCTTTTCCTTGAAAATCACGAACATCGTCCAAAAACTTGGAGAAATGCTTTTAAGGCTCGTTTTAAATGCTTGAACACTTGTAACTAGGCTATATTGGTATGTTAGTGCAAGTTATAGGTTGGTTTGATAAAAAAATTGAAAAATAGGCGAGGTAGAACTCTTTCCAGCCTCCTTTCCCTTGAAAATCACGAACATCGTCCCAAAACATAGTAAAATGCTTCTAAGGCTCGTTTTCAATGCGTGAACACATGTAACTAGGCTGTATCTGTATGTTAGTGTAAGTAATTGGTTAGTTTGATATGATATTTGAAAAATAGGAGAGGTAGAACCCTTCTCGGTCCTCTTGCCCTCGAAAATTACGAACATTGTCCCAAAACTTATTGCCATGCTTCCAAGGTTCGTTTTCAATATTTGAACACTTGTATCTAGGCTCAATTGCTATGTTAGTTCAAGTTATAGGTTATTTTGATAAGAAATTTGAAAAATAGGGGAGGTAGACCCCTTTCCGGCCCCTTTTCCTTGAAAAGCATGAACATTGTCCAAAAACTTGGCGAAATGCTTTTAAGGCTCGTTTTAAATGCTTGAACACTTGTAACTAGGCTATAATGGTATGTTAGTGCAAGTTATAGGTTGGTTTTATAAAAAAATTGAAAAATAGGCGAGGTAGAACCCTTTCTAGCCCCCTTTCCCTTGAAAATCACGAACATCGTCCCAAAACTTAGTTAAATGCCTCTAAGGCTTGTTTTCAATTCGTGAACACATATAACTAGACTCTTTTGGTATGTTAGTGCAAGTTATTGGTTAGTTTGATAAGATATTTGAAAAATAGGAGAGGTAGAACCCTTCTCGGCATGTCCCAAAACTTATTGAAATGCTTCCAAGGTTCCTTTTCAATGTTTCAACACTTGTATCTAGCTATATTAGTATGTTAGTTCAAGTTATAGGTTATTTTGATAAGAAATTTGAAAAATAGGGGAGGTAAAACCCTTTCTGGCCCCTTTTCCTTGAAAATCACGAACATTTTCCCGAAACTTGGCGAAATGCTTTTAAGGCTCGTTTTAAATGCTTAAACACTTGTAACTAGGCTATATTGGTATGTTAGTGCAAGTTATAGGTTGGTTTGATAAAAAATTTGAAAAATAAGCGAGGTAGAACCCTTTCCGGCCCCCTTTCCCTTTAAAATCATGAATCGTCCCAAAACTTAGTTAAATGCTTCTAAGGCTCGTTTTCATTGCGTGAACACATGTAACTAGGCTCTATTGGTATGTTGGTGCAAGTTGTTGGTTAGTTTGATAAGATATTTAAAAAATAGGAGAGGTAGAACCCTTCTTGGCCCCCTTTCCCTTTAAAATCACGAACATCATCCCAAAACTTATTGAAATGCTTCCAAGGTTCGTTTTCAATATTTGAACACTTGTATCTAAGCTATATTGGTATGCTAGTTCAAGTTATAGGTTATAGGTTATTTTGATAAAAAAAATTGACAAATAGGAGAGGTAGAACCCTTTCCACCCCCTTTCCCTTACAAATCTCGAACATCGTCCCAAAACTTATTTAAATGCTTCTAAGGCTCGTTTTCTATGCGTAAACACAGTAACTAGGCTCTATTGGTATGTTAGTGCAAGTTATTGGCTAATTTGATAAGATATTTGAAAAATAGGAGAGGTAAACCCTTTCTCGGCCCCCTTTCCCTTAAAAATCACGAACATTGTCCCAAAACTTATTGAAATGCTTGCAAGGTTTGTTTTCAATGTTCGAATACTTGTATCTAGGCTATATTGGTATGTTAGTTCAAGTTATAGGTTATTTTGATAAGAAATTTGAAAAATAGGTGAGGTAGAACCCTTTCCGGCCCCTTTTCCTTGAAAATCATGAACATCGTCCCAAAACTTGGCGAAATGCTTTTAAGGCTCGTTTTAAATGCTTGAACACTTGTAACTAGGCTATATTGGTATGTTCGTGCAAGTTAAAGGTTGGTTTGATAAAAAATTTGAAAAATAGGCGACGTAGAACCCTTTCCATCCCCCTTTCCCTTGAAAATCACGAACATCGTCCCCAAAACTTATTGAAATGCTTCCAAGGTTCGTTTTCAATGCTTGAACACATGTAACTAGGCGATATTGGTATAATAGTTAAAGTTATAGGTTCTTTTGATAAGAAATTTGAAAAATAGGGGAGGTAGAACCCTTTCCGGCCCCTTTTCCTTGAAAATCTCGAAAATGGTACCAAAACATGGTGAAATGCTTTTAAGGCTTGTTTTAAATGCTTGAACACTTGTAACAAGGCTATATTTGTATGTTAGTGCAATTTATAGGTTGGTTTGATAAAAAAATTAAAAAATAGGTGAGTTAGAACCCTTTCCAGCCCCCTTTCCCTTGAAAATCACAAACATCATCCCAAAACTTAGTTAAATGCTTCTAAGGCTCGTTTTTAATGCGTGAACACATGTAACTAGGCTCTATTGGTATATTATTGCAAGTTATTGGTTATTTTGATAAGATATTTGAAAAATAGGAAAGGTAGAACCCTTCTCGGCCCCCTTTCCCTTGAAAATCACTAACATTGTCCCAAAACTTATTGAAATGCTTCCGAGGTTCGTTTTCAATGTTTGAACACTTGTATATAGTCTATATTGGTATGTTAGTTCAAGTTATAGGTTATTTTGATAAGAAATTTGAAAAATAGGGAAGGTAGAACCCTTTCTAGCCCCTTTTCCTTGAAAATCACGAACATCGTCCCAAAAATTGGCGAAATGCTTTTAAGGCTTGTTTTCAATGCGTAAACACTTGTAATTAGGCTATATTGGTATGTTAGTGCAAGTTATAGGTTGGTTTGATAAAAAATTTGAAAAATAGGCGAGGTAGAACCCTTTCTAGCCCCCTTTCCCTTGAAAATCACGAACATCATCCCAAGACTTGGTTAAATGCTTTTAAGGCTCGTTTTCAATGCGTGAACACATGTAACTAGGCTCTATTGGTATGTTAGTGCAAGTTATTGGTTATTTTATCCGACATTTGAAAAATAGGAGAGGTAGAACCCTTTTCGACCCCCTTTCCGTTGAAAATCACGAACATTGTCCCAAAACTTATTGAAATGTTTCCAAGGTTTGTTTTCAATGTTTAAATACTTGTATCTAGGCTATATTGGTATATTAGTTAAAGTTATAGGTTATTTTAATAAGAAATGTGAAAAATAGGGGAGGTAGAACCCTTTCCGGCCCCTTTTCCTTGAAAAATTGGCGAAATGCTTTTAAGGCTCGTTTTAAATGATTGAACAATTGTAACTAGGCTATATTGGTATGTTAGTGCAATTTATAGGTTGGTTTATGATGCGTGCATCAATGTGAATGACGAGCATGTTGAAGAATTATTCCAAGAAAGTCAAGAAAGCATGAATCTATACTTGGAAGCTTCTTCAATAGGTCAAACTTACTATCGGGGGCATCAAGACAAAGCCACGCTTTGTATGGTGGCTTCCTTGGGAGTTCTTGAAGCTTCTTGATAGTTCTTTAAGGTTTCTTTAAAAGCCTTCTTAGATTTTTTGTCTACAAGTTTTTACCTTTCACTTGAAAGGGTTTTTCTTGGTTTAGACCCTAGGTTTCTTTATTTTCTTGGAATAATTCTTTATGTGAGTTAGTTAATTAAGTTAGTTAGAAAACCGTGTAACGTTTCTTGGCGCCCAAGGTTACGTTCCTATTTCAAGATGGATTCCTACTCAAGGTTAAGTTTCCTATTTCAAGAGGGATTCCTACTCAAGATTGAATTATAGGTGGCGGCTGCTTGGAGATCAAGGCAAAGTGAAAGAGTTTTTTTCAAGCTAGAACTCTAATATGTGATGTGATTCTTGATCTGAAAACCAAGTTATCACAAGGATATGTGATGTGATTCTTGATCCGAAAACCAAGTTATCACAAAGATATGTTCTAAGCTTCATCCTATACAGATAAATCACCAAGAACTAGGCAAGAACTGAGTTTAATTAATTAAGAGTCCACCTAATTAATCAAACCAATGAATGTTTTAACTAAAACACCCAAAACAGCAACCAACTCGCAAGTTACCAAAGAAATATTTAGGTCTCCAACCAAAATATCACTCGAAAATAAATGTGTTTTTATTGATCAAATTCGTGAATGAATGAATTGAAACCGTGAATTACATGGAGTATTTATAGCAATCCTTTCCTAAAACTATTAGAACTCTAGCTAGAATAAAACTCCTTCTTTTCCTAAACATATTAGAGTTCTAGCTTGAGTAAAACTCCTACTTTTCCTAAACATATTAGAGTTCTAGCTTGAGTAAAACTCTTCCACTTTGCCTTGATCTCCAAGCAGCCGCCACTTATGATTCAATCTTGAGTAGGAATCCCTCTTGAAATAGGAAACTTAACCTTGGGTAGGAATCCATCTTGAAATAGGAAACTTAACCTTGGGCGCCAAGTAACGTTACATGGTTTTCTAACTAACTTAATTAACTAACTCACACGTACAAAAATAATCAAGAACATAAAGAAAATAAAGAAACCTAAGGTCTAAACCAAGAAAAACCCTTTCAAGTGAAAGGTAAAAACTTGTAGACAAAAATCTAAGAAAGCTTTTAAAGAAACTTAAAGAACTATCAAAAAGCTTCAAGAACTCCCAAGAACGCCACCATACAAAGCGTGGCTTTGTCTTCATGCCCCCGATAGTAAGTTTGACCTATTAAAGAAGCTTCCAAGTATAGATTCATGCGTTCTTGACTTTCTTGGAATAATTCTTCAACATGCTCGTCATTCACATTGATGCATGCATCAATATGTTTAGGAAAAATAGGAGTTTTATTCAATCTAGAATTCTAATATGTTTAGGAAAAGTAGGAGTTTTACTCAAGCTAGAATTCTAATATGTTTAGGGAAAGAAGAAGTTTTATTCAAGTTAGAGTTCTAATATTTTTAGGAAAGGATTACTATAAATATTCCTTGTAATTCACGGTTTTGAGAGACATTCACGAATTTGATCAATAACAAACCCATTTATTTACGAGTAATATTTTGGTTGGATTACCTAAATATTTCTTTGGCTAACTTGCGAGTTAGTTGCTGTTTTGGGTGTTTTAGTTAAAACATTCATTGGTTTGATTAATTAGGTGGACTCTTAATTAATTAAACTCGGTTCTAGCCTAGTTCTTAGTGATTTATCTGTATAGGACGAAGCTTAGAACATATCCTTGTGAAAACTTGGTTTTCGGATCAAGAATCAATCAAGACTCAATCTTTTAATCAAGATTTGGAGAACGGAGTTGCGATTTGGAGAACAGTATTTATTTGCTTCAAGGATCAATCAAGACTCAATCTTTTAATCAAGATTTTTGCATAAACTAACCTGGTTTGTGTAGGGACAATGAGTGACGAAGAAATCCCAGGGATTCCAAGGGGTTTGAACCTTGATCAAGCGCATAACTTACGAAGGGATCGTCAAATAGAGCGATTGTCACAACAATTGCAAGAAGTATTGGCTAGGCTTGACGAACGTGACAAAACTTCATCTTCAAGGAAGAACAAATAAGTTGCAAGTTCTAGTTCAAGTGAAGACGAATATGAAAGGAGAAAAGCAAGTAGATCACGCCATAAAGATTCATCTTCAAGTGATGAACCTAGAAGGCATAGACGGAAGAACAAGGCCAAGGATGATGACCGAAATATAAGGCTAGATTTTCCGGAATTCAATGGGAGTATGCTAGACCGTGAAAAATATTTTGAGTGGGTTAGAAGAGCTGAAACACTCTTTGATTACAAGGAGTATGATGAAAAAAAGAGGTGAAAAATTGCTGAATTAAAACTCACGAGTTATGCGAGTTTATGGTATGATAATCTCAAGAAAAAGAGACGCAAGGAGGGACGATCCAAGATCACTACTTGGACACAATTAAAGAAATATATGAAGCGTCAATTTGTGCCCCATGAGTACGTGCAAGAACTGTATCTCAAGAAGCAAACTTTTAAGCAAGGAAATCAATCCATGGAGGCTTATTTGTGTGAATTTGAGAAACTATGTTTATTGTGTGATTTAGAAGAAATTCTAGAGCACAAAATAGCACGTTTTATTGCAGGTTTGAACGAAAATATTCAAGAGAAGATTGAATTGCACGAATACTATTCATTTGAAGAAGTATGCAAGACGACCATTAAGGTTGAAAAACAATTCAAGTCCAAGACTCATTTCCCTTGAAAATCACGAACATCGTCCCAAAACTTAGTTAAATGCTTCTAAGGCTCATTTTCAATGCGTGAACACATGTAACTAGGCCCTATTGGTATGTTAGTGCAAGTTATTGGTTAGTGTGATAAGATATTTGAAAAATAGGAGAGGTAGAACCCTTCTCGGCCCCCTTTCCCTTGAAAATCACGAATATTGTCCCAAAACTTATTGAAATGCTTCCAAGGTTCATTTTCAATGTTTGAATACTTGTATCTAGGCTATATTGGTATGTTAGTTCAAGTTATAGGTTATTTTGATAGGAAATTTGAAAAATAGAGGCGCTAGAACCCTTTCCGACCCCTTTTCCTTGAAAATCACGAACATCGTCCCAAAACTTGGCGAAATGCTTTTAAGGCTCATTTTAAATGCTTGAACACTTGTAACTAGGCTATATTGGTATGTTAGTGCAAGTTATAGGTTGGTTTGATAAAAAATTTGAAAAATAGGCGAGGTAGAACCCTTTCTAGCCCCCTTTCCCTTGAAAATCACGAACATCGTCTGAAAACTTTGTTAAATGCTTCTAAGAAAGTCAATGTGAATGACGAGCATGTTGAAGAATTATTCCAAGAAAGTCAAGAAAGCATGAATCTATACTTGTAAGCTTCTTCAATAGGTCAAGCTTACTATCTGGGGCATCAAGACAAAGCCACGCTTTGTATGGTGGCGTTCTTGGGAGTTCTTGAAGCTTCTTGATAGTTCTTTAAGGTTTCTTTAAAAGCCTTCTTAGATTTTTTGTCTACAAGTTTTTACCTTTCACTTGAAAGGGTTTTTCTTGGTTTAGACCCTAGGTTTCTTTATTTTCTTTATTTTCTTGATTATGTTGTACGTGTGAGTACGTTAGAGTAGTTAGTTAAGAAACCGTGTAATGTTACTTGGCGCCCAAGGTTACGTTTCCTATTTCAAGATGGATTCCTACTCAAGGTTACGTTTCCTATTTCAAGAGGGATTCCTACTCAATATTGAATTACAAGGTGGCGGCTGCTTGGAGATCAAGGCGAATTGAAGGAGTTTTATTCAAGCTAGAATTCTAATGTGTTAAGGAATTGAAGGAGTTTTATTCAAGCTAGAATTCTAATGTGTTTAGGAATTGAAGGAGTTTTATTCAAGCTAGAATTCTAATATGTTTAGCAAAAGAAGGAGTTTTATTCAAGCTAGAATTCTAATATGTTTAGGAAAAGAAGGAGTTTTATTCAAGTTAGAGTTCTAATATTTTTAGGAAAGGATTACTATAAGTATTCCTTGTAATTCACGGTTTTGAGAGACATTCACGAATTTGATCAATAACAAACCCATTTATTTATGAGTGATATTTTGGTTGGATTACCTAAATATTTCTTTGGCTAACTTGCGAGTTAGTTGCTGTTTTGGGTGTTTTAGTTAAAACATTCATTGGTTTGATTAATTAGGTGGACTCTTAATTAATTAAACTCGGTTCTAGCCTAGTTCTTGGTGATTTATCTGTATAGGACGAAGCTTAGAACATATCCTTGTGAAAACTTGGTTTTCGGATCAAGAATCAACCAAGACTCAATCTTTTAATCAAGATTTGGAGAACGGAGTTGCGATTTGGAGAACAGTATTTATTTGCTTCAAGAATCAATCAAGACTCAATCTTTTAATCAAGATTTTTGCATAAACTAACCTGGTTTGTGTAGGAACAATGAGTGACGAAGAAATCCCAGGGATTCCAAGGGGTTTGAACCTTGATCAAGCACATAACTTGCGAAGGGATCGTCAAATAGAGCGATTGTCACAACAATTGCAAGAAGTATTGGCTAGGCTTGACGAACGTGACAAAACTTCATCTTCAAGGAAGAACAAATAAGTTACAAGTTCTAGTTCAAGTGAAGACGAATATGAAAGGAGAAAAGCAAGTAGATCACGCCATAAAGATTCATCTTCAAGTGATGAACCTAGAAGGCATAGACGGAAAAACAAGGCCAAGGATGATGACCGAAATATATGGCTAGATTTTCCGGAATTCAATGGGAGTATGCTAGACCCCGAAAAATATTTTGAGTGGGTTAGAAGAGCTGAAATACTCTTTGATTACAAGGAGTATGATGAACAAAAGAGGTGAAAAATTGCTGAATTAAAACTCATGGGTTATGCGAGTTTATGGTATGATAATCTCAAGAAAAAGAGATGCAAGGAGGGACGATCCAAGATCACTACTTAGACACAATTAAAGAAATATATGAAGCATCAATTTGTGCCCCATGAGTACGTGCAAGAACTGTATCTCAAGAAGCAAACTTTTAAGCAAGGAAATCAATCCATGGAGGCTTATTTGTGTGAATTTGAGAAACTATGTTTATTGTGTGATTAAGAAGAAATTCTAGAGGACAAAATAGCACGTTTTATTGCAGGTTTGAACGAAAATATTCAAGAGAAGATTGAATTGCAGGAATACTATTCATTTGAAGAAGTATGCAAGGCGGCCATTAAGGTTGAAAAACAATTCAAGCTCAAGACTCATTTCCCTTGAAAATGCTTCTAAGGCTCATTTTCAATGCGTGAACACATGTAACTAGGCTCTATTGGTATGTTAGTGCAAGTTATTGGTTAGTGTGATAAGATATTTGAAAAATAGGAGAGGTGGAACCCTTCTCGGCCCCCTTTCTCTTGAAAATCACAAACATTGTCCCAAAACTTATTGAAATGCTTCCAAGGTTCGTTTTCAATGTTTGAATACTTTTATCTAGGCTATATTGGTATGTTAGTCCAATTTATAGGTTATTTTGATAAGAAATTTGAAAAATAGGGGAGGTAGAACCCTTTCCGGCCCCTTTTCCTTGAAAATCACGAAAATCGTCCCAAAACTTGGCGAAATGCTTTTACGGCTCGTTTTAAATGCTTGAACACTTGTATCTAGGCTATATTGGTATGTTAGTGCAAGTTATAGATTGGTTTGATAAAAAATTTGAAAAATAGGCGAGGTAGAACCCTTTCTAGCCCCATTTCCCTTGAAAATCACGAACATCGTCCCAAAACTTAGTTAAATGCTTCTAAGGCTCGTTTTCAATGCTTGAACACATGTAACTAGGCTCTATTGGTATGTTATTGCAAGTTATTGGTTAGTTTGATAAGATATTCGAAAAATAGGAGAGGTAGAACCCTTCTCGGCCCCCTTTCCCTTAGAAATCACGAACATTGTCCCAAAACTTATTGAAATGCTTCTAAGGTTCGTTTTCAATGTTTTAACACTTTTATCTAGGCTATATTGGTATGTTAGTCCAATTTATAGGTTCTTTTGATAAGAAATTTGAAAAATAGGGGAGGTAGAACCCTTTCCGGCCCCTTTTCCTTGAAAATCACGAAAATCGTCCCAAAACTTGGCGAAATGCTTTTACGGCTCGTTTTAAATGCTTGAACACTTGTATCTAGGCTATATTGGTATGTTAGTGCAAGTTATAGATTGGTTTGATAAAAAGTTTGAAAAATAGGCGAGGTAGAACCCTTTGTAGCCCCTTTCCCTTGAAAATCACGAACATCGTCCCAAAACTTAGTTAAATGCTTCTAAGGCTCGTTTTCAATGCGTGAACACATGTAACTAGGCTCTATTGGTATGTTAGTGCAAGTTATTGGTTAGTTTGATAAGATATTTGAAAAATAGGAGAGGTAGAACCCTTCTCGGCCCCCTTTCCCTTGAAAATCACGAACATTGTCCCAAAACTTATTGAAATGCTTCCAACGTTCGTTTTCAATGTATGAACACTTGTTTCTAGGCTATATTGGTTGTTAATTCAAGTTAAAGGTTATTTTGATAAGAAATTTGAAAAATAGGCGAGGTAGAACCTATTCCAGCCCCCTTTTGATGTGATTCTTGATTCGAAAACCAAGTTTTCACAAGGATATGTTCTAAGCTTCGTCCTATACAGATAAATCACTAAGAACTAGGCTAAAACCGAGTTTAATTAATTAAGAATGCACCTAATTAATCAAACCAATGAATGTTTTAACTAAAACACCCAAAACAGCAACTAACTCGCAAGTTAGCCAAAGAAATATTTAGGTAATCCAACCAAAATATCACTCATAAATAAATGTGATTTTTATTGATCAAATTCGTGAATGAATCCAAACCGTGAATTACATGGAGTATTTATAGCAATCCTTTCCTAAAAATATTAGAACTCTAACTAGAATAAAACTCCTTCTTTTCCTATGTGTAAGTGGATTAGGATCGTTTTGGAGTGGATTAGATGAATAAGAAACAAGTTCGTCACAAAAAGAAACAAGATAAACACTCAATGTAGAATCGGGTTCTAAATTGTGTGTTAGGGAATAAACTGGACCAAACACGAAGTAAGGCTAGATTATTAAGCGTATACTAATTAGCACTAAGCAAAGAAAGTATAAGTTTGTGAAACACAAAGTAACACACGAAATTCACAAAGAAAATCAGATTCTGTTGTATTTCTTTCACTCCTGCCTCAAACGAATGGCAAGTGTCCTATTTATAGGAAGCTTTACAAATCTGAAAGGGAACCCTTCAACTTCCTATCTTACACGTCTAAAACAGAAGAAACAAGCTTCAATCCCAGCTTTGTAACTCCTTACACGTAATTAAAAACAGAATTAAAAACTGAGCATGATTCAAGCCTTGAATCACGCTTTAACTAAGTCACGAAAATGACTGATTATTTGAGGCCTTAATGGCAGCTATTACGTGCATGTTTGACTGAAAATAACCTCCTAATTTAATGCTTTAAATGACTAAAACAAACAGCAAATAAATCATAACCATTCCCCACCGAAATCGCCATGAATCAAGCTTTAACCCCCATTTTAAATGTGGCGTTAATTGTGGCTGTTTGAAACTTCTTGTGGCTGTTTGAAAGTCTTCTTGAACGCTTCCTTAACTGGCCATTACGTCCCCTTTGCCCTCTTCCCATTTAAGGCAAGAAATAAAAAGATTATTTGAAGAGAATCCCACGAAATTATCACCCAAGGACTTGGACTTTTCGTGGATGAACAAGGCATGGACCGTAGCTTGAACTTCTGGCACTTTAGTTTGGACTTGATTGCTTGCTGCCATATCATTCTCCCCCTCTTCGGAAAATTTTTCCCTCAAACTTTCATCATCTAGATATGGGCTCAAGTCTCCCACATTGAAAGTTGCACTTACTCCACCGAACTCACCAGGTAGATCGATCTTGTACGCACTTTCCCCAATTTTCTCCAAGACTTGAAAGGGACCATCGGATCTAGGCATGAGCTTATTTTTCCTAAGGTTAGGAAAACGTTCCTTCCTTAAATGTAGCCAAACCAAGTCACCCTTAGCAAATGTAGGTTGCTTTCGGTTCTTATTTGCACGGTCTTTGTAGACTTTGTTCATAGCTTCAATCTTCTCTTTGACTTTGGTGCATGTTTTCTGAAATGCTTCCCATCTCTTCTTAGGTTCACCATGTATCAAATCTCCTTTAGGCAAAGGAATTAACTCAATGGGCAGCAAAGGATTAACCCCATACACCACTTCAAAAGGACTACGAGTAGTGGTAGAAGAAGGAGACCTATTGTACGCAAATTCAGCATGTGCTAACTTAACATCCCAATCCTTTTGAGTTCTACTCACTAGACCTCATAACAAAGCACCAAGGGTTCTGTTAGTCACTTCCGTTTGACCATCCGTTTGTGGATGATGAAAAGTACTAAATAGGAGCTTAGTCCCCACCAATTTCCACAAGATCCTCCAAAAATGACTAAGGAACTTAGTGTCCCTAGCTGAAACAATGGACCTTGGAACCCCATGTAACCGAATGATTTCTCTAAAGTATAGATCAACAACTTTAGAAGCATCATCTGTTTTGTGGCATGGAACAAAATGAGCCATTTTAGAAAAACGGTCCACCACCACCATGATACTATCTTTCCCCCTTTGAGTCCTAGGAAGATCCACAATAAAATCCATGCTCACTCCTTCCCATGGAACATCAGGAATGGGTAATGGAGTGTAAAGACCTTCGTGAAAAGTACTCTTGGATTTTTGACAAGTAGAACACCTCTCCACAATGTGAGTTACGTCCTTGATCATATGAGGCCAATAGAAATGTTCTTGAAGCATTTCTAATGTCTTATGTATCCCAAAATGACCAGCAATTCCTCCCCCATGGATTTCACGAACCAAGAGTTCACGCACACCATTCTTAGGCACACAAAGTTTGTTGCCTTTGAACAAAAACCCATCTTGAACCGTGTAGTCTTGAGTAGGTTTCTTGAATTTTCCAGAAAAATCCTCATCTTCTTCATAGTGATTTTTCAAGTGTTCAAACCCAAGAATTTTCGTGTGAACCATGGCTAATAGATAGCTTCTCCTTGATAATGCATCTACCACAACATTCTTCTTCCCTTCTTTATACCTCGAACTAAATGTAAAAGATTGAAGAAATTCAACCCATTTAGCATGTCGGTGATTAAGTTTCTGCTGTCCATGAATGAATTTCAAGGCTTCATGATCCGAATGTAAAACAAACAGTTTTGGCCTTAGGTAATGAGACCAATGATCTAGAGCCCGAACAATAGCGTAGAACTCACGATCATAATTTGAATAATTAAGCTTAGCACCACTTAAATTTTCGCTGAAATAACAAATGGGTCTCTTTCCTTGAATAAGAACAGCACCAATACCCACGCCACTTGCATCACATTCAACCTCAAACAGTTTATCAAAATCTGGCAATGCAAGAACCGTTGTATTGCACAATTTTTCCTTGATTTCTTCAAATGCTCTTTGAGCGGCTTCATTCCAATGGAACACACCTTTCTTCAATAATTCGGTCAAAGGAGCTGTGATTGTTGAGAAATTCTTGATAAAAATTCTGTAAAATGAAGCAAGACCATGAAAACTCCTCACTTCATGCACATCTTTCGGCACCTTCCATGTTGAAATAGCCTTCACTTTCTCTGGATCAACCTGTACTCCTTCACTAGATACAACATAGCCTAGGAAAGTAATATGTTTACACATGAAAGCACACTTTTCTAACTTCCCATACAATCTGTTAGTCCTTAAAACCTCAAATAAAGATTTTAAATGTAACAAATGATCATCTATGGACTTGCTATATACTAGAATATCATCTAAATATACAACAATGAATTTGTTGAGAAAAGGACGCAATACCTCATTCATGAGTCTCATGAAAGAACTAGGAGCATTGCAAAGACCAAATGGCATGACAAGCCATTCGTATAAGCCTTGCTTAGTCTTAAAAGCTGTCTTCCATTCATCACCTTCACGAATTCTCATTTGATGATAGCCACTTCTTAAATCAATTTTACTGAAAATCTTGGCTCCACTCAACTCATCAAACATGTCTTGAAGCCTCGGCATAGGAAATCTGTATTTGATAGTAATATTATTGATTGAACGACTATCAATACACATTCTCCAAGTTCCCTCTTTCTTAGGTACTAAAAGAGCAGGAACAGCACATGGGCTAAGGCTCTCACGCACATAACCCCTCTCTATGAGTTCTTCTACTTGTCTTTGCAATTCCTTGGCCTGATCGGGACTACACCTATAGGCTGGCTTATTAGGTAATTGAGCTCCCGGAATCAAGTCAATAGCATGTTCAATACCTCGAAATGGAGGTAGGCCTTGTGGCAAATCACTAGGAAATACATCAGAAAATTCCTCTAGCAATTTCTTTAAAGGCAATGAGTTAGTAACATTGGAAAGGTTATCATCAATAGGTTTAACAACAAGAAAAAACCCTCTCCCTTCCATAGCATACTCACGCTCAAACTCACGTCTTGAAACCAAAAAATTAGGTTTCTTCTCCATCACAGGTTCAACCTTTGGAGGCAAAGGAAGTAACCTGATTTTCTTTCCCCCATGAGCAGTGACCGTATAAACATTAGAAACGCCATCATGCAACGCATTTCTATCAAATTGCCATGGTCTACCAAGCAAGATATGACACGCACTCATAGGCAGAACATCACACCAACGTTCATCATGAAAATTTCCAATGGTAAAAGAAACTAGAGCTTGTTTCTTAACCTTTAAACCCGTATCATTATCTAGCCAATTTAACTTGTAAGGTTTAGCATGCTCACGAGTGGGTAATTTAAGTTTACTTACAAGTTCCGTAGAGGCCACATCTGTACAAGAACCACCGTCTACAATCACATCACAAATCTTGTCTCGTACCTTGCATCTTGTATGGAAAAGATTCTCTCTTTGTTGCACATCCTTGAGAGGTTCGGAATGTAGGATCCTTCTCACAACACCACATAATGGAGTGCCGTCTTCTTCAGCTCCATACTCCTCATATTCCTCCTCCTCTTCCTCATTTTCCTCGGAATCATACCCTCCTTCATGAATGGTGAGTGTGTTCCATTTTGGACATTCACTAGCAATATGTCCCTTTTCATGGCACTTGTAACACGTCCTCTTGGAAACTTCTTGCTTGAAATCCGTTTTTCCTCCTTTGAATGAGTTAGGAGTAAAAGTGGATTTAGAAGCAACCTCGCCCTTTCCTACGGAAGAAAAAGCTTTGTAAGGAAGCCTTGACGTAGGCCTTGGCCTATCTTCTTTGTGTTGTGCCTCAATCTTTCTAGCAGCCTTCACAACTTCTTCATAGGTGGAATAAGGTAGAAGATCCACCTTATTAGATATTGGTTTTGACAGCCCTTTAGTGAAACGAGCAATTTTGAGTGGCTCTCTCTCTTGCATATCACACACCATACTGAGTTTCTCAAATTCTCTCACATAATCATCAACACTTTGTTCCCCTTGAGCTAGGCGAGTCAATTTCACATATTGATCTTGCTCATACTCACGTGGAACCCAACGTTGTTCCATCTTTTTTCTGAGTTTCACCCATGACTCAATCTTACCCTTTCCTTCTCTTCTCCTTTTGGCCTTCAGATTATCATACCAAAGTCCAGCAAGTTTGGTTAACTTAAGAATCGCCATTTTACAACTCTTAGTATCATCATACTCCTTATACTCAAAGATACTCTCCAATCTACGTACCCAATCAAAAAAAACTTCTGGATCGTTAGATCCATCGAATTCGGGAAGATCTAGTTTGAGACTTCTATCATCTTGGTAACCACGAAATTGTGATTCCCCTTGGGTGGGTGTGGAATTTTCTAATTCCTCTAACCTTCTACCTTGTCTAAGGCATAGGTCAGCAATGACATCCATCCTTGTTTCATGCCTTTTCATTTCGTCATGCATTTCTTGGAGTTTTCCAAGAATGTCTTTCATCACTTCGTGAGATGTTGAGTTGGATGAACTTGAAGTTATACTCCAATGCCTTGCTCTGATACCAACTGATGTGTAAGTAGATTAGGATCGTTTTGGAGTGGATTAGATGAATAAGAAACAAGTTCATCACAAAAAGAAACAAGATAAACACTCAATGTAGAATCGGGTTCTAAATTGTGTGTTAGGGAATAAACTGGACCAAACACGAAGTAAGGCTAGATTATTAAGCTTATACTAATTAGCACTAAGCAAAGAAAGTATAAGTTTGTGAAATACAAAGTAACACACGAAATTCACAAAGAAAATCAGATTCTGTTGTATTTCTTTCACTCCTGCCTCAAACGAATGGCAAGTGTCCTATTTATAGGAAGCTTTACAAATCTGAAAGGGAACCCTTCAACTTCCTATCTTACACGTCTAAAACAGAAGAAACAAGCTTCAATCCCAGCTTTGTAACTCCTTACACGTAATTAAAAACAGAATTAAAAACTGAGCATGATTCAAGCCTTGAATCACGCTTTAACTAAGTCACGAAAATGACTGATTATTTGAGGCCTTAATGGCAGCTATTACGTGCATGTTTGACAGAAAATAACCTCCTAATTAAATGCTTTAAATGACTAAAACAAACAGCAAATAAATCATAACCATTCCCCACAGAAATCGCCATGAATCAAGCTTTAACCCCCATTTTAAATGTGGCGTTAATTGTGGCTGTTTGAAACTTCTTGTGGCTGTTTGAAAGTCTTCTTGAACGCTTCCTTAACTGGCCAGTACGTCCCCTTTGCCCTCTTCCCATTTAAGGCAAGAAATAAAAAGATTATTTGAAGAGAATCCCACGAAATTATCACCCAAGGACTTGGACTTTTCGTGGATGAACAAGGCATGGACCGTAGCTTGAACTTCTGGCACTTTAGTTTGGACTTGATTGCTTGCTGCCATATCAGATATGTTCTAAGCTTCGTCCTATACAGATAAATCACTAAGAACTAGGCTAAAACCGAGTTTAATTAATTAAGAATGCACCTAATTAATCAAACCAATGAATGTTTTAACTAAAACACCCAAAACAGCAACTAACTCGCAAGTTAGCCAAAGAAATATTTAGGTAATCCAACCAAAATATCACTCATAAATAAATGTGATTTTTATTGATCAAATTCGTGAATGAATCCAAACCGTGAATTACATGGAGTATTTATAGCAATCCTTTCCTAAAAATATTAGAACTCTAACTAGAATAAAACTCCTTCTTTTCCTATGTGTAAGTGGATTAGGATCGTTTTGGAGTGGATTAGATGAATAAGAAACAAGTTCGTCACAAAAAGAAACAAGATAAACACTCAATGTAGAATCGGGTTCTAAATTGTGTGTTAGGGAATAAACTGGACCAAACACGAAGTAAGGCTAGATTATTAAGCGTATACTAATTAGCACTAAGCAAAGAAAGTATAAGTTTGTGAAACACAAAGTAACACACGAAATTCACAAAGAAAATCAGATTCTGTTGTATTTCTTTCACTCCTGCCTCAAACGAATGGCAAGTGTCCTATTTATAGGAAGCTTTACAAATCTGAAAGGGAACCCTTCAACTTCCTATCTTACACGTCTAAAACAGAAGAAACAAGCTTCAATCCCAGCTTTGTAACTCCTTACACGTAATTAAAAACAGAATTAAAAACTGAGCATGATTCAAGCCTTGAATCACGCTTTAACTAAGTCACGAAAATGACTGATTATTTGAGGCCTTAATGGCAGCTATTACGTGCATGTTTGACAGAAAATAACCTCCTAATTAAATGCTTTAAATGACTAAAACAAACAGCAAATAAATCATAACCATTCCCCACAGAAATCGCCATGAATCAAGCTTTAACCCCCATTTTAAATGTGGCGTTAATTGTGGCTGTTTGAAACTTCTTGTGGCTGTTTGAAAGTCTTCTTGAACGCTTCCTTAACTGGCCAGTACGTCCCCTTTGCCCTCTTCCCATTTAAGGCAAGAAATAAAAATATTATTTGAAGAGAATCCCACGAAATTATCACCCAAGGACTTGGACTTTTCGTGGATGAACAAGGCATGGACCGTAGCTTGAACTTCTGGCACTTTAGTTTGGACTTGATTGCTTGCTGCCATATCAGATATGTTCTAAGCTTCGTCCTATACAGATAAATCACTAAGAACTAGGCTAAAACCGAGTTTAATTAATTAAGAATGCACCTAATTAATCAAACCAATGAATGTTTTAACTAAAACACCCAAAACAGCAACTAACTCGCAAGTTAGCCAAAGAAATATTTAGGTAATCCAACCAAAATATCACTCATAAATAAATGTGATTTTTATTGATCAAATTCGTGAATGAATCCAAACCGTGAATTACATGGAGTATTTATAGCAATCCTTTCCTAAAAATATTAGAACTCTAACTAGAATAAAACTCCTTCTTTTCCTAAACATATTAGAATTCTAGTTTGAATAAAAATCCTACTTTTCCTAAACATATTAGAGTTCTAGCTTGAGTAAAACTATTTCAATTTGCCTTGATCTCCAAGCAGCCGCCACCTATAACTCAATCTTGAGTAGGAATCCCTCTTGAAATAGGAAACTTAACCTTGAATAGGAATCCATCTTGAAATAGGAACGTAACCTTAGGCGCTAAGTAACGTTACACGGTTTTCTAAGGCTCGTTTTCAATGTGTGAACACATGTAACTAGGCTCTATTGGTATGTTAGTGCAATTTATTGGTTAGTTTGATAAGATATTTGAAAAATAGGAGAGGTAGAACCCTTCTCGGCCCCCTTTCCCTTGAAAATCACGAACATCATCCCAAAACTTAGTTAAATGCTTCTAAGCCTCAATTTCAATGCGTGAACACATGTAACTAGGCTCTATTGGTATGTTAGTGCAAGTTATTAGTTAGTTTGATAAGATATTTGAGAAATAGAAGAGGTAGAACCCTTCTCGGCCCCCTTTCTCTTTAAAATCACGAACATGTCCCAAAACTTATTGAAATGCTTCCAAGGTTAGTTAGAGAAAGAGATCAACAATAACAATATAGTATATATTATGGTGGCTAACAATGTGCAAGTGAATGAGAGTAAACAAGAAAAGAGGCCCGTGGAATTAGAAGTGGTATTGCAAGAGTATTGTGACATTTTTCCTAGTGAATTACCACCGAGATTACCACCAATTCGTGGTATTGAACACCAAATTGATCTTATTCCGGGAGCTCCACTACCTAACAAGGCAGCATATAGAAGTAATCCTCCTTGATTTAAGCTAAGTAATAAAAGCATAATAAAGCCTAATTGATATCTTCCTATAATAGCCGGCCAAAGACATAACTCTTGGCATTATTTCAGCAATATTAACTAAAACATAAGATAATAATAGCTAGTAAATGGCTTAGGATCCACACGCCCAAAATAGCAGTGAAACGTGCCAAATCTGTAGTGAAACGCGCCACGCGCCCAATTCTTCAATCTACCCATGAAATGCAACATAAAACTTCAGCCTTCTTTGTAAATAGATAAAACCCAAGAGTATCTAAGACTAAAGCAACAGGTTCATTAGACGTCCACTTTGGATCATTGATGATGTAAATCTAAATACACCCTCCCGAATATGGGTTGATGGATTTAAAAATACTTATAGTCAGAATACTCAAATATCATAGAACAAGATAAAAGGCCAAAACTCAAGGACAGACTCAAAGTTTTGGGGTTTTAGGCCAGAGATAAGACTCACTCAATCTCTCCTAAGCTTATCACTCAAGACTCACTCAAAGCAATAAGGAAACACTTGAACTTGAGACAAACTCTAAGTTAAAATGCTAAAACACAAGGTTTTTTTTTATCAAAACTCTAAAACTTCATATTTCTGGTTTGCTCTCCCTTTTATAGAGGAAAGGAGCAGCAAAATCACACCAAAAGTCAAGGAAAACCGTCCAAGCATGAACAGCCAAAAGCCAGCAGTTTTCCTCCTTGATTTAAGCTAAGTAATAAAAGCATAATAAAGCCTAATTGATATCTTCCTATTACAGCCGGCCAAAGACATAACTCTTGGCATTATTTCAGCAATATTAACTAAAACATAAGATAATAATAGCTAGTAAATGGCTTAGGATCCACACGCCCAAAATAGCAGTGAAACGTGCCAAATCTGTAGTGAAACGCGCCACGCGCCCAATTCTTCAATCTACCCATGAAATGCAACATAAAACTTCAGCCTTCTTTGTAAATGGATAAAACCCAAGAGTATCTAAGACTAAAGCAACAGGTTCATTAGACAACCACTTTGGATCAATAAGATATTTGAAAAATAGGAGAGGTAGAACCCTTCTCGGCCCCCTTTCCCTTGAAAATCACGAACATCATCCCAAAACTTAGTTAAATGCTTCTAAGCCTCAATTTCAATGCGTGAACACATCTAACTAGGCTCTATTGGTATGTTAGTGCAAGTTATTAGTTAGTTTGATAAGATATTTGAGAAATAGAAGAGGTAGAACCCTTCTCGGCCCCCTTTCCCTTTAAAATCACGAACATGTCCCAAAACTTATTGAAATGCTTCCAAGGTTAGTTAGAGAAAGAGATCAACAATAACAATATAGTATATATTATGGTGGCTAACAATGTGCAAGTGAATGAGAGTAAACAAGAAAAGAGGCCCGTGGAATTAGAAGTGGTATTGCAAGAGTATTGTGACATTTTTCCTAGTGAATTACCACCGGGATTACCACCAATTCGTGGTATTGAACACCAAATTGATCTTATTCCGGGAGCTCCACTACCTAACAAGGCAGCATATAGAAGTAATCCGGAAGAAACAAAGGAAATGCAGCGCCAAATAGAGGAATTGATGCAAAGAGGCTACGTGAGAGAGAGTATGAGCCCATGTGTCGTGCCTACACTGCTAGTTCCAAAAAAAGATGGGAGTTGGCGTATGTTCATTGATAGTAGGAGTGTGAACAACATAACCATCAAGTATAGATTTCCTATACCTAGACTTGATGATTTTCTAGACGAATTGCATGGTTCAAAGCTATTTTCCAAGATTGATCTTATGAATAGCTATCATCAAATACGCATGAGAGAAGGAGACGAATGGAAGACGACTTTCAAGACTAAAGTGGCAGAATTGTATTTCAAGGAAGTGGTGAGACTACATGGGTTGCCGAATAGTATTGTGAGTCATCGTGATACAAAGTTCATGAGTTTCCTTTGGAAATCACTATGGAAATTGGTGGGAACGAAGCTGTTATTTAGTACATCATATCACCCACAAACGGACGGACAAACAGAGGTAACAAATCAAACTCTTAGTGTGCTTTTACGTGGACTAGTGAGCAAAACACAAAAAGATTGGGATATTAAGCTTGCTCATGCCGAGTTTGCTTACAATAGATCACCTACTTATGCCACAAAACACACACCATTTGAAGTTGTTTATGGTGTCAATCCAAGAATGCCCATTGATTTGATTGAAATTCCAAAAGGGGAATTAATTCATAAGGATACCGAGGCTAAAATCAAGTACATGATGAAGCTACACGCACAAGTTAGGGCTAGGATTGAACGTGTCAATGAACTCTACAAAGCACGAGCTAACAAGAACAAAAAGCCACAAAGTTTTGAAGTTGGCGACTTGGTGTGGTTAAACTTCAGAAAAGAAAGATTTCCTAGCAAACGAAAGAATAAATTGATGCCAAGAAGTGAGGGGCCGTTCAAGATTATTGAGAAGATTAATGAGAATGCATATAAGCTTGAATTGCCGGGAGAATATGGTGTAAGCGCAACATTCAATGTTGGAGATTTGGTGAAGTATTTGCCAGATGATGGTATTGAAGATTTGAGGGCAAATTCTTTTGAAGAAGGGGAGGATGATGCATGCATCAATGTGAATGACGAGCATGTTGAAGAATTATTCCAAGAAAGTCAAGAAAGCATGAATCTATACTTGGAAGCTTCTTTAATAGGTCAAACTTACTATCGGGGGCATCAAGACAAAGCCACGCTTTGTATGGTGGCGTTCTTGGGAGTTCTTGAAGCTTCTTGATAGTTCTTTAAGGTTCTTTAAAAGATTTCTTAGATTTTTGTCTACAAGTTTTTACCTTTCACTTGAAAGGGTTTTTCTTGGTTTAGACCCTAGGTTTCTTTATTTTCTTTATGTTCTTGATTATTTTGTACGTGTGAGTTAGTTAATGAAGTTAGTTAGAAAACCGTGTAACGTTACTTGGTGCCCAAGGTTAAGTTTCCTATTTCAAGAGGGATTCCTACTCAAAGATTGAATTATAGGTGTCGGCTGCTTGGAGATCAAGGCAAAGTGAAAGAGTTTTACTCAAGCCAGAACTCTAATGTGTTTAGGAAAAGTAGGAGTTTTACTCAAGCTAGAACTCTAATATGTTTAGGAAAAGAAGGAGTTTTATTCTAGTTAGAGTTCTAATATTTTTAGGAAAGGATTGCTATAAATACTCCATGTAATTCACGGTTTGAGATTCATTCATTCACGAATTTGATCAATAACAAACACATTTATTTATGAGTGATATTTTGGTTGGATTACCTAAATATTTCTTTGGCTAACTTGCGAGTTAGTTGCTGTTTTGGGTGTTTTAGTTAAAACATTCATTGGTTTGATTAATTACGTGGATTCTTAATTAATTAAACTCAGTTCTAGCCTAGTTCTTGGTGATTTATTTGTATAGGACGAAGCTTAGAACATATCCTTGTGATAACTTGGTTTTCGGATCAAGAATCACATTATCGTGGTATCAGAGCTGTTGGTGACGTTTGGCTTGAAAGTTTTGGCTGAAATTTTGTGGGAAGATTTATAAAACGTAGATCACCATTTTGTCAAAATTTCGTGTCTATTAGACGTATAACGAAGTCTGTGCAACGTCAAACTTTTGAGATTGTTACACGGAGTTGCGATCTGGAAAACGGTTTTTATTTGCTTCAAGAATCAATCAAGATTCAATCTTTTAATCAAGATTTTGCATAAACTAACCTGGTTTGTGTAGGAGCAATGAGTGACGAAGAAATCCCAGGGATTCCAAGGGGTTTGAACCTTGATCAAGCACATAACTTGCGAAGGGATCGTCAAATAGAGCGATTGTCACAACAATTGCAAGAAGCATTGGCTAGGCTTGACGAATGTGACAAAACTTCATCTTCAAGGAAGAACAAATCAGTTGCAAGTTCTAGTTCAAGTGAAGACGAATATGAAAGGAGAAAAGCAAGTAGATCACGCCATAAAGATTCATCTTCAAGTGATGAACCTAGAAGGCATAGACGGAAGAACAAGGCCAAAGATGATGACCGAAATATAAGGTTAGATTTTCCGGAATTCGATGGGAGTATGCTAGACCCCGAAAAATATTTTGAGTGAGTTAGAAGAGTGGAAACACTCTTTGATTACAAGGAGTATGATGAACGAAAGAGGTGCAAAATTGCTAAATTAAAACTCACGGGTTATGCGAGTTTATGGTATGATAATCTCAAGAAAAAGAGACACAAGGAGGGATGATCCAAGATCACTACTTGGACACAATTAAAGAAATATATGAAGCATCAATTTGTGCCCCATGAGTACATGCAAGAAGTGTATCTCAAGATGCAAACTTTTAAGCAAGGAAATCAATCCGTGGAGGCTTATTTATGTGAATTTGAGAAACTATGTCTATTGTGTGATTTAGAAGAAATTCTAGAGCACAAAATAGCACGTTTTATTGTAGGTTTGAACGAAAATGTTCAAGAGAAGATTGAATTGCACGAATACTATTCGTTTGAAGAAGTATGCAAGGCGGCCATTAAGGTTGAAAGACAATTCAAGGCCAAGAAGACCTCAACTGTGAAGCCGTTCACAGGCACGTTCACAAAAGCTAGTGACAAGCCTACCTTCGATATGACTTCTTCTAGTTCGTATGCTAAAGATAACAAACCCTGAAACGAAGCTAGCAAGAAGGTGACCGAAGATAGAAAATGTTTCAAATGTGGGAGTGTTGGCCATATAGCAAGCAATTGCTACTCTAAACGCACTATGACGGCTCAAGAATGGGAAGAAGAGAAAGCTAGGTGTGAGGGAAGTAGTGACATGTAGGTTGTGGTCAAGCAAGAACGTGACTTTAAAGAAGAGGAGGGTAGTGCCGAAGAGGTTGATGGTGAAACGCAAGGAAAGAGCTTGGTTCTAAGGAGAGCTCTTCACTCTAAACCTATGCCCGTTGAAGAGAATCAAAGAGAGAAAATCTTTTTAACAAGGTGTAAAGTGGAAGATCGATTGTGTGACGTAATAATAGACTCGGGAAGTTGCACAAATGCAACTTTGATCAACAAATTAGAGTGGCCTACAACCGATCACCCAAAACCCTACAAGCTACATTGGCTCAATAATGCTAGTGACGTAAAGGTAACGAAACAAGCCCTAATCACCTTTTCAATTGGCAAATATCATGATAAAGTTTTATGTGATGTATGCCCCATGGATGCTTTTCATATCTTATTGGGTAGACCATGGCAATATGATAGATTTGTCAAGTTTAATGGTAGGACAAATGTGTATATAATTCGAAAAGGGAAGGGCGAAAAATCATATGCATTGAAACCACTAGTTGATCATAGAATAACTAAATTTAACCCTAGTTCGAAAGGTGCATATTTAATTGGGGAAAAGGAGTTAGAGAAAGAGATCAACAATAACAATATAGTATATATTATGGTGGCTAACCATGTGCAAGTGAATGAGAGTAAACAAGAAAAGAGGCCCGTGGAATTAGAAGTGGTATTGCAAGAGTATTGTGACGTTTTTCCTAGTGAATTACCACCGGGATTACCACCAATTCGTGGTATTGAACACCAAATTGATCTTATTCCGGGAGCTCCACTACCTAACAAGGCAGCATATAGAAGTAATCCGGAAGAAACAAAGGAAATGCAACGTCAAATAGAGGAATTGATGCAAAGAGGCTACGTGAGAGAGAGTATGAGCCCGTGTGCCATGCCTACATTGCTAGTTCCAAAAAAAGATGGGAGTTGGCGTATGTGCATTGATAGTAGGAGTGTGAATAACATAACCATCAAGTATAGATTTCCTATACCTAGACTTGATGATTTGTTAGACGAATTGCACGGTTCAAAGCTATTTTCCAAGATTGATCTTATGAGTGGCTATCATCAAATACGCATGAGAGAAGGAGACGAATGGAAGACGGCTTTCAAGACTAAAGTGGGGTTGTACGAGTGGTTAGTCATGCCTTTTGGTCTAACCAATGCGCCTAGTACATTTATGAGATTGATGAACGAGGTGTTAAAACCATTTCTTGGAAGGTTCGTAGTTGTTTATTTGGATGACATATTGATTTATTCTGAAAATTTCAATGATCATCTAATGCATTTGAGAAGCGTTTTTGAGGTTCTTAGGGAGAAGAAATTGTATGCAAAATTGGAAAAGTGCTATTTTCTTGTTCCTAGCGTGACGTTTCTAAGGTATGTAGTATCCAAAGATGGTGTTTCTGTGGATCAATTTTCCAAGATGGCTCATTTCATACCTTGTCACAAAGTGGACGATGCTATGAAAGTGGCGGAATTGTATTTCAAGGAAGTGGTGAGACTACATGGGTTGCCGAATAGTATTGTGAGTGATCGTGAAACAAAGTTCATGAGTTTCTTTTGGAAATCACTATGGAAATTGGTGGAAACGAAGCTGTTATTTAGTACATCATATCACCCGCAAATAGACGGACAAACGGAGGTAACAAATCGAACTCTTGGTGTGCTTTTACGTGGACTAGTGAGCAAAACACAAAAAGATTGGGATATTAAGCTTGCTCATGCCGAGTTTGCTTACAATAGATCACCTACTTATGCCACAAAACACACGCCATTTGAAGTTGTTTATGGTGTCAATCCAAGAATGCCCATTGATTTGATTGAAATTCCAAAAGGGGAATTAATTCATAAGGATACCGAGGCTAAAATCAAGTACATGATGAAGCTACACGCACAAGTTAGGGCTAGGATTGAACGTGTCAATGAACTCTACAAAGCACGAGCTAACAAGAACAAAAAGCCACAAAGTTTTGAAGTTGGCGACTTGGTGTGGTTACACTTGAGAAAAGAAAGATTTCCTAGCAAACGAAAGAATAAATTGATGCCAAGAAGTGAGGGGCCGTTCAAGATTATTGAGAAGATTAATGAGAATGCATATAAGCTTGAATTGCCGTGAGAATAAGGTGTAAGCGAAACATTTAATGTTGGAGATTTGGTGAAGTATTTGCCAGATGATGCTATTGAAGATTTAAGGGCAAATTCTTTTGAAGAAGGGGAGGATGATGCATGCATCAATGTGAATGATGAGCATGTTGAAGAATTATTCCAAGAAAGTCAAGAAAGCATGAATCTATACTTGGAAGCTTCTTTAATAGGTCAAACTTACTATCGGGGGCATCAAGACAAAGCCACGCTTTGTATGGTGGCGTTCTTGGGAGTTCTTGAAGCTTCTTGATAGTTCTTTAAGGTTCTTTAAAAGCTTTCTTAGATTTTTGTCTACAAGTTTTTACCTTTCACTTGAAAGGGTTTTTATTGGTTTAGACCCTAGGTTTCTTTATTTTCTTTATGTTCTTGATTATTTTGTACGTGTGAGTAAGTTAGAGTAGTTAGTTAAGAAACCGTGTAACGTTACTTGGTGCCCAAGTTTAAGTTTCCTATTTCAAGAGGAATTCCTACTCAAAGATTGAATTATAGGTGGCGGCTGCTTGGAGATCAAGGCAAAGTGAAAGAGTTTTACTCAAGTTAGAACTCTAATGTGTTTAGAAAAAGTAGGAGTTTTACTCAAGCTGGAACTCTAATGTGTTTAGGAAAAGTAGGAGTTTTACTCAAGCTAGAACTCTAATGTGTTTACGAAAAGTAGGAGTTTTACTCAAGCTAGAACTCTAATATGTTTAGGAAAAGAAGGAGTTTTATTCTAGTTAGAGTTCTAATATTTTTAGGAAAGGATTGCTATAAATACTCCATGTAATTCACGGTTTGAGATTCATTCATTCACGAATTTGATCAATAACAAACACATTTATTTACGAGTGATATTTTGGTTGGATTACCTAAATATTTCTTTGGCTAACTTGCGAGTTAGTTGCTGTTTTGGGTGTTTTAGTTAAAACATTCATTGGTTTGATTAATTAGGTGGATTCTTAATTAATTAAACTCAGTTCTAGCCTAGTTCTTGGTGATTTATCTGTATAGGACGAAGCTTAGAACATATCCTTGTGATAACTTGGTTTTCGGATCAAGAATCACATCAATTGGTATGTTAGTTCAAGTTATAGATTATTTTGATAAAAAAAATTTGAAAAATAGGCGAGGTAGAACCCTTTCCAGCCCCCTTTCCCTTGAAAATCACGAACATCATCCCAAAACTTAGTTAAATGCTTCTAAGGCTCGTTTTCAATGCGTGAACACATGTAACTAGGCTCTATTGGTATGTTAGTGCAAGTTATTTGTTAGTTTGATAAGATATTTGAAAAATAGGAGAGGTAGAACCCTTCTCGGCCCCCTTTCCCTTGAAAATCACGAACATTGTCCCAAAACCTATTGAAATGCTTCCAAGGTTTGTTTTCAATGTATGAACACTTGTATCTAGGCTATATTGGTATGTTAGTTCAAGTTATAGGTTGGTTTGATAAAAAATTTGAAAACTAGGCGAGGTAGAACCTTTTCCAGCCCCCTTTCCCCTGAAAATCACGAACATCGTCCCAAAACTTAGTTAAATGCTTTCAAGGCTCGTTTAAGATGCTTGAACACTTGTAACTAGGCTATATTGGTATGTTAGTGCAAGTTATAGGTTGGTTTGATAAAAAATTTGAAAAATAGGCGAGGTATTACCCTTTCCCTTGAAAATCACGAACATCGTCCCAAAATTTAGTTAAATGCTTCTAAGGCTCGTTTTCAATGCGTGAACACATGTAACTAGGCTCTATTGGTATGTAAGTGCAAGTTATTTGTTAGTTTGATAAGATATTTGAAAAATAGGAGAGGTAGAACCCTTCTCGGCCCCCTTTCCCTTGAAAATAACGAACATTGTCCCAAAACCTATTGAAATGCTTCCAAGGTTTGTTTTCAATGTATGAACACTTGTATCTAGGCTATATTGGTATGTTAGTGCAAGTTATAGGTTGGTTTGATAAAAAATTTGAAAAATAGGCGAGGTAGAACCTTTTCCACCCCCCTTTCCCTTGAAAATTACGAACATCGTCCCAAAACTTAGTTAAATGCTTTCAAGGCTCATTTAAGATGATTGAACACTTGTAACTAGGCTATATTGGTATGTTAGTACAAGTTATTGGTTGGTTTGATAAAAAATTTGAAAAATAGGCGAGGTAGAACCCTTTCCAGCCCCCTTTCCCTTGAAAATCACGAACATCATTCCAAAACTTAGTTAAAAGCTTCTAAGGCTCGTTTTCAATGCATGAACACATATAACTAGGCTCTATTGGTATGTTAGTGCAAGTTATTGGTTAGTTTGATAAGATATTTGAAAAATAGGAGAGGTAGAACCCTTCTCGGACCCCTTTCCCTTGAAAATCACGAACATCGTCCCATAACTTAGTTAAATGCTTCTAAGCCTCGTTTTCAATGCATGAACACATGTAACTAGGCTCTATTGGTATGTTAGTGCAAGTTATTGGTTCGTTTGATAAGATATTTGAAAAATAGAAGAGGTAGAACCCTTCTCGGCCCCCTTTCCCTTTAAAATCACGAACATGTCCCAAAACTTATTGAAATGCTTCCAAGGTTAGTTAGAGAAAGAGATCAACAATAACAGTATAGTATATATTATGGTGGCTAACAATGTGCAAGTGAATGAGAGTAAACAAGAAAAGAGGCCCATGGAATTAGAAGTGGTATTGCAAAAGTATTGTGACATTTTTCCTAGTGAATTACCACCGGGATTACCACCAATTCGTGGTATTGAACACCAAATTGATCTTATTCCGGGAGCTCCACTACCTAACAAGGCAGCATATAGAAGTAATCCGGAAGAAACAAAGGAAATGCAACGCCAAATAGAGGAATTGATGCAAAGAGGCTACGTGAGAGAGAGTATGAGCCCATGTGTCGTGCCTACACTGCTAGTTCCAAAAAAAGATGGGAGTTGGCGTATGTTCATTGACAGTAGGAGTGTGAACAACATAACCATCAAGTATAGATTTCCTATACCTAGACTTGAATATTTGCTAGACGAATTGCATGGTTCAAAGCTATTTTCCAAGATTGATCTTATGAGTGGCTATCATCAAATATGCATGAGAGAAGGAGACGAATGGAAGACGACTTTCAAGACTAAAGTGGCAGAATTGTATTTCAA
Organism: Dysphania ambrosioides; assembly: GCA_026401315.1. Lineage (NCBI taxonomy): Eukaryota > Viridiplantae > Streptophyta > Magnoliopsida > Caryophyllales > Amaranthaceae > Dysphania > Dysphania ambrosioides. The sequence continues at coordinate 23,679,331 of CM048661.1, read as the reverse complement.
GGAAGTGGTGAGACTACATGGGTTGCCGAATAGTATTGTGAGTGATCGTGATACAAAGTTCATGAGTTTCTTTTGCAAATCACTATGGAAATTGGTGGGAACGAAGCTGTTATTTAGTACATCATATCACCCACAAACGGACGGACAAACAGAGGTAACAAATCAAACTCTTAGTGTGCTTTTACGTGGACTAGTGAGCAAAACGCAAAAAGATTGGGATATTAAGCTTGCTCATGCCGAGTTTGCTTACAATAGATCACCTACTTATGCCACAAAACACACACCATTTGAAGTTGTTTATGGTGTCAATCCAAGAATGCCCATTGATTTGATTGAAATTCCAAAAGGGGAATTAAATCATAAGGATGCCGAGGCTAAAATCAAGTACATGATGAAGCTACACGCACAAGTTAGGGCTAGGATTGAACGTGTCAATGAACTCTACAAAGCACGAGCTAACAAGAACAAAAAGCCACAAAGTTTTGAAGTTGGCGACTTGGTGTGGTTAAACTTCAGAAAAGAAAGATTTCCTAGCAAACGAAAGAATAAATTGATGCCAAGAAGTGAGGGACCGTTCGAGATTATTGAGAAGATTAATGAGAATGCATATAAGCTTGAATTGCCGGGAGAATATGGTGTAAGCGCAACATTCAATGTTGGAGATTTGGTGAAGTATGTGCCAAATGATGCTATTGAAGATTTTAGGGCAAATTCTTTTGAAGAAGGGGAGGATGATGCGTGCATCAATGTGAATGGCGAGCATGTTGAAGAATTATTCCAAGAAAGTCAAGAAAGCATGAATCTATACTTGGAAGCTTCTTCAATAGGGCAAGCTTACTATCTGGGGCATCAAGTTAAAGCCACGCTTTGTATGGTGGCGTTCTTGAGAGTTTCTTGAAGCTTCTTGATAGTTCTTTAAGGTTTCTTTAAAAGCCTTCTTAGAATTTTGTCTACAAGTTTTTACCTTTAACTTGAAAGGGTTTTTCTTGGTTTAGACCCTAGGTTTCTTTATTTTCTTTATGTTCTTGATTATTTTGTACGTGTGAGTAAGTTAGAGTAGTTAGTTAAGAAACCGTGTAATGTTACTTGGCGCCCAAGGTTACGTTTCCTATTTCAAGAGGGATTCCTACTCAAGATTGAATTGCAAGGTGGCGGCTGCTTGGAGATCAAGGCGAAGTGAAGGAGTTTTATTCAAGCTAGAATTCTAACATGTTTAGGAAAAGAAGGAGTTTTATTCAAGCTAGAATTCTAACATGTTTAGGAAAAGAAAGAGTTTTATTCAAGCTAGAATTCTAACATATTTAGGAAAAGAAGGAGTTTTATTCAGGCTAGAATTCTAATACGTTTAGGAAAAGAAGGAGTTTTATTCAAGTTAGAGTTCTAATATTTTTAGGAAAGGATTGCTATAAATATTCCTTGTAATTCGCGATTTTGAGGGACATTCACGAATTTGATCAATAACAAACACATTTATTTACGAGTGATATTTTGGATGGATTACCTAAATATTTCTTTGGATAACTTGCGAGTTAGTTGCTGTTTTGGGTGTTTTAGTTAAAACATTCATTGGTTTGATTAATTAGGTGGACTCTTAATTAATTAAACTCAGTTCTAGCCTAGTTCTTGGTGATTTATCTGTATAGGACGAAGCTTAGAACATATCCTTGTGAAAACTAAGTTTTCGGATGAAGAATCACATCATCACACTTGTATCTAGGCTATATTGGTATGTTAATTCAAAATATAGGTTGGTTTGATAAGAAATTTGAAAAATAGGGGAGGTAGAACCCTTTTCGGCCCCTTTTCCTTGAAAATCACGAACATCATCCCAAAACTTAGTTAAATGCTTTTAATGCTCGTTTTAAATGCTTGAACACTTGTAACTAGGCTATATTGGTATTTAGTTCAAGTTATAGGTTGGTTTGATAAGAAATTTGAAAAATAGGGGAGGTAGAACCCTTTTCGGCCCCTTTTCCTTGAAAATCACGAACATCATCCCAAAACTTAGTTAAATGCTTTTAAGGCTCATTTTAAATCCTTGATCACTTGTAACTAGGCTGTATTGGTATGTTAGTGTACGTTATAGGTTGGTTTGAGAAAAAATTTGAAAAATAGGCGAGGTAGCACCCTTTCCAGCCCCTTTTCCCTTGAAAATCACGAACATCGTCCCAAAACTTAGTTAAATGCTTCAAAGGCTCATTTTCAATGCGTAAACACATGTAACTAGGCACTATTGGTATGTTACTACAAGTTATTGATTAGTTTGATAAGATATTTGAAAAATAGAAGAGGTAGAACCCTTCTCGGCCCCCTTTCCCTTGAAAATCACGAACATCGTCCCAAAACTTAGTTAAATGCTTCTAAGGCTCGTTTTCAATGCGTGAACACATGTAACTAGGCTCTATTGGTATGTTAGTGCAAGTTATTGGTTAGATTTATAAGATATTTTAAAAATAGAAGAGGTAGAACCCTTCTCGGCCCCCTTTCCCTTGAAAATCACTAACATGTCCCAAAACTTATTGAAATGCTTCCATGGTTCGTTTTTAATGTTTGAACACTTGTATCTAGGCTATATTGGTATGGTAGTCCAAGTTATAGGTTATTTTGATAAGAAATTTGAAAAATAGGGGAGGTAGAACCCTTTCCAGCCCCCTTTCCCTTGAAAATCACGAACATCGTCCAAAAACTAGGCTATATTGGTATGTTAGTGTAAGTTATAGGTTGGTTTGATAAAAAATTTGAAAAATAGGCGAGGTAGACCCTTTCCAACCCCCTTTCCCTTGAAAATCACGAACATCATCCCAAAACTTGGCAAAATGCTTTTATGGCTCGTTTTAAATGCTTGAACACTTGTAACTAGGCTATATTGGTGTGTTAGGGTAAGTTATTCGTTGGTTTGATAAAATATTTGAAAAATAGGAGAGGTAGACCCTTTCCAGCCCCCTCTCCCTTGAAAATGACAAACATCGTCCCCAAAACTTAGTTAAATGCTTCTAAGGCTTGTTTTCAATGCGTGAACACATGTAACCAGGGTTTATTGGTATGTTAGTGCAAGTTATTGGTTAGTTTGATAAGATATTTGAAAAAAAAGAGAGGTAGAACCCTTCTCGACCCCCTTTCCCTTGAAAATCACGAACATTGTCCCAAAACTTATTGAAATGCTTCCAAGGTTCGTTTTCAATGTTTGAACACTTGTATATAGGCTATATTGGTATGTTAGTTTAAGTTATAGGTTATTTTGATAGGAAATTTGAAAAATAGGGGAGGTAGAACTCTTTCCGGCCTCTTTTCATTGAAAATCACGAACATCATCCCAAAACTTGGCGAAATGCTTTTAAGGCTCGTTTTAAATGCTTGAACAATTGTAACTAGGCTGTATTGGTATGTTAGTGTAAGTTATAGGTTGGTTTGATAAAAAATTTGAAAAATAGGCGAGGTAGAACCCTTTCCAGCCCCCTTTCCCTTGAAAATCACGAACATCATCCCAAAACTTAGTTAAATGCTTCTAAGGCTCGTTTTTAATGCGTGAACATATGTAACTAGGCTCTATTAGTATGTTAGTGCAAATTATTGGTTAGTTTGATAAGATATTTGAAAAATAGGAGAGGTAGAACCCTTCTCGGCCCCCTTTCCCTTGAAAATCACGAACATTGTCCCAAAACTTATTAGCATGCTTCCAAGGTTCGTTTTCAATGTTTGAACACTTGTATCTAGGCTATATTGGTATGTTAGTTCAAGTTATAAGTTATTTTGATAGGAAATTTGAAAAATAGGGGCGGAAGAACCCTTTCCGGCCTCTTTTCATTGAAAATCACGAACATCGTCCCAAAACTTGACGAAATGCTTTTAAGGCTCGTTTTAAATGCTTGAACAATTGTAACTAGGCTGTATTGGTATGTTAGTGTAAGTTATAGGTTGGTTTGATAAAAAATTTGAAAAATAGGCGAGGTAGAACCCTTTCCAGCCCCCTTTCCCTTGAAAATCACGAACATTATCCCAAAACTTAGTTAAATGCTTCTAAGGCTCGTTTTTAATGTGTGAACACATGTAACTAGGCTCTATTAGTATGTTAGTGCAAATTATTGGTTAGTTTGATAAGATATTTGAAAAATAGGAGAGGTAGAACCCTTCTCGGCCCCCTTTTCCCTTGAAAATCACGAACATTGTCCCAAAACTTATTGAAATGCTTCCAAGGTTCGTTTTCAATGTTTGAACACTTGTATATAGGCTATATTGGTATGTTAGTTTAAGTTATAGGTTATTTTGATAGGAAATTTGAAAAATAGGGGAGGTAGAACTCTTTCCGGCCTCTTTTCATTGAAAATCACGAACATCATCCCAAAACTTGGCGAAATGCTTTTAAGGCTCGTTTTAAATGCTTGAACAATTGTAACTAGGCTGTATTGGTATGTTAGTGTAAGTTATAGGTTGGTTTGATAAAAAATTTGAAAAATAGGCGAGGTAGAACCCTTTCCAGCCCCCTTTCCCTTGAAAATCACGAACATCATCCCAAAACTTAGTTAAATGCTTCTAAGGCTCGTTTTTAATGTGTGAACATATGTAACTAGGCTCTATTAGTATGTTAGTGCAAATTATTGGTTAGTTTGATAAGATATTTGAAAAATAGGAGAGGTAGAACCCTTCTCGGCCCCCTTTCCCTTGAAAATCACGAACATTGTCCCAAAACTTATTAGCATGCTTCCAAGGTTCGTTTTCAATGTTTGAACACTTGTATCTAGGCTATATTGGTATGTTAGTTCAAGTTATAAGTTATTTTGATAGGAAATTTGAAAAATAGGGGAGGAAGAACCCTTTCCGGCCTCTTTTCATTGAAAATCACGAACATCGTCCCAAAACTTGACGAAATGCTTTTAAGGCTCGTTTTAAATGCTTGAACAATTGTAACTAGGCTGTATTGGTATGTTAGTGTAAGTTATAGGTTGGTTTGATAAAAAATTTGAAAAATAGGCGAGGTAGAACCCTTTCCAGCCCCCTTTCCCTTGAAAATCACGAACATTATCCCAAAACTTAGTGAAATGCTTCTAAGGCTCGTTTTTAATGTGTGAACACATGTAACTACGCTCTATTAGTATGTTAGTGCAAATTATTGGTTAGTTTGATAAGATATTTGAAAAATAGGAGAGGTAGAACCCTTCTCGGCCCCCTTTCCCTTGAAAATCACGAACATTGTCCCAAAACTTATTGAAATGCTTCCAAGGTTCGTTTTCAATGTTTGAACACTTGTATCTAGGCTATATTGGTATGTTAGTTCAAGTTATAAGTTATTTTGATTGGAAATTTGAAAAATAGGGGAGGAAGAACCCTTTCCGACCTCTTTTCATTAAAAATCACCATCGTCCCAAAACTTGACGAAATGCTTTTAATGCTCATTTTAAATGCTTGAACAATTGCAACTAGGCTGTATTGGTATGTTAGTGTAAGTTATAGGTTGGTTTGATAAAAAATTTGAAAAATAGGCGAGGTAGAACCCTTTCTAGCCCCCTTTCCCTTGAAAATCACGAACATCATCCCAAAACTTAGTTAAATGCTTCTAAGGCTTGTTTTTAATACGTGAACACATGTAACTAGGCTCTATTAGTATGTTAGTGCAAATTATTGGTTAGTTTGATAAGATATTTGAAAAATAGGTGAGGTAGAACCCTTCTCAGCCCCCTTTCCCTAGAAAATCACGAACATTGTCCCAAAACTTATTGAAATGTGATGCGTGCATCAATGTAAATGACGAACATGTTGAAGAATTATTCCAAGAAAGTCAAGAAAGCATGAATCTATACTTAGAAGCTTCTTCAATAGGTCAAACTTACTATCGGGGGCATCAAGACAAAGCCACGCTTTGTATGGTGGCGTTCTTGGGAGTTCTTGAAGCTTCTTGATAGTTGTTTAAGGTTCTTTAAATGCTTTCTTAGATTTTTGTCTACAAGTTTTTACCTTTCACTTGAAAGGGTTTTTCTTGATTTAGACCTTAGGTTTCTTTATTTTCTTTATGTTCTTGATTATTTTTGTACGTGTGAGTTAGTTAATTAAGTTAGTTAGAAAAACGTGTAACGTTACTTGGTGCCCAAGGTGAAGTTTCCTATTTCAAGATGGATTCCTACCCAAGGTCAAGTTTCCTAGTTCAAGAGGGATTCCTACTCAAGATTGAATCATAAGTGGCAGCTGCTTGGAGATCAAGGCAAAGTGGAAGAGTTTTACTCAAGCTAGAACTCTAATATGTTTAGGAAAAGTAGGAGTTTTACTCAAGCTAGAACTCTAATATGTTTAGGAAAAGGAGTTTTATTCTAGTTAGAATTCTAATAGTTTTAGGGAAGGATTGCTATAAATACTCCATATAATTCACGGTTTCAACTCATTCATTCATTCACGAATTTGATCAATAACAAACACATTTATTTTCGAGTGATACTTTGGTTGGATACCTAAATATTTCTTTGGCTAACTTGCGAGTTGGTTGCTATTTTGGGTGTTTTAGTTAAAACATTCATTGGTTTGATTAATTAGGTGGACTCTTAATTAATTAAACTCAGTTCTAGCCTAGTTCTTGGTGATTTATCTATATAGGACGAAGCTTAGAACATATCCTTGTGATAACTTGGTTTTCGGATCAAGAATCACATCATCATGGTATCAGAGCTGTTGGTGACGTTTGGCTTAGAATTTTTGGCTGAAATTTTGTAAGAAGTTTCAGAAAACGTAGATCAACATTGTATCAAAATTTCGTGTCAATCGGACTCGTAACGAAGTCTGTGCAACCTCAAACTTTTGAGATTGTTACACGGAGTTGCGATTTGGAGAACGGTTTTTATTTGCTTCAAGAATCAATCCAGATTCAATCTTTTAATCAAAATTTTGCATAAACTAACCTGGTTTGTGTAGGAGCAATGAGTGACGAAGAAATCCCAGGGATTCCAAGGGGTTTGAACCTTGATCAAGCGCATAACTTGCGAAGGGATCGTCAAATAGAGCGATTGTCACAACAATTGCAAGAAGTATTGGCTAGGCTTGACGAACGTGACAAAACTTCATCTTCAAGGAAGAACAAATCAGTTGCAAGTTCTAGTTCAAGTGAAGACGAATATGAAAGGAGAAAGGTAAGTAGATCACGCCATAAAGATTCATCTTCAAGTGATGAACCTAGAAGGCATAGACGGAAGAACAAGGCCAAAGATGATGACCGAAATATAAGGTTAGATTTTCCGGAATTCGATGAGAGTATGCTAGACCCCGAAAAATATTTTGAGTGGGTTAGAAGAGCGAAAACACTCTTTGATTACAAGGAGTATGATGAACGAAAGAGGTGCAAAATTGCTGAATTAAAACTCACGGGTTATGCGAGTTTATGGTATGATAATCTCAAGAAAAAGAGACGCAAGGAGGGACGATCCAAGATCACTACTTGGACACAATTAAAGAAATATATGAAGCGTCAGTTTGTGCCCCATGAGTATGTGCAAGAAGTGTATCTCAAGATGCATACTTTTAAGCAAGGAAATCAATCCGTGCAGGCTTATTTGTGTGAATTTGAGAAACTATGTTTATTGTGTGATTTAGAAGAAATTCTAGAGCACAAAATAGCACGTTTTATTGCAGGTTTGAACGAAAATATTCAAGAGAAGATTGAATTGCATGAATACTATTCGTTTGAAGAAGTATGCAAGGCGGCCATTAAGGTTGAAAGACAATTCAAGGCCAAGAAGACCTCAAGTGTGAAGCCGTTCACACGCATGTTCACAAAGGCTAGTGACAAGCCTACCTTCGATAGGACTTCTTCTAGTTCGTTTGCTAAAGATAACAAACCTAGAAACGAAGCTAGTAAGAAGGTGGCCAAAGATAGAAAATGTTTCAAATGTAGGAGTGTTGACCATATAGCAAGCAATTGCTACTCAAAATGCACTATGACGGCTCAAGAATGGGAAGAAGAGAAAGCTAGGTGCGAGGGAAGTAGTGACATGGAGATGGTGGTCGAGCAAGAACGTGATTTTGAAGAAGAGGAGGGTAGTGCCAAAGAGGTTGATGGTGAAACGCAAGGAAAGAGCTTGGTTCTAAGGAGAGCTCTTCACTCTAAACCTATGCCCGTTGAAGAGAATCAAAGAGAGAAAATCTTTTTAACAAGGTGCAAGGTGGAAGATCGATTGTGTGACGTAATAATAGACTCGGGAAGTTGCACAAATGTGGTGTCTACAACTTTGATCAACAAATTAGAGTGGCCTACAACCGATCACCCAAAACCTTACAAGCTACATTGGCTCAATGATGCTAGTGACGTAAAGGTATCAAAACAAGCCCTAATCACCTTTTCAATTGGCAAATATCATGATAAAGTTTTATGTGATGTATGCCCCATGGATGCTTGTCATATCTTATTGGGTAGACCATGGCAATATGATAGATTTGTCAAGTTTAATGGTAGGACAAATGTGTATATAATTCGAAAAGGGAAGGGGGAAAAATCATATGCATTGAAACCACTAGTTGATCATAGAATTAACCCTAGTTTGAAAGGTGCATATTTAATTGGGGAAAAGGATTTGGAGAAAGAGATCAACAATAACAATATAGTATATATTATGGTGGCTAACAATGTGCAAGTGAATGAGAGTAAACGAGAAAAGAGGCCCGTGGAATTAGAAGTGGTATTGCAAGAGTATTGTGACATTTTTCCTAGTGAATTACCACTGGGATTACCACCAATTCGTGGTATTGAACACCAAATTGATCTTATTCCGGGAGCTCCACTACCTAACAAGGCAACATATAGAAGTAATCCGGAAGAAACAAAGGAAATACAACGTCAAATAGAGGAATTGATGCAAAGAGGCTACGTGAAAGAGAGTATGAGCCCATGTGCCGTGCCTGCATTGCTAGTGCCAAAAAAAGATGGGAGTTGGCGTATGTGCATTGATAGTAGGAGTGTGAACAACATAACCATCAAGTATAGATTTCCTATACCTAGACTTGATGATTTGTTAGACGAATTGCATGGTTCAAAGCTATTTTCCAAGATTGATCTTATGAGTGGCTATTATCAAATACGCATGAGAGAAGGAGACGAATGGAAGACGGCTTTCAAGACTAAAGTGGGGTTGTACGAGTGGTTAGTCATGCCTTTTAGTCTAACCAATGCGCCTAGTACATTTATGAGATTGATGAACGAGGTGTTAAAACCATTTCTTGGAAGGTTCGTAGTTGTTTATTTGGATGACATATTGATTTATTCTGAAAATTTCAATGATCATCTAATGCATTTGAGAAGCGTTTTTGAGGTTCTTAGGGAGAAGAAGTTGTATGCAAAATTGGAAAAATGCTATTTTCTTGTTCCTAGCGTAACGTTTCTAGGGTATATAGTATCCAAAGATGGTGTGTCCGTGGATCAATCCAAGGTTCAAGCTATCAAGATGATGTAAAATCTAATGAAGAACACTAGAAATTACTAGACAAAATGGATCACAAATAGGTTAACAAAAAGGACAGATTCGTAGGCTTTAGAAAAAGACTTAGAAATGTGTTTAGGCTAGAAATTAAGGAAGAAATGGATATGTGTTTTAGGTGAAAAAGGAAAGAAATAGATATGGATTTTTGGATAGGTTTAATTATGGTTTTGATAAGAAGTAGAAGAGAAATAAGGGGTTTTGATAGTAGGGAACTAATGTGATTCTTGATCCGAAAACCAAGTTATCACAAGGATATGTTCTAAGCTTCGTCCTATACAGATAAATCACCAAGAACTAGGCAAGAACTGAGTTTAATTAATTAAGAGTCCACCTAATTAATCAAACCAATTAATGTTTTAACTAAAACACCCAAAACAGCAACCAACTCGCAAGTTAGCCAAAGAAATATTTAGGTATCCAACCAAAATATCACTCGAAAATAAATGTGTTTGTTATTGATCAAATTCGTGAATGAATGAATGAGTTGAAACCGTGAATTACATGGAGTATTTATAGCAATCCTTTCCTAAAAATAATAGAACTCTAACTATAATAAAACTCCTACTTTTCCTAAACATATTAGAGTTCTAGCTTGAGTAAAACTCTTCCACTTTGCCTTGATCTCCAAGCAGCCGCCACTTATGATTCAATCTTGAGTAGGAATCCCTCTTGAAATAGGAAACTTAACCTTGGGTAGGAATCCATCTTGAAATAGGAAACTTCACCTTGGGCGCCAAGTAATGTTACACGGTTTTCTAACTAACTTAATTAACTAACTCACACGTACAAAAATAATCAAGAACATAAAGAAAATAAAGAAACCTAAGGTCTAAACCAAGAAAAACCCTTTCAAGTGAAAGGTAAAAACTTGTAGACAAAAATCTAAGAAAGCTTTTAAAGAACCTTCAAGAACTATTAAGAAGCTTCAAGAACTCCCAAGAACGCCACCATACAAAGCGTGGCTTTGTCTTGATGCCCCCGATAGTAAGTTTGACCTATTAAAGAAGCTTCCAAGTATAGATTCATGCTTTCTTGACTTTCTTGGAATAATTCTTCAGCATGCTCGTCATTCACATTGATGCACGCATCATCCTCCCCTTCTTCAAAAGAATTTGCCCTCAAATCTTCAATAGCATCATCTGGCAAATACTTCACCAAATCTCCAACATTAAATGTTGCGCTTACACCATATTCTCCCGGCAATTCAAGCTTATATGCATTCTCATTGATCTTCTCAATAATCTTGAACGGCCCCTCACTTCTTGGCATCAATTTATTCTTTCGTTTGCTAGGAAATCTTTCTTTTCTCAAGTGTAGCCACACCAAGTCGCCAACTTCAAAACTTTGTGGCTTCTTGTTCTTGTTAGCTCGTGCTTTGTAGAGTTCACTGACACGTTCAATCCTAGCTCTAACTTGTGCATGTAGCTTCATCATGTACTTAATTTTAGCCTCGGCATCCTTATGAATTAATTCCCCTTTTGTAATTTCAATCAAATCAATGGGCATTCTTGGATTGACACCATAAACAACTTCAAATGGGGTGTGTTTTATGGCATAAGTAGGTGATCTATTGTAAGCAAACTCGGCATAAGCAAGCTTAATATCCCAATCTTTTTGCGTTTTGCTCACTAGTCCACGTAAAAGCACACCAAGAGTTCGATTTGTTACCTCCGTTTGTCCGTCCGTTTGCGGGTGATATGATGTACTAAATAACAGCTTCGTTCCCACCAACTTCCATAGTGATTTCCAAAAGAAACTCATGAACTTTGTATCACGATCACTCACAATACTATTCGGCAACCCATGTAGTCTCACCACTTCCTTGAAATACAATTTCGCCACTTTCATAGCATCGTCCACTTTGTGACAAGGTATGAAATGAGCCATCTTGGAAAATCGATCCACTACAACCATGATTGAGTCCTTTCTTCTTTGAGTCCTTGGCAAACCAACTATAAAATCCATAGACACGTCTTCCTCAGAAACGCTTCTCAAATGCATTAGATGATCATTGAAATTTTCAGAATAAATCAATATGTCATCCAAATACAAAACTACGAACTTTCCAAGAAATGGTTTTAACACCTCGTTCATCAATCTCATAAATGTACTAGACGCATTGGTTAGACCAAAAGGCATGACTAACCACTCATACAACCCCACTTTAGTCTTGAAAGCCGTCTTCCATTCGTCTCCTTCTCTCATGCGTATTTGATGATAGCCACTCATAAGATCAATCTTGGAAAATAGCTTTGAACCATGCAATTCGTCTAACAAATCATCAAGTCTAGGTATAGGAAATCTATACTTGATGGTTATGTTGTTCACACTCCTACTACCAATGCACATACGCCAACTCCCATCTTTTTTTGGAACTAGCAATGTAGGCACGGCACATGGGCTCATACTCTCTTTCACGTAGCCTCTTTGCATCAATTCCTCTATTTGACGTTGCATTTCCTTTGTTTCTTCCAGATTACTTCTATATGTTGCCTTGTTAGGTAGTGGAGCTCCCGGAATAAGATCAATTTGGTGTTCAATACCACGAATTGGTGGTAATCCCAGTGGTAATTCACTAGGAAATGTCACAATACTCTTGCAATACCACTTCTAATTCCACGGGCCTCTTTTCTCGTTTACTCTCATTCACTTGCACATTGTTAGCCACCATAATATATACTATATTGTTATTGTTGATCTCTTTCTCCAAATCCTTTTCCCCAATTAAATATGCACCTTTCAAACTAGGGTTAATTCTATGATCAACTAGTGGTTTCAATGCATATGATTTTTCCCCCTTCCCTTTTCGAATTATATACACATTTGTCCTACCATTAAACTTGACAAATCTATCATATTGCCATGGTCTACCCAATAAGATATGACAAGCATCCATGGGGCATACATCACATAAAACTTTATCATGATATTTGCCAATTGAAAAGGTGATTAGGGCTTGTTTTGATACCTTTACGTCACTAGCATCATTGAGCCAATGTAGCTTGTAAGGTTTTGGGTGATCGGTTGTAGGCCACTCTAATTTATTGATCAAAGTTGTAGACACCACATTTGTGCAACTTCCCGAGTTTATTATTACGTCACACAATCGATCTTCCACCTTGCACCTTGTTAAAAAGATTTTCTCTCTTTGATTCTCTTCAACTGGCATAGGTTTAGAGTGAAGAGCTCTCCTTAGGTACAAGCTCTTTCCTTGAATTTCACCATCAACCTCTTCGGCACTACCCTCCTCTTCTTCAAAATCACGTTCTTGCTCGACTACCATCTCCATGTCACTACTTCCCTCGCACCTAGCTTTCTCTTCTTCCCATTCTTGAGCCGTCACAGTGCGTTTTGAGTAGCAACTGCTTGCTATATGGCCAATACTCCCACATTTGAAACATTTTCTATCTTCGGTCACCTTCTTGCTAGCTTCGTTTCTGGGTTTGTTATCTTTAGCATACGAACTAGAAGAAGTCCTATCAAAGGTAGGCTTATCACTAGCCTTTGTGAACGTGCGTGTGAACAGCTTCACACTTGAGGTCTTCTTGGCCTGGAATTGTTTTTCAACCTTAATGGCCGCCTTGCATACTTCTTCAAACGAATAGTATTCGTGCAATTCAATCTTCTCTTGAATATTTTCGTTCAAACCTACAATGAAACGTGCTATTTTGTGCTCTAGAGTTTCTTCTAAATCACATAATAAACATAGTTTCTCAAATTCACACAAATAAGCCTCCACGGATTGATTTCCTTGCTTAAAAGTCTGTATCTTGAGATACACTTCTTGCACGTACTCATGGGGCACAAATTGACGCTTCATATATTTCTTTAATTGTGTCCAAGTAGTGATCTTGGATCGTCCCTCCTTGGGTCTCTTTTTCTTGAGATTATCATACCATAAATTCGCATAACCCGTGAGTTTTAATTCTGCAATTTTGCACCTCTTTCGTTCATCATACTCCTTGTAATCAATGAGTGTTTCCGCTCTTCTAACCCTGATGCGTAATAGGAGGGGGTTTCATGTTTCTTTAAGTTTCTTTAATTGAATGCGACTTAGGATCGAAGGATATGGCTTGAACAAGAACCAATCTCTGGAAATTGTGCAAGTCTCGTTAACAACCTTCAACCAATCTCTGGAAGAAGATCACTAACCCTCTCACTTTGAACGATTTACTCAGGACAAAGCTTAAGGCCTCTTAACCTTTGAATGATTCACTCGAAACAAAGAATTAAGGTTGAACAAGAATCTCTCAAGTTCTAATTGAATTCTGATGAATACAAGGTTTATTTTTGTGAAAAGTTTTAATGAATTACAAATGCATAAGACCCCCTATTTATAACAAAAGAAACCTAAACTAACTAGGACTAGGACTCTAATGACCGACTTGGGCAGCAAGCAAAAGACTTGGTCAAAACAAAGACTTGGTCAAAGCAAAGACTTGGTCAAAGCAAAGACTTAGTCAAAGCAAGCAAGTTGAGTTTGACTCAATCTCAACTTCTAACAACACTAATTTATTTCATTGCCAAATCCACTTGATCTTGATCCATTTTAATCAATTTGACCCAAGTTTGACCCTTTTGCAAATCAAGTCCACTCGGACACACCATCAAGTTAATTGGATCCGAATATGAATTTCCCTTCTTCTTGATATCCATATCATTCCCCCCTTCTTCAAAAGAATTTGCCCTCAAATTCTCATCCTTAAGATACGGTGAAAGATCTCCAACATTGAAGGTAGCACTCACATTGCCATATTCACTAGGAAGATCAAGCTTATATGCGCTATCTCCATAGGCCTCAATAACTTCGAATGGACCATCTGCCCGAGGCATTAGCTTATTTTTGCGTTTCTCTGGGAACCTCTCCTTCCTTAAGTGTAACCATACCAAGTCCCCAACCTTGTAGATAGGCTGCCTTTGGTTCTTGTTAGACCGCTTCTTGTACACTTCATTCATCCTTTCAATTCTTTCCTTAACCTCGGCACAAGTCTTTAAGAACACCTCTAGACGTTTCTTAGCATCAACATGAATATCTGTCTTCTTTAATGGAAGCAAATCAATAGGCAAAAACGGATTAACACCATACACAACCTCAAATGGTGTCTTTTGTGTAGTAGAGGAGTGAGACCGATTGTAAGAAAATTCAGCATGTGCTAGCTTGTTATCCCAATCCTTTTGAGTTTTACTAACTAATCCTCTTAGCAACTGTCCTAAGGTACGATTTGTGACCTTGGTTTGACCATCTGTTTGAGGGTGGTGGGAGGTACTAAACATTAACTTAGTCCCCACAAGCTTCCACAAACACTTCCAGAAAATGGCTCAAGAACTTTGAATCTCGATCCGAGACTATGCTCCTTGGAATACCATGCAATTTCACTATCTCCTTGAAGAATAAATCTGCTACATGTTGAGCATCATCTGTTTTATGCATTGGAGTGAAATGAGCCATCTTCAAAAATCTGTCAACTACAACCATGATAGCATCTTTTCCCCTTTGTGTCCTTGGCAACCCAACAATGAAATCCATACTTACACTATCCCATGGTGAGATTGCAACTGGTAAAGGAGTGTACAAACCCTTAGTGAAGGAACTCTTTGATTTTTGGCATGTAGAGCATCTCGAAACAACATGTTGCACATCCTTCAACATCCGTGGCCAAAAGAAGTTTTCCCCTAAAATCTCCAAAGTCTTGTGTACCCCAAAGTGACCAGCCAAGGCTCCTGAATGCACCTCTCTAATGAGTAGCTCTCGAACTCCACAACAAGGAATGCATATTCTATTCCCTTTGAAAAGGAAACCATCTTGCAACGAATACTCCCTTGATGGACTTTCATACTCATGTGAGAAATCTGGATCTTCTTTATACAAAGCTTGAATATGCTCGAATCCAATTACTCTTGCATCCACCATAGCCAATAAGTAAGCTCTTCTAGAAAGTGCGTCGGCCACCACATTAGCTTTACCTTCCTTATACTTTGAGGAGAAAGTAAACGATTGTAGAAATTCCACCCACTTTGCATGTCTATGATTGAGTTTCTGTTGACCGTGTATATGCTTCAAGGCTTCGTGATCCGAATATAAGACAAATGGTTTTGGCCGAAGGTAGTGCGACTAATGATCAAGAGCTCTCACAATAGCATAAAATTCTCTGTCATAGTTCGAATAATTCAATTTGGCCCCGGCCAACTTCTCACTAAAGTAGGCTATTAGTCTTCTTTCTTGTATAAGTACTGCCCCAATACCAATCCCACTAGCATCACATTCTACTTCAAATAACTTCTCAAAATCAGGAAGTGCTAGGATAGGCGTATTGGACAATTTATCTTTAATGTGATCGAATGCCCTTTGTGCTTTCTCGTTCCAAACAAACTCCCCTTTCTTTGTTAATTCAGTTATAGGTGCAACAATGGAAGAGAAATCTTTAATAAACCTCCTATAGAATGATGCTAGGCCATGAAAACTTCGAACCTCATGGACATTGGTAGGCGTTTTCCAAGAAGAGATAGCACTAACCTTTTCAGGGTCTACCTTAATACCTTCGCTTGAAACAATGTACCCTAGGAAAGTAATACTCTCCACCATGAAAGAACACTTCTCCATCTTTCCATATAGTTTTTGTTCTCTCAACCTTTCGAATAATTGTCTCAAATGCAGTAGATGTTCAACGTGGCTTTTACTATAAACCAAAATATCATCCAAATACACCACTATGAACTTATTAAGGAAGGGTCGAAGTACCTCATTCATAAGCCTCATAAACGAGCTCGGAGCATTGCATAGCCCAAATGGCATAACCATCCATTCGTACAGCCCTTGTTTCGTTTTGAATGCTGTTTTCCACTCATCCCCTTCTCTTATCCTCATTTGGTGATAACCACTTCGTAAGTCAATTTTTGAGAATATAGTTGCCCCATGAAGCTCATCAAACATGTCATCCAACCGTGGCATTGGGAATCTATATTTGATGGTGATATTGTTGACTGCCCGAGAGTCGATGCACATCCTCCAAGTCCCAACTTTCTTTGGTACAAGCAACATCAGTACAGCGCATGGACTCATGCTCTCCCTAACATATCCCATGTTGATTAGCTCCTCAATTTGTCTTTGAAGTTCTTTAGATGCCTCTAGATCACATCTATAGGCTGGTTTGTTAGGCAATGGTGCCCCTAGGATTAGATCGATTGCATGCTCGATTCCCCTGATAGGTGGCAGTCCCTTGGGTAGCTCCTTAGGGAACACATCTCTAAACTCTTCTAGCAATGCATGTAGAATACCATTCTCCATGTTCCCGTGTGGTTGGGCTTCTTTAATCACCAAAAGGTAGTACAATTCCCCATTCTCCATAATCTCGTTGTCTAACTCTTGTTGGGAGATAAACATGGTAGGCTTTGGTTGTGCTTTTGTTTTGCAGCTTGTGTAGTATTCATTAGGTGACATGGGCATTAATTTGATTCTTTTATTTCTGCTCAATATGGTGTAGGTATTTGCTTCCCCATCATGGATCACCTTCCTATCAAACTGACAAGGCCTCCCAAGTAGTAGATGACAAGCGCTCATTGGAATAACGTCACACCATAGCTCTTCTTTGTAGTTTCCAATGGAAAACGTGACTAGTGCTTGCTTCTTTACTTTTAGACCCTTTGAATCATCAAGCCAACTTAGTTTGTATGGTTTCCCATGATCTCTGGTTGGCAACCCTAGCTTATGAACCATCTCACTTGAGGCTACGTTTGTGCATGAACCACTATCAATGATAACATTGCACGCTCTATCTTTAACTACACACCTCGTATGAAACAGATTCTCTCTTTGTTCATTTGATTCATTCACCTCTGTGAGCATCACTTTCTTTAACACCAAGGTTTGGTGTTCTTCATCAGCAAAAGCATCCTCATCCTCATCCTCATCTCCTTCTTGCTCTAAGGTGTGTTCCTCTTCTATAGCAACAAAATTGTAGTGCCTTTCCTCCTCTTCCATTTCGAGATACTTCTCCATGGTTAAGGCCCTCTTTGAGGGGCATTGGGACGCTACATGTCCTCTCCCTTGGCATTTGAAGCACTTCACTCTACTCGTTGCTTCTTCTTTTGAAATCGGAACATCTTTCTTATTTTCAGGCCACTTTCTCTCAAAAGGCTTTTTACCATCCATCTTTGCGGTGTTAGTAGGATTCGTGGATTCCTTAGCATTATGAGGGGTGAAAGGTTTAGAATATGGTCTTGATGTTCCACCCTTTTCTTCCTTAAGGTGCTGCTCAATCTTCAATGCAAGCTTGCATACTTCGTGGTAAGAATTTTTGGACTGCAATTCACACCTTGCTATATCTCGATTTAATCCTTTTAGAAACCTTGCAATCCTCAGAGGTTCCTTTTCTTCAAGGTCACAAAGCGCATATAAACGCTCATGCTCCATGATATATTCCTTGACTGTTTTGCTTCCTTGGAACAGGTTTGTGAGCTTGATGAATTGCTCTTGCTCAAAGTCACTAGGAACGTATTTAGCTCGAAGCTTCTTCTTCAACTCGCTCCATGTAGTGATTTTGGATTTTCCCGCCTTCTTTCTTTTAGATTTTAGGTTTTCTAACCATGTGCCCGCGCTTTTGATCAATCGAATATAAGCTATTTTGAATATTGTTGCTTCATCAAACCCCTTATATTCTCCAATTTTCTCCACTTGCCTTTCCCATTCAAGGTAATCTTCCGGATCACCTAGTCCATCGAAGTCATCTAGTTTGATGCCTTTATCATCGATTTGTTGGCTAGGGCGTGGATTGGATTGATTAGATTCCGAGTCTTCCTCCTCATCATTCTTATTTTTATAGTAGTGAATGGAATTTGGATCTAGCCACCTTGAATAATCAGCCACTACCGCATCAATGCGTGTTTTTGTTCTCGCTTCCATTCGTTCTAGGGCTTCGAGGATACTCTTGAGATACATCCCTTCTTGCTCCATATTTCGTTACTACTTCCTCCTAGATGGAGCAAATATACCAGAAAACCAAGAATCTTGATTTTCGTACACAATCTTGAACTCTCTTTAAAGTTTGAAAATTTTCCTACCTGGATTTGGTTCCTTTTTGGTGCTGTTGAATGTTCCTGCTTTGAAATTATAGCAAACGACCTCCAAATCTCCTGAAATTTTATATGCTTATTCCTTATGATATTTCACCCAATTTTCGCTCAAGAATCACCCAATTTGAACAAGGAACGCAGAAGTTATCGTTCTCCAAAGTTCCGCCCAGAAAGTGGTCGAATCTGGGTAAACTCACCTTTGCTCTTAACGACGAGCAGGTCCTCCTACAACGATGTTCCTCCCTGCTTAAAACAAAGCTCTGATACCAATTTGATGCGTAATAGGAGGGGGTTTCACATTTCTTTAAGTTTCTTTAATTGAATGCGACTTAGGATCGAAGGATATGGCTTGAACAAGAACCAATCTCTGGAAATTGTGCAAGTCTCGTTAACAACCTTCAACCAATCTCTGGAAGAAGATCACTAACCCTCTCACTTTGAACGATTCACTCGGGACAGAGCTTAAGGCCTCTTAACCTTTGAATGATTCACTCGAAACAAAGAATTAAGGTTGAACAAAAATCTCTCAAGTTCTAATTGAATTCTGATGAATACAAGGTTTATTTTTGTGAAAAGTTTTAATGAATTACAAATGCATAAGACCCCCTATTTATAACAAAAGAAACCTAGACTAACTAGGACTAGGACTCTAATGACCGACTTGGGCAGCAAGCAAAAGACTTGGTCAAAACAAAGACTTGGTCAAAGCAAAGACTTGGTCAAAGCAAAGACTTAGTCAAAGCAAGCAAGTTGAGTTTGACTCAATCTCAACTTCTAACAACACTAATTTATTTCATTGCCAAATCCACTTGATCTTGATCCATTTTAATCAATTTGACCCAAGTTTGACCCTTTTGCAAATCAAATCCACTCGGACACACCATCAAGTTAATTGGATTCGAATATGAATTCCCCTTCTTCTTGATATCCATATCATTCCCCCCTTCTTCAAAAGAATTTGCCCTCAAATTCTCATCCTTAAGATACGGTGAAAGATCTCCAACATTGAAGGTAGCACTCACATTGCCATATTCACTAGGAAGATCAAGCTTATATGCGCTATCTCCATAGGCCTCAATAACTTCGAATGGACCATCTGCCCGATGCATTAGCTTATTTTTGCGTTTCTCTGGGAACCTCTCCTTCCTTAAGTGTAACCATACCAAGTCCCCAACCTTGTAGATAGGCTGCCTTCGGTTCTTGTTAGACCGCGTCTTGTACACTTCATTCATCCTTTCAATTCTTTCCTTAACCTCGGCACAAGTCTTTAAGAACACCTCTAGACGTTTCTTAGCATCAACATGAATATCTGTCTTCTTTAATGGAAGCAAATCAATAGGCAAAAATGGATTAACACCATACACAACCTCAAATGGTGTCTTTTGTGTAGTAGAGGAGTGAGACCGATTGTAAGCAAATTCAGCATGTGCTAGCTTGTTATCCCAATCCTTTTGAGTTCTACTAACTAATCCTCTTAGCAACTGTCCTAAGGTACGATTTGTGACCTCGGTTTGACCATCTGTTTGAGGGTGGTGGGAGGTACTAAACATTAACTTAGTCCCCACAAGCTTCCACAAACACTTCCAGAAATGGCTCAAGAACTTTGAATCTCGATCCGAGACTATGCTCCTTGGAATACCATGCAATTTCACTATCTCCTTGAAGAATAAATCTGCTACATGTTGAGCATCATCTGTTTTATGCATTGGAGTGAAATGAGCCATCTTCGAAAATCTGTCAACTACAACCATGATGAAGCAACAAGGAACACTCACTTGGATGATTAGATTCAAGAAAATCTGTCAACACTCACTCTTTTACTAGTATGAATCTTACACACAAGGAACACTCACTTGGATGATTAGATTCAAGAAAATTTGCAAAGAAGGAACTCTCACTTCTCTCACAAATTCTTCAAGCAAAACTTGGGAAAACACAAGCAACTCAATACATGATATTGCAAGTAAAGATATCAAGATTCAAACTTTATTCATTCATTCATTGATTCCTTTGAAATACAAACATACATCTCCTATTTATAGTGGACAAAACCCTAGTTACTCCCCTTAAATTTGTCCAAAAAGGTCAAAATAAACTATCCAAAAATGTGTGAGAGTTTTAAGGAATTAATCCTTAATTCATGTTAATAACTTAAGGAGAACTTCCATGCACCAAGGTCTTCTTTCCCTCCATTGAACATGCCATTTAGACTAGGAAAATCAGCAAATATCCCTCCTTTAATGCCTTGGACGCACCTAGTCAAGAACCCATACAAAACCTCCCATAATTCCATGATATTCCCTTATTTATGCCCAAAAGAATCACTCAATCAACCCCCTTGCCATAAAAACGCCCAACATTAAGGAACAAATCAATTAATTAAATTAAATCCCTTAATTTAAGGAATTCAAATCTCTTAATTGATTTTGAGAAGAAATCAGAAAATCTGATTTATTTCCATCCCATTTTTGACCATATTCAAAAGAATATCTTAAGATATGCAAATCTGATCATACCTTCCTTAAATCAAGCTAAAATCAAATCAGATCGTATCTTTCCCAAATCCCCTAATATTCCCTCTTTCCCATGCCATTATTTCAGCAAAATAATCCTCTTTTTACCCAAAATCACGTTCATAATGTCCCCCAAAAAATCACCTTGGACCCCCACACAAATCAGCACACAAAAATCACTCCAACTCTCTTCACACGTCAACAAGGACCCACGCCAACTCACCCTACTCTAATTAACTTAATTACTTAATTAATCATTATTTATTTACATGAAACACCACTAATTTAATTATTCTAATTTCCCAAAGTGGAAATACTAGAATAACCATGACTCGAAATGAACGGTCCATGGGCCCAATAATTATCCACCGGCCCATCCTCAAAATAACGGGTCAACAAAACCTCCTTTGACTCATGAATTATTTTGGGATTTCCATCACAAGACTTGGCCCGTACCTACCAATGTGAGTGAAGTTAGGTCGTTTCATGGTCTAGCGTCATTTTATAGAAGATTTGTGAAGAATTTTTCCACGATAGTTACACCTATGACTGAATGCTTGAAGAAAGATAAGGGAAAATTCGAGTGGACCAAGGAAGCCCAACGTGCATTTGATTTGGTCAAAAGGAAGCTATGTGAAGCACCCGTACTTGCATTGCCGGATTTTTCACAACCATTTGAGGTAGAAACCGACGCTAGTGGTGTGGGGATTGGTGCCGTTTTGGTTCAAAAGAAGCGCCCTATTGCCTATTTTAGTGAGAAATTAAACGGTGCTAGATTGAACTATTCTACCTATGACAAGGAGTTCTATGCTATTGTGCAAGCATTGGACCATTGGAGTCACTATTTGCGCCCAAATCACTTTGTGTTGCATAGTGATCACAAAGCTTTGAAGTACATTCATGGTCAACAAAAATTGAACCCTAGACATGCTAAATGGGTAGAGTTTCTACAAGCTTTCAATTTTTCTTCAAAGTATAAGGAGGGGAAAGCAAATGTAGTGGCCGATGCACTATCTAGAAGACACACGTTGCTTGGAGTATTGAATTGTAAACTACTTGGTTTCGAGTTAATCAAGGAGTACTATAAGGGGGACGTGGATTTCTCTACAATCCTAGAGGAGTGTTCCAAGGGGGCCGTAGGTTCCTATGTTTTACAAGACGGTTTTCTTTTCAAGGGGAATCGTTTGTGCGTGCCTAAGTGTTCTATTAGAGAATTAATAGTAAGAGAAGTGCATGGAGGAGGGATAGCGGGGCATTTTGGCATAACGAAAACATTAACTATGCTGCAAGAGCATTTTTATTGGCCTAGAATGCTAGCGGATGTACAATCAATAGTTTCTAGGTGTGCAACATGTCAAAAAGCCAAGGCTACGTTTCATCAAGGCTTATATACGCCCTTGCCCGTGCCAGATTCACCTTGGGAAGACGTGTCTATGGATTTTGTAGTTGGTTTTCCAAGGACTCAAAGAGGAAAGGACTCAATCATGGTTGTAGTGGATCGATTTTCCAAGATGGCTCATTTCATACCTTGTCACAAAGTGGACGATGCTATGAAAGTGGCAGAATTGTATTTCAAGGAAGTGGTGAGACTACATGGGTTGCCGAATAGTATTGTGAGTGATCGTGATACAAAGTTCATGAGTTTCTTTTGGAAATCACTATGGAAGTTGGTGGGAACGAAGCTGTTATTTAGTACATCATATCACCCGCAAATGGACGGACAAACGGAGGTAACAAATCGAACTCTTGGTGTGCTTTTATGTGGACTAGTGAGCAAAACACAAAAAGATTGGGATACTAAGCTTACTCATGCCGAGTTTGCTTACAATAGATCACCTACTTATGCCACAAAACACACGCCATTTGAAGTTGTTTATGGTGTCAATCCAAGAATGCCCATTGATTTGATTGAAATTACAAAAGGGGAATTAACTCATAAGGATGCCGAGGCTAAAATCAAGTACATGATGAAGCTACACGCACAAGTTAGAGCTAGAATTGAACGTGTCAATGAACTCTACAAAGCACGAGCTAACAAGAACAAAAAGCCACAAAGTTTTGAAGTGGGCGACTTGGTGTGGTTACACTTGAGAAAAGAAAGATTTCCTAGCAAACAAAAGAATAAATTGATGCCAAGAAGTGAGGGGCCGTTCAAGATTATTGAGAAGATCAATGAGAATGCATATAAGCTTGAATTGCCGGGAGAATATGGTGTAAGCACAACATTTAATGTTGGAGATTTGGTGAAGTATTTGCCAGATGATGATATTGAAGATTTGAGGGCAAATTCTTTTGAAGAAGGGGAGGATGATGCGTGCATCAATGTGAATGATGAGCATGTTGAAGAATTATTCCAAGAAAGTCAAGAAAGCATGAATCTATACTTGGAAGCTTCTTTAATAGGTCAAACTTACTATCGGGGGCATCAAGACAAAGCCACGCTTTGTATGGTGGCGTTCTTGGGAGTTCTTGAAGCTTCTTGATGTTCTTTAAGGTTCTTTAAAAGCTTTCTTAGATTTTTGTCTACAAGTTTTTACCTTTCACTTGAAAGGGTTTTTCTTGGTTTAGATCTTAGGTTTCTTTATTTTCTTTATGTTCTTGATTATTTTTGTACGTGTGAGTTAGTTAATTAAGTTAGTTAGAAAACCGTGTAACGTTACTTGGCGCCCAAGGTTAAGTTTCCTATTTCAAGATGGATTCCTACCCAAGGTTAAGTTTCCTAGTTCAAGAGGGATTCCTACTCAAGATTGAATCATAAGTGGTGGCTGCTTGGAGATCAAGGCAAAGTGGAAGAGTTTTACTCAAGCTAGAACTCTAATATGTTTAGGAAAAGTAGGAGTTTTACTCAAGCTAGAACTCTAATATGTTTAGGAAAAGAAGGAGTTTTATTCTAGTTAGAGTTCTAATAGTTTTAGGAAAGGATTGCTATAAATACTCCATGTAATTCACGATTTCAACTCATTCATTCATTCACGAATTTGATCAATAACAAACACATTTATTTTCGAGTGATATTTTGGTTGGATACCTAAATATTTCTTTGGCTACCTTGCGAGTTGGTTGCAGTTTTGGGTGTTTTAGTTAAAACATTCATTAGTTTGATTAATTAGGTGGACTCTTAATTAATTAAACACAGTTCTAGCCTAGTTCTTGGTGATTTATCTATATAGGACGAAGCTTAGAACATATCCTTGTGATAACTTGGTTTTCGGATCAAGAATCACATCAAAATGCTTCCATGGTTCATTTTCAATGTTTGAACACTTGTATCTAAGCTATATTGGTATGTTAGTTCAAGTTATAGGTTATTTTGATAAAAAAATTTTAAAATAGGCGAGCTAGAACACTTTCCAGCCCCCTTTCCCTTGAAAATCTCGAACATCGTCCCAAAACTTATTTAAATGCTTCTAAGACTCGTTTTCTATGCGTGAACACATGTAACTAGGCTCTATTTGTATGTTAGTGCAAGTTATTGGTTAGTTTGATAAGATATTTGAAAAATAGGAGAGGTAGAACCCTTCTCGGCCCCCTTTCCCTTGAAAATCACGAACATTGTCCCAAAACTTATTGAAATGCTTCCAAGGTTCGTTTTCAATGTTTGAACACTTGTATCTAGACTATATCGGTATGTTAGTTCAAGTTATAGGTTATTTTGATAATAAATTTGAAAAAAGGGGAGGTAAAACCCTTTCCAGTTCCCTTTCCCTTGAAAATCACGAACATCATCCCAAAACTTAGTTAAATGCTTCTAAGGCTCGTTTTGAATGCTTGAACACATGTATCTAGGCTCTATTCGTATGTTAGTTCAAGTTATTGGTTAGTTTTATAAGATATTTGCAAAATAGGAGAGGTAGAACCCTTCTCGGACCCCTTTCCCTTGAAAATCACAAACATTGTCCCAAAATGAATTGAAATGCTTCCAAGGTTCGTTTTCAATATGTGAACACTTGTATCTAGGCTATATTGCTATGTTAGTTCAAGTTATAGGTTCTTTTGATAATAAATTTGAAAAATAGGGGAGGTAGAACACTTTCCGGCCCCTTTTCCTTGAAAATGACGAACATCGTCCCAAAACTTGGCGAAATGCTTTTAAGGCTCGTTTTAAATGCTTGAACACTTGAAACTAGGCTATAAATGTATGTTAGTGCAAGTTATAGGTTGGTTTGATAAAAAATTTTAAAAATAGGCAAGGTAGAACCCTTTTGCAGCCATCTTTCCCTTGAAAATCACAAACATCGTCCCAAAACTTAGTTAAATGCTTCTAAGGCTCGTTTTCAATGCGTGAACACATGTAACTAAGCTCTATTGGTATGTTAGTGCAAGTGATTGGTTAGTTTGATAAGATATTTGAAAAATAGGAGAGGTAGAACCCTTCTCGGACCCACTTCCCTTGAAAATCACGAACATCGTCCAAAAACTTAGTTAAATGCTTCCAAGGTTCGTTTTTAATGTTTGAACACTTGTATCTAGGCTATATTGCTATGTTAGTTCAAGTTGTAGGCTATTTTAATAATAAATTTGAAAAATAGGGGAGGTAGAACCCTTTCCGGCCCCTTTTCCTTGAAAATGACGAACATCGTCCCAAAATATGGCAAAATGCTTTAAAGCCTCGTTTTAAATGCTTGGACACTTGTAACTAGGCTATATTGGTATGTTAGTGCAAGTTATAGGTTGGTTTGATAAAAAATTAAAAAAATAGGTGAGTTAGAACCCTTTCTAGCCCTCTTTCCCTTGAAAATCACGAACATCATCCCAAAACTTTTTTTAACGCTTCTAAGGCTCGTTTTCAATGCGTGAACACATGTAACTAGGCTCTCTTGGTATGTTAGTGCAAGTTATTGGTTAGTTTGATAAGATATTTGAAAAATAGGAGAGGTAGAATCCTTCTCGGCCCCCTTTCCCCTGAAAATCACGAACATTGTCCCAAAACTTATTAAAATGCTTCCAAGTTTCATTTTCAATGTTTAAACACTTGTATCTAGGCTATATTGGTATGTTAGTTCAAGTTATAGGTTGGTTTGATAAAAAATTTGAAAAACAGGGGAGGTAGAACCCTTTCCGGCCCCGTTTCCTTTAAGATCACGCACATCATCCCAAAACTTAGTTAAATAATTTTAAGGCTCGTTTTAAATTCTTGAACACTTGTAACTAGGCTATATTGGTATGTTAGTGCAAGTTATAGGATGGTTTGATAAAAAATTTGAAAAATAGGAGAGGTAGAACCCTTTCCAGCCCCCTTTCCCTTGAAAATCCCGAACATCGTCCCCAAAACTTAGTTAAATGCTTCTAAGGCTCGTTTTCAATGCTTGAACACATGTAACTAGGCTCTATTGGTATGCTAGTGCAAGTTATTGGTTAGTTTGATAAGATATTTGAATAATAGGAGAGATAGAACCCTTCTCGGACCCCTTTCCCTTGAAAATCGCGAACATTGTCCCAAAACTTATTGAAATGCTTCCAAGGTTCATTTTCACTGTTTGAACACTTAGGCTATATTGGTATGTTAGTTCCATTTATAGGTTGTTTTGATTATAAATTTTAAAAATAGGGGGGGGGGGGGGGGGGGGGGGGTAGAACCCTTTCCGGCCCCTTTTCCTTGAAAATGACGAACATCGTCCCAAAACATGGCGAAATGCTTTTAAGGCTCGTTTTAAATGCTTGAACACTTGTAACTAGGCTATAATTATATGTTAGTGCAAGTTATAGGTTGGTTTGATAAAAAATTTTAAAAATAGGCACGGTAGAACACTTTTGCAGCCACCTTTCCCTTGAAAATCACGAACATCGTCCCAAAACTTAGTTAAATGCTTCTAAGGCTCGTTTTCAATGCGTGAACACATGTAACTAGGCTCTATTGGTATGTTAGTGCAAGTGATTGGTTAGTTTGATAAGATATTTGAAAAATAGGAGAGGTAGAACCCTTCTCGGACCCCTTTCCCTTGAAAATCACGAACATCGTCCCAAAACTTAGTTAAATGCTTCCAAGGTTCGTTTTTAATGTTTGAACACTTGTATCTAGGCTATATTGCTATGTTAGTTCAAGTTGTAGGTTATTTTAATAATATATTTGAAAAATAGGGGAGGTAGAACCCTTTCCGGCCCCTTTTCCTTGAAAATGACGAACATCGTCCCAAAATACGGCAAAATGCTTTTAAGGCTCGTTTTAAATGCTTGGACACTTAGAACTAGGCTATATTGGTATGTTAGTGCAAGTTATAGGTTGGTTTGATAAAAAATTAAAAAATATAGGCGAGTTAGAACCCATTCCAACCCTCTTTCCCTTGAAAATCACGAACATCGTCCCAAAACTTTTTTTAACGCTTCTAAGGCTCGTTTTCAATGCGTGAACACATGTAACTAGGCTCTCTTGGTATGTTAGTGCAAGTTATTGGTTAGTTTGATAAGATATTTGAAAAATAGGAGAGGTAGAATCCTTCTCGGCCCCCTTTCCCCTGAAAATCACGAACATTGTCCCAAAACTTATTAAAATGCTTCCAAGTTTCGTTTTCAATGTTTAAACACTTGTATCTAGGCTATATTGGTATGTTAGTTCAAGTTATAGGTTGGTTTGATAAAAAATTTGAAAAACAGGGGAGGTAGAACCCTTTCCGGCCCCGTTTCCTTAAAGATCACGCACATCATCCCAAAACTTAGTTAAATAATTTTAAGGCTCGTTTTAAATGCTTGAACACTTGTAACTAGGCTATATTGGTATGTTAGTGCAAGTTATAGGATGGTTTGATAAAAAATTTGAAAAATAGGAGAGGTAGAACCCTTTCCAGCCCCCTTTCCCTTGAAAATCCCGAACATCGTCCCCAAAACTTAGTTAAATGCTTCTAAGGCTCGTTTTCAATGCTTGAACACATGTAACTAGGCTCTATTGGTATGCTAGTGCAAGTTATTGGTTAGTTTGATAAGATATTTGAATAATAGGAGAGATAGAACCCTTCTCGGACCCCTTTCCCTTGAAAATCACGAACATTGTCCCAAAACTTATTGAAATGCTTCCAAGGTTCATTTTCACTGTTTGAACACTTAGGCTATATTGGTATGTTAGTTCCATTTATAGGTTGTTTTGATTATAAATTTTAAAAATAGGGGGGGGGGGGGGTAGAACCCTTTCCGGCCCCTTTTCCTTGAAAATGACGAACATCGTCCCAAAACATGGCGAAATGCTTTTAAGGCTCGTTTTAAATGCTTGAACACTTGTAACTAGGCTATAATTATATGTTAGTGCAAGTTATAGGTTGGTTTGATAAAAAATTTTAAAAATAGGCACGGTAGAACCCTTTTGCAGCCACCTTTCCCTTGAAAATCACGAACATCGTCCCAAAACTTAGTTAAATGCTTCTAAGGCTCGTTTTCAATGCGTGAACACATGTAACTAGGCTCTATTGGTATGTTAGTGCAAGTGATTGGTTAGTTTGATAAGATATTTGAAAAATAGGAGAGGTAGAACCCTTCTCGGACCCCTTTCCCTTGAAAATCACGAACATCGTCCCAAAACTTAGTTAAATGCTTCCAAGGTTCGTTTTTAATGTTTGAACACTTGTATCTAGGCTATATTGCTATGTTAGTTCAAGTTGTAGGTTATTTTAATAATATATTTGAAAAATAGGGGAGGTAGAACCCTTTCCGGCCCCTTTTCCTTGAAAATGACGAACATCGTCCCAAAATATGGCAAAATGCTTTTAAGGCTCGTTTTAAATGCTTGGACACTTAGAACTAGGCTATATTGGTATGTTAGTGCAAGTTATAGGTTGGTTTGATAAAAAATTAAAAAATATAGGCGAGTTAGAACCCATTCCAACCCTCTTTCCCTTGAAAATCACGAACATCGTCCCAAAACTTTTTTTAACGCTTCTAAGGCTCGTTTTCAATGCGTGAACACATGTAACTAGGCTCTCTTGGTATGTTAGTGCAAGTTATTGGTTAGTTTGATAAGATATTTGAAAAATAGGAGAGGTAGAATCCTTCTCGGCCCCCTTTCCCCTGAAAATCACGAACATTGTCCCAAAACTTATTGAAATGCTTCCAAGGTTTGTTTTCAATGTTTGAACACTTGTATCTAGGCTATATTGGTATGTTAGTTCAAGTTATAGGTTGGTTTGATAAGAAATTTGAAAACAGGGGAGGCAGAACCCTCTCCGGCCCCTTTTCCTTGAAAATCACGAACATCATCCCAAAACTTAGTTAAATAATTTTAAGGCTCGTTTTAAATGCTTGAACACTTGTAACTCGGCTATATTGGTATGTTAGTGCAAGTTATAGGATGGTTTGATAAAAAATTTGAAAAATAGGAGAGGTAGAACCCTTTCCAGCCCCCTTTCCCTTGAAAATCACGAACATCGTCCCCAAAACTTAGTTAAATGCTTCTAAGGCTCGTTTTCAATGCTTGAACACATGTAACTAGGCTCTATTGGTATGCTAGTGCAAGTTATAGGTTAGTTTGATAAGATATTTGAATAGTAGGAGAGATAGAACCCTTCTCGGACCCCTTTCCCTTGAAAATCACGAACATTGTCCCAAAACTTATTGAAATGCTTCCAAGGTTCGTTTTCACTGTTTGAACACTTAGGCTATACTGGTATGTTAGTTCAATTTATAGGTTGTTTTGATTATAAATTTTAAAAATAGGGGGAGGTAGAACCCTTTCCGGCCCCTTTTCCTTGAAAATGACGAACATCGTCCCAAAACATGGCGAAATGCTTTTAAGGATCGTTTTAAATGCTTGAACACTTGTAACTAGGCTATAACTGTATGTTAGTGCAAGTTATAGGTTGGTTTGATTAAAAATTTTAAAAATAGGCTAGGTAGAACCCTTTTGCAGCCACCTTTCCCTTGAAAATCAAGAACATCGTCCCAAAACTTAGTTAAATGCTTCTAAGGCTCATTTTCAATGCGTGAACACATGTAACTAGGCTCTTTTGGTATGTTAGTGCAAGTGATTGGTTAGTTTGATAAGATATTGATGTAAAAACTAGTGAGAGAACACTAGAATTCACTAGAACAAATGGATCTCAAATTGGACAGAAATGTGTTTTGATTTATATGATGAAATGCGTAGGCTTTAAGTGTGAATTATGCACGAAAATAGGCTAGGAAAGGTATGTAATTTCGTGGATAATATAGACTAAAAGATTAATGTGTTTAGGTTTTTAAAAGGAAAAGAAATGATGTGGTTTTAACAAGAAAATGGACAGAAATTTGTGTGGGATTTCAGAAATGAAAATGGACAGATTTTGATAGAAAGTAGAAGAGAAAAGAAAGGTTAGGAAATAGGGAACACTCACCTATACTCCTAGGATATGTAAAGAAGGTACACTCACTTCTTTACTAGGTGCAAATCTCTCAACAAGGAACACTCAACTTGTGGATTGATTTACTGAAATTTGGATGGAAGGAACACTCAACTTCACACTCAAATTCTTCAAGGTAAAACTTGGAAAAACACAAGCAACTCAATACATGATATTGCAAGTAAAGATATCAAGATTCAAACTTCATTCAATATTCATTCATTCTTTTCATTCACAAAAATACATCTCCTATTTATAGTGGACAAAACCCTAGTAACTCCCCTTTTAAATTTGTCCAAAAAGGTCAAAATAAACTATCCAAAAATGTGTGAGAGTTTTAAGGAATTAATCCTTAATTCATGCTAATAACTTAAGGAGAACTTCCATGCACCAAGGTCTTCTTTCCCTTCATTAAACATGCCATTTACACTAAGAAAATCAGAAAATATCCCTCCTTTAATGCCTTGGACGCACCTAATCAAGAACCCATCCAAAACCTCCCATAATTCCATGCTATTCCCTTATTTATGCTCAAAAGAATCAGCTCAATCAACCCCCTTGCCATAAAAATGCCCAACATTAAGGAACAAATCAATTAACTAAATTAAATCCCTTAATTTAAGGGATTCAAATCTCTTAATTGATTTTGAGAAGAAAATCAGAAAACTTGATTTATTTCCATCCCATTTTCGATAATATTCAAAAGAATATCTTAAGATATACAAATCTGATCATACCTTCCTTAAATCAAGCTAAAATAATATTAGATCAAATCTTTCCCAAATCCCCTAATTTATGGCTTCAATCTACCTATAATTCTCACCAAAAATGCCATCTATTAAAAGGGAATAAAATAAGTCCAAATCTTTCCGTAACTCATGCAAGAATCAAATTAGTCAAGATCTTTCCTTAATTCATGCAAGAATCAAATCTGATTTTTTCCAACCCATATCTTTCCCTTATCTCCATGCCTAATTTAGCAACTAAATCTCCCTAATTAACACCTAATTGGACGAAAATTAATCTCCCTAAATCCCCTTAATGGTCCCACACCCAAATCTTGTCAGCTTACTTCCATTTCCATGCAAATTCCAACTTAGCATATCACCTCTAAGGGAAAAACGTCCCTACTTTCCTAATTGCCCCTTGATCATGTCATGCATAAAATAGCAACAAATCTTCCCATTTAAATGCCATTCCACCTCAACAAAACCATCAAATCCACACGCCAATCTGATTTTGTTTAACCAATTATTACCCAACTCCTTTAACTAACTAACTAACTACCTTTAATTAATTATCTAGTTTAAAACCAGATTAATTAATTAAAATAAGAAAATATTTTTTTATTTATTTTACACAAAATTCCTTCAACGCCTTATTCTAGTTTCCCAAGGTGAAAAGACTAGAATACCCTTGCATAGTAATCAACGATCCATGCAACCAAAAATGGACCAACCCATTTTTCCTCAAAGGATTTAGCTAAAAAGATCTCCTTTATGGAGCCATTAGCATTAGATGAGAAATCGGAATTCCCATCACTTATTACCAATGAAGTACAAAATTGTTCAGATGAAAAATTGACTATTTTGGATTTTACATCAGATATTTGAAAAATAGGAGAGGTAGAACCCTTCTCGGACCCCTTTCCCTTGAAAATCACGAACATCGTCCCAAAACTTAGTTAAATGCTTCCAAGGTTCGTTTTTAATGTTTGAACACTTGTATCTAGGCTATATTGCTATGTTAGTTCAAGTTGTAGGTTATTTTAATAATATATTTGAAAAATAGGGGAGGTAGAACCCTTTCCGGCCCCTTTTCCTTGAAAATGACGAACATCGTCCCAAAATATGGCAAAATGCTTTTAAGGCTCGTTTTAAATGCTTGGACACTTGTAACTAGGCTATATTGGTATGTTAGTGCAAGTTATAGGTTGGTTTGATAAAAAATTAAAAAATATAGGCGAGTTAGAACCCTTTCCAGCCCTCTTTCCCTTGAAAATCACGAACATCGTCCCAAATCTTTTTTTAACGCTTCTAAGGCTCGTTTTCAATGCGTGAACACATGTAACTAGGCTCTCTTGGTATGTAAGTGCAAGTTATTGGTTAGTTTGATAAGATATTTGAAAAATAGGAGAGGTAGAATCCTTCTCGGCCCCCTTTCCCCTAAAAATCACGAACTTTGTCCCAAAACCTATTGAAATGCTTCCAAGGTTCGTTTTCAATGTTTGAACACTTGTATCTAGGCTATATTGGTATGTTAGTTCAAGTTATAGGTTGGTTTGATAAGAAATTTGAAAAACAGGGGAGGCAGAACCCTTTCCGGCCCCTTTTCATTGAAAATCACGAACATCATCCCAAAACTTAGTTAAATAATTTTAAGGCTCATTTTAAATGCTTGAACACTTGTAACTAGGCTATATTGGTATGTTAGTGCAAGTTATAGGATGGTTTGATAAAAAATTTGAAAAATAGGAGAGGTAGAACCCTTTCCAGCCCCCTTTCCCTTGAAAATCAAGAACATCGTCCCAAAACTTAGTTAAATGCTTCTAAGGCTTGTTTTCAATGCGTGAACACATGTAACTAGGCTCTGTTGGTATGTTAGTGCAAGTGATTGGTTAGTTTGATAAGATATTTGAAAAATAGGAGAGGTAGAACCCTTCTCGGACCCCTTTCCCTTGAAAATAACGAACATCGTCCCAAAACTTAGTTAAATGCTTCCAAGGTTCGTTTTTAATGTTTGAACACTTGTATCTAGGATATATTGCTATGTTAGTTCAAGTTGTAGGTTATTTTAATAATATATTTGAAAAATAGGGGAGGTAGACCCCTTTCCGGCCCCTTTTCCTTGAAAACGACGAACATCGTCCCAAAATATGGCAAAATGCGTTTAAGACTCGTTTTAAATGCTTGGACACTTGTAACTAGGCTATATTGGTATGTTAGTGCAAGTTAATGGTTGGTTTGATAAAAAATAAAAAAATATAATCGAGTTAGAACCCTTTCCAGCCCTCTTTCCCTTGAGAATCACGAACATCGCCCCAAAACTTTTTTTAACGCTTCTAAGGCTCGTTTTCAATGCGTGAACATATGTAACTAGGCTCTCTTGGTATGTTAGTGCAAGTTATTGGTTAGTTTGATAAGATATTTGAAAAATAGGATAGGTAGAATCCTTCTCGGCCCCCTTTCCCCTGAAAATCACGAACATGGTCCCAAAACTTATTGAAATGCTTCCAAGGTTCGTTTTCAATGTTTGAACACTTGTATCTAGGCTATAATGGTATGTTAGTTCAAGTTATAGGTTGGTTTGATAAGAAATTTGAAAAACAGGGGAGGCAGAACCCTCTCCGGCCCCTTTTCCTTGAAAATCACGAACATCATCCCAAAACTTAGTTAAATAATTTTAAGGCTCGTTTTAAATGCTTGAACACTTGTAACTAGGCTATATTGGTATGTTAGTGCAAGTTATAGGATGGTTTGATACAAAATTTGAAAAATAGGAGAGGTAGAACCCTTTCCAGCCCCCTTTCCCTTGAAAATCACGAACATTGTCCCAAAACTTATTGAAATGCTTCCAAGGTTCGTTTTCACTATTTGATCACTTAGGCTATATTGGTATGTTAGTTCAATTTGTAGGTTGTTTTGATTATAAATTTTAAAAATTGGGGGAGGTAGAACCCATTCCGGCCCCTTTTCCTTGAAAATGACGAACATCGTCCCAAAACATGGCGAAATGCTTTTAACGCTCGTTTGAAATGCTTGAACACTTGTAACTAGGCTATAACTGTATGTTAGTGCAAGTTATAGGTTGGTTTGATAAAAAATTTTAAAAATAGGCTAGGTAGAACCCTTTTGCAGCCACCTTTCCCTTGAAAATCAAGAACATCGTCCCAAAACTTAGTTAAATGCTTCTAAGGCTCGTTTTCAACGCGTGAACACATGTAACTAGGCTTTATTGGTATGTTAGTGCAAGTGATTGGTTAGTTTGATAAGATATTTGAAAAATAGGAGAGGTAGAACCCTTCTCGGACCCCTTTCCCTTGAAAATCACGAACATCGTCCCTAAACTTAGTTAAATGCTTCCAAGGTTTGTTTTTAATGTTTGAACACTTGTATCTAGGCTATATTGCTATGTTAGTTCAAGTTGTAGGTTATTTTAATAATATATTTGAAAAATAAGGAAGGTAGAACCCTTTCCGGCCCCTTTTCCTTGAAAATGACGAACATCGTCCCCAAAATATGGCAAAATGCTTTTAAGGCTCGTTTTAAATGCTTGGTGACCAAAATGGTCAAGGTGCGAATATTCCAGTCCAAGAGTCGAACATTAGGGAGTTGATTTTGTCCAAGTCTCTCCTCAATACTACTCTTATGGATTTTGGCATGCACGGCCCATATAAGTCCTCAAATGGTTGCACCGTATTGAGCATAACTAATTACCTCAATAATGGGGGAATATAGGCCGATTTAATGCAGACTTTAAGCTGGTTTGATTTCGAAATAAAGGAGCTTGAATGAAGGCTTAAAAGGCGTATTTCAAGGCGGCTTTGGAGGACGAATTTGAACAGCAATTTGAAATCAATTTGCTGAACGATTTGGCGCGTTTCAAGGCTACTTTGAAGGAAGAATTTGAACAGCAGTTTGGAGTCAATTTGCTGAACGTTTCTTCCCTTATTTTAAGCTATTCTTCCCTTGTTTTAAGCTCTATTAGTTAGAGAAATAATTAGTTGTAATGGGGACTATGTTGGACGGTTATGAGCCACTTAATCTACCCTTATTTTCAGCTTTCTGTTTTATCGTTTGTTTTAGCTTAGTATGATGTACGAAAAAGCTATAAATAGCGTGCTAATAATCAATGAAAGGCATTCCAGAATTTTGCCCAAAAACACACGAGTGTATGATCCGAATTTGGCTTGTGCTAGTCAAGTTTATTTTCCAAATTTGAGAGTTCCCTTAATTTGAAGAGTTTGTGTTTTAGTGAGAGTTCCTAAAACTTAAACTTGTAGTTGTCGAATAGGTGAGAGTTCCCTAATCACTACTACGCCCAAACACGTGAGTGAGTGTTCCTCACTGTTATATCCTCAAGTTAAGGGTGAGAGTTCCCCTAAACTTTCTTAACACACATTCCCGATCATTTGTAAACAAGTTTCTCATCTTGCTTACACATCATTTGGCGCGTCAGGTAGGGGGAGAGTTTTCTTAAATTCTTCCAAAAGGGGTCGAATACCTACATACCATGGGAGAGAATCAAGACTTGAGGACAGCTTTGGAAGCTCTTAATCGATCCATTGCTAGTCAAGAGAGGTTGGCCGAAACCAACGCCAATCTACAAGGGAACCTTGCTGCCTTAATGGCAAGGCTCATGAACGAGCATGATAGGAGAGATCAAGGCGAAGACCCTCCACCTAGGAGGGAAGATAGGAGTCTCAAAGTGGACGTCCCTGCCTTTGATGGGACACTTGATCCAGAAAAGTACTTGGAATGGGAGAAATCCTTGGAGAGGTACTTCGACTACAAGGATATTCAAGAGGAGTTCCAAAAATACAATATAGCCAATGTGAAGTTGAAAGGCTATGGAGATAATTGGCTACAAGGAGAGCAAAGGGGGTGTACTCTTAAGGGTAAGGCAACCATTTCTACTTGGAGCAAGTTGAAGAAGAGGATGAGGGATCGTTTTATTCCTCATAATTACAAGCAAAGTCAATATGTGAAGTGGAGCACTTTGCAACAAAATGGAGAATCGGCGGAGGACTACATCAAAGAGTTTGACAGACTTTCTATCGTGTGTGAAATCACGAAGAATGAAGAACTCAAGATGGGACGTTTCGTGGCTGGGTTGGATCAAGAGTTGCAAGACAAACTTGAAGGTTACACCAATTTAACCTTTGCTGAAGCGTGCAAACTTGTAATCAAGTTTGATTCAAAAAGGAAGAAGAAGAAGCCGATTGTCACCCCTCAAGTGACACGAAGACCAACCTTCCCTGTCAAGGATGGTTCTTCTTTTGTCAAAACCAACGATCCACCTAAGAAGGACAAGAAAGATTTCAGAATAAGTGACATTGTTTGTTACAAATGCGGAGGAAGGGGTCACTTTAAGAAGGATTGTCCAAATTCAAGAGCTTTGACCATGCAAGAAGTAAAGCTTATTGCTAACCAAACTATCAATTGGGAGGATTTCGAGGTTGAAGAAGTGGAGGACGTGAATTCTACTGAAGGGGACGAGGAGGAAGAGCAATGTTTCCCCGAAGAAGAGACCAAAACAAATCTGGTTGTGAGAAGGGCGTTGTAAGCTCACGTTGAGGAACGCTTAGCACCGCAAAGACAACATGTTTTCATTACCAAGTGCAAAATTAAAGACGAGGTATGTGATTTAATCGTTGATAGTGGTAGTGAAGCAAACACAGTTTCCAAAACCTTAATAACTAGACTTGGTCTTACAACTACAAATCACCCACATCCTTACAAGTTGAGTTGGTTGGACTCTAGTTCTAGCACGGGGGTTAGGAAACAATGCATGGTTAGTTTTTCTATTGGGTCTTATCATGATACTCAACTGTGTGATGTTGTGTCTATGGATGCTTGTCACGTTTTGCTTGGTAGACCTTGGCAAACTGATCGAAAATCTCAACATGATGGGTACCATAACACTTACACTATAACTCACCAAGGAAAACAAAAAAAGTTGCACCCTTTACCACCCCCACGATTTTCACAAAATCCTAAACAATCAAAGGAGGTGTCATTGCTTACCTTTAAGGAATTTGAAAGGGAAATTGATGGTAAGGATGAATTATACTTGTTGTACTCTAAAGAGGTCCACGAAAATTTTGTGAGTCAAAACCCCAAATTGGCTCAATTGATTAAGGATTTTGAGGATGTTTTTCCCGATGAGTTACCTAAAGGGCTACCACCTTTGAGGGGAATTGAACATCAGATTGACCTCATTCCCGGTGCTCCTTTACCTAACAAACCTGCCTATAGGTGTAATCCCTTGGAAACTAAGGAATTGCAACGACAAATTGAGGAGTTGATGAGTATGGGGTATGTACGTGAATCTATGAGTCCGTGTGCTGTTCCTGCTCTTTTGGTCCCTAAAAAGGATGGTACATGGCGTATGTGTATTGATAGTAGGGTTGTTAACAATATTACTATCAAGTACAGGTTTCCAATTCCAAGGCTAGATGACATGCTTGATGAACTGAGCGGCTCGAAGTGGTTTTCAAAGGTTGATTTGAGAAGTGGTTATCATCAAATTCGGATGAGAGAAGGAGATGAATGGAAGACCGCTTTCAAAACCAAGCACGGTTTGTATGAGTGGCTCGTGATGCCATTTGGACTCACCAACGCACCTAGCACTTTCATGAGGTTGATGAACAAGGTGTTGCGGCCTTTCCTTGGAAAGTTCGTGGTGGTGTACCTTGATGATATCCTTATTTATAGCAAAAATGGGGATGAACATTTGATACATTTATTTAAAGTTTTCACGGTTTTGAGAGAACAAAAATTGTATGGAAAACTTGAAAAATGTAATTTTATGCTATATGAGATCACTTTTCTTGGTTACATTATTTCAGGAGAAGGTGTGAAAGTTGATCCTAGCAAAATTGAGGCTATTCAATCATGGCCTAGCCCAAAGACACTCACGGAGGTCCGTTCTTTCCATGGATTAGCTTCCTTTTATAGGAGGTTCATTCGCAATTTTAGCACTCTAATGGCCCCTATCACCGAGTGCACAAAGAAGGGCTCATTTGAGTGGACTCCTCAAGCTCAAAAGGTGTTTGAAGTGATCAAAGAGAAGATGTGCAATACACCTGTCCTAGCACTTCCAGATTTTTCAAAACCATTTGAAGTTGAGTGTGATGCAAGCGGAAAAGGGATTGGTGCCGTGTTGATTCAAGAAGGGCGTCCTATTGCCTACTTTAGTGAGAAATTGAGCCAAGGCAAGCTGAATTATTCCACCTATGACAAGGAGTTCTATGCAATGGTGCGAGCTTTGGATCATTGGTCGCATTACTTGAGACCACAACCATTCATACTTCATTCTGACCATGAATCGTTGAGGTTTATCCATGGCCAAAAGAAGTTGAATTCGAGACATGCAAAGTGGGTGGAATTCTTGCAAACATTTAACTTTTCATCAAAGTACAAAAGTGGAAAGGCGAATGTTGTTGCGGATGCCTTATCTCGAAGGCATACTTTACTTGGAGTCGTCGAGTGAAAGTCCTTGGGTTCGAATTAATAAAAGAATACTACAAGGAAGATGATGATTTCAAGGGCATTTTGGAGAAATGCGTGAAGGGAAGTTATGATTTATTTTCCTTACAAAATGATTTTCTTTTTAAGGGAAATAGGTTATGCATTCCTAAATGTCCAATTCAAAGCTTGTTGATTCATGAAGCGCATGGAGGAGGGCTAGCAGGCCATTTCGGAGTTCAAAAGACTATGGAACTTCTTCAAGCTCACTTTTATTGGCCTAACATGCTATCTACT
This sequence comes from Dysphania ambrosioides, assembly GCA_026401315.1. NCBI lineage: Eukaryota > Viridiplantae > Streptophyta > Magnoliopsida > Caryophyllales > Amaranthaceae > Dysphania > Dysphania ambrosioides. The sequence goes on along the minus strand of CM048661.1, from coordinate 23,640,515 downwards.
GTTCACCATGTTGTATCACGTTGCTCTACTTGTCAAAGGGCAAAGATGGTGTTTCACAAAGGTCTTTACAAGCCATTGCCAATTCCGGAGAGACCTTGGGAAGACATAAGCATGGATTTCATTGTGGCTTTACCTAGATCTCAAAGAGGTAAGGACTCAATCATGGTGGTAGTTGATCGTTTTTCAAAGATGGCTCACTTTATCCCTTGTCATAAAACCGAGGATGCTATGAAGGTGGCAAAATTATATTTTGATGGGATTGTTCGTTTCCATGGAGTCCCACGCACCATTGTTTCAGATCGAGATACAAAGTTCCAAAGTCATTTTTGGAAGTCTTTGTGGCGATTTATGGGAACCAAGCTGCTGTTTTCTACCTCACATCACCCCCAAACCGATGGCCAAACCGAGGTGGTGAATAGGGTACTCGGTTCTTTGCTTAGGACCTTGGTTAGTAAGAGCACCAAAGATTGGGATGTTAAACTCGCTCATACCGAGTTTGCTTCCAATAGAACTCCTAGCGCTACTACAAAGTATTCTCCTTTTGAAGTAGTGACCAAAATATTCAAGGTGCGAATATTCCAGTCCAAGAGTCGAACGTTAGGGAGTTGATTTTGTCCAAGTCTCTCCTCAATACTACTCTTATGGATTTTGGCATGCACGGCCCATATAAGTCCTCAAATGGTTGCACCGTATTGAGCGTAACTAATTACCTCAATAATGGGGGAATATAGGCCGATTTAATGCAGACTTTAAGCTGGTTTAATTTCGAAATAAAGGAGCTTGAATGAAGGCTTAAAAGGCGCATTTCAAGGCGGCTTTGGAGGACGAATTTGAACAGCAATTTGAAATCAATTTGCTGAACGATTTGGCGCGTTTCAAGGCTACTTTGAAGGAAGAATTTGAACAGCAGTTTGGAGTCAATTTGCAGAACGTTTCTTCCCTTATTTTAAGCTATTCTTCCCTTGTTTTAAGCTCTATTAGTTAGAGAAATAATTAGTTGTAATGGGGACTATGTTGGACGGTTATGAGCCACTTAATCTACCCTTATTTTCAGCTTTCTGTTTTATTGTTTGTTTTAGCTTAGTATGATGTACGAAAAAACTATAAATAGCGTGCTAATAATCAATGAAAGGCATTCCAGAATTTTGTCCAAAAACACACGAGTGTATGATCCGAATTTTGCTTGTGCTAGTCATGTTTATTTTCCAAATTTGAGAGTTCCCTCAATTTGAAGAGTTTGTGTTTTAGTGAGAGTTCCTAAAACTTAAACTTGTAGTTGTCGAATAGGTGAGAGTTCCCTAATCACTACTACGCCCAAACACGTGAGTGAGTGTTCCTCACTGTTATATCCTCAAGTTAAGGGTGAGAGTTCCCCTAAACTTTCTTAACACACATTCCCGATCATTTGTAAACAAGTTTCTCATCTTGCTTACACATCACTTGGACACTTGTAACTAGGCTATATTGGTATGTTAGTGCAAGTTATAGGTTGGTTTGATAAAAAATTAAAAAATATAGGCGAGTTAGAACCCTTTCCAGCCCTCTTTCCCTTGAAAATCACGAACATCGTCCCAAAACTTTTTTTAACGCTTCTAAGGCTCGTTTTCAATGCGTGAACACATGTAACTAGGCTATATTGGTATGTTAGTGCAAGTTATTGGTTAGTTTGATAAGATATTTGAAAAATAGGAGAGGTAGAATCCTTCTCGGCCCCCTTTCCCCTGAAAATCACGAACATTGTCCCAAAACTTATTGAAATGCTTCCAAGGTTCGTTTTCAATGTTTGAACACTTGTAGGCTATATTGGTATGTTATTTCACGTTATAGGTTGGTTTGATAAAAAATTTGAAAAACAGGGGAGGTAGAACCCTTTCCGGCCCCTTTTCCTTGAAAATCACGAACATCATCCCAAAACTTAGTTAAATAATTTTAAGGCTCGTTTTAAATGCTTGATCACTTATAACTAGGCTATATTGGTATTAGTGCAAGTTATAGGATGGTTTGATAAAAAATTTGAAAAATAGGAGAGGTAGAACCCTTTCCAGCCCCCTTTCCCTTGAAAATCACGAACATCGTCCCCAAAACTTAGTTAAATGCTTCTAAGGCTCGTTTTCAATGCTTGAACACATGTAACTAGGCTCTATTGGTATGCTAGTGCAAGTTATTGGTTAGTTTGATAAGATATTTGAATAGTAGGAGAGATAGAACCCTTCTCGGACCCCTTTCCCTTGAAAATCACGAACATTGTCCCAATACTTATTGAAATGCTTCCAAGGTTCGTTTTCACTGTTTGATCACTTAGGCTATATTGGTATGTTAGTTCAATTTATAGGTTGTTTTGATTATAAATTTTAAAAATAGGGGGAGGTAGAACCCATTCTTGCCCCTTTTCCTTGAAAATGACGAACATCGTCCCAAAACATGGCGAAATGCTTTTAAGGCTCGTTTTAAATGCTTGAACACTTGTAACTAGGCTATAACTGTATGTTAGTGCAAGTTATAGGTTGGTTTGATAAAAATTTTTTAAAAATAGGCTAGGTAGAACCCTTTTGCAGCCACCTTTCCCTTGAAAATCAAGAACATCGTCCCAAAACTTAGTTAAATGCTTCTAAGGCTCGTTTTCAATGCGTGAACACATATAACTACGCTTTATTGGTATGTTAGTGCAAGTGATTTGTTAGTTTGATAAGATATTTTAAAAATAGGAGAGGTAGAACCCTTCTCGGACCCCTTTCCTTTGAAAATCACGAACATCGTCCCAAAACTTAGTTAAATGCTTCCAAGGTTCGTTTTTAATGTTTGAACACTTGTATCTAGGCTATATTGCTATGTTAGTTCAAGTTGTAGGTTATTTTAATAATATATTTGAAAAATAGGGGAGGTAGAACCCTTTCTGGCCCCTTTTCCTTGAAAATGACGAACATCGTCCCCAAAATATGGCAAAATGCTTTTAAGGCTCGTTTTAAATGCTTGGACACTTGTAACTAGGCTATATTGGTATGTTAGTGCAAGTTATAGGTTGGTTTGATAAAAAATTAAAAAATATAGGCGAGTTAGAACCCTTTCCAGCCCTCTTTCCCTTGAAAATCACGAACATCGTCCCAAAAATTTTTTTAACGCTTCTCAGGCTCGTTTTCAATGCGTGAACACATGTAACTAGGCTCTCTTGGTATGTTAGTGCAAGTTATTGGTTAGTTTGATAAGATATTTGAAAAATAGGAAAGGTAGAATCCTTCTCGGCCCCCTTTCCCCTGAAAATCACGAACATTGTCCCAAAACTTATTGAAATGCTTCCAAGGTTCGTTTTCAATGTTTGAACACTTGTATCTGGGCTATATTGGTATGATAGTTCAAGTTATAGGTTGGTTTGATAAGAAATTTGAAAAACAGGGGAGGTAGAACCCTTTCCGGCCCCTTTTCCTTGAAAATCACGAACATCATCCCAAAACTTAGTTAAATAATTTTAAGGCTCGTTTTAAATGCTTGAACAATTGTAATTAGGCTATATTGGTATGTTAGTGCAAGTTATAGGATGGTTTGATAAAAAATTTGAAAAATAGGAGAGGTAGAATCCTTTCGAGCCCCCTTTCCCTTGAAAATCACGAACATCGTCCCCAAAACTTAGTTAAATGCTTCTAAGGCTCGTTTTTAATGCTTGAACACATGTAACTAGGCTATATTGGTATGCTAGTGCAAGTTATTGGTTAGTTTGATAAGATATTTGAATAGTAGGAGAGATAGAACCCTTCTCGAACCCCTTTCCCTTGAAAATCACGAACATCGTCCCAAAACTTATTGAAATGCTTCCAAGGTTTGTTTTCACTGTTTGATCACTTAGGCTATATTGGTATGTTAGTTCAATTTATAGGTTGTTTTGATTATAAATTTTAAAAATAGGGGAGGTAGAACCCTTTCCGGCCCCTTTTCCTTGAAAATGACGAACATCGTCCCAAAACATGGCGAAATGCTTTTAAGGCTCGTTTTAAATGCTTGAACACTTGTAACTAGGCTATAACTGTATGTTAGTGCAAGTTATAGGTTGGTTTGATAAAAAAATTTTAAAAATAGGCTAGGTAGAACCCTTTTGCAGCCACCTTTCCCTTGAAAATCAAGAACATCGTCCCAAAACTTAGTTAAATGCTTCTAAGGCTCGTTTTCAATGCGTGAACACATGTAACTAGGCTCTATTGGTATGTTAGTGCAAGTGATTGGTTAGTTTGATAAGATATTTGAAAAATAGGAGAGGTAGAACCCTTCTCGGACCCCTTTCCCTTGAAAATCACGAACATCGTCCCAAAACTTAGTTAAATGCTTCCAAGGTTCGTTTTTAATGTTTGACCACTTGTATCTAGGCTATATTGCTATGTTAGTTCAAGTTGTAGGTTATTTTAATAATATATTTGAAAAATAAGGGAGGTAGAACCCTTTCCGGCCCCTTTTCCTTAAAAATGACGAACATCATCCCCAAATTATGGCAAAATGCTTTTAAGGCTCGTTTTAAATGCTTGGACACTTGTAACTAGGCTATATTGGTATGTTAGTGCAAGTTACAGGTTGGTTTGATAAAAAATTAAAAAATATAGGCGAGTTAGAACCCTTTCCAGCCCTCTTTCCCTTGAATATCACGAACATCGTCCCAAAACATTTTTTAACGCTTCTAAGGCTCGTTTTCAATGAGTGAACACATGTAACTAGGATCTCTTGGTATGTTAGTGCAAATTATTGGTTAGTTTGATAAGATATTTGAAAAATAGGACAGGTAGAATCCTTCTCAGCCCCCTATCCCGTGAAAATCACGAACATTGTCCCAAAACTTATTGAAATGCTTCCAAGGTTCGTTTTCAATGTTTGAACACTTGTATCTAGGCTATAATGGTATGTTAGTTCAAGTTATAGGTTGGTTTGATAAGAAATTTGAAAAACAGGGGAGGCAGAACCCTCTCCGGCCCCTTTTCCTTGAAAATCACGAACATCATCCCAAAACTTAGTTAAATAATTTTAAGGCTCGTTTTAAATGCTTCAACACTTGTAACTAGGCTATATTGGTATGTTAGTGCAAGTTATAGGATGGTTTGATAAAAAATTTGAAAAATAGGAGAGGTAGAACCCTTTCTGGCCCCTTTTCCTTGAAAATGACGAATATCGTCCCAAAACATGGCGAAATGCTTTTAAGGCTCGTTTTAAATGCTTGAACACTTGTAACTAGGCTATAACTGTATGTTAGTGCAAGTTATAGGTTGGTTTGATAAAAAATTTTAAAAATAGGCTAGGTAGAACCCTTTTGCAGCCACCTTTCCCTTGAAAATCAAGAACATCGTCCCAAAACTTAGTTAAATGCTTCTAAGGCTCGTTTTCAATGCATGAACACATGTAACTAGGCTCTATTGGTATGTTAGTGCAAGTGATTGCCTAGTTTGATAAGATATTTGAAAAATAGGAGAGGTAGAACCCTTCTCGGACCCCTTTCCCTTGAAAATCACGAACATCGTCCCAAAACTTAGTTAAATGCTTCCAAGGTTCGTTTTTAATGTTTGAACACTTGTATCTAGGCTATATTGCTATGTTAGTTCAAGTTGTAGGTTATTTTAATAATATATTTGAAAAATAGGGGAGGTAGAACCCTTTCCGGCCCCTTTTCCTTGAAAACGACGAACATCGTCCCAAAATATGGCAAAATGCGTTTAAGACTCGTTTTAAATGCTTGGACACTTGTAACTAGGCTATATTGGTATGTTAGTGCAAGTTATAGGTTGGTTTGATAAAAAATTAAAAAATATAGTCGAGTTAGAACCCTTTCCAGCCCTCTTTCCCTTGAAAATCACGAACATCGTCCCAAAACTTTTTTTAACGCTTCTAAGGCTCGTTTTCAATGCGTGAACACATGTAACTAGGCTCTCTTGGTATGTTAGTGCAAGTTATTGGTTAGTTTGATAAGAAATTTGAAAAATAGGATAGGTAGAATCCTTCTCGGCCCCCTTTCCCCTGAAAATCACGAACATTGTCCCAAAACTTATTGAAATGCTTCCAAGGTTCGTTTTCAATGTTTGAACTCTTGTATCTAGCCTATAATGGTATGTTAGTTCAAGTTATAGGTTGGTTTGATAAGAAATTTGAAAAACAGGGGAGGCAGAACCCTCTCCGGCCCCTTTTCCTTGAAAATCACGAACATCATCCCAAAACTTAGTTAAATAATTTTAAGGCTCGTTTTAAATGCTTGAACACTTGTAACTAGGCTATATTGGTATGTTAGTGCAAGTTATAGGATGGTTTGATAAAAAATTTGAAAAATAGGAGAGGTAGAACCCTTTCCAGCCCCCTTTCCCTTGAAAATCACGAACATCGTCCCTAAAACTTAGTTAAATGCTTCTAAGGCTCGTTTTCAATGCTTGAACACATGTAACTAGGCTCTATTGGTATGCTAGTGCAAGTGATTGGTTAGTTTGATAAGATATTTGAATAGTAGGAGAGATAGAACCCTTCTCGGACCCCTTTCCCTTGAAAATCACGAACATCGTCCCAAAACTTATTGAAATGCTTCCAAGGTTCGTTTTCACTGTTTGAACACTTAGGCTATATTGGTATGTTAGTTCAATTTATAGGTTGTTTTGATTATAAATTTTAAAAATAGGGGAGGTAGAACCCTTTCCGGCCCCTTTTCCTTGAAAATGACGAATATCATCCCAAAACATGGCGAAATGCTTTTAAGGCTCGTTTTAAATGCTTGAACACTTGTAACTAGGCTATAACTGTATGTTAGTGCAAGTTATAGGTTGGTTTGATAAAAAAAATTTTAAAAATAGGCTAGGTAGAACCCTTTTGCAGCCACCTTTCCCTTGAAAATCAAGAACATCGTCCCAAAACTTAGTTAAATGCTTCTAAGGCTCGTTTTCAATGCATGAACACATGTAACTAGGCTCTATTGGTATGTTAGTGCAAGTGATTGCCTAGTTTGATAAGATATTTGAAAAATAGGAGAGGTAGAACCCTTCTCGGACCCCTTTCCCTTGAAAATCACGAACATCGTCCCAAAACTTAGTTAAATGCTTCCAAGGTTCGTTTTTAATGTTTGAACACTTGTATCTAGGCTATATTGCTATGTTAGTTCAAGTTGTAGGTTATTTTAATAATATATTTGAAAAATAGGGGAGGTAGAACCCTTTCCGGCCCCTTTTCCTTGAAAACGACGAACATCGTCCCAAAATATGGCAAAATGCGTTTAAGACTCGTTTTAAATGCTTGGACACTTGTAACTAGGCTATATTGGTATGTTAATGCAAGTTATAGGTTGGTTTGATAAAAAATTAAAAAATATAGTCGAGTTAGAACCCTTTCCAGCCCTCTTTCCCTTGAAAATCACGAACATCGTCCCAAAACTTTTTTTAACGCTTCTAAGGCTCGTTTTCAATGCGTGAACACATGTAACTAGGCTCTCTTGGTATGTTAGTGCAAGTTATTGGTTAGTTTGATAAGAAATTTGAAAAATAGGATAGGTAGAATCCTTCTCGGCCCCCTTTCCCCTGAAAATCACGAACATTGTCCCAAAACTTATTGAAATGCTTCCAAGGTTCGTTTTCAATGTTTGAACTCTTGTATCTAGCCTATAATGGTATGTTAGTTCAAGTTATAGGTTGGTTTGATAAGAAATTTGAAAAACAGGGGAGGCAGAACCCTCTCCGGCCCCTTTTCCTTGAAAATCACGAACATCATCCCAAAACTTAGTTAAATAATTTTAAGGCTCGTTTTAAATGCTTGAACACTTGTAACTAGGCTATATTGGTATGTTAGTGCAAGTTATAGGATGGTTTGATAAAAAATTTGAAAAATAGGAGAGGTAGAACCCTTTCCAGCCCCCTTTCCCTTGAAAATCACGAACATCGTCCCTAAAACTTAGTTAAATGCTTCTAAGGCTCGTTTTCAATGCTTGAACACATGTAACTAGGCTCTATTGGTATGCTAGTGCAAGTGATTGGTTAGTTTGATAAGATATTTGAATAGTAGGAGAGATAGAACCCTTCTCGGACCCCTTTCCCTTGAAAATCACGAACATCGTCCCAAAACTTATTGAAATGCTTCCAAGGTTCGTTTTCACTGTTTGAACACTTAGGCTATATTGGTATGTTAGTTCAATTTATAGGTTGTTTTGATTATAAATTTTAAAAATAGGGGAGGTAGAACCCTTTCCGGCCCCTTTTCCTTGAAAATGACGAATATCATCCCAAAACATGGCGAAATGCTTTTAAGGCTCGTTTTAAATGCTTGAACACTTGTAACTAGGCTATAACTGTATGTTAGTGCAAGTTATAGGTTGGTTTGATAAAAAAATTTTAAAAATAGGCTAGGTAGAACCCTTTTGCAGCCACCTTTCCCTTGAAAATCAAGAACATCGTCCCAAAACTTAGTTAAATGCTTCTAAGGCTCGTTTTCAATGCATGAACACATGTAACTAGGCTCTATTGGTATGTTAGTGCAAGTGATTGCCTAGTTTGATAAGATATTTGAAAAATAGGAGAGGTAGAACCCTTCTCGGACCCCTTTCCCTTGAAAATCACGAACATCGTCCCAAAACTTAGTTAAATGCTTCCAAGGTTCGTTTTTAATGTTTGAACACTTGTATCTAGGCTATATTGCTATGTTATTTCAAGTTGTAGGTTATTTTAATAATATATTTGAAAAATAGGGGAGGTAGAACCCTTTCCGGCCCCTTTTCCTTGAAAATGACGAACATCGTCCCAAAATATGGCAAAATGCGTTTAAGACTCGTTTTAAATGCTTGGACACTTGTAACTAGGCTATATTGGTATGTTAGTGCAAGTTATAGGTTGGTTTGATAAAAAATTAAAAAATATAGTCGAGTTAGAACCCTTTCCAGCCCTCTTTCCCTTGAAAATCACGAACATCGTCCCAAAACTTTTTTTAACGCTTCTAAGGCTCGTTTTCAATGCGTGAACACATGTAACTAGGCTCTCTTGGTATGTTAGTGCAAGTTATTGGTTAGTTTGATAAGAAATTTGAAAAATAGGATAGGTAGAATCCTTCTCGGCCCCCTTTCCCCTGAAAATCACGAACATTGTCCCAAAACTTATTGAAATGCTTCCAAGGTTCGTTTTCAATGTTTGAACTCTTGTATCTAGCCTATAATGGTATGTTAGTTCAAGTTATACGTTGGTTTGATAAGAAATTTGAAAAACAGGGGAGGCAGAACCCTCTCCGGCCCCTTTTCCTTGAAAATCACGAACATCATCCCAAAACTTAGTTAAATAATTTTAAGGCTCGTTTTAAATGCTTGAACACTTGTAACTAGGCTATATTGGTATGTTAGTGCAAGTTATAGGATGGTTTGATAAAAAATTTGAAAAATAGGAGAGGTAGAACCCTTTCCAGCCCCCTTTCCCTTGAAAATCACGAACATCGTCCCTAAAACTTAGTTAAATGCTTCTAAGGCTCGTTTTCAATGCTTGAACACATGTAACTAGGCTCTATTGGTATGCTAGTGCAAGTGATTGGTTAGTTTGATAAGATATTTGAATAGTAGGAGAGATAGAACCCTTCTCGGACCCCTTTCCCTTGAAAATCACGAACATCGTCCCAAAACTTATTGAAATGCTTCCAAGGTTCGTTTTCACTGTTTGAACACTTAGGCTATATTGGTATGTTAGTTCAATTTATAGGTTGTTTTGATTATAAATTTTAAAAATAGGGGAGGTAGAACCCTTTCCGGCCCCTTTTCCTTGAAAATGACGAATATCATCCCAAAACATGGCGAAATGCTTTTAAGGCTCGTTTTAAATGCTTGAACACTTGTAACTAGGCTATAACTGTATGTTAGTGCAAGTTATAGGTTGGTTTGATAAAAAAATTTTAAAAATAGGCTAGGTAGAACCCTTTTGCAGCCACCTTTCCCTTGAAAATCAAGAACATCGTCCCAAAACTTAGTTAAATGCTTCTAAGGCTCGTTTTCAATGCATGAACACATGTAACTAGGCTCTATTGGTATGTTAGTGCAAGTGATTGCCTAGTTTGATAAGATATTTGAAAAATAGGAGAGGTAGAACCCTTCTCGGACCCCTTTCCCTTGAAAATCACGAACATCGTCCCAAAACTTAGTTAAATGCTTCCAAGGTTCGTTTTTAATGTTTGAACACTTGTATCTAGGCTATATTGCTATGTTATTTCAAGTTGTAGGTTATTTTAATAATATATTTGAAAAATAGGGGAGGTAGAACCCTTTCCGGCCCCTTTTCCTTGAAAATGACGAACATCGTCCCAAAATATGGCAAAATGCGTTTAAGACTCGTTTTAAATGCTTGGACACTTGTAACTAGGCTATATTGGTATGTTAGTGCAAGTTATAGGTTGGTTTGATAAAAAATTAAAAAATATAGTCGAGTTAGAACCCTTTCCAGCCCTCTTTCCCTTGAAAATCACGAACATCGTCCCAAAACTTTTTTTAACGCTTCTAAGGCTCGTTTTCAATGCGTGAACACATGTAACTAGGCTCTCTTGGTATGTTAGTGCAAGTTATTGGTTAGTTTGATAAGATATTTGAAAAATAGGATAGGTAGAATCCTTCTCGGCCCCGTTTCCCCTGAAAATCACGAACATTGTCCCAAAACTTATTGAAATGCTTCCAAGGTTCGTTTTCAATGTTTGAACACTTGTATCTAGGCTATATTGGTATGTTAGTTCAAGTTATAGGTTGGTTTGATAAGAAATTTGAAAAACAGGGGAGGCAGAACCCTTTCCGGCCCCTTTTCCTTGAAAATCACGAACATCATCCCAAAACTTAGTTAAATAATTTTAAGGCTCGTTTTAAATGCTTGAACACTTGTAACTAGGCTATATTGGTATGTTAGTGCAAGTTATAGGATGGTTTGATAAAAAATTTGAAAAATAGGAGAGGTAGAACCCTTTCCAGCCCCCTTTCCCTTGAAAATCACGAACATCGTCCCCAAAACTTAGTTAAATGCTTCTAAGGCTCGTTTTCAATGCTTGAACACATGTATCTAGGCTATATTGCTATGTTAGTGCAAGTGATAGGATGGTTTGATAAAAAATTTTAAAAATAGGCTAGGTAGAACCCTTTTGCAGCCACCTTTCCCTTGAAAATCAAGAACATCGTCCCAAAACTTAGTTAAATGCTTCTAAGGCTCGTTTTCAATGCGTGAACACATGTAACTAGGCTCTATTGGTATGTTCGTGCAAGTGATTGGTTAGTTTGATAAGATATTTGAAAAATAGGAGAGGTAGAACCCTTCTCGGACCCCTTTCCCTTGAAAATCACGAACATCGTCCCAAAACTTAGTTAAATGCTTCCAAGGTTCGTTTTTAATGTTTGAACACTTGTATCTAGGCTATATTGCTATGTTAGTTCAAGTTGTAGGTTATTTTAATAATATATTTGAAAAATAAGGGAGGTAGAACCCTTTCCGGCCCCTTTTCCTTAAAAATGACGAACATCGTCCCCAAAATATGGCAAAATGCTTTTAAGGCTCGTTTTAAATGCTTGGACACTTGTAACTAGGCTATATTGGTATGTTATTGCAAGTTATAGGTTGGTTTGATAAAAAATTAAAAAATATAGGCGAATTAGAACCCTTTCCAGCGCTCTTTCCCTTGAAAATCACGAACATCGTCCCAAAACTTTTTTTAACGCTTCTAAGGCTCGTTTTCAATGAGTGAACACATGTAACTAGGCTCTCTTGGTATGTTAGTGCAAATTATTGGTTAGTTTGATAAGATATTTGAAAAATAGGACAGGTAGAATCCTTCTCAGCCCCCTATCCCGTGAAAATCACGAACATTGTCCCAAAACTTATTGAAATGCTTCCAAGGTTCGTTTTCACTGTTTGAACACTTGTATCTAGGCTATATTGGTATGTTAGTTCAAGTTATAGGTTGGTTTGATAAGAAATTTGAAAAACAGGGGAGGTAGAACCCTTTCCGGCCCCTTTTCCTTGAAAATCATGAACATCATCCCAAAACTTAGTTAAATAATTTTAAGGCTCGTTTTAAATGCTTGAACACTTGTAACTAGGATATATTGGTATGTTAGTGCAAGTTATAGGATGGTTTGATAAAAAATTTGAAAAATAGGAGAGGTAGAACCCTTTCCAGCCCCCTTTCCCTTGAAAATCACGAACATCGTCCCCAAAACTTAGTTAAATGCTTCTAAGGCTCGTTTTCAATGCTTGAACACATGGTATGCTAGTGCAAGTGATTGGTTAGTTTGATAAGATATTTGAATAGTAGGAGAGATAGAACCCTTCTCGGACCCCTTTCCCTTGAAAATCACGAACATCGTCCCAAAACTTATTGAAATGCTTCCAAGGTTCGTTTTCACTGTTTGAACACTTAGGCTATATTGGTATGTTAGTTCAATTTATAGGTTGTTTTGATTATAAATTTTAAAAATAGGGGAGGTAGAACCCTTTCCGGCCCCTTTTCCTTGAAAATGACGAATATCGTCCCAAAACATGGCGAAATGCTTTTAAGGCTCGTTTTAAATGCTTGAAAAATTGTAACTAGGCTATAACTGTATGTTAGTGCAAGTTATAGGTTGGTTTGATAAAAAAATTTTAAAAATAGGCTAGGTAGAACCCTTTTGCAGCCACCTTTCCCTTGAAAATGAAGAACATCGTCCCAAATCTTAGTTAAATGCTTTTAAGGCTCGTTTTCAATGCGTGAACACATGTAACTAGGCTCTATTGGTATGTTAGTGCAAGTGATTGGTTAGTTTGATAAGATATTTGAAAAATAGGAGAGGTAGAACCCTTCTCAGACCCCTTTCCCTTGAAAATCACGAACATCGTCCCAAAACTTAGTTAAATGCTTTCAAGGTTCGTTTTTAATGTATGAACACTTGTATCTAGGCTATATTGCTATGTTAGTTCAAGTTGTAGGTTATTTTAATAATATATTTGAAAAATAGGGGAGGTAGAACCCTTTCCGGCCCCTTTTCCTTGAAAATGACGAACATCGTCCCCAAAATATGGCAAAATTCTTTTAAGGCTCGTTTTAAATGCTTGGACACTTGTAACTAGGCTATATTGGTATGTTAGTGCAAGTTATAGGTTGGTTTGATAAAAAATTAAAAAATATAGGCGAGTTAGAACCCTTTCCAGCCCTCTTTCCCTTGAAAATCACGAACATCGTCCCAAATCTTTTTTTAACACTTCTAAGGCTCGTTTTCAATGCGTGAACACATGTAACTAGGTTCTCTTGGTATGTAAGTGCAAGTTATTGGTTAGTTTGATAAGATATATGAAAAATAGGAGAGGTAGAATCCTTCTCGGCCCCCTTTCCCCTGAAAATCACGAACTTTGTCCCAAAACCTATTGAAATGCTTCCAAGGTTCGTTTTCAATGTTTGAACACTTGTATCTAGGCTATATTGGTATGTTATGATGTGATTCTTGATCCGAAAACCATGTTATCACAAGGATATGTTCTAAGCTTCGTCCTATACAGATAAATCACCAAGAACTAGGCAAGAACTGAGTTTAATTAATTAAGAGTCCACTTAATTAATCAAACCAATGAATGTTTTAACTAAAACACCCAAAACAGCAACCAACTCGCAAGTTAGCCAAAGAAATATTTAGGTAATCCAACCAAAATATCACTCAAAATAAATGTGTTTTTGTATTGCTCAAAATCTGAATGACTGAATGAATTCGTGAATTACATGGAGTATTTATAGCAATCCTTTCCTAAGACTATTAGAACTCTAACTAGAATAAAACTCCTTCTTTCCCTAAGCATATTAGAGTTCTAACTTGAGTAAAACTCCTATTTTTTCCTAAACACATTAGAGTTCTAGCTTGAGTAAAACTCCTACTTTTTCTAAGCATATTAGAGTTCTAGCTTGAGTAAAACTCTTCCACTTTGCCTTGATCTCCAAGCAGCCGCCACTTTCAATTTTGAGTAGGAATCCCCCTTGAAATAGGAAACCTAACTTAACCTTGTGCACCAAGTAACGCTACACGGTTCTCCAACTTATTTAACTACGCACACGTACAAAAATAATTAAGAACATAAAGAAACCTAAGGTCTAAACCAAGAAAAACCCTTTCAAGTGAAAGGTAAAAACTTGTAGACCAAAATCTAAGAAAGCTTTTAAAGAAACCTTAAAGAACTATCAAGAAGCTTCAAGAACTCCCAAGAACGCCACCATACAAAGCGTGGCTTTGTCTTGATGCCCCCGATAGTAAGTTTGACCTATTGAAGAAGCTTCCAAGTATAGATTCATGCTTTCTTGACTTTCTTGGAATAATTCTTCAACATGCTCGTCGTTCACATTGATGCACGCATCAATTGTCTCTTAGAAAATGGTGTCTTATCTCAATGTGTTTGGTCTTGGAGTGTTGCACGGGGTTCTTTGAAATATTGATTGCACTAGTGTTATCACAAAAAATAGGAACACTTTTATAAATAACACCAAAATCTTTCAGCTGGTTCCTTATCCACAGTAGCTGGGAACAGCATGAAGCTGCAGCTATATATTCTGACTCTGCTGTGGATAGGGCCACTGAATTTTGCATTTTAGAACCCCATGATATAAGACAAGAGCCAAGGAAGTGTGCCATACCTGATGTGCTCTTTCTATCAACTAGGAAACCAGCATAATCTGCATCTGTATATCCAATGAGATCGATGGTACTGCCTTTGGGGTACCACAAAAACAGATCTGCTATTCCCACAAGATACCTAAGTATCCTTCTAACAGCCTTCAAGTGAGATTCCTTTGGATTGCTTTGAAACCTAGCACACAAACCAACAAAAAACACAATGTCAGGTCTACTAGCTGTTAGGTAAAGTAGAGAACCAATCATTCCTCTATAAAGCGTAGCTTCAACATTTTTTCCCTTAAGATCAGCATCCAACTTTGTGGATGTGGGAACAGGTGTATCATAAGCTTTGCTGTTCTCCATGCCAAACTTTTTCAGCAGCTCTTTTAAGTACTTTTGTTGATGGATCATTATACCATCATTTGTTTGCTTAATCTGCAGCCCTAGGAAGAACCCTAGTTCTCCCATCATACTCATTTCAAATTCACTCTGCATAAGATTTGCAAATTCATCACACAAAGTTTGATTAGTAGCACCAAATAAAATATCATCAACATAGATTTGTACTACAATCAAGTGTTTCCCCCTGGTTCTTATGAACAAGGTCTTGTCTACTGTTCCCCTCTTGTAATCATTAGCCATCAAGAAATTGGACAGTCTTTCATACCAAGCCCTTGGAGCTTGTTTCTAGCCATATAATGCTTTATCCAACTTATATACATGCTGGGGAAACAGTGCATCTTCAAAACCAGGTGGCTGCTCCACATATACTTCTTCCTTCAAATAGCCATTAAGGAAGGCAGTCTTCACATCCATCTAAAATAGCTTAAAATTCATGTGAGCAGCATAAGCAATTAAAATCCTAATAGCCTCTAGCCTAGCTACTGGTGCAAACATCTCATCGTAGTCAATTCCTTCTTGTTGATTATACCCTTGCACCACTAGCCTTGCTTTGTTTCTGACTATAGTACCGAGGTCATCTAACTTGTTTCTAAAGACCCATCTAGTACCAATGACTGATCTTTTCTTTGGACGGGGAACCAGGTGCCAAACCTGGTTTTTCTGAAACTGATTTAACTCATCTTGCATAGCTAGTACCCAATCAGGATCAGTCAATGCCATTTTATAGTCAGTAGGCTCTACATTAGACAGGAAAGAATAAAAAGCGCAAAAGTTTTGAAAGACACTTCTTCTCGTTTGAATCCCCTTATTTATATCACTAATTATTTGATTAGTGGGATGAGAGGATTGATATCTAAAACTTTTGAAATTAATACTGTTTTGTGCTTCCTCATTAAGTTGGGAACTAGCATGTTCATGAATCTCTTCTCTTTCTGAAGAACCAGGAGGATTCACATTCATGCTATTTCCTCCATCATTACTTACCTCAGGTTCAGGGGTGGTACCTTCTTCTGTTCCCCCTGAACTCATTACCTGTCTATTATATGAGGAACCATCAGGACTTGGTTCCCCTTCAGAATCCTCATTATCTCCATTTTCTTCTCTAGGCACTTCATCATTATCATCTGGTGGAGTATTTGGTAGGCCTAGCTCTGCTTGCACTTCATCTGTGGGACCAGTATACTGGTTCCCCGTGAAATCCATCAATCCAATCACTTCATCAGGTTGTACCTGCGCAATCTCAGAAGACATGTTAAATTCATCAAAAATGACATGGACACTCTCCTCAACACAGAGAGTCCTTTTATTGAAGACTCTATATGCTTTGCTGTGAGAAGAGTATCCAAGAAAGATTCCCTCATCACTTCTAGGATCAAATTTATCAAGCTGGTCCTTCCCATTATTATGCACATAACATTTACATCCAAAGACACGAAAGTATGTGATGTTGGGCTTTCGACCTTTAAGAAGTTCATAGGGAGTCTTATTTAACTTTGGTCTAATGAGACCTCTATTCAATATATAGCAAGCAGTGTCAACAGCTTCACCCCAAAAACTCTTTGGGAGACCACTCTCAATGAGCATCGTCCTCGCCATCTCCTCAAGAGTTCTATTCTTCCTTTCTACAACACCATTTTGTTGAGGTGTTCTAGGGGCTGAGAAGTTGTGTTTAACTCCATGTTCCCTACAATAATTAATAAAGTTAGCATTATCAAATTCAGTACCATGGTCTGATCTTATCGAGACCAGCTTATGGGTGAGCTGGTTCTCCACTTGTTTCACCAATGTTACCCATTCTTCAAACGTTTCATCCTTTGTGTGTAACATCATTACCCAAGTGTACCTGGAATAATCATCAACTATAACACAGACATATCTATAACTTCTTCGACTTTGTACTCTCATAGGACCACACAAGTCAATGTGTACAAGTTCGAAGGGTCTGCTGGTACTCAAAACAGTTTTAGGCTTAAAAGAGATTTTGACCTGTTTTCCCCTTACACATTCAGAACAAACTTTATCAGCTTCGTACTTAATGTTAGGAAGACCTACCACTAAGTCCCGTGTTTTAAGCTTGTTTAGAAGTGTTAGGCTAGCATGTCCAAACCTCTTATGCCAAATCCATTGATTATTTTCAGAAACAGCTCTCAAACAGATGGACTTGTCTTGAGGGATTTTATCTAAGAAGGTGATGTAGACACCATGCTTCCTGGTTCCCTCACATACAAGTTCTCCTGTTTGTGAGTTAACTATGTGACATAGGTTGGCTTGAAACTCATCTCTATTACCTTTGTCACATAATTGAGAAATACTCAAGAGATTATGTTGTAAGCCTTCAACATAATAAACATCATCTATTGTGTTAGAAAGTGTCTTACCAACCTTACCTAAACCAGTGATGGTTCCCTTGCTGTTATCCCCAAAGGTGACACTTCCTCCATCAAAGGCCACTAGTGAAAGGAATTGATCTTTATCCCCGGACATGTGTCTTGAGCAACCACTGTCCAAATACCAATAGGTGTCTCCCTTCACTCTAGCCTGCAAGAGTAAATCAAACATTAGTCTTAGGAACCCAAACACACTTGGGTCCCTTTTCAACAACATTAACATCTTGTTGATCCTTTCTTCTCCACACATACATTACACTCTTGCTGTTCTTATTAGCACTAATTTTCTTAGCTGGACATTCATGTATCTTATGTCCATTCTTACCATAATGAAAACACATGTGCATCTCTTTAGTCATGACATACTTACCTCGCTGATATTCTGTGATCCAGGTGGTTTCTCTGGGAGACCAGTTGGTCCTGGTTCTCTGTCTAGTATAACCAAGACCAAATTTTCCTTTGTTTCCTCCTGATGAAGTCAGATGGTTCAAAGCTCTTTGTGCATTCAGTAGCTTATCCACATGTCAATGACTGTCATGCAATTCCCTTTCTTTTGTTTCAAGTGTTTTAACTAACAACTCGTTTTTCTCTTTCAAAAACTCAAAGTTACTTTTTAAAGTTGCAAGTTGTAAGTTAAGATCTAAAACCGTAGGGTCATTAGACATGTCAATAACTACTGATTGCTTTTCACTTTTTAGTTGATTAAATTCAGCATGTAACTTACAAATAGTACTTTCATATTCATTAATCATACTGCTGACTTCAACGCTGGTTCCAGTAGGAGAACCAGGGGACTGAACAGCTTTAAGTGAAGCAATTTCTTTGTGAGAATTTTCTAAGTTGAAAGCCAATGTTTTAAAGCCCTTCAATAGAGAAGTTCTATTGCAAGAATTTTCTTTACTTATGACTGTTGAAAAATCAAGGACTTCACTAGTAGTTGATAAGTCTCTGGGGAACCAGGAGATCAGATCTTCTTCACCATCACTCGGATAGTCAAGTTCGGAAGATCTTGCCCTTTCTAGTTCTACCTTGCACTTGTCCAATTCAACTTCTAGTTCAGCAACTTGATTTTTTAAGTTATGGCAAACCATCTCTAGGTGATCACAACTAGCAATAGCAATTTCACATTCATTGCGTTTTTCTTTTAGTTCTCTTTTGCCAGTTATATAAGTTTCACCTAATTTATAGCATTCATCTAATAAAGAATCTATACAAGTAAGCATATTTTCTCTATCATATTCATGCATATCTATTCTAATTTGTTCAAGGTTTACCTTATGTCTTTGTAGTACATCCTTCTTAGCCATCAAGCATTTCTTGAATGTACTGGTTCCCCCTCTGGTTCCCGGACCAGTGTTGTTCTCCTTGATGTTTGTGAAAGCAGTTAAGCAAACATCAGAACTAGGTGTATCTTCTTCTTCATCAGATCCTAAGTCAGATTCTCCCCACATAGATGCTATCATGGCATTCTTGAAAGCCCTCTTATCTCCAGATTTTGCTTGTCCTTCCATTTTGGACAATCACGAATGATGTGTCCTTTTTCACCACACTTGAACCAACCTGAAGATGAAGACGAGTTAGATTTTTTAGTGTTTTTGAAATTCCTACCTTTGAAATTTCTCTTTTGATCACGAAGAGATCTTTCAAATCTTTTTGCAATCAAGCTGATCTCATCTTCTTCTTCTTCTACTGTTCCCTTCAGTGCCATGCCTCTGGCTGGTTCCCTCTCAGACTTAGAGTCAATCAGCATCTCATGAGTCATAAGGGAACCAATCAGCTGTTCTAAAGACAAGGTAGACAGATCCTTTGCTTCATATACTGCTGTTACCTTGGCTGTCCATGTATCTGTTAAACTACGCAAAATTTTTCTCACAAGATCCTCATCAGAAAATTTTTTACCAAGTGATCTAAGATCATTAACAATAGTCATAAACCTACGAAAGCAATCATTGATTTTTTCATTTTTATTCATGGCAAACAATTCGTATTTAGACATGATTAAATCAATTTTAGACCGTTTTACCTCACTAGTTCCCTCAAACGCAAGTTCAAGGGTGTCCCATATCTCCTTAGCACTACTGCAACCAGAGATACGATTTGTTTCGGTCTCACCTATAGCTTGTTGTAGAATTGACATTGCCTTAGCATTTTTCTCCAGCAACTTGTAATCAGCAGTGACCAATTTGATATCCTTCTTGGGAACCTGTTTCCCATCAGATTCTGTCTTGAGAATGATATTAGGACCATTTTTAACTACGAGCCAGCATTCATAATCAATACCCATGATAACATTCTGGATCCTATTCTTCCACCAGGCATAATTATTTCCATTAAACTTTGGTGTCTTATTGTCATAACCGATTGCACTTAATTCTTGAGTACTCATTCTTAACTCCTCTAGATGTTACTCTTTCGAGAAGCTTAGGCTCTGATACCAATTGAAGGTTCAATGGGCACTCAAGAGGGGGGGGGGGGTTGATGTAAATCTAAATACACCCTCCCGAATATGGGTTGATGGATTTAAACATACTTATAGTCAGAATACTCAAATATCATAGAACAAGATAAAAGGGCCAAAACTCAAGGACAGACTCAAAGTTTTGGGGTTTTAGGCCAGAGATAAGACTCACTCAATCCCTCCTAAGCTTATCACTCAAGACTTACTCAAAGCAATAAGGAAACACTTGAACTTGAGACAAACTCTAAGTTAAAATGCTAAAACACAAGGTTTTTTTTTATCAAAACTCAAAAAACTCCATATTTCTGGTTTGCTCTCCCTTTTATAGAGGAAAGGAGCAGCAAAATCACACCAAAAGTCAAGGAAAACCGTCCAAGCATGAACAGCCAAAAGCCAGCAATTTTCCTCCTTGATTTAAGCTAAGTAATAAAAGCATAATAAAGCCTAATGATATCTTCCTATTACAATCCGGCCAAAGAGCATAACTCTTGGCATTATTGCATTATTTCAGCAACATTAACTAAAACATAAGATAATAATAGCTAGTAAATGGCCTAGGATCCACACGCCCAAAATAGTAGTGAAACGCGCCAACGTGATACTAGCCAACCGTGTTCCAATCAATCTTTCAATCTGCCCATGAAATGCAACATAAAATTTCAGCCTTCTTTGTAAATGGATAAAACCCAAGAGTCTCTAAGACTAAAGCAACTGGTTCATTAGACGTCCACTTTGGATCAGGGGTGAATTGAGTGTTAAGTAATCGTTGGCAATTTTTGCTTCTTTTCGGATTATGTGTAAGGAACCAGTTGTGCTGGTTCCCTTATGCAGCGGAATAACATAAAGTAATAAAGAACACCACATGATGTACAAATGAACGGAAATGTGTGTTAAGAAAGTTTAGGGGAACTCTCACCCTTAACTTGAGGATATAACACTGAGGAACACTCACTCACGTGTTTGGGCGTAGTAGTGATTAGGGAACTCTCACCTATTCGACAACTACAAGTTTAAGTTTTAGGAACTCTCACTAAAACACAAACTCTTCAAATTGAGGTAACTCTCAAATTTGGAAAATAAACTTGACTAGCACAAGTCAAATTCGTATCATACACTCGTGTGTTTTTTGGCAAAATTCTGGAATGCCTTTCATTGATTATTAGCACGCTATTTATAGCTTTTTCATACATCATACTAAGCTAAAACAAACAATAAACAGAAAGCTGAAAATAAGGGTAGATTAAGTGGCTCACAGCCGTCCAACATAATCCCCATAACAACTCATTATTTCTCTAACTAATAAAGCTTAAAACAAGGGAAGAATAGCTTAAATTAAGGGAAGAAACGTTCAGCAAATTGACTCCAAACTGCTGTTCAAATTCCTCCTTCAAAGTCGCCTTGAAATGCGCCAAATCGTTCAGCAAATTGACTTCAAATTGTTGTTCAAATTCGTCCTCCAAAGTAGCCTTGAAATGCGCTTTTTAAGCCTTCATTTAAGCTCTTTTATTTCGAATTTAAACCAGCTAGGAATGCCCCTTAAAGTCTGCCTATATTCCCTCATTATTGAGGTAATTAGTTACGCTCAATACGGTGCAACCATTTGAGGACTTATATGGGCCGTGCATGCCAAAATCCCTAAGAGTAGTATTGAAGAGAGACTTGGACAAAATCAACTCCCTAACGTTCGACCCTTGGACTGGAATATTCGCACCTTGACCATTTTGGTCATCCTCCCCTTCTTCAAAGGAAATTGCCCTCAATTCTTCATCATTATAGTACGGTGCTAGATCCCCCACATTGAATGTGCTTGAGACGCCGTACTTTCTTCCCAAATCTACCTTGTAGGCATTGTCATTGATCTTTTTCACTATCTCAAATGGACCCTCGGCTCGTGGCATGAGCTTGTTCTTCCTTTGATTGGGAAATCTCTCCTTCCTCATGTAGATCCATACTAAGTCACCAACTTCAAAACGTTTCACATTTTTGACTCTCTTGTTGGCTTGCTTCTTATAGATTTCATTAGCCTTCTCGATGTTCTTCCTCACTTCTTTGTGGATTTTCACCATGAACTCGGCTTGTTCCTTGGCACCTCCATGCACGAATTTGTCTTTAGGCAAAGCTACGAGATCAATTGGAACATAGGGATTAGAACCATAGACTACTTCAAAAGGAGAATACTTTGTAGTAGCGCTAGGAGTTCTATTGTAAGCAAACTCGGCATGAGCGAGTTTGACATCCCAATCTTTGGTGCTTTTACTAACCAAGGTTCTAAGCAAAGAACCTAGCACCCTATTCACCACCTCGGTTTGGCCATCGGTTTGGGGGTGATGTGAGGTAGAAAACAGCAACTTGGTTCCCATAAGACGCCACAAAGACTTCCAAAAATGACTTTGGAACTTTGTATCTCGATCTGAAACAATGGTGCGTGGGACTCCATGGAAACGAACAATCCCATCAAAATATAATTTTGCCACCTTCCTAGCATCCTCGGTTTTATGACAAGGGATAAAGTGAGCCATCTTTGAAAAACGATCAACTACCACCATGATTGAGTCCTTACCTCTTTGAGTTCTAGGTAAAGCCACAATGAAATCCATGCTTAGGTCTTCCCAAGGTCTCTCCGGAATTGGCAATGGCTTGTAAAGACCTTTGTGAAACACCATCTTTGCCCTTTGACAAGTAGAGCAACGCGCTACAACATGATGGACAGTAGATAGCATGTTAGGCCAATAAAAGTGAGCTTGAAGAAGCTCCATAGTCTTTTGAACTCCGAAATGGCCTGCTAGACCTCCTCCATGCGCTTCATGAATCAACAAGCTTTGAATCGGACATTTAGGAATGCATAACCTATTTCCCTTAAAAAGAAAATCATTTTGTAAGGAAAATAAATCATAACTTCCCTTCACGCATTTCTCCAAAATGCCCTTGAAATCATCCTCTTCCTTGTAGTATTCTTTTATTAATTCGAACCCAAGGACTTTCGCCTCGACGACTCCAAGTAAAGTATGCCTTCGAGATAAGGCATCCGCAACAACATTCGCCTTTCCACTTTTGTACTTTGATGAGAAGTTAAATGTTTGCAAGAATTCCACCCACTTTGCATGCCTCGAATTCAATTTCTTTTGGCCATGGATGAACCTTAACGATTCATGGTCAGAATGAAGTATGAATGGTTATGGCCTCAAGTAATGCGACCAATGATCCAAAACTCACACCATTGCATAGAACTCCTTGTCATAGGTGGAATAATTCAGCTTGCCTTGGCTCAATTTCTCACTAAAGTAGGCAATCGGACGCGCTTCTTGAATCAACACGACACCAATCCCCTTTCCGCTTGCATCACACTCAACTTCAAATGGTTTTGAAAAATCTGGAAGTGCTAGAACAGGTGTATTGCACATCTTCTCTTTGATTACTTCAAACGCCTTTTGAGCTTGAGGAGTCCACTCAAATGAACCCTTCTTTGTGCACTCGGTGATAGGAGCCATTAGAGTGCTAAAATTGCGAATGAACCTCCTATAAAAGGAAGCTAATCCATGGAAAGAACGGACCTCCGTGAGTGTCTTTGGGCTAGGCCATGATTGAATAGCCTCAATCTTGCTAGGATCAACTTTCACACCTTCTCCTGAAATAATGTAACCAAGAAAAGTGACCTCATATAGCATAAAATTACATTTTTCAAGTTTTCCATACAATTTTTGTTCTCTCAACACCGTGAAAACTTTAAATAAATGTATCAAATGTTCATCCCCATTTTTGCTATAAATAAGGATATCATCAAGGTACACCACCACGAACTTTCCAAGGAAAGGCCGCAACACCTCGTTCATCAACCTCATGAAAGTGCTAGGTGCGTTGGTGAGTCCAAATGGCATCACGAGCCACTCATACAAACCGTGCTTGGTTTTGAAAGCGGTCTTCCATTCATCTCCTTCTCTCATCCGAATTTGATGATACCCACTTCTCAAATCAACCTTTGAAAACCACTTCGAGCCGCTCAGTTCATCAAGCATGTCATCTAGCCTTAGAATTGGAAACCTGTACTTGATAGTAATATTGTTAACAACCCTACTATCAATACACATACGCCATGTCCCATCCTTTTTAGGGACCAAAAGAGCAGGAACAGCACACGGACTCATAGACTCACGTACATACCCCATACTCATCAACTCCTCAATTTGTCGTTGCAATTCCTTAGTTTCCAAGGGATTACACCTATAGGCAGGTTTGTTAGGTAAAGGAGCACCGGACTGAGGTCAATTTGATGTTCAATTCCCCTCAAAGGTGGTAATCCTTTAGGTAACTCATCGGGAAAAACATCCTCAAAATCCTTAATCAATTGAGCCAATTTGGGGTTTTGACTCACAAAATTTTCGTGGACCTCTTTAGAGTACAACAAGTATAATTCATCCTCACCATCAATTTCTTAAGGGTAAGTAATGACACCTCCTTTGATTGTTTCGGATTTTGTGAAAATCGTGGGGGTGGTAAAGGGTGCAACTTTTTTTGTTTTCCTTGGTGAGTTATAGTGTAAGTGTTATGGTACCCATCATGTTGAGATTTTCGATCAGTTTGCCAAGGTCTACCAAGCAAAACGTGACAAGCATCCATAGACACAACATCACACAGTTGAGTATCATGATAAGACCCAATAGAAAAACTAACCATGCATTGTTTCCTAACCCCCGTGCTAGAACTAGAATCCAACCAACTCAACTTGTAAGGATGTGGGTGATTTGTAGTTGTAAGACCAAGTCTAGTTATCAAGGTTTTGGAAACTGTGTTTGCCTCACTACCACTATCAACGATTAAATCACATACCTCGTCTTTAATCTTACACTTGGTAATGAAAACATGTTGTCTTTGCGGTGCTAAGGGTTCCTCAACGTGAGCTTGCAACGCCCTTCTCACAACCAGATTTGTTTTGGTCTCTTCTTCGGGGAAACATTGCTCTTCCTCCTCGTCCCCTTCAGTAAAATTCACGTCCTCCACTTCTTCAACCTCGAAATCCTCCCAATTGATAGTTTGGTTAGCAATAAGCTTGACCTCTTGCATGGTCAAAGCTCTTGAATTTGGACAATCTTTCTTAAAGTGACCCCTTCCTCCGCATTTGTAACAAACAATGTCACTTATTCTGAAATCTTTCTTGTCCTTCTTAGGTGGATCGTTGGTTTTGACAAAAGAAGAACCATCCTGGACAGGGAAGGTTGGTCTTCGTGTCACTTGAGGGGTGACAATCGGCTTCTTCTTCTTCCTTCTTGAATCAAACTTGATTACAAGTTTGCACGCTCCAGCAAAGGTTAAATTGGTGTAACCTTCAAGTTTGTCTTGCAACTCTTGATCCAACCCAGCCACGAAACGTCCCATCTTGAGTTCTTCATTCTCCGTGATTTCACACACGATAGAAAGTCTATCAAACTCTTTGATGTAGTCCTCAGCCGATTCTCCATTTTGGTGCAAAGTGCTCCACTTCACATATTGACTTTGCTTGTAATTGTGAGGAATAAAACGATCCCTCATCCTCTTCTTCAACTTGCTCCAAGTAGCAATGGTTGCCTTACCCTTAAGAGTACGCCCCCTTTGTTCTCCTTGTAGCCAATTATCTCCATAGCCTTTCAACTTCACCTTGGCTATCTTGTATTTTTGGAACTCCTCCTGAATGTCCTTGTAATCGAAGTACCTCTCCAAGGATTTCTCCCATTCCAAGTACTTTTCTGGATTAAGTGTCCCATCAAAGGAAGGGATGTCCACTTTGAGACTCCTATCTTCCCTCCTAGGTGGAGGGTCTTCGCCTTGATCTCTCCTATCATGCTCGTTCATGAGCCTTGCCATCAAGGCAGCAAGGTTCCCTTGTAGATTGGCGTTGGTTTCAGCCAACCTTTCTTGACTAGCAATGGATCGATTAAGAGCTTCCAAAGCTGTCCTCAAATCTTGATTCTCTCCCATGGTATGTAGGTATTCGACCCCTTTGGAAAAATTTAAGGAAATTTTCCCCCTACCTGACGCGCCAAATGATGTGTAAGCAAGATGAGAAACTTGTTTACAAATGAACGGAAATGTGTGTTAAGAAAGTTTAGGGGAACTCTCACCCTTAACTTGAGGATATAACACTAAGGAACACTCACTCACGTGTTTGGACGTAGTAGTGATTAGGGAACTCTCACCTATTCGACAACTACAAGTTTAAGTTTTAGGAACTCTCACTAAAACACAAACTCTTCAAATTGAGGTAACTCTCAAATTTGGAAAATAAACTTGACTAGCACAAGCCAAATTCGTATCATACACTCGTGTGTTTTTTGGCAAAATTCTGGAATGCCTTTCATTGATTATTAGCACGCTATTTATAGCTTTTTCGTACATCATACTAAGCTAAAACAAACAATAAATAGAAAGCTGAAAATAAGGGTAGATTAAGTGGCTCACAGCCGTCCAACATAATCCCCATAACAACTCATTATTTCTCAAACTAATAAAGCTTAAAACAAGGGAAGAATAGCTTAAATTAAGGGAAGAAACGTTCAGCAAATTGACTCCAAACTGCTGTTCAAATTCGTCCTCCAAAGTAGCCTTGAAATGCGCTTTTTAAGCCTTCATTTAAGCTCTTTTATTTCGAATTTAAACCAGCTAGGAACGCCCCTTAAAGTCTGCCTATATTCCCCCATTATTGAGGTAATTAGTTACGCTCAATACGGTGCAACCATTTGAGAACTTATATGGGCCATGCATGCCAAAATCCCTAAGAGTAGTATTGAGGAGAGACTTGGACAAAATCAACTCCCTAACGTTCGACCCTTGGACTGGAATATTCGCACCTTGACCATTTTGGTCACCACAGATTTAACGAGGTTCAGCCAACTCTGGCCTACGTCCTCCTATTCTAAGTCCTTTATTAATCTACTCCGAAAAATAAAGATAAAGAACACTCTACTGTTTCCCTACTCCGGGAACCAGTAAACCCCACACTCTACTCCGAATGTGCTTTAAACTTACCCTCGTAAGTTCCTAGTGTGTTTGAACTCACAAACACTCACCAAGTCTTCAACCCCTCTGTCAAAGACTTAATACAAGATCAAGAACTCTCTAATGATCTAACTCTCAAAAGTCAAATAGAGAAAAACGTTAAAACACTATTATGCTCTTGTGTATCACTTAATAATTGAATTAGTGCTTTTAGCTCTCAAAGATCAAACTCTATTAAAAATGCATGAGAGCTGTGTCTTATGATTATTCAGAGAAAGATGTATTTATAGGTTAGTTGGCTAAACCCTAAAATCATGCATATAAGATATATGCGATTTTAAGATAAGTATTTATCCTAATTAATTTGATCACAAGATAAGATCAATTTAGGATAAGATACTTCCTAGTTTTTAGCTAACCAAAAATATCATCTTATCTTTAGCTGCTTGGATATATCTTAAATCAATATTTCTCGGAAAATATCCTTTTTGTAAAATCTTTGTAAAAACCGCAGCTTAAATAATCTGTTCAGTTAACCTGGTTCCCTGACCTGGTTCCCTGAACTGAATATGTTATGAAATTTGTTCCAAACCTTGTACCAAATTTCATAACGATATTTAATATACTAAAAGCACTTTATATACTCAATTATATAAGTTATTGACCAAAGTGGTCAAGGTGCGAATATTCCAGTCCAAGAGTCGAACGTTAGGGAGTTGATTTTGTCCAAGTCTCTCCTCAATACTACTCATACGGATTTTGGCGTGCACGGCCCATATAAGTCCTCAAATGGTTGCACTGTATTGAGCGTAACCAATTACCTCAATAATAGGGGAATATAGGTTGATTTAATGCAGACTTTAAGGAGAATTTCAAGCTGGTTTAATTTCAAAATAAAGGAGCTTGAATGAAGACTTAAAAGGCGCATTTCAAGGCTACTTTGGAGGACAAATTTGAACAGCAGTTTGAAGTCAATTTGCTGAACGTTTTGGCGCATTTCAAGGCTACTTTGAAGGAAGAATTTGAGCAGCAGTTTGGAGTCAATTTGCTGAACGTTTCTTCCCTTATTTTAAGCTATTCTTCCCTTGTTTTAAGCTCTATTAGTTAGAGGAATAATTCGTTGTAATGGGGATTATGTTGGACGGTTATGAGCCACTTAATCTACCCTTATTTTCAGCTTTCTGTTTTATTGTTTGTTTTAGCTAAGTATGATGTACGAAAAGCTATAAATAGCGTGCTAATGTTCAATAAAAGGCATTCCAGAATTTTGCCCAAAACACACGAGTGTATCATCCGAATTTGGCTTGTGCTAGTCAAGTTTATTTTCCAAATTTGAGAGTTCTCTCAATTTGAAGAGTTTGTGTTTTAGTGAGAGTTCCTAAAACTTAAACTTGTAGTTGTCGAATAGGTGAGAATTCCCTAATCACTACTACGCCCAAACACGTGAGTGAGTGTTCCTCACTGTTATATCCTCAAGTTAAGGGTGAGAGTTCCCCTAAACTTTCTTAACACACATTCCCGATCATTTGTAATAACGTTTCTCACCTTGCTTACACATCATTTGGCGCATCACCCCCAAACCGATGGCCAAACCGAGGTGGTGAATAGGGTACTAGGTTCTTTGCTTAGGACCTTGGTTAGTAAGAGCACCAAAGATTGGGATGTCAAACTCGCTCATGCCGAGTTTGCTTACAATAGAACTCCTAGCGCTACTACAAAGTACTCTCCTTTTGAAGTAGCCTATGGTTCTAATCCCTATGTTCCAATTGATCTCATAGCTTTGCCTCAAGACAAGTTCGTGCATGGAGGTGCCAAGGAACAAGCCGAGTTCATGGTGAAAATCCACAAAGAAGTGAGGAAGAACATCGAGAAGGCTAATGAAATCTATAAGAAGCAAGCCAACAAGAGAGTCAAAAATGTGAAACGTTTTGAAGTTGGTGACTTAGTATGGATCTACATGAGGAAGGAGAGATTTCCCAATCAAAGGAAGAACAAGCTCATGCCACGAGCCGAGGGTCCATTTGAGATAGTGAAAAAGATCAATGACAATGCCTACAAGGTAGATTTGGGAAGAAAGTACGGCGTCTCAAGCACATTCAATGTGGGGGATCTAGCACCGTACTATAATGATGAAGAATTGAGGGCAATTCCCTTTGAAGAAGGGGAGGATGACCAAAGTGGTCAAGGTGCGAATATTCCAGTCCAAGAGTCGAACGTTAGGGAGTTGATTTTGTCCAAGTCTCTCCTCAATACTACTCATACGGATTTTGGCGTGCACGACCCATATAAGTCCTCAAATGGTTGCACTGTATTAAGCGTAACCAATTACCTCAACAATAGGGGAATATAGGTTGATTTAATGCAGACTTTAAGGAGAATTTCAAGCTGGTTTAATTTCGAAATAAAGGAGCTTGAATGAAGACTTAAAAGGCGCATTTCATGGCTACTTTGGAGGACGAATTTGAACAGCAGTTTAAAGTCAATTTACTAACCTATTGATGATACCTTTTCCAATATTACTAACTCATTGCCTTTAAAGAAATTGCTAGAGGAATTTTCTGATGTATTTCCTAGTGATTTGCCACAAGGCCTACCTCCATTTCGAGGTATTGAACATGCTATTGATTTGATTCCGGGAGCTCAATTGCCTAATAAGCCAGCCTATAGGTGTAGTCCCGATCAGGCCAAGGAATTGCAAAGACAAGTAGAAGAACTCATAAAGAGGGGTTATGTGCGTGAGAGCCTTAGCCCATGTGCTGTTCCTGCTCTTTTAGTACCTAAGAAAGAGGGAACTTGGAGAATGTGTATTGATAGTCGTTCCATCAATAACATTACTATCAAATACAGATTTCCTATGCCAAGGCTTCAAGACATGTTTGATGAGTTGAGTGGAGCCAAGATTTTCAGTAAAATTGATTTAAGAAGTGGCTATCATCAAATGCGAATTCGTGAAGGTGATGAATGGAAGACAGCTTTTAAGACTAAGCAAGGCTTGTACGAATGGCTTGTCATTCCATTTGGTCTCTGCAATGCTCCTAGTTCTTTCATGAGACTCATGAATGAGGTATTGCGTCCTTTTCTAAACAAATTCATTGTTGTATATTTAGATGATATTCTAGTATATAGCAAATCCATAGATGATCATTTGTTACATTTAAAATCTTTATTTAAGGTTTTGAAGTCTAACAAATTGTATGGGAAGTTAGAAAAGTGTGCTTTCATGTGTAAGCATATTACCTTCCTAGGCTATGTTGTATCTAGTGAAGGAGTACAGGTTGATCCAGAGAAAGTGAAGGCTATTTCGACGTGGAAGGTGCCGAAAGATGTGCATGAAGTGAGGAGTTTTCATGGTCTTGCCTCATTTTACAGAATTTTTATCAAGAATTTCTCAACAATCACAGCTCCTTTGACCGAATTATTGAAGAAAGGTGCATTCCATTGGAGTGAAGCCGCTCAAAGAGCATTTGAAGAAATCAAGGAAAAATTGTGCAATACAACGGTTCTTGCATTGCCAGATTTTGATAAACTGTTTGAGGTTGAATGTGATGCAAGTGGCGTGGGTATTGGTGCTGTTCTTATTCAAGGAAAGAGACCCATTTGTTATTTTAGTGAAAAATTAAGTGGTGCTAAGCTTAATTATTCAAATTATGATCGTGAGTTCTACGCTATTGTTCGGGCTCTAGATCATTGGTCTCATTACCTAAGGCCAAAACCGTTTGTTTTACATTCAGATCATGAAGCCTTGAAATTCATTCATGGACAGCAAAAACTTAATCACCGACATGCTAAATGGGTTGAATTTCTTCAATCTTTTACATTTAGTTCGAAGTACAAAGAAGGGAAGAAGAATGTTGTAGCGGATGCATTATCAAGGAGAAGCTATCTATTAGCTATGGTTCACACGAAGATTCTTGGGTTTGAACACTTGAAAAATCACTATGAAGAAGATGAGGATTTTTCGGGAAAATTCAAGAAACCTACTCAAGACTACACGGTTCAAGATGGGTTTTTGTTCAAAGGCAACAAACTTTGTGTGCCTAAGAATGGTGTGCGTGAACTCTTGGTTCGTGAAATCCATGGGGGAGGAATTGCTGGTCATTTTGGGATACATAAGACATTAGAAATGCTTCAAGAACATTTCTATTGGCCTCATATGATCAAGGACGTAACTCACATTGTGGAAAGGTGTTCTACTTGTCAAAAATCCAAGAGTACTTTTCACAAAGGTCTTTACACTCCATTACCCGTTCCTGATGTTCCATGGGAAGGAGTGAGCATGGATTTTATTGTGGGTCTTCCTAGGACTCAAAGGGGGAAAGATAGTATCATGGTGGTAGTGGACCGTTTTTCTAAAATGGCTCATTTTGTTCCATGCCACAAAATAGATGATGCTTCTAAAGTTGCTGATTTATACTTTAGAGAAATCATTCGTTTACATGGGGTTCCAAGGTCCATTATTTCGGATAGGGACACTAAGTTCCTTAGTCATTTTTGGAGAATCTTGTGGAAATTGGTGGGGACTAAGCTCCTATTTAGTACTTCTCATCATCCACAAACGGATGGTCAAACAGAAGTGACTAATAGAACCCTTGGTGCTTTGTTATGAGGTCTAGTGAGTAGAACTCAAAAGGATTGGGATGTTAAGTTAGCCCATGCCGAATTTGCGTACAATAGGTCTCCTTCTTCTACCACTACTCGTAGTCCTTTTGAAGTGGTGTATGGGATTAATCCTTTGCTGCCCATTGAGTTAATTCCTTTGCCTAAAGGGGATTTGATACATGGTGAACCAAAGAAGAGATGGGAGGCATTTCAGAAAACATGCACCAAAGTCAAAGAGAAGATTGAAGCTATGAACAAAGTCTACAAAGACCGTGGAAATAAGAACCGAAAGCAACCTACATTTGCTAAGGGTGACTTGGTTTGGTTACATTTAAGGAAGGAACGTTTTCCTAACCTTAGGAAAAATAAGCTCATGCCTAGATCCGATGGTCCCTTTCAAGTCTTGGAGAAAATTGGGGAAAGTGCTTACAAGATTGATCTACCTGGTGAGTTTGGTGGAGTAAGTGCAACTTTCAATGTGGGAGACTTGAGTCCATATCTAGATGATGAAAGTTTGAGGGCAAACTTTTCCGAAGAGGGGGAGAATGATATGGCAGCAAGCAATCAAGTCCAAACTAAAGTCCATAAAGTTCCAGAAGTTCAAGCTACGGTCCATGCTTTGTTCATCCACGAAAAGTCCAAGTCCTTGGGTGATAATTTCGTGGGATTCTCTTCAATTAATCCTTTTGTTTCTTGCCTTAAATGGGAAGAGGGCAAAGGGGACGTAATGGCCAGTTAAGGAAGCGTTCAAGAAGACTTTCAAACAGCCACAAGGAGTTTCAAACAGCCACAATTAACGCCACATTTAAAATGGGGGTTAAAGCTTGATTCATGGCGATTTCTGTGGGGAATGATTATGATTTGGTTGCTGTTTGTTTTAGTCATTTAAAGCTTTAATTAGGGGGTTATTTTTCTGTCAAACATGCACGTAATAGCTGCCATTAAGGCCTCAAATAATCAGTCATTTTCGTGGCTTAGTTAAGGCGTGATTCAAGGCTTGAATCATGCCCAGTTTTTAATTCTGTTTTTAAGTACGTAAAAGGAGTTACAAAGCTTTTATTGAAGCTTGTTTCTTCTGTTTTAGACGTGTAAGATAGGAAGCTAAAGAGTTCCTTTAAGGTTTGTAAAGCTTCCTATAAATTGAACACTTGCCATTCGTTGTAGGCAAGAGTGAAAGAAAACAACAGAATCTGATTTTCTTTGTGAATTTCGTGTGTTACTTTGTGTTTCACGAACTTATACTTTCTTTGCTTAGTGATAGCTAGTATAAGCTTGATAATCTAGCCTTACTTCGTGTTTGGCCCAGTTTATTCCCTTACACGCAATTTAGAACCCGTTTCTACATTGAGTGTTTATCTGATTTTCTTTTGTGACGAACTTGATTCTAATTCACCGAATCTACTCCAAAACGATCCTAATCCACTTACACATCAAAAAATAGGATAGGTAGAAGCCTTCTCGGCCCCCTTTCCCTTGAAAATCACGAACATTGTCCCAAAAATTATTGAAATGCTTCCAAGGTTCGTTTTCAATGTTTGAACACTTGTATCTAGGCTATATTGGTATATTAGTTTAAGTTCGAGGTTATTTTGATTAGAAATTTGAAAAATAGGGGAGGTAGAACACTTTCTGGCCTCTTTTCCTTGAAAATCACGAACATCGTCCCAAAACTTGGCGAAATACTTTTAAGGCTCGTTTTCAATGCGTGAACACTTGTAACTAGGCTCTATTGGTATGTTAGTGCAAGTTATTTGTTAGTTTAATAAGATATTTGAAAAATAGGAGAGGTAGAACCTTTCTCGGCCCCCTTTCCCTTGAAAATAACGAACATTGTCCCAAAACTTATTGAAATGCTTCAAGGTTCATTTCTAATGTTTGAACACTTGTATCTAGGCTATATTGGTATATTAGTTTAAGTTCGAGGTTATTTTGATTAGAAATTTGAAAAATAGGGGAGGTAGAACTCTTTCCGGCCCTTTTCCTTGAAAATCACGAACATCGTCCCCAAACTTGGCGAAATGCTTTTAAGGCTCGTTTTAAATGCTTGAAACCTTCTAACTATGCTATATTGATATGTTAGTTCAAGTTATAGGTTATTTTGATAAGAAATTTGAAAAATAGGGGAGGTAGTACCCTTTCTGCCCTCTTTTCCTTGAAAATCACGAACACCGTCCCAAAACTTGGCGAAATGCTTTTAAGGCTCGTTTTAAATGCTTGAACCCTTGTAACTAGGCTATATTGGTATGTTACTTCAAGTTATAGGTTATTTTGATAAGAAATTTGAAAAATAGGGGAGGTAGAACCCTTTGCAGCCCCCTTTCCCTTGAAAATCAAGAACATCGTCCCAAAACTTAGTTAAATGCTTCTAAGGCTCGTTTTCAATGCGTGAACACATGTAACTAGGCTCTATTGGTATGTTAGTGCAAGTTATTGGTTAGGTTGATAAGATATTTGAAAAATAGGATAGGTAGAACCCTTCTCGGCCCCCTTTCCCTTGAAAATCACGAACATTGTCCCAAAACATATTGAAATGCTTCCAAGGTTCTTTTTCAATGTTTGAACACTTGTATCTAGGCTATATTGGTATGTTAGTTTAAATTCTAGGTTATTTTGATTAGAAATTTGAAAAATAGGGGAGGTAGAACGCTTTCCGGCCCCTTTCCCTTGAAAAACACGAACATCGTCCCAAAACTTGGCAAAATGCTTTTAAGGCTCGTTTTAAATGCTTGAAACCTTGTAACTAGGCTATATTGGTATGTTAGTTCAAGTTATAGGTTATTTTGATAAGAAATTTGAAAAATAGGGGAGGTAGAACCCTTTCCGGCCTCTTTTCCTTGAAAATCACGAACATCGTCCCAAAACTTGGCGAAATGCTTTTAAGGTTCGTTTTCAATGCGTGAACACATGTAACTAGGCTCTACTGGTATGTTAGTGCAAGTTATTGGTTAGTTTGATAAGATATTTGGAAAATAGGAGAGGTAGAACCCTTCTCGGACCCCATTCCCTTGAAATTCACGAATGTTGTCCCAAAACTTATTGAAATGCTTCCAAGGTTCGTTTTCAATGTTTGAACACTTGTATCTAGGCTATATTAGTATGTTAGTTTAAGTTCTAGGTTATTTTGATTAGAAATTTGAAAATAGGGGAGGTAGAACCCTTCTCGGCCCCTTTTCCTTGAAAATCACAAACATCGTCCCAAAACTTGACGAAATGCTTTTAAGGCTCGTTTTAAATGATTGAAACCTTGTAACTAGGCTATATTGGTATGTTAGTTCAAGTTATAGGTTATTTTGATAAGAAATTTGAAAAATAGGGGAGGTAGAACCCTTTCCGGCTTCTTTTCCTTGAAAATCACGAACGTCGTCCCAAAACTTGGCGAAATGCTTTTAAGGCTCGTTTTAAATGCTTGAACCCTTGTAACTAGGCTATATTGGTATGTTAGTTCATGTTATAGGTTATTTTGATAAGAAATTTAAAAAATAGGGGAAGTAGAACCCTTTCCGGCCCCCTTTCCCTTGAAAATCACGAACATCGTCCCAAAACTTGACGAAATGCTTTTAAGGCTCGTTTTAAATGCCTAAACACTTGTAACTAGGCTATATTGGTATGTGAGTGCAAGTAATAGGTTGGTTTGATAAAAAATTTAAAAAATAGGCGAGGTAGAACCCTTTCTAGCCCCCATTCCCTTAAAAATCACGAACATCGTCCCAAAACTTTGTTTAATGCTTCTAAGGCTCGTTTTCAATGCGTGAACACATGTAACTAGGCTCTATTGGTATGATAGTGCAAGTTATTGGTTAGTTTGATAAGATATTTGAAAAATAGGAGAGGTAGAACCCTTCTCGGCCCCCTTTCCCTTGAAAATCACGAACATTGTCCCAAAACTTATTGAAATGCTTCTTAGGTTCGTTTTCAATGTTTGAACAATTGTATCTAGGCTATATTGGTATATTAGTTTAAGTTCTAGGTTATTTTGATTAGAAATTGAAAAATAGGGGAGGTAGAACTCTTTCCGGCCCCTTTTCCTTGAAAATCACGAACATCATCCCAAAACTTGGCGAAATGCTTTTAAGGCTCGTTTTAAATGCTTGAACCCTTGTAACTAGGCTATATTGGTATGTTAGTTCATGTTATAGGTTATTTTGATAAGAAATTTGAAAAATAGGGGAGGTAGAACCCTTTCCAGCCCCCTTTCTCTTGAAAATCATGAACACCGTCCCAAAACTTGACGAAATGCTTTTAAGGCTCATTTTAAATGCTTAAACACTTGTAACTAGGCTATATTGGTATGTTGGTGCAAGTAATAGGTTGGTTTGATAAAAAATTTAAAGAATAGGCGAGGTAGAACCCTTTCTAGCCCTCTTTCCCTTAAAAATCACGAACATCGTCCCAAAACTTCGTTAAATGCTTCTAAGGCTCGTTTTCAATGCGTGAACACATGTAACTAGGCTCTATTGGTATGATAGTGCAAGTTATTGGTTAGTTTGATAAGATATTTGAAAAATAGGAGAGGTAGAACCCTTCTCGGCCCCCTTTCCCTTGAAAATCACGAACGTTGTCCCAAAACTTATTGAAATTCTTCTTAGGTTCATTTTCAATGTTTGAACACTTGTATCTGATATGGCAGCAAGCAATCAATTCCAAGCTAAAGTCCATAAAATTCCAGAAGTTCAAGCTACGGTCCATGCCTTGTTCATCCACGAAAAGTCCAAGTCCTTGGGTGATAATTTCGTGGGATTCTCTTCAATTAATCAGATTGTTTCTTGCCTTAAATGGGAAGAGGGCAAAGAGGACGTAATGGCCAGTTAAGGAAGCGTTCATGAAGACTTTCAAACAGTCACAAGGAGTTTCAAACAGCCACAATTAACGCCACATTTAAAAAGGGGGTTAAGAGCTTGATTTTTGGCGATTTCTGTGGGAGAATAATCATGATTTATTTGCTGTTTGTTTTAGTCATTTAAAGATTTAATTAGGGGGTTAATTTTCTGTCAAAGTATGCACTTAATAGCTGCCATTAAGGCCTCAAATAATCAGTCATTTTCGTGACTTAGTTAAAGCGTGATTCAAGGCTTGAATCATGCTCAGTTTTTAATTCTGTTTTTAATTACGTAAAAGGAGTTACAAAGCTTTATTGAAGCTTGTTTCTTCTGTTTTAGTCGTGTAAGATAGGAAGTTAAAGGGTTCCTTTAAGATTTGTAAAAGCTTCCTATAAATAGGACACTTGCCATTCGTTGTAGGCAAGAGTGAAAGAAAATAACAGAATCTGATTTTCTTTGTGAATTTCGTGTGTTACTTTATGTTTCACAAACTTATACTTTCTTTGCTTAGTGCTAGTTAGTATAAGCTTGATAAACTAGCCTTACTTCGTGTTTGGTCCAGTTTATTCCCTTACACGCAATTTAAAATCCGATTCTACATTGAGTGTTTATCTTGTTTCCTTTTGTGACGAACTTGTTTCTAATTCATCTAATCCACTCCAAAACGATCCTAATCCACTTACACATCAGTATCTAGGCTATATTGGTATATTAGTTTAAGTTCTAGGTTATTTTGATTAGAAATTTGAAAAATAGGGGAGGTAGAACCCTTTCCGGCCCCTTTTCCTTGAAAATCACGAACATCATCCCAAAACTTGGCGAAATGCTTTTAAGGCTCATTTTAAATGCTTGAAACCTTGTAACTAGGCTATATTGGTATGTTAGTTCAAGTTATAGGTTATTTTGATAAGAAATTTGAAAAATATGGGAGGTAGAACCCTTTCCGGCCTCTTTTCCTTGAAAATCACGAACATCGTCCCAAAACTTGGCGAAATGCTTTTAAGGTTCGTTTTCAATGCGTGAACACATGTAACTAGTCTCTACTGGTATGTTAGTGCAGGTTATTGGTTAGTTTGATAAGATATTTGGAAAATAGGAGAGGTAGAATCCTTCTCGGACCCCATTCCCTTGAAATTCACGAACGTTGTCCCAAAACTTATTGAAATGCTTCCAAGGTTCGTTTTCAATGTTTGAACACTTGTATCTAGGCTATATTAGTATGTTAGTTTAAGTTCTAGGTTATTTTGATTAGAAATTTGAAAATAGGGGAGGTAGAACCCTTCTCGGCCCCTTTTCCTTGAAAATCACGAACATCGTCCCAAAACTTAACGAAATGCTTTTAAGGCTCGTTTTAAATGATTGAAACCTTGTAACTAGGCTATATTGGTATATTAGTTCAAGTTATAGGTTACTTTGATAAGAAATTTGAAAAATAGGGGAGGTAGAACCCTTTCCGGCCTCTTTTCCTTGAAAATCACGAACATCGTCCCAAAACTTGGCGAAATGCTTTTAAGGCTCGTTTTAAATGCTTGAACCCTTGTAACTAGGCTATATTGGTATGTTAGTTCAAGTTATAGGTTATTTTGATAAGAAATTTGAAAAATAGGGGAGGTAGAACCCTTTCCGGCCTCTTTTCCTTGAAAATCACGACCATCGTCCCAAAACATGGCGAAATGCTTTTAAGGCTCGTTTTAAATGCTTGAACCCTTGTAACTAGGCTATATTGGTATGTTAGTTCATGTTATAGGTTATTTTGATAAGAAATTTGAAAAATAGGGGAGGTAGAACCCTTTCTAGCCCCCTTTCCCTTGAAAATCACGAACATCGTCCCAAAACTTGACGAAATGCTTTTAAGGCTCGTTTTAAATGCTTGAACACTTGTAACTAGGCTATATTGGTATGTTAGTGCAAGTAATAGGTTGGTTTGATAAAAAATTTAAAGAATAGGCGAGGTAGAACCCTTTCTAGCCCCCCTTTCCCTTAAAAATCACGAACATCGTCCCAAAACTTCGTTAAATGTCTCTAAGGCTCGTTTTCAATGCGTGAACACATGTAACTAGGCTCTATTGGTATGATAGTGCAAGGTATTGGTTAGTTTGATAAGATATTTGAAAAATAGGAGAGGTAGAACCCTTCTCGGCCCCCTTTCCCTTGAAAATCACGAACGTTGTCCCAAAACTTATTGAAATGCTTCTTAGGTTCGTTTTCAATGGTTGAACACTTGTATCTAGGCTATATTGGTATATTAGTTTAAGTTCTAGGTTATTTTGATTAGAAATTTGAAAAATAGGGGAGGTAGAACCCTTTCCGGCCCCTTTTCCTTGAAAATCACGAAAATCATCCCAAAACTTGGCGAAATGCTTTTAAGGCTCGTTTTAAATGCTTGAAAACCTTGTAACTAGGCTATATTGGTATGTTAGTTCAAGTTATAGGTTATTTTGATAAGAAATTTGAAAAATAGGGGAGGTAGAACCCTTTCCGGCCTCTTTTCCTTGAAAATCACGAACATCGTCCCAAAACTTGGCGAAATGCTTTTAAGGTTCATTTTAAATGCTTGAACCCTTGTAACTAGGCTATATTGGTATGTTAGTTCATGTTATAGGTTATTTTGATAAGAAATTTGAAAAATAGGGGAAGTAGAACCCTTTCCAGCCCCCTTTCCCTTGAAAATCACGAATATCGTCCCAAAACTTGACGAAATGCTTTTAAGGCTCGTTTAAATGCACTATGACGGCTCAAGAATGGGAAGAAGAGAAAGCTAGGTGCGAGGGAAGTAGTGACATGGAGGTTGTGGTCGAGCAAGAACGTGATTTTGAAGAAGAGGAGGGTAGTGCCGAAGAGGTTGATGGTGAAACGCAAGGAAAGAGCTTGGTTCTAAGGAGAGCTCTTCACTCTAAACCTATGCCCGTTGAAGAAAATCAAAGAGAGAAAATCTTTTTAACAAGGTGCAAGGTGGAAGATCGATTGTGTGACGTAATAATAGACTCGGGAAGTTGCACAAATGTGGTGTCTACAACTTTGATCAACAAATTAGAGTGGCCTACAACCGATCACCCAAAACCTTACAAGCTACATTGGCTCAATGATGCTAGTGACGTAAAGGTATCAAAACAAGCCCTAATCACCTTTTCAATTGGCAAATATCATGATAAAGTTTTATGTGATGTATGCCCCATGGATGCTTGTCATATCTTATTGGGTAGACCATGGCAATATGATAGATTTGTCAAGTTTAATGGTAGGACAAATGTGTATATAATTCGAAAAGGGAAGGGGGAAAAATCATATGCATTGAAACCACTAGTTGATCATAGAATTAACCCTAGTTCGAAAGGTGCATATTTAATTGGGGAAAAGGAGTTGGAGAAAGAGATCAACAATAACAATATAGTATATATTATGGTGGCTAACAATGTGCAAGTGAATGAAAGTAAACAAGAAAAGAGGCCCGTGGAATTAGAAGCGGTATTGCAAGAGTATTGTGATGTTTTTCCTAGTGAATTACCACCGGGATTACCACCAATTCGTGGTATTGAACATCAAATTGATCTTATTCCGGGAGCTCCACTACCTAACAAGGCAGCATATAGAAGTAATCCGGAAGAAACAAAGGAAATGCAACGTCAAATAGAGGAATTGATGCAAAGAGGCTACGTGAAAGAGAGTATGAGCCCATGTGCCGTGCCTACATTGCTAGTTCCAAAAAAAGATGGGAGTTGGCGTATGTGCATTGATAGTAGGAGTGTGAACAATATAACCATCAAGTATAGATTTCCTATACCTAGACTTGATGATTTGTTAGACGAATTGCATGGTTCAAAGCTATTTTCCAAGATTGATCTTATGAGTGGCTATCATCAAATACGCATGAGGGAAGGAGATGAATGGAAGACGGCTTTCAAGACTAAATTGGGGTTGTACGAGTGGTTAGTCATGCCTTTTGGTCTAACCAATGCGCCTAGTACATTTATGAGATTGATGAACGAGGTGTTGAAACCATTTCTTGGAAGGTTCGTAGTTGTTTACTTGGATGACATATTAATTTATTCTGAAAATTTCAATGATCATCTAATGCATTTGAGAAGCGTTTTTGAGGTTCTTAGGGAGAAGAAGTTGTACGCAAAATTGGAAAAATGTTATTTTCTTGTTCCTAGCGTGACGTTTCTAGGGTATGTAGTATCCAAAGATGGTGTGTCCGTGGATCAATCCAAGGTTGAAGCTATCAAGACTTGGCCCGTACCTACCAATGTGAGTGAAGTTAGATCGTTTCATGGTCTAGCGTCATTTTACAGAAGATTTATGAAGAATTTTTCCACGATAGTTGCACCTATGACTGAATGCTTGAAGAGAGACAAGGGAAAATTTGAGTGGACCGAGGAAGCCCAACGTGCATTTGATTTGGTCAAAAGGAAGCTATGTGAAGCACCCGTACTTGCATTGCCGGATTTTTCACAACCATTTGAGGTAGAGACCGACGCTAGTGGTGTGGGGATTGGTGCCGTTTTGGTTCAAAAGAAGCGCCCTATTGCCTATTTTAGTGAGAAATTAAACGGTGCTAGATTGAACTATTCTACCTATGACAAGGTGTTCTATGCTATTGTGCGAGCATTGGACCATTGGAGTCACTATTTGCGCCCAAATCACTTTGTGTTGCATAGTGATCACGAAGCTTTGAAGCATTCATGGTCAACAAAAATTGAACCCTAGACATGCTAAATGGGTAGAGTTTCTACAAGCTTTCAATTTTTCTTCAAAGTATAAAGAGGGGAAAGCAAATGTAGTGGCCGATGCACTATCTAGAAGACACACGTTGCTTGGAGTATTGAATTGTAAACTACTTGGTTTCGAGTTAATCAAGGAGTAC
Source organism: Dysphania ambrosioides (assembly GCA_026401315.1). Lineage (NCBI taxonomy): Eukaryota > Viridiplantae > Streptophyta > Magnoliopsida > Caryophyllales > Amaranthaceae > Dysphania > Dysphania ambrosioides. The sequence continues at coordinate 23,599,456 of CM048661.1, read as the reverse complement.
TATAAGGGGGACGTGGATTTCTCTACAATCCTAGAGGAGTGTTCCAAGGGGGCCGTAGGTTCCTATGTTTTACAAGACGGTTTTCTTTTCAAGGGGAATCGTTTGTGCGTGCCTAAGTGTTCTATTAGAGAATTAATAGTAAGAGAAGTGCATGGTGGAGGGATAGCGGGACATTTTGGCATAACGAAAACATTAACTATGCTGCAAGAGCATTTTTATTGGCCTAGAATGCTAGCGGATGTACAATCAATAGTTTCTAGGTGTGCAACATGTCAAAAAGCCAAGGCTACGTTTCATCAAGGCTTATATACGCCCTTGCCCGTGCCAGATTCACCTTGGGAAGACGTGTCTATGGATTTTGTAGTTGGTTTGCCAAGGACTCAAAGAGGAAAGGACTCAATCATGGTTGTCGTGGATCGATTTTCCAAGATGGCTCATTTCATACCTTGTCACAAAGTGGACGATGCTATGAAAGTGGCGGAATTGTATTTCAAGGAAGTGGTGAGACTACATGGGTTGCCGAACAGTATTGTGAGTGATCGTGATACAAAGTTCATGAGTTTCTTTTGGAAATCACTATGGAAGTTGGTGGGAACGAAGCTGTTATTTAGTACATCATATCACCCGCAAACGGACGGACAAACGGAGGTAACAAATCGAACTCTTGGTGTGCTTTTACGTGGACTAGTGAGCAAAACACAAAAAGATTGGGATATTAAGCTTGCTCATGCCGAGTTTGCTTACAATAGATCACCTACTTATGCCACAAAACACACGCCATTTGAAGTTGTTTATGGTGTCAATCCAAGAATGCCCATTGATTTGATTGAAATTCCAAAAGGGGAATTAATTCATAAAGATGCCGAGGCTAAAATCAATTACATGATGAAGCTACACGCACAAGTTAGAGCTAGGATTGAACGTGTCAATGAACTCTATAAAGCACGAGCTAACAAGAACAAAAAACCACAAAGTTTTGAAGTTGGCGACTTGGTGTGGCTACACTTGAGAAAAGAAAGATTTCCTAACAAACGAAAGAAAAAATTGATGCCAAGAAGTGAGGGGCCGTTCAAGATTATTGAGAAGATCAATGAGAATGCATATAAGCTTGAATTGCCGGGAGAATATGGTGTAAGCGCAACATTTAATGTTGGAGATTTGGTGAAGTATTTGCCAGATGATGCTATTGAAGATTTGAGGGCAAATTCTTTTGAAGAAGGGGAGGATGATGCGTGCATCAATGTGAACAACGAGCATGTTGAAGAATTATTCCAAGAAAGTCAAGAAAGCATGAATCTATACTTGGAAGCTTCTTCAATAGGTCAAACTTACTATCGGGGGCATCAAGACAAAGCCACGCTTTGTATGGTGGCGTTCTTGGGAGTTCTTGAAGCTTCTGGATAGTTCTTTAAGGTTTCTTTAAAAGCTTTCTTAGATTTTGGTCTACAAGTTTTTACCTTTCACTTAAAAGGGTTTTTCTTGGTTTAGACCTTAGGTTTCTTTCTGTTCTTAATTATTTTTGTACGTGTGCGTAGTTAATTAAGTTGGAGAACCGTGTAACGTTACTTGGCGCACAAGGTTAAGTTAGGTTTCCTATTTCAAGAGGGATTCCTACTCAAAATTGAAAGTGGCGGCTGCTTGGAGATCAAGGCAAAGTGGAAGAGTTTTACTCAAGCTAGAACTCTAATGTGTTTAGAAAAAGTAGGAGTTTTACTCAAGTTAGAACTCTAATATGCTTAGGAAGAGAAGGAGTTTTATTCTAGTTAGAATTCTAATAGTCTTAGGAAAGGATTGCTATAAATACTCCATGTAATTCACGAATTCATTCATTCATTCACGATTTGAGCAATACAAAACACATATATTTTTGAGTGATATTTTGGTTGGATTGCATAAATATTTCTTTGGCTAACTTGCGAGTTGGTTGCTGTTTTGGGTGTTTTAGTTAAAAAATTCATTGGTTTGATTAATTAGGTGGACTCTTAATTAATTAAACTCAGTTCTTGCCTAGTTCTTGTTGATTTATCTGTATAGGACGAAGCTTAGAACATATCCTTGTGATAACTTGGTTTTCGGATCAAGAATCACATCATATTTGAAAAATAGGAGAGGTAGAACCCTTCTCGGCCCCCTTTCCCTTGAAAATCACGAACATTGTCCCAAAACTTATTGAAATGCTTCTTAGGTTCGTTTTCAATGTTTGAACACTTGTATCTAGGCTATATTGGTATATTAGTTTAAGTTCTAGGTTATTTTGATTAGAAATTTGAAAAATAGGGGAGGTAGAACCCTTTCCGGCCCCTTTTCCTTGAAAATCACGAACATCATCCCAAAACTTGGCAAAATGCTTTTAAGGCTCGTTTTAAATGCTTGAAACCTTGTAACTAGGCTATATTAGTATGTTAGTTCAAGTTATAGGTTATTTTGATAAGAAATTTGAAAAATATGGGAGGTAGAACCATTTCAGGCCTCTTTTCCTTGAAAATCACGAACATCGTCCCAAAAGTTGGCGAAATGCTTTTAAGGTTCGTTTTCAATGCGTGATCACATGTAACTAGGCTCTATTGGTATGTTAGTGCAAGTTATTGGTTAGTTTGATAAGACATTTGGAAAATAGGAGAGGTAGAACCCTTCTCGGCCCCCTTACCCTTGAAATTCACGAACATTGTCCCAAAACTTATTGAAATGCTTCCAAGGTTCGTTTTCAATGTTTGAACACTTATATCTAGGCTATATTGGTATGTTAGTTTAAGTTCTAGGTTATTTTGATCAGAAAACATGCACCAAAGTCAAAGAGAAGATTGAAGCTATGAACAAAGTCTACAAAGACCGTGCAAATAAGAACCGAAAGCAACCTACGTTTGCTAAGGGTGACTTGGTTTGGTTACACTTAAGGAAAGAACGTTTTCCTAACCTTAGGAAAAACAAGCTCATGCCTAGATCCGATGGTCCCTTCCAAGTCTTGGAGAAAATTGGGGAAAGTGCTTACAAGATTGATCTACCTAGTGAATTTGGTGGAGTAAGTGCAACTTTCAATGTGGGAGACTTGAGTCCATATCTAGATGATGAAAGTTTGAGGGCAAACTTTTCCGAAGAGGGGGAGAATGATATGGCAGCAAGCAATCACGTTCAAACTAAAGTCCATGAAGTTCCAAAAGTTCAAGCTACGGTCCATGCTTTGTTCATCCACGAAAAGTCCAAGTCTTTGGATGCTAATTTCGTGGGATTCTCTTCAAAGAATCCTTTTGTTTCTTGCCTTAAATGGGAAGAGGGCAAAGGGGACGAAAGGACCAGTTAAAGAAGCATTCAAGAAGACTTTCAAACAGCCACAATTAACGCCACATTTAAAATGGGGGTTAAAAGCTTGATTCATGGCGATTTCTGTGGGGAATGATTATGATTTGTTTGCTGTTTGTTTTAGTCATTTAAAGCTTTAATTAGGGGGTTATTTTTCTGTCAAACATGCACGTAATAGCTGCCATTAAGACCTCAAATAAACAGTCATCTTCGTGGCTTAGTAAAGGCGTGATTCAAGGCTTGAATCATGCCCAGTTTTTAATTTTGTTTTTAAGTACGTAAAAGGAGTTACAAAGCTTTTATTGAAGCTTGTTTCTTCTGTTTAGACGTGTAAGATAGGAAGTTGAAGAGTTCCTTTAAGGTTTGTAAAGCTTCCTATAAATAGAACACTTGCCATTCGTTTTAGGCAAGAGTGAATGAAAAACAACAGAATCTGATTTTCTTTGTGAAATTCTTGTGTTACTTTGTGTTTCACGAACTTATACTTTCTTTGCTTAGTGCTTAGTTAGTATAAGCTTGATAATCTAGCCTTACTTTGTGTTTGGTTAAGTTTATACCCTTACACGCAAATTAGAACCCGCTTCTACATTGAGTGAATATCTTATTTTCTTTTTGTGACGAACTTGAATCTAATTCATCTAAACCACTCCAAAATGATCCTAATCCTTTTACATATCAGTTGGTATCAGAGCAAGGCCTTGGAGTATGACTTTGAGTTCATCCAACTCAACATCTCACGAAGTGATGAAAGACATTCTTGGAAAACTCCAAGAAATGCATGACGAAATGAAAAGGCATGAAACAAGGATGGATGCCATTGCGGACCTATGCCTTAGACAAGGTAGAACGTTTGAGGAATTAGAAAATTCCACACCCACCCAAGGGGAATCACAATTTCGTGGTTACCAAGATGATAGAAGTCTCAAACTAGATCTTCCCGATTTCGATGGTTCTAACGATCCGGAAGTTTTTTTTGATTGGGTACGTAGATTGGAGAGTATCTTTGAGTATAAGGAGTATGATGATGCTAAGAGTTGTAAAATGGCGATTCTTAAGTTAACCAAGCTTGCTGGACTTTGGTATGATAATCTTAAGGCCAAGAGGAGAAGAGAAGGAAAGGATAAGATTGAGTCATGGGTGAAACTCAGAAAGAAGATGTAACAACGTTGGGTTCCACGTGAGTATGAGCAAGATCAATATGTGAAATTGACTCGCCTAGCTCAAGGGGAACGAAGTGTTGATGACTATGTGCGAGAATTTGAGAAACTCAGTTTGGTGTGTGATATGCAAGAGAGAGAGCCACTCAAAATTGCTCGTTTCACTAAAGGGTTGTCAAAACCAATATCTAATAAGGTGGATCTCCTACCTTATTCAACCTATGAAGAGGTTGTGAAGGCTGCTAGAAAGGTTAAGGCACAACACAAGGAAGATAGGCCAAGGCCTACGTCGAGGCCTCCTTACAAAGCTTTTCCTTCCATGGGAAAAAGCGAGGTTGCTTCTAAATCCACTTTTACTCCTAACTCACTCAAAAGTTATGGAGGAAAAACGGATTTCAAGCAAGAAGTTTCCAAGAGGACGTGTTACAAGTGCCATGAAAAAGGACATATTGCTAGTGAATGTCCAAAACGGAACACACTCACCATTCATGAAGGAGGGTATGATTTCGAGGAAAATGAGGAAGAGGAAGAGGAATATGAGGAGTATGGGGCTGAAGAAAACGCCACTCCATTGTGTGGTGTTGTGAGAAGGATCCTACATTCCGAGCCTCTCAAGGATGTGCAACAAAGAGAGAATCTTTTCCATACAAGGTGCAAGGTACAAGACAAGATTTGTGATGTGATTGTAGATGGTGGTTCTTGTACGGATGTGGCCTCTACGGAACTTGTAAGTAAACTTAAATTACCCACTCGTGAGCATGCTAAACCTTACAAGTTAAATTGGCTAGATAATGATATCGGTTTAAAGGTTAAGAAGCAAGCTCTAGTTTCTTTTACAATTGGAAATTTTCATGATGAACGTTGGTATGATGTTCTGCCTATGAGTGCGTGTCATATCTTGCTTGGTAGACCATGGCAATTTGATAGAAATGCGTTGCATGATGGCGTTTCTAATGTTTATACGGTCACTACTCATGGGGGAAAGAAAATCAGGTTACTTCCTTTGCCTCCAAAGGTTGAACCTATGATGGAGAAGAAGCCCAATTTTTTGGTTTCGAGACATGAGTTTGAGCGTGAGTGTGCTATGGAAGGGGGAGGTTTTTTTCTTGTTGTTAAACCTATTGATGATACCTTTCCCAATGTTACTAACTCATTACCTTTAAAGAAATTGCTAGAGGAATTTTCTGATGTATTTCCTAGTGATTTGCGACAAGGCCTACCTCCATTTTGAGGTATTGAACATGCTATTGACTTGATTCCGGGAGCTCAATTGCCTAATAAACCAGCCTATAGGTGTAGTCCCGATCAGGCCAAAGAATTGCAAAGACAGGTAGAAGAACTCATGGAAAGGGGTTATGTGCGTGAGAGCCTTAGCCCATGTGCTGTTCCTGCTCTTTTAGTACCTAAGAAAGAGGGAACTTGGAGAATGTGTATTGATAGTCGTTCCATCAATAACATTACTATCAAATACAGATTTCCTATGCCGAGGCTTCAAGACATGTTTGATGAGTTGAGTGGAGCCAAGATTTTCAGTAAAATTGATTTAAGAAGTGGCTATCATCAAATGTGAATTCGTGAAGGTGATGAATGGAAGACAGCTTTCAAGACTAAGCAAGGCTTGTACGAATGGCTTGTCATGCCATTTGGTCTTTGCAATGCTCCTAGTTCGTTCATGAGAAGTGAAGGAGTACAGGTTGATCCAGAGAAAGTGAAGGCTATTGCAACGTGGAAGGTGCCGAAAGATGTGCATGAAGTGAGGAGTTTTCATGGTCTTGCCTCATTTTACAGAATTTATATCAAGAATTTCTCAACAATCACAGCCCCTTTGACCGAATTATTAAAGAAAGGTGCATTCCATTGGAGTGAAGCCGCTCAAAGAGCATTTGAAGAAATCAAGGAAAAATTGTGCAATACAACGGTTCTTGCATTGCCGGATTTTGATAAACTGTTTGAGGTTGAATGTGATGCAAGTGGCGTGGGTATTGGTGCTGTTCTTATTCAAGGAAAGAGACCCATTTGTTATTTTAGTGAAAAATTAAGTGGTGCTAAGCTTTGATGTGTAAGTGGATTAGGATCGTTTTGGAGTGGATTAGATGAATTAGAAACAAGTTCGTCACAAAAGGAAACCAGATAAACACTCAATGTAGAATCGGGTTCTAAATTGCGTGTAAGGGAATAAACTGGACCAAACACGAAGTAAGGCTAGAATATCAAGCTTATACTAACTAGCACTAAGCCAAGAAGGTATAAGTTCGTGAAACACAAAGTAACACAAGAATTTCACAAAGAAATCAGATTCTGTTCTATTTCTTTCACTCTTGCCTCAAACGAATGGCAAGTGTCCTATTTATAGGAAGCTTTTTACAAATATGAAAGGGAACCCTTCAACTTCCTATCTTACACGACTAAAACAGAAGAAACAAGCTTCAATAAAGCTTTGTAAGTCCTTTTACGTAATTAAAACCCAGAATTAAAAACTAAGCATGATTCAAGCCTTGAATCACGCTTTAACTAAGTCATGAAAATGACTGATTATTTGAGGCCTTAATGTCAGCTTATTACGTGCATGTTTGACAGAAAAATAACCCCCCTAATTAAAGCTTTAAATGACTAAAACAAACAGCAAATAAATCATAATCATTTCCCCACAAAAATCGCCCTGAATCAAGCTGACGTTAATTGTGCTGTTTGAAAATCTTCTTGAACGTATCCTTAACTAGCCATTACGTCCTCTTTGCTCTCTTCCCATTTAACGCAAGAAACAAAAGGATTAATTGAAGAGAATCCCACGAAATTATCACCCAAGGACTTGGACTTTTCGTGGATGAACAAGGCATGGACCGTAGCTTGAACTTCTGGAACTTTAGCTTGGACTTGATTGCTTGCTGCCATATCATTCTCCCCCTCTTCGGAAAAGTTTGCCCTCAAACTTTCATCATCTAGATATGGACTCAAGTCTCCCACATTGAAAGTTGCACTTACTCCACCGAACTCACCAGGTAGATCAATCTTGTAAGCACTTTCCCCAATTTTCTCCAAGACTTGAAAGGGACCATCTGATCTAGGCATGAGCTTATTTTTCCTAAGGTTAGGAAAACGTTCCTTCCTTAAATGTAGCCAAACCAAGTCACCCTTAGCAAATGTAGGTTGCTTTCGGTTCTTATTTGCACGGTCTTTGTAGACTTTGTTCATAGCTTCAATCTTCTCTTTGACTTTGGTGCATGTTTTCTGAAATGCTTCCCACCTCTTCTTAGGTTCACCATGTATCAAATCTCCTTTAGGCAAAGGAATTAACTCAACGGGCAGCAAAGGATTAACCCCATACACCACCTCAAAAGGACTTCGAGCAGTTGTAGAAGAAGGAGACCTATTGTACGCAAATTAAGCATGGGATAACTTAACATCCTAATCCTTTTGAGTTCTACTCACTAGACCTCGTAACAAAGCACCAAGGGTTCTATTAGTCACTTCTGTTTGACCGTCCGTTTGTGGATGATGAGAAGTACTAAATAGGAGCTTAGTTCCCACCAATTTCCACAAAATTCTCCAAAAATGACTAAGGAACTTAGTGTCCCTATCCGAAACAATGGACCTTGGAACCCCATGTAAACGAATGATTTCTCTAAAGTATAAATCAACAACTTTAGAAGCATCATCTGTTTTGTGGCATGGAACAAAATGAGCCATTTTAGAAAAACGGTCTACCACCACCATGATACTATCTTTCCCCCTTTGAGTCCTAGGGAGACCCACAATAAAATCCATGCTCACTCCTTCCCATGGAACATCAGGAACAGGTAATGGAGTGTAAAGACCTTTGTGAAAAGTACTCTTGGATTTTTGACAAGTAGAACACCTTTCCACAATGTGAGTTACGTCCTTGATCATATGAGGCCAATAGAAATGTTCTTGAAGCATTTCTAATGTCTTATGTATCCCAAAATGACCAGCAATTCCTCCCCCATGGATTTCACGAACCAAGAGTTCACGCACACCATTCTTAGGCACACAAAGTTTGTTGCCTTTGAACAAGAACCCATCTTGAACCGTGTAGTCTTGAGTAGGTTTCTTGAATTTTCCAGAAAAATCCTCATCTTCTTCATAGTGATTTTTCAAGTGTTCAAACCCAAGAATCTTCGTATGAACCATAGCTAATAGATAGCTTCTCCTTGATAATGCATCAGCTACAACATTCTTCTTCCCTTCTTTGTACCTCGAACTAAATGTAAAAGATTGAAGAAATTCAACCCATTTAGCATGTCGGTGATTAAGTTTCTGCTGTCCATGAATGAATTTCAAGGCTTCATGATCCGAATGTAAAACAAACGGTTTTGGCCTTAGGTAATGAGACCAATGATCTAGAGCCCGAACAATAGCGTAGAACTCACGATCATAATTTGAATAATTAAGCTTAGCACCACTTAATTTTTCACTGAAATAACAAATGGGTCTCTTTCCTTGAATAAGAACAGCACCAATACCCACGCTACTTGCATCACATTCAACCTCAAACAGTTTATCAAAATCTGGCAATGCAAGAACCGTTGTATTACACAATTTTTCCTTGATTTCTTCAAAGGCTCTTTGAGCAGCTTCACTCCAATGGAATGCACCTTTCTTCAATAATTCGGTTAAAGGAGCTGTGATTGTTGAGAAATTCTTGATAAAAATTCTGTAAAATGAGGCAAGACCATGAAAACTCCTCACTTCATGCACATCTTTCGGCACCTTCCACGTTGAAATAGCCTTTACTTTCTCTGGATCAACCTGTACTCCTTCACTAGATACAACATAGCCTAGGAAAGTAATATGCTTACACATGAAAGCACACTTTTCTAACTTCCCATACAATCTATTAGTCCTCAAAACCTCAAATAAAGATTTTAAATGTAACATATGATCATCTATGGATTTGCTATATACTAGAATATCATCTAAATATACAACAATGAATTTGTTTAGAAAAGGACGCAATACCTCATTCATGAGTCTCATGAAAGAGCTAGGAGCATTGCAAAGACCAAATGGCATGACAAGCCATTCGTACAAGCCTTGCTTAGTCTTAAAAGCTGTCTTCCATTCATCACCTTCACGAATTCTCATTTGATGATAGCCACTTCTTAAATCAATTTTACTGAAAATCTTGGCTCCACTCAACTCATCAAACATGTCTTGAAGCCTTGGCATAGGAAATCTGTATTTGATAGTAATGTTATTGATGGAACGACTATCAATACACATTCTCCAAGTTCCCTCTTTCTTAGGTACTAAAAGAGCAGGAACAGCACATGGGCTAAGGCTCTCACGCACATAACCCCTCTCTATGAGTTCTTCTACTTGTCTTTGCAATTCTTTGGCCTGATCGGGACTACACCTGTAGGCTGGCTTATTAGGCAATTGAGCTCCCGGAATCAAGTCAATAGCATGTTCAATACCTAGAAATGGAGTTAGGCCTTGTGGCAAATCACTAGGAAATACATCAGAAAATTCCTCTAGCAATTTCTTCAAAGGCAATGAGTTAGTAACATTGGAAAAGGTATCATCAACAGGTTTAACAACAAGAAAAAACCCTCCCCCTTCCATAGCACATTCGCGCTCAAACTCACGTCTCGAAACCAAAAAATTAGGTTTCTTCTCCATCATAGTTTCAACCTTTGGAGGCAAAGGAAGTAACCTGATTTTCTTTCCCCCATGAGCAGTGACCGTATAAACATTAGAAACGCCATCATGTAACGCATTTCTATCAAATTGCCATGGTCTACCAAGCAAGATATGACACGCACTCATAGGCAGAATATCACACCAACGTTCATCATGAAAATTTCCAATTGTAAAAGAAACTAGAGCTTGTTTCTTAACCTTCAAACCCGTATCATTATCTAGCCAATTTAGCTTGTAAGGTTTAGCATGCTCACGAGTGGGTAATTTAAGCTTACTTACAAGTTCCGTAGAGGCCACATCTGTACAAGAACCACCATCTACAATCACATCACAAATCTTGTCTCGTACCTTGCATCTTGTATGGAAAAGATTCTCTCTTTGTTGCACATCTTTGAGAGGTTCAGAATGTAGGATCCTTCTCATAACACCACACAATGGAGTGGCGTCTTCTTTAGCTCCATACTCCTCATATTCCTCCTCCTCTTCCTTATTTTCCTCGGAATCATACCCTCCTTCATGAATGGTGAGTGTGTTCCGTTTTGGACATTCACTAGCAATATGTCCCTTTTCATGGCACTTGTAACACGTTCTCTTGGAAACTTCTTGCTTAAAATCCGTTTTTCCTCCTTTGAATGAGTTAGGAGTAAAAGTGGTTTTAGAAGCAACCTCACCTTTTCCTACGGAAGGAAAAGCTTTGTAAGGAGGCCTTGATGTAGGCCTTGGCCTATCTTCTTCGTGTTGTGCCTCAACCTTTCTAGCAGCTTTCACAACTTCTTCATAGGTGGAATAAGGTAGGAGATCCACCTTATTAGATATTGGCTTTGACAACCCTTTAGTGAAACGAGCAATTTTGAGTGGTTCTCTCTCTTGCATATCACACACCAAATTGAGTTTCTCAAATTCTCGCACATACTCATCAACACTTCGTTCCCCTTGAGCTAGGCGAGTCAATTTCACATATTGATCTTGCTCATACTCACGTGGAACCCAACGTTGCTCCATCTTCTTTCTGAGTTTCACCCATGACTCAATCTTACCCTTTCCTTCTCTTCTCCTTTTGGCCTTCAGATTATCATACCAAAGTCCAGCAAGTTTGGTTAACTTAAGAATCGCCATTTTACAACTCCTAGTATCATCATACTCCTTATACTCAAAGATACTCTCCAATCTACGTACCCAATCAAAAAAAACTTCTGGATCGTTAGATCCATCGAATTCGGGAAGATCTAGTTTGAGACTTCTATCTTCTTGGTAACCACGAAATTGTGATTCCCCTTGGGTGGGTGTGGAATTGGAATTTTCTAATTCCTCTAATCTTCTACCTTGTCTAAGGCATAGGTCAGCAATGGCATCCATCCTGGTTTCGTGCTTTTTCATTTCGTCATGCATTTCTTGGAGTTTTCCAAGAATGTCTTTCATCACCTCGTGAGATGTTGAGTTGGATGAACTCGAAGCCATACTCCAAGGCCTTGCTCTGATACCAACTGATGTGTAAGTGGATTAGGATCGTTTTGGAGTGGATTAGATGAATTAGAAACAAGTTCGTCACAAAAGGAAACCAGATAAACACTCAATGTAGAATCGGGTTCTAAATTGCGTGTAAGGGAATAAACTGGACCAAACACGAAGTAAGGCTAGAATATCAAGCTTATACTAACTAGCACTAAGCCAAGAAGGTATAAGTTCGTGAAACACAAAGTAACACAAGAATTTCACAAAGAAATCAGATTCTGTTCTATTTCTTTCACTCTTGCCTCAAACGAATGGCAAGTGTCCTATTTATAGGAAGCTTTTTACAAATATGAAAGGGAACCCTTCAACTTCCTATCTTACACGACTAAAACAGAAGAAACAAGCTTCAATAAAGCTTTGTAACTCCTTTTACGTAATTAAAACCCAGAATTAAAAACTAAGCATGATTCAAGCCTTGAATCACGCTTTAACTAAGTCATGAAAATGACTGATTATTTGAGGCCTTAATGTCAGCTTATTACGTGCATGTTTGACAGAAAAATAACCCCCCTAATTAAAGCTTTAAATGACTAAAACAAACAGCAAATAAATCATAATCATTTCCCCACAAAAATCGCCCTGAATCAAGCTGACGTTAATTGTGCTGTTTGAAAATCTTCTTGAACGTATCCTTAACTGGCCATTACGTCCTCTTTGCTCTCTTCCCATTTAAGGCAAGAAACAAAAGGATTAATTGAAGAGAATCCCACGAAATTATCACCCAAGGACTTGGACTTTTCGTGGATGAACAAGGCATGGACCGTAGCTTGAACTTCTGGAACTTTAGCTTGGACTTGATTGCTTGCTGCCATATCAAGCTTAATTATTCAAATTATGATCGCGAGTTCTATGCTATTGTTCGGGCTCTAGATCATTGGTCTCATTACCTAAGGCCAAAACCGTTTGTTTTACATTCGGATCATGAAGCCTTGAAATTCATTCATGGACAGCAAAAACTTAATCACCGACATGCTAAATGGGTTGAATTTCTTCAATCTTTTACATTTAGTTCAAGGTACAAAGAAGGGAAGAAGAATGTTGTAGCGAATGCATTATCAAGGAGGAGCTATCTATTAGCTATGGTTCACACAAAAATTCTTGGGTTTGAACACTTGAAAAGTCACTATGAAGAAGATGAGGATTTTTCGGGAAAATTCAAGAAACCTACTCAAGACTACACGGTTCAAGATGGGTTTTTTTTCAAAGGCAACAAACTTTGTGTGCCTAAGAATGGTGTGCGTGAACTCTTGGTTCGTGAAATCCATGGGGGAGGAATTGCCGGTCATTTTGGGATACATAAGACATTAGAAATGCTTCAAGAACATTTCTATTGGCCTCATATGATCAAGGACGTAACTCACATTGTGGAAAGGTGTTCTACTTGTCAAAAATCCAAGAGTACTTTTCACAAAGGTCTTTACACCCCATTACCCGTTCCTAATGTTCCATGGGAAGGAGTGAGCATGGATTTTATTGTGGGTCTTCCTAGGACTCAAAGGGGGAAAGATAGTATCATGGTGGTAGTGGACCGTTTTTCTAAAATGGCTCATTTTGTTCCATGCCACAAAACAGATGATGCTTCTAAAGTTGCTGTTTTATACTTTAGAGAAATCATTCGTTTACATGGGGTTCCAAGGTCCATTGTTTCGGATAGGGACACTAAGTTCCTTAGTCATTTTTGGAGAATCTTGTGGAAATTGGTGGGTACTAAGCTCTTATTTAGTATTTCTCATCATCCACAAACGGATGGTCAAACGGAGGTGACTAATAGAACCCTTGGTGCTTTGTTACATGGTCTAGTGAGTAGAACTCAAAAGGATTGGGATGTTAAATTAGCCCATGCCGAATTTGCTTACAATAGGTCCCCTTCTTCTACCACTACTCGTAGTCCTTTTGAAGTGGTGTATGGGATTAATCCTTTGCTGCCCATTGAGCTAATTCCTTTGCCTAAAGGAGACTTAATACATGGTGAACCTAAGAAGAGATGGGAAGCATTTCAGAAAACATGCACCAAAGTCAAAGAGAAGATTGAAGCTTTGAACAAAGTCTACAAAGACCGTGCAAATAAGAACCGAAAGCAACCTACATTTGCTAAGGGTGACTTGGTTTGGTTACACTTAAGGAAAGAACGTTTTCCTAACCTTAGGAAAAACAAGCTCATGCCTAGATCTGATGGTCCCTTCCAAGTCTTGGAGAAAATTGGGGAAAGTGCTTACAAGATTGATCTACCTGGTGAGTTCGGTGGAGTAAGTGCAACTTTCAATGTGGGAGACTTGAGTCCATATCTAGATGATGAAAGTTTGAGGGCAAACTTTTCCGAAGAGGGGGAGAATGATATGGCAGCAAGCAATCACATTCAAACTAAAGTCCATGAAGTTCCAAAAGTTCAAGCTACGGTCCATGCTTTGTTCATCCACGAAAAGTCCAAGTCTTTGGATGCTAATTTCGTGGGATTCTCTTCAAAGAATCCTTTTGTTTCTTGACTTAAATGGGAAGAGGGCAAAGGGGACGAAAGGACCAGTTAAAGAAGCATTCAAGAAGACTTTCAAACAGCCACAATTAACGCCACATTTAAAATGGGGGTTAAAAGCTTGATTCATGGCGATTTCTGTGGGGAATGATTATGATTTGTTTGCTGTTTGTTTTAGTCATTTAAAGCTTTAATTAGGGGGTTATTTTTCTGTCAAACATGCACGTAATAGCTGCCATTAAGACCTCAAATAAACAGTCATTTTCGTGGCTTAGTAAAGGCGTGATTCAAGGCTTGAATCATGCCTAGTTTTTAATTCAGTTTTTAAGTACGTAAAAGGAGTTACAAAGCTTTTATTGAAGCTTGTTTCTTCTGTTTAGACGTGTAAGATAGGAAGTTGAAGAGTTCCTTTAAGGTTTGTAAAGCCTCCTATAATTAGAACACTTGCCATTCGTTTTAGGCAAGAGTGAAAGAAAAACAACAGAATCTGATTTTCTTTGTGAAATTCTTGTGTTACTTTGTGTTTCACGAACTTATACTTTCTTTGCTTAGTGCTTAGTTAGTATAAGCTTGATAATCTAGCCTTACTTTGTGTTTGGTCAAGTTTATACCCTTACACGCAAATTAGAACCCGCTTCTACATTGAGTGTTTATCTTATTTTCTTTTTGTGACGAACTTGAATCTAATTCATCTAAACCACTCCAAAACGATCCTAATTCTCTTACATATCAATCACGAACATCGTCCCAAAACTTCGTTAAATGCTTCTAAGGCTCGTTTTCAATGCGTGAACACATGTAACTAGGCTCTATTGGTATGATAGTGCAAGTTATTGGTTAGTTTGATAAGATATTTGAAAAATAGGAGAGGTAGAACCCTTCTCGGCCCCCTTTCCCTTGAAAATCACGAACATTGTCCCAAAACGTATTGAAATGCTTCTTAGGTTCGTTTTCAATGTTTGAACACTTGTATCTAGGCTATATTGGTATATTAGTTTAAGTTCTAGGTTATTTTGATTAGAAATTTGAAAAATAGGGGAGGTAGAACTGATATGGCAGCAAGCAATCAAGTCCAAACTAAAGTCCATAAAGTTCCAGAAGTTCAAGCTACGGTCCATGCCTTGTTCATCCACGAAAAGTCCAAGTCCTTGGGTGATAATTTCATGGGATTCTCTTCAATTAATCCTTTTGTTTCTTGCCTTAAATGGGAAGAGGGCAAAGGGGACGTAATGGCCAGTTAAGGAAGCGTTCAAGAAGACTTTCAAACAGTCACAAAGAGTTTCAAACAGCCACAGTTAACGTCAGCTTGATTCAGGGAATGATTATGATTTATTTGCTGTTTGTTTTAGTCATTTAAAGCTTTAATTAGGGGGTTATTTTTCTGTCAAACATGCACGTAATAGCTGCCATTAAGGCCTCAAATAATCAGTCATTTTCGTGACTTAGTTAAAGCGTGATTCAAGGCTTGAATCATGCTCAGTTTTTAATTCTGTTTTTAATTACGTAAAAGGAGTTACAAAGCTTTATTGAAGCTTGTTTCTTCTGTTTTAGTCGTGTAAGATAGGAAGTTAAAGGGTTCCTTTAAGATTTGTAAAAGCTTCGTATAAATAGGACACTTGCCATTCGTTGTAGGCAAGAGTGAAAGAAAACAACAGAATCTGATTTTTCTTTGTGAATTTCGTGTGTTACTTTGTGTTTCATGAACTTATACTTTCTTTGCTTAGTGCTAGTTAGTATAAGCTTGATAATCTAGCCTTACTTCGTGTTTGGTCCAGTTTATTCCCTTACACGCAATTTAGAACCCGATTCTATAGTGAGTGTTTTACCTTGTTTTCTTTTGGGACGAAATTGTCTCTAATTCATCCAAGCCACTCCAAAACGATCCTAATCCACTTACACATCAGTTGGTATCAGAGCAAGGCCTTGGGGTATGACTTCAAGTTCATCTAACTCAACATCTCACGAAGTGATGAAAGACATTCTTGGAAAACTCCAAGAAATGCATGACGAAATTAAAAGACATGAAACAAGGATGGATGCCATTGCTGACCTATGCCTTAGACAAGGTAGAAGGTTAGAGGAATTAGAAAATTAAACACCCACCCAAGGGGAATCACAATTTCGTGGTTACCAAGATGATAGAAATCTCAAACTAGATCTTCCCGAATTCGATGGTTCTAACGATCCAGAAGTTTTTTTTGATTGGGTACGTAGATTGGAGAGTATCTTTGAGTATAAGGAGTATGATGATACTAGGAGTTGTAAAATGGTGATTCTTAAGTTAACCAAACTTGCTGGACTTTGGTATGATAATCTGAAGGCCAAAAGGAGAAGAGAAGGAAAGGGTAAGATTGAGTCATGGGTGAAACTCAGAAAGAAGATGGAACAACGTTGGGTTCCACGTGAGTATGAGCAAGATCAATATGTGAAATTGACTCGCCTAGCTCAAGGGGAACGAAGTGTTGATGACTATATGCGAGAATTTGAGAAACTCAGTTTGGTGTGTGATATGCAAGAAAGAGAGCCACTCAAAATTGCTCGTTTCACTAAAGGGTTGTCAAAGCCAATATCTAATAAGGTGGATCTCCTTCCTTATTCCACCTATGAAGAAGTTGTGAAGGCTGCTAGAAAGGTTGAGGCACAACACAAAGAAGATAGGCCAAGGCCTACGTCAAGGCCTCCTTACAAAGCTTTTCCTTCCGTAGGAAAGGGCGAGGTTGCTTCTAAATCCACTTTTACTCCTAACTCATTCAAAGGAGGAAAAACGGATTTCAAACAAGAAGTTTCCAAGAGGACGTGTTACAAGTGCCATGAAAAGGGACATATTGCTAGTGAATGTCCAAAACGGAACACACTCACCATTCATGAAGGAGGGTATGATTCCGAGGAAAATGAGGAAGAGGAGGAGGAATATGAGGAGTATGGAGCTGAAGAAGACGCCACTCCATTGTGTGGTGTTATGAGAAGGATCCTACATTCCGAGCCTCTTAAGGATGTGCAACAAAGAGAGAATCTTTTCCATACAAGATGCAAGGTACGAGACAAGATTTGTGATGTGATTATAGACGGTGGTTCTTGTACAGATGTGGCCTCTACGGAACTTGTAAGTAAACTTAAATTACCCACTCGTGAGCATGCTAAACCTTACAAGTTAAATTGGCTAGATAATGATACCGGTTTAAAGGTTAAGAAACAAGCTCTAGTTTCTTTTACAATTGGAAATTTTCATGATGAACGTTGGTGTGATGTTCTGCCTATGAGTGCGTGTCATATCTTGCTTGGTAGACCATGGCAATTTGATAGAAATGCATTGCATGATGGCGTTTCTAATGTTTATACGGTCACTACTCATGGGGGAAAGAAAATCAGGTTACTTCCTTTGCCTCCAAAGGTTGAACCTATGATGGAGAAGAAGCATAATTTTTTGGTTTCGAGACGTGAGTTTGAGCGCGAGTGTGCTATGGAAGGGGGAGGGTTTTTTCTTGTTGTTAAACCTGTTGATGATACCTTTTCCAATGTTACTAACTCATTGCCTTTAAAGAAATTGCTAGAGGAATTTTCTGATTTATTTCCTAGTGATTTGCCACAAGGCCTACCTCCATTTCGAGGTATTGAACATGCTATTGACTTGATTCCGGGAGCTCAATTGCCTAATAAGCCAGCCTACAGGTGTAGTCCCGATCAGGCCAAAGAGTTGCAAAGACAAGTAGAAGAACTCATAGAGAGGGGTTATGTGCGTGAAAGCCTTAGCCCATGTGCTGTTCCTGCTCTTTTAGTACCTAAGAAAGAGGGAACTTGGAGAATGTGTATTGATAGTCGTTCCATCAATAACATTACTATCAAATACAGATTTCCTATGCAAAGGCTTCAAGACATGTTTGATGAGTTGAGTGGAGCCAAGATTTTCAGTAAAATTGATTTAAGAAGTGGCTATCATCAAATGCGAATTCGTGAAGGTGATGAAGGGAAGACAGCTTTTAAGACTAAGCAAGGCTTGTACGAATGGCTTGTCATGCCATTTGGTCTTTGCAATGCTCCTAGTTCTTTCATGAGACTCATGAATGAGGTATTACGTCCTTTTCTAAACAAATTCATTGTTGTATATTTAGATGATATTCTAGTATATAGCAAGTCCATAGATGATCATTTGTTACATTTAAAATCTTTATTTAAGGTTTTGAGGACTAACAGATTGTATGGGAAGTTAGAAAAGTGTGCTTTCATGTGTAATCATATTACTTTCCTAGGCTATGTTGTATCTAGTGAAGGAGTACAGGTTGATCCAGAGAAAGTGAAGGCTATTTCAACGTGGAAGGTGTCGAAAGATGTGCATGAAGTGAGGAGTTTTCATGGTCTTGCCTCATTTTACAGAATTTTTATCAAGAATTTCTCAACAATCACAGCTCCTTTGACCGAATTATTGAAGAAAGGTGCATTCCATAGGAGTGAATCCGCTCAAAGAGCATTTGAAGAAATCAAAGAAAAATTGTGCAATACAACGGTTCTTGCATTGCCAGATTTTGATAAACTGTTTGAGGTTGAATGTGATGCAAGTGGCGTGGGTATTGGTGCTGTTCTTATTCAAGGAAAACGACCCATTTGTTATTTCAGTGAAAAATTAAGTGGTGCTAAGCTTAAATATTCAAATTATGATCGCGAGTTCTATGCTATTGTTCGGGCTCTAGATCATTGGTCTCATTACCTAAGGCCAAAACCGTTTGTTTTACATTCGGATCATGAAGCCTTGAAATTCATTCATGGACAGCAAAAGCTTAATCACCGACATGCTAAATGGGTTGAATTTCTTCAATCTTTTACATTTAGTTCGAGGTACAAAGAAGGGAAGAAGAATGTTGTGGCGGATGCATTATCAAGGAGAAGCTATCTATTAGCTATGGTTCATACGAAGATTCTTGGGTTTGAACATTTGAAAAATCACTATGAAGAAGATGAGGATTTTTCGGGAAAATTCAAGAAACCTACTCAAGACTACACGGTTCAAAATGGGTTCTTGTTCAAAGGCAACAAACTTTGTGTGCCTAAGAATGGTGTGCGTGAACTCTTGGTTTGTGAAATCCATGGGGGAGGAATTGCTGGTCATTTTGGGATACATAAGACATTAGAAATGCTTCAAGAACATTTCTATTGGCCTCATATGATCAAGGACGTAACTCACATTGTGGAAAGGTGTTCTACTTGTCAAAAATCCAAGAGTACTTTTCACAAAGGTCTTTACACTCCATTACCCGTTCCTGATGTTCCATGGGAAGGAGTGAGCATGGATTTTATTGTGGGTCTCCCTAGGACTCAAAGGGGGAAAGATAGTATCATGGTGGTGGTGGACCGTTTTTCTTAAATGGCTCATTTTGTTCCATGCCACAAAACAGATGATGCTTCTAAAGTTGCTGATTTATACTTTAGAGAAATCATTCGTTTACATGGGGTTCCAAGGTCCATTGTTTCGGATAGGGACACTAAGTTCCTTAGTCATTTTTGGAGGATCTTGTGGAAATTGGTGGGGACTAAGCTCCTATTTAGTACTTCTCATCATCCACAAACGGATGGTCAAACAGAAGTGACTAATAGAACCCTTGGTGCTTTGTTACGAGGTCTAGTGAGTAGAACTCAAAAGGATTGGGATGTTAAGTTAGCCCATGCCGAATTTGCGTACAATAGGTCTCCTTCTTCTACCACTACTCGTAGTCCTTTTGAAGTGGTGTATGGGGTTAATCCTTTGCTGCTCAATGAGTTAATTCCCTTGCCTAAAGGAGATTTGATACATGGAGAACCTAAGAAGAGGTGGGAAGCATTTCAGAAAACATGCACCAAAGTCAAAGAGAAGATTGAAGCTATGAACAAAGTCTACAAAGACCGTGCAAATAAGAACCGAAAACAACCTACATTTGCTAAAGGTGACTTGGTTTGGTTACATTTAAGGAAGGAACGTTTTCCTAACCTTAGGAAAAATAAGCTCATGCCTAGATCCGATGGTCCCTTTCAAATCTTGGAGAAAATTGGGGAAAGTGCGTACAAGATCGATCTACCTAGTGAGTTCGGTGGAGTAAGTGCAACTTTCAATGTGGGAGACTTGAGCCCATATCTAGATGATGAAAGTTTGAGGGCAAACTTTTCCGAATAGGGGGAGAATGATATGGCAGCAAGCAATCAAGTCCAAACTAAAGTCCATAAAGTTCCAGAAGTTCAAGCTACGGTCCATGCCTTGTTCATCCACGAAAAGTCCAAGTCCTTGGGTGATAATTTCGTGGGATTCTCTTCAATTAATCCTTTTGTTTCTTGCCTTAAATGGGAAGAGGGCAAAGGGGACGTAATGGCCAGTTAAGGAAGCGTTCAAGAAGACTTTCAAACAGTCACAAAGAGTTTCAAACAGCCACAATTAACGAGACTTTCAAACAGTCACAAAGAGTTTCAAACAGCCACAATTAACGTCAGCTTGATTCAGGGTGATTTTTGTGGGGAATGATTATGATTTATTTGCTGTTTGTTTTAGTCATTTAAAGCTTTAATTAGGGGGTTATTTTTCTGTCAAACATGCACGTAATAGCTGCCATTAAGGCCTCAAATAATCAGTCATTTTCGTGACTTAGTTAAAGCGTTATTCAAGGCTTGAATCATGCTCAGTTTTTAATTCTGTTTTTAATTACGTAAAAGGAGTTACAAAGATTTATTGAAGCTTGTTTCTTCTGTTTTAGTCGTGTAAGATAGGAAGTTAAAGGGTTCCTTTAAGATTTGTAAAAGCTTCGTATAAATAGGACACTTGCCATTCGTTGTAGGCAAGAGTGAAAGAAAACAACAGAATCTGATTTTTCTTTGTGAATTTCGTGTGTTACTTTGTGTTTCACGAACTTATACTTTCTTTGCTTAGTGCTAGTTAGTATAAGCTTGATAATCTAGCCTTACTTCGTGTTTGGTCCAGTTTATTCCCTTACACGCAATTTAGAACCCGATTCTATAGTGAGTGTTTTACCTTGTTTTCTTTTGGGACGAAATTGTCTCTAATTCATCCAAGCCACTCCAAAACGATCCTAATCCACTTACACATCAAGAACCCTTTCCGGCCCCTTTTCCTTGAAAATCACGAACATCATCCCAAAACTTGGCGAAA
The DNA here is from genome assembly GCA_026401315.1 of Dysphania ambrosioides. Classification (NCBI taxonomy): domain Eukaryota; kingdom Viridiplantae; phylum Streptophyta; class Magnoliopsida; order Caryophyllales; family Amaranthaceae; genus Dysphania; species Dysphania ambrosioides. The sequence goes on along the minus strand of CM048661.1, from coordinate 23,578,236 downwards.
TGCTTTTAAGGCTCGTTTTAAATGCTTGAAACCTTGTAACTAGGCTATATTGGTATGTTTGTTCAAGTTATAGGTTATTTTGATAAGAAATTTGAAAAATATGGGAGGTAGAACCCTTTCCGGCCTCTTTTCCTTGAAAATCACGAACATCATCCCAAAAGTTGGCGAAATGCTTTTAAGGTTCGTTTTCAATGCGTGAACACATGTAACTAGGCTCTACTAGTATGTTAGTGCAAGTGATTGGTTAGTTTGATAAGATATTTGGAAAATAGGAGAGGTAGAACCCTTCTAGGCCCCCTTTCCCTTGAAATTCACGAACGTTGTCCCAAAACTTATTGAAATGCTTCTAAGGTTCGTTTTCAATGTTTGAACACTTGTATCTAGGCTATTTTGGTATGTTAGTTTAAGTTCTAGGTTATTTTGATTAGAAATTTGAAAATAGGGGAGGTAGAACCCTTTCCGGCCCCTTTTCCTTGAAAATCACGAACATCGTCCCAAAACATAACGAAATGCTTTTAAGGCTCGTTTTAAATGATTGTGATATGGCAGTAAGCAATCAAGTCCAAACTAAAGTGCCAGAAGTTCAAGCTACGGTCCATGCCTTGTTCATCCACGAAAAGTCCAAGTCCTTGGGTGATAATTTCAAGGGATTCTCTTCAAATAATCTTTTTATTTCTTGCCTTAAATGGGAAAAGGGCAAAGGGGACGTAATGGCCAGTTAAGGAAGCGTTCAAGAAGACTTTCAAACAGCCACAAGAAGTTTCAAACAGCCACAATTAACGCCACATTTAAAATGGGGGTTAAAGCTTGATTCATGGCGATTTCTGTTGGGAATGGTTATGATTTATTTGCTGTTTGTTTTAATCATTTAAAGCATTTAATTAGGAGGTTATTTTCTGTCAAACATGCACGTAATAGCTCCCATTAAGGCCTCAAATAATCAGTCATTTTCGTGACTTAGTTAAAGCGTGATTCAAGGCTTGAATCATGCTCAGTTTTTAATTCTGTTTTTAATTACGTGTAAGGAGTTACAAAGCTGGGATTGAAGCTTGTTTCTTCTGTTTTAGACGTGTAAGATAGGAAGTTGAAGGGTTCCCTTTCAGATTTGTAAAGCTTCCTATCAATAGGACACTTGCCATTCGTTTGAGGCAGGAGTGAAAGAAATACAACAGAATCTGATTTTCTTTGTGAATTTCGTGTGTTACTTTGTGTTTCACAAACTTATACTTTCTTTGCTTAGTGCTAATTAGTATAAGCTTAATAATCTAGCCTTACTTCGTGTTTGGTCCAGTTTATTCCCTAACACACAATTTAGAACCCGATTCTACATTGAGTGTTTATCTTGTTTCTTTTTGTGACGAACTTGTTTCTTATTCATCTAATCCACTCCAAAACGATCCTAATCCACTCCAAAACGATCCTAATCCACTTGTTTCTTATGCTAAATGGGTTGAATTTCTTCAATCTTTTACATTTAGTTCGAGGTACAAAGAAGGGAAGAAGAATGTTATGGCAGATGCATTATCAAGGAGAAGCTATCTATTAGCCATGGTTCACACGAAAATTCTTGGGTTTGAACACTTGAAAAATCACTATTAAGAAGATGAGGATTTTTTTGGAAAATTCAAGAAACCTACTCAAGACTACACGGTTCAAGATGGGTTTTTGTTCAAAGGCAACAAACTTTGTGTGCCTAAGAATGGTGTGCGTGAACTCTTGGTTCGTGAAATCCATAGGGGAGGAATTGCTGGTCATTTTGGGATACATAAGACATTAGAAATGCTTCAAGAACATTTCTATTGGCCTCATATGATCAAGGACGTAACTCACATTGTGGAGAGGTGTTCTATTTGTCAAAAATCCAAGAGTACTTTTCACAAAGGTCTTTACACTCCATTACCCGTTCCTGATGTTCCATGGGAAGGAGTGAGCATGGATTTTATTGTGGGTCTTCCTAGGACTCAAAGGGGGAAGGATAGTATCATGGTGGTGGTGGACCGTTTTTCTAAAATGGCTCATTTTGTTCCATGCCACAAAACAGATGATGCTTCTAAAGTTGCTGATCTATACTTTAGAGAAATCATTCGGTTACATGGGGTTCCAAGGTCCATTGTTTCAGATAGGGACACTAAGTTCCTTAGTCATTTTTGGAGGATCTTGTGGAAATTGGTGGGGACTAAGCTCCTATTTAGTACTTCTCATCATCCACAAACGGATGGTCAAACGGAAGTGACTAACAGAACCCTTGGTGCTTTGTTACGAGGTCTAGTGAGTAGAACTCAAAAGGATTGGGATGTTAAGTTAGCACATGCTGAATTTGCGTACAATAGGTCTCCTTCTTCTACCACTACTCGTAGTCCTTTTGAAGTGGTGTATGGGGTTAATCCTTTGCTGCCCATTGAGTTAATTCCTTTGCCTAAAGGAGATTTGATACATGGTGAACCTAAGAAGAGATGGGAAGCATTTCAGAAAACATGCACCAAAGTCAAAGAGAAGATTGAAGCTATGAACAAAGTCTACAAAGACCGTGCAAATAAGAACCGAAAGCAACCTACATTTGCTAAGGGTGACTTGGTTTGGCTACATTTAAGGAAGGAACGTTTTCCTAACCTTAGGAAAAATAAGCTCATGCCTAGATCCGATGGTCCCTTTCAAGTCTTGGAGAAAATTGGGGAAAGTGCGTACAAGATCGATCTACCTGGTGAGTTCGGTGGAGTAAGTGCAACTTTCAATGTGGGAGACTTGAGCCCATATCTAGATGATGAAAGTTTGAGGGCAAACTTTTCCGAAGAGGGGGAGAATGATATGGCAGCAAGCAATCAAGTCCAAACTAAAGTGCCAGAAGTTCAAGCTACGGTCCATGCCTTGTTCATCCACGAAAAGTCCAAGTCCTTGGGTGATAATTTCGTGGGATTCTCTTCAAATAATCTTTTTATTTCTTGCCTTAAATGGGAAGAGGGCAAAGGGGACGTAATGGCCAGTTAAGGAAGTGTTCAAGAAGACTTTCAAACAGCCACAAGAAGTTTCAAACAGCCACAATTAACGCCACATTTAAAATGGGGGTTAAAGCTTGATTCATGGCGATTTCTGTGGGGAATGGTTATGATTTATTAGCTGTTTGTTTTAGTCATTTAAAGCATTTAATTAGGAGGTTATTTTCTGTCAAACATGCACGTAATAGCTGCCATTAAGGCCTCAAATAATCAGTCATTTTCGTGACTTAGTTAAAGCGTGATTCAAGGCTTGAATCATGCTCAGTTTTTAATTCTGTTTTTAATTACGTGTAAGGAGTTACAAAGCTGGGATTGAAGCTTGTTTCTTCTGTTTTAGACGTGTAAGATAGGAAGTTGAAGGGTTCCCTTTCAGATTTGTAAAGCTTCCTATAAATACGACACTTGCCATTCGTTTGAGGCAGGAGTGAAAGAAATACAACAGAATTTGATTTTCTTTGTGAATTTCGTGTGTTACTTTGTGTTTCACAAACTTATACTTTCTTTGCTTAGTGCTAATTAGTATAAGCTTAATAATCTAGCCTTACTTCGTGTTTGGTCCAGTTTATTCCCTAACACACAATTTAGAACCCGATTCTACATTGAGTGTTTATCTTGTTTCTTTTTGTGACGAACTTGTTTCTTATTCATCTAATCCACTCCAAAACGATCCTAATCCACTTACACATCAGATTGAAACCTTGTAACTAGGCTATATTGGTATATTAGTTCAAGTTATAGGTTATTTTGATAAGAAATTTGAATAATAGGGGAGGTAGAACCCTTTCCAGCCTCTTTTCCTTCAAAATCACGAACATCGTCCCAAAACTTGGCGAAATGCTTTTAAGGATCGTTTTAAATGCTTGAACCCTTGTAACTAGGCTATATTGGTATGTTAGTTCAAGTTATAGGTTATTTTGATAAGAAATTTGAAAAATAGGGGAGGTAGAACCCTTTCCAGCCCCTTTCCCTTGAAAATCACGAACATCGTCCCAAAACTTGACGAAATGCTTTTAAGGCTCGTTTGAAATGCTTGAACACTTGTAACTAGGCTATATTGGTATGTTAGTGCAAGTAATAGGTTGGTTTGACAAAAGCTTAAAAAATAGGCGAGGTAGAACCCTTTCTAGCACCCTCTCCCTTAAAAATCACGAACATCGTCCCAAAACTTCGTTAAATGCTTCTAAGGCTCGTTTTCAATGCGTAAACACATGTAACTAGGCTCTATTGGTATGATAGTGCAAGTTATTGGTTAGTTTGATAAGATATTTGAAAAATAGGAGAGGTAGAACCCTTCTCGGCCCCCTTTCCCTTGAAAATCACGAACATCGTCCCAAAACTTGACGAAATGCTTTTAAGGCTCGTTTTAAATGCTTGAACACTTGTAACTAGGCTATATTGGTATGTTAGTGCAAGTAATAGGTTGGTTTGATAAAAAATTTAAAAAATTGACGAGGTAGGACCCTTTCTAGCCCCCTCTCCCTTAAAAATCACGAACATCGTCCCAAAACTTCGTTAAATGCTTCTAAGGCTCGTTTTCAATGCATGAACACATGTAACTACGCTCTATGGGTATGATAGTGCAAGTTATTGGTTAGTTTGATAAGATATTTGAAAAATAGGAGAGGTAGAACCCTTCTCGGCCCCCTTTCCCTTGAAAATCACGAACATTGTCCCAAAACTTATTGAAATGCTTCTTAGGTTCGTTTTCAATGTTTGAACACTTGTATCTAGGCTATATTGGTATATTAGTTTAAGTTCTAGGTTATTTTGATTAGAAATATGAAAATAGGGGAGGTAGAACCCTTTCCGGCCCCTTTTCCTTGAAAATCACGAACATCGTCCCAAAACTTAACGAAATGGTTTTAAGGCTCGTTTTAAATGATTGAAACCTTGTAACTAGGCTATATTGGTATATTAGTTCAAGTTATAGGTTATTTTGATAAGAAATTTGAAAAATAGGGGAGGTAGAACCCTTTCCAGCCTCTTTTCCTTGAAAATCACGAACATCGTCCCAAAGCTTTGCGAAATGCTTTTAAGGATCGTTTTAAATGCTTGAACCCTTGTAACTAGGCTATATTGGTATGTTAGTTCAAGTTATAAGTTATTTTGATAAGAAATTTGAAAAATAGGGGAGGTAGAACCCTTTCCAGCCCCTTTCCCTTGAAAATCACGAACATCGTCCCAAAACTTGACGAAATTCTTTTAAGGCTCGTTTGAAATGCTTGAACACTTGTAACTAGGCTATATTGGTATGTTAGTGCAAGTACTAGGTTGGTTTGACAAAAAATTTAAAAAATAGGCGAGGTAGAACCCTTTCTAGCACCCTCTCCCTTAAAAATCACGAACATCGTCCCAAAACTTCGTTAAATGCTTCTAAGGCTCGTTTTCAATGCGTGAACACATGTAACTAGGCTCTATTGGTATGATAGTGCAAGTTATTGGTTAGTTTGATAAGATATTTGAAAAATAGGAGAGGTAGAACCCTTCTCGGCCCCCTTTCCCTTGAAAATCACGAACATCGTCCCAAAACTTGACGAAATGCTTTTAAGGCTCGTTTTAAATGCTTGAACACTTATAACTAGGCTATATTGGTATGTTAGTGCAAGTAATAGGTTGGTTTGATAAAAAATTTAAAAAATTGGCGAGGTAGGACCCTTTCTAGCCCCCTCTCCCTTAAAAATCACGAACATCGTCCCAAAACTTATTGAAATGCTTCTTAGGTTCGTTTTCAATGTTTGAACACTTTTATCTAGGCTATATTGGTATATTAGTTTAAGTTCTAGGTTATTTTGATTAGAAATATGAAAAATAGGGGAGGTAGAACCCTTTCCGGCCCCTTTTCCTTGAAAATCACGAACATCATCCCAAAACTTGGCGAAATGCTTTTAAGGCTCGTTTGAAATGCTTGAAACCTTGTAACTAGGCTATATTGGTATGTTAGTTCAAGTTATAGGTTATTTTGATAAGAAATTTGAAAAATATGGGAGGTAGAACCCTTTCCGGCCTCTTTTCCTTGAAAATCACGAACATCGTCCCAGTTTATTCCCTAACACACAATTTAGAACCCGATTCTACATTGAGTGTTTATCTTGTTTCTTTTTGTGACGAACTTGTTTCTTATTCATCTAATCCACTCCAAAACGATCCTAATCCACTCCAAAACGATCCTAATCCACTTGTTTCTTATGCTAAATGGGTTGAATTTCTTCAATCTTTTACATTTAGTTCGAGGTACAAAGAAGGGAAAAAGAATGTTGTAGCTGATGCATTATCAAGGAGAAGCTACCTATTAGCTATGGTTTATACGAAAATTCTTGGGTTTGAACATTTGAAAAATCACTATGAAGAAGATGAGGATTTTTCTGGAAAATTCAAGAAACCTACTCAAGACTACACGGTTCAAGATGGGTTCTTGTTCAAAGGCAACAAACTTTGTGTGCCTAAGAATGGTGTGCGTGAACTCTTGGTTCGTGAAATCCATGGGGGAGGAATTGTTGGTCATTTTGGGATACATAAGACATTAGAAATGCTTCAAGAACATTTCTATTGGCCTCATATGATCAAGGACGTAACTCACATTGTGGAAAGGTGTTCTACTTGTCAAAAATCCAAGAGTACTTTTCACAAGGGACTTTACACTCCATTACCCGTTCCTGATGTTCCATGGGAAGGAGTGAGCATGGATTTTATTGTGGGTCTCCCTAGGACTCAAAGGGGGAAGGATAGTATCATGGTGGTGGTGGACCGTTTTTCTAAAATGGCTCATTTTATTCCATGCCACAAAACAGATGATGCTTCTAAAGTTGCTGATTTATACTTTAGAGAAATCATTCGTTTACATGGGGTTCCAAGGTCCATTGTTTCAGATAGGGATACTAAGTTCCTTAGTCATTTTTGGAGAATCTTGTGGAAATTGGTGGGAACTAAGCTCCTATTTAGTACTTCTCATCATCCACAAACGGATGGTCAAACAGAAGTGACTAATAGAACCCTTGGTGCTTTGTTACGAGGTCTAGTGAGTAGAACTCAAAAAGATTGGGATATTAAGTTAGCCCATGCTGAATTTGCGTACAATAGGTCTCCTTCTTCTACCACTGCTCGTAGTCCTTTTGAAGTGGTGTATGGGGTTAATCCTTTGCTGCCCATTGAGTTAATTCCCTTGCCTAAAGGAGATTTGATACATGGAGAACCTAAGAAGAGGTGGGAAGCATTTCAGAAAACATGCACCAAAGTCAAAGAGAAGATTGAAGCTATGAACAAAGTCTACAAGGACCGTGCAAATAAGAACCGAAAGCAACCTACATTTGCTAAAGGTGACTTGGTTTGGTTACATTTAAGGAAGGAACGTTTTCCTAACCTTAGGAAAAATAAGCTCATGCCTAGATCAGATGGTCCCTTTCAAGTCTTGGAGAAAATTGGGGAAAGTGCGTACAAGATCGATCTACCTGGTGAGTTCGGTGGAGTAAGTGCAACTTTCAATGTGCGAGACTTGAGTCCATATCTAGATGATGAAAGTTTGAGGGCAAACTTTTCCGAAGAGGGGGAGAATGATATGGCAGCAAGCAATCAAGTTCCAGAAGTTCAAGCTACGGTCCATGCCTTGTTCATCCACGATAAATCCAAGACCTTGGGTGATAATTTCGTGGGATTCTCTTCAATTAATCCTTTTGTTTCTTGCCTTAAATGGGAAGAGAGCAAAGAGGACGTAATGGCCGGTTAAGGAAGCATTCAAGAAGACTTTCAAACAGCCAAAGGAGTTTCAAACAGCCACAATTAACGTCAGCTTGATTCAAGGCGATTTCTGTGGAGAAATAATTATGATTTATTTGCTGTTTGTTTTAGTCATTTAAAGCTTTAATTAGGGGGTTAATTTTCTGTCAAAGTATGCACGTAATAGCTGACTTTAAGGCCCCAAATAATCAGTCATTTTCATAACTTAGTTAAAGCGTGATTCAAGGCTTGAATCATGCTCAGTTTTAATTCAGTTTTTATTTCTGTTTTGAATTTCGTAAAAGGAGTTACAAAGCTTTATTGAGGCTTGTTTCTTCTGTTTTAGTCGTGTAAGACAGGAAGCTAAAAGATTTGTAAAGCTTCCTATAAATAGGACACTTGCCAATTCGTTTGAGGCAAGAGTGCAAGAAAATAATAGAATCTGATTTTCTTTGTGAATTTCGTGTGTTACTTTGTGTTTCACAAACTTGTACCTTCTTTGCTTAGTGCTAGTTAGTATAAGCTCAATAATCTAGCCTTACTTCGTGTTTGGTCCAGTTTATTCCCTTATGCACAATTTAGAACCCGATTCTACATTGAGTGTTTATCTTATTTTCTTTTGTGACGAACTTGAGTCTAATTCACCTAATCTACTCCAAAACGATCCTAATCCACAAACACATCACTAAGGAACTTAGTGTCCCTATCCGAAACAATGGACCTTGGAACCCCATGTAAACGAATGATTTCTCTAAACTATAAATCAGCAACTTTAGAAGCATCATCTGTTTTGTGGCATGGAACAAAATGAGCCATTTTAGAAAAACGGTCCACCACCACCATGATACTATCTTTCCCCCTTTGAGTCCTAGGGAGTCCTACAATAAAATCCATGCTCACTCCTTCCCATGGAACATCCGGAATGGGTAATGGAGTGTAAAGACCTTTGTGAAAAGTACTCTTGGATTTTTGACAAGTAGAACACCTTTCCACAATGTGAGTTACGTCCTTGATCATATGAGGCCAATAGAAATGTTCTTGAAGCATTTCTAATGTCTTATGTATCCCAAAATGACCAGCAATTCCTCCCCCATGGATTTCACGAACCAAGAGTTCACGCACACCATTCTTAGGCACAGAAAGTTTGTTGCCTTTGAACAAAAACCCATCTTGAACCGTGTAGTCTTGAGTAGGTTTCTTGAATTTTCCCGAAAAATCCTCATCTTCTTCATAGTGATTTTTCAAGTGTTCAAACCCAAGAATTTTTGTATGAACCATGGCTAATAGATAGCTCCTCCTTGATAATGCATCTGCCACAACATTCTTCTTCCCTTCTTTGTACCTCGAACTAAATGTAAAAGATTGAAGAAATTCAACCCATTTAGCATGTCGGTGATTAAGTTTTTGCTGTCCATGAATGAATTTCAAGGCTTCATGATCCGAATGTAAAACAAACGGTTTTGGCCTTAGGTAATGAGACCAATGATCTAGAGCCCGAACAATAGCATAGAACTCGCGATCATAATTTGAATAATTAAGCTTAGCACCACTTAATTTTTCACTGAAATAACAAATGGGTCTTTTTCCTTGAATAAGAACAGCACCAATACCCACGCCACTTGCATCACATTCAACCTCAAACAGTTTATCAAAATCTGGCAATGCAAGAACCGTTGTATTGCACAATTTTTCCTTGATTTCTTCAAATGCTCTTTGAGCGGCTTCACTCCAATGGAATGCACCTTTCTTCAATAATTCGGTCAAAGGAGCTGTGATTGTTGAGAAATTCTTGATAAAAATTCTGTAAAATGAGGCAAGACCATGAAAACTCCTCACTTCATGCACATCTTTCGACACCTTCCATGTTGAAATAGCCTTCACTTTTTCTAGATCAACCTGTACTCCTTCACTAGATACAACATAGCCTAGGAAAGTAATATGTTTACACATGAAAGCACACTTTTCTAACTTCCCATACAATCTGTTAGTCCTCAAAACCTCAAATAAAGATTTTAAATGTAACAAATTGATGTGTAAACAAGGTGAGAAACTTGATTACAAATGATCGGGAATGTGTGTTAAGAAAGTTTAGGGGAACTCTCACCCTTAACTTGAGGATATAATAGTGAGGAACACTCACTCACGTGTTTGGGCGTAGTAGTGATTAGGGAACTCTCACCTATTCGACAACTACAAGTTTAAGTTTTAGGAACTCTCACTAAAACACAAACTCTTCAAATTGAGGGAACTCTCAAATTTGGAAAATAAACTTGACTAGCACAAGCCAAATTCGGATTATACACTCGTGTGTTTTGGGCAAAATTCTGGAATCCCTTTCATTGATTATTAGCACGCTATTTATAGCTTTTTCGTACATCATACTAAGCTAAAACAAACAATAAACAGAAAGCTGAAAATAAGGGTAGATTAAGTGGCTCACAACCGTCCAACATAATCCCCATAACAACTCATTATTTCTCTAACTAATAAAGCTTAAAACAAGGGAAGAATAGCTTAAAATAAGGGAAGAAACGTTCAGCAAATTGACTCCAAACTGCTGTTCAAATTCCTCCTTCAAAGTTGCCTTGAAATGCGCCAAATCGTTCAGCAAATTGACTTCAAATTGCTGTTCAAATTCGTCCTCCAAAGTAGCCTTGAAATGCGCTTTTTAATCCTTCATTTAAGCTCTTTTATTTCGAATTTAAACCAGCTAGGAACGCCCCTTAAAGTCTGCCTATATTCCCCCATTATTGAGGTAATTAGTTACGCTCAATACGGTGCAACCATTTGAGGACTTATATGGGCCGTGCATGCCAAAATCCCTTGATGTGTTTGCGGATGTGTTTGATGTGTTTGTGGTTTAGGATCGTTTTGGAGTGGATTAGGTGAATTAGAAACAAGTTCGTAACAAAAGGAAACAAGGTAAACACTCAATGTAGAATCGGGTCTAAATTGTGTGTAAGGGAAATAATCTGGACCAAACACGAAGTAAGCTAGATTATTGAGCTTATACTAACTAGCACTAAGCAAAGAAAGTATAAGTTTTGTGAGACACAAAGTAACACACGAAATTCACAAAGAAATTCAGATTATGTTCTCTTTCTTTTACTCCCCTTCAAATGAATTGGCAAGTGCCCTATTTATAGGAAGGTTTACAAATCCTTTAGCTTCCTATTTTACACGTCTAAAACAGAAGAAACAAGCCTCAATAAAGCTTTGTAACTCCTTTTACGAAATTCAAAACAGAATTTAAAACTGAATTAAAACTGAGCATGATTCAAGCCTTGAATCACGCTTTGACTAAGTCACTAAATGACTGATTATTTGAGCAGCTATTACGTGCATATTTGACAGAAAATAACCTCCCTAATTAAAGCTTTAAACGACTAAAATAAACAGCAAATAAATCATAATTATTCTCCCACAGAAATCGCCATGAATCAAGCATTAACCCCCTTTTTTAGCTGTGGCGTTAATTTGGCTGTTTGAAAACTTCTTCTTGACCGTCCCCTTTAACTGGCCATAACTTCCCCTTTTCTTTCCTCCCATTTAAGGCAAGAAACAAAAGGATTAATTGAAGAGAACCCCACGACATTATCACCCAAGGACTTGGACTTTTCGTGGATGAACAAGGCATGGACCGTCGTTTGAACTTCTGGAACTTTATGGACTTTAGTTAGGACTTGATTGCTTGCTGCCATATCATCCCTAAGAGTAGTATTGAGGAGAGACTTGGACAAAATCAACTCCCTAACGTTCGACCCTTGGACTGGAATATTCGCACCTTGACCATTTTGGTCATCCTCCCCTTCTTCAAAGGGAATTGCCCTCAATTCTTCATCATTATAGTACGGTGCTAGATCCCCCACATTGAATGTGCTTGAGACGCCGTACTTTCTTCCCAAATCTACCTTGTAGGCGTTGTCATTGATCTTTTTCACTATCTCAAATGGACCCTCGGCTCGTGGCATGAGCTTGTTCTTCCTTTGATTGGGAAATCTCTCCTTCCTCATGTAGATCCATACTAAGTCACCAACTTCAAAACGTTTCACATTTTTGACTCTCTTGTTGGCTTGCTTCTTATAGATTTCATTAGCCTTCTCGATGTTCTTCCTCACTTCTTTGTGGATTTTCACCATGAACTCGGCTTGTTCCTTGGCACCTCCATGCACGAATTTGTCTTTAGGCAAAGCTACGAGATCAATTGGAACATAGGGATTAGAACCATAGACTACTTCAAAAGGAGAATACTTTGTAGTAGCGCTAGGAGTTCTATTGTAAGCAAACTCGGCATGAGCGAGTTTGACATCCCAATCTTTGGTGCTTTTACTAACCAAGGTTCTAAGCAAAGAACCTAGCACCCTATTCACCACCTCGGTTTGGCCATCGGTTTGGGGGTAATGTGAGGTAGAAAACAGCAACTTGGTTCCCATAAGACGCCACAAAGACTTCCAAAAATGACTTTGGAACTTTGTATCTCGATCTGAAACAATGGTGCGTGGGACTCCATGGAAACGAACAATCCCATCAAAATATAATTTTGCCACCTTCATAGCATCCTCGGTTTTATGACAAGGGATAAAGTGAGCCATCTTTGAAAAACGATCAACTACCACCATGATTGAGTCCTTACCTCTTTGAGTTCTAGGTAAAGCCACAATGAAATCCATGCTTAGGTCTTCCCAAGGTCTCTCCGGAATTGGCAATGGCTTGTAAAGACCTTTGTGAAACACCATCTTTGCCCTTTGACAAGTAGAGCAACGTGCTACAACATGATGGACAGTAGATAGCATGTTAGGCCAATAAAAGTGAGCTTGAAGAAGCTCCATAGTCTTTTGAACTCCGAAATGGCCTGCTAGACCTCCTCCATGCGCTTCATGAATCAACAAGCTTTGAATCGGACATTTAGGAATGCATAACCTATTTCCCTTAAAAAGAAAATCATTTTGTAAGGAAAATAAATCATAACTTCCCTTCACGCATTTCTCCAAAATGCCCTTGAAATCATCATCTTCCTTGTAGTATTCTTTTATTAATTCGAACCCAAGGACTTTCGCCTCGACGACTCCAAGTAAAGTATGCCTTCGAGATAAGGCATCCGCAACAACATTCGCCTTTCCACTTTTGTACTTTGATGAGAAGTTAAATGTTTGCAAGAATTCCACCCACTTTGCATGCCTCGAATTCAATTTCTTTTGGCCATGGATGAACCTCAACGATTCATGGTCAGAATTAAGTATGAATGGTTGTGGCCTCAAGTAATGCGACCAATGATCCAAAGCTCGCACCATTGCATAGAACTCCTTGTCATAGGTGGAATAATTCAGCTTGCCTTGGCTCAATTTCTCACTAAAGTAGGCAATCGGACGCCCTTCTTGAATCAACACGGCACCAATCCCCTTTCCGCTTGCATCACACTCAACTTCAAATGGTTTTGAAAAATCTGGAAGTGCTAGAATAGGTGTATTGCACATCTTCTCTTTGATTACTTCAAACGCCTTTTGAGCTTGAGGAGTCCACTCAAATGAACCCTTCTTTGTGCACTCGGTGATAGGAGCCATTAGAGTGCTAAAATTGCGAATGAACCTCCTATAAAAGGAAGCTAATCCATGGAAAGAACGGACCTCCGTGAGTGTCTTTGGGCTAGGCCATGATTGAATAGCCTCAATCTTGCTAGGATCAACTTTCACACCTTCTCCTGAAATAATGTAACCAAGAAAAGTGACCTCATATAGCATAAAATTACATTTTTCAAGTTTTCCATACAATTTTTGTTCTCTCAAAACCGTGAAAACTTTAAATAAATGTATCAAATGTTCGTCCCCACTCTTGCTATAAATAAGGATATCATCAAGGTACACCACCACGAACTTGCCAAGGAAAGGCCGCAACACCTCGTTCATCAACCTCATGAAAGTGCTAGGTGCGTTGGTTTTGAAAGCGGTCTTCCATTCATCTCCTTCTCTCATCCGAATTTGATGATACCCACTTCTCAAATCAACCTTTGAAAACCACTTCGAGCCGCCCAGTTCATCAAGCATGTCATCTAGCCTTGGAATTGGAAACCTGTACTTGATAGTAATATTGTTAACAGCCCTACTATCAATACACATACGCCATGTCCCATCCTTTTTAGGGACCAAAAGAGCAAGAACATCACACGGACTCATAGACTCACGTACATACCCCATACTCATCAACTCCTCAATTTGTCGTTGCAATTCCTTAGTTTCCAAGGGATTACACCTATAGGCAGGTTTGTTAGGTAAAGGAGCACCGGGAATGAGGTCAATTTGATGTTCAATTCCCCTCAAAGGTGGTAATCCTTTAGGTAACTCATCGGGAAAAATATCCTCAAAATCCTTAATCAATTGAGCCAATTTGGGGTTTTGACTCACAAAATTTTCGTGGACCTCTTTAGAGTACAACAAGTATAATTCATCCTCACCATCAATTTCCCTTTCAAATTCCTTAAGGGTAAGTAATGACACCTCCTTTGATTGTTTCGGATTTTGTGAAAATCGTGGGGGTGGTAAAGGGTGCAACTTTTTTTGTTTTCCTTGGTGAGTTATAGTGTAAGTGTTATGGTACCCATCATGTTGAGATTTTCGATCAGTTTGCCAAGGTCTACCAAGCAAAACGTGACAAGCATCCATAGACACAACATCACACAGTTGAGTATCATGATAAGACCCAATAGAAAAACTAACCATGCATTGTTTCCTAACCCCCGTGCTAGAACTAGAATCCAACCAACTCAACTTGTAAGGATGTGGGTGATTTATAGTTGTAAGACCAAGTCTAGTTATCATGGTTTTGGAAACTGTGTTTGCCTCACTACCACTATCAACGATTAAATCACATACCTCGTCTTTAATCTTGCACTTGGTAATGAAAACATGTTGTCTTTACGGTGCTAAGGGTTCCTCAACGTGAGCTTGCAACGCCCTTCTCACAACCAGATTTGTTTTGGTCTCTTCTTCGGGGAAACATTGCTCTTCCTCCTCGTCCCCTTCAGTAAAATTCACATCCTCCACTTCTTCAACCTCGAAATCCTCCCAATTGATAGTTTGGTTAGCAATAAGCTTGACCTCTTGCATGGTCAAAGCTCTTGAATTTGGACAATCTTTCTTAAAGTTACCCCTTCCTCCGCATTTGTAACAAACAATGTCACTTATTCTGAAATCTTTCTTGTCCTTCTTAGGTGGATCGTTGGTTTTGACAAAAGAAGAACCATCCTTGACAGGGAAGGTTGGTCTTCGTGTCACTTGAGGGGTGACAATCGGCTTCTTCTTCTTCCTTCTTGAATCAAACTTGATTAAAAGTTTGCACGCTTCAGCAAAGGTTAAATTGGTGTAACCTTCAAGTTTGTCTTGCAACTCTTGATCCAACCCAGCCACGAAACGTCCCATCTTGAGTTCTTCATTCTCCGTGATTTCACACACGATAGAAAGTCTATCAAACTCTTTGATGTAGTCCTCAGCCGATTCTCCATTTTGGTGCAAAGTGCTCCACTTCACATATTGACTTTGCTTGTAATTGTGAGGAATAAAACGATCCCTCATCCTCTTCTTCAACTTGCTCCAAGTAGCAATGGTTGCCTTACTCTTAAGAGTACGCCCCCTTTGTTCTCCTTGTAGCCAATTATCTCCATAGCCTTTCAACTTCACCTTGGCTATCTTGTATTTTTGGAACTCCTCCTGAATGTCCTTGTAATCGAAGTACCTCTCCAAGGATTTCTCCCATTCCAAGTACTTTTCTGGATCAAGTGTCCCATCAAAGGAAGGGACGTCCACTTTGAGACTCCTATCTTCCCTCCTAGGTGGAGGGTCTTCGCCTTGATCTCTCCTATCATGCTCGTTCATGAGCCTTGCCATCAAGGCAGCAAGGTTCCCTTGTAGATTGGCGTTGGTTTCAGCCAACCTTTCTTGACTAGCAATGGATCGATTAAGAGCTTCCAAAGCTGTCCTCAAATCTTGATTCTCTCCCATGGTATGTAGGTATTCGACCCCTTTGGAAAAATTTAAGGAAATTTTCCCCCTACCTGACGCGCCAAATGATGTGTAAGCAAGGTGAGAAACTTGATTACAAATGATCGGGAATGTGTGTTAAGAAAGTTTAGGGGAACTCTCACCCTTAACTTGAGGATATAACAGTGAGGAACACTCACTCACGTGTTTGGGCGTAGTAGTGATTAGGGAACTCTCACCTATTCGACAACTACAAGTTTAAGTTTTAGGAACTCTCACTAAAACACAAACTCTTCAAATTGAGGGAACTCTCAAATTTGGAAAATAAACTTGACTAGCACAAGCCAAATTCGGATTATACACTTGTGTGTTTTGGGCAAAATTCTGGAATCCCTTTCATTGATTATTAGCACGCTATTTATAGCTTTTTCGTACATCATACTAAGCTAAAACAAACAATAAACAAAAAGCTGAAAATAAGGGTAGATTAAGTGGCTCACAACCGTCCAACATAATCCCCATAACAACTCATTATTTCTCTAACTAATAAAGCTTAAAACAAGGGAAGAATAGCTTAAAATAAGGGAAGAAACGTTCAGCAAATTGACTCCAAACTGCTGTTCAAATTCCTCCTTCAAAGTCGCCTTGAAATGCGCTAAATCGTTCAGCAAATTGACTTCAAATTGCTGTTCAAATTCGTCCTCCAAAGTAGCCTTGAAATGCGCTTTTTAAGCCTTCATTTAAGCTCTTTTATTTCGAATTTAAACCAGCTAGGAACGCCCCTTAAAGTCTGCCTATATTCCCCCATTATTAAGTTAATTAGTTACGCTCAATACGGTGCAACCATTTGAGGACTTATATGGGTCGTGCATGCCAAAATCCCTAAGAGTAGTATTGAGGAGAGACTTGGACAAAATCAACTCCCTAACGTTCGACCCTTGGACTGGAATATTCGCACCTTGACCATTTTGGTCACTAATTAAATGCTTTAAATGACTAAAACAAACAGCAAACAACTCATAACCATTCCCCACAGAAATCGCCATGAATCAAGCTTTAACCCCCATTTTAAATGTGGCGTTAATTGTGGCTGTTTGAAACTTCTTGTGGCTGTTTGAAAGTCTTCTTGAACGCTTCCTTAACTAGCCATTACGTCCCATTTAAGGCAAGAAACAAAAGGTGATGTGTAAGTGGATTAGGATCGTTTTGGAGTGGATTAGATGAATAAGAAACAAGTTCGTCACAAAAAGAAACAAGATAAACACTCAATGTAGAATCGGGTTCTAAATTGTGTGTTAGGGAATAAACTGGACCAAACACGAAGTAAGGCTAGATTATTAAGCTTATACTAATTAGCACTAAGCAAAGAAAGTATAAGTTTGTGAAACACAAAGTAACACACGAAATTCACAAAGAAAATCAGATTCTGTTGTATTTCTTTCACTCCTGCCTCAAACGAATGGCAAGTGTCCTATTTATAGGAAGCTTTACAAATCTGAAAGGGAACCCTTCAACTTCCTATCTTACACGTCTAAAACAGAAGAAACAAGCTTCAATCCCAGCTTTGTAACTCCTTACACGTAATTAAAAACAGAATTAAAAACTGAGCATGATTCAAGCCTTGAATCACGCTTTAACTAAGTCACGAAAATGACTGATTATTTGATGCCTTAATGGCAGCTATTACGTGCATGTTTGACAGAAAATAACCTCCTAATTAAATGCTTTAAATGACTAAAACAAACAGCAAATAAATCATAACCATTCCCCACAGAAATCGCCATGAATCAAGCTTTAACCCCCATTTTAAATGTGGCGTTAATTGTGGCTGTTTGAAACTTCTTGTGGCTATTTGAAAGTCTTCTTGAACGCTTCCTTAACTGGCCATTACGTCCCCTTTTCCCTCTTCCCATTTAAGGCAAGAAATAAAAAGATTATTTGAAGAGAATCCCACGAAATTATCACCCAAGGACTTGGACTTTTCGTGGATGAACAAGGCATGGACCGTAGCTTGAACTTCTGGCACTTTAGTTTGGACTTGATTGCTTGCTGCCATATCAAAAGGATTAATTGAAGAGAATCCCACGAAATTATCACCCAAGGACTTGGACTTTTCGTGGATGAACAAGGCATGGACCGTAGCTTAAACTTCTGGCACTTTATGGACTTTAGTTTGAACTTGATTGCTTGCTGCCATATCATTATCAAACTCTTTGATGTAGTCCTCAGCCGATTCTCCATTTTGGTGCAAAGTGCTCCACTTAACATATTTACTTTGCTTGTAATTGTGAGGAATAAAACGATCCCTCATCCTCTTCTTCAACTTGCTCCAAGTAGCAATGGTTGCCTTACCCTTAAGAGTACGCCCCCTTTGTTCTCCTTGTAGCCAATTATCTCCATAGCCTTTCAACTTCACCTTGGCTATCTTGTATTTTTGGAACTCCTCCTGAATGTCCTTGTGATCGAAGTACCTCTCCAAGGATTTCTCCCATTCCAAGTACTTTTCTGGATCAAGTGTCCCATCAAAGGAAGGGACGTCCACTTTGAGACTCCTATCTTCCCTCCTAGGTGGAGGGTCTTCGCCTTGATCTCTCCTATCATGCTCGTTCATGAGCCTTGCCATCAAGGCAGCAAGGTTCCCTTGTAGATTGGCGTTGGTTTCAGCCAACCTTTCTTGACTAGCAATGGATCGATTAAGAGCTTCCAAAGCTGTCCTCAAATCTTGATTCTCTCCCATGGTATGTAGGTATTCGACCCCTTTGGAAAAATTTAAGGAAATTTTCCCCCTATCTGACGCGCCAAATGATGTGTAAGCAAGATGAGAAACTTGTTTACAAATGAACGGAAATGTGTGTTAAGAAAGTTTAGGGGAACTCTCACCCTTAACTTGAGGATATAACACTGAGGAACACTCACTCACGTGTTTGGGCGTAGTAGTGATTAGGGAACTCTCACCTATTCGACAACTACAAGTTTAAGTTTTAGGAACTCTCAGTAAAACACAAACTCTTCAAATTGAGGTAACTCTCAAATTTGGAAAATAAACTTGACTAGCACAAGCCAAATTCGTATCATACACTCGTGTGTTTTTTGGCAAAATTCTGGAATGCCTTTCATTGATTATTAGCACGCTATTTATAGCTTTTTCGTACATCATACTAAGCTAAAACAAACAATAAACAGAAAGTTGAAAATAAGGGTAGATTAAGTGGCTCACAGCCGTCCAACATAATCCCCATAACAACTCATTATTTCTCTAACTAATAAAGCTTAAAACAAGGGAAGAATAGCTTAAATTAAGGGAAGAAACGTTCAGCAACTTGACTCCAAAGTGCTGTTCAAATTCCTCCTTCAAAGTCGCCTTGAAATGCGCCAAATCGTTCAGCAAATTGACTTCAAATTGCTGTTCAAATTCGTCCTCCAAAGTAGCCTTGAAATGCGCTTTTTAAGCCTTCATTTAAGCTCTTTTATTTCGAATTTAAACCAGCTAGGAACGCCCCTTAAAGTCTGCCTATATTCCCCCATTATTGAGGTAATTAGTTACGCTCAATACGGTGCAACCATCTGAGGACTTATATGGGCCGTGCATGCCAAAATCCCTAAGAGTAGTATTGAGGAGAGACTTGGACAAAATCAACTCCCTAACGTTCGACCCTTGGACTGGAATATTCGCACCTTGACCATTTTGGTCACTAATTAAATGCTTTAAATGACTAAAACAAACAGCAAACAACTCATAACCATTCCCCACAGAAATCGCCATGAATCAAGCTTTAACCCCCATTTTAAATGTGGCGTTAATTGTGGCTGTTTGAAACTTCTTGTGGCTGTTTGAAAGTCTTCTTGAACGCTTCCTTAACTAGCCATTACGTCCCATTTAAGGCAAGAAACAAAAGGTGATGTGTAAGTGGATTAGGATCGTTTTGGAGTGGATTAGATGAATAAGAAACAAGTTCGTCACAAAAAGAAACAAGATAAACACTCAATGTAGAATCGGGTTCTAAATTGTGTGTTAGGGAATAAACTGGACCAAACACGAAGTAAGGCTAGATTATTAAGCTTATACTAATTAGCACTAAGCAAAGAAAGTATAAGTTTGTGAAACACAAAGTAACACACGAAATTCACAAAGAAAATCAGATTCTGTTGTATTTCTTTCACTCCTGCCTCAAACGAATGGCAAGTGTCCTATTTATAGGAAGCTTTACAAATCTGAAAGGGAACCCTTCAACTTCCTATCTTACACGTCTAAAACAGAAGAAACAAGCTTCAATCCCAGCTTTGTAACTCCTTACACGTAATTAAAAACAGAATTAAAAACTGAGCATGATTCAAGCCTTGAATCACGCTTTAACTAAGTCACGAAAATGACTGATTATTTGACGCCTTAATGGCAGCTATTACGTGCATGTTTGACAGAAAATAACCTCCTAATTAAATGCTTTAAATGACTAAAACAAACAGCAAATAAATCATAACCATTCCCCACAGAAATCGCCATGAATCAAGCTTTAACCCCCATTTTAAATGTGGCGTTAATTGTGGCTGTTTGAAACTTCTTGTGGCTATTTGAAAGTCTTCTTGAACGCTTCCTTAACTGGCCATTACGTCCCCTTTTCCCTCTTCCCATTTAAGGCAAGAAATAAAAAGATTATTTGAAGAGAATCCCACGAAATTATCACCCAAGGACTTGGACTTTTCGTGGATGAACAAGGCATGGACCGTAGCTTGAACTTCTGGCACTTTAGTTTGGACTTGATTGCTTGCTGCCATATCAAAAGGATTAATTGAAGAGAATCCCACGAAATTATCACCCAAGGACTTGGACTTTTCGTGGATGAACAAGGCATGGACCGTAGCTTAAACTTCTGGCACTTTATGGACTTTAGTTTGAACTTGATTGCTTGCTGCCATATCATTATCAAACTCTTTGATGTAGTCCTCAGCCGATTCTCCATTTTGGTGCAAAGTGCTCCACTTAACATATTTACTTTGCTTGTAATTGTGAGGAATAAAACGATCCCTCATCCTCTTCTTCAACTTGCTCCAAGTAGCAATGGTTGCCTTACCCTTAAGAGTACGCCCCCTTTGTTCTCCTTGTAGCCAATTATCTCCATAGCCTTTCAACTTCACCTTGGCTATCTTGTATTTTTGGAACTCCTCCTGAATGTCCTTGTGATCGAAGTACCTCTCCAAGGATTTCTCCCATTCCAAGTACTTTTCTGGATCAAGTGTCCCATCAAAGGAAGGGACGTCCACTTTGAGACTCCTATCTTCCCTCCTAGGTGGAGGGTCTTCGCCTTGATCTCTCCTATCATGCTCGTTCATGAGCCTTGCCATCAAGGCAGCAAGGTTCCCTTGTAGATTGGCGTTGGTTTCAGCCAACCTTTCTTGACTAGCAATGGATCGATTAAGAGCTTCCAAAGCTGTCCTCAAATCTTGATTCTCTCCCATGGTATGTAGGTATTCGACCCCTTTGGAAAAATTTAAGGAAATTTTCCCCCTATCTGACGCGCCAAATGATGTGTAAGCAAGATGAGAAACTTGTTTACAAATGAACGGAAATGTGTGTTAAGAAAGTTTAGGGGAACTCTCACCCTTAACTTGAGGATATAACACTGAGGAACACTCACTCACGTGTTTGGGCGTAGTAGTGATTAGGGAACTCTCACCTATTCGACAACTACAAGTTTAAGTTTTAGGAACTCTCAGTAAAACACAAACTCTTCAAATTGAGGTAACTCTCAAATTTGGAAAATAAACTTGACTAGCACAAGCCAAATTCGTATCATACACTCGTGTGTTTTTTGGCAAAATTCTGGAATGCCTTTCATTGATTATTAGCACGCTATTTATAGCTTTTTCGTACATCATACTAAGCTAAAACAAACAATAAACAGAAAGTTGAAAATAAGGGTAGATTAAGTGGCTCACAGCCGTCCAACATAATCCCCATAACAACTCATTATTTCTCTAAC
Organism: Dysphania ambrosioides; assembly: GCA_026401315.1. Lineage (NCBI taxonomy): Eukaryota > Viridiplantae > Streptophyta > Magnoliopsida > Caryophyllales > Amaranthaceae > Dysphania > Dysphania ambrosioides. Next base: position 23,556,585 of record CM048661.1, on the reverse strand, counting down.
TAATAAAGCTTAAAACAAGGGAAGAATAGCTTAAATTAAGGGAAGAAACGTTCAGCAACTTGACTCCAAAGTGCTGTTCAAATTCCTCCTTCAAAGTCGCCTTGAAATGCGCCAAATCGTTCAGCAAATTGACTTCAAATTGCTGTTCAAATTCGTCCTCCAAAGTAGCCTTGAAATGCGCTTTTTAAGCCTTCATTTAAGCTCTTTTATTTCGAATTTAAACCAGCTAGGAACGCCCCTTAAAGTCTGCCTATATTCCCCCATTATTGAGGTAATTAGTTACGCTCAATACGGTGCAACCATCTGAGGACTTATATGGGCCGTGCATGCCAAAATCCCTAAGAGTAGTATTGACGAGAGACTTGGACAAAATCAACTCCCTAACGTTCGACCCTTGGACTGGAATATTCGCACCTTGACCATTTTGGTCACTAATTAAATGCTTTAAATGACTAAAACAAACAGCAAACAACTCATAACCATTCCCCACAGAAATCGCCATGAATCAAGCTTTAACCCCCATTTTAAATGTGGCGTTAATTGTGGCTGTTTGAAACTTCTTGTGGCTGTTTGAAAGTCTTCTTGAACGCTTCCTTAACTAGCCATTACGTCCCATTTAAGGCAAGAAACAAAAGGTGATGTGTAAGTGGATTAGGATCGTTTTGGAGTGGATTAGATGAATAAGAAACAAGTTCGTCACAAAAAGAAACAAGATAAACACTCAATGTAGAATCGGGTTCTAAATTGTGTGTTAGGGAATAAACTGGACCAAACACGAAGTAAGGCTAGATTATCAAGCTTATACTAACTAGCACTAAGCAAAGAAAGTATAAGTTCGTGAAACACAAAGTAACACACGAAATTCACAAAGAAAATCATATTCTGTTCTTTTCTTTCACTCTTGCCTACAACGAATGGCAAGTGTCCTATTTATAGGAAGCTTTACAAATCTTAAAGGAACCTTTCAACTTCCCTAACTTACACGTCTAAAACAGAAGAAAACAAGCTTCCATAAAGCTTTGTAACTCCTTATACATACTTAAAACCAAAATTGAAAACTAATGATATGGCAGCAAGCAACCAAGTTCAAACTAAAGTCCATAAAGTTCCAGAAGTTCAAACTACGGTCCGTGCCTTGTTCATCCACGAAAAGTCCAAGTCCTTGGGTGATAATTTCGTGGGATTCTCTTCAATTAATCCTTTTGTTTCTTGCCTTAAATGGGAAGAAGGAAAAGGGGGCGTAATGACCAGTTAAAGACACGTTCAAGGAGAGTTTCAAACAGCCACAATTAACGTCACACGTCAAATGGGGGTTAAGAGCTTGATTCATGGCGATTTCTGTGGGAGAATAATTATGATTTATTTGCTGTTTGTTTTAGTCATTTAAAGCTTTAATTAGGGGGTTAATTTTCTGTCAAAATATGCACTTAATAGCTGCCATTAAGACCTCAAATAATCAGTCAGTTTCGTGGCTTAGTTAAGGCGTGATTCAAGGCTTGAATCATGCCCAGTTTTCAATTTTGGTTTTAAGTACGTATAAGGAGTTACAAAGCTTTATGGAAGCTGGTTTTCTTCTGTTTTAGACGTGTAAGTTAGGGAAGTTGAAAGGTTCCTTTAAGATTTGTAAAGCTTCCTATAAATAGGACACTTGCCATTCGTTGTAGGCAAGAGTGAAAGAAAAGAACAGAATCTGATTTTCTTTGTGAATTTCGTGTGTTACTTTGTGTTTCACGAACTTATACTTTCTTTGCTTAGTGCTAGTTAGTATAAGCTTGATAATCTAGCCTTACTTCGTGTTTGGTCCAGTTTATTCCCTTACACACAATTTAGAACCCGATTCTACATTGAGTGTTTATCTTGTTTCCTTTTGTGACGAACTTGTTTCTAATTCATCTAATCCACTCCAAAACGATCCTAATCCACTAACACATCAGTTGGTATCAGAGCAAGGCTTTGGAGTATGACTTCCAGTTCATCCAACTCAACATCTCACGAAGTGATGAAAGACATTCTTGGAAAACTCCAAGAAATGCATGACGAAATGAAAAGGCATGAAACAAGGATGGATGCCATTGCTGACCTATGCCTTAGACAAGGTAGAAGGTTAAAGGAATTAGAAAATTCCACACCCACCCAAGGGGAATCACAATTTCGTGGTTACCAAGATGATAGAAGTCTCAAACTAGATCTTCCCGAATTCGATGGTTCTAACGATCCGGAAGTTTTTTTTGATTGGGTACGTAGATTGGAGAGTATCTTTGAGTATAAGGAGTATGATGATACTAAGAGTTGTAAAATGGCGATTCTTAAGTTAACCAAACTTGCTGGACTTTGGTATGATAATCTGAAGGCCAAAAGGAGAAGAGAAGGAAAGGGTAAGATTGAGTCATGGGTGAAACTCAGAAAGAAGATGGAACAACGTTGGGTTCCACGTGAGTATGAGCAAGATCAATATGTGAAATTGACTCGCCTAGCTCAAGGGGAACGAAGTGTTGATGACTATGTGCGAGAATTTGAGAAACTCAGTTTGGTGTGTGATATGCAAGAGAGAGAGCCACTCAAAATTGCTCGTTTCACTAAAGGGTTGTCAAAGCCAATATCTAATAAGGTGGATCTCCTACCTTATTCCACCTATGAAGAAGTTGTGAAGGCTGCTAGAAAGGTTGAGGCACAACACAAAGAAGATAGGCCAAGGCCTACGTCAAGGCCTCCTTACAAAGCTTTTCCTTCCGTAGGAAAGGGCGAGGTTGCTTCAAAATCCACTTTTACTCCTAACTCATTCAAAGGTTATGGAGGAAAAACGGATTTCAAGCAAGAAGTTTCCAAGAGGACGTGTTACAAGTGCCATGAAAAGGGACATATTGCTAGTGAATGTCCAAAACGGAACACACTCACCATTCATGAAGGAGGGTATGATTCCGAGGAAAATGAGGAAGAGGAGGAGGAATATGAGGAGTACGGGGCTGAAGAAAACGCCACTCCATTATGTGGTGTTGTGAGAAGGATCCTACATTCCGAGCCTCTCAAGGATGTGCAACAAAGAGAGAATCTTTTCCATACAAGATGCAAGGTACGAGACAAGATTTGTGATGTGATTGTAGATGGTGGTTCTTGTACGGATGTGGCCTCTACGGAACTTGTAAGTAAACTTAAATTACCCACTCGTGAGCATGCTAAACCTTACAAGTTAAATTAGCTAGATAATGATACCGGTTTGAAGGTTAAGAAACAAGCTCTAGTTTCTTTTACAATTGGAAATTTTCATGATGAACGTTGGTGTGATGTTCTGATATGGCAGCAAGCAATCAGGATCAAACTAAAGTCCAGGATGTTCCAAAAGTCCAAGCTACGGTCCATAATTTGTTCATCCACGAAAAGTCTAAGTCTTTGGATGCTATTTACGTGGGATTCTCTTCAAAGAACCCTTTTGTTTCTTGCCTTATATGGGAAGAGGGAAAAGGGGACGTAATTTAAAGAAGAGTTCAAGAAGACTTTCAAACAGCCACAAAAAGTTTCAAACAGCCAAAGTTAACGCTACATTTAAAATGGGGGTTAATAGCTTGATTCATGGCGATTTCTGTGGGGAAATAATTGTGATTTGTTTGCTGTTTGTTTTAGTCATTTAAAGCTTTAATTAGGGGGGTTATTTTCTGTCAAACATGCACGTAATAGCTGCCATTAAGGCCTCAAATAATCAGTCATTTTGGTGACTTAGTTAAGGCGTGATTCAAGGCTTGAATCATGCCCAGTTTTCAATTTTGTTTTTAAGTACGTGTAAGGAGTTACAAAGCTTTTATTAAAGCTTGTTTCTTCTGTTTTAGACGTGTAAGATAGGAAGTTGAAGGGTTCCTTTAAGATTTGTAAAGCTTCCTATAAATAGGACACTTGCCATTCGTTTTAAGCAAGAGTGAAAGAAATAAAACAGAATCTGATTTTCTTTGTGAATTTCGTGTGTTACTTTGTGTTTCACGAACTTATACTTTCTTTGCTTAGTGCTAGTTACTATAAACTTGATAATCTAGCCTTACTTCGTGTTTGGTCCAGTTTATTCCCTTACACGCAATTTAGAACCCGATTCTACATTGAGTGTTTATCTTGTTTCCTTTTGTGACGAACTTGTTTCTAATTCATCTAATCCACTCCAAAATGATCCTAATCCACTTACACATCATGTTCTGCCTATGAGTGCGTGTCATATCTTGCTTGGTAGACCATGGCAATTTGATAGAAATGCGTTGCATGATGGCGTTTCTAATGTTTATACGGTCACTACTCATGGGGGAAAGAAAATCAGGTTACTCCCTTTGCCTCCAAAAGTTGAACCTATGATGGAGAAGAAACCTAATTTTTTGGTTTCGAGACGTGAGTTTGAGCGTGAGTGTGCTATGGAAGGGGGAGGGTTTTTTCTTGTTGTTAAACCTATTGATGATACCTTTTCCAATGTTACTAACTCATTGCCTTTAAAGAAATTGCTAGAGGAATTTTCTGATGTATTTCCTAGTGATTTGCCACAAGGCCTACCTCCATTTCGAGGTATTGAACATGCTATTGACTTGATTCCGGGAGCTCAATTGCCTAATAAGCCAGCCTACAGGTGTAGTCCCGATCAGGCCAAGGAATTGCAAAGACAAGTAGAAGAACTCATAGAGAGGGGTTATGTGCATGAGAGCCTTAGCCCATGTGCTGTTCCTGCTCTTTTAGTACCTAAAAAAGAGGGAACTTGGAGAATGTGTATTGATAGTCGTTCCATCAATAACATTACTATCAAATACAGATTTCCTATGCTAAGGCTTCAAGACATGTTTGATGAGTTGAGTGGAGCCAAGATTTTCAGTAAAATTGATTTAAGAAGTGGCTATCAGTAAATGGAAGACAGCTTTTAAGACTAAGCAAGGCTTGTACGAATGGCTTGTCATGCCATTTGGTCTTTGCAATGCTCCTAGTTCTTTCATGAGACTCATGAATGAGGTATTGCGTCCTTTTCTAAACAAATTCATTGTTGTATATTTAGATGATATTCTAGTATATAGCAAATCCATAGATGATCATTTGTGACCAAAATGGTCAAGGTGCGAATATTCCAGTCCAAGGGTCGAACGTTAGGGAGTTGATTTTGTCCAAGTCTCTCCTCAATACTACTCTTAGGGATTTTGGCATGCACGGCCCATATAAGTCCTCAAATGGTTGCACCGTATTGAGCGTAACTAATTACCTCAATAATGGGGGAATATAGGCAGACTTTAACGGGCGTTCCTAGCTTGTTTAAATTCGAAATAAAAGAGCTTAAATGAAGGCTTAAAAAGCGCATTTCAAGGCTACTTTGGAGGACGAATTTGAACAACAATTTGAAGTCAATTTGCTGAACGATTTGGCGCATTTCAAGGCGACTTTGAAGGAGGAATTTGAACAGCAGTTTGGAGTCAAGTTGCTGAACGTTTCTTCCCTTATTTTAAGCTATTCTTCCCTTGTTTTAAGCTTTATTAGTTAGAGAAATAATGAGTTGTTATGGGGATTATGTTGGACGGTTGTGAGCCACTTAATCTACCCTTATTTTCAGCTTTCTGTTTATTGTTTGTTTTAGCTTAGTATGATGTACGAAAAAGCTATAAATAGCGTGCTAATAATCAATGAAAGGGATTCCAGAATTTTGCCCAAAACACACGAGTGTATAATCCGAATTTGGCTTGTGCTAGTCAAGTTTATTTTCCAAATTTGAGAGTTCCCTCAATTTGAAGAGTTTGTGTTTTAGTGAGAGTTCCTAAAACTTAAACTTGTAGTTGTCGAATAGGTGAGAGTTCCCTAATCACTACTACGCCCAAACACGTGAGTGAGTGTTCCTCACTGTTATATCCTCAAGTTAAGGGTGAGAGTTCCCCTAAACTTTCTCAACACACATTCCCGATCATTTGTAATCAAGTTTCTCACCTTGCTTACACATCAATTAGGAGGTTATTTTCTGTCAAACATGCACGTAATAGCTGCCATTAAGGCCTCAAATAATCAGTCATTTCGTGACTTAGTTAAAGCGTGATTCAAGGCTTGAATCATGCTCAGTTTTTAATTCTGTTTTTAAGTACGTATAAGGAGTTACAAAGCTTGATTGATGCTTGTTTTCTTCTGTTTTAGACGTGTAAGTTAAGGAAGTTGAAAGGTTCCTTCAAGATTTGTAAAGCTTCCTATAAATAGGACACTTGCCATTCGTTGTAGGCAGGAGTGAAAGAAAACAACATAATCTGATTTTCTTTGTGAATTTCGTGTGTTACTTTGTGTTTCACGAACTTATACTTTCTTTGCTTAGTGCTAGTTGGTATAAGCTTGATAATCTAGCCTTACTTCGTGTTTGGTCCAGTTTATTCCCTTACACGCAATTTAGAACCGATTCTACATTGAGTGTTTTATCTTGTTTCCTTTTGGGACGAAATTGTTTCTATTTCATCTAATCCACTCCAAAACGATCCTAATCCACTTACACATCAGTTGGTATCAGAGCAAGGCCTTGGAGTATGACTTCAAGTTCATCCAACTCAACATCTCACGAAGTGATGAAAGACATTCTTGGAAAACTCCAAGAAATGCATGACGAAATGAAAAGGCATGAAACAAGGATGGATGCCATTGCTGACCTATGCCTTAGACAAGGTAGAAGGTTAGAGGAATTAGAAAATTCCACACCCACCCAAGGGGAATCACAATTTCGTGGTTACCAAGATGATAGAAGTCTCAAACTAGATCTTCCCGAATTCGATGGTTCTAACGATCCGGAAGTTTTTTTTGATTGGGTACGTAGATTGGAGAGTATCTTTGAGTATAAGGAGTATGATGATACTAAGAGTTGTAAAATGGCGATTCTTAAGTTAACCAAACTTGCTGGACTTTGGTATGATAATCTGAAGGCCAAGAGGAGAAGAGAAGGAAAGGGTAAGATTGAGTCATGGGTGAAACTCAGAAAGAAGACGGAACAACGTTGGGTTCCACGTGAGTATGAGCAAGATCAATATGTGAAATTGACTCGTCTAGCTCAAGGAGAACGAAGTGTTGATGATTATGTGAGAGAATTTGAGAAACTCAGTATGGTGTGTGATATGCAAGAGAGAGAACCACTCAAAATTGCTCGTTTCACTAAAGGGTTGTCAAAGCCAATATCTAATAAGGTGGATCTCCTACCTTATTCCACCTATGAAGAAGTTGTGAAGGCTGCTAGAAAGGTTGACGCACAACACAAAGAAGATAGGCCAAGGCCTACGTCAAGGCCTCCTTACAAAGCTTTTCCTTCCGTAGGAAAGGGCGAGGTTGCTTCAAAATCCACTTTTACTCCTAACTCATTCAAAGGTTACGGAGGAAAAACGGATTTCAAGCAAGAAGTTTCCAAGAGGACGTGTTACAAGTGCCATGAAAAGGGACATATTGCTAGTGAATGTCCAAAACGGAACACACTCACCATTCATGAAGGAGGGTATGATTCCGAGGAAAATGAGGAAGAGGAAGAGGAATATGAGGAGTATGGGGCTGAAGAAAATGCCACTCCATTATGTGGTGTTATGAGAAGGATCCTACATTCCGAGCCTCTCAAGGATGTGCAACAAAGAGAGAATCTTTTCCATACAAGATGCAAGGTACGAGACAAGATTTGTGATGTGATTGTAGATGGTGGTTCTTGTACAGATGTGGCCTCTACGGAACTTGTAAGTAAACTTAAATTACCCACTCATGAGCATGCTAAACCTTACAAGTTAAATTGGCTAGATAACGATACGGGTTTGAAGGTTAAGAAACAAGCTCTAGTTTCTTTTACAATTGGAAATTTTCATGATGAACGTTGGTGTGATGTTCTGCCTATGAGTGCGTGTCATATCTTGCTTGGTAGACCATGGCAATTTGATAGAAATGCGTTGCATGATGGCGTTTCTAATGTTTATACGGTCACTACTCATGGGGGAAAGAAAATCAGGTTACTTCCTTTGCCTCCAAAGGTTGAACCTATGATGGAGAAGACGCCTAATTTTTTGGTTTCGAGACGTGAGTTTGAGCGTGAGTATGCTATGGAAGGGAGAGGTTTTTTTCTTGTTGTTAAACCTATTGATGATAACCTTTCCAATGTTACTAACTCATTGCCTTTAAAGAAATTGCTAGAGGAATTTTCTGATGTATTTCCTAGTGATTTGCCACAAGGCCTACCTCCATTTCGAGGTATTGAACATGCTATTGACTTGATTCCGGGAGCTCAATTGCCTAATAAGCCAGCCTACAGGTGTAGTCCCGATCAGGCCAAAGAATTGCAAAGACAAGTAGAAGAACTCATAGAAAGGGGTTATGTGCGTGAGAGCCTTAGCCCATGTGCTGTTCCTGCTCTTTTAGTACCTAAGAAAGAGGGAACTTGGAGAATGTGTATTGATAGTCGTTCCATCAATAACATTACTATCAAATACAGATTTCCTATGCCAAGGCTTCAAGACATGTTTGATGAGTTGAGTGGAGCCAAGATTTTCAATAAAATTGATTTAAGAAGTGGCTATCATCAAATGCGAATTCGTGAAGGTGATGAATGGAAGACAGCTTTTAAGACTAAGCAAGGCTTGTACGAATGGCTTGTCATGCCATTTGGTCTTTGCAATGCTCCTAGTTCTTTCGTGAGACTCATGAATGAGGTATTGCGTCCTTTTCTAAACAAATTCATTGTTGTATATTTAGATGATATTCTAGTATATAGCAAATCCATAGATGATCATTTGTTACATTTAAAATCTTTATTTGAGGTTTTGAGGACTAACAGATTGTATGGGAAGTTAGAAAAGTGTGCTTTCATGTGTAAACATATTACTTTCCTAGGCTATGTTGTATCTAGTGAAGGAGTACAGGTTGATCCAGAGAAAGTGAAGGCTATTTCAACGTGGAAGGTGCCGAAAGATGTGCATGAAGTGAGGAGTTTTCATGGTCTTGCCTCATTTTACAGAATTTTTATCAAGAATTTCTCAACAATCACAGCTCCTTTGACCGAATTATTGAAGAAAGGTGCATTCCATTGGAGTGAAGCCGCTCAAAGAGCATTTGAAGAAGTCAAGGAAAAATTGTGCAATACAACGGTTCTTGCATTGCCAGATTTTGATAAACTGTTTGAGGTTGAATGTGATGCATGTGGCGTGGGTATTGGTGCTGTTCTTATTCAAGGAAAAAGACCCATTTGTTATTTCAGTGAAAAATTAAGTGGTGCTAAGCTTAATTATTCAAATTATGATCGTGAGTTCTATGCTATTGTTCGGGCTCTAGATCATTGGTCTCATTACTTAAGGCCAAAACCGTTTGTTTTACATTTGGATCATAAAGCCTTGAAATTCATTCATGGACAGCAAAAACTTAATCACCGACATGCTAAATGGGTTGAATTTCTTCAATCTTTTACATTTAGTTCGAGGTACAAAGAAGGGAAGAAGAATGTTGTGGCAGATGCATTATCAAGGAGGAGCTATCTATTAGCCATGGTTCACACGAAAATTCTTGGGTTTGAACACTTGAAAAATCACTATGAAGAAGATGAGGATTTTTCGGGAAAATTCAAGAAACCTACTCAAGACTACATGGTTCAAGATGGGTTTTTGTTCAAAGGCAACAAACTTTGTGTGCCTAAGAATGGTGTGCGTGAACTCTTGGTTCGTGAAATCCATGGGGGAGGGATTGCTGGTCATTTTGGGATACATAAGACATTAGAAATGCTTCAAGAACATTTCTATTGGCCTCATATGATCAAGGACGTAACTCACATTGTGGAAAGGTGTTCTACTTGTCAAAAATCCAATAGTACTTCTCACAAAGGTCTTTACACTCCATTACCCGTTCATGATGTTCCAAGGGAAGGAGTGAGCATGGATTTTATTGTAGGTCTCCCTAGGACTCAAAGGGGGAAAGATAGTATCATGGTGGTGGTGGACCGTTTTTCTAAAATGGCTCATTTTGTTCCATGCCACAAAATAGATGATGCTTCTAAAGTTGCTGATTTATAATTTAGAGAAATCATTCGTTTACATGGGGTTCCAAGGTCCATTGTTTCGGATAGGGACACTAAGTTCCTTAGTCATTTTTGGAGGATCTTGTGGAAATCGGTGGGGACTAAGCTCCTATTTAGTACTTCTCATCATCCACAAATGGATGGTCAAACGGAAGTGACTAATAGAACCCTTGGTGCTTTGTTGCGAGGTCTAGTGAGTAGAACTCAAAAGGATTGGGATGTTAAGTTAGCCCATGCCGAATTTGCTTACAATAGATCTCCTTCTTCTACCACTGCTCGTAGTCCTTTTGAAGTAGTGTATGGGATTAATCCTTTGCTGCCCATTGAGTTAATTCCTTTGCCTAAAGGAGACTTGATACATGGTGAACCTAAGAAGAGATGGGAAGCATTTCAGAAAACATGCACCAAAGTCAAAGAGAAGATTGAAGCTATGAACAAAGTCTACAAAGACCGTGCAAATAAAACCAAAGGCAACCTACATTTGCTAAGGGTGACTTGGTTTGGTTACATTTAAGGAAGGAACGTTTTCCTAACCTTAGGAAAAATAAGCTCATGCCTAGATCCGATGGTCCCTTTCAAGTCTTGGAGAAAATTGTGGAAAGTGCTTACAAGATTGATCTACCTGGTGAGTTTGGTGGAGTAAGTGCAACTTTCAATGTGGGAGACTTGAGTCCATATCTAGATGATGAAAGTTTGAGGGCAAACTTTTCCGAAGAGGGGGAGAATGATATGGCAGCAAGCAATCATGTTCAAACTAAAGTCCATAAAGTGCCAGAAGTTCAAGCTACGGTCCATGCCTTGTTCATCCACGAAAAGTCCAAGTCCTTGGGTGATAATTTCGTGGGATTCTCTTCAATTAATCCTTTTGTTTCTTGCCTTAAATGGGACGTAATGGCCAGTTAAGGAAGCGTTCAAGAAGACTTTCAAACAGCCACAAGAAGTTTCAAACAGCCACAATTAACGCCACATTTAAAATGGGGGTTAAAGCTTGATTCATGGCGATTTCTGTGGGGAATGGTTATGAGTTGTTTGCTGTTTGTTTTAGTCATTTAAAGAATTTAATTAGGAGGTTATTTTCTGTCAAACATGCACGTAATAGCTGCCATTAAGGCCTCAAATAATCAGTCATTTCGTGACTTAGTTAAAGCGTGATTCAAGGCTTGAATCATGCTCAGTTTTTAATTCTGTTTTTAAGTACGTATAAGGAGTTACAAAGCTTGATTGAAGCTTGTTTTCTTCTGTTTTAGATGTGTAAGTTAAGGAAGTTGAAAGGTTCCTTCAAGATTTGTAAAGCTTCCTATAAATAGGACACTTGCCATTCGTTGTAGGCAGGAGTGAAAGAAAACAATAGAATCTGATTTTCTTTGTGAATTTCGTGTGTTACTTTGTGTTTCACGAACTTATACTTTCTTTGCTTAGTGCTAGTTGGTATAAGCTTGATAATCTAGCCTTACTTCGTGTTTGGTCCAGTTTATTCCCTTACACGCAATTTAGAACCGATTCTACATTGAGTGTTTTATCTTGTTTCCTTTTGGGACGAAATTGTTTCTATTTCGTCTAATCCACTCCAAAACGATCCTAATCCACTTACACATCAGATAGACTTTCTATCGTGTGTGAAATCACGGAGAATGAAGAACTCAAGATGGGACGTTTCGTGTGCAATTTTTATTTATAACCTATTTTTTAGAAATATTTCGAAACTTAACCTCCGGTCAAAAGTATTTCGAAAAATAACCTCCCAATAGGAACCGCTGTCAGCGACAGCGGTTTTATATCTAGTCAGCATTCACAGTCAGCATTCAGCGCTAAACCCAGTCAGCATAAAACCGCTGTCAGTGACAGCGGTTCTTCAGAAAAGTGGAAACCGCTGTCACCGACAGCGGTTCTTCTACTGCACAAAAGTAAAAACCGCTGTCAGTGACAGCGGTTTTTCGGGACCTGGGTTTAAATCCCCAACTTCCCTTCTTCCCCGTGCTCGCCCCATTTCCACTTCACCCTTCTTCTCACGCCCTTGCCTTGCTCGTCGCACCCTCCGCCGCCTCGCACCCAAAGTCACGCCGCCTCCCCGGTGCTCCTCCACTCCGCCGCGCGCCTCTTCTCGGTATTGGTAAGTTTTTTTATTTTTTTTTCAAATTTTATCTTAAATTTTATATTATCATGGTATAATAGTATGGATTGATTGTTGTGGTTAGGATATAGATTGAATGTTTAGATTGATTGATTGTAGTATTTGGATTAAAATTATTATTTGGATTTAATTGTCGTAGTAGGTGTAATTTTTGATATTAGGTGATGTTGTGAATTGAATGTTGTTAATTGTGATAATTTTAATTGTGATATTAGGTGTAGTTGTGAATTGAATGTTGTTATTTGGTTTAGATGTAGATTGAATGTTGTGATATTAGGTGTATTTGGAGTAAAAGAAATATTTGGATTGGATTAGATTGGATGTTGTTATTAGGTTTAGATTGATTGAATTGGATTGGATTGAATATTGTTATTTTTAGGTTGTTATTTGTATTTTATGTAGTATATTTAGATTATTTGGGTTGAATTAATATGTGATGTTGTTATTAGGTTTAGATGTAGATTGAATGCATTATAAACATATGAAATAAGCTATTTCATTTGGGGTGGAGATAGCTTTTAAATATGGCTAGGATGGGATATTAGACCAACGCTTATTAGTGTTGTCATTAAATCTACATTTCATCTTGTAGGCGTTATGGAAAATTCAAAATATCCTTTGATTTGTCGTTGGGGAGGAACTCTTATTGAATCAAGTTCTAGTGTTGAGTATAGAGGTGGAAGTTGTAGTATTATTCTGGCCAACTCCGAGAATTCTATGGAACAGTTAGTTGATAAAGTTTATGATTTGTGTGGGTTGGATCGGACAAGGGAGGTGAAGTTGAAAATGAAGCATGGGACTATAGCTATGCCCCTTAATGATGCTTACTCATTAGAATGCATGTGGGCATGTATTAGAAGTTTCCCAAACCTCCCAATGGAAATATTTGTTGAAGAAATACGTTCCACACCTAGTCCACAACAAGCTATGCCTATTTCACAATCATATACTGAAATGCTTCAAATGTATACACAAAATCAAGTCTTCGATTCACAAACTCATCCTTATCAGCCGATGATGGTTCCTTATCAACCACAAATGCCTAATCATCAAGCTCAAATTCATCTATCATGCTCACAAATGCCTAATCATCAAGCTCAAATTGTTCGTAATGATAGAGCAATTACTGAATTTTCTTTGAATGAAGATGGTTCGTATATAGCAGAGTCTTCTCGCGGTTTAGTTCCCCAATTGTGGCCTGATGATGACTGGAGTGATGAAGATCCCGATTTCATAAGAGAAGATGTGGACGATGATGATGATGATGATGATGAGGAGGAGGAGGAGGAGGAGGAGGAGGAGGAGGATGAGGAGGAGGAGGAGGGGGAGGAAGAGGAGGATGATGAGGATGAGGAAGAAACAGAGGAAGAAGAACACCATGATGCTGTTATGAATGAGATTGTGGAATCAGTTCCCTTCTATGGCCATCTCCATGATTATGTAGACGATGGTAGTTGGTGTATGACTGGAGGTGAGCCTTCCTCCACACCCGGGGTTGAATTTGCAAAGAACATGGAGTTTGCATCCAAGAACGAAATCATTCATGCTGTTAAGTTGTTTTGCATCAGAACCAACCACTCCTATTCCACTTATAAATCAAGTAAGAGACTCATTGAACTGGTATGTAAGAGTAAGTGCGGTTGGAAGCTTCGTGCACGTCAAAAGAAACCTGTGGACCCACGTTGGACTATTGTAACCTACAAGGGTCCCCATGCAGTTACTTGCATTAGTGATGCTCATTCACGGGGAGGGAAACATATAAGTGCCGACTTAATAGGCAATTATATCAAGGAATGCATACGGGTTGATCCCACACTTAAAGTTGCTGTGATTATGCAGATGGTAAGAGATAAATTCCACTATACCGTTACTTATCATAAGGCCTGGTATGGTAAGCAATCCGCTATCGCAGCGGTATATGGTAGTTGGGAAGAATCCTATGAACGATTGCCAGCGCTCATGCAAGCCTTGAGAGATGTGCACCCTGGAATGGCTATAGAATGGTGTCACAAGACCGAGTACGGTGGAATAAATGTATTCAAAAGGGTTTTCTGGGCCTTTAAGCCAAGTATTGACGGCTTCGAACATTGTTTGCCAGTGATAACTATTGACGGTACTCACCTATACGGGAAGTACATGGGGAAACTACTAACTGCGATAGCTATTGATGGTAACAACCAACTTTATCCACTTGCTTTTGCCCTAGTTGAAGAGGAAAATGGAGATAGTTGGTCTTGGTTTATGGCTTGTATTAGACATCGGGTAACCCAAAGAAGAGGTTTGTGCGTTATTTCTGACCGACACCCTGGAATCATTCACGCTATGAACGAACAGAACAATGGGTGGACACCACCGGATGCATACCACCGATTTTGCATTCGTCATGTAGCATCTAATCTAAACAGTGCCATTAAAGATGTGGCAGTCAAGAAATCTTTCATTCGGACTGCATTCCAACGGAAAAAAACAAAGTGCAGAAAGGGTTTGCGGAACATTGCGCAGAAATCATTGGAAGCTACCGAGTATATTAAGGATATAATGCTAGAAAAGTGGTCTTTGGCACACGATGGTGGACACAGATTTGGCTATACAACCACTAACATGTCTGAAGTGTTCAATGGGGTTATGAGGGGAGCTCGATTCTTACCGGTATGTGCAATAGTGGAGTTAACTTACTACCGTGTCAATAAATGGTTTGTCATGAAAAGAGAGGCAGCAATGAAAAGAGTTATGAACAACATGCCTTACACTTCTTTTGTAACTGGGAAGATTGAGGATAACTTAGCAAAGGCTAGATACCACACAGTAGTGCCATTTGATCTTCAGAGAGGTGTGTATGAGGTAACCACTGGTAAGGGTGATAGGATAAGGCAGAAGGGAGGTAAACGATATAAAGTTCATTTCCAAAATGTGACTTGCACTTGCAACAAGACTACAGTTTACCATTACCCTTGTTCTCACGTCTTAGCGGTGTGTGGGCAATACAGCTTATCATATGCCCCATTTGTGGATATACATTTTCTTTCAAGTTCGTACCTCGCTGGGTACGAGCCATGTTTCGTTCCTCTTCCTGATCAAGCTGAGTGGAGGCCGTACATTGGAAATAAGCTCATTGCAGATGCAACTCGCACTAGACCTAAAGGACGTCCTCGGTCGAAGAGATTACGAAATGAGATGGACGAGGTCAACGATAGAGGAGTCACTTGTAGTTTATGCCGAGCACAAGGCCATAATCGAAGGAGTTGTCCCCAGCGACCATTAGGATTAGGAAGGACTTAGTGATGTACTGATTAGGAAGCATTTAGTGATTAGGGCGCTCATTGTATTTTACGTAGAATCAGAAATCATTTAGAACATAATATGTAACTTGGACTCTTTATGGTGTAATGTTAATGAATTAATGTATGTTCCAATCGTTTATGGTGTAATGTTAATGAATTAATGTATGTTCCAATTGTTTATGTTGTACGTAGGATCATGGAACCAGGACCGAGAGATCCATCAGTTCTATGGTTAGGACCTCGCCATAGATCCATTCCATTGTGGAATGGAGAAGTTGACCCGGCCGAGCACTTAGTCACCCGGCATCCTGGGAGTACTTTAGAGTGGGCTGTTGACCACAGAGTCCTCCACTACCTCAGACTTGCCGGATTGTATGGCATGCATAGACTTGGACATCTTGTCCTAGATCGTGGCCTCATTACGGCACTACTAGAGCGATGGCGGCCAGAGACCCACTCGTTTCACCTACGGGTCGGCGAGGCCACTGTCACATTACAAGACGTGGCCGTACTGACACATCTGCCCATATCGGGCCATGCAGTTACTAGTCCTTCCATCCCTGTCGAGGCACGTGGGATGTTCCGGAGGATGTTCGGGGTGGACCCGCCAGGTCAGGGGCCCATTAGTACAGTGAGGACTAGCTGGTTGAGAGAGACATTTGGATTGCTTCCAGCTGACGATGCTGATGACGCTGAGGTCGAGAGATATGCTAGGGTTTACTGCTTGATGATCATATCTCTATTTTTGTTTCCTGACAAGTCTGGTAACGACATCAGCCTCATCTATTTGCCACTACTCGACCACAGCTGGAGTGATATTGGTTCGTACAGTTGGGGTAGTGCAGCGTTGGCATGTTTATAAAGGAACCTCTGCCGCGCAGTGACTGTCAGGGGCGATGTCATTCCTACCGATGTCGCAGGACCCTTGGTGATACTTCAGGTACGCTAACAACTAACACGCTTTACATTTCATAGTATGTATTTGATTACTAACCATTTCAGGTCTTTGTAGATTTGGGCATGGGAGCACATGGTATTCTTTCGACCTGCTATTCCTAGTCGTCGTCTACGAGATCGAGATGGAAACCCTGTGGACATCTACTACAACCCCCCACAGCCCGCAGACGACCAGCCGCATGGTACGAGGTGGCTTAGACATAGATTCACCCGTGTCCACTTGGCCACTGGTGTGAACTCTTACAGAGACGCACTCGATAGGATGACAGAGGATCAGGTGAATGTTTGAAAACAGTTTTTTAATTTCCATTGAGTTGTACGTTACCTATTTTCCACTAATCAAATTATTTGTGACTTAAATGACTAGATGGTTTGGAACCCATATCCCAATGTCGTTGACGAAGATGAGTGGCGTTCTTTCACTCCGTTGATCTGCTACTTTATAGTGGAGATGCATCTACCCGACCGAGTTATGCGACAGTTCGGGTTACGACAATACATCCCCGTAGCAGCTCTAACCTACCCTCGTTTGCACGAAATTGATCGTCGAGGGAGGTCCACGACGGATTGGGGGGCTTTGCATGCTGAGTGGATCGGGGCTTGGAACAACAGAAACCAATCCATTGTACAGGGACATCCCATCCAAGGACCTATGGACTATTACGATCCATATCTTATATGGTATCGTAGCATTACACGCCTCTTCATTAGTCCGTCATTCGTTCCACTACCGCAACATTTTCATCCGTCAGGGATACCTCTGCACATCATGGTATGTTGACTTCATTATTTGCAAGTTGATTTATTTATTTTATTTATCTGATTCTAACTGTTTTCTCCTTTGCAGACTCAGCAACTGTTGGTTATTCATGACTACTGTCACGATAACCAAAATTCGCCTGGTCCTACTATCGCAGCTGGAGTGAAGCAGATGTGCGTAGGAGGTCTGGAGCTAGCTGGCCAGGGAGGATTACTGTGAGTGCACCATGAGTTCGGGAATACAGACAATGCACAAGTCACATCGGGTATGCCTTCCTCTTCCCAGACCCATGAGGCCCCCGAGTTCTTGACCTTCGAGAGGACCCAAGGTGCATTCGGGTCCACCCAGGGTGAGTCGTCATAGTATACGTCTCCTCCATATCCATTCCGATACCCAGCGAGTGGGCTATTCACCCAAGAGAGCCAGAGTTCCACCTTTCCTCGATTAGACACTGTTGATGAGGAAGACTGGCCTAGTTTCTAGAATTTCTTATGGTATTAGAATTAATGTAAATATATTTCAAACTGTATTGTATATATATAACTACGATTATTGCAATTTATTATGTTTCATTTATATCAATCTTTATTGTACTTTTGAAGATTTTTGATCGAGATACGAGAAACGCTGCGGAATTGACACGAACATGTGTTCAAATTGTATCGAACTTGTGTTCGAAAATGATGAATTTGGTTGTTGGATGTTATCATAATGTTTTAAAACAGGTTTAAAATGGAAATTAGATGGGTGAAATATTTTACGGAAGTAGGCAATTTTAAAACCGCTGTCACTGTCAGCGGTTTCAAGCCCAAACCAAAAATCCAGTGTTCGTCACCCAGTCAGCCTAAAACCGCTGTCACTGACAGCGGTTTCATGCTAACATAAAACCGCTGTCAGTGACAGCGGTTTTAGGCTGACTAGGCAAATAAGGCTTTGCTGACTCGGATTGAAACCGTTGACAGTGACAGCGGTTTTAAATGGGAGGTTATTTTTCTAAATTGTTCGGAATGGAGGTCAGATTTCGACATATTTTGATACCAAGAGTTATAAATAAAAATTGCTGGGTTGGATCAAGAGTTGCAAGACAAACTTGAAGGTTACACCAATTTAACCTTTGCTGAAGCGTGCAAACTTGTAATCAAGTTTGATTCAAGAAGGAAGAAGAAGAAGCCGATTGTCACCCCTCAAGTGACACGAAGACCAACCTTCCCTGTCAAGGATGGTTCTTCTTTTGTCAAAACCAACGATCCACCTAAGAAGGACAAGAAAGATTTCAGAATAAGTGACATTGTTTGTTACAAATGCGGAGGAAGGGGTCACTTTAAGAAAGATTGTCCAAATTCAAGAGCTTTGACCATGCAAGAGGTCAAGCTTATTGCTAACCAAACTATCAATTGGGAGGATTTCGAGGTTGAAGAAATGGAGGACGTGAATTTTACTGAAGGGGACGAGGAGGAAGAGCAATGTTTCCCCGAAGAAGAGACCAAAACAAATCTGGTTGTGAGAAGGGCGTTGCAAGCTCACGTTGAGGAACCCTTAGCACCGCAAAGACAACATGTTTTCATTACCAAGTGCAAGATTAAAGACGAGGTATGTGATTTAATCGTTGATAGTGGTAGTGAGGCAAACACAGTTTCCAAAACCTTGATAACTAGACTTGGTCTTACAACTACAAATCACCCACATCCTTACAAGTTGAGTTGGTTGGATTCTAGTTCTAGCACGGGGGTTAGGAAACAATGCATGGTTAGTTTTTCTATTGGGTCTTATCATGATACTCAATTGTGTGATGTTGTGTCTATGGATGCTTGTCACATTTTGCTTAGTAGACCTTGGCAAACTGATCGAAAATCTCAACATGATGGGTACCATAACACTTACACTATAACTCACCAAGGAAAACAAAAAAAGTTGCACCCTTTACCACCCCCACGATTTTCACAAAATCCGAAACAATCAAAGGAGGTGTCATTACTTACCCCTAAGGAATTTGAAAGGGAAATTGATGGTGAGGATGAATTATACTTGTTGTACTCTAAAGAGGTCCACGAAAATTTTGTGAGTCAAAACCCCAAATTGGCTCAATTGATTAAGGATTTTGAGGATGTTTTTCCCGATGAGTTACCTAAAGGATTACCACCTTTGAGGGGAATTGAACATCAAATTGACCTCATTCCCGGTGCTCCTTTACCTAACAAACCTGCCTATAGGTGTAATCCCTTGGAAACTAAGGAATTGCAACGACAAATTGAGGAGTTGATGAGTATAGGGTATGTACGTGAGTCTATGAGTCCGTGTGCTGTTCCTGCTCTTTTGGTCCCTAAAAAGGATGGGACATGGCGTATGTGTATTGATAGTAGGGCTGTTAACAATATTACTATCAAGTACAGGTTTTCAATTCCAAGGCTAGATGACATGCTTGATGAACTGAGCGGCTCGAAGTGGTTTTCAAAGGTTGATTTGAGAAGTGGGTATCATCAAATTCGGATGAGAGAAGGAGATGAATGGAAGACCGCTTTCAAAACCAAGCACGGTTTGTATGAGTGGCTCGTGATGCCATTTGGACTCACCAACGCACCTAGCACTTTCATGAGGTTGATGAACGAGGTGTTGCGGCCTTTCCTTGGAAAGTTCGTGGTGGTGTACCTTGATGATATCCTTATTTATAGCAAAAATGGGGATGAACATTTGATACATTTATTTAAAGTTTTCACGGTGTTGAGAGAACAAAAATTGTATGGAAAACTTGAAAAATGTAATTTTATGCTATATGAGGTCACTTTTCTTGGTTACATTATTTCAGGAGAAGGTGTGAAAGTTGATCCTAGCAAGATTGAGGCTATTCAATCATGGCCTAGCCCAAAGACACTCACGGAGGTCCGTTCTTTCCATGGATTAGCTTCCTTTTATAGGAGGTTCATTCGCAATTTTAGCACTCTAATGGCTCCTATCACCGAGTGCACAAAGAAGGGTTCATTTGAGTGGACTCCTCAAGCTCAAAAGGCGTTTGAAGTAATCAAAGAGAAGATGTGCAATACACCTGTTCTAGCACTTCCAGATTTTTCAAAACCATTTGAAGTTGAGTGTGATGCAAGCGGAAAGGGGATTGGTGCCGTGTTGATTCAAGAAGGGCGTCCGATTGCCTACTTTAGTGAGAAATTGAGCCAAGGCAAGCTGAATTATTCCACCTATGACAAGGATTTCTATGCAATGGTGCGAGCTTTGGATCATTGGTCGCATTACTTGAGGCCACAACCATTCATACTTCATTCTGACCATGAATCGTTAAGGTTCATCCATGGCCAAAAGAAATTGAATTCGAGGCATGCAAAGTGGGTGGAATTCTTGCAAACATTTAACTTCTCATCAAAGTACAAAAGTGGAAAGGCGAATGTTGTTGCGGATGCCTTATCTCGAAGGCATACTTTACTTGGAGTCGTCGAGGCGAAAGTCCTTGGGTTCGAATTAATAAAAGAATACTACAAGGAAGATGATGATTTCAAGGGCATTTTGGAGAAATGCGTGAAGGGAAGTTATGATTTATTTTCCTTACAAAATGATTTTCTTTTTAAGGGAAATAGGTTATGCATTCCTAAATGTCCGATTCAAAGCTTGTTGATTCATGAAGCGCATGGAGGAGGTCTAGCAGGCCATTTCGGAGTTCAAAAGACTATGGAGCTTCTTCAAGCTCACTTTTATTGGCCTAACATGCTATCTACTGTCCATCATGTTGTAGCGCGTTGCTCTACTTGTCAAAGGGCAAAGATGGTGTTTCACAAAGGTCTTTACAAGCCATTGCCAATTCCGGAGAGACCTTGGGAAGACCTAAGCATGGATTTCATTGTGGCTTTACCTAGAACTCAAAGAGGTAAGGACTCAATCATGGTGGTAGTTGATCGTTTTTGAAAGATGGCTCACTTTATCCCTTGTCATAAAACCGAGGATGCTAGGAAGGTGGAAAAATTATATTTTGATGGGATTGTTCGTTTCCATGGAGTCCCACGCACCATTGTTTCAGATCGAGATACAAAGTTCCAAAGTCATTTTTGGAAGTCTTTGTGGCGTCTTATGGGAACCAAGTTGCTGTTTTCTACCTCACATCACCCCCAAACCGATGGCCAAACCGAGGTGGTGAATAGGGTGCTAGGTTCTTTGCTTAGAACCTTGGTTAGTAAAAGCACCAAAGATTGGGATGTCAAACTCGCTCATGCCGAGTTTGCTTACAATAGAACTCCTAGCGCTACTACAAAGTATTCTCCTTTTGAAGTAGTCTATGGTTCTAATCCCTATGTTCCAATTGATCTCGTAGCTTTGCCTAAAGACAAATTCGTGCATGGAGGTGCCAATGAACAAGCCAAGTTCATGGTGAAAATCCACAAAGAAGTGAGGAAGAACATCGAGAAGGCTAATGAAATCTATAAGAAGCAAGCCAACAAGAGAGTCAAAAATGTGAAACGTTTTGAAGTTGGTGACTTAGTATGGATCTACATGAGGAAGGAGAGATTTCCCAATCAAAGGAAGAACAAGCTCATGCCACGAGCCGAGGGTCCATTTGAGATAGTGAAAAAGATCAATGACAATGCCTACAAGGTAGATTTGGGAAGAAAGTACGGCGTCTCAAGCACATTCAATGTGGGGGATCTAGCACCGTACTATAATGATGAAGAATTGAGGGCAATTCCCTTTGAAGAAGGGGAGGATGACCAAAATGGTCAAGGTGCGAATATTCCAGTCCAAGGGTCGAACGTTAGGGAGTTGATTTTGTCCAAGTCTCTCCTCAATACTACTCTTAGGGATTTTGGCATGCACGGCCCATATAAGTCCTCAAATGGTTGCACCGTATTGAGCGTAACTAATTACCTCAATAATGGGGGAATATAGGCAGACTTTAAGGGGCGTTCCTAGCTGGTTTAAATTCGAAATAAAAGAGCTTAAATGAAGGCTTAAAAAGCGCATTTCAAGGCTACTTTGGAGGACGAATTTGAACAGCAATTTGAAGTCAATTTGCTGAACGATTTGGCGCATTTCAAGGCGACTTTGAAGGAGGAATTTGAACAGCAGTTTGGAGTCAATTTGCTGAACGTTTCTTCCCTTAATTTAAGCTATTCTTCCCTTGTTTTAAGCTTTATTAGTTAGAGAAATAATGAGTTGTTATGGGGATTATGTTGGACGGCTGTGAGCCACTTAATCTACCCTTATTTTCAGCTTTCTGTTTATTTTTTGTTTTAGCTTAGTATGATGTACGAAAAAGCTATAAATAGCGTGCTAATAATCAATGAAAGGCATTCCAGAATTTTGCCAAAAAACACACGAGTGTATGATACGAATTTGGCTTGTGCTAGTCAAGTTTATTTTCCAAATTTGAGAGTTACCTCAATTTGAAGAGTTTGTGTTTTAGTGAGAGTTCCTAAAACTTAAACTTGTAGTTGTTGAATAGGTGAGAGTTCCCTAATCACTACTACGCCCAAACACGTGAGTGAGTGTTCCTCAGTGTTATATCCTCAAGTTAAGGGTGAGAGTTCCCCTAAACTTTCTTAACACACATTTCCGTTCATTTGTAAACAAGTTTCTCATCTTGCTTACACATCATTTTGATAAGAAATTTGAAAAATAGGGGAGGTAGAGCCCTTTCCGGCCTCTTTTCCTGGAAAATCACGAACATCGTCCCAAAACTTGGCGAAATGCTTTTAAGGCTCGTTTTAAATGCTTGAACCCTTATAACTAGGCTATATTGGTATGTTAGTTCAAGTTATAGGTTATTTTGATAAGAAATTTGAAAAAAAGGGGAGGTAGAACCCTTTCCGGCCTCTTTTCCTTGAAAATCACGAACATCGTCCCAAAAGTTGGCGAAATGCTTTTAAGGTTCGTTTTCAATGCGTGAACACATGTAACTAGGCTCTACTGGTATGTTAGTGCAAGTTATTGGTTAGTTTGATAAGATATTTGGAAAATAGGAGAGGTAGAACCCTTCTCGGCCCCCTTTCCCTTGAAATTCACGAACGTTGTCCCAAAACTTATTCAAATGCTTCCAAGGTTCGTTTTCAATGTTTGAACACTTGTATCTAGGCAATTTTGGTATGTTAGTTTAAGTTCTAGGTTATTATGATTAGAAATTCGAAAATAGGGGAGGTAGAACCCTTTCCGGCCCCTTTTCCTTGAAAATCACGAACATCGTCCCAAAACTTAACGAAATGCTTTTAAGGCTCATTTTAAATGATTGAAACCTTGTAACTAGGCTATATTGGTATATTAGTTCAAGTTATAGGTTATTTTGATAAGAAATTTGAAAAATAGGGGAGGTAGAACCCTTTCCGGCCTCTTTTCCTTGAAAATCACGAACATCGTCCCAAAACTTAACGAAATGCTTTTAAGGCTCGTTTTAAATGATTGAAACCTTGTAACTAGGCTATATTGGTATGTTAGTTCAAGTTATCGGTTATTTTGATAAGAAATTTGAAAAATTGGGGAGGTAGAGCCCTTTCCGGCCTCTTTTTCTGGAAAATCACGAACATCGTCCCAAAACTTGGCGAAATGCTTTTAAGGCTCGTTTTAAATGCTTGAACCCTTGTAACTAGGCTATATTGGTATGTTAGTTCAAGTTATAGGTTATTTTGATAAGAAATTTGAAAAATAGGGGAGGTAGAACCCTTTCCGGCCTCTTTTCCTTGAAAATCACGAACATCGTCCCAAAGGTTGGCGAAATGCTTTTAAGGTTCGTTTTCAATGCGGGAACACATGTAACTATGCTCTACTGGTATGTTAGTGCAAGTTATTGGTTAGTTTGATAAGATATTTGGAAAATAGGAGAGGTAGAACCCTTCTCGGCCCCCTTTCCCTTGAAATTCACAAACGTTGTCCCAAAACTTATTGAAATGCTTCCAAGGTTCGTTTTTAATGTTTGAACACTTGTATCTAGGCTATTTTGGTATGTTAGTTTAAGTTCTAGGTTATTTTGATTAGAAATTTGAAAATTGGGGAGGTAGAACCCTTTCCGGCCCCTTTTCCTTAAAAAGCACGAACATCGTCCCAAAACTTAACAAAATGCTTTTAAGGATCGTTTAAAATGATTTAAACCTTGTAACTAGGCTATATTGGTATATTAGTTCAAGTTATAGGTTATTTTGATAAGAAATTTGAAAAATAGGGGAGGTAGAACCCTTTCCGGCCTCTTTTCCTTGAAAATCACGAACATCGTCCCAAAACTTGGCGAAATGCTTTTAAGGATCGTTATAAATGCTGGAACCCTTGTAACTAGGCTATATTGGTATGTTAGTTCAAGTTATAGGTTATTTTGATAAGAAATTTGAAAAATAGGGGAGGTAGAACCCTTTCCGGCCTCTTTTCCTTGAAAATCACGAATATCGTCCCAAAACTTGGCGAAATGCTTTTAAGGCTCCTTTTAAATGCTTGAACCCTTGTAACTAGGCTATATTGGTATGTTAGTTCATGTTATAGGTTATTTTGTTAAGAAATTTTAAAAATAGGGGAGGTAGAACCCTTTCCAGCCCCCTTTCCCTTGAAAATCACGAACATCGTCCCAAAACTTGACGAAATGCTTTTAAGGCTCGTTTTAAATGCTTGAACACTTGTAACTAGGCTATATTGGTATGTTAGTGCAAGTAATAGGTTCGTTTGATAAAAAATTTAAAAAATAGGCGAGGTAGAACCCTTTCTAGCACCCTCTCCCTTAAAAATCACGAACATCGTCCCAAAACTTCGTTAAATGCTTCTAAGGCTCATTTTCAATGCGTGAACACATGTAACTAGGCTCTATTGGTATGATAGTGCAAGTTATTGGTTAGTTTGATAAGATATTTGAAAAATAGGAGAGGTAGAACCCTTCTCAGCCCCCTTTCCCTTGAAAATCACGAACATTGTCCCAAAACTTATTGAAATGCTTCTTAGGTTCATTTTCAATGTTTGAACACTTGTATCTAGGCTATATTGGTATATTAGTTTAAGTTCTAGGTTATTTTGATTAGAAATTTGAAAAATAGGGGAGGTAGAACCCTTTCCGGCCCCTTTTCCTTGAAAATCACAAACATCATCCCAAAACTTGGCGAAATGCTTTTAAGGCTCGTTTTAAATGCTTGAAACCTTGTAACTAGGCTATATTGGTATGTTAGTTCAAGTTATAGGTTATTTTGATAAGAAATTTGAAAAAAAGGGGAGGTAGAACCCTTTCCGGCCTCTTTTCCTTGAAAATCACGAACATCGTCCCAAAAGTTGGCGAAATGCTTTTAAGGTTCGTTTTCAATGCGTGAACACATGTAACTAGGCTCTACTGGTATGTTAGTGCAAGTTATTGGTTAGTTTGATAAGATATTTGGAAAATAGGAGAGGTAGAACCCTTCTCGGCCCCCTTTCCCTTGAAATTCACGAACGTTGTCCCAAAACTTATTGAAATGCTTCCAAGGTTCGTTTTCAATGTTTGAACACTTGTATCTAGGCTATTTTGGTATGTTAGTTTAAGTTCTAGGTTATTATGATTAGAAATTCGAAAATAGGGGAGGTAGAACCCTTTCCGGCCCCTTTTCCTTGAAAATCACGAACATCGTCCCAAAACTTAACGAAATGCTTTTAAGGCTCATTTTAAATGATTGAAACCTTGTAACTAAGCTATATTGGTATATTAGTTCAAGTTATAGGTTATTTTGATAAGAAATTTGAAAAATAGGGGAGGTAGAACCCTTTCCGGCCTCTTTTCCTTGAAAATCACGAACATCGTCCCAAAACTTAACGAAATGCTTTTAAGGCTCGTTTTAAATGATTGAAACCTTGTAACTAGGCTATATTGGTATGTTAGTTCAAGTTATCGGTTATTTTGATAAGAAATTTGAAAAATTGGGGAGGTAGAGCCCTTTCCGGCCTCTTTTTCTGGAAAATCACGAACATCGTCCCAAAACTTGGCGAAATGCTTTTAAGGCTCGTTTTAAATGCTTGAACCCTTGTAACTAGGCTATATTGGTATGTTAGTTCAAGTTATAGGTTATTTTGATAAGAAATTTGAAAAATAGGGGAGGTAGAACCCTTTCCGGCCTCTTTTCCTTGAAAATCACGAACATCGTCCCAAAGGTTGGCGAAATGCTTTTAAGGTTCGTTTTCAATGCGGGAACACATGTAACTATGCTCTACTGGTATGTTAGTGCAAGTTATTGGTTAGTTTGATAAGATATTTGGAAAATAGGAGAGGTAGAACCCTTCTCGGCCCCCTTTCCCTTAAAATTCACGAACGTTGTCCCAAAACTTATTGAAATGCTTCCAAGGTTCGTTTTTAATGTTTGAACACTTGTATCTAGGCTATTTTGGTATGTTAGTTTAAGTTCTAGGTTATTTTGATTAGAAATTTGAAAATAGGGGAGGTAGAACCCTTTCCGGCCCCTTTTCCTTAAAAAGCACGAACATCGTCCCAAAACTTAACAAAATGCTTTTAAGGATCGTTTAAAATGATTTAAACCTTGTAACTAGGCTATATTGGTATATTAGTTCAAGTTATAGGTTATTTTGATAAGAAATTTGAAAAATAGGGGAGGTAGAACCCTTTCCGGCCTCTTTTCCTTGAAAATCACGAACATCGTCCAAAAACTTGGCGAAATGCTTTTAAGGATCGTTATAAATGCTGGAACCCTTGTAACTAGGCTATATTGGTATGTTAGTTCAAGTTATAGGTTATTTTGATAAGAAATTTGAAAAATAGGGGAGGTAGAACCCTTTCCGGCCTCTTTTCCTTGAAAATCACGAATATCGTCCCAAAACTTGGCGAAATGCTTTTAAGGCTCCTTTTAAATGCTTGAACCCTTTTAACTAGGCTATATTGGTATGTTAGTTCATGTTATAGGTTATTTAGTTAAGAAATTTTAAAAATAGGGGAGGTAGAACCCTTTCCAGCCCCTTTTCCCTTGAAAATCACGAACATCGTCCCAAAACTTGACGAAATGCTTTTAAGGCTCGTTTTAAATGCTTGAACACTTGTAACTAGGCTATATTGGTATGTTAGTGCAAGTAATAGGTTCGTTTGATAAAAAATTTAAAAAATAGGCGAGGTAGAACCCTTTCTAGCACCCTCTCCCTTAAAAATCACGAACATCGTCCCAAAACTTCGTTAAATGCTTCTAAGGCTCGTTTTCAATGCGTGAACACATGTAACTAGGCTCTATTGGTATGATAGTGCAAGTTATTGGTTAGTTTGATAAGATATTTGAAAAATAGGAGAGGTAGAACCCTTCTCGGCCCCCTTTCCCTTGAAAATCACGAACATTGTCCCAAAACTTATTGAAATGCTTCTTAGGTTCATTTTCAATGTTTGAACACTTGTATCTAGGCTATATTGGTATATTAGTTTAAGTTCTAGGTTATTTTGATTAGAAATTTGAAAAATAGGGGAGGTAGAACCCTTTCCGGCCCCTTTTCCTTGAAAATCACAAACATCATCCCAAAACTTGGCGAAATGCTTTTAAGGCTCGTTTTAAATGCTTGAAACCTTGTAACTAGGCTATATTGGTATGTTAGTTCATGTTTTAGGTTATTTTGATAAGAAATTTGAAAAATATGGGAGGTAGAACCCTTTCCGGCCTCTTTTCCTTGAAAATCACGAACATCGTCCCAAAACTTGGCGAAATGCTTTTAAGGTTTGTTTTCAATGCGTGAACACGTGTAACTAGGCTCTACTGGTATGTTAGTGCAAGTAATTGGTTAGTTTGATAAGATATTTGAAAAATAGGAGAGGTAGAACCCTTCTCGGCCCCCTTTCCCTTAAAATTCACGAACGTTGTCCCAAAACTTATTGAAATGTGATATGGATATCAAGAAGAAGGGCAATTCATATTCGGATCCAATTAACTTGATGGTGTGTCCGAGTGGATTTCATTTGCAAAAGGGTCAAACTTGGGTCACATTGATTAAAATGGATCAAGATCAAGTGGATTTGGCAATGAAATAAATTAGTGTTGTTATAAGTTGAAATTGAGTCAAACTCAACTTGCTTGCTTTGACTAAGTCTTTGCTTTGACCAAGTCTTTGCTTTGACCAAGTCTTTGTTTTGACCAAGTCTTTTGCTTGCTGCCCAAGTCGGTCATTAGAGTCCTAGTCCTAGTTAGTTTAGGTTTCTTTTGTTATAAATAGGGGGTCTTATGCATTTGTAATTCATTAAAACTTTTCACAAAAATAAACCTTGTATTCATCAGAATTCAATTAGAACTTGAGAGATTCTTGTTCAACCTTAATTCTTTGTTTCGAGTCAATCATTCAAAGGTTAAGAGGCCTTAAGCTTTGTCCCGAGTGAATCGTTCAAAGTGAGAGGGTTAGTGATCTTCTTCCAGAGATTGGTTGAAGGTTGTTAACGAGACTTGCACAATTTCCAGAGATTGGTTCTTGTTCAAGCCATATCATTCGATCCTAAGTCGCATTCAATTAAAGAAACTTAAAGAAACGTGAAACCCCCTCCTACTACGCATCAAAATGCTTCCAAGGTTCGTTTTCAATGTTTGAACACTTATATCTAGGCTATATTGGTATGTTACTTTAAGTTCTAGGTTATTTTTATAAGAAATTTGAAAATAGGGGAGGTAGAACCCATTCCGGCCCCTTTTCCTTGAAAATCACGAACATCGTCCCAAAACTTAACGAAATGCTTTTAAGGCTCGTTTTAAATGATTGAAACCTTGTAACTAGGCTATATTGGTATGTTAGTTCAAGTTATGGGTTAGTTTGAAAAGAAATTTGAAAAATAGGGGAGGTAGAACCCTTTCCGGCCTATTTTCCTTGAAAATCACGAACATCGTCCCAAAACTTGGCGAAATGCTTTTAAGGCTCGTTTTAAATGCTTGAACCCTTGTAACTAGGCTATATTGGTATGTTAGTTCAAGTTATAGGTTATTTTGATAAGAAATTTGAAAAATAGGGGAGGTAGAACCCTTTCCGGCCTCTTTTCCTTAAAAATCACGAACATCGTCCCAAAACATGGCGAAATGCTTTTAAGGCTCGTTTTAAATGCTTGAACCCTTGTAACTAGGCTATATTGGTATGTTAGTTCATGTTATAGTTTATTTTGATAAGAAATTTGAAAAATAGGGGAGGTAGAACCCTTTCCAGCCCCCTTTCCCTTGAAAATCACGAACATCGTCCCAAAACTTGACGAAATGCTTTTAAGGCTCGTTTTAAATGCTTGAACACTTGTAACTAGGCTATATTGGTATGTTAGTGCAAGTAGTAGGTTGGTTTGATAAAAAAATTTAAAAAATAGGCGAGGTAGAACCCTTTCTAGCCCCCTCTCCCTTAAAAATCACGAACATCGTCCCAAAACTTTGTTAAATGCTTCTCAGGCTCGTTTTCAATGCGTGAACACATGTAACTAGGCTCTATTGGTATGATAGTGCAAGTTATTGGTTAGTTTGATAAGATATTTAAAAAATAGGAGAGGTAGAACCCTTCTCGGCCCCCTTTCCCTTGAAAATCACGAACATTGTCCCAAAACTTATTGAAATGCTTCTTAGGTTCGTTTTCAATGTTTTATCACTTGTATCTAGGCTATATTGGTATATTAGGTTAAGTTCTAGGTTATTTTGATTAAAAATTTGAAAAATAGGGGAGGTAGAACCCTTTCCGGCCTCTTTTCCTTGAAAATCACGAACATCGTCCCAAAACTTGGCGAAATGCTTTTAAGGTTCATTTTCAATGCGTGAACACATGTAACTAGGCTCTATTGGTATGTTAGTGCAAGTTATTGGTTAGTTTGATAAGATATTTGAAAAATAGGAGAGGTAGAACCCTTCTTGGCCCCCTTTCCCTTGAAATGCACGAACGTTGTCCCAAAACTTATTGAAATGCTTCCAAGGTTCGTTTTCAATGTTTGAACACTTGTATCTAGGCTATATTGATATGTTAGTTTAAGTTCTAGGTTATTTTGATTAGAAATTTGAAAAATAAGGGAGGTAGAACCCTTCTCGGCCCCCTTTCCCTTGAAAATCACGAACATTGTCCCAAAACTTATTGAAATGCTTCCAAGGTTCGTTTTCAATGTTTGTGATGTGTAAGCAAGGTGAGAAACTTGATTACAAATGATCGGGAATGCGTGTTAAGAAAGTTTAGGGGAACTCTCACCCTTAACTTGAGGATATAACAGTGAGGAACACTGACTCACGTGTTTGGGCGTAGTAGTGATTAGGGAACTCTCACCTATTCGACAACTACAAGTTTAAGTTTTAGGAACTCTCACTAAAACACAAACTCTTCAAATTGAGGGAACTCTCAAATTTGGAAAATAAACTTGACTATCACAAGCCAAATTCGGATTATACACTCGTGTGTTTTGGGCAAAATTCTGGAATGCCTTTTATTGAACATTAGCACGCTATTTATAGCTTTTCGTACATCATACTTAGCTAAAACAAACAATAAAACAGAAAGCTGAAAATAAGGGTAGATTAAGTGGCTCATAACCGTCCAACATAATCCCCATTACAACTAATTATTCCTCTAACTAATAGAGCTTAAAACAAGGGAAGAATAGCTTAAAATAAGGGAGGAAACGTTCAGCAAATTGACTCCAACTGCTGTTCAAATTCTTCCTTTAAAATAGCCTTGAAATGCGCCAAAATGTTCAGCAAATTGACTTCAAATTGCTGTTCAAATTCTTCCTTTAAAATAGCCTTGAAATGCGCCAAAACGTTCAGCAAATTGACTTCAAATTGCTGTTCAAATTCGTCCTCCAAAGTAGCCTTGAAATGCGTCTTTTAAGTCTTCATTCAAGCTCCTTTATTTCGAAATTAAACCAGCTTGAAATTCTCCTTAAAGTCTGCATTAAATCAACCTATATTCCCCTATTATTGAGGTAATTAGTTACGCTCAATACGGTGCAACCATTTGAGGAATTATATGGGCCGTGCACGCCAAAATCCGTATGAGTAGTATTGAGGAGAGACTTGGACAAAATCAACTCCCTAACGTTCGACTCTTGGACTGGAATATTCGCACCTTGACCACTTTGGTCAGTTTGAACACTTGTATCTAGGCTATATTGGTATGTTAGTTCAAGTTCTAGGTTATTTTGATTAGAAATTTGAAAAATAGGGGAGGTAGAACCCTTTCCAGCCCCCTTTCCCTTGAAAATAACGAACATCGTCCCAAAACTTGACGAAATTCTTTTAAGGCTCGTTTTAAATGCTTGAACACTTGTAACTAGGCTATATTGATATGTTAGTGCAAGTAATAGGTTGGTTTGATAAAAAATTTAAAAAATAGGCGAGGTAGAACCCTTTCTAGCCCCCTTTCCCTTAAAAATCACGAACATCATCCCAAAACTTAGTTAAATGCTTATAAGGCTCGTTTTCAACGCGTGAACATATGTAACTAGGCTCTATTGGTATGTTAGTGCAAGTTATTGATTAGTTTGATAAGATATTTGAAAAATAGGAGAGGTAGAACCCTTCTCGGCCCCCTTTCCCTTGAAATTCACGAACGTTGTCCCAAAACTTGGCGAAATGCTTCCAAGGTTCGTTTTCAATGTTTGAACACTTGTATCTAGGTTATATAGGTATGTTAGTTTAAGTTCTCGGTTATTTTGATTAGAATTTGAAAAATAGGGGAGGTAGAACCCTTTCCGGCCCCTTTTCCTTGAAAATCACGAACATCGTCCCAAAACTTAACGAAATGCTTTTAAGGCTCGTTTTAAATGCTTGAAACCTTATAACTAGGCTATATTGGTATGTTAGTTTAAGTTCTAGGTTATTTTGATTAGAAATTTGAAAATAGGGGAGGTAGAACCCTTTCCGGCCCCTTTTCCTTGAAAAGCACGAACATCGTCCCAAAACTTAACGAAGAGCTTTTAAGGCTCGTTTTAAATGATTGAAACCTTGTAACTAGGCTATATTGGTATATTAGTTCAAGTTATAGGTTATTTTGATAAGAAATTTGAAAAATAGGGGAGGTAGAACCCTTTCCAACCCCCTTTCCCTTGAAAATCACGAACATCGTCCCAAAACTTGACCAAATGCTTTTAAGGCTCGTTTTAAATGCTTGAACACTTGTAACTAGGCTATATTGGTATCTTAGTGCAAGTAATAGGTTGGTTTGATAAAAAATTTAAAAAATAGGCGAGGTAGAACCCTTTCTAGCACCCTCTCCCTTTAAAATCACGAACATCGTCCCAAAACTTCGTTAAATGCTTCTAAGGCTCGTTTTCAATGCGTGAACACATGTAACTAGGCTCTATTGGTATGATAGTGCAAGTTATTGGTTAGTTTGATAAGATATTTGAAAAATAGGAGAGGTAGAACCCTTCTCGGCCCCCTTTCCCTTGAAAATCACGAACATTGTCCCAAAACTTATTGAAATGCTTCTTAGGTTCGTTTTCAATATTTGAACACTTGTATCTAGGCTATATTGGTATATTAGGTTAAGTTCTAGGTTATTTTGATTAGAAATTTGAAAAATAGGGGAGGCAGAACCCTTTCCGGCCCCTTTTCCTTGAAAATCACAAACATCATCCCAAAACTTGGCAAAATGCTTTTAAGGCTTGTTTTAAATGCTTGAAACCTTGTAACTAGGCTATATTGGTATGTTAGTTCAAGTTATAGGTTATTTTGATAAGAAATTTGAAAAATATGGGAGGTAGAACCCTTTCCGGCCTCTTTTCCTTGAAAATCATGAACATCGTCCCAAAACTTGGCAAAATGCTTTTAAGGCTCGTTTTCATTGCGTGAACACAAGTAACTAGGCTCGTTTGGTATGTTAGTGTAAGTTATTGGTTATTTTGATAAGATATTTCAAAAATAGGAGAGGTAGAACCATTCTCGGCCCCCTTTCCCTTGAAAATCACGAACATTGTCCCAAAACTTATTGAAATGCTTCTTAGGTTCGTTTTCAATATTTGAACACTTGTATCTAGGCTATATTGGTATATTAGGTTAAGTTCTAGGTTATTTTGATTAGAAATTTGAAAAATAGGGGAGGCAGAACCCTTTCCGGCCCCTTTTCCTTGAAAATCACAAACATCATCCCAAAACTTGGCGAAATGCTTTTAAGGCTTGTTTTAAATGCTTGAAACCTTGTAACTAGGCTATAATGGTATGTTAGTTCAAGTTATAGGTTATTTTGATAAGAAATTTGAAAAATATGGGAGGTAGAACCCTTTCCGGCCTCTTTTCCTTGAAAATCATGAACATCGTCCCAAAACTTGGCAAAATGCTTTTAAGGCTCGTTTTCATTGCGTGAACACATGTAACTAGGCTCGTTTGGTATGTTAGTGTAAGTTATTGGTTATTTTGATAAGATATTTCAAAAATAGGAGAGGTAGAACCATTCTCGGCCCCCTTTCCCTTGAAAATCACGAACATTGTCCCAAAACTTATTGAAATGCTTCCAAGGTTCGTTTTCAATGTTTGAACACTTGTATCTAGGCTATATTGGTATGTTAGTTTAAGTTCTAGGTTATTTTGATTAGAAATTTGAAAAATAGGGGAGGTAGAACCCTTTCCGGCCCCTTTTCCTTGAAAATCACGAACATCGTCCCAAAACTTAACGAAATGCTTTTAAGGCACTTTTTAAATGATTGAAACCCTGTAACTAGGCTATATTGGTGTTATAGGTTATTTTGATAAGAAATTTGAAAAATAGGGGAGGTAGAACCCTTTCCGGCCTCTTTTCCTTGAAAATCACGAACATCGTCCCAAAACTTGGCGAAATGCTTTTAAGGATTGTTTTAAATGCTTGAACCCTTGTAATTAGGCTATATTGATATGTTAGTTCAAGTTATAGGTTATTTTGATAAGAAATTTGAAAAATAGGGGAGGTAGAACCCTTTCCGGCCTCTTTTCCTTGAAAATCATGAACATCGTCCCAAAACTTGGCGAAATGCTTTTAAGGCTCGTTTTAAATGCTTGAACCCTTGTAACTAGGCTATATTGGTATGTTAGTTCATGTTATAGGTTATTTTGATAAGAAATTTGAAAAATAGGGGAGGTAGAACCCTTTCTAGCCCCCTTTCCCTTGAAAATCTCGAACATCGTCCCAAAACTTGACGAAATGCTTTTAAGGCTTGTTTTAAATGCTTAAACACTTGTAACTAGGCTATATTGGTATGTTAGTGCGAGTAATAGGTTGGTTTGATAAAAAATTTAAAAAATAGGCGAGGTAGAACCCTTTCTAGCCCCCTCTCCCTTAAAAATCACGAACATCGTCCCAAAACTTCGTTAAATGCTTCTAAGGCTCGTTTGCAATGCGTGAACACATGTAACTAGGCTCTATTGGTATGATAGTGCAAGTTATTGGTTAGTTTGATAAGATATTTGAAAAATAGGAGAGGTAGAACCCTTCTCGGCCCCCTTTCCCTTGAAAATCACGAACATTGTCCCAAAACTTATTGAAATGCTTCTTAGGTTCGTTTTCAATGTTTGAACACTTGTATCTAGGCTATATTGGTATATTAGGTTAAGTTCTAGGTTATTTTGATTAGAAATTTGAAAAATAGGGGAGGTAGAACTCTTTCCGGCCCCTTTTCCTTGAAAATCACGAACATCATCCCAAAACTTGGCGAAATGCTTTTAAGGCTCGTTTTAAATGCTTGAAACCTTGTAACTAGGCTATATTGGTATGTTATTTCAAGTTATAGGTTATTTTGATAAGAAATTTGAAAAATATGGGAGGTAGAACCCTTTCCGGCCTCTTTTCCTTGAAAATCATGAACATCGTCCCAAAACTTGGCGAAATGCTGTTAAGGCTCGTTTTAAATGCTTGAACCCTTGTAACTAGGCTATATTGGTATGTTAGTTCATGTTATAGGTTATTTTGATAAGAAATTTGAAAAATAGGGGAGGTAGAACCCTTTCTAGCCCCCTTTCCCTTGAAAATCACGAACATCGTCCCAAAACTTGACGAAATGCTTTTAAGGCTCGTTTTAAATGCTTGAATACTTGTACCTAGGCTATATTGGTATGTTAGTGCAAGTAATAGGTTGGTTTGATAAAAAATTTAAAAAATAGGCGAGGTAGAACCGTTTCTAGCCCCCTCTCCCTTAAAAATCACGAACATCGTCCCAAAACTTTGTTAAATGCTTCTCAGGCTCGTTTTCAATGCGTGAACACATGTAACTAGCCTCTATTGGTATGATAGTGCAAGTTATTGGTTAGTTTGATAAGATATTTGAAAAATAGGAGAGGTAGAACCCTTCTCGGCCCCCTTTCCCTTGAAAATCACGAACATTGTCCCAAAACTTATTGAAATGCTTCTTAGGTTCGTTTTCAATGTTTTAACACTTGTATCTAGGCTATATTGGTATATTAGTTTAAGTTCTAGGTTATTTTGATTAGAAATTTGAAAAATTCGGGAGGTAGAACCCTTTCCAGCTCCCTTTCCCTTGAAAATCACGAACATCGTCCCAAAACTTGGCGAAATGCTTTTAAGGCTCGTTTTAAATGCTTGAACACTTGTAACTAGGCTATATTGGTATGTTAGTGCAAGTTATAGGTTGGTTTGATAAAAAATTTAAAAAATAGGCGAGGTAGAACCCTTTCTAGCCCTGTTTCCCTTAAAAATCACAAACATCGTCCCAAAACTTAGTTAAATGCTTCTAAGGCTCGTTTTCAATGCGTGAACACATGTAACTAGGCTCTATTTGTATGATAGTGCAAGTTATTGGTTAGTTTGATAAGATATTTGAAATATAGGAGAGGTAGAACCCTTCTCGGCCCCCTTTCCTTTGAAAATCACGAACATTGTCCCAAAACTTATTAAAATGCTTCCAAGGTACGTTTTCAATGTTTGAACACTTGTATCTAGGCTATATTGGTATGTTAGTTCAAGTTCTAGGTTATTTTGATTAGAAATTTGAAAAATAGGGGAGGTAAAACCCTTTCCGGACCCTTTTCCTTGAAAATCACGAACATCGTCCCAAAACTTGGCGAAATGCTTTTAAGGCTCGTTTTAAATGCTTGAAACCTTGTAACAAGGCTATATTGGAATGTTAGTACAAGTTATAGGTTATTTTGATAAGAAATTAGAAAAATAGGGGAGGTAGAACCCTTTCCGGCCTATAAAATTGGGTGATTCTTGAGCGAAAATTTGGTGAAATCTTGTAAGGAATAAGCATATAAAATTTCAGGAGATTTGGAGGTCGTTTGCTATAATTTCGAAGCAGGAACATTCAACAACACCAAAAGGGAACCAAATCCGGGGAGGAAAATTTTCAAACTTTAAAGAGAGTTCAAGATTGTGTACGAAAATCAAGACTCTTGGTTTTCTGGTATATTTGCTCCATCTAGGAGGAAGTAGTAACAAAATATGGAGCAAGAAGGGATGTCTCTCAAGAGTATCGTCGAAGCCCTAGAACGAATGGAAGCGAGAACAAAAACACGCATTGATGCGGTAGTGGCTGATTATTCAAGGCGGCTAGATCCAAATTCCATTCACTACTATAAAAACAAGAATGATGAGGAGGAAGACTCGGAATCTAATCAATCCAATCCACGCCCTAGCCAACAAATCGATGATAAAGGCATCAAACTAGATGACTTTGATGGACTAGGTGATCCCGAAGATTACCTTGAATGGGAAAGGCAAGTGGAGAAAATTGGAGAATATAAGGGGTTTGATGAAGCAACAATATTCAAAATAGCTTATATTCGATTGATCAAAAGCGCGGGCACATGGTTAGAAAACCTAAAATCTAAAAGAAAGAAGGCTGGAAAATCCAAAATCACTACATGGAGCGAGTTAAAGAAGAAGCTTCGAGCTAAATACGTTCCTAGTGACTTTGAGCAAGACCAATTCATCAAGCTCACAAACCTGTTCCAAAGAAGAAAAACAGTCAAAGAATATATCGTGGAGCATGAGCGTTTATATGCGCTTTGTGACCTTGAAGAAAAGGAACCTCTGAGGATTACAAGGTTTCTAAAAGGATTAAATCGAGATATAGCAAGAAGGTGTGAATTGCAGTCCAAAAATTCTTACCACGAAGTATGCAAGCTTGCATTGAAGATTGAGCAGCACCTTAAGGAAGAAAAGGGTGGAACATCAAGACCATATTCTAAACCTTTCACCCCTCATAATGCTAAGGAATCCATGAATCCTACTAGCACCGCAAAGATGGATGGTAAAAAGCCTTTTGAGAGAAAGTGGCCTGAAAATAAGAAAGATGTTCCGATTTCAAAAGAAGAAGCAACGAGTAGAGTGAATGCTTCAAATGCCAAGGGAGAGGACATGTAGCGTCCCAATGCCCCTCAAAGAGGGCCTTGACCATGGAGAAGTATCTCGAAATGGAAGAGGAGGAAAGGCACTACAATTTTGTTGCTATAGAAGAGGAACACACCTTAGAGCAAGAAGGAGATGAGGATGAGGATGCTTTTGCTGATGAAGAACACCAAACCTTGGTGTTAAAGAATGTGATGCTCACAGAGGTGAATGAATCAAATGAACAAAGAGAGAATCTGTTTCATACGAGGTGTGTAGTCAAAGATAGAGCATGCAATGTTATCATTGATAGTGGTTCATTCACAAACGTAGCCTCAAGTGAGATGGTTTATAAGCTAGGGTTGCCAACCAGAGATCATGGGAAACCATACAAACTAAGTTGGCTTGATGATTCAAAGGGTCTAAGAGTAAAGAAGCAAGCACTAGTCACGTTTTCCATTGGAAACTACAAAGAAGAGCTATGGTGTGACGTTATTCCAATGAGCGCTTGTCATCTACTACTTGGGAGGCCTTGGCAGTTTGATAGGAAGGTGATCCATGATGGGGAAGCAAATACCTACACAGTATTGAGCGGAAATAAAAGAATCAAATTAATGCCCATGTCACCTAATGAAAACTATACAAGCTGCAAAACAAAAGCACAACCAAAGCCTACCATGTTTATCTCCCAACAAGAGTTAGACAACGAGATTATGGAGAATGGGGGATTGTGCTACCTTTTAGTGATTAAAGAAGCCCAACCACACGGGAACATGGAGAATGGTAATCTACATGCATTGCTAGAAGAGTTTAGAGATGTGTTCCCTAAGGAGCTACCCAAGGGACTGCCACCTATCAGGGGAATCGAGCATGCAATCGATCTAATCCCAGGGGCACCATTGCCTAACAAACCAGCCTATAGATGTGATCCAGAGGCATCTAAAGAACTTCAAAGACAAATTGAGGATGCTATCATAGTTGTAGTTGACAGATTTTCGAAGATGGCTCATTTCACCCCAATGCATAAAACTGATGATGCTCAACATGTAGCAGATTTATTCTTCAAGGAGATAGTGAAATTGCATGGTATTCCAAGGAGCATAGTCTCGGATCGAGATTCGAAGTTCTTAAGCCATTTCTGGAAGTGTTTGTGGAAGCTTGTAGGGACTAAGTTAATGTTTAGTACCTCCCACCACCCTCAAACAGATGGTCAAACCGAGGTCACAAATCGTACCTTAGGTCAGTTGCTAAGAGGATTAGTTAGTAGAACTCAAAAGGATTGGGATAACAAGCTAGCACATGCTGAATTTGCTTACAATCGGTCTCACTCCTCTACTACACAAAAGACACCATTTGAGGTTGTGTATGGTGTTAATCTGTTTTTACCTATTGATTTGCTTCCATTAAAGAAGACAGATATTCATGTTGATGCTAAGAAACGTCTAGAGGTGTTCTTAAAGACTTGTGCCGAGGTTAAGGAAAGAATTGAAAGGATGAATGAAGTGTACAAGACGCGGTCTAACAAGAACCGAAGGCAGCCTATCTACAAGGTTGGGGACTTGGTATGGTTACACTTACGGAAGGAGAGGTTCCCAGAGAAACACAAAAATAAGCTAATGCCTCGGGCAGATGGTCCATTCGAGGTTATTGAGGCCTATGGAGATAGCGCATATAAGCTTGATCTTCCTAGTGAATATGGCAATGTGAGTGCTACCTTCAATGTTGGAGATCTTTCACCGTATCTTCAGGATGAGAATTTGAGGGCAAATTCTTTTGAAGAAGGGGGGAATGATATGGATATCAAGAAGAAGGGCAATTCATATTCAGATCCAATTAACTTGATGGTGTGTCCGAGTGGATTTGATTTGCAAAAGGTCAAACTTGGGTCACATTGATTAAAATGGATCAAGATCAAGTGGATTTAGCAATGAAATAAAGTTTCTTGAAGATTCTTGAGTTTCTTGATTAGGGTTTTTAGTTATGCATTTTCGCCATGTGTATTAGTGTTGTTAGAAGTTGAGATTGAGTCAATCTCAACTTGCTTGCTGACCAAGTCTTTGCTTTGACTAAGTCTTTACTTTGACCAAGTCTTTGCTTTGACCAAGTCTTTTGCTTGCTGCCCAAGTCAGTCATTAGAGTCCTAGTCCTAGTTAGTTTAGGTTTCTTTTGTTATAAATAGAGGGTCTTATGCATTTGTAATTCATTCAAGCTTTTCAGAAAATAAACCTTGTATTCATGAGAATTCAATTAGAACTTGAGAGATACTTGTTCAACCTTAATTCTTTGTTTCGAGTGAATCATTCAAAGGTTAAGAAGCCTTAAACTTTGTCCCGAGTGAATCGTTCAAAGTGAGAGGGTTAGTGATCTTCTTCCAGAGATTGGTTGAAGGTTATTAACGAGACTTGCACAATTTCCAGAGATTGGTTCTTGTTCAAGCCATATCCTTCGATCCTAAGTCGCATTCAATTAAAGAAACTTAAAGAAACGTGAAACCCCCTCCTATTATGCATCACTCGGACCCCTTTCCCTTGAAAATCACGAACATTGTCCCAAAACTTATTGAAATGCTTCCAAGGTTCGTTTTCAATGTTTGAACACTTGTATCTAGGCTATATTGGTATGTTAGTACAAGTTCTAGGTTATTTTGATTAGAAATTTGAAAAATAGGGGAGGTAGAACCCTTTCCGGCCCCTTTTCCTTGAAAATCACGAACATCGTCCCAAAACATAACGAAATGCTTTTAAGGCTCGTTTTAAATGCTTGAAACCTTGTAACTAGGCTATATTGGTATGTTAGTTCAAGTTATAGGTTATTTTGATAAGAAATTTGAAAAATAGGGGAGGTAGAACCCTTTCCGGCCTCTTTTCCTTGAAAATCACGAACATCGTCCCAAAACTTGGCGAAATGCTTTTAAGGCTCGTTTTAAATACTTGAACCCTTGTAAATAGGCTATATTGGTATGTTAGTTCATATTATAAGTTATTTTGATAAGAAATTTGAAAAATCGGGGAGGTAGAACCCTTTCCAGCTCCCTTTCCCTTGAAAATCACGAACATCGTCCCAAAACTTGGCGAAATGCTTTTAAGGCTCGTTTTAAATGCTTGAACACTTGTAACTAGGCTATATTGGAATGTTAGTGCAAGTTATAGGTCAATTTAATAAAAAATTTAAAAAATAGGCGAGGTAGAACCCTTTCTAGCCCTGTTTCCCTTAAAAATCACAAACATCGTCCCAAAACTTAGTTAAATGCTTCTAAGGCTCGTTTTCAATGCGTGAACACATGTAACTAGGCTCTATTTGTATGATAGTGCAAGTTATTGGTTAGTTTGATAAGATATTTGAAAAATAGGAGAGGTAGAACCCTTCTCGGCCCCCTTTCCCTTGAAAATCACGAACATTGTCCCAAAACTTATTGAAATGCTTCCAAGTTTCGTTTTCAATGTTTGAACACTTGTATCTAGGCTATATTGGTATGTTAGTTCAAGTTCTAGGTTATTTTGATTAGAAATTTGAAAAATAGGGGAGGTAGAACCCTTTCCGGCCCCTTTTTCTTGAAAATCACGAACATCGTCCCAAAACTTGGCGAAATGCTTTTAAGACTCGTTTTAAATGCTTGAAACCTTGTAACTAGGCTATATTGGAATGTTAGTACAAGTTATAGGTAATTTTGATAAGAAATTTGAAAAATAGGGGAGGTAGAACCCTTTCCGGCCTCTTTTCCTTGAAAATCACGAACATCATCCCAAAACTTGGTGAAATGCTTTTAAGGGTCGTTTTAAATGCTTGAACCCTTGTAACTAGGCTATATTGGTATGTTAGTTCAAGTTATAGGTTATTTTGATAAGAAATTTG
This sequence comes from Dysphania ambrosioides, assembly GCA_026401315.1. Lineage (NCBI taxonomy): Eukaryota > Viridiplantae > Streptophyta > Magnoliopsida > Caryophyllales > Amaranthaceae > Dysphania > Dysphania ambrosioides. The sequence continues at coordinate 23,515,444 of CM048661.1, read as the reverse complement.
AAAATTAGGGGAGGTAGAACCCTTTGCGGCCTCTTTTCCTTGAAAATCACGAACATCGTCCCAAAACTTGGCGAAATGTTTTTAAGGCTCGTTTTAAATGCTTCAACCCTTGTAACTAGGCTATATTGGTATGTTAGTTCATGTTATAGGTTATTTTGATAAAAAATTTGAAAAATAGGGGAGGTAGAACACTTTTCAGCCCCCTTTCCCTTGAAAATCACGAACATCGTCCCAAAACTTGGCGAAATGCTTTTAAGGCTCGTTTTAAATGATTGAACACTTGTAACTAGCTATATTGGTATGTTAGTGCAAGTTATTGGTTGTTTGGATAAGATATTTGAAAAATAGGAGAGGTAGAACCCTTCTCGGCCCCCTTTCCTTGAAAACCACGAACATTGTCCCAAAACTTATTGAAATGCTTCCAATGTTCGTATTCAATGTTTGAACACTTGTTTCTAGTCTATATTGGTATGTTAGTTTAAATTCTAGGTTATTTTGATTAGAAATTTGAAAAATAGGGGAGGTAGAACCCTTTCCGGCCCCTTTTCCTTGAAAATCACGAACATCATCCCAAAACTTAACGAAATGCTTTTAAGGCTTGTTTTAAATGCTTGAAACCTTGTATTTAGGCTATATTGGAATGTTAGTACAAGTTATAGGTTATTTTGATAAGAAATTTGAAAAATAGGGGAGGTAGAACCCTTTCCGGCCTCTTTTCCTTGAAAATCACGAACATCGTCCCAAAACTTGGCGAAATGCTTTTAAGGCTCGTTTTAAATGCTTGAACCCTTGTAACTAGGCTATATTGGTATGTTAGTTCATGTTATAGATTATTTTGATAAGAAATTTGAAAAATAGGGGAGGTAGAACCCTTTCCAGCCCCCTTTCCCTTGAAAATCATGAACATCGTCCCAAAACTTGGCGAAATGCTTTTAAGGCTCGTTTTAAATGCTTGTGACCAAAGTGGTCAAGGTGTGAATATTCCAGGCCAAGAGTCGAACGTTAGGGAGTTGATTTTGTCCAAGTCTCTCCTCAATACTACTCATACGGATTTTGGCGTGCACGATCCATATAAGTTCTCAAATGGTTGCACCGTATTGAGCGTAACTAATTACCTCAATAATAGGGGAATATAGGTTAATTTAATGCAGACTTTAAGGAGAATTTCAAGCTGGTTTAATTTCGAAATAAAGGAGCTTGAATGAAGACTTAAAAGGCGCATTTCAAGGCTACTTTGGAGGACGAATTTGAACAGCAATTTGAAGTCAATTTGCTGAACGTTTTGGCGCATTTCAAGGCTACTTTGGAGGACGAATTTGAACAGCAATTTGAAGTCAATTTGCTGAACGTTTTGGCGCATTTCAAGGCTACTTTGGAGGACGAATTTGAACAGCAATTTGAAGTCAATTTGCTGAACGTTTTGGCGCATTTCAAGGCTATTTTAAAGGAAGAATTTGAACAGCAGTTGGAGTCAATTTGCTGAACGTTTCCTCCCTTATTTTAAGTTATTCTTCCCTTGTTTTAAGCTCTATTAGTTAGAGGAATAATTAGTTGTAATGGGGATTATGTTGGACGGTTATGAGCCACTTAATCTACCCTTATTTTCAGCTTTCTGTTTTATTGTTTGTTTTAGCTAAGTATGATGTACGAAAAGCTATAAATAGCGTGCTAATGTTCAATAAAAGGCATTCCAGAAATTTGCCCAAAACACACGAGTGTATAATCCGAATTTGGCTTGTGCTAGTCAAGTTTATTTCCCAAATTTGAGAGTTACCTCAATTTGAAGAGTTTGTGTTTTAGTGAGAGTTCCTAAAACTTAAACTGGTAGTTGTCGAATAGGTGAGAGTTCCCTAATCACTACTACGCCCAAACACGTGAGTGAGTGTTCCTCACTGTTATATCCTCAAGTTAAGGGTGAGAGTTCCCCTAAACTTTCTTAACACACATTCCCGATCATTTGTAAACAAGTTTCTCACCTTGCTTACACATCATTTGGCGCGTCAGGTAGGGGGAGAGTTTTCTTAAATTCTTCCAAAGGGGGTCGAATACCTACATACCATGGGAGAGAATCAAGACTTGAGGACAGCTTTAGAAGCCCTTAATTGATCCATTGCTAGTCAAGAGAGGTTGGCCAAAACCAACGCCAATCTACAAGGGAACCTTGCTGCCTTGATGGCAAGGCTCATGAACGAGCATGATAGGAGAGATCAAGGCGAAGACCCTCCACCTAGGAGGGAAGATAGGAGTCTCAAAGTGGACGTCCCTGCCTTTGATGGGACACTTGATCCAGAAAAGTACTTGGAATGGGAGAAATCCTTGGAGAGGTACTTCGACTACAAGGATATTCAAGAGGAGTTCCAAAAATACAAGATAGCCAAGGTGAAGTTGAAAGGCTATGGAGATAATTGGCTACAAGGAGAGCAAAGGGGGCGTACTCTTAAGGGTAAGGCAACCATTGCTACTTGGAGCAAGTTGAAGAAGAGGATGATGGATCGTTTTATTCCTCACAATTACAAGCAAAGTCAATATGTGAAGTGGAGCACTTTGCACCAAAATGGAGAATCGGCTGAGGACTACATCAAAGAGTTTGATAGACTTTCTATCGTGTGTGAAATCATGGAGAATGAAGAACTCAAGATGGGACGTTTCATGGCTGGGTTGGATCAAGAGTTGCAAGACAAACTTGAAGGTTACACCAATTTAACCTTTGCTGAAGCTTGCAAACTTGTGATCAAGTTTGATTCAAAAAGGAAGAAGAAGAAGCCGTTCGTCACCCCTCAAGTGACACGAAGACCAACCTTCCCTGTCAAGGATGGTTCTTCTTTTGTCAAAGCCAACGATCCACCTAAGAAGGACAAGAAAGATTTCAAAATAAGTGACATTGTTTGTTACAAGTGCGGAGGAAGGGGTCATTTTAAGAAGGATTGTCCAAATTCAAGAGCTTTGACCATGCAAGAGGTAAAGCTTATTGCTAATCAAACTATCAATTGGGAGGATTTCGAGGTTGAAGAAGTGGAGGATGTGAATTCTACTGAAGGGGACGAGGAGGAAGAGCAATGTTTCCCCGAAGAAGAGACCAAAACAAATCTGGTTGTGAGAAGGGCGTTGCAAGCTCACATTGAGGAACCCTTAGCACCGCAAAGGCAACATATTTTCATTACCAAGTGCAAGATTAAAGACGAGGTATGTGATTTAATCGTAGATAGTGGTAGTGAGGCAAACACAGTTTCCAAAACCTTGATAACTAGGCTTGGTCTTACAACTACAAATCACCCACATCCTTATAAGTTGAGTTGGTTGGACTCTAGTTCTAGCACGGGGGTTAGGAAACAATGCATGGTTAGTTTTTCTATTGGGTCTTATCATGATACTCAACTATGTGATGTTGTGTCTATGGATGCTTGTCACATTTTGCTTGGTAGACCTTGGCAAACTGATCGAAAATCTCAACATGATGGGTACCATAACACTTACACTATAACTGATGTGTAAACAAGATGAGAACCTTGTTACAGAATATGTGTTTAAGGGGTCTTAATGAAATGTCGTGATTAATGAGGGGAGAATAGGGGAACACTCAACCCTAGTCTCGGATATAACCAAGGGGAACACTCACCCTTCGCTTAGTGTAGTTTGGAAATAGGGATTACTCAACCCACTCGTTTACTACGTAAGTTCTAGGTTTGGGAACACTTGACCAAAACTAGTACTCTTCAAATTTGGATTCTCAAATTTGGACCTTAAAAATGACTATTAGCAAGTCACGTTTAATCAAAGAAAAACTCAAGTGTTTAGCAAATTTCTGGATGCATTTCTATTCGTTTAGTACACTATTTATAGTAGTGTATTCATTACATAGGATTCCCCTTTTGTAGTTATCCATTACTTGCCTAATTAAGGACAGAAATAAAACTAACTATAAAGTGATTAAAAAGGCTCATAAAACCGTCCCCTTAATCCTTTATCACAAAACAACTGAAATTAACTAATAACCATAAACTGAAACTAACTAATTAACGAAAACTAAGCTTGAATTAAGGAAAAAAACGTTCAGCAAACAAGAAGTCTTCAACCGGCATTTTCCACGTGCAAAACCTTGCATGTTCAACGTTCAAATCCGTGTAAATAGCTGGCTTGTAACCTCCTTTGACTCAAGCTCCTTTATTCCACCCATGAACTAACCAACTCCCTAATTTACGCCTAAGTAGTTTCAACTGACCAGCTAGCTAACTAACTCCTTGATTTACGTCAACTAACCAACCCAACTGACCAGCTAGCTAACTAACTCCTTGATTTACGCCTATTCAGTTTAACTAACCAACGAACTAACTAAACTTCTTAATTCACGGCCTTTAGTTCAACTAATCACCTAGTCTTACGCCCAACTAACAATCAGACAACTTCTCCCTTAATTCATGCCCCATGATCAGTCCACGTAACTCTAAATACCCCAAATCATGCGTGGCATCAAGTCGGCATCATTACTAGATCCCTTCAACTAGATTAACTACTTTAAGGGAAGTATAACCAGTAGTAAAACTTTTTGGACCGCCGTGCATAGGATTGAAAAACGATTTGGACAGAATTAACCCCTTAGCATTTAATTCAATAACACCGTCTTGACCGTCTTCATCTAAATCATGGATAATTGTTCTTTGACTATTTTGGTCATCCTCCCCTTCTTCAACAGGAATTGCCCTCAATTCGTCATCATCAAGGTAAGGAGCAAGATCACCAACGTTGAATGTACTTGAGACACCATATTGACCTCCCAAATCAACTTTGTATGCGTTGTCATTGATCTTTTCCATGATCTCAAATGGGCCCTCGGCTCTTGGCATAAGTTTGTTCTTCCTTTTACTAGGAAAACGTTCCTTCCTCATGTAAATCCACACTAGATCCCCAACTTCAAAAGACTTCACATTTCTCACTCGTTTGTTGGCTTGTTTCTTGTAGATTTCATTCGCCTTTTCAATGTTCCTCCGAACTTCTTTATGGACTCTTATCATGAATTCGGCTTGTTCTTTTGCCCCACCATGAACGAACTTGTCTTTTGGCAAAGCAATAAGATCAATGGGAACATAAGGATTGACGCCATATACTACTTCAAAAGGAGAGTACTTTGTAGTAGCACTAGGTGTCCTATTATAAGCGAACTCGGCATGAGCAAGCTTATTATCCCAATCCTTGGTACTTTTGCTTATCAAAGTCCTAAGCAACGAACCAAGTATTCTATTCACCACCTCCGTTTGGCCATCGGTTTGTGGATGATGAGAGGTAGAGAACACTAACTTAGTTCCCATCAAACGCCATATGGATTTCCAAAAATGACTTAGGAACTTAGTATCGCGATCTGACACAATTGTGCGTGGTACCCCATGGAAACGAACTACCTCTTCAAAGTATAACTTAGCCACCTTCATTGCATCTTCAGTTTTATGGCAAGGAATGAAATGAGCCATTTTCGAGAATCGATCAACCACCACCATTATTGAGTCTTTGCCTCTTTGAGTTCTTGGCAAAGCTACAATAAAGTCCATACTAACATCTTCCCAAGGTCTTTCGGGAATTGGTAAGGGCTTGTAGAGACCTTTGTGAAAAATCATTTTTGCTCTTTGACAGGTAGAACAACGACTCACCACATGATGAACTGTGGCTAACATTTTCGGCCAATAAAAATGAGCTTGGAGAAGTTCCATTGTCTTGTGAATACCCACGTGACCAGCTAATCCTCCTCCATGAGCTTCATGTATCAACAAACTTCGAATGGGACATTTTGGGATGCATAATCTATTCCCCTTGAAAAGAAAACCATTATGCAAAGAAAACAGATCATAAACTCCACGGACGCATTTTTCAATTATCCCTTTGAAGTCATCATCTTCTTGATAGTACTCCTTAATCAAATCGAATCCAAGTACCTTTGCTTCAACCATTCCAAGCAAATTATGCCTCCTAGACAAGGCATCTGCCACCACATTCGCTTTTCCACTCTTGTATTTAGAGGAAAAATTAAATGTTTGCAAAAATTCGACCCACTTTGCATGCCTTGCGTTCAGCTTCTTTTGGCCATGTATGAATCTCAAGGATTCATGATCAGAATGCAATATGAAAGGTTGTGGCCTCAAATAATGTGACCAATGTTCTAGAGCTCTTACCATAGCATAGAACTCTTTATCATAGGTGGAGTAATTCAACTTGCCTTGACTCATCTTCTCACTAAAGTAGGCAATGGGTCGCCCACCTTGAATCAATACGGCCCCAATACCTTTTCCACTTGCGTCACATTCAACCTCAAATGGTTTGGAAAAATCAGGAAGTGCTAATATGGGTGTGTTGCACATCTTCTTCTTGACTTCTTCAAACGCCCTTTGAGCTTGGGGTGTCCATTCGAACACGCCTTTCTTAGTACACTCGGTGATGGGAGCCATGAGTGTGCTGAAGTTCTTAATGAATCTTCTATAGAAAGAAGCAAGTCCATGAAATGAACGAACTTCCGTGAGCGTTTTCGGACTAGGCCATGATTGAATTGCTTCAATTTTGCTAGGATCCACCTTTACGCCATCACCTGAAACTATGTAGCCAAGAAACATGACTTCATATAATAGAAAATCACATTTTTCTAGTTTCCCATACAGTTTTTCTTTTCTTAACACAGAAAATACTTGAAAAAGGTGATCAAAATGGGATTCTTCATCCCGTGAATAGATGAGAATATCATCCAAGTATACTACCACAAACTTGCCCAGAAATGGCCTTAGCACCTCATTCATCAACCTCATGAATGTGCTAGGGGCATTTGTAAGGCCAAATGGCATGACTAGCCATTCATACAACCCATGCTTTGTCTTGAATGCAGTCTTCCATTCATCCCCTTCTCTCATGCGAATCTGATGATATCCACTTCTCAAGTCTACCTTTGAGAAGACCTTGGAACCACTCAATTCATCCAGCATATCGTCAAGTCTTGGGATTGGAAACCTGTACTTGATAGTAACGTTATTAACGGCTCTACTATCAATACACATTCTCCAAGTACCATCTTTCTTAGGAACCAACAAAGCAGGAACGGCACATGGACTCATGGACTCACGCACATAACCCATACCCATTAGTTCTTCAATTTAGCGTTGTAACTCCTTGGTTTCCAAAGGATTACATCTATAGGCTGGTTTATTTGGTAAGGGTGCTCCGGGAATGAGATCAATTTGATGCTCAATTCCTCGTATGGGTGGTAGTCCCTTAGGTAATTCATCTGGAAAAACGTCCTCAAAATCTTGAATTAATTGGGCTAATTTAGGATTTCGAGCAACAAAATTTTCGTGGGTTTCTTTGGAGTATAGTAGAAACAATTCTACCTCACCATCTAACTCCCTCTCAAATTCTCTAAAAGACAATAAGGATACTTCTTTTTGTGGTGTTTGTGATGGTGAAAGACGTGGGGGTGGTAAAGGGTGTAGTTTTTTCTTCCTCCCTTCATGGACTATCGTATAAGTGTTGTGATACCCATCGTGTATAGATCTTCTATCAGTTTGCCAAGGTCTACCAAGTAGAATATGACAAGCATCCATAGACACAACATCACATAATATCGAATCACAATACGCACCAATACAAAAAGAGACCATACATTGCTTCCTAACCCCGGTGCTAGCATTAGAGTCTAACCAACTCAATTTGTAAGGTTGTGGATGATTTGTGGTCGTAAGACCTAGTTTGGATACTAGAGTCTTAGATACGGTATTAGCCTCACTTCCCCCATCAATAATTAGATCACATACCTCGTCACCAATTTTACAACGGGTGATGAAAATGTGTTGTCGTTGAGGGGCAGCATCTTCTTCCACACGTGCTTGCAAGGCCCTCCTAATCACGAGGCTAGTCTTCTCCTCTGATTCGGCAATGCAATCGTCACAATCATCTTCAACGTCTTCTTCTCCATCCTCAAACTCATCCCAATTGATGTTTTGAGTGGCCATGAGTTTAACTTCTTGCATAGTTAATGCCCTAGTATTAGGACAATCCTTCTTGTAATGACCTCGCCCTCCACATTTGTAACACACAATGTCACCTATCTTCACGTTCCTTGCGTCCTTCTTTATGGGGTTGCTTGATTTGTCAAAGGACGAATTTTCCTTTGTAGGAAAAGAAGGTTTTCGTGTCAATTGAGGAATGGCAGTAGGCTTCTTCTTCTTCCTCTTAGCATCGAATTTACTCACCAACTTGCAAGCTTCCACAAACGTGAGGTTAGTGTAACCCTCAAGTCTGTCTTGTAATTCTTGGTCCAAACCGGATATGAAACGCCCCATTTTGAGCTCTTCATTCTCGGTTACTTCGCACACAATAGCAAGCCTATCGAATTCTTTTATGTAATCCTCGACAGAGTCCCCATTTTGTTGCAAGGTACTCCATTTCACATATTGGCTCTGCTTGTAATTGTGGGGGATGAAACGGTCTTTCATCCGTTTTTTGAGTTTGTCCCAAGTAGAGATAGGAACTTTCCCCTTAAGGGTACGTCCCCTTTGCTCTCCTTGTAACCAACTATCACCATACCCTTTTAGCTTGACTTTGGCAATCTTAAAACGCTGAACATCCTCATGGATGTCCTTGTATTCAAAGTACCTTTCTAAGGATTTCTCCCATTCTAAGTACTTTTCTGGATCAAGGGTCCCATCAAATGAAGGGATGTCCACCTTGAGACTCCTATCTTCCCTCCTAGGTGGAGGGTCTTCCTCTCGATCTCTCCTATCTTGCTCGTTCATGAGTCTTGCCATTAAGGCAGCAAGATTCCCTTGTAGATTGGCATTAGTTTCGGCCAATCTTTCTTGACTAGCAATGGATCGATTTAGAGCTTCCAAGGCTGTCCTTAAATCTTGATTTTCTCCCATGGTGTGTAGGTATACGACCCCTTAGGAAAAGCTTCTTTTTTTTTTTTGACAAATTTCCCCCTATCTGGCGCGCCAAATGATGTGTAAACAAGATGAGAACCTTGTTACAGAATATGTGTTTAAGGGGTCTTAATGAAATGTCGTGATTAATGAGGGGAGAATAGGGGAACACTCAACCCTAGTCTCGGATATAACCAAGGGGAACACTCACCCTTCGCTTAGTGTAGTTTGGAAATAGGGATTACTCAACCCACTCGTTTACTACGTAAGTTCTAGGTTTGGGAACACTCGACCAAAACTAGTACTCTTCAAATTTGGATTCTCAAATTTGGACCTTAAAAATGACTATTAGCAAGTCACGTTTAATCAAAGAAAAACTCAAGTGTTTAGCAAATTTCTGGATGCATTTCTATTCGTTTAGTACAATATTTATAGTAGTGTATTCATTACATAGGATTCCCCTTTTGTAGTTATCCATTACTTGCCTAATTAAGGACAGAAATAAAACTAACTATAAAGTGATTAAAAAGGCTCATATAACCGTCCCCTTAATCCTTTATCACAAAACAACTGAAATTAACTAATAACCATAAACTGAAACTAACTAATTAACGAAAACTAAGCTTGAATTAAGGAAAAAAACGTTCAGCAAACAAGAAGTCTTCAACCGGCATTTTCCACGTGCAAAACCTTGCATGTTCAACGTTCAAATCCGTGTAAATAGCTGGCTTGTAACCTCCTTTGACTCAAGCTCCTTTATTCCACCCATGAACTAACCAACTCCCTAATTTACGCCTAAGTAGTTTCAACTGACCAGCTAGCTAACTAACTCCTTGATTTACGTCAACTAACCAACCCAACTGACCAGCTAGCTAACTAACTCCTTGATTTACGCCTATTCAGTTTAACTAACCAACGAACTAACTAAACTTCTTAATTCACGGCCTTTAGTTCAACTAATCACCTAGTCTTACGCCCAACTAACAATCAGACAACTTCTCCCTTAATTCATGCCCCATGATCAGTCCACGTAACTCTAAATACCCCAAATCATGCGTGGCATCAAGTCGGCATCATTACTAGATCCCTTCAACTAGATTAACTACTTTAAGGGAAGTATAACCAGTAGTAAAACTTTTTGGACCGCCGTGCATAGGATTGAAAAACGATTTGGACAGAATTAACCCCTTAGCATTTAATTCAATAACACCGTCTTGACCGTCTTCATCTAAATCATGGATAATTGTTCTTTGACTATTTTGGTCAATAACTCACCAAGGAAAACAAAAAAAGTTGCACCCTTTACCACCCCCACGATTTTCACAAAATCCTAAACAATCAAAGGAGGTGTCATTGCTTACCTTTAAGGAATTTGAAAGGGAAATTGATGGTAAGGATGAATTATACTTGTTGTACTCTAAAGAGGTCCACGAAAATTTTGTGAGTCAAAACCCCAAATTGGCTCAATTGATTAAGGAGTTTGAGGATGTTTTCCCCGATGAGTTACCTAAAGGGTTACCACCTTTGAGGGGAATTGAACATCAAATTGACCTCATTCCCGGTGCTCCTTTACCTAACAAACCTGCCTATAGGTGTAATCCCTTGGAAACTAAGGAATTGCAACGACAAATTGAGGAGTTGATGAGTATGGGGTATGTACGTGAGTCTATGAGTCCGTGTGCTGTTCCTGCTCTTTTGGTCCCTAAAAAGGATGGTACATGGCGTATGTGTATTAATAGTAGGGCTGTTAACAATATTACTATCAAGTATAGGTTTCCAATTCCAAGGCTAGATGATATGCTTGATGAACTGAGCGGCTCGAAGTGGTTTTCAAAGGTTGATTTGAGAAGTGGTTATCATCAAATTCGGATGAGAGAAGGAGATGAATGGAAGACCGCTTTCAAAACCAAGCACGGTTTGTATAAGTGGCTCGTGATGCCATTTGGACTCACTAACGCACCTAGCACTTTCATGAGGTTGATGAACGAGGTGTTGCGGCCTTTCCTTGGAAAGTTCGTGGTGGTGTACCTTGATGATATCCTTATTTATAGCAAAAGTGGGGACGAACATTTGATACATTTATTTAAAGTTTTCACGGTTTTGAGAGAACAAAAATTGTATGGAAAACTTGAAAAATGTAATTTTATGCTATATGAGGTCACTTTTCTTGGTTACATTATTTCAGGAGAAGGTGTGAAAGTTGATCCTAGCAAGATTGAGGCTATTCAATCATGGCCTAGCCCAAAGACACTCACGGAGGTCCGTTCTTTCCATGGATTAGCTTCCTTTTATAGGAGGTTCATTCGCAATTTTAGCACTCTAATGGCCCCTATCACCGAGTGCACAAAGAAGGGCTCATTTGAGTGGACTCCTCAAGCTCAAAGGGCGTTTGAAGTGATCAAAGAGAAGATGTGCAATACACCTGTCCTAGCACTTCTAGATTTTTCAAAACCATTTAAAGTTGAGTGTGATGCAAGCGGAAAGGGGATTGGTGCCGTGTTGATTCAAGAAGGGCGTCCTATTGCCTACTTTAGTGAGAAATTGAGCCAAGGCAAGCTGAATTATTCCACCTATGACAAGGAGTTCTATGCAATGGTGCGAGCTTTGGATCATTGGTCGCATTACTTGTTGATTCATGAAGCGCATGGAGGAGGTCTAGCAGGCCATTTCGGAGTTCAAAAGACTATGGAGCTTCTTCAAGCTCACTTTTATTGGCCTAACATGCTATCTACTGTTCACCATGTTGTAGCGCGTTGCTCTACTTGTCAAAGGGCAAAAATGGTGTTTCACAAAGGTCTTTACAAGCCATTGCCAATTCCGGAGAGACCTTGGGAAGACATAAGCATGGATTTCATTGTGGCTTTACCTAGAACTCAAAGAGGTAAGGACTCAATCATGGTGGTAGTTGATCGTTTTTCAAAGATGGCTCACTTTATCCCTTGTCATAAAACCGAGGATGCTATGAAGGTGGCGAAATTATATTTTGATGGGATTGTTCGTTTCCATGGAGTCCCACGCACCATTGTTTCAGATCGAGATACAAAGTTCCAAAGTCATTTTTGGAAGTCTTTGTGGCGTCTTATGGGAACCAAGTTGCTGTTTTCTACCTCACATAACCCCCAAACCGATGGCCAAACCGAGGTGGTGAATAGGGTACTAGGTTCTTTGCTTAGGACCTTGGTTAGTAAGAGCACCAAAGATTGGGATGTCAAACTCGCTCATGCCGAGTTTGCTTACAATAGAACTCCTAGCGCTACTACAAAGTATTCTCCTTTTGAAGTAGTCTATGATTCTAATCCCTATGTTCCAATTGATCTCATAGCTTTTCCTAAAGACAAGTTCATGCATGGAGGTGCCGAGGAACAAGCCGAGTTCATGGTGAAAATCCACAAAGAAGTGAGGAAGAACATCGAGAAGGCTAATGAAATCTATAAGAAGCAAGCCAACAAGAGAGTCAAAAATGTGAAACGTTTTGAAGTTGGTGACTTAGTATGGATCTACATGAGGAAGGAGAGATTTCCCAATCAAAGGAAGAACAAGCTCATGCCACGAGCCGAGGGTCCATTTGAGATAGTGAAAAAGATCAATGACAATGCCTACAAGGTAGATTTGGGAAGAAAGTACGGCGTCTCAAGCACATTCAATGTGGGGGATCTAGCATCGTACTATAATGATGAAGAATTGAGGGCAATTCCCTTTGAAGAAGGGGAGGATGACCAAAGTGGTCAAGGTGCGAATATTCCAGGCCAAGAGTCGAACGTTAGGGAGTTGATTTTGTCCAAGTCTCTCCTCAATACTACTCATACGGATTTTGGCGTGCACGGCCCATATAAGTCCTCAAATGGTTGCACCGTATTGAGCGTAACTAATGATAACCGTTCTTTTAGGTCGTTTAACTAAAAGAATAGTTATACAAACAATATTTATAAACACCCTAATACTACTACAACTAGTGTAGTGGTAAGTCGGGGATCGAACCACAAGGACAAGGGGCGACAGCTTATAGACTTGATGTAAAGGAGTTATATGGGGGTTCGACAGAATTATACTAATAACAGAAAAACAAAGCAAGAACTAAAACAATGTTATACTATGAAAAGAAAACGGAGACAGATCAGTTCCACCCTAGGAAGGACAATCAAACTATCAATACGCTAAATTAGGAGAAATCAGTCAACAATAAATCATGACACTCAAGATGATGAGAGGAAGTTTGTGACCCTATAAATCACATGAACAACCTATAATCGCCCTATGTCTCCAAAGGAGTGGCAGGACAAGATTCGCATCGAATATCAATCAATCAACCGTTAACAATCTCAAATCCTAACTCTACGCATGAAGAACGAGCCAACCTAGGGTTTCACTAATCAAACCCCTAAGAAGACTACTCACACATAGTAATAATAAAAGACATGATTAAAAACATGAATAGACTGAATGGAAATGAACAAGAGAACGAAAACTAAGAACTATAACCGAACCAATGACTACTCTATCAAACGGTAAACGAAACAACGATTATAGCTAGAGGAATGAAATTCAGAAAAACAATACTTGAAAGCATTAAACAAACTAAAACAGGAAAGAAATAATACCTTGCATAAACGAAATTGTATGAACGAAATAGGAACCGAATCCGAAATACAAAGCTTGAAAACGAGAACAACGAAAGCTGTAAATCTAAACTAATGCATGAAAGAAATGAAAAGCTTTAAAGTGATGTTCTAGGTTGAGGCACAAGAGCTCTCAAAGTAGGCATAAGGTTATGTACAGAGAAAGAGGGTATTTATACCCTAGGGACAAAAGGAGTAAAACCCTAGGAAAAACCCTCGAGCGCCGACTAAAGAAAGAACCAAAATATGCGGGAAAGAAGGCCATTCGGCCGAATGAAGGGTGGATTCGGCCGAATGGGTGGCCATTCGGCCGAATGGGTGTGCCATTCGGCTATAACAGAAGTTTGGCGTTTTTGTGATCTTTCCACCATTCGGCCGAATGAGTGGAACCATTCGGCCGAATGGGTCTTGATTCGGTCGAATGACTTCTCATTCGGCTATTCCCGAGAGCTTGATTTATGTGCTTGAATCCCTGTCCACCATTCGACCGAATGGATGTCAGATTCGGTCGAATCGGAACCTAAACCTTGCTGAACAGTTCCTTTGAAGTGCCTAGTGGCTTCTAGAGTTTATGGAATCTTTGAGAGTGACTTGGAACACATGCCCAAGCTATGATACGCGCATTCAAACTCTTGATAGAAGTGTCAAAGCCTCGAACACGTCTCATTTTACCTTGAAATCATCGAGATCACCTGAAATGACCTAAAAACAGCTCGAGGACAAGATCAAGGTAAAATTGAATGTAACGTGCATAAAAACAATATAAAAGCACGAAACTCAACACTAAAATGAGGTTGTAAACGTGCTCTAAAATGAGCACATCAACTTCCCCCAAGCCAAACCTTTGCTAGTCCCTAGCAAATGAACCAGCAAGGCAGCACCGTGAGCAAAACTCATGAAAAGCAAGGTGAGCGGAAAACAGGACAATGCCAGCCGTGTACGCGCAAAACTCTTCCCTAGCCATGGGTGTGCAAGTACAATGGGCTCAAAAGAGCATAATACCAACATAAAAGACGTTTTCCACAGACTCGGGATCACTAGAAAAGCTACAACACAGGCCATGCCACCCACTACCTAATGAGGTCACAAGTCCATGCTCCCCATGCTATTTCCCAAAAGATGTGGGAAATTTCTAGTACGCTCGTGTGTTTAATATGGTACGTGTTTCGCTCATAATCATCCGACTTAAGATGAGTCGGGAATTAAACACTCAATCAAGGAGAAATCTTAGGGATTGCATCCTATCTACTCTCCAGCATAGAATTTGCTAATTAGGCCAAGTCGAACAGGTTTGGAAACGGTTGCAATGTAGGCTGGGATCAAGGTAGGGTAAAATTTGAGGATGTGGGGTTCAAATAGAGGATAGTAAGCAATCCAAGGTAATCAAACCAAGGATGGCTACGACTTCCGAAAACCATGCCACTTTCCAAAATTCTTCGGATACGCATAAATGAGCTCATTACACCAACTTTATTCTCGAATTTTTCTTTTTCTATTTTTTTCTTTTCTTTTTCTTTTTTTCTTTCCTTTTTTGTTTTCTCTTTTTTTTCTTTTTGTTTTCAAGAAAATGTTTCTGAAATAAACTAAGAGTAATGTAAAGAGTCATATCATACGACAACGATTTTTCCAACCAAAATTTTTCACCACAATGCAACGGGCACGACTTCACTGTAATCACTTGACTATCCTCTAGGTAAGAAGAGGGAATATTTGGCTCATGTGGAGTTAGGTGATGTAGCTACGAAGAAAAGGTAAAGGCACAAAATTGGCTTACCCTAAAGCCAATCAATATTCATGGTAGGCAATTTGGCCATGTAGCTGTAACTACAAACGTGTTATCATCCCTGGCCTTTAGAAAAGAAGACTATGCTGGAGGAGAACAGACACAATACTTAGACTCTCTAACTAGCACTTTATAACATAGGACTCATAATGGAGTCCTAGAAGGCTCCATCCTCACTAGGCTAGTTGAAAATGTGCCTCAAAAGGTAGTCATCCAAGCCGCAAACCAAGCAGGACCAGATCCCCCAAGTCAGGTGGAAAACAATCAATTATTCGGTCCCAAAACAGGCACAAGGCTAGGAAAAGCATGAGTATGCATAAGACCACTATAATGTACACGTCAGGAGCTAGCATGTCAGTTTCACAACTCAAGCACATTAATCTTAACATACCTAGACATGCAAACTAAAAAAAGGCAATACTTTCCATAATGCGGATCTTTCAAAGCTTTGAAAACACAAGGACCCTCCCCCAAGCTACTCAAGAGCCATCCCGGCACTTGGGAGAGAAGAAACAAAAGGGAGAAAGATCAGCATTATGGAGGCTGTTGCTATACAAATAAACAAACAAAAAAAACACCGGGTTATCTCCCGTAAGTACTTTTGTTTAACGTCGGTAAGTTCGACACATTTAGGCACAAATTTATACAGAAAAAGAAAACAAAGAAATTATACCTGCCGAAGGAGTGGATTCACTCCTAGCATCACCATCACCTCCAGCGTGGGGAGTCAAAACTCTCCACCGAGCCATAGTGGCGGAAGTAAGCAATGGAGAACCAGGGTCATCTGGAGGTGGGTTAGAATGCGGGGCTCCCCCAAGCCAGGGTGGAGCCATCAGTCTTTTTTTTCTTTTTCTAGCTCGTTTCCGTTTACGGGCTGGCTCGTCAGTTCCCTCAGATTTATAATATGTCTCCATTGGCGGAGCAATTCCCTTTGCAACCCCATAAACTTCCCCATCTGGCACCTCAACTGTTATTGGAGCAACAGAAACACTACACCTCTTGACTTCTTTTTCAGCATCATTCTCGACCACCCTAAAGGAACAAATCCGCTCGACCATGGGTTCCTTTGAAGATTTAGAAAAGGCAAAAACAACCTTCTCGTGGGCTACCCTAACGGTTATAGTCTCTGATTCACAGTCGATCAGGGCACCCAAAGTCTTCAAAGCATCCCTTCCTAAGATGAGAGGAGTATAAGGATCCTCGGCCATATCGAGCACCACGAAGTCACATGGTACCACTATGTTTCCTACTTGGATCGGAAGGTCCTCAAACTCCCCACATGGCACTTTTATACTACGGTCGGCCAGCTGGATTGTTTTCTGTGATGGCTTGAGGTCGAAAGTGAGTTTCTTGGCAATGGACATCGGCATTAGGCTAATGGAGGCCCCAAGGTCAGCGAGTGCTCCCTTAGAATTGAGTTTTCCAAGGGTGACTAGGAGCACAAAGGGTCCTCTAGCTTTTTCTTTCTTTGCCCACGTGCCCTGAATGATGGCACTTACTTGCTCTGGCAAGCTAATCACTTTGCCCTCTAGCTTTCTCTTGTTCCTTAGGAGGGTTTTCAGATACGAAGCATATTGCGGCATTTGCTCCATGGCCTCTAGGAATGGTATTTTCATTTCAAGCTGCTGCATATGCTCTAGGAATGTAAGAAACTTTTCTTGAAGTTGCTTCTCTACCTTTTTGTAAGGAAAAGGTAGAGGCAGAGCATGTTGACGCTCGAGTTTCCTCCTTTCCTGTATCTCCCTCCATCTCTCATCTTCGTCATTCTTCTTCCCCTCATACCCCTTGATTGTGACATTGTGCCCCTCCTTTTTTTTACCATCCTCAAGGCTCTCCTTGTGCTCATTTTCTCTCAGAAAATCACTACCCTTCGAGGGATCTTCCCCTAAATCTTCTCCACTGGCTACAGCTGGAGAAGAATGTGAGGTCCCAGATCCTAAGAAGATCGCCTTACATGTGTGATGCTTAGGGTTAGAGTCAGGAGAGTTTTGTGGTGAAGGCTGGGGAGATGGGTTTTGTTGGGGGTGAGAAGGAAATGGCAATGGTGGGGGTGGACTAGCCATCTGCGCAAGCTGAGATTCAAACAACTTCTGTTGCGCCTGAAGTTGTTGCATTTGATTCATCAGAGTTTGGTTGATGTTTGAGAGGGTTTGGTTTTGCTGCGTAAGGGAGTTCGGATATGGCAGCAAGCAATCAAGTTCAAACTAAAGTCCATAAAATTCCAGAAGTTCAAGCTACGGTCCATGCTTTGTTCATCCACGAAAAGTCCAAGTCCTTGGGTGATAATTTCGTAGGATTCTCTTCAATTAATCCTTTTGTTTCTTGCCTTAAATGGGAAGAGGGCAAAGGGGACGTAATGGCCAGTTAAGGAAGCGTTCAAGAAGACTTCCAAACAGCCACAAGGAGTTTCAAACAGCCACAATTAACACCACATTTAAAATGGGGGTTAAAGCTTGATTCATGGCGATTTCTGTGGGGGATGATTATGATTTGTTTGCTGTTTGTTTTAGTCATTTAAAGCTTTAATTAGGGGGTTATTTTCCTGTCAAACATGCACGTAATAGCTGCCATTAAGGCCTAAAATAATCAGTCATTTTCGTGGCTTAGTTAAGGCGTGATTCAAGGCTTGAATCATGCCCAGTTTTCAATTTTGGTTTTAAGTACGTATAAGGAGTTACAAAGCTTTATTGAAGCTTATTTTCTTCTGTTTTAGACGTGTAAGTTAAGGAAGTTGAAAGGTTCCTTTAAGATTTGTAAAGCTTCCTATAAATAGGACACTTGCCATTCGTTGTAGGCAAGAGTGAAAGAAAACAACAGAATATGATTTTCTTTGTGAATTTCGTGTGTTACTTTGTGTTTCACGAACTTATACCTTCTTTGCTTAGTGCTAGTTAGTATAAGCTTGATAATCTAGCCTTACTTCGTGTTTGGTCCAGTTTATTCCCTTACACACAATTTAGAACCCGATACTACACTGAGTGTTTATCTTATTTCCTTTTGTGACGAACTTGTTTCTAATTCATCTAATCCACTCCAAAACGATCCTAATCCACCTACACATCAGTTGGTATCAGAGCAAGGCTTTGGAGTATGACATCAAGTTCATCCAACTCAACATCTCACGAAGTGATGAAAGACATTCTTGGAAAACTCCAAGAAATGCATGATGAAATGAAAAGACATGAAACAAGGATGGATGCCATTGCTGACCTATGCCTTAGACAAGGTAGAAGGTTAGAGGAATTAGAAAATTCCACACCCACCCAAGGGGAATCACAATTTCGTGGTTACCAAGATGATAGAAGTCTCAAACTAGATCTTCCCGAATTCGATGATTCTAACGATCCGGAAGTTTTTTTTGATTGGGTACGTAGATTGGAGAGTATCTTTGAGTATAAGGAGTATGATGATACTAAGAGTTGTAAAATGGCGATTCTTAAGTTAACCAAACTTGCTGGACTTTGGTATGATAATCTGAAGGCCAAGAGGAGAAGAGAAGGAAAGGGTAAGATTGAGTCATGGGTGAAACTCAGAAAGAAGATGGAACAACGTTGGGTTCCACATGAGTATGAGCAAGATCAATATGTGAAATTGACTCGCCTAGCTCAAGGGGAATGAAGTGTTGATGACTATGTGTGAGAATTTGAGAAACTCAGTTTGGTGTGTGATATGCAAGAGAGAGAGCCACTCAAAATTGCTCGTTTCACTAAAGGGTTGTTAAAACCAATATCTAATAAGGTGGATCTCCTACCTTATTCCACCTATGAAGAAGTTGTGAAGGCTGCTAGAAAGGTTGAGGCACAACACAAAGAAGATAGGCCAAGGCCTCCTTACAAAGCTTTTTCTTCCGTAGGAAAGGGCGAGGTTGCTTCTAAATCCACTTTTACTCCTAACTCATTCAAAGGAGGAAAAACGGATTTCAAGCAAGAAGTTTCCAAGAGGACGTGTTACAAGTGCCATGAAAAGGGACATATTGCTAGTGAATGTCCAAGACGGAACACACTCACCATTCATGAAGGAGGGTATGATTCCGAGGAAAATGAGGAAGAGGAGGAGGAATATGAGGAGTATGGGGCTGAAGAAAACGCCACTCCATTGTGTGGTGTTATGAGAAGGATCCTACATTCCGAGCCTCTCAAGGATGTGCAACAAAGAGAGAATCTTTTCCATACAAGGTGCAAGGTACGAGACAAGATTTGTGATGTGATTGTAGATGGTGGTTCTTGTACAGATGTGGCCTCTACGGAACTTGTCAGTAAACTTAAATTACCCACTCGTGAGCATGCTAAACCTTACAAGTTAAATTGGCTAGATAATGATACCGGTTTAAAGGTTAAGAAACAAGCTCTAGTTTCTTTTACAATTGGAAATTTTCATGATGAACGTTGGTGTGATGTTCTGCCTATGAGTGCGTGTCATATCTTGCTTGGTAGACCATGGCAATTTGATAGAAATGCATTGCATGATGGCGTTTCTAATGTTTTTACGGTCACTACTCATGGGGGAAAGAAAATCAGGTTACTTCCTTTGCCTCCAAAGGTTGAACCTATGATGGAGAAGAAGCCTAATTTTTTGGTTTCGAGACGTGAGTTTGAGCGTGAGTGTGCTATGGAAGGGGGAGGGTTTTTTCTTGTTGTTAAACCTATTGATGATACCCTTTCCAATGTTACTAACTCATTGCCTTTAAAGAAATTGCTAGAGGAATTTTCTGATGTATTTCCTAGTGATTTGCCACAAGGCCTACCTCCATTTCGAGGTATTGAACATGCTATTGACTTGATTCCGGGAGCTCAATTACCTAATAAGCCAGCCTATAGGTGTAGTCCCGATCAGGCCAAGGAATTGTAAAGACAAGTAGAAGAACTCATAGAGAGGGGTTATGTGCGTGAGAGCCTTAGCCCATGTGTTGTTCCTTCTCTTTTAGTACCTAAGAAAGAGGGAACTTGGAGAATGTGTATTGATAGTCGTTCCATCAATAACATTACTATCAAGACATGTTTGATGAGTTGAGTGTAGCCAAGATTTTCAGTAAAATTGATTTAAGAAGTGGCTATCATCAAATGCGAATTCGTGAAGGTGATGAATGGAAGACAACTTTTAAGACTAAGCAAGGCTTGTACGAATGGCTTGTCATGCCATTTGGTCTTTGCAATGCTCCTAGTTCTTTCATGAGACTCATGAATGAGGTATTGCGTCCTTTTCTAAACAAATTCATTGTTGTATATTTAGATGATATTCTAGTATATAGCAAATCCATAGATGATCATTTGTTCCATTTAAAATCTTTATTTGAGGTTTTGAGGTCTAACAAATTGTATGGGAAGTTAGAAAAGTGTGCTTTCATGTGTAATCATATTACTTTCCTAGGCTATGTTGTATCTAGTGAAGGATTACAGGTTGATCCAGAGAAAGTGAAGGCTATTTCAACGTGGAAGGTGCCAAAAGATGTGCATGAAGTGAGGAGTTTTCATGGTCTTGCCTCATTTTACAGAATTTTTATCAAGAATTTCTCAACAATCACAGCCCCTTTGACCGAATTATTGAAGAAAGGTGCGTTCCATTGGAGTGAAGCCGCTCAAAGAGCATTTGAAGAAATCAAGGAAAAATTGTGCAATACAACGGTTCTTGCATTGCCAGATTTTGATAAACTGTTTGAGGTTGAATGTGATGCAAGTGGCGTGGGTATTGGTGCTGTTCTTATTCAAGGAAAGAGACCCATTTGTTATTTCAGCGAAAAATTAAGTGGTGCTAAGCTTAATTATTCAAATTATGATCGTGAGTTCTACGCTATTGTTCGGGCTCTAGATCATTGGTCTCATTACCTAAGGCCAAAACCGTTTGTTTTACATTCGGATCATGAAGCCTTGAAATTCATTCATGGACAGCAAAAACTTAATCACCGACATGCTAAATGGGTTGAATTTCTTTAATCTTTTACATTTAGTTCGAGGTACAAAGAAGGGAAAAAGAATGTTGTAGCAGATGCATTATCAAGGAGAAGCTATCTATTAGCCATGGTTCACACGAAAATTCTTGGGTTTGAACACTTGAAAAATCACTATGAAGAAGATGAGGATTTTTCGGGAAAATTCAAGAAACCTACTCAAGACTACACGGTTCAAGATGGGTTTTTGTTCAAAGGCAACAAACTTTGTGTGCCTAAGAATGGTGTGCGTGGACTCTTGGTTCGTGAAATCCATGGGGGAGGAATTGCTGGTCATTTTGGGATACATAAGACATTAGAAATGCTTCAAGAACATTTCTATTGGCCTCATATGATCAAGGACGTAACTCACATTGTGGAAAGGTGTTCTACTTGTCAAAAATCCAAGAGTACTTTTCACAAAGGCCTTTACACTCCATTACCCATTCCTGATGTTCCATGGGAAGGAGTGAGCATGGATTTTATTGTAGGTCTCCCTAGGACTCAAAGGGGGAAAGATAGTATCATGGTGGTGGTGGACCGTTTTTCTAAAATGGCTCATTTTGTTCCATGCCACAAAATAGATGATGCTTCTAAAGTTGCTAATTTATACTTTAGAGAAATCATTCGTTTACATGGGGTTCCAAGGTCCATTGTTTCGGATAGGGACACTAAGTTCCTTAGTCATTTTTGGAGGATCTTGTGGAAATTGGTGGGGACTAAGCTCCTATTTAGTACTTCTCATCATCCACAAACGGATGGTCAAACGGAAGTGACTAATAGAACCCTTGGTGCTTTGTTACGAGGTCTAGTGAGTAGAACTCAAAAGGATTGGGATGTTAAGTTGGCCCATGCCGAATTTGCGTACAATAGGTCTCCTTCTTCTACCACTACTCGTAGTCCTTTTGAAGTGGTGTATGGGGTTAATCCTTTGCTGCCCATTGAGTTAATTCCTTTGCCTAAAGGAGACTTGATACATGGTGAACCTAAGAAGAGATGGGAAACAATTCAGAAAACATGCACCAAAGTCAAAGAGAAGATTGAAGCTATGAACAAAGTCTACAAAGACCGTGCAAATAAGAACCGAAAGCAACCTACATTTGCTAAGGGTGACTTGGTTTGGTTACATTTAAGGAAGGAACGTTTTCCTAACCTTAGGAAAAATAAGCTCATGCCTAGATCCGATGGTCCCTTTCAAGTCTTGGAGAAAATTGGGGAAAGTGCTTACAAGATTGATCTACCTGGTGAGTTTGGTGGAGTAAGTGCAACTTTCAATGTGGGAGACTTGAGTCCATATCTAGATGATGAAAGTTTGAGGGCAAACTTTTCCGAAGAGGGGGAGAATGATATGGCAGCAAGCAATCAAGTTCAAACTAAGGTCCATAAAATTCCAGAAGTTCAAGCTACGGTCCATGCTTTGTTCATCCACGAAAAGTCCAAGTCCTTGGGTGATAATTTCGTAGGATTCTCTTCAATTAATCTTTTTATTTCTTGCCTTAAATGGGAAGAGGGCAAAGGGGACGTAATGGCCAGTTAAGGAAGCGTTCAAGAAGACTTCCAAACAGCCACAAGGAGTTTCAAACAGCCACAATTAATGCCACATTTAAAATGGGGGTTAAAGCTTGATTCATGGCGATTTCTGTGGGGAATGATTATGATTTGTTTGCTGTTTGTTTTAGTCATTTAAAGCTTTAATTAGGGGGTTATTTTCCTGTCAAACATGCACGTAATAGCTGCCATTAAGGCCTAAAATAATCAGTCATTTTCGTAGCTTAGTTAAGGCGTGATTCAAGGCTTGAATCATGCCCAGTTTTCAATTTTGGTTTTAAGTACGTAAAAGGAGTTACAAAGCTTTATTGAAGCTTGTTGATGTGTAAGTGGATTAGGATCGTTTTGGAGTTGATTAGATGAATAAGAAACAAGTTCGTCACAAAAAGAAACAAGATAAACACTCAATGTAGAATCGGGTTCTAAATTGTGTGTTAGGGAATAAACTGGACCAAACACGAAGTAAGGCTAGATTATTAAGCTTATACTAATTAGCACTAAGCAAAGAAAGTATAAGTTTGTGAAACACAAAGTAACACACGAAATTCACAAAGAAAATCAGATTCTGTTGTATTTCTTTCACTCCTGCCTCAAACGAATGTCAAGTGTCCTATTTATAGGAAGCTTTACAAATCTGAAAGGGAACCCTTCAACTTCCTATCTTACACGTCTAAAACAGAAGAAACAAGCTTCAATCCCACCTTTGTAACTCCTTACACGTAATTAAAAACAGAATTAAAAACTGAGCATGATTCAAGCCTTGAATCACGCTTTAACTAAGTCACGAAAATGACTGATTATTTGAGGCCTTAATGGCAGCTATTACGTGCATGTTTGACAGAAAATAACCTCCTAATTAAATGCTTTAAATGAGTAAAACAAACAGCAAATAAATCATAACCATTCCCCACAGAAATCGCCATGAATCAAGCTTTAACCCCCATATTTTAAATGTGGCGTTAATTGTGGCTGTTTGAAACTTCTTGTGGCTGTTTGAAAGTCTTCTTGAACGCTTCCTTAACTGGCCATTACGTCCCCTTTGCCCTCTTCCCATTTAAGGCAAGAAATAAAAAGATTATATGAAGAGAATCCCACGAAATTATCACCCAAGGACTTGGACTTTTCGTGGATGAACAAGGCATGGACCGTAGCTTGAACTTCTGGCACTTTAGTTTGGACTTGATTGCTTGCTGCCATATCATTCTCCCCCTCTTCGGAAAAGTTTGCCCTCAAACTTTCATCATCTAGATATGGGCTCAAGTCTCCCACATTGAAAGTTGCACTTACTCCACCGAACTCACCAGGTAGATCGATCTTGTACGCACTTTCCCCAATTTTATCCAAGACTTGAAAGGGACCATCGGATCTAGGCATGAGCTTATTTTTCCTAAGGTTAGGAAAACGTTCCTTCCTTAAATGTAGCCAAACCAAGTCACCCTTAGCAAATGTAGGTTGCTTTCGGTTCTTATTTGCACGGTCTTTGTAGACTTTGTTCATAGCTTCAATCTTCTCTTTGACTTTGGTGCATGTTTTCTGAAATGCTTCCCATCTCTTCTTAGGTTCACAATGTATCAAATCTCCTTTAGGCAAAGGAATTAACTCAATGTGCAGCAAAGGATTAACCCCATACACCACTTCAAAAGGACTTCGAGTAGTGGTAGAAGAAGGAGACCTATTGTACGCAAATTCAGCATGTGCTAACTTAACATCCCAATCCTTTTGAGTTCTACTCACTAGACCTCGTAACAAAGCACCAAGGGTTCTATTAGTCACTTCCGTTTGACCATCCGTTTGTGGATGATGAGAAGTACTAAATAGGAGCTTAGTCCCCACCAATTTCCACAAGATCCTCCAAAAATGACTAAGGAACTTAGTGTCCCTATCTGAAACAATGGACCTTGGAACCCCATGTAACCGAATGATTTCTCTAAAGTATAGATCAGCAACTTTAGAAGCATCATCTGTTTTGTGGCATGGAACAAAATGAGCCATTTTAGAAAAACGGTCCACCACCACCATGATACTATCTTTCCCCCTTTGAGTCCTAGGAAGACCCACAATAAAATCCATGCTCACTCCTTCCCATGGAACATCAAGAACGGGTAATGGA
This sequence comes from Dysphania ambrosioides, assembly GCA_026401315.1. NCBI lineage: Eukaryota > Viridiplantae > Streptophyta > Magnoliopsida > Caryophyllales > Amaranthaceae > Dysphania > Dysphania ambrosioides. The sequence goes on along the minus strand of CM048661.1, from coordinate 23,490,576 downwards.
GTGTAAAGACCTTTGTGAAAAGTACTCTTGGATTTTTGACAAGTAGAACACCTCTCCACAATGTGAGTTACGTCCTTGATCATATGAGGCCAATAGAAATGTTCTTGAAGCATTTCTAATGTCTTATGTATCCCAAAATGACCAGCAATTCCTCCCCCATGGATTTCACGAACCAAGAGTTCACGCACACCATTCTTAGGCACACAAAGTTTGTTGCATTTGAACAAAAACCCATCTTGAACCGTGTAGTCTTGAGTAGGTTTCTTGAATTTTCCAGAAAAATCCTCATCTTCTTCATAGTGATTTTTCAAGTGTTCAAACCCAAGAATTTTCGTGTGAACCATGGCTAATAGATAGCTTCTCCTTGATAATGCATCTGCCACAACATTCTTCCTCCCTTCTTTGTACCTCGAACTAAATGTAAAAGATTGAAGAAATTCAACCCATTTAGCATGTCGGTGATTAAGTTTCTGCTGTCCATGAATGAATTTCAAGGCTTCATGATCCAATGTAAAACAAACGGTTTTGGCCTTAGGTAATGAGACCAATGATCTAGAGCCCGAACAATAGCGTAGAACTCACGATCATAATTTGAATAATTAAGCTTAGCACCACTTAATTTTTCGCTGAAATAACAAATGGGTCTCTTTCCTTGAATAAGAACAGCACCAATACCCACGCCACTTGCATCACATTCAACCTCAAACAGTTTATCAAAATCTGGCAATGCAAGAACCGTTGTATTGCACAATTTTTCCTTGATTTCTTCAAATGCTCTTTGAGCGGCTTCACTCCAATGGAACGCACCTTTCTTCAATAATTCGGTCAAAGGGGCTGTGATTGTTGAGAAATTCTTGATAAAAATTCTATAAAATGAAGCAAGACCATGAAAACTCCTCACTTCATGCACATCTTTCGGCACCTTCCATGTTGAAATAGCCTTCACTTTCTCTGGATCAACCTGTACTCCTTCACTAGATACAACATAGCCTAGGAAAGTAATATGTTTACACATGAAAGCACACTTTTCTAACTTCCCATACAATCTGTTAGTCCTTAAAACCTCAAATAAAGATTTTAAATGTAACAAATGATCATCTATGGACTTGCTATATACTAGAATATCATCTAAATATACAACAATGAATTTGTTGAGAAAAGGATGCAATACCTCATTCATGAGTCTCATGAAAGAACTAGGAGCATTGCAAAGACCAAATGGCATGACAAGCCATTCGTACAAGCCTTGCTTAGTCTTAAAAGCTGTCTTCCATTCATCACCTTCACGAATTCTTATTTGATGATAGCCACTTCTTAAATCAATTTTACTGAAAATCTTGGCTCCACTCAACTCATCAAACATGTCTTGAAGCCTCGGCATAGGAAATCTGTATTTGATAGTAATATTATTGATTGAACGACTATCAATACACATTCTCCAAGTTCCCTCTTTCTTAGGTACTAAAAGAGCAGGAACAGCACATGGGCTAAGGCTCTCACGCACATAACCCGTCTCTATGAGTTCTTCTACTTGTCTTTGCAATTCCTTGGCCTGATCGGGACTACACCTATAGGCTGGCTTATTAGGTAATTGAGCTCCCGGAATCAAGTCAATAGCATGTTCAATACCTCGAAATGGAGGTAGGCCTTGTGGCAAATCACTAGGAAATACATCAGAAAATTCCTCTAGCAATTTCTTTAAAGGCAATGAGTTAGTAATATTGGAAAGGTTATCATCAATAGGTTTAACAACAAGAAAAAACCCTCTCCCTTCCATAGCATACTCACGCTCAAACTCACGTCTTGAAACCAAAAAATTAGGTTTCTTCTCCATCACAGGTTCAACCTTTGGAGGCAAAGGAAGTAACCTGATTTTCTTTCCCCCATGAGCAGTGACCGTATAAACATTAGAAACGCCATCATGCAACGCATTTCTATCAAATTGCCATGGTCTACCAAGCAAGATATGACACGCACTCATAGGCAGAACATCACACCAACGTTCATCATGAAAATTTCCAATGGTAAAAGAAACTAGAGCTTGTTTCTTAACCTTTAAACCCGTATCATTATCTAGCCAATTTAACTTGTAAGGTTTAGCATGCTCACGAGTGGGTAATTTAAGTTTACTTACAAGTTCCGTAGAGGCCACATCTGTACAAGAACCACCGTCTACAATCACATCACAAATCTTGTCTCGTACCTTGCATCTTGTATGGAAAAGATTCTCTCTTTGTTGCACATCCTTGAGAGGTTCGGAATGTAGGATCCTTCTCCCAACACCACATAATGGAGTGGCGTCTTCTTCAGCTCCATACTCCTCATATTCCTCCTCCTCTTCCTCATTTTCCTCGGAATCATACCCTCCTTCATGAATGGTGAGTGTGTTCCGTTTTGGACATTCACTAGCAATATGTCCCTTTTCATGGCACTTGTAAAACGTCCTCTTGGAAACTTCTTGCTTGAAATCCGTTTTTCCTCCTTTGAATGAGTTAGGAGTAAAAGTGGATTTAGAAGCAACCTCGCCCTTTCCTACGGAAGAAAAAGCTTTGTAAGGAAGCCTTGACGTAGGCCTTAGCCAATCTTCTTTGTGTTGTGCCTCAATCTTTCTAGCAACCTTCACAACTTCTTCATAGGTGGAATAAGGTAGAAGATCCACCTTATTAGATATTGGTTTTGACAGCCCTTTAGTGAAACGAGCAATTTTGAGTGGCTCTCTCTCTTGCATATCACACACCATACTGAGTTTCTCAAATTCTCTCACATAATCATCAACACTTCGTTCCCCTTAAGCTAGGCGAGTCAATTTCACATATTGATCTTGCTCATACTCACGTGGAACCCAACGTTGTTCCATCTTTTTTCTGAGTTTCACCCATGACTCAATCTTACCCTTTCCTTCTCTTCTCCTTTTGGCCTTCAGATTATCATACCAAAGTCCAGCAAGTTTGGTTAACTTAAGAATCGCCATTTTACAACTCTTAGTATCATCATACTCCTTATACTCAAAGATACTCTCCAATCTACGTACCCAATTAAAAAAAATTCTGGATCGTTAGATCCATCGAATTCGGGAAGATCTAGTTTGAGACTTCTATCATCTTGGTAACCACGAAATTGTGATTCCCCTTGGGTGGGTGTGGAATTTTCTAATTCCTCTAACCTTCTACCTTGTCTAAGGCATAGGTCAGCAATGGCATCCATCCTTGTTTCATGCCTTTTCATTTCGTCATGCATTTCTTGGAGTTTTCCAAGAATGTCTTTCATCACTTCGTGAGATGTTGAGTTGGATGAACTTGAAGTCATACTCCAATGCCTTGCTCTGATACCAACTGATGTGTAAGTGGATTAGGATCGTTTTGGAGTGGATTAGATGAATAAGAAACAAGTTCGTCACAAAAAGAAACAAGATAAACACTCAATGTAGAATCGGGTTCTAAATTGTGCGTTAGGGAATAAACTGGACCAAACACGAAGTAAGGCTAGATTATTAAGCTTATACTAATTAGCACTAAGCAAAGAAAGTATAAGTTTGTGAAACACAAAGTAACACACGAAATTCACAAAGAAAATCAGATTCTGTTGTATTTCTTTCACTCCTCCCTCAAACGAATGGCAAGTGTCCTATTTATAGGAAGCTTTACAAATCTGAAAGGGAACCCTTCAACTTCCTATCTTACACGTCTAAAACAGAAGAAACAAGCTTCAATCCCAGCTTTGTAACTCCTTACACGTAATTAAAAACAGAATTAAAAACTGAGCATGATTCAAGCCTTGAATCACGCTTTAACTAAGTCACGAAAATGACTGGTTATTTGAGGCCTTAATGGCAGCTATTACGTGCATGTTTGACAGAAAATAACCTCCTAATTAAATGCTTTAAATGACTAAAACAAACAGCAAATAAATCATAACCATTCCCCACAGAAATCGCCATGAATCAAGCTTTAACCCCCATATTTTAAATGTGGCGTTAATTGTGGCTGTTTGAAACTTCTTGTGGCTGTTTGAAAGTCTTCTTGAACGCTTCCTTAACTGGACATTACGTCCCCTTTGCCCTCTTCCCATTTAAGGCAAGAAATAAAAAGATTATTTGAAGAGAATCCCACGAAATTATCACCCAAGGACTTGGACTTTTCGTGGATGAACAAGGCATGGACCGTAGCTTGAACTTCTGGCACTTTAGTTTGGACTTGATTGCTTGCTGCCATATCATTCTCCCCCTCTTCGGAAAAGTTTGCCCTCAAACTTTCATCATCTAGATATGGGCTCAAGTCTCCCACATTGAAAGTTGCACTTACTCCACCGAACTCACCAGGTAGATCGATCTTGTACGCACTTTCCCCAATTTTCTCCAAGACTTGAAAGGGACCATCGGATCTAGGCATGAGCTTATTTTTCCTAAGGTTAGGAAAACGTTCCTTCCTTAAATGTAGCCAAACCAAGTCACCCTTAGCAAATGTAGGTTGCTTTCGGTTCTTATTTGCACGGTCTTTGTAGACTTTGTTCATAGCTTCAATCTTCTCTTTGACTTTGGTGCATGTTTTCTGAAATGCTTCCCATCTCTTCTTAGGTTCACCATGTATCAAATCTCCTTTAGGCAAAGGAATTAACTCAATGGGCAGCAAAGGATTAACCCCATACACCACTTCAAAAGGACTTTGAGTAGTTGTAGAAGAAGGAGACCTATTGTACGCAAATTCAGCATGTGCTAACTTAACATCCCAATCCTTTTGAGTTCTACTCACTAGACCTCGTAACAAAGCACCAAGGGTTCTGTTAGTCACTTCCGTTTGACCATCCGTTTGTGGATGATGAGAAGTACTAAATAGGAGCTTAGTCCCCACCAATTTCCACAAGATCCTCCAAAAATGACTAAGGAACTTAGTGTCCCTATCTGAAACAATGGACCTTGGAACCCCATGTAACCGAATGATTTCTCTAAAGTATAGATCAGCAACTTTAGAAGCATCATCTGTTTTGTGGCATGGAACAAAATGAGCCATTTTAGAAAAACGGTCCACCACCACCATGATACTATCTTTCCCCCTTTGAGTCCTAGGAAGACCCACAATAAAATCCATGCTCACTCCTTCCCATGGAACATCAGGAACGGGTAATGGAGTGTAAAGACCTTTGTGAAAAGTACTCTTGGATTTTTGACAAGTAGAACACCTCTCCACAATGTGAGTTACGTCCTTGATCATATGAGGCCAATAGAAATGTTCTTGAAGCATTTCTAATGTCTTATGTATCCCAAAATGACCAGCAATTCCTCCCCCATGGATTTCACGAACCAAGAGTTCACGCACACCATTCTTAGGCACACAAAGTTTGTTGCCTTTGAACAAAAACCCATCTTGAACCGTGTAGTCTTGAGTAGGTTTCTTGAATTTTCCAGAAAAATCCTCATCTTCTTCATAGTGATTTTTCAAGTGTTCAAACCCAAGAATTTTCGTGTGAACCATGGCTAATAGATAGCTTCTCCTTGATAATGCATCTGCCACAACATTCTTCCTCCCTTCTTTGTACCTCGAACTAAATGTAAAAGATTGAAGAAATTCAACCCATTTAGCATGTCGGTGATTAAGTTTCTGCTGTCCATGAATGAATTTCAAGGCTTCATGATCTAATGTAAAACAAACGGTTTTGGCCTTAGGTAATGAGACCAATGATCTAGAGCCCGAACAATAGCGTAGAACTCACGATCATAATTTGAATAATTAAGCTTAGCACCACTTAATTTTTCGCTGAAATAACAAATGGGTCTCTTTACTTGAATAAGAACAGCACCAATACCCACGCCACTTGCATCACATTCAACCTCAAACAGTTTATCAAAATCTGGCAATGCAAGAACCGTTGTATTGCACAATTTTTCCTTGATTTCTTCAAATGCTCTTTGAGCGGCTTCATTCCAATGGAACTCACCTTTCTTCAATAATTCGGTCAAAGGAGCTGTGATTGTTGAGAAATTCTTGATAAAAATTCTGTAAAATGAAGCAAGACCATGAAAACTCCTCACTTCATGCACATCTTTCGGCACCTTCCATGTTGAAATAGCCTTCACTTTCTCTGGATCAACCTGTACTCCTTCACTAGATACAACATAGCCTAGGAAAGTAATATGTTTACACATGAAAGCACACTTTTCTAACTTCCCATACAATCTGTTAGTCCTTAAAACCTCAAATAAAGATTTTAAATGTAACAAATGATCATCTATGGACTTGCTATATACTAGAATATCATCTAAATATACAACAATGAATTTGTTGAGAAAAGGATGCAATACCTCATTCATGAGTCTCATGAAAGAACTAGGAGCATTGCAAAGACCAAATGGCATGACAAGCCATTCGTACAAGCCTTGCTTAGTCTTAAAAGCTGTCTTCCATTCATCACCTTCACGAATTCTTATTTGATGATAGCCACTTCTTAAATTAATTTTACTGAAAATCTTGGCTCCACTCAACTCATCAAACATGTCTTGAAGCCTCGGCATAGGAAATCTGTATTTGATAGTAATATTATTGATTGAACGACTATCAATACACATTCTCCAAGTTCCCTCTTTCTTAGGTACTAAAAGAGCAGGAACAGCACATGGGCTAAGGCTCTCACGCACATAACCCCTCTCTATGAGTTCTTCTACTTGTCTTTGCAATTCCTTGGCCTGATCGGGACTACACCTATAGGCTAGCTTATTAGGTAATTGCGCTCCCGGAATCAAGTCAATAGCATGTTCAATACCTCGAAATGGAGGTAGGCCTTGTGGCAAATCACTAGGAAATACATCAGAAAATTCCTCTAGCAATTTCTTTAAAGGCAATGAGTTAGTAACATTGGAAAGGTTATCATCAATAGGTTTAACAACAAGAAAAAACCCTCTCCCTTCCATAGCATACTCACGCTCAAACTCACGTCTTGAAACCAAAAAATTAGGTTTCTTCTCCATCACAGGTTCAACCTTTGGAGGCAAAGGAAGTAACCTGATTTTCTTTCCCCCATGAGCAGTGACCGTATAAACATTAGAAACGCCATCATGCAACGCATTTCTATCAAATTGCCATGGTCTACCAAGCAAGATATGACACGCACTCATAGGCAGAACATCACACCAACGTTCATCATGAAAATTTCCAATGGTAAAAGAAACTAGAGCTTGTTTCTTAACCTTTAAACCCGTATCATTATCTAGCCAATTTAACTTGTAAGGTTTAGCATGCTCACGAGTGGGTAATTTAAGTTTACTTACAAGTTCCGTAGAGGCCACATCTGTACAAGAACCACCGTCTACAATCACATCACAAATCTTGTCTCGTACCTTGCATCTTGTATGGAAAAGATTCTCTCTTTGTTGCACATCCTTGAGAGGTTCGGAATGTAGGATCCTTCTCACAACACCACATAATGGAGTGGCGTCTTCTTCAGCTCCATACTCCTCATATTCCTCCTCCTCTTCCTCATTTTCCTTGGAATCATACCCTCCTTCATGAATGGTGAGTGTGTTCCGTTTTGGACATTCACTAGCAATATGTCCCTTTTCATGGCACTTGTAACACGTCCTCTTGGAAACTTCTTGCTTGAAATCCGTTTTTCCTCCTTTGAATGAGTTAGGAGTAAAAGTGGATTTAGAAGCAACCTCGCCCTTTCCTACGGAAGAAAAAGCTTTGTAAGGAAGCCTTGACGTAGGCCTTGGCCTATCTTCTTTGTGTTGTGCCTTAATCTTTCTAACAGCCTTCACAACTTCTTCATAGTTGGAATATGGTAGAAGATCCACCTTATTAGATATTGGTTTTGACAGCCCTTTAGTGAAACGAGCAATTTTGAGTGGCTCTCTCTCTTGCATATCACACACCATACTGAGTTTCTCAAATTCTCTCACATAATCATCAACACTTCGTTCCCCTTGAGCTAGGCGAGTCAATTTCACATATTGATCTTGCTCATACTCACGTGGAACCCAACGTTGTTCCATCTTTTTTCTGAGTTTCACCCATGACTCAATCTTACCCTTTCCTTCTCTTCTCCTTTTGGCCTTCAGATTATCATACCAAAGTCCAGCAAGTTTGGTTAACTTAAGAATCGCCATTTTACAACTCTTAGTATCATCATACTCCTTATACTCAAAGATACTCTCCAATCTACGTACCCAATCAAAAAAAACTTCTGGATCGTTAGATCCATCGAATTCGGGAAGATCTAGTTTGAGACTTCTATTATCTTGGTAACCACGAAATTGTGATTCCCCTTGGGTGGGTGTGGAATTTTCTAATTCCTCTAACCTTCTACCTTGTCTAAGACATAGGTCAGCAATGGCATCCATCCTTGTTTCATGCCTTTGCATTTCGTCATGCATTTCTTGGAGTTTTCCAAGAATGTCTTTCATCACTTCGTGAGATGTTGAGTTGGATGAACTTGAAGTCATACTCCAATGCCTTGCTCTGATACCAACTGATGTGTAAGTGGATTAGGATCGTTTTGGAGTGGATTAGATGAATAAGAAACAAGTTCGTCACAAAAAGAAACAAGATAAACACTCAATGTAGAATCGGGTTCTAAATTGTGTGTTAGGGAATAAACTGGACCAAACACGAAGTAAGGCTAGATTATTAAGCTTATACTAATTAGCACTAAGCAAAGAAAGTATAAGTTTGTGAAACACAAAGTAACACACGAAATTCACAAAGAAAATCAGATTCTGTTGTATTTCTTTCACTCCTGCCTCAAACGAATGGCAAGTGTCCTATTTATAGGAAGCTTTACAAATCTGAAAGGGAACCCTTCAACTTCCTATCTTACACGTCTAAAACAGAAGAAACAAGCTTCAATCCCAGCTTTGTAACTCCTTACACGTAATTAAAAACAGAATTAAAAACTGAGCATGATTCAAGCCTTGAATCACGCTTTAACTAAGTCACGAAAATGACTGATTATTTGAGGCCTTAATGGCAGCTATTACGTGCATGTTTGACAGAAAATAACCTCCTAATTAAATGCTTTAAATGACTAAAACAAAAAGCAAATAAATCATAACCATTCCCCACAGAAATCGCCATGAATCAAGCTTTAACCCCCATTTTAAATGTGGCGTTAATTGTGGCTGTTTGAAACTTCTTGTGGCTGTTTGAAAGTCTTCTTGAACGCTTCCTTAACTGGCCATTACGTCTCCTTTGCCCTCTTCCCATTTAAGGCAAGAAATAAAAAGATTATTTGAAGAGAATCCCACGAAATTATCACCCAAGGACTTGGACTTTTAGTGGATGAACAAGGCATGGACCGTAGCTTGAACTTCTGGCACTTTAGTTTGGACTTGATTGCTTGCTGCCATATCAATATGATGTATCATGATTGGTGCCCCCACAGATTCTACATGAAAAGGGGGTCTCTTTAACCGATGATACATTGGAGCTACCTTGAGCGTATTTGAACTTGGACAGCTTCTTATCCATGATAGCCTCGATTTTTGAAGTAAATGTGTCCAAGTTGCTTGAATCCATCCCTCCTCTTGGTAATCCACTACCCCTTGCTCCTCCCCAAGAACTATTTTTAGCAACCTCCTCAATCCTAGCCCTCACTTGATTGCATGGGACTTTCGAAAGTTGGCCACCAACGGCCGAATCTAGGAGTGCCTTGGTGGAGTCATTTAGACCATCATAGAAGAATGTATTAAGATGGTTCTCCCCGTACTCATGATGGGGGCATGCTCTTATCATTCTCTTAAACCGACTCCAAGTGGCACTAAGGTTCTCATCATCCTCTTGAGTGAATGACGCAATTTTCTTACGCCAATCCTGCGTTCGAACTATGGGATAGAACCTTTCTAGAAACGCTGTCTTTAATTGAGCCCAATTAATGATTGAGTTGGGCTCTAAGCATTTATACCAGTCCCGAGCATCACCGGATAAACTCAAGTGAAATAGATGCATCCTTACATAATCCGGGCTATTGGGGCATGGAGGTATGAGACCGCAAATATCTGAGAATGCCTCCAAGTGTTGAAGAGGGCATTCATTTCTCAAACCGCAAAAAGGGGTCTCTTTCACCATCCGGGTGAATTGAGGATGTATATGATAGGGGTTCAGGGCTATGGGCAACACTACACCTCCTTGAAATTCTTGGGACCCAAGTGTCCCAAATTGACCAAAAAGTTGTTGGTGGTTTTCGTCCATTGGTGGTGTAGGGTGGTTGGAGGTATTTGGCTGCGATGAGGTTTGGGTTGGAATTCTCTGTTTGCTGCGTTGAACCTTAGGGTCGAATGGTTCTAGTTGTTGATTTGATTGACGTGTGCTATATGGCATGCAAACAACACTAGAGACCAAGCGTAAGTACTGACAAGCAGATTATTAGACAATAAAATAAATAAAACTAAAATGAATTACACCAAGACTATAATCTAAACACAACGCCTTGTCCCCGGCAACGGCGCCATTTTGATAACCGTTCTTTTAGGTCGTTTAACTAAAAGAATAGTTATACAAATAATATTTATAAACACCCTAATACTACTACAACTAGTGTAGTGGTAAGTCGGGGATCGAACCACAAGGACAAAGGGCGACAGCTTATAGACTTGATGTAAAGGAGTTATATGGGGGTTCGACAGAATTATACTAATAACAGAAAAACAAAGCAAGAACTAAAACAATGTTATACTATGAAAAGAAAACGGAGACAGATCAGTTTCACCCTAGGAAGGACAATCAAACTATCAATACGCTAAATTAGGAGAAATCAGTCAACAATAAATCATGACACTCAAGATGACGAGAGGAAGTTTGTGACCCTATAAATCACATGAACAACCTATAATCGCCCTATGTCTCCAAAGGAGTGGCAGGACAAGATTCGCATCGAATATCAATCAATCAACCGTTAACAATCTCAAATCCTAACTCTACGCATGAAGAACGAGCCAACCTAGGGTTTCACTAATCAAACCCCTAAGAAGACTACTCACACATAGTAATAATAAAAGACATGATTAAAAACATGAATAGACTGAATGGAAATGAACAATAGAACGAAAACTAAGAACTATAACCGAACCAACGACTACTCTATCAAACGGTAAACGAAACAACGATTATAGCTAGAGGAATGAAATTCAGAAAAACAATACTTGAAAGCATTAAACAAACTAAAACAGGAAAGAAATAATACCTTGCATAAACGAAATTGTATGAACGAAATAGGAACCGAATCCGAAATACAAAGCTTGAAAACGAGAACAACGAAAGCTGTAAATCTAAACTAATGCATGAAAGAAATGAAAAGCTTTAAAGTGATGTTCTAGGTTGAGGCACAAGAGCTCTCAAAGTAGGCATAAGGTTATGTACAAAGAAAGAGGGTATTTATACCCTAGGGACAAAAGGAGTAAAACCCTAGGAAAAACCCTCGAGCGCCGACTAAAGAAAGAACCAAAATATGCGGGAAAGAAGGCCATTCGGCTGAATGAAGGGTGGATTCGGCCGAATGGGTGGCCATTCGGCCGAATGGGTGTGCCATTCGGCTATAACTGACCAAAATGGTCAAGGTGCGAATATTCCAGTCCAAGGGTCGAACGTTAGGGAGTTGATTTTGTCCAAGTCTCTCCTCAATACTACTCTTAGGGATTTTGGCATGCACGGCCCATATAAGTCCTCAAATGGTTGCACCGTATTGAGCGTAACTAATTACCTCAATAATGGGGGAATATAGGCAGACTTTAAGGGGCGTTCCTAGCTGGTTTAAATTCGAAATAAAAGAGCTTAAATGAAGGCTTAAAAAGCGCATTTCAAGGATACTTTGGAGGACGAATTTGAACAGCAATTTGAAGTCAATTTGCTGAACGATTTGGCGCATTTCAAGGCGACTTTGAAGGAGGAATTTGAACAGCAGTTTGGAGTCAATTTGCTGAACGTTTCTTCCCTTATTTTAAGCTATTCTTCCCTTGTTTTAAGCTTTATTAGTTAGAGAAATAATGAGTTGTTATGGGGATTATGTTGGACGGTTGTGAGCCACTTAATCTACCCTTATTTTCAGCTTTCTGTTTATTGTTTGTTTTAGCTTAGTATGATGTACGAAAAAGCTATAAATAGCGTGCTAATAATCAATGAAAGGCATTCCAGAATTTTGCCAAAAAACACACGAGTGTATGATACGAATTTGGCTTGTGCTAGTCAAGTTTATTTTCTAAATTTGAGAGTTACCTCAATTTGAAGAGTTTGTGTTTTAGTGAGAGTTCCTAAAACTTAAACTTGTAGTTGTCGAATAGGTGAGAGTTCCCTAATCACTACTACGCCCAAACACGTGAGTGAGTGTTCCTCAGTGTTATATCCTCAAGTTAAGGGTGAGAGTTCCCCTAAACTTTCTTAACACACATTTCCGTTCATTTGTAAACAAGTTTCTCATCTTGCTTACACATCAATAACAGAAGTTTGGCGTTTTTGTGATCTGTCCACCATTCGGCCGAATAAGTGGAACCATTCGGCCGAATGGGTCTTGATTCGGTCGAATGACTTCTCATTCGGCTATTCCCGAGAGCTTGATTTATGTGCTTGAATCCCTGTCCACCATTCGACCGAATGGATGTCAGATTCGGTCGAATCGGAACCTAAACCTTGCTGAACAGTTCCTTTGAAGTGCCTAGTGGCTTCTAGAGTTTATGGAATCTTGGAGAGTGACTTGGAACACATGCCCAAGCTATGATACGCGCATTCAAACTCTTGATAGAAGTGTCAAAGCCTCGAACACGTCTCATTTTACCTTGAAATCATCGAGATCACCTGAAATGACCTAAAAACAGCTCGAGGACAAGATCAAGGTAAAATTGAATGTAACGTGCATAAAAACAATATAAAAGCACGAAACTCAACACTAAAATGAGGTTGTAAACGTGCTCTAAAATGAGCACATCAACTAATTACCTCAATAATAGGGGAATATAGGTTAATTTAATGCAGACTTTAAGGAGAATTTCAAGCTGGTTTAATTTCGAAATAAAGGAGCTTGAATGAAGACTTAAAAGGCGCATTTCAAGGCTACTTTGGAGGACGAATTTGAACAGCAATTTGAAGTCAATTTGCTGAACGTTTTTGCGCTTTACAAGGCTACTTTGGAGGACGAATTTGAACAGCAATTTGAAGTCAATTTGCTGAACGTTTTCTCCCTTATTTTAAGTTATTCTTCCCTTGTTTTAAGCTCTATTAGTTAGAGGAATAATTAGTTGTAATGGGGATTATGTTGGACGGTTATGAGCCACTAATCTACCCTTATTTTCAGCTTTCTATTTTATTGTTTGTTTTAGCTAAGTATGATGTACGAAAAGCTATAAATAGCGTGCTAATGTTCAATAAAAGTGATATGGCAGCAAGCAATCAGGATCAAACTAAAGTCCAGGACGTTCCAAAAGTCCAAGCTACGGTCCATAATTTGTTTATCCACGAAAAGTCCAAGTCTTTGGATGTTATTTACGTGGGATTCTCTTCAAAGAACCCTTTTGTTTCTTGCCTTAAATGGGAAGAGGGAAAAGGGGACGTAATTTAAAGAAGAGTTCAAGAAGACTTTCAAACAGCCACAAAAAGTTTCAAACAGCCAAAGTTAACGCTACATTTAAAATGGGGGTTAATAGCTTGATTCATGGCGATTTCTGTGGGGAAATAATTGTGATTTGTTTGCTGTTTGTTTTAGTCATTTAAAGCTTTAATTAGGGGGGTTATTTTTTGTCAAACATGCACGTAATAGCTGCCATTAAGGCCTCAAATAATCAGTCATTTTCGTGACTTAGTTAAGGCGTGATTCAAGGCTTGAATCATGCCCAGTTTTCAATTTTGTTTTTAAGTACGTGTAAGGAGTTACAAAGCTTTTATTAAAGCTTGTTTCTTCTGTTTTAGACGGGTAAGATAGGAAGTTGAAGGGTTCCTTTAAGATTTGTAAAGCTTCCTATAAATAGGACACTTGTCATTCGTTTTAGGCAAGAGTGAAAGAAATAAAACAGAATCTGATTTTCTTTGTGAATTTCGTGTGTTACTTTGTGTTTCACGAACTTATACTTTCTTTGCTTAGTGCTAGTTAGTATAAACTTGATAATCTAGCCTTACTTCATGTTTGGTCCAGTTTATTCCCTTACACGCAATTTAGAACCCGATTCTACATTGAGTGTTTATCTTGTTTCCTTTTGTGACGAACTTGTTTCTAATTCATCTAATCCACTCCAAAACAATCCTAATCCACTTACACATCAGTTGGTATCAGAGCAAGGCTTTGGAGTATGACTTCAAGTTCATCCAACTCAACATCTCACGAAGTGATGAAAGACATTATTGGAAAACTCCAAGAAATGCATGACGAAATGAAAAGACATGAAACAAGGATGGATGCCATTGCTGACCTATGCCTTAGACAAGGTAGAAGGTTAGAGGAATTAGAAAATTCCACACCCACCCAAGGGGAATCACAATTTCGTGGTTACCAAGATGATAGGAGTCTCAAATTAGATCTTCCCGAGTTCGATGGTTCTAACGATCCGGAAGTTTTTTTTGATTGGGTACGTAGATTGGAGAGTATCTTTGAGTATAAGGAGTATGATGATACTAAGAGTTGTAAAATGGCGATTCTTAAGTTAACCAAACTTGCTGGACTTTGGTATGATAATCTGAAGGCCAAAAGGAGAAGAGAAGGAAAGGGTAAGATTGAGTCATGGGTGAAACTCAGAAAGAAGATAGAACAACGTTGGGTTCCACGTGAGTATGAGCAAGATCAATATGTGAAATTGACTCGTCTAGCTCAAGGAGAACGAAGTGTTGATGACTATGTGCGAGAATTTGAGAAACTCAGTATGGTGTGTGATATGCAAGAGAGAGAACCACTCAAAAATGCTCGTTTCACTAAAGGGTTGTCAAAGCCAATATCTAATAAGGTGGATCTCCTACCTTATTCCACCTATGAAGAAGTTGTGAAGGCTGCTAGAAAGGTTGAGGCACAACACAAAGAAGATAGGCCAAGGCCTACGTCAAGGCCTCCTTACAAAGCTTTTTCTTCTGTAGGAAAGGGCGAGGTTGCTTCTAAATCCACTTTTACTCCTAACTCATTCAAAGGAGGAAAAACGGATTTCAAGCAAGAAGTTTCCAAGCGGACGTGTTACAAGTGCCATGAAAAGGGACATATTGCTAGTGAATGTCCAAAACGGAACACACTCACCATTCATGAAGGAGGGTATGATTCCGAGGAAAATGAGGAAGAGGAAGAGGAATATGAGGAGTATGGGGCTGAAGAAAATGCCACTCCATTATGTGGTGTTGTGAGAAGGATCCTACATTCCGAGCCTCTCAAGGATGTGTGATGTGATTGTAGATGGTGGTTCTTGTACAGATGTGGCCTCTACGGAACTTGTAAGTAAACTTAAATTACCCACTCGTGAGCATGCTAAACCTTACAAGTTAAATTGGCTAGATAATGATATGGGTTTGAAGGTTAAGAAACAAGCTCTAGTTTCTTTTACAATTGGAAATTTTCATGATGAACGTTGATGTGATGTTCTGCCTATGAGTGCGTGTCATATCTTGCTTGGTAGACCGTGGCAATTTGATAGAAATGCGTTGCATGATGGCGTTTCTAATGTTTATACTGTCACTACTCATGGGGGAAAGAAAATCAGGTTACTTCCTTTGCCTCCAAAGGTTGAACCTATGATGGAGAAGAAACCTAATTTTTTGGTTTCGAGACGTGAGTTTGAGCGTGAGTATGCTATGGAAGGGAGAGGGTTTTTTCTTGTTGTTAAACCTATTGATGATAACCTTTCCAATGTTACTAACTTATTGCCTTTAAAGAAATTGCTAGAGGAATTTTCTGATGTATTTCCTAGTGATTTGCCACAAGGCCTACCTCCATTTCGAGGTATTGAACATGCTATTGACTTGATTCCGGGAGCTCAATTGCCTAATAAGCCAGCCTACAGGTGTAGTCCCGATCAGGCCAAAGAATTGCAAAGACAAGTAGAAGAACTAATAGAGAGGGGTTATGTGCGTGAGAGCCTTAGCCCATGTGCTGTTCCTGCTCTTTTAGTACCTAAGAAAGAGGGAACTTGGAGAATGTGTATTGATAGTCATTCCATCAATAACATTACTATCAAATACAGATTTCCTATGCCAAGGCTTCAAGACATGTTTGATGAGTTGAGTGGAGCCAAGATTTTCAGTAAAATTGATTTAAGAAGTGGCTATCATCAAATGCGAATTCGTGAAGGTGATGAATGGAAGACAGCTTTTAAGACTAAGCAAGGCTTGTACGAATGGCTTGTCATGCCATTTGGTCTTTGCAATGCTCCTAGTTCTTTCATGAGACTCATGAATGAGGTATTGCGTCCTTTTTTAAACAAATTCATTGTTGTATATTTAGATGATATTCTAGTATATAGCAAATCCATAGATGATCATTTGTTACATTTAAAATCTTTATTTGAGGTTTTAAGGACTAACAGATTGTATGGGAAGTTAGAAAAATGTGCTTTCATGTGTAAGCATATTATTTTCCTAGGCTATGTTGTATCTAGTGAAGGAGTACAGGTTGATCCAGAGAAAGTGAAGGCTATTTCAACTTGGAAAGTGCCGAAAGACGTGCATGAAGTGAGGAGTTTCCATGGTCTTGCTTCATTTTACAGAATCTTTATCAAGAATTTCTCAACAATCACAGCTCCTTTGACCGAGTTATTGAAGAAAGGTGCGTTCATTTGGAGTGAATCTGCTCAAAAAGCCTTTGAAGAAATCAAAGAGAAATTGTGCAATACAACGGTTCTTGCATTGCCAGATTTTGATAAACTGTTTGAGGTTGAATGTGATGCAAGTGGCGTGGGTATTGGTGCTGTTCTTATTCAAGGAAAGAGACCCATTTGTTATTTCAGCGAAAAATTAAGTGGTGCTAAGCTTAATTATTCAAATTATGATCGTGACTTCTACGCTATTGTTCGGGCTCTAGATCATTGGTCTCATTACCTAAGGCCAAAACCGTTTGTTTTACATTCGGATCATGAAGCCTTGAAATTCATTCATGGACAGCAGAAACTTAATCACCGACATGCTAAATGGGTTGAATTTCTTCAATCTTTTACATTTAGTTCGAGGTACAAAGAAGGTAAAAAGAATGTTGTAGCAGATGCATTATCAAGGAGAAGCTATCTATTAGCCATGGTTCACACGAAAATTCTTGGGTTTGAGCACTTGAAAAATCACTATGAAGAAGATGAGGATTTTTCGGGAAAATTCAAGAAACCTACTCAAGACTACACGGTTCAAGATGGGTTTTTGTTCAAAGGCAACAAACTTTGTGTGCCTAAGAATGGTGTGCGTGAACTCTTGGTTCGTGAAATCCATGGGGGAGGAATTGCTGGTCATTTTGGGATACATAAGACATTAGAAATGCTTCAAGAACATTTCTATTGGCCTCATATGATCAAGGACGTAACTCACATTGTGGAAAGGTGTTCTACTTGTCAAAAATCCAAGAGTACTTTTCACAAAGGTCTTTTGATGTGTTTACGGATGTATTTGTGGTTTAGGATCGTTTTGGAGTGGATCAAATGAATTAGAAACAAATTCGTCTTAAAAGGAAACAAGATAAACACGCAAGGTAGAACCGGGTCTAAATTGCGTGTAGGGGAAATAATCTGGACCAAACACGAAGTAAGGCTAGATTATAGAGCTTATACAACTAGCACTAAGCAAAGAAAGTATAAGTTTGTGAAACACCAAGTAACACACGAAATTCACAAAGAAAATCAGATTCTGTTCTATTTCTTTCACTCTTGTTCCAAATGAATTAGCAAGTGCCCTATTTATAGGAAGCTTTACAAATCCTTTAGCTTCCTATCTTATACGTTTAAAATAGAAGAAACAAGCCTCAATAAAGCTTTGTAACTCCTTTTTGAAATTCAAAACAGAATTTAAAAACTGAATTCAAATTGAGCATGATTCAAGCCTTGAATCACGCTTTGACTAAGTCACTAGATGACTGATTATTTGAGCAGCTATTTCGTGCATATTTGACAGAAAATAACCTCCCTAATTAAAGCTTTAAACGACTAAAATAAACAGCAAATAAATCATAATTATTCTCCCACAGAAATCGCCATGAATCAAGCATTGACCCCCCCCTTTTTAGCTGTGGCGTTAATTTGGCTGTTTGAAAACTTCTTCTTGACCGTCCCCTTTAACTGGCCATAATTTCCCCTTTGCTCTCTTCCCATTTAAGGCAAGAAACAAAAGGATTAATTGAAGAGAACCCCACGAAATTATCACCCAAGGACTTGGACTTTCCGTGGATGAACAAGGCATGGACCGTCGTTTGAACTTCTGGAACTTTATGGACTTTATTGCTTGCTACCATATCATCTTTACACTCCATTACCCGTTCCTGATGTTCCATGGGAAGGAGTGAGCATGGATTTTATTGTAGGTCTCCCTAGGACTCGAAGGGGGAAAGATAGTATCATGGTGGTGGTGGACCGTTTTTCTAAAATGGCTCATTTTGTTCCATGCCACAAAACAGATGATGCTTCTAAAGTTGCTGATTTATACTTAAGAGAAATCATTCGTTTACATGGGGTTCCAAGGTCCATTGTTTCGGATAGGGACACTAAGTTCCTTAGTAATTTTTGGAGGATCTTGTGGAAATTGGTGGGGACTAAGCTCCTATTTAGTACTTCTCATCATCCACAAACGGATGGTCAAACAGAAGTGACTAATAGAACACTTGGTGCTTTGTTACGAGGTCTAGTGAGTAGAACTCAAAAGGATTGGGATGTTAAGTTAGCCCATGCCGAATTTGCTTACAATAGGTCCCCTTCTACCACTGCTCGTAGTCCTTTTGAAGTGGTGTATGGGGTTAATCCTTTGCTGCCCATTGAGTTAATTCCTTTGCCTAAAGGAGATTTGATACATGGTGAACCTAAGAAGAGATGGGAAGCATTTCAGAAAACATGCACCAAAGTCAAAGAGAAGATTGAAGCTATGAACAAAGTCTACAAAGACCGTGCAAATAAGAACCGAAAGCAACCTACATTTGCTAAGGGTGACTTGGTTTGGTTACATTTAAGGAAGGAACATTTTCCTAACCTTAGGAAAAATAAGCTAATGCCTAGATCAGATGGTCCCTTTCAAGTCTTGGAGAAAATTGGGGAAAGTGCTTGTAAGATTGATCTACCTAGTGAGTTTGGTGGAGTAAGTGCAACTTTCAATGTGGGAGACTTGAGTCCATACCTAGATGATGAAAGTTTGAGGGCAAACTTTTCCGAAGAGGGGGAGAATGATATGGCAGCAAGCAATCAGGATCAAACTAAAGTCCAGGACGTTCCAAAAGTCCAAGCTACGGTCCATAATTTGTTCATCCACGAAAAGTCCAAGTCTTTGGATGCTATTTACGTGGGATTCTCTTCAAAGAACCCTTTTGTTTCTTGCCTTAAATGGGAAGAGGGAAAAGGGGACGTAATTTAAAGAAGAGTTCAAGAAGACTTTCAAACAGCCATAAAAAGTTTCAAACAGCCAAAGTTAACGCTACATTTAAAATGGGGGTTAATAGCTTGATTCATGGCGATTTCTGTGGGGAAATAATTGGGATTTGTTTGCTGTTTGTTTTAGTCATTTAAAGCTTTAATTAGGGGGGTTATTTTCTGTCAAACATGCACGTAATAGCTTCCATTAAGGCCTCAAATAATCAGTCATTTTCGTGACTTAGTTAAGGCGTGATTCAAGGCTTGAATCATGCCCAGTTTTCAATTTTGTTTTTAAGTACGTGTAAGGAGTTACAAAGCTTTTATTAAAGCTTGTTTCTTCTGTTTTAGACGGGTAAGATAGGAAGTTGAAGGGTTCCTTTAAGATTTGTAAAGCTTCCTATAAATAGGACACTTGCCATTCGTTTTAGGCAAGAGTGAAAGAAATAAAACAGAATCTGATTTTCTTTGTGAATTTCGTGTGTTACTTTGTGTTTCACGAACTTATACTTTCTTTGCTTAGTGCTAGTTAGTATAAACTTGATAATCTAGCCTTACTTCGTGTTTGGTCCAGTTTATTCCCTTACACGCAATTTAGAACCCGATTCTACATTGAGTGTTTATCTTGTTTCCTTTTGTGACGAACTTGTTTCTAATTCATCTAATCCACTCCAAAACGATCCTAATCCACTTACACATCAAAAAGGCATTCCAGAAATTTGCCCAAAACACACGAGTGTATAATCCGAATTTGGCTTGTGCTAGTCAAGTTTATTTCCCAAATTTAAGAGTTACCTCAATTTGAAGAGTTTGTGTTTTAGTGAGAGTTCCTAAAACTTAAACTGGTAGTTGTCGAATAGGTGAGAGTTCCCTAATCACTACTACGCCCAAACACGTGAGTGAGTGTTCCTCACTGTTATATCCTCAAGTTAAGGGTGAGAGTTCCCCTAAACTTTCTTAACACACATTCCCGATCATTTGTAAACAAGTTTCTCACCTTGCTTACACATCAGCTTGAACACTTGTAACTAGCTATATTGGTATGTTAGTGCAAGTTATTGGTTATTTTGATAAGATATTTGAAAAATAGGAGAGGTAGAACCCTTCTCGGCCCCCTTTCCCTTGAAAATCACGAACATTGTCCCAAAACTTATTGAAATGCTTCCAAGGTTCGTTTTCAATGTTTGAACACTTGTATCTAGGCTATATTGGTATGTTAGTACAAGTTATAGGTTATTTTGATAAGAAATTTGAAAAATAGGGGAGGTAGAACCCTTTCCGGCCTCTTTTCCTTGAAAATCACGAACATCGTCCCAAAACTTGGCGAAATGCTTTTAAGGCTCGTTTTAAATGCTTGAACCCTTGTAACTAGGCTATATTGGTATGTTAGTTCATGTTATAGAATATTTTGATAAGAAATTTGAAAAATAGGGGAGGTAGAACCCTTTCCAGCCCCCTTTCCCTTGAAAATCACGAACATCGTCCCAAAACTTGGCGAAATGCTTTTAAGGCTCGTTTTAAATGCTTGAACACTTGTAACTAGCTATATTGGTATGTTAGTGCAAGTTATTGGTTATTTTGATAAGATATTTGAAAAATAGGAGAGGTAGAACCCTTCTTGGCCCCCTTTCCCTTGAAAATCACGAACATTGTCCCAAAACTTATTGAAATGCTTCCAAGGTTCGTTTTCAATGTTTGAACACTTGTATCTAGGCTATATTGGTATGTTAGTTCAAGTTCTAGGTTATTTTGATTAGAAATTTGAAAAATAGGGGAGGTAGAACCCTTTCCGCCCCCTTTCCCTTGAAAATCACGAACATCGCCCCAAAACTTGGCGAAATGCTTTTAAGGCTCGTTTTAAATGCTTGTGATATGATAGAGGATATCAACTTCTAAGGGTTGATTGAAGCTTCAAAGAAGGATGTTACCATGGGAGAGTTGTTGGCTTATGGAGACACAAATCTTCTAGGTGCATCAAAGGGGAACATTTGCATGTGCATGATAACATGCAAATGTGAATGAGGATTGGTGGACATGGGGAATAAGTTGGTTTTGCCTATGAGTTTTCTCCCATTTCATTTGATAGGGTTTTTCTCATTTTAGGCATAGGTGTGTTTTGAACTTTCCATTTTCAGATTTTATGATTCTATAATGTGTGGAAGCCATGGAGGTGATGATTGATGGAAGGCCTTGATCAAAAGCTAAAATCTTGGAGTAATTTTCGAAGATTGAAAATTTTGACCAAGGAGGAAAATTTTAAGACAAGGGGAGGTGCTTGTTACATTGAGATGTGCTTATTACATCTTATCGGTGCTTTATTACGACTTAAGTGACATGGCAAGTGACATGGCATTGGTATGGACGTGGCTACACACATGGGATTGGATATTTAGTGTTTTACTTTAAATAAAATAGGATTAGAGTAGTTAATTTGTAATATTATCTTTTTAGATAGGATAAGATTCTAATTAAGATAAGATAGTGTTAGAATTTTGGTAGGATTATGTAATAAATAGGTGGCATTATCCTATTGGTTATTAGGAGTCCTTTTAGAAGTAGGAGGCCTAGTCATAATATGATTGAAACTCTCAAGCTATGGGTATAAATAGATGTGCACCCAAGCTTGGAAAAATCAGATTTGGAGATTCTTTTCTATATATTCTTCAATAAACTTAGAGAGTTTGTTGTTTTTCTTTGTGTGTAACAAAGAGTTGTGAATTGGTGCTTAAAGCTTTAGATTCACGTGAGGAAGTGTAGGAATTGAGGGTGCTTTGCTTTAATCAATTCTTAAACTTTCGCCCTAGATTTTAAACCTTTGGTGCGTAGCTTTAGAGGGTTTTCTATCTAGTTCTATCCCTTTTGTCTGGATTAAGGTTTCAATACCTAGATTCACATCAACTTTTGGTGCTTTCATTGAGAGAATTCGAAGAATACTCAAGCAATATGGATTCCAGCGGTGATGATGCACATGAGATGCCACCAGGCTTCAAAAAAGGTTTAACCTTACAAGAAGCCAAAGCCTTGTGCATGGCACGCGAGTTGAAGGAACTGAAGGAACGTATGAATGAGCTGTTGCAAATCGTGGGGAAGAAGGAAAAGTCCTCAAGCAAAGGTAAACTCTCTTCTCATGAATCTAACTCTAGTGAAAGTGATGGTGAATCCAGTGTTAGAAGCTCAAGGAGGCCTAGCAAGAGGGACCCATCCTCTTCAGGTGATGATGAGGAATCATATAAAGGGCGTAGGAGAAAGAGTTTAAGAGGGAAAGAGGATCAAAGCTTGAGACTTGAAATCCCTGAGTTCAATGGCAGTTTGGACCCATGACTTTATTCCTAGATTGGATCCGTAGAGTTGAACGAATTTTCAAATATAAGGACTATGATGATCATAGATCCTTTAAGGTTGCTGAACTCAAACTCACTTCTTATGCAAGTTTGTGGCTTGAAGGTTTGCAAAAGAAGAGGAGAAAGGAGGGGCATTCCAAGATCTCATCTTGGACAAAACTAAAGAAGTACATGCAAAAAAGGTTTGTTCCTCAAGACTTTGAACAAAACAATTTTATAAAAATGCATACTTTGGAGCAAGAAAGGAGGTCTGTGGAGGAATACTTGATGGAATTCGAAAATCTAGCCATGGTGTGTGGGCTAGAGGAGAAAGAAGACCACAAGGTGGCTCATTTTGTGGCTGGGTTAAATGACCCAATCAAGGAAAAGGTGGAATTACAACCCTATTGGAGCTTTGATGAGGTGTGTACAATAGCAACTAGGGTTGAAAGGCAAACACGTAAATCTAGAGGGATCTTTCGATCATTTGAAGCTAAAGGGGTGCGTGAGATGTCTAATGTGAAGCCTAATCTCGAGAAATCCATAAAGCCACAACCTTTTGGGAGAGATAAGGGAGGAAGTTTGAGGCCCCCTATGGGAGATCAACGAACTTGCTTCAAATGTAAGGGACAAGGCCATATCCAAAGGGATTGTCCCCATACTAGGATTGCTACTACTCGGACTTGGGAGGAAGATGAAACCTTTGAAGAAGAGGAGCATGAGCTTGAAGAGGAAGAAGGTAACACATCTTTTGAAGTCCTAGAGGAGGATGTGGAGGAGGTGATGGCAGAAACTAGGGGATCTAGCCTAGTGTTGCGAAGGGCATTGCAATCCAAGTCCTTACCATTAGAGGAGAGCCAAAGGGAGAAATCTTCCTCACAAGATGCAATGTCCATGGAAGACTATGTGATGTGATTATAGATTCAGGGAGCTGCACTAACGTGGTTTCTACACTCTTGGTGGACAAGTTGGAGGTGCCCACTCAAATCCATCCTCAACCATATAAGCTCCATTGGCTTAGCAAGTCAAGTGACGTAAAGGTTAGTAAACAAGCATTGATTTCGTTCAAAATTGGCAATTATGAAGATCAAGTGCTTTGTGATGTTTGTCCCATGGATGCGTGTCATATTCTCTTGGGAAGACCTTGGCAATATGACAGATTTGTTAAGTTTGATGGGAGGACAAACATATATGTTGTGAGGAAGAATGCGCAAGCCAAAGCATTTGCTTTGAAGCCTTTAATGACTCCAAAAACTTGTTCCAACAAAGATGATAGCAAGGGAGTGTTATTGGTGGATGGAAAGGAATTGGAGAAGGAGGCAAAGGCAAGTAGCATGGTTTATGTGCTGGTGGCTAAGGAGGTAGAGAATGGAGCCCACGTGGTTCCAAGATCTTTGACACCATTACTCACCGAGTTTGAAGATGTTTTTCCTGATGATTTGCCTTCGGGCTTACCACCAATTCGAGGGATTGAACATCAAATTGATCTCATTCCGGGAGCACAAATACCTAACAAGCCAGCTTATAGGTGCAATTCGGAAGAAACAAAGGAAATTCAAAGGCAAATCGAAGAACTCATGGCACGTGGGTATGTAAGGGAGAGTATGAGTCCTTGTGCAGTGCCTACTTTGATTGTGCCAAAGAAAGATGGAACTTGGAGGATGTGCATTGATTCAAGGGCTATAAACAACATCACCATCAAATATAGGTTTCCTATTCCCAGACTTGATGATTTATTAGATGAGTTGTATGGTGCGCAAGTCTTCTCCAAGATCGATCTTCGAAGTGGATATCATCAAATACGAATGAAGGAAGGTGATGAATGGAAGACAGGTTTCAAAACAAAACTTGGGCTTTATGAATGGTTGGTTATGCCTTTTGGCTTAACTAATGCACCTAGTACCTTCATGCGTTTGATGAATGAAGTCTTAAAACCATTCCTAGGTAAATTTGTTGTTGTTTACTTAGATGATATTCTAATTTATAGCACTTCTATCGATGATCATCTAAGCCACCTAAGGAGTGTGTTTGAGGTTTTGAGAAAAAAGAAATTGTATGCTAAGCTCGAAAAGTGCTACTTCATGGTGCCTAGTGTCACATTTTTGGGCTATATTGTGTCCAAGGATGGGGTTTCGGTGGATCCATCCAAGGTGGAAGCAATAAAGTCATGGCCTATTCCTAAAAATATGACAGAGGTGCGTGCTTTTCATGGGCTAGCCTCATTCTATCGAAGGTTCGTGAAGAATTTCTCGTCCATTGTTGCTCCTATGACTGAATGTATCAAGAAGGACAAGAAGTTTGAATGGACCAGAGATGCAAACAAGGCCTTTGAGGCTATTAAGGAGATGCTATGTCATACACCTATTCTAGCCTTGCCAGATTTCTCTAGACCTTTCGAGGTGGAGACTGATGCTAGTGGAGTTGGAATTGGCGCTGTGCTCGTTCAAGGGAAGAGGCCCATTGCATATTTTAGTGAGAAGCTTAATGGGGCCAAATTGAACTACTCAACTTATGACAAGGAATTTTATGCAATTGTAAGGGCTTTGGACCATTCGAGTCACTATCTAAGGCCACATCACTTTATATTGCATTCTGATCATGAAGCTTTGAAGCACATCAATGGCCAACACAAGCTTAATCCACGACATGCCAAGTGGGTTGAATTCTTGCAATCCTTTCACTTTTCTTCGAAGTATAAGGACGGTAAGTCTAATGTGGTGGCAGATGCACTTTCAAGGAGGTATTCGTTGCTAGGTGTCCTAAACTCCAAATTACTTGGTTTGGATCTCATTACATAATATTATGACCAAGATGAGAATTTTGGGCCAATCATGCAACAAATCAACAAAGGGGCCATGGGTTTTCTATGTTCTTCATGATGGTTTCTTGTTTAAGGGAAATCAATTGTGCATTCCTAGGTGCTCAATTCGTGAATTGCTCGTGAGAGAAGCACATGGTGGAGGAATTGCAGGACACTTTGGGATCACAAAGACTTTGGCTATGCTCCAAGAACACTTCTATTGGCCAAAGATGATTGTAGATGTTGGAGCCATCCTATCCCAATGTGCAACGTGTCAAAAGGCAAAGGCTACTTTTCACCAAGGTCTTTATACTCCATTGCCTGTTCCGGAGTTTCCTTGGGAGGACGTGTCTATGGACTTTATTGTGGGGTTGCCAAGAACTGCTAGGGGGAAGGATTCAATCATGGTGGTGGTTGATAGGTTCTCCAAGATGGCACACTTCACACCATGCCATAAAACAGATGATGCAATGAATGTTGCAGATTTGTACTTTAGAGACATCATTCGCTTGCATGGAGTTCCAAAGACGATTGTGAGTGACAGAGACACGAAGTTCATGAGCTATTTCTGGAAATCATTATGGAGATTGATATGGACTAAGCTTTTATTTAGCACTTCTTATCATCCCCAGACAGATGGACAGACAGAAGTCACGAATTGAACTTTAGGTGTTCTCTTACGTGGTTTGGTGAGTAAAACACAAAAGGATTGGGATTTGAAGCTAGCACATGCAGAGTTTGCCTACAACAGATCTCCAACCTATGCAACAAAACATTCACCATTCGAGGTTGTCTATGGAGTGAACCCAAGACTACCTATTGATTTCATGGGGATTCCCAAAGGGGAATTAGTTCACAAGGATGCGAAGGCCAAGGTTGACTATATGCAGAAGCTTCACGCCCAAGTGAGAGCAAGGATTGAGAAGGTCAATGATATCTATAAGGCTAGAGCTAACAACCACAAGACTCAACATACTTACAAGGAGGGAGACTTGGTTTGGTTGCACTTGAGGAAGGAAAGATTTCCTAATCAACGTAAGAACAAGCTTATGCCTAGGTGTGATGGTCCATTCAAAATCATTATTAAGGTGGGTGATAATGCATATAAGCTTGAGTTGCCTGGAGACTATGGAGTTCACGCCACATTCAATATAGGTGACTTAGCACCTTATGTGCCTGATGATCAACATCGAGGTTTGAGGACAAACTCTTTTGAAGAAGAGGAGGATGATATGATAGAGGATATCAACTTCGAAGGGTTGATTGAAGCTTCAAAGAAGGATGTTACCATGGGAGAGTTGTTGGCTTATGGAGACACGAATCTTCTAGGTGCATCAAAGGGGAACATTTGTGATGCGTGCATCAATGTGAATGACGAGCATGTTGAAGAATTATTCCAAGAAAGTCAAGAAAGCATGAATCTATACTTGGAAGCTTCTTCAATAGGTCAAACTTACTATCGGGGGCATCAAGACAAAGCCACGCTTTGTATGGTGGCGTTCTTGGGAGTTCTTGAAGCTTCTTGATAGTTCTTTAAGGTTCTTTTAAAGCTTTCTTAGATTTTTGTCTACAAGTTTTTACCTTTCACTTGAAAGGGTTTTTCTTGGTTTAGACCCTAGGTTTCTTTATTTTCTTTATGTTCTTGATTATTTTGTACGTGTGAGTAAGTTAGAGTAGTTAGTTAAAGAAACCGTGTAATGTTACTTGACGCCCAAGGTTACGTTTCCTATTTCAAGATGGATTCCTATTTCAAGAGGGATTCCTACTCAAGATTGAATTGCAAGGTGGCGGCTGCTTGGAGATCAAGGCAAAGTGAAAGAGTTTTACTCAAGCTAGAACTCTAATATGTTTAGGGAAATTGAAAGAGTTTTACTCAAGCTAGAACTCTAATATGTTTAGGAAAAGTAGGAGTTTTATTAAAACTAGAATTCTAATATGTTTAGGAAAAGTAGGAGTTTTATTCAAGCTAGAATTCTAATATGCTTAGGAAAAGAAAGAGTTTTATTCTAGTTAGAGTTCTAATATCTTTAGGAAAGGATTGCTATAAATACTCCATGTAATTCATGGAATTCATTCATTCAGATTTTGAGCAATACAAAAACACATTTATTTTGAGTGATATTTTGGTTGGATTACCTAAATATTTCTTTGGCTAACTTGCGAGTTGGTTGCTGTTTTGGGTGTTTTAGTTAAAACATTCATTGGTTTGATTAATTAAGTGGACTCTTAATTAATTAAACTCAGACTAGCCTAGTTCTTGGTGATTTATCTGTATAGGACGAAGCCTAGAACATATCCTTGTGATAACTTGGTTTTCGGATCAAGAATCACATCATCGTGGTATCAGAGCTGTTGGTGACGTTTGGCTTAGAACCTTTGGCTGAAATTTTGTGGGAAGATTCAGAAAACGTAGATTAACATTGTGTCAAAATTTCGTGTCAATCGGACGCGTAACGGAGTCTGTACAACCTCAAACTTTTGAGATTGTTACACGGAGTTGCGATTTGGAGAACGGTTTTTATTTGCTTCAAGAATCAATCAAGATTCAATCTTTTAATCAAGATTTTTGCATAAACTAACCTGGTTTGTGTAGGAGCAATGAGTGACGAAGAAATCCCAGGGATTCCAAGGGGTTTGAACCTTGATCAAGCTCATAACTTGCGAAGGGATCGTCAAATAGAGCGATTGTCACAACAATTGCAAGAAGTATTGGCTAGGCTTGACGAACGTGACAAAACTTCATCTTCAAGGAAGAACAAATCAGTTACAAGTTCTAGTTCAAGTGAAGACGAATATGAACCTAGAAGGCATAGACGGAAGAACAAGGCCAAAGATGATGACCGAAATATAAGGTTAGATTTTCCGGAATTCAATGGTAGTATGCTAGACCCCGAAAAATATTTTGAGTGGGTTAGAAGAGCGGAAACACTCTTTGATTACAAGGAGTATGATGAACGAAAGAGGTGCGAAATTGCTGAATTAAAACTCACGGGTTATGCGAGTTTATGGTATGATAATCTCAAGAAAAAGAGACGCAAGGAGGGACGATCCAAGATCACTACTTGGACACAATTACAGAAATATATGAAGCGTCAATTTGTGCCCCATGAGTACGTGCAAGAAGTGTATCTCAAGATGCAGACTTTTAAGCAAGGAAATCAATCCGTGGAGGCTTATTTGTGTGAATTTGAGAAACTATGTTTATTGTGTGATTTAGAAGAAATTCTAGAGCACAAAATAGCACGTTTTATTGCAGGTTTGAACGAAAATGTTCAAGAGAAGATTGAATTGCACGAATACTATTCATTTGAAGAAGTATGCAAGGCGGCCATTAAGGTTGAAAGACAATTCAAGGCCAAGAAGACCTCAAGTGTGAAGCCGTTCACACGCACGTTCACAAAGGCTAGTGACAAGCCTACCTTTGATAGGACTTCTTCTAATTCGTATGCTAAAGATAACAAACCCAGAAACGAAGCTAGCAAGAAGGTGACCGAAGATAGAAAATGTTTCAAATGTGGGAGTGTTGGCCATATAGCAAGCAATTGCTACTCAAAACGCACTATGACGGCTCAAGAATGGGAAGAAGAGAAAGCTAGGTGCGAGGGAAGTAGTGACATGGAGGTTGTGGTCGAGCAAGAACGTGATTTTGAAGAAGAGGAGGGTAGTGCCGAAGAGGTTGATGGTGAAACGCAAGGAAAGAGCTTGGTTCTAAGGAGAGCTCTTCACTCTAAACCTATACCCGTTGAAGAGAATCAAAGAGAGAAAATCTTTTTAACAAGGTGCAAGGTGGAAGATCGATTGTGTGACGTAATAATAGACTCGGGAAGTTGCACAAATGTGGTGTCTACAACTTTGATCAACAAATTAGAGTGGCCTACAACCGATCACCCAAAACCTTACAAGCTACATTGGCTCAATGATGCTAGTGACGTAAAGGTAACGAAGCGAGCCCTAATCACCTTTTCAATTGGCAAATATCATGATAAAGTTTTATGTGATGTATGCCCCATGGATGCTTGTCATATCTTATTGGGTAGACCATGGCAATATGATAGATTTGTCAAGTTTAATGGTAGGACAAATGTGTATATAATTCGAAAAGGAAAGGGGGAAAAATCATATGCATTGAAACCACTTGTTGATCATAGAATTAACCCTAGTTCGAAAGGTGCATATTTAATTGGGGAAAAGGAGTTGGAGAAAGAGATCAACAATAACAATATGGTATATATTATGGTGGCTAACAATGTGCAAGTGAATGAAAGTAAACAAGAAAAGAGGCCCGTGGAATTAGAAGTGGTATTGCAAGAGTATTGTGATGTTTTTCCTAGTGAATTACCACCGGGATTACCACCAATTCGTGGTATTGAACATCAAATTGATCTTATTCCGGGAGCTCCACTACCTAACAAGGCAGCATACAGAAGTAATCCAGAAGAAACAAAGGAAATACAACGTCAAATAGAGGAATTGATGCAAAGAGGCTACGTGAAAGAGAGTATGAGCCCATGTGTCGTGCCTGCATTGCTAGTTCCAAAAAAAGATGGGCGTTGGCGTATGTGCATTGATAGTAGGAGTGTGAACAACATAACCATCAAGTATAGATTTCCTATACCTAGACTTGATGATTTGTTAGACGAATTGCATGGTTCAAAGCTATTTTCCAAGATTGATCTTATGAGTGGCTATCATCAAATACGCATGAGAGAAGGAAGTGGTGAGACTAAAGTGGCGGAATTGTATTTCAAGGATGTGGTGAGACTACATGGATTGCCGAATAGTATTGTAAGTGATCGTGATACAAAGTTCATGAAATTCTTTTGGAAATCACTATGGAAGTTGGTGGGAACGAAGCTGTTATTTAGTACATCATATCACCCGTAAACGGACGGACAAACGGAGGTAACAAATCAAACTCTTGGTGTGTTTTGACGTGGACTAGTGAGCAAAACGCAAAAAGATTGGGATATTAAGCTTGCTCATGCCGAGTTTTCTTACAATAGATCACCTACTTATGCCACAAAACACACGCCATTTGAAGTTGTTTATGGTGTCAATCCAAGAATGCCCATTGATTTGATTGAAATTACAAAAGGGGAATTAATTCATAAGGATGCCAAGGCTAAAATCAAGTACATGATGAAGCTACACGCACAAGTTAGAGCTAGGATTGAACGTGTCAATGAACTCTACAAAGCACGAGCTAACAAGAACAAAAAGCCACAAAGTTTTGAAGTTGGCGACTTGGAGTGGTTACACTTGAGAAAAGAAAGATTTCCTAGCAAACGAAAGAATAAATTGATGCCAAGAAGTGAGGGGCCGTTCAAGGTTATTGAGAAGATCAATGAGAATGCATATAAGCTTGAATTGCCGGGAGAATATGGTGTAAGCGCAACATTTAATGTTGGAGATTTGGTGAAGTATTTGCCAGATGATGCTATTGAAGATTTGAGGGCAAATTCTTTTGAAGAAGGGGAGGATGATGCGTGCATCAATGTGAATGACGAGCATGTTGAAGAATTATTCCAAGAAAGTCAAGAAAGCATGAATCTATACTTGGAAGCTTCTTCAATAGGTCAAACTTACTATCGGGGGCATCAAGACAAAGCCACGCTTTGTATGGTGGCGTTCTTGGGAGTTCTTGAAGCTTCTTGATAGTTCTTTAAGGTTCTTTTAAAGCTTTCTTAGATTTTTGTCTACAAGTTTTTACCTTTCACTTGAAAGGGTTTTTCTTGGTTTAGACCCTAGGTTTCTTTATGTTCTTGATTATTTTGTACGTGTGAGTAAGTTAGAGTAGTTAGTTAAAGAAACCGTGTAATGTTACTTGACGCCCAAGGTTACGTTTCCTATTTCAAGATGGATTCCTATTTCAAGAGGGATTCCTACTCAAGATTGAATTGCAAGGTGGCGGCTGCTTGGAGATCAAGGTAAAGTGAAAGAGTTTTACTCAAGCTAGAACTCTAATATGTTTAGGGAAATTGAAAGAGTTTTACTCAAGCTAGAACTCTAATATGTTTAGGAAAAGTAGGAGTTTTATTAAAACTAGAATTCTAATATGTTTAGGAAAAGTAGGAGTTTTATTCAAGCTAGAATTCTAATATGCTTAGGAAAAGAAAGAGTTTTATTCTAGTTAGAGTTCTAATATCTTTAGGAAAGGATTGCTATAAATACTCCATGTAATTCATGGAATTCATTCATTCAGATTTTGAGCAATACAAAAACACATTTATTTTGAGTGATATTTTGGTTGGATTACCTAAATATTTCTTTGGCTAACTTGCGAGTTGGTTGCTGTTTTGGGTGTTTTAGTTAAAACATTCATTGGTTTGATTAATTAAGTGGACTCTTAATTAATTAAACTCAGTTCTAGCCTAGTTCTTGGTGATTTATCTGTATAGGACGAAGCCTAGAACATATCCTTGTGATAACTTGGTTTTCGGATCAAGAATCACATCAATTTGCATGTGCATGATAACATGCAAATGTGAATGAGGATTGGTGGACATGGGGAATAAGTTGGTTTTGCCTATGAGTTTTCTCCCATTTCATTTGATAGGGTTTTTGATATGGCAGCAAGCAATCTAGTCCTAACTAAAGTCCATAAAGTTCCAGAAGTTCAAACGACGGTCCATGCCTTGTTCATCCACGAAAAGTCCAAGTCCTTGGGTGATAATTTCGTGGGGTTCTCTTCAATTAATCCTTTTGTTTCTTGCCTTAAATGGGAGGAGAGCAAAGGGGAAGTTATGGCCAGTTAAAGGGGACGGTCAAGAAGAAGTTTTCAAACAGCCAAATTAACGCCACAGCTAAAAAAGGGGGTTAATGCTTGATTCATGGCGATTTCTGTGGGAGAATAATTATGATTTATTTACTGTTTATTTTAGTCGTTTAAAGCTTTAATTAGGGAGGTTATTTTTTGTCAAATATGCACGTAATAGCTGCTCAAATAATCAGTCATTTAGTGACTTAGTCAAAGCGTGATTCAAGGCTTGAATCATGCTCAGTTTTAATTCAGTTTTAAATTCTGTTTTGAATTTCGTAAAAGGAGTTACAAAGCTTTATTGAGGCTTGTTTCTTCTGTTTTAGACGTGTAAAATAGGAAGCTAAAGGATTTGTAAAGCTTCCTATAAATAGGGCACTTGCCAATTCATTTGAAGGGAGTGAAAGAAATAGAACAGAATCTGAATTTCTTTGTGAATTTCGTGTGTTACTTTGTGTCTCACAAAACTTATACTTTCTTTGCTTAGTGCTAGTTAGTATAAGCTCAATAATCTAGCTTACTTCGTGTTTGGTCCAGATTATTTCCCTTACACACAATTTAGACCCGATTCTACATTGAGTGTTTACCTTGTTTCCTTTTGTTACGAACTTGTTTCTAATTCACCTAATCCACTCCAAAACGATCCTAAACCACAAACACATCAAACACATCCGCAAACACATCAGTTTTTCTCATTTTAGGCATAGGTGTGTTTTCAAACTTTCCTTTTTCAGGTTTTATGATTCTATAATGTGTGGAAGCCATGGAGGTGATGATTGATAGAAGGCCTTGATCAAAAGCTAAAGTCTTGGAGTAATTTTCGAAGATTGAAAATTTTGACCAAGGAGGAAAATTTTAAGACAAGGGGAGGTGCTTGTTACATTGAGATGTGCTTATTACATCTTATCGGTGCTTTATTACGACTTAAGTGACATGGCAAGTGACATGGCATTGGTATGGACGTGGCTACACACATGGGATTGGATATTTAGTGTTTTACTTTAAATAAAATAGGATTAGAGTAGTTAATTTGTAATATTATCTTTTTAGATAGGATAAGATTCTAATTAAGATAAGATAGTGTTAGAATTTTGGTAGGATTATGTAATAAATAGGTGGCATTATCCTATTGGTTATTAGGAGTCCTTTTAGAAGTAGGAGGCCTAGTCATAATATGATTGAAACTCTCAAGCTATGGGTATAAATAGATGTGCACCCAAGCTTGGAAAAATCAGATTTGGAGATTCTTTTCTATATATTCTTCAATAAACTTAGAGAGTTTGTTGTTTTTCTTTGTGTGTAACAAAGAGTTGTGAATTGGTGCTTAAAGCTTTAGATTCACGTGAGGAAGTGTAGGAATTGAGGGTGCTTTGCTTTAATCAATTCTTAAACTTTCGCCCTAGATTTTAAACCTTTGGTGCGTAGCTTTAAAGGGTTTTCTATCTAGTTCTATCCCTTTTGTGTGGATTAAGGTTTCAATACCTAGATTCACATCAGCTTGAAACCTTGTAACTAGGCTATATTGGAATGTTAGTACAAGTTATAGGTTATTTTGATAAGAAATTTGAAAAATAGGGGAGGTAGAACCCTTTTCGGCCTCTTTTCCTTGCAAATTACGAACATCGTCCCAAAACATGGCGAAATGCTTTTAAGGCTCGTTTTAAATGCTTGAACCCTTATAACTAGGCTATATTGGTATGTTAGTTCTTGTTATAGATTATTTTGATAAGAAATTTTAAAAATACGGGAGGTAGAACCCTTTCCAGCCCCCTTTCCCCTGAAAATCACGAACATCGTCCCAAAACTTGGCGAAATGCTTTTAAGGCTCGTTTTAAATGCTTGAACACTTGTAACTAGGCTATATTGGTATGTTAGTGCAAGTTATAGGTTGGATTGATTAAAAATTTAAAAAATAGGCGAGGTAGAACCCTTTCTAGCTCCCTTTCCCTTAAAAATCACGAACATCGCCCCAAAACTTAGTTAAATGCTTCTAAGGCTTGTTTTCAATGCGTGAACACATGTAACTAGGCTCTATTGGTATGTTAGTGCAAGTGTTTGGTTAGTTTGATAAGATATTTGAAAAATAGGAGAGGTAGAACCCTTCTCGGCCCCCTTTCCCTTGAAAATCACGAACATTGTCCCAAAACTTATTGAAATGCTTCCAAGGTTCGTTTTCAATGTTTGAACACTTGTATCTAGGCTATATTGGTATGTTAGTTTAAGTTCTAGGTTATTTTGATTAGAAATTTGAAAAATAGGGGGGGTAGAACCCTTTCCGGCCCCTTTTCCTTGAAAATCACGAACGTCGTCCCAAAACTTAACGAAATACTTTTAAGGCTCATTTTAAATGCTTGAAACCTTGTAATTAGGCTATATTGGTATGTTAGTTCAAGTTATAGGTAATTTTGAAAAGAAATTTGAAAAATATGGGAGGTAGAACCCTTTCCGGCCTCTTTTCCTTGAAAATCACGATCATCGTCCCAAAACTTGGCGAAATGCTTTTAAGAATCGTTTTCAATGCGTGAACACATGTAACTAGGCTCTTTTGGTATGTTAGTGCAAGTTATTGGTTATTTTGATAAGATATTTGAAAAATAGGAGAGGTAGAACCCTTCTCGGCCCCCTTTCCCTTGAAAATCACGAACATTGTCCCAAAACTTATTGAAATGCTTCCAAGGTTCGTTTTCAATGTTTGAACACTTGTATCTAGGCTATATTGGTATGCTAGTTCAAGTTCTAGGGTATTTTGATTAGAAATTGGAAAAATAGGGGAGGTAGAACCCTTTCCGGCCCCTTTTCCTTGAAAATCACGAACATCGTCCCAAAACTTAACGAAATGCTTTTAAAGCTCGTTTTAAATGCTTGAAACCTTGTAACTAGGCTATATTGGTATGTTAGTTCAAGTTATAGGTTATTTTGTGATGTGTAAGCAAGGTGAAGAAACTTGTTTACAAATGATCGGGAATGTGTGTTAAGAAGGTTTAGGGGAACTCTCACCCTTAACTTGAGGATATAACACTGAGGAACACTCACTCACGTGTTTGGGCGTAGTAGTGATTAGGGAACTCTCACCTATTCGACAACTACCAGTTTAAGTTTTAGGAACTCTCACTAAAACACAAACTCTTCAAATTGAGGTAACTCTCAAATTTGGAAAATAAACTTGACTAGCACAAGCCAAATTCGGATTATACACTCGTGTGTTTTTCGCAAATTTCTGGAATGCCTTTCATTGATCATTAGCACGCTATTTATAGCTTTTCGTACATCATACTTAGCTAAAATAAACAATAAAACAGAAAGCTGAAAATAAGGGTAGATTAAGTGGCTCATAACCGTCCAACATAATCCCCATTACAACTAATTATTTCTCTAATTAAGAGAGCTTAAAACAAGGGAAGACTAGCTTAAAATAAGGGAAGAAACGTTCAGGAAATTGACTCCAAACTGCTGCTCAAATTCTTCCTTCAAAGTAGCCTTGAAATGCGCTAAAACGTTCAGCAAATTGACTTCAAACTGTTGTTCAAGTTCGTCCTCCAAAGTAGCCTTGAAATGCGCCTTTTAAGCCTTCATTCAAGCTCCTTTATTTCGAAATTAAACCAGCTTGAAACTCCTTAAAGTCTGCATTAAATCAGCCTATATTCCCCCATTATTGAGGTAATTAGTTACGCTCAATACGGTGCAACCATTTGAGGAATTATATGGACCGTGCACGCCAAAATCCATAGGAGTAGTGACTGATGTGTAAGTGGATTAGGATCGTTTTGGAGTGGATTAGATGAATTAGAAACAAGTTCGTCACAAAAGGAAACAAGATAAACACTCAATGTAGAATCGGGTTCTAAATTGCGTGAAAGGGAATAAACTGGACCAAACACGAAGTAAGGCTAGATTATCAAGCTTATACTAACTAGCACTAAGCAAAGAAGGTATAAGTTCGTGAAACACAAAGTAACACACGAAATTCACAAAGAAAATCAGATTCTGTTGTTTTCTTTCACTCTTGCCTACAACGAATGGCAAGTGTCCTATTTATAGGAAGCTTTACAAATCTTAAAGGAACCTTTCAACTTCCTTAACTTACACGTCTAAAACAGAAGAAAAAAAGCTTCAATAAAGCTTTGTAACTCCTTATACGTACTTAAAACCAAAATTGAAAACTGGGCATGATTCAAGCCTTGAATCACGCCTTAACTAAGCCACGAAAATGACTGATTATTTTAGGCCTTAATGGCAGCTATTACGTGCATGTTTGACAGGAAAATAACCCCCTAATTAAAGCTTTAAATGACTAAAACAAACAGCAAACAAATCATAATCATTCCCCACAGAAATCGCCATGAATCAAGGACTTGGACTTTTCGTGGATGAACAAGGCTTTAACCCCCATTTTAAATGTGGTGTTAATTGTGGCTGTTTGAAAGTCTTCTTGAACGCTTCCTTAACTGGCCATTACGTCCCCTTTGCCCTCTTCCCATTTAAGGCAAGAAACAAAAGGATTAATTGAAGAGAATCCCACGAAATTATCACCCAAGGACTTGGACTTTTCGTGGATGAACAAGGCATGGACCGTAGCTTGAACTTCTGGAATTTTATGGACTTTAGTTTTACTTGCTGCCATATCATTCTCCCCCTCTTCGGAAAAGTTTGCCCTCAAACTTTCATCGTCTAGATATGGACTCAAGTCTCCCACATTGAAAGTTGCACTTACTCCACCAAACTCATCAGGTAGATCATTCTTGTAAGCACTTTCCCCAATTTTCTCCAAGACTTGAAAGGGACCATCGGATCTAGGCATGAGCTTATTTTTCCTAAGGTTAGGAAAACGTTCCTTCCTTAGATGTAACCAAACCAAGTCACCCTTAGCAAATGTAGGTTGCTTACAGTTCTTATTTGCACGGTCTTCGTAGACTTTGTTCATAGCTTCAATCTTCTCTTTGACTTTGGTGCATGTTTTCTGAAATGCTTCCCATCTCTTCTTAGGTTCACCATGTATCAAGTCTCCTTTAGGCAAAGGAATTAACTCAATAGGCAGCAAAGGATTAATCCCATACACCACTTCAAAAGGACTACGAGTAGTGGTAGAAGAAGGAGACCTATTGTACGCAAATTCGGCATGGGCTAACTTAACATCCCAATCCTTTTGAGTTCTACTCACTAGACCTCGTAACAAAGCACCAAGGGTTCTATTAGTCACTTCCGTTTGACCATCCGTTTGTGGATGATGAGAAGTACTAAATAGGAGCTTAGTCCCCACCAATTTCCACAAGATCCTCCAAAAATGACTAAGGAACTTAGTGTCCCTATCCGAAACAATGGACCTTGGAACCCCATGTAAACGAATGATTTCTCTAAAGTATAAATCAGCAACTTTAGAAGCATCATCTGTTTTGTGGCATGGAACAAAATGAGCCATTTTGATATGGCAGCAAGCAATCAAGTTCAAACTAAAGTCCGTAACATTCCAGAAGTTCAAGCTACGGTCCATGCTTTGTTCATCCACGAAAAGTCCAAGTCCTTGGGTGATAATTTTGTGGGATTCTCTTCAATTAATCCTGTTGTTTCTTGCCTTAAATGGGAAGAGGGCAAAGAGGACGTAATGGCCAGTTAAGGAAGCATTCAAGAAGACTTTCAAACAGCCACAAAGAATTTCAAACAGCCACAATTAACGTCAGCTTGATTCAGGGCGATTTTTGTGGGGAATGATTATGATTTATTTGCTGTTTGTTTTAGTCATTTAAAGCTTTAATTAGGGAGTTATTTTTCTGTCAAACATGCACGTAATAGCTGCCATTAAGGCCTCAAATAATCAGTCATTTTCGTGGCTTAGTTAAGGCGTGATTCTAGGCTTGAATCATGCCCAGTTTTCAATTTTGGTTTTAAGTACGTATAAGGAGTTACAAGCTTGATTAAAGCTGGTTTTCTTCTGTTTTAGACGTGTAAGTTAAAGAAGTTGAAAGGTTCCTTTAAGTTTTGTAAATCTTCCTATAAATAGGACACTTGCCATTCGTTTTAGGCATGAGTGAAAGAAATAACAGAATCTGATTTTCTTTGTGAATTTCGTGTGTTACTTTGTGTTTCACGAACTTATACTTTCTTTGCTTAGTGCTAGTTAGTATAAGCTTGATAATCTAGCCTTACTTCGTGTTTGGTCCAGTTTATTCCTTACACGCAATTTAGAACCCGATTCTACATTGAGTGTTTTATCTTGTCTTCTTTTGTGACGAACTTGAGTCTAATTCATCTAATCCACTCCAAAACGATCCTAATCCACTTACACATCAATTGGTATCAGAGCAAGGCCTTGGAGTATGACTTCAAGTTCATCCAACTCAACATCTCACGAAGTAATGAAAGACATTCTTGGAAAACTCCAAGAAATGCATGACGAAATGAAAAGACATGAAACAAGGATGGATGCCATTGCTGACCTATGCCTTAGACAAGGTAGAAGGTTAGAGGAATTAGAAAATTCCACACCCACCCAAGGGGAATCACAATTTCGTGGTTACCAAGATGATAGAAGTCTCAAACTAGATCTTCCCGAATTCGATGGATCTAACGATCCGGAAGTTTTTTTTGATTGGGTACGTAGATTGGAGAGTATCTTTGAGTGTAAGGAGTATGATGATACTAGGAGTTGTAAAATGGCGATTCTTAAGTTAACCAAACTTGCTGGACTTTGGTATGATAATCTGAAGGCCAAAAGGAGAAGAGAAGGAAAGGGTAAGATTGAGTCATGGGTGAAACTCAGAAAGAAGATGGAACAACGTTGGGTTCCACGTGAGTATGAGCAAGATCAATATGTAAAATTGACTTGCCTAGCTCAAGGGGAATGAAGTGTTGATGACTATGTGCGAGAATTTGAGAAACTCAGTTTGGTGTGTGATATGCAAGAGAGAGAGCCACTCAAAATTGCGCGTTTCACTAAAGGGTTGTCAAAACCAATATCTAATAAGGTGGATCTCCTACCTTATTCCACCTATGAAGAAGTTGTGAAGGCTGCTAGAAAGGTTGAGGCACAACACAAAGAAGATAGGCCAAGGCCTACGTCAAGGCCTCCTTACAAAGCTTTTCCTTCCGTAGGAAAGGGCGAGGTTGCTTCTAAATCCACTTTTACTCCTAACTCATTCAAAGGAGGAAAAACGGATTTCAAGCCAGAAGTTTCCAAGAGGACGTGTTACAAGTGCCATGAAAAGGGACATATTGCTAGTGAATGTCCAAAACGGAACACACTCACCATTCATGAAGGAGGGTATGATTCCGAGGAAAATGAGGAAGAGGAGGAGGAATATGAGGAGTATGGAGCTGAAGAAGACGCCACTCCATTATGTGGTGTTATGAGAAGGATCCTACATTCCGAGCCTCTCAAGGATGTACAACAAAGAGAGAATCTTTTCCATACAAGATGCAAGGTACGAGACAAGATTTGTGATGTGATTGTAGATGGTGGTTCTTGTACAGATGTGGCCTCTACGGAACTTGTAAGTAAACTTAAATTACCCACTCGTGAGCATGCTAAACCTTACAAGTTAAATTGGCTAGATAATGATACGGGTTTGAAGGTTAAGAAACAAGCTCTAGTTTCTTTTACAATTGGAAATTTTCATGATGAACGTTGGTGTGATATTCTACCTATGAGTGCGTGTCATATCTTGCTTGGTAGACCATGGCAATTTGATAGAAATGCGTTGCATGATGGCGTTTCTAATGTTTATACAGTCACTACTCATGGGGGAAAGAAAATCAGGTTACTTCCTTTGCCTCCAAAGGTTGAACCTATGATGGAGAAGAAACCTAATTTTTTGGTTTCGAGACGTGAGTTTGAACGTGAATGTGCTATGGAAGGGGGAGGGTTTTTTCTTGTTGTTAAACCTATTGATGATACCTTTTCCAATGTTACTAACTCATTGCCTTTAAAGAAATTGCTAGAGGAATTTTCTGATGTATTTCCTAGTGATTTGCCACAAGGCCTGCCTCCATTTCGAGGTATTGAACATGCTATTGACTTGATTCCGGGAGCTTAATTGCCTAATAAGCCAGCCTACAGGTGTAGTCCCGATCAGGCCAAGGAATTGCAAAGACAAGTAGAAGAACTCATAGAGAGGGGTTATGTGCGTGAGAGCCTTAGCCCATGTGCTGTTCCTGCTCTTTTAGTACCTAAGAAAGAGGGAACTTGGAGAATGTGTATTGATAGTCGTTCCATCAATAACATTACTATCAAATACAGATTTCCTATGCCAAGGCTGCAAGACATGTTTGATGAGTTGAGTGGAGCCAAGATTTTCAGTAAAATTGATTTAAGAAGTGGCTATCATCAAATGCGAATTCGTGAAGGTGATGAATGGAAGACAGCTTTTAAGACTAAGCAAGGCTTGTACGAATGGCTTGTCATGCCATTTGGTCTTTGCAATGCTCCTAGTTCTTTCATGAGACTCATGAATGAGGTATTGCGTCCTTTTCTAAACAAATTCATTGTTGTATATTTAGATGATATTCTAGTATATAGCAACTCCATAGATGATCATTTGTTACATTTAAAATCTTTATTTAAGGTTTTGAGGACTAACAGATTGTATGGGAAGTTAGAAAAATGTGCTTTCATGTGTAATCATATTACTTTCCTAGGCTATGTTGTATCTAGTGAAGGAGTACAGGTTGATCCAGAGAAAGTGAAGGTTATTTCAACGTGGAAGGTGCTGAAAGATGTGCATGAAGCGAGGAGTTTTCATGGTCTTGCCTCATTTTACAGAATTTTTATCAAGAATTTCTCAACAATCACAGCTCCTTTGACCGAATTATTGAAGAAAGGTGCATTCCATTGGAGTGAAGCTGCTCAAAGAGCATTTGAAGAAATCAAGGAAAAATTGTGCAATACAACGGTTCTTGCATTGCCAGATTTTGATAAACTGTTTGAGGTTGAATGTGATGCAAGTGGCGTGGGTATTGGTGCTGTTCTTATTCAAGGAAAAAGACCCATTTGTTATTTCAGCGAAAAATTAAGTGGTGCTAAGCTTAATTATTCAAATTATGATCGTGAGTTCTACGCTATTGTTCGGGCTCTAGATCATTGGTCTCATTACCTAAGGCCAAAACCGTTTGTTTTACATTCGGATCATGAAGCCTTGAAATTCATTCATGGACAGCAGAAACTTAATCACCGACATGCTAAATGGGTTGAATTTCTTCAATCTTTTACATTTAGTTCGAGGTACAAAGAAGGGAAAAAGAATGTTGTAGCAGATGCATTATCAAGGAGAAGCTAGAGCCATGGTTCACACGAAAATTCTTGGGTTTGAACACTTGAAAAATCACTATGAAGAAGATGAGGATTTTTCGGGAAAATTCAAGAAACCTACTCAAGACTACACGGTTCAATATGGGTTTTTGTTCAAAGGCAACAAACTTTGTGTGCCTAAGAATGGTGTGCGTGAACTCTTGGTTCGTGAAATCCATGGGGGAGGAATTGCTGGTCATTTTGGGATACATAAGACATTAGAAATGCTTCAAGAACATTTCTATTGGCCTCATATGATCAAGGACGTAACTCACATTGTGGAAAGGTGTTCTACTTGTCAAACATCCAAGAGTACTTTTCATAAAGGTCTCTACACTCCATTACCCGTTCCTGATGTTCCATGGGAGGGAGTGAGCATGGATTTTATTGTGGGTCTCCCTAGGACTCAAAGGGGGAAAGATAGTATCATGGTGGTGGTGGACCGTTTTTCTAAAATGGCTCATTTTGTTCCATGCCACAAAACAGATGATGCTTCTAAAGTTGCTGATTTATACTTTAGAGAAATCATTCGTTTACATGGGGTTCCAAGGTCCATTGTTTCGGATAGGGACACTAAGTTCCTTAGTCATTTTTGGAGGATCTTGTGGAAATTGGTGGGGACTAAGCTCCTATTTAGTACTTCTCATCATCCACAAACGGATGGTCAAACGGAAGTGACTAATAGAACCCTTGGTGCTTTGTTACGAGGTCTAGTGAGTAGAACTCAAAAGGATTGGGATATTAAGTTAGCCCATGTCGAATTTGCGTACAATTGGTCTCCTTCTTCTACCACTACTCGTAGTCCTTTTGAAGTGGTGTATGGGGTTAATCCTTTGCTGCCCGTTGAGTTAATTCCTTTGCCTAAAGGAGATTTGATACATGGTGAACCTAAGAAGAGATGGGAAGCATTTCAGAAAACATGCACCAAAGTCAAAGAGAAGATTGAAGCTATGAACAAAGTCTACAAAGACCGTGCAAATAAGAACCGAAAGCAACCCACATTTGCTAAGGGTGACTTGGTTTGGTTACATTTAAGGAAGGAACGTTTTCCTAACCTTAGGAAAAATAAGCTCATGCCTAGATCCGATGGTCCTTTTCAAGTCTTGGAGAAAATTGGGGAAAGTGCTTACAAGATTGATCTACCTGGTGAGTTTGGTGGAGTAAGTGCAACTTTCAATGTGGGAGACTTGAGTCCATATCTAGATGATGAAAGTTTGAGGGCAAACTTTTCCGAAGAGGGGGAGAATGATATGGCAGCAAGCAATCAAGTTCAAACTAAAGTCCGTAACATTCCAGAAGTTCAAGCTACGGTCCATGCTTTGTTCATCCACGAAAAGTCCAAGTCCTTGGGTGATAATTTCGTGGGATTCTCTTCAATTAATCCTGTTGTTTCTTGCCTTAAATGGGAAGAGGGCAAAGAGGACGTAATGGCCAGTTAAGGAAGCATTCAAGAAGACTTTCAAACAGCCACAAAGAATTTCAAACAGCCACAATTAACGTCAGCTTGATTCAGGGCGATTTTTGTGGGGAATGATTATGATTTATTTGCTGTTTGTTTTAGTCATTTAAAGCTTTAATTAGGGAGTTATTTTTCTGTCAAACATGCACGTAATAGCTGCCATTAAGGCCTCAAATAATCAGTCATTTTCGTGGCTTAGTTAAGGCGTGATTCTAGGCTTGAATCATGCCCAGTTTTCAATTTTGGTTTTAAGTACGTATAAGGAGTTACAAGCTTGATTAAAGCTGGTTTTCTTCTGTTTTAGACGTGTAAGTTAAGGAAGTTGAAAGGTTCCTTTAAGTTTTGTAAAGCTTCCTATAAATAGGACACTTGCCATTCGTTTTAGGCAAGAGTGAAAGAAATAACAGAATCTGATTTTCTTTGTGAATTTCGTGTGTTACTTTGTGTTTCACGAACTTATACTTTCTTTGCTTAGTGCTAGTTAGTATAAGCTTGATAATCTAGCCTTACTTCGTGTTTGGTCCAGTTTATTCCTTAC
Organism: Dysphania ambrosioides; assembly: GCA_026401315.1. Lineage (NCBI taxonomy): Eukaryota > Viridiplantae > Streptophyta > Magnoliopsida > Caryophyllales > Amaranthaceae > Dysphania > Dysphania ambrosioides. The sequence goes on along the minus strand of CM048661.1, from coordinate 23,446,960 downwards.
ACGCAATTTAGAACCCGATTCTACATTGAGTGTTTTATCTTGTCTTCTTTTGTGACGAACTTGAGTCTAATTCATCTAATCCACTCCAAAACGATCCTAATCCACTTACACATCACATTTTAGAAAAACGGTCCACTACCACCATGATACTATCTTTCCCCCTTTGAGTCCTAGGGAGACCCACAATAAAATCCATGCTCACTCCTTCCCATGGAACATCAGGAACGGGTAATGGAGTGTAAAGACCTTTGTGAAAAGTACTCTTGGATTTTTGACAAGTAGAACACCTTTCCACAATGTGAGTTATGTCCTTGATCATATGAGGCCAATAGAAATGTTCTTGAAGCATTTCTAATGTCTTATGTATCCCAAAATGACCAGCAATTCCTCCCCCATGGATTTCACGAACCAAGAGTTCACGCACACCATTCTTAGGCACACAAAATTTGTTGCCTTTGAACAAAAACCCATCTTGAACCGTGTAGTCTTGAGTAGGTTTCTTGAATTTTCCCGAAAAATCCTCATCTTCTTCATAGTGACTTTTCAAGTGTTCAAACCCAAGAATTTTCGTGTGAACCATAGCTAATAGATAGCTCCTCCTTGATAATGCATCCGCCACAACATTCTTCTTCCCTTCTTTGTACCTTGAACTAAATGTAAAAGATTGAAGAAATTCAACCCATTTAGCATGTCGGTGATTAAGTTTTTGCTGTCCATGAATGAATTTCAAGGCTTCATGATCCGAATGTAAAACAAACGGTTTTGGCCTTAGGTAATGAGACCAATGATCTAGAGCTCGAACAATGGCATAGAACTCGCGATCATAATTTGAATAATTAAGCTTAGCACCACTTAATTTTTCACTAAAATAACAAATGGGTCTCTTTCCTTGAATAAGAACAGCACCAATACCCACGCCACTTGCATCACATTCAACCTCAAACAGTTTATCAAAATCCGGCAATGCAAGAACCGTTGTATTGCACAATTTTTGCTTGATTTCTTCAAATGCTTTTTGAGCGGCTTCACTCCAATTGAATGCACCTTTCTTCAATAATTCGGTCAAAGGGGTCGTGATTGTTGAGAAATTCTTGATAAAAATTCTGTAAAATGAGGCAAGGCCATGAAAACTCCTCACTTCATGCACATCTTTCGGCACCTTCCACGTTGCAATAGCCTTCACTTTCTCTGGATCAACCTGTACTCCTTCACTAGATACAACATAGCCTAGGAAGGTAATATGATTACACATGAAAGCACACTTTTCTAACTTCCCATACAATTTGTTAGACCTCAAAACCTTAAATAAAGATTTTAAATGTAACAAATGATCATCTATGGACTTGCTATATACTAGAATATCATCTAAATATACAACAATGAATTTGTTTAGAAAAGGACGCAATACCTCATTCATGAGTCTCATGAACGAACTAGGAGCATTGCAAAGACCAAATGGCATGACAAGCCATTCGTACAAGCCTTGCTTAGTCTTGAAAGCTGTCTTCCATTCATCACCTTCACGAATTCGCATTTGATGATAGCCACTTCTTAAATCAATTTTACTGAAAATCTTGGCTCCACTCAACTCATCAAACATGTCTTGAAGCCTTGGCATAGGAAATCTGTATTTGATAGTAATGTTATTGCTGGAACGACTATCAATACACATTCTCCAAGTTCCCTCTTTCTTAGGCACTAAAAGAGCAGGAACAGCACATGGGCTAAGGCTCTCACGCACATAACCCCTCTCCATGAGTTCTTCTACTTGTCTTTGCAATTCTTTGGCCTGATCGGGACTACACCTATAGGCTGGTTTGTTAGGCAATTGAGCTCCGGGAATCAAGTCAATAGCATGTTCAATACCTCGAAATGGAGGTAAGCCTTGTGGCAAATCACTAGGAAATACATCAGAAAATTCCTTTAGTAATTTCTTTAAAGGCAATGAGTTAGTAACATTGGGAAAGGTATCATCAATAGGTTTAACAACAAGAAAAAACCCTCCCCCTTCCATAGCACACTCACGCTCAAACTCATGTCTCGAAACCAAAAAATTAGGCTTCTTTTCCATCATAGGTTCAACCTTTGGAGGCAAAGGAAGTAACCTGATTTTCTTTCCCCCATGAGTAGTGACCGTATAAACATTAGAAACGCCATCATGCAAAGCATTTCTATCAAATTGCCATGGTCTACCAAGCAAGATATGACACGCACTCATAGGCAAAACATCACACCAACGTTCATCATGAAAATTTCCAATTGTAAAAGAAACTAGAGCTTGCTTCTTAACCTTTAAACCGGTATCATTATCTAGCCAATTTAACTTGTAAGGTTTAGCATGCTCACGAGTGGGTAATTTAAGTTTACTTACAAGTTCCGTAGAGGCCACATCCGTACAAGAACCACCATCTACAATCACATCACAAATCTTGTCTCGTACCTTGCACCTTGTATGGAAAAGATTCTCTCTTTGTTGCACATCCTTGAGAGGCTCGGAATGTAGGATCCTTCTCACAACACCACACAATGGAGTGGCGTTTTCTTCAGCCCCATACTCCTCATATTCCTCTTCCTCTTCCTCATTTTCCTCGGAATCATACCCTCCTTCATGAATGGTGAGTGTGTTCCATTTTGGACATTCACTAGCAATATGTCCTTTTTCATGGCACTTGTAACACGTCCTCTTGGAAACTTCTTGCTTGAAATCCGTTTTTCCTCCATAACTTTTGAGTGAGTTAGGAGTAAAAGTGGATTTAGAAGCAACCTCGCTTTTTCCCATGGAAGGAAAAGCTTTGTAAGGAGGCCTCGACGTAGGCCTTGGCCTATCTTCCTTGTGTTGTGCCTCAACCTTTCTAGCAGCCTTCACAACCTCTTTATAGGTGGAATAAGGTAGGAGATCCACCTTATTAGATATTGGTTTAGACAACCCTTTAGTGAAACGAGCAACTTTGAGTGGCTCTCCATATCACACACCAAACTGAGTTTCTCAAATTCTCGCACATAGTCATCAACACTTCGTTCCCCTTGAGCTAGGCGAGTCAATTTCACATATTGATCTTGCACATACTCACGTGGAACCCAACGTTGTTCCATCTTCTTTCTGAGTTTCACCCATGACTCAATCTTATCCTTTCCTTCTCTTCTCCTCTTGGCCTTAAGATTATCATACCAAAGTCCAGCAAGCTTGGTTAACTTAAGAATCGCCATTTTACAACTCTTAGCATCATCATACTCCTTATACTCAAAGATACTCTCCAATCTACGTACCCAATCAAAACAAAATTCCGGATCGTTAGAACCATCGAAATCGGGAAGGTCTAGTTTGAGACTTCTATCATCTTGGTAACCACGAAATTGTGATTCCCCTTGGGTGGGTGTGGAATTTTCTAATTCCTCTAACCTTCTACCTTGTCTAAGGCATAGGTCCGCAATGACATCCATCCTTGTTTCATGCTTTTTTATTTCGTCATGCATTTCTTGGAGTTTTCCAAGAATGTCTTTCATCACTTCGTGAGATGGTGAGTTGGATGAACTTGAAGTCATTCTCCAAGGCCTTGCTCTGATACCAACTGATATGTAAGTGGATTAGGATCATTTTGGAGTGGGTTAGATGAATTAAAATCAAGTTCGTCACAAAAAGAAAACAAGATAAACACTCAATGTAGAAGCGGGTTCTAATTTGCGTGTAAGGGGTATAAACTTGACCAAACACAAAGTAAGGCTAGATTATCAAGCTTATACTAACTAAGCACTAAGCAAAGAAAGTATAAGTTCGTGAAACACAAAGTAACACAAGAATTTCACAAAGAAAATCAGATTTTGTTGTTTTTTTTTTCACTCTTGCCTAAAACGAATGGCAAGTGTTCTATTTATAGGAAGCTTTACAAGCCTTAAAGGAACTCTTCAACTTCCTATCTTACATGCCTAAAACAGAAGAAACAAGCTTCAATAAAAGCTTTGTAACTCCTTTTACGTGCTTAAAAACAAAACTGAAAACTAGGCATGATTCAAGCCTAGAATCACGCCTTTACTAGGCCACGAAAATGGCTGTTTATTTGAGGCCTTAATGGCAGCTATTACATGCATTCTTTGACAGAAAAATAACCCCCTAATCAAAGCTTTAAATGACTAAAACAAACAGCAAACAAATCATAATCATTCCCCACAAAAATCGCCATGAATCAAGCTTCTAACCCCCACTTTAAATGTGGCGTTAATTGTGGCTGTTTGAAACTCCTTATGGCTGTTTGAAAGTCTTCTTGAATGCTTCTTTAACTGGTCATTTCGTCCCCTTTGCCCTCTTCCCATTTAAGGCAAGAAACAAAAGGATTCTTGGAAGAGAATCCCACGAAATTAGCATCCAAAGACTTGGACTTTTCGTGGATGAACAAAGCATGGACCGTAGCTTGAACTTTTGGAACTTCTTGGACTTTAGTTTGAACTTGATTGCTTGCTGCCATATCAACCTCGTTCATCAACCTCATGAAAGTGCTAGGTGCGTTGGTGAGTCCAAATGGCATCACGAGCCACTCATACAAACCGTACCTGGTTTTGAAAGCGGTCTTCCATTCATCTCCTTCTCTCATCCGAATTTGATGATAACCACTTCTCAAATCAACCTTTGAAAACCACTTCGAGCCGCTCAGTTCATCAAGCATGTCATCTAGCCTTGGAATTGGAAACCTGTACTTGATAGTAATATTGTTAACAGCCCTACTATCAATACACATACGCCATGTACCATCCTTTTTAGGGACCAAAAGAGCAGGAACAGCACACGGACTCATAGACTCACGTACATACCCCATACTCATCAACTCCTCAATTTGTCGTTGCAATTCCTTAGTTTCCAAGGGATTACACCTATAGGCAGGTTTGTTAGGTAAAGGAGCACCGGGAATGAGGTCAATTTGATGTTCAATTCCCCTCAAAGGTGGTAACCCTTTAGGTAACTCATCGGGAAAAACATCCTCAAAATCCTTAATCAATTGAGCCAATTTGGGGTTTTGACTCACAAAATTTTCGTGGACCTCTTTAGAGTACAACAAGTATAATTCATCCTCACCATCAATTTCCCTTTCAAATTCCTTAAGGGTAAGCAATGACACCTCCTTTGATTGTTTAGGATTTTGTGAAAATCGTGGGGGTGGTAAAGGGTGCAACTTTTTTTGTTTTCCTTGGTGAGTTATAGTGTAAGTGTTATGGTACCCATCATGTTGAGATTTTCGATCAGTTTGCCAAGGTCTACCCAGCAAAATGTGACAAGCATCCATAGACACAACATCATACAGTTGAGTATCATGATAAGACCACATAGAAAAACTAACCATGCATTGTTTCCTAACCCCCGTGCTAGAACTAGAGTCCAACCAACTCAACTTATAAGGATGTGGGTGATTTGTAGTTGTAAGACCAAGCCTAGTTATCAAGGTTTTGGAAACTGTGTTTGCCTCACTACCACCATCAACAATTAAATCACATACCTCGCCTTTAATCTTGCACTTGGTAATGAAAATATGTTGCCTTTGCGGTGCTAAGCGTTCCTCAACGTGAGCTTGCAACGCCCTTCTCACAACCAGATTTGTTTTGGTCTCTTCTTCGGGGAAACATTGCTCTTCCTCCTCGTCCCCTTCAGTAGAATTCACGTCCTCCACTTCTTCAACCTCGAAATCCTCCCAATTGATAGTTTGGTTAGCAATAAGCTTTACCTCTTGGTTAGTTTGATAAGATATTTGAAAAATAGGAGAGGTAGAACCCTTCTCGGCCCCCTTTCCCTTGAAAATCATGAACATTGTCCCAAAACTTATTGAAATGCTTCCAAGGTTCGTTTTCAATGTTTGAACACTTGTATCTAGGCTATATTGGTATGTTAGTTCAAGTTCTAGGTTATTTTGATTAGAAATTTGAAAAATAGGGGAGGTAGAACCCTTTCCGGCCCCTTTTCCTTGAAAATCACGAACATCGTCCCAAAACTTGGCGAAATGCTTTTAAGGCTCGTTTTAAATGCTTGAAACCTTGTAACTAGGCTATATTGGTATGTTAGTACAAGTTATAGGTTATTTTGATAAGAAATTTGAAAAATAGGGGAGGTAGAACCCTTTCCGGCCTCTTTTCCTTGAAAATCACGAACATCGTCCCAAAACTTGGCGAAATGCTTCCAAGGTTCGTTTTAAATGCTTGAACACTTGTAACTAGCTATATTGGTATGTTAGTGCAAGTTATTGGTTATTTTGATAAGATATTTGAAAAATAGGAGAGGTAAAACCCTTCTCGGCCCCCTTTCCTTGAAAATCACAAACATTGTCCCAAAACTTATTGAAATGCTTCCAAGGTTCGTTTTCAATGTTTGAACACTTGTTTCTAGTCTATATTGGTATCTTAGTTTAAGTTCTAGGTTATTTTGATTAGAAATTTGAAAAATAGGGGAGGTAGAACCCTTTCCGGCCCCTTTTCCTTGAAAATCACGAACATCGTCCCAAAACTTAACGAAATGCTTTTAAGGCTCGTTTTAAATGCTTGAAACCTTGTAACTAGGCTATATTAGAATGTTAGTACAAGTTATAGGTTATTTTGATAAGAAATTTGAAAAATATGGGAGGTAGAACCCTTTCCGGCCTCTTTTCCTTGAAAATCATGAACATCGTCCCAAAACTTGGCGAAATGCTTTTAAGGCTCGTTTTCAATGCGTGAACACATGTAACTAGGCTCTTTTGGTATGTTAGTGCAAGTTATTGGTTATTTTGATAAGATATTTCAAAAATAGGAGAGGTAGAACCCTTCTCGGCCCCCTTTCTGATGTGTTTGTGGATTAGGATCGTTTTGGAGTAGATTAGGTGAATTAGACTCAAGTTCGTCACAAAAGAAAATAAGATAAACACTCAATGTAGAATCGGGTTCTAAATTGTGCGTAAGGGAATAAACTGGACCAAACACAAAGTAAGGCTAGATTATTGAGCTTATACTAACTAGCACTAAGCAAAGAAGGTATAAGTTTGTGAAACACAAAGTAACACACGAAATTCACAAAGAAAATCAGATTCTATTATTTTCTTGCACTCTTGCCTCAAACGAATTGGCAAGTGTCCTATTTATAGGAAGCTTTACAAATATTTTAGCTTCCTATCTTACACGACTAAAACAGAAGAAACAAGCCTCAATAAAGCTTTGTAACTCCTTTTACGAAATTCAAAACAGAAATAAAAACTGAATTAAAACTGAGCATGATTCAAGCCTTGAATCACGCTTTAACTAAGTTATGAAAATGACTGATTATTTGGGGCCTTAAAGTCAGCTATTACGTGCATACTTTGACAGAAAATTAACCCCCTAATTAAAGCTTTAAATGACTAAAACAAACAGCAAATAAATCATAATTATTTCTCCACAGAAATCGCCTTGAATCAAGCTGACGTTAATTGTGGCTGTTTGAAACTCCTTTGGCTGTTTGAAAGTCTTCTTGAATGCTTCCTTAACCGGCCATTACGTCCTCTTTGCTCTCTTCCCATTTAAGGCAAGAAACAAAAGGATTAATTGAAGAGAATCCCACGAAATTATCACCCAAGGTCTTGGATTTATCGTGGATAAACAAGGCATGGACCGTAGCTTGAACTTCTGGAACTTGATTGCTTGCTGCCATATCATTCTCCCCCTCTTCGGAAAAGTTTGCCCTCAAACTTTCATCATCTAGATATGGACTCAAGTCTCCCACATTGAAAGTTGCACTTACTCCACCGAACTCACCAGGTAGATCGATCTTGTACGCACTTTCCCCAATTTTCTCCAAGACTTGAAAGGGACCATCTGATCTAGGCATGAGCTTATTTTTCCTAAGGTTAGGAAAACGTTCCTTCCTTAAATGTAACCAAACCAAGTCACCTTTAGCAAATGTAGGTTGCTTTCGGTTCTTATTTGCACGGTCCTTGTAGACTTTGTTCATAGCTTCAATCTTCTCTTTGACTTTGGTGCATGTTTTCTGAAATGCTTCCCACCTCTTCTTAGGTTCTCCATGTATCAAATCTCCTTTAGGCAAGGGAATTAACTCAATGGGCAGCAAAGGATTAACCCCATACACCACTTCAAAAGGACTACGAGCAGTGGTAGAAGAAGGAGACCTATTGTACGCAAATTCAGCATGGGCTAACTTAATATCCCAATCTTTTTGAGTTCTACTCACTAGACCTCGTAACAAAGCACCAAGGGTTCTATTAGTCACTTCTGTTTGACCATCCGTTTGTGGATGATGAGAAGTACTAAATAGGAGCTTAGCTCCCACCAATTTCCACAAGATTCTCCAAAAATGACTAAGGAACTTAGTATCCCTATCCGAAACAATGGACCTTGGAACCCCATGTAAATGAATGATTTCTCTAAAGTATAAATCAGCAACTTTAGAAGCATCATCTGTTTTGTGGCATGGAATAAAATGAGCCATTTTAGAAAAACGGTCCACCACCACCATGATACTATCCTTCCCCCTTTGAGTCCTAGGGAGACCCACAATAAAATCCATGCTCACTCCTTCCCATGGAACATCAGGAACGGGTAATGGAGTGTAAAGTCCCTTGTGAAAAGTACTCTTGGATTTTTGACAAGTAGAACACCTTTCCACAATGTGAGTTACGTCCTTGATCATATGAGGCCAATAGAAATGTTCTTGAAGCATTTCTAATGTCTTATGTATCCCAAAATGACCAGCAATTCCTCCCCCATGGATTTCACGAATCAAGAGTTCACGCACACCATTCTTAGGCACACAAAGTTTGTTGCCTTTGAACAAGAACCCATCTTGAACCGTGTAGTCTTGAGTAGGTTTCTTGAATTTTCCCGAAAAATCCTCATCTTCTTCATAGTGATTTTTCAAATGTTCAAACCCAAGAATTTTCGTATGAACCATAGCTAATAGGTAGCTTCTCCTTGATAATGCATCAGCTACAACATTCTTTTTCCCTTCTTTGTACCTCGAACTAAATGTAAAAGATTGAAGAAATTCAACCCATTTAGCATGTCGGTGATTAAGTTTCTGCTGTCCATGAATGAATTTCAAGGCTTCATGATCCGAATGTAAAACAAACGGTTTTGGCCTTAAGTAATGAGACCAATGATCTAAAGCCCGAACAATAGCATAGAACTCACGATCATAATTTGAATAATTAAGCTTAGCACCACTTAATTTTTCGCTGAAATAACAAATGGGTCTCTTTCCTTGAATAAGAACAGCACCAATACCCACGCCACTTGCATCACATTCAACCTCAAACAGTTTATCAAAATCTGGCAATGCAAGAACCGTTGTATTGCACAATTTTTCTTTGATCTCTTCAAAGGCTCTTTGAGCGGATTCACTCCATTGGAACGCACCTTTTTTCAATAATTCGGTCAAAGGAGCTGTGATTGTTGAGAAATTCTTGATAAAAATTCTGTAAAATGAGGCAAGACCATGAAAACTCCTCACTTCATGCACATCGTTCGGCACTTTCCATGTTGAAATAGCCTTCACCTTTTCTGGATCAACCTGTACTCCTTCACTAGATACAACATAGCCTAGGAAAGTAATATGATTACACATGAAAGCACACTTTTCTAACTTCCCATACAATCTGTTAGTCCTCAAAACCTCAAATAAAGATTTTAAATGTAACAAATGATCGTCTATGGACTTGCTATATACTAGAATATCATCTAAATATACAACAATGAATTTGTTTAGAAAAGGACGCAATACCTCATTCATGAGTCTCATGAATGAGCTAGGAGCATTGCAAAGACCAAATGGCATGACAAGACATTCGTACAAGCCTTGCTTAGTCTTAAAAGCTGTCTTCCATTCATCACCTTCACGAATTCTCATTTGATGATAGCCACTTCTTAAATCAATTTTACTGAAAATCTTGGCTCCACTCAACTCATCAAACATGTCTTGAAGCATTGGCATAGGAAATCTGTATTTGATAGTAATGTTATTGATGGAACGACTATCAATACACATTCTCCAAGTTCCCTCTTTCTTAGGTACTAAAAGAGCAGGAACAGCACATGGGCTAAGGCTTTCACGCACATAACCCCTCTCTATGAGTTCTTCTACTTGTCTTTGCAACTCTTTGGCCTGATCGGGACTACACCTGTAGGCTGGCTTATTAGGCAATTGAGCTCCCGAAATCAAGTCAATAGCATGTTCAATACCTCGAAATGGAGGTAGGCCTTGTGGTAAATCACTAGGAAATACATCAGAAAATTCCTCTAGCAATTTCTTTAAAGGCAATGAGTTAGTAACATTGGAAAAGGTATCATCAACAGGTTTAACAACAAGGAAAAACCCTTACCCTTCCATAGCATACTCACGCTCAAACTCACGTCTCGAAACCAAGAAATTAGGCTTCTTCTCCATCATAGGTTCAACCTTTGGAGGCAAAGGAAGTAACCTGATTTTCTTTCCCCCATGAGCAGTGACCGTATAAACATTAGAAACGCCATCATGCAACGCATTTCTATCAAATTGCCATGGTCTACCAAGCAAAATATGACACGCACTCATAGGCAGAATATCACACCAACGTTCATCATGAAAATTTCCAATTGTAAAAGAAACTAGAGCTTGTTTCTTAACCTTTAAACCCGTATCATTATCTAGCCAATTTAACTTGTATGGTTTAGCATGTTCACGAGTGGGTAATTTAAGCTTACTTACAAGTTCCGTAGAGGCCACATCTGTACAAGATCCACCGTCTATAATCACATCACAAATCTTGTCTCGTACCTTGCATCTTGTATGGAAAAGATTTTCTCTTTGTTGCACATCCTTGAGAGGTTCAGAATGTAGGATCCTCCTCATAACACCACACAATGGAGTGGCGTCTTCTTCAGCTCCATATTCCTCATATTCCTCCTCCTCTTCCTCATTTTCCCCGGAACCATACTCTCCTTCATGAATGGTGAGTGTGTTCCGTTTTGGACATTCACTAGCAATATGTCCCTTTTCATGGCACTTGTAACACGTCCTTTTGGAAGCTTCTTGCTTGAAATCCGTTTTTCCTCCTTTGAATGAGTTAGGAGTAAAAGTGGATTTGGCAGCAACCTCACCTTTTCCTACGGAAGGAAAAGCTTTGTAAGGAGGCCTCGAAGTAGGCCTTGGCCTATCTTCTTTGTGTTGTGCCTCAACCTTTCTAGCAGCCTTAACAACTTCTTCATAGGTGGAATAAGGTAGGAGATCCACCTTATTAGATATCGGCTTTGACAATCCTTTAGTGAAACGCGCAATTTTGAGTGGTTCTCTCTCTTGCATATCACACACCAAACTGAGTTTCTCAAATTCTCTCACATAATCATCAACACTTCGTTCCCCTTGAGCTAGGCGAGTCAATTTTACATATTGATCTTGCTTATACTCACGTGGAACCCAACGTTGCTCCATCTTCTTTCTGAGTTTCACCCATGACTCAATCTTACCCTTTCCTTCTCTTCTCCTTTTGGCCTTCAGATTATCATACCAAAGTCCAGCAAGTTTGGTTATGACCAAAATGGTCAAAGAACAATTACCCATGGTCTAGATGAAGACGGTCAGGACGGTGCTATTGAACAAGAAGCTAAGGGATTAGTTTTGTCCAAGTCATTCTTCAATCCTATGCACGGTGGTCCAAAGAGTTTCACAACTGGTTATACTTCCCTTAAAGTAGTTAATCTAGTTGAAAATATCTAAGTATGCCGTTAAGCCACGCATGATTTAGTTGGACTGATCATGGGGCGTGAATTAAGGGAGGAATTGACTGATTATGTGTAGGACGTAAGTTTAGGAGTTAGTTAGCTGATCATGGCGCAAGGCTTGCTGAAATGGTTGGTTAGTTGAACTAATTGGGCGTAAAACAAGGAATTAGTTAGTTAGTCGGTTAGTTGAACTACTTAGGCGTAAATTAGGGAGTTAGTTAGTTCATGGCTGGAATAAAGGAGCTTAAGTCAAGGGAGGTTACAAGCAAGCTATTTACACGGTTTTGAACGTTGAAAATGCACGGTTTTTGAACGTTGAAAATGCCGTTTGAAGACTTCATGGTTGCTGAACGTTTTTCCTTAATTTAAGCCTAGTTTTCGTTTAGTTAGTTAGTTTCAGGTTATTGTTGTTAGTTAATTTCAGTTTATTGTGATAAAGGATTAATGGGACGGTTCTATGAGCCTTTTAATCACTTTATTAGTTTTATTTCTGTCTTTAAATAGGCAAGTAATGGATAAGTATTAAAAGGGAATCCTATGATTCCTTATGTAATGAATACACTACTATAAATAGTGTACTGGTCGAAAAGAAATGCATCCAGAAATTTGCTAAACACTTGTGTTAATATTGATTAAACGTGACTTGCTAATAAGTCATCTTTAAGGTCCAAATTTGAGAATCCAAATTTGAAGAGTACTAGTTTTGGTAGAGTGTTCCCAAACCTAGAACTTGCGTAGTGAACGAGTGGGTTGAGTAATCCCTATTTCCTAACTACACTAAGCGAAGGGTGAGTGTTCCCCTTTGTTATATCCGAGGCTAGGGTTGAGTGTTCCCCTATTCTCCCCTCATCAATCACGAAATTCACTAAGACCCCTTAAACACATATCCTGTAACAAGGTTCTCATCTTGCTTACACATCATTTGGCGCGTCAGGTAGGGGGAAATTTTTCAAAAAAAAAAAAAAAAAAAAAAAAGAAACTTTTCCTAAGGGGGTCGTGTACCTACACACCATGGGAGAAAATCAAGACTTAAGGACAGCCTTGGAAGCTCTAAATCGATCCATTGCTAGTCAAGAAAGATTGGCCGAAACTAATGCCAATCTACAAGGGAATCTTGCTGCCTTGATGGCAAGACTCATGAACGAGCAAGATAGGAGAGATCGAGAGGAAGACCCTCCACCTAGGAGGGAAGATAGGAGTCTCAAAGTGGACGTCCCTTCCTTTGATGGGACCCTTGATCCAGAAAAGTACTTAGAATGGGAGAAATCCTTGGAAAGGTACTTTGAATACAAGGACATCCAAGAGGATGTTCAGCGTTTTAAGATTGCCAAAGTCAAACTCAAGGGCTATGGTGATAGTTGGCTACAAGGAGAGCAAAGGGGACGTACCCTTAAGGGGAAAGTTCCTATCTCTACTTGGGACAAACTTAAAAAACGGATGAAAGATCGTTTCATCCCCCACAATTACAAGCAAAGCCAATACGTGAAGTGGAGTACCTTGCAACAAAATGGGGACTCTGTAGAGGATTACATAAAGGAGTTTGATAGGCTTGCTATTGTGTGTGAAGTAACCGAGAATGAAGAGCTCAAAATGGGGCGTTTCATATCTGGTTTGGACCAAGAATTACAAGACAGACTTGAAGGTTACACTAACCTCACGTTTGTGGAAGCGTGCAAGTTAGTGAGTAAATTCGATGCTAAGAGGAAAAAGAGGAAGCCTACTACCATTCCTCAATTGACACGAAAACCTTCTTTTCCTACAAAGGAGAGTTCGTCCTTTAACAAACCAAGCAATCCCCTAAAGAAGGACACAAGGAACGTAAAGCTAGGTGACATTGTGTGTTACAAATGTGGAGGGCGAGGTCATTACAAGAAGGATTGTCCTAACACTAGGGCGTTAACTATGCAAGAGGTTAAGCTCATGGCCACTCAAAACATCAACTGGGATGAGTTTGAGGATGAGGAAGAAGAAGTTGAAGATGATTGTGACGATTGCATCGCCGAATCAGAGGAGAAGACTAGCCTCGTGATTAGGAGGGCCTTGCAAGCACGTGTGGAAGAGGATGCTGCCCCTCAACGACAACACATTTTCATCACCCGTTGTAAGATTGGTGACGAGGTATGTGATTTAATTATTGATGGGGGAAGTGAGGCTAATACCGTATCTAAGACTCTAGTATCCAAACTGGGTCTTACGACCTCTAATCACCCACAACCTTACAAATTGAGTTGGTTAGACTCTAATGCTAGCACCGGGGTTAGGAAGCAATGTATGGTTTCTTTCTGTATTGGTTCGTATTGTGATTCTGTATTATGCGACGTTGTGTCTATGGATGCGTGTCATATTCTACTTGGTAGGCCTTGGCAAACTGATAAAAGATCTATGCATGATGGGTATCACAACACTTATACCATAGTCCATGAAGGGAGGAAGAAAAAACTACACCCTTTACCACCCCCACGTTTTTCACCATCGCAAACACCACAAAAAGAAGTATCCTTATTGTCTTTCAAAGAATTTGAGAGGGAGTTAGATGATGAGGCAGAGTTGTTTATACTATACTCCAAAGAAACCCACGAAAATTTTGTTGCTCGAAATCCTAAATTAGCCCAAATAATTAAAGATTTTGAGGACGTTTTTCCGGATGAATTACCTAAGGGTCTACCACCCATACGAGGAATTGAGCATCAAATTGATCTCATTCCCGGAGCACCCTTGCCAAATAAACCAGCCTATAGATGTAACCCTTTAGAAACTAAGGAGTTACAACGTCAAATTGAAGAACTAATGGGTATGGGTTATGTGCGTGAGTCCATGAGTCCATGTGCCGTTCCTGCTTTGTTGGTTCCTAAGAAAGATGGTACTTGGAGAATGTGTATTGATAGTAGAGCCGTTAATAACATTACTATCAAGTACAGGTTTCCAATTCCAAGGCTTGATGACATGCTGGATGAATTGAGTGGTTCCAAGATCTTCTCAAAGGTAGACTTGAGAAGTGGGTATCATCAAATTCGCATGAGAGAAGGGGATGAATGGAAGACTGCATTCAAGACAAAGCATGGGTTATATGAATGGCTCGTCATGCCATTTGGCCTTACCAATGCCCCTAGCACATTCATGAGGTTAATGAATGAGGTGCTAAGGCCATTTCTTGGCAAGTTTGTGGTAGTATACTTGGATGATATTCTCATCTATTCACGTGATGAAGAATCTCATTTTGATCACCTTTTTCAAGTATTTTCTGTGTTAAGGAAAGAAAAACTGTATGGGAAACTAGAAAAATGTGATTTTTTATTATATGAAGTCATGTTTCTTGGCTACATAGTTTCAGGTGATGGCGTAAAGGTGGATCCTAGCAAAATTGAAGCAATTCAATCATGGCCTAGTCCGAAAACGCTCACGGAAGTTCGTTCATTTCATGGACTTGCTTCTTTCTATAGAAGATTCATCAAGAACTTCAGCACACTCATGGCTCCCATCACCGAGTGTACTAAGAAAGGCGTGTTTGAATGGACACCCCAAGCTCAAAGGGCGTTTGAAGAAGTCAAGAAGAAGATGTGCAACACACCCATATTAGCACTTCCGGATTTTTCCAAACCATTTAAGGTTGAATGTGACGCAAGTGGAAAAGGTATTGGTGCCGTATTGATTCAAGGAGGGCGACCCATTGCCTACTTTAGTGAGAAGATGAGTCAAGGCAAGTTGAACTACTCCACCTATGATAAAGAGTTCTATGCTATGGTAAGAGCTCTAGATCATTGGTCACATTATTTGAGGCCACAACCCTTCATATTGCATTCTGATCATGAATCTTTGAGGTTCATACATGGCCAAAAGAAGCTTAATGCGAGGCATGCAAAGTGGGTCGAATTCTTGCAAACATTTAACTTTTCCTCTAAGTACAAGAGTGGAAAAGCAAATGTGGTGGCAGATGCCTTGTCTAGGAGGCATAATTTACTTGGAATGGTTGAAGCAAAGGTACTTGGATTCGATTTGATTAAAGAGTACTATCCAGAAGATGATGAATTCAAAGGGATAATTGAAAATTGCGTCCGTGGAGTTTATGATCTGTTTTCTTTGCATAATGGTTTTCTTTTCAAAGGGAATAGATTATGTATCCCAAAATGTCCCATTCGAAGTTTGTTGATACATGAAGCTCATGGGGGAGGACTAGCTGGTCACGTGGGTATTCACAAGACTATGGAGCTTCTCCAAGCTTATTTTTATTGGCCGAAAATGTTAGCCACGGTTCATCATGTGGTGAGTCGTTGTTCTACCTGTCAAAGAGCAAAAATGGTGTTTCATAAAGGTCTCTACAAGCCCTTACCAATTCCCGAAAGACCTTGGGAAGATGTTAGTATGGATTTTATTGTAGCTTTGCCAAGAACTCAAAGAGGCAAAGATTCAATAATGGTGGTGGTTGATCGGTTCTCGAAAATGGCTCATTTCATCCCTTGTCATAAAACTGAAGATGCAATAAAAGTGGCTAAGTTATACTTCGAAGAGGTAGTTCGTTTCCATGGGGTGCCACGCACCATTGTGTCAGATCGCGATACTAAGTTCCTAAGTCATTTTTGGAAATCCATATGGCGTTTGATGGGAACTAAGCTATTATTTTCTACCTCACATCATCCACAAACCGATGGCCAAACGGAGGTGGTAAATAGAATACTTGGTTCATTGCTTAGGGCTTTGGTAAGCAAAAGTACAAAGGATTGGGATAATAAGCTTGCTCATGCCGAGTTTGCTTATAATAGGACACCTAGTGCTACTACAAAGTACTCTCCTTTTGAAGTAGTATATGGCGTCAATCCGTATGTTCCCATTGATCTTATTGCTTTGCCAAAAGACAAGTTCGTTCATGGTGGGGCAAAAGAACAAGCCGAATTCATGCTAAAGGTCCATAAAGAAGTGCGGAGGAACATTGAAAGGGCAAATGAAATCTACAAGAAACAAGCCAACAAACGAGTGAGAAATGTGAAGTCTTTTGAAGTTGGGGATTTGGTGTGGATTTACATGAGGAAAGAACGTTTTCCTAGCAAAAGGAAGAACAAACTTATGCCAAGAGCCGAGGGACCATTTGAGATCATGGAAAAGATCAATGACAACGCATACAAAGTTGATTTGGGAAGTCAATATGGCGTCTCAAGTACATTCAACATTGGTGATCTTGCTCCTTACTTTGATGATGACGAATTGAGGTCAATTCCTTTTGAAGAAGGGGAGGATGACCAAAATGGTCAAAGAACAATTACCCATGGTCTAGATGAAGACGGTCAGGACGGTGCTATTGAACAAGAAGCTAAGGGATTAGTTTTGTCCAAGTCATTCTTCAATCCTATGCACGGTGGTCCAAAGAGTTTCACAACTGGTTATACTTCCCTTAAAGTAGTTAATCTAGTTGAAAATATCTAAGTATGCCGTTAAGCCACGCATGATTTAGTTGGACTGATCATGGGGCGTGAATTAAGGGAGGAATTGACTGATTATGTGTAGGACGTAAGTTTAGGAGTTAGTTAGCTGATCATGGCGCAAGGCTTGCTGAAATGGTTGGTTAGTTGAACTAATTGGGCGTAAAACAAGGAATTAGTTAGTTAGTCGGTTAGTTGAACTACTTAGGCGTAAATTAGGGAGTTAGTTAGTTCATGGCTGGAATAAAGGAGCTTAAGTCAAGGGAGGTTACAAGCAAGCTATTTACACGGTTTTGAACGTTGAAAATGCACGATTTTTGAACGTTGAAAATGCCGTTTGAAGACTTCATGGTTGCTGAACGTTTTTCCTTAATTTAAGCCTAGTTTTCGTTTAGTTAGTTAGTTTCAGGTTATTGTTGTTAGTTAATTTCAGTTTATTGTGATAAAGGATTAATGGGACGGTTCTATGAGCCTTTTAATCACTTTATTAGTTTTATTTCTGTCTTTAAATAGGCAAGTAATGGATAAGTATTAAAAGGGAATCCTATGATTCCTTATGTAATGAATACACTACTATAAATAGTGTACTGGTCGAAAAGAAATGCATCCAGAAATTTGCTAAACACTTGTGTTAATATTGATTAAACGTGACTTGCTAATAAGTCATCTTTAAGGTCCAAATTTGAGAATCCAAATTTGAAGAGTACTAGTTTTGGTAGAGTGTTCCCAAACCTAGAACTTGCGTAGTGAACGAGTGGGTTGAGTAATCCCTATTTCCTAACTACACTAAGCGAAGGGTGAGTGTTCCCCTTTGTTATATCCGAGGCTAGGGTTGAGTGTTCCCCTATTCTCCCCTCATCAATCACGAAATTCACTAAGACCCCTTAAACACATATCCTGTAACAAGGTTCTCATCTTGCTTACACATCAGGTTAACTTAAGAATCGCCATTTTACAACTCCTAGTATCATCATACTCCTTATACTCAAAGATACTCTCCAATCTACGTACCCAATCAAAAAAAACTTCTGGATCGTTAGAACCATCGAATTCAGGAAGATCTAGTTTGAGACTTCTATCATCTTGGTAACCACGAAATTGTGATTCCCCTTGGGTGGGTGTGGAATTCGAATTTTCTAATTCCTCTAATCTTCTACCTTGTCTAAGGCATAGGTCAGCAATGGCATCCATCCTTGTTTCATGTTTTTTCATTTCGTCATGCATTTCCTGGAGTTTTCCAAGAATGTCTTTCATCACCTCGTGAGATGTTGAGTTGGATGAACTCGAAGCCATACTCCAAGGCCTTTGCTCTGATACCAACTGATGTGTTTGTGGACTAGGATCGTTTTGGAGTAGATTAGGTGAATTAGACTCAAGTTCGTCACAAAAGAAAATAAGATAAACACTCAATGTAGAATCGGGTTCTAAATTGTGCGTAAGGGAATAAACTGGACCAAACACGAAGTAAGGCTAGATTATTGAGCTTATACTAACTAGCACTAAGCAAAGAAGGTATAAGTTTGTGAAACACAAAGTAACACACGAAATTCACAAAGAAAATCAGATTCTATTATTTTCTTGCACTCTTGCCTCAAACGAATTGGCAAGTGTCCTATTTATAGGAAGCTTTACAAATCTTGTAGCTTCCTATCTTACACGACTAAAACAGAAGAAACAAGCCTCAATAAAGCTTTGTAACTCCTTTTACGAAATTCAAAACAGAAATAAAAACTGAATTAAAACTGAGCATGATTCAAGCCTTGAATCACGCTTTAACTAAGTTATGAAAATGACTGATTATTTGGGGCCTTAAAGTCAGCTATTACGTGCATACTTTGACAGAAAATTAACCCCCTAATTAAAGCTTTAAATGACTAAAACAAACAGCAAATAAATCATAATTATTTCTCCACAGAAATCGCCTTGAATCAAGCTGACGTTAATTGTGGCTGTTTGAAACTCCTTTGGCTGTTTGAAAGTCTTCTTGAATGCTTCCTTAACCGGCCATTACGTCCTCTTTGCTCTCTTCCCATTTAAGGCAAGAAACAAAAGGATTAATTGAAGAGAATCCCATGAAATTATCACCCAAGGTCTTGGATTTATCGTGGATGAACAAGGCATGGACCGTAGCTTGAACTTCTGGAACTTGATTGCTTGCTGCCAAATCACTTTCCCTTGAAAATCACGAACATTGTCCCAAAACTTATTGAAATGCTTCCAATGTTCGTTTTCAATGTTTGAACACTTGTATCTAGGCTATATTGGTCTGTTAGTTCAAGTTCTAGGTTATTTTGATTAGAAATTTGAAAAATAGGGGAGGTAGGACCCTTTCCGGCCCCTTTTCCTTGAAAATCACGAACATCGTCCCAAAACTTAACGAAATGCTTTTAAGGCTCGTTTTAAATGCTTGAAACCTTGTAACTAGGCTATATTGGAATGTTAGTACAAGTTATAGGTTATTTTGATAAGAAATTTGAAAAATATGGGAGGTAGAACCCTTTCTGGCCTCTTTTCCTTGAAAATCATGAACATCGTCCCAAAACTTGGCGAAATGCTTTTAAGGCTCGTTTTCAATGCGTGAACACAAGTAACTGGGCTCTTTTGGTATGTAAGTGCAAGTTATTGGTTATTTTGATAAGATATTTCAAAACTAGGAGAGGTAGAACCATTCTCGGCCCCCTTTCCCTTGAAAATCACGAACATTGTCCCAAAACTTATTGCAATGCTTCCAAGGTTCGTTTTCAATGTTTGAACACTTGTATCTAGGCTATATTGGTATGTTTGATTAGAAATTTGAAAAATAGGGGAGGTAGAGCCCTTTCCGGCCCCTTTTCCTTGAAAATCACGAACATCATCCCAAAACTTAACGAAATGCTTTTAAGGCTCGTTTTAAATACTTGAACCCTTGTAACTAGGCTATATTCGTATTTTAGTTCATGTTATAGGTTATTTTGATAAGAAATTTGAAAAATAGGGAAGGTAGAACCCTTTCCAGCCCCCTTTCCCTTGAAAATCACGAACATCGCCCCAAAACTTGGCGTAATGCTTTCAAGGCTCGTTTTCAATGCTTGAACACTTATAACTAGCTATATTGGTATGTTAGTGCAAGTTATTGGTTATTTTGATAAGATATTTGAAAAATAGGAGAGGTAGAACCCTTCTCGGCCCCCTTTCCCTTGAAAATCACGAACATCATCCCAAAACTTAGTTAAATGCTTCTAAGGCTCGTTTTCAATGCGTGAACACATGTAACTAGGCTCTATTGGTATGATAGTGCAAGTTATTGGTTAGTTTGATAAGATATTTGAAAAATAGGAGAGGTAGAACCCTTCTCGGCCCCCTTTCCCTTGAAAATCACGAACATTGTCCCAAAACTTATTGAAATGCTTCCAAGGTTCGTTTTCAATGTTTGAACACTTGTATCTAGGCTATATTGGTCTGTTAGTTCAAGTTCTAGGTTATTTTGATTAGAAATTTGAAAAATAGGGGAGGTAGGACCCTTTCCGGCCCCTTTTCCTAGAAAATCACGAACATCGTCCCAAAACTTGGCGAAATGCTTTTAAGGCTCGTTTCAAATGCTTGAAACCTTATAACTAGGCTATATTGGTATGTTAGTACAAGTTATAGGTTATTTTGATAAGAAATTTGAAAAATAGGGGAGGTAGAACCCTTTCCGGCCTCTTTTCCCTGAAAATCACGAACATCGTCCAAAAACTTGGCGAAAAGCTTTTAAGGCTCATTTTAAATGCTAGAACCCTTGTAACTAGGCTATATTGGTATATTAGTTCATGTTATAGGTTATTTTGATAAGAAATGAAAATTAGGGGAGGTATAACCCTTTCCAGCCCCCTTTCCCTTGAAAATCACGAACATCGCCCCAAAACTTGGCGAAATGCTTTCAAGGCTCGTTTTAAATGCTTGAACACTTGTAACTAGCTATATTGGTATGTTAGTGCAAGTTATTGGCTATTTTGATAAGATATTTGAAAAATAGGAGAGGTAGAACCCTTCTCGGCCCCCTTTCCCTTGAAAATCACGAACATCATCCCAAAACTTAGTTAAATGCTTCTAAGGCTCGTTTTCAATGCGTGAACACATGTAACTAGGCTCTATTGGTATGATAGTGCAAGTTATTGGTTAATTTGATAAGATATTTGAAAAATAGGAGAGGTAGAACCCTTCTCGGCCCCCTTTCCCTTGAAAATCACGAACATTGTCCCAAAACTTATTGAAATGCTTCCAAGGTTCGTTTTCAATGTTTGAACACTTGTATCTAGGCTATATTGGTATGTTAGTTCAAGTTCTAGGTTATTTTGATTAAAAATTTGAAAAATAGGGGAGGTAGAACCCTTTCCGGCCCCTTTTCCTTTAAAATCACGAACATCGTCCCAAAACTTGGCGAAATGCTTCTAAGGCTCGTTTTAAATACTTGAACCCTTGTAACTAGGCTATATTGGTATGTTAGTTCATGTTATAGATTATTTTGATAAGAAATTTGAAAAATAGGGGAGGTAGAACCCTTTTTTAGCCCCCTTTCCCTTAAAAATCACGAACATCGCCCCAAAACTTGGCGTAATGCTTTTAAGGCTCGTTTTAAATGCTTGAACACTTGTAACTAGGCTATATTGGTATGTTAGTGCAAGTTATAGGTTGGTTTGATAAAAAGTTAATAAAATAGGCGAGGTAGAACCCTTTCTAGCCCTGTTTCCCTTAAAAATCACGAACATCATCCCAAAACTTAGTTAAATTCTTCTAAGGCTCGTTTTAAATGCTTGAACACTTATAACTAGCTATATTGGTATGTTAGTGCAAGTTATTGGTTAGTTTGATAAGATATTTGAAAAATAGGAGAGGTACCCTTCTCGGACCCCTTTCCCTTGAAAATCACGAACATTGTCCCAAAACTTATTGAAATGCTTCCAAGGTTCGTTTTCAATGTTTGAACACTTGTATCTAGGCTATATTGGTATGTTAGTTTGATGTGTAAGCAAGATGAGAAACTTGTTTACAAATGATCGGGAATGTGTGTTAAGAAAGTTTAGGGGAACTCTCACCCTTAACTTGAGGATATAACAGTGAGGAACACTCTCTCACGTGTTTGGGCGTAGTAGTGATTAGGGAACTCTCACCTATTCGACAACTACAAGTTTAAGTTTTAGGAACTCTCACTAAAACACAAACTCTTCAAATTGAGGTAACTCTCAAATTTGGAAAATAAACTTGACTAGCACAAGCCAAATTCGGATTATACACTCGTGTGTTTTGGGCAAATTTCTGGAATGCCTTTCATTGATTATTAGCACGCTATTTATAGCTTTTTCGTACATCATACTAAGCTAAAACAAACAATAAACAAAAAGCTGAAAATAAGGGTAGATTAAGTGGCTCACAACCGTCCAACATAATCCCCATAACAACTCATTATTTCTCTAACTAATAAAGCTTAAAACAAGGGAAGAATAGCTTAAAATAAGGGAAGAAACGTTCAGCAAATTGACTCCAAACTGCTGTTCAAATTCCTCCTTCAAAGTCGCCTTGAAATGCGCCAAATCGTTCAGCAAATTGACTTCAAATTGCTGTTCAAATTCGTCCTCTGATATGATAGAGGATGCCAAATTCGAAAGATTGGTTGAAGCTTTAAAGAAGAATGCTACCATGGGAGAGTTGTTGGCTTATGGAGACACGAATCTTCTAGCCATCAAAGGGGAACATTTGCATGTGCATGATAACATGCAAATGTAAATGAGGATTGGTGGACATAGGGAATAAGTTGGTTTTGCCTATGAGTTTTCTCCCATTTCATTTGATAGGGTTTTTCTCATTTTAGGCATAGGTGTGTTTTGAACTTTCCATTTTCAGATTTTATGATTCTATAATGTGTGGAAGCCATGGAGGTGATGATTGATGGAAGGCCTTGATCAAAAGCTAAAATCTTGGAGTAATTTTCGAAGATTGAAAATTTTGACCAAGGAGGAAAATTTTAAGACAAGGGGAGGTGCTTGTTACATTGAGATGTGCTTATTACATCTTATCGGTGCTTTATTACGACTTAAGTGACATGGCAAGTGACATGGCATGGGTATGGACGTGGCTACACACATGGCATTGGATATTTAGTGTTTAACTTTAAATAAAATACGATTAGAGTAGTTAAATTGTAATATTATCTTTTTAGGTAGGATAAGATTCTAATTAAGATAAGATAGTGTTAGAGTTTTAGTAGGATTATGTAATAAATAGGTGGCATTATCCTATTGGTTATTAGGAGTCCTTTTAGAAGTAGGAGGCCTAGTCATAATATGATTGAAACTCTCAAGCTATGGGTATAAATAGATGTGCACCCAAGCTTAGAAAAATCAGATTTGGAGATTCTTTTCTATATATTCTTCAATAAACTTAGAGAGTTTGTTGTTTTTCTTTGTGTGTAACAAAGAGTTGTGAATTGGTGCTTAAAGCTTTAGATTCACGTGAGGAAGTGTAGGAATTGAGGGTGCTTTGCTTTAATCAATTCTTAAACTTTCGCCCTAGATTTTAAACCTTTGGTGCATAGCTTTAGAGGGTTTTCTATCTAGTTCTATCCCTTTTGTGTGGATTAAGGTTTCAATACCTAGATTCACATCAACTTTTGGTGCTCTCGTTGAGAGGATTCGAAGAATACTCAAGCAATATGGATTCCAGTGGTGATGATGCACACGAGATGCCACCAGGCTTCAAAAAAGGTTTAACCTTACAAGAAGCCAAAGCCTTGTGCATGGAACGCGAGTTGAAGGAACTGAAGGAACGTATGAATGAGCTGTTGCAAATCGTGGGGAAGAAGGAAAAGTCCTCAAGCAAAGGTAAACTCTCTTCTCATGAATCTAACTCTAGCGAAAGTGATGGTGAATCCAGTGTTAGAAGCTCAAGGAGGCCTAGCAAGAGGGACCCATCCTCCTCAGGTGATGATGAGGAATCATATAAAGGGCGTAGGAGAAAGAGTTTAAGGGGGAAAGAGGATCAAAGCTTGAGACTTGAAATCCCTGAGTTCAATGGCAGTTTGGACCCAGACAAATTCCTAGATTGGATCCGTAGAGTTGAACGAATTTTCAGATATAAGGACTATGATGATCATAGGTTCTTTAAGGTTGCTGAACTCAAACTCACTTCTTATGCAAGTTTGTGGCTTGAAGGTTTGCAAAAGAAGAGGAGAAAGGAGGGGCGTTCCAAGATCTCATCTTGGACAAAACTAAAGAAGTACATGCAAAAAAAGTTTGTTCCTCAAGACTTTGAACAAAACAATTTTATAAAAATGCATACTTTGAAGCAAGAAAGGAGGTCTGTGGAGGAATACTTGATGGAATTCGAAAATCTAGCCATGGTGTGTGGGCTAGAGGAGAAAGAAGACCACAAGGTGGCTCGTTTTGTGGCTGGGTTAAATGACCCAATCAAGGAAAAGGTGGAATTACAACCCTATTGGAGCTTTGATGAGGTGTGTACAATAGCAACTAGGGTTGAAAGGCAAACACGTAAACCTAGAGGGATCTTTCGATCATTTGAAGCTAAAGGGGTGCGTGAGATGTCTAATATGAAGCCTAATCTCGAGAATTCCATAAAGCCACAATCTTTTGGGAGAGATAAGGGAGGAAGTTCGAGGCCCCCTATGGGAGATCAACGAACTTGCTTCAAATGTAAGGGACAAGGCCATATCCAACGGGATTGTCCCCATGCTAGGATTGCTACTACTCGGACTTGGGAGGAAGATGAAACCTTTGAAGAAGAGGAGCATGAGCTTCAAGAGGAAGAAGGTAACACATCTTTTGAAGTCCTAGAGGAGGATGTGGAGGAGGTGATGGCAGAAACTAGGGGATCTAGCCTAGTATTGCGAAGGGTATTGCAATCCAAGTCCTTACCATTAGAGGAGAGCCAAAGGGAGAAAATCTTCCTCACAAGATGCAATGTCCAAGGAAGACTATGTGATGTGATTATAGATTCGGGGAGTTGCACTAACGTGGTTTCTACACTCTTGGTGGACAAGTTGGAGGTGCCCACTCAAATCCATCCTCAACCATATAAGCTCCATTGGCTTAGCAATTCAAGTGACGTAAAGGTTAGTAAACAAGCATTGATTTCGTTCAAAATTGGCAATTATAAAGATCAAGTGCTTTGTGATGTTTGTCCCATGGATGCGTATCATATTCTCTTGGGAAGACCTTGGCAATATGACAGATTTGTAAAGTTTGATGGAAGGACAAACATATATGTTGTGAGGAAGAACGCACAAGCCAAAGCATTTGCTTTGAAGCCTTTTATGGCACTAAAAACTCGTTCTAACAAAGATAATGGCAAGGGAGTGTTATTGGTGGATGGAAGGGAATTAGAGAAGGATGCGAAGGCCAAGGTTGACTATATGCAAAAGCTTCACACCCAAGTGAGAGCAAGAATTGAGAAGGTCAATGATATCTATAAGGCTAGAGCTAACAAACACAAGACTCAACATACTTACAAGTAGGGAGACTTGGTTTGGTTACACTTGAGGAAGGAAAGATTTCCTAATCGACGTAAGAACAAGCTTATGCCTAGGTGTGATGGTCCATTCAAAATCATCAGTAAGGTGGGTGATTATGCATATAAGCTTCAGTTGCCTGGAGACTATGCAGTTCATGCCACATTCAATATAGGCGACTTAGCACCTTATGTGCCTGATGATCAACTTCAAAGTTTGAGGACAAACTCTTTTGAAGAAGAGGAGGATGATATGATAGAGGATGCCAAATTCGAAAGATTGGTTGAAGCTTTAAAGAAGAATGCTACCATGGGAGAGTTGTTGGCTTATGGAGACACGAATCTTCTAGCCATCAAAGGGGAACATTTGCATGTGCATGATAACATGCAAATGTAAATGAGGATTGGTGGACATAGGGAATAAGTTGGTTTTGCCTATGAGTTTTCTCCCATTTCATTTGATAGGGTTTTTCTCATTTTAGGCATAGGTGTGTTTTGAACTTTCCATTTTCAGATTTTATGATTCTATAATGTGTGGAAGCCATGGAGGTGATGATTGATGGAAGGCCTTGATCAAAAGCTAAAATCTTGGAGTAATTTTCGAAGATTGAAAATTTTGACCAAGGAGGAAAATTTTAAGACAAGGGGAGGTGCTTGTTACATTGAGATGTGCTTATTACATCTTATCGGTGCTTTATTACGACTTAAGTGACATGGCAAGTGACATGGCATGGGTATGGATGTGGCTACACACATGGCATTGGATATTTAGTGTTTAACTTTAAATAAAATAGGATTAGAGTAGTTAAATTGTAATATTATCTTTTTAGGTAGGATAAGATTCTAATTAAGATAAGATAGTGTTAGAGTTTTAGTAGGATTATGTAATAAATAGGTGGCATTATCCTATTGGTTATTAGGAGTCCTTTTAGAAGTAGGAGGCCTAGTCATAATATGATTGAAACTCTCAAGCTATGGGTATAAATAGATGTGCACCCAAGCTTGGAAAAATCAGATTTGGAGATTCTTTTCTATATATTCTTCAATAAACTTAGAGAGTTTGTTGTTTTTCTTTGTGTGTAACAAAGAGTTGTGAATTGGTGCTTAAAGCTTTAGATTCACGTGAGGAAGTGCTTAAAGCTACGCACCAAAGTAGCCTTGAAATGCGCTTTTTAAGCCTTCATTTAAGCTCTTTTATTTTGAATTTAAACCAGCTATAAACGCCCCTTAAAGTCTGCCTATATTCCCCCATTATTGAGGTAATTAGTTACGCTCAATACAGTGCAACCATTTGAGGACTTATATGGGCCGTGCATGCCAAAATCCCTAAGAGTAGTATTGAGGAGAGACTTGGACAAAATCAACTCCCTAACGTTCGACTCTTGGACTGGAATATTTGCACCTTGACCATTTTGGTCATCCTCCCCTTCTTCAAAGGGAATTGCCCTCAATTCTTCATCATTATAGTACGGTGCTAGATCCCCCACATTGAATGTGCTTGAGACGCCGTACTTTCTTCCCAAATCTACCTTGTAGGCATTGTCATTGATCTTTTTCACTATCTCAAATGGACCCTCGGCTCGTGGCATGAGCTTGTTCTTCTTTTGATTGGGAAATCTCTCCTTCCTCATGTAGATCCATACTAAGTCACCAACTTCAAAACGTTTCACATTTTTGACTCTCTTGTTGGCTTGCTTCTTATAGATTTCATTAGCCTTCTCGATGTTCTTCCTCACTTCTTTGTGGATTTTCACCATGAACTCGGCTTGTTCCTTGGCACCTCCATGCACGAATTTGTCTTTAGGCAAAGCTACGAGATCAATTGGAACATAGGGATTAGAACCATAGACTACTTCAAAAGGAGAATACTTTGTAGTAGCGCTAGGAGTTCTATTGTAAGCAAACTCGGCATGAGCGAGTTTGACATCCCAATCTTTGGTGCTTTTACTAACCAAGGTTCTAAGCAAAGAACCTAGTACCCTATTCACCACCTCGGTTTGGTCATCGGTTTGGGGGTGATGTGAGGTAGAAAACAGCAACTTGGTTCCCATAAGACGCCACAAAGACTTCCAAAAATGACTTTGGAACTTTGTATCTCGATCTGAAACAATTGTGCGTGGGACTCCATGGAAACGAACAATCCCATCAAAATATAATTTTGCCACCTTCATAGCATCCTCGGTTTTATGACAAGGGATAAAGTGAGCCATCTTTGAAAAACAATCAACTACCACCATGATTGAGTCCTTACCTCTTTGAGTTCTAGGTAAAGCCACAATGAAATCCATGCTTAGGTCTTCCCAAGGTCTCTCCGGAATTGGCAATGGCTTGTAAAGACCTTTGTGAAACACCATCTTTGCCCTTTGACAAGTAGAGCAACGCGCTATAACATGATGGACAGTAGATAGCATGTTAGGCCAATAAAAGTGAGCTTGAAGAAGCTCCATAGTCTTTTGAACTCCGAAATGGCCTGCTAGACCTCCTCCATGCGCTTCATGAATCAACAAGCTTTGAATTGGACATTTCGGAATGCATAACCTATTTCCCTTAAAAAGAAAATCATTTTGTAAGGAAAATAAATCATAACTTCCCTTCACGCATTTCTCCAAAATGCCCCTGAAATCATCATCTTCCTTGTAGTACTCTTTTATTAATTCGAACCCAAGGACTTTCGCTTCGACGACTCCAAGTAAAGTATGCCTTCGAGATAAGGCATCCGCAACAACATTCGCCTTTCCACTTTTGTACTTTGATGAGAAGTTAAATGTTTGCAAGAATTCCACCCACTTTGCATGCCTCGAATTCAATTTCTTTTGGCCATGGATGAACCTCAACGATTCATGGTCAGAATGAAGTATGAATGGTTGTGGCCTCAAGTAATGCGACCAATGATCCAAAGCTCGCACCATTGCATAGAACTCCTTGTCATAGGTGGAATAATTCAGCTTGCCTTGGCTCAATTTCTCACTAAAGTAGGCAATAGGACGCCCTTCTTGAATCAACACGGCACCAATCCCCTTTCCGCTTGCATCACACTCAACTTCAAATGGTTTTGAAAAATCTAGAAGTGCTAGGACAGGTGTATTACACATCTTCTCTTTGATCACTTCAAACGCCCTTTGAGCTTGAGGAGTCCACTCAAATGAGCCCTTCTTTGTGCACTCGGTGATAGGGGCCATTAGAGTGCTAAAATTGCGAATGAACCTCCTATAAAAGGAAGCTAATCCATGGAAAGAACGGACCTCCATGAGTGTCTTTGGGCTAGGCCATGATTGAATAGCCTCAATCTTGCTAGGATCAACTTTCACACCTTCTCCTGAAATAATGTAACCAAGAAAAGTGACCTCATATAGCATAAAATTACATTTTTCAAGTTTTCCATACAATTTTTGTTCTCTCAAAACCGTGAAAACTTTAAATAAATGTATCAAATGTTCGTCCCCACTTTTGCTATAAATAAGGATGTCATCAAGGTACACCACCACGAACTTTCTAAGGAAAGGCCGCAACACCTCGTTCATCAACCTCATGAAAGTGCTAGGTGCGTTGGTGAGTCCAAATGGCATCACGAGCCACTCATACAAACCGTGCTTGGTTTTGAAAGCGGTCTTCCATTCATCTCCTTCTCTCATCCGAATTTGATGATACCCACTTCTCAAATCAACCTTTGAAAACCACTTCGAGCCGCTCAGTTCATCAAGCATGTCATCTAGCCTTGGAATTGGAAACCTGTACTTGATAGTAATATTGTTAACAGCCCTACTATCAATACACATACGCCATGTACCATCCTTTTTAGGGACCAAAAGAGCAGGAACAGCACACGGACTCATAGACTCACGTACTTATCCCATACTCATCAACTCCTCAATTTGTCGTTGCAATTCCTTAGTTTCCAAGGGATTACACCTATAGGCAGGTTTGTTAGGTAAAGGAGCACCGGGAATGAGGTCAATTTGATGTTCAATTCCCCTCACAGGTGGTAATCCTTTAGGTAATTCATCAGGAAAAACATCCTCAAAATCCTTAATCAATTGAGCCAATTTGGGGTTTTGACTCATAAAATTTTCGTGGACCTCTTTAGAGTACAACAAGTATAATTCATCCTCACCATCAATTTCCCTTTCAAATTCCTTAAGAGTAAGCAATGACACCTCCTTTGATTGTTTAGGATTTTGTGAAAATCGTGGGGGTGGTAAAGGGTGCAACTTTTTTTGTTTTCCTTGGTGAGTTATAGTGTAAGTGTTATGGTACCCATCATGTTGAGATTTTCGATCAGTTTGCCAAGGTCTACCAAGCAAAACGTGACAAGCATCCATAGACACAACATCACACAGTTGAGTATCATGATAAGACCCAATAGAAAAACTTACCATGCATTGTTTCCTAACCCCCGTGCTAGAACTAGAGTCCAACCAACTCAACTTGTAAGGATGTGGGTGATTTGTAGTTGTAAGACCAAGTCTAGTTATCAAGGTTTTGGAAACGGTGTTTGCCTCACTACCACTATCAACGATTAAATCACATACCTCGTCCTTAATCTTACACTTGGTAATGAAAACATGTTGTCTTTGCGGTGCTAAGGGTTCCTCAACGTGAGCTTGTAACGCCCTCCTCACAACCAGATTTGTTTAAGTCTCTTCTTCGGGGAAACATTGCTCTTCCTCCTCGTCCCCTTCAGTAAAATTCACGTCCTCCACTTCTTCAACCTCGAAATCCTCCCAATTGATAGTTTGGTTAGCAATAAGCTTGACCTCTTGCATGGTCAAAGCTCTTGAATTTGGACAATCTTTCTTAAAGTGACCCCTTCCTCCGCATTTGTAACAAACAATGTCACTTATTCTGAAATCTTTCTTGTCCTTCTTAGGTGGATCGTTGGTTTTAACAAAAGAAGAACCATCTTTGACAGGGAAGGTTGGTCTTCGTGTCACTTGAGGGGTGACAATCGGCTTCTTCTTCTTCCTTCTTAAATCAAACTTGATTACAAGTTTGCACGCTTTAGCAAAGGTTAAATTGGTGTAACCTTCAAGTTTGTCTTGCAACTCTTGATCCAACCCAGCCACGAAACGTCCCATCTTGAGTTCTTCATTCTCCGTGATTTCACACACGATAGAAAGTCTGTCAAACTCTTTGATGTAGTCCTCAACCGATTCTCCATTTTGTTGCAAAGTGCTCCACTTCACGTATTGACTTTGCTTGTAATTTTGAGGAATAAAACGATCCCTCATCCTCTTCTTCAACTTGCTCCAAGTAGAAATGGTTGCCTTACCCTTAAGAGTACGCCCCCTTTGTTCTCCTTGTAGCCAATTATCTCCATAGCCTTTCAACTTCACCTTGGCTATCTTGTATTTTTGGAATTCCTCTTGAATATCCTTGTAGTCGAAGTACCTCTCCAAGGATTTCTCCCATTCCAAGTATTTTTCTGGATCAAGTGTCCCATCAAATGAAGGGACGTCCACTTTGAGACTCCTATCTTCCGTCCTAGGTGGAGGGTCTTCACCTTGATCTCTCCTATCATGCTCGTTCATGAGCCTTGCCATCAAGGCAGCAAGGTTCCCTTGTAGATTGGCGTTGGTTTCGGCCAACCTCTCTTGACTAGCAATGGATCGATTAAGAGCTTCCAAAGCTGTCCTCAAGTCTTGATTCTCTCCCATGGTATGTAGGTATTCGACCCCTTTGGAAAAATTTAAGGAAATTTTTCCCCCTACCTGACGCGCCAAATGATGTGTAAGCAAGATGAGAAACTTGTTTACAAATGATCGGGAATGTGTGTTAAGAAAGTTTAGGGGAACTCTCACCCTTAACTTGAGGATATAACAGTGAGGAACACTCACTCACGTGTTTGGGCGTAGTAGTGATTAGGGAACTCTCACCTATTCGACAACTACAAGTTTAAGATTTAGGAACTCTCACTAAAACACAAACTCTTCAAATTGAGGTAACTCTCAAATTTGGAAAATAAACTTGACTAGCACAAGCCAAATTCGGATTATACACTCGTGTGTTTTGGGCAAATTTCTGGAATGCCTTTCATTGATTATTAGCACGCTATTTATAGCTATTTCGTACATCATACTAAGCTAAAACAAACAATAAACAGAAAGCTGAAAATAAGGGTAGATTAAGTGGCTCACAACCGTCCAACATAATCCCCATAACAACTCATTATTTCTCTAACTAATTGATGTGTAAACAAGATGAGAACCTTGTTACAGAATATGTGTTTAAAGGGGTCTTAGTAGAATGCGTGATTTGTGAAAGGAAAATAGGGGAACACTCAACCCTAATTTCGGATATAACCAAGGGGAACACTCACCCTTCGCTTAGTGTAGTTTAGAAATAGGGATTACTCAACCCACTCGTTTACTACGTAAGTTCTAGGTTTGGGAACACTCGACCAAAGCTAGTACTCTTCAAATTTGGATTCTCAAATTTGGACCTTAAAAATGACTATTGTCAAGTCAAGTTTAATCAAAGAAAAACTCAAGTGTTTAGCAAATTTCTGGATGCATTTCTCTTCATTTCGTGCACTATTTATAGTAGTGCCTTCATTACATAGGATTCCATTATTTGCCTAATTAAAGACAGAAATAAAAAAACTAAATATAAAGTGATTAAAAGGCTAATAACCGTCCTTTAATCCTTTATAACAAACTGAAATTACCTAACAACCATAAACTGAAATAAACTACTAACAGCAATCAGAAACTAACTACTAATCGTAAAACTAGGCTTAATCTAAGGAAAAATTTAACAACCTTTGAACGGCATTCCATCCGATTACTAAAACGTGCAAAATGGCTTCAATAACCTCTTCAGCGTGTATTTAGCTTGTTGCAACTACCTTTGACTTAAGCCCCTTTATTCCAGCCATGAACTAACTAATTCCCTAATTTATGCCTAAGTAGTTCAACTGACCAGCTAACTAACTAACTCCTTGTTGTACGTCCACTAACCAACCAACTAAGCAAAGAATCAGCTAACTAACTCCAATCCTTGTTCCCCTACCTGACGCGCCAAAATGATGTGTAAACAAGATGAGAACCTTGTTACAGAATATGTGTTTAAAGGGGTCTTAGTAGAATGCGTGATTTGTGAAAGGAAAATAGGGGAACACTCAACCCTAATTTCGGATATAACCAAGGGGAACACTCACCCTTCGCTTAGTGTAGTTTAGAAATAGGGATTACTCAACCCACTCGTTTACTACGTAAGTTCTAGGTTTGGGAACACTCGACCAAAGCTAGTACTCTTCAAATTTGGATTCTCAAATTTGGACCTTAAAAATGACTATTGTCAAGTCAAGTTTAATCAAAGAAAAACTCAAGTGTTTAGCAAATTTCTGGATGCATTTCTCTTCATTTCGTGCACTATTTATAGTAGTGCCTTCATTACATAGGATTCCATTATTTGCCTAATTAAAGACAGAAATAAAAAAACTAAATATAAAGTGATTAAAAGGCTAATAACCGTCCTTTAATCCTTTATAACAAACTGAAATTACCTAACAACCATAAACTGAAATAAACTACTAACAGCAATCAGAAACTAACTACTAATCGTAAAACTAGGCTTAATCTAAGGAAAAA
The DNA here is from genome assembly GCA_026401315.1 of Dysphania ambrosioides. Lineage (NCBI taxonomy): Eukaryota > Viridiplantae > Streptophyta > Magnoliopsida > Caryophyllales > Amaranthaceae > Dysphania > Dysphania ambrosioides. Next base: position 23,413,785 of record CM048661.1, on the reverse strand, counting down.
TTTAACAACCTTTGAACGGCATTCCATCCGATTACTAAAACGTGCAAAATGGCTTCAATAACCTCTTCAGCGTGTATTTAGCTTGTTGCAACTACCTTTGACTTAAGCCCCTTTATTCCAGCCATGAACTAACTAATTCCCTAATTTATGCCTAAGTAGTTCAACTGACCAGCTAACTAACTAACTCCTTGTTGTACGTCCACTAACCAACCAACTAAGCAAAGAATCAGCTAACTAACTCCAATCCTTGTTGTACGTCCACTAACCAACCAACTAAGCAAAGAATCAGCTAACTAACTCCAATTCTCACGCTTCTTCAGTTTAACAAATCAACGAGTTAACTACCCTCCTTAATTCACGCTAATTAACTCACTAACCAATCAGTTCAACTAATCCCTTAATTCATGCCCCATGATCGTCCAACTTGACTCCAATTACACGAACCATGCGTGGCATCAACTCGGCATCTTAACTAACTCCCTTCAACTAGATTAACTACTTTAAGGGAAGTATAACCTGTAGTAAAACCTTTTGGACCGCCTTGCATAGGATTGAAAAACGATTTGGACAGAATTAAGCCCTTAGCATTTAATTCAATAATACTGTCTTGACCGTCTTCATCTAAATCATGGATAATTGCACTTTGACCATTTTGGTCACTAATAAAGCTTAAAACAAGGGAAGAATAGCTTAAAATAAGGGAAGAAACGTTCAGCAAATTGACTCCAAACTGCTGCTCAAATTCCTCCTTCAAAGTCGCCTTGAAATGCGCCAAATCGTTCAGCAAATTGACTTCAAATTGCTGTTCAAATTCGTCCTCCAAAGTAGCCTTGAAATGCGCTTTTTAAGCCTTCATTTAAGCTCTTTTATTTTGAATTTAAACCAGCTATAAACGCCCCTTAAAGTCTGCCTATATTCCCCCATTATTGAGGTAATTAGTTACGCTCAATACGGTGCAACCATTTGAGGACTTATATGGGCCGTGCATGCCAAAATCCCTAAGAGTAGTATTGAGGAGAGACTTGGACAAAATCAACTCCCTAACGTTCGACTCTTGGACTGGAATATTTGCACCTTGACCATTTTGGTCATAGTTCAAGTTCTAGTTTATTTTGATTAGAAATTTGAAAAATAGGGGAGGTAGAACCCTTTCCGGCCCCTTTTCCTTGAAAATCACGAACATCATCCCAAAACTTGGCGAAATGCTTTTAAGGCTCGTTTTAAATGCTTGAAACCTTGTAACTAGGCTATATTGGTATGTTAGTACAAGTTATAGGTTATTTTGATAAGAAATTTGAAAAATAGGGGAGGTAGAACCCTTTCCGGCCTCTTTTCCTTGAAAATCACGAACATCGTCCCAAAACTTGGCGAAATGCTTTTAAGGCTCGTTTTAAATGCTTGAACCCTTGTAACTAGGCTATATTGGTATGTTAGTTCATGTTATAGGTTATTTTGGTAAGAAATTGGAAAAATAGGGGAGGTAGAACCCTTTCCAGCCCCCTTTCCCTTGAAAATCAAGATCATTGCCCCAAAACTTGGAGAAATGCTTTCAAGGCTCGTTTAAAATGCTTGAACACTTGTAACTAGGCTATATTGGTATATTAGTGCAAGTTTTAGGTTGGTTTGATAAAAAATTTAAAAAATAGGCGAGGTAGAAGCCTTTCTAGCCCCGTTACCCTTAAAATTCACGAACATCGTCCCAAAACATAGTTAAATGCTTCTAAGGCTCGTTTTCAATGCGTGAACACATGTAACTAGGCTCTATTGGTATGATAGTGCAAGTTATTGGTTAGTTTGATAAGATATTTGAAAAATAGGAGAGGTAGAACCCTTCTCGGCCCCCTTTCCCTTGAAAATCACGAACATTGTCCTAAAACTTATTGAAATGCTTCCAAGGTTCGTTTTCAATGTTTGAACACTTGAATCTAGGCTATATTGGTATGTTAGTTCAAGTTCTAGGTTATTTTGATTAGAAATTTGAAAAATAGGGGAGGTAGAACCCTTTCCGGCCCCTTTTCCTTGAAAATCACGAACATCGTCCCAAAACTTGGCGAAATGCTTTTAAGGCTCGTTTTAAATGCTTGAAACCTTGTAACTAGGCTATATTGGAATGTTAGTACAAGTTATAGGTTATTTTGATAAGAAATTTGAAAAATAGGGGAGGTAGAACCCTTTCCGGCCTCTTTTCCTTGAAAATCACGAACATCGTCCCAAAACTTGGCGAAAAGCTTTTAAGGCTCGTTTTAAATGCTAGAACCCTTGTAACTAGGCTATATTGGTATGTTAGTTCATGTTATAGGTTATTTTGATAAGAAATGAAAAATAGGGGAGGTATAATCCTTTTCAGCCCCCTTTCCCTTGAAAATCACGAACATCGCCCCAAAACTTGGCGAAATGCTTTCAAGGCTCGTTTTAAATGCTTGAACACTTGTAACTAGCTATATTGGTATGTTAGTGCAAGTTATTGGTTATTTTGATAAGATATTTGAAAAATAGGAGAGGTAGAACCCTTCTCGGCCCCCTTTCCCTTGAAAATCACGAACATTGTCCCAAAACTTATTGAAATTCTTCCAAGGTTCGTTTTCAATGTTTGAACACTTGTATCTAGGCTATATTGGTATGTTAGTTTAGGTTCTAGGTTATTTTGATTAGAAATTTGAAAAATAGTGGAGGTAGAACCCTTTCCGGCCCCTTTTCCTTGAAAATCACGAACATCGTCCCAAAACTTAACGAAATGCTTTTAAGGCTCGTTTTAAATGCTTGAAACTTTGTAACTAGGCTATATTGGAATGTTAGTACAAGTTAAAGGTTATTTTGATAAGAAATTTGAAAAATAGGGGAGGTAGAACCCTTTCCGGCCTCTTTTCCTTGAAAATCACGAACATCGTCATAAAACTTGGCGAAATGCTTGTAAGGCTCGTTTTAAATGCTTAAACCCTTGTAACTAGGCTATATTGGTATGTTAGTTCATGTTATAGGTTATCTTGATAAGAAATGAAAAATAGGGGAGGTAGAACCCTTTCCAGCCCCCTTTCCCTTGAAAATCACGAACATCGCCCCAAAACTTGGCGAAATGCTTTCAAGGCTCGTTTTAAATGCTTGAACACTTGTAACTAGCTATATTGGTATGTTAGTGCAAGTTATTGGTTATTTTGATAAGATATTTGAAAAATAGGAGAGGTAGAACCCTTCTCGGCTCCCTTTCCCTTGAAAATCATGAACATTGTCCCAAAACTTATTGAAATTCTTCCAAGGTTCGTTTTCAATGTTTGAACACTTGTATCTAGGCTATATTGGTATGTTAGTTTAGGTTCTAGGTTATTTTGATTAGAAATTTCAAAAATAGGGGAGGTAGAACCCTTTCCGGCCTCTTTTCCTTGAAAATCACGAACATCGTCCCAAAACTTGGCGAAAAGCTTTTAAGGCTCGTTTTAAATGCTAGAACCCTTGTAACTAGGCTATATTGGTATGTTAGTTCATGTTATAGGTTATTTTGATAAGAAATGAAAAATAGGGGAGGTATAACCCTTTCCAGCCCCCTTTCCCTTGAAAATCACGAACATCGCCCCAAAACTTGGCGAAATGCTTTCAAGGCTCGTTTTAAATGCTTGAACACTTGTAACTAGCTATATTGGTATGTTAGTGCAAGTTATTGGTTATTTTGATAAGATATTTGAAAAATAGGAGAGGTAGAACCCTTCTCGGCCCCCTTTCCCTTGAAAATCACGAACATTGTCCCAAAACTTATTGAAATTCTTCCAAGGTTCGTTTTCAATGTTTGAACACTTGTATCTAGGCTATATTGGTATGTTAGTTTAGGTTCTCGGTTATTTTGATTAGAAATTTGAAAAATAGTGGAGGTAGAACCCGTTCCGGCCCCTTTTCCTTGAAAATCACGAACATCGTCCCAAAACTTAACGAAATGCTTTTAAGGCTCGTTTTAAATGCTTGAAACTTTGTAACTAGGCTATATTGGAATGTTAGTACAAGTTATAGGTTATTTTTATAAGAAATTTGAAAAATAGGGGAGATAGAACCCTTTCTGGCCTCTTTTCCTTGAAAATCACGAACATCGTCATAAAACTTGGCGAAATGCTTTTAAGGCTCGTTTTAAATGCTTAAACCCTTGTAACTAGGCTATATTGGTATGTTAGTTCATGTTATAGGTTATCTTGATAAGAAATGAAAAATAGGGGAGGTATAACCCTTTCCAGCCCCCTTTCCCATGAAAATCACGAACATCGCCCCAAAACTTGGCGAAATGCTTTCAAGGCTCGTTTTAAATGCTTGAACACTTGTAACTAGCTATATTGGTATGTTAGTGCAAGTTATTGGTTATTTTGATAAGATATTTGAAAAATAAGAGAAGTAGAACCCTTCTCGGCCCCCTTTCCCTTGAAAATCACGAACATTGTTCCAAAACTAATTGAAATTCTTCCAAGGTTCGTTTTCAATGTTTGAACACTTGTATCTAGGCTATATTGGTATGTTAGTTTAGGTTCTAGGTTATTTTGATTAGAAATTTGAAAAATAGGGGAGGTAGAACCCTTTCAGGCCCCTTTTCCTTGAAAATCACGAACATCGTCCCAAAACTTAACGAAATGCTTTTAAGGCTCGTTTTAAATGCTTGAAACCTTGTAACTAGGCTATATTGGAATGTTAGTATAAGTTATAGGTTATTTTGATAAGAAATTTGAAAAATAGGGGAGGTAGAACCCTTTCCGGCCCCCTTTCCCTTGAAAATCAAGAACATTGCCCCAAAACTTGGCGAAATGCTTTCAAGGCTCGTTTAAAATGCTTGAACACTTGTAACTAGGCTATATTGGTATGTTAGTTCATGTTATAGGTTATTTTGATAAGAAATGAAAAATTGGGGAGGTATAACCCTTTCCAGCCCCCTTTCCCTTGAAAATCACGAACATCGCCCCAAAACTTGGCGAAATGCTTTCAAGGCTCGTTTTAAATGCTTGAACACTTGCAACTAGCTATATTGGTATGTTAGTGCAAGTGATTGGTTATTTTGATAAGATATTTGAAAAATAGGAGAGGTAGAACCCTTCTCGGCTCCCTTTCCCTTGAAAATCATGAACATTGTCCCAAAACTTATTGAAATTCTTCCAAGGTTCGTTTTCAATGTTTGAACACTTGTATCTAGGCTATATTGGTATGTTAGTTTAGGTTCTAGGTTATTTTGATTAGAAATTTGAAAAATAGGGGAGGTAGAACCCTTTCCGGCCCCTTTCCTTGAAAATCACGAACATCGTCCCAAAACTTAACGAAATGATTTTAAGGCTCGTTTTAAATGCTTGAAACCTTGTAACTAGGCTATATTGGAATGTTAGTATAAGTTATAGGTTATTTTGATAAGAAATTTGAAAAATAGGGGAGGTAGAACCCTTTCCGGCCCCCTTTCCCTTGAAAATCAAGAACATTGCCCCAAAACTTGGCGAAATGCTTTCAAGGCCCGTTTAAAATGCTTGAACACTTGTAACTAGGCTATATTGGTATGTTAGTTCATGGTATAGGTTATTTTGATAAGAAATGAAAAATAGGGGAGGTATAACCCTTTCCAGCCCCCTTTCCCTTGAAAATCACGATTATCGCCCCAAAACTTGGCGAAATGCTTTCAAGGCTCGTTTTAAATGCTTGAACACTTGTAACTAGCTATATTGGTATGCTAGTGCAAGTTATTGGTTATTTTCATAAGATATTTGATTAATAGGAGAGGTAGAACCCTTCTTGGCCCCCTTTCCCTTGAAAATCACGAACATTGTTCCAAAACTTATTGAAATTCTTCCAAGGTTCGTTTTCAATGTTTGAACACTTGTATCTAGGCTATATTGGTATGTTAGTTTAGGTTCTAGGTTATTTTGATTAGAAATTTGAAAAATAGGGGAGGTAGAACCCTTTCCGGCCCCTTTTCCTTGAAAATCACGAACATCGTCCCAAAACTTAACGAAATGATTTTAAGGCTCGTTTTAAATGCTTGAAACCTTGTAACTAGGCTATATTGGAATGTTAGTATAAGTTATAGGTTATTTTGATAAGAAATTTGAAAAATAGGGGAGGTAGAACCCTTTCCGGCCCCCTTTCCCTTGAAAATCAAGAACATTGCCCCAAAACTTGGCGAAATGCTTTCAAGGCCCGTTTAAAATGCTTGAACACTTGTAACTAGGATATATTGGTATGTTAGTTCATGGTATAGGTTATTTTGATAAGAAATGAAAAATAGGGGAGGTATAACCCTTTCCAGCCCCCTTTCCCTTGAAAATCACGAACATCGCCCCAAAACTTGGCGAAATGCTTTCAAGGCTCGTTTTAAATGCTTGAACACTTGTAACTAGCTATATTGGTATGGTAGTGCAAGTTATTGGTTATTTTGATAAGATATTTGAAAAATAGGAGAGGTAGAACCCTTCTTGGCCCCCTTTCCCTTGAAAATCACGAACATTGTTCCAAAACTTATTGAAATTCTTCCAAGGTTCGTTTTCAATGTTTGAACACTTGTATCTAGGCTATATTGGTATGTTATTTTAGGTTCTAGGTTATTTTGATTAGAAATTTGAAAAATAGGGGAGGTAGAACCCTTTCAGGCCCCTTTTCCTTGAAAATCACGAACATCGTCCCAAAACTTAACGAAATGCTTTTAAGGCTCGTTTTAAATGCTTGAAACCTTGTAACTAGGCTATATTGGAATGTTAGTATAAGTTATAGGTTATTTTGATAAGAAATTTGAAAAATAGGGGAGGTAGAACCCTTTCCGGCCCCCTTTCCCTTGAAAATCAAGAACATTGCCCCAAAACTTGGCGAAATGCTTTCAAGGCTCGTTTAAAATGCTTGAACACTTGTAACTAGGCTATATTGGTATGTTAGTTCATGTTATAGGTTATTTTGATAAGAAATGAAAAATTGGGGAGGTATAACCCTTTCCAGCCCCCTTTCCCTTGAAAATCACGAACATCGCCCCAAAACTTGGCGAAATGCTTTCAAGGCTCGTTTTAAATGCTTGAACACTTGCAACTAGCTATATTGGTATGTTAGTGCAAGTGATTGGTTATTTTGATAAGATATTTGAAAAATAGGAGAGGTAGAACCCTTCTCGGCTCCCTTTCCCTTGAAAATCATGAACATTGTCCCAAAACTTATTGAAATTCTTCCAAGGTTCGTTTTCAATGTTTGAACACTTGTATCTAGGCTATATTGGTATGTTAGTTTAGGTTCTAGGTTATTTTGATTAGAAATTTGAAAAATAGGGGAGGTAGAACCCTTTCCGGCCCCTTTCCTTGAAAATCACGAACATCGTCCCAAAACTTAACGAAATGATTTTAAGGCTCGTTTTAAATGCTTGAAACCTTGTAACTAGGCTATATTGGAATGTTAGTATAAGTTATAGGTTATTTTGATAAGAAATTTGAAAAATAGGGGAGGTAGAACCCTTTCCGGCCCCCTTTCCCTTGAAAATCAAGAACATTGCCCCAAAACTTGGCGAAATGCTTTCAAGGCCCGTTTAAAATGCTTGAACACTTGTAACTAGGCTATATTGGTATGTTAGTTCATGGTATAGGTTATTTTGATAAGAAATGAAAAATAGGGGAGGTATAACCCTTTCCAGCCCCCTTTCCCTTGAAAATCACGAACATCGCCCCAAAACTTGGCGAAATGCTTTCAAGGCTCGTTTTAAATGCTTGAACACTTGTAACTAGCTATATTGGTATGCTAGTGCAAGTTATTGGTTATTTTCATAAGATATTTGATTAATAGGAGAGGTAGAACCCTTCTTGGCCCCCTTTCCCTTGAAAATCACGAACATTGTTCCAAAACTTATTGAAATTCTTCCAAGGTTCGTTTTCAATGTTTGAACACTTGTATCTAGGCTATATTGGTATGTTAGTTTAGGTTCTAGGTTATTTTGATTAGAAATTTGAAAAATAGGGGAGGTAGAACCCTTTCCGGCCCCTTTTCCTTGAAAATCACGAACATCGTCCCAAAACTTAACGAAATGATTTTAAGGCTCGTTTTAAATGCTTGAAACCTTGTAACTAGGCTATATTGGAATGTTAGTATAAGTTATAGGTTATTTTGATAAGAAATTTGAAAAATAGGGGAGGTAGAACCCTTTCCGGCCCCCTTTCCCTTGAAAATCAAGAACATTGCCCCAAAACTTGGCGAAATGCTTTCAAGGCCCGTTTAAAATGCTTGAACACTTGTAACTAGGCTATATTGGTATGTTAGTTCATGGTATAGGTTATTTTGATAAGAAATGAAAAATAGGGGAGGTATAACCCTTTCCAGCCCCCTTTCCCTTGAAAATCACGAACATCGCCCCAAAACTTGGCGAAATGCTTTCAAGGCTCGTTTTAAATGCTTGAACACTTGTAACTAGCTATATTGGTATGGTAGTGCAAGTTATTGGTTATTTTGATAAGATATTTGAAAAATAGGAGAGGTAGAACCCTTCTTGGCCCCCTTTCCCTTGAAAATCACGAACATTGTTCCAAAACTTATTGAAATTCTTCCAAGGTTCGTTTTCAATGTTTGAACACTTGTATCTAGGCTATATTGGTATGTTAGTTTAGGTTCTAGGTTATTTTGATTAGAAATTTGAAAAATAGGGGAGGTAGAACCCTTTCCGGCCCCTTTTCCTTGAAAATCACGAACATCGTCCCAAAACTTAACGAAATGCTTTTAAGGCTCGTTTTAAATGCTTGAAACCTTGTAACTAGGCTATATTGGAATGTTAGTATAAGTTATAGGTTATTTTGATAAGAAATTTGAAAAATAGGGGAGGTAGAACCCTTTCCGGCCCCCTTTCCCTTGAAAATCAAGAACATTGCCCCAAAACTTGGCGAAATGCTTTCAAGGCTCGTTTAAAATGCTTGAACACTTGTAACTAGGCTATATTGGTATGTTAGTTCATGTTATAGGTTATTTTGATAAGAAATGAAAAATAGGGGAGGTATAACCCTTTCCAGCCCCCTTTCCCTTGAAAATCACGAACATCGCCCCAAAACTTGGCGAAATGCTTTCAAGGCTCGTTTTAAATGCTTGAACACTTGTAACTAGCTATATTGGTATGTTAGTGAAAGTTATTGGTTATTTTGATAAGATATTTGAAAAATAAGAGAAGTAGAACCCTTCTCGGCCCCCTTTCCCTTGAAAATCACGAACATTGTTCCAAAACTAATTGAAATTCTTCCAAGGTTCGTTTTCAATGTTTGAACACTTGTATCTAGGCTATATTGGTATGTTAGTTTAGGTTCTAGGTTATTTTGATTAGAAATTTGAAAAATAGTGGAGGTAGAACCCTTTCCGGCCCCTTTTCCTTGAAAATCACGAACATCGTCCCAAAACTTAACGAAATGCTTTTAAAGCTCGTTTTAAATGCTTGAAACTTTGTAACTAGGCTATATTGGAATGTTAGTACAAGTTATAGGTTATTTTTATAAGAAATTTGAAAAATAGGGGAGATAGAACCCTTTCCGGCCTCTTTTCCTTGAAAATCACGAACATCGTCATAAAACTTGGCGAAATGCTTTTAAGGCTCGTTTTAAATGCTTAAACCCTTGTAACTAGGCTATATTGGTATGTTAGTTCATGTTATAGGTTATCTTGATAACCAAAGCAAACTTGACTAATGTCTTTGTTAAGTTCCTGTGCATTACTGAGTTCCTGAGTAGGAACACACTGAGTTCCTGAGTAGGAACACAACTGAGCAGTGAAGAGAAGATGCAGCAGCCTTAACGGAACAAGAAGCTATTCAAGCCATGCATCACATTGTTCCTGAGTAGGAACAAGAGGAGAACCACTTGAAGTTGCTGAGCTGAAACTTCATAGAAGTGAAGACATAAAGACTAAATCGAGTTTAGGATTTATGTAAGTGTAAAGGAACTTAGGTAATGGGAACTTGATTAGGAACTCATCTTGACATGAACTAAAACGTCAGTTTATTAAAAAGCTTAAGAAAATTTATTTATTCTGTTCTACTTAAAAAATGGGATTTGATAAAATCTGCTTTAGTAAAAAGATTTTATTATTATTGGAAAATAAGTTTTAAGATAATATTTTACAAAAAGATTTTTTTATCATTTTGAAAAATATATCCTAAATTCCAAGATTATCTTTTTGCTACTTAACTGATGATATTAAACGTGCATTTTGTTGGCGAGATTTTAGGAAAACATTCAAAGTTTTCTGGAAACTTGGAAAGCACTCACCCCACGTTTCTCGCAACTGCTTGGTCATGGGAACGTGTCCTAAAACCAAGGAAACTTGGCAGTTGTGGGAAAAGTGGAGAGTCAGTTAAGAGATCATGTTTTTCTATAAATTCAGACTTGATTTTTCAAATGAAATAACACAGACCAACAATATATTTTCTCAAGAGCTTTCAAACGTTTATCCTTGAGTAGAGTTCCCAAGTTCCTAATTACTTCCTCTTGCACATAGAGTAAATTTTATAGAGTTGTAATTGGGAGAAGGGTTTGAGTGAACCTTGTAGAGAGACTTGAGTGAGTCTAGAGTGTGAGTTTCAGAGTAGAAACTAGAGAAAGAGAGAGCACTACAATTAAGGGATTGTAGTGGGGAACTTAAGTTTGTAGAGGAACTTAAGTTGAGAAGAGTTCCATAGGTTGTAACTGAGTTGTTTCCCTATTAGTGAAAGTGTGTTAAAATCCCTAGTGGGTCGTGGACTTTCTCCTTGTTGGGCACAAGGAGTTTTCCATGTGAAAATCTCTCTTTACACTCTTGTTCCTTATAGCGTTTTAAATTCCGCAATATTTGCTATAAGTTCCCGAAGTTGTTCCCATCTACAATTCACCCCCCCCCCCCTCTTGTAGAATTCATCAATTTAACAATTGGTATCAGAGCTTTGTTCTCGGAGTAAGCAGGCTACCCTGTCGAGTTAAGTTCCTGTAAAAGATGAATTCCCACGAGAAACTTGAAGAAGGTTACTCTACGCAAAGACCTCCTATGTTTAATGGCAAATTCTATTCATACTGGAAGAACAGGATGGAAATCTTTATCAAGGCTGAGAACTACCAAGTTTGGCGTGTCATAGAAGTTGGAGACTTTGAAGTTACTTCTACCAACGAAAACAATGAGGTAGTTCCTAAACCTATTTCTGAATTTGATAAAGAAGATTTTGAAAAAATGGAAATTAATGCAATGGCTGTAAAATTGCTTCACTGTGGTCTTGGACCCCATGAACACAATCGTGTAATGGGATGCAAGAATGCGAAACAAATCTGGGATTTACTCCAAGTAACACATGAAGGAACAAATGAGGTTAAACGTTCCAAAATTGATCTGCTAATGTCTAAATATGAAAGATTCGAAATGAATCCAAAAGAAACTATTCAAGAAATGTTTACACGTTTTACTAACATAACAAATGAGTTAGTTTCCCTTAGAAGAAATATCCCTATTGATGAACAGGTAAGAAAGATATTGAGAAGTCTTCCCCAAGATGAACGTTGGAGAGCCAAGGTGACTGCTCTTCAAGAAACAAAGGACTTCACAAAGTTCAACATTGAGCAGCTAGCTGGTTCCCTTATGACTCACGAACTACACTTAGGAGCTAGTAACACTGAAAGTTCCAAGTATCGTGGACTAGCACTCAAAGCTGAGGAACTTGATGATTCCGAGACTGATGAGGAAGAAGCTGCCATGCTGGTAAGAAGACTCAAAAAGATGTATCGAAATTTCAAGACTGGTGACAACAAGGGAAGGAATTTTAAAAGAAATCAAAATTCCAAAGGAGAAGGTGCTTGTCACAAGTGTGGAAGCCTGGATCATTTCATCAACAAGTGTCCTTTATGGGAGTCAGAAAAAGGAAAGGGTAAAGGGAAGGAACAAGCCAAGGAAAGATTCAACAAACCCTCCTTTTTAAAGACTGACTACAGAAAGGCTATGATTGCTGCATGGGGAGAATCTGACTCGGATCAAGAAGAGGAACTGCCTCAGGAAGAAACAGCCAACTTATGTTTAATGGCCAAACATGATGATTCAAACACAATTAGTGATGAGGTAACTATCAACTCAGACTATCTTAAGTCCTTGTCCAAAGAAAAACTTATTTCTTTACTCTTAGAAACTCTAGACGATTATAAAGAAATATGTAATAAGAAAGCTCAAAGTGATAAAGCATTAAATGTTTGCAAAGATCATATTAATTACATGAATAATATGAGGTCTGATGTTCAACAAAGATTCTTTGAGATACTAGACAAAAATATTTTGCTCAAAGAAACAATTGAACGAGTCAAAAATGATAATATTATATTAAAAGTCGAATTGACTCAATACAAGCTGTTGTATTCTAATATCAATTCTTGCAACTCTATTGAAGTTCCTCTAGTCACCCTTAATGCTGATTTAGAAAATTTAAAAAACGATTTGAAATTAGCTAAGGAACAAAAGGAGAAACTTGAGAAGGAACTTGAGTGTGCAAGAAAAGATAAGAGGATCGAACAGTTGGGTGTTCCCAAATGGATTCTTGATGCCCAGACCAAAAGGACGGAAGGTCTTGGTTACAAAAAGAAAAATGGCAAAAAGAAAAAGTATGTGGAACTCCCAAGCAGTAAAATTTGTTCCTTTTGTGGTCATTGTAATCACCTAAATGGAACTTGTAAAAAGAAAGAAAACAGTACTGCTAAAAATGAAAATCATGCTAAACAAATATGGCAAAAGAAATGTGATTATATTGTAACAACAGAGGAACCCAAGAAGGACTGGGTTCCTAATCCTAACAACTAATTCTTTTGCAGGTCCTAGTGAGGGGGAACAACTCATGGTACCTCGACAGTGGTTGTTCCAAGCACATGACTGGAGACAAATCAAGATTTCTCTCACTAGCGGCCTACAATGGAGGAACTGTGACCTTTGGAGATGACAAAAAGGGTGAAATTATTGCCATAGGCAAAGTCGGAAGGTCAAGTTCCCATTCAATAGACAACGTGTTCCTAGTCGAAGGATTGATGCACAGTCTGCTAAGTATATCACAATTTTGTGACAAAGGAAACTCTGTAAGCTTTACTTCTGAAAAATGCAAAATCATCAACAATAACACTGGAAAAGTTATTTTGGAAGGAACACGAAAAGGGAACACTTATACAGTGGACCTCAATACTGTTCCAAGGAACAATCTAACTTGTTTGAGAGTTATTGAGGATGATCCACTTCTGTGGCATAAACGTTTTGGACATGCTAGCTTCTCATTAATTGACAAACTAAGATCAAGGAACTTGGTAGTTGGCCTTCCTTCAATTAAGTTCCTTAATGACAAAGTTTGTGATGCATGTGTGAGAGGAAAGCAGGTTCGATCTTCTTTTAAATCTAAAATGATGGTGACCTCCACAAAGCCACTGGAACTCGTCCATATGGATTTGTGTGGTCCCATGAGAATTCAAAGTAGAAGTGGAAAAAGATATGTCTTGGTTTTAGTTGATGATTTCTCTAGATTTACTTGGGTTATATTTTTATCCAGCAAAGATGAGACTTTTGATGAATTTGTAGCATTTGCTAAGAAGATTCAAAAGTCAACTGGTTATCAACTAATACATCTAAGATCTGACCATGGAACAGAGTTCAAAAACTCCAAGTTTGATGATTTTTGCAGGGAACATGGAATAAATCATAATTTCTCTGCCCCTAGAACACCTCAACAGAATGGGGTTGTGGAAAGAAAGAACAGAACGTTGGAGGACATGGCTAGAACAATGCTTATCTCTAGTAGTCTTCCAAGGAACTTCTGGGCAGAAGCTATTAACACAGCTTGTTACATCATCAACAGAGTCATGCTCAGACCACTGATAGACAAGACTCCCTATGAGCTACTAAAAGGAAGAAAACCAAATATCTCACACTTGAGAGCATTTGGATGCAAATGTTTTGTACACAAGAATGGCAAGAGGAACATAGGGAAATTTGAAGAAAGAAGTGATGAAGCTATCCTTCTTGGATATGCAACAAGTAGCAAAGCCTATAGAGTCTTCAACAAGGAAACACTGTGTGTCGAAGAAAGCATACACATAATTTTTGATGAAACTAACACACGCTCTAATATGCAGGAACATGAAGATCACAACTTTGAAATTGGTCTGATTTGTCCCACAGACCAAGATGAGGACACTTCTCAACCACCTAAGCAACACATAATAACAAATCAAAATCAGGAGCAGGAACAACCTATAAATAATGAAGTTCCTATACCTGATCCTCAAGATGAAGAGCCTGCAGAGGAACAAGCTCAAGATTTGAATGAAAATGAAGAACCTGATGCTGAAGAAAATTCTGGTCGAATTCCTGTTTCAAGTTTCCAACCCAAACCATGGAAATATCAAAAGTCACATCCAGTAGATCTCATCATCAGTGACATTAGCAAAGGAACACAAACCAGATCTCAACTGAGGAACTTCAGTGCTTTTCATGCCTATCTATCCATCATTGAGCCTCGAAATCATAAAGAAGCCTTAGAAGATGCTGACTGGATAAATGCCATGCAAGATGAGTTAAATGAGTTCGAAAGGAACAAAGTCTGGCACCTTGAGCCCAAGCCGGAACATCAGAAGGTGATTGGTCTTAAGTGGGTATTCAGGAACAAGCTGGATGAACATGGCACAATTATCAGGAACAAGGCAAGGTTGGTTGTTAAAGGATATAACCAACAGGAAGGTATTGATTTCGAAGAAACCTTTGCTCCAGTTGCTAGACTAGAAGCTATTAGAATATTAATTGCTTTTGCTGCTTTCATGGGATTTAAATTATATCAAATGGATGTTAAGTGTGCCTTCTTAAACGGATTTTTAGAGGAAAATGTTTATGTGGAACAGCCTCCTGGATTTGAAAATCCAAACTTTCCTAACCACATCTTTAAGCTTGATAAGGCTCTATATGGGTTAAAACAAGCTCCAAGGGCATGGTATGAAAGACTTTCCAAGTTCCTTTTGCAAAATGATTTCAAACGAGGAAGAATAGACAAAACTTTGTTTTTGAAATCCAAAGGAACTGATCTCTTAGTTGTACAAGTATATGTAGATGATATAATTTTTGGTGCAACTAACGAATCTTTGTGCAAGTATTTTGCTGATCTAATGAGCAGTGAGTTTGAAATGAGCATGATGGGGGAACTCAACTTCTTTCTCGGTTTACAAATAAAACAAACTGAGAAAGGAACTATGATTCACCAGCAAAAATATGTCAAGGAACTCCTTAAGAAATATGAACTTGACAATGCAAAGATTAACCACACTCCAATGGGAACAGCCACAAGACTAGACGAAGATCCCAAAGGGAAAAGTGTGGATCAAACAAAATATAGAGGAATGATTGGCTCACTGTTATATCTAACTGCTAGTAGACCTGACATTGCATTCAGTGTTGGTTTATGTGCAAGGTTCCAATCAAATCCCAAAGAATCTCATTTAACTGTTGTAAAAAGGATCTTGAGATACTTGAAAGGAACAGATGATCTATGTCTGTTTTATCCAACAAGTGACACATTTGATCTAAAAGGTTATGCTGATGCCGATTATGCTGGAGATTTAGTCAATCGCAAGAGTACCTCAGGTATGGTTCAATTTCTTGGTCCTTGCATGGTTTCTTGGAGTTCCAAGAAACAAAATACTGTTGCTCTATCCACAGCCGAAGCAGAATATGTGGCTGCTGCCGCATGCTGTTCCCAACTCTTGTGGATAAAACAACAGTTGCGTGACTTTGGCATTATTCTTGATTGTGTTCCCATCTACTGTGATAATACAAGTGCTATATGTATTTCAAAGGATCCAGTTCATCACTCTAGAGTCAAACACATTCATATTAGGCATCACTTTTTGAAGGATAATGTGGAAAAAGGCTTAATAAGATTGACCTTTTGTCAAACCGATCATCAAATAGCTGACATTTTAACTAAGCCTTTGAGTAGAGACAAGCATGAGAAAATGCGACTGGAACTCGGAATGATAAAGCTTAATTGATTGTCCTTGAAGTTCCTCCAAGGTACGCAATAATTTTTTAGTACAAATGATTATACACAACATTGGTGTGGAAACATAGTTTAGAATTGTACTTTGTGATGGAACTCCTAATTATAAGTATGATCAGTGCATGAATACTTATACAAATTAGTTAAAAAGGAAAAAGAGTCATAAGCCATGTTGATTTGTTCCGTGTTCCTAATGTTGTAGGTACAAGCATTGTTTCTTTAATTTTTTTTTTTTTTTTATTCTTCTGTTTACCTCTTCCCTTATATAATTTTTTTTCTCTGTTTCTTCCTTGGATAACAATTCCTGAAAAATATCTCTAGACTTGTTATTCCAACTTCCCTATTTTTTCTCACCCACACAAACCGTCCATTTCACACTTTCATTTTTTTGTTATTTTTTATTTTTTTAAAAATTTTATTGTTTTGAATTAATCACAAATATCTACCAAAATTGAAGTCAACAATAAAAAGGATAAATCTTTTTACCTCCCCCACAATAAACCCCCCCATAAATCTCTCCCTCCTAACCGACATCTCCCCTTCCTCTTCCTATCTCACTTCACACAATGAAAACAAGCCTCAACTCCCCTGTTCCCACACGGAAAAAGCCACAACAATCACAACCCCAAACCACAAAATCAAAAGCACCCATGGAACTCACCATCATCCCATCACCTCCACCACAACAACCGCCACTCATGGCAGACTCAACAACGGACACACAAGAAGACCCAACCGTGATGGAACATCCTCCAATCCAAATGGTACCTCCTCCAAATTCCCCAACAAATCCACCGAACCCTCGCCGTGCAAAAAAGAGAAAGGTCGCCGCCGCAGCCAGCACCGGTGACATCTCCGAGACCGAGGAACCAGAACCAGAGGAACCCCAAAAGCCTCCATGCATAAAAAGGGATAAATACATGCTAGGCTTTGCTCTCAATTTGGACTGGTGCATGTCTTGTAAGTTTAATGATCTCCTTGATCTATTAAAGTTTCAAAATTGGATATATTTGTTGGATGTGTGTGCTAAGAATGTTGTGTTCCCTGCTTTGATGGACGAGTTTTGTTCATCTTTTAAGTGTGTAAAGGGAGTATGTACAGGGATGGTCAAAGGAACCCAAATTTCCTTTGATGGTGCCTATCTGGCCGAGTTGTTTAAAGTCCCAAATACAGGGCATTGCTCATATTTTAAGGGTCGGATAAGCTTGTCAATTAATGGTGTTCCCGACACTGAAATGATAGAATACATTGGAGGAACTCCAAATGTCTCCTCCACTGATCACAATGTGCTCTCCCCTCTACACAAACTGCTTTTCAATTTAGTACGAAGAGGACTTCTTCCTAGACCACAAAAACGCAGCCTTGTCAACCTTCTAGACACTACCATCATCTACTGCCTAGCTCAAAAAATTCCCATTAACTTTCCTGCCTTGATGATCCGTCACCTAGATCACTGTGTTCCTCATCTCTCTATCCCTTATAGGTCGCTCCTAACCTTTGTTTTTCAAAGTTTTGGTATTTCTTTTGATAATGAGGATGAGTACATTGATCTAAAACCAGAAAATTTTATACAAGAAAGTACCCTTTTGGGAATAAATCTCAAAATTGTTGAAGGGATCATCTGCTTTGCATCCGAGGCACACCCGGAAGTACATGTTGAGGGGGAACCTGCCACAGATATTGATGATGCAGTTGTAACAGAGAAGATTGTGAGGAAGAAGAAGAAGAAGGTTGTTCTGGAGATTAAACAGGAAGTTCCTGTGAAAGGGACAAGGAAGAGCATGAGAATAGCTTCCCAAGGGGTTAGAGTTCCCAGGTCACCAGTCATGGTGACTCTTGATGAAGATGAGGAAGAACCTGTTCCTCCTACCACTGAGGCAGAGGATTTACGGTTTCCTGAATCCCCAGTTCCTCTTCCTCAAGAAACCTCATCTACTACTCCTGCCGTTCCTACACCCTTTTCAACATGTTATGGTTTTGCTGCCTTTGGGGGTCCTAGTTCCACCAATTCAGAGATGGACAATTTGGTGGTGGAACTAAGGAACTCCCTTGCTGAAGTGTTGTCTTCTAATGCTCTCTTAGTAAGCAAGGTCACTGCTCTAGAGGAAACTGTTGCTTCTTTGGCTACCAAACTAGAGGAACACAAAGATCACATGACAAAGAACCACCAACTGATCCTCGACACAATCCACTCAGTTGCCTTTGAGGAAGTGTCAGCAGAAGAAGCCGAAAACCCAGCTGAACCTTAGCCTTCCCTACCTCCTCACCCTCTTTTACTGATGTTTGTGTTAATTTAAA
Organism: Dysphania ambrosioides; assembly: GCA_026401315.1. NCBI lineage: Eukaryota > Viridiplantae > Streptophyta > Magnoliopsida > Caryophyllales > Amaranthaceae > Dysphania > Dysphania ambrosioides. The sequence continues at coordinate 23,395,511 of CM048661.1, read as the reverse complement.
ACAATTTCCTTTGTTTTCTGTTATTTTGTGTTTGGGTGAACATTTTCTTTTGGCTTGTATTAATTAGGAACTGGCTTATGACATCTTGGAACTTTTTGACTATTTGTGCTTGCTATGACTGCCTGATTATTATGCATATGCAGGACTCTTTCCCATTGTTTCTGATTCTAACTAACTGCCCTTTTAAGAGTAGTGGTGTGTTTAGTCATTTGTCTCTATTTGTACTTTTTGCTGATGCCAAAAGGGGGAAAAGATCCGACAAACTTTAAGGCTAAAGTTCCTTGTTCCTAGCTGCAATCTCTCTGGAAAATAACACATTTGGTTTCTGCTTAAGTTTATTTTTTATTTTTGCATAATTGCTTGCTTGCTTGAATTTTTTTTCTCCTTAAGTTTGCCTAGGTTTGTCATCATGAAAAAGGGGGAATATTGTTGATCCTTATGATGTTTTGATGATGACCCAAAGCAAACTTGACTAATGTCTTTGTTAAGTTCCTGTGCATTACTGAGTTCCTGAGTAGGAACACACTGAGTTCCTGAGTAGGAACACAACTGAGCAGTGAAGAGAAGATGCAGCAGCCTTAACGGAACAAGAAGCTATTCAAGCCATGCATCACATTGTTCCTGAGTAGGAACAAGAGGAGAACTACTTGAAGTTGCTGAGCTGAAACTTCATAGAAGTGAAGACATAAAGACTAAATCGAGTTTAGGATTTATGTAAGTGTAAAGGAACTTAGGTAATGGGAACTTGATTAGGAACTCATCTTGACATGAACTAAAACGTCAGTTTATTAAAAAGCTTAAGAAAATTTATTTATTCTGTTCTACTTAAAAAATGGGATTTGATAAAATCTGCTTTAGTAAAAAGATTTTATTATTATTGGAAAATAAGTTTTAAGATAATATTTTACAAAAAGATTTTTTTATCATTTTGAAAAATATATCCTAAATTCCAAGATTATCTTTTTGCTACTTAACTGATGATATTAAACGTGCATTTTGTTGGCGAGATTTTAGGAAAACATTCAAAGTTTTCTGGAAACTTGGAAAGCACTCACCCCACGTTTCTCGCAACTGCTTGGTCATGGGAACGTGTCCTAAAACCAAGGAAACTTGGCAGTTATGGGAAAAGTGGAGAGTCAGTTAAGAGATCATGTTTTTCTATAAATTCAGACTTGATTTTTCAAATGAAATAACACAGACCAACAATATATTTTCTCAAGAGCTTTCAAACGTTTATCCTTGAGTAGAGTTCCCAAGTTCCTAATTACTTCCTCTTGCACATAGAGTAAATTTTATAGAGTTGTAATTGGGAGAAGGGTTTGAGTGAACCTTGTAGAGAGACTTGAGTGAGTCTAGAGTGTGAGTTTCAGAGTAGAAACTAGAGAAAGAGAGAGCACTACAATTGAGGGATTGTAGTGGGGAACTTAAGTTTGTAGAGGAACTTAAGTTGAGAAGAGTTCCATAGGTTGTAACTGAGTTGTTGCCCTATTAGTGAAAGTGTGTTAAAATCCCTAGTGGGTCGTGGACTTTCTCCTTGTTGGGCACAAGGAGTTTTCCATGTGAAAATCTCTCTTTACACTCTTGTTCCTTATAGCGTTTTAAATTCCGCAATATTTGCTATAAGTTCCCGAAGTTGTTCCCATCTACAGTTCACCCCCCCCCCCCCCTCTTGTAGAATTCATCAATTTAACAATAAGAAATGAAAAATAGGGGAGGTATAACCCTTTCCCATGAAAATCACGAACATCGCCCCAAAACTTGGCGAAATGCTTTCAAGGCTCGTTTTAAATGCTTGAACACTTGTAACTAGCTATATTGGTATGTTAGTGCAAGTTATTGGTTATTTTGATAAGATATTTGAAAAATAAGAGAAGTAGAACCCTTCTCGGCCCCCTTTCCCTTGAAAATCACGAACATTGTTCCAAAACTAATTGAAATTGATGTGTAAACAAGATGAGAACCTTGTTACAGAATATGTGTTTAAAGGGGTCTTAGTAGAATGCGTGATTTGTGAAAGGAAAATAGGGGAACACTCAACCCTAATTTCGGATATAACCAAGGGGAACACTCACCCTTCGCTTAGTGTAGTTTAGAAATAGGGATTACTCAACCCACTCGTTTACTACGTAAGTTCTAGGTTTGGGAACACTCGACCAAAGCTAGTACTCTTCAAATTTGGATTCTCAAATTTGGACCTTAAAAATGACTATTGGCAAGTCAAGTTTAATCAAAGAAAAACTCAAGTGTTTAGCAAATTTCTGGATGCATTTCTCTTCATTTCGTGCACTATTTATAGTAGTGCCTTCATTACATAGGATTCCATTATTTGCCTAATTAAAGACAGAAATAAAAAAACTAAATATAAAGTGATTAAAAGGCTAATAACCGTCCTTTAATCCTTTATAACAAACTGAAATTACCTAACAACCATAAACTGAAATAAACTACTAACAGCAATCAGAAACTAACTACTAATCGTAAAACTAGGCTTAATCTAAGGAAAAATTTAACAACCTTTGAACGGCATTCCATCCGATTACTAAAACGTGCAAAATGGCTTCAATAACCTCTTCAGCGTGTATTTAGCTTGTTGCAACTACCTTTGACTTAAGCCCCTTTATTCCAGCCATGAACTAACTAATTCCCTAATTTATGCCTAAGTAGTTCAACTGACCAGCTAACTAACTAACTCCTTGTTGTACGTCCACTAACCAACCAACTAAGCAAAGAATCAGCTAACTAACTCCAATCCTTGTTGTACGTCCACTAACCAACCAACTAAGCAAAGAATCAGCTAACTAACTCCAATTCTCACGCTTCTTCAGTTTAACAAATCAACGAGTTAACTACCCTCCTTAATTCACGCTAATTAACTCACTAACCAATCAGTTCAACTAATCCCTTAATTCATGCCCCATGATCGTCCAACTTGACTCCAATTACACGAACCATGCGTGGCATCAACTCGGCATCTTAACTAACTCCCTTCAACTAGATTAACTACTTTAAGGGAAGTATAACCTGTAGTAAAACCTTTTGGACCGCCTTGCATAGGATTGAAAAACGATTTGGACAGAATTAAGCCCTTAGCATTTAATTCAATAATACTGTCTTGACCGTCTTCATCTAAATCATGGATAATTGCACTTTGACCATTTTGGTCATCCTCCCCTTCTTCAACGGGAATTGCCCTCAATTCGTCATCATCAAGATAGGGAGCAAGATCACCAACGTTGAATGTACTTGAGACACCATATTGACCTCCCAAATCAACTTTGTATGCGTTGTCATTGATCTTTTCCACGATCTCAAATGGGCCCTCGGCTCTTGGCATAAGTTTGTTCTTCCTTTTACTAGGAAAACGTTCTTTCCTCATGTAAATCCACACTAAATCCCCAACTTCAAAAGACTTCACATTTCTCACTCGTTTGTTGGCTTGTTTCTTGTAGATTTCATTCGCCTTTTCAATGTTCCTCCGAACTTCTTTATGGACCTTTATCATGAATTCGGCTTGTTCTTTTGCCCCACCATGAACGAACTTGTCTTTTGGCAAAGCAATAAGATCAATTGGAACATAAGGATTGACGCCATATACTACTTCAAAAGGAGAGTACTTTGTAGTAGCACTAGGTGTCCTATTATAAGCAAACTCGGCATGAGCAAGCTTATTATCCCAATCCTTGGTACTTTTACTTATCAAAGCCCTAAGCAACGAACCAAGTATTCTATTAACCACCTCCGTCTGGCCATCGGTTTGTGGATGATGTGAGGTAGAGAACAACAACTTAGTCCCCATCAAACGCCATACTGATTTCCAAAAATGACTTAGGAACTTAGTATCGCGATCTGACACAATCGTGCGTGGCACCCCATGGAAACGAACTACCTCTTCAAAGTATAGCTTAGCCACCTTCATTGCATCTTCAGTTTTATGGCAAGGAATGAAATGAGCCATTTTCGAGAACCGATCAACCACCACCATTATTGAGTCTTTGCCTCTTTGAGTTCTTGGCAAAGCTACAATAAAGTCCATACTAACATCTTCCCAAGGTCTTTCGGGAATTGGTAAGGGCTTGTAGAGACCCTTATGAAACACCATTTTTGCTCTTTGACAGGTAGAGCAACGACTCACCACATGATGAACTGTGGCTAACATTTTCGGCCAATAGAAATGAGCTTGGAGAAGCTCCATTGTCTTGTGAATACCCACGTGACCAGCTAGTCCTCCCCCATGAGCTTCATGTATCAATAAACTTCGAATGGGACTTTTTGGGATGCATAATCTATTCCCTTTAAAAAGGAAACCATTATGCAAGGAAAACAGTTCATAAACTCCACGAACGCATTTTTCCATTATCCCTTTGAATTCATCATCTTCTTGATAGTACTCCTTAATCAAATCGAATCCAAGCATCTTTGCTTCAACCATTCCAAGTAAATTATGCCTCCTAGACAAGGCATCTGCCACCACATTCGCTTTTCCACTCTTGTATTTAGAGGAAAAATTAAATGTTTGTAGGAATTCGACCCACTTGGCATGTCTTGCATTCAGCTTCTTTTGGCCATGTATGAATCTCAAGGATTCATGATCAGAATGCAATATGAAAGGTTGTGGCCTCAAGTAATGTGACCAATGATCTAGAGCTCTTACCATAGCATAGAACTCTTTATCATAGGTGGAGTAATTCAGCTTGCCTTGACTCATCTTCTCACTGAAGTAGGCAATGGGTCGTCCACCTTGAATCAATACGGCACCAATACCCTTTCCACTTGCGTCACATTCAACTTCAAATGGTTTGGAAAAATCAGGAAGTGCTAATATGGGCGTATTGCACATCTTCTTCTTGACTTCTTCAAACGCCCTTTGAGCTTGGGGTGTCCATTCGAACACGCCTTTCTTAGTACACTCGGTGATGGGAGCCATGAGTGTGCTGAAGTTCTTGATGAATCTTCTATAGAAAGAAGCAAGTCCATGAAATGAACGAACTTCCGTGAGCGTTTTTGGACTAGGCCATGATTGAATTGCTTCAATTTTGCTAGGATCCACCTTTACGCCATCACCTGAAACTATGTAGCCAAGAAACATGACTTCATATAGTAAAAAATCACATTTTTCTAATTTTCCATACAGCTTTTCTCTTTTCAAAACGGAAAATACTTGAAAAAGGTGATCAAAATGAGATTCTTCATCACGTGAATAGATGAGAATGTCATCCAAGTATACTACCACAAACTTGCCCAGAAATGGTCTTAGCACCTCATTCATCAACCTCATGAACGTACTAGGTGCGTTGGTAAGGCCAAATGGCATGACGAGCCATTCATATAGCCCATGCTTTGTCTTGAAGGCAGTCTTCCATTCATCCCCTTCTCTCATGCGAATCTGATGATATCCACTTCTCAAGTCTACTTTTGAGAAGACCTTGGAACCACTCAATTCATCCAACATGTCATCAAGTCTTGGGATTGGAAACCTGTACTTGATAGTAACGTTATTAACTGCTCTACTATCAATACACATTCTCCAAGTACCATCTTTCTTAGGAACCAACAAAGCAGGAACGGCACATGGACTCATGGACTCACGTACATAACCCATACCCATTAGTTCTTCAATTTGACGTTGTAACTCCTTGGTTTCCAAAGGATTACATCTATAGGCTGGTTTATTTGGCAAGGGTGCTCCGGGAATGAGATTAATTTGATGCTCAATTCCTCGTATGGGTGGTAGTCCTTTTGGTAATTCATCAGGAAAAACGTCCTCAAAATCTTTAATTAATTGGGCTAATTTAGGATTTCGAGCAACAAAATTTTCGTGGGTTTCTTTGGAGTATAGTAGGAATAATTCTGCCTCACCTTCTAACTCCCTCTCAAATTCTCTAAAAGATAACAAGGATACTTCTTTTTGTGGTGTTTGTGATGGTGAAAAACGTGGGGGTGGTAAAGGGTGTAGTTTTTTCTTCCTCCCTTCATGGACTATCGTATAGGTGTTGTGATACCCATCGTGTATAGATCTTCTATCAGTTTGCCAAGGTCTACCAAGTAAAATATGACAAGCATCCATAGACACAACATCACATAATATCGAATCACAATATGCACCAATACAAAAAGAGACCATACATTGCTTCCTAACCCCGGTGCTAGCATTAGAGTCTAACCAACTCAATTTGTAAGGTTGTGGATGATTTGTGGTCGTAAGACCTAGTTTGGATACTAGAGTCTTAGATACGGTATTAGCCTCACTTCCACCATCAATAATGAGATCACATACCTCGTCACCAATTTTACAACGGGTGATGAAAATGTGTTGTCGTTGAGGGGCAGCATCTTCTTCCACACGTGCTTGCAAGGCCCTCCTAATCACGAGGCTAGTCTTCTCTGATTCGGCAATGCAATCGTCACAATCATCTTCAACTTCTTCTTCTTCATCCTCAAACTCATCCCAATTGATGTTTTGAGTGGCCATGAGTTTAACTTCTTGCATAGTTAATGCCCTGGTATTAGGACAATCCTTCTTGTAATGACCTCGCCCTCCACATTTGTAGCACACAATGTCACCTATCTTCACGTTCCTTGTGTCCTTCTTTATGGGGTTGCTTGGTTTAAATGACGAATTTTCCTTTGTAGGAAAAGAAGGTTTTCGTGTCATTTGAGGAATAGTAACTGGCTTCTTCTTCTTCCTCTTAGCATCGAACTTAATCACCAACTTGCAAGCTTCCACAAACGTGAGGTTAGTATAACCTTCAAGTCTGTCTTGTAACTCTTGGTCCAAACCGGATATGAAACGCCCCATTTTGAGCTCTTCATTCTCGGTTACTTCACACACAATAGCAAGCCTATCGAATTCTTTTATGTAATCCTCGACAGAGTCCCCATTTTGTTGCAAGGTACTCCATTTCACATATTGGCTTTGCTTGTAATTGTGGGGAATGAAACGGTCTTTCATCCGTTTTTTGAGTTTGTTCCAAGTAGAGATAGGAACCTTCCCCTTAAGGGTGCGTCTTCTTTGCTCTCCTTGTAACCAACTATCACCATAGCCTTTTAGTTTGACTTTGGCAATCTTAAAACGCTGTACATCCTCATGGATGTCCTTGTATTCAAAGTACCTTTCCAAGGATTTCTCCCATTCTAAGTACTTTTCAGGATCAAGGGTACCATCAAAAGACGGGACGTCCACCTTGAGACTCCTATCTTCCCTCCTAGGTGGAGGGTCTTCCTCTCGATCTCTCCTATCTTGCTCGTTCATGAGCCTTGCCATTAAGGCAGCAAGATTCCCTTGTAGATTAGCATTAGTTTCGGCCAATCTTTCTTGACTAGCAATGGATCGATTTAGAGCTTCCAATGCTGTCCTTAAGTCTTGATTTTCTCCCATGGTGTGTAGGTATACGACCCCTTAGGAAAAGCTTTCTTTTTTTTTTTTTTTGACAAATTTTCCCCCTATCTGGCGCGCCAAATGATGTGTAAACAAGATGAGAACCTTGTTACAGAATATGTGTTTAAAGGGGTCTTAGTAGAATGCGTGATTTGTGAAAGGAAAATAGGGGAACACTCAACCCTAATTTCGGATATAACCAAGGGGAACACTCACCCTTCGCTTAGTGTAGTTTAGAAATAGGGATTACTCAACCCACTCGTTTACTACGTAAGTTCTAGGTTTGGGAACACTCGACCAAAGCTAGTACTCTTCAAATTTGGATTCTCAAATTTGGACCTTAAAAATGACTATTGGCAAGTCAAGTTTAATCAAAGAAAAACTCAAGTGTTTAGCAAATTTCTGGATGCATTTCTCTTCATTTCGTGCACTATTTATAGTAGTGCCTTCATTACATAGGATTCCATTATTTGCCTAATTAAAGACAGAAATAAAAAAACTAAATATAAAGTGATTAAAAGGCTAATAACCGTCCTTTAATCCTTTATAACAAACTGAAATTACCTAACAACCATAAACTGAAATAAACTACTAACAGCAATCAGAAACTAACTACTAATCGTAAAACTAGGCTTAATCTAAGGAAAAATTTAACAACCTTTGAACGGCATTCCATCCGATTACTAAAACGTGCAAAATGGCTTCAATAACCTCTTCAGCGTGTATTTAGCTTGTTGCAACTACCTTTGACTTAAGCCCCTTTATTCCAGCCATGAACTAACTAATTCCCTAATTTATGCCTAAGTAGTTCAACTGACCAGCTAACTAACTAACTCCTTGTTGTACGTCCACTAACCAACCAACTAAGCAAAGAATCAGCTAACTAACTCCAATCCTTGTTGTACGTCCACTAACCAACCAACTAAGCAAAGAATCAGCTAACTAACTCCAATTCTCACGCTTCTTCAGTTTAACAAATCAACGAGTTAACTACCCTCCTTAATTCACGCTAATTAACTCACTAACCAATCAGTTCAACTAATCCCTTAATTCATGCCCCATGATCGTCCAACTTGACTCCAATTACACGAACCATGCGTGGCATCAACTCGGCATCTTAACTAACTCCCTTCAACTAGATTAACTACTTTAAGGGAAGTATAACCTGTAGTAAAACCTTTTGGACCGCCTTGCATAGGATTGAAAAACGATTTGGACAGAATTAAGCCCTTAGCATTTAATTCAATAATACTGTCTTGACCGTCTTCATCTAAATCATGGATAATTGCACTTTGACCATTTTGGTCAGAAATTCTTCCAAGGTTCGTTTTCAATGTTTGAACACTTGTATCTAGGCTATATTGGTATGTTAGTTTAGGTTCTAGGTTATTTTGATTAGAAATTTGAAAAATAGGGGAGGTAGAACCCTTTCCGGCCCCTTTTCCTTGAAAATCACGAACATCGTCCCAAAACTTAATGAAATGCTTTTAAGGCTCGTTTTAAATGCTTGAAACCTTGTAACTAGGCTATATTGGAATGTTAGTATAAGTTATAGGTTATTTTGATAAGAAATTTGAAAAATAGGGGAGGTAGAACCCTTTCCGGCCCCCTTTCCCTTGAAAATCAAGAACATTGCCCCAAAACTTGGCGAAATGCTTTCAAGGCTCGTTTAAAATGCTTGAACACTTGTAACTAGGCTATATTGGTATGTTAGTTCATGTTATAGGTTATTTTGATAAGAAATTTGAAAAATAGGGGAGGTAGAACCCTTTTTTAGCCCCCTTTCCCTTAAAAATCACGAACATCACCCCAAAACTTGGTGTAATGCTTTTAAGGCTCGTTTTAAATGCTTGAAAACTTGTAACTAGCTATATTGGTATGTTAGTGCAAGTGATTGGTTATTTTGATAAGATATTTGAAAAATAGGAGAGGTAGAACCCTTCTCGGCCCCCTTTCCCTTGAAAATCACGAACATTGTTCCAAAACTTATTGAAATTCTTCCAAGGTTCGTTTTCAATGTTTGAACACTTGTATCTAGGCTATATTGGTATGTTAGTTTAGGTTCTAGGTTATTTTGATTAGAAATTTGAAAAATAGGGGAGGTAGAACCCTTTCCGGCCCCTTTTCCTTGAAAATCACGAACATCGTCCCAAAACTTAACGAAATGCTTTTAAGGCTCGTTTTAAATGCTTGAAACCTTGTAACTAGGCTATATTGGAATGTTAGTATAAGTTATAGGTTATTTTGATAAGAAATTTGAAAAATAGGGGAGGTAGAACCCTTTCCGGCCCCCTTTCCCTTGAAAATCAAGAACATTGCCCCAAAACTTGGCGAAATGCTTTCAAGGCCCGTTTAAAATGCTTGAACACTTGTAACTAGGCTATATTGGTATGTTAGTTCATGGTATAGGTTATTTTGATAAGAAATGAAAAATAGGGGAGGTATAACCCTTTCCAGCCCCCTTTCCCTTGAAAATCACGAACATCGCCCCAAAACTTGGCGAAATGCTTTCAAGGCTCGTTTTAAATGCTTGAACACTTGTAACTAGCTATATTGGTATGTTAGTGCAAGTTATTGGTTATTTTGATAAGATATTTGAAAAATAGGAGAGGTAGAACCCTTCTCGGCCCCCTTTCCCTTGAAAATCACGAACATTGTCCCAAAACTTATTGAAATTCTTCCAAGGTTCGTTTTCAATGTTTGAACACTTGTATCTAGGCTATATTGGTATGTTAGTTTAGGTTCTAGGTTATTTTGATTAGAAATTTGAGAAACAGGGAGGTAGAACCCTTTCCGGCCCCTTTTCCTTGAAAATCACGAACATCGTCCCAAAACTTAACGAAATGCTTTTAAGGCTCGTTTTAAATGCTTGAAACCTTGTAACTAGGCTATATTGAAATGTTAGTATAAGTTATAGGTTATTTTGATAAGAAATTTGAAAAATAGGGGAGGTAGAACCCTTTCCGGCCCCCTTTCCCTTGAAAATCAAGAACATTGCCCCAAAACTTGGCGAAATGCTTTCAAGGCTCGTTTAAAATGCTTGAACACTTGTAACTAGGCTATATTGGTATGTTAGTTCATGTTTTAGGTTATTTTGATAAGAAATGAAAAATAGGGGAGGTATAACCCTTTCCAGCCCCCTTTCCCTTGAAAATCACGAACATCGCCCCAAAACTTGGCGAAATGCTTTCAAGGCTCGTTTTAAATGCTTGAACACTTGTAACTAGCTATATTGGTATGTTAGTGCAAGTGATTGGTTATTTTGATAAGATATTTGAAAAATAGGAGAGGTAGAACCCTTCTCGGCTCCCTTTCCCTTGAAAATCATGAACATTGTCCCAAAACTTATTGAAATTCTTCCAAGGTTCGTTTTCAATGTTTGAACACTTGTATCTAGGCTATATTGGTATGTTAGTTTAGGTTCTAGGTTATTTTGATTAGAAATTTCAAAAATAGGGGAGGTAGAACCCTTTCCGGCCCCTTTTCCTTGAAAATCACGAACATCGTCCCAAAACTTAACGAAATGCTTTTAAGGCTCGTTTTAAATGCTTAAAACCTTGTAACTAGGCTATATTGGAATGTTAGTATAAGTTATAGGTTATTTTGATAAGAAATTTGAAAAATAGTGGAGGTAGAACCCTTTCTGGCCCCCTTTCCCTTGAAAATCAAGAACATTGCCCCAAAACTTGGCGAAATGCTTTCAAGGCTCGTTTAAAATGCTTGAACACTTGTAACTAGGCTATATTGGTATGTTAGTTCATGTTATAGGTTATTTTGATAATAAATCAAAAATAGGGGAGGTATAACCCTTTCCAGCCCCCTTTCCCATGAAAATCACGAACATCGCCCCAAAACTTGGCGAAATGCTTTCAAGGCTCGTTTTAAATGCTTGAACACTTGTAACTAGCTATATTGGTATGTTAGTGCAAGTTATTGGTTATTTTGATAAGATATTTGAAAAATAGGAGAGGTAGAACCCTTCTCTGCTCGCTTTCCCTTGAAAATCACGAACATTGTCCCAAAACTTATTGAAATTCTTCCAAGGTTCGTTTTCAATGTTTGAACACTTGTATCTAGGCTATATTGGTATGTTAGTTTAGGTTCTAGGTTATTTTGATTAGAAATTTGAAAAATAGTGGAGGTAGAACCCTTTCCAGCCCCTTTTCCTTGAAAATCACGAACATCGTCCCAAAACTTAACGAAATGCTTTTAAGGCTCGTTTTAAATGCTTGAAACCTTGTAACTAGGCTATATTGGAATGTTAGTACAAGTTATAGGTTATTTTGATAAGAAATTTGAAAAATAGGGGAGGTAGAACCCTTTCTGGCCTCTTTTCCTTGAAAATCACGAACATCGTCCCAAAACTTGGCGAAATGCTTTTAAGGCTCGTTTTAAATGCTTGAACCCTTGTAAATAGGCTATATTGGTATGTTAGTTCATGTTATAGATTATTTTGATAAGAAATTTGATAAATAGGGGAGGTAGAACCCTTTTTTAGCCCCCTTTCCCTTAAAAATCACGAACATCGCCCCAAAACTTGGCGTAATGCTTTTAAGGCTCGTTTTAAATGCTTGAACACTTGTAACTAGCTATATTGGTATGTTAGTGCAAGTTATTGGTTATTTTGATAAGATATTTGAAAAATAGGGGAGGTAGAACCCTTTCCGGCCCCCTTTCCCTTGAAAATCAAGAACATTGCCCCAAAACTTATTGAAATTCTTCCAAGGTTCGTTTTCAATGTTTGAACACTTGTATCTAGGCTATATTGGTATGTTAGTTTAGGTTCTAGGTTATTTTGATTAGAAATTTGAAAAATAGGGGAGGTAGAACCCTTTCCGGCCCCTTTTCCTAGAAAATCACGAACATCGTCCCAAAACTTAACGAAATGCTTTTAAGGCTCGTTTTAAATGCTTGAAACCTTGTAACTAGGCTATATTGGAATGTTAGTATAAGTTATAGGTTATTTTGATAAGAAATTTGAAAAATAGGGGAGGTAGAACCCTTTCCGGCCCCCTTTCCTGATATGGGAGCAAGCAATCAAGTCCAAACTAAAGTCCATAAAGTTCCAGAAGTTCAAGCTACGGTCCATGCTTTGTTCATCCACGAAAAGTCCAAGTCCTTGGGTGATAATTTCGTGGGATTCTCTTCAATTAATCCTTTTGTTTCTTGCCTTAAATGGGAAGAGGGCAAAGGGGACGTAATGGCCAGTTAAGGAAGCGTTCAAGAAGACTTTCAAACAGCCACAAGGAGTTTCAAACAGCCACAATTAACGCCACATTTAAAATGGGGGTTAAAGCTTGATTCATGGCGATTTCTTTGGGGAATGATTATGATTTGGTTGCTGTTTGTTTTAGTCATTTAAAGCTTTAATTAGGGGGTTATTTTTCTGTCAAACATGCACGTAATAGCTGCCATTAAGGCCTCAAATAATCAGTCATTTTCGTGGCTTAGTTAAGGCGTGATTCAAGGCTTGAATCATGCCCAGTTTTTAATTCTGTTTTTAAGTACTTAAAAGGAGTTACAAAGCTTTTATTGAACACTTGCCATTCGTTGTAGGCAAGAGTGAAAGAAAACAACAGAATCTGATTTTCTTTGTGAATTTCGTGTGTTACTTTGTGTTTCACGAACTTATACTTTCTTTGCTTAGTGCTAGCTAGTATAAGCTTGATAATCTAGCCTTACTTCGTGTTTGGCCCAGTTTATTCCCTTACACGCAATTTAGAACCCGTTTATACATTGAGTGTTTATCTTATTTTCTTTTGTGACGAACTTGATTCTAATTCACCTAATCTACTCCAAAACGATCCTAATCCACTTACACATCAGTTGGTATCAGAGCAAGGCCTTGGAATATGACTTCAAGTTCATCCAACTCAACATCTCACGAAGTAATGAAAGACATTCTTGGAAAACTCCAAGAAATGCATGACGAAATGAAAAGGCATGAAACAAGGATGGATGCCATTGCTGACCTATGCCTTAGACAAGGTAGAAGGTTAGAGGAATTAGAAAATTCCACACCCACCCAAGGGGAATCACAATTTCGTGGTTACCAAGATGATAGAAGTCTCAAACTAGATCTTCCCGAATTCGATGGTTCTAACGATCCGGAAGTTTTTTTTGATTGGGTACGTAGATTGGAGAGTATCTTTGAGTATAAGGAGTATGATGATACTAAGAGTTGTAAAATGGCGATTCTTAAGTTAACCAAACTTGCTGGACTTTGGTATGATAATCTGAAGGCCAAGAGGAGAAGAGAAGGAAAGGGTAAGATTGAGTCATGGGTGAAACTCAGAAAGAAGATGGAACAACGTTGGGTTCCACGTGAGTATGAGCAAGATCAATATGTGAAATTGACTCGCCTAGCTCAAGGGGAACGAAGTGTTGATGACTATGTGCGAGAATTTGAGAAACTCAGTTTGGTGTGTGATATGCAAGAGAGAGAGCCACTCAAAATTGCCCGTTTCACTAAAGGGTTGTCAAAACCAATATCTAACAAGGTGGATCTCCTGCCTTATTCCACCTATGAAGAAGTTGTGAAGGCTGCTAGAAAGGTTGAGGCACAACACAAGGAAGATAGACCAAGGCCTACGTCGAGGCCTCCTTACAAAGCTTTTCCTTCCGTAGGAAAGGGCGAGGTTGCTTCTAAATCCACTTTTACTCCTAACTCATTCAAAGGTTATGGAGGAAAAACGGATTTCAAGCAAGAAGTTTCCGAGAGGACGTGTTACAAGTGCCATGAAAAGGGACATATTGCTAGTGAATGTCCAAAACGGAACACACTCACCATTCATGAAGGAGGGTATGATTCCGAGGAAAATGAGGAAGAGGAGGAGGAATATGAGGAGTACGGGGCTGAAGAAAACGCCACTCCATTGTGTGGTGTTGTGAGAAGGATCCTACATTCCGAGCCTCTCAAGGATGTGCAACAAAGAGAGAATCTTTTTCATACAAGGTGCAAGGTACAAGACAAGATTTGTGATGTGATTGTAGATGGTGGTTCTTGTACGGATGTGGCCTCTACGGAACTTGTAAGTAAACTTAAATTACCCACTCGTGAGCATGCTAAACCTTACAAGTTAAATTGGCTAGATAATGATACCGGTTTGAAGGCTAAGAAACAAGCTCTAGTTTCTTTTACAATTGGAAATTTTCATGATGAACGTTGGTGTGATGTTCTGCCTATGAGTGCGTGTCATATCTTGCTTGGTAGACCATGGCAATTTGATAGAAATGCGTTGCATGATGGCGTTTCTAATGTTTATACTGTCACTACTCATGGGGGAAAGAAAATCAGGTTACTTCCTTTGCCTCCAAAGGTTGAACCTATGATGGAGAAGAAACCTAATTTTTTGGTTTCGAGACGTGAGTTTGAGCGTGAGTGTGCTATGGAAGGGGGAGGGTTTTTTCTTGTTGTTAAACCTATTGATGATACCTCTTCCAATGATACTAACTCATTGCCTTTAAAGGAATTGCTAGAGGAATTTTCTGATGTATTTCCTAGTGATTTGCCACAAGGCCTACCTCCATTTCGAGGTATTGAACAAGCTATTGATTTGATTCCGGGAGCTCAATTGCCTAATAAGCCAGCCTACAGGTGTAGTCCCGATCAGGCCAAAGAATTGCAAAGACAAGTAGAAGAACTCATAGAGAGGGGTTATGTGCGTGAGAGCCTTAGCCCATGTGCTGTTCCTGCTCTTTTAGTACCTAAGAAAGAGGGAACTTGGAGAATGTGTATTGATAGTCGTTCCATCAATAACATTACTATCAAATACAGATTTCCTATGCCAAGGCTTCAAGACATGTTTGATGAGTTGAGTGGAGCCAAGATTTTCAGTAAAATTGATTTAAGAAGTGGCTATCATCAAATGCGAATTCGTGAAGGTGATGAATGGAAGACAGCTTTTAAGACTAAGCAAGGCTTGTACGAATGGCTTGTCATGCCATTTGGTCTCTGCAATGCTGCTAGTTCTTTCATGAGACTCATGAATGAGGTATTGCGTCCTTTTCTAAACAAATTCATTGTTGTATATTTAGATGATATTCTAGTATATAGCAAATCCATAGATGATCATTTGTTACATTTAAAATCTTTATTTGAGGTTTTGAAGTCTAACAAATTGTATGGGAAGTGATATGGCAGCAAGCAATCAAGTTCCAGAAGTTCAAGCTACGGTCCATGCCTTGTTCATCCACGATAAATCCAAGACCTTGGGTGATAATTTCGTGGGATTCTCTTCAATTAATCCTTTTGTTTCTTGCCTTAAATGGGAAGAGAGCAAAGAGGACGTAATGGCCAGTTAAGGAAGCATTCAAGAAGACTTTCAAACAGCCAAAGGAGTTTCAAACAGCCACAATTAACGTCAGCTTGATTCAAGGCGATTTCTGTGGAGAAATAATTATGATTTATTTGCTGTTTGTTTTAGTCATTTAAAGCTTTAATTAGGGGGTTAATTTTCTGTCAAAGTATGCACGTAATAGCTGACTTTAAGGCCCCAAATAATCAGTCATTTTCATAACTTAGTTAAAGCGTGATTCAAGGCTTGAATCATGCTCAGTTTTAATTCAGTTTTTATTTCTGTTTTGAATTTCGTAAAAGGAGTTACAAAGCTTTATTGAGGCTTGTTTCTTCTGTTTTAGTCGTGTAAGATAGGAAGCTAAAAGATTTGTAAAGCTTCCTATAAATAGGACACTTGCCAATTCGTTTGAGGCAAGAGTGCAAGAAAATAATAGAATCTGATTTTCTTTGTGAATTTCGTGTGTTACTTTGTGTTTCACAAACTTATACCTTCTTTGCTTAGTGCTAGTTAGTATAAGCTCAATAATCTAGCCTTACTTCGTGTTTGGTCTAGTTTATTCCCTTACGCACAATTTAGAACCCGATTCTACATTGAGTGTTTATCTTATTTTCTTTTGTGACGAACTTGAATCTAATTCACCTAATCTACTCCAAAACGATCCTAATCCACAAACACATCAGGAAGTTAGAAAAGTGTGCTTTCATGTGTAAGCATATTACCTTCCTAGGCTATGTTGTATCTAGTGAAGGAGTACAGGTTGATCCAAAGAAAGTGAAGGCTATTTCGACGTGGAAGGTGCCGAAAGATGTGCATGAAGTGAGGAGTTTTCATGGTCTTGCCTCATTTTACAGAATTTTTATCAAGAATTTCTCAACAATCACAGCTCCTTTGACCGAATTATTGAAGAAAGGTGCATTCCATTGGAGTGAAGCCGCTCAAAGAGCATTTGAAAAAATCAAGGAAAAATTGTGCAATACAACGGTTCTTGCATTGCCAGATTTTGATAAACTGTTTGAGGTTGAATGTGATGCAAGTGGCGTGGGTATTGGTGCTGTTCTTATTCAAGGAAAGAGACCCATTTGTTATTTTAGTGAAAAATTAAGTGGTGCTAAGCTTAATTATTCAAATTATGATCGTGAGTTCTACGCTATTGTTCGGGCTCTAGATCATTGGTCTCATTACCTAAGGCCAAAACCGTTTGTTTTACATTCGGATCATGAAGCCTTGAAATTCATTCATGGACAGCAAAAACTTAATCACCGACATGCTAAATGGGTTGAATTTCTTCAATCTTTTACATTTAGTTCGAAGTACAAAGAAGGGAAGAAGAATGTTGTAGCGGATGCATTATCAAGGAGAAGCTATCTATTAGCTATGGTTCACACGAAAATTCTTGAGTTTGAACACTTGAAAAATCACTATGAAGAAGATGAGGATTTTTCGGGAAAATTCAAGAAACCTACTCAAGACTACACGGTTCAAGATGGGTTTTTGTTCAAAGGCAACAAACTTTGTGTGCCTAAGAATGGTGTGCGTGAACTCTTGGTTCGTGAAATCCATGGGGGAGGAATTGCTGGTCATTTTGGGATACATAAGACATTAGAAATGCTTCAAGAACATTTCTATTGGCCTCATATGATCAAGGACGTAACTCACATTGTGGAAAGGTGTTCTACTTGTCAAAAATCCAAGAGTACTTTTCATAAAGGTCTTTACACTCCATTACCCGTTCCTGATGTTCCATGGGAAGGAGTGAGCATGGATTTTATTGTGGGTCTCTGATGTGTTTGCGGATGTGTTTGATGTGTTTGTGGTTTAGGATCGTTTTGGAGTGGATTAGGTGAATTAGAAACAAGTTCGTAACAAAAGGAAACAAGGTAAACACTCAATGTAGAATCGGGTCTAAATTGTGTGTAAGGGAAATAATCTGGACCAAACACGAAGTAAGCTAGATTATTGAGCTTATACTAACTAGCACTAAGCAAAGAAAGTATAAGTTTTGTGAGACACAAAGTAACACACGAAATTCACAAAGAAATTCAGATTCTGTTCTCTTTCTTTTACTCCCCTTCAAATGAATTGGCAAGTGCCCTATTTATAGGAAGCTTTACAAATCCTTTAGCTTCCTATTTTACACGTCTAAAACAGAAGAAACAAGCCTCAATAAAGCTTTGTAACTCCTTTTACGAAATTCAAAACAGAATTTAAAACTGAATTAAAACTGAGCATGATTCAAGCCTTGAATCACGCTTTGACTAAGTCACTAAATGACTGATTATTTGAGCAGCTATTACGTGCATATTTGATAGAAAATAACCTCCCTAATTAAAGCTTTAAATGACTAAAATAAACAGCAAATAAATCATAATTATTCTCCCACAGAAATCGCCATGAATCAAGCATTAACCCCCTTTTTTAGCTGTGGCGTTAATTTGGCTGTTTGAAAACTTCTTCTTGACCGTCCCCTTTAACTGGCCATAACTTCCCCTTTGCTCTCCTCCCATTTAAGGCAAGAAACAAAAGGATTAATTGAAGAGAACCCCACGAAATTATCACCCAAGGACTTGGACTTTTCGTGGATGAACAAGGCATGGACCGTCGTTTGAACTTTTGGAACTTTATGGACTTTAGTTAGGACTTGATTGCTTGCTGCCATATCATTCTCCCCCTCTTCGGAAAAGTTTGCCCTCAAACTTTCATCATCTAGATATGGGCTCAAGTCTCCCACATTGAACGTTGCACTTACGCCACCAAACTCACCAGGTAGATCAATCTTGTAAGCACTTTCCCCAATTTTCTCCAAGACTTGAAAGGGACCATCTGATCTAGGCATGAGCTTATTTTTCCTAAGGTTAGGAAAACGTTCCTTCCTTAAATGTAGCCAAACCAAGTCACCCTTAGCAAATGTAGGTTGCGTTCGGTTTTTATTTGCACGGTCTTTGTAGACTTTGTTCATAGCTTCAATCTTCTCTTTGACTTTGGTGCATGTTTTCTGAAATGCTTCCCACCTCTTCTTAGGTTCTCCATGTATCAAATCTCCTTTAGGCAAGGGAATTAACTCAATGGGCAGCAAAGGATTAACCCCATACACCACTTCAAAAGGACTACGAGCAGTAGTAGAAGAAGGAGACCTATTGTACGCAAATTCAGCATGGGCTAACTTAACATCCCAATCCTTTTGAGTTCTACTCACTAGACCTCGTAACAAAGCACCAAGGGTTTTATTAGTCACTTCTGTTTGACCATCCGTTTGTGGATGATGAGAAGTACTAAATAGGAGCTTAGTTCCCACTAATTTCCACAAAATCCTCCAAAAATGACTAAGGAACTTAGTATCCCTATCCGAAACAATGGACCTTGGAACCCCATGTAAACGAATGATTTCTCTAAAGTATAAATCAGCAACTTTAGAAGCATCATCTGTTTTGTGACATGGAATAAAATGAGCCATTTTAGAAAAACGGTCCACCACCACCATGATACTATCTTTCCCCCTTTGAGTCCTAGGGAGACCCACAATAAAATCCATGCTCACTCCTTCCCATGGAACATCCGGAACGGGTAATGGAGTGTAAAGACCCTTGTGAAAAGTACTCTTGGATTTTTGACAAGTAGAACACCTTTCCACAATGTGAGTTACGTCTTTGATCATATGGGGCCAATAGAAATGTTCTTGAAGCATTTCTAATGTCGTATGTATTCCAAAATGACCAGCAATTCCTCCCCCATGGATTTCACGAACCAAGAGTTCACGTACACCATTCTTAGGCACACAAAGTTTGTTGCCTTTGAATAAGAACCCATCTTGAACCGTGTAGTCTTGAGTAGGTTTCTTGAATTTTCCAGAAAAATCCTCATCTTCTTCATAGTGATTTTTTAAGTGTTCAAACCCAAGAATCTTCATATGAACCATAGCTAATAGATAGCTTCTCCTTGATAATGCATCAGCTACAACATTCTTCTTCCCTTCTTTGTACCTCGAACTGAATGTAAAAGATTGAAGAAATTCAACCCATTTAGCATGTCGGTGATTAATCTTCTACTGTCCATGAATGAATTTCAAGGCTTCATGATCCGAATGTAAAACAAACGGTTTTGGCCTTAGGTAATGAGACCAATAATCTAGAGCCCGAACAATAGCATAGAACTCACGATCATAATTTGAATAATTAAGCTTAGCACCACTTAATTTTTCACTGAAATAACAAATGGGTCTCTTTCCTTGAATAAGAACAGCACCAATACCCACGCCACTTGCATCACATTCAACCTCAAACAGTTTATCAAAATCTGGCAATGCAAGAACCGTTGTATTGCACAATTTCTCTTTGATTTCTTCAAAGGCTTTTTGAGCAGATTCACTCCAATTGAATGCACCTTTCTTCAATAACTCGGTCAAAGGAGCTGTGATTGTTGAGAAACTCTTGATAAAGATTCTGTAAAATGAGGCAAGCCCATGAAAACTCCTCACTTCATGCACATCTTTCGGCACTTTCCAAGTTGAAATAGCCTTCACCTTTTCTGGATCAACCTGTACTCCTTCACTAGATACAACATATCCTAGGAAAGTAATATGCTTACACATGAAAGCACACTTTTCTAACTTCCCATACAATCTGTTAGTCCTTAAAACCTCAAATAAAGATTTTAAATGTAACAAATGCTCGTCTATGGACTTGCTATATACTAGAATATCATCTAAATATACAACAATGAATTTGTTGAGAAAAGGACGCAATACCTCATTCATGAGTCTCATGAAAGAACTAGGAGCATTGCAAAGACCAAATGGCATGACAAGCCATTCGTATAAGCCTTGCTTAGTCTTAAAAGCTGTCTTCCATTCATCACCTTCACGAATTCTCATTTGGTGATAGCCACTTCTCAAATCAATTTTACTGAAAATCTTGGCTCCACTCAACTCATCAAACATGTCTTGAAGCCTTGGCATAGGAAATTTGTATTTGATAGTAATATTATTGATAGAACGACTATCAATACACATTCTCCAAGTTCCCTCTTTCTTAGGTACTAAAAGAGCAGGAACAGCACATGGGCTAAGACTTTCACGCACATAACCCCTTTCTATGAGTTCTTCAACTTGTCTTTGCAACTCCTTGGCCTGATCGGGACTACACCTGTAGGCTGGTTTATTAGGCAATTGAGCTCCCGGAATCAAGTCAATAGCATGCTCAATACCTCGAAATGGAGGCAGGCCTTGTGGCAAATCACTAGGAAATACATCAGAAAATTCCTCTAGCAATTTCTTCAAAGGCAATGAGTTAGTAACATTGGAAAAGGTTTCATCAACAGGTTTAACAACAAGGAAAAACCCTTCCCCTTCCATAGCATACTCACGCTCAAACTCACGTCTTGAAACCAGAAAATTAGGTTTCTTTTCCATCATAGGTTCAACCTTTGGAGGCAAAGGAAGTAACCTGATTTTCTTTCCCCCATGAGCAGTGACCGTATAAACATTAGAAACACCATCATGCAACGCATTTCTATCAAACTGCCATGGTCTACCCAGCAAAATATGACACGCACTCATAGGCAGAATATCACACCAACGTTCATCATGAAAATTTCCAATTGTAAAAGAAACTAGAGCTTGTTTCTTAACCTTTAAACCGGTGTCATTATCTAGCCAATTTAACTTATAAGGCTTAGCATGTTCACGAGTAGGTAATTTCAGTTTACTTAAAAGTTCCTTAGAAGCCACATCTGTACAAGAACCACCATCTACAATCACATCACAAATCTTGTCTCGTACCTTGCATCTGGTATGGAAAAGATTCTCTCTTTGTTGCACATCCTTGAGAGGTTCAGAATGTAGGATCCTTCTCATAACACCACACAATGGAGTGGCGTCTTCTTCAGCTCCATATTCCTCATATTCCTCTTCTTCTTCCTCATTTTCCTCGGAATCATACCCTCCTTCATGAATGGTGAGTGTGTTCCGTTTTGGACATTCACTAGCAATATGTCCCTTTTCATGGCACTTGTAACACGTTCTCTTGGAAGCTTCTTGCTTGAAATCCGTTTTTCCTCCTTTGAATGAGTTAGGAGTAAAAGTGGATTTGGTAGCAACCTCACCTTTTCCTATGGAAGGAAAAGCTTTGTAAGGAGGCCTCGAAGTAGGTCTTGGCCTATCTTCTTTGTGTTGTGCCTCAACCTTTCTGGCTGCCTTAACAACTTCTTCATAGGTGGAATAAGGTAGGAGATCCACCTTATTGGCAATCGGTTTTGACAACCCTTTGGTAAAACACGCAATTTTGAGTGGCTCTCTCTCTTGCATATCACATACCAAACTGAGTTTCTCAAATTCTCGCACATAATCATCAACACTTCGTTCCCCTTGAGCTAGGCGAGTCAATTTTACATATTGATCTTGCTCATACTCACGTGGAATCCAACGTTGCTCCATTTTTTTTCTGAGTTTTACCCATGACTCAATCTTACCCTTTCCTTCTCTCCTCCTTTTGGCCTTCAGATTATCATACCAAAGTCCAGCAAGTTTGGTTAACTTTAGAATCGCCATTTTACAACTCCTAGTATCATCATACTCCTTATACTCAAAGATACTCTCCAATCTACGTACCCAATCAAAAAAAACTTCTGGATCGTTAGATCCATCAAATTCGGGAAGATCTAATTTGAGACTTCTATCTTCTTGATAACCACGAAATTGTGATTCCCCTTGGGTGGGTGTGGAATTGGAATGTTCTAATTCCTCTAACCTTCTACCTTGTCTAAGGCATAGGTCAGCAATGGCATCCATACGTGTTTCATGCTTTTTCATTTCGTCATGCATTTCCTGGAGTTTTCCAAGAATGTCTTTCATCACTTCGTGAGATGTTGAGTTGGATGAACTCGAAGCCATACTCCAAAGCCTTTGCTCTGATACCAACTGATGTGTTTGCGGATGTGTTTGATGTGTTTGTGGTTTAGGATCGTTTTGGAGTGGATTAGGTGAATTAGAAACAAGTTCGTAACAAAAGGAAACAAGGTAAACACTCAATGTAGAATCGGGTCTAAATTGTGTGTAAGGGAAATGATGTGTAAGCAAGATGAGAACCTTGTTACAGAATATGTGTTTAAGGGGTCTTAATGAAATGTCGTGATTAATGAGGGGAGAATAGGGGAACACTCAACCCTAGTCTCGGATATAACCAAGGGGAACACTCACCCTTCGCTTAGTGTAGTTAGGAAATAGGGAATACTCAACCCACTCGTTTACTACGTAAGTTCTAGGTTTGGGAACACTCGACCAAAACTAGTACTCTTCAAATTTGTATTCTCAAATTTGGACCTTAAAAATGACTATTAGCAAGTCAAGTTTAATCAAAGAAAAACTCAAGTGTTTAGCAAATTTCTGGATGCATTTCTATTCATTTCGTGCACTATTTATAGTAGTGTCTTCATTACATAGGATTCCATTATTTGCCTAATTAAAGACAGAAATAAAAAACTAAATATAAAGTGATTAAAAGGCTAATAACCGTCCCTTTAATCCTTTACACAAACCGGAATTACCTAACAACAATAAACTGAAATAAACTACTAACAACAATCAGAAACTAACTAACTAATCGTAAAACTAGACTTAAACTAAGGAAATATTTAACAAACTTTGAACGGCATTCCATCCGATTATTAAAACGTGCAAAATGGCTTCAATAACCTCTTCAGCGTGTATTTAGCTTGTTTGCAACTACCTTTGACTTAAGCCCCTTTATTCCAGCCATGAACTAACTAACTCCCTAATTTATGCCTAAGTAGTTCAACTGACCAGCTAACTAACTAACTCCTTGTTGTACGTCCACTAACCAACCAACTAAGCAAAGAATCAGCTAACTAACTCCAATTCTCACGCCTCTTCAGTTTAACAAATCAACGAGTTAACTACCCTCCTTAATTCACGCTAATTAATTCACTAACTAATCAGTTCAACTAACCCCTTAATCCATGCTCCATGATCGTCCAACTTGACTCCAATTACACGAATCATGCGTGGCATCAAACCGGCATCTTTACTAACTTCCTTCAACTAGATTAACTACTTTAAGGGAAGTATAACCTGTAGTAAAACTTTTGGGACCGCCTTGCATAGGATTGAAGAACGATTTGGACAGAATTAAGCCCTTAGCATTTAATTCAATAATACTGTCTTGACCGTCTTCATCTAAATCATGGATAATTGCACTTTGACCATTTTGGTCAGGAAATAATCTGGACCAAACACGAAGTAAGCTAGATTATTGAGCTTATACTAACTAGCACTAAGCAAAGAAAGTATAAGTTTTGTGAGACACAAAGTAACACACGAAATTCACAAAGAAATTCAGATTCTGTTCTCTTTCTTTTACTCCCCTTCAAATGAATTGGCAAGTGCCCTATTTATAGGAAGCTTTACAAATCCTTTAGCTTCCTATTTTACACGTCTAAAACAGAAGAAACAAGCCTCAATAAAGCTTTGTAACTCCTTTTACGAAATTCAAAACAGAATTTAAAACTGAATTAAAACTGAGCATGATTCAAGCCTTGAATCACGCTTTGACTAAGTCACTAAATGACTGATTATTTGAGCAGCTATTACGTGCATATTTGATAGAAAATAACCTCCCTAATTAAAGCTTTAAATGACTAAAATAAACAGCAAATAAATCATAATTATTCTCCCACAGAAATCGCCATGAATCAAGCATTAACCCCCTTTTTTAGCTGTGGCGTTAATTTGGCTGTTTGAAAACTTCTTCTTGACCGTCCCCTTTAACTGGCCATAACTTCCCCTTTGCTCTCCTCCCATTTAAGGCAAGAAACAAAAGGATTAATTGAAGAGAACCCCACGAAATTATCACCCAAGGACTTGGACTTTTCGTGGATGAACAAGGCATGGACCGTCGTTTGAACTTCTGGAACTTTATGGACTTTAGTTAGGACTTGATTGCTTGCTGCCATATCAGTCTCCCTAAGACTCAAAGGGGGAAAGATAGTATCATGGTGGTAGTGGACCGTTTTTCTAAAATGGCTCATTTTGTTCCATGCCACAAAACAGATGATGCTTCTAAAGTTGCTGATTTATACTTTAGAGAAATCATTTGTTTACATGGGGTTCCAAGGTCCATTGTTTCGGATAGGGATACTAAGTTCCTTAGTCATTTTTGGAGAATCTTGTGGAAATTGGTGGGAACTAAGCTCCTATTTAGTACTTCTCATCATCCACAAACGGATGGTCAAACAGAAGTGACTAATAGAACCCTTGGTGCTTTGTTACAAGGTCTAGTGAGTAGAACTCAAAAAGATTGGGATATTAAGTTAGCCCATGCTGAATTTGCGTACAATAGGTCTCCTTCTTCTACCAATGCTCGTAGTCCTTTTGAAGTGGTGTATGGGGTTAATCCTTTGCTGCCCATTGAGTTAATTCCCTTGCCTAAAGGAGATTTGATACATGGAGAACCTAAGAAGAGGTGGGAAGCATTTCAGAAAACATGTGATGTGTTTTTGGATGTGTTTAATTGAATTAGGATCGTTTGGAGTGATTTAAAATAAATCAGATTCAAGTTCGTCTCACAAGAACCAATATAACACTCAATGTAGAAACGGATTCTATTTGTGTGTTTGGGGTTTATAATCTGACCGAACACAAAGTAAGGCTAGATTATTATGATTATACAACCTAAGCACTAAGCAAAGAAGGTATAATTTTGTGAAACACAAAGTAACACCAGAATTTCACAAAGAAAGTCAGAATTTTTATTTCTTAATACTTGTTCTGAAATGACTAACAAGTGCCCTATTTATAGGAATCTTACAAGAACTTTGAAATTCCTATCTCACACGCCTAAAACAGCAAAAATAAGCTACTATCAAGGCTTTGTAACTCCCTTTACGGATTTCAAACAAAGCTGACAGTCAATGCATGATTTAAGCCTAAAATCATGCTCTTCCTAAGCTAGAAATTGACTTGTTTATTTCTGGCCTTAATGGCGTCTATTATGGGTTATTTTGACAGAAAACAACCCCTAATTAAAGCTTGAATAATTGAAACAATCAGCAAAAGTCTTCCATGAAAAACGCCATGCAACGCGTTTTCAATCGTTTTCAATCTGGCGTGAATTGCGTCAGTTTTGACAATTCAGCTAGAAGTCTTCCTTATGATGTGATTCTGATCTTTTCGTCCTATTTTCCCTCTTCCCATTTAAGGTAAGAAACAAAATGATTTTTGGAAGAGAATCCCACGAAATTAGCATCTGAAGACTTGGTTTTTCCGTGGGTAAACAAGGTGTGAACCGTAGCTTGGATTTCTGGAATGTTTTGGGCTTTAGTTTGGATTTGATTACTTGCTGCCATATCATTCTCCCCTTCTTCGAAAAAGTTTGTCCTCAAACTTTCATCATCTAGATATGGACTCAAATCCCCCACATTGAAGGTCGCACTTACTCCACCAAATTCACTAGGTAGATCAATTTTGTAAGCACTTTCTCCAATTTTCTCCAGAACTTGAAAAGGACCATCGGATCTGGGCATAAGCTTGTTTTTCCTAAGATTAGGAAAACGTTCTTTCCTCAAGTGTAACCAAACCCAGTCACCCTTAGCAAATGTAGGTTGCCTTCGGTTCTTATTTGCACGGTCTTTGTAGACTTTGTTCATAATTTCAATCTTTTCTTTGACTTTGGCGCATGTTTTCTGAAATGCTTCCCATCTCTTCTTAGGTTCAGCATGTATCAAATCTCCTTTAGGTAAAGGAATTAGCTCAATGGGCAGCAAAGGATTAATTCCATACACCACTTCAAAAGGACTACGAGCAGTGGTAGAAGAAGGAGATCGATTATAAGCGAATTCTGCATGGGCCAACTTAACATCCCAATCCTTTTGAGTTCGACTCACTAGACCACGTAGCAAAGCTCCAAGGGTTCTGTTCGTCACCTCCGTTTGACCATCCGTTTGTGGGTGATGAGAAGTACTAAATAAGAGCTTAGTACCCACCAGTTTCCACAATACTCTCCAGAAATGACTAAGGAACTTAGTGTCCCTATCTGAGACAATGGACCTTGGAACCCCATGCAAACGAATGATTTCTCTAAAGTATAAATCAGCAACTTTAGAAGCATCATCTGTTTTGTGGCATGGCACAAAGTGAGCCATTTTTGAAAAACGGTCCACTACTACCATAATACTGTCCTTCCCCCTTTGAGTCCTAGGGAGACCCACAATAAAATCCATGCTTACTCCTTCCCATGGAACATCAGGCACGGGTAATGGGGTATAAAGACCTTTGTGAAAAGTACTCTTGGCTTTTTGGCAAGTAGAACACCTTTCTATCACGTGAGTTACATCCTTGATCATATGAGGCCAATAGAAATGTTCTTGAAGCATTTCTAATGTCTTGTGTATTCCAAAATGACCAGCAATTCCTCCCCCATGGATTTCACGAACCAAGAGTTCACGCACACCATTCTTAGGCACACAAAGTTTGTTGCCTTTGAACAAAAATCCATCTTGAACCGTGTAATCTTGAGTAGGCTTCTTGAATTTTTCTGAAAATTCCTCATCTTTTTCGTAGTGACTTTTCAAGTGTTCAAACCCAAGAATTTTCGTGTGAACCATAGCTAACAGATAGCTTCTCCTCGACAATGCATCCGCCACAACATTCTTCTTCCCTTCTTTGTATCTTGAGCTAAATGTGAAAGATTGAAGAAATTCAACCCATTTAGCATGTCGATGATTCAGTTTCTGCTGTCCATGAATAAACTTTAAGGCTTCATGATCCGAATGTAGAACAAACGGTTTTGGCCTTAAGTAATGAGACCAATGATCTAGAGCTCGAACAATGGCATAGAACTCGCGATCATAATTTGAATAATTAAGCTTTGCTCCACTTAATTTTTCACTGAAATAGCAGATGGGTCTCTTTCCTTGGATAAGAACAGCACCAATACCCACGCCACTTGCATCACATTCAACCTCAAACAGTTTATCAAAATCTGGTAATGCAAGAACCGTTGTATTGCACAATTTTTCTTTGATCTCTTCGAAGGCTTTTTGAGCAGCTTCACTCCATTGGAATGCACCTTTCTTCAATAATTCTGTTAAAGGAGCCGTGATTGTTGAGAAATTCCTGATGAAAATTCTGTAAAATGAGGCGAGGCCATGGAAACTCCTCACTTCATGCACATCTTTCGGCACCTTCCATGTTGAAATAGCCTTTACTTTCTCTGGATCAACCTGTACTCCTTCACTAGATACAACATAGCCTAGGAAGGTAATATGCTTACACATGAAAGCACACTTCTCTAACTTCCCATACAATTTGTTAGACCTTAAAATCTCAAATAAAGATTTTAAATGTAACAAATGATCATCTACAGACTTGCTATATACCAGAATATCATCTAAATATACAACAATGAATTTATTTAGAAAAGGACGCAATACCTCATTCATGAGTCTCATGAACGAACTAGGAGCATTGCAAAGACCAAACGGCATGACCAGCCATTCGTACAAGCCTTGTTTAGTCTTGAACGCTGTTTTCCATTCATCTCCTTCTCTAATTCGCATTTGATGGTAGCCACTTCTTAAATCAATTTTACTGAAAATCTGGGCTCCACTCAACTCATCAAACATGTCTTGAAGCCTGGGCATAGGAAAGCGGTATTTGATAGTAATATTATTGATGGACCGACTATCAATACACATTCTCCAAGTTCCCTCTTTCTTAGGCACTAAAAGAGCAGGAACAGCACAGGGGCTAAGGCTTTCACGCACATAACCTTTCTCCATAAGTTCTTCTACCTGCCTTTGCAATTCCTTGGCTTGATCTGGGCTACATCTGTAAGCTGGTTTGTTTGGCAATTGAGCTCCCGGAATCAGGTCAATAGCATGTTCAATACCTCGAAATGGAGGTAAGCCTTGCGGTAGGTCACTAGGAAAAACATCAGAAAATTCTTCCAGCAATTTCTTTAAAGGTAATGAGTTAGTCACAGTGGAAATAGTATCATCAACAGGTTTAACAACAAGGAAAAACCCTCCTCCTTCCATAGCACATTCTCGTTCAAACTCATGTCTCGAAATCAGAAAATTAGGTTTTTTCTCCATCATAGGTTCAACCTTTGGAGGCAAAGGAAGTAATCTGATTTTCTTTCCCCCATGAGTAGTGACTGTGTAAACATTAGAAACGCCATCATGCAAAGCATTTCTATCAAATTGCCATGGTCTGCCCAGCAATATATGACATGCACTCATAGGCAGAATATCACACCAACGTTCATCATGAAAATTCCCAATAGTAAAAGAAACTAGAGCTTGTTTCTTAACTTTTAAGCCGGTGTCATTATCTAGCCAATTTAACTTGTACGGTTTAGCATGCTCACGAGTAGGTAATTTAAGCTTACTTACAAGTTCAGTAGAAGCCACATCTGTACAAGATCCACCGTCTACAATCACATCGCAAATTCTGTCTTGCACCTTGCACCTCGTATGGAAGAGATTTTCTCTTTGTTGTACGTCTTTGAGAGGCTCGGAATGAAGGATTCTTCTCACAACACCACACAATGGAGTGGCGTTTTCTTCAGCTCCATACTCCTCATATTCCTCTTCCTCTTCCTCATTCTCCTCAGAATCATATCCTCCTTCATGTATGGTGAGTGTGTTTCTTTTCGGGCATTCACTAGCAATATGCCCTTTTTCGTGGCACTTGTAACACGTCCTCTTGGAAACTTCCAGTTTGTAATCCGTTTTTCCTCCATAACTTTTGAATGAGTTAGGAGTAAAAGTGGATTTAGAAGCAACCTCACTTTTTCCCACAGAAGGAAAAGCTTTGTAAGGAGGCCTCGAAGTAAGCCTTGGCCTTTCTTCCTTGTGTTGTGCCTCAACTTTTCTGGCAGCCTTCACAACGTCTTCATAAGATGAATAAGGTAGAAGATCCACCTTATTGGATATTGGCTTAGACAGCCCCTTCGTGAAACGAGCAATTTTAAGCGGTTCTTTTTCTTGCATATCACATACCATACTGAGTTTCTCAAATTCTCGCACATAATCATCAACACTTCGTTCCCCTTGAGCTAAGCGAGTCAATTTTACATATTGATCTTGCTCATACTCACGTGGAATCCAACGTTGCTCCATTTTCTTTTTGAGTTTTACCCATGACTCAATTTTTCCCTTTCCTTCTCTTCTCCTTTTGGCCTTCAGATTGTCATACCAAAGCCCAGCAAGTTTGGTTAATTTCAGAATTGCCATTTTACAACTCCTAGCATCATCATACTCCTTATACTCAAAAATACTCTCCAATCTACGTACCCAATCAAAAAAAACTTCTGGATCATTTGAACCATCGAATTCTGGAAGATCAAGTTTGAGACTTCTATCTTCTTGGTAACCACGAAATTGTGATTCCCCTTGGGTGGGTGTGGAATTTTCCAATTCCTCTATTCTTCTGCCTTGTCTAAGACAGAGGTCTGCAATGGCATCAACTCTTGTTTCATGCCTTTTCATTTCGTCATGCATCTCTTGGAGTTTTCCAAGAATGTCTTTCATCACCTCGTGAGATGGTGAGTTGGATGAACTTGAAGCCATTCTCCAAAGTCTTTGCTCTGATACCAACTGATGTGTTTTTGGATGTGTTTAATTGAATTAGGATCGTTTGGAGTGATTTAAAATAAATCAGATTCAAGTTCGTCTCACAAGAACCAATATAACACTCAATGTAGAAACGGATTCTATTTGTGTGTTTGGGGTTTATAATCTGACCGAACACAAAGTAAGGCTAGATTATTATGATTATACAACCTAAGCACTAAGCAAAGAAGGTATAATTTTGTGAAACACAAAGTAACACCAGAATTTCACAAAGAAAGTCAGAATTTTTATTTCTTAATACTTGTTCTGAAATGACTAACAAGTGCCCTATTTATAGGAATCTTACAAGAACTTTGAAATTCCTATCTCACACGCCTAAAACAGCAAAAATAAGCTACTATCAAGGCTTTGTAACTCCCTTTACGGATTTCAAACAAAGCTGACAGTCAATGCATGATTTAAGCCTAAAATCATGCTCTTCCTAAGCTAGAAATTGACTTGTTTATTTCTGGCCTTAATGGCGTCTATTATGGGTTATTTTGACAGAAAACAACCCCTAATTAAAGCTTGAATAATTGAAACAATCAGCAAAAGTCTTCCATGAAAAACGCCATGCAACGCGTTTTCAATCGTTTTCAATCTGGCGTGAATTGCGTCAGTTTTGACAATTCAGCTAGAAGTCTTCCTTATGATGTGATTCTGATCTTTTCGTCCTATTTTCCCTCTTCCCATTTAAGGTAAGAAACAAAATGATTTTTGGAAGAGAATCCCACGAAATTAGCATCTGAAGACTTGGTTTTTCCGTGGGTAAACAAGGTGTGAACCGTAGCTTGGATTTCTGGAATGTTTTGGGCTTTAGTTTGGATTTGATTACTTGCTGCCATATCAACATGCACCAAAGTCAAAGAGAAGATTGAAGCTATGAACAAAGTCTACAAGGACCGTGCAAATAAGAACCGAAAGCAACCTACATTTGCTAAAGGTGACTTGGTTTGGTTACATTTAAGGAAGGAACGTTTTCCTAACCTTAGGAAAATAAGCTCATGCCTAGATTAGATGGTCCCTTTCAAGTCTTGGAGAAAATTGGGGAAAGTGCGTACAAGATCGATCTACCTGGTGAGTTCGGTGGAGTAAGTGCAACTTTCAATGTGGGAGACTTGAGTCCATATCTAGATGATGAAAGTTTGAGGGCAATCTTTTCCGAAGAGGGGGAGAATGATATGGCAGCAAGCAATCAAGTTCCAGAAGTTCAAGCTACGGTCCATGCCTTGTTCATCCACGATAAATCCAAGACCTTGGGTGATAATTTCGTGGGATTCTCTTCAATTAATCCTTTTGTTTCTTGCCTTAAATGGGAAGAGAGCAAAGAGGACGTAATGGCCGGTTAAGGAAGCATTCAAGAAGACTTTCAAACAGCCAAAGGAGTTTCAAACAGCCACAATTAACGTCAGCTTGATTCAAGGCGATTTCTGTGGAGAAATAATTATGATTTATTTGCTGTTTGTTTTAGTCATTTAAAGCTTTAATTAGGGGGTTAATTTTCTGTCAAAGTATGCACGTAATAGCTGACTTTAAGGCCCTAAATAATCAGTCATTTTCATAACTTAGTTAAAGCGTGATTCAAGGCTTGAATCATGCTCAGTTTTAATTCAGTTTTTATTTCTGTTTTGAATTTCGTAAAAGGAGTTACAAAGCTTTATTGAGGCTTGTTTCTTCTGTTTTAGTCGTGTAAGATAGGAAGCTAAAAGATTTGTAAAGCTTCCTATAAATAGGACACTTGCCAATTCGTTTGAGGCAAGAGTGCAAGAAAATAATAGAATCTGATTTTCTTTGTGAATTTCGTGTGTTACTTTGTGTTTCACAAACTTATACCTTCTTTGCTTAGTGCTAGTTAGTATAAGCTCAATAATCTAGCCTTACTTCGTGTTTGGTCCAGTTTATTCCCTTACGCACAATTTAGAACCCGATTCTACATTGAGTGTTTATCTTATTTTCTTTTGTGACGAACTTGAGTCTAATTCACCTAATCTACTCCAAAACGATCCTAATCTACAAACACATCAGCTGCCCATTGAGTTAATTCCTTTGCCTAAAGGAGATTTGATACATGGTGAACCTAAGAAGAGATGGGAAGCATTTCAAAAAACATGCACCAAAGTCAAAGAGAAGATTGAAGCCATGAACAAAGTCTACAAAGACCGTGCAAATAAGAACCGAAAGCAACCTACATTTGCTAAGGGTGACTTGGTTTGGCTACATTTAAGGAAGGAACGTTTTCCTAACCCTAGGAAAAATAAGCTCATGCCTAGATCAGATGGTCCCTTTCAAGTCTTGGAGAAAATTGGGGAAAGTGCTTACAAGATTGATCTACCTGGTGAGTTTGGTGGAGTAAGTGCAACTTTTAATGTGGGAGACTTGAGTCCATATCTAGATGATGAAAGTTTGAGGGCAAACTTTTCCGAAGAGGGGGAGAATGATATGGTAGCAAGCAATCAAGTTCCAGAAGTTCAAGCTACGGTCCATGCCTTGTTCATCCACGAAAAGTCCAAGTCCTTGGGTGATAATTTCGTGGGATTCTCTTCAATTAATCCTTTTGTTTCTTGCCTTAAATGGGTAGGGGGCAAAGAGGACGTAATGACTAGTTAAGGATACGTTCACAAAGAGTTTCAAACAGCCACAATTAACGTCAGCTTGATTCAAGGCGATTCAGCTTGATTCAAGGCGATTTCTGTGGGGGAATGATTATGAGTTGGTTGCTGTTTGTTTTAGTCATTTAAAGCTTTAATTAGGGAGTTAAATTTCTGTCAAATAATTGAACACTTGCCATTCGTTGTAGGCAAGAGTGAAAGAAAACAACAGAATCTGATTTTCTTTGTGAATTTCGTGTGTTACTTTGTGTTTCACGAACTTATACTTTCTTTGCTTAGTGCTAGCTAGTATAAGCTTGATAATCTAGCCTTACTTCGTGTTTGGCCCAATTTATTCCCTTACACGCAATTTAGAACCCGTTTCTACATTGAGTGTTTATCTTATTTTCTTTTGTGACGAACTTGATTCTAATTCACCTAATCTACTCCAAAACGATCCTAATCCACTTACACATCATTTCCCTTGAAAATCAAGAACATTGCCCCAAAACTTGGCGAAATGCTTTCAAGGCTCGTTTAAAATGCTTGAACACTTGTAACTAGGCTATATTGGTATGTTAGTTCATGTTATAGGTTATTTTGATAAGAAATTTGAAAAATAGGGGAGGTAGAACCCTTTTTTAGCCCCCTTTCCCTTAAAAATCACGAACATCACCCCAAAACTTGGTGTAATGCTTTTAAGGCTCGTTTTAAATGCTTGAAAACTTGTAACTAGCTATATTGGTATGTTAGTGCAAGTTATTGGTTATTTTGATAAGATATTTGAAAAATAGGGGAGGTAGAACCCTTTCCGGCCCCCTTTCCCTTGAAAATCAAGAACATTGCCCCAAAACTTATTGAAATTCTTCCAAGGTTCGTTTTCAATGTTTGAACACTTGTATCTAGGCTATATTGGTATGTTAGTTTAGGTTCTAGGTTATTTTGATTAGAAATTTGAAAAATAGGGGAGGTAGAACCCTTTTCGGCCCCTTTTCCTAGAAAATCACGAACATCGTCCCAAAACTTAACGAAATGCTTTTCAGCCTCGTTTTAAATGCTTGAAACCTTGTAACTAGGCTATATTGGAATGTTAGTACAAGTTATAGGGTATTTTGATAAGAAATTTGAAAAATAGGGGAGGTAGAACCCTTTCTGGCCCCCTTTCCCTTGAAAATCAAGAACATTGCCCCAAAACTTGGCGAAATGCTTTCAAGGCTCGTTTAAAATGCTTGAACACTTGTAACTAGGCTACATTGGTATGTTAGTTCATGTTATAGGTTATTTTGATAAGAAATCAAAAATAGGGGAGGTAGAACCCTTTCTAGCCCCGTTTCCCTTAAAAATCACGAACATCATCCCAAAACTTAGTTAAATTCTTCTAAGGCTCGTTTTCAATGCGTGAACACATGTAACTAGGCTCTATTGGTATGATAGTGCAAGTTATTGGTTAGTTTGATAAGATATTTGAAAAATAGGAGAGGT
Organism: Dysphania ambrosioides; assembly: GCA_026401315.1. Lineage (NCBI taxonomy): Eukaryota > Viridiplantae > Streptophyta > Magnoliopsida > Caryophyllales > Amaranthaceae > Dysphania > Dysphania ambrosioides. The sequence goes on along the minus strand of CM048661.1, from coordinate 23,361,144 downwards.
AGAACCCTTCTCGGCCCCCTTTCCCTTGAAAATCAAGAACATTGTCCCAAAACTTATTGAAATTTTTCCAAGGTTCGTTTTCAATGTTTGAACACTTGTATCTAGGCTATATTGGTATGTTAGTTTAGGTTCTAGGTTATTTTGATTAGAAATTTGAAAAATAGGGGAGGTAGAACCCTTTCCGGCCCCTTTTCCTTGAAAATCACGAACATCGTCCCAAAACTTAACGAAATGCTTTTAAGGCTCGTTTTAAATGCTTGAAACCTTGTAACTAGGCTATATTGGAATGTTAGTATAAGTTATAGGTTATTTTGATAAGAAATTTGAAAAATAGGGGAGGTAGAACCCTTTCTGGCCCCCTTTCCCTTGAAAATCAAGAACATTGCCCCAAAACTTGGCGAAATGCTTTCAAGGCTCGTTTAAAATGCTTGAACACTTGTAACTAGGCTATATTGGTATGTTAGTTCATGTTATAGGTTATTTTGATAAGAAATCAAAAATAGGGGAGGTATAACCCTTTCCAGCCCCCTTTCCCTTGAAAATCACGAACATCGCCCCAAAACTTGGCGAAATGCTTTCAAGGCTCGTTTTAAATGCTTGAACACTTGTAACTAGGCTATATTGGTATGTTAGTTCATGTTATAGGTTATTTTGATAAGAAATCAAAAATAGGGGAGGTAGAACCCTTTCTAGCCCCGTTTCCCTTAAAAATAACGAACATCATCCCAAAACTTAGTTAAATTCTTCTAAGGCTCGTTTTCAATGCGTGAACACATGTAACTAGGCTCTATTGGTATGATAGTGCAAGTTATTGGTTAGTTTGATAAGATATTTGAAAAATAGGAGAGGTAGAACCCTTCTCGGCCCCCTTTCCCTTGAAAATCAAGAACATTGTCCCAAAACTTATTGAAATTTTTCCAAGGTTCGTTTTCAATGTTTGAACACTTGTATCTAGGCTATATTGGTATGTTAGTTTAGGTTCTAGGTTATTTTGATTAGAAATTTGAAAAATAGGGGAGGTAGAACCCTTTCCGGCCCCTTTTCCTTGAAAATCACGAACATCGTCCCAAAACTTAACGAAATGCTTTTAAGGCTCGTTTTAAATGCTTGAAACCTTGTAACTAGGCTATATTGGAATGTTAGTATAAGTTATAGGTTATTTTGATAAGAAATTTGAAAAATAGGGGAGGTAGAACCCTTTCTGGCCCCCTTTCCCTTGAAAATCAAGAACATTGCCCCAAAACTTGGCGAAATGCTTTCAAGGCTCGTTTAAAATGCTTGAACACTTGTAACTAGGCTATATTGGTATGTTAGTTCATGTTATAGGTTATTTTGATAAGAAATCAAAAATAGGGGAGGTATAACCCTTTCCAGCCCCCTTTCCCTTGAAAATCACGAACATCGCCCCAAAACTTGGCGAAATGCTTTCAAGGCTCGTTTTAAATGCTTGAACACTTGTAACTAGGCTATATTGGTATGTTAGTTCATGTTATAGGTTATTTTGATAAGAAATCAAAAATAGGGGAGGTAGAACCCTTTCTAGCCCCGTTTCCCTTAAAAATAACGAACATCATCCCAAAACTTAGTTAAATTCTTCTAAGGCTCGTTTTCAATGCGTGAACACATGTAACTAGGCTCTATTGGTATGATAGTGCAAGTTATTGGTTAGTTTGATAAGATATTTGAAAAATAGGAGAGGTAGAACCCTTCTCGGCCCCCTTTCCCTTGAAAATCAAGAACATTGTCCCAAAACTTATTGAAATTTTTCCAAGGTTCGTTTTCAATGTTTGAACACTTGTATCTAGGCTATATTGGTATGTTAGTTTAGGTTCTAGGTTATTTTGATTAGAAATTTGAAAAATAGGGGAGGTAGAACCCTTTTCGGCCCCTTTTCCTAGAAAATCACGAACATCGTCCCAAAACTTAACGAAATGCTTTTAAGGCTCGTTTCAAATGCTTGAAACCTTGTAACTAGGCTATATTGGAATGTTAGTATAAGTTATAGGTTATTTTGATAAGAAATTTGAAAAATAGGGGAGGTAGAACCCTTTCCGGCCCCCTTTCCCTTGAAAATCAAGAACATTGCCCCAAAACTTGGCGAAATGCTTTCAAGGCTCGTTTGAAATGCTTGAACACTTGTAACTAGGCTATATTGGTATGTTAGTTCATGTTATAGGTTATTTTGGTAAGAAATTTGAAAAATAGGGGAGGTAGAACCCTTTCCAGCCCCCTTTCTCTTGAAAATCACGAACATCGCCCCAAAACTTGGCGAAATGCTTTCAAGGCTCGTTTTAAATGCTTGAACACTTGTAACTAGCTATATTGGTATGTTAGTGCAAGTTATTGGTTATTTTGATAAGATATTTGAAAAATAGGAGAGGTAGAACCCTTCTCGGCCCCCTTTCCCTTGAAAATCACGAACATTGTCCCAAAACTTATTGAAATTCTTCCAAGGTTCGTTTTCAATGTTTGAACACTTGTATCTAGGCTATATTGGTATGTTAGTTTAGGTTCTAGGTTATTTTGATTAGAAATTTGAAAAATAGGGAGGTAGAACCCTTTCTGGCCCCTTTTCCTAGAAAATCACGAACATCGTCCCAAAACTTGGCGAAATGCTTTTAAGGCTCGTTTCAAATGCTTGAAACCTTGTAACTAGGCTATATTGGTATGTTAGTACAAGTTATAGGTTATTTTGATAAGAAATTTGAAAAATAGGGGAGGTAGAACCCTTTCTGGCCTCTTTTCCTTGAAAATCACGAACATCGTCCAAAAACTTGGCGAAAAGCTTTTAAGGCTCGTTTTAAATGCTAGAACCCTTGTAACTAGGCTATATTGGTATGTTAGTTCATGTTATAGGTTATTTTGATAAGAAATGAAAAATAGGGGAGGTATAACCCTTTCCAGCCCCCTTTCCCTTGAAAATCACGAACATCGCCCCAAAACTTGGCGAAATGCTTTCAAGGCTCGTTTTAAATGCTTGAACACTTGTAACTAGCTATATTGGTATGTTAGTGCAAGTTATTGGTTATTTTGATAAGATATTTGAAAAATAGGAGAGGTAGAACCCTTCTCGGCCCCCTTTCCCTTGAAAATCAAGAACATTGTCCCAAAACTTATTGAAATTATTCCAAGGTTCGTTTTCAATGTTTGAACACTTGTATCTAGGCTATATTGGTATGTTAGTTTAGGTTCTAGGTTATTTTGATTAGAAATTTAAAAAATAGGGGAGGTACAAGCCTTTCCGGCCCCTTTTCCTTGAAAATCACGAACATCGTCCCAAAACTTAACGAAATGCTTTTAAGGCTCGTTTTAAATGCTTGAAACCTTGTAACTAGGCTATATTGGAATGTTAGTATAAGTTATAGGTTATTTTGATAAGAAATTTGAAAAATAGGGGAGGTAGAACCCTTTCTGGCCCCCTTTCCCTTGAAAATCAAGAACATTGCCCCAAAACTTGGCGAAATGCTTTCAAGGCTCGTTTAAAATGCTTGAACACTTGTAACTAGGCTATATTGGTATGTTAGTTCATGTTATAGGTTATTTTGATAAGAAATCAAAAATAGGGGAGGTATAACCCTTTCCAGCCCCCTTTCCCTTGAAAATCACGAACATCGCCCCAAAACTTGGCGAAATGCTTTCAAGGCTCGTTTTAAATGCTTGAACACTTGTAACTAGCTATATTGGTATGTTAGTGCACGTTATTGGTTATTTTGATAAGATATTTGAAAAATAGGAGAGAAAGAACCCTTCTCGGCCCCCTTTCCCTTGAAAATCACGAACATTGTCCCAAAACTTATTGAAATTCTTCCAAGGTTCGTTTTCAATGTTTAAACACTTGTATCTAGGCTATATTGGTATGTTAGTTTAGGTTCTAGGTTATTTTGATTAGAAATTTGAAAAATAGGGGAGGTAGAACCCTTTCCGGCCCCTTTTCCTTGAAAATCACGAACATCGTCCCAAAACTTAACGAAATGCTTTTAAGGCTCGTTTTAAATGCTTGAAACCTTGTAACTAGGCTATATTGGAATGTTAGTATAAGTTATAGGTTATTTTGATAAGAAATTTGAAAAATAGGGGAGGTAGAACTGATATGATAGAGGATGCCAAATTCGAAGGATTGGTTGAAGCTTTAAAGAAGAATGCTACCATGGGAGAGTTGTTGGCTTATGGAGACACGAATCTTCTAGCCATCAAAGGGGAACATTTGCATGTGCATGATAACATGCAAATGTAAATGAGGATTGGTGGACATAGGAAATAAGTTGGTTTTTCCTATGAGTTTTCTCCCATTTCATTTGATAGGGTTTTTCTCATTTTAGGCATAGGTGTGTTTTGAACTTTCCATTTTCAGATTTTATGATTCTATAATGTGTGGAAGCCATGGAGGTGATGATTGATGGAAGGCCTTGATCAAAAGCTAAAATCTTGGAGTAATTTTCGAAGATTGAAAATTTTGACCAAGGAGGAAAATTTTAAGACAAGGGGAGGTGCTTGTTACATTGAGATGTGCTTATTACATCTTATCGGTGCTTTATTACGACTTAAGTGACATGGCAAGTGACATGGCATGGGTATGGACGTGGCTACACACATGGCATTGGATATTTAGTGTTTTACTTTAAATAAAATAGGATTAGAGTAGTTAAATTGTAATATTATCTTTTTAGGTAGGATAAGGTTCTAATTAAGATAAGATAGTGTTAGAGTTTTAGTAGGATTATGTAATAAATAGGTGGCATTATCCTATTGGTTATTAGGAGTCCTTTTAGAAGTAGGAGGCCTAGTCATAATATGATTGAAACTCTCAAGCTATGGGTATAAATAGATGTGCACCCAAGCTTGGAAAAATCAGATTTGGAGATTCTTTTCTATATATTCTTCAATAAACTTAGAGAGTTTGTTGTTTTTCTTTGTGTGTAACAAAGAGTTGTGAATTGGTGCTTAAAGCTTTAGATTCACGTGAGGAAGTGTAGGAATTGAGGGTGCTTTGCTTATATCAATTCTTAAACTTTCGCCCTAGATTTTAAACCTTTGGTGCGTAGCTTTAGAGGGTTTTCTATCTAGTTCTATCCCTTTTGTGTGGATTAAGGTTTCAATACCTAGATTCACATCAACTTTTGGTGCTCTCGTTGAGAGGATTCGAAGAATACTCAAGCAATATGGATTCCAGTGGTGATGATGCACACGAGATGCCACCAGGCTTCAAAAAAGGTTTAACCTTACAAGAAGCCAAAGCCTTGTGCATGGAACGCGAGTTGAAGGAACTGAAGGAACGTATGAATGAGCTGTTGCAAATCGTGGGGAAGAAGGAAAAGTCCTCAAGCAAAGGTAAACTCTCTTCTCATGAATCTAACTCTAGAGAAAGTGATGGTGAATCCAGTGTTAGAAGCTCAAGGAGGCCTAGCAAGAGGGACCCATCCTCCTCAGGTGATGATGAGGAATCATATAAAGGGCGTAGGAGAAAGTGTTTAAGAGGGAAAGAGGATCAAAGCTTGAGACTTGAAATCCCTGAGTTCAATGGCAGTTTGGACCCAGACAAATTCCTAGATTGGATCCGTAGAGTTGAACGAATTTTCAGATATAAGGACTATGATGAGCATAGATCCTTTAAGGTTGCTGAACTCAAACTCACTTCTTATGCAAGTTTGTGGCTTGAAGGTTTGCAAAAGAAGAGGAGAAAGGAGGGGCGTTCCAAGATCTCATCTTGGACAAAACTAAAGAAGTACATGCAAAAAAGGTTTGTTCCTCAAGACTTTGAACAAAACAATTTTATAAAAATGCATACTTTGAAGCAAGAAAGGAGGTCTGTGGAGGAATACTTGATGGAATTCGAAAATCTAGCCATGGTGTGTGGGCTAGAGGAGAAAGAAGACCATAAGGTGGCTCGTTTTGTGGCTGGGTTAAATGACCCAATCAAGGAAAAGGTGGAATTACAACCCTATTGGAGCTTTGATGAGGTGTGTACAATAGCAACTAGGGTTGAAAGGCAAACACGTAAACCTAGAGGGATCTTTCGATCATTTGAAGCTAAAGGGGTGCGTGAGATGTCTAATATGAAGCCTAATCTCGAGAATTCCATAAAGCCACAATCTTTTGGGAGAGATAAGGGAGGAAGTTCGAGGCCCCCTATGGGAGATCAACGAACTTGCTTCAAATGTAAGGGACAAGGCCATATCCAAAGGGATTGTCCCCATGCTAGGATTGCTTCTACTCGGACTTGGGAGGAAGATGAAACCTTTGAAGAAGAGGAGCATGAGCTTGAAGAGGAAGAAGGTAACACATCTTTTGAAGTCCTAGAGGAGGATGTGGAGGAGGTGATGGCAGAAACTAGGGGATCTAGCCTAGTGTTGCGAAGGGCATTGCAATCCAAGTCCTTACCATTAGAGGAGAGCCAAAGGGAGAAAATCTTCCTCACAAGATGCAATGTCCATGGAAGACTATGTGATGTGATTATAGATTCAGGGAGCTGCACTAACGTGGTTTCTACACTCTTGGTGGACAAGTTGGAGGTGCCCACTCAAATCCATCCTCAACCATATAAGCTCCATTGGCTTAGCAAGTCAAGTGACGTAAAGGTTAGTAAACAAGCATTGATTTCGTTCAAAATTGGCAATTATGAAGATCAAGTGCTTTGTGATGTTTGTCCCATGGATGCGTGTCATATTCTCTTGGGAAGACCTTGGCAATATGACAGATTTGTAAAGTTTGATGGAAGGACAAACATATATGTTGTGAGGAAGAACGCACAAGCCAAAGCATTTGCTTTGAAGCCTTTTATGGCACTAAAAACTCGTTCTAACAAAGATAATGGCAAGGGAGTGTTATTGGTGGATGGAAGGGAATTAGAGAAGGATGCGAAGGCCAAGGTTGACTATATGCAAAAGCTTCACACCCAAGTGAGAGAAAGAATTGAGAAGGTCAATGATATCTATAAGGCTAGAGCTAACAAACACAAGACTCAACATACTTACAAGGAGGGAGACTTGGTTTGGTTACACTTGAGGAAGGAAAGATTTCCTAATCGACGTAAGAACAAGCTTATGCCTAGGTGTGATGGTCCATTCAAAATCATCAGTAAGGTGGGTGATTATGCATATAAGCTTCAGTTGCCTGGAGACTATGGAGTTCATGCCACATTCAATATAGGCGACTTAGCACCTTATGTGCCTGATGATCAACTTCGAAGTTTGAGGACAAACTCTTTTGAAGAAGAGGAGGATGATATGATAGAGGATGCCAAATTCGAAGGATGGTTGAAGCTTTAAAGAAGAATGCTACCATGGGAGAGTTGTTGGCTTATGGAGACACGAATCTTCTAGCCATCAAAGGGGAACATTTGCATGTGCATGATAACATGCAAATATAAATGAGGATTGGTGGACATAGGAAATAAGTTGGTTTTGCCTATGAGTTTTCTCCCATTTCATTTGATAGGGTTTTTCTCATTTTAGGCATAGGTGTGTTTTGAACTTTCCATTTTCAGATTTTATGATTCTATAATGTGTGGAAGCCATGGAGGTGATGATTGATGGAAGGCCTTGATCAAAAGCTAAAATCTTGGAGTAATTTTCGAAGATTGAAAATTTTGACCAAGGAGGAAAATTTTAAGACAAGGGGAGGTGCTTGTTACATTGAGATGTGCTTATTACATCTTATCGGTGCTTTATTACGACTTAAGTGACATGGCAAGTGACATGGCATGGGTATGGACGTGGCTACACACATGGCATTGGATATTTAGTGTTTTACTTTAAATAAAATAGGATTAGAGTAGTTAAATTGTAATATTATCTTTTTAGGTAGGATAAGGTTCTAATTAAGATAAGATAGTGTTAGAGTTTTAGTAGGATTATGTAATAAATAGGTGGCATTATCCTATTGGTTATTAGGAGTCCTTTTAGAAGTAGGAGGCCTAGTCATAATATGATTGAAACTCTCAAGCTATGGGTATAAATAGATGTGCACCCAAGCTTGGAAAAATCAGATTTGGAGATTCTTTTCTATATATTCTTCAATAAACTTAGAGAGTTTGTTGTTTTTCTTTGTGTGTAACAAAGAGTTGTGAATTGGTGCTTAAAGCTTTAGATTCACGTGAGGAAGTGTAGGAATTGAGGGTGCTTTGCTTTAATCAATTCTTAAACTTTCGCCCTAGATTTTAAACCTTTGGTGCGTAGCTTTAGAGGGTTTTCTATCTAGTTCTATCCCTTTTGTGTGGATTAAGGTTTCAATACCTAGATTCTGATGTGTAAACAAGATGAGGACCTTGTTACAGAATATGTGTTTAAGGGGTCTTAATGAAATGTCGTGATTAATGAGGGGAGAATAGGGGAACACTCAACCCTAGTCTCGGATATAACCAAGGGGAACACTCACCCTTCGCTTAGTGTAGTTTGGAAATAGGGATTACTCAACCCACTCGTTTACTACGTAAGTTCTAGGTTTGGGAACACTCGACCAAAACTAGTACTCTTCAAATTTGGATTCTCAAATTTGGACCTTAAAAATGACTATTAGCAAGTCACGTTTAATCAAAGAAAAACTCAAGTGTTTAGCAAATTTCTGGATGCATTTCTATTCATTTCGTGCACTATTTATAGTAGTGTCTTCATTACATAGGATTCCATTATTTGCCTAATTAAGGACAGAAATAAAAACTAAATATAAAGTGATTAAAAAGGCTCATAACCGTCCCTTTAATCCTTTATCACAACAAACCGAAATTACCTAATAACAATAAACTGAAGTAAACTAATAACCATAATCAGAAACTAACTAATTCACGAAAACTAAGCTTGAATTGAGGAAAAAAACGTTCAGCAAATAAGAAGTCTTCAACGGCATTTTCCACGTGCAACCTTGCTTGTTCAACGTTCAACTCCTTGTAAATAGCTGGCGTGTAACTTCCTTTGACTCAAACTCCATTATTCCACCCATGAACTAACCAACTCCCTATTTTACGCCTAAGTGGTTCAACTGACCAGCTAGCTAACTAACCCCTTGAATTACGTCAACTAACCAACCAATTAAGCAAATGATCAGCTAACTAACTCCTAAATTTACGCCTATTCAATAACTAACCAATGAGCTAACTAAACCCCTTTACTTCACGGCCATAGTTCAACTAATTACCTAATCTTACGCCCAACTAACAATCAGACAACTTCTCCCTTAATTCATGCCCCACGTAGCTCTAAATACCCCAAATCATGCGTGGCATCAAGTCGGCATTATTACTAGGTCCCTTCAACTAGATTAACTACTTTAAGGGAAGTATAACCAGTATTAAAACTTTTTGGACCGCCGTGCATAGGATTGAAGAACGATTTGGCCAGAATTAACCCCTTAGCATTTAATTCAATAACACCGTCTTGACCGTCTTCATCTAAATCATGGATAATTGTTCTATGACCATTTTGGTCATCCTCCCCTTCTTCAACAGGAATTGCCCTCAATTCGTCATCATCAAGGTAAGGAGCAAGATCACCAACGTTGAATGTACTTGAGACACCATATTGACCTCCCAAATCAACTTTGTATGCGTTGTCATTGATCTTTTCCATGATCTCAAATGGGCCCTCGGCTCTTGGCATAAGTTTGTTTTTCCTTTTGCTAGGAAAACGTTCCTTCCTCATGTAAATCCACACTAAATCCCCAACTTCAAAAGACTTCACATTTCTCACTCGTTTGTTGGCTTGTTTCTTGTAGATTTCATTCGCCTTTTCAATGTTCCTCCGAACTTCTTTATGGACTTTTATCATGAATTCGGCTTGTTCTTTTGCCCCACCATGAACGAACTTGTCTTTTGGCAAAGCAATAAGATCAATGGGAACATAAGGATTGACGCCATATACTACTTCAAAAGGAGAGTACTTTGTAGTAGCACTAGGTGTCCTATTATAAGCGAACTCGGCATGAGCAAGCTTATTATCCCAATCCTTGGTACTTTTGCTTATCAAAGCCCTAAGCAACGAACCAAGTATTCTATTCACCACCTCCGTTTGACCATCGGTTTGTGGATGATGAGAGGTAGAGAACAATAATTTAGTTCCCATCAAACGCCATATGGATTTCCAAAAATGACTTAGGAACTTAGTATCGCGATCTGACACAATTGTGCGTGGCAACCCATGGAAACGAACTACTTCTTCAAAGTATAACTTAGCCACCTTCATTGCATCTTCAGTTTTATGGCAAGGAATGAAATGAGCCATTTTCGAGAACCGATCAACCACCACCATTATTGAGTCTTTGCCTCTTTGAGTTCTTGGCAAAGCTAAAATAAAGTCCATACTAACATCTTCCCAAGGTCTTTCGGGAATTGGTAAGGGCTTGTAGAGACCTTTATGAAACACCATTTTTGCTCTTTGACAGGTAGAGCAACGACTCACCACATGATGAACTGTGGCTAACATTTTCGGCCAATAAAAATGAGCTTGGAGAAGCTCCATTGTCTTGTGAATACCCACATGACCAGCTAGTCCCCCCCCATGAGCTTCATGTATCAATAAACTTCGAATGGGACTTTTTGGGATGCATAATCTATTTCCTTTAAAAAGAAAACCATTATGCAAGGAAAACAGATCATAAACTCCACGGACGCATTTTCCCATTATCCCTTTGAATTCATCATCTTCTTGATAGTACTCCTTAATCAAATCGAATCCAAGCACCTTTGCTTCAACCATTCCAAGCAAATTATGCCTCCTAGACAAGGCATCTGCTACCACATTTGCTTTTCCACTCTTATATTTAGAGGAAAAATTAAATGTTTGCAAGAATTCGACCCACTTTGCATGCCTCGCGTTCAGCTTCTTCTGGCCATGTATGAATCTCAAGGATTCATGATCAGAATGCAATATGAACGGTTGTGGCCTCAAATAATGTGACCAATGATCTAGAGCTCTTACCATAGCATAGAACTCTTTGTCATAGGTGGAGTAGTTCAACTTGCCTTGACTCATCTTCTCACTAAAGTAGGCAATGGGTCGCCCACCTTGAATCAATACGGCACCAATACCTTTTCCACTTGCGTCACATTCAACCTCAAATGGTTTGGAAAAATCAGGAAGTGCTAATATGGGTGTGTTGCACATCTTCTTCTTGACTTCTTCAAACGCCCTTTGAGCTTGGGGTGTCCATTCGAACACGCCTTTCTTAGTACACTCGGTGATGGGAGCCATGAGTGTGCTGAAGTTCTTGATGAATCTTCTATAGAAAGAAGCAAGTCCATGAAATGAACGAACTTCCGTGAGCGTTTTTGGACTAGGCCATGATTGAATCGCTTCAATTTTGCTAGGATCCACCTTTACGCCATCACCTGAAACTATGTAGCCAAGAAACATGACTTCATATAATAAAAAATCACATTTTTCTAGTTTTCCATACAGCTTTTCTCTTCTCAAAACGGAAAATACTTGAAAAAGGTGATCAAAATGAGATTCTTCATCACGTGAATAGATGAGAATGTCATCCAAGTATACTACCACAAACTTGCCCAGAAATGGCCTTAGCACCTCATTCATCAACCTCATGAACGTGCTAGGGGCATTGGTAAGGCCAAATGGCATGACGAGCCATTCATATAGCCCATGCTTTGTCTTGAATGCAGTCTTCCATTCATCCCCTTCTCTCATGCGAATCTGATGATATCCACTTCTCAAGTCTACTTTTGAGAAGACTTTGGAACCACTCAATTCATCCAGCATGTCATCAAGCCTTGGGATTGGAAACCTGTACTTGATAGTAATGTTATTAACGACTCTACTATCAATACACATTCTCCAAGTACCATCTTTCTTAGGAACCAACAAAGCAGGAACGGCACATGGACTCATGGACTCACGCACATAACCCATACCCATTAGTTCTTCAATTTGGCGTTGTAACTCCTTGGTTTCCAAAGGATTACATCTATAGGCTGGTTTATTTGGTAAGGGTGCTCCGGGAATGAGATCAATTTGATGCTCAATTCCTCGTATGGGTGGTAGTCCTTTTGGTAATTCATCGGGAAAAACGTCCTCAAAATCTTTAATTAATTGGGCTAATTTAGGGTTTCGAGTAACAAAATTTTCGTGGGTTTCTTTGGAGTATAGTAGGAACAATTCTGCCTCACCATCTAACTCCCTCTCAAATTCTCTAAAAGATAATAAGGATACTTCTTTTTGTGGTGTTTGTGATGGTAAGAAACGTGGGGGTGGTAAAGGGTGTAGTTTTTTCTTCCTCCCTTCATGGACTATTGTATAAGTGTTGTGATACCCATCGTGTATAGATCTTCTATCAGTTTGCCAAGGTCTACCAAGTAGAATATGACAAGCATCCATAGACACAACATCACATAATATCGAATCACAATACGCACCAATGCAAAAAGAGACCATACATTGTTTCCTAACCCCGGTGCTAGCATTAGAGTCCAACCAACTCAATTTGTAGGGTTGTGGATGATTTGTGGTCGTAAGACCTAGTTTGGATACTAGAGTCTTAGATACGGTATTAGCCTCACTTCCCCCATCAATAATGAGATCACATACCTCGTCACCAATTTTACAACGGGTGATGAAAATGTGTTGTCGTTGAGGGGCAGCATCTTCTTCCACACGTGCTTGCAAGGCCCTCCTAATCACGAGGCTAGTCTTCTCTGATTCGGCAATGCAATCGTCACAATCATCTTCAACTTCTTCTTCTCCATCCTCAAACTCATCCCAATTGATGTTTTGAGTGGCCATGAGTTTAACTTCTTGCATAGTTAATGCCCTAGTATTAGGACAATCCTTCTTGTAATGACCTCGCCCTCCACATTTGTAGCACACAATGTCACCTATCTTCACGTTCCTTGTGTCCTTCTTTATGGGGTTGCTTGGTTTAAATGACGAATTTTCCTTTGTAGGAAAAGAAGGTTTTCGTGTCATTTGAGGAATGGTAACTGGCTTCTTCTTCTTCCTCTTAGCATCGAACTTAATCACTAACTTGCAAGCTTCCACAAACGTGAGGTTAGTATAACCTTCAAGTCTGTCTTGTAACTCTTGGTCCAAACCGGATATGAAACGCCCCATTTTGAGCTCTTCATTCTCGGTTACTTCGCACACAATAGCAAGCCTATCGAATTCTTTTATGTAATCCTCGACAGAGTCCCCATTTTGTTGCAAGGTACTCCATTTCACATATTGACTTTGCTTGTAATTGTGGGGAATGAAACGGTCTTTCATCCGTTTTTTGAGTTTGTTCCAAGTAGAGATAGGAACCTTCCCCTTAAGGGTGCGTCCTCTTTGCTCTCCTTGTAACCAACTATCACCATAGCCTTTTAGTTTGACTTTGGCAATCTTAAAACGCTGTACATCCTCATGGATGTCCTTGTATTCAAAGTACCTTTCCAAAGATTTCTCCCATTCTAAGTACTTTTCAGGATCAAGGGTACCATCAAAAGAAGGGACGTCCACTTTGAGACTCCTATCTTCCCTCCTAGGTGGAGGGTCTTCCTCTCGATCTCTCCTATCTTGCTCGTTCATGAGTCTTGCCATTAAGGCAGCAAGATTCCCTTGTAGATTAGCATTGGTTTCGGCCAATCTTTCTTGACTAGCAATGGATCGATTTAGAGCTTCCAATGCTGTCCTTAAGTCTTGATTTTCTCCCATGGTGTGTAGGTATACGCCCCTTAGGAAAAGCTTTCTCTTTTTTTTTTTTTTGACAAATTTCCCCCTACCTGACGCGCCAAATGATGTGTAAACAAGATGAGGACCTTGTTACAGAATATGTGTTTAAGGGGTCTTAATGAAATGTCGTGATTAATGAGGGGAGAATAGGGGAACACTCAACCCTAGTCTCGGATATAACCAAGGGGAACACTCACCCTTCGCTTAGTGTAGTTTGGAAATAGGGATTACTCAACCCACTCGTTTACTACGTAAGTTCTAGGTTTGGGAACACTCGACCAAAACTAGTACTCTTCAAATTTGGATTCTCAAATTTGGACCTTAAAAATGACTATTAGCAAGTCACGTTTAATCAAAGAAAAACTCAAGTGTTTAGCAAATTTCTGGATGCATTTCTATTCATTTCGTGCACTATTTATAGTAGTGTCTTCATTACATAGGATTCCATTATTTGCCTAATTAAGGACAGAAATAAAAACTAAATATAAAGTGATTAAAAAGGCTCATAACCGTCCCTTTAATCCTTTATCACAACAAACCGAAATTACCTAATAACAATAAACTGAAGTAAACTAATAACCATAATCAGAAACTAACTAATTCACGAAAACTAAGCTTGAATTGAGGAAAAAAACGTTCAGCAAATAAGAAGTCTTCAACGGCATTTTCCACGTGCAACCTTGCTTGTTCAACGTTCAACTCCTTGTAAATAGCTGGCGTGTAACTTCCTTTGACTCAAACTCCATTATTCCACCCATGAACTAACCAACTCCCTATTTTACGCCTAAGTGGTTCAACTGACCAGCTAGCTAACTAACCCCTTGAATTACGTCAACTAACCAACCAATTAAGCAAATGATCAGCTAACTAACTCCTAAATTTACGCCTATTCAATAACTAACCAATGAGCTAACTAAACCCCTTTACTTCACGGCCATAGTTCAACTAATTACCTAATCTTACGCCCAACTAACAATCAGACAACTTCTCCCTTAATTCATGCCCCACGTAGCTCTAAATACCCCAAATCATGCGTGGCATCAAGTCGGCATTATTACTAGGTCCCTTCAACTAGATTAACTACTTTAAGGGAAGTATAACCAGTATTAAAACTTTTTGGACCGCCGTGCATAGGATTGAAGAACGATTTGGCCAGAATTAACCCCTTAGCATTTAATTCAATAACACCGTCTTGACCGTCTTCATCTAAATCATGGATAATTGTTCTATGACCATTTTGGTCAGATTCACATCAAGAACCCTTTCTGGCCCCCTTTCCCTTGAAAATCAAGAACATTGCCCCAAAACTTGGCGAAATGCTTTCAAGGCTCGTTTAAAATGCTTGAACACTTGTAACTAGGCTATATTGGTATGTTAGTTCATGTTATAGGTTATTTTGATAAGATATCAAAAATAGGGGAGGTATAACCCTTTCCCTTGAAAATCATGAACATCGCCCCAAAACTTGGCGAAATGCTTTCAAGGCTCGTTTTAAATGCTTGAACACTTGTAACTAGCTATATTGGTATGTTAGTGCAAGTTATTGGTTATTTTGATAAGATATTTGAAAAATAGGAGAGGTAGAACCCTTCTCGGCCCCCTTTCCCTTGAAAATCACGAACATTGTCCCAAAACTTATTGAAATTCTTCCAAGGTTCGTTTTCAATGTTTGAACACTTGTATCTAGGCTATATTGGTATGTTAGTTTAGGTTCTAGGTTATTTTGATTAGAAATTTGAAAAATAGGGGAGGTAGAACCCTTTCCGGCCCCTTTTCCTTGAAAATCACGAACATCGTCCCAAAACTTAACGAAATGCTTTTAAGGCTCGTTTTAAATGCTTGAAACCTTGTAACTAGGCTATATTGGAATGTTAGTATAAGTTATAGGTTATTTTGATAAGAAATTTGAAAAATAGGGGAGGTAGAACCCTTTCCGGCCCCCTTTCCCTTGAAAATCAAGAACATTGCCCCAAAACTTGGCGAAATGCTTTCAAGGCTCGTTTAAAATGCTTGAACACTTGTAACTAGGCTATATTGGTATGTTAGTTCATGTTATAGGTTATTTTGATAAGAAATAAAAAATAGGGGAGGTATAACCCTTTCCAGCCCCCTTTCCCTTGAAAATCACGAACATCGCCCCAGAACTTGGCGAAATGCTTTCAAGGCTCGTTTTAAATGCTTGAACACTTGTAACTAGCTATATTGGTATGTTAGTGCAAGTTATTGGTTATTTTGATAAGATATTTGAAAAATAGGAGAGGTAGAACCCTTCTCGGCCCCCTTTCCCTTGAAAATCAAGAACATTGTCCCAAAACTTATTGAAATTTTTCCAAGGTTCGTTTTCAATGTTTGAACACTTGTATCTAGGCTATATTGGTATGTTAGTTTAGGTTCTAGGTTATTTTGATTAGAAATTTGAAAAATAGGGGAGGTAGAACCCTTTCCGGCCCCTTTTCCTTGAAAATCACGAACATCGTCCCAAAACTTAACGAAATGCTTTTAAGGCTCGTTTTAAATGCTTGAAACCTTGTAACTAGGCTATATTGGAATGTTAGTATAAGTTATAGGTTATTTTGATAAGAAATTTGAAAAATAGGGGAGGTAGAACCCTTTCCGGCCCCCTTTCCCTTGAAAATCAAGAACATTGCCCCAAAACTTGGCGAAATGCTTTCAAGGCTCGTTTAAAATGCTTGAACACTTGTAACTAGGCTATATTGGTATGTTAGTTCATGTTATAGGTTATTTTGATAAGAAATCAAAAATAGGGGAGGTATAACCCTTTCCAGCCCCCTTTCCCTTGAAAATCACGAACATCGCCCCAGAACTTGGCGAAATGCTTTCAAGGCTCGTTTTAAATGCTTGAACACTTGTAACTAGCTATATTGGTATGTTAGTGCAAGTTATTGGTTATTTTGATAAGATATTTGAAAAATAGGAGAGGTAGAACCCTTCTCGGCCCCCTTTCCCTTGAAAATCAAGAACATTGTCCCAAAACTTATTGAAATTTTTCCAAGGTTCGTTTTCAATGTTTGAACACTTGTATCTAGGCTATATTGGTATGTTAGTTTAGGTTCTAGGTTATTTTGATTAGAAATTTGAAAAATAGGGGAGGTAGAACCCTTTCCGGCCCCTTTTCCTTGAAAATCACGAACATCGTCCCAAAACTTAACGAAATGCTTTTAAGGCTCGTTTTAAATGCTTGAAACCTTGTAACTAGGCTATATTGGAATGTTAGTATAAGTTATAGGTTATTTTGATAAGAAATTTGAAAAATAGGGGAGGTAGAACCCTTTCCGGCCCCCTTTCCCTTGAAAATCAAGAACATTGCCCCAAAACTTGGCGAAATGCTTTCAAGGCTCGTTTAAAATGCTTGAACACTTGTAACTAGGCTATATTGGTATGTTAGTTCATGTTATAGGTTATTTTGATAAGAAATCAAAAATAGGGGAGGTATAACCCTTTCCAGCCCCCTTTCCCTTGAAAATCACGAACATCGCCCCAAAACTTGGCGAAATGCTTTCAAGGCTCGTTTTAAATGCTTGAACACTTGTAACTAGGCTATATTGGTATGTTAGTTCATGTTATAGGTTATTTTGATAAGAAATCAAAAATAGGGGAGGTAGAACCCTTTCTAGCCCCGTTTCCCTTAAAAATAACGAACATCATCCCAAAACTTAGTTAAATTCTTCTAAGGCTCGTTTTCAATGCGTGAACACATGTAACTAGGCTCTATTGGTATGATAGTGCAAGTTATTGGTTAGTTTGATAAGATATTTGAAAAATAGGAGAGGTAGAACCCTTCTCGGCCCCCTTTCCCTTGAAAATCAAGAACATTGTCCCAAAACTTATTGAAATTTTTCCAAGGTTCGTTTTCAATGTTTGAACACTTGTATCTAGGCTATATTGGTATGTTAGTTTAGGTTCTAGGTTATTTTGATTAGAAATTTGAAAAATAGGGGAGGTAGAACCCTTTCCGGCCCCTTTTCCTTGAAAATCACGAACATCGTCCCAAAACTTAACGAAATGCTTTTAAGGCTCGTTTTAAATGCTTGAAACCTTGTAACTAGGCTATATTGGAATGTTAGTATAAGTTATAGGTTATTTTGATAAGAAATTTGAAAAATAGGGGAGGTAGAACCCTTTCTGGCCCCCTTTCCCTTGAAAATCAAGAACATTGCCCCAAAACTTGGCGAAATGCTTTCAAGGCTCGTTTAAAATGCTTGAACACTTGTAACTAGGCTATATTGGTATGTTAGTTCATGTTATAGGTTATTTTGATAAGAAATCAAAAATAGGGGAGGTATAACCCTTTCCAGCCCCCTTTCCCTTGAAAATCACGAACATCGCCCAAAACTTGGCGAAATGCTTTCAAGGCTCGTTTTAAATGCTTGAACACTTGTAACTAGCTATATTGGTATGTTAGTGCAAGTTATTGGTTATTTTGATAAGATATTTGAAAAATAGGAGAGGTAGAACCCTTCTCGGCCCCCTTTCCCTTGAAAATCAAGAACATTGTCCCAAAACTTAATGAAATTCTTCCAAGGTTCGTTATCAATGTTTGAACACTTGTATCTAGGCTATATTGGTATGTTAGTTTAGGTTCTAGGTTATTTTGATTAGAAATTTGAAAAATAGGGGAGGTAGAACCCTTTCCGGCCCCTTTTCCTTGAAAATCACGAACATCGTCCCAAAACTTAACGAAATGCTTTTCAGCCTCGTTTTAAATGCTTGAAACCTTGTAACTAGGCTATATTGGAATGTTAGTACAAGTTATAGGGTATTTTGATAAGAAATTTGAAAAATAGGGGAGGTAGAACCCTTTCTGGCCCCCTTTCCCTTGAAAATCAAGAACATTGCCCCAAAACTTGGCGAAATGCTTTCAAGGCTCGTTTAAAATGCTTGAACACTTGTAACTAGGCTACATTGGTATGTTAGTTCATGTTATAGGTTATTTTGATAAAAAATCAAAAATAGGGGAGGTAGAACCCTTTCTAGCCCCGTTTCCCTTAAAAATCACGAACATCATCCCAAAACTTAGTTAAATTCTTCTAAGGCTCGTTTTCAATGCGTGAACACATGTAACTAGGCTCTATTGGTATGATAGTGCAAGTTATTGGTTAGTTTGACAAGATATTTGAAAAATAGGAGAGGTAGAACCCTTCTCGGCCCCCTTTCCCTTGAAAATCAAGAACATTGTCCCAAAACTTATTGAAATTTTTCCAAGGTTCGTTTTCAATGTTTGAACACTTGTATCTAGGCTATATTGGTATGTTAGTTTAGGTTCTAGGTTATTTTGATTAGAAATTTGAAAAATAGGGGAGGTAGAACCCTTTCCGGCCCCTTTTCCTTGAAAATCACGAACATCGTCCCAAAACTTAACGAAATGCTTTTAAGGCTCGTTTTAAATGCTTGAAACCTTGTAACTAGGCTATATTGGAATGTTAGTATAAGTTATAGGTTATTTTGATAAGAAATTTGAAAAATAGGGGAGGTAGAACCCTTTCTGGCCCCCTTTCCCTTGAAAATCAAGAACATTGCCCCAAAACTTGGCGAAATGCTTTCAAGGCTCGTTTAAAATGCTTGAACACTTGTAACTAGGCTATATTGGTATGTTAGTTCATGTTATAGGTTATTTTGATAAGAAATCAAAAATAGGGGAGGTATAACCCTTTCCAGCCCCCTTTCCCTTGAAAATCACGAACATCGCCCCAAAACTTGGCGAAATGCTTTCAAGGCTCGTTTTAAATGCTTGAACACTTGTAACTAGGCTATATTGGTATGTTAGTTCATGTTATAGGTTATTTTGATAAGAAATCAAAAATAGGGGAGGTAGAACCCTTTCTAGCCCCGTTTCCCTTAAAAATAACGAACATCATCCCAAAACTTAGTTAAATTCTTCTAAGGCTCGTTTTCAATGCGTGAACACATGTAACTAGGCTCTATTGGTATGATAGTGCAAGTTATTGGTTAGTTTGATAAGATATTTGAAAAATAGGAGAGGTAGAACCCTTCTCGGCCCCCTTTCCCTTGAAAATCAAGAACATTGTCCCAAAACTTATTGAAATTTTTCCAAGGTTCGTTTTCAATGTTTGAACACTTGTATCTAGGCTATATTGGTATGTTAGTTTAGGTTCTAGGTTATTTTGATTAGAAATTTGAAAAATAGGGGAGGTAGAACCCTTTCCGGCCCCTTTTCCTTGAAAATCACGAACATCGTCCCAAAACTTAACGAAATGCTTTTAAGGCTCGTTTTAAATGCTTGAAACCTTGTAACTAGGCTATATTGGAATGTTAGTATAAGTTATAGGTTATTTTGATAAGAAATTTGAAAAATAGGGGAGGTAGAACCCTTTCTGGCCCCCTTTCCCTTGAAAATCAAGAACATTGCCCCAAAACTTGGCGAAATGCTTTCAAGGCTCGTTTAAAATGCTTGAACACTTGTAACTAGGCTATATTGGTATGTTAGTTCATGTTATAGGTTATTTTGATAAGAAATCAAAAATAGGGGAGGTATAACCCTTTCCAGCCCCCTTTCCCTTGAAAATCACGAACATCGCCCCAAAACTTGGCGAAATGCTTTCAAGGCTCGTTTTAAATGCTTGAACACTTGTAACTAGGCTATATTGGTATGTTAGTTCATGTTATAGGTTATTTTGATAAGAAATCAAAAATAGGGGAGGTAGAACCCTTTCTAGCCCCGTTTCCCTTAAAAATAACGAACATCATCCCAAAACTTAGTTAAATTCTTCTAAGGCTCGTTTTCAATGCGTGAACACATGTAACTAGGCTCTATTGGTATGATAGTGCAAGTTATTGGTTAGTTTGATAAGATATTTGAAAAATAGGAGAGGTAGAACCCTTCTCGGCCCCCTTTCCCTTGAAAATCAAGAACATTGTCCCAAAACTTATTGAAATTTTTCCAAGGTTCGTTTTCAATGTTTGAACACTTGTATCTAGGCTATATTGGTATGTTAGTTTAGGTTCTAGGTTATTTTGATTAGAAATTTGAAAAATAGGGGAGGTAGAACCCTTTCCGGCCCCTTTTCCTTGAAAATCACGAACATCGTCCCAAAACTTAACGAAATGCTTTTAAGGCTCGTTTTAAATGCTTGAAACCTTGTAACTAGGCTATATTGGAATGTTAGTATAAGTTATAGGTTATTTTGATAAGAAATTTGAAAAATAGGGGAGGTAGAACCCTTTCTGGCCCCCTTTCCCTTGAAAATCAAGAACATTGCCCCAAAACTTGGCGAAATGCTTTCAAGGCTCGTTTAAAATGCTTGAACACTTGTAACTAGGCTATATTGGTATGTTAGTTCATGTTATAGGTTATTTTGATAAGAAATCAAAAATAGGGGAGGTATAACCCTTTCCAGCCCCCTTTCCCTTGAAAATCACGAACATCGCCCAAAACTTGGCGAAATGCTTTCAAGGCTCGTTTTAAATGCTTGAACACTTGTAACTAGCTATATTGGTATGTTAGTGCAAGTTATTGGTTATTTTGATAAGATATTTGAAAAATAGGAGAGGTAGAACCCTTCTCGGCCCCCTTTCCCTTGAAAATCAAGAACATTGTCCCAAAACTTAATGAAATTCTTCCAAGGTTCGTTATCAATGTTTGAACACTTGTATCTAGGCTATATTGGTATGTTAGTTTAGGTTCTAGGTTATTTTGATTAGAAATTTGAAAAATAGGGGAGGTAGAACCCTTTCCGGCCCCTTTTCCTTGAAAATCACGAACATCGTCCCAAAACTTAACGAAATGCTTTTCAGCCTCGTTTTAAATGCTTGAAACCTTGTAACTAGGCTATATTGGAATGTTAGTACAAGTTATAGGGTATTTTGATAAGAAATTTGAAAAATAGGGGAGGTAGAACCCTTTCTGGCCCCCTTTCCCTTGAAAATCAAGAACATTGCCCCAAAACTTGGCGAAATGCTTTCAAGGCTCGTTTAAAATGCTTGAACACTTGTAACTAGGCTACATTGGTATGTTAGTTCATGTTATAGGTTATTTTGATAAGAAATCAAAAATAGGGGAGGTAGAACCCTTTCTAGCCCCGTTTCCCTTAAAAATCACGAACATCATCCCAAAACTTAGTTAAATTCTTCTAAGGCTCGTTTTCAATGCGTGAACACATGTAACTAGGCTCTATTGGTATGATAGTGCAAGTTATTGTTTAGTTTGATAAGATATTTGAAAAATAGGAGAGGTAGAACCCTTCTCGGCCCCCTTTCCCTTGAAAATCAAGAACATTGTCCCAAAACTTATTGAAATTTTTCCAAGGTTCGTTTTCAATGTTTGAACACTTGTATCTAGGCTATATTGGTATGTTAGTTTAGGTTCTAGGTTATTTTGATTAGAAATTTGAAAAATAGGGGAGGTAGAACCCTTTCCGGCCCCCTTTCCCTTGAAAATCAAGAACATTGCCCCAAAACTTGGCGAAATGCTTTCAAGGCTCGTTTAAAATGCTTGAACACTTGTAACTAGGCTATATTGATATGTTAGTTCATGTTATAGGTTATTTTGATAAGAAATCAAAAATAGGGGAGGTAAAACCCTTTCCAGCCCCCTTTCCCTTGAAAATCACGAACATCGCCCCATAACTTGGCGAAATGCTTTCAAGGCTCGTTTTAAATGCTTGAACACTTGTAACTAGCTATATTGGTATGTTAGTGCAAGTTATTGGTTATTTTGATAAGATATTTGAAAAATAGGAGAGGTAGAACCCTTCTCGGCCCCCTTTCCCTTGAAAATCAAGAACATTGTCCCAAAACTTATTGAAATTTTTCCAAGGTTCGTTTTCAATGTTTGAACACTTGTATCTAGGATATATTGGTATGTTAGTTTAGGTTCTAGGTTATTTTGATTAGAAATTTGAAAAATAGGGGAGGTAGAACCCTTTCCGGCCCCTTTTCCTTGAAAATCACGAACATCGTCCCAAAACTTAACGAAATGCTTTTAAGGCTCGTTTTAAATGCTTGAAACCTTGTAACTAGGCTATATTGGAATGTTAGTATAAGTTATAGGTTATTTTGATAAGAAATTTGAAAAATAGGGGAGGTAGAACCCTTTCCGGCCCCCTTTCCCTTGAAAATCAAGAACATTGCCCCAAAACTTGGCGAAATGCTTTCAAGGCTCGTTTAAAATGCTTGAACACTTGTAACTAGGCTATATTGATATGTTAGTTCATGTTATAGGTTATTTTGATAAGAAATCAAAAATAGGGGAGGTATAACCCTTTCCAGCCCCCTTTCCCTTGAAAATCACGAACATCGCACCAAAACTTGGCGAAATGCTTTCAAGGCTCGTTTTAAATGCTTGAACACTTGTAACTAGCTATATTGGTATGTTAGTGCAAGTTATTGGTTATTTTGATAAGATATTTGAAAAATAGGAGAGGTAGAACCCTTCTCGGCCCCCTTTCCCTTGAAAATCAAGAACATTGTCCCAAAACTTATTGAAATTCTTCCAAGGTTCGTTTTCAATGTTTGAACACTTGTATCTAGGCTATATTGGTATGTTAGTTTAGGTTCTAGGTTATTTTGATTAGAAATTTGAAAAATAGGGGAGGTAGAACCCTTTCCGGCCCCTTTTCCTTGAAAATCACGAACATCGTCCCAAAACTTAACGAAATGCTTTTCAGCCTCGTTTTAAATGCTTGAAACCTTGTAACTAGGCTATATTGGAATGTTAGTACAAGTTATAGGGTATTTTGATAAGAAATTTGAAAAATAGGGGAGGTAGAACCCTTTCTGGCCCCCTTTCCCTTGAAAATCAAGAACATTGCCCCAAAACTTGGCGAAATGCTTTCAAGGCTCGTTTAAAATGCTTGAACACTTGTAACTAGGCTATATTGGTATGTTAGTTCATGTTATAGGTTATTTTGATAAGAAATTTGATAAATAGGGGAGGTAGAGCCCTTTTTTAGCCCCCTTTCCCTTAAAAATCACGAACATCGCCCCAAAACTTGGCGTAATGCTTTTAAGGCTCGTTTTAAATGCTTGAACACTTGTAACTAGGCTATATTGGTATGTTAGTGCAAGTTATAGGTTGGTTTGATAAAAAGTTAATAAAATAGGCCAGGTAGAACCCTTTCTAGCCCCGTTTCCCTTAACAATCACGAACATCATCCCAAAACTTAGTTAAATTCTTCTAAGGCTCGTTTTCAATGCGTGAACACATGTAACTAGGCTCTATTGGTATGATAGTGCAAGTTATTGGTTAGTTTGATAAGATATTTGAAAAATAGGAGAGGTAGAACCCTTCTCGGACCCCTTTCCCTTGAAAATCACGAACATTGTCCCAAAACTTTTTGAAATGCTTCCAAGGTTCGTTTTCAATGTTTGAACACTTGTATCTAGGCTATATTGGTATGTTAGTTTAGGTTCTAGGTTATTTTGATTAGAAATTTGAAAAATAGTGGAGGTAGAACCCTTTCCGGCTCCTTTTCCTTGAAAATCACGAACATCGTCCCAAAACTTAACGAAATGCTTTTAAGGCTCGTTTTAAATGCTTGAAACCTTGTAACTAGGCTATATTGGTATGTTAGTACAAGTTATAGGTTATTTTGATAAGAAATTTGAAAAATAAGGGAGGTAGAACTCTTTCCGGCCTCTTTTCCTTGAAAATCACGAACATCGTCCCAAAACTTGGCGAAATGCTTTTAAGGCTCGTTTTAAATGCTTGAACCCTTGTAACTTGGCTATATTGGTATGTTAGTTCATGTTATAGGTTATTTTGGTAAGAAATTTGAAAAATAGGGGAGGGAGAACCCTTTCCAGCCCCCTTTCCCTTGAAAATCAAGATCATTGCCCCAAAACTTGGACAAATGCTTTCAAGGCTCGTTTAAAATGCTTGAACACTTGTAACTAGGCTATATTGGTATGTTAGTACAAGTTATAGGTTATTTTGATAAGAAATTTGAAAAATAGGGGAGGTAGAACCCTTTCCGGCCTCTTTTCCTTGAAAATCACGAACATCGTCCCAAAACTTCGCGAAATGCTTTTAAGGCTCGTTTTAAATGCTTTAACCCTTGTAAATAGGCTATATTGGTATGTTAGTTCATGTTATAGATTATTTTGATAAGAAATTTGAAAAATAGGGGAGGTAGAACCCTTTTTTAGCCCCCTTTCCCTTAAAAATCACGAACATCGCCCCAAAACTTGGCGTAATGCTTTTAAGGCTCGTTTTAAATGCTTGAACACTTGTAACTAGGCTATATTGGTATGTTAGTGCAAGTGATAGGTTGGTTTGATAAAAAGTTAATAAAATAGGCAAGGTAGAACCCTTTCTAGCCCCGTTTCCCTTAAAAATCACGAACATCATCCCAAAACTTAGTTAAATACTTCTAAGGCTCATTTTCAATGCGTGAACACATGTAACTAGGCTCTATTGGTATGATAGTGCAAGTTATTGGTTAGTTTGATAAGATATTTGAAAAATAGGAGAGGTAGAACCCTTCTCGGACCCCTTTCCCTTGAAAATCACGAACATTGTCCCAAAACTTATTGAAATGCTTCCAAGGTTCGTTTTCAATGTTTGAACACTTGTATCTAGGCTATATTGGTATGTTAGTTTAGGTTCTAGGTTATTTTGATTAGAAATTTGAAAAATAGTGGAGGTAGAACCCTTTCCGGCTCCTTTTCCTTGGAAATCACGAACATCGTCCCAAAACTTAACGAAATGCTTTTAAGGCTCGTTTTAAATGCTTGAAACCTTGTAACTAGGCTATATTGGAATGTTAGTACAAGTTATAGGTTATTTTGATAAGAAATTTGAAAAATAGGGGAGGTAGAACCCTTTCCGGCCTCTTTTCCTTGAAAATCACGAACATCGTCCCAAAACTTCGCGAAATGCTTTTAAGGCTCGTTTTAAATGCTTTAACCCTTGTAAATAGGCTATATTGGTATGTTAGTTCATGTTATAGATTATTTTGATAAGAAATTTGAAAAATAGGGGAGGTAGAACCCTTTTTTAGCCCCCTTTCCCTTAAAAATCACGAACATCGCCCCAAAACTTGGCGTAATGCTTTTAAGGCTCGTTTTAAATGCTTGAACACTTGTAACTAGGCTATATTGGTATGTTAGTGCAAGTTATAGGTTGGTTTGATAAAAAGTTAATAAAATAGGCAAGGTAGAACCCTTTCTAGCCCCGTTTCCCTTAAAAATCACGAACATCATCCCAAAACTTAGTTAAATACTTCTAAGGCTCGTTTTCAATGCGTGAACACATGTAACTAGGCTCTATTGGTATGATAGTGCAAGTTATTGGTTAGTTTGATAAGATATTTGAAAAATAGGAGAGGTAGAACCCTTCTCGGACCCCTTTCCCTTGAAAATCACGAACATTGTCCCAAAACTTATTGAAATGCTTCCAAGGTTCGTTTTCAATGTTTGAACACTTGTATCTAGGCTATATTGGTATGTTAATTCAAGTTCTAGGTTATTTTGATTAGAAATTTAAAAAATAGGGGAGGTAGAACCCTTTCCGGCCCCTTTTCCTTGAAAATCACGAACATCGTCCCAAAACTTGGCGAAATGCTTTTAAGGCTCGTTTTAAATGCTTGAAAACTTGTAACTAGGCTATATTGGTATGTTAGTACAAGTTATAGGTTATTTTGATAAGAAATTTGAAAAATAGGGGAGGTAGAACCCTTTCCAGCCCCCTTTCCCTTGAAAATCAAGATCATTGCCCCAAAACTTGGAGAAATGCTTTCAAGGCTCGTTTAAAATGCTTGAACACTTGTAACTAGGCTATATTGGTATGTTAGTGCAAGTTTAAGGTTGGTTTGATAAATAATTTAAAAAATAGGCGAGGTAGAACTCTTTCTAGCCCCGTTACTCTTAAAATTCACAAACATCTTCCCAAAACTTAGTTAAATGCTTCTAACGCTCGTTTTGAATGCGTGAACACATGTAACTAGGCTCTATTGGTATGATAGTGCAAGTTATTGGTTAGTTTGATAAGATATTTGAAAAATAGGAGAGGTAGAACCCTTCTCGGCCCCCTTTCCCTTGAAATTCACGAACATTGTCCTAAAACTTATTGAAATGCTTCCAAGGTTCGTTTTCAATGTTTGAACACTTGAATCTAGGCTATATTGGTATGTTAGTTCAAGTTCTAGGTTATTTTGATTAAAAATTTGAAAAATAGGGGAGGTAGAACCCTTTCCGGCCCCTTTTCCTTGAAAATCACGAACATCGTCCCAAAACTTGGCGAAATGCTTTTAAGGCTCGTTTTAAATGCTTGAAACCTTGTAACTAGGCTATATTGGAATGTTAGTACAAGTTATAGGTTATTTTGATAAGAAATTTGAAAAATAGGGGAGGTAGAACCCTTTCCGGCCTCTTTTCCTTGAAAATCACGAACATCGTCCCAAAACTTGGCGAAATGCTTTTAAGGCTTGTTTTAAATGCTTGAACCCTTGTAACTAGGCTATATTGGTATGTTAGTTCATGTTATAGGTTATTTTGATAAGAAATGAAAAATAGGAGAGGTAGAACCCTTTCCAGCCCCCTTTCCCTTGAAAATCACGAACATCGCCCAAAACTTGGCGAAATGCTTTCAAGGCTCGTTTCAAGTGCTTGAACACTTGTAACTAGCTATATTGGTATGTTAGTGCAAGTTATTGGTTATTTTGATAAGATATTTGAAAAATAGGAGAGGTAGAACCCTTCTTGGCCCCCTTTCCCTTGAAAATCGCGAACATTGTCCTAAAACTTATTGAAATGCTTCCAAGGTTCATTTTCAATGTTTGAACACTTGAATCTAGGCTATATTGGTATGTTAGTTCAAGTTCTAGGTTATTTTGATTAGAAATTTGAAATATAGGGGAGGTAGAACCCTTTCCGACCCCTTTTCCTTGAAAATCACGAACATCGTCCCAAAACTTGGCGAAATGCTTTTGAGGCTCGTTTTAAATGCTTGAAACCTTGTAACTAGGCTATATTGGTATGTTAGTACAAGTTATAGGTTATTTTGATAAGAAATTTGAAAAATAGGGGAGGTAGAACCCTTTCCGGCCTCTTTTCCTTGAAAATCACGAACATCGTCCCAAAACTTGACGAAATGCTTTTAAGGCTCGTTTTAAATGCTTGAACCCTTGTAACTATGCTATATTGGTATGTTAGTTCATTTTATAGGTTATTTTGGTAAGAAATTTGAAAAATAGGGGAGGTAGAACCCTTTCTGGCCCCCTTTCAATTGAAAATCAAGAACATTGCCCCAAAACTTGGCGAAATGCTTTCAAGGCTCGTTTAAAATGCTTGAACCCTTGTAACTAGGCTATATTGGTATGTTAGTTCATGTTATAGGTTATTTTGATAAGAAATCAAAAATAGGAGAGGTAGAACCCTTTCCATCCCCCTTTCCCTTGAAAATCACGAACATCGCCCCAAAACTTGGCGAAATGCTTTTAAGGCTCGTTTTAAATGCTTGAACACTTGTAACTAGCTATATTGGTATGTTAGTGCAAGTTATTGGTTATTTTGATAAGATATTTGAAAAATAGGAGAGGTAGAACCCTTCTCGGCCCCCTTTCCCTTGAAAATCATGAACATTGTCCCAAAACTTATTGAAATGCTTCCAAGGTTCGTTTTCAATGTTTGACCACTTGTATTGATGTGTAAACAAGATGAGAAACCTTGTTAAAACACTTAAACGTAACAGAAGGCAAAAAGAGACACGATTTAGTTAAGATAAACGAATGTTTTAGTTAGGGGAACTCTCACCCTAAGCTAAGAATATAGCAAAGAGGAACTCTCACTCGTTGCTTGGAATAGTTTTCGATAAGGGAACTCTCACCAAATCAGAAACTATAAGTTTTAATCTTGGGAACTCTCACCAAAATTAACACTCTTCAAATTTGGATACTCAAATTTGGACCTTAAAGATGACTACAGCAAAGTCACGTTTAATGAAGAACAACACAAGTGTTTAGCAAATTTCTGGATGCATTTCTATTCATTTCGTGCACTATTTATAGTAGTGCCTTCATTACATAGGATTCCATCATTTGCCTAATTAAAGACAGAAATAATAAAAAAAACTAAATATAAAGTGATTTAAAGGCTAATAACCGTCCTTTAATCCTTTATAACAAACTGAAATTACCTAATTACCTAATAACAATAAACTGAAATAACCTAATAACAATAATCAGAAACTAACTAACTAACTAATCGTAAAACTAGGCTTAAACTAAGGAAACAATTTTGAACGGCATTCCAAATGATTTAAAACGTGCAAATGCTTAAACTAAGGAAACAGACTTTGAACGGCATTCCAAACGTTTTAAAACGTGCAAATATCCTCTTCAGCGTGCATTTAGCTTGTTTGCACTCCCTTTGACCGAAACTCCTTTATTCCAGCCATGAACTAACTAACTCCCTAATTTATGCCTAAGTAGTTCAACTAGCTAACTAACTAACCACCTGATTTTCGTCAATTAATCAACCGATTTCAGCAATTGATCAGCTAACTAACTCCAACTAACTCCTAAACTTACGTTTATTCAATAACTAACAATCAGACAACTCCTCCCTTAATTCATGCCCCATGATCGTCCAATTTGACCCCAATTACACGACTCATGTGTGGCATCACACCGGCATCTTTACTAACTCCCTTCAACTAGATTAACTACTTTAAGGGAAGTATAACCTGTAGTAAAACCTTTTGAACCGCCTTGCATAGGATTGAAGAATGTTTTGGACAGAATTAAGCCTTTAGCATTTAATTCAATAATACTGTCTTGACCGTCTTCATTTAAATCATGGATAATTGCACTTTGACCATTTTGGTCATCCTCCCCTTCTTCAATAGGAATTGCCCTCAATTCGTCATCATCAAGATAAGGAGCAAGATCACCAACGTTGAATGTACTTGAGATCCCATATTGACCTCCCAAATCAACTTTGTATGCGTTGTCATTGATCTTTTCCATGATTTCAAATGGTCCCTCGGCTCTAGGCATAAGTTTGTTTTTCCTTTTGCTAGGAAAACGTTCCTTTCGCATATAAATCCACACTAAATCACCAACTTCGAATTGTTTTACGTTTCTCACCCTCTTGTTGGCTTGTTTCTTGTAGACTTCATTTGCCTTTTCAATATTCTTCCTAACTTCCTTGTGAACCTTCAACATAAACTCGGCTTGTTCCTTAGCTCCACCATGAACGAACTTGTCTTGTGGCAAAGCTATGAGATCAATAGGAACATAGGGATTGACACCATAGACTACTTCAAAAGGAGAGTACTTTGTAGTAGCATTAGGAGTCCGATTGTAAGCAAACTCAGCATGAGCTAGCTTGACATCCCAATCCTTAGCACTCTTACTAACCAAGGTTCTAAGCAAAGAACCGAGTGTTCTATTCACCACTTCAGTTTGACCATCGGTTTGTGGATGGTGTGAAGTAGAAAACAGTAGCTTTGTTCCCATTAAGCGCCATATTGATTTCCAAAAATGGCTAAGAAACTTTGTATCACGATCGGACACAATGGTACGTGGCACTCCATGAAAACGAACAACTTCTTCAAAGTATAATTTAGCCACTTTCATAGCATCTTCGGTCTTGTGACAAGGAATGAAATGCGCCATTTTCGAAAATCGATCTACAACCACCATGATTGAATCTTTACCTCTTTGAGTCCTAGGTAAAGCCATAACGAAATCCATGCTCACATCTTCCCAAGGTCTTTCCGGAACCGGCAAAGGTTTGTAGAGACCTTTGTGAAACACCATCTTGGCCCTTTGACATGTAGAACAACGATTAACCACCTGATGAATTGTGGCTAACATTCTTGGCCAATAAAAGTGAGCTTGGAGAAGCTCCATTGTTTTTTGAATTCCCACATGACCAGCTAGGCCCCCTCCATGAGCTTCATGGATCAATAAGCTTCGAATTGGACACTTAGGAATGCATAACCGATTTCCCTTAAAAAGAAAGCCATCATGCAAGGAAAATAAGTCATATATCCCATGGATACATTTCTGTAGGATTTCAGTAAAGTCGCCATCCTCCTTGTAGTATTCCTTGATTAAATCAAATCCAAGGACCTTGGCTTCGACAACTCCGAGTAAATTATGCCTCCTAGATAAGGCATCCGCAACAACATTAGCTTTTCCACTCTTATATTTAGAGGAAAAGTTAAATGTTTGCAAGAATTCAACCCATTTTGCATGTCTTGAATTCAACTTCTTTTGACCATGGATAAATCTCAAAGATTCATGGTCTGAATGCAATATGAACGGTTGTGGCCTCAAGTAGTGTGACCAATGATCTAGAGCTCGTACCATAGCATAGAACTCTTTATCATAGGTAGAGTAGTTCAGTTTGCCTTGACTCAACTTCTCACTGAAATAAGCAATTGGACGCCCTTCTTGAATCAAAACTGCTCCAATTCCCTTCCCACTCGCGTCACATTCCACTTCAAATGGCTTGGAAAAATCAGGGAGTGCAAGAATAGGAGTGTTGCACATTCTCTCCTTGACTTCTTCAAGGGCCTTTTGCGCTTGTGCCGTCCATTCAAACGTTCCCTTTTTAGTACACTCAGTTATAGGAGCCATGAGTGTGCTAAAATTCTTTATAAATCTTCTATAGAAAGAAGCTAGGCCATGGAAAGAACGGACCTCCGTGAGTGTTTTCGGACTAGGCCAAGATTGAATCGCTTCAACCTTGCAAGGATCCACTTTCACGCCATTACCTGAAACTATATAACCAAGAAAAGTGACTTCATATAACATAAAATCACATTTTTCGAGTTTTCCATACAATTTTTGTGTCCTCAAAACTGAAAACACTTGTAGTAAATGATCTAAATGTTCATCCTCATTTTTAGAGTAAATAAGGATATCATCAAGATACACCACCACGAATTTGCCGAGAAATGGCCTCAACACCTCGTTCATCAATCTCATGAATGTACTAGGTGCATTGGTCAAACCAAACGGCATCACGAGCCATTCATACAACCCATGCTTTGTCTTGAACGCAGTCTTCCATTCATCACCTTCCCGCATACGAATCTGATGGTAACCACTTCTCAAATCAACTTTTGAGAAAATATTTGAACCACTCAATTCGTCCAACATATCATCAAGTCTTGGAATTGGAAATCTGTATTTGATAGTAATATTGTTAACAGCTCTACTATCAATGCACATACGCCAAGTACCATCCTTTTTAGGAACCAACAAAGCAGGAACCGCACAAGGACTCATAGATTCACGCACATATCCCATACCCATCAATTCTTCAATTTGCCTTTGCAACTCCTTGGTTTCTAAAGGGTTACATCTATAAGCGGGTTTATTTGGTAAAGGTGCGCCTGGAATGAGATCAATTTGATGCTCAATTCCTCTCAAGGGTGGTAATCCCTTCGGTAACTCATCAGGAAAAACATCCTCAAACTCTTTGATCAACTTCGCAAGTTTAGGATTTTGATTCACAAATTTTTCATGTATTTCTTTCGAATATAACATGAAAAATTCTCCCTCACCTTCGAACTCCCTCTCAAATTCTTTGCAAGATAACAAGGAAATTTGGGATTTTTGTGGTTGTAAAAAACGTGGGGGTGGTAAAGGATGCAATTTTTTGTGTTTCCCTTGGTGAGTGATAGTATAGGTGTTATGGTATCCATCATGAATTGATTTTTTATCAGATTGCCATGGTCTTCCAAGAAGAATATGACAAGCATCCATTAAAACAACATCACACAATTGACTATCATGATATGACCCAATCGAAAAATTCACCATACATTGCTTTCTAACCCCAGTATTAGCATTCGAATCTAACCAGCTCAATTTGTAAGGATGTGGATGATTGGTGGTGTTAAGACCCAGTTTAGCTACTAGCGCTTTAGACACCGTATTAGCCTCACTGCCTCCATCAATAATTAAATTACATACCTCGTCACCAACTTTACATTTGGTGATGAAAATGTGTTGCCTTTGTGGCGCCAAAGGTTCCTCCACGCGAGCTTGTAATGCTCTCCTGACCACCAAATTGATTCGGTCCTCCGACTCCGGATAGCAATGCTCCTCCTCCTCCTCATCTCTTTCATGTGGGGTCACTTCCTTTTCTTCTTCAGACTCAAATTCCTCCCAATTGATGCTTTGGGTGGCTATGAGTTTAGCCTCTTGCATGGTTAAGGCTCTTGAATTAGGACAATCTCTTTTGTAGTGTCCTCTGCCACCACACTTGTAACACACAAGATCACTAATCTTGATGTCTTTCGTGTTCCTCTTAGGTGGTTCATTAGGTTTGGTAAAAGAAGAACCCTCCCTTGGAGTGAAGGGTGGTTTACGTACCACTGGAGTAGTGATAGGCGTTTTCTTCCTTTTTCTCTTGGCATCAAATTTCGTCACAAGTTTGCATGCTTCCACAAACGTGAGGTTAGTGTAACCTTCAAGTCTGTCTTGTAACTCTTGATCCAACCCAGCTACAAAACGTCCCAACTTCAACTCTTCATTTTCAGTCACTTCGCACACAATGGCAAGTCTATCAAATTCTCTGATATAATCTTCTACGGAATCGCCATTTTGGTGTAGAGTGCTCCATTTCACATATTGACTCTGTTTGTAATTGTGAGGAATGAAACGATCTCTCATCCTCTTTTTCAGCTTTTCCCAAGTGGAAATATGAGCCTTACCCCTAAGGGTACGCCCTCTTTGTTCTCCTTGCAACCAATTGTCACCATAGCCCTTCAGTTTAACTTTGGCTATCTTGTACTGTTGGTCTTCCTCATGAATATCCTTGTACTCGAAGTACCTTTCCAAGGATTTTTCCCATTCCAAATACTTCTCCGGATCAAGCGTCCCATCAAAAGAAGGGATATCCACTTTGAGACTCCTATCCTCCCTTCTAGGTGGAGGATCTTCGCCTTGATCTCTTCTGTCATGCTCATTCATGAGTCTTGCCATTAAGGCAGCAAGATTCCCTTGTAGATTAGCATTAGTTTCGGCCAATCTTTCTTGACTAGCAATGGAGCGATTAAGGGCTTCCAAAGCTGTTCTCAAATCCTGATTGTCTCCCATATCGCGTAGGTACTCGTCCCCTTTGGAAAAATTTAAGAAAATTTTACCCCTACCTGACGCGCCAAATGATGTGTAAACAAGATGAGAAACCTTGTTAAAACACTTAAACGTAACAGAAGGCAAAAAGAGACACGATTTAGTTAAGATAAACGAATGTTTTAGTTAGGGGAACTCTCACCCTAAGCTAAGAATATAGCAAAGAGGAACTCTCACTCGTTGCTTGGAATAGTTTTCGATAAGGGAACTCTCACCAAATCAGAAACTATAAGTTTTAATCTTGGGAACTCTCACCAAAATTAACACTCTTCAAATTTGGATACTCAAATTTGGACCTTAAAGATGACTACAGCAAAGTCACGTTTAATGAAGAACAACACAAGTGTTTAGCAAATTTCTGGATGCATTTCTATTCATTTCGTGCACTATTTATAGTAGTGCCTTCATTACATAGGATTCCATCATTTGCCTAATTAAAGACAGAAATAATAAAAAAAACTAAATATAAAGTGATTTAAAGGCTAATAACCGTCCTTTAATCCTTTATAACAAACTGAAATTACCTAATTACCTAATAACAATAAACTGAAATAACCTAATAACAATAATCAGAAACTAACTAACTAACTAATCGTAAAACTAGGCTTAAACTAAGGAAACAATTTTGAACGGCATTCCAAATGATTTAAAACGTGCAAATGCTTAAACTAAGGAAACAGACTTTGAACGGCATTCCAAACGTTTTAAAACGTGCAAATATCCTCTTCAGCGTGCATTTAGCTTGTTTGCACTCCCTTTGACCGAAACTCCTTTATTCCAGCCATGAACTAACTAACTCCCTAATTTATGCCTAAGTAGTTCAACTAGCTAACTAACTAACCACCTGATTTTCGTCAATTAATCAACCGATTTCAGCAATTGATCAGCTAACTAACTCCAACTAACTCCTAAACTTACGTTTATTCAATAACTAACAATCAGACAACTCCTCCCTTAATTCATGCCCCATGATCGTCCAATTTGACCCCAATTACACGACTCATGTGTGGCATCACACCGGCATCTTTACTAACTCCCTTCAACTAGATTAACTACTTTAAGGGAAGTATAACCTGTAGTAAAACCTTTTGAACCGCCTTGCATAGGATTGAAGAATGTTTTGGACAGAATTAAGCCTTTAGCATTTAATTCAATAATACTGTCTTGACCGTCTTCATTTAAATCATGGATAATTGCACTTTGACCATTTTGGTCATGTATCTAGGCTATATTGGTATGTTAGTTTAGGTTCTAGGTTATTTTGATTAGAAATTTGAAAAATAGGGGAGGTAGAACCCTTTCCGGCCCCTTTTCCTTGAAAATCACGAACATCGTCCCAAAACTTAACGAAATGCTTTTAAGGCTCGTTTTAAATGCTTGAAACCTTGTAACTAGGCTATATTGGAATGTTAGTATAACTTATAGGTTATTTTGATAAGAAATTTGAAAAATAGGGGAGGTAGAACCCTTTCCGGCCTCTTTTCCTTGAAAATCACGAACATCGTCCCAAAACTTGGCGAAATGCTTTTAAGGCTCGTTTTAAATGCTTGAACCCTTGTAAATAGGCTATATTGGTATGTTAGTTCATGTTATAGATTATTTTGATAAGAAATTTGAAAAATAGGGGAGGTAGAACCCTTTTTTAGCCCCCTTTCCCTTAAAAATCACGAACATCGCCCCAAAACTTGGCGTAATGCTTTTAAGGCTCGTTTTAAATGCTTAAACACTTGTAACTAGGCTATATTGGTATGTTAGTGCAAGTTATAGGTTGGTTTGATAAAAAGTTAATAAAATAGGCAAGGTAGAACCGTTTCTAGCCCTGTTTCCCTTAAAAATCACTAACATCATCCCAAAACTTAGTTAAATTCTTCTAAGGCTCGTTTTCAATGCGTGAACACATGTAACTAGGCTCTATTGGTATAATAGTGCAAGTTATTGGTTAGTTTGATAAGATATTTGAAAAATAGGAGAGGTAGAACCCTTCTCGGCCCCCTTTCCCTTGAAATTCACGAACATTGTCCTAAAACTTATTGAAATGCTTCCAAGGTTCGTTTTCAATGTTTGAACACTTGAATCTAGGCTATATTGGTATGTTAGTTCAAGTTCTAGGTTATTTTGATTAGAAATTTGAAAAATAGGGGAGGTAGAACCCTTTCCGGCCCCTTTTCCTTGAAAATCACGAACATCGTCCCAAAACTTGGCGAAATGCTTTTAAGGCTCGTTTTAAATGCTTGAAACCTTGTAACTAGGCTATATTGGAATGTTAGTACAAGTTATAGGTTATTTTGATAAGAAATTTGAAAAATAGGGGAGGTAGAACCCTTTCCGGCCTCTTTTCCTTGAAAATCACGAACATCGTCCCAAAACTTGGCGAAATGCTTTTAAGGCTTGTTTTAAATGCTTGAACCCTTGTAACTAGGCTATATTGGTATGTTAGTTCATGTTATAGGTTATTTTGATAAGAAATGAAAAATAGGAGAGGTAGAACCCTTTCCAGCCCCCTTTCCCTTGAAAATCACGAACATCGCCCAAAACTTGGCGAAATGCTTTCAAGGCTCGTTTCAAGTGCTTGAACACTTGTAACTAGCTATATTGGTATGTTAGTGCAAGTTATTGGTTATTTTGATAAGATATTTGAAAAATAGGAGAGGTAGAACCCTTCTTGGCCCCCTTTCCCTTGAAAATCGCGAACATTGTCCTAAAACTTATTGAAATGCTTCCAAGGTTCGTTTTCAATGTTTGAACACTTGAATCTAGGCTATATTGGTATGTTAGTTCAAGTTCTAGGTTATTTTGATTAGAAATTTGAAAAATAGGGGAGGTAGAACCCTTTCCGGCCCCTTTTCCTTGAAAATCACGAACATCGTCCCAAAACTAGGCGAAATGCTTTTAAGGCTCGTTTTAAATGCTTGAAATCTTGTAACTAGGCTATATTGGAATGTTAGTACAAGTTATAGGTTATTTTCATAAGAAATTTGAAAAATAGGGGAGGTAGAACCCTTTCCGGCCTCTTTTCCTTGAAAATCACGAACATCGTCCAAAAACTTGGCGAAATGCTTTTAAGGCTCGTTTTAAATGCTTGAACCCATGTAACTAGGCTATATTGGTATGTTAGTGCAAGTTATAGGTTGGTTTGATAAAAAGTTTATAAAATAGGCGAGGTAGAACCCTTTCTAGCCCCGTTTCCCTTAAAAATCAGGAACATCATCCCAAAACTTAGTTAAGTGCTTCTAAGGCTCGTTTTCAATGCGTAAACACATGTAACTAGGGTCTATTGGTATGATAGTGCAAGTTATTGATTAGTTTGATAAGATATTTGAAAAATAGGAGAGGTAGAACCCTTCTCGGCCCCCTTTCCCTTGAAAATCAAGAACATTGTCCCAAAACTTATTGAAATGCTTCCAAGGTTCGTTTTTAATGTTTGAACACTTGTATCTAGGCTATATTGGTATGTTAGTTCAAGTTCTAGGTTATTTTGATTAGAAATTTGAAAAATAGGGGAGGTAGAACCCTTTTCGGCCCCTTTTCCTTGAAAATCACGAACATCGTCCCAAAACTTGGCGAAATGCTTTTAAGGCTCGTTTTAAATGCTTGAAACCTTGTAACTAGGCTATATTGGTATGTTAGTACAAGTTATAGGTTATTTTGATAAGAAATTTGAAAAATAAGGGAGGTAGAACTCTTTCCGGCCTCTTTTCCTTGAAAATCACGAACATCGTCCTAAAACTTGGCGAAATGCTTTTAAGGCTCGTTTTAAATGCTTGAACCCTTGTAACTAGGCTATATTGGTATGTTAGTTCATGTTATAGGTTATTTTGGTAAGAAATTTGAAAAATAGGGGAGGTAGAACCCTTTCCAGCCCCCTTTCCCTTGAAAATCAAGATCATTGCCCCAAAACTTGGACAAATGCTTTCAAGGCTCGTTTAAAATGCTTGAACACTTGTAACTAGGCTATATTGGTATGTTAGTGCAAGTTTAAGGTTGGTTTGATAAAAAATTTAAAAAATAGGCGAGGTAGAACCCTTTCTAGCCCCGTTACCCTTAAAATTCACGAACATCTTCCCAAAACTTAGTTAAATGCTTCTAACGCTCGTTTTCAATGCGTGAACACATGTAACTAGGCTCTATTGGTATGATAGTGCAAGTTATTGGATAGTTTGATAAGATATTTGAAAAATAGGAGAGGTAGAACCCTTCTCGGCCCCCTTTCCCTTGAAAATCACGAACATTGTCCTAAAACTTATTGAAATGCTTCCAAGGTTCGTTTTCAATGTTTGAACACTTGAATCTAGGCTATATTGGTATGTTAGTTCAAGTTCTAGGTTATTTTGATTAGAAATTTGAAATATAGGGGACGTAGAACCCTTTCCGGCCCCTTTTCCTTGAAAATCACGAACATCGTCCCAAAACTTGGCGAAATGCTTTTGAGGCTCGTTTTAAATGCTTGAAACCTTGTAACTAGGCTATATTGGTATGTTAGTACAAGTTATAGGTTATTTTGATAAGAAATTTGAAAAATAGGGGAGGTAGAACCCTTTCCGGCCTCTTTTCCTTGAAAATCACGAACATCGTCCCAAAACTTGGCGAAATGCTTTTAAGGCTCGTTTTAAATGCTTGAACCCTTGTAACTATGCTATATTGGTATGTTAGTTCATTTTATAGGTTATTTTGGTAAGAAATTTGAAAAATAGGGGAGGTAGAACCCTTTCTGGCCCCCTTTCAATTGAAAATCAAGAACATTGCCCCAAAACTTGGCGAAATGCTTTCAAGGCTCGTTTAAAATGCTTGAACCCTTGTAACTAGGCTATATTGGTATGTTAGTTCATGTTATAGGTTATTTTGATAAGAAATCAAAAATAGGAGAGGTAGAACCCTTTCCATCCCCCTTTCCCTTGAAAATCACGAACATCGCCCCAAAACTTGGCGAAATGCTTTTAAGGCTCGTTTTAAATGCTTGAACACTTGTAACTAGCTATATTGGTATGTTAGTGCAAGTTATTGGTTATTTTGATAAGATATTTGAAAAATAGGAGAGGTAGAACCCTTCTCGGCCCCCTTTCCCTTGAAAATCATGAACATTGTCCCAAAACTTATTGAAATGCTTCCAAGGTTCGTTTTCAATGTTTGACCACTTGTATCTAGGCTATATTGGTATGTTAGTTTAGGTTCTAGGTTATTTTGATTAGAAATTTGAAAAATAGGGGAGGTAGAACCCTTTCCGGCCCCTTTTCCTTGAAAATCACGAACATCGTCCCAAAACTTAACGAAATGCTTTTAAGGCTCGTTTTAAATGCTTGAAACCTTGTAACTAGGCTATATTGGAATGTTAGTATAACTTATAGGTTATTTTGATAAGAAATTTGAAAAATAGGGGAGGTAGAACCCTTTCCGGCCTCTTTTCCTTGAAAATCACGAACATCGTCCCAAAACTTGGCGAAATGCTTTTAAGGCTCGTTTTAAATGCTTGAACCCTTGTAAATAGGCTATATTGGTATGTTAGTTCATGTTATAGATTATTTTGATAAGAAATTTGAAAAATAGGGGAGGTAGAACCCTTTTTTAGCCCCCTTTCCCTTAAAAATCACGAACATCGCCCCAAAACTTGGCGTAATGCTTTTAAGGCTCGTTTTAAATGCTTAAACACTTGTAACTAGGCTATATTGGTATGTTAGTGCAAGTTATAGGTTGGTTTGATAAAAAGTTAATAAAATAGGCAAGGTAGAACCGTTTCTAGCCCTGTTTCCCTTAAAAATCACTAACATCATCCCAAAACTTAGTTAAATTCTTCTAAGGCTCGTTTTCAATGCGTGAACACATGTAACTAGGCTCTATTGGTATAATAGTGCAAGTTATAGGTTATTTTGATAAGAAATTTGAAAAATAGGGGAGGTAGAACCCTTTCCGGCCTCTTTTCCTTGAAAATCACGAACATCGTCCCAAAACTTGGCGAAATGCTTTTAAGGCTCGTTTTAAATGCTTGAACCCTTGTAACTAGGCTATATTGGTATGTTAGTTCATGTTATAGGTTATTTTGGTAAGAAATTTGAAAAATAGGGGAGGTAGAACCCTTTCCAGCCCCCTTTCCCTTGAAAATCAAGATCATTGCCCCAAAACATGGAGAAATGCTTTCAAGGCTCGTTTAAAATGCTTGAACACTTGTAACTAGGCTATATTGGTATGTTAGTGCATGTTTAAGGTTGGATTGATAAAAAATTTAAAAAATAGGCGAGGTAGAACCCTTTCTAGCCCCGTTACCCTTAAAATTCACGAACATCTTCCCAAAACTTAGTTAAATGCTTCTAACGCTCGTTTTCAATGCGTGAACACATGTAACTAGGCTCTATTGGTATGATAGTGCAAGTTATTGGTTAGTTTGATAAGATATTTGAAAAATAGGAGAGGTAGAACCCTTCTCGGCCCCCTTTCCCTTGAAAATCACGAACATTGTCCTAAAACTTATTGAAATGCTTCCAAGGTTCGTTTTCAATGTTTGAACACTTGAATCTAGGCTATATTGGTATGTTAGTTCAAGTTCTAGGTTATTTTGATTAGAAATTTGAAATATAGGGGAGGTAGAACCCTTTCCGGCCCCTTTTCCTTGAAAATCACGAACATCGTCCCAAAACTTGGCGAAATGCTTTTAAGGTTCGTTTTAAATGCTTGAACCCTTGTAACTAGGCTATATTGGAATGTTAGTACAAGCTATAGGTTATTTTGATAAGAAATTTGAAAAATAGGGGAGGTAGAACCCTTTCCGGCCTCTTTTCCTTGAAAATCACGAACATCGTCCCAAAACTTGGCGAAATGCTTTTAAGGCTCGTTTTAAATGCTTGAACCCTTGTAACTAGGCTATATTGTTATGTTAGTTCATGTTATAGGTTATTTTGATAAGAAATGAAAAATAGAGGAGGTAGAACCCTTTCCGGCCCCCTTTCCCTTGAAAATCACGAACATCGCCCCAAAACTTGGCGAAATGCTTTTAAGGCTCGTTTTAAATGCTTGAACACTTGTAACTAGCTATATTGGTATGTTAGTGCAAGTTATTGGTTATTTTGATAAGATATTTGAAAAATTGGAGAGGTAGAACCCTTCTCGGCCCCCTTTCCCTTGAAAATCATGAACATTGTCCCAAAACTTATTGAAATGCTTCCAAGGTTCGTTTTCAATGTTTGACCACTTGTATCTAGGCTATATTGGTATGTTAGTTTAGGTTCTAGGTTATTTTGATTAGAAATTTGAAAAATAGGGGAGGTAGAACCCTTTCCGGCACCTTTTCCTTGAAAATCACGAACATCGTCCCAAAACATAACGAAATGCTTTTAAGGCTCGTTTTAAATGCTTGAAACCTTGTAACTAGGTTATATTGGAATGTTAGTATAAGTTATAGGTTATTTTGATAAGAAATTTGAAAAATAGGGGAGGTAGAACCCTTTTCGGCCTCTTTTTCTTGAAAATCACGAACATCGTCCCAAAACTTGGCGATATGCTTTTAAGGCTCGTTTTAAATGCTTGAACCCTTGTAAATAGGCTATATTGGTATGTTAGTTCATGTTATAGATTATTTTGATAAGAAATTTGAAAAATAGGGGAGGTAGAACCCTTTTTTAGCCCCCTTTCCCTTAAAAATCACGAACATCATCCCAAAACTTAGTTAAATTCTTCTAAGGCTCGTTTTCAATGCGTGAACACATGTAATTAGGCTCTATTGGTATGATAGTGCAAGTTATTGGTTAGTTTGATAAGATATTTGAAAAATAGGAGAGGTAGAACCCTTCTCGGACCCCTTTCCCTTGAAAATCACGAACATTGTCCCAAAACTTATTGAAATGCTTCCAAGGTTCGTTTTCAATGTTTGAACACTTGTATCTAGGCTATATTGGTATGTTAATTCAAGTTCTAGGTTATTTTGATTAGAAATTTGAAAAATAGGGGAGGTAGAACCCTTTCCGGCCCCTTTTCCTTGAAAATCACGAACATCGTCCCAAAACTTAACGAAATGCTTTTAAGGCTCGTTTTAAATGCTTGAAACCTTGTAACTAGGCTATATTGGAATGTTAGTATAAGTTATAGGTTATTTTGATAAGGAATTTGAAAAATAGGGGAGGGAGAACCCTTTCCGGCCCCCTTTCCCTTGAAAATCAAGAACATTGCCCCAAAACTTGGCGAAATGCTTTCAAGGCTCG
This sequence comes from Dysphania ambrosioides, assembly GCA_026401315.1. NCBI lineage: Eukaryota > Viridiplantae > Streptophyta > Magnoliopsida > Caryophyllales > Amaranthaceae > Dysphania > Dysphania ambrosioides. The sequence continues at coordinate 23,319,240 of CM048661.1, read as the reverse complement.
TTTAAAATGCTTGAACACTTGTAACTAGGCTATATTGGTATGTTAGTTCATATTATAGGTTATTTTGATAAGAAATGAAAAATAGGGGAGGTATAACCCTTTCCAGCCTCCTTTCCCTTGAAAATCACGAACATCGCCCCAAAACTTGGCGAAAAGCTTTCAAGGCTCGTTTTAAGTGCTTGAACACTTGTAACTAGCTATATTGGTATGTTAGTGCAAGTTATTGGTTATTTTGATAAGATATTTGAAAAATAGGAGAGGTAGAACCCTTCTTGGCCCCGTTTCCCTTGAAAATCGCGAACATTGTCCTAAAACTTATTGAAATGCTTCCAAGGTTCGTTTTCAATGTTTGAACACTTGAATCTAGGCTATATTGGTATGTTAGTTCAAGTTCTAGGTTATTTTGATTAGAAATTTGAAAAATAGGGGAGGTAGAACCCTTTCCGGCCCCTTTTCCTTGAAAATCACGAACATCGTCCCAAAACTAGGCGAAATGCTTTTAAGGCTCGTTTTAAATGCTTGAAACCTTGTAACTAGGCTATATTGGAATGTTAGTACAAGTTATAGGTTATTTTCATAAGAAATTTGAAAAATAGGGGAGGTAGAACCCTTTCCGGCCTCTTTTCCTTGAAAATCACGAACATCGTCCAAAAACTTGGCGAAATGCTTTTAAGGCTCGTTTTAAATGCTTGAACCCATGTAACTAGGCTATATTGGTATGTTAGTGCAAGTTATAGGTTGGTTTGATAAAAAGTTTATAAAATAGGCGAGGTAGAACCCTTTCTAGCCCCGTTTCCCTTAAAAATCACGAACATCATCCCAAAACTTAGTTAAGTGCTTCTAAGGCTCGTTTTCAATGCGTAAACACATGTAACTAGGGTCTATTGGTATGATAGTGCAAGTTATTGATTAGTTTGATAAGATATTTGAAAAATAGGAGAGGTAGAACCCTTCTCGGCCCCCTTTCCCTTGAAAATCAAGAACATTGTCCCAAAACTTATTGAAATGCTTCCAAGGTTCGTTTTTAATGTTTGAACACTTGTATCTAGGCTATATTGGTATGTTACTTCAAGTTCTAGGTTATTTTGATTAGAAATTTGAAAAATAGGGGAGGTAGAACCCTTTTCGGCCCCTTTTCCTTGAAAATCACGAACATCGTCCCAAAACTTGGCGAAATGCTTTTAAGGCTCGTTTTAAATGCTTGAAACCTTGTAACTAGGCTATATTGGTATGTTAGTACAAGTTATAGGTTATTTTGATAAGAAATTTGAAAAATAAGGGAGGTAGAACTCTTTCCGGCCTCTTTTCCTTGAAAATCACGAACATCGTCCCAAAACTTGGCGAAATGCTTTTAAGGCTCGTTTTAAATGCTTGAACCCTTGTAACTAGGCTATATTGGTATGTTAGTTCATGTTATAGGTTATTTTGGTAAGAAATTTGAAAAATAGGGGAGGTAGAACCCTTTCCAGCCCCCTTTCCCTTGAAAATCAAGATCATTGCCCCAAAACTTGGACAAATGCTTTCAAGGCTCGTTTAAAATGCTTGAACACTTGTAACTAGGCTATATTGGTATGTTAGTGCAAGTTTAAGGTTGGTTTCATAAAAAATTTAAAAAATAGGCGAGGTAGAACCCTTTCTAGCCCCGTTACCCTTAAAATTCACGAACATCTTCCCAAAACTTAGTTAAATGCTTCTAACGCTCGTTTTCAATGCGTGAACACATGTAACTAGGCTCTATTGGTATGATAGTGCAAGTTATTGGATAGTTTGATAAGATATTTGAAAAATAGGAGAGGTAGAACCCTTCTCGGCCCCCTTTCCCTTGAAAATCACGAACATTGTCCTAAAACTTATTGAAATGCTTCCAAGGTTCGTTTTCAATGTTTGAACACTTGAATCTAGGCTATATTGGTATGTTAGTTCAAGTTCTAGGTTATTTTGATTAGAAATTTGAAATATAGGGGAGGTAGAACCCTTTCCGGCCCCTTTTCCTTGAAAATCACGAACATCGTCCCAAAACTTGGCGAAATGCTTTTGAGGCTCGTTTTAAATGCTTGAAACCTTGTAACTAGGCTATATTGGTATGTTAGTACAAGTTATAGGTTATTTTGATAAGAAATTTGAAAAATAGGGGAGGTAGAACCCTTTCCGGCCTCTTTTCCTTGAAAATCACGAACATCGTCCCAAAACTTGGCGAAATGCTTTTAAGGCTCGTTTTAAATGCTTGAACCCTTGTAACTATGCTATATTGGTATGTTAGTTCATTTTATAGGTTATTTTGGTAAGAAATTTGAAAAATAGGGGAGGTAGAACCCTTTCTGGCCCCCTTTCAATTGAAAATCAAGAACATTGCCCCAAAACTTGGCGAAATGCTTTCAAGGCTCGTTTAAAATGCTTGAACCCTTGTAACTAGGCTATATTGGTATGTTAGTTCATGTTATAGGTTATTTTGATAAGAAATCAAAAATAGGAGAGGTAGAACCCTTTCCATCCCCCTTTCCCTTAAAAATCACGAACATCGCCCCAAAACTTGGCGAAATGCTTTTAAGGCTCGTTTTAAATGCTTGAACACTTGTAACTAGCTATATTGGTATGTTAGTGCAAGTTATTGGTTATTTTGATAAGATATTTGAAAAATAGGAGAGGTAGAACCCTTCTCGGCCCCCTTTCCCTTGAAAATCATGAACATTGTCCCAAAACTTATTGAAATGCTTCCAAGGTTCGTTTTCAATGTTTGACCACTTGTATCTAGGCTATATTGGTATGTTAATTCAAGTTCTAGGTTATTTTGATTAGAAATTTGAAAAATAGGGGAGGTAGAACCCTTTCCGGCCCCTTTTCCTTGAAAATCACGAACATCGTCCCAAAACTTAACGAAATGCTTTTAAGGCTCGTTTTAAATGCTTGAAACCTTGTAACTAGGCTATATTGGAATGTTAGTATAAGTTATAGGTTATTTTGATAAGGAATTTGAAAAATAGGGGAGGGAGAACCCTTTCCGGCCCCCTTTCCCTTGAAAATCAAGAACATTGCCCCAAAACTTGGCGAAATGCTTTCAAGGCTCGTTTAAAATGCTTGAACACTTGTAACTAGGCTATATTGGTATGTTAGTTCATATTATAGGTTATTTTGATAAGAAATGAAAAATAGGGGAGGTATAACCCTTTCCAGCCTCCTTTCCCTTGAAAATCACGAACATCGCCCCAAAACTTGGCGAAAAGCTTTCAAGGCTCGTTTTAAGTGCTTGAACACTTGTAACTAGCTATATTGGTATGTTAGTGCAAGTTATTGGTTATTTTGATAAGATATTTGAAAAATAGGAGAGGTAGAACCCTTCTTGGCCCCGTTTCCCTTGAAAATCGCGAACATTGTCCTAAAACTTATTGAAATGCTTCCAAGGTTCGTTTTCAATGTTTGAACACTTGAATCTAGGCTATATTGGTATGTTAGTTCAAGTTCTAGGTTATTTTGATTAGAAATTTGAAAAATAGGGGAGGTAGAACCCTTTCCGGCCCCTTTTCCTTGAAAATCACGAACATCGTCCCAAAACTAGGCGAAATGCTTTTAAGGCTCGTTTTAAATGCTTGAAACCTTGTAACTAGGCTATATTGGAATGTTAGTACAAGTTATAGGTTATTTTCATAAGAAATTTGAAAAATAGGGGAGGTAGAACCCTTTCCGGCCTCTTTTCCTTGAAAATCACGAACATCGTCCAAAAACTTGGCGAAATGCTTTTAAGGCTCGTTTTAAATGCTTGAACCCATGTAACTAGGCTATATTGGTATGTTAGTGCAAGTTATAGGTTGGTTTGATAAAAAGTTTATAAAATAGGCGAGGTAGAACCCTTTCTAGCCCCGTTTCCCTTAAAAATCACGAACATCATCCCAAAACTTAGTTAAGTGCTTCTAAGGCTCGTTTTCAATGCGTAAACACATGTAACTAGGGTCTATTGGTATGATAGTGCAAGTTATTGATTAGTTTGATAAGATATTTGAAAAATAGGAGAGGTAGAACCCTTCTCGGCCCCCTTTCCCTTGAAAATCAAGAACATTGTCCCAAAACTTATTGAAATGCTTCCAAGGTTCGTTTTTAATGTTTGAACACTTGTATCTAGGCTATATTGGTATGTTACTTCAAGTTCTAGGTTATTTTGATTAGAAATTTGAAAAATAGGGGAGGTAGAACCCTTTTCGGCCCCTTTTCCTTGAAAATCACGAACATCGTCCCAAAACTTGGCGAAATGCTTTTAAGGCTCGTTTTAAATGCTTGAAACCTTGTAACTAGGCTATATTGGTATGTTAGTACAAGTTATAGGTTATTTTGATAAGAAATTTGAAAAATAAGGGAGGTAGAACTCTTTCCGGCCTCTTTTCCTTGAAAATCACGAACATCGTCCCAAAACTTGGCGAAATGCTTTTAAGGCTCGTTTTAAATGCTTGAACCCTTGTAACTAGGCTATATTGGTATGTTAGTTCATGTTATAGGTTATTTTGGTAAGAAATTTGAAAAATAGGGGAGGTAGAACCCTTTCCAGCCCCCTTTCCCTTGAAAATCAAGATCATTGCCCCAAAACTTGGACAAATGCTTTCAAGGCTCGTTTAAAATGCTTGAACACTTGTAACTAGGCTATATTGGTATGTTAGTGCAAGTTTAAGGTTGGTTTCATAAAAAATTTAAAAAATAGGCGAGGTAGAACCCTTTCTAGCCCCGTTACCCTTAAAATTCACGAACATCTTCCCAAAACTTAGTTAAATGCTTCTAACGCTCGTTTTCAATGCGTGAACACATGTAACTAGGCTCTATTGGTATGATAGTGCAAGTTATTGGATAGTTTGATAAGATATTTGAAAAATAGGAGAGGTAGAACCCTTCTCGGCCCCCTTTCCCTTGAAAATCACGAACATTGTCCTAAAACTTATTGAAATGCTTCCAAGGTTCGTTTTCAATGTTTGAACACTTGAATCTAGGCTATATTGGTATGTTAGTTCAAGTTCTAGGTTATTTTGATTAGAAATTTGAAATATAGGGGAGGTAGAACCCTTTCCGGCCCCTTTTCCTTGAAAATCACGAACATCGTCCCAAAACTTGGCGAAATGCTTTTGAGGCTCGTTTTAAATGCTTGAAACCTTGTAACTAGGCTATATTGGTATGTTAGTACAAGTTATAGGTTATTTTGATAAGAAATTTGAAAAATAGGGGAGGTAGAACCCTTTCCGGCCTCTTTTCCTTGAAAATCACGAACATCGTCCCAAAACTTGGCGAAATGCTTTTAAGGCTCGTTTTAAATGCTTGAACCCTTGTAACTATGCTATATTGGTATGTTAGTTCATTTTATAGGTTATTTTGGTAAGAAATTTGAAAAATAGGGGAGGTAGAACCCTTTCTGGCCCCCTTTCAATTGAAAATCAAGAACATTGCCCCAAAACTTGGCGAAATGCTTTCAAGGCTCGTTTAAAATGCTTGAACCCTTGTAACTAGGCTATATTGGTATGTTAGTTCATGTTATAGGTTATTTTGATAAGAAATCAAAAATAGGAGAGGTAGAACCCTTTCCATCCCCCTTTCCCTTAAAAATCACGAACATCGCCCCAAAACTTGGCGAAATGCTTTTAAGGCTCGTTTTAAATGCTTGAACACTTGTAACTAGCTATATTGGTATGTTAGTGCAAGTTATTGGTTATTTTGATAAGATATTTGAAAAATAGGAGAGGTAGAACCCTTCTCGGCCCCCTTTCCCTTGAAAATCATGAACATTGTCCCAAAACTTATTGAAATGCTTCCAAGGTTCGTTTTCAATGTTTGACCACTTGTATCTAGGCTATATTGGTATGTTAGTTTAGGTTCTAGGTTATTTTGATTAGAAATTTGAAAAATAGGGGAGGTAGAACCCTTTCCGGCCCCTTTTCCTTGAAAATCACGAACATCGTCCCAAAACTTAACGAAATGCTTTTAAGGCTCGTTTTAAATGCTTGAAACCTTGTAACTAGGCTATATTGGAATGTTAGTATAACTTATAGGTTATTTTGATAAGAAATTTGAAAAATAGGGGAGGTAGAACCCTTTCCGGCCTCTTTTCCTTGAAAATCACGAACATCGTCCCAAAACTTGGCGAAATGCTTTTAAGGCTCGTTTTAAATGCTTGAACCCTTGTAAATAGGCTATATTGGTATGTTAGTTCATGTTATAGATTATTTTGATAAGAAATTTGAAAAATAGGGGAGGTAGAACCCTTTTTTAGCCCCCTTTCCCTTAAAAATCACGAACATCGCCCCAAAACTTGGCGTAATGCTTTTAAGGCTCGTTTTAAATGCTTAAACACTTGTAACTAGGCTATATTGGTATGTTAGTGCAAGTTATAGGTTGGTTTGATAAAAAGTTAATAAAATAGGCAAGGTAGAACCGTTTCTAGCCCTGTTTCCCTTAAAAATCACTAACATCATCCCAAAACTTAGTTAAATTCTTCTAAGGCTCGTTTTCAATGCGTGAACACATGTAACTAGGCTCTATTGGTATAATAGTGCAAGTTATAGGTTATTTTGATAAGAAATTTGAAAAATAGGGGAGGTAGAACCCTTTCCGGCCTCTTTTCCTTGAAAATCACGAACATCGTCCCAAAACTTGGCGAAATGCTTTTAAGGCTCGTTTTAAATGCTTGAACCCTTGTAACTAGGCTATATTGGTATGTTAGTTCATGTTATAGGTTATTTTGGTAAGAAATTTGAAAAATAGGGGAGGTAGAACCCTTTCCAGCCCCCTTTCCCTTGAAAATCAAGATCATTGCCCCAAAACATGGAGAAATGCTTTCAAGGCTCGTTTAAAATGCTTGAACACTTGTAACTAGGCTATATTGGTATGTTAGTGCATGTTTAAGGTTGGATTGATAAAAAATTTAAAAAATAGGCGAGGTAGAACCCTTTCTAGCCCCGTTACCCTTAAAATTCACGAACATCTTCCCAAAACTTAGTTAAATGCTTCTAACGCTCGTTTTCAATGCGTGAACACATGTAACTAGGCTCTATTGGTATGATAGTGCAAGTTATTGGTTAGTTTGATAAGATATTTGAAAAATAGGAGAGGTAGAACCCTTCTCGGCCCCCTTTCCCTTGAAAATCACGAACATTGTCCTAAAACTTATTGAAATGCTTCCAAGGTTCGTTTTCAATGTTTGAACACTTGAATCTAGGCTATATTGGTATGTTAGTTCAAGTTCTAGGTTATTTTGATTAGAAATTTGAAATATAGGGGAGGTAGAACCCTTTCCGGCCCCTTTTCCTTGAAAATCACGAACATCGTCCCAAAACTTGGCGAAATGCTTTTAAGGTTCGTTTTAAATGCTTGAACCCTTGTAACTAGGCTATATTGGAATGTTAGTACAAGCTATAGGTTATTTTGATAAGAAATTTGAAAAATAGGGGAGGTAGAACCCTTTCCGGCCTCTTTTCCTTGAAAATCACGAACATCGTCCCAAAACTTGGCGAAATGCTTTTAAGGCTCGTTTTAAATGCTTGAACCCTTGTAACTAGGATATATTGGTATGTTAGTTCATGTTATAGGTTATTTTGATAAGAAATGAAAAATAGAGGAGGTAGAACCCTTTCCGGCCCCCTTTCCCTTGAAAATCACGAACATCGCCCCAAAACTTGGCGAAATGCTTTTAAGGCTCGTTTTAAATGCTTGAACACTTGTAACTAGCTATATTGGTATGTTAGTGCAAGTTATTGGTTATTTTGATAAGATATTTGAAAAATTGGAGAGGTAGAACCCTTCTCGGCCCCCTTTCCCTTGAAAATCATGAACATTGTCCCAAAACTTATTGAAATGCTTCCAAGGTTCGTTTTCAATGTTTGACCACTTGTATCTAGGCTATATTGGTATGTTAGTTTAGGTTCTAGGTTATTTTGATTAGAAATTTGAAAAATAGGGGAGGTAGAACCCTTTCCGGCACCTTTTCCTTGAAAATCACGAACATCGTCCCAAAACATAACGAAATGCTTTTAAGGCTCGTTTTAAATGCTTGAAACCTTGTAACTAGGTTATATTGGAATGTTAGTATAAGTTATAGGTTATTTTGATAAGAAATTTGAAAAATAGGGGAGGTAGAACCCTTTTCGGCCTCTTTTTCTTGAAAATCACGAACATCGTCCCAAAACTTGGCGAAATGCTTTTAAGGCTCATTTTAAATGCTTGAACCCTTGTAAATAGGCTATATTGGTATGTTAGTTCATGTTATAGATTATTTTGATAAGAAATTTGAAAAATAGGGGAGGTAGAACCCTTTTTTAGCCCCCTTTCCCTTAAAAATCACGAACATCGCCCCAAAACTTGGCGTAATGCTTTTAAGGCTCGTTTTAAATGCTTGAACACTTGTAACTAGGCTATATTGGTATGTTAGTGCAAGTTATAGGTTGGTTTGATAAAAAGTTAATAAAATAGGCAAGGTAGAACCCTTTCTAGCCCCGTTTCCCTTAAAAATCACGAACATCATCCCAAAACTTACTTAAATTCTTCTAAGGCTCGTTTTCAATGCGTGAACACATGTAACTAGGCTCTATTTGTATGATAGTGCAAGTTATTGGTTACTTTGATAAGATATTTGAAAAATAGGAGACGTAGAACCCTTCTCGGACCCCTTTCCCTTGAAAATCACGAACATTGTCCCAAAACTTATTGAAATGCTTCCAAGGTTCGTTTTCAATGTTTGAACAGTTGTATCTAGGCTATATTGGTATGTTAGTTCAAGTTCTAGGTTATTTTGATTAGAAATTTGAAAAATAGGGGAGGTAGGACCCGTTCCGGCCCCTTTTCCTAGAAAACCACGAACATCGTCCCAAAACATGGCGAAATGCTTTTAAGGCTCGTTTCAAATGCTTGAATCCTTGTAACTAGGCTATATTGGTATGTTAGTACAAGTTCTAGGTTATTTTGATTAGAAATTTGAAAAATAGGGGAGGTAGGACCCTTTCCGGCCTCTTTTCCTTGAAAATCACGAACATCATCCCAAAACTTAGTTAAATTCTTCTAAGGCTCGTTTTCAATGTTTGAACACTTGTATCTAGGCTATATTGGTATGTTAGTTCAAGTTCTAGGTTATTGTGATTAGAAATTTGAAAAATAGGGGAGGTAGAACCCTTTCCGGCCCTTTTTCCTTGAAAATCACGAACATCGTCCCAAAACTTGGCGAAATGCTTTTAAGGCTCGTTTTAAATGCTTGAAACCTTCTAACTAGGCTATATTGGTATGTTAGTACATGTTATAGGTTATTTTGATAAGAAATTTGAAAAATAGGGGAGGTAGAACCCTTTCCCGCCTCTTTTCCTTGAAAATCACGAATATCGTCCCAAAACTTGGCGAAATGCTTTTAAGGCTCGTGTTAAATGCTTGAACCCTTGTAACTAGGCTATATTGGTATGCTAGTTCATGTTATAGATTATTTTGATAAGAAATTTGAAAAATAGGGGAGGTAGAACCCTTTTTTTAGCCTCCTTTCCCTTAAAAATCACGAACATCGCCCCAAAACTTGGCGTAATGCTTTTAAGGCTCGTTTTAAATACTTGAACACTTGTAACAAGGCTATATTGGTATGTTAGTGCAAGTTATAGGTTGGTTTGATAAAAAGTTAATAAAATAGGCAAGGTAGAACCCTTTCTAGCCCTGTTTCCCTTAAAAATCACGAACATCATCCCAAAACTTAGTTAAATTCTTCTAAGGCTCGTTTTCAATGTTTGAACACTTGTATCTAGGCTATATTGGTATGTTAGTTCAAGTTCTAGGTTATTGTGATTAGAAATTTGAAAAATAGGGGAGGTAGAACCCTTTCCGGCCCTTTTTCCTTGAAAATCACGAACATCGTCCCAAAACTTGGCGAAATGCTTTTAAGGCTCGTTTTAAATGCTTGAAACCTTGTAACTAGGCTATATTGGTATGTTAGTACATGTTATAGGTTATTTTGATAAGAAATTTGAAAAATAGGGGAGGTAGAACCCTTTCCAGCCTCTTTTCCTTGAAAATCACGAATATCGTCCCAAAACTTGGCAAAATGCTTTTAAGGCTCGTGTTAAATGCTTGAACCCTTGTAACTAGGCTATATTGGTATGCTAGTTCATGTTATAGATTATTTTGATAAGAAATTTGAAAAATAGGGGAGGTAGAACCCTTTTTTTAGCCTCCTTTCCCTTAAAAATCACGAACATCGCCCCAAAACTTGGCGTAATGCTTTTAAGGCTCGTTTTAAATGCTTGAACACTTGTTACAAGGCTATATTGGTATGTTAGTGCAAGTTATAGGTTGGTTTAATAAAAAGTTAATAAAATAGGCAAGGTAGAACCCTTTCTAGCCCTGTTTCCCTTAAAAATCACGAACATCATCCCAAAACTTAGTTAAATTCTTCTAAGGCTCGTTTTCAATGCGTGAACACATGTAACTAGGCTCTATTGGTATAATAGTGCAAGTTATTGGTTAGTTTGATAAGATATTTGAAAAATAGGAGAGGTAGAACCCTTCTCGGACCCCTTTCCCTTGAAAATCACGAACATTGTCCCAAAACTTATTGAAATGCTTCCAAGGTTCGTTTTCAATGTTTGAACACTTGTATCTAGGCTATATTGGTATGTTAGTTCAAGTTCTAGGTTATTTTGATTAGAAATTTGAAAAATAGGGGAGGGAGGACCCGTTCCGGCCCCTTTTCCTAGAAAATCACGAACATCGTCCCAAAACATGGCGAAATGCTTTTAAGGCTCGTTTCAAATGCTTGAAACCTTGTAACTAGGCTATATTGGTATGTTAGTACAAGTTCTAGGTTATTTTGATTAGAAATTTGAAAAATAGGGGAGGTAGGACCCTTTCCGGCCTCTTTTCCTTGAAAATCACGAACATCATCCCAAAACTTAGTTAAATTCTTCTAAGGCTCGTTTTCAATGTTTGAACACTTGTATCTAGGCTATATTGGTATGTTAGTTCAAGTTCTAGGTTATTTTGATTAGAAATTTGAAAAATAGGGGAGGTAGAACCCTTTCCGGCCCTTTTTCCTTGAAAGTCACGAACATCGTCCCAAAACTTAGCGAAATACTTATAAGGCTCGTTTTAAATGCTTGAAACCTTGTAACTAGGCTATATTGGTATGTTAGTACATGTTATAGGTTATTTTGATAAGAAATTTGAAAAATAGGGGAGGTAGAACCCTTTCCGGCCTCTTTTCCTTGAAAATCACGAACATCGTCCCAAAACTTGGCGAAATGCTTTTAAGGCTCGTGTTAAATGATTGAACCCTTGTAACTAGGCTATATCGGTATGCTAGTTCATGTTATAGATTATTTTGATAAGAAATTTGAAAAATAGGGGAGGTAGAACCCTTTTTTAGCCCCTTTTCCCTTAAAAATCACGAACATCGCCCCAAAACTTGGCGTAATGCTTTTCAGGCTCGTTTTAAATGCTTGAACACTTGTAACTAGGCTATATTGGTATGTTAGTGCAAGTTATAGGTTGGTTTGATAAAAAGTTAATAAAATAGGCAAGGTAGAACCCTTTCTAGCCCTGTTTCCCTTAAAAATCACGAACATCATCCCAAAACATAGTTAAATTCTTCTAAGGCTTGTTTTCAATGCGTGAACACATGTAACTAGGCTCTATTGGTATGATAGTGCAAGTTATTGGTTAGTTTGATAAGATATTTGAAAAATAGGAGACGTAGAACCCTTCTCGGACCCCTTTCCCTTGAAAATCACGAACATTGTCCCAAAACTTATTTAAATTCTTCCAAGGTTCGTTTTCAATGTTTGAACACTTGTATCTAGGCTATATTGGTATGTTAATTCAAGTTCTAGGTTATTTTGATTAGAAATTTGAAAAATAGGGGAGGTAGAACCCTTTCTGGCCCCTTTTCCTTCAAAATCACGAACATCGTCCCAAAACTTGGCGAAATGCTTTTAAGGCTCGTTTTAAATGCTTGAAAACTTGTAACTAGGCTATATTGGTATGTTAGTACAAGTTATAGGTTATTTTGATAAGAAATTTTAAAAATAGGGGAGGTAGAACTCTTTCCAGCCCCCTTTCCCTTGAAAATCAAGATCATTGCCCCAAAACTTGGAGAAATGCTTTCAAGGCTCGTTTAAAATGCTTGAACACTTGTAACTAGGCTATATTGGTATGTTAGTGCAAGTTTAAGGTTGGTTTGATAGAAAATTTAAAAAATAGGCGAGGTAGAACTCTTTCTAGCCCCGTTACTCTCAAAATTCACGAACATCTTCCTAAAACTTAGTTAAATGCTTCTAACGCTTGTTTTCAATGTGTGAACACATGTAACTAGGCTCTATTGGTATGATAGTGCAAGTTATTGGTTAGTTTGATAAGATATTTGAAAAATAGGAGAGGTAGAACCCTTCTTGGCCCCCTTTCCCTTGAAAATCACGAACATTGTCCTAAAACTTATTGAAATGCTTCCAAGGTTTGTTTTCAATGTTTGAACACTTGAATCTAGGCTATATTGGTATGTTAGTTCAAGTTCTAGGTTATTTTGATTAGAAATTTGAAAAATAGGAGAGGTAGAACCCTTTCCGGCCCCTTTTCCTTGAAAATCACGAACATCGTCCCAAAACTTGGCGAAATGCTTTTAAAGCTCGTTTTAAATGCTTGAACCCTTGTAACTAGGCTATATTGGTATGTTAGTTCATGTTATAGGGTATTTTGATAAGAAATGAAAAATAGGGGAGGTAGAACCCTTTCCAGCCCCCTTTCCCTTGAAAATCACGAACATCGCCCCAAAACTTGGCGAAATGCTTTTAAGGCTCGTTTTAAATGCTTGAACACTTGTAACTAGCTATATTGGTATGTTAGTGCAAGTTATTGGTTATTTTGATAAGATATTTGAAAAATAGGAGAGGTAGAACCCTTCTCGGCCCCCTTTCCCTTGAAAATCATGAACATTGTCCCAAAACTTATTGAAATGCTTCCAAGGTTCGTTTTCAATGTTTGACCACTTGTATCTAGGCTATATTGGTATGTTAGTTTAGGTTCTAGGTTATTTTGATTCGAAATTTGAAATATAGGGGAGGTAGAACCCTTTCCGGCCCCTTTTCCTTGAAAATCACGAACATCGTCCCAAAACTTAACGAAATGCTTTTAAGGCTCGTTTTAAATGCTTGAAACCTTGTAACTAGGCTATATTGGAATGTTAGTATAAGTTATAGGTTATTTTGATAAGAAATTTGAAAAATAGGGGAGGTAGAACCCTTTCCGGCCTCTTTTCCTTGAAAATCACGAACATCGTCCCAAAACTTGGCGAAATGCTTTTAAGGCTCGTTTTAAATGCTTGAACCCTTGTAAGTAGGCTATATTGGTATGTTAGTTCATGTTATAGATTATTTTGATAAGAAATTTGAAAAATAGGGGAGGTAGAACCCTTTTTTAGCCCCCTTTCCCTTAAAAATCACGAACATCGCCCCAAAACTTGGCGTAATGCTTTTAAGGCTCGTGTTAAATGCTTGAACCCTTGTAACTAGGCTATATTGGTATGCTAGTTCATGTTATAGATTATTTTGATAAGAAATTGGAAAAATAGGGGAGGTAGAACCCTTTTTTAGCCCCCTTTCCCTTAAAAATCACGAACATCGCCCCAAAACTTGGCGTAATGCTTTTAAGGATCGTTTTAAATGCTTGAACACTTGTAACTAGGCTATATTGGTATGTTAGTGCAAGTTATAGGTTGGTTTGATAAAAAGTTAATAAAATAGGCAAGGTAGAACCCTTTCTAGCCCTGTTTCCCTTAAAAATCACGAACATCATCCCAAAACATAGTTAAATTCTTCCAAGGCTCGTTTTCAATGCGTGAACACATGTAACTAGGCTCTATTGGTATGATAGTGCAAGTTATTGGTTAGTTTGATAAGATATTTGAAAAATAGGAGAGGTAGAACCCTTCTCGGACCCCTTTCCCTTGAAAATCACGAACATTGTCCCAAAACTTATTTAAATTCTTCCAAGGTTCGTTTTCAATGTTTGAACACTTGTATCTAGGCTATATTGGTATGTTAATTCAAGTTCTAGGTTATTTTGATTAGAAATTTGAAAAATAGGGGAGGTAGAACCCTTTCCGGCCCCTTTTCCTTGAAAATCACGAACATCGTCCCAAAACTTGGCGAAATGCTTTTAAGGCTCGTTTTAAATGCTTGAAAACTTGTAACTAGGCTATATTGGTATGTTAGTGCAAGTTTAAGGTTGGTTTGATAAAAAATTTAAAAAATAGGCGAGGTAGAACCCTTTCTAGCCCCGTTACCCTTAAAATTCACGAACATCTTCCCAAAACTTAGTTAAATGCTTCTAACGCTCGTTTTCAATGCGTGAAAACATGTAATGATGTGTAAGCAAGATGAGAACCTTGTTACAGAATATGTGTTTAAGGGGTCCTAATGAAATGTCGTGATTACTGAGAGAAGAATAGGGGATTACTCAACCCTAATCTCGGATATAACCAAGGGGAACACTCACCCTTCGCTTAGTGTAGTTTAGAAATAGGGAATACTCAACCCACTCGTTTACTACGTAAGTTCTAGGTTTGGGAACACTCGACCAAAACTAGTACTCTTCAAATTTGTATTCTCAAATTTGGACCTTAAAAATGACTATTAGCAAGTCAAGTTTAATCAAAGAAAAACTCAAGTGTTTAGCAAACTTCTGGATGCCTTTCTATTCATTTCGTGCACTATTTATAGTAGTGCCTTCATTACATAGGATTCCCCTTTTGTAGTTATCCATTATTTGCCTAATTAAGGACAGAAATAAAACTAAATATAAAGTGATTAAAAGGCTCATATAACCGTCCCTTTAATCCTTTATCACAACAAACCGAAATTACCTAATAACAATAAACTGAAATAAAACTACCTAAACGAAATCTAAGCTTAAATTAAGGAAAAATCCAACAAACTTCAACCGGCATTAAAAACGTGCAGCAGCTAGCTTCCACGGCATTATCAGCATGTTTTCAGCTTGTTTGTAACCACCCTTGACTCAAACTTCTTTATTCAACTAACTACCTCCTTAAGTTACGCCTAAGTAGTTTAACTAACCAACTAGTTAACTAATTTGCTCCTTTTACGCCAGCTAACCAACCACTAACATCATGATCAGCTAACTAACTCCTAATCTTACGCCTCTTCAGTTTAACAAATCAACGAGCTAACTACCCTCCTTAATTCACGCTAATTAGTTCACTAACCAATCAGTTCAACTAATTCCTTAATTCATGCCCCATGATCGTCCAACTTGACTCCAATTACACGAATCATGCGTGGCATCAAACCGGCATCTTTACTAACTCCCTTCAACTAGATTAACTACTTTAAGGGAAGTATAACCCGTAGTAAAACTTTTTGGACCGCCTTGCATAGGATTGAAGAACGATTTGGACAGAATTAAGCCCTTAGCATTTAATTCAATAATACCGTCTTGACCGTCTTCCTCTAAATCATGGATAATTGCACTTTGACCATTTTGGTCATCCTCCCCTTCTTCAACAGGAATTGCCCTCAATTCGTCATCATCAAGATAAGGAGCAAGATCACCAACGTTGAATGTACTTGAGACACCATATTGATCTCCCAAATCAACTTTGTATGCGTTTTCATTGATCTTTTCCATGATCTCAAATGGGCCCTCGGCTCTTGGCATAAGTTTGTTTTTCCTTTTGCTAGGAAAACGTTCCTTCCTCATGTAAATCCACACTAAATCCCCAACTTCAAAAGACTTCACATTTCTCACTCGTTTGTTGGCTTGTTTCTTGTAGATTTCATTCGCCTTTTCAATGTTCCTCCGAACTTCTTTATGGACTTTTATCATGAATTCGGCTTGTTCTTTTGCCCCACCATGAACGAACTTGTCTTTTGGCAAAGCAATAAGATCAATGGGAACATAAGGATTGACGCCATATACTACTTCAAAAGGAGAGTACTTTGTAGTAGCACTAGGTGTCCTATTATAAGCGAACTCGGCATGAGCAAGCTTATTATCCCAATCCTTGGTACTTTTGCTTATCAAAGCCCTAAGCAACGAACCAAGTATTCTATTCACCACCTCCGTTTGACCATCGGTTTGTGGATGATGAGAGGTAGAGAACAATAATTTAGTTCCCATCAAACGCCATATGGATTTCCAAAAATGACTTAGGAACTTAGTATCGCGATCTGACACAATTGTGCGTGGCACCCCATGGAAACGAACTACTTCTTCAAAGTATAGCTTAGCCACCTTCATTGCATCTTCAGTTTTATGGCAAGGAATGAAATGAGCCATTTTCGAGAACCGATCAACCACCACCATTATTGAGTCTTTGCCTCTTTGAGTTCTTGGCAAAGCTACAATAAAGTCCATACTAACATCTTCCCAAGGTCTTTCGGGAATTGGTAAGGGCTTGTAGAGACCTTTATGAAACACCATTTTTGCTCTTTGACAGGTAGAGCAACGACTCACCACATGATGAACTGTGGCTAACATTTTCGGCCAATAAAAATGAGCTTGGAGAAGCTCTATTGTCTTGTGAATACCCACATGACCAGCTAGTCCCCCCCCATGAGCTTCATGTATCAATAAACTTCGAATGGGACTTTTTGGGATGCATAATCTATTTCCTTTAAAAAGAAAACCATTATGCAAGGAAAACAGTTCATAAACTCCACGAACGCATTTTTCCATTATCCCTCTGAATTCATCATCTTCTTGATAGTACTCTTTAATCAATTCGAATCCAAGCACCTTTGCTTCAACCATTCCAAGCAAATTATGCCTCCTAGACAAGGCGTCTGCCACCACATTCGCTTTTCCACTCTTATATTTAGAGGAAAAATTAAATGTTTGCAAGAATTCGACCCACTTTGCATGCCTCGCGTTCAGCTTCTTTTGGCCATGTATGAATCTCAAGGATTCATGATCAGAATGCAATATGAATGGTTGTGGCCTCAAATAATGTGACCAATGATCTAGAGCTCTTACCATAGCATAGAACTCTTTGTCATAGGTGGAGTAATTCAACTTGCCTTGACTCATCTTCTCACTAAAGTAGGCAATGGGTCGCCCACCTTGAATCAATACGGCACCAATACCTTTTCCACTTGCGTCACATTCAACCTCAAATGGTTTTGAAAAATCAGGAAGTGCTAATATGGGTGTGTTGCACATCTTCTTCTTGACTTCTTCAAACGCCCTTTGAGCTTGGGGTGTCCATTCGAACACGCCTTTCTTAGTACACTCGGTGATGGGAGCCATGAGTGTGCTGAAGTTCTTGATGAATCTTCTATAGAAAGAAGCAAGTCCATGAAATGAACGAACTTCCGTGAGCGTTTTCGGACTAGGCCATGATTGAATTGCTTCAATTTTGCTAGGATCCACCTTTACGCCATCACCTGAAACTATGTAGCCAAGAAACATGACTTCATATAATAAAAAATCACATTTTTCTAGTTTTCCATACAGCTTTTCTCTTCTCAAAACGGAAAATACTTGAAAAAGGTGATCAAAATGAGATTCTTCATCACGTGAATAGATGAGAATGTCATCCAAGTATACTACCACAAACTTGCCCAGAAATGGCCTTAGCACCTCATTCATCAACCTCATGAACGTGCTAGGGGCATTGGTAAGGCCAAATGGCATGACGAGCCATTCATATAGCCCATGCTTTGTCTTGAATGCAGTCTTCCATTCATCCCCTTCTCTCATGCGAATCTGATGATATCCACTTCTCAAGTCTACTTTTGAGAAGACCTTGGAACCACTCAATTCATCCAGCATGTCATCAAGCCTTGGGATTGGAAACCTGTACTTGATAGTAACGTTATTAACGGCTCTACTATCAATACACATTCTCCAAGTACCATCTTTCTTAGGAACCAACAAAGCAGGAACGGCACATGGACTCATGGACTCACGCACATAACCCATACCCATTAGTTCTTCAATTTGGCGTTGTAACTCCTTGGTTTCCAAAGGATTACATCTATAGGCTGGCTTATTTGGTAAGGGTGCTCCGGGAATGAGATCAATTTGATGCTCAATTCCTCGTATGGGTGGTAGTCCTTTTGGTAATTCATCAGGAAAAACGTCCTCAAAATCTTTAATTAATTGGGCTAATTTAGGATTTCGAGCAACAAAATTTTCGTGGGTTTCTTTGGAGTATAGTAGAAACAATTCTGCCTCACCATCTAACTCCCTCTCAAATTCTCTAAAAGATAATAAGGATACTTCTTTTTGTGGTGTTTGTGATGGTGAAAAACGTGGGGGTGGTAAAGGGTGTAGTTTTTTCTTCCTCCCTTCATGGACTATTGTATAAGTGTTGTGATACCCATCGTGTATAGACCTTCTATCAGTTTGCCAAGGTCTACCAAGTAGAATATGACAAGCATCCATAGACACAACATCACATAATATCGAATCACAATACGCACCAATACAAAAAGAGACCATACATTGCTTCCTAACCCCGGTGCTAGCATTAGAGTCTAACCAACTCAATTTGTAAGGTTGTGGATGATTTGTGGTCGTAAGACCTAGTTTGGATACTAGAGTCTTAGATACGGTATTAGCCTCACTTCCCCCATCAATAATGAGATCACATACCTCGTCACCAATTTTACATCGGGTGATGAAAATGTGTTGTCGTTGAGGGGCAGCATCTTCTTCCACACGTGCTTGCAAGGCCCTCCTAATCACGAGGCTAGTCTTCTCCTCTGATTCGGCAATGCAATCGTCACAATCATCTTCAACGTCTTCTTCTCCATCCTCAAACTCATCCCAATTGATGTTTTGAGTGGCCATGAGTTTAACTTCTTGCATAGTTAATGCCCTAGTATTAGGACAATCCTTCTTGTAATGACCTCGCCCTCCACATTTGTAACACACAATGTCACCTATCTTCACGTTCCTTGCGTCCTTCTTTATGGGGTTGCTTGATTTGTTAAAGGACGAATTTTCCTTTGTAGGAAAAGAAGGTTTTCGTGTCAATTGAGGAATGGCAGTAGGCTTCTTCTTCTTCCTCTTAGCATCGAATTTACTCACCAACTTGCAAGCTTCCACAAACGTGAGGTTAGTGTAACCCTCAAGTCTGTCTTGTAATTCTTGGTCCAAACCGGATATGAAACGCCCCATTTTGAGCTCTTCATTCTCGGTTACTTCACACACAATAGCAAGCCTATCGAATTCTTTTATGTAATCCTCGACAGAGTCCCCATTTTGTTGCAAGGTACTCCATTTCACATATTGGCTTTGCTTGTAATTGTGGGGAATGAAACGGTCTTTCATCCGTTTTTTGAGTTTGTTCCAAGTAGAGATAGGAACCTTCCCCTTAAGGGTGCGTCCTCTTTGCTCTCCTTGTAACCAACTATCACCATAGCCTTTTAGCTTGACTTTGGCAATCTTAAAACGCTGTACATCCTCATGGATGTCCTTGTATTCAAAGTACCTTTCCAAGGATTTCTCCCATTCTAAGTACTTTTCAGGATCAAGGGTCCCATCAAAAGAAGGGACGTCCACTTTGAGACTCCTATCTTCCCTCCTAGGTGGAGGGTCTTCCTCTCGATCTCTCCTATCTTGCTCGTTCATGAGTCTTGCCATTAAGGCAGCAAGATTCCCTTGTAGATTAGCATTAGTTTCGGCCAATCTTTCTTGACTAGCAATGGATCGATTTAGAGCTTCCAATGCTGTCCTTAAGTCTTGATTATCTCCCATGGTGTGTAGGTATACGACCCCTTAGGAAAAGCTTTCTTTTGTTTTGTTTGACAAATTTCCCCCCTACCTGGCGCGCCAAATGATGTGTAAGCAAGATGAGAACCTTGTTACAGAATATGTGTTTAAGGGGTCCTAATGAAATGTCGTGATTACTGAGAGAAGAATAGGGGATTACTCAACCCTAATCTCGGATATAACCAAGGGGAACACTCACCCTTCGCTTAGTGTAGTTTAGAAATAGGGAATACTCAACCCACTCGTTTACTACGTAAGTTCTAGGTTTGGGAACACTCGACCAAAACTAGTACTCTTCAAATTTGTATTCTCAAATTTGGACCTTAAAAATGACTATTAGCAAGTCAAGTTTAATCAAAGAAAAACTCAAGTGTTTAGCAAACTTCTGGATGCCTTTCTATTCATTTCGTGCACTATTTATAGTAGTGCCTTCATTACATAGGATTCCCCTTTTGTAGTTATCCATTATTTGCCTAATTAAGGACAGAAATAAAACTAAATATAAAGTGATTAAAAGGCTCATATAACCGTCCCTTTAATCCTTTATCACAACAAACCGAAATTACCTAATAACAATAAACTGAAATAAAACTACCTAAACGAAATCTAAGCTTAAATTAAGGAAAAATCCAACAAACTTCAACCGGCATTAAAAACGTGCAGCAGCTAGCTTCCACGGCATTATCAGCATGTTTTCAGCTTGTTTGTAACCACCCTTGACTCAAACTTCTTTATTCAACTAACTACCTCCTTAAGTTACGCCTAAGTAGTTTAACTAACCAACTAGTTAACTAATTTGCTCCTTTTACGCCAGCTAACCAACCACTAACATCATGATCAGCTAACTAACTCCTAATCTTACGCCTCTTCAGTTTAACAAATCAACGAGCTAACTACCCTCCTTAATTCATGCTAATTAGTTCACTAACCAATCAGTTCAACTAATTCCTTAATTCATGCCCCATGATCGTCCAACTTGACTCCAATTACACGAATCATGCGTGGCATCAAACCGGCATCTTTACTAACTCCCTTCAACTAGATTAACTACTTTAAGGGAAGTATAACCCGTAGTAAAACTTTTTGGACCGCCTTGCATAGGATTGAAGAACGATTTGGACAGAATTAAGCCCTTAGCATTTAATTCAATAATACCGTCTTGACCGTCTTCCTCTAAATCATGGATAATTGCACTTTGACCATTTTGGTCATGTAACTAGGCTCTATTGGTATGATAGTGCAAGTTATTGGTTAGTTTGATAAGATATTTGAAAAATAGGAGAGGTAAAACCCTTCTCGGCCCCCTTTCTGATGTGTAAACAAGATGAGAAACCTTGTTAAAACACTTAAACGTAACAGAAGGCAAAAAGAGACACGATTTAGTTAAGATAAACGAATGTTTTAGTTAGGGGAACTCTCACCCTAAGCTAAGAATATAGCAAAGAGGAACTCTCACTCATTGCTTGGAATAGTATTCGATAAGGGAACTCTCACCAAATCAGAAACTATAAGTTTTAATCTTGGGAACTCTCACCAAAATTAACACTCTTCAAATTTGGATACTCAAATTTGGACCTTAAAGATGACTACAGCAAAGTCACGTTTAATGAAGAACAACACAAGTGTTTAGCAAATTTCTGGATCCCCTTTCATTCATGTGCAAGTACACTATTTATAGTAGTGTCTCCATTACATAGGATTCCTTTTTACTACCTACCCATTACTTGCCTAAATAAAACATAAATAAACGTGCTAACTACTAACCATAAACTGAAGTTAACAACCTTAAACAGAAAACGAAACTAACAAACAGAAACTAACTAACTAAACGTAAATCTAGGCTTAACTCAAGGAGCACGTTCAACCACCTTCCAATAGTCAATCAAAACGTGCAGCAACCATGAAAATAGCTAACTAATTCGTTCAACCAGCATTTCCAACGTGCAGCCATGCAAATAGCTAACAAACTCTTCCAGCAGCATTCCAACGTGCATAAAAACGTGCAAATAGTCCCTTTGACTCAAGCCCCTTTATTTCAGCCAACTAACTCCTACAACTACGCCACTAACACAACTGATCTGCTCCAGCTAACTACCTCCCTACTTTACGCCAATTAGTCCAACTAACCAACCGGTGTAACTAATCCCCCTATTTACGTTCCACACAAACAGCCAATCAACCAATCTCCTTAATTCACGCCTATCTTCAGACCAACGTGCATTCTGGAGTAGCTTGATAAACCGCCACTCTTTTAGACGTTTTTAGGTGCTTCCTACAAGGTTGCTTACACTAAGTGAAGTATAACCCCTTGTAATAACTTTCGGACCAAAACCGTGTAAGAGATTAAGGGATGAATTGGACAGAATTAATCCCTTGGCATTTTGCTCACTAACACCGTTTTGACCGTCTTCTTCTAGATCATGGATTATTGCTCCTTGACCATCTTGGTCATCCTCCCCTTCTTCAAAAGGAATTGCCCTCAATTCGTCATCATCAAGGTAAGGAGCAAGATCACCAACGTTGAATGTACTTGAGATCCCATATTGACCTCCCAAATCAACTTTGTATGCGTTGTCATTGATCTTTTCCATGATTTCAAATGGTCCCTCGGCTCTAGGCATAAGTTTGTTTTTCCTTTTGCTAGGAAAACGTTCCTTTCGCATATAAATCCACACTAAATCACCAACTTCGAATTGTTTTACGTTTCTCACCCTCTTGTTGGCTTGTTTCTTGTAGACTTCATTTGCCTTTTCAATATTCTTCCTAACTTCCTTGTGAACCTTCAACATAAACTCGGCTTGTTCCTTAGCTCCACCATGAACGAACTTGTCTTGTGGCAAAGCTATGAGATCAATAGGAACATAGGGATTGACACCATAGACTACTTCAAAAGGAGAGTACTTTGTAGTAGCACTAGGAGTCCGATTGTAAGCAAACTCAGCATGAGCTAGCTTGACATCCCAATCCTTAGCACTCTTACTAACCAAGGTTCTAAGCAAAGAACCGAGTGTTCTATTCACCACTTCAGTTTGACCATCGGTTTGTGGATGGTGTGAAGTAGAAAACAGTAGCTTTGTTCCCATTAAGCGCCATATTGATTTCCAAAAATGGCTAAGAAACTTTGTATCACGATCGGACACAATGGTACGTGGCACTCCATGAAAACGAACAACTTCTTCAAAGTATAATTTAGCCACTTTCATAGCATCTTCGGTCTTGTGACAAGGAATGAAATGCGCCATCTTCGAAAATCGATCTACAACCACCATGATTGAATCTTTACCTCTTTGAGTCCTAGGTAAAGCCATAACGAAATCCATGCTCACATCTTCCCAAGGTCTTTCCGGAACCGGCAAAGGTTTGTAGAGACCTTTGTGAAACACCATCTTGGCCCTTTGACATGTAGAACAACGATTAACCACTTGATGAATTGTGGCTAACATTCTTGGCCAATAAAAGTGAGCTTGGAGAAGCTCCATTGTTTTTTGAATTCCCACATGACCAGCTAGGCCCCCTCCATGAGCTTCATGGATCAATAAGCTTCGAATTGGACACTTAGGAATGCATAACCGATTTCCCTTAAAAAGAAAGCCATCATGCAAGGAAAATAAGTCATATATCCCATGGATACATTTCTGTAGGATTTCAGTAAAGTCGCCATCCTCCTTGTAGTATTCCTTGATTAAATCAAATCCAAGGACCTTGGCTTCGACAACTCCGAGTAAATTATGCCTCCTAGATAAGGCATCCGCAACAACATTAGCTTTTCCACTCTTATATTTAGAGGAAAAGTTAAATGTTTGCAAGAATTCAACCCATTTTGCATGTCTTGAATTCAACTTCTTTTGACCATGGATAAATCTCAAAGATTCATGGTCTGAATGCAATATGAACGGTTGTGGCCTCAAGTAATGTGACCAATGATCTAGAGCTCGTACCATAGCATAGAACTCTTTATCATAGGTAGAGTAGTTCAGTTTGCCTTGACTCAACTTCTCACTGAAATAAGCAATTGGACGCCCTTCTTGAATCAAAACTGCTCCAATTCCCTTCCCACTCGCGTCACATTCCACTTCAAATGGCTTGGAAAAATCAGGGAGTGCAAGAATAGGAGTGTTGCACATTCTCTCCTTGACTTCTTCAAGGGCCTTTTGCGCTTGTGCCGTCCATTCAAACGTTCCCTTTTTAGTACACTCAGTTATAGGAGCCATGAGTGTGCTAAAATTCTTTATAAATCTTCTATAGAAAGAAGCTAGGCCATGGAAAGAACGGACCTCCGTGAGTGTTTTCGGACTAGGCCAAGATTGAATCGCTTCAACCTTGCAAGGATCCACTTTCACGCCATTACCTGAAACTATATAACCAAGAAAAGTGACTTCATATAACATAAAATCACATTTTTCGAGTTTTCCATACAATTTTTGTGTCCTCAAAACTGAAAACACTTGTAGTAAATGATCTAAATGTTCATCCTCATTTTTAGAGTAAATAAGGATATCATCAAGATACACCACCACGAATTTGCCGAGAAATGGCCTCAACACCTCGTTCATCAATCTCATGAATGTACTAGGTGCATTGGTCAATCCAAACGGCATCACGAGCCATTCATACAACCCATGCTTTGTCTTGACTGCAGTCTTCCATTCATCACCTTCCCGCATACGAATCTGATGGTAACCACTTCTCAAATCAACTTTTGAGAAAATATTTGAACCACTCAATTCGTCCAACATATCATCAAGTCTTGGAATTGGAAATCTGTATTTGATAGTAATATTGTTAACAGCTCTACTATCAATGCACATACGCCAAGTACCATCCTTTTTAGGAACCAACAAAGCAGGAACCGCACAAGGACTCATAGATTCACGCACATACCCCATACCCATCAATTCTTCAATTTGCCTTTGCAACTCCTTGGTTTCTAAAGGGTTACATCTATAAGCGGGTTTATTTGGTAAAGGTGCGCCTGGAATGAGATCAATTTGATGCTCAATTCCTCTCAAGGGTGGTAATCCCTTTGGTAACTCATCAGGAAAAACATCCTCAAACTCTTTGATCAACTTCGCAAGTTTAGGATTTTGATTCACAAATTTTTCATGTATTTCTTTCGAATATAACATGAAAAGTTCTCCCTCACCTTCGAACTCCCTCTCAAATTCTTTGCAAGATAACAAGGAAATTTGGGATTTCTGTGGTTGTAAAAAACGTGGGGGTGGTAAAGGATGCAATTTTTTGTGTTTCCCTTGGTGAGTGATAGTATAGGTGTTATGGTACCCATCATGAATTGATTTTTTATCAGATTGCCATGGTCTTCCAAGAAGAATATGACAAGCATCCATTAAAACAACATCACTCAATTGACTATCATGATATGACCCAATCGAAAAATTCACCATACATTGCTTTCTAACCCCAGTATTAGCATTCGAATCTAACCAGCTCAATTTGTAAGGATGTGGATGATTGGTGGTGTTAAGACCCAGTTTAGCTACTAGCGCTTTAGACACCGTGTTAGCCTCACTGCCTCCATCAATAATTAAATTACATACCTCGTCACCAACTTTACATTTGGTGATGAAAATGTGTTGCCTTTGTGGCGCCAAAGGTTCCTCCACGCGAGCTTGTAATGCTCTCCTGACCACCAAATTGATTCGGTCCTCCGACTCCGGATAGCAATGCTCCTCCTCCTCCTCATCTCTTTCATGTGGGGTCACTTCCTTTTCTTCTTCAGACTCAAATTCCTCCCAATTGATGCTTTGGGTGGCTATGAGTTTAGCCTCTTGCATGGTTAAGGCTCTTGAATTAGGACAATCTCTTTTGTAGTGTCCTCTGCCACCACACTTGTAACACACAAGATCACTAATCTTGATGTCTTTCGTGTTCCTCTTAGGTGGTTCATTAGGTTTGGTAAAAGAAGAACCCTCCCTTGGAGTGAAGGGTGGTTTACGTACCACTGGAGTAGTGATAGGCGTTTTCTTCCTTTTTCTCTTGGCATCAAATTTCGTCACAAGTTTGCATGCTTCCACAAACGTGAGGTTAGTGTAACCTTCAAGTCTGTCTTGTAACTCTTGATCCAACCCAGCTACAAAACGTCCCAACTTCAACTCTTCATTTTCAGTCACTTCGCACACAATGGCAAGTCTATCAAATTCTCTGATATAATCTTCTACGGAATCGCCATTTTGGTGTAGAGTGCTCCATTTCACATATTGACTCTGTTTGTAATTGTGAGGAATGAAACGATCTCTCATCCTCTTTTTCAGCTTTTCCCAAGTGGAAATATGAGCCTTACCCCTAAGGGTACGCCCTCTTTGTTCTCCTTGCAACCAATTGTCACCATAGCCCTTCAGTTTAACTTTGGCTATCTTGTACTGTTGGTCTTCCTCATGAATATCCTTGTACTCGAAGTACCTTTCCAAGGATTTTTCCCACTCCAAATACTTCTCCGGATCAAGCGTCCCATCAAAAGAAGGGATATCCACTTTGAGACTCCTATCCTCCCTTCTAGGTGGAGGATCTTCGCCTTGATCTCTTCTGTCATGCTCATTCATGAGTCTTGCCATTAAGGCAGCAAGATTCCCTTGTAGATTAGCATTAGTTTCGGCCAATCTTTCTTGACTAGCAATGGAGCGATTAAGGGCTTCCAAAGCTGTTCTCAAATCCTGATTGTCTCCCATATCACGTAGGTACTCGTCCCCTTTGGAAAAATTTAAGAAAATTTTCCCCCTATCTGGCGCGCCAAATGATGTGTAAACAAGATGAGAAACCTTGTTAAAACACTTAAACGTAACAGAAGGCAAAAAGAGACACGATTTAGTTAAGATAAACGAATGTTTTAGTTAGGGGAACTCTCACCCTAAGCTAAGAATATAGCAAAGAGGAACTCTCACTCGTTGCTTGGAATAGTATTCGATAAGGGAACTCTCACCAAATCAGAAACTATAAGTTTTAATCTTGGGAACTCTCACCAAAATTAACACTCTTCAAATTTGGATACTCAAATTTGGACCTTAAAGATGACTACAGCAAAGTCACGTTTAATGAAGAACAACACAAGTGTTTAGCAAATTTCTGGATCCCCTTTCATTCATGTGCAAGTACACTATTTATAGTAGTGTCTCCATTACATAGGATTCCTTTTTACTACCTACCCATTACTTGCCTAAATAAAACATAAATAAACGTGCTAACTACTAACCATAAACTGAAGTTAACAACCTTAAACAGAAAACGAAACTAACAAACAGAAACTAACTAACTAAACGTAAATCTAGGCTTAACTCAAGGAGCACGTTCAACCACCTTCCAATAGTCAATCAAAACGTGCAGCAACCATGAAAATAGCTAACTAATTCGTTCAACCAGCATTTCCAACGTGCAGCCATGCAAATAGCTAACAAACTCTTCCAGCAGCATTCCAACGTGCATAAAAACGTGCAAATAGTCCCTTTGACTCAAGCCCCTTTATTTCAGCCAACTAACTCCTACAACTACGCCACTAACACAACTGATCTGCTCCAGCTAACTACCTCCCTACTTTACGCCAATTAGTCCAACTAACCAACCGGTGTAACTAATCCCCCTATTTACGTTCCACACAAACAGCCAATCAACCAATCTCCTTAATTCACGCCTATCTTCAGACCAACGTGCATTCTGGAGTAGCTTGATAAACCGCCACTCTTTTAGACGTTTTTAGGTGCTTCCTACAAGGTTGCTTACACTAAGTGAAGTATAACCCCTTGTAATAACTTTCGGACCAAAACCGTGTAAGAGATTAAGGGATGAATTGGACAGAATTAATCCCTTGGCATTTTGCTCACTAACACCGTTTTGACCGTCTTCTTCTAGATCATGGATTATTGCTCCTTGACCATCTTGGTCACTTTCCCTTGAAAATCACGAACATTGTCCTAAAACTTATTGAAATGCTTCCAAGGTTCGTTTTCAATGTTTGAACACTTGAATCTAGGCTATATTGGTATGTTAGTTCAAGTTCTAGGTTATTTTGATTAGAAATTTGAAAAATAGGGGAGGTAGAACCCTTTCCGGCCTCTTTTCCTTGAAAATCACGAACATCGTCCCAAAACTTGGCGAAATGCTTTTAAGGCTCGTTTTAAATGCTTGAACCCTTGTAAGTGGGCTATATTGGTATGTTAGTTCATGTTATAGATTATTTTGATAAGAAATATGAAAAGTAGGGGAGGTAGAACCCTTTTTTAGCCCCCTTTCCCTTAAAAATCACGAACATCGCCCCAAAACTTGGCGTAATGCTTTTAAGGCTCATTTTAAATGCTTGAACACTTGTAACTAGGCTATATTGGTATGTTAGTGCAAGTTATAGGTTCGTTCGATAAAAAGTTAATAAAATAGGCAAGGTAGAACCCTTTCTAGCCCTGTTTCCCTTAAAAATCACGAACATCATCCCAAGACTTAGTTAAATTCTTCTAAGGCTCGTTTTCAATGCGTGAACACATGTAACTAGGCTCTATTGGTATAATAGTGCAAGTTATTGGTTAGTTTGATAAGATATTTGAAAAATAGGAGAGGTAGAACCCTTCTCGGACCCCTTTCCCTTGAAAATCACGATCATTGTCCCAAAACTTATTGAAATGCTTCCAAGGTTCGTTTTCAATGTTTGAACACTTGTATCTAGGCTATATTGGTATGTTAGTTCAAGTTCTAGGTTATTTTGATAAGAAATTTGAAAAATAGGGGAGGTAGAACTCTTTCCAGCCCCCTTTCCCTTGAAAATCAAGATCATTGCCCCAAAACTAGGAGAAATGCTTTCAAGGCTCGTTTAAAATGCTTGAACACTTGTAACTAGGCTATATTGGTATGTTAGTGCAAGTTTAAGGTTGGTTTGATAGAAAATTTAAAAAATAGGCGAGGTAGAACTCTTTCTAGCCCCGTTACTCTTAAAATTCACGAACATCTTCCCAAAACTTAGTTAAATGCTTCTAACGCTCGTTTTCAATGCGTGAACACATGTAACTAGGCTCTATTGGTATGATAGTGCAAGTTATTGGTTAGTTTGATAAGATATTTGAAAAATAGGAGAGGTAGAACCCTTCTCGGCCCCCTTTCCCTTGAAAATCACGAACATTGTCCTAAAACTTATTGAAATGCTTCCAAGGTTTGTTTTCAATATTTGAACACTTGAATCTAGGCTATATTGGTATGTTAGTTCAAGTTCTAGGTTATTTTGATTAGAAATTTGAAAAATAGGAGAGGTAGAACCCTTTCCGGCCCCTTTTCCTTGAAAATCACGAACATCGTCCCAAAACTTGGCGAAATGCTTTTAAGGCTCGTTTTAAATGCTTGAACCCTTGTAACTAGGCTATATTGGTATGTTAGTTCATGTTATAGGTTATTTTGATAAGAAATGAAAAATAGGGGAGGTAGAACCCTTTCCAGCCCCCTTTCCCTTGAAAATCACGAACATCGCCCCAAAACTTGGCGAAATGCTTTTAAGGCTCGTTTTAAATGCTTGAACACTTGTAACTAGCTATATTGGTATGTTAGTGCAAGTTATTGGTTATTTTGATAAGATATTTGAAAAATAGGAGAGGTAGAACCCTTCTCGGCCCCCTTTCCCTTGAAAATCATGAACATTGTCCCAAAACTTATTGAAATGCTTCCAAGGTTCGTTTTCAATGTTTGACCACCTGTATCTAGGCTATATTGGTATGTTAGTTTAGGTTCTAGGTTATTTTGATTAGAAATTTGAAATATAGGGGAGGTAGAACCCTTTCCGGCCCCTTTTCCTTGAAAATCACGAACATCGTCCCAAAACTTAACGAAATGCTTTTAAGGCTCGTTTTAAATGCTTGAAACCTTGTAACTAGGCTATATTGGAATGTTAGTATAAGTTATAGGTTATTTTGATAAGAAATTTGAAAAATAGGGGAGGTAGAACCCTTTCCGGCCCCCTTTCCCTTGAAAATCAAGAACATTGTCCCAAAACTTATTGAAATGCTTTCAAGGTTTGTTTTCAATGTTTGAACACTTGTATCTAGGCTATATTGGTATGTTAATTCAAGTTCTAGGTTATTTTGATTAGAAATTTGAAAAATAGGGGAGGTAGAACCCTTTCTAGCCCCGTTTCCCTTAAAAATCACGAACATCATCCCAAAACTTAGTTAAATTCTTCTAAGGCTCGTTTTCAATGCGTGAACACATGTAACTAGGCTCTATTGGTATGATAGTGCAAGTTATTGGTTAGTTTGATAAGATATTTAAAAATAGGAGAGGTAGAACCCTTCTCGGACCCCTTTCCCTTGAAAATCAAGAACATTGTCCCAAAACTTATTGAAATGCTTCCATGGTTCGTTTTTAATGTTTGAACACTTGTATCTAGGCTATATTGGTATGTTAGTTCAAGTTCTAGGTTATTTTGATTAGAAATTTGAAAAATAGGGGAGGTAGAACCCTTTCCGGCCCCTTTTCCTTGAAAATCACGAACATCGTCCCAAAACTTGGCGAAATGCTTTTAAGGCTCGTTTTAAATGCTTGAAACCTTGTAACTAGGCTATATTGGTATGTTAGTACAAGTTATAGGTTATTTTGATAAGAAATTTGAAAAATAGGGGAGGTAGAACCCTTTCCGGCCTCTTTTCCTTGAAAATCACGAACATCGTCCCAAAACTTGGCGAAATGCTTTTAAGGCTCGTTTTAAATGCTTGAACCCTTGTAACTAGGCTATATTGGTATGTTAGTTCATGTTATAGGTTATTTTGGTAAGAAATTTGAAAAATAGGGGAGGTAGAACCCTTTCCAGCCCCCTTTCCCTTGAAAATCAAGATCATTGCCCCAAAACTTGGAGAAATGCTTTCAAGTGACCAAAATGGTCAAAGAACAATTATCCATGATTTAGATGAAGACGGTCAAGACGGTGTTATTGAATTAAATGCTAAGGGGTTAATTCTGTCCAAATCGTTTTTCAATCCTATGCACGGCGGTCCAAAAAGTGTTACTACTGGTTATACTTCCCTTAAAGTAGTTAATCTAGTTGAAGGGATCTAGTAATGATGCCGACTTGATGCCACGCATGATTTGGGGTATTTAGAGTTACATGGACTGATCATGGGGCATGAATTAAGGGAGAAGTTGTCTGATTGTTAGTTGGGCGTAAGACTAGGTGATTAGTTAGACTAAAGGCCGTGAATTAAGAAGTTTAGTTAGCTCGTTGGTTAGTTAAACTGAATAGGCGTAAATCAAGGAGTTAGTTAGCTAGCTGGTCAGTTGGGTTGGTTAGTTGACGTAAATCAAGGAGTTAGTTAGCTAGCTGGTCAGTTGAACTACTTGGGCGTAAATTAGGGAGTTGGTTAGTTCATGGGTGGAATAAAGGAGCTTGAGTCAAAGGAGGTTACAAGCCAGCTATTTACACGGATTTGAACGTTGAACATGCAAGGTTTTGCACGTGGAAAATGCCGGTTGAAGACTTCTTGTTTGCTGAACGTTTTTTTCTTAATTCAAGCTTAGTTTTCGTTAATTAGTTAGTTTCAGTTTATGGTTATTAGTTAATTTCAGTTGTTTTGTGATAAAGGATTAAGGGGACGGTTATATGAGCCTTTTTAATCACTTTATAGTTAGTTTTATTTCTGTCCTTAATTAGGCAAGTAATGGATAACTACAAAAGGGGAATCCTATGTAATGAATACACTACTATAAATAGTGTACTGAACGAATAGAAATACATCCAGAAATTTGCTAAACACTTGTGTTTTCTTTGATTAAACGTGACTTGCAATAGTCATCTTTAAGGTCCAAATTTGAGAGTCCAAATTTGAAGAGTACTAGTTTTGGTCGAGTGTTCCCAAACCTAGAACTTACGTAGTGAACGAGTGGGTTGAGTAATCCCTATTTCCAAACTACACTAAGCGAAGGGTGAGTGTTCCCCTTGGTTATATCCGAGACTAGGGTTGAGTGTTCCTGATGTGTAAACAAGATGAGAAACCTTGTTAAAACACTTAAACGTAACAGAAGGCAAAAAGAGACACGATTTAGTTAAGATAAACGAATGTTTTAGTTAGGGGAACTCTCACCCTAAGCTAAGAATATAGCAAAGAGGAACTCTCACTCGTTGCTTGGAATAGTATTCGATAAGGGAACTCTCACCAAATCAGAAACTATAAGTTTTAATCTTGGGAACTCTCACCAAAATTAACACTCTTCAAATTTGGATACTCAAATTTGGACCTTAAAGATGACTACAGCAAAGTCACGTTTAATGAAGAACAACACAAGTGTTTAGCAAATTTCTGGATGCATTTCTATTCATTTCGTGCACTATTTATAGTAGTGCCTTCATTACATAGGATTCCATCATTTGCCTAATTAAAGACAGAAATAATAAAAAAAACTAAATATAAAGTGATTTAAAGGCTAATAACCGTCCTTTAATCCTTTATAACAAACTGAAATTACCTAATTACCTAATAACAATAAACTGAAATAACCTAATAACAATAATCAGAAACTAACTAACTAACTAATCGTAAAACTAGGCTTAAACTAAGGAAACAATTTTGAACGGCATTCCAAATGATTTAAAACGTGCAAATGCTTAAACTAAGGAAACAGACTTTGAACGGCATTCCAAACGTTTTAAAACGTGCAAATATCCTCTTCAGCGTGCATTTAGCTTGTTTGCACTCCCTTTGACCGAAACTCCTTTATTCCAGCCATGAACTAACTAACTCCCTAATTTATGCCTAAGTAGTTCAACTAGCTAACTAACTAACCACCTGATTTTCGTCAATTAATCAACCGATTTCAGCAATTGATCAGCTAACTAACTCCAACTAACTCCTAAACTTACGTTTATTCAATAACTAACAATCAGACAACTCCTCCCTTAATTCATGCCCCATGATCGTCCAATTTGACCCCAATTACACGACTCATGTGTGGCATCACACCGGCATCTTTACTAACTCCCTTCAACTAGATTAACTACTTTAAGGGAAGTATAACCTGTAGTAAAACCTTTTGAACCGCCTTGCATAGGATTGAAGAATGATTTGGACAGAATTAAGCCTTTAGCATTTAATTCAATAATACTGTCTTGACCGTCTTCATTTAAATCATGGATAATTGCACTTTGACCATTTTGGTCATCCTCCCCTTCTTCAATAGGAATTGCCCTCAATTCGTCATCATCAAGATAAGGAGCAAGATCACCAACGTTGAATGTACTTGAGATCCCATATTGACCTCCCAAATCAACTTTGTATGCGTTGTCATTGATCTTTTCCATGATTTCAAATGGTCCCTCGGCTCTAGGCATAAGTTTGTTTTTCCTTTTGCTAGGAAAACGTTCCTTTCGCATATAAATCCACACTAAATCACCAACTTCGAATTGTTTTACGTTTCTCACCCTCTTGTTGGCTTGTTTCTTGTAGACTTCATTTGCCTTTTCAATATTCTTCCTAACTTCCTTGTGAACCTTCAACATAAACTCGGCTTGTTCCTTAGCTCCACCATGAACAAACTTGTCTTGTGGCAAAGCTATGAGATCAATAGGAACATAGGGATTGACACCATAGACTACTTCAAAAGGAGAGTACTTTGTAGTAGCGTTAGGAGTCCGATTGTAAGCAAACTCAGCATGAGCTAGCTTGACATCCCAATCCTTAGCACTCTTACTAACCAAGGTTCTAAGCAAAGAACCGAGTGTTCTATTCACCACTTCAGTTTGACCATCGGTTTGTGGATGGTGTGAAGTAGAAAACAGTAGCTTTGTTCCCATTAAGCGCCATATTGATTTCCAAAAATGGCTAAGAAACTTTGTATCACGATCGGACACAATGGTACGTGGCACTCCATGAAAACGAACAACTTCTTCAAAGTATAATTTAGCCACTTTCATAGCATCTTCGGTCTTGTGACAAGGAATGAAATGCGCCATCTTCGAAAATCGATCTACAACCACCATGATTGAATCTTTACCTCTTTGAGTCCTAGGTAAAGCCATAACGAAATCCATGCTCACATCTTCCCAAGGTCTTTCCGGAACCGGCAAAGGTTTGTAGAGACCTTTGTGAAACACCATCTTGGCCCTTTGACATGTAGAACAACGATTAACCACCTGATGAATTGTGGCTAACATTCTTGGCCAATAAAAGTGAGCTTGGAGAAGCTCCATTGTTTTTTGAATTCCCACATGACCAGCTAGGCCCCCTCCATGAGCTTCATGGATCAATAAGCTTCGAATTGGACACTTAGGAATGCATAACCGATTTCCCTTAAAAAGAAAGCCATCATGCAAGGAAAATAAGTCATATATCCCATGGATACATTTCTGTAGGATTTCAGTAAAGTCGCCATCCTCCTTGTAGTATTCCTTGATTAAATCAAATCCAAGGACCTTGGCTTCGACAACTCCGAGTAAATTATGCCTCCTAGATAAGGCATCCGCAACAACATTAGCTTTTCCACTCTTATATTTAGAGGAAAAGTTAAATGTTTGCAAGAATTCAACCCATTTTGCATGTCTTGAATTCAACTTCTTTTGACCATGGATAAATCTCAAAGATTCATGGTCTGAATGCAATATGAACGGTTGTGGCCTCAAGTAATGTGACCAATGATCTAGAGCTCGTACCATAGCATAGAACTCTTTATCATAGGTAGAGTAGTTCAGTTTGCCTTGACTCAACTTCTCACTGAAATAAGCAATTGGACGCCCTTCTTGAATCAAAACTGCTCCAATTCCCTTCCCACTCGCGTCACATTCCACTTCAAAT
Source organism: Dysphania ambrosioides (assembly GCA_026401315.1). NCBI lineage: Eukaryota > Viridiplantae > Streptophyta > Magnoliopsida > Caryophyllales > Amaranthaceae > Dysphania > Dysphania ambrosioides. Next base: position 23,284,762 of record CM048661.1, on the reverse strand, counting down.
GGCTTGGAAAAATCAGGGAGTGCAAGAATAGGAGTGTTGCACATTCTCTCCTTGACTTCTTCAAGGGCCTTTTGCGCTTGTGCCGTCCATTCAAACGTTCCCTTTTTAGTACACTCAGTTATAGGAGCCATGAGTGTGCTAAAATTCTTTATAAATCTTCTATAGAAAGAAGCTAGGCCATGGAAAGAACGGACCTCCGTGAGTGTTTTCGGACTAGGCCAAGATTGAATCGCTTCAACCTTGCAAGGATCCACTTTCACGCCATTACCTGAAACTATATAACCAAGAAAAGTGACTTCATATAACATAAAATCACATTTTTCGAGTTTTCCATACAATTTTTGTGTCCTCAAAACTGAAAACACTTGTAGTAAATGATCTAAATGTTCATCCTCATTTTTAGAGTAAATAAGGATATCATCAAGATACACCACCACGAATTTGCCGAGAAATGGCCTCAACACCTCGTTCATCAATCTCATGAATGTACTAGGTGCATTGGTCAATCCAAACGGCATCACGAGCCATTCATACAACCCATGCTTTGTCTTGAATGCAGTCTTCCATTCATCACCTTCCCGCATACGAATCTGATGGTAACCACTTCTCAAATCAACTTTTGAGAAAATATTTGAACCACTCAATTCGTCCAACATATCATCAAGTCTTGGAATTGGAAATCTGTATTTGATAGTAATATTGTTAACAGCTCTACTATCAATGCACATACGCCAAGTACCATCCTTTTTAGGAACCAACAAAGCAGGAACCGCACAAGGACTCATAGATTCACGCACATACCCCATACCCATCAATTCTTCAATTTGCCTTTGCAACTCCTTGGTTTCTAAAGGGTTACATCTATAAGCGGGTTTATTTGGTAAAGGTGCGCCTGGAATGAGATCAATTTGATGCTCAATTCCTCTCAAGGGTGGTAATCCCTTCGGTAACTCATCAGGAAAAACATCCTCAAACTCCTTGATCAACTTCGCAAGTTTAGGATTTTGATTCACAAATTTTTCATGTATTTCTTTCGAATATAACATGAAAAGTTCTCCCTCACCTTCGAACTCCCTCTCAAATTCTTTGCAAGATAACAAGGAAATTTGGGATTTTTGTGGTTGTAAAAAACGTGGGGGTGGTAAAGGATGCAACTTTTTGTGTTTCCCTTGGTGAGTGATAGTATAGGTGTTATGGTACCCATCATGAATTGATTTTTTATCAGATTGCCATGGTCTTCCAAGAAGAATATGACAAGCATCCATTAAAACAACATCACACAATTGACTATCATGATATGACCCAATCGAAAAATTCACCATACATTGCTTTCTAACCCCAGTATTAGCATTCGAATCTAACCAGCTCAATTTGTAAGGGTGTGGATGATTGGTGGTGTTAAGACCCAGTTTAGCTACTAGCGCTTTAGACACCGTATTAGCCTCACTGCCTCCATCAATAATTAAATTACATACCTCGTCACCAACTTTACATTTGGTGATGAAAATGTGTTGCCTTTGTGGCGCCAAAGGTTCCTCCACGCGAGCTTGTAATGCTCTCCTGACCACCAAATTGATTCGGTCCTCCGACTCCGGATAGCAATGCTCCTCCTCCTCCTCATCTCTTTCATGTGGGGTCACTTCCTTTTCTTCTTCAGACTCAAATTCCTCCCAATTGATGCTTTGGGTGGCTATGAGTTTAGCCTCTTGCATGGTTAAGGCTCTTGAATTAGGACAATCTCTTTTGTAGTGTCCTCTGCCACCACACTTGTAACACACAAGATCACTAATCTTGATGTCTTTCGTGTTCCTCTTAGGTGGTTCATTAGGTTTGGTAAAAGAAGAACCCTCCCTTGGAGTGAAGGGTGGTTTACGTACCACTGGAGTAGTGATAGGCGTTTTCTTCCTTTTTCTCTTGGCATCAAATTTCGTCACAAGTTTGCATGCTTCCACAAACGTGAGGTTAGTGTAACCTTCAAGTCTGTCTTGTAACTCTTGATCCAACCCAGCTACAAAACGTCCCAACTTCAACTCTTCATTTTCAGTCACTTCGCACACAATGGCAAGTCTATCAAATTCTTTGATATAATCTTCTACGGAATCGCCATTTTGGTGTAGAGTGCTCCATTTCACATACTGACTCTGTTTGTAATTGTGAGGAATGAAACGATCTCTCATCCTCTTTTTCAGCTTTTCCCAAGTGGAAATATGAGCCTTACCCCTAAGGGTACGCCCTCTTTGTTCTCCTTGCAACCAATTGTCACCATAGCCCTTCAGTTTAACTTTGGCTATCTTGTACTGTTGGTCTTCCTCATGAATATCCTTGTACTCGAAGTACCTTTCCAAGGATTTTTCCCATTCCAAATACTTCTCCGGATCAAGCGTCCCATCAAAAGAAGGGATATCCACTTTGAGACTCCTATCCTCCCTTCTAGGTGGAGGATCTTCGCCTTGATCTCTTCTGTCATGCTCATTCATGAGTCTTGCCATTAAGGCAGCAAGATTCCCTTGTAGATTAGCATTAGTTTCGGCCAATCTTTCTTGACTAGCAATGGAGCGATTAAGGGCTTCCAAAGCTGTTCTCAAATCCTGATTGTCTCCCATATCACGTAGGTACTCGTCCCCTTTTGAAAAATTTAAGAAAATTTTCCCCCTACCTGACGCGCCAAATGATGTGTAAACAAGATGAGAAACCTTGTTAAAACACTTAAACGTAACAGAAGGCAAAAAGAGACACGATTTAGTTAAGATAAACGAATGTTTTAGTTAGGGGAACTCTCACCCTAAGCTAAGAATATAGCAAAGAGGAACTCTCACTCGTTGCTTGGAATAGTATTCGATAAGGGAACTCTCACCAAATCAGAAACTATAAGTTTTAATCTTGGGAACTCTCACCAAAATTAACACTCTTCAAATTTGGATACTCAAATTTGGACCTTAAAGATGACTACAGCAAAGTCACGTTTAATGAAGAACAACACAAGTGTTTAGCAAATTTCTGGATGCATTTCTATTCATTTCGTGCACTATTTATAGTAGTGCCTTCATTACATAGGATTCCATCATTTGCCTAATTAAAGACAGAAATAATAAAAAAAACTAAATATAAAGTGATTTAAAGGCTAATAACCGTCCTTTAATCCTTTATAACAAACTGAAATTACCTAATTACCTAATAACAATAAACTGAAATAACCTAATAACAATAATCAGAAACTAACTAACTAACTAATCGTAAAACTAGGCTTAAACTAAGGAAACAATTTTGAACGGCATTCCAAATGATTTAAAACGTGCAAATGCTTAAACTAAGGAAACAGACTTTGAACGGCATTCCAAACGTTTTAAAACGTGCAAATATCCTCTTCAGCGTGCATTTAGCTTGTTTGCACTCCCTTTGACCGAAACTCCTTTATTCCAGCCATGAACTAACTAACTCCCTAATTTATGCCTAAGTAGTTCAACTAGCTAACTAACTAACCACCTGATTTTCGTCAATTAATCAACCGATTTCAGCAATTGATCAGCTAACTAACTCCAACTAACTCCTAAACTTACGTTTATTCAATAACTAACAATCAGACAACTCCTCCCTTAATTCATGCCCCATGATCGTCCAATTTGACCCCAATTACACGACTCATGTGTGGCATCACACCGGCATCTTTACTAACTCCCTTCAACTAGATTAACTACTTTAAGGGAAGTATAACCTGTAGTAAAACCTTTTGAACCGCCTTGCATAGGATTGAAGAATGATTTGGACAGAATTAAGCCTTTAGCATTTAATTCAATAATACTGTCTTGACCGTCTTCATTTAAATCATGGATAATTGCACTTTGACCATTTTGGTCAGTTCCCCTATTCTCCCCTCATTAATCACGACATTTCATTAAGACCCCTTAAACACATATTCTGTAACAAGGTTCTCATCTTGTTTACACATCATTTGGCGCGTCAGGTAGGGGGAATTTGTCAAAAAAAAAAAAAAAAAAAAAGAAAACTTTTCCTAAGGGGTCGTGTACCTACACACCATGGGAGAAAATCAAGACCTAAGGACAGCCTTGGAAGCTCTAAATCGATCCATCGCTAGTCAAGAAAGATTGGCCGAAACCAATGCCAATCTACAAGGGAATCTTGCTTCCTTAATGGCGAGACTCATGAACGAGCAAGATAGGAGAGATCGAGAGGAAGACCCTCCACCTAGGAGGGAAGATAGGAGTCTCAAAGTGGACGTCCCTTCCTTTGATGGGACCCTTGATCCAGAAAAGTACTTAGAATGGGAGAAATCCTTGGAAAGGTACTTTGAATACAAGGACATCCATGAGGATGTTCAGCGTTTTAAGATTGCCAAAGTCAAACTAAAAGGCTATGGTGATAGTTGGCTACAAGGAGAGCAAAGGGGACGTACCCTTAAGGGGAAAGTTCCTATCTCTACTTGGGGCAAACTTAAAAAACGGATGAAAGACCGTTTCATCCCCCACAATTACAAGCAAAGCCAATATGTGAAATGGAGTACCTTGCAACAAAATGGGGACTCTGTCGAGGATTACATAAAAGAATTCGATAGGCTTGCTATTGTGTGTGAAGTAACCGAGAATGAAGAGCTCAAAATGGGGCGTTTCATATCTGGTTTGGACCAAGAGTTACAAGACAGACTTGAAGGTTATACTAACCTCACGTTTGTGGAAGCTTGCAAGTTAGTAATCAAATTCGATGCCAAGAGGAAGAAGAAGAAACCTGTTACCGTTCCTCAATTGACACGAAAACCTTCTTTTCCTACAAAGGAAAACTCGTCCTTTAACAAGCCAAGCAACCCCATAAAGAAGGACACCAGGAACGTGAAGATAAGTGATATTGTGTGTTACAAATGTGGAGGGCGAGGGCATTACAAGAAGGATTGTCCTAATACTAGGGCATTAACTATGCAAGAAGTTAAACTCATGGCCACTCAAAACATCAATTGGGATGAGTTTGAGGATGAAGAAGAAGAAGTTGAAGATGATTGTGACGATTGCATTGCCGAATCAGAGGAGAAGACTAGCCTCGTGATTAGGAGGGCCTTGCAAGCACGTGTGGAAGAAGATGCTGCCCCTCAACGACAACACATTTTCATCACCCGTTGTAAAATTGGTGACGAGGTATGTGATCTAATTATTGATGGGGGAAGTGAGGCTAATACCGTATCTAAGACTCTAGTATCCAAACTAGGTCTTACGACCACAAATCATCCACAACCTTACAAATTGAGTTGGTTAGACTCTAATGCTAGCACCGGGGTTAGGAAGCAATGTATGGTCTCTTTTTGTATTGGTGCGTATTGTGATTCGATATTATGTGATGTTGTGTCTATGGATGCTTGTCATATTCTACTTGGTAGACCTTGGCAAACTGATAGAAGATCTATACACGATGGGTATCACAACACTTATACAATAGTCCATGAAGGGAGGAAGAAAAAACTACATCCTTTACCACCCCCACGTTTTTCACCATCACAAACACCACAAAAAGAAGTATCCTTATTGTCTTTTAGAGAATTTGAGAGGGAGTTAGATGGTGAGGCAGAATTGTTTCTGCTATACTCCAAAGAAACCCACGAAAATTTTGTTGCTCGAAATCCTAAATTAGCCCAATTAATTCAAGATTTTGAGGACGTTTTTCCAGATGAATTACCTAAGGGACTACCACCCATACGAGGAATTGAGCATCAAATTGATCTCATTCCCGGAGCACCCTTACCAAATAAACCAGCCTATAGATGTAATCCTTTGGAAACCAAGGAGTTACAACGCCAAATTGAAGAACTAATGGGTATGGGTTATGTGCGTGAGTCCATGAGTCCATGTGCCGTTCCTGCTTTGCTGGTTCCTAAGAAAGATGGTACTTGGAGAATGTGTATTGATAGTAGAGCCGTTAATAACGTTACTATCAAGTACAGGTTTCCAATCCCAAGGCTTGATGACATGCTGGATGAATTGAGTGGTTCCAAGGTCTTCTCAAAGGTAGACTTGAGAAGTGGATATCATCAGATTCGCATGAGAGAAGGGGATGAATGGAAGACGGCATTCAAGACAAAGCATGGGTTGTATGAATGGCTAGTCATGCCATTTGGCCTTACAAATGCCCCTAGCACATTCATGAGGTTGATGAATGAGGTGCTAAGGCCATTTCTGGGCAAGTTTGTGGTAGTATACTTGGATGATATTCTCATCTATTCACGGGATGAAGAATCCCATTTTGATCACCTTTTTCAAGTATTTTCTGTGTTAAGAAAAGAAAAACTGTATGGGAAACTAGAAAAATGTGATTTTCTATTATATGAAGTCATGTTTCTTGGCTACATAGTTTCAGGTGATGGCGTAAAGGTGGATCCTAGCAAAATTGAAGCAATTCAATCATGGCCTAGTCCGAAAACGCTCACGGAAGTTCGTTCATTTCATGGACTTGCTTCTTTCTATAGAAGATTCATCAAGAACTTTAGCACACTCATGGCTCCCATCACCGAGTTTACTAAGAAAGGCGTGTTCGAATGGACACCCCAGGCTCAAAGGGCGTTTGAAGAAGTCAAGAAGAAGATGTGCAACACACCCATATTAGCACTTCCTGATTTTTCCAAACCATTTGAGGTTGAATGTGATGCAAGTGGAAAAGGTATTGGTGCCGTTTTGATTCAAGGTGGGCGACCCATTGCCTACTTTAGTGAGAAGATGAGTCAAGGCAAGCTGAATTACTCCACCTATGATAAAGAGTTCTATGCTATGGTGAGGGCTCTAGATCATTGGTCACATTATTTGAGGCCACAACCTTTCATATTGCATTCTGATCATGAATCCTTGAGATTCATACATGGCCAAAAGAAGCTGAACGCAAGGCATGCAAAGTGGGTCGAATTCTTACAAACATTTAATTTTTCCTCTAAATACAAGAGTGGAAAAGCGAATGTGGTGGCAGATGCCTTGTCTAGGAGGCATAATTTGCTTGGAATGGTTGAAGCCAAGGTACTTGGATTCGAGTTGATTAAAGAATACTATCAAGAAGATGATGAATTCAAGGGGATAATTGAAAAATGCGTCCGTGGAGTTTATGACCTATTTTCTTTGCATAATGGTTTTCTTTTCAAAGGAAATAGATTATGCATCCCAAAATGTCCCATTCGAAGTTTGTTGATACATGAAGCTCATGGAGGAGGATTAGCTGGTCACGTGGGTATTCACAAGACAATGGAGCTTCTCCAAGCTCATTTTTATTGGCCGAAAATGTTAGCCACAGTTCATCATGTGGTGAGTCGTTGTTCTACCTGTCAAAGAGCAAAAATGGTTTTTCATAAAGGTCTCTACAAGCCCTTACCAATTCCCGAAAGACCTTGGGAAGATGTTAGTATGGATTTCATCGTAGCCTTGCCAAGAACTCAAAGAGGCAAAGACTCAATAATGGTGGTGGTTGATCGGTTCTCAAAAATGGCTCATTTCATTCCTTGCCATAAAACTGAAGATGCAATAAAGGTGGCTAAGTTATTCTTTGAAGAGGTAGTTCGTTTCCATGGGGTGCCACGCACAATTGTGTCAGATCGCGATACTAAGTTCCTAAGTCATTTTTGGAAATCCATATGGCGTTTGATGGGAACTAAGTTATTGTTCTCTACCTCTCATCATCCACAAACCGATGGCCAAACGGAGGTGGTGAATAGAATACTTGGTTCGTTGCTTAGGACTTTGATAAGCAAAAGTACCAAGGATTGGGATAATAAGCTTGCTCATGCCGAGTTCGCTTATAATAGGACACCTAGTGCTACTACAAAGTACTCTCCTTTTGAAGTAGTATATGGCGTCAATCCTTATGTTCCCATTGATCTTATTGCTTTGCCAAAAGACAAGTTCGTTCATGGTGGGGCAAAAGAACAAGCCGAATTCATGATAAAAGTCCATAAAGAAGTTCGGAGGAACATTGAAAAGGCGAATGAAATCTACAAGAAACAAGCCAACAAACGAGTGAGAAATGTGAAGTCTTTTGAAGCTGGGGATTTAGTGTGGATTTACATGAGGAAGGAACGATTTCCTAGTAAAAGGAAGAACAAACTTATGCCAAGAGCCGAGGGACCATTTGAGATCATGGAAAAGATCAATGACAACGCATACAAAGTTGATTTGGGAGGTCAATATGGTGTCTCAAGTACATTCAACGTTGGTGATCTTGCTCCTTACCTTGATGATGACGAATTGAGGGCAATTCCTGTTGAAGAAGGGGAGGATGACCAAAATGGTCAAAGAACAATTATCCATGATTTAGATGAAGACGGTCAAGACGGTGTTATTGAATTAAATGCTAAGGGGTTAATTCTGTCCAAATCGTTTTTCAATCCTATGCACGGCGGTCCAAAAAGTGTTACTACTGGTTATACTTCCCTTAAAGTAGTTAATCTAGTTGAAGGGATCTAGTAATGATGCCGACTTGATGCCACGCATGATTTGGGGTATTTAGAGTTACATGGACTGATCATGGGGCATGAATTAAGGGAGAAGTTGTCTGATTGTTAGTTGGGCGTAAGACTAGGTGATTAGTTAGACTAAAGGCCGTGAATTAAGAAGTTTAGTTAGCTCGTTGGTTAGTTAAACTGAATAGGCGTAAATCAAGGAGTTAGTTAGCTAGCTGGTCAGTTGGGTTGGTTAGTTGACGTAAATCAAGGAGTTAGTTAGCTAGCTGGTCAGTTGAACTACTTGGGCGTAAATTAGGGAGTTGGTTAGTTCATGGGTGGAATAAAGGAGCTTGAGTCAAAGGAGGTTACAAGCCAGCTATTTACACGGATTTGAACGTTGAACATGCAAGGTTTTGCACGTGGAAAATGCCGGTTGAAGACTTCTTGTTTGCTGAACGTTTTTTTCTTAATTCAAGCTTAGTTTTCGTTAATTAGTTAGTTTCAGTTTATGGTTATTAGTTAATTTCAGTTGTTTTGTGATAAAGGATTAAGGGGACGGTTATATGAGCCTTTTTAATCACTTTATAGTTAGTTTTATTTCTGTCCTTAATTAGGCAAGTAATGGATAACTACAAAAGGGGAATCCTATGTAATGAATACACTACTATAAATAGTGTACTGAACGAATAGAAATACATCCAGAAATTTGCTAAACACTTGTGTTTTCTTTGATTAAACGTGACTTGCAATAGTCATCTTTAAGGTCCAAATTTGAGAGTCCAAATTTGAAGAGTACTAGTTTTGGTCGAGTGTTCCCAAACCTAGAACTTACGTAGTGAACGAGTGGGTTGAGTAATCCCTATTTCCAAACTACACTAAGCGAAGGGTGAGTGTTCCCCTTGGTTATATCCGAGACTAGGGTTGAGTGTTCCCCTATTCTCCCCTCATTAATCACGACATTTCATTAAGACCCCTTAAACACATATTCTGTAACAAGGTTCTCATCTTGTTTACACATCATCAAGGCTCGTTTAAAATGCTTGAACACTTGTAACTAGGCTATATTGGTATGTTAGTGCAAGTTTAAGGTTGGTTTGATAAAAAATTTAAAAAATAGGCGAGGTAGAACCCTTTCTAGCCCCGTTACCCTTAAAATTCACGAACATCTTCCCAAAACTTAGTTAAATGCTTCTAACGCTCGTTTTCAATGCGTGAAAACATGTAACTAGGCTCTATTGGTATGATAGTGCAAGTTATTGGTTAGTTTGATAAGATATTTGAAAAATAGGAGAGGTAAAACCCTTCTCGGCCCCCTTTCCCTTGAAAATCACGAACATTGTCCTAAAACTTATTGAAATGCTTCCAAGGTTCGTTTTCAATGTTTGAACACTTGAATCTAGGCTATATTGGTATGTTAGTTCAAGTTCTAGATTATTTTGATTAGAAATTTGAAAAATAGGGGAGGTAGAACCCTTTCCGGCCTCTTTTCCTTGAAAATCACGAACATCGTCCCAAAACTTGGCGAAATGCTTTTAAGGCTCGTTTTAAATGCTTGAACCCTTGTAAGTGGGCTATATTGGTATGTTAGTTCATGTTATAGATTATTTTGATAAGAAATTTGAAAAGTAGGGGAGGTAGAACCCTTTTTTAGCCCCCTTTCCCTTAAAAATCACGAACATCGCCCCAAAACTTGGCGTAATGCTTTTAAGGCTCATTTTAAATGCTTGAACACTTGTAACTAGGCTATATTGGTATGTTAGTGCAAGTTATAGGTTCGTTCGATAAAAAGTTAATAAAATAGGCAAGGTAGAACCCTTTCTAGCCCTGTTTCCCTTAAAAATCACGAACATCATCCCAAGACTTAGTTAAATTCTTCTAAGGCTCGTTTTCAATGCGTGAACACATGTAACTAGGCTCTATTGGTATAATAGTGCAAGTTATTGGTTAGTTTGATAAGATATTTGAAAAATAGGAGAGGTAGAACCCTTCTCGGACCCCTTTCCCTTGAAAATCACGATCATTGTCCCAAAACTTATTGAAATGCTTCCAAGGTTCGTTTTCAATGTTTGAACACTTGTATCTAGGCTATATTGGTATGTTAGTTCAAGTTCTAGGTTATTTTGATAAGAAATTTGAAAAATAGGGGAGGTAGAACTCTTTCCAGCCCCCTTTCCCTTGAAAATCAAGATCATTGCCCCAAAACTAGGAGAAATGCTTTCAAGGCTCGTTTAAAATGCTTGAACACTTGTAACTAGGCTATATTGGTATGTTAGTGCAAGTTTAAGGTTGGTTTGATAGAAAATTTAAAAAATAGGCGAGGTAGAACCCTTTCTAGCCCTGTTTCCCTTAAAAATCACGAACATCATCCCAAGACTTAGTTAAATTCTTCTAAGGCTCGTTTTCAATGCGTGAACACATGTAACTAGGCTCTATTGGTATGATAGTGCAAGTTATTGGTTAGTTTGATAAGATATTTGAAAAATAGGAGAGGTAGAACCCTTCTCGGACCCCTTTCCCTTGAAAATCACGAACATTGTCCCAAAACTTATTGAAATGCTTCCATGGTTCGTTTTCAATGTTTGAACACTTGTATCTAGGCTATATTGGTATGTTAGTTCAAGTTCTAGGTTATTTTGATTAGAAATTTGAAAAATAGGGGAGGTAGAACCCTTTCTGGCCCCTTTTCCTTGAAAATCACGAACATCGTCCCAAAACTTGGTGAAATGCTTTTAAGGCTCGTTTTAAATGCTTGAAACCTTGTAACTAGGCTATATTGGTATGTTAGTACAAGTTATAGGTTATTTTGATAAGAAATTTGAAAAATAGGGGAGGTAGAACCCTTTCCGGCCTCTTTTCCTTGAAAATCACGAACATCGTCCCAAAACTTGGCGAAATGCTTTTAAGGCTCGTTTTAAATGCTTGAAACCTTGTAACTAGGCTATATTGGTATGTTAGTACAAGTTATAGGTTATTTTGATAAGAAATTTGAAAAATAGGGGAGGTAGAACCCTTTCCGGCCTCTTTTCCTTGAAAATCACGAACATCGTCCCAAAACTTGGCGAAATGCTTTTAAGGCTCGTTTTAAATGCTTGAACCCTTGTAACTAGGCTATATTGGTATGTTAGTTCATGTTATAGGTTATTTTGGTAAGAAATTTGAAAAATAGGGGAGGTAGAACCCTTTCCAGCCCCCTTTCCCTTGAAAATCAAGATCATTGCCCCAAAACTTGGAGAAATGCTTTCAAGGCTCGTTTAAAATGCTCGAACACTTGTAACTAGGCTATATTGGTATGTTAGTGCAAGTTTAAGGTTGGTTTCATAAAAAATTTAAAAAATAGGCGAGGTAGAACCCTTTCTAGCCCCGTTACCCTTAAAATTCACGAACATCTTCCCAAAACTTAGTTAAATGCTTCTAACGCTCGTTTTCAATGCGTGAAAACATGTAACTAGGCTCTATTGGTATGATAGTGCAAGTTATTGGTTAGTTTGATAAGATATTTGAAAAATAGGAGAGGTAGAACCCTTCTCGGCCCCCTTTCCCTTGAAAATCACGAACATTGTCCTAAAACTTATTGAAATGCTTCCAAGGTTCGTTTTCAATGTTTGAACACTTGAATCTAGGCTATATTGGTATGTTAGTTCAAGTTCTAGGTTATTTTGATTAGAAATTTGAAAAATAGGGGAGGTAGAACCCTTTCTGGCCCCTTTTCCTTGAAAATCACGAACATCGTCCCAAAACTTGGCGAAATGCTTTTAAGGCTCGTTTTAAATGCTTGAAACCTTGTAACTAGGCTATATTGGCATGTTAGTACAAGTTATAGGTTATTTTGATAAGAAATTTGAAAAATAAGGGAGGTAGAACCCTTTCCGGCCTCTTTTCCTTGAAAATCACGAACATCGTCCCAAAACTTGGCGAAATGCTTTTAAGGCTCGTTTTAAATGCTTGAACCCTTGTAACTAGGCTATATTGGTATGTTAGTTCATGTTATAGGTTATTTTGATAAGAAATGAAAAATAGAGGAGGTAGAACCCTTTCCAGCCCCCTTTCCCTTGAAAATCACGAACATCGCCCCAAAACTTGGCGAAATGCTTTTAAGGCTCGTTTTAAATGCTTGAACACTTGTAACTAGCTATATTGGTATGTTAGTGCAAGTTATTGGTTATTTTGAGAAGATATTTGAAAAATAGGAGAGGTAGAACCCTTCTTGGCCCCCTTTCCCTTGAAAATCATGAACATTGTCCCAAAACTTATTGAAATGCTTCCATGGTTCGTTTTCAATGTTTGACCACTTGTATCTAGGCTATATTGGTATGTTAGTTTAGGTTCTAGGTTATTTTGATTAGAAATTTGAAATATAGGGGAGGTAGAACCCTTTCCGGCCCCTTTTCCTTGAAAATCACGAACATCGTCCCAAAACTTAACGAAATGCTTTTAAGGCTCGTTTTAAATGCTTGAAACCTTGTAACTAGGCTATATTGGAATGTTAGTATAAGTTATAGGTTATTTTGATAAGAAATTTGAAAAATAGGGGAGGTAGAACCCTTTCCGGCCTCTTTTCCTTGAAAATCACGAACATCGTCCCAAAACTTGGCGAAATGCTTTTAGGGCTCGTATTAAATGCTTGAACCCTTGTAAATAGGCTATATTGGTATGTTAGTTCATGTTATAGATTATTTTGATAAGAAATTTGAAAAATAGGGGAGGTAGAACCCTTTTTTAGCCCCCTTTCCCTTAAAAATCACGAACATCGCCCCAAAACTTGGCGTAATGCTTTTAAGGCTCGTTTTAAATGCTTGAACACTTGTAACTAGGCTATATTGGTATGTTAGTGCAAGTTATAGGTTGGTTTGATAAAAAGTTAATAAAATAGGCAAGGTAGAACCCTTTCTAGCCCTGTTTCCCTTAAAAATCACGAAAATCATCCCAAAACTTAGTTAAATTCTTCTAAGGTTCGTTTTCAATGCGTGAACACATGTAACTAGGCTCTATTGGTATGATAGTGCAAGTTATTGGTTAGTTTGATAAGATATTTGAAAAATAGGAGAGGTAGAACCCTTCTCGGACCCCTTTCCCTTGAAAATCACGAACATTGTCCCAAAACTTATTGAAATGCTTCCAAGGTTCGTTTTCAATGTTTGAACAGTTGTATCTAGGCTATATTGGTATGTTAGTTCAAGTTCTAGGTTATTTTGATTAGAAATTTGAAAAATAGGGGAGGTAGAACCCTTTCCGGCCCCTTTTCCTTGAAAATCACGAACATCGTCCCAAAACTTGGCGAAATGCTTTTAAGGCTCGTTTTAAATGCTTGAAACCTTGTAACTAGGCTATATTGGAATGTTAGTACAAGTTATAGGTTATTTTGATAAGAAATTTGAAAAATAACGGAGGTAGAACCTTTTCCGGCCTCTTTTCCTTGAAAATCACGAACATCGTCCCAAAACTTATTGAAATGCTTTCAAGGTTCGTTTTCAATGTTTGAACACTTGTATCTAGGCTATATTGGTATGTTAATTCAAGTTATAGGTTATTTTGATTAGAAATTTGAAAAATAGGGGAGGTAGAACCCTTTCTAGCCCCGTTTCCCTTAAAAATCACGAACATCATCCCAAAACTTAGTTAAATTCTTCTAAGGCTCGTTTTCAATGCGTGAACACATGTAACTAGGCTCTATTGGTATGATAGTGCAAGTTATTGGTTAGTTTGATAAGATATTTGAAAAATAGGAGAGGTAGAACCCTTCTCGGACCCCTTTCCCTTGAAAATCAAGAACATTGTCCCAAAACTTATTGAAATGCTTCCATGGTTCGTTTTTAATGTTTGAACACTTGTATCTAGGCTATATTGGTATGTTAGTTCAAGTTTTAGGTTATTTTGATTAGAAATTTGAAAAATAGGGGAGGTAGAACCCTTTCCGGCCCCTTTTCCTTGAAAATCACGAACATCGTCCCAAAACTTGGCGAAATGCTTTTAAGGCTCGTTTTAAATGCTTGAAACCTTGTAACTAGGCTATATTGGTATGTTAGTACAAGTTATAGGTTATTTTGATAAGAAATTTGAAAAATAGGGGAGGTAGAACCCTTTCCGGCCTCTTTTCCTTGAAAATCACGAACATCGTCCCAAAACTTGGCGAAATGCTTTTAAGGCTCGTTTTAAATGCTTGAACCCTTGTAACTAGGCTATATTGGTATGTTAGTTCATGTTATAGGTTATTTTGGTAAGAAATTTGAAAAATAGGGGAGGTAGAACCCTTTCCAGCCCCCTTTCCCTTGAAAATCAAGATCATTGCCCCAAAACTTGGAGAAATGCTTTCAAGGCTCGTTTAAAATGCTCGAACACTTGTAACTAGGCTATATTGGTATGTTAGTGCAAGTTTAAGGTTGGTTTCATAAAAAATTTAAAAAATAGGCGAGGTAGAACCCTTTCTAGCCCCGTTACCCTTAAAATTCACGAACATCTTCCCAAAACTTAGTTAAATGCTTCTAACGCTCGTTTTCAATGCGTGAAAACATGTAACTAGGCTCTATTGGTATGATAGTGCAAGTTATTGGTTAGTTTGATAAGATATTTGAAAAATAGGAGAGGTAGAACCCTTCTCGGCCCCCTTTCCCTTGAAAATCATGAACATTGTCCTAAAACTTATTGAAATGCTTCCAAGGTTCGTTTTCAATGTTTGAACACTTGAATCTAGGCTATATTGGTATGTTAGTTCAAGTTCTAGGTTATGTTGATTAGAAATTTGAAAAATAGGGGAGGTAGAACCCTTTCTGGCCCCTTTTCCTTGAAAATCACGAACATCGTCCCAAAACTTGGCGAAATGCTTTTAAGGCTCGTTTTAAATGCTTGAAACCTTGTAACTAGGCTATATTGGAATGTTAGTACAAGTTATAGGTTATTTTGATAAGTAATTTGAAAAATAAGGGAGGTAGAACCCTTTCCGGCCTCTTTTCCTTGAAAATCACGAACATCGTCCCAAAACTTGGCGAAATGCTTTTAAGGCTCGTTTTAAATGCTTGAACCCTTGTAACTAGGCTATATTGGTATGTTAGTTCATGTTATAGGTTATTTTGATAAGAAATGAAAAATAGAGGAGGTAGAACCCTTTCCAGCCCCCTTTCCCTTGAAAATCACGAACATCGCCCCAAAACTTGGCGAAATGCTTTTAAGGCTCGTTTTAAATGCTTGAACACTTGTAACTAGCTATATTGGTATGTTAGTGCAAGTTATTGGTTATTTTGAGAAGATATTTGAAAAATAGGAGAGGTAGAACCCTTCTTGGCCCCCTTTCCCTTGAAAATCATGAACATTGTCCCAAAACTTATTGAAATGCTTCCAAGGTTCGTTTTCAATGTTTGACCACTTGTATCTAGGCTATATTGGTATGTTAGTTTAGGTTCTAGGTTATTTTGATTAGAAATTTGAAATATAGGGGAGGTAGAACCCTTTCCGGCCCCTTTTCCTTGAAAATCATGAACATCGTCCCAAAACTTAACGAAATGCTTTTAAGGCTCGTTTAAAATGCTTGAAACCTTGTAACTAGGCTATATTGGAATGTTAGTATAAGTTATAGGTTATTTTGATAAGAAATTTGAAAAATAGGGGAGGTAGAACCCTTTCCGGCCCCCTTTCCCTTGAAAATCAAGAACATTGTCCCAAAACTTATTGAAATGCTTTCAAGGTTCGTTTTCAATGTTTGAGCACTTGTATCTAGGCTATATTGGTATGTTAATTCAAGTTCTAGGTTATTTTGATTAGAAATTTGAAAAATAGGGGAGGTAGAACCCTTTCTAGCCCCGTTTCCCTTAAAAATCACGAACATCATCCCAAAACTTAGTTAAATTCTTCTAAGGCTCGTTTTCAATGCGTGAACACATGTAACTAGGCTCTATTGGTATGATAGTGCAAGTTATTGGTTAGTTTGATAAGATATTTGAAAAATAGGAGAGGTAGAACCCTTCTCGGACCCCTTTCCCTTGAAAATCAAGAACATTGTCCCAAAACTTATTGAAATGCTTCCATGGTTCGTTTTTAATGTTTGAACACTTGTATCTAGGCTATATTGGTATGTTAGTTCAAGTTCTAGGTTATTTTGATTAGAAATTTGAAAAATAGGGGAGGTAGAACCCTTTCCGGCCCCTTTTCCTTGAAAATCACGAACATCGTCCCAAAACTTGGCGAAATGCTTTTAAGGCTCGTTTTAAATGCTTGAAACCTTGTAACTAGGCTATATTGGTATGTTAGTACAAGTTATAGGTTATTTTGATAAGAAATTTGAAAAATAGGGGAGGTAGAACCCTTTCCGGCCTCTTTTCCTTGAAAATCACGAACATCGTCCCAAAACTTGGCGAAATGCTTTTAAGGCTCGTTTTAAATGCTTGAACCCTTGTAACTAGGCTATATTGGTATGTTAGTTCATGTTATAGGTTATTTTGGTAAGAAATTTGAAAAATAGGGGAGGTAGAACCCTTTCCAGCCCCCTTTCCCTTGAAAATCAAGATCATTGCCCCAAAACTTGGAG
Organism: Dysphania ambrosioides; assembly: GCA_026401315.1. Lineage (NCBI taxonomy): Eukaryota > Viridiplantae > Streptophyta > Magnoliopsida > Caryophyllales > Amaranthaceae > Dysphania > Dysphania ambrosioides. Next base: position 23,267,831 of record CM048661.1, on the reverse strand, counting down.
AAATGCTTTCAAGGCTCGTTTAAAATGCTCGAACACTTGTAACTAGGCTATATTGGTATGTTAGTGCAAGTTTAAGGTTGGTTTCATAAAAAATTTAAAAAATAGGCGAGGTAGAACCCTTTCTAGCCCCGTTACCCTTAAAATTCACGAACATCTTCCCAAAACTTAGTTAAATGCTTCTAACGCTCGTTTTCAATGCGTGAAAACATGTAACTAGGCTCTATTGGTATGATAGTGCAAGTTATTGGTTAGTTTGATAAGATATTTGAAAAATAGGAGAGGTAGAACCCTTCTCGGCCCCCTTTCCCTTGAAAATCATGAACATTGTCCTAAAACTTATTGAAATGCTTCCAAGGTTCGTTTTCAATGTTTGAACACTTGAATCTAGGCTATATTGGTATGTTAGTTCAAGTTCTAGGTTATGTTGATTAGAAATTTGAAAAATAGGGGAGGTAGAACCCTTTCTGGCCCCTTTTCCTTGAAAATCACGAACATCGTCCCAAAACTTGGCGAAATGCTTTTAAGGCTCGTTTTAAATGCTTGAAACCTTGTAACTAGGCTATATTGGAATGTTAGTACAAGTTATAGGTTATTTTGATAAGTAATTTGAAAAATAAGGGAGGTAGAACCCTTTCCGGCCTCTTTTCCTTGAAAATCACGAACATCGTCCCAAAACTTGGCGAAATGCTTTTAAGGCTCGTTTTAAATGCTTGAACCCTTGTAACTAGGCTATATTGGTATGTTAGTTCATGTTATAGGTTATTTTGATAAGAAATGAAAAATAGAGGAGGTAGAACCCTTTCCAGCCCCCTTTCCCTTGAAAATCACGAACATCGCCCCAAAACTTGGCGAAATGCTTTTAAGGCTCGTTTTAAATGCTTGAACACTTGTAACTAGCTATATTGGTATGTTAGTGCAAGTTATTGGTTATTTTGAGAAGATATTTGAAAAATAGGAGAGGTAGAACCCTTCTTGGCCCCCTTTCCCTTGAAAATCATGAACATTGTCCCAAAACTTATTGAAATGCTTCCAAGGTTCGTTTTCAATGTTTGACCACTTGTATCTAGGCTATATTGGTATGTTAGTTTAGGTTCTAGGTTATTTTGATTAGAAATTTGAAATATAGGGGAGGTAGAACCCTTTCCGGCCCCTTTTCCTTGAAAATCATGAACATCGTCCCAAAACTTAACGAAATGCTTTTAAGGCTCGTTTAAAATGCTTGAAACCTTGTAACTAGGCTATATTGGAATGTTAGTATAAGTTATAGGTTATTTTGATAAGAAATTTGAAAAATAGGGGAGGTAGAACCCTTTCCGGCCCCCTTTCCCTTGAAAATCAAGAACATTGTCCCAAAACTTATTGAAATGCTTTCAAGGTTCGTTTTCAATGTTTAAGCACTTGTATCTAGGCTATATTGGTATGTTAATTCAAGTTCTAGGTTATTTTGATTAGAAATTTGAAAAATAGGGGAGGTAGAACCCTTTCTAGCCCCGTTTCCCTTAAAAATCACGAACATCATCCCAAAACTTAGTTAAATTCTTCTAAGGCTCGTTTTCAATGCGTGAACACATGTAACTAGGCTCTATTGGTATGATAGTGCAAGTTATTGGTTAGTTTGATAAGATATTTGAAAAATAGGAGAGGTAGAACCCTTCTCGGACCCCTTTCCCTTGAAAATCAAGAACATTGTCCCAAAACTTATTGAAATGCTTCCATGGTTCGTTTTTAATGTTTGAACACTTGTATCTAGGCTATATTGGTATGTTAGTTCAAGTTCTAGGTTATTTTGATTAGAAATTTGAAAAATAGGGGAGGTAGAACCCTTTCCGGCCCCTTTTCCTTGAAAATCACGAACATCGTCCCAAAACTTGGCGAAATGCTTTTAAGGCTCGTTTTAAATGCTTGAAACCTTGTAACTAGGCTATATTGGTATGTTAGTACAAGTTATAGGTTATTTTGATAAGAAATTTGAAAAATAGGGGAGGTAGAACCCTTTCCGGCCTCTTTTCCTTGAAAATCACGAACATCGTCCCAAAACTTGGCGAAATGCTTTTAAGGCTCGTTTTAAATGCTTGAACCCTTGTAACTAGGCTATATTGGTATGTTAGTTCATGTTATAGGTTATTTTGGTAAGAAATTTGAAAAATAGGGGAGGTAGAACCCTTTCCAGCCCCCTTTCCCTTGAAAATCAAGATCATTGCCCCAAAACTTGGAGAAATGCTTTCAAGGCTCGTTTAAAATGCTCGAACACTTGTAACTAGGCTATATTGGTATGTTAGTGCAAGTTTAAGGTTGGTTTCATAAAAAATTTAAAAAATAGGCGAGGTAGAACCCTTTCTAGCCCCGTTACCCTTAAAATTCACGAACATCTTCCCAAAACTTAGTTAAATGCTTCTAACGCTCGTTTTCAATGCGTGAAAACATGTAACTAGGCTCTATTGGTATGATAGTGCAAGTTATTGGTTAGTTTGATAAGATATTTGAAAAATAGGAGAGGTAGAACCCTTCTCGGCCCCCTTTCCCTTGAAAATCATGAACATTGTCCTAAAACTTATTGAAATGCTTCCAAGGTTCGTTTTCAATGTTTGAACACTTGAATCTAGGCTATATTGGTATGTTAGTTCAAGTTCTAGGTTATGTTGATTAGAAATTTGAAAAATAGGGGAGGTAGAACCCTTTCTGGCCCCTTTTCCTTGAAAATCACGAACATCGTCCCAAAACTTGGCGAAATGCTTTTAAGGCTCGTTTTAAATGCTTGAAACCTTGTAACTAGGCTATATTGGAATGTTAGTACAAGTTATAGGTTATTTTGATAAGTAATTTGAAAAATAAGGGAGGTAGAACCCTTTCCGGCCTCTTTTCCTTGAAAATCACGAACATCGTCCCAAAACTTGGCGAAATGCTTTTAAGGCTCGTTTTAAATGCTTGAACCCTTGTAACTAGGCTATATTGGTATGTTAGTTCATGTTATAGGTTATTTTGATAAGAAATGAAAAATAGAGGAGGTAGAACCCTTTCCAGCCCCCTTTCCCTTGAAAATCACGAACATCGCCCCAAAACTTGGCGAAATGCTTTTAAGGCTCGTTTTAAATGCTTGAACACTTGTAACTAGCTATATTGGTATGTTAGTGCAAGTTATTGGTTATTTTGAGAAGATATTTGAAAAATAGGAGAGGTAGAACCCTTCTTGGCCCCCTTTCCCTTGAAAATCATGAACATTGTCCCAAAACTTATTGAAATGCTTCCAAGGTTCGTTTTCAATGTTTGACCACTTGTATCTAGGCTATATTGGTATGTTAGTTTAGGTTCTAGGTTATTTTGATTAGAAATTTGAAATATAGGGGAGGTAGAACCCTTTCCGGCCCCTTTTCCTTGAAAATCATGAACATCGTCCCAAAACTTAACGAAATGCTTTTAAGGCTCGTTTAAAATGCTTGAAACCTTGTAACTAGGCTATATTGGAATGTTAGTATAAGTTATAGGTTATTTTGATAAGAAATTTGAAAAATAGGGGAGGTAGAACCCTTTCCGGCCCCCTTTCCCTTGAAAATCAAGAACATTGTCCCAAAACTTATTGAAATGCTTTCAAGGTTCGTTTTCAATGTTTGAGCACTTGTATCTAGGCTATATTGGTATGTTAATTCAAGTTCTAGGTTATTTTGATTAGAAATTTGAAAAATAGGGGAGGTAGAACCCTTTCTAGCCCCGTTTCCCTTAAAAATCACGAACATCATCCCAAAACTTAGTTAAATTCTTCTAAGGCTCGTTTTCAATGCGTGAACACATGTAACTAGGCTCTATTGGTATGATAGTGCAAGTTATTGGTTAGTTTGATAAGATATTTGAAAAATAGGAGAGGTAGAACCCTTCTCGGACCCCTTTCCCTTGAAAATCAAGAACATTGTCCCAAAACTTATTGAAATGCTTCCATGGTTCGTTTTTAATGTTTGAACACTTGTATCTAGGCTATATTGGTATGTTAGTTCAAGTTCTAGGTTATTTTGATTAGAAATTTGAAAAATAGGGGAGGTAGAACCCTTTCCGGCCCCTTTTCCTTGAAAATCACGAACATCGTCCCAAAACTTGGCGAAATGCTTTTAAGGCTCGTTTTAAATGCTTGAAACCTTGTAACTAGGCTATATTGGTATGTTAGTACAAGTTATAGGTTATTTTGATAAGAAATTTGAAAAATAGGGGAGGTAGAACCCTTTCCGGCCTCTTTTCCTTGAAAATCACGAACATCGTCCCAAAACTTGGCGAAATGCTTTTAAGGCTCGTTTTAAATGCTTGAACCCTTGTAACTAGGCTATATTGGTATGTTAGTTCATGTTATAGGTTATTTTGGTAAGAAATTTGAAAAATAGGGGAGGTAGAACCCTTTCCAGCCCCCTTTCCCTTGAAAATCAAGATCATTGCCCCAAAACTTGGAGAAATGCTTTCAAGGCTCGTTTAAAATGCTCGAACACTTGTAACTAGGCTATATTGGTATGTTAGTGCAAGTTTAAGGTTGGTTTCATAAAAAATTTAAAAAATAGGCGAGGTAGAACCCTTTCTAGCCCCGTTACCCTTAAAATTCACGAACATCTTCCCAAAACTTAGTTAAATGCTTCTAACGCTCGTTTTCAATGCGTGAAAACATGTAACTAGGCTCTATTGGTATGATAGTGCAAGTTATTGGTTAGTTTGATAAGATATTTGAAAAATAGGAGAGGTAGAACCCTTCTCGGCCCCCTTTCCCTTGAAAATCATGAACATTGTCCTAAAACTTATTGAAATGCTTCCAAGGTTCGTTTTCAATGTTTGAACACTTGAATCTAGGCTATATTGGTATGTTAGTTCAAGTTCTAGGTTATGTTGATTAGAAATTTGAAAAATAGGGGAGGTAGAACCCTTTCTGGCCCCTTTTCCTTGAAAATCACGAACATCGTCCCAAAACTTGGCGAAATGCTTTTAAGGCTCGTTTTAAATGCTTGAAACCTTGTAACTAGGCTATATTGGAATGTTAGTACAAGTTATAGGTTATTTTGATAAGTAATTTGAAAAATAAGGGAGGTAGAACCCTTTCCGGCCTCTTTTCCTTGAAAATCACGAACATCGTCCCAAAACTTGGCGAAATGCTTTTAAGGCTCGTTTTAAATGCTTGAACCCTTGTAACTAGGCTATATTGGTATGTTAGTTCATGTTATAGGTTATTTTGATAAGAAATGAAAAATAGAGGAGGTAGAACCCTTTCCAGCCCCCTTTCCCTTGAAAATCACGAACATCGCCCCAAAACTTGGCGAAATGCTTTTAAGGCTCGTTTTAAATGCTTGAACACTTGTAACTAGCTATATTGGTATGTTAGTGCAAGTTATTGGTTATTTTGAGAAGATATTTGAAAAATAGGAGAGGTAGAACCCTTCTTGGCCCCCTTTCCCTTGAAAATCATGAACATTGTCCCAAAACTTATTGAAATGCTTCCAAGGTTCGTTTTCAATGTTTGACCACTTGTATCTAGGCTATATTGGTATGTTAGTTTAGGTTCTAGGTTATTTTGATTAGAAATTTGAAATATAGGGGAGGTAGAACCCTTTCCGGCCCCTTTTCCTTGAAAATCATGAACATCGTCCCAAAACTTAACGAAATGCTTTTAAGGCTCGTTTAAAATGCTTGAAACCTTGTAACTAGGCTATATTGGAATGTTAGTATAAGTTATAGGTTATTTTGATAAGAAATTTGAAAAATAGGGGAGGTAGAACCCTTTCCGGCCCCCTTTCCCTTGAAAATCAAGAACATTGTCCCAAAACTTATTGAAATGCTTTCAAGGTTCGTTTTCAATGTTTGAGCACTTGTATCTAGGCTATATTGGTATGTTAATTCAAGTTCTAGGTTATTTTGATTAGAAATTTGAAAAATAGGGGAGGTAGAACCCTTTCTAGCCCCGTTTCCCTTAAAAATCACGAACATCATCCCAAAACTTAGTTAAATTCTTCTAAGGCTCGTTTTCAATGCGTGAACACATGTAACTAGGCTCTATTGGTATGATAGTGCAAGTTATTGGTTAGTTTGATAAGATATTTGAAAAATAGGAGAGGTAGAACCCTTCTCGGACCCCTTTCCCTTGAAAATCAAGAACATTGTCCCAAAACTTATTGAAATGCTTCCATGGTTCGTTTTTAATGTTTGAACACTTGTATCTAGGCTATATTGGTATGTTAGTTCAAGTTCTAGGTTATTTTGATTAGAAATTTGAAAAATAGGGGAGGTAGAACCCTTTCCGGCCCCTTTTCCTTGAAAATCACGAACATCGTCCCAAAACTTGGCGAAATGCTTTTAAGGCTCGTTTTAAATGCTTGAAACCTTGTAACTAGGCTATATTGGTATGTTAGTACAAGTTATAGGTTATTTTGATAAGAAATTTGAAAAATAGGGGAGGTAGAACCCTTTCCGGCCTCTTTTCCTTGAAAATCACGAACATCGTCCCAAAACTTGGCGAAATGCTTTTAAGGCTCGTTTTAAATGCTTGAACCCTTGTAACTAGGCTATATTGGTATGTTAGTTCATGTTATAGGTTATTTTGGTAAGAAATTTGAAAAATAGGGGAGGTAGAACCCTTTCCAGCCCCCTTTCCCTTGAAAATCAAGATCATTGCCCCAAAACTTGGAGAAATGCTTTCAAGGCTCGTTTAAAATGCTCGAACACTTGTAACTAGGCTATATTGGTATGTTAGTGCAAGTTTAAGGTTGGTTTCATAAAAAATTTAAAAAATAGGCGAGGTAGAACCCTTTCTAGCCCCGTTACCCTTAAAATTCACGAACATCTTCCCAAAACTTAGTTAAATGCTTCTAACGCTCGTTTTCAATGCGTGAAAACATGTAACTAGGCTCTATTGGTATGATAGTGCAAGTTATTGGTTAGTTTGATAAGATATTTGAAAAATAGGAGAGGTAGAACCCTTCTCGGCCCCCTTTCCCTTGAAAATCATGAACATTGTCCTAAAACTTATTGAAATGCTTCCAAGGTTCGTTTTCAATGTTTGAACACTTGAATCTAGGCTATATTGGTATGTTAGTTCAAGTTCTAGGTTATGTTGATTAGAAATTTGAAAAATAGGGGAGGTAGAACCCTTTCTGGCCCCTTTTCCTTGAAAATCACGAACATCGTCCCAAAACTTGGCGAAATGCTTTTAAGGCTCGTTTTAAATGCTTGAAACCTTGTAACTAGGCTATATTGGAATGTTAGTACAAGTTATAGGTTATTTTGATAAGTAATTTGAAAAATAAGGGAGGTAGAACCCTTTCCGGCCTCTTTTCCTTGAAAATCACGAACATCGTCCCAAAACTTGGCGAAATGCTTTTAAGGCTCGTTTTAAATGCTTGAACCCTTGTAACTAGGCTATATTGGTATGTTAGTTCATGTTATAGGTTATTTTGATAAGAAATGAAAAATAGAGGAGGTAGAACCCTTTCCAGCCCCCTTTCCCTTGAAAATCACGAACATCGCCCCAAAACTTGGCGAAATGCTTTTAAGGCTCGTTTTAAATGCTTGAACACTTGTAACTAGCTATATTGGTATGTTAGTGCAAGTTATTGGTTATTTTGAGAAGATATTTGAAAAATAGGAGAGGTAGAACCCTTCTTGGCCCCCTTTCCCTTGAAAATCATGAACATTGTCCCAAAACTTATTGAAATGCTTCCAAGGTTCGTTTTCAATGTTTGACCACTTGTATCTAGGCTATATTGGTATGTTAGTTTAGGTTCTAGGTTATTTTGATTAGAAATTTGAAATATAGGGGAGGTAGAACCCTTTCCGGCCCCTTTTCCTTGAAAATCATGAACATCGTCCCAAAACTTAACGAAATGCTTTTAAGGCTCGTTTAAAATGCTTGAAACCTTGTAACTAGGCTATATTGGAATGTTAGTATAAGTTATAGGTTATTTTGATAAGAAATTTGAAAAATAGGGGAGGTAGAACCCTTTCCGGCCCCCTTTCCCTTGAAAATCAAGAACATTGTCCCAAAACTTATTGAAATGCTTTCAAGGTTCGTTTTCAATGTTTGAGCACTTGTATCTAGGCTATATTGGTATGTTAATTCAAGTTCTAGGTTATTTTGATTAGAAATTTGAAAAATAGGGGAGGTAGAACCCTTTCTAGCCCCGTTTCCCTTAAAAATCACGAACATCATCCCAAAACTTAGTTAAATTCTTCTAAGGCTCGTTTTCAATGCGTGAACACATGTAACTAGGCTCTATTGGTATGATAGTGCAAGTTATTGGTTAGTTTGATAAGATATTTGAAAAATAGGAGAGGTAGAACCCTTCTCGGACCCCTTTCCCTTGAAAATCAAGAACATTGTCCCAAAACTTATTGAAATGCTTCCATGGTTCGTTTTTAATGTTTGAACACTTGTATCTAGGCTATATTGGTATGTTAGTTCAAGTTTTAGGTTATTTTGATTAGAAATTTGAAAAATAGGGGAGGTAGAACCCTTTCCGGCCCCTTTTCCTTGAAAATCACGAACATCGTCCCAAAACTTGGCGAAATGCTTTTAAGGCTCGTTTTAAATGCTTGAAACCTTGTAACTAGGCTATATTGGTATGTTAGTACAAGTTATAGGTTATTTTGATAAGAAATTTGAAAAATAGGGGAGGTAGAACCCTTTCCGGCCTCTTTTCCTTGAAAATCACGAACATCGTCCCAAAACTTGGCGAAATGCTTTTAAGGCTCGTTTTAAATGCTTGAACCCTTGTAACTAGGCTATATTGGTATGTTAGTTCATGTTATAGGTTATTTTGGTAAGAAATTTGAAAAATAGGGGAGGTAGAACCCTTTCCAGCCCCCTTTCCCTTGAAAATCAAGATCATTGCCCCAAAACTTGGAGAAATGCTTTCAAGGCTCGTTTAAAATGCTCGAACACTTGTAACTAGGCTATATTGGTATGTTAGTGCAAGTTTAAGGTTGGTTTCATAAAAAATTTAAAAAATAGGCGAGGTAGAACCCTTTCTAGCCCCGTTACCCTTAAAATTCACGAACATCTTCCCAAAACTTAGTTAAATGCTTCTAACGCTCGTTTTCAATGCGTGAAAACATGTAACTAGGCTCTATTGGTATGATAGTGCAAGTTATTGGTTAGTTTGATAAGATATTTGAAAAATAGGAGAGGTAGAACCCTTCTCGGCCCCCTTTCCCTTGAAAATCATGAACATTGTCCTAAAACTTATTGAAATGCTTCCAAGGTTCGTTTTCAATGTTTGAACACTTGAATCTAGGCTATATTGGTATGTTAGTTCAAGTTCTAGGTTATGTTGATTAGAAATTTGAAAAATAGGGGAGGTAGAACCCTTTCTGGCCCCTTTTCCTTGAAAATCACGAACATCGTCCCAAAACTTGGCGAAATGCTTTTAAGGCTCGTTTTAAATGCTTGAAACCTTGTAACTAGGCTATATTGGAATGTTAGTACAAGTTATAGGTTATTTTGATAAGTAATTTGAAAAATAAGGGAGGTAGAACCCTTTCCGGCCTCTTTTCCTTGAAAATCACGAACATCGTCCCAAAACTTGGCGAAATGCTTTTAAGGCTCGTTTTAAATGCTTGAACCCTTGTAACTAGGCTATATTGGTATGTTAGTTCATGTTATAGGTTATTTTGATAAGAAATGAAAAATAGAGGAGGTAGAACCCTTTCCAGCCCCCTTTCCCTTGAAAATCACGAACATCGCCCCAAAACTTGGCGAAATGCTTTTAAGGCTCGTTTTAAATGCTTGAACACTTGTAACTAGCTATATTGGTATGTTAGTGCAAGTTATTGGTTATTTTGAGAAGATATTTGAAAAATAGGAGAGGTAGAACCCTTCTTGGCCCCCTTTCCCTTGAAAATCATGAACATTGTCCCAAAACTTATTGAAATGCTTCCAAGGTTCGTTTTCAATGTTTGACCACTTGTATCTAGGCTATATTGGTATGTTAGTTTAGGTTCTAGGTTATTTTGATTAGAAATTTGAAATATAGGGGAGGTAGAACCCTTTCCGGCCCCTTTTCCTTGAAAATCATGAACATCGTCCCAAAACTTAACGAAATGCTTTTAAGGCTCGTTTAAAATGCTTGAAACCTTGTAACTAGGCTATATTGGAATGTTAGTATAAGTTATAGGTTATTTTGATAAGAAATTTGAAAAATAGGGGAGGTAGAACCCTTTCCGGCCCCCTTTCCCTTGAAAATCAAGAACATTGTCCCAAAACTTATTGAAATGCTTTCAAGGTTCGTTTTCAATGTTTGAGCACTTGTATCTAGGCTATATTGGTATGTTAATTCAAGTTCTAGGTTATTTTGATTAGAAATTTGAAAAATAGGGGAGGTAGAACCCTTTCTAGCCCCGTTTCCCTTAAAAATCACGAACATCATCCCAAAACTTAGTTAAATTCTTCTAAGGCTCGTTTTCAATGCGTGAACACATGTAACTAGGCTCTATTGGTATGATAGTGCAAGTTATTGGTTAGTTTGATAAGATATTTGAAAAATAGGAGAGGTAGAACCCTTCTCGGACCCCTTTCCCTTGAAAATCAAGAACATTGTCCCAAAACTTATTGAAATGCTTCCATGGTTCGTTTTTAATGTTTGAACACTTGTATCTAGGCTATATTGGTATGTTAGTTCAAGTTTTAGGTTATTTTGATTAGAAATTTGAAAAATAGGGGAGGTAGAACCCTTTCCGGCCCCTTTTCCTTGAAAATCACGAACATCGTCCCAAAACTTGGCGAAATGCTTTTAAGGCTCGTTTTAAATGCTTGAAACCTTGTAACTAGGCTATATTGGTATGTTAGTACAAGTTATAGGTTATTTTGATAAGAAATTTGAAAAATAGGGGAGGTAGAACCCTTTCCGGCCTCTTTTCCTTGAAAATCACGAACATCGTCCCAAAACTTGGCGAAATGCTTTTAAGGCTCGTTTTAAATGCTTGAACCCTTGTAACTAGGCTATATTGGTATGTTAGTTCATGTTATAGGTTATTTTGGTAAGAAATTTGAAAAATAGGGGAGGTAGAACCCTTTCCAGCCCCCTTTCCCTTGAAAATCAAGATCATTGCCCCAAAACTTGGAGAAATGCTTTCAAGGCTCGTTTAAAATGCTCGAACACTTGTAACTAGGCTATATTGGTATGTTAGTGCAAGTTTAAGGTTGGTTTCATAAAAAATATAAAAAATAGGCGAGGTAGAACCCTTTCTAGCCCCGTTACCCTTAAAATTCACGAACATCTTCCCAAAACTTAGTTAAATGCTTCTAACGCTCGTTTTCAATGCGTGAAAACATGTAACTAGGCTCTATTGGTATGATAGTGCAAGTTATTGGTTAGTTTGATAAGATATTTGAAAAATAGGAGAGGTAGAACCCTTCTCGGCCCCCTTTCCCTTGAAAATCATGAACATTGTCCTAAAACTTATTGAAATGCTTCCAAGGTTCGTTTTCAATGTTTGAACACTTGAATCTAGGCTATATTGGTATGTTAGTTCAAGTTCTAGGTTATGTTGATTAGAAATTTGAAAAATAGGGGAGGTAGAACCCTTTCTGGCCCCTTTTCCTTGAAAATCACGAACATCGTCCCAAAACTTGGCGAAATGCTTTTAAGGCTCGTTTTAAATGCTTGAAACCTTGTAACTAGGCTATATTGGAATGTTAGTACAAGTTATAGGTTATTTTGATAAGTAATTTGAAAAATAAGGGAGGTAGAACCCTTTCCGGCCTCTTTTCCTTGAAAATCACGAACATCGTCCCAAAACTTGGCGAAATGCTTTTAAGGCTCGTTTTAAATGCTTGAACCCTTGTAACTAGGCTATATTGGTATGTTAGTTCATGTTATAGGTTATTTTGATAAGAAATGAAAAATAGAGGAGGTAGAACCCTTTCCAGCCCCCTTTCCCTTGAAAATCACGAACATCGCCCCAAAACTTGGCGAAATGCTTTTAAGGCTCGTTTTAAATGCTTGAACACTTGTAACTAGCTATATTGGTATGTTAGTGCAAGTTATTGGTTATTTTGAGAAGATATTTGAAAAATAGGAGAGGTAGAACCCTTCTTGGCCCCCTTTCCCTTGAAAATCATGAACATTGTCCCAAAACTTATTGAAATGCTTCCAAGGTTCGTTTTCAATGTTTGACCACTTGTATCTAGGCTATATTGGTATGTTAGTTTAGGTTCTAGGTTATTTTGATTAGAAATTTGAAATATAGGGGAGGTAGAACCCTTTCCGGCCCCTTTTCCTTGAAAATCATGAACATCGTCCCAAAACTTAACGAAATGCTTTTAAGGCTCGTTTAAAATGCTTGAAACCTTGTAACTAGGCTATATTGGAATGTTAGTATAAGTTATAGGTTATTTTGATAAGAAATTTGAAAAATAGGGGAGGTAGAACCCTTTCCGGCCCCCTTTCCCTTGAAAATCAAGAACATTGTCCCAAAACTTATTGAAATGCTTTCAAGGTTCGTTTTCAATGTTTGAGCACTTGTATCTAGGCTATATTGGTATGTTAATTCAAGTTCTAGGTTATTTTGATTAGAAATTTGAAAAATAGGGGAGGTAGAACCCTTTCTAGCCCCGTTTCCCTTAAAAATCACGAACATCATCCCAAAACTTAGTTAAATTCTTCTAAGGCTCGTTTTCAATGCGTGAACACATGTAACTACGCTCTATTGGTATGATAGTGCAAGTTATTGGTTAGTTTGATAAGATATTTGAAAAATAGGAGAGGTAGAACCCTTCTCGGACCCCTTTCCCTTGAAAATCAAGAACATTGTCCCAAAACTTATTGAAATGCTTCCATGGTTCGTTTTTAATGTTTGAACACTTGTATCTAGGCTATATTGGTATGTTAGTTCAAGTTTTAGGTTATTTTGATTAGAAATTTGAAAAATAGGGGAGGTAGAACCCTTTCCGGCCCCTTTTCCTTGAAAATCACGAACATCGTCCCAAAACTTGGCGAAATGCTTTTAAGGCTCGTTTTAAATGCTTGAAACCTTGTAACTAGGCTATATTGGTATGTTAGTACAAGTTATAGGTTATTTTGATAAGAAATTTGAAAAATAGGGGAGGTAGAACCCTTTCCGGCCTCTTTTCCTTGAAAATCACGAACATCGTCCCAAAACTTGGCGAAATGCTTTTAAGGCTCGTTTTAAATGCTTGAACCCTTGTAACTAGGCTATATTGGTATGTTAGTTCATGTTATAGGTTATTTTGGTAAGAAATTTGAAAAATAGGGGAGGTAGAACCCTTTCCAGCCCCCTTTCCCTTGAAAATCAAGATCATTGCCCCAAAACTTGGAGAAATGCTTTCAAGGCTCGTTTAAAATGCTCGAACACTTGTAACTAGGCTATATTGGTATGTTAGTGCAAGTTTAAGGTTGGTTTCATAAAAAATATAAAAAATAGGCGAGGTAGAACCCTTTCTAGCCCCGTTACCCTTAAAATTCACGAACATCTTCCCAAAACTTAGTTAAATGCTTCTAACGCTCGTTTTCAATGCGTGAAAACATGTAACTAGGCTCTATTGGTATGATAGTGCAAGTTATTGGTTAGTTTGATAAGATATTTGAAAAATAGGAGAGGTAGAACCCTTCTCGGCCCCCTTTCCCTTGAAAATCATGAACATTGTCCTAAAACTTATTGAAATGCTTCCAAGGTTCGTTTTCAATGTTTGAACACTTGAATCTAGGCTATATTGGTATGTTAGTTCAAGTTCTAGGTTATGTTGATTAGAAATTTGAAAAATAGGGGAGGTAGAACCCTTTCTGGCCCCTTTTCCTTGAAAATCACGAACATCGTCCCAAAACTTGGCGAAATGCTTTTAAGGCTCGTTTTAAATGCTTGAAACCTTGTAACTAGGCTATATTGGAATGTTAGTACAAGTTATAGGTTATTTTGATAAGTAATTTGAAAAATAAGGGAGGTAGAACCCTTTCCGGCCTCTTTTCCTTGAAAATCACGAACATCGTCCCAAAACTTGGCGAAATGCTTTTAAGGCTCGTTTTAAATGCTTGAACCCTTGTAACTAGGCTATATTGGTATGTTAGTTCATGTTATAGGTTATTTTGATAAGAAATGAAAAATAGAGGAGGTAGAACCCTTTCCAGCCCCCTTTCCCTTGAAAATCACGAACATCGCCCCAAAACTTGGCGAAATGCTTTTAAGGCTCGTTTTAAATGCTTGAACACTTGTAACTAGCTATATTGGTATGTTAGTGCAAGTTATTGGTTATTTTGAGAAGATATTTGAAAAATAGGAGAGGTAGAACCCTTCTTGGCCCCCTTTCCCTTGAAAATCATGAACATTGTCCCAAAACTTATTGAAATGCTTCCAAGGTTCGTTTTCAATGTTTGACCACTTGTATCTAGGCTATATTGGTATGTTAGTTTAGGTTCTAGGTTATTTTGATTAGAAATTTGAAATATAGGGGAGGTAGAACCCTTTCCGGCCCCTTTTCCTTGAAAATCATGAACATCGTCCCAAAACTTAACGAAATGCTTTTAAGGCTCGTTTAAAATGCTTGAACCCTTGTAAATAGGCTATATTGGTATGTTAGTTCATGTTATAGATTATTTTGATAAGAAATTTGAAAAATAGGGGAGGTAGAACCCTTTTTTAGCCCCCTTTCCCTTAAAAATCACGAACATCGCCCCAAAACTTGGCGTAATGCTTTTAAGGCTCGTTTTAAATGCTTGAACACTTGTAACTAGGCTATATTGGTATGTTAGTGCAAGTTATAGGTTCGTTTGATAAAAAGTTAATAAAATAGGCAAGGTAGAACCCTTTCTAGCCCTGTTTCCCTTAAAAATCACGAACATCATCCCAAGACTTAGTTAAATTCTTCTAAGGCTCGTTTTCAATGCGTGAACACATGTAACTAGGCTCTATTGGTATGATAGTGCAAGTTATTGGTTAGTTTGATAAGATATTTGAAAAATAGGAGAGGTAGAACCCTTCTCGGACCCCTTTCCCTTGAAAATCACGAACATTGTCCCAAAACTTATTGAAATGCTTCCATGGTTCGTTTTCAATGTTTGAACACTTGTATCTAGGCTATATTGGTATGTTAGTTCAAGTTCTAGGTTATTTTGATTAGAAATTTGAAAAATAGGGGAGGTAGAACCCTTTCTGGCCCCTTTTCCTTGAAAATCACGAACATCGTCCCAAAACTTGGCGAAATGCTTTTAAGGCTCGTTTTAAATGCTTGAAACCTTGTAACTAGGCTATATTGGTATGTTAGTACAAGTTATAGGTTATTTTGATAAGAAATTTGAAAAATAGGGGAGGTAGAACCCTTTCCGGCCTCTTTTCCTTGAAAATCACGAACATCGTCCCAAAACTTGGCGAAATGCTTTTAAGGCTCGTTTTAAATGCTTGAAACCTTGTAACTAGGCTATATTGGTATGTTAGTACAAGTTATAGGTTATTTTGATAAGAAATTTGAAAAATAGGGGAGGTAGAACCCTTTCCGGCCTCTTTTCCTTGAAAATCACGAACATCGTCCCAAAACTTGGCGAAATGCTTTTAAGGCTCGTTTTAAATGCTTGAACCCTTGTAACTAGGCTATATTGGTATGTTAGTTCATGTTATAGGTTATTTTGGTAAGAAATTTGAAAAATAGGGGAGGTAGAACCCTTTCCAGCCCCCTTTCCCTTGAAAATCAAGATCATTGCCCCAAAACTTGGAGAAATGCTTTCAAGGCTCGTTTAAAATGCTTAAACACTTGTAACTAGGCTATATTGGTATGTTAGTGCAAGTTTAAGGTTGGTTTGATAAAAAATTTAAAAAATAGGCGAGGTAGAACCCTTTCTAGCCCCGTTACCCTTAAAATTCACGAACATCATCCCAAGACTTAGTTAAATTCTTCTAAGGCTCGTTTTCAATGCGTGAACACATGTAACTAGGCTCTATTGGTATGATAGTGCAAGTTATTGGTTAGTTTGATAAGATATTTGAAAAATAGGAGAGGTAGAACCCTTCTCGGACCCCTTTCCCTTGAAAATCACGAACATTGTCCCAAAACTTATTGAAATGCTTCCATGGTTCGTTTTCAATGTTTGAACACTTGTATCTAGGCTATATTGGTATGTTAGTTCAAGTTCTAGGTTATTTTGATTAGAAATTTGAAAAATAGGGGAGGTAGAACCCTTTCCGGCCCCTTTTCCTTGAAAATCACGAACATCGTCCCAAAACTTGGCGAAATGCTTTTAAGGCTCGTTTTAAATGCTTGAAACCTTGTAACTAGGCTATATTGGTATGTTAGTACAAGTTATAGGTTATTTTGATAAGAAATTTGAAAAATAGGGGAGGTAGAACCCTTTCCGGCCTCTTTTCCTTGAAAATCACGAACATCGTCCCAAAACTTGGCGAAATGCTTTTAAGGCTCGTTTTAAATGCTTGAACCCTTGTAAATAGGCTATATTGGTATGTTAGTTCATGTTATAGATTATTTTGATAAGAAATTTGAAAAATAGGGGAGGTAGAACCCTTTTTTAGCCCCCTTTCCCTTAAAAATCACGAACATCGCCCCAAAACTTGGCGTAATGCTTTTAAGGCTCGTTTTAAATGCTTGAACACTTGTAACTAGGCTATATTGGTATGTTAGTGCAAGTTATAGGTTTGTTTGATAAAAAGTTAATAAAATAGGCAAGGTAGAACCCTTTCTAGCCCTGTTTCCCTTAAAAATCACGAACATCATCCCAAGACTTAGTTAAATTCTTCTAAGGCTCGTTTTCAATGCGTGAACACATGTAACTAGGCTCTATTGGTATGATAGTGCAAGTTATTGGTTAGTTTGATAAGATATTTGAAAAATAGGAGAGGTAGAACCCTTCTCGGACCCCTTTCCCTTGAAAATCACGAACATTGTCCCAAAACTTATTGAAATGCTTCCATGGTTCGTTTTCAATGTTTGAACACTTGTATCTAGGCTATATTGGTATGTTAGTTCAAGTTCTAGGTTATTTTGATTAGAAATTTGAAAAATAGGGGAGGTAGAACCCTTTCCGGCCCCTTTTCCTTGAAAATCACGAACATCGTCCAAAAACTTGGCGAAATGCTTTTAAGGCTCGTTTTAAATGCTTGAAACCTTGTAACTAGGCTATATTGGTATGTTAGTACAAGTTATAGGTTATTTTGATAAGAAATTTGAAAAATAGGGGAGGTAGAACCCTTTCCGGCCTCTTTTCCTTGAAAATCACGAACATCGTCCCAAAACTTGGCGAAATGCTTTTAAGGCTCGTTTTAAATGCTTGAACCCTTGTAAATAGGCTATATTGGTATGTTAGTTCATGTTATAGATTATTTTGATAAGAAATTTGAAAAATAGGGGAGGTAGAACCCTTTTTTAGCCCCCTTTCCCTTAAAAATCACGAACATCGCCCCAAAACTTGGCGTAATGCTTTTAAGGCTCGTTTTAAATGCTTGAACACTTGTAACTAGGCTATATTGGTATGTTAGTGCAAGTTATAGGTTCGTTTGATAAAAAGTTAATAAAATAGGCAAGGTAGAACCCTTTCTAGCCCTGTTTCCCTTAAAAATCACGAACATCATCCCAAGACTTAGTTAAATTCTTCTAAGGCTCGTTTTCAATGCGTGAACACATGTAACTAGGCTCTATTGGTATGATAGTGCAAGTTATTGGTTAGTTTGATAAGATATTTGAAAAATAGGAGAGGTAGAACCCTTCTCGGACCCCTTTCCCTTGAAAATCACGAACATTGTCCCAAAACTTATTGAAATGCTTCCATGGTTCGTTTTCAATGTTTGAACACTTGTATCTAGGCTATATTGGTATGTTAGTTCAAGTTCTAGGTTATTTTGATTAGAAATTTGAAAAATAGGGGAGGTAGAACCCTTTCCGGCCCCTTTTCCTTGAAAATCACGAACATCGTCCAAAAACTTGGCGAAATGCTTTTAAGGCTCGTTTTAAATGCTTGAAACCTTGTAACTAGGCTATATTGGTATGTTAGTACAAGTTATAGGTTATTTTGATAAGAAATTTGAAAAATAGGGGAGGTAGAACCCTTTCCGGCCTCTTTTCCTTGAAAATCACGAACATCGTCCCAAAACTTGGCGAAATGCTTTTAAGGCTCGTTTTAAATGCTTGAACCCTTGTAAATAGGCTATATTGGTATGTT
The DNA here is from genome assembly GCA_026401315.1 of Dysphania ambrosioides. NCBI lineage: Eukaryota > Viridiplantae > Streptophyta > Magnoliopsida > Caryophyllales > Amaranthaceae > Dysphania > Dysphania ambrosioides. Next base: position 23,249,703 of record CM048661.1, on the reverse strand, counting down.
AGTTCATGTTATAGATTATTTTGATAAGAAATTTGAAAAATAGGGGAGGTAGAACCCTTTTTTAGCCCCCTTTCCCTTAAAAATCACGAACATCGCCCCAAAACTTGGCGTAATGCTTTTAAGGCTCGTTTTAAATGCTTGAACACTTGTAACTAGGCTATATTGGTATGTTAGTGCAAGTTATAGGTTCGTTTGATAAAAAGTTAATAAAATAGGCAAGGTAGAACCCTTTCTAGCCCTGTTTCCCTTAAAAATCACGAACATCATCCCAAGACTTAGTTAAATTCTTCTAAGGCTCGTTTTCAATGCGTGAACACATGTAACTAGGCTCTATTGGTATGATAGTGCAAGTTATTGGTTAGTTTGATAAGATATTTGAAAAATAGGAGAGGTAGAACCCTTCTCGGACCCCTTTCCCTTGAAAATCACGAACATTGTCCCAAAACTTATTGAAATGCTTCCATGGTTCGTTTTCAATGTTTGAACACTTGTATCTAGGCTATATTGGTATGTTAGTTCAAGTTCTAGGTTATTTTGATTAGAAATTTGAAAAATAGGGGAGGTAGAACCCTTTCCGGCCCCTTTTCCTTGAAAATCACGAACATCGTCCCAAAACTTGGCGAAATGCTTTTAAGGCTCGTTTTAAATGCTTGAAACCTTGTAACTAGGCTATATTGGTATGTTAGTACAAGTTATAGGTTATTTTGATAAGAAATTTGAAAAATAGGGGAGGTAGAACCCTTTCCGGCCTCTTTTCCTTGAAAATCACGAACATCGTCCCAAAACTTGGCGAAATGCTTTTAAGGCTCGTTTTAAATGCTTGAACCCTTGTAACTAGGCTATATTGGAATGTTAGTACAAGTTATAGGTTATTTTGTTAAGAAATTTGAAAAATAGGGGAGGTAGAACCCTTTCCGGCCTCTTTTCCTTGAAAATCACGAACATCGTCCCAAAACTTGGCGAAATGCTTGTAAGGCTCGTTTTAAATGCTTGAACCCTTGTAACTAGGCTATATTGGTATGTTAGTTCATGTTATAGGTTATTTTGATAAGAAATGAAAAATAGGGGAGGTAGAACCCTTTCCAGCCCCCTTTCCCTTGAAAATCACGAACATCGTCCCAAAACTTAACGAAATGCTTTTAAGTCTCGTTTTAAATGCTTGAAACCTTGTAACTAGGCTATATTGGAATGTTAGTATAAGTTATAGGTTATTTTGATAAGAAATTTGAAAAATAGGGGAGGTAGAACCCGTTCCGGCCTCTTTTCCTTGAAAATCACGAACATCGTCCCAAAACTTGGTGAAATGCTTTTAAGGCTCGTTTTAAATGCTTGAACCCTTGTAAATAGGCTATATTGGTATGTTAGTTCATGTTATAGATTATTTTGATAAGAAATTTGAAAAATAGGGGAGGTAGAACCCTTTTTTAGCCCCCTTTCCCTTAAAAATCACGAACATCGCCCCAAAACTTGGCGTAATGCTTTTAAGGCTCGTTTTAAATGCTTGAACACTTGTAACTAGGCTATATTGGTATGTTAGTGCAAGTTATAGGTTCGTTTGATAAAAAGTTAATAAAATAGGCAAGGTAGAACCCTTTCTAGCCCTGTTTCCCTTAAAAATCACGAACATCATCCCAAGACTTAGTTAAATTCTTCTAAGGCTCGTTTTCAATGCGTGAACACATGTAACTAGGCTCTATTGGTATGATAGTGCAAGTTATTGGTTAGTTTGATAAGATATTTGAAAAATAGGAGAGGTAGAACCCTTCTCGGACCCCTTTCCCTTGAAAATCACGAACATTGTCCCAAAACTTATTGAAATGCTTCCATGGTTCGTTTTCAATGTTTGAACACTTGTATCTAGGCTATATTGGTATGTTAGTTCAAGTTCTAGGTTATTTTGATTAGAAATTTGAAAAATAGGGGAGGTAGAACCCTTTCCGGCCCTTTTTCCTTGAAAATCACGAACATCGTCCCAAAACTTGGCGAAATGCTTTTAAGGCTCGTTTTAAATGCTTGAAACCTTGTAACTAGGCTATATTGGTATGTTAGTACAAGTTATAGGTTATTTTGATAAGAAATTTGAAAAATAGGGGAGGTAGAACCCTTTCCGGCCTCTTTTCCTTGAAAATCACGAACATCGTCCCAAAACTTGGCGAAATGCTTTTAAGTGATATGGTAGCAAGCAATAAAGTCCGTAAAGTTCCAGAAGTTCAAACGACGGTCCATGCCTTGTTCATCCACGGAAAGTCCAAGTCCTTGGGTGATAATTTCGTGGGATTCTCTTCAATTAATCCTTTTGTTTCTTGCCTTAATGATGTGTAAGCAAGATGAGAACCTTGTTACAGAATATGTGTTTAAGGGGTCTTAATGAAATGTTGTGATTAATGAGAGAAGAATAGGGGAACACTCAACCCTAGTCTCGGATATAACCAAGGGGAACACTCACCCTTCGCTTAGTGTAGTTTAGAAATAGGGATTACTCAACCCACTCGTTTACTACGTAAGTTCTAGGTTTGGGAACACTCGACCAAAGCTAGTACTCTTCAAATTTGGATTCTCAAATTTGGACCTTAAAAATGACTATTAGCAAGTCACGTTTAATCAAAGAAAAACTCAAGTGTTTTGCAAATTTCTGGATGCATTTCTATTCATTTCGTGCACTATTTATAGTAGTGTCTTCATTACATAGGATTCCATTATTTGCCTAATTAAGGACATAAATAAAAACTAAATATAAAGTGATTAAAAAGGCTCATAACCGTCCCTTTAATCCTTTATCACAACAAACCGAAATTACCTAATAACAATAAACTGAAGTAAACTAATAACCATAATCAGAAACTAACTAATTCACGAAAAATAAGCTTGAATTGAGGAAAAAAAACGTTCAGCAAATAAGAAGTCTTCAACGGCATTTTCCACGTGCAACCTTGCTTGTTCAACGTTCAACTCCTTGTAAATAGCTGGCGTGTAACTTCCTTTGACTCAAACTCCATTATTCCACCCATGAACTAACCAACTCCCTATTTTACGCCTAAGTGGTTCAACTGACCAGCTAGCTAACTAACCCCTTGAATTACGTCAACTAACCAACCAATTAAGCAAATGATCAGCTAACTAACTCCTAAATTTACGCCTATTCAATAACTAACCAACGAGCTAACTAAACCCCTTTACTTCACGGCCATAGTTCAACTAATTACCTAATCTTACGCCCAACTAACAATCAGACAACTTCTCCCTTAATTCATGCCCCACGTAGCTCTAAATACCCCAAATCATGCGTGGCATCAAGTCGGCATTATTACTAGGTCCCTTCAACTAGATTAACTACTTTAAGGGAAGTATAACCAGTATTAAAACTTTTTGGACCGCCGTGCATAGGATTGAAGAACGATTTGGCCAGAATTAACCCCTTAGCATTTAATTCAATAACACCGTCTTGACCGTCTTCATCTAAATCATGGATAATTGTTCTTTGACCATTTTGGTCATCCTCCCCTTCTTCAACAGGAATTGCCCTCAATTCGTCATCATCAAGGTAAGGAGCAAGATCACCAACGTTGAATGTACTTGAGACACCATATTGACCTCCCAAATCAACTTTGTATGCGTTGTCATTGATCTTTTCCATGATCTCAAATGGGCCCTCGGCTCTTGGCATAAGTTTGTTTTTCCTTTTGCTAGGAAAACGTTCCTTCCTCATGTAAATCCACACTAAATCCCCAACTTCAAAAGACTTCACATTTCTCACTCGTTTGTTGGCTTGTTTCTTGTAGATTTCATTCGCCTTTTCAATGTTCCTCCGAACTTCTTTATGGACTTTTATCATGAATTCGGCTTGTTCTTTTGCCCCACCATGAACGAACTTGTCTTTTGGCAAAGCAATAAGATCAATGGGAACATAAGGATTGACGCCATATACTACTTCAAAAGGAGAGTACTTTGTAGTAGCACTAGGTGTCCTTTTATAAGCGAACTCGGCATGAGCAAGCTTATTATCCCAATCCTTGGTACTTTTGCTTATCAAAGCCCTAAGCAACGAACCAAGTAATCTATTCACCACCTCCGTTTGACCATCGGTTTGTGGATGATGAGAGGTAGAGAACAATAATTTAGTTCCCATCAAACGCCATATGGATTTCCAAAAATGACTTAGGAACTTAGTATCGCGATCTGACACAATTGTGCGTGGCACCCCATGGAAACGAACTACTTCTTCAAAGTATAACTTAGCCACCTTCATTGCATCTTCAGTTTTATGGCAAGGAATGAAATGAGCCATTTTCGAGAACCGATCAACCACCACCATTATTGAGTCTTTGCCTCTTTGAGTTCTTGGCAAAGCTACAATAAAGTCCATACTAACATCTTCCCAAGGTCTTTCGGGAATTGGTAAGGGCTTGTAGAGACCTTTATGAAACACCATTTTTGCTCTTTGACAGGTAGAGCAACGACTCACCACATGATGAACTGTGGCTAACATTTTCGGCCAATAAAAATGAGCTTGGAGAAGCTCCATTGTCTTGTGAATACCCACATGACCAGCTAGTCCTCCCCCATGAGCTTCATGTATCAATAAACTTCGAATGGGACTTTTTGGGATGCATAATCTATTTCCTTTAAAAAGAAAACCATTATGCAAGGAAAACTGACCAAAATGGTCAAAGTGCAATTATCCATGATTTAAATGAAGACGGTCAAGACAGTATTATTGAATTAAATGCTAAAGGCTTAATTCTGTCCAAATCATTCTTCAATCCTATGCAAGGCGGTTCAAAAGGTTTTACTACAGGTTATACTTCCCTTAAAGTAGTTAATCTAGTTGAAGGGAGTTAGTAAAGATGCCGGTGTGATGCCACACATGAGTCGTGTAATTGGGGTCAAATTGGACGATCATGGGGCATGAATTAAGGGAGGAGTTGTCTGATTGTTAGTTATTGAATAAACGTAAGTTTAGGAGTTAGTTGGAGTTAGTTAGCTGATCAATTGCTGAAATCGGTTGATTAATTGACGAAAATCAGGTGGTTAGTTAGTTAGCTAGTTGAACTACTTAGGCATAAATTAGGGAGTTAGTTAGTTCATGGCTGGAATAAAGGAGTTTCGGTCAAAGGGAGTGCAAACAAGCTAAATGCACGCTGAAGAGGATATTTGCACGTTTTAAAACGTTTGGAATGCCGTTCAAAGTCTGTTTCCTTAGTTTAAGCATTTGCACGTTTTAAATCATTTGGAATGCCGTTCAAAATTGTTTCCTTAGTTTAAGCCTAGTTTTACGATTAGTTAGTTAGTTAGTTTCTGATTATTGTTATTAGGTTATTTCAGTTTATTGTTATTAGGTAATTAGGTAATTTCAGTTTGTTATAAAGGATTAAAGGACGGTTATTAGCCTTTAAATCACTTTATATTTAGTTTTTTTTATTATTTCTGTCTTTAATTAGGCAAATGATGGAATCCTATGTAATGAAGGCACTACTATAAATAGTGCACGAAATGAATAGAAATGCATCCAGAAATTTGCTAAACACTTGTGTTGTTCTTCATTAAACGTGACTTTGCTGTAGTCATCTTTAAGGTCCAAATTTGAGTATCCAAATTTGAAGAGTGTTAATTTTGGTGAGAGTTCCCAAGATTAAAACTTATAGTTTCTGATTTGGTGAGAGTTCCCTTATCGAATACTATTCCAAGCAACGAGTGAGAGTTCCTCTTTGCTATATTCTTAGCTTAGGGTGAGAGTTCCCCTAACTAAAACATTCGTTTATCTTAACTAAATCGTGTCTCTTTTTGCCTTCTGTTACGTTTAAGTGTTTTAACAAGGTTTCTCATCTTGTTTACACATCATTTGGCGCGTCAGGTAGGGGGAAAATTTTCTTAAATTTTTCAAAAGGGGACGAGTACCTACGTGATATGGGAGACAATCAGGATTTGAGAACAGCTTTGGAAGCCCTTAATCGCTCCATTGCTAGTCAAGAAAGATTGGCCGAAACTAATGCTAATCTACAAGGGAATCTTGCTGCCTTAATGGCAAGACTCATGAATGAGCATGACAGAAGAGATCAAGGCGAAGATCCTCCACCTAGAAGGGAGGATAGGAGTCTCAAAGTGGATATCCCTTCTTTTGATGGGACGCTTGATCCGGAGAAGTATTTGGAATGGGAAAAATCCTTGGAAAGGTACTTCGAGTACAAGGATATTCATGAGGAAGACCAACAGTACAAGATAGCCAAAGTTAAACTGAAGGGCTATGGTGACAATTGGTTGCAAGGAGAACAAAGAGGGCGTACCCTTAGGGGTAAGGCTCATATTTCCACTTGGGAAAAGCTGAAAAAGAGGATGAGAGATCGTTTCATTCCTCACAATTACAAACAGAGTCAGTATGTGAAATGGAGCACTCTACACCAAAATGGCGATTCCGTAGAAGATTATATCAAAGAATTTGATAGACTTGCCATTGTGTGCGAAGTGACTGAAAATGAAGAGTTGAAGTTGGGACGTTTTGTAGCTGGGTTGGATCAAGAGTTACAAGACAGACTTGAAGGTTACACTAACCTCACGTTTGTGGAAGCATGCAAACTTGTGACGAAATTTGATGCCAAGAGAAAAAGGAAGAAAACGCCTATCACTACTCCAGTGGTACGTAAACCACCCTTCACTCCAAGGGAGGGTTCTTCTTTTACCAAACCTAATGAACCACCTAAGAGGAACACGAAAGACATCAAGATTAGTGATCTTGTGTGTTACAAGTGTGGTGGCAGAGGACACTACAAAAGAGATTGTCCTAATTCAAGAGCCTTAACCATGCAAGAGGCTAAACTCATAGCCACCCAAAGCATCAATTGGGAGGAATTTGAGTCTGAAGAAGAAAAGGAAGTGACCCCACATGAAAGAGATGAGGAGGAGGAGGAGCATTGCTATCCGGAGTCGGAGGACCGAATCAATTTGGTGGTCAGGAGAGCATTACAAGCTCGCGTGGAGGAACCTTTGGCGCCACAAAGGCAACACATTTTCATCACCAAATGTAAAGTTGGTGACGAGGTATGTAATTTAATTATTGATGGAGGCAGTGAGGCTAATACGGTGTCTAAAGCGCTAGTAGCTAAACTGGGTCTTAACACCACCAATCATCCACACCCTTACAAATTGAGCTGGTTAGATTCGAATGCTAATACTGGGGTTAGAAAGCAATGTATGGTGAATTTTTCGATTGGGTCATATCATGATAGTCAATTGTGTGATGTTGTTTTAATGGATGCTTGTCATATTCTTCTTGGAAGACCATGGCAATCTGATAAAAAATCAATTCATGATGGGTACCATAACACCTATACTATCACTCACCAAGGGAAACACAAAAAGTTGCATCCTTTACCACCCCCACGTTTTTTACAACCACAAAAATCCCAAATTTCCTTGTTATCTTGCAAAGAATTTGAGAGGGAGTTCGAAGGTGAGGGAGAACTTTTCATGTTATATTCGAAAGAAATACATGAAAAATTTGTGAATCAAAATCCTAAACTTGCGAAGTTGATCAAGGAGTTTGAGGATGTTTTTCCTGATGAGTTACCGAAGGGATTACCACCCTTGAGAGGAATTGAGCATCAAATTGATCTCATTCCAGGCGCACCTTTACCAAATAAACCCGCTTATAGATGTAACCCTTTAGAAACCAAGGAGTTGCAAAGGCAAATTGAAGAATTGATGGGTATGGGGTATGTGCGTGAATCTATGAGTCCTTGTGCGGTTCCTGCTTTGTTGGTTCCTAAAAAGGATGGTACTTGGCGTATGTGCATTGATAGTAGAGCTGTTAACAATATTACTATCAAATACAGATTTCCAATTCCAAGACTTGATGATATGTTGGACGAATTGAGTGGTTCAAATATTTTCTCAAAAGTTGATTTGAGAAGTGGTTACCATCAGATTCGTATGCGGGAAGGTGATGAATGGAAGACTGCATTCAAGACAAAGCATGGGTTGTATGAATGGCTCGTGATGCCGTTTGGATTGACCAATGCACCTAGTACATTCATGAGATTGATGAACGAGGTGTTGAGGCCATTTCTCGGCAAATTCGTGGTGGTGTATCTTGATGATATCCTTATTTACTCTAAAAATGAGGATGAACATTTAGATCATTTACTACAAGTGTTTTCAGTTTTGAGGACACAAAAATTGTATGGAAAACTCGAAAAATGTGATTTTATGTTATATGAAGTCACTTTTCTTGGTTATATAGTTTCAGGTAATGGCGTGAAAGTGGATCCTTGCAAGGTTGAAGCGATTCAATCTTGGCCTAGTCCGAAAACACTCACGGAGGTCCGTTCTTTCCATGGCCTAGCTTCTTTCTATAGAAGATTTATAAAGAATTTTAGCACACTCATGGCTCCTATAACTGAGTGTACTAAAAAGGGAACGTTTGAATGGACGGCACAAGCGCAAAAGGCCCTTGAAGAAGTCAAGGAGAGAATGTGCAACACTCCTATTCTTGCACTCCCTGATTTTTCCAAGCCATTTGAAGTGGAATGTGACGCGAGTGGGAAGGGAATTGGAGCAGTTTTGATTCAAGAAGGGCGTCCAATTGCTTATTTCAGTGAGAAGTTGAGTCAAGGCAAACTGAACTACTCTACCTATGATAAAGAGTTCTATGCTATGGTACGAGCTCTAGATCATTGGTCACATTACTTGAGGCCACAACCGTTCATATTGCATTCAGACCATGAATCTTTGAGATTTATCCATGGTCAAAAGAAGTTGAATTCAAGACATGCAAAATGGGTTGAATTCTTGCAAACATTTAACTTTTCCTCTAAATATAAGAGTGGAAAAGCTAATGTTGTTGCGGATGCCTTATCTAGGAGGCATAATTTACTCGGAGTTGTCGAAGCCAAGGTCCTTGGATTTGATTTAATCAAGGAATACTACAAGGAGGATGGCGACTTTACTGAAATCCTACAGAAATGTATCCATGGGATATATGACTTATTTTCCTTGCATGATGGCTTTCTTTTTAAGGGAAATCGGTTATGCATTCCTAAGTGTCCAATTCGAAGCTTATTGATCCATGAAGCTCATGGAGGGGGCCTAGCTGGTCATGTGGGAATTCAAAAAACAATGGAGCTTCTCCAAGCTCACTTTTATTGGCCAAGAATGTTAGCCACAATTCATCAGGTGGTTAATCGTTGTTCTACATGTCAAAGGGCCAAGATGGTGTTTCACAAAGGTCTCTACAAACCTTTGCCGGTTCCGGAAAGACCTTGGGAAGATGTGAGCATGGATTTCGTTATGGCTTTACCTAGGACTCAAAGAGGTAAAGATTCAATCATGGTGGTTGTAGATCGATTTTCGAAGATGGCGCATTTCATTCCTTGTCACAAGACCGAAGATGCTATGAAAGTGGCTAAATTATACTTTGAAGAAGTTGTTCGTTTTCATGGAGTGCCACGTACCATTGTGTCCGATCGTGATACAAAGTTTCTTAGCCATTTTTGGAAATCAATATGGCGCTTAATGGGAACAAAGCTACTGTTTTCTACTTCACACCATCCACAAACCGATGGTCAAACTGAAGTGGTGAATAGAACACTCGGTTCTTTGCTTAGAACCTTGGTTAGTAAGAGTGCTAAGGATTGGGATGTCAAGCTAGCTCATGCTGAGTTTGCTTACAATCGGACTCCTAACGCTACTACAAAGTACTCTCCTTTTGAAGTAGTCTATGGTGTCAATCCCTATGTTCCTATTGATCTCATAGCTTTGCCACAAGACAAGTTTGTTCATGGTGGAGCTAAGGAACAAGCCGAGTTTATGTTGAAGGTTCACAAGGAAGTTAGGAAGAATATTGAAAAGGCAAATGAAGTCTACAAGAAACAAGCCAACAAGAGGGTGAGAAACGTAAAACAATTCGAAGTTGGTGATTTAGTGTGGATTTATATGCGAAAGGAACGTTTTCCTAGCAAAAGGAAAAACAAACTTATGCCTAGAGCCGAGGGACCATTTGAAATCATGGAAAAGATCAATGACAACGCATACAAAGTTGATTTGGGAGGTCAATATGGGATCTCAAGTACATTCAACGTTGGTGATCTTGCTCCTTATCTTGATGATGACGAATTGAGGGCAATTCCTATTGAAGAAGGGGAGGATGACCAAAATGGTCAAAGTGCAATTATCCATGATTTAAATGAAGACGGTCAAGACAGTATTATTGAATTAAATGCTAAAGGCTTAATTCTGTCCAAATCATTCTTCAATCCTATGCAAGGCGGTTCAAAAGGTTTTACTACAGGTTATACTTCCCTTAAAGTAGTTAATCTAGTTGAAGGGAGTTAGTAAAGATGCCGGTGTGATGCCACACATGAGTCGTGTAATTGGGGTCAAATTGGACGATCATGGGGCATGAATTAAGGGAGGAGTTGTCTGATTGTTAGTTATTGAATAAACGTAAGTTTAGGAGTTAGTTGGAGTTAGTTAGCTGATCAATTGCTGAAATCGGTTGATTAATTGACGAAAATCAGGTGGTTAGTTAGTTAGCTAGTTGAACTACTTAGGCATAAATTAGGGAGTTAGTTAGTTCATGGCTGGAATAAAGGAGTTTCGGTCAAAGGGAGTGCAAACAAGCTAAATGCACGCTGAAGAGGATATTTGCACGTTTTAAAACGTTTGGAATGCCGTTCAAAGTCTGTTTCCTTAGTTTAAGCATTTGCACGTTTTAAATCATTTGGAATGCCGTTCAAAATTGTTTCCTTAGTTTAAGCCTAGTTTTACGATTAGTTAGTTAGTTAGTTTCTGATTATTGTTATTAGGTTATTTCAGTTTATTGTTATTAGGTAATTAGGTAATTTCAGTTTGTTATAAAGGATTAAAGGACGGTTATTAGCCTTTAAATCACTTTATATTTAGTTTTTTTTATTATTTCTGTCTTTAATTAGGCAAATGATGGAATCCTATGTAATGAAGGCACTACTATAAATAGTGCACGAAATGAATAGAAATGCATCCAGAAATTTGCTAAACACTTGTGTTGTTCTTCATTAAACGTGACTTTGCTGTAGTCATCTTTAAGGTCCAAATTTGAGTATCCAAATTTGAAGAGTGTTAATTTTGGTGAGAGTTCCCAAGATTAAAACTTATAGTTTCTGATTTGGTGAGAGTTCCCTTATCGAATACTATTCCAAGCAACGAGTGAGAGTTCCTCTTTGCTATATTCTTAGCTTAGGGTGAGAGTTCCCCTAACTAAAACATTCGTTTATCTTAACTAAATCGTGTCTCTTTTTGCCTTCTGTTACGTTTAAGTGTTTTAACAAGGTTTCTCATCTTGTTTACACATCAAAAACAGATCATAAACTCCACGGACGCATTTTCCCATTATCCCTTTGAATTCATCATCTTCTTGATAGTACTCCTTAATCAAATCGAATCCAAGCACCTTTGCTTCAACCATTCCAAGCAAATTATGCCTCCTAGACAAGGCATCTTCCACCACATTTGCTTTTCCACTCTTATATTTAGAGGAAAAATTAAATGTTTGCAAGAATTCGACCCACTTTGCATGCCTCGCGTTCAGCTTCTTTTGGCCATGTATGAATCTCAAGGATTCATGATCAGAATGCAATATGAACGGTTGTGGCCTCAAATAATGTGACCAATGATCTAGAGCTCTTACCATAGCATAGAACTCTTTGTCATAGGTGGAGTAGTTCAACTTGCCTTGACTCATCTTCTCACTAAAGTAGGCAATGGGTCGCCCACCTTGAATCAATACGGCACCAATACCTTTTCCACTTGCGTCACATTCAACCTCAAATGGTTTGGAAAAATCAGGAAGTGCTAATATGGGTGTGTTGCACATCTTCTTCTTGACTTCTTCAAACGCCCTTTGAGCTTGGGGTGTCCATTCGAACACGCCTTTCTTAGTACACTCGGTGATGGGAGCCATGAGTGTGCTGAAGTTCTTGATGAATCTTCTATAGAAAGAAGCAAGTCCATGAAATGAACGAACTTCCGTGAGCGTTTTTGGACTAGGCCATGATTGAATCGCTTCAATTTTGCTAGGATCCACCTTTACGCCATCACCTGAAACTATGTAGCCAAGAAACATGACTTCATATAATAAAAAATCACATTTTTCTAGTTTTCCATACAGCTTTTCTCTTCTCAAAACGGAAAATACTTGAAAAAGGTGATCAAAATGAGATTCTTCATCACGTGAATAGATGAGAATGTCATCCAAGTATACTACCACAAACTTGCCCAGAAATGGCCTTAGCACCTCATTCATCAACCTCATGAACGTGCTAGGGGCATTGGTAAGGCCAAATGGCATGACGAGCCATTCATATAGCCCATGCTTTGTCTTGAATGCAGTCTTCCATTCATCCCCTTCTCTCATGCGAATCTGATGATATCCACTTCTCAAGTCTACTTTTGAGAAGACTTTGGAACCACTCAATTCATCCAGCATGTCATCAAGCCTTGGGATTGGAAACCTGTACTTGATAGTAACGTTATTAACGGCTCTACTATCAATACACATTCTCCAAGTACCATCTTTCTTAGGAACCAACAAAGCAGGAACGGCACATGGACTCATGGACTCACGCACATAACCCATACCCATTAGTTCTTCAATTTGGCGTTGTAACTCCTTGGTTTCCAAAGGATTACATCTATAGGCTGGTTTATTTGGTAAGGGTGCTCCGGGAATGAGATCAATTTGATGCTCAATTCCTCGTATGGGTGGTAGTCCTTTTGGTAATTCATCAGGAAAAACGTCCTCAAAATCTTTAATTAATTGGGCTAATTTAGGATTTCGAGTAACAAAATTTTCGTGGGTTTCTTTGGAGTATAGTAGGAACAATTCTGCCTCACCATCTAACTCCCTCTCAAATTCTCTAAAAGATAATAAGGATACTTCTTTTTGTGGTGTTTGTGATGGTAAGAAACGTGGGGGTGGTAAAGGGTGTAGTTTTTTCTTCCTCCCTTCATGGACTATTGTATAAGTGTTGTGATACCCATCGTGTATAGATCTTCTATCAGTTTGCCAAGGTCTACCAAGTAGAATATGACAAGCATCCATAGACACAACATCACATAATATCGAATCACAATACGCACCAATACAAAAAGAGACCATACATTGCTTCCTAACCCCGGTGCTAGCATTAGAGTCTAACCAACTCAATTTGTAGGGTTGTGGATGATTTGTGGTCGTAAGACCTAGTTTGGATACTAGAGTCTTAGATACGGTATTAGCCTCACTTCCCCCATCAATAATGAGATCACATACCTCGTCACCAATTTTACAACGGGTGATGAAAATGTGTTGTCGTTGAGGGGCAGCATCTTCTTCCACACGTGCTTGCAAGGCCCTCCTAATCACGAGGCTAGTCTTCTCTGATTCGGCAATGCAATCGTCACAATCATCTTCAACTTCTTCTTCTCCATCCTCAAACTCATCCCAATTGATGTTTTGAGTGGCCATGAGTTTAACTTCTTGCATAGTTAATGCCCTAGTATTAGGACAATCCTTCTTGTAATGACCTCGCCCTCCACATTTGTAGCACACAATGTCACCTATCTTCACGTTCCTTGTGTCCTTCTTTAGGGGGTTGCTTGGTTTAAATGACGAATTTTCCTTTGTAGGAAAAGAAGGTTTTCGTGTCATTTGAGGAATGGTAACTGGCTTCTTCTTCTTCCTCTTAGCATCGAACTTAATCACTAACTTGCAAGCTTCCACAAACGTGAGGTTAGTATAACCTTCAAGTCTGTCTTGTAACTCTTGGTCCAAACCGGATATGAAACGCCCCATTTTGAGCTCTTCATTCTCGGTTACTTCGCACACAATAGCAAGCCTATCGAATTCTTTTATGTAATCCTCGACAGAGTCCCCATTTTGTTGCAAGGTACTCCATTTCACATATTGACTTTGCTTGTAATTGTGGGGAATGAAACGGTCTTTCATCCGTTTTTTGAGTTTGTTCCAAGTAGAGATAGGAACCTTCCCCTTAAGGGTGCGTCCTCTTTGCTCTCCTTGTAACCAACTATCACCATAGCCTTTTAGTTTGACTTTGGCAATCTTAAAACGCTGTACATCCTCATGGATGTCCTTGTATTCAAAGTACCTTTCCAAGGATTTCTCCCATTCTAAGTACTTTTCAGGATCAAGGGTACCATCAAAAGAAGGGACGTCCACTTTGAGACTCCTATCTTCCCTCCTAGGTGGAGGGTCTTCCTCTCGATCTCTCCTATCTTGCTCGTTCATGAGTCTTGCCATTAAGGCAGCAAGATTCCCTTGTAGATTAGCATTAGTTTCGGCCAATCTTTCTTGACTAGCAATGGATCGATTTAGAGCTTCCAATGCTGTCCTTAAGTCTTGATTTTCTCCCATGGTATGTAGGTATACGACCCCTTAGGAAAAGTTTTCTCTTTTTTTTTTTTTTGACAAATTTCCCCCTACCTGACGCGCCAAATGATGTGTAAGCAAGATGAGAACCTTGTTACAGAATATGTGTTTAAGGGGTCTTAATGAAATGTTGTGATTAATGAGAGAAGAATAGGGGAACACTCAACCCTAGTCTCGGATATAACCAAGGGGAACACTCACCCTTCGCTTAGTGTAGTTTAGAAATAGGGATTACTCAACCCACTCGTTTACTACGTAAGTTCTAGGTTTGGGAACACTCGACCAAAGCTAGTACTCTTCAAATTTGGATTCTCAAATTTGGACCTTAAAAATGACTATTAGCAAGTCACGTTTAATCAAAGAAAAACTCAAGTGTTTTGCAAATTTCTGGATGCATTTCTATTCATTTCGTGCACTATTTATAGTAGTGTCTTCATTACATAGGATTCCATTATTTGCCTAATTAAGGACATAAATAAAAACTAAATATAAAGTGATTAAAAAGGCTCATAACCGTCCCTTTAATCCTTTATCACAACAAACCGAAATTACCTAATAACAATAAACTGAAGTAAACTAATAACCATAATCAGAAACTAACTAATTCACGAAAAATAAGCTTGAATTGAGGAAAAAAAACGTTCAGCAAATAAGAAGTCTTCAACGGCATTTTCCACGTGCAACCTTGCTTGTTCAACGTTCAACTCCTTGTAAATAGCTGGCGTGTAACTTCCTTTGACTCAAACTCCATTATTCCACCCATGAACTAACCAACTCCCTATTTTACGCCTAAGTGGTTCAACTGACCAGCTAGCTAACTAACCCCTTGAATTACGTCAACTAACCAACCAATTAAGCAAATGATCAGCTAACTAACTCCTAAATTTACGCCTATTCAATAACTAACCAACGAGCTAACTAAACCCCTTTACTTCACGGCCATAGTTCAACTAATTACCTAATCTTACGCCCAACTAACAATCAGACAACTTCTCCCTTAATTCATGCCCCACGTAGCTCTAAATACCCCAAATCATGCGTGGCATCAAGTCGGCATTATTACTAGGTCCCTTCAACTAGATTAACTACTTTAAGGGAAGTATAACCAGTATTAAAACTTTTTGGACCGCCGTGCATAGGATTGAAGAACGATTTGGCCAGAATTAACCCCTTAGCATTTAATTCAATAACACCGTCTTGACCGTCTTCATCTAAATCATGGATAATTGTTCTTTGACCATTTTGGTCACTTAAATGGGAAGAGAGCAAAGAGGACGTATTGACCAGTTAAGGATACGATCAACAAGAAGTTTCAAACAGCACAATTAACGTCAGCTTGATTCAAGGCATTTTCTGTGGGAGAATAATTATGATTTATTTGCTGTTTATTTTAGTCGTTTAAAACTTTAATTAGGGAGGTTATTTTCTGTCAAATATGCACGAAATAGCTGCTCAAATAATCAGTCAAATAATGACTTAGTCAAAGCGTGATTCAAGGCTTGAATCATGCTCAATTTGAATTCAGTTTTTAAATTCTGTTTTGAATTTCAAAAAGGAGTTACAAAGCTTTATTGAGGCTTGTTTCTTCTGTTTTAAACGTATAAGATAGGAAGCTAAAGGATTTGTAAAGCTTCCTATAAATAGGGCACTTGCCAATTCATTTGGAACAAGAGTGAAAGAAATAGAACAGAATCTGATTTTCTTTGTGAATTTCGTGTGTTACTTTGTGTTTCACAAACTTATACTTTCTTTGCTTAGTGCTAGTTAGTATAAGCTCTATAATCTAGCCTTACTTCGTGTTTGGTCCAGATTATTTCCCCTAAACGCAATTTAGACCCGATTCTACCTTGCGTTTTTATCTTGTTTCTTTTTGAGACGAATTTGTTTCTAAGTCATCTAATCCACTCCAAAACGATCCTAAAACACAAACACATCAGAAAACACATCAGTTGGTATCAGAGCAAAGGCTTTGGAGTATGGCTTCGAGTTCATCCAACTCAACATCTCACGAAGCGATGAAAGACATTCTTGGAAAACTCCAGGAAATGCATGACGAAATGAAAAAGCATGAAACACGTATGGATGCCATTGCTGACCTATGCCTTAAACAAGGTAGAAAGTTACAGGAATTAGAACATTCCAATTCCACACCCACCCATGGGGAATCACAATTTCGTGGTTACCAAGAAGATAGAAGTCTCAAACTTGATCTTCCCGAATTCGATGGTTCTAATGATCCAGAAGTTTTTTTTGATTGGGTACGTAGATTGGAGAGTATCTTTGAGTATAAGGAGTATGATGATGCTAGGAGTTGTAAAATGGCGATTCTGAAGTTAACCAAACTTGCTGGACTTTGGTATGATAATCTGAAGGCCAAAAGGAGAAGAGAAGGAAAGGGTAAGATTGAGTCATGGGTGAAACTCAGGAAAAAGATGGAGCAACGTTGGATTCCACGTGAGTATGAGCAAGATCAATATGTAAAATTGACTCGCCTAGCTCAAGGGGAACGAAGTGTTGATGAATATGTGCGAGAATTTGAGATACTCAGTTTGGTGTGTGATATGCAAGAGAGAGAGCCACTCAAAATTGCGCGTTTTACCAAAGGGTTGTCAAAACCAATTTCTAATAAGGTGGATCTCCTACCTTATTCCACCTATGAAGAAGTTGTGAAAGCTGCCAGAAAGGTTGAGGCACAACACAAAGAAGATAGGCCAAGGCCTACTTCGAGGCCTCCTTACAAAGCTTTTCCTTCCGTAGGAAAGGGTGAAGTTGCTGCCAAATCCATTTTTACTCCTAACTCATTCAAAGGAGGAAAAACGGATTTCAAGCAAGAAGCTTCCAAGAGAACGTGTTACAAATGCCATGAAAAGGGGCATATTGCTAGTGAATGTCCAAAACGGAATACACTCACCATTCATGAAGGAGGGTATAATTCCGAAGAAAATGAGGAAGAAGAAGAGGAATATGAGGAATATGGAGCTGAAGAAGACGCCACTCCATTGTGTGGTGTTATGAGGAGGATCCTACATTCTGAACCTCTCAAAGATGTCCAACAAAGAGAGAATCTTTTCCATACCAGATGCAAGGTACGAGACAAGCTTTGTGATGTGATTGTAGATGGTGGTTCTTGTACAGATGTGGCCTCTAAAAAACTTGTAAGTAAACTGAAATTACCTACTCGTGAGCATGCTAAACCATACAAGTTAAATTGGCTAGATAATGATACGGGTTTAAAGGTTAAGAAACAAGCTCTAGTTTCTTTTACAATTGGAAATTTTCATGATGAACGTTGGTGTGATATTCTGCCTATGAGTGCGTGTCATATTTTGCTTGGAAGACCATGGCAATTTGATAGAAATGCGTTGCATGATGGCGTTTCTAATGTTTATACGGTCACTGCTCATGGAGGAAAGAAAATCAGGTTACTTCCTTTGCCTCCAAAGATTGAACCTATGATGGAGAAGAAACCTAATTTTCTGGTTTCAAAACGTGAGTTTGAGCGTGAGTATGCTATGGAAGGGGAAGGTTTTTTTCTTGTTATTAAACCTGTTGATGATAACCTTTCCAATGTTACTAACTCATTGCCTTTGAAGAAATTGCTAGAGGAATTTTCTGATGTATTTCCTAGTGATTTGCCACAAGGCCTGCCTCCATTTCGAGGTATTGAACATGCTATTGACTTGATTCCGGGAGCTCAATTGCCTAATAAGCCAGCCTACAGATGTAGTCCCGATCAGGCCAAAGAGTTGCAAAGACAAGTTGAAGAACTTATAGAAAGGGGATATGTGCGCGAAAGCCTTAGTCCATGTGCTGTTCCTGCTCTTTTAGTACCTAAGAAAGAGGGAACTTAGAGAATGTGTATTGATAGTCGTTCAATCAATAATATTACTATCAAATACAGATTTCCTATGCCGAGGCTTCAAGACATGTTTGATGAGTTGAGTGGAGCCAAGATTTTCAGTAAAATTGATTTGAGAAGTGGCTATCACCAAATGAGAATTCGTGAAGGTGATGAATGGAAAACAGCTTTTAAGACCAAGCAAGGCTTATACGAATGGCTTGTCATGCCATTTGGTCTTTGCAATGCCCCTAGCTCTTTCATGAGACTCATGAATGAGGTACTGCGTCCTTTTCTCAACAAATTCATTGTTGTATATTTAGATGATATTCTAGTATATAGCAAATCCATAGATGAACATTTGTTACATTTAAAATCTTTATTTGAGGTTTTAAGGACTAACAGATTGTATGGGAAGTTGGAAAAGTGTGCTTTCATGTGTAAGCATATTACTTTCCTAGGATATGTTGTATCTAGTGAAGGAGTACAGGTTGATCCAGAAAAGGTGAAGGCTATTTCAACTTGGAAAGTGCCGAAAGATGTGCATGAAGTGAGGAGCTTTCATGGTCTTGCTTCATTTTACAGAATCTTTATCAAGAATTTCTCAACAATCAAAGCTCCTTTGACCGAGTTATTGAAGAAAGGTGCGTTCATTTGGAGTGAATCTGCTCAAAAAGCCTTTGAAGAAATCAAAGAGAAATTGTGCAATACAACGGTTCTTGCATTGCCAGATTTTGATAAACTGTTTGAGGTTGAATGTGATGCAAGTGGCGTGGGTATTGGTGCTGTTCTTATTCAAGGAAAGAGACCCATTTGTTATTTCAGCGAAAAATTAAGTGGTGCTGATGTGTAAGCAAGATGAGAACCTTGTTACAGGATATGTGTTTAAGGGGTCTTAGTGAATTTCGTGATTGATGAGGGGAGAATAGGGGAACACTCAACCCTAGCCTCGGATATAACAAAGGGGAACACTCACCCTTCGCTTAGTGTAGTTAGGAAATAGGGATTACTCAACCCACTCGTTCACTACGCAAGTTCTAGGTTTGGGAACACTCTACCAAAACTAGTACTCTTCAAATTTGGATTCTCAAATTTGGACCTTAAAGATGACTTATTAGCAAGTCACGTTTAATCAATATTAACACAAGTGTTTAGCAAATTTCTGGATGCATTTCTTTTCGACCAGTACACTATTTATAGTAGTGTATTCATTACATAAGGAATCATAGGATTCCCTTTTAATACTTATCCATTACTTGCCTATTTAAAGACAGAAATAAAACTAATAAAGTGATTAAAAGGCTCATAGAACCGTCCCATTAATCCTTTATCACAATAAACTGAAATTAACTAACAACAATAACCTGAAACTAACTAACTAAACGAAAACTAGGCTTAAATTAAGGAAAAATGTTCAGCAACCATGAAGTCTTCAAACGGCATTTTCAACGTTCAAAAACCGTGCATTTTCAACGTTCAAAACCGTGTAAATAGCTTGCTTGTAACCTCCCTTGACTTAAGCTCCTTTATTCCAGCCATGAACTAACTAACTCCCTAATTTACGCCTAAGTAGTTCAACTAACCGACTAACTAACTAATTCCTTGTTTTACGCCCAATTAGTTCAACTAACCAACCATTTCAGCAAGCCTTGCGCCATGATCAGCTAACTAACTCCTAAACTTACGTCCTACACATAATCAGTCAATTCCTCCCTTAATTCACGCCCCATGATCAGTCCAACTAAATCATGCGTGGCTTAACGGCATACTTAGATATTTTCAACTAGATTAACTACTTTAAGGGAAGTATAACCAGTTGTGAAACTCTTTGGACCACCGTGCATAGGATTGAAGAATGACTTGGACAAAACTAATCCCTTAGCTTCTTGTTCAATAGCACCGTCCTGACCGTCTTCATCTAGACCATGGGTAATTGTTCTTTGACCATTTTGGTCATCCTCCCCTTCTTCAAAAGGAATTGACCTCAATTCGTCATCATCAAAGTAAGGAGCAAGATCACCAATGTTGAATGTACTTGAGACGCCATATTGACTTCCCAAATCAACTTTGTATGCGTTGTCATTGATCTTTTCCATGATCTCAAATGGTCCCTCGGCTCTTGGCATAAGTTTGTTCTTCCTTTTGCTAGGAAAACGTTCTTTCCTCATGTAAATCCACACCAAATCCCCAACTTCAAAAGACTTCACATTTCTCACTCGTTTGTTGGCTTGTTTCTTGTAGATTTCATTTGCCCTTTCAATGTTCCTCCGAACTTCTTTATGGACCTTTAGCATGAATTCGGCTTGTTCTTTTGCCCCACCATGAACGAACTTGTCTTTTGGCAAAGCAATAAGATCAATGGGAACATACGGATTGACGCCATATACTACTTCAAAAGGAGAGTACTTTGTAGTAGCACTAGGTGTCCTATTATAAGCAAACTCGGCATGAGCAAGCTTATTATCCCAATCCTTTGTACTTTTGCTTACCAAAGCCCTAAGCAATGAACCAAGTATTCTATTTACCACCTCCGTTTGGCCATCGGTTTGTGGATGATGTGAGGTAGAAAATAATAGCTTAGTTCCCATCAAACGCCATATGGATTTCCAAAAATGACTTAGGAACTTAGTATCGCGATCTGACACAATGGTGCGTGGCACCCCATGGAAACGAACTACCTCTTCGAAGTATAACTTAGCCACTTTTATTGCATCTTCAGTTTTATGACAAGGGATGAAATGAGCCATTTTCGAGAACCGATCAACCACCACCATTATTGAATCTTTGCCTCTTTGAGTTCTTGGCAAAGCTACAATAAAATCCATACTAACATCTTCCCAAGGTCTTTCGGGAATTGGTAAGGGCTTGTAGAGACGTTTATGAAACACCATTTTTGCTCTTTGACAGGTAGAACAACGACTCACCACATGATGAACCGTGGCTAACATTTTCGTCCAATAAAAATGAGCTTGGAGAAGCTCCATAGTCTTGTGAATACCCACGTGACCAGCTAGTCCTCCCCCATGAGCTTCATGTATCAACAAACTTCGAATGGGACATTTTGGGATACATAATCTATTCCCTTTGAAAAGAAAACCATTATGCAAAGAAAACAGATCATAAACTCCACGGACGCAATTTTCAATTATCCCTTTGAATTCATCATCTTCTGGATAGTACTCTTTAATCAAATCGAATCCAAGTACCTTTGCTGATGTGTAAACAAGATGAGAACCTTACTACGGAATATGTGTTTAAGGGGTCTTAATGAAATGTCGTGATTAATGAGGGGAGAATAGGGGAACACTCAACCCTAGTCTCGGATATAACCAAGGGGAACACTCACCCTTCGCTTAGTGTAGTTTGGAAATAGGGATTACTCAACCCACTCGTTTACTACGTAAGTTCTAGGTTTGGGAACACTCGACCAAAACTAGTACTCTTCAAATTTGGATTCTCAAATTTGGACCTTAAAAATGACTATTAGCAAGTCACGTTTAATCAAAGAAAAACTCAAGTGTTTAGCAAATTTCTGGATGTATTTCTATTCGTTCAGTACACTATTTATAGTAGTGTATTCATTACATAGGATTCCCCTTTTGTAGTTATCCATTACTTGCCTAATTAAGGACAGAAATAAAACTAACTATAAAGTGATTAAAAAGGCTCATATAACCGTCCCCTTAATCCTTTATCACACAACAACTGAAATTAACTAATAACCATAAACAGAAACTAACTAACTAAACGTAAAACTAGGCTTAAACTAAGGAAACATTTAACAAACTTCAAACGGCATTCAAACGGCATTAAAAACGTGCAAATAGCTTCAACGTCCTTTTCAGCGTGTATTTAGCTCGTTTGCAACTTCCCTTGACTTAAGCTTCTTTATTCAACTAACTAACTTCCTTAAGTTACGTCCATTCAACCAACTACCTCCTTAAATTACGCCTATTTAGTTTAACCAACCAACGAGCTAACTAACTGCTCAATTCACGTCAATTAACCACCATTTCAGCGAACTAACACCATGATCAGCTAACTAACTCCTAAACTTCCGCCCACCACATAATCAGTCAATCCCTCCCTTAATTCATGCCCCATGATCAGTCCAACATGTCTCTAATTACGCCTATCATGCGTGGCATCAAGCTGGCACTTTTACTAGATCTCTTCAACTAGATTAACTACTTTAAGGGAAGTATAACCAGTTGTGGAATTCTTTTGACTACCGTGCATAGGATTGAAGAATGATTTGGACAGAATTAAACCCGTAGCCTCTTGTCCAAAAGCACCGTCTTGAACGTCTTCATCTAGGCTATGGATAATTGTTCTTTGACCATTTTGGTCATCCTCCCCTTCTTCAAAAGGAATTGCCCTCAATTCATCATCATCTAAGTAAGGAGCAAGGTCCCCAACGTTGAATGTACTTGAGACACCATATTGACCTCCCAAATCAACTTTGTATGCGTTGTCATTGATTTTTTCCATGATCTCAAATGGACCCTCGGCTCTTGGCATAAGTTTGTTCTTCCTTTTACTAGGAAAACGTTCCTTCCTCATGTAGATCCACACTAAATCCCCAACTTCAAAAGACTTCATATTTCTCACTCGTTTGTTGGCTTGTTTCTTGTAGATTTCATTCGCCTTTTCAATGTTCCTCCGAACTTCTTTATGGACTTTTATCATGAATTCGGCTTGTTCTTTTGCCCCACCATGAACGAACTTGTCTTTTGGCAAAGCAATAAGATCAATGGGGACATAAGGATTGACGCCATATACTACTTCAAAAGGAGAGTACTTTGTAGTAGCACTAGGTGTCCTATTATAAGCGAACTCGGCATGAGCAAGCTTATTATCCCAATCCTTGGTACTTTTGCTTATCAAAGTCCTAAGCAACGAACCAAGTATTCTATTTACCACCTCCGTTTGGCCATCGGTTTGTGGATGATGAGAGGTAGAGAACAGTAACTTAGTTCCCATCAAACGCCATATGGATTTCCAAAAATGACTTAGGAACTTAGTATCGCGATCTGACACAATTGTGCGTGGTACCCCATGGAAACGAACTACCTCTTCAAAGTATAACTTAGCCACCTTCATTGCATCTTCAGTTTTATGGCAAGGAATGAAATGAGCCATTTTCGAGAATCGATCAACCACCACCATTATTGAGTCTTTGCCTCTTTGAGTTCTTGGCAAAGCTACAATAAAGTCCATACTAACATCTTCCCAAGGTCTTTCGGGAATTGGTAAGGGTTTGTAGAGACCTTTGTGAAAAATCATTTTTGCTCTTTGACAGGTAGAACAACGACTCACCACATGATGAACTGTGGCTAACATTTTCGGCCAATAAAAATGAGCTTGGAGAAGCTCCATTGTCTTGTGAATACCCACGTGACCAGCTAATCCTCCCCCATGAGCTTCATGTATCAACAAACTTCGAATGGGACATTTTGGGATGCATAATCTATTTCCTTTGAAAAGAAAACCATTATGCAAAGAAAATAGGTCATAAACTCCACGGACGCATTTTCCAATTATCCTCTTGAATTCATCATCTTCTTGATAGTATTCTTTAATCAACTCGAATCCAAGTACCTTGGCTTCAACCATTCCAAGCAAATTATGCCTCCTAGACAAGGCATCTGCCACCACATTCGCTTTTCCACTCTTGTATTTAGAGGAAAAATTAAATGTTTGTAAGAATTCGACCCACTTTGCATGCCTTGCGTTCAGCTTCTTTTGGCCATGTATGAATCTTAAGGATTCATGATCAGAATGCAATATGAAAGGTTGTGGCCTCAAATAATGTGACCAATGATCTAGAGCCCTCACCATAGCATAGAACTCTTTATCATAGGTGGAGTAATTCAGCTTGCCTTGACTCATCTTCTCACTAAACTAGGCAATGGGTCGCCCACCTTGAATCAAAACGGCACCAATACCTTTTCCACTTGCGTCACATTCAACCTCAAATGGTTTGGAAAAATCAGGAAGTGCTAATATGGGTGTGTTGCACATCTTCTTCTTGACTTCTTCAAACGCCCTTTGAGCTTGGGGTGTCCATTCGAACACGCCTTTCTTAGTACACTCGGTGATGGGAGCCATGAGTGTGCTAAAGTTCTTGATGAATCTTCTATAGAAAGAAGCAAGTCCATGAAATGAACGAACTTCCGTGAGCGTTTTCGGACTAGGCCATGATTGAATTGCTTCAATTTTGCTAGGATCCACCTTTACGCCATCACCTGAAACTATGTAGCCAAGAAACATGACTTCATATAATAGAAAATCACATTTTTCTAGTTTTCCATACAGTTTTTCTTTTCTTAACACAGAAAATACTTGAAAAAGGTGATCAAAATGAGATTCTTCATCCCGTGAATAGATGAGAATATCATCCAAGTATACTACCACAAACTTGCCAAGAAATGGCCTTAGCACCTCATTCATCAACCTCATGAACGTGCTAGGGGCATTGGTAAGGCCAAATGGCATGACGAGCCATTCATATAGCCCATGCTTTGTCTTGAATGCAGTCTTCCATTCATCCCCTTCTCTCATGCGAATCTGATGATATCCACTTCTCAAGTCTACTTTTGAGAAGACCTTGGAACCACTCAATTCATCCAGCATATCGTCAAGTCTTGGGATTGGAAACCTGTACTTGATAGTAACGTTATTAACGACTCTACTATCAATACACATTCTCCAAGTACCATCTTTCTTAGGAACCAACAAAGCAGGAACGGCACATGGACTCATGGACTCACGCACATAACCCATACCCATTAGTTCTTCAATTTGGCGTTTGTAACTCCTTGGTTTCCAAAGGATTACATCTATAGGCTGGTTTATTTGGTAAGGGTGCTCCGGGAATGAGATCAATTTGATGCTCAATTCCTCGTATGGGTGGTAGTCCCTTAGGTAATTCATCTGGAAAAACGTCCTCAAAATCTTTAATTAATTGGGCTAATTTAGGATTTCGAGCAACAAAATTTTCGTGGGTTTCTTTGGAGTATAGTAGAAACATTTCTGCCTCACCATCTAACTCCCTCTCAAATTCTCTAAAAGACAATAAGGATACTTCTTTTTGTGGTGTTTGTGATGGTGAAAAACGTGGGGGTGGTAAAGGGTGTAGTTTTTTCTTCCTCCCTTCATGGACTATTGTATAAGTGTTGTGATACCCATCATGTATAGACCTTTTATCAGTTTGCCAAGGCCTACCAAGTAGAATATGACAAGCATCCATAGACACAACATCACATAATATCGAATCACAATACGTACCAATACAAAAGGAAACCATACATTGCTTCCTAACCCCGGTGCTAGCATTAGAGTCTAACCAACTCAATTTGTAAGGTTGTGGATGATTTGTGGTCGTAAGACCTAGTTTGGATACTAGAGTCTTAGATACGGTATTAGCCTCACTTCCCCCATCAATAATTAGATCACATACCTCGTCACCAATTTTACAACGGGTGATGAAAATGTGTTGTCGTTGAGGGGCAGCATCTTCTTCCACACGTGCTTGCAAGGCCCTCCTAATCACGAGGCTAGTCTTCTCCTCTGATTCGGCAATGCAATCGTCACAATCATCTTCAACTTCTTCTTCTTCATCCTCAAACTCATCCCAATTGATGTTTTGAGTGGCCATGAGTTTAACTTCTTGCATAGTTAATGCCCTAGTATTAGGACAATCCTTCTTGTAATGCCCTCGCCCTCCACATTTGTAACACACAATATCACCTATCTTCACGTTCCTGGTGTCCTTCTTTATGGGGTTGCTTGGCTTGTTAAAGGACGAGTTTTCCTTTGTAGGAAAAGAAGGTTTTCGTGTCAATTGAGGAACGGTAACAGGTTTCTTCTTCTTCCTCTTGGCATCGAATTTGATTACTAACTTGCAAGCTTCCACAAACGTGAGGTTAGTATAACCTTCAAGTCTGTCTTGTAACTCTTGGTCCAAACCAGATATGAAACGCCCCATTTTGAGCTCTTCATTCTCGGTTACTTCACACACAATAGCAAGCCTATCGAATTCTTTTATGTAATCCTCGACAGAGTCCCCATTTTGTTGCAAGGTACTCCATTTCACATATTGGCTTTGCTTGTAATTGTGGGGGATGAAACGGTCTTTCATCCGTTTTTTAAGTTTGCCCCAAGTAGAGATAGGAACTTTCCCCTTAAGGGTACGTCCCCTTTGCTCTCCTTGTAGCCAACTATCACCATAGCCTTTTAGTTTGACTTTGGCAATCTTAAAACGCTGAACATCCTCATGGATGTCCTTGTATTCAAAGTACCTTTCCAAGGATTTCTCCCATTCTAAGTACTTTTCTGGATCAAGGGTCCCATCAAAGGAAGGGACGTCCACTTTGAGACTCCTATCTTCCCTCCTAGGTGGAGGGTCTTCCTCTCGATCTCTCCTATCTTGCTCGTTCATGAGTCTCGCCATTAAGGCAGCGAGATTCCCTTGTAGATTGGCATTGGTTTCGGCCAATCTTTCTTGACTAGCGATGGATCGATTTAGAGCTTCCAAGGCTGTCCTTAGGTCTTGATTTTCTCCCATGGTGTGTAGGTACACGACCCCTTAGGAAAAGTTTTCTTTTTTTTTTTTTGACAAATTCCCCCTACCTGATGCGCCAAATGATGTGTAAACAAGATGAGAACCTTGCTACGGAATATGTGTTTAAGGGGTCTTAATGAAATGTCGTGATTAATGAGGGGAGAATAGGGGAACACTCAACCCTAGTCTCGGATATAACCAAGGGGAACACTCACCCTTCGCTTAGTGTAGTTTGGAAATAGGGATTACTCAACCCACTCGTTTACTACGTAAGTTCTAGGTTTGGGAACACTCGACCAAAACTAGTACTCTTCAAATTTGGATTCTCAAATTTGGACCTTAAAAATGACTATTAGCAAGTCACGTTTAATCAAAGAAAAACTCAAGTGTTTAGCAAATTTCTGGATGTATTTCTATTCGTTCAGTACACTATTTATAGTAGTGTATTCATTACATAGGATTCCCCTTTTGTAGTTATCCATTACTTGCCTAATTAAGGACAGAAATAAAACTAACTATAAAGTGATTAAAAAGGCTCATATAACCGTCCCCTTAATCCTTTATCACACAACAACTGAAATTAACTAATAACCATAAACAGAAACTAACTAACTAAACGTAAAACTAGGCTTAAACTAAGGAAACATTTAACAAACTTCAAACGGCATTCAAACGGCATTAAAAACGTGCAAATAGCTTCAACGTCCTTTTCAGCGTGTATTTAGCTCGTTTGCAACTTCCCTTGACTTAAGCTTCTTTATTCAACTAACTAACTTCCTTAAGTTACGTCCATTCAACCAACTACCTCCTTAAATTACGCCTATTTAGTTTAACCAACCAACGAGCTAACTAACTGCTCAATTCACGTCAATTAACCACCATTTCAGCGAACTAACACCATGATCAGCTAACTAACTCCTAAACTTCCGCCCACCACATAATCAGTCAATCCCTCCCTTAATTCATGCCCCATGATCAGTCCAACATGTCTCTAATTACGCCTATCATGCGTGGCATCAAGCTGGCACTTTTACTAGATCTCTTCAACTAGATTAACTACTTTAAGGGAAGTATAACCAGTTGTGGAATTCTTTTGACTACCGTGCATAGGATTGAAGAATGATTTGGACAGAATTAAACCCGTAGCCTCTTGTCCAAAAGCACCGTCTTGAACGTCTTCATCTAGGCTATGGATAATTGTTCTTTGACCATTTTGGTCATTTGCTTCAACCATTCCAAGTAAATTATGCCTCCTAGACAAGGCATCTGCCACCACATTTGCTTTTCCACTCTTGTACTTAGAGGAAAAGTTAAATGTTTGCAAGAATTCGACCCACTTTGCATGCCTCGCATTAAGCTTCTTTTGGCCATGTATGAACCTCAAAGATTCATGATCAGAATGCAATATGAAGGGTTGTGGCCTCAAATAATGTGACCAATGATCTAGAGCTCTTACCATAGCATAGAACTCTTTATCATAGGTGGAGTAGTTCAACTTGCCTTGACTCATCTTCTCACTAAAGTAGGCAATGGGTCGCCCTCCTTGAATCAATACGGCACCAATACCTTTTCCACTTGCGTCACATTCAACCTCAAATGGTTTGGAAAAATCCGGAAGTGCTAATATGGGTGTGTTGCACATCTTCTTCTTGACTTCTTCAAACGCCCTTTGAGCTTGGGGTGTCCATTCAAACACGCCTTTCTTAGTACACTCGGTGATGGGAGCCATGAGTGTGCTGAAGTTCTTGATGAATCTTCTATAGAAAGAAGCAAGTCCATGAAATGAACGAACTTCCGTGAGCGTTTTCGGACTAGGCCATGATTGAATTGCTTCAATTTTGCTAGGATCCACCTTTACGCCATCACCTGAAACTATGTAGCCAAGAAACATGACTTCATATAATAAAAAAATCACATTTTTCTAGTTTCGCATACAGTTTTTCTTTCCTTAACACAGAAAATACTTGAAAAAGGTGATCAAAATGAGATTCTTCATCACGTGAATAGATGAGAATATCATCCAAGTATACTACCACAAACTTGCCAAGAAATGGCCTTAGCACCTCATTCATTAACCTCATGAATGTGCTAGGGGCATTGGTAAGGCCAAATGGCATGACGAGCCATTCATATAACCCATGCTTTGTCTTGAATGCAGTCTTCCATTCATCCCCTTCTCTCATGCGAATTTGATGATACCCACTTCTCAAGTCTACCTTTGAGAAGATCTTGGAACCACTCAATTCATCCAGCATGTCATCAAGCCTTGGAATTGGAAACCTGTACTTGATAGTAATGTTATTAACGGCTCTACTATCAATACACATTCTCCAAGTACCATCTTTCTTAGGAACCAACAAAGCAGGAACGGCACATGGACTCATGGACTCACGCACATAACCCATACCCATTAGTTCTTCAATTTGACGTTGTAACTCCTTAGTTTCTAAAGGGTTACATCTATAGGCTGGTTTATTTGGCAAGGGTGCTCCGGGAATGAGATCAATTTGATGCTCAATTCCTCGTATGGGTGGTAGACCCTTAGGTAATTCATCCGGAAAAACGTCCTCAAAATCTTTAATTATTTGGGCTAATTTAGGATTTCGAGCAACAAAATTTTCGTGGGTTTCTTTGGAGTATAGTATAAACAACTCTGCCTCATCATCTAACTCCCTCTCAAATTCTTTGAAAGACAATAAGGATACTTCTTTTTGTGGTGTTTGCGATGGTGAAAAACGTGGGGGTGGTAAAGGGTGTAGTTTTTTCTTCCTCCCTTCATGGACTATGGTATAAGTGTTGTGATACCCATCATGCATAGATCTTTTATCAGTTTGCCAAGGCCTAGCAAGTAGAATATGACACGCATCCATAGACACAACGTCGCATAATACAGAATCACAATACGAACCAATACAGAAAGAAACCATACATTGCTTCCTAACCCCGGTGCTAGCATTAGAGTCTAACCAACTCAATTTGTAAGGTTGTGGGTGATTAGAGGTCGTAAGACCCAGTTTGGATACTAGAGTCTTAGATACGGTATTAGCCTCACTTCCCCCATCAATAATTAAATCACATACCTCGTCACCAATCTTACAACGGGTGATGAAAATGTGTTGTCGTTGAGGGGCAGCATCCTCTTCCACACGTGCTTGCAAGGCCCTCCTAATCACGAGGCTAGTCTTCTCCTCTGATTCGGCGATGCAATCGTCACAATCATCTTCAACTTCTTCTTCCTCATCCTCAAACTCATCCCAGTTGATGTTTTGAGTGGCCATGAGCTTAACCTCTTGCATAGTTAACGCCCTAGTGTTAGGACAATCCTTCTTGTAATGACCTCGCCCTCCACATTTGTAACACACAATGTCACCTAGCTTTACGTTCCTTGTGTCCTTCTTTAGGGGATTGCTTGGTTTGTTAAAGGACGAACTCTCCTTTGTAGGAAAAGAAGGTTTTCGTGTCAATTGAGGAATGGTAGTAGGCTTCCTCTTTTTCCTCTTAGCATCGAATTTACTCACTAACTTGCACGCTTCCACAAACGTGAGGTTAGTGTAACCTTCAAGTCTGTCTTGTAATTCTTGGTCCAAACCAGATATGAAACGCCCCATTTTGAGCTCTTCATTCTCGGTTACTTCACACACAATAGCAAGCCTATCAAACTCCTTTATGTAATCCTCTACAGAGTCCCCATTTTGTTGCAAGGTACTCCACTTCACGTATTGGCTTTGCTTGTAATTGTGGGGGATGAAACGATCTTTCATCCGTTTTTTAAGTTTGTCCCAAGTAGAGATAGGAACTTTCCCCTTAAGGGTACGTCCCCTTTGCTCTCCTTGTAGCCAACTATCACCATAGCCCTTGAGTTTGACTTTGGCAATCTTAAAACGCTGAACATCCTCTTGGATGTCCTTGTATTCAAAGTACCTTTCCAAGGATTTCTCCCATTCTAAGTACTTTTCTGGATCAAGGGTCCCATCAAAGGAAGGGACGTCCACTTTGAGACTCCTATCTTCCCTCCTAGGTGGAGGGTCTTCCTCTCGATCTCTCCTATCTTGCTCGTTCATGAGTCTTGCCATCAAGGCAGCAAGATTCCCTTGTAGATTGGCATTAGTTTCGGCCAACCTTTCTTGACTAGCAATGGATCGATTTAGAGCTTCCAAGGCTGTCCTTAAGTCTTGATT
Source organism: Dysphania ambrosioides (assembly GCA_026401315.1). Lineage (NCBI taxonomy): Eukaryota > Viridiplantae > Streptophyta > Magnoliopsida > Caryophyllales > Amaranthaceae > Dysphania > Dysphania ambrosioides. Next base: position 23,218,726 of record CM048661.1, on the reverse strand, counting down.
TTCTCCCATGGTGTGTAGGTACACGACCCCCTTAGGAAAAGTTTCTTTTTTTTTTTTTTTTTTTTTTTTGAAAAATTTCCCCCTACCTGACGCGCCAAATGATGTGTAAGCAAGATGAGAACCTTGTTACAGGATATGTGTTTAAGGGGTCTTAGTGAATTTCGTGATTGATGAGGGGAGAATAGGGGAACACTCAACCCTAGCCTCGGATATAACAAAGGGGAACACTCACCCTTCGCTTAGTGTAGTTAGGAAATAGGGATTACTCAACCCACTCGTTCACTACGCAAGTTCTAGGTTTGGGAACACTCTACCAAAACTAGTACTCTTCAAATTTGGATTCTCAAATTTGGACCTTAAAGATGACTTATTAGCAAGTCACGTTTAATCAATATTAACACAAGTGTTTAGCAAATTTCTGGATGCATTTCTTTTCGACCAGTACACTATTTATAGTAGTGTATTCATTACATAAGGAATCATAGGATTCCCTTTTAATACTTATCCATTACTTGCCTATTTAAAGACAGAAATAAAACTAATAAAGTGATTAAAAGGCTCATAGAACCGTCCCATTAATCCTTTATCACAATAAACTGAAATTAACTAACAACAATAACCTGAAACTAACTAACTAAACGAAAACTAGGCTTAAATTAAGGAAAAACGTTCAGCAACCATGAAGTCTTCAAACGGCATTTTCAACGTTCAAAAACCGTGCATTTTCAACGTTCAAAACCGTGTAAATAGCTTGCTTGTAACCTCCCTTGACTTAAGCTCCTTTATTCCAGCCATGAACTAACTAACTCCCTAATTTACGCCTAAGTAGTTCAACTAACCGACTAACTAACTAATTCCTTGTTTTACGCCCAATTAGTTCAACTAACCAACCATTTCAGCAAGCCTTGCGCCATGATCAGCTAACTAACTCCTAAACTTACGTCCTACACATAATCAGTCAATTCCTCCCTTAATTCACGCCCCATGATCAGTCCAACTAAATCATGCGTGGCTTAACGGCATACTTAGATATTTTCAACTAGATTAACTACTTTAAGGGAAGTATAACCAGTTGTGAAACTCTTTGGACCACCGTGCATAGGATTGAAGAATGACTTGGACAAAACTAATCCCTTAGCTTCTTGTTCAATAGCACCGTCCTGACCGTCTTCATCTAGACCATGGGTAATTGTTCTTTGACCATTTTGGTCAGGTGCTAAGCTTAATTATTCGAATTATGATCGTGAGTTCTATGCTATTGTTCGGCCTCTAGATCATTGGTCTCATTACCTAAGGCCAAAACCGTTTGTTTTACATTCGGATCATGAAGCCTTGAAATTCATTCATGGACAGCAGAAGCTTAATCACCGACATGCTAAATGGGTTGAATTTCTTCAATCATTTACATTCAGTTCGAGGTACAAAGAAGGGAAGAAGAATGTTGTGGCTGATGCATTATCAAGGAGAAGCTATGATGTGTAAGCAAGATGAGAACCTTGTTACAGAATATGTGTTTAAGGGGTCTTAATGAAATGTTGTGATTAATGAGAGAAGAATAGGGGAACACTCAACCCTAGTCTCGGATATAACCAAGGGGAACACTCACCCTTCGCTTAGTGTAGTTTAGAAATAGGGATTACTCAACCCACTCGTTTACTACGTAAGTTCTAGGTTTGGGAACACTCGACCAAAGCTAGTACTCTTCAAATTTGGATTCTCAAATTTGGACCTTAAAAATGACTATTAGCAAGTCACGTTTAATCAAAGAAAAACTCAAGTGTTTTGCAAATTTCTGGATGCATTTCTATTCATTTCGTGCACTATTTATAGTAGTGTCTTCATTACATAGGATTCCATTATTTGCCTAATTAAGGACATAAATAAAAACTAAATATAAAGTGATTAAAAAGGCTCATAACCGTCCCTTTAATCCTTTATCACAACAAACCGAAATTACCTAATAACAATAAACTGAAGTAAACTAATAACCATAATCAGAAACTAACTAATTCACGAAAAATAAGCTTGAATTGAGGAAAAAAAACGTTCAGCAAATAAGAAGTCTTCAACGGCATTTTCCACGTGCAACCTTGCTTGTTCAACGTTCAACTCCTTGTAAATAGCTGGCGTGTAACTTCCTTTGACTCAAACTCCATTATTCCACCCATGAACTAACCAACTCCCTATTTTACGCCTAAGTGGTTCAACTGACCAGCTAGCTAACTAACCCCTTGAATTACGTCAACTAACCAACCAATTAAGCAAATGATCAGCTAACTAACTCCTAAATTTACGCCTATTCAATAACTAACCAACGAGCTAACTAAACCCCTTTACTTCACGGCCATAGTTCAACTAATTACCTAATCTTACGCCCAACTAACAATCAGACAACTTCTCCCTTAATTCATGCCCCACGTAGCTCTAAATACCCCAAATCATGCGTGGCATCAAGTCGGCATTATTACTAGGTCCCTTCAACTAGATTAACTACTTTAAGGGAAGTATAACCAGTATTAAAACTTTTTGGACCGCCGTGCATAGGATTGAAGAACGATTTGGCCAGAATTAACCCCTTAGCATTTAATTCAATAACACCGTCTTGACCGTCTTCATCTAAATCATGGATAATTGTTCTTTGACCATTTTGGTCATCCTCCCCTTCTTCAACAGGAATTGCCCTCAATTCGTCATCATCAAGGTAAGGAGCAAGATCACCAACGTTGAATGTACTTGAGACACCATATTGACCTCCCAAATCAACTTTGTATGCGTTGTCATTGATCTTTTCCATGATCTCAAATGGGCCCTCGGCTCTTGGCATAAGTTTGTTTTTCCTTTTGCTAGGAAAACGTTCCTTCCTCATGTAAATCCACACTAAATCCCCAACTTTAAAAGACTTCACATTTCTCACTCGTTTGTTGGCTTGTTTCTTGTAGATTTCATTCGCCTTTTCAATGTTCCTCCGAACTTCTTTATGGACTTTTATCATGAATTCGGCTTGTTCTTTTGCCCCACCATGAACGAACTTGTCTTTTGGCAAAGCAATAAGATCAATGGGAACATAAGGATTGACGCCATATACTACTTCAAAAGGAGAGTACTTTGTAGTAGCACTAGGTGTCCTATTATAAGCGAACTCGGCATGAGCAAGCTTATTATCCCAATCCTTGGTACTTTTGCTTATCAAAGCCCTAAGCAACGAACCAAGTAATCTATTCACCACCTCCGTTTGACCATCGGTTTGTGGATGATGAGAGGTAGAGAACAATAATTTAGTTCCCATCAAACGCCATATGGATTTCCAAAAATGACTTAGGAACTTAGTATCGCGATCTGACACAATTGTGCGTGGCACCCCATGGAAACGAACTACTTCTTCAAAGTATAACTTAGCCACCTTCATTGCATCTTCAGTTTTATGGCAAGGAATGAAATGAGCCATTTTCGAGAACCGATCAACCACCACCATTATTGAGTCTTTGCCTCTTTGAGTTCTTGGCAAAGCTACAATAAAGTCCATACTAACATCTTCCCAAGGTCTTTCGGGAATTGGTAAGGGCTTGTAGAGACCTTTATGAAACACCATTTTTGCTCTTTGACAGGTAGAGCAACGACTCACCACATGATGAACTGTGGCTAACATTTTCGGCCAATAAAAATGAGCTTGGAGAAGCTCCATTGTCTTGTGAATACCCACATGACCAGCTAGTCCTCCCCCATGAGCTTCATGTATCAATAAACTTCGAATGGGACTTTTTGGGATGCATAATCTATTTCCTTTAAAAAGAAAACCATTATGCAAGGAAAACAGATCATAAACTCCACGGACGCATTTTCCCATTATCCCTTTGAATTCATCATCTTCTTGATAGTACTCCTTAATCAAATCGAATCCAAGCACCTTTGCTTCAACCATTCCAAGCAAATTATGCCTCCTAGACAAGGCATCTGCCACCACATTTGCTTTTCCACTCTTATATTTAGAGGAAAAATTAAATGTTTGCAAGAATTCGACCCACTTTGCATGCCTCGCGTTCAGCTTCTTTTGGCCATGTATGAATCTCAAGGATTCATGATCAGAATGCAATATGAACGGTTGTGGCCTCAAATAATGTGACCAATGATCTAGAGCTCTTACCATAGCATAGAACTCTTTGTCATAGGTGGAGTAGTTCAACTTGCCTTGACTCATCTTCTCACTAAAGTAGGCAATGGGTCGCCCACCTTGAATCAATACGGCACCAATACCTTTTCCACTTGCGTCACATTCAACCTCAAATGGTTTGGAAAAATCAGGAAGTGCTAATATGGGTGTGTTGCACATCTTCTTCTTGACTTCTTCAAACGCCCTTTGAGCTTGGGGTGTCCATTCGAACACGCCTTTCTTAGTACACTCGGTGATGGGAGCCATGAGTGTGCTGAAGTTCTTGATGAATCTTCTATAGAAAGAAGCAAGTCCATGAAATGAACGAACTTCCGTGAGCGTTTTTGGACTAGGCCATGATTGAATCGCTTCAATTTTGCTAGGATCCACCTTTACGCCATCACCTGAAACTATGTAGCCAAGAAACATGACTTCATATAATAAAAAATCACATTTTTCTAGTTTTCCATACAGCTTTTCTCTTCTCAAAACGGAAAATACTTGAAAAAGGTGATCAAAATGAGATTCTTCATCACGTGAATAGATGAGAATGTCATCCAAGTATACTACCACAAACTTGCCCAGAAATGGCCTTAGCACCTCATTCATCAACCTCATGAACGTGCTAGGGGCATTGGTAAGGCCAAATGGCATGACGAGCCATTCATATAGCCCATGCTTTGTCTTGAATGCAGTCTTCCATTCATCCCCTTCTCTCATGCGAATCTGATGATATCCACTTCTCAAGTCTACTTTTGAGAAGACTTTGGAACCACTCAATTCATCCAGCATGTCATCAAGCCTTGGGATTGGAAACCTGTACTTGATAGTAACGTTATTAACGGCTCTACTATCAATACACATTCTCCAAGTACCATCTTTCTTAGGAACCAACAAAGCAGGAACGGCACATGGACTCATGGACTCACGCACATAACCCATACCCATTAGTTCTTCAATTTGGCGTTGTAACTCCTTGGTTTCCAAAGGATTACATCTATAGGCTGGTTTATTTGGTAAGGGTGCTCCGGGAATGAGATCAATTTGATGCTCAATTCCTCGTATGGGTGGTAGTCCTTTTGGTAATTCATCAGGAAAAACGTCCTCAAAATCTTTAATTAATTGGGCTAATTTAGGATTTCGAGTAACAAAATTTTCGTGGGTTTCTTTGGAGTATAGTAGGAACAATTCTGCCTCACCATCTAACTCCCTCTCAAATTCTCTAAAAGATAATAAGGATACTTCTTTTTGTGGTGTTTGTGATGGTAAGAAACGTGGGGGTGGTAAAGGGTGTAGTTTTTTCTTCCTCCCTTCATGGACTATTGTATAAGTGTTGTGATACCCATCGTGTATAGATCTTCTATCAGTTTGCCAAGGTCTACCAAGTAGAATATGACAAGCATCCATAGACACAACATCACATAATATCGAATCACAATACGCACCAATACAAAAAGAGACCATACATTGCTTCCTAACCCCGGTGCTAGCATTAGAGTCTAACCAACTCAATTTGTAGGGTTGTGGATGATTTGTGGTCGTAAGACCTAGTTTGGATACTAGAGTCTTAGATACGGTATTAGCCTCACTTCCCCCATCAATAATGAGATCACATACCTCGTCACCAATTTTACAACGGGTGATGAAAATGTGTTGTCGTTGAGGGGCAGCATCTTCTTCCACACGTGCTTGCAAGGCCCTCCTAATCACGAGGCTAGTCTTCTCTGATTCGGCAATGCAATCGTCACAATCATCTTCAACTTCTTCTTCTCCATCCTCAAACTCATCCCAATTGATGTTTTGAGTGGCCATGAGTTTAACTTCTTGCATAGTTAATGCCCTAGTATTAGGACAATCCTTCTTGTAATGACCTCGCCCTCCACATTTGTAGCACACAATGTCACCTATCTTCACGTTCCTTGTGTCCTTCTTTAGGGGGTTGCTTGGTTTAAATGACGAATTTTCCTTTGTAGGAAAAGAAGGTTTTCGTGTCATTTGAGGAATGGTAACTGGCTTCTTCTTCTTCCTCTTAGCATCGAACTTAATCACTAACTTGCAAGCTTCCACAAACGTGAGGTTAGTATAACCTTCAAGTCTGTCTTGTAACTCTTGGTCCAAACCGGATATGAAACGCCCCATTTTGAGCTCTTCATTCTCGGTTACTTCGCACACAATAGCAAGCCTATCGAATTCTTTTATGTAATCCTCGACAGAGTCCCCATTTTGTTGCAAGGTACTCCATTTCACATATTGACTTTGCTTGTAATTGTGGGGAATGAAACGGTCTTTCATCCGTTTTTTGAGTTTGTTCCAAGTAGAGATAGGAACCTTCCCCTTAAGGGTGCGTCCTCTTTGCTCTCCTTGTAACCAACTATCACCATAGCCTTTTAGTTTGACTTTGGCAATCTTAAAACGCTGTACATCCTCATGGATGTCCTTGTATTCAAAGTACCTTTCCAAGGATTTCTCCCATTCTAAGTACTTTTCAGGATCAAGGGTACCATCAAAAGAAGGGACGTCCACTTTGAGACTCCTATCTTCCCTCCTAGGTGGAGGGTCTTCCTCTCGATCTCTCCTATCTTGCTCATTCATGAGTCTTGCCATTAAGGCAGCAAGATTCCCTTGTAGATTAGCATTAGTTTCGGCCAATCTTTCTTGACTAGCAATGGATCGATTTAGAGCTTCCAATGCTGTCCTTAAGTCTTGATTTTCTCCCATGGTATGTAGGTATACGACCCCTTAGGAAAAGTTTTCTCTTTTTTTTTTTTTTGACAAATTTCCCCCTACCTGGCGCGCCAAATGATGTGTAAGCAAGATGAGAACCTTGTTACAGAATATGTGTTTAAGGGGTCTTAATGAAATGTTGTGATTAATGAGAGAAGAATAGGGGAACACTCAACCCTAGTCTCGGATATAACCAAGGGGAACACTCACCCTTCGCTTAGTGTAGTTTAGAAATAGGGATTACTCAACCCACTCGTTTACTACGTAAGTTCTAGGTTTGGGAACACTCGACCAAAGCTAGTACTCTTCAAATTTGGATTCTCAAATTTGGACCTTAAAAATGACTATTAGCAAGTCACGTTTAATCAAAGAAAAACTCAAGTGTTTTGCAAATTTCTGGATGCATTTCTATTCATTTCGTGCACTATTTATAGTAGTGTCTTCATTACATAGGATTCCATTATTTGCCTAATTAAGGACATAAATAAAAACTAAATATAAAGTGATTAAAAAGGCTCATAACCGTCCCTTTAATCCTTTATCACAACAAACCGAAATTACCTAATAACAATAAACTGAAGTAAACTAATAACCATAATCAGAAACTAACTAATTCACGAAAAATAAGCTTGAATTGAGGAAAAAAAACGTTCAGCAAATAAGAAGTCTTCAACGGCATTTTCCACGTGCAACCTTGCTTGTTCAACGTTCAACTCCTTGTAAATAGCTGGCGTGTAACTTCCTTTGACTCAAACTCCATTATTCCACCCATGAACTAACCAACTCCCTATTTTACGCCTAAGTGGTTCAACTGACCAGCTAGCTAACTAACCCCTTGAATTACGTCAACTAACCAACCAATTAAGCAAATGATCAGCTAACTAACTCCTAAATTTACGCCTATTCAATAACTAACCAACGAGCTAACTAAACCCCTTTACTTCACGGCCATAGTTCAACTAATTACCTAATCTTACGCCCAACTAACAATCAGACAACTTCTCCCTTAATTCATGCCCCACGTAGCTCTAAATACCCCAAATCATGCGTGGCATCAAGTCGGCATTATTACTAGGTCCCTTCAACTAGATTAACTACTTTAAGGGAAGTATAACCAGTATTAAAACTTTTTGGACCGCCGTGCATAGGATTGAAGAACGATTTGGCCAGAATTAACCCCTTAGCATTTAATTCAATAACACCGTCTTGACCGTCTTCATCTAAATCATGGATAATTGTTCTTTGACCATTTTGGTCAAGCTATCTATTAGCTATGGTTCATACGAAGATTCTTGGGTTTGAACATTTGAAAAATCACTATGAAGAAGATGAGGATTTTTCTGGAAAATTCAAGAAACCTACTCAAGACTACACAGTTCAAGATGGGTTCTTATTCAAAGGCAACAAACTTTGTGTGCCTAAGAATGGTGTGCGTGAACTCTTGGTTCGTGAAATCCATGGGGGAGGAATTGCTGGTCATTTTGGAATACATAAGACATTAGGAATGCTTCAAGAACATTTCTATTGGCCTCATATGATCAAGGACGTAACTCACATTGTGGAAAGGTGTTCTACTTGTCAAAAGTCCAAGAGTACTTTTCACAAGGGTCTTTACACTCCATTACCCGTTCCTGATGTTCCATGGGAAGGAGTGAGCATGGATTTTATTGTGGGTCTCCCTAGGACTCAAAGGGGGAAGGATAGTATCATGGTGGTGGTGGACCGTTTTTCTAAAATGGCGCATTTTATTCCATGTCACAAAACAGATGATGCTTCTAAAGTTGCTGATTTATACTTTAGAGAAATCATTCGTTTACATGGGGTTCCAAGGTCCATTGTTTCGGATAGGGATACTAAGTTTCTTAGTCATTTTTGGAGGATTTTGTGGAAATTGGTGGGAACTAAGCTCCTATTTAGTACTTCTCATCATCCACAAACGGATGGTCAAACAGAAGTGACTAATAGAACCCTTGGTGCGTTGTTACGAGGTCTAGTGAGTAGAACTCAAAAGGATTGGGATGTTAAGTTAGCCCATGCTGAATTCGCTTACAATAGGTCTCCTTGATGTGTAAACAAGATGTGAACCTTGTTACAAAAAGTTGTTTTAAGGGGTCTTAATGAAATTTCGTGTTTAATGAAGTGAGAATAGGGGAACACTCAACCCTAAGCTCGGATATAACAAAGGGGAACACTCACCCTTCGCTTGGTGTAGTTAGGAATAGGGATTACTCAACCCACTCGTTTACTACGTAAGTTCTAGGCTTGGGAACACTCGACCAAAACTAGCACTCTTCAAATTTGAAGTAACAAATTTGGACCTTAAAGATGACTTAGATGCAAAGTCACGTTTAAACAACAACTCAAGTGTTTAGCAAATTTCTGGATGTGTTTTCATTCATGCACAGCACACTATTTATAGTAGTGTGAATTACATAGGATTCCATCTCATGCTTATCCATTGCTTGCTTAATTAAGACAGAAAATAACAACTAATAAAGTGGCTTAAGGGCTCATAAGACCGTCCCTTTGACCCTTTATAACAATAGCTAATAACTAACAAACTGATTTAACAAACAAACTGAAATTAACAACCAGCCGAGACTAACAAACAATGCGAAAAACTAGGCTTAAGTTAGGGAACACGTTCAGCCACGTCTAACAACCTCCAACGGCATTTTCCACGTGTATCTGACGTGTAAAGCAGCTCCCCATGTGTATCTGACGTGTAAAGCAGCTCCCCATGTGTATCCAACGTGGATCCAACGTGTCACTAGCTCCTAACGTGCAAAATAACTCCTTTGACTCCAGCTCCCTTTATTCTGGCCAACTAACTCCTAAAGCTACGCCACTAACTTAACTAACTAACTTCAGCTAACTAACAACTAATATCACGCCAACTAACATAACCAACTAACCAACTAACTCCTCAATTCATGCCCCATGATCTTTTACTACCAACCGGCTAGTATGGCACACGTTCAACCGATTCCAAATCAGTTTGCAACCGAAATCCTTTAAACGTGCCTTTGAGACAGCTTGGAGAATTGTTAGGTGATTCTTACAAGGTTACTTACACAAAGTGAAGTACAACCCCTTGTAATAATTTTCGGACCAAAACCGTGTAATAGATTAAGGGATGATTTGGACAGAATTACTCCCTTAGCATTTTGTTCAATGGCACCGTTTTGATCGTCTTCCCCTAGACCATGGATAAACGTACCTTGACCATTTTGGTCACTCCTTCTTCTACCACTGCTCGTAGTCCTTTTGAAGTGGTGTATGGGATTAATCCTTTGCTGCCCATTAAGTTAATTCCCTTGCCTAAAGGAGATTTAATACATGGAGAACCTAAGAAGAGGTGGGAAGCATTTCAGAAAACATGCACCAAAATAAAAAAGAAGATTGAAGCTATGAACAAAGTCTACAAAGACCGTGCAAATAAGAACCGAAAACAACCTACATTTGCTAAAGGTGACTTGGTTTGGCTACATTTAAGGAAGGAACGTTTTCCTAACCTTAGGAAAAATAAGCTCATGCCTAGATCAGATGGTCCCTTTCAAGTCTTGGAAAAAATTGGGGAAAGCGCTTACAAGATTGATCTACCTAGTGATTTTGGTGGCGTAAGTGCAACGTTCAATGTGGGAGACTTGAGCCCATATCTAGATGATGAAAGTTTGAGGGCAAACTTTTCCAAAGAGGGGGAGAATGATATGGTAGCAAGCAATAAAGTCCGTAAAGTTCCAGAAGTTCAAACGACGGTCCATGCCTTGTTCATCCACGGAAAGTCCAAGTCCTTGGGTGATAATTTCGTGGGATTCTCTTCAATTAATCCTTTTGTTTCTTGCCTTAAATGGGAAGAGAGCAAAGAGGACGTATTGACCAGTTAAGGATACGATCAACAAGAAGTTTCAAACAGCACAATTAACGTCAGCTTGATTCAAGGCATTTTCTGTGGGAGAATAATTATGATTTATTTGCTGTTTATTTTAGTCGTTTAAAACTTTAATTAGGGAGGTTATTTTCTGTCAAATATGCATGAAATAGCTGCTCAAATAATCAGTCAAATAATGACTTAGTCAAAGCGTGATTCAAGGCTTGAATCATGCTCAATTTGAATTCAGTTTTTAAATTCTGTTTTGAATTTCAAAAAGGAGTTACAAAGCTTTATTGAGGCTTGTTTCTTCTGTTTTAAACGTATAAGATAGGAAGCTAAAGGATTTGTAAAGCTTCCTATAAATAGGGCACTTGCCAATTCATTTGGAACAAGAGTGAAAGAAATAGAACAGAATCTGATTTTCTTTGTGAATTTCGTGTGTTACTTTGTGTTTCACAAACTTATACTTTCTTTGCTTAGTGCTAGTTAGTATAAGCTCTATAATCTAGCCTTACTTCGTGTTTGGTCCAGATTATTTCCCCTAAACGCAATTTAGACCCGATTCTACCTTGCGTTTTTATCTTGTTTCTTTTTGAGACGAATTTGTTTCTAAGTCATCTAATCCACTCCAAAACGATCCTAAAACACAAACACATCAGAAAACACATCATTAAGGCTCGTGTTAAATGCTTGAACCCTTGTAACTAGGCTATATTGGTATGCTAGTTCATGTTATAGATTATTTTGATAAGAAATTTGAAAAATAGGGGAGGTAGAACCCTTTTTTAGCCCCCTTTCCCTTAAAAATCACAAACATCGCCCCAAAACTTGGCGTAATGCTTTTAAGGCTCGTTTTAAATGCTTGAACACTTGTAACTAGGCTATATTGGTATGTTAGTGCAAGTTATTGGTTGGTTTGATAAAAAGTTAATAAAATAGCCAAGGTAGAACCCTTTCTAGCCCTGTTTCCCTTAAAAATCACGAACATCATCCCAAGACTTAGTTAAATTCTTCTAAGGCTCGTTTTCAATGCGTGAACACATGTAACTAGGCTCTATTGGTATGATAGTGCAAGTTATTGGTTAGTTTGATAAGATATTTGAAAAATAGGAGAGGTAGAACCCTTCTCGGATCCCTTTCCCTTGAAAATCACGAACATTGTCCCAAAACTTATTGAAATGCTTCCAAGGTTCGTTTTCAATGTTTGAACAGTTGTATCTAGGCTATATTGGTATGTTAGTTCAAGTTCTAGGTTATTTTGATTAGAAATTTGAAAAATAGGGGAGGTAGGACCCGTTCCGGCCCCTTTTCCTAGAAAATCACGAACATCGTCCCAAAACATGGCGAAATGCTTTTAAGGCTCGTTTCAAATGCTTGAAACCTTGTAACTAGGCTATATTGGTATGTTAGTACAAGTTCTAGGTTATTTTGATTAGAAATTTGAAAAATAGGGGAGGTAGGACCCTTTCCGGCCTCTTTTCCTTGAAAATCACGAACATCATCCCAAAACTTAGTTAAATTCTTCTAAGGCTCGTTTTCAATGTTTGAACACTTGTATCTAGGCTATATTGGTATGTTAGTTCAAGTTCTAGGTTATTTTGATTAGAAATTTGAAAAATAGGGGAGGTAGAACCCTTTCCGGCCCTTTTTCCTTGAAAATCACGAACATCGTCCCAAAACTTGGCGAAATGCTTTTAAGGCTCGTTTTAAATGCTTGAAACCTTGTAACTAGGCTATATTGGTATGTTAGTACAAGTTATAGGTTATTTTGATAAGAAATTTGAAAAATAGGGGAGGTAGAACCCTTTCCGGCCTCTTTTCCTTGAAAATCACGAACATCGTCCCAAAACTTGGCGAAATGCTTTTAAGGCTCGTGTTAAATGCTGGAACCCTTGTAACTAGGCTATATTGGTATGCTAGTTCATGTTATAGATTATTTTGATAAGAAATTTGAAAAATAGGGGAGGTAGAACCCTTTTTTAGCCCCCTTTCCCTTAAAAATCACGAACATCGCCCCAAAACTTGGCGTAATGCTTTTAAGGCTCGTTTTAAATGCTTGAACACTTGTAACTAGGCTATATTGGTATGTTAGTGCAAGTTATAGGTTGGTTTGATAAAAAGTTAATAAAATAGCCAAGGTAGAACCCTTTCTAGCCCTGTTTCCCTTAAAAATCACGAACATTATCCCAAAACTTAGTTAAATTCTTCTAAGGCTCGTTTTCAATGCGTGAACACATGTAACTAGGCTCTATTGGTATGATAGTGCAAGTTATTGGTTAGTTTGATAAGATATTTGAAAAATAGGAGAGGTAGAACCCTTCTCGGACCCCTTTCCCTTAAAAATCAAGAACATTGTCCCAAAACTTATTGAAATGCTTCCAAGGTTCGTTTTCAATGTTTGAACACTTGTATCTAGGCTATATTGGTATGTTAGTTCAAGTTCTAGGTTATTTTGATTAGAAATTTGAAAAATAGGGGAGGTAGAACCCTTTCCGGCCCCTTTTCCTTGAAAATCACGAACATCGTCATAAAACTTGGCGAAATGCTTTTAAGGCTCGTTTTAAATGCTTGAAACCTTGTAACTAGGCTATATTGGTATGTTAGTACAAGTTATAGGTTATTTTGATAAGAAATTTGAAAAATAGGGGAGGTAGAACCCTTTCCGGCCTCTTTTCCTTGAAAATCACGAACATCGTCCCAAAACTTGGCGAAATGCTTTTAAGGCTCGTTTTAAATGCTTGAACCCTTGTAACTAGGCTAGATTGGTATGTTAGTTCATGTTATAGGTTATTTTGGTAAGAAATTTGAAAAATAGGGGAGGTAGAACCCTTTCCAGCCCCCTTTCCCTTGAAAATCAAGATCATTGCCCCAAAACTTGGAGAAATGCTATCAAGGCTCGTTTAAAATGCTTGAACACTTGTAACTAGGCTATATTGGTATGTTAGTGCAAGTTTAAGGTTGGTTTGATAAAAAAATTTAAAAAATAGGCGAGGTAGAACCCTTTCTAGCCCCGTTACCCTTAAAATTCACGAACATCTTCCCAAAACTTAGTTAAATGCTTCTAACGCTCGTTTTCAATGCGTGAACACATGTAACTAGGCTCTATTGGTATGATAGTGCAAGTTATTGGTTAGTTTGATAAGATATTTGAAAAATAGGAGAGGTAGAACCCTTCTCGGCCCCCTTTCCCTTGAAAATCACGAACATTGTCCTAAAACTTATTGAAATGCTTCCTGATGTGTAAGCAAGATGAGAAACTTGTTTACAAATGAACGGAAATGTGTGTTAAGAAAGTTTAGGGGAACTCTCACCCTTAACTTGAGGATATAACACTGAGGAACACTCACTCACGTGTTTGGGCGTAGTAGTGATTAGGGAACTCTCACCTATTCGACAACTATAAGTTTAAGTTTTAGGAACTCTCACTAAAACACAAACTCTTCAAATTGAGGTAACTCTCAAATTTCGAAAATAAACTTGACTAGCACAAGCCAAATTCGGATTATACACTCGTGTGTTTTGGGCAAATTTCTGGAATGCCTTTCATTGATTATTAGCACGCTATTTATAGCTTTTTCGTACATCATACTAAGCTAAAACAAACAATAAACAGAAAGCTGAAAATAAGGGTAGATTAAGTGGCTCACAACCGTCCAACATAATCCCCATAACAACTCATTATTTCTCTAACTAATAAAGCTTAAAACAAGGGAAGAATAGCTTAAAATAAGGGAAGAAACGTTCAGCAAATTGACTCCAAACAGCTGTTCAAATTCCTCCTTCAAAGTCGCCTTGAAATGCGCCAAATCGTTCAGCAAATTGACTTCAAATTGCTGTTCAAATTCGTCCTCCAAAGTAGCCTTGAAATGCGCTTTTTAAGCCTTCATTTAAGCTCTTTTATTTTGAATTTAAACCAGCTATAAACGCCCCTTAAAGTCTGCCTATATTCCCCCATTATTGAGGTAATTAGTTACGCTCAATACGGTGCAACCATTTGAGGACTTATATGGGCCGTGCATTCCAAAATCCCTAAGAGTAGTATTGAGGAGAGACTTGGACAAAATCAACTCCCTAACGTTCGACCATGCAAGAGGTAACTCTCAAATTTGGAAAATAAATGGGTCATTTTAAGAAGGATTGTCCAAATTCAAGAGCTTTGACCATGCAAGAGGTAAAGCTTATTGCTAACCAAACTATCAATTGGGAGGATTTCGAGGTTGAAGAAGTGGAGGACGTGAATTCTACTGAAGGGGACGAGGAGGAAGAGCAATGTTTCCCCGAAGAAGAGACCAAAACAAATCTGGTTGTGAGGAGGGCGTTACAAGCTCACGTTGAGGAACCCTTAGCACCACAAAGACAACATGTTTTCATTACCAAGTGCAAGATTAAAGACGAGGTATGTGATTTAATCGTTGATAGTGGTAGTGAGGCAAACACTGTTTCCAAAACCTTGATAACTAGACTTGGTCTTACAACTACAAATCACCCACATCCTTACAAGTTGAGTTGGTTGGACTCTAGTTCTAGCACGGGGGTTAGGAAACAATGCATGGTTAGTTTTTCTATTGGGTCTTATCATGATACTCAACTGTGTGATGTTGTGTCTATGGATGCTTGTCACGTTTTGCTTGGTAGACCTTGGCAAACTGATCGAAAATCTCAACATGATGGGTACCATAACACTTACACTATAACTCACCAAGGAAAACAAAAAAAGTTGCACCCTTTACCACCCCCACGATTTTCACAAAATCCTAAACAATCAAAGGAGGTGTCATTGCTTACCTTTAAGGAATTTGAAAGGGAAATTGATGGTAAGGCTGAATTATACTTGTTGTACTCTAAAGAGGTCCACGAAAATTTTGTGAGTCAAAACCCCAAATTGGCTCAATTGATTAAGGATTTTGAGGATGTTTTTCCCGATGAGATACCTAAAGGACTACCACCTTTGAGGGGAATTGAACATCAGATTGACCTCATTCCCGGTGCTCCTTTACCTAACAAACCTGCCTATAGGTGTAATCCCTTGGAAACTAAGGAATTGCAACGACAAATTGAGGAGTTGATGAGTATGGGGTATGTACGTGAGTCTATGAGTCCGTGTGCTGTTCCTGCTCTTTTGGTCCCTAAAAAGGATGGGACATGGCGTATGTGTATTGATAGTAGGGCTGTTAACAATATTACTATCAAGTACAGGTTTCCAATTCCAAGGCTAGATGACATGCTTGATGAACTGAGCGGCTCGAAGTGGTTTTCAAAGGTTGATTTGAGAAGTGGGTATCATCAAATTCGGATGAGAGAAGGAGATGAATGGAAGACCGCTTTCAAAACCAAGCACGGTTTGTATGAGTGGCTCGTGATGCCATTTGGACTCACCAACGCACCTAGCACTTTCATGAGGTTGATGAACGAGGTGTTGCGGCCTTTCCTTGGAAAGTTCGTGGTGGTGTACCTTGATGACATCCTTATTTATAGCAAAAGTGGGGACGAACATTTGATACATTTATTTAAAGTTTTCACGGTTTTGAGAGAACAAAAATTGTATGGAAAACTTGAAAAATGTAATTTTATGCTATATGAGGTCACTTTTCTTGGTTACATTATTTCAGGAGAAGGTGTGAAAGTTGATCCTAGCAAGATTGAGGCTATTCAATCATGGCCTAGCCCAAAGACACTCACGGAGGTCCGTTCTTTCCATGGATTAGCTTCCTTTTATAGGAGGTTCATTCGCAATTTTAGCACTCTAATGGCCCCTATCACCGAGTGCACAAAGAAGGGATCGTTTGAGTGGACTCCTCAAGCTCAAAAGGCGTTTGAAGTGATCAAAGAGAAGATGTGCAATACACCTGTCCTAGCACTTCTGGATTTTTCAAAACCATTTGAAGTTGAGTGTGATGCAAGCGGAAAGGGGATTGGTGCCGTGTTGATTCAAGAAGGGCGTCCTATTGCCTACTTTAGTGAGAAATTGAGCCAAGGCAAGCTGAATTATTCCACCTATGACAAGGAGTTCTATGCAATGGTGCGAGCTTTGGATCATTGGTCGCATTACTTGAGACCACAACCATTCATACTTCATTCTGACCATGAATCGTTGAGGTTCATCCATGGCCAAAAGAAGTTGAATTCGAGGCATGCAAAGTGGGTGGAATTCTTGCAAACATTTAACTTCTCATCAAAGTACAAAAGTGGAAAGGCGAATGTTGTTGCGGATGCCTTATCTCGAAGGCATACTTTACTTGGAGTCGTCGAAGCGAAAGTCCTTGGGTTCGAATTAATAAAAGAGTACTACAAGGAAGATGATGATTTCAAGGGCATTTTGGAGAAATGCGTGAAGGGAAGTTATGATTTATTTTCCTTACAAAATGATTTTCTTTTTAAGGGAAATAGGTTATGCATTCCGAAATGTCCGATTCAAAGCTTGTTGATTCATGAAGCGCATGGAGGAGGTCTAGCAGGCCATTTCGGAGTTCAAAAGACTATGGAGCTTCTTCAAGCTCACTTTTATTGGCCTAACATGCTATCTACTGTCCATCATGTTGTAGCGCGTTGCTCTACTTGTCAAAGGGCAAAGATGGTGTTTCACAAAGGTCTTTACAAGCCATTGCCAATTCCGGAGAGACCTTGGGAAGACCTAAGCATGGATTTCATTGTGGCTTTACCTAGAACTCAAAGAGGTAAGGACTCAATCATGGTGGTAGTTGATCGTTTTTCAAAGATGGCTCACTTTATCCCTTGTCATAAAATCGAGGATGCTATGAAGGTGGCAAAATTATATTTTGATGGGATTGTTCGTTTCCATGGAGTCCCACGCACCATTGTTTCAGATCGAGATACAAAGTTCCAAAGTCATTTTTGGAAGTCTTTGTGGCGTCTTATGGGAACCAAGTTGCTGTTTTCTACCTCACATCACCCCCAAACCGATGGCCAAACCGAGGTGGTGAATAGGGTGCTAGGTTCTTTGCTTAGAACCTTGGTTAGTAAAAGCACTAAAGATTGGGATGTCAAACTCGCTCATGCCGAGTTTGCTTACAATAGAACTCCTAGCGCTACTACAAAGTATTCTCCTTTTGAAGTAGTCTATGGTTCTAATCCCTATGTTCCAATTGATCTCGTAGCTTTGTCTAAAGACAAATTCGTGCATGGAGGTGCCAAGGAACAAGCCGAGTTCATGGTGAAAATCCACAAAGAAGTGAGGAAGAACATCGAGAAGGCTAATGAAATCTATAAGAAGCAAGCCAACAAGAGAGTCAAAAATGTGAAACGTTTTGAAGTTGGTGACTTAGTATGGATCTACATGAGGAAGGAGAGATTTCCCAATCAAAGGAAGAACAAGCTCATGCCACGAGCCGAGGGTCCATTTGAGATAGTGAAAAAGATCAATGACAATGCCTACAAGGTAGATTTGGGAAGAAAGTACGGCGTCTCAAGCACATTCAATGTGGGGGATCTAGCACCGTACTATAATGATGAAGAATTAAGGGCAATTCCCTTTGAAGAAGGGGAGGATGACCAAAATGGTCAAGGTGCGAATATTCCAGTCCAAGGGTCGAACGTTAGGGAGTTGATTTTGTCCAAGTCTCTCCTCAATACTACTCTTAGGGATTTTGGCATGCACGGCCCATATAAGTCCTCAAATGGTTGCACCGTATTGAGCGTAACTAATTACCTCAATAATGGGGGAATATAGGCAGACTTTAAGGGGCGTTCCTAGCTGGTTTAAATTCGAAATAAAAGAGCTTAAATGAAGGCTTAAAAAGCGCATTTCAAGGCTACTTTGGAGGACGAATTTGAACAGCAATTTGAAGTCAATTTGCTGAACGATTTGGCGCATTTCATGGCGACTTTGAAGGAGGAATTTGAACAGCAGTTTGGAGTCAATTTGCTGAACGTTTCTTCCCTTATTTTAAGCTATTCTTCCCTTGTTTTAAGCTTTATTAGTTAGAGAAATAATGAGTTGTTATGGGGATTATGTTGGACGGTTGTGAGCCACTTAATCTACCCTTATTTTCAGCTTTCTGTTTATTGTTTGTTTTAGCTTAGTATGATGTACGAAAAAGCTATAAATAGCGTGCTAATAATCAATGAAAGGCATTCCAGAATTTTGCCAAAAAACACACGAGTGTATGATACGAATTTGGCTTGTGCTAGTCAAGTTTATTTCGAATTGCACCGGTGGTGACAGGGGGGTAATACTGTCACTTAGGGCAATTCATGTATAACAAATAAAAAATTGACATAATGACATAACCTGTGATTCATGCCAATAAGGGTTTTGTCGTATCGAAAGAGGTTGTGCCCTGGCTGGTTACACCGCCGCATCCCACTGCACGTAACCAGTTGTTGCCCTGCCCAATGGATGGGAAAGATAGTCCATTGTGGTAGTCTAGGAGTTGCGATGCCTGGGCCTTGGTCTGCCTCTTTTAATGCACTTGCTCCCCCCGCATTTGTAACAAACAATGTCACTTATTCTGAAATCTTTCTTGTCCTTCTTAGGTGGATCGTTGGTTTTGACAAAAGAAGAACCATCCTTGACAGGGAAGGTTGGTCTTCGTGTCACTTGAGGGGTGACAATCGGCTTCTTCTTCTTCCTTTTTGAATCAAACTTGATTACAAGTTTGCACGCTCCAGCAAAGGTTAAATTGGTGTAACCTTCAAGTTTGTCTTGCAACTCTTGATCCAACCCAGCCACGAAACGTCCCATCTTGAGTTCTTTATTCTCCGTGATTTCACACACGATAGAAAGTCTGTCAAACTCTTTGATGTAGTCCTCAACCGATTCTCCATTTTGTTGCAAAGTGCTCCACTTCACATATTGACTTTGCTTGTAATTGTGAGGAATAAAACGATCCCTCATCCTCTTCTTCAACTTGCTCCAAGTAGAAATGGTTGCCTTACCCTTAAGAGTACGCCCCCTTTGTTCTCCTTGTAGCCAATTATCTCCATAGCCTTTCAACTTCACCTTGGCTATCTTGTATTTTTGGAACTCCGCTTGAATGTCCTTGTAATCGAAGTACCTCTCCAAGGATTTCTCCCATTCCAAGTACTTTTCTGGATCAAGTGTCCCGTCAAAGGAAGGGACGTCCACTTTGAGACTCCTATCTTCCCTCCTAGGTGGAGGGTCTTCGCCTTGATCTCTCCTATCATGCTCGTTCATGAGCCTTGCCATTAAGGCAGCAAGGTTCCCTTGTAGATTGGCGTTGGTTTCGGCCAACCTCTCTTGACTAGCAATGGATCGATTAAGAGCTTCCAAAGCTGTCCTCAAGTCTTGATTCTCTCCCATGGTATGTAGGTATTCGACCCTTTTGGAAGAATTTGATGTGTAAGCAAGATGAGAAACTTGTTTACAAATGATCGGGAATGTGTATTAAGAAAGTTTAGGGGAACTCTCACCCTTAACTTGAGGATATAACAGTGAGGAACACTCACTCACGTGTTTGGGCGTAGTAGTGATTAGGGAACTCTCACCTATTCGACAACTACAAGTTTAAGTTTTAGGAACTCTCACTAAAACACAAACTCTTCAAATTGAGGTAACTCTCAAATTTGGAAAATAAACTTGACTAGCACAAGCCAAATTCGGATTATACACTCGTGTGTTTTGGGCAAATTTCTGGAATGCCTTTCATTGATTATTAGCACGCTATTTATAGCTTTTTCGTACATCATACTAAGCTAAAACAAACAATAAACAGAAAGCTGAAAATAAGGGTAGATTAAGTGGCTCACAACCGTCCAACATAATCCCCATAACAACTCATTATTTCTCTAACTAATAAATGACCAAAATGGTCAAAGAGCAATTATCCATGACTTAGATGAAGACGGTCAGGACGGTGTTATTGAATTAAATGCTAAAGGGTTAATTCTGTCCAAATCATTCTTCAATCCTATGCACGATGGTCCAAAGAGTTTCCCAACTGGTTATACTTCCCTTAAAGTAGTTAATCTAGTTGAAGATATCTTGTAAAGGTGCCGGTTTGATGCCACGCGTGATTCGTGTAATTAGAGTCACGTTGGACTAGTCATGGGGCATGAATTAAGGGAGGAATTGACTGATTATATGGTGGGCGGAAGTTTAGGAGTTAGTTAGCTGATCATTTGCTGAATTGGTTGGTTAGTTGACGTAAATCAGGGAATTAGTTAGCTAGTTAGTTAGTTGAACTACTTAGGCGTAACTTAAGGAGGTAGTTAGTTGAATAAAGAAGTTTGAGTCAAGGGAGGTTACAAACAAGCTGAAAGCACGCTGATAATGCCGTTGAAGCTAGTTGCACGTTTTTAATGCCGTTTGAAGTTTGTTGAATGTTTTCCTTAATTTAAGCCTAGTTTTCGTTTAGGTAGTTTATTTCAGTTTATTGTTATTACGTAATTTCAGTTTATTGTGATAAAGGATTAAGGGGACGGTTATATGAGCCTTTTTAATCACTTTATATTTAGTTTTTATTTCTGTCCTTAATTAGGCAAGTATTGGATAACTACAAAAAGGGAATCCTATGATTCTTATGTAATGAATACACTACTATAAATAGTGTACTGAACGAATAGAAAAGCATCCAGAAATTTGCAAAACACTTGAGTTTTCTTTGTTTAAACGTGACTTGGCAATAGTCATTTTAAGGTCCAAATTTGAGAATCCAAATTTGAAGAGTACTAGTTTTGGTCGAGTGTTCCCAAACCTAGAACTTACGTAGTAAACGAGTGGGTCGAGTAATCCCTATTTCTAAACTACACTAAGCGAAGGGTGAGTGTTCCCCTTTGTTATATCCGAGGCTAGGGTTGAGTGTTCCCCTATTCTCCCCTCATCAATCACGACATTTCATTAAGACCCCTTAAACACATATTCTGTAACAAGGTTCTCATCTTGTTTACACATCATTTGGCGCGTCAGGTAGGGGGAAATTTATCAAAAAAAAAAAAAAAAGAAACTTTTCCTAAGGGGTCGTGTACCTACACACCATGGGAGAAAATCAAGACCTAAGGACAGCTTTGGAAGCTCTAAATCGATCCATCGCTAGTCAAGAAAGATTGGCCGAAACTAATGCCAATCTACAAGGGAATCTTGCTGCCTTAATGGCAAGACTCATGAACGAGCAAGATAGGAGAGATCGAGAAGAAGACCCTCCACCTAGGAGGGAAGATATGATGTGTAAACAAGATGAGAACCTTGTTACAGAATATGTGTTTAAGGGGTCTTAATGAAATGTCGTGATTGATGAGGGGAGAATAGGGGAACACTCAACCCTAGCCTCAGATATAACAAAGGGGAACACTCACCCTTCGTTTAGTGTAGTTTAGAAATAGGGATTACTCGACCCACTCGTTTACTACGTAAGTTCTAGGTTTGGGAACACTCGACCAAAACTAGTACTCTTCAAATTTGGATTCTCAAACTTGGACCTTAAAAATGACTATTAGCAAGTCACGTTTAATCAAAGAAAAACTCAAGTGTTTAGCAAATTTCTGGATGCATTTCTGTTCATTTCGTGCACTATTTATAGTAGTGCCTTCATTACATAGGATTCCCCTTTTGTAGTTATCCATTATTTGCCTAATTAAGGACAGAAATAAAACTAAATATAAAGTGATTAAAAAGGCTCATATAACCGTCCCTTTAATCCTTTATCACAACAAACCGAAATTACCTAATAACAATAAACTGAAATAAACTAATAACCATAATCAGAAACTAACTAACTAATCGTAAAACTAGGCTTAAACTAAGGAAACATTTAACAAACTTCAAACGGCATTCAAACGATCATTAAAACGTGCAAATAGCTTCAACAACCTCTTCAGCGTGTATTTAGCTCGTTTGCAACTCCCTTTGACTTAAGCCCCTTTATTCCAGCCATGAACTAACTAACTCCCTATTTTACGCCTAAGTGGTTCAACTGACCAGCTAGCTAACTAACCCCTTGATTTACGTCAACTAACCAACCAATTAAGCAAATGTTCAGCTAACTAACTCCTAAACTTACGCCTATTCAATAACTAACCAACGAGCTAACTAAACTCCTTTACTTCACGGTCATAGTTCAACTAATTACCTAGTCTTACGCCCAACAAACAATCAGACAACTTCTCCATTAATTCATGCCCCATGATCAGTCCACGTAACTCTACATACCCCAAATCATGCGTGGCATCAAGTCGGCATTATTACTAGGTCCCTTCAACTAGATTAACTACTTTAAGGGAAGTATAACCAGTAGTAAGGCTTTTTGGACCGCCGTGCATAGGATTGAAGAACGATTTGGACAGAATTAACCCTTTAGCATTTAATTCAACAACACCGTCTTGACCGTCTTCATCTAAATCATGGATAATTGTTCTTTGACCATTTTGGTCATCCTCCCCTTCTTCAACAGGAATTGCCCTCAATTCGTCATCATCAAGGTAAGGAGCAAGATCACCAACGTTGAATGTACTTGAGACACCATATTGACCTCCCAAATCAACTTTGTATGCGTTGTCATTGATCTTTTCCATGATCTCAAATGGACCTTCGGCTCTTGGCATAAGTTTGTTTTTCCTTTTACTAGGAAAACGTTCCTTCCTCATGTAAATCCACACTAAATCCCCAACTTCAAAAGACTTCACATTTCTCACTCGTTTGTTGGCTTGTTTCTTGTAGATTTCATTCGCCTTTTCAATGTTCCTCCGAACTTCTTTATGGACTTTTATCATGAATTCGGCTTGTTCTTTTGCCCCACCATGAACGAACTTGTCTTTTGGCAAAGCAATAAGATCAATGGGAACATAAGGATTGACGCCATATACTACTTCAAAAGGAGAGTACTTTGTAGTAGCACTAGGTGTCCTATTATAAGCGAACTCGGCATGAGCAAGCTTATTATCCCAATCCTTGGTACTTTTGCTTATCAAAGCCCTAAGCAACGAACCAAGTATTCTATTCACCACCTCCGTTTGACCATCGGTTTGTGGATGATGAGAGGTAGAGAACAATAACTTAGTTCCCATCAAACGCCATATGGATTTCCAAAAATGACTTAGGAACTTAGTATCGCGATCTGACACAATTGTGCGTGGCACCCCATGGAAACGAACTACCTCTTCAAAGTATAACTTAGCCACCTTCATTGCATCTTCAGTTTTATGGCAAGGAATGAAATGAGCCATTTTCGAGAACCGATCAACCACCACCATTATTGAATCTTTGCCTCTTTGAGTTCTTGGCAAAGCTACAATAAAATCCATACTAACATCTTCCCAAGGTCTTTCGGGAATTGGTAAGGGCTTGTAGAGACCTTTATGAAACACCATTTTTGCTCTTTGACAGGTAGAACAACGACTCACCACATGATGAATTGTGGATAACATTTTCGGCCAATAAAAATGAGCTTGGAGAAGCTCCATTGTCTTGTGAATACCCACGTGACCAGCTAATCCTCCTCCATGAGCTTCATGTATCAACAAACTTCGAATGGGACATTTTGGGATGCATAATCTATTCCCCTTGAAAAGAAAACCATTATGCAAAGAAAACAGATCATAAACTCCACGGACGCATTTTTCAATTATCCCTTTGAAGTCATCATCTTCTTGATAGTACTCCTTAATCAAATCGAATCCAAGCACCTTTGCTTCAACCATTCCAAGCAAATTATGCCTCCTAGACAAGGCATCTGCCACCACATTCGCTTTTCCACTCTTGTATTTAGAGGAAAAATTAAATGTTTGCAAGAATTCGACTCACTTTGCATGCCTTGCGTTCAGCTTCTTTTGGCCATGTATGAATCTCAAGGATTCATGATCAGAATGCAATATGAAAGGTTGTGGCCTCAAATAATGTGACCAATGATCTAGAGCCCTCACCATAGCATAGAACTCTTTATCATAGGTGGAGTAATTCAGCTTGCTTTGACTCATCTTCTCACTAAAGTAGGCAATGGGTCGCCCACCTTGAATCAAAACGGCACCAATACCTTTTCCACTTGCGTCACATTCAACCTCAAATGGTTTGGAAAAATCAGGAAGTGGTAATATGGGTGTGTTGCACATCTTCTTCTTGACTTCTTCAAACGCCTTTTGAGCTTGGGGTGTCCATTCGAACACGCCTTTCTTAGTACACTCGGTGATGGGAGCCATGAGTGTGCTGAAGTTCTTAATGAATCTTCTATAGAAAGAAGCAAGTCCATGAAATGAACGAACCTCCGTGAGCGTTTTCGGACTAGGCCATGATTGAATTGCTTCAATTTTTCTAGGATCCACCTTTACGCCATCACCTGAAACTATGTAGCCAAGAAACATGACTTCATATAATAGAAAATCACATTTTTCTAGTTTCCCATACAGTTTTTCTTTTCTCAACACAGAAAATACTTGAAAAAGGTGATCAAAATGGGATTCTTCATCCCGTGAATAGATGAGAATATCATCCAAGTATACTACCACAAACTTGCCTAGAAATGGCCTTAGCACCTCATTCATCAATCTCATGAATGTGCTAGGGGCATTTGTAAGGCCAAATGGCATGACTAGCCATTCATACAACCCATGCTTTGTCTTGAATGCAGTCTTCCATTCATCCCCTTCTCTCATGCGAATCTGATGATATCCACTTCTCAAGTCTACCTTTGAGAAGACCTTGGAACCACTCAATTCATCCAGCATGTCATCAAGCCTTGGGATTGGAAACCTGTACTTGATAGTAACGTTATTAACGGCTCTACTATCAATACACATTCTCCAAGTACCATCTTTCTTAGGAACCAACAAAGCAGGTGATATGGCAGCAAGTAATCAAATCCAAACTAAAGCCCAAAACATTCCAGAAATCCAAGCTACGGTTCACACCTTGTTTACCCACGGAAAAACCAAGTCTTCAGATGCTAATTTCGTGGGATTCTCTTCCAAAAATCATTTTGTTTCTTACCTTAAATGGGAAGAGGGAAAATAGGACGAAAAGATCAGAATCACATCATAAGGAAGACTTCTAGCTGAATTGTCAAAACTGACGCAATTCACGCCAGATTGAAAACGATTGAAAACGCGTTGCATGGCGTTTTTCATGGAAGACTTTTGCTGATTGTTTCAATTATTCAAGCTTTAATTAGGGGTTGTTTTCTGTCAAAATAACCCATAATAGACGCCATTAAGGCCAGAAATAAACAAGTCAATTTCTAGCTTAGGAAGAGCATGATTTTAGGCTTAAATCATGCATTGACTGTCAGCTTTGTTTGAAATCCGTAAAGGGAGTTACAAAGCCTTGATAGTAGCTTATTTTTGCTGTTTTAGGCGTGTGAGATAGGAATTTCAAAGTTCTTGTAAGATTCCTATAAATAGGGCACTTGTTAGTCATTTCAGAACAAGTATTAAGAAATAAAAATTCTGACTTTCTTTGTGAAATTCTGGTGTTACTTTGTGTTTCACAAAATTATACCTTCTTTGCTTAGTGCTTAGGTTGTATAATCATAATAATCTAGCCTTACTTTGTGTTCGGTCAGATTATAAACCCCAAACACACAAATAGAATCCGTTTCTACATTGAGTGTTATATTGGTTCTTGTGAGACGAACTTGAATCTGATTTATTTTAAATCACTCCAAACGATCCTAATTCAATTAAACACATCCAAAAACACATCAGTTGGTATCAGAGCAAAGACTTTGGAGAATGGCTTCAAGTTCATCCAACTCACCATCTCACGAGGTGATGAAAGACATTCTTGGAAAACTCCAAGAGATGCATGACGAAATGAAAAGGCATGAAACAAGAGTTGATGCCATTGCAGACCTCTGTCTTAGACAAGGCAGAAGAATAGAGGAATTGGAAAATTCCACACCCACCCAAGGGGAATCACAATTTCGTGGTTACCAAGAAGATAGAAGTCTCAAACTTGATCTTCCAGAATTCGATGGTTCAAATGATCCAGAAGTTTTTTTTGATTGGGTACGTAGATTGGAGAGTATTTTTGAGTATAAGGAGTATGATGATGCTAGGAGTTGTAAAATGGCAATTCTGAAATTAACCAAACTTGCTGGGCTTTGGTATGACAATCTGAAGGCCAAAAGGAGAAGAGAAGGAAAGGGAAAAATTGAGTCATGGGTAAAACTCAAAAAGAAAATGGAGCAACGTTGGATTCCACGTGAGTATGAGCAAGATCAATATGTAAAATTGACTCGCTTAGCTCAAGGGGAACGAAGTGTTGATGATTATGTGCGAGAATTTGAGAAACTCAGTATGGTATGTGATATGCAAGAAAAAGAACCGCTTAAAATTGCTCGTTTCACGAAGGGGCTGTCTAAGCCAATATCCAATAAGGTGGATCTTCTACCTTATTCATCTTATGAAGACGTTGTGAAGGCTGCCAGAAAAGTTGAGGCACAACACAAGGAAGAAAGGCCAAGGCTTACTTCGAGGCCTCCTTACAAAGCTTTTCCTTCTGTGGGAAAAAGTGAGGTTGCTTCTAAATCCACTTTTACTCCTAACTCATTCAAAAGTTATGGAGGAAAAACGGATTACAAACTGGAAGTTTCCAAGAGGACGTGTTACAAGTGCCACGAAAAAGGGCATATTGCTAGTGAATGCCCGAAAAGAAACACACTCACCATACATGAAGGAGGATATGATTCTGAGGAGAATGAGGAAGAGGAAGAGGAATATGAGGAGTATGGAGCTGAAGAAAACGCCACTCCATTGTGTGGTGTTGTGAGAAGAATCCTTCATTCCGAGCCTCTCAAAGACGTACAACAAAGAGAAAATCTCTTCCATACGAGGTGCAAGGTGCAAGACAGAATTTGCGATGTGATTGTAGACGGTGGATCTTGTACAGATGTGGCTTCTACTGAACTTGTAAGTAAGCTTAAATTACCTACTCGTGAGCATGCTAAACCGTACAAGTTAAATTGGCTAGATAATGACACCGGCTTAAAAGTTAAGAAACAAGCTCTAGTTTCTTTCACTATTGGGAATTTTCATGATGAACGTTGGTGTGATATTCTGCCTATGAGTGCATGTCATATATTGCTGGGCAGACCATGGCAATTTGATAGAAATGCTTTGCATGATGGCGTTTCTAATGTTTACACAGTCACTACTCATGGGGGAAAGAAAATCAGATTACTTCCTTTGCCTCCAAAGGTTGAACCTATGATGGAGAAAAAACCTAATTTTCTGATTTCGAGACATGAGTTTGAACGAGAATGTGCTATGGAAGGAGGAGGGTTTTTCCTTGTTGTTAAACCTGTTGATGATACTATTTCCACTGTGACTAACTCATTACCTTTAAAGAAATTGCTGGAAGAATTTTCTGATGTTTTTCCTAGTGACCTACCGCAAGGCTTACCTCCATTTCGAGGTATTGAACATGCTATTGACCTGATTCCGGGAGCTCAATTGCCAAACAAACCAGCTTACAGATGTAGCCCAGATCAAGCCAAGGAATTGCAAAGGCAGGTAGAAGAACTTATGGAGAAAGGTTATAGGCGTGAAAGCCTTAGCCCCTGTGCTGTTCCTGCTCTTTTAGTGCCTAAGAAAGAGGGAACTTGGAGAATGTGTATTGATAGTCGGTCCATCAATAATATTACTATCAAATACCGCTTTCCTATGCCCAGGCTTCAAGACATGTTTGATGAGTTGAGTGGAGCCCAGATTTTCAGTAAAATTGATTTAAGAAGTGGCTACCATCAAATGCGAATTAGAGAAGGAGATGAATGGAAAACAGCGTTCAAGACTAAACAAGGCTTGTACGAATGGCTGGTCATGCCGTTTGGTCTTTGCAATGCTCCTAGTTCGTTCATGAGACTCATGAATGAGGTATTGCGTCCTTTTCTAAATAAATTCATTGTTGTATATTTAGATGATATTCTGGTATATAGCAAGTCTGTAGATGATCATTTGTTACATTTAAAATCTTTATTTGAGATTTTAAGGTCTAACAAATTGTATGGGAAGTTAGAGAAGTGTGCTTTCATGTGTAAGCATATTACCTTCCTAGGCTATGTTGTATCTAGTGAAGGAGTACAGGTTGATCCAGAGAAAGTAAAGGCTATTTCAACATGGAAGGTGCCGAAAGATGTGCATGAAGTGAGGAGTTTCCATGGCCTCGCCTCATTTTACAGAATTTTCATCAGGAATTTCTCAACAATCACGGCTCCTTTAACAGAATTATTGAAGAAAGGTGCATTCCAATGGAGTGAAGCTGCTCAAAAAGCCTTCGAAGAGATCAAAGAAAAATTGTGCAATACAACGGTTCTTGCATTACCAGATTTTGATAAACTGTTTGAGGTTGAATGTGATGCAAGTGGCGTGGGTATTGGTGCTGTTCTTATCCAAGGAAAGAGACCCATCTGCTATTTCAGTGAAAAATTAAGTGGAGCAAAGCTTAATTATTCAAATTATGATCGCGAGTTCTATGCCATTGTTCGAGCTCTAGATCATTGGTCTCATTACTTAAGGCCAAAACCGTTTGTTCTACATTCGGATCATGAAGCCTTAAAGTTTATTCATGGACAGCAGAAACTGAATCATCGACATGCTAAATGGGTTGAATTTCTTCAATCTTTCACATTTAGCTCAAGATACAAAGAAGGGAAGAAGAATGTTGTGGCGGATGCATTGTCAAGGAGAAGCTATCTGTTAGCTATGGTTCACACGAAAATTCTTGGGTTTGAACACTTGAAAAGTCACTACGAAAAAGATGAGGAATTTTCAGAAAAATTCAAGAAGCCTACTCAAGATTACACGGTTCAAGATGGATTTTTGTTCAAAGGCAACAAACTTTGTGTGCCTAAGAATGGTGTGCGTGAACTCTTGGTTCGTGAAATCCATGGGGGAGGAATTGCTGGTCATTTTGGAATACACAAGACATTAGAAATGCTTCAAGAACATTTCTATTGGCCTCATATGATCAAGGATGTAACTCACGTGATAGAAAGGTGTTCTACTTGCCAAAAAGCCAAGAGTACTTTTCACAAAGGTCTTTATACCCCATTACCCGTACCTGATGTTCCATGGGAAGGAGTAAGCATGGATTTTATTGTGGGTCTCCCTAGGACTCAAAGGGGGAAGGACAGTATTATGGTAGTAGTGGACCGTTTTTCAAAAATGGCTCACTTTGTGCCATGCCACAAAACAGATGATGCTTCTAAAGTTGCTGATTTATACTTTAGAGAAATCATTTGTTTGCATGGGGTTCCAAGGTCCATTGTCTCAGATAGGGACACTAAGTTCCTTAGTCATTTCTGGAGAGTATTGTGGAAACTGGTGGGTACTAAGCTCTTATTTAGTACTTCTCATCACCCACAAACGGATGGTCAAACGGAGGTGACGAACAGAACCCTTGGAGCTTTGCTACGTGGCCTAGTGAGTAGAACTCAAAAGGATTGGGATGTTAAGTTGGCCCATGCAGAATTCGCTTATAATCGGTCTCCTTCTTCTACCACTGCTCGTAGTCCTTTTGAAGTGGTGTATGGAATTAATCCTTTGCTGCCCATTGAGCTAATTCCTTTACCTAAAGGAGATTTGATACATGCTGAACCTAAGAAGAGATGGGAAGCATTTCAGAAAACATGCGCCAAAGTCAAAGAAAAGATTGAAATTATGAACAAAGTCTACAAAGACCGTGCAAATAAGAACCGAAGGCAACCTACATTTGCTAAGGGTGACTGGGTTTGGTTACACTTGAGGAAAGAACGTTTTCCTAATCTTAGGAAAAACAAGCTTATGCCCAGATCCGATGGTCCTTTTCAAGTTCTGGAGAAAATTGGAGAAAGTGCTTACAAAATTGATCTACCTAGTGAATTTGGTGGAGTAAGTGCGACCTTCAATGTGGGGGATTTGAGTCCATATCTAGATGATGAAAGTTTGAGGACAAACTTTTTCGAAGAAGGGGAGAATGATATGGCAGCAAGTAATCAAATCCAAACTAAAGCCCAAAACATTCCAGAAATCCAAGCTACGGTTCACACCTTGTTTACCCACGGAAAAACCAAGTCTTCAGATGCTAATTTCGTGGGATTCTCTTCCAAAAATCATTTTGTTTCTTACCTTAAATGGGAAGAGGGAAAATAGGACGAAAAGATCAGAATCACATCATAAGGAAGACTTCTAGCTGAATTGTCAAAACTGACGCAATTCACGCCAGATTGAAAACGA
Organism: Dysphania ambrosioides; assembly: GCA_026401315.1. NCBI lineage: Eukaryota > Viridiplantae > Streptophyta > Magnoliopsida > Caryophyllales > Amaranthaceae > Dysphania > Dysphania ambrosioides. Next base: position 23,187,866 of record CM048661.1, on the reverse strand, counting down.
TTGAAAACGCGTTGCATGGCGTTTTTCATGGAAGACTTTTGCTGATTGTTTCAATTATTCAAGCTTTAATTAGGGGTTGTTTTCTGTCAAAATAACCCATAATAGACGCCATTAAGGCCAGAAATAAACAAGTCAATTTCTAGCTTAGGAAGAGCATGATTTTAGGCTTAAATCATGCATTGACTGTCAGCTTTGTTTGAAATCCGTAAAGGGAGTTACAAAGCCTTGATAGTAGCTTATTTTTGCTGTTTTAGGCGTGTGAGATAGGAATTTCAAAGTTCTTGTAAGATTCCTATAAATAGGGCACTTGTTAGTCATTTCAGAACAAGTATTAAGAAATAAAAATTCTGACTTTCTTTGTGAAATTCTGGTGTTACTTTGTGTTTCACAAAATTATACCTTCTTTGCTTAGTGCTTAGGTTGTATAATCATAATAATCTAGCCTTACTTTGTGTTCGGTCAGATTATAAACCCCAAACACACAAATAGAATCCGTTTCTACATTGAGTGTTATATTGGTTCTTGTGAGACGAACTTGAATCTGATTTATTTTAAATCACTCCAAACGATCCTAATTCAATTAAACACATCCAAAAACACATCAGCAGGAACGGCACATGGACTCATGGACTCACGCACATAACCCATACCCATTAGTTCTTCAATTTGACGTTGTAACTCTTTAGTTTCTAAAGGGTTACATCTATAGGCTGGTTTATTTGGCAAGGGTGCTCCGGGAATGAGATCGATTTGGTGCTCAATTCCTCGTATGGGTGGTAGTCCCTTAGGTAATTCATCCGGGAAAACGTCCTCAAAATCTTTAATTAATTGGGCTAATTTAGGATTTCGAGCAACAAAATTTTCGTGGGTTTCTTTGGAGTATAGTATAAACAACTCTGCCTCACCATCTAACTCCCTCTCAAATTCTTTAAAAGACAATAAGGATACTTCTTTTTGTGGTGTTTGTGATGGTGAAAAACGTGGGGGTGGTAAAGGGTGTAGTTTTTTCTTCCTCCCTTCATGGACTATTGTATAAGTGTTGTGATACCCATCATGTATAGACCTTTTATCAGTTTGCCAAGGCCTACCAAGTAGAATATGACAAGCATCCATAGACACAACATCACATAATATCGAATCACAATACGTACCAATACAAAAGGAAACCATACATTGCTTCCTAACCCCGGTGCTAGCATTAGAGTCTAACCAACTCAATTTGTAAGGTTGTGGATGATTTGTGGTCGTAAGACCTAGTTTGGATACTAGAGTCTTAGATACGGTATTAGCCTCACTTCCCCCATCAATAATTAGATCACATACCTCGTCACCAATTTTACAACGGGTGATGAAAATGTGTTGTCGTTGAGGGGCAGCATCTTCTTCCACACGTGCTTGCAAGGCCCTCCTAATCACGAGGCTAGTCTTCTCCTCTGATTCGGCAATGCAATCGTCACAATCATCTTCAACTTCTTCTTCTTCATCCTCAAACTCATCCCAATTGATGTTTTGAGTGGCCATGAGTTTAACTTCTTGCATAGTTAATGCCCTAGTATTAGGACAATCCTTCTTGTAATGACCTCGCCCTCCACATTTATAACATACAATGTCACCTATCTTCACGTTCCTTGCGTCCTTCTTTATGGGGTTGCTTGATTTGTTAAAGGACGAATTTTCCTTTGTAGGAAAAGAAGGTTTTCGTGTCAATTGAGGAATGGCAGTAGGCTTCTTCTTCTTCCTCTTAGCATCGAATTTACTCACCAACTTGCAAGCTTCCACAAACGTGAGGTTAGTATAACCTTCAAGTCTGTCTTGTAACTCTTGGTCCAAACCAGATATGAAACGCCCCATTTTGAGCTCTTCATTCTCGGTTACTTCACACACAATAGCAAGCCTATCGAATTCTTTTATGTAATCCTCGACAGAGTCCCCATTTTGTTGCAAGGTACTCCATTTCACATATTGGCTTTGCTTGTAATTGTGGGGGATGAAACGGTCTTTCATCCGTTTTTTGAGTTTGTCCCAAGTAGAGATAGGAACTTTCCCCTTAAGGGTACGTCCCCTTTGCTCTCCTTGTAACCAACTATCACCATAGCCTTTTAGCTTGACTTTGGCAATCTTAAAACGCTGAACATCCTCATGGATGTCCTTGTATTCAAAGTACCTTTCCAAGGATTTCTCCCATTCTAAGTACTTTTCTGGATCAAGGGTCCCATCAAAGGAAGGGACGTCCACTTTGAGACTCCTATCTTCCCTCCTAGGTGGAGGGTCTTCCTCTCGATCTCTCCTATCTTGCTCGTTCATGAGTCTCGCCATTAAGGCAGCAAGATTCCCTTGTAGATTGGCATTGGTTTCGGCCAATCTTTCTTGACTAGCGATGGATCGATTTAGAGCTTCCAAGGCTGTCCTTAGGTCTTGATTTTCTCCCATGGTGTGTAGGTACACGACCCCTTAGGAAAAGTCTTCTTTTTTTTTTTTTTTTTTTTTTTTTTTGACAATTTCCCCCTACCTGACGCGCCAAATGATGTGTAAACAAGATGAGAACCTTGTTACAGAATATGTGTTTAAGGGGTCTTAATGAAATGTCGTGATTGATGAGGGGAGAATAGGGGAACACTCAACCCTAGCCTCGGATATAACAAAGGGGAACACTCACCCTTCGTTTAGTGTAGTTTAGAAATAGGGATTACTCGACCCACTCGTTTACTACGTAAGTTCTAGGTTTGGGAACACTCGACCAAAACTAGTACTCTTCAAATTTGGATTCTCAAACTTGGACCTTAAAAATGACTATTAGCAAGTCACGTTTAATCAAAGAAAAACTCAAGTGTTTAGCAAATTTCTGGATGCATTTCTGTTCATTTCGTGCACTATTTATAGTAGTGCCTTCATTACATAGGATTCCCCTTTTGTAGTTATCCATTATTTGCCTAATTAAGGACAGAAATAAAACTAAATATAAAGTGATTAAAAAGGCTCATATAACCGTCCCTTTAATCCTTTATCACAACAAACCGAAATTACCTAATAACAATAAACTGAAATAAACTAATAACCATAATCAGAAACTAACTAACTAATCGTAAAACTAGGCTTAAACTAAGGAAACATTTAACAAACTTCAAACGGCATTCAAACGATCATTAAAACGTGCAAATAGCTTCAACAACCTCTTCAGCGTGTATTTAGCTCGTTTGCAACTCCCTTTGACTTAAGCCCCTTTATTCCAGCCATGAACTAACTAACTCCCTATTTTACGCCTAAGTGGTTCAACTGACCAGCTAGCTAACTAACCCCTTGATTTACGTCAACTAACCAACCAATTAAGCAAATGTTCAGCTAACTAACTCCTAAACTTACGCCTATTCAATAACTAACCAACGAGCTAACTAAACTCCTTTACTTCACGGTCATAGTTCAACTAATTACCTAGTCTTACGCCCAACAAACAATCAGACAACTTCTCCATTAATTCATGCCCCATGATCAGTCCACGTAACTCTACATACCCCAAATCATGCGTGGCATCAAGTCGGCATTATTACTAGGTCCCTTCAACTAGATTAACTACTTTAAGGGAAGTATAACCAGTAGTAAGGCTTTTTGGACCGCCGTGCATAGGATTGAAGAACGATTTGGACAGAATTAACCCTTTAGCATTTAATTCAACAACACCGTCTTGACCGTCTTCATCTAAATCATGGATAATTGTTCTTTGACCATTTTGGTCAAGATAGGAGTCTCAAAGTGGACGTCCCTTCCTTTGATGGGACCCTTGATCCTGAAAAGTACTTAGAATGGGAGAAATCCTTGGAAAGGTACTTTGAATACAAGGACATCCATGAGGATGTTCAGCGTTTTAAGATTGCCAAAGTCAAACTAAAGGGCTATGGTGATAGTTGGCTACAAGGAGAGCAAAGGGGACGTACCCTTAAGGGGAAAGTGCCTATCTCTACTTGGGACAAACTCAAAAAGCGGATGAAAGACCGTTTCATCCCCCACAATTACAAGCAAAGCCAATATGTGAAGTGGAGTACCTTGCAACAAAATGGGGACTCTGTCGAGGATTACATAAAAGAATTCGATAGGCTTGCTATTGTGTGTGAAGTAACCGAGAATGAAGAGCTCAAAATGGGGCGCTTCATATCTGGTTTGGACCAAGAGTTACAAGACAGACTTGAAGGTTATACTAACCTCACGTTTGTGGAAGCTTGCAAGTTAGTGATTAAGTTCGATGCTAAGAGGAAGAAGAAGAAGCCAGCTACCATTCCTCAATTGACACGAAAACCTTCTTTTCCTACAAAGGAAAATTCGTCATTTAACAAACCAAGCAGCCCCATAAAGAAGGACACAAGGAATGTGAAGATAGGTGACATTGTGTGCTACAAATGTGGAGGGCGAGGTCATTACAAGAAGGATTGTCCTAATACTAGGGCGTTAACTATGCAAGAGGTTAAGCTCATGGCCACTCAAAACATCAATTGGGGTGAGTTTGAGGACGGAGAAGAAGAAGTTGAAGATGATTGTGACGATTGCATTGCCGAATCAGAGGAGAAGACTAGCCTCGTGATTAGGAGGGCCTTGCAAGCACGTGTGGAAGAAGATGCTGCCCCTCAACGACAACACATTTTCATCACCCGTTGTAAAATTGGTGACGAGGTATGTGATCTAATTATTGATGGGGGAAGTGAGGCTAATACCGTATCTAAGACTCTAGTATCCAAACTAGGTCTTACGACCTCTAATCATCCACAACCTTACAAATTGAGTTGGTTAGACTCTAATGCTAGCACCGGGGTTAGGAAGCAATGTATGGTTTCCTTTTGTATTGGTACGTATTGTGATTCGATATTATGTGATGTTGTGTCTATGGATGCTTGTCATATTCTACTTGGTAGGCCTTGGCAAACTGATAAAAGGTCTATACATGATGGGTATCACAACACTTATACAATAGTCCATGAAGGGAGGAAGAAAAAACTACACCCTTTACCACCCCCACGTTTTTCACCATCACAAACACCACAAAAAGAAGTATCCTTATTGTCTTTTAAAGAATTTGAGAGGGAGTTAGATGGTGAGGCAGAGTTGTTTATACTATACTCCAAAGAAACCCACGAAAATTTTGTTGCTCGAAATCCTAAATTAGCCCAATTAATTAAAGATTTTGAGGACGTTTTCCCGGATGAATTACCTAAGGGACTACCACCCATACGAGGAATTGAGCACCAAATCGATCTCATTCCCGGAGCACCCTTGCCAAATAAACCAGCCTATAGATGTAACCCTTTAGAAACTAAAGAGTTACAACGTCAAATTGAAGAACTAATGGGTATGGGTTATGTGCGTGAGTCCATGAGTCCGTGTGCCGTTCCTGCCTTATTGGTTCCTAAGAAAGATGGTACTTGGAGAATGTGTATTGATAGTAGAGCCGTCAACAACATTACTATCAAGTACAGGTTTCCAATCCCAAGGCTTGATGACATGCTGGATGAATTGAGTGGTTCCAAGGTCTTCTCAAAGGTAGACTTGAGAAGTGGGTATCATCAGATTCGCATGAGAGAAGGGGATGAATGGAAGACTGCATTCAAGACAAAGCATGGGTTATATGAATGGCTCGTCATGCCATTTGGCCTTACGAATGCCCCTAGCACATTCATGAGGTTAATGAACGAGGTGCTAAGGCCATTTCTTGGCAAGTTTGTGGTAGTATACTTGGATGACATTCTCATCTATTCACGTGATGAAGAATCTCATTTTGATCACCTTTTTCAAGTGTTTTCTGTTTTGAGAAGAGAAAAGATGTATGGAAAACTAGAAAAATGTGATTTTTTATTATATGAAGTCATGTTTCTTGGCTACATAGTTTCAGGTGATGGCGTAAAGGTGGATCCTAGCAAAATTGAAGCAATTCAATCATGGCCTAGTCCGAAAACGCTCACAGAAGTTCGTTCATTTCATGGACTTGCTTCTTTCTATAGAAGATTCATCAAGAACTTCAGCACACTCATGGCTCCCATCACCGAGTGTACTAAGAAAGGCGTGTTCGAATGGACACCCCAAGCTCAAAGGGCGTTTGAAGAAGTCAAGAAGAAGATGTGCAACACACCCATATTAGCACTTCCTGATTTTTCCAAACCATTTGAGGTGGAATGTGACGCAAGTGGAAAAGGTATTGGTGCCGTATTGATTCAAGGTGGGCGACCCATTGCCTACTTTAGTGAGAAGATGAGTCAAGGCAAGTTGAATTACTCCACCTATGATAAAGAGTTCTATGCTATGGTAAGAGCTCTAGATCATTGGTCACATTATTTGAGGCCACAACCTTTTATATTGCATTCTGATCATGAATCCTTGAGATTCATACATGGCCAAAAGAAGCTGAATGCAAGGCATGCAAAGTGGGTCGAATTCTTACAAACATTTAATTTTTCCTCTAAATACAAGAGTGGAAAAACGAATGTGGTGGCAGATGCCTTGTCTAGGAGGCATAATTTGCTTGGAATGGTTGAAGCAAAGGTGCTTGGATTCGACTTGATTAAGGAGTACTATCAAGAAGATGATGACTTCAAAGGGATAATTGAAAGATGCGTCCGTGGAGTTTATGATCTGTTTTCTTTGCATAATGGTTTTCTTTTCAAAGGGAATAGATTATGCATCCCAAAAAGTCCCATTCGAAGTTTGTTGATACATGAAGCTCATGGGGGAGGACTAGCTGGTCACGTAGGTATTCACAAGACAATGGAGCTTCTCCAAGCTCATTTTTATTGGCCGAAAATGTTAGCCACAGTTCATCATGTGGTGAGTCGTTGTTCTACCTGTCAAAGAGCAAAAATGGTGTTTCATAAAGGTCTCTACAAGCCCTTACCAATTCCCGAAAGACCTTGGGAAGATGTTAGTATGGATTTTATTGTAGCTTTGCCAAGAACTCAAAGAGGCAAAGATTCAATAATGGTGGTGGTTGATCGGTTCTCGAAAATGGCTCATTTCATTCCTTGCCATAAAACTGAAGATGCAATAAAGGTGGCTAAGTTATACTTTGAAGAGGTAGTTCGTTTCCATGGGGTGCCACGCACCATTGTGTCAGATCGTGACACTAAGTTCCTAAGTCATTTTTGGAAGTCCATATGGCGTTTGATGGGAACTAAGTTATTGTTCTCTACCTCACATCATCCACAAACCGATGGCCAGACGGAGGTGGTAAATAGAATACTTGGTTCATTGCTTAGGGCTTTGATAAGCAAAAGTACCAAGGATTGGGATAATAAGCTTGCGCATGCCGAGTTCGCTTATAATAGGACACCTAGTGCTACTACAAAATACTCTCCTTTTGAAGTAGTATATGGCGTCAATCCTTATGTTCCCATTGATCTTATTGCTTTGCCAAAAGACAAGTTCGTTCATGGTGGGGCAAAAGAACAAGCCGAATTCATGCTAAAGGTACATAAAGAAGTTCGGAGGAACATTGAAAAGGCGAATGAAATCTACAAGAAACAAGCCAACAAACGAGTGAGAAATGTGAAGTCTTTTGAAGTTGGGGATTTAGTGTGGATTTACATGAGGAAGGAACGATTTCCTAGTAAAAGGAAGAACAAACTTATGCCAAGAGCCGAGGGACCATTTGAGATCATGGAAAAAGTCAATGACAACGCATACAAAGTTGATTTGGGAGGCCAATATGGTGTCTCAAGTACATTCAACGTTGGGGATCTTGCCCCTTACTTTGATGATGACGAATTGAGGGCAATTCCTTTTGAAGAAGGGGAGGATGACCAAAATGGTCAAAGAGCAATTATCCATGACTTAGATGAAGACGGTCAGGACGGTGTTATTGAATTAAATGCTAAAGGGTTAATTCTGTCCAAATCATTCTTCAATCCTATGCACGATGGTCCAAAGAGTTTCCCAACTAGTTATACTTCCCTTAAAGTAGTTAATCTAGTTGAAGATATCTTGTAAAGGTGCCGGTTTGATGCCACGCGTGATTCGTGTAATTAGAGTCACGTTGGACTAGTCATGGGGCATGAATTAAGGGAGGAATTGACTGATTATATGGTGGGCGGAAGTTTAGGAGTTAGTTAGCTGATCATTTGCTGAATTGGTTGGTTAGTTGACGTAAATCAGGGAATTAGTTAGCTAGTTAGTTAGTTGAACTACTTAGGCGTAACTTAAGGAGGTAGTTAGTTGAATAAAGAAGTTTGAGTCAAGGGAGGTTACAAACAAGCTGAAAGCACGCTGATAATGCCGTTGAAGCTAGTTGCACGTTTTTAATGCCGTTTGAAGTTTGTTGAATGTTTTCCTTAATTTAAGCCTAGTTTTCGTTTAGGTAGTTTATTTCAGTTTATTGTTATTAGGTAATTTCAGTTTATTGTGATAAAGGATTAAGGGGACGGTTATATGAGCCTTTTTAATCACTTTATATTTAGTTTTTATTTCTGTCCTTAATTAGGCAAGTATTGGATAACTACAAAAGGGAATCCTATGATTCTTATGTAATGAATACACTACTATAAATAGTGTACTGAACGAATAGAAAAGCATCCAGAAATTTGCAAAACACTTGAGTTTTCTTTGTTTAAACGTGACTTGCTAATAGTCATTTTAAGGTCCAAATTTGAGAATCCAAATTTGAAGAGTACTAGTTTTGGTCGAGTGTTCCCAAACCTAGAACTTACGTAGTAAACGAGTGGGTCGAGTAATCCCTATTTCTAAACTACACTAAGCGAAGGGTGAGTGTTCCCCTTTGTTATATCCGAGGCTAGGGTTGAGTGTTCCCCTATTCTCCCCTCATCAATCACGACATTTCATTAAGACCCCTTAAACACATATTCTGTAACAAGGTTCTCATCTTGTTTACACATCAATAAAGCTTAAAACAAGGGAAGAATAGCTTAAAATAAGGGAAGAAACGTTCAGCAAATTGACTCCAAACTGCTGTTCAAATTCCTCCTTCAAAGTCGCCTTGAAATGCACCAAATCGTTCAGCAAATTGACTTCAAATTGCTGTTCAAATTCGTCCTCCAAAGTAGCCTTGAAATGCGCTTTTTAAGCCTTCATTTAAGCTCTTTTATTTTGAATTTAAACCAGCTATAAACGCCCCTTAAAGTCTGCCTATATTCCCGGTAATTAGTTACGCTCAATACGGTGCAACCATTTGAGGACTTATATGGGCCGTGCATGCCAAAATCCCTAAGAGTAGTATTGAGGAGAGACTTGGACAAAATCAACTCCCTAACGTTCGATTCTTGGACTGGAATATTTGCACCTTGACCATTTTGGTCATCCTCCCCTTCTTCAAAGGGAATTGCCCTCAATTCTTCATCATTATAGTACGGTGCTAGATCCCCCACATTGAATGTGCTTGAGACGCCGTACTTTCTTCCCAAATCTACCTTGTAGGCATTGTCATTGATCTTTTTCACTATCTCAAATGGACCCTCGGCTCGTGGCATGAGCTTGTTCTTCCTTTGATTGGGAAATCTCTCCTTCCTCATGTAGATCCATACTAAGTCACCAACTTCAAAACGTTTCACATTTTTGACTCTCTTGTTGGCTTGCTTCTTATAGATTTCATTAGCCTTCTCGATGTTCTTCCTCACTTCTTTGTGGATTTTCACCATGAACTCGGCTTGTTCCTTGGCACCTCCATGCACGAATTTGTCTTTAGGCAAAGCTACGAGATCAATTGACCAAAATGGTCAAAGAACAATTATCCATGATTTAGATGAAGACGGTCAAGACGGTGTTATTGAATTAAATGCTAAGGGGTTAATTCTGTCCAAATCGTTTTTCAATCCTATGCACGGCGGTCCAAAAAGTGTTACTACTGGTTATACTTCCCTTAAAGTAGTTAATCTAGTTGAAGGGATCTAGTAATGATGCCGACTTGATGCCACGCATGATTTGGGGTATTTAGAGTTACATGGACTGATCATGGGGCATGAATTAAGGGAGAAGTTGTCTGATTGTTAGTTGGGCGTAAGACTAGGTGATTAGTTAGACTAAAGGCCGTGAATTAAGAAGTTTAGTTAGCTCGTTGGTTAGTTAAACTGAATAGGTGTAAATCAAGGAGTTAGTTAGCTAGCTGGTCAGTTGGGTTGGTTAGTTGACGTAAATCAAGGAGTTAGTTAGCTAGCTGGTCAGTTGAACTACTTGGGCGTAAATTAGGGAGTTGGTTAGTTCATGGGTGGAATAAAGGAGCTTGAGTCAAAGGAGGTTACAAGCCAGCTATTTACACGGATTTGAACGTTGAACATGCAAGGTTTTGAACGTGGAAAATGCCGGTTGAAGACTTCTTGTTTGCTGAACGTTTTTTTCTTAATTCAAGCTTAGTTTTCGTTAATTAGTTAGTTTCAGTTTATGGTTATTAGTTAATTTCAGTTGTTTTGTGATAAAGGATTAAGGGGACGGTTATATGAGCCTTTTTAATCACTTTATAGTTAGTTTTATTTCTGTCCTTAATTAGGCAAGTAATGGATAACTACAAAAGGGGAATCCTATGTAATGAATACACTACTATAAATAGTGTACTGAACGAATAGAAATACATCCAGAAATTTGCTAAACACTTGTGTTTTCTTTGATTAAACGTGACTTGCAATAGTCATCTTTAAGGTCCAAATTTGAGAGTCCAAATTTGAAGAGTACTAGTTTTGGTCGAGTGTTCCCAAACCTAGAACTTACGTAGTGAACGAGTGGGTTGAGTAATCCCTATTTCCAAACTACACTAAGCGAAGGGTGAGTGTTCCCCTTGGTTATATCCGAGACTAGGGTTGAGTGTTCCCCTATTCTCCCCTCATTAATCACGACATTTCATTAAGACCCCTTAAACACATATTCTGTAACAAGGTTCTCATCTTGTTTACACATCATTTGGCGCGTCAGGTAGGGGGAATTTGTCAAAAAAAAAAAAAAAAAAAAAGAAAACTTTTCCTAAGGGGTCGTGTACCTACACACCATGGGAGAAAATCAAGACCTAAGGACAGCCTTGGAAGCTCTAAATCGATCCATCGCTAGTCAAGAAAGATTGGCCGAAACCAATGCCAATCTACAAGGGAATCTTGCTGCCTTAATGGCGAGACTCATGAACGAGCAAGATAGGAGAGATCGAGAGGAAGACCCTCCACCTAGGAGGGAAGATAGGAGTCTCAAAGTGGACGTCCCTTCCTTTGATGGGACCCTTGATCCAGAAAAGTACTTAGAATGGGAGAAATCCTTGGAAAGGTACTTTGAATACAAGGACATCCATGAGGATGTTCAGCGTTTTAAGATTGCCAAAGTCAAACTAAAAGGCTATGGTGATAGTTGGCTACAAGGAGAGCAAAGGGGACGTACCCTTAAGGGGAAAGTTCCTATCTCTACTTGGGGCAAACTTAAAAAACGGATGAAAGACCGTTTCATCCCCCACAATTACAAGCAAAGCCAATATGTGAAATGGAGTACCTTGCAACAAAATGGGGACTCTGTCGAGGATTACATAAAAGAATTCGATAGGCTTGCTATTGTGTGTGAAGTAACCGAGAATGAAGAGCTCAAAATGGGGCGTTTCATATCTGGTTTGGACCAAGAGTTACAAGACAGACTTGAAGGTTATACTAACCTCACGTTTGTGGAAGCTTGCAAGTTAGTAATCAAATTCGATGCCAAGAGGAAGAAGAAGAAACCTGTTACCGTTCCTCAATTGACACGAAAACCTTCTTTTCCTACAAAGGAAAACTCGTCCTTTAACAAGCCAAGCAACCCCATAAAGAAGGACACCAGGAACGTGAAGATAAGTGATATTGTGTGTTACAAATGTGGAGGGCGAGGGCATTACAAGAAGGATTGTCCTAATACTAGGGCATTAACTATGCAAGAAGTTAAACTCATGGCCACTCAAAACATCAATTGGGATGAGTTTGAGGATGAAGAAGAAGAAGTTGAAGATGATTGTGACGATTGCATTGCCGAATCAGAGGAGAAGACTAGCCTCGTGATTAGGAGGGCCTTGCAAGCACGTGTGGAAGAAGATGCTGCCCCTCAACGACAACACATTTTCATCACCCGTTGTAAAATTGGTGACGAGGTATGTGATCTAATTATTGATGGGGGAAGTGAGGCTAATACCGTATCTAAGACTCTAGTATCCAAACTAGGTCTTACGACCACAAATCATCCACAACCTTACAAATTGAGTTGGTTAGACTCTAATGCTAGCACCGGGGTTAGGAAGCAATGTATGGTCTCTTTTTGTATTGGTGCGTATTGTGATTCAATATTATGTGATGTTGTGTCTATGGATGCTTGTCATATTCTACTTGGTAGACCTTGGCAAACTGATAGAAGATCTATACACGATGGGTATCACAACACTTATACAATAGTCCATGAAGGGAGGAAGAAAAAACTACATCCTTTACCACCCCCACGTTTTTCACCATCACAAACACCACAAAAAGAAGTATCCTTATTGTCTTTTAGAGAATTTGAGAGGGAGTTAGATGGTGAGGCAGAATTGTTTCTGCTATACTCCAAAGAAACCCACGAAAATTTTGTTGCTCGAAATCCTAAATTAGCCCAATTAATTCAAGATTTTGAGGACGTTTTTCCAGATGAATTACCTAAGGGACTACCACCCATACGAGGAATTGAGCATCAAATTGATCTCATTCCCGGAGCACCCTTACCAAATAAACCAGCCTATAGATGTAATCCTTTGGAAACCAAGGAGTTACAACGCCAAATTGAAGAACTAATGGGTATGGGTTATGTGCGTGAGTCCATGAGTCCATGTGCCGTTCCTGCTTTGCTGGTTCCTAAGAAAGATGGTACTTGGAGAATGTGTATTGATAGTAGAGCCGTTAATAACGTTACTATCAAGTACAGGTTTCCAATCCCAAGGCTTGATGACATGCTGGATGAATTGAGTGGTTCCAAGGTCTTCTCAAAGGTAGACTTGAGAAGTGGATATCATCAGATTCGCATGAGAGAAGGGGATGAATGGAAGACGGCATTCAAGACAAAGCATGGGTTGTATGAATGGCTAGTCATGCCATTTGGCCTTACAAATGCCCCTAGCACATTCATGAGGTTGATGAATGAGGTGCTAAGGCCATTTCTGGGCAAGTTTGTGGTAGTATACTTGGATGATATTCTCATCTATTCACGGGATGAAGAATCCCATTTTGATCACCTTTTTCAAGTATTTTCTGTGTTAAGAAAAGAAAAACTGTATGGGAAACTAGAAAAATGTGATTTTCTATTATATGAAGTCATGTTTCTTGGCTACATAGTTTCAGGTGATGGCGTAAAGGTGGATCCTAGCAAAATTGAAGCAATTCAATCATGGCCTAGTCCGAAAACGCTCACGGAAGTTCGTTCATTTCATGGACTTGCTTCTTTCTATAGAAGATTCATCAAGAACTTTAGCACACTCATGGCTCCCATCACCGAGTGTACTAAGAAAGGCGTGTTCGAATGGACACCCCAGGCTCAAAGGGCGTTTGAAGAAGTCAAGAAGAAGATGTGCAACACACCCATATTAGCACTTCCTGATTTTTCCAAACCATTTGAGGTTGAATGTGATGCAAGTGGAAAAGGTATTGGTGCCGTTTTGATTCAAGGTGGGCGACCCATTGCCTACTTTAGTGAGAAGATGAGTCAAGGCAAGCTGAATTACTCCACCTATGATAAAGAGTTCTATGCTATGGTGAGGGCTCTAGATCATTGGTCACATTATTTGAGGCCACAACCTTTCATATTGCATTCTGATCATGAATCCTTGAGATTCATACATGGCCAAAAGAAGCTGAACGCAAGGCATGCAAAGTGGGTCGAATTCTTACAAACATTTAATTTTTCCTCTAAATACAAGAGTGGAAAAGCGAATGTGGTGGCAGATGCCTTGTCTAGGAGGCATAATTTGCTTGGAATGGTTGAAGCCAAGGTACTTGGATTCGAGTTGATTAAAGAATACTATCAAGAAGATGATGAATTCAAGGGGATAATTGAAAAATGCGTCCGTGGAGTTTATGACCTATTTTCTTTGCATAATGGTTTTCTTTTCAAAGGAAATAGATTATGCATCCCAAAATGTCCCATTCGAAGTTTGTTGATACATGAAGCTCATGGAGGAGGATTAGCTGGTCACGTGGGTATTCACAAGACAATGGAGCTTCTCCAAGCTCATTTTTATTGGCCGAAAATGTTAGCCACAGTTCATCATGTGGTGAGTCGTTGTTCTACCTGTCAAAGAGCAAAAATGGTTTTTCATAAAGGTCTCTACAAGCCCTTACCAATTCCCGAAAGACCTTGGGAAGATGTTAGTATGGATTTCATCGTAGCCTTGCCAAGAACTCAAAGAGGCAAAGACTCAATAATGGTGGTGGTTGATCGGTTCTCAAAAATGGCTCATTTCATTCCTTGCCATAAAACTGAAGATGCAATAAAGGTGGCTAAGTTATTCTTTGAAGAGGTAGTTCGTTTCCATGGGGTGCCACGCACAATTGTGTCAGATCGCGATACTAAGTTCCTAAGTCATTTTTGGAAATCCATATGGCGTTTGATGGGAACTAAGTTATTGTTCTCTACCTCTCATCATCCACAAACCGATGGCCAAACGGAGGTGGTGAATAGAATACTTGGTTCGTTGCTTAGGACTTTGATAAGCAAAAGTACCAAGGATTGGGATAATAAGCTTGCTCATGCCGAGTTCGCTTATAATAGGACACCTAGTGCTACTACAAAGTACTCTCCTTTTGAAGTAGTATATGGCGTCAATCCTTATGTTCCCATTGATCTTATTGCTTTGCCAAAAGACAAGTTCGTTCATGGTGGGGCAAAAGAACAAGCCGAATTCATGATAAAAGTCCATAAAGAAGTTCGGAGGAACATTGAAAAGGCGAATGAAATCTACAAGAAACAAGCCAACAAACGAGTGAGAAATGTGAAGTCTTTTGAAGCTGGGGATTTAGTGTGGATTTACATGAGGAAGGAACGATTTCCTAGTAAAAGGAAGAACAAACTTATGCCAAGAGCCGAGGGACCATTTGAGATCATGGAAAAGATCAATGACAACGCATACAAAGTTGATTTGGGAGGTCAATATGGTGTCTCAAGTACATTCAACGTTGGTGATCTTGCTCCTTACCTTGATGATGACGAATTGAGGGCAATTCCTGTTGAAGAAGGGGAGGATGACCAAAATGGTCAAAGAACAATTATCCATGATTTAGATGAAGACGGTCAAGACAGTGTTATTGAATTAAATGCTAAGGGGTTAATTCTGTCCAAATCGTTTTTCAATCCTATGCACGGCGGTCCAAAAAGTGTTACTACTGGTTATACTTCCCTTAAAGTAGTTAATCTAGTTGAAGGGATCTAGTAATGATGCCGACTTGATGCCACGCATGATTTGGGGTATTTAGAGTTACATGGACTGATCATGGGGCATGAATTAAGGGAGAAGTTGTCTGATTGTTAGTTGGGCGTAAGACTAGGTGATTAGTTAGACTAAAGGCCGTGAATTAAGAAGTTTAGTTAGCTCGTTGGTTAGTTAAACTGAATAGGTGTAAATCAAGGAGTTAGTTAGCTAGCTGGTCAGTTGGGTTGGTTAGTTGACGTAAATCAAGGAGTTAGTTAGCTAGCTGGTCAGTTGAACTACTTGGGCGTAAATTAGGGAGTTGGTTAGTTCATGGGTGGAATAAAGGAGCTTGAGTCAAAGGAGGTTACAAGCCAGCTATTTACACGGATTTGAACGTTGAACATGCAAGGTTTTGCACGTGGAAAATGCCGGTTGAAGACTTCTTGTTTGCTGAACGTTTTTTTCTTAATTCAAGCTTAGTTTTCGTTAATTAGTTAGTTTCAGTTTATGGTTATTAGTTAATTTCAGTTGTTTTGTGATAAAGGATTAAGGGGACGGTTATATGAGCCTTTTTAATCACTTTATAGTTAGTTTTATTTCTGTCCTTAATTAGGCAAGTAATGGATAACTACAAAAGGGGAATCCTATGTAATGAATACACTACTATAAATAGTGTACTGAACGAATAGAAATACATCCAGAAATTTGCTAAACACTTGTGTTTTCTTTGATTAAACGTGACTTGCAATAGTCATCTTTAAGGTCCAAATTTGAGAGTCCAAATTTGAAGAGTACTAGTTTTGGTCGAGTGTTCCCAAACCTAGAACTTACGTAGTGAACGAGTGGGTTGAGTAATCCCTATTTCCAAACTACACTAAGCGAAGGGTGAGTGTTCCCCTTGGTTATATCCGAGACTAGGGTTGAGTGTTCCCCTATTCTCCCCTCATTAATCACGACATTTCATTAAGACCCCTTAAACACATATTCTGTAACAAGGTTCTCATCTTGTTTACACATCATCAATTGGAACATAGGGATTAGAACCATAGACTACTTCAAAAGGAGAATACTTTGTAGTAGGGCTAGGAGTTCTATTGTAAGCAAACTCGGCATGAGCGAGTTTGACATCCCAATCTTTGGTACTTTTACTAACCAAGGTTCTAAGCAAAGAACCTAGTACCCTATTCACCACCTCGGTTTGGCCATCGGTTTGGGGGTGATGTGATGATGTGTTTGCGGATGTGTTTGATGTGTTTGTGGTTTAGGATCGTTTTGGAGTGGATTAGGTGAATTAGAAACAAGTTCGTAACAAAAGGAAACAAGGTAAACACTCAATGTAGAATCGGGTCTAAATTGTGTGTAAGGGAAATAATCTGGACCAAACACGAAGTAAGCTAGATTATTGAGCTTATACTAACTAGCACTAAGCAAAGAAAGTATAAGTTTTGTGAGACACAAAGTAACACACGAAATTCACAAAGAAATTCAGATTCTGTTCTCTTTCTTTTACTCCCCTTCAAATGAATTGGCAAGTGCCCTATTTATAGGAAGCTTTACAAATCCTTTAGCTTCCTATTTTACACGTCTAAAACAGAAGAAACAAGCCTCAATAAAGCTTTGTAACTCCTTTTACGAAATTCAAAACAGAATTTAAAACTGAATTAAAACTGAGCATGATTCAAGCCTTGAATCACGCTTTGACTAAGTCACTAAATGACTGATTATTTGAGCAGCTATTACGTGCATATTTGACAGAAAATAACCTCCCTAATTAAAGCTTTAAACGACTAAAATAAACAGCAAATAAATCATAATTATTCTCCCACAGAAATCGCCATGAATCAAGCATTAACCCCCTTTTTTAGCTGTGGCGTTAATTTGGCTGTTTGAAAACTTCTTCTTGACCGTCCCCTTTAACTGGCCATAACTTCCCCTTTGCTCTCCTCCCATTTAAGGCAAGAAACAAAAGGATTAATTGAAGAGAACCCCACGAAATTATCACCCAAGGACTTGGACTTTTCGTGGATGAACAAGGCATGGACCGTCGTTTGAACTTCTGGAACTTTATGGACTTTAGTTAGGACTTGATTGCTTGCTGCCATATCATTCTCCCCCTCTTCGGAAAAGTTTGCCCTCAAACTTTCATCATCTAGATATGGGCTCAAGTCTCCCACATTGAACGTTGCACTTACGCCACCAAACTCACCAGGTAGATCAATCTTGTAAGCACTTTCCCCAATTTTCTCCAAGACTTGAAAGGGACCATCTGATCTAGGCATGAGCTTATTTTTCCTAAGGTTAGGAAAACGTTCCTTCCTTAAATGTAGCCAAACCAAGTCACCCTTAGCAAATGTAGGTTGCTTTCGGTTTTTATTTGCACGGTCTTTGTAGACTTTGTTCATAGCTTCAATCTTCTCTTTGACTTTGGTGCATGTTTTCTGAAATGCTTCCCACCTCTTCTTAGGTTCTCCATGTATCAAATCTCCTTTAGGCAAGGGAATTAACTCAATGGGCAGCAAAGGATTAACCCCATACACCACTTCAAAAGGACTACGAGCAGTAGTAGAAGAAGGAGACCTATTGTACGCAAATTCAGCATGGGCTAACTTAACATCCCAATCCTTTTGAGTTCTACTCACTAGACCTCGTAACAAAGCACCAAGGGTTCTATTAGTCACTTCTGTTTGACCATCCGTTTGTGGATGATGAGAAGTACTAAATAGGAGCTTAGTTCCCACTAATTTCCACAAAATCCTCCAAAAATGACTAAGGAACTTAGTATCCCTATCCGAAACAATGGACCTTGGAACCCCATGTAAACGAATGATTTCTCTAAAGTATAAATCAGCAACTTTAGAAGCATCATCTGTTTTGTGACATGGAATAAAATGAGCCATTTTAGAAAAACGGTCCACCACCACCATGATACTATCTTTCCCCCTTTGAGTCCTAGGGAGACCCACAATAAAATCCATGCTCACTCCTTCCCATGGAACATCCGGAACGGGTAATGGAGTGTAAAGACCCTTGTGAAAAGTACTCTTGGATTTTTGACAAGTAGAACACCTTTCCACAATGTGAGTTACGTCTTTGATCATATGGGGCCAATAGAAATGTTCTTGAAGCATTTCTAATGTCTTATGTATTCCAAAATGACCAGCAATTCCTCCCCCATGGATTTCACGAACCAAGAGTTCACGTACACCATTCTTAGGCACACAAAGTTTGTTGCCTTTGAATAAGAACCCATCTTGAACCGTGTAGTCTTGAGTAGGTTTCTTGAATTTTCCAGAAAAATCCTCATCTTCTTCATAGTGATTTTTCAAGTGTTCAAACCCAAGAATCTTCGTATGAACCATAGCTAATAGATAGCTTCTCCTTGATAATGCATCAGCTACAACATTCTTCTTCCCTTCTTTGTACCTCGAACTGAATGTAAAAGATTGAAGAAATTCAACCCATTTAGCATGTCGGTGATTAAGCTTCTGCTGTCCATGAATGAATTTCAAGGCTTCATGATCCGAATGTAAAACAAACGGTTTTGGCCTTAGGTAATGAGACCAATGATCTAGAGCCCGAACAATAGCATAGAACTCACGATCATAATTTGAATAATTAAGCTTAGCACCACTTAATTTTTCACTGAAATAACAAATGGGTCTCTTTCCTTGAATAAGAACAGCACCAATACCCACGCCACTTGCATCACATTCAACCTCAAACAGTTTATCAAAATCTGGCAATGCAAGAACCGTTGTATTGCACAATTTCTCTTTGATTTCTTCAAAGGCTTTTTGAGCAGATTCACTCCAATTGAATGCACCTTTCTTCAATAACTCGGTCAAAGGAGCTGTGATTGTTGAGAAACTCTTGATAAAGATTCTGTAAAATGAGGCAAGTCCATGAAAACTCCTCACTTCATGCACATCTTTCGGCACTTTCCAAGTTGAAATAGCCTTCACCTTTTCTGGATCAACCTATACTCCTTCATAGATACAACATATCCTAGGAAAGTAATATGCTTACACATGAAAGCACACTTTTCTAACTTCCCATACAATCTGTTAGTCCTTAAAATCTCAAATAAAGATTTTAAATGTAACAAATGCTCGTCTATGGACTTGCTATATACTAGAATATCATCTAAATATACAACAATGAATTTGTTGAGAAAAGGACGCAATACCTCATTCATGAGTCTCATAAAAGAACTAGGAGCATTGCAAAGACCAAATGGCATGACAAGCCATTCGTATAAGCCTTGCTTAGTCTTAAAAGCTGTCTTCCATTCATCACCTTCACAAATTCTCATTTGGTGATAGCCACTTCTCAAATCAATTTTACTGAAAATCTTGGCTCCACTCAACTCATCAAACATGTCTTGAAGCCTTGGCATAGGAAATCTGTATTTGATAGTAATATTATTGATAGAACGACTATCAATACACATTCTCCAAGTTCCCTCTTTCTTAGGTACTAAAAGAGCAGGAACAGCACATGGGCTAAGACTTTCACGCACATAACCCCTTTCTATGAGTTCTTCAACTTGTCTTTGCAACTCCTTGGCCTGATCGGGACTACACCTATAGGCTGGCTTATTAGGCAATTGAGCTCCCGGAATCAAGTCAATAGCATGCTCAATACCTCGAAATGGAGGCAGGCCTTGTGGCAAATCACTAGGAAATACATCAGAAAATTCCTCTAGCAATTTCTTCAAAGGCAATGAGTTAGTAACATTGGAAAAGGTTTCATCAACAGGTTTAACAACAAGGAAAAACCCTTCCCCTTCCATAGCATACTCACGCTCAAACTCACGTCTTGAAACCAGAAAATTAGGTTTCTTTTCCATCATAGGTTCAACCTTTGGAGGCAAAGGAAGTAACCTGATTTTCTTTCCCCCATGAGCAGTGACCGTATAAACATTAGAAACACCATCATGCAACGCATTTCTATCAAACTGCCATGGTCTACCAAGCAAAATATGACACGCACTCATAGGCAGAATATCACACCAACGTTCATCATGAAAATTCCCAATTGTAAAAGAAACTAGAGCTTGTTTCTTAACCTTTAAACCGGTGTCATTATCTAGCCAATTTAACTTATAAGGCTTAGCATGTTCACGAGTAGGTAATTTCAGTTTACTTACAAGTTCCTTAGAAGCCACATCTGTACAAGAACCACCATCTACAATCACATCACAAATCTTGTCTCGTACCTTGCATCTGGTATGGAAAAGATTCTCTCTTTGTTGCACATCCTTGAGAGGTTCAGAATGTAGGATCCTTCTCATAACACCACACAATGGAGTGGCGTCTTCTTCAGCTCCATATTCCTCATATTCCTCTTCTTCTTCCTCATTTTCCTCGGAATCATACCCTCCTTCATGAATGGTGAGTGTGTTCCGTTTTGGACATTCACTAGCAATATGTCCCTTTTCATGGCACTTGTAACACGTTCTCTTGGAAGCTTCTTGCTTGAAATCCGTTTTTCCTCCTTTGAATGAGTTAGGAGTAAAAGTGGATTTGGCAGCAACCTCACCTTTTCCTATGGAAGGAAAAGCTTTGTAAGGAGGCCTCGAAGTAGGTCTTGGCCTATCTTCTTTGTGTTGTGCCTCAACCTTTCTGGCTGCCTTAACAACTTCTTCATAGGTGGAATAAGGTAGGAGATCCACCTTATTGGCAATCGGTTTTGACAACCCTTTGGTAAAACGCGCAATTTTGAGTGGCTCTCTCTCTTGCATATCACATACCAAACTGAGTTTCTCAAATTCTCGCACATAATCATCAACACTTCGTTCCCCTTGAGCTAGGCGAGTCAATTTTACATATTGATCTTGCTCATACTCACGTGGAATCCAACGTTGCTCCATTTTTTTTTCTGAGTTTTACCCATGACTCAATCTTACCCTTTCCTTCTCTCCTCCTTTTGGACTTCAGATTATCATACCAAAGTCCAGCAAGTTTGGTTAACTTTAGAATCGCCATTTTACAACTCCTAGTATCATCATACTCCTTATACTCAAAGATACTCTCCAATCTACGTACCCAATCAAAAAAAACTTCTGGATCGTTAGATCCATCAAATTCGGGAAGATCTAATTTGAGACTTCTATCTTCTTGATAACCACGAAATTGTGATTCCCCTTGGGTGGGTGTGGAATTGGAATGTTCTAGTTCCTCTAACCTTCTACCTTGTCTAAGGCATAGGTCAGCAATGGCATCCATACGTGTTTCATGCTTTTTCATTTCGTCATGCATTTCCTGGAGTTTTCCAAGAATGTCTTTCATCACTTCGTGAGATGTTGAGTTGGATGAACTCGAAGCCATACTCCAAAGCCTTTGCTCTGATACCAACTGATGTGTTTGCGGATGTGTTTGATGTGTTTGTGGTTTAGGATCGTTTTGGAGTGGATTAGGTGAATTAGAAACAAGTTCGTAACAAAAGGAAACAAGGTAAACACTCAATGTAGAATCGGGTCTAAATTGTGTGTAAGGGAAATAATCTGGACCAAACACGAAGTAAGCTAGATTATTGAGCTTATACTAACTAGCACTAAGCAAAGAAAGTATAAGTTTTGTGAGACACAAAGTAACACACGAAATTCACAAAGAAATTCAGATTCTGTTCTCTTTCTTTTACTCCCCTTCAAATGAATTGGCAAGTGCCCTATTTATAGGAAGCTTTACAAATCCTTTAGCTTCCTATTTTACACGTCTAAAACAGAAGAAACAAGCCTCAATAAAGCTTTGTAACTCCTTTTACGAAATTCAAAACAGAATTTAAAACTGAATTAAAACTGAGCATGATTCAAGCCTTGAATCACGCTTTGACTAAGTCACTAAATGACTGATTATTTGAGCAGCTATTATGTGCATATTTGACAGAAAATAACCTCCCTAATTAAAGCTTTAAACGACTAAAATAAACAGCAAATAAATCATAATTATTCTCCCACAGAAATCGCCATGAATCAAGCATTAACCCCCTTTTTTAGCTGTGGCGTTAATTTGGCTGTTTGAAAACTTCTTCTTGACCGTCCCCTTTAACTGGCCATAACTTCCCCTTTGCTCTCCTCCCATTTAAGGCAAGAAACAAAAGGATTAATTGAAGAGAACCCCACGAAATTATCACCCAAGGACTTGGACTTTTCGTGGATGAACAAGGCATGGACCGTCGTTTGAACTTCTGGAACTTTATGGACTTTAGTTAGGACTTGATTGCTTGCTGCCATATCATTCTCCCCCTCTTCGGAAAAGTTTGCCCTCAAACTTTCATCATCTAGATATGGGCTCAAGTCTCCCACATTGAACGTTGCACTTACGCCACCAAACTCACCAGGTAGATCAATCTTGTAAGCACTTTCCCCAATTTTCTCCAAGACTTGAAAGGGACCATCTGATCTAGGCATGAGCTTATTTTTCCTAAGGTTAGGAAAACGTTCCTTCCTTAAATGTAGCCAAACCAAGTCACCCTTAGCAAATGTAGGTTGCTTTCGGTTTTTATTTGCACGGTCTTTGTAGACTTTGTTCATAGCTTCAATCTTCTCTTTGACTTTGGTGCATGTTTTCTGAAATGCTTCCCACCTCTTCTTAGGTTCTCCATGTATCAAATCTCCTTTAGGCAAGGGAATTAACTCAATGGGCAGCAAAGGATTAACCCCATACACCACTTCAAAAGGACTACGAGCAGTAGTAGAAGAAGGAGACCTATTGTACGCAAATTCAGCATGGGCTAACTTAACATCCCAATCCTTTTGAGTTCTACTCACTAGACCTCGTAACAAAGCACCAAGGGTTCTATTAGTCACTTCTGTTTGACCATCCGTTTGTGGATGATGAGAAGTACTAAATAGGAGCTTAGTTCCCACTAATTTCCACAAAATCCTCCAAAAATGACTAAGGAACTTAGTATCCCTATCCGAAACAATGGACCTTGGAACCCCATGTAAACGAATGATTTCTCTAAAGTATAAATCAGCAACTTTAGAAGCATCATCTGTTTTGTGACATGGAATAAAATGAGCCATTTTAGAAAAACGGTCCACCACCACCATGATACTATCTTTCCCCCTTTGAGTCCTAGGGAGACCCACAATAAAATCCATGCTCACTCCTTCCCATGGAACATCCGGAACGGGTAATGGAGTGTAAAGACCCTTGTGAAAAGTACTCTTGGATTTTTGACAAGTAGAACACCTTTCCACAATGTGAGTTACGTCTTTGATCATATGGGGCCAATAGAAATGTTCTTGAAGCATTTCTAATGTCTTATGTATTCCAAAATGACCAGCAATTCCTCCCCCATGGATTTCACGAACCAAGAGTTCACGTACACCATTCTTAGGCACACAAAGTTTGTTGCCTTTGAATAAGAACCCATCTTGAACCGTGTAGTCTTGAGTAGGTTTCTTGAATTTTCCAGAAAAATCCTCATCTTCTTCATAGTGATTTTTCAAGTGTTCAAACCCAAGAATCTTCGTATGAACCATAGCTAATAGATAGCTTCTCCTTGATAATGCACCAGCTACAACATTCTTCTTCCCTTCTTTGTACCTCGAACTGAATGTAAAAGATTGAAGAAATTCAACCCATTTAGCATGTCGGTGATTAAGCTTCTGCTGTCCATGAATGAATTTCAAGGCTTCATGATCCGAATGTAAAACAAACGGTTTTGGCCTTAGGTAAGACCAATGATCTAGAGCCCGAACAATAGCATAGAACTCACGATCATAATTTGAATAATTAAGCTTAGCACCACTTAATTTTTCACTGAAATAACAAATGGGTCTCTTTCCTTGAATAAGAACAGCACCAATACCCACGCCACTTGCATCACATTCAACCTCAAACAGTTTATCAAAATCTGGCAATGCAAGAACCGTTGTATTGCACAATTTCTCTTTGATTTCTTCAAAGGCTTTTTGAGCAGATTCACTCCAATTGAATGCACCTTTCTTCAATAACTCGGTCAAAGGAGCTGTGATTGTTAAGAAACTCTTGATAAAGATTCTGTAAAATGAGGCAAGCCCATGAAAACTCCTCACTTCATGCACATCTTTCGGCACTTTCCAAGTTGAAATAGCCTTCACCTTTTCTAGATCAACCTGTACTCCTTCACTAGATACAACATATCCTAGGAAAGTAATATGCTTACACATAAAAGCACACTTTTCTAACTTCCCATACAATCTGTTAGTCCTTAAAACCTCAAATAAAGATTTTAAATGTAACAAATGCTCGTCTATGGACTTGCTATATACTAGAATATCATCTAAATATACAACAATGAATTTGTTGAGAAAAGGACGCAATACCTCATTCATGAGTCTCATGAAAGAACTAGGAGCATACAAAGACCAAATGGCATGACAAGCCATTCGTATAAGCCTTGCTTAGTCTTAAAAGCTGTCTTCCATTCATCACCTTCACGAATTCTCATTTGGTGATAGCCACTTCTCAAATCAATTTTACTGAAAATCTTGGCTCCACTCAACTCATCAAACATGTCTTGAAGCCTTGGCATAGGAAATCTGTATTTGATAGTAATATTATTGATAGAACGACTATCAATACACATTCTCCAAGTTCCCTCTTTCTTAGGTACTAAAAGAGCAGGAACAGCACATGGGCTAAGACTTTCACGCACATAACCCCTTTCTATGAGTTCTTCAACTTGTCTTTGCAACTCCTTGGCCTGATGGGGACTACACCTGTAGGCTGGCTTATTAGGCAATTGAGCTCCCGGAATCAAGTCAATAGCATGCTCAATACCTCGAAATGGAGGCAGGCCTTGTGGCAAATCACTAGGAAATACATCAGAAAATTCCTCTAGCAATTTCTTCAAAGGCAATGAGTTAGTAACATTGGAAAAGGTTTCATCAACAGGTTTAACAACAAGGAAAAATCCTTCCCCTTCCATAGCATACTCACGCTCAAACTCACGTCTTGAAACCAGAAAATTAGGTTTCTTTTCCATCATAGGTTCAACCTTTGGAGGCAAAGGAAGTAACCTGATTTTCTTTCCCCCATGAGCAGTGACCGTATAAACATTAGAAACACCATCATGCAACGCATTTCTATCAAACTGCCATGGTCTACCAAGCAAAATATGACACGCACTCATAGGCAGAATATCACACCAATGTTCATCATGAAAATTCCCAATTGTAAAAGAAACTAGAGCTTGTTTCTTAACCTTTAAACCGGTGTCATTATTGGTATATTGCTATGTTAGTTCATGTTATAGGTTATTTTGATAAGAAATGAAAAATAGGGGAGGTAGAACCCTTTCCAGCCCCCTTTCCCTTGAAAATCACGAACATCGCTCCAAAACTTGGCGAAATGCTTTTAAGGCTCGTTTTAAATGCTTGAACACTTGTAACTAGCTATATTGGTATGTTAGTGCAAGTTATTGGTTATTTTGATAAGATATTTGAAAAATAGGAGAGGTAGAACCCTTCTCGGCCCCCTTTCCCTTGAAAATCATGAACATTGTCCCAAAATATATTGAAATGCTTCCAAGGTTCGTTTTCAATGTTTGACCACTTGTATCTAGGCTATATTGGTATGTTAGTTTAGGTTCTAGGTTATTTTGATTAGAAATTTGAAAAATAGGGGAGGTAGAACCCTTTCCGGCCCCTTTTCCTTGAAAATCACGAACATCGTCCCAAAACTTAACGAAATGCTTTTAAGGCTCGTTTTAAATGCTTGAAACGTTGTAACTAGGCTATATTGGAATGTTACTATAAGTTATAGGTTATTTTGATAAGAAATTTGAAAAATAGGGGAGGTAGAACCCTTTCCGGCTCCCTTTCCCTTGAAAATCCAGAACATTGCCCCAAAACTTGGCGAAATGCTTTCAAGGCTCGTTTAAAATGCTTGAACACTTGTAACTAGGCTATATTGGTATGTTAGTTCATGTTATAGGTTATTTTGATAAGAAATGAAAAATAGGGGAGGTATAACCCTTTCCAGCCCCCTTTCCCTTGAAAATCACGAATATCGCCCTAAAACTTGGCGAAATGCTTTCAAGGCTCATTTTCAATGCGTGAACCCTTGTAAATAGGCTATATTGGTATGTTAGTTC
The DNA here is from genome assembly GCA_026401315.1 of Dysphania ambrosioides. Taxonomy (NCBI): domain Eukaryota; kingdom Viridiplantae; phylum Streptophyta; class Magnoliopsida; order Caryophyllales; family Amaranthaceae; genus Dysphania; species Dysphania ambrosioides. Next base: position 23,161,438 of record CM048661.1, on the reverse strand, counting down.
ATGTTATAGATTATTTTGATAAGAAATTTGAAAAATAGGAGAGGTAGAACCCTTTTTTAGCCCCCTTTCCCTTAAAAATCACGAACATCGCCCCAAAACTTGGCGTAATGCTTTCAAGGCTCGTTTTAAATACTTGAAACCTTGTAACTAGGCTATATTGGAAGTACAAGTTATAGGTTATTTTGATAAGAAATTTGAAAAATAGGGGAGGTAGGACCCTTTCCGGCCCCTTTTCCTAGAAAATCACGAACATCGTCCCAAAACTTGGCGAAATGCTTTTAAGGCTCGTTTTAAATGCTTGAACACTTGTAACTAGCTATATTGGTATGTTAGTGCAAGTTATTGGTTATTTTGATAAGATATTTGAAAAATAGGAGAGGTAGAACCCTTCTCGGCCCCCTTTCCCTTGAAAATCACGAACATCATTCCAAAACTTAGTTAAATGCTATATTGGTATGTTAGTTCATGTTATAGGTTATTTTGATAAGAAATGAAAAATAGGGGAGGTATAACCCTTTCCAGCCCCCTTTCCCTTGAAAATCACGAACATCGTCCAAAAACTTGGCGAAAAGCTTTTAAGGCTCGTTTTAAATGCTAGAACCCTTGTAACTAGGCTATATTGGTATGTTAGTTCATGTTATAGGTTATTTTGATAAGAAATGAAAAATAGGGGAGGTATAACCCTTTCCAGGCCCCTTTCCCTTGAAAATCACGAACATCGCCCCAAAACTTGGCGAAATGCTTTCAAGGCTCGTTTTAAATGCTTGAACACTTGTAACTAGCTATATTGGTATGTTAGTGCAAGTTATTGGTTATTTTGATAAGATATTTGAAAAATAGGAGGGGTAGAACCCTTCTCGGCCCCCTTTCCCTTGAAAATCACGAACATCATCCCAAAACTTAGTTAAATGCTTCTAAGGCTCGTTTTCAATGCGTGAACACATGTAACTAGGCTCTATTGGTATGATAGTGCAAGTTATAGGTTATTTTGATAAGAAATGAAAAATAGGGGAGGTATAACCCTTTCCAGCCCCCTTTCCCTTGAAAATCACGAACATCGCCCCAAAACTTGGCGAAATGCTTTCAAGGCTCGTTTTAAATGCTTGAACACTTGTAACTAGCTATATTGGTATGTTAGTGCAAGTTATTGGTTATTTTGATAAGATATTTGAAAAATAGGAGAGGTAGAACCCTTCTCGGCCCCCTTTCCCTTGAAAATCACGAACATCATCCCAAAACTTAGTTAAATGCTTCTAAGGCTCGTTTTCAATGCGTGAACACATATAACTAGGCTCTATTGGTATGATAGTGCAAGTTATTGGTTAGTTTGATAAGATATTTGAAAAATAGGAGAGGTAGAACCCTTCTCGGCCCCCTTTCCCTTGAAAATCACGAACATTGTCCCAAAACTTATTGAAATGCTTCCAAGGTTCGTTTTCAATGTTTGAACACTTGTATCTAGGCTATATTGGTCTGTTAGTTCAAGTTCTAGGTTATTTTGATTAGAAATTTGAAAAATAGGGGAGGTAGGACCCTTTCCGGCCCCTTTTCCTAGAAAATCACGAACATCGTCCCAAAACTTGGCGAAATGCTTTTAAGGCTCGTTTCAAATGCTTGAAACCTTGTAACTAGGCTATATTGGTATGTTAGTACAAGTTATAGGTTATTTTGATAAGAAATTTGAAAAATAGGGGAGGTAGAACCCTTTCCGGCCTCTTTTCCTTGAAAATCATGAACATTGTCCAAAAACTTGGCGAAAATCTTTTAAGGCTCGTTTTAAATGCTAGAACCCTTGTAACTAGGTATATTGGTATGTTAGTTCATGTTATAGGTTATTTTGATAAGAAATGAAAAATAGGGGAGGTATAACCCTTTCCAGCCCCCTTTCCCTTGAAAATCACGAACATCGCCCCAAAACTTGGCGAAATGCTTTCAAGGCTCGTTTTAAATGCTTGAACACTTGTAACTAGCTATATTGGTATGTTAGTGCATGTTATTGGTTATTTTGATAAGATATTTGAAAAATAGGAGAGGTAGAACCCTTCTCGGCCTCTTTTCCTTGAAAATCACGAACATCGTCCAAAAACTTGGCGAAAAGCTTTTAAGGCTCGTTTTAAATGCTAGAACCCTTGTAACTAGGCTATATTGGTATGTTAGTTCATGTTATAGGTTATTTTGATAAGAAATGAAAAATAGGGGAGGTATAACCCTTTCCAGCCCCCTTTCCCTTGAAAATCACGAACATCGCCCCAAAACTTGGCGAAATGCTTTCAAGGCTCGTTTTAAATGCTTGAACACTTGTAACTAGCTATATTGGTATGTTAGTGCAAGTTATTGGTTATTTTGATAAGATATTTGAAAAATAGGAGAGGTAGAACCCTTCTCGGCCTCTTTTCCTTGAAAATCACGAACATCGTCCAAAAACTTGGCGAAAAGCTTTTAAGGCTCGTTTTAAATGCTAGAACCCTTGTAACTAGGCTATATTGGTATGTTAGTTCATGTTATAGGTTATTTTGATAAGAAATGAAAAATAGGGGAGGTATAACCCTTTCCAGCCCCCTTTCCCTTGAAAATCACGAACATCGCCCCAAAACTTGGCGAAATGCTTTCAAGGCTCGTTTTAAATGCTTGAACACTTGTAACTAGCTATATTGGTATGTTAGTGCAAGTTATTGGTTATTTTGATAAGATATTTGAAAAATAGGAGAGGTAGAACCCTTCTCGGCCCCCTTTCCCTTGAAAATCACGAACATCATCCCAAAACTTAGTTAAATGCTTCTAAGGCTCGTTTTCAATGCATGAACACATGTAACTAGGCTCTATTGGTATGATAGTGCAAGTTATTGGTTAGTTTGATAAGATATTTGAAAAATAGGAGAGGTAGAACCCTTCTCGGCCCCCTTTCCCTTGAAAATCACGAACATCATCCCAAAACTTAGTTAAATGCTTCTAAGGCTCGTTTTCAATGCGTGAACACATGTAACTAGGCTCTATTGGTATGATAGTGCAAGTTATTGGTTAGTTTGATAAGATATTTGAAAAATAGGAGAGGTAGAACCCTTCTCGGCCCCCTTTCCCTTGAAAATCACGAACATTGTCCCAAAACTTATTGAAATGCTTCCAAGGTTCGTTTTCAATGTTTGAACACTTGTATCTAGGCTATATTGGTCTGTTAGTTCAAGTTCTAGGTTATTTTGATTAGAAATTTGAAAAATAGGGGAGGTAGGACCCTTTCCGGCCCCTTTTCCTAGAAAATCACGAACATCGTCCCAAAACTTGGCGAAATGCTTTTAAGGCTCGTTTCAAATGCTTGAAACCTTGTAACTAGGCTATATTGGTATGTTAGTACAAGTTATAGGTTATTTTGATAAGAAATTTGAAAAATAGGGGAGGTAGAACCCTTTCCGGCCTCTTTTCCTTGAAAATCACGAACATCGTCCAAAAACTTGGCGAAAAGCTTTTAAGGCTCGTTTTAAATGCTAGAACCCTTGTAACTAGGCTATATTGGTATGTTAGTTCATGTTATAGGTTATTTTGATAAGAAATGAAAAATAGGGGAGGTGATGTGTAAGCAAGATGAGAAACTTGTTTACAAATGATCGGGAATGTGTGTTAAGAAAGTTTAGGGGAACTCTCACCCTTAACTTGAGGATATAACAGTGAGGAACACTCACTCACGTGTTTGGGCGTAGTAGTGATTAGGGAACTCTCACCTATTCGACAACTACAAATTTAAGTTTTAGGAACTCTCACTAAAACACAAACTCTTCAAATTGAGGTAACTCTCAAATTTGGAAAATAAACTTGACTAGCACAAGCCAAATTCGTATCATACACTCGTGTGTTTTTGGCAAAATTCTGGAATGCCTTTCATTGATTATTAGCACGCTATTTATAGCTTTTTCGTACATCATACTAAGCTAAAACAAACAATAAACAGAAAGCTGAAAATAAGGGTAGATTAAGTGGCTCACAACCGTCCAACATAATCCCCATAACAACTCATTATTTCTCTAACTAATAAAGCTTAAAACAAGGGAAGAATAGCTTAAAATAAGGGAAGAAACGTTCAGCAAATTGACTCCAAACTGCTGTTCAAATTCCTCCTTCAAAGTCGCCTTGAAATGCGCCAAATCGTTCAGCAAATTGACTTCAAATTGCTGTTCAAATTCGTCCTCCAAAGTAGCCTTGAAATGCGCTTTTTAAGCCTTCATTTAAGCTCTTTTATTTTGAATTTAAACCAGCTATAAACGCCCCTTAAAGTCTGCCTATATTCCCCCATTATTGAGGTAATTAGTTACGCTCAATACGGTGCAACCATTTGAGGACTTATATGGGCCGTGCATGCCAAAATCCCTAAGACTAGTATTGAGGAGAGACTTGGACAAAATCAACTCCCTTACGTTCGACTCTTGGACTAGAATATTTGCACCTTGACCATTTTGGTCATCCTCCCCTTCTTCAAAGGGAATTGCCCTCAATTCTTCATCATTATAGTACGGTGCTAGATCCCCCACATTGAATGTGCTTGAGACGCCGTACTTTCTTCCCAAATCTACCTTGTAGGCATTGTCATTGATCTTTTTCACTATCTCAAATGGACCCTCGGCTCGTGGCATGAGCTTATTCTTCCTTTGATTGGGAAATCTCTCCTTCCTCATGTAGATCCATACTAAGTCACCAACTTCAAAACGTTTCACATTTTTGACTCTCTTGTTGGCTTGCTTCTTATAGATTTCATTAGCCTTCTCGATGTTCTTCCTCACTTCTTTGTGGATTTTCACCATGAACTCGGCTTGTTCCTTGGCACCTCCATGCACGAATTTGTCTTTAGGCAAAGCTACGAGATCAATTGGAACATAGGGATTAGAACCATAGACTACTTCAAAAGGAGAATACTTTGTAGTAGCGCTAGGAGTTCTATTGTAAGCAAACTCGGCATGAGCGAGTTTGACATCCCAATCTTTGGTGCTTTTACTAACCAAGGTTCTAAGCAAAGAACCTAGTACCCTATTCACCACCTCGGTTTGGCCATCAGTTTGGGGGTGATGTGAGGTAGAAAACAGCAACTTGGTTCCCATAAGACGCCACAAAGACTTCCAAAAATGACTTTGGAACTTTGTATCTCGATCTGAAACAATTGTGCGTGGGACTCCATGGAAACGAACAATCCCATCAAAATATAATTTTGCCACCTTCATAGCATCCTCGGTTTTATGACAAGGGATAAAGTGAGCCATCTTTGAAAAACGATCAACTACCACCATGATTGAGTCCTTACCTCTTTGAGTTCTAGGTAAAGCCACAATGAAATCCATGCTTAGGTCTTCCCAAGGTCTCTCCGGAATTGGCAATGGCTTGTAAAGACCTTTGTGAAACACCATCTTTGCCCTTTGACAAGTAGAGCAACGCGCTACAACATGATGGACAGTAGATAGCATGTTAGGCCAATAAAAGTGAGCTTGTGATGTGTAAACAAGATGAGAACCTTGTTACAGAATATGTGTTTAAGGGGTCTTAATGAAATGTCGTGATTAATGAGGGGAGAATAGGGGAACACTCAACCCTAGTCTCGGATATAACCAAGGGGAACACTCACCCTTCGCTTAGTGTAGTTTGGAAATAGGGATTACTCAACCCACTCGTTTACTACGTAAGTTCTAGGTTTGGGAACACTCGACCAAAACTAGTACTCTTCAAATTTGGATTCTCAAATTTGGACCTTAAAAATGACTATTAGCAAGTCACGTTTAATCAAAGAAAAACTCAAGTGTTTAGCAAATTTCTGGATGCATTTCTATTCGTTTAGTACACTATTTATAGTAGTGTATTCATTACATAGGATTCCCCTTTTGTAGTTATCCATTACTTGCCTAATTAAGGACAGAAATAAAACTAACTATAAAGTGATTAAAAAGGCTCATATAACCGTCCCCTTAATCCTTTATCACAAAACAACTGAAATTAACTAATAACCATAAACTGAAACTAACTAATTAACGAAAACTAAGCTTGAATTAAGGAAAAAAACGTTCAGCAAACAAGAAGTCTTCAACCGGCATTTTCCACGTGCAAAACCTTGCATGTTCAACGTTCAAATCCGTGTAAATAGCTGGCTTGTAACCTCCTTTGACTCAAGCTCCTTTATTCCACCCATGAACTAACCAACTCCCTAATTTACGCCTAAGTAGTTTCAACTGACCAGCTAGCTAACTAACTCCTTGATTTACGTCAACTAACCAACCCAACTGACCAGCTAGCTAACTAACTCCTTGATTTACGCCTATTCAGTTTAACTAACCAACGAACTAACTAAACTTCTTAATTCACGGCCTTTAGTTCAACTAATCACCTAGTCTTACGCCCAACTAACAATCAGACAACTTCTCCCTTAATTCATGCCCCATGATCAGTCCACGTAACTCTAAATACCCCAAATCATGCGTGGCATCAAGTCGGCATCATTACTAGATCCCTTCAACTAGATTAACTACTTTAAGGGAAGTATAACCAGTAGTAAAACTTTTTGGACCGCCGTGCATAGGATTGAAAAACGATTTGGACAGAATTAACCCCTTAGCATTTAATTCAATAACACCGTCTTGACCGTCTTCATCTAAATCATGGATAATTGTTCTTTGACTATTTTGGTCATCCTCCCCTTCTTCAACAGGAATTGCCCTCAATTCGTCATCATCAAGGTAAGGAGCAAGATCACCAACGTTGAATGTACTTGAGACACCATATTGACCTCCCAAATCAACTTTGTATGCGTTGTCATTGATCTTTTCCATGATCTCAAATGGGCCCTCGGCTCTTGGCATAAGTTTGTTCTTCCTTTTACTAGGAAAACGTTCCTTCCTCATGTAAATCCACACTAGATCCCCAACTTCAAAAGACTTCACATTTCTCACTCGTTTGTTGGCTTGTTTCTTGTAGATTTCATTCGCCTTTTCAATGTTCCTCCGAACTTCTTTATGGACTCTTATCATGAATTCGGCTTGTTCTTTTGCCCCACCATGAACGAACTTGTCTTTTGGCAAAGCAATAAGATCAATGGGAACATAAGGATTGACGCCATATACTACTTCAAAAGGAGAGTACTTTGTAGTAGCACTAGGTGTCCTATTATAAGCGAACTCGGCATGAGCAAGCTTATTATCCCAATCCTTGGTACTTTTGCTTATCAAAGTCCTAAGCAACGAACCAAGTATTCTATCCACCACCTCCGTTTGGCCATCGGTTTGTGGATGATGAGAGGTAGAGAACAGTAACTTAGTTCCCATCAAACGCCATATGGATTTCCAAAAATGACTTAGGAACTTAGTATCGCGATCTGACACAATTGTGCGTGGTACCCCATGGAAACGAACTACCTCTTCAAAGTATAACTTAGCCACCTTCATTGCATCTTCAGTTTTATGGCAAGGAATGAAATGAGCCATTTTCGAGAATCGATCAACCACCACCATTATTGAGTCTTTGCCTCTTTGAGTTCTTGGCAAGGCTACGATGAAATCCATACTAACATCTTCCCAAGGTCTTTCGGGAATTGGTAAGGGCTTGTAGAGACCTTTATGAAAAACCATTTTTGCTCTTTGACAGGTAGAACAACGACTCACCACATGATGAACTGTGGCTAACATTTTCGGCCAATAAAAATGAGCTTGGAGAAGTTCCATTGTCTTGTGAATACCCACGTGACCAGCTAATCCTCCTCCATGAGCTTCATGTATCAACAAACTTCGAATGGGACATTTTGGGATGCATAATCTATTCCCCTTGAAAAGAAAACCATTATGCAAAGAAAACAGATCATAAACTCCACGGACGCATTTTTCAATTATCCCTTTGAAGTCATCATCTTCTTGATAGTACTCCTTAATCAAATCGAATCCAAGTACCTTTGCTTCAACCATTCCAAGCAAATTATGCCTCCTAGACAAGGCATCTGCCACCACATTCGCTTTTCCACTCTTGTATTTAGAGGAAAAATTAAATGTTTGCAAAAATTCGACCCACTTTGCATGCCTTGCGTTCAGCTTCTTTTGGCCATGTATGAATCTCAAGGATTCATGATCAGAATGCAATATGAAAGGTTGTGGCCTCAAATAATGTGACCAATGTTCTAGAGCTCTTACCATAGCATAGAACTCTTTATCATAGGTGGAGTAATTCAACTTGCCTTGACTCATCTTCTCACTAAAGTAGGCAATGGGTCGCCCACCTTGAATCAATACGGCCCCAATACCTTTTCCACTTGCGTCACATTCAACCTCAAATGGTTTGGAAAAATCAGGAAGTGCTAATATGGGTGTGTTGCACATCTTCTTCTTGACTTCTTCAAACGCCCTTTGAGCTTGGGGTGTCCATTCGAACACGCCTTTCTTAGTACACTCGGTGATGGGAGCCATGAGTGTGCTGAAGTTCTTAATGAATCTTCTATAGAAAGAAGCAAGTCCATGAAATGAACGAACTTCCGTGAGCGTTTTCGGACTAGGCCATGATTGAATTGCTTCAATTTTGCTAGGATCCACCTTTACGCCATCACCTGAAACTATGTAGCCAAGAAACATGACTTCATATAATAGAAAATCACATTTTTCTAGTTTCCCATACAGTTTTTCTTTTCTTAACACAGAAAATACTTGAAAAAGGTGATCAAAATGGGATTCTTCATCCCGTGAATAGATGAGAATATCATCCAAGTATACTACCACAAACTTGCCCAGAAATGGCCTTAGCACCTCATTCATCAACCTCATGAATGTGCTAGGGGCATTTGTAAGGCCAAATGGCATGACTAGCCATTCATACAACCCATGCTTTGTCTTGAATGCAGTCTTCCATTCATCCCCTTCTCTCATGTGAATCTGATGATATCCACTTCTCAAGTCTACCTTTGAGAAGACCTTGGAACCACTCAATTCATCCAGCATATCGTCAAGTCTTGGGATTGGAAACCTGTACTTGATAGTAACGTTATTAACGGCTCTACTATCAATACACATTCTCCAAGTACCATCTTTCTTAGGAACCAACAAAGCAGGAACGGCACATGGACTCATGGACTCACGCACATAACCCATACCCATTAGTTCTTCAATTTGGCGTTGTAACTCCTTGGTTTCCAAAGGATTACATCTATAGGCTGGTTTATTTGGTAAGGGTGCTCCGGGAATGAGATCAATTTGATGCTCAATTCCTCGTATGGGTGGTAGTCCCTTAGGTAATTCATCTGGAAAAACGTCCTCAAAATCTTGAATTAATTGGGCTAATTTAGGATTTCGAGCAACAAAATTTTCGTGGGTTTCTTTGGAGTATAGTAGAAACAATTCTGCCTCACCATCTAACTCCCTCTCAAATTCTCTAAAAGACAATAAGGATACTTCTTTTTGTGGTGTTTGTGATGGTGAAAGACGTGGGGGTGGTAAAGGGTGTAGTTTTTTCTTCCTCCCTTCATGGACTATCGTATAAGTGTTGTGATACCCATCGTGTATAGATCTTCTATCAGTTTGCCAAGGTCTACCAAGTAGAATATGACAAGCATCCATAGACACAACATCACATAATATCGAATCACAATACGCATGACCAAAATGGTCAAAGTGCAATTATCCATGATTTAGAGGAAGACGGTCAAGACGGTATTATTGAATTAAATGCTAAGGGCTTAATTCTGTCCAAATCGTTCTTCAATCCTATGCAAGGCGGTCCAAAAAGTTTTACTACGGGTTATACTTCCCTTAAAGTAGTTAATCTAGTTGAAGGGAGTTAGTAAAGATGCCGGTTTGATGCCACGCATGATTCGTGTAATTGGAGTCAAGTTGGACGATCATGGGGCATGAATTAAGGAATTAGTTGAACTGATTGGTTAGTGAACTAATTAGCGTGAATTAAGGAGGGTAGTTAGCTCGTTGATTTGTTAAACTGAAGAGGCGTAAGATTAGGAGTTAGTTAGCTGATCATGATGTTAGTGGTTGGTTAGCTGGCGTAAAAGGAGCAAATTAGTTAACTAGTTGGTTAGTTAAACTACTTAGGCGTAACTTAAGGAGGTAGTTAGTTGAATAAAGAAGTTTGAGTCAAGGGTGGTTACAAACAAGCTGAAAACATGCTGATAATGCCGTGGAAGCTAGCTGCTGCACGTTTTTAATGCCGGTTGAAGTTTGTTGGATTTTTCCTTAATTTAAGCTTAGATTTCGTTTAGGTAGTTTTATTTCAGTTTATTGTTATTAGGTAATTTCGGTTTGTTGTGATAAAGGATTAAAGGGACGGTTATATGAGCCTTTTAATCACTTTATATTTAGTTTTATTTCTGTCCTTAATTAGGCAAATAATGGATAACTACAAAAGGGGAATCCTATGTAATGAAGGCACTACCATAAATAGTGCACGAAATGAATAGAAAGGCATCCAGAAGTTTGCTAAACACTTGAGTTTTTCTTTGATTAAACTTGACTTGCTAATAGTCATTTTTAAGGTCCAAATTTGAGAATACAAATTTGAAGAGTACTAGTTTTGGTCGAGTGTTCCCAAACCTAGAACTTACGTAGTAAACGAGTGGGTTGAGTATTCCCTATTTCTAAACTACACTAAGCGAAGGGTGAGTGTTCCCCTTGGTTATATCCGAGATTAGGGTTGAGTAATCCCCTATTCTTCTCTCAGTAATCACGACATTTCATTAGGACCCCTTAAACACATATTCTGTAACAAGGTTCTCATCTTGCTTACACATCATTTGGCGCGCCAGGTAGGGGGGAAATTTGTCAAACAAAACAAAAGAAAGCTTTTCCTAAGGGGTCGTATACCTACACACCATGGGAGATAATCAAGACTTAAGGACAGCATTGGAAGCTCTAAATCGATCCATTGCTAGTCAAGAAAGATTGGCCGAAACTAATGCTAATCTACAAGGGAATCTTGCTGCCTTAATGGCAAGACTCATGAACGAGCAAGATAGGAGAGATCGAGAGGAAGACCCTCCACCTAGGAGGGAAGATAGGAGTCTCAAAGTGGACGTCCCTTCTTTTGATGGGACCCTTGATCCTGAAAAGTACTTAGAATGGGAGAAATCCTTGGAAAGGTACTTTGAATACAAGGACATCCATGAGGATGTACAGCGTTTTAAGATTGCCAAAGTCAAGCTAAAAGGCTATGGTGATAGTTGGTTACAAGGAGAGCAAAGAGGACGCACCCTTAAGGGGAAGGTTCCTATCTCTACTTGGAACAAACTCAAAAAACGGATGAAAGACCGTTTCATTCCCCACAATTACAAGCAAAGCCAATATGTGAAATGGAGTACCTTGCAACAAAATGGGGACTCTGTCGAGGATTACATAAAAGAATTCGATAGGCTTGCTATTGTGTGTGAAGTAACCGAGAATGAAGAGCTCAAAATGGGGCGTTTCATATCCGGTTTGGACCAAGAATTACAAGACAGACTTGAGGGTTACACTAACCTCACGTTTGTGGAAGCTTGCAAGTTGGTGAGTAAATTCGATGCTAAGAGGAAGAAGAAGAAGCCTACTGCCATTCCTCAATTGACACGAAAACCTTCTTTTCCTACAAAGGAAAATTCGTCCTTTAACAAATCAAGCAACCCCATAAAGAAGGACGCAAGGAACGTGAAGATAGGTGACATTGTGTGTTACAAATGTGGAGGGCGAGGTCATTACAAGAAGGATTGTCCTAATACTAGGGCATTAACTATGCAAGAAGTTAAACTCATGGCCACTCAAAACATCAATTGGGATGAGTTTGAGGATGGAGAAGAAGACGTTGAAGACGATTGTGACGATTGCATTGCCGAATCAGAGGAGAAGACTAGCCTCGTGATTAGGAGGGCCTTGCAAGCACGTGTGGAAGAAGATGCTGCCCCTCAACGACAACACATTTTCATCACCCGATGTAAAATTGGTGACGAGGTATGTGATCTCATTATTGATGGGGGAAGTGAGGCTAATACCGTATCTAAGACTCTAGTATCCAAACTAGGTCTTACGACCACAAATCATCCACAACCTTACAAATTGAGTTGGTTAGACTCTAATGCTAGCACCGGGGTTAGGAAGCAATGTATGGTCTCTTTTTGTATTGGTGCGTATTGTGATTCGATATTATGTGATGTTGTGTCTATGGATGCTTGTCATATTCTACTTGGTAGACCTTGGCAAACTGATAGAAGGTCTGATGTGTAAACAAGATGAGAACCTTGTTACAGAATATGTGTTTAAAGGGGTCTTAGTAGAATGCGTGATTTGTGAAAGGAAAATAGGGGAACACTCAACCCTAATTTCGGATATAACCAAGGGGAACACTCACCCTTCGCTTAGTGTAGTTTAGAAATAGGGATTACTCAACCCACTCGTTTACTACGTAAGTTCTAGGTTTGGGAACACTCGACCAAAGCTAGTACTCTTCAAATTTGGATTCTCAAATTTGGACCTTAAAAATGACTATTGGCAAGTCAAGTTTAATCAAAGAAAAACTCAAGTGTTTAGCAAATTTCTGGATGCATTTCTCTTCATTTCGTGCACTATTTATAGTAGTGCCTTCATTACATAGGATTCCATTATTTGCCTAATTAAAGACAGAAATAAAAAAACTAAATATAAAGTGATTAAAAGGCTAATAACCGTCCTTTAATCCTTTATAACAAACTGAAATTACCTAACAACCATAAACTGAAATAAACTACTAACAGCAATCAGAAACTAACTACTAATCGTAAAACTAGGCTTAATCTAAGGAAAAATTTAACAACCTTTGAACGGCATTCCATCCGATTACTAAAACGTGCAAAATGGCTTCAATAACCTCTTCAGCGTGTATTTAGCTTGTTGCAACTACCTTTGACTTAAGCCCCTTTATTCCAGCCATGAACTAACTAATTCCCTAATTTATGCCTAAGTAGTTCAACTGACCAGCTAACTAACTAACTCCTTGTTGTACGTCCACTAACCAACCAACTAAGCAAAGAATCAGCTAACTAACTCCAATCCTTGTTGTACGTCCACTAACCAACCAACTAAGCAAAGAATCAGCTAACTAACTCCAATTCTCACGCTTCTTCAGTTTAACAAATCAACGAGTTAACTACCCTCCTTAATTCACGCTAATTAACTCACTAACCAATCAGTTCAACTAATCCCTTAATTCATGCCCCATGATCGTCCAACTTGACTCCAATTACACGAACCATGCGTGGCATCAACTCGGCATCTTAACTAACTCCCTTCAACTAGATTAACTACTTTAAGGGAAGTATAACCTGTAGTAAAACCTTTTGGACCGCCTTGCATAGGATTGAAAAACGATTTGGACAGAATTAAGCCCTTAGCATTTAATTCAATAATACTGTCTTGACCGTCTTCATCTAAATCATGGATAATTGCACTTTGACCATTTTGGTCATCCTCCCCTTCTTCAACGGGAATTGCCCTCAATTCGTCATCATCAAGATAGGGAGCAAGATCACCAACGTTGAATGTACTTGAGACACCATATTGACCTCCCAAATCAACTTTGTATGCGTTGTCATTGATCTTTTCCACGATCTCAAATGGGCCCTCGGCTCTTGGCATAAGTTTGTTCTTCCTTTTACTAGGAAAACGTTCTTTCCTCATGTAAATCCACACTAAATCCCCAACTTCAAAAGACTTCACATTTCTCACTCGTTTGTTGGCTTGTTTCTTGTAGATTTCATTCGCCTTTTCAATGTTCCTCCGAACTTCTTTATGGACCTTTATCATGAATTCGGCTTGTTCTTTTGCCCCACCATGAACGAACTTGTCTTTTGGCAAAGCAATAAGATCAATTGGAACATAAGGATTGACGCCATATACTACTTCAAAAGGAGAGTACTTTGTAGTAGCACTAGGTGTCCTATTATAAGCAAACTCGGCATGAGCAAGCTTATTATCCCAATCCTTGGTACTTTTACTTATCAAAGCCCTAAGCAACGAACCAAGTATTCTATTAACCACCTCCGTCTGGCCATCGGTTTGTGGATGATGTGAGGTAGAGAACAACAACTTAGTCCCCATCAAACGCCATACTGATTTCCAAAAATGACTTAGGAACTTAGTATCGCGATCTGACACAATCGTGCGTGGCACCCCATGGAAACGAACTACCTCTTCAAAGTATAGCTTAGCCACCTTCATTGCATCTTCAGTTTTATGGCAAGGAATGAAATGAGCCATTTTCGAGAACCGATCAACCACCACCATTATTGAGTCTTTGCCTCTTTGAGTTCTTGGCAAAGCTACAATAAAGTCCATACTAACATCTTCCCAAGGTCTTTCGGGAATTGGTAAGGGCTTGTAGAGACCCTTATGAAACACCATTTTTGCTCTTTGACAGGTAGAGCAACGACTCACCACATGTGATGTGTAAACAAGATGAGAACCTTGTTACAGAATATGTGTTTAAAGGGGTCTTAGTAGAATGCGTGATTTGTGAAAGGAAAATAGGGGAACACTCAACCCTAATTTCGGATATAACCAAGGGGAACACTCACCCTTCGCTTAGTGTAGTTTAGAAATAGGGATTACTCAACCCACTCGTTTACTACGTAAGTTCTAGGTTTGGGAACACTCGACCAAAGCTAGTACTCTTCAAATTTGGATTCTCAAATTTGGACCTTAAAAATGACTATTGGCAAGTCAAGTTTAATCAAAGAAAAACTCAAGTGTTTAGCAAATTTCTGGATGCATTTCTCTTCATTTCGTGCACTATTTATAGTAGTGCCTTCATTACATAGGATTCCATTATTTGCCTAATTAAAGACAGAAATAAAAAAACTAAATATAAAGTGATTAAAAGGCTAATAACCGTCCTTTAATCCTTTATAACAAACTGAAATTACCTAACAACCATAAACTGAAATAAACTACTAACAGCAATCAGAAACTAACTACTAATCGTAAAACTAGGCTTAATCTAAGGAAAAATTTAACAACCTTTGAACGGCATTCCATCCGATTACTAAAACGTGCAAAATGGCTTCAATAACCTCTTCAGCGTGTATTTAGCTTGTTGCAACTACCTTTGACTTAAGCCCCTTTATTCCAGCCATGAACTAACTAATTCCCTAATTTATGCCTAAGTAGTTCAACTGACCAGCTAACTAACTAACTCCTTGTTGTACGTCCACTAACCAACCAACTAAGCAAAGAATCAGCTAACTAACTCCAATCCTTGTTGTACGTCCACTAACCAACCAACTAAGCAAAGAATCAGCTAACTAACTCCAATTCTCACGCTTCTTCAGTTTAACAAATCAACGAGTTAACTACCCTCCTTAATTCACGCTAATTAACTCACTAACCAATCAGTTCAACTAATCCCTTAATTCATGCCCCATGATCGTCCAACTTGACTCCAATTACACGAACCATGCGTGGCATCAACTCGGCATCTTAACTAACTCCCTTCAACTAGATTAACTACTTTAAGGGAAGTATAACCTGTAGTAAAACCTTTTGGACCGCCTTGCATAGGATTGAAAAACGATTTGGACAGAATTAAGCCCTTAGCATTTAATTCAATAATACTGTCTTGACCGTCTTCATCTAAATCATGGATAATTGCACTTTGACCATTTTGGTCATCCTCCCCTTCTTCAACGGGAATTGCCCTCAATTCGTCATCATCAAGATAGGGAGCAAGATCACCAACGTTGAATGTACTTGAGACACCATATTGACCTCCCAAATCAACTTTGTATGCGTTGTCATTGATCTTTTCCACGATCTCAAATGGGCCCTCGGCTCTTGGCATAAGTTTGTTCTTCCTTTTACTAGGAAAACGTTCTTTCCTCATGTAAATCCACACTAAATCCCCAACTTCAAAAGACTTCACATTTCTCACTCGTTTGTTGGCTTGTTTCTTGTAGATTTCATTCGCCTTTTCAATGTTCCTCCGAACTTCTTTATGGACCTTTATCATGAATTCGGCTTGTTCTTTTGCCCCACCATGAACGAACTTGTCTTTTGGCAAAGCAATAAGATCAATTGGAACATAAGGATTGACGCCATATACTACTTCAAAAGGAGAGTACTTTGTAGTAGCACTAGGTGTCCTATTATAAGCAAACTCGGCATGAGCAAGCTTATTATCCCAATCCTTGGTACTTTTACTTATCAAAGCCCTAAGCAACGAACCAAGTATTCTATTAACCACCTCCGTCTGGCCATCGATTTGTGGATGATGTGAGGTAGAGAACAACAACTTAGTCCCCATCAAACGCCATACTGATTTCCAAAAATGACTTAGGAACTTAGTATCGCGATCTGACACAATCGTGCGTGGCACCCCATGGAAATGAACTACCTCTTCAAAGTATAGCTTAGCCACCTTCATTGCATCTTCAGTTTTATGGCAAGGAATGAAATGAGCCATTTTCGAGAACCGATCAACCACCACCATTATTGAGTCTTTGCCTCTTTGAGTTCTTGGCAAAGCTACAATAAAGTCCATACTAACATCTTCCCAAGGTCTTTCGGGAATTGGTAAGGGCTTGTAGAGACCCTTATGAAACACCATTTTTGCTCTTTGACAGGTAGAGCAACGACTCACCACATGATGAACTGTGGCTAACATTTTCGGCCAATAGAAATGAGCTTGGAGAAGCTCCATTGTCTTGTGAATACCCACGTGACCAGCTAGTCCTCCCCCATGAGCTTCATGTATCAATAAACTTCGAATGGGACTTTTTGGGATGCATAATCTATTCCCTTTAAAAAGGAAACCATTATGCAAGAAAAACAGTTCATAAACTCCACGAACGCATTTTTCCATTATCCCTTTGAATTCATCATCTTCTTGATAGTACTCCTTAATCAAATCGAATCCAAGCATCTTTGCTTCAACCATTCCAAGTAAATTATGCCTCCTAGACAAGGCATCTGCCACCACATTCGCTTTTCCACTCTTGTATTTAGAGGAAAAATTAAATGTTTGTAGGAATTCGACCCACTTGGCATGTCTTGCATTCAGCTTCTTTTGGCCATGTATGAATCTCAAGGATTCATGATCAGAATGCAATATGAAAGGTTGTGGCCTCAAGTAATGTGACCAATGATCTAGAGCTCTTACCATAGCATAGAACTCTTTATCATAGGTGGAGTAATTCAGCTTGCCTTGACTCATCTTCTCACTGAAGTAGGCAATGGGTCGTCCACCTTGAATCAATACGGCACCAATACCCTTTCCACTTGCGTCACATTCAACTTCAAATGGTTTGGAAAAATCAGGAAGTGCTAATATGGCGTATTGCACATCTTCTTCTTGACTTCTTCAAACGCCCTTTGAGCTTGGGGTGTCCATTCGAACACGCCTTTCTTAGTACACTCGGTGATGGGAGCCATGAGTGTGCTGAAGTTCTTGATGAATCTTCTATAGAAAGAAGCAAGTCCATGAAATGAACGAACTTCCGTGAGCGTTTTTGGACTAGGCCATGATTGAATTGCTTCAATTTTGCTAGGATCCACCTTTACGCCATCACCTGAAACTATGTAGCCAAGAAACATGACTTCATATAGTAAAAAATCACATTTTTCTAATTTTCCATACAGCTTTTCTCTTCTCAAAACGGAAAATACTTGAAAAAGGTGATCAAAATGAGATTCTTCATCACGTGAATAGATGAGAATGTCATCCAAGTATACTACCACAAACTTGCCCAGAAATGGTCTTAGCACCTCATTCATCAACCTCATGAACGTACTAGGTGCGTTGGTAAGGCCAAATGGCATGACGAGCCATTCATATAGCCCATGCTTTGTCTTGAAGGCAGTCTTCCATTCATCCCCTTCTCTCATGCGAACCTGATGATATCCACTTCTCAAGTCTACTTTTGAGAAGACCTTGGAACCACTCAATTCATCCAACATGTCATCAAGTCTTGGGATTGGAAACCTGTACTTGATAGTAACGTTATTAACTGCTCTACTATCAATACACATTCTCCAAGTACCATCTTTCTTAGGAACCAACAAAGCAGGAACGGCACATGGACTCATGGACTCACGTACATAACCCATACCCATTAGTTCTTCAATTTGACGTTGTAACTCCTTGGTTTCCAAAGGATTACATCTATAGGCTGGTTTATTTGGCAAGGGTGCTCCGGGAATGAGATCAATTTGATGCTCAATTCCTCGTATGGGTGGTAGTCCTTTTGGTAATTCATCAGGAAAAACGTCCTCAAAATCTTTAATTAATTGGGCTAATTTAGGATTTCGAGCAACAAAATTTTCGTGGGTTTCTTTGGAGTATAGTAGGAATAATTCTGCCTCACCTTCTAACTCCCTCTCAAATTCTCTAAAAGATAACAAGGATACTTCTTTTTGTGGTGTTTGTGATGGTGAAAAACGTGGGGGTGGTAAAGGGTGTAGTTTTTTCTTCCTCCCTTCATGGACTATCGTATAGGTGTTGTGATACCCATCGTGTATAGATCTTCTATCAGTTTGCCAAGGTCTACCAAGTAGAATATGACAAGCATCCATAGACACAACATCACATAATATCGAATCACAATATGCACCAATACAAAAAGAGACCATACATTGCTTCCTAACCCCGGTGCTAGCATTAGAGTCTAACCAACTCAATTTGTAAGGTTGTGGATGATTTGTGGTCGTAAGACCTAGTTTGGATACTAGAGTCTTAGATACGGTATTAGCCTCACTTCCACCATCAATAATGAGATCACATACCTCGTCACCAATTTTACAACGGGTGATGAAAATGTGTTGTCGTTGAGGGGCAGCATCTTCTTCCACACGTGCTTGCAAGGCCCTCCTAATCACGAGGCTAGTCTTCTCTGATTCGGCAATGCAATCGTCACAATCATCTTCAACTTCTTCTTCTTCATCCTCAAACTCATCCCAATTGATGTTTTGAGTGGCCATGAGTTTAACTTCTTGCATAGTTAATGCCCTGGTATTAGGACAATCCTTCTTGTAATGACCTCGCCCTCCACATTTGTAGCACACAATGTCACCTATCTTCACGTTCCTTGTGTCCTTCTTTATGGGGTTGCTTGGTTTAAATGACGAATTTTCCTTTGTAGGAAAAGAAGGTTTTCGTGTCATTTGAGGAATAGTAACTGGCTTCTTCTTCTTTCTCTTAGCATCGAACTTAATCACCAACTTGCAAGCTTCCACAAACGTGAGGTTAGTATAACCTTCAAGTCTGTCTTGTAACTCTTGGTCCAAACCGGATATGAAACGCCCCATTTTGAGCTCTTCATTCTCGGTTACTTCACACACAATAGCAAGCCTATCGAATTCTTTTATGTAATCCTCGACAGAGTCCCCATTTTGTTGCAAGGTACTCCATTTCACATATTGGCTTTGCTTGTAATTGTGGGGAATGAAACGGTCTTTCATCCGTTTTTTGAGTTTGTTCCAAGTAGAGATAGGAACCTTCCCCTTAAGGGTGCGTCCTCTTTGCTCTCCTTGTAACCAACTATCACCATAGCCTTTTAGTTTGACTTTGGCAATCTTAAAACGCTGTACATCCTCATGGATGTCCTTGTATTCAAAGT
Organism: Dysphania ambrosioides; assembly: GCA_026401315.1. Classification (NCBI taxonomy): domain Eukaryota; kingdom Viridiplantae; phylum Streptophyta; class Magnoliopsida; order Caryophyllales; family Amaranthaceae; genus Dysphania; species Dysphania ambrosioides. Next base: position 23,141,883 of record CM048661.1, on the reverse strand, counting down.
ACCTTTCCAAGGATTTCTCCCATTCTAAGTACTTTTCAGGATCAAGGGTACCATCAAAAGACGGGACGTCCACCTTGAGACTCCTATCTTCCCTCCTAGGTGGAGGGTCTTCCTCTCGATCTCTCCTATCTTGCTCGTTCATGAGCCTTGCCATTAAGGCAGCAAGATTCCCTTGTAGATTAGCATTAGTTTCGGCCAATCTTTCTTGACTAGCAATGGATCGATTTAGAGCTTCCAATGCTGTCCTTAAGTCTTGATTTTCTCCCATGGTGTGTAGGTATACGACCCCTTAGGAAAAGCTTTCTTTTTTTTTTTTTTTTGACAAATTTTCCCCCTACCTGGCGCGCCAAATGATGTGTAAACAAGATGAGAACCTTGTTACAGAATATGTGTTTAAAGGGGTCTTAGTAGAATGCGTGATTTGTGAAAGGAAAATAGGGGAACACTCAACCCTAATTTCGGATATAACCAAGGGGAACACTCACCCTTCGCTTAGTGTAGTTTAGAAATAGGGATTACTCAACCCACTCGTTTACTACGTAAGTTCTAGGTTTGGGAACACTCGACCAAAGCTAGTACTCTTCAAATTTGGATTCTCAAATTTGGACCTTAAAAATGACTATTGGCAAGTCAAGTTTAATCAAAGAAAAACTCAAGTGTTTAGCAAATTTCTGGATGCATTTCTCTTCATTTCGTGCACTATTTATAGTAGTGCCTTCATTACATAGGATTCCATTATTTGCCTAATTAAAGACAGAAATAAAAAAACTAAATATAAAGTGATTAAAAGGCTAATAACCGTCCTTTAATCCTTTATAACAAACTGAAATTACCTAACAACCATAAACTGAAATAAACTACTAACAGCAATCAGAAACTAACTACTAATCGTAAAACTAGGCTTAATCTAAGGAAAAATTTAACAACCTTTGAACGGCATTCCATCCGATTACTAAAACGTGCAAAATGGCTTCAATAACCTCTTCAGCGTGTATTTAGCTTGTTGCAACTACCTTTGACTTAAGCCCCTTTATTCCAGCCATGAACTAACTAATTCCCTAATTTATGCCTAAGTAGTTCAACTGACCAGCTAACTAACTAACTCCTTGTTGTACGTCCACTAACCAACCAACTAAGCAAAGAATCAGCTAACTAACTCCAATCCTTGTTGTACGTCCACTAACCAACCAACTAAGCAAAGAATCAGCTAACTAACTCCAATTCTCACGCTTCTTCAGTTTAACAAATCAACGAGTTAACTACCCTCCTTAATTCACGCTAATTAACTCACTAACCAATCAGTTCAACTAATCCCTTAATTCATGCCCCATGATCGTCCAACTTGACTCCAATTACACGAACCATGCGTGGCATCAACTCGGCATCTTAACTAACTCCCTTCAACTAGATTAACTACTTTAAGGGAAGTATAACCTGTAGTAAAACCTTTTGGACCGCCTTGCATAGGATTGAAAAACGATTTGGACAGAATTAAGCCCTTAGCATTTAATTCAATAATACTGTCTTGACCGTCTTCATCTAAATCATGGATAATTGCACTTTGACCAAGCATGGGCTATATGAATGGCTCGTCATGCCATTTGGCCTTACCAACGCACCTAGTACGTTCATGAGGTTGATGAATGAGGTGCTAAGACCATTTCTGGGCAAGTTTGTGGTAGTATACTTGGATGACATTCTCATCTATTCACGTGATGAAGAATCTCATTTTGATCACCTTTTTCAAGTATTTTCCGTTTTGAGAAGAGAAAAGCTGTATGGAAAATTAGAAAAATGTGATTTTTTACTATATGAAGTCATGTTTCTTGGCTACATAGTTTCAGGTGATGGCGTAAAGGTGGATCCTAGCAAAATTGAAGCAATTCAATCATGGCCTAGTCCAAAAACGCTCACGGAAGTTCGTTCATTTCATGGACTTGCTTCTTTCTATAGAAGATTCATCAAGAACTTCAGCACACTCATGGCTCCCATCACCGAGTGTACTAAGAAAGGCGTGTTCGAATGGACACCCCAAGCTCAAAGGGCGTTTGAAGAAGTCAAGAAGAAGATGTGCAATACGCCCATATTAGCACTTCCTGATTTTTCCAAACCATTTGAAGTTGAATGTGACGCAAGTGGAAAGGGTATTGGTGCCGTATTGATTCAAGGTGGACGACCCATTGCCTACTTCAGTGAGAAGATGAGTCAAGGCAAGCTGAATTACTCCACCTATGATAAAGAGTTCTATGCTATGGTAAGAGCTCTAGATCATTGGTCACATTACTTGAGGCCACAACCTTTCATATTGCATTCTGATCATGAATCCTTGAGATTCATACATGGCCAAAAGAAGCTGAATGCAAGACATGCCAAGTGGGTCGAATTCCTACAAACATTTAATTTTTCCTCTAAATACAAGAGTGGAAAAGCGAATGTGGTGGCAGATGCCTTGTCTAGGAGGCATAATTTACTTGGAATGGTTGAAGCAAAGATGCTTGGATTCGATTTGATTAAGGAGTACTATCAAGAAGATGATGAATTCAAAGGGATAATGGAAAAATGCGTTCGTGGAGTTTATGAACTGTTTTCCTTGCATAATGGTTTCCTTTTTAAAGGGAATAGATTATGCATCCCAAAAAGTCCCATTCGAAGTTTATTGATACATGAAGCTCATGGGGGAGGACTAGCTGGTCACGTGGGTATTCACAAGACAATGGAGCTTCTCCAAGCTCATTTCTATTGGCCGAAAATGTTAGCCACAGTTCATCATGTGGTGAGTCGTTGCTCTACCTGTCAAAGAGCAAAAATGGTGTTTCATAAGGGTCTCTACAAGCCCTTACCAATTCCCGAAAGACCTTGGGAAGATGTTAGTATGGACTTTATTGTAGCTTTGCCAAGAACTCAAAGAGGCAAAGACTCAATAATGGTGGTGGTTGATCGGTTCTCGAAAATGGCTCATTTCATTCCTTGCCATAAAACTGAAGATGCAATGAAGGTGGCTAAGCTATACTTTGAAGAGGTAGTTCGTTTCCATGGGGTGCCACGCACGATTGTGTCAGATCGCGATACTAAGTTCCTAAGTCATTTTTGGAAATCAGTATGGCGTTTGATGGGGACTAAGTTGTTGTTCTCTACCTCACATCATCCACAAACCGATGGCCAGACGGAGGTGGTTAATAGAATACTTGGTTCGTTGCTTAGGGCTTTGATAAGTAAAAGTACCAAGGATTGGGATAATAAGCTTGCTCATGCCGAGTTTGCTTATAATAGGACACCTAGTGCTACTACAAAGTACTCTCCTTTTGAAGTAGTATATGGCGTCAATCCTTATGTTCCAATTGATCTTATTGCTTTGCCAAAAGACAAGTTCGTTCATGGTGGGGCAAAAGAACAAGCCGAATTCATGATAAAGGTCCATAAAGAAGTTCGGAGGAACATTGAAAAGGCGAATGAAATCTACAAGAAACAAGCCAACAAACGAGTGAGAAATGTGAAGTCTTTTGAAGTTGGGGATTTAGTGTGGATTTACATGAGGAAAGAACGTTTTCCTAGTAAAAGGAAGAACAAACTTATGCCAAGAGCCGAGGGCCCATTTGAGATCGTGGAAAAGATCAATGACAACGCATACAAAGTTGATTTGGGAGGTCAATATGGTGTCTCAAGTACATTCAACGTTGGTGATCTTGCTCCCTATCTTGATGATGACGAATTGAGGGCAATTCCCGTTGAAGAAGGGGAGGATGACCAAAATGGTCAAAGTGCAATTATCCATGATTTAGATGAAGACGGTCAAGACAGTATTATTGAATTAAATGCTAAGGGCTTAATTCTGTCCAAATCGTTTTTCAATCCTATGCAAGGCGGTCCAAAAGGTTTTACTACAGGTTATACTTCCCTTAAAGTAGTTAATCTAGTTGAAGGGAGTTAGTTAAGATGCCGAGTTGATGCCACGCATGGTTCGTGTAATTGGAGTCAAGTTGGACGATCATGGGGCATGAATTAAGGGATTAGTTGAACTGATTGGTTAGTGAGTTAATTAGCGTGAATTAAGGAGGGTAGTTAACTCGTTGATTTGTTAAACTGAAGAAGCGTGAGAATTGGAGTTAGTTAGCTGATTCTTTGCTTAGTTGGTTGGTTAGTGGACGTACAACAAGGATTGGAGTTAGTTAGCTGATTCTTTGCTTAGTTGGTTGGTTAGTGGACGTACAACAAGGAGTTAGTTAGTTAGCTGGTCAGTTGAACTACTTAGGCATAAATTAGGGAATTAGTTAGTTCATGGCTGGAATAAAGGGGCTTAAGTCAAAGGTAGTTGCAACAAGCTAAATACACGCTGAAGAGGTTATTGAAGCCATTTTGCACGTTTTAGTAATCGGATGGAATGCCGTTCAAAGGTTGTTAAATTTTTCCTTAGATTAAGCCTAGTTTTACGATTAGTAGTTAGTTTCTGATTGCTGTTAGTAGTTTATTTCAGTTTATGGTTGTTAGGTAATTTCAGTTTGTTATAAAGGATTAAAGGACGGTTATTAGCCTTTTAATCACTTTATATTTAGTTTTTTTATTTCTGTCTTTAATTAGGCAAATAATGGAATCCTATGTAATGAAGGCACTACTATAAATAGTGCACGAAATGAAGAGAAATGCATCCAGAAATTTGCTAAACACTTGAGTTTTTCTTTGATTAAACTTGACTTGCCAATAGTCATTTTTAAGGTCCAAATTTGAGAATCCAAATTTGAAGAGTACTAGCTTTGGTCGAGTGTTCCCAAACCTAGAACTTACGTAGTAAACGAGTGGGTTGAGTAATCCCTATTTCTAAACTACACTAAGCGAAGGGTGAGTGTTCCCCTTGGTTATATCCGAAATTAGGGTTGAGTGTTCCCCTATTTTCCTTTCACAAATCACGCATTCTACTAAGACCCCTTTAAACACATCCGATTACTAAAACGTGCAAAATGGCTTCAATAACCTCTTCAGCGTGTATTTAGCTTGTTGCAACTACCTTTGACTTAAGCCCCTTTATTCCAGCCATGAACTAACTAATTCCCTAATTTATGCCTAAGTAGTTCAACTGACCAGCTAACTAACTAACTCCTTGTTGTACGTCCACTAACCAACCAACTAAGCAAAGAATCAGCTAACTAACTCCAATCCTTGTTGTACGTCCACTAACCAACCAACTAAGCAAAGAATCAGCTAACTAACTCCAATTCTCACGCTTCTTCAGTTTAACAAATCAACGAGTTAACTACCCTCCTTAATTCACGCTAATTAACTCACTAACCAATCAGTTCAACTAATCCCTTAATTCATGCCCCATGATCGTCCAACTTGACTCCAATTACACGAACCATGCGTGGCATCAACTCGGCATCTTAACTAACTCCCTTCAACTAGATTAACTACTTTAAGGGAAGTATAACCTGTAGTAAAACCTTTTGGACCGCCTTGCATAGGATTGAAAAACGATTTGGACAGAATTAAGCCCTTAGCATTTAATTCAATAATACTGTCTTGACCGTCTTCATCTAAATCATGGATAATTGCACTTTGACCATTTTGGTCAACATGATGAACTGTGGCTAACATTTTCGGCCAATAGAAATGAGCTTGGAGAAGCTCCATTGTCTTGTGAATACCCACGTGACCAGCTAGTCCTCCCCCATGAGCTTCATGTATCAATAAACTTCGAATGGGACTTTTTGGGATGCATAATCTATTCCCTTTAAAAAGGAAACCATTATGCAAGGAAAACAGTTCATAAACTCCACGAACGCATTTTTCCATTATCCCTTTGAATTCATCATCTTCTTGATAGTACTCCTTAATCAAATCGAATCCAAGCATCTTTGCTTCAACCATTCCAAGTAAATTATGCCTCCTAGACAAGGCATCTGCCACCACATTCGCTTTTCCACTCTTGTATTTAGAGGAAAAATTAAATGTTTGTAGGAATTCGACCCACTTGGCATGTCTTGCATTCAGCTTCTTTTGGCCATGTATGAATCTCAAGGATTCATGATCAGAATGCAATATGAAAGGTTGTGGCCTCAAGTAATGTGACCAATGATCTAGAGCTCTTACCATAGCATAGAACTTGATGTGTAAACAAGATGAGAAACCTTGTTAAAACACTTAAACGTAACAGAAGGCAAAAAGAGACACGATTTAGTTAAGATAAACGAATGTTTTAGTTAGGGGAACTCTCACCCTAAGCTAAGAATATAGCAAAGAGGAACTCTCACTCGTTGCTTGGAATAGTATTCGATAAGGGAACTCTCACCAAATCAGAAACTATAAGTTTTAATCTTGGGAACTCTCACCAAAATTAACACTCTTCAAATTTGGATACTCAAATTTGGACCTTAAAGATGACTACAGCAAAGTCACGTTTAATGAAGAACAACACAAGTGTTTAGCAAATTTCTGGATGCATTTCTATTCATTTCGTGCACTATTTATAGTAGTGCCTTCATTACATAGGATTCCATCATTTGCCTAATTAAAGACAGAAATAATAAAAAAAACTAAATATAAAGTGATTTAAAGGCTAATAACCGTCCTTTAATCCTTTATAACAAACTGAAATTACCTAATTACCTAATAACAATAAACTGAAATAACCTAATAACAATGATCAGAAACTAACTAACTAACTAATCGTAAAACTAGGCTTAAACTAAGGAAACAATTTTGAACGGCATTCCAAATGATTTAAAACGTGCAAATGCTTAAACTAAGGAAACAGACTTTGAACGGCATTCCAAACGTTTTAAAACGTGCAAATATCCTCTTCAGCGTGCATTTAGCTTGTTTGCACTCCCTTTGACCGAAACTCCTTTATTCCAGCCATGAACTAACTAACTCCCTAATTTATGCCTAAGTAGTTCAACTAGCTAACTAACTAACCACCTGATTTTCGTCAATTAATCAACCGATTTCAGCAATTGATCAGCTAACTAACTCCAACTAACTCCTAAACTTACGTTTATTCAATAACTAACAATCAGACAACTCCTCCCTTAATTCATGCCCCATGATCGTCCAATTTGACCCCAATTACACGACTCATGTGTGGCATCACACCGGCATCTTTACTAACTCCCTTCAACTAGATTAACTACTTTAAGGGAAGTATAACCTGTAGTAAAACCTTTTGAACCGCCTTGCATAGGATTGAAGAATGATTTGGACAGAATTAAGCCTTTAGCATTTAATTCAATAATACTGTCTTGACCGTCTTCATTTAAATCATGGATAATTGCACTTTGACCATTTTGGTCATCCTCCCCTTCTTCAATAGGAATTGCCCTCAATTCGTCATCATCAAGATAAGGAGCAAGATCACCAACGTTGAATGTACTTGAGATCCCATATTGACCTCCCAAATCAACTTTGTATGCGTTGTCATTGATCTTTTCCATGATTTCAAATGGTCCCTCGGCTCTAGGCATAAGTTTGTTTTTCCTTTTGCTAGGAAAACGTTCCTTTCGCATATAAATCCACACTAAATCACCAACTTCGAATTGTTTTACGTTTCTCACCCTCTTGTTGGCTTGTTTCTTGTAGACTTCATTTGCCTTTTCAATATTCTTCCTAACTTCCTTGTGAACCTTCAACATAAACTCGGCTTGTTCCTTAGCTCCACCATGAACAAACTTGTCTTGTGGCAAAGCTATGAGATCAATAGGAACATAGGGATTGACACCATAGACTACTTCAAAAGGAGAGTACTTTGTAGTAGCGTTAGGAGTCCGATTGTAAGCAAACTCAGCATGAGCTAGCTTGACATCCCAATCCTTAGCACTCTTACTAACCAAGGTTCTAAGCAAAGAACCGAGTGTTCTATTCACCACTTCAGTTTGACCATCGGTTTGTGGATGGTGTGAAGTAGAAAACAGTAGCTTTGTTCCCATTAAGCGCCATATTGATTTCCAAAAATGGCTAAGAAACTTTGTATCACGATCGGACACAATGGTACGTGGCACTCCATGAAAACGAACAACTTCTTCAAAGTATAATTTAGCCACTTTCATAGCATCTTCGGTCTTGTGACAAGGAATGAAATGCGCCATCTTCGAAAATCGATCTACAACCACCATGATTGAATCTTTACCTCTTTGAGTCCTAGGTAAAGCCATAACGAAATCCATGCTCACATCTTCCCAAGGTCTTTCCGGAACCGGCAAAGGTTTGTAGAGACCTTTGTGAAACACCATCTTGGCCCTTTGACATGTAGAACAACGATTAACCACCTGATGAATTGTGGCTAACATTCTTGGCCAATAAAAGTGAGCTTGGAGAAGCTCCATTGTTTTTTGAATTCCCACATGACCAGCTAGGCCCCCTCCATGAGCTTCATGGATCAATAAGCTTCGAATTGGACACTTAGGAATGCATAACCGATTTCCCTTAAAAAGAAAGCCATCATGCAAGGAAAATAAGTCATATATCCCATGGATACATTTCTGTAGGATTTCAGTAAAGTCGCCATCCTCCTTGTAGTATTCCTTGATTAAATCAAATCCAAGGACCTTGGCTTCGACAACTCCGAGTAAATTATGCCTCCTAGATAAGGCATCCGCAACAACATTAGCTTTTCCACTCTTATATTTAGAGGAAAAGTTAAATGTTTGCAAGAATTCAACCCATTTTGCATGTCTTGAATTCAACTTCTTTTGACCATGGATAAATCTCAAAGATTCATGGTCTGAATGCAATATGAACGGTTGTGGCCTCAAGTAATGTGACCAATGATCTAGAGCTCGTACCATAGCATAGAACTCTTTATCATAGGTAGAGTAGTTCAGTTTGCCTTGACTCAACTTCTCACTGAAATAAGCAATTGGACGCCCTTCTTGAATCAAAACTGCTCCAATTCCCTTCCCACTCGCGTCACATTCCACTTCAAATGGCTTGGAAAAATCAGGGAGTGCAAGAATAGGAGTGTTGCACATTCTCTCCTTGACTTCTTCAAGGGCCTTTTGCGCTTGTGCCGTCCATTCAAACGTTCCCTTTTTAGTACACTCAGTTATAGGAGCCATGAGTGTGCTAAAATTCTTTATAAATCTTCTATAGAAAGAAGCTAGGCCATGGAAAGAACGGACCTCCGTGAGTGTTTTCGGACTAGGCCAAGATTGAATCGCTTCAACCTTGCAAGGATCCACTTTCACGCCATTACCTGAAACTATATAACCAAGAAAAGTGACTTCATATAACATAAAATCACATTTTTCGAGTTTTCCATACAATTTTTGTGTCCTCAAAACTGAAAACACTTGTAGTAAATGATCTAAATGTTCATCCTCATTTTTAGAGTAAATAAGGATATCATCAAGATACACCACCACGAATTTGCCGAGAAATGGCCTCAACACCTCGTTCATCAATCTCATGAATGTACTAGGTGCATTGGTCAATCCAAACGGCATCACGAGCCATTCATACAACCCATGCTTTGTCTTGAATGCAGTCTTCCATTCATCACCTTCCCGCATACGAATCTGATGGTAACCACTTCTCAAATCAACTTTTGAGAAAATATTTGAACCACTCAATTCGTCCAACATATCATCAAGTCTTGGAATTGGAAATCTGTATTTGATAGTAATATTGTTAACAGCTCTACTATCAATGCACATACGCCAAGTACCATCCTTTTTAGGAACCAACAAAGCAGGAACCGCACAAGGACTCATAGATTCACGCACATACCCCATACCCATCAATTCTTCAATTTGCCTTTGCAACTCCTTGGTTTCTAAAGGGTTACATCTATAAGCGGGTTTATTTGGTAAAGGTGCGCCTGGAATGAGATCAATTTGATGCTCAATTCCTCTCAAGGGTGGTAATCCCTTCGGTAACTCATCAGGAAAAACATCCTCAAACTCCTTGATCAACTTCGCAAGTTTAGGATTTTGATTCACAAATTTTTCATGTATTTCTTTCGAATATAACATGAAAAGTTCTCCCTCACCTTCGAACTCCCTCTCAAATTCTTTGCAAGATAACAAGGAAATTTGGGATTTTTGTGGTTGTAAAAAACGTGGGGGTGGTAAAGGATGCAACTTTTTGTGTTTCCCTTGGTGAGTGATAGTATAGGTGTTATGGTACCCATCATGAATTGATTTTTTATCAGATTGCCATGGTCTTCCAAGAAGAATATGACAAGCATCCATTAAAACAACATCACACAATTGACTATCATGATATGACCCAATCGAAAAATTCACCATACATTGCTTTCTAACCCCAGTATTAGCATTCGAATCTAACCAGCTCAATTTGTAAGGGTGTGGATGATTGGTGGTGTTAAGACCCAGTTTAGCTACTAGCGCTTTAGACACCGTATTAGCCTCACTGCCTCCATCAATAATTAAATTACATACCTCGTCACCAACTTTACATTTGGTGATGAAAATGTGTTGCCTTTGTGGCGCCAAAGGTTCCTCCACGCGAGCTTGTAATGCTCTCCTGACCACCAAATTGATTCGGTCCTCCGACTCCGGATAGCAATGCTCCTCCTCCTCCTCATCTCTTTCATGTGGGGTCACTTCCTTTTCTTCTTCAGACTCAAATTCCTCCCAATTGATGCTTTGGGTGGCTATGAGTTTAGCCTCTTGCATGGTTAAGGCTCTTGAATTAGGACAATCTCTTTTGTAGTGTCCTCTGCCACCACACTTGTAACACACAAGATCACTAATCTTGATGTCTTTCGTGTTCCTCTTAGGTGGTTCATTAGGTTTGGTAAAAGAAGAACCCTCCCTTGGAGTGAAGGGTGGTTTACGTACCACTGGAGTAGTGATAGGCGTTTTCTTCCTTTTTCTCTTGGCATCAAATTTCGTCACAAGTTTGCATGCTTCCACAAACGTGAGGTTAGTGTAACCTTCAAGTCTGTCTTGTAACTCTTGATCCAACCCAGCTACAAAACGTCCCAACTTCAACTCTTCATTTTCAGTCACTTCGCACACAATGGCAAGTCTATCAAATTCTTTGATATAATCTTCTACGGAATCGCCATTTTGGTGTAGAGTGCTCCATTTCACATACTGACTCTGTTTGTAATTGTGAGGAATGAAACGATCTCTCATCCTCTTTTTCAGCTTTTCCCAAGTGGAAATATGAGCCTTACCCCTAAGGGTACGCCCTCTTTGTTCTCCTTGCAACCAATTGTCACCATAGCCCTTCAGTTTAACTTTGGCTATCTTGTACTGTTGGTCTTCCTCATGAATATCCTTGTACTCGAAGTACCTTTCCAAGGATTTTTCCCATTCCAAATACTTCTCCGGATCAAGCGTCCCATCAAAAGAAGGGATATCCACTTTGAGACTCCTATCCTCCCTTCTAGGTGGAGGATCTTCGCCTTGATCTCTTCTGTCATGCTCATTCATGAGTCTTGCCATTAAGGCAGCAAGATTCCCTTGTAGATTAGCATTAGTTTCGGCCAATCTTTCTTGACTAGCAATGGAGCGATTAAGGGCTTCCAAAGCTGTTCTCAAATCCTGATTGTCTCCCATATCACGTAGGTACTCGTCCCCTTTTGAAAAATTTAAGAAAATTTTCCCCCTACCTGACGCGCCAAATGATGTGTAAACAAGATGAGAAACCTTGTTAAAACACTTAAACGTAACAGAAGGCAAAAAGAGACACGATTTAGTTAAGATAAACGAATGTTTTAGTTAGGGGAACTCTCACCCTAAGCTAAGAATATAGCAAAGAGGAACTCTCACTCGTTGCTTGGAATAGTATTCGATAAGGGAACTCTCACCAAATCAGAAACTATAAGTTTTAATCTTGGGAACTCTCACCAAAATTAACACTCTTCAAATTTGGATACTCAAATTTGGACCTTAAAGATGACTACAGCAAAGTCACGTTTAATGAAGAACAACACAAGTGTTTAGCAAATTTCTGGATGCATTTCTATTCATTTCGTGCACTATTTATAGTAGTGCCTTCATTACATAGGATTCCATCATTTGCCTAATTAAAGACAGAAATAATAAAAAAAACTAAATATAAAGTGATTTAAAGGCTAATAACCGTCCTTTAATCCTTTATAACAAACTGAAATTACCTAATTACCTAATAACAATAAACTGAAATAACCTAATAACAATGATCAGAAACTAACTAACTAACTAATCGTAAAACTAGGCTTAAACTAAGGAAACAATTTTGAACGGCATTCCAAATGATTTAAAACGTGCAAATGCTTAAACTAAGGAAACAGACTTTGAACGGCATTCCAAACGTTTTAAAACGTGCAAATATCCTCTTCAGCGTGCATTTAGCTTGTTTGCACTCCCTTTGACCGAAACTCCTTTATTCCAGCCATGAACTAACTAACTCCCTAATTTATGCCTAAGTAGTTCAACTAGCTAACTAACTAACCACCTGATTTTCGTCAATTAATCAACCGATTTCAGCAATTGATCAGCTAACTAACTCCAACTAACTCCTAAACTTACGTTTATTCAATAACTAACAATCAGACAACTCCTCCCTTAATTCATGCCCCATGATCGTCCAATTTGACCCCAATTACACGACTCATGTGTGGCATCACACCGGCATCTTTACTAACTCCCTTCAACTAGATTAACTACTTTAAGGGAAGTATAACCTGTAGTAAAACCTTTTGAACCGCCTTGCATAGGATTGAAGAATGATTTGGACAGAATTAAGCCTTTAGCATTTAATTCAATAATACTGTCTTGACCGTCTTCATTTAAATCATGGATAATTGCACTTTGACCATTTTGGTCAGAACTCTTTATCATAGGTGGAGTAATTCAGCTTGCCTTGACTCATCTTCTCACTGAAGTAGGCAATGGGTCGTCCACCTTGAATCAATACGGCACCAATACCCTTTCCACTTGCGTCACATTCAACTTCAAATGGTTTGGAAAAATCAGGAAGTGCTAATATGGGCGTATTGCACATCTTCTTCTTGACTTCTTCAAACGCCCTTTGAGCTTGGGGTGTCCATTCGAACACGCCTTTCTTAGTACACTCGGTGATGGGAGCCATGAGTGTGCTGAAGTTCTTGATGAATCTTCTATAGAAAGAAGCAAGTCCATGAAATGAACGAACTTCCGTGAGCGTTTTTGGACTAGGCCATGATTGAATTGCTTCAATTTTGCTAGGATCCACCTTTACGCCATCACCTGAAACTATGTAGCCAAGAAACATGACTTCATATAGTAAAAAATCACATTTTTCTAATTTTCCATACAGCTTTTCTCTTCTCAAAACGGAAAATACTTGAAAAAGGTGATCAAAATGAGATTCTTCATCACGTGAATAGATGAGAATGTCATCCAAGTATACTACCACAAACTTGCCCAGAAATGGTCTTAGCACCTCATTCATCAACCTCATGAACGTACTAGGTGCGTTGGTAAGGCCAAATGGCATGACGAGCCATTCATATAGCCCATGCTTTGTCTTGAAGGCAGTCTTCCATTCATCCCCTTCTCTCATGCGAACCTGATGATATCCACTTCTCAAGTCTACTTTTGAGAAGACCTTGGAACCACTCAATTCATCCAACATGTCATCAAGTCTTGGGATTGGAAACCTGTACTTGATAGTAACGTTATTAACTGCTCTACTATCAATACACATTCTCCAAGTACCATCTTTCTTAGGAACCAACAAAGCAGGAACGGCACATGGACTCATGGACTCACGTACATAACCCATACCCATTAGTTCTTCAATTTGACGTTGTAACTCCTTGGTTTCCAAAGGATTACATCTATAGGCTGGTTTATTTGGCAAGGGTGCTCCGGGAATGAGATCAATTTGATGCTCAATTCCTCGTATGGGTGGTAGTCCTTTTGGTAATTCATCAGGAAAAACGTCCTCAAAATCTTTAATTAATTGGGCTAATTTAGGATTTCGAGCAACAAAATTTTCGTGGGTTTCTTTGGAGTATAGTAGGAATAATTCTGCCTCACCTTCTAACTCCCTCTCAAATTCTCTAAAAGATAACAAGGATACTTCTTTTTGTGGTGTTTGTGATGGTGAAAAACGTGGGGGTGGTAAAGGGTGTAGTTTTTTCTTCCTCCCTTCATGGACTATCGTATAGGTGTTGTGATACCCATCGTGTATAGATCTTCTATCAGTTTGCCAAGGTCTACCAAGTAGAATATGACAAGCATCCATAGACACAACATCACATAATATCGAATCACAATATGCACCAATACAAAAAGAGACCATACATTGCTTCCTAACCCCGGTGCTAGCATTAGAGTCTAACCAACTCAATTTGTAAGGTTGTGGATGATTTGTGGTCGTAAGACCTAGTTTGGATACTAGAGTCTTAGATACGGTATTAGCCTCACTTCCACCATCAATAATGAGATCACATACCTCGTCACCAATTTTACAACGGGTGATGAAAATGTGTTGTCGTTGAGGGGCAGCATCTTCTTCCACACGTGCTTGCAAGGCCCTCCTAATCACGAGGCTAGTCTTCTCTGATTCGGCAATGCAATCGTCACAATCATCTTCAACTTCTTCTTCTTCATCCTCAAACTCATCCCAATTGATGTTTTGAGTGGCCATGAGTTTAACTTCTTGCATAGTTAATGCCCTGGTATTAGGACAATCCTTCTTGTAATGACCTCGCCCTCCACATTTGTAGCACACAATGTCACCTATCTTCACGTTCCTTGTGTCCTTCTTTATGGGGTTGCTTGGTTTAAATGACGAATTTTCCTTTGTAGGAAAAGAAGGTTTTCGTGTCATTTGAGGAATAGTAACTGGCTTCTTCTTCTTTCTCTTAGCATCGAACTTAATCACCAACTTGCAAGCTTCCACAAACGTGAGGTTAGTATAACCTTCAAGTCTGTCTTGTAACTCTTGGTCCAAACCGGATATGAAACGCCCCATTTTGAGCTCTTCATTCTCGGTTACTTCACACACAATAGCAAGCCTATCGAATTCTTTTATGTAATCCTCGACAGAGTCCCCATTTTGTTGCAAGGTACTCCATTTCACATATTGGCTTTGCTTGTAATTGTGGGGAATGAAACGGTCTTTCATCCGTTTTTTGAGTTTGTTCCAAGTAGAGATAGGAACCTTCCCCTTAAGGGTGCGTCCTCTTTGCTCTCCTTGTAACCAACTATCACCATAGCCTTTTAGTTTGACTTTGGCAATCTTAAAACGCTGTACATCCTCATGGATGTCCTTGTATTCAAAGTACCTTTCCAAGGATTTCTCCCATTCTAAGTACTTTTCAGGATCAAGGGTACCATCAAAAGACGGGACGTCCACCTTGAGACTCCTATCTTCCCTCCTAGGTGGAGGGTCTTCCTCTCGATCTCTCCTATCTTGCTCGTTCATGAGCCTTGCCATTAAGGCAGCAAGATTCCCTTGTAGATTAGCATTAGTTTCGGCCAATCTTTCTTGACTAGCAATGGATCGATTTAGAGCTTCCAATGCTGTCCTTAAGTCTTGATTTTCTCCCATGGTGTGTAGGTATACGACCCCTTAGGAAAAGCTTTCTTTTTTTTTTTTTTTTTGACAAATTTTCCCCCTACCTGACGCGCCAAATGATGTGTAAACAAGATGAGAACCTTGTTACAGAATATGTGTTTAAAGGGGTCTTAGTAGAATGCGTGATTTGTGAAAGGAAAATAGGGGAACACTCAACCCTAATTTCGGATATAACCAAGGGGAACACTCACCCTTCGCTTAGTGTAGTTTAGAAATAGGGATTACTCAACCCACTCGTTTACTACGTAAGTTCTAGGTTTGGGAACACTCGACCAAAGCTAGTACTCTTCAAATTTGGATTCTCAAATTTGGACCTTAAAAATGACTATTGGCAAGTCAAGTTTAATCAAAGAAAAACTCAAGTGTTTAGCAAATTTCTGGATGCATTTCTCTTCATTTCGTGCACTATTTATAGTAGTGCCTTCATTACATAGGATTCCATTATTTGCCTAATTAAAGACAGAAATAAAAAAACTAAATATAAAGTGATTAAAAGGCTAATAACCGTCCTTTAATCCTTTATAACAAACTGAAATTACCTAACAACCATAAACTGAAATAAACTACTAACAGCAATCAGAAACTAACTACTAATCGTAAAACTAGGCTTAATCTAAGGAAAAATTTAACAACCTTTGAACGGCATTCCATCCGATTACTAAAACGTGCAAAATGGCTTCAATAACCTCTTCAGCGTGTATTTAGCTTGTTGCAACTACCTTTGACTTAAGCCCCTTTATTCCAGCCATGAACTAACTAATTCCCTAATTTATGCCTAAGTAGTTCAACTGACCAGCTAACTAACTAACTCCTTGTTGCACGTCCACTAACCAACCAACTAAGCAAAGAATCAGCTAACTAACTCCAATCCTTGTTGTACGTCCACTAACCAACCAACTAAGCAAAGAATCAGCTAACTAACTCCAATTCTCACGCTTCTTCAGTTTAACAAATCAACGAGTTAACTACCCTCCTTAATTCACGCTAATTAACTCACTAACCAATCAGTTCAACTAATCCCTTAATTCATGCCCCATGATCGTCCAACTTGACTCCAATTACACGAACCATGCGTGGCATCAACTCGGCATCTTAACTAACTCCCTTCAACTAGATTAACTACTTTAAGGGAAGTATAACCTGTAGTAAAACCTTTTGGACCGCCTTGCATAGGATTGAAAAACGATTTGGACAGAATTAAGCCCTTAGCATTTAATTCAATAATACTGTCTTGACCGTCTTCATCTAAATCATGGATAATTGCACTTTGACCATTTTGGTCAAGGTCTATACACGATGGGTATCACAACACTTATACAATAGTCCATGAAGGGAGGAAGAAAAAACTACACCCTTTACCACCCCCACGTTTTTCACCATCACAAACACCACAAAAAGAAGTATCCTTATTATCTTTTAGAGAATTTGAGAGGGAGTTAGATGGTGAGGCAGAATTGTTTCTACTATACTCCAAAGAAACCCACGAAAATTTTGTTGCTCGAAATCCTAAATTAGCCCAATTAATTAAAGATTTTGAGGACGTTTTTCCTGATGAATTACCAAAAGGACTACCACCCATACGAGGAATTGAGCATCAAATTGATCTCATTCCCGGAGCACCCTTACCAAATAAGCCAGCCTATAGATGTAATCCTTTGGAAACCAAGGAGTTACAACGCCAAATTGAAGAACTAATGGGTATGGGTTATGTGCGTGAGTCCATGAGTCCATGTGCCGTTCCTGCTTTGTTGGTTCCTAAGAAAGATGGTACTTGGAGAATGTGTATTGATAGTAGAGCCGTTAATAACGTTACTATCAAGTACAGGTTTCCAATCCCAAGGCTTGATGACATGCTGGATGAATTGAGTGGTTCCAAGGTCTTCTCAAAAGTAGACTTGAGAAGTGGATATCATCAGATTTGCATGAGAGAAGGGGATGAATGGAAGACTGCATTCAAGACAAAGCATGGGCTATATGAATGGCTCGTCATGCCATTTGGCCTTACCAATGCCCCTAGCACGTTCATGAGGTTGATGAATGAGGTGCTAAGGCCATTTCTGGGCAAGTTTGTGGTAGTATACTTGGATGACATTCTCATCTATTCACGTGATGAAGAATCTCATTTTGATCACCTTTTTCAAGTATTTTCCGTTTTGAGAAGAGAAAAGCTGTATGGAAAACTAGAAAAATGTGATTTTTTATTATATGAAGTCATGTTTCTTGGCTACATAGTTTCAGGTGATGGCGTAAAGGTGGATCCTAG
Organism: Dysphania ambrosioides; assembly: GCA_026401315.1. Taxonomy (NCBI): domain Eukaryota; kingdom Viridiplantae; phylum Streptophyta; class Magnoliopsida; order Caryophyllales; family Amaranthaceae; genus Dysphania; species Dysphania ambrosioides. The sequence continues at coordinate 23,124,113 of CM048661.1, read as the reverse complement.
CAAAATTGAAGCAATTCAATCATGGCCTAGTCCGAAAACGCTCACGGAAGTTCGTTCATTTCATGGACTTGCTTCTTTCTATAGAAGATTCATCAAGAACTTCAGCACACTCATGGCTCCCATCACCGAGTGTACTAAGAAAGGCGTGTTCGAATGGACACCCCAAGCTCAAAGGGCGTTTGAAGAAGTCAAGAAGAAGATGTGCAACACACCCATATTAGCACTTCCTGATTTTTCAAAACCATTTGAGGTTGAATGTGACGCAAGTGGAAAAGGTATTGGTGCCGTATTGATTCAAGGTGGGCGACCCATTGCCTACTTTAGTGAGAAGATGAGTCAAGGCAAGTTGAATTACTCCACCTATGACAAAGAGTTCTATGCTATGGTAAGAGCTCTAGATCATTGGTCACATTATTTGAGGCCACAACCATTCATATTGCATTCTGATCATGAATCCTTGAGATTCATACATGGCCAAAAGAAGCTGAACGCGAGGCATGCAAAGTGGGTCGAATTCTTGCAAACATTTAATTTTTCCTCTAAATATAAGAGTGGAAAAGCGAATGTGGTGGCAGACGCCTTGTCTAGGAGGCATAATTTGCTTGGAATGGTTGAAGCAAAGGTGCTTGGATTCGAATTGATTAAAGAGTACTATCAAGAAGATGATGAATTCAGAGGGATAATGGAAAAATGCGTTCGTGGAGTTTATGAACTGTTTTCCTTGCATAATGGTTTTCTTTTTAAAGGAAATAGATTATGCATCCCAAAAAGTCCCATTCGAAGTTTATTGATACATGAAGCTCATGGGGGGGGACTAGCTGGTCATGTGGGTATTCACAAGACAATAGAGCTTCTCCAAGCTCATTTTTATTGGCCGAAAATGTTAGCCACAGTTCATCATGTGGTGAGTCGTTGCTCTACCTGTCAAAGAGCAAAAATGGTGTTTCATAAAGGTCTCTACAAGCCCTTACCAATTCCCGAAAGACCTTGGGAAGATGTTAGTATGGACTTTATTGTAGCTTTGCCAAGAACTCAAAGAGGCAAAGACTCAATAATGGTGGTGGTTGATCGGTTCTCGAAAATGGCTCATTTCATTCCTTGCCATAAAACTGAAGATGCAATGAAGGTGGCTAAGCTATACTTTGAAGAAGTAGTTCGTTTCCATGGGGTGCCACGCACAATTGTGTCAGATCGCGATACTAAGTTCCTAAGTCATTTTTGGAAATCCATATGGCGTTTGATGGGAACTAAATTATTGTTCTCTACCTCTCATCATCCACAAACCGATGGTCAAACGGAGGTGGTGAATAGAATACTTGGTTCGTTGCTTAGGGCTTTGATAAGCAAAAGTACCAAGGATTGGGATAATAAGCTTGCTCATGCCGAGTTCGCTTATAATAGGACACCTAGTGCTACTACAAAGTACTCTCCTTTTGAAGTAGTATATGGCGTCAATCCTTATGTTCCCATTGATCTTATTGCTTTGCCAAAAGACAAGTTCGTTCATGGTGGGGCAAAAGAACAAGCCGAATTCATGATAAAAGTCCATAAAGAAGTTCGGAGGAACATTGAAAAGGCGAATGAAATCTACAAGAAACAAGCCAACAAACGAGTGAGAAATGTGAAGTCTTTTGAAGTTGGGGATTTAGTGTGGATTTACATGAGGAAGGAACGTTTTCCTAGCAAAAGGAAAAACAAACTTATGCCAAGAGCCGAGGGCCCATTTGAGATCATGGAAAAGATCAATGAAAACGCATACAAAGTTGATTTGGGAGATCAATATGGTGTCTCAAGTACATTCAACGTTGGTGATCTTGCTCCTTATCTTGATGATGACGAATTGAGGGCAATTCCTGTTGAAGAAGGGGAGGATGACCAAAATGGTCAAAGTGCAATTATCCATGATTTAGAGGAAGACGGTCAAGACGGTATTATTGAATTAAATGCTAAGGGCTTAATTCTGTCCAAATCGTTCTTCAATCCTATGCAAGGCGGTCCAAAAAGTTTTACTACGGGTTATACTTCCCTTAAAGTAGTTAATCTAGTTGAAGGGAGTTAGTAAAGATGCCGGTTTGATGCCACGCATGATTCGTGTAATTGGAGTCAAGTTGGACGATCATGGGGCATGAATTAAGGAATTAGTTGAACTGATTGGTTAGTGAACTAATTAGCGTGAATTAAGGAGGGTAGTTAGCTCGTTGATTTGTTAAACTGAAGAGGCGTAAGATTAGGAGTTAGTTAGCTGATCATGATGTTAGTGGTTGGTTAGCTGGCGTAAAAGGAGCAAATTAGTTAACTAGTTGGTTAGTTAAACTACTTAGGCGTAACTTAAGGAGGTAGTTAGTTGAATAAAGAAGTTTGAGTCAAGGGTGGTTACAAACAAGCTGAAAACATGCTGATAATGCCGTGGAAGCTAGCTGCTGCACGTTTTTAATGCCGGTTGAAGTTTGTTGGATTTTTCCTTAATTTAAGCTTAGATTTCGTTTAGGTAGTTTTATTTCAGTTTATTGTTATTAGGTAATTTCGGTTTGTTGTGATAAAGGATTAAAGGGACGGTTATATGAGCCTTTTAATCACTTTATATTTAGTTTTATTTCTGTCCTTAATTAGGCAAATAATGGATAACTACAAAAGGGGAATCCTATGTAATGAAGGCACTACTATAAATAGTGCACGAAATGAATAGAAAGGCATCCAGAAGTTTGCTAAACACTTGAGTTTTTCTTCGATTAAACTTGACTTGCTAATAGTCATTTTTAAGGTCCAAATTTGAGAATACAAATTTGAAGAGTACTAGTTTTGGTCGAGTGTTCCCAAACCTAGAACTTACGTAGTAAACGAGTGGGTTGAGTATTCCCTATTTCTAAACTACACTAAGCGAAGGGTGAGTGTTCCCCTTGGTTATATCCGAGATTAGGGTTGAGTAATCCCCTATTCTTCTCTCAGTAATCACGACATTTCATTAGGACCCCTTAAACACATATTCTGTAACAAGCTTCTCATCTTGCTTACACATCAACGCACCAATACAAAAAGAGACCATACATTGCTTCCTAACCCCGGTGCTAGCATTAGAGTCTAACCAACTCAATTTGTAAGGTTGTGGATGATTTGTGGTCGTAAGACCTAGTTTGGATACTAGAGTCTTAGATACGGTATTAGCCTCACTTCCCCCATCAATAATTAGATCACATACCTCGTCACCAATTTTACAACGGGTGATGAAAATGTGTTGTCGTTGAGGGGCAGCATCTTCTTCCACACGTGCTTGCAAGGCCCTCCTAATCACGAGGCTAGTCTTCTCCTCTGATTCGGCAATGCAATCGTCACAATCATCTTCAACGTCTTCTTCTCCATCCTCAAACTCATCCCAATTGATGTTTTGAGTGGCCATGAGTTTAACTTCTTGCATAGTTAATGCCCTAGTATTAGGACAATCCTTCTTGTAATGACCTCGCCCTCCACATTTGTAACACACAATGTCACCTATCTTCACGTTCCTTGCGTCCTTCTTTATGGGGTTGCTTGATTTGTTAAAGGACGAATTTTCCTTTGTAGGAAAAGAAGGTTTTCGTGTCAATTGAGGAATGGCAGTAGGCTTCTTCTTCTTCCTCTTAGCATCGAATTTACTCACCAACTTGCAAGCTTCCACAAACGTGAGGTTAGTGTAACCCTCAAGTCTGTCTTGTAATTCTTGGTCCAAACCGGATATGAAACGCCCCATTTTGAGCTCTTCATTCTCGGTTACTTCGCACACAATAGCAAGCCTATCGAATTCTTTTATGTAATCCTCGACAGAGTCCCCATTTTGTTGCAAGGTACTCCATTTCACATATTGGCTCTGCTTGTAATTGTGGGGGATGAAACGGTCTTTCATCCGTTTTTTGAGTTTGTCCCAAGTAGAGATAGGAACTTTCCCCTTAAGGGTACGTCCCCTTTGCTCTCCTTGTAACCAACTATCACCATAGCCTTTTAGCTTGACTTTGGCAATCTTAAAACGCTGAACATCCTCATGGATGTCCTTGTATTCAAAGTACCTTTCCAAGGCTTTCTCCCATTCTAAGTACTTTTCTGGATCAAGGGTCCCATCAAATGAAGGGATGTCCACCTTGAGACTCCTATCTTCCCTCCTAGGTGGAGGGTCTTCCTCTCGATCTCTCCTATCTTGCTCGTTCATGAGTCTTGCCATTAAGGCAGCAAGATTCCCTTGTAGATTGGCATTAGTTTCGGCCAATCTTTCTTGACTAGCAATGGATCGATTTAGAGCTTCCAAGGCTGTCCTTAAATCTTGATTTTCTCCCATGGTGTGTAGGTATACGACCCCTTAGGAAAAGCTTCTTTTTTTTTTTTGACAAATTTCCCCCTACCTGACGCGCCAAATGATGTGTAAACAAGATGAGAACCTTGTTACAGAATATGTGTTTAAGGGGTCTTAATGAAATGTCGTGATTAATGAGGGGAGAATAGGGGAACACTCAACCCTAGTCTCGGATATAACCAAGGGGAACACTCACCCTTCGCTTAGTGTAGTTTGGAAATAGGGATTACTCAACCCACTCGTTTACTACGTAAGTTCTAGGTTTGGGAACACTCGACCAAAACTAGTACTCTTCAAATTTGGATTCTCAAATTTGGACCTTAAAAATGACTATTAGCAAGTCACGTTTAATCAAAGAAAAACTCAAGTGTTTAGCAAATTTCTGGATGCATTTCTATTCGTTTAGTACACTATTTATAGTAGTGTATTCATTACATAAGATTCCCCTTTTGTAGTTATCCATTACTTGCCTAATTAAGGACAGAAATAAAACTAACTATAAAGTGATTAAAAAGGCTCATATAACCGTCCCCTTAATCCTTTATCACAAAACAACTGAAATTAACTAATAACCATAAACTGAAACTAACTAATTAACGAAAACTAAGCTTGAATTAAGGAAAAAAACGTTCAGCAAACAAGAAGTCTTCAACCGGCATTTTCCACGTGCAAAACCTTGCATGTTCAACGTTCAAATCCGTGTAAATAGCTGGCTTGTAACCTCCTTTGACTCAAGCTCCTTTATTCCACCCATGAACTAACCAACTCCCTAATTTACGCCTAAGTAGTTTCAACTGACCAGCTAGCTAACTAACTCCTTGATTTACGTCAACTAACCAACCCAACTGACCAGCTAGCTAACTAACTCCTTGATTTACGCCTATTCAGTTTAACTAACCAACGAACTAACTAAACTTCTTAATTCACGGCCTTTAGTTCAACTAATCACCTAGTCTTACGCCCAACTAACAATCAGACAACTTCTCCCTTAATTCATGCCCCATGATCAGTCCACGTAACTCTAAATACCCCAAATCATGCGTGGCATCAAGTCGGCATCATTACTAGATCCCTTCAACTAGATTAACTACTTTAAGGGAAGTATAACCAGTAGTAAAACTTTTTGGACCGCCGTGCATAGGATTGAAAAACGATTTGGACAGAATTAACCCCTTAGCATTTAATTCAATAACACCGTCTTGACCGTCTTCATCTAAATCATGGATAATTGTTCTTTGACTATTTTGGTCAGCTTGAAGAAGCTCCATAGTCTTTTGAACTCCGAAATGGCCTGCTAGACCTCCTCCATGCGCTTCATGAATCAACAAGCTTTGAATCGGACATTTCGGAATGCATAACCTATTTCCCTTAAAAAGAAAATCATTTTGTAAGGAAAATAAATCATAACTTCCCTTCACGCATTTCTCCAAAATGCCCCTGAAATCATCATCTTCCTTGTAGTACTCTTTTATTAATTCGAACCCAAGGACTTTCGCTTCGACGACTCCAAGTAAAGTATGCCTTCGAGATAAGGCATCCGCAACAACATTCGCCTTTCCACTTTTGTACTTTGATGAGAAGTTAAATGTTTGCAAGAATTCCACCCACTTTGCATGCCTCGAATTCAATTTCTTTTGGCCATGGATGAACCTCAACGATTCATGGTCAGAATGAAGTATGAATGGTTGTGGCCTCAAGTAATGCGACCAATGATCCAAAGCTCGCACCATTGCATAGAACTCCTTGTCATAGGTGGAATAATTCAGCTTGCCTTGGCTCAATTTCTCACTAAAGTAGGCAATAGGACGCCCTTCTTGAATCAACACGACACCAATCCCCTTTCCGCTTGCATCACACTCAACTTCAAATGGTTTTGAAAAATCTGGAAGTGCTAGGACAGGTGTATTGCACATCTTCTCTTTGATCACTTCAAACGCCCTTTGAGCTTGAGGAGTCCACTCAAATGAGCCCTTCTTTGTGCATTCGGTGATAGGAGCCATTAGAGTGCTAAAATTGCGAATGAACCTCCTATAAAAGGAAGCTAATCCATGGAAAGAACGGACCTCCGTGAGTGTCTTTGGGCTAGGCCATGATTGAATAGCCTCAATCTTGCTAGGATCAACTTTCACACCTTCTCCTGAAATAATGTAACCAAGAAAAGTGACCTCATATAGCATAAAATTACATTTTTCAAGTTTTCCATACAATTTTTGTTCTCTCAAAACCGTGAAAACTTTAAATAAATGTATCAAATGTTCGTCCCCACTTTTGCTATAAATAAGGATGTCATCAAGGTACACCACCACGAACTTTCCAAGGAAAGGCCGCAACACCTCGTTCATCAACCTCATGAAAGTGCTAGGTGCGTTGGTGAGTCCAAATGGCATCATGAGCCACTCATACAAACCGTGCTTGGTTTTGAAAGCGGTCTTCCATTCATCTCCTTCTCTCATCCGAATTTGATGATACCCACTTCTCAAATCAACCTTTGAAAACCACTTCGAGCCGCTCAGTTCATCAAGCATGTCATCTAGCCTTGGAATTGGAAACCTGTACTTGATAGTAATATTGTTAACAGCCCTACTATCAATACACATACGCCATGTACCATCCTTTTTAGGGACCAAAAGAGCAGGAACAGCACACGGACTCATAGACTCACGTACATATCCCATACTCATCAACTCCTCAATTTGTCGTTGCAATTCCTTAGTTTCCAAGGGATTACACCTATAGGCAGGTTTGTTAGGTAAAGGAGCACCGGGAATGAGGTCAATTTGATGTTCAATTCCCCTCACAGGTGGTAATCCTTTAGGTAATTCATCGGGAAAAACATCCTCAAAATCCTTAATCAATTGAGCCAATTTGGGGTTTTGACTCACAAAATTTTCGTGGACCTCTTTAGAGTACAACAAGTATAATTCATCCTCACCATCAATTTCCCTTTCAAATTCCTTAAGAGTAAGCAATGACACCTCCTTTGATTGTTTAGGATTTTGTGAAAATCGTGGGGGTGGTAAAGGGTGCAACTTTTTTTGTTTTCCTTGGTGAGTTATAGTGTAAGTGTTATGGTACCCATCATGTTGAGATTTTCGATCAGTTTGCCAAGGTCTACCAAGCAAAACGTGACAAGCATCCATAGACACAACATCACACAGTTGAGTATCATGATAAGACCCAATAGAAAAACTAACCATGCATTGTTTCCTAACCCCTGTGCTAGAACTAGAGTCCAACCAACTCAACTTGTAAGGATGTGGGTGATTTGTAGTTGTAAGACCAAGTCTAGTTATCAAGGTTTTGGAAACGGTGTTTGCCTCACTGCCACTATCAACGATTAAATCACATACCTCGTCCTTAATCTTGCACTTGGTAATGAAAACATGTTGTCTTTGCGGTGCTAAGGGTTCCTCAACGTGAGCTTGTAACGCCCTCCTCACAACCAGATTTGTTTTGGTCTCTTCTTCGGGGAAACATTGCTCTTCCTCCTCGTCCCCTTTAGTAAAATTCACGTCCTCCACTTCTTCAACCTCGAAATCCTCCCAATTGATAGTTTGGTTAGCAATAAGCTTGACCTCTTGCATGGTCAAAGCTCTTGAATTTGGACAATCTTTCTTAAAGTGACCCCTTCCTCCGCATTTGTAACAAACAATGTCACTTATTCTGAAATCTTTCTTGTCCTTCTTAGGTGGATCGTTGGTTTTAACAAAAGAAGAACCATCTTTGACAGGGAAGGTTGGTCTTCGTGTCACTTGAGGGGTGACAATCGGCTTCTTCTTCTTCCTTCTTGAATCAAACTTGATTACAAGTTTGCACGCTTCAGCAAAGGTTAAATTGGTGTAACCTTCAAGTTTGTCTTGCAACTCTTGATCCAACCCAGCCACGAAACGTCCCATCTTGAGTTCTTCATTCTCCGTGATTTCACACACGATAGAAAGTCTGTCAAACTCTTTGATGTAGTCCTCAACCGATTCTCCATTTTGTTGCAAAGTGCTCCACTTCACGTATTGACTTTGCTTGTAATTGTGAGGAATAAAACGATCCCTCATCCTCTTCTTCAACTTGCTCCAAGTAGAAATGGTTGCCTTACCCTTAAGAGTACGCCCCCTTTGTTCTCCTTGTAGCCAATTATCTCCATAGCCTTTCAACTTCACCTTGGCTATCTTGTATTTTTGGAATTCCTCTTGAATATCCTTGTAGTCGAAGTACCTCTCCAAGGATTTCTCCCATTCCAAGTATTTTTCTGGATCAAGTGTCCCATCAAATGAAGGGACGTCCACTTTGAGACTCCTATCTTCCCTCCTAGGTGGAGGGTCTTCGCCTTGATCTCTCCTATCATGCTCGTTCATGAGCCTTGCCATCAAGGCAGCAAGGTTCCCTTGTAGATTGGCGTTGGTTTCGGCCAACCTCTCTTGACTAGCAATGGATCGATTAAGAGCTTCCAAAGCTGTCCTCAAGTCTTGATTCTCTCCCATGGTATGTAGGTATTCGACCCCTTTGGAAAAATTTAAGGAAATTTTTCCCCCTACCTGACGCGCCAAATGATGTGTAAGCAAGATGAGAAACTTGTTTACAAATGATCGGGAATGTGTGTTAAGAAAGTTTAGGGGAACTCTCACCCTTAACTTGAGGATATAACAGTGAGGAACACTCACTCACGTGTTTGGGCGTAGTAGTGATTAGGGAACTCTCACCTATTCGACAACTACAAGTTTAAGTTTTAGGAACTCTCACTAAAACATAAACTCTTCATATTGAGGTAACTCTCAAATTTGGAAAATAAACTTGACTAGCACAAGCCAAATTCGTATCATACACTCGTGTGTTTTTGGCAAAATTCTGGAATGCCTTTCATTGATTATTAGCACGCTATTTATAGCTTTTTCGTACATCATACTAAGCTAAAACAAACAATAAACAGAAAGCTGAAAATAAGGGTAGATTAAGTGGCTCACAACCGTCCAACATAATCCACATAACAACTCATTATTTCTCTAACTAATAAAGCTTAAAACAAGGGAAGAATAGCTTAAAATAAGGGAAGAAACGTTCAGCAAATTGACTCCAAACTGCTGTTCAAATTCCTCCTTGAAAGTCGCCTTGAAATGCGCCAAATCGTTCAGCAAATTGACTTCAAATTGCTGTTCAAATTCGTCCTCCAAAGTAGCCTTGAAATGCGCTTTTTAAGCCTTCATTTAAGCTCTTTTATTTTGAATTTAAACCAGCTATAAACGCCCCTTAAAGTCTGCCTATATTCCCCCATTATTGAGGTAATTAGTTACGCTCAATACGGTGCAACCATTTGAGGACTTATATGGGCCGTGCATGCCAAAATCCCTAAGACTAGTATTGAGGAGAGACTTGGACAAAATCAACTCCCTTATGTTCGACTCTTGGACTGGAATATTTGCACCTTGACCATTTTGGTCAGGAGGTAAAACCCTTTCCAGCCCCCTTTCCCTTGAAAATCACGAACATCGCCTCAAAACTTGGCGAAATGCTTTCAAGGCTCGTTTTAAATGCTTGAACACTTGTAACTAGCTATATTGGTATGTTAGTGCAAGTTATTGGTTATTTTGATAAGATATTTGAAAAATAGGAGAGGTAGAACCCTTCTCGGCCTCTTTTCCTTGAAAATCACGAACATCGTCCAAAAACTTGGCGAAAAGCTTTTAAGGCTCGTTTTAAATGCTAGAACCCTTGTAACTAGGCTATATTGGTATGTTAGTTCATGTTATAGGTTATTTTGATAAGAAATGAAAAATAGGGGAGGTATAACCCTTTCCAGCCCCCTTTCCCTTGAAAATCACGAACATCGCCCCAAAACTTGGCGAAATGCTTTCAAGGCTCGTTTTAAATGCTTGAACACTTGTAACTAGCTATATTGGTATGTTAGTGCAAGTTATTGGTTATTTTGATAAGATATTTGAAAAATAGGAGAGGTAGAACCCTTCTCGGCCCCCTTTCCCTTGAAAATCACGAACATCATCCCAAAACTTAGTTAAATGCTTCTAAGGCTCGTTTTCAATGCGTGAACACATGTAACTAGGCTCTATTGGTATGATAGTGCAAGTTATTGGTTAGTTTGATAAGATATTTGAAAAATAGGAGAGGTAGAACCCTTCTCGGCCCCCTTTCCCTTGAAAATCACGAACATTGTCCCAAAACTTATTGAAATGCTTCCAAGGTTCGTTTTCAATGTTTGAACACTTGTATCTAGGCTATATTGGTCTGTTAGTTCAAGTTCTAGGTTATTTTGATTAGAAATTTGAAAAATAGGGGAGGTAGGACCCTTTCCGGCCCCTTTTCCTAGAAAATCACGAACATCGTCCCAAAACTTGGCGAAATGCTTTTAAGGCTCGTGTTAAATGCTTGAAACCTTGTAACTAGGCTATATTGGAATGTTCGTACAAGTTATAGGTTATTTTGATAAGAAATTTGAAAAATAGGGGAGGTAGAACCCTTTCCGGCCTCTTATCCTTGAAAATCACGAACATCGTCCAAAAACTTGGCGAAAAGCTTTTAAGGCTCGTTTTAAATACAAGAACCCTTGTAACTAGGCTATATTGGTATGTTAGTTCATGTTATAGGTTATTTTGATAAGAAATGAAAAATAGGGGAGGTATAACCCTTTCCAGCCCCCTTTCCCTTGAAAATCACGAACATCGCCCCAAAACTTGGCGAAATGCTTTCAAGGCTCGTTTTAAATGCTTGAACACTTGTAACTAGCTATATTGGTATGTTAGTGCAAGTTATTGGTTATTTTGATAAGATATTTGAAAAATAGGAGAGGTAGAACCCTTCTCGGCCCCCTTTCCCTTGAAAATCACGAACATCATCCCAAAACTTAGTTAAATGCTTCTAAGGCTCGTTTTCAATGCGTGAACACATGTAACTAGGCTCTATTGGTATGATAGTGCAAGTTATTGGTTAGTTTGATAAGATATTTGAAAAATAGGAGAGGTAGAACCCTTCTCGGCCCCCTTTCCCTTGAAAATCACGAACATTGTCCCAAAACTTATTGAAATGCTTCCAAGGTTCGTTTTCAATGTTTGAACACTTGTATCTAGGCTATATTGGTCTGTTAGTTCAAGTTCTAGGTTATTTTGATTAGAAATTTGAAAAATAGGGGAGGTAGGACCCTTTCCGGCCCCTTTTCCTAGAAAATCACGAACATCGTCCCAAAACTTGGCGAAATGCTTTTAAGGCTCGTGTTAAATGCTTGAAACCTTGTAACTAGGCTATATTGGAATGTTCGTACAAGTTATAGGTTATTTTGATAAGAAATTTGAAAAATAGGGGAGGTAGAACCCTTTCCGGCCTCTTATCCTTGAAAATCACGAACATCGTCCAAAAACTTGGCGAAAAGCTTTTAAGGCTCGTTTTAAATACTAGAACCCTTGTAACTAGGCTATATTGGTATGTTAGTTCATGTTATAGGTTATTTTGATAAGAAATGAAAAATAGGGGAGGTATAACCCTTTCCAGCCCCCTTTCCCTTGAAAATCACGAACATCGCCCCAAAACTTGGCGAAATGCTTTCAAGGCTCGTTTTAAATGCTTGAACACTTGTAACTAGCTATATTGGTATGTTAGTGCAAGTTATTGGTTATTTTGATAAGATATTTGAAAAATAGGAGAGGTAGAACCCTTCTCGGCTGACCAAGATGGTCAAGGAGCAATAATCCATGATCTAGAAGAAGACGGTCAAAACGGTGTTAGTGAGCAAAATGCCAAGGGATTAATTCTGTCCAATTCATCCCTTAATCTCTTACACGGTTTTGGTCCGAAAGTTATTACAAGGGGTTATACTTCACTTAATGTAAGCAACCTTGTAGGAAGCACCTAAAAACGTCTAAAAGAGTGGCGGTTTATCAAGCTACTCCAGAATGCACGTTGGTCTGAAGATAGGCGTGAATTAAGGAGATTGGTTGATTGGCTGTTTGTGTGGAACGTAAATAGGGGGATTAGTTACACCGGTTGGTTAGTTGGACTAATTGGCGTAAAGTAGGGAGGTAGTTAGCTGGAGCAGATCAGTTGTGTTAGTGGCGTAGTTGTAGGAGTTAGTTGGCTGAAATAAAGGGGCTTGAGTCAAAGGGACTATTTGCACGTTTTTATGCACGTTGGAATGCTGCTGGAAGAGTTTGTTAGCTATTTGCATGGCTGCACGTTGGAAATGCTGGTTGAACGAATTAGTTAGCTATTTTCATGGTTGCTGCACGTTTTGATTGACTATTGGAAGGTGGTTGAACGTGCTCCTTGAGTTAAGCCTAGATTTACGTTTAATTAGTTAGTTTCTGTTTGTTAGTTTCGTTTTCTGTTTAAGGTTGTTAACTTCAGTTTATTGTTAGTAGTTAGCACGTTTATTTATGTTTTATTTAGGCAAGTAATGGGTAGGTAGTAAAAAGGAATCCTATGTAATGGAGACACTACTATAAATAGTGTACTTGCACATGAATGAAAGGGACATCCAGAAATTTGCTAAACACTCGTGTTGTTCTTCATTAAACGTGACTTTGCTGTAGTCATCTTTAAGGTCCAAATTTGAGTATCCAAATTTGAAGAGTGTTAATTTTGGTGAGAGTTCCCAAGATTAAAACTTATAGTTTCTGATTTGGTGAGAGTTCCCTTATCGAATACTATTCCAAGCAACGAGTGAGAGTTCCTCTTTGCTATATTCTTAGCTTAGGGTGAGAGTTCCCCTAACTAAAACATTCGTTTATCTTAACTAAATCGTGTCTCTTTTTGCCTTCTGTTACGTTTAAGTGTTTTAGCAAGGTTTCTCATCTTGTTTACACATCATTTGGCGCGCCAGGTAGGGGGAAAATTTTCTTAAATTTTTCCAAAGGGGACGAGTACCTACGTGATATGGGAGACAATCAGGATTTGAGAACAGCTTTGGAAGCCCTTAATCGCTCCATTGCTAGTCAAGAAAGATTGGCCGAAACTAATGCTAATCTACAAGGGAATCTTGCTGCCTTAATGGCAAGACTCATGAATGAGCATGACAGAAGAGATCAAGGCGAAGATCCTCCACCTAGAAGGGAGGATAGGAGTCTCAAAGTGGATATCCCTTCTTTTGATGGGACGCTTGATCCGGAGAAGTATTTGGAGTGGGAAAAATCCTTGGAAAGGTACTTCGAGTACAAGGATATTCATGAGGAAGACCAACAGTACAAGATAGCCAAAGTTAAACTGAAGGGCTATGGTGACAATTGGTTGCAAGGAGAACAAAGAGGGCGTACCCTTAGGGGTAAGGCTCATATTTCCACTTGGGAAAAGCTGAAAAAGAGGATGAGAGATCGTTTCATTCCTCACAATTACAAACAGAGTCAATATGTGAAATGGAGCACTCTACACCAAAATGGCGATTCCGTAGAAGATTATATCAGAGAATTTGATAGACTTGCCATTGTGTGCGAAGTGACTGAAAATGAAGAGTTGAAGTTGGGACGTTTTGTAGCTGGGTTGGATCAAGAGTTACAAGACAGACTTGAAGGTTACACTAACCTCACGTTTGTGGAAGCATGCAAACTTGTGACGAAATTTGATGCCAAGAGAAAAAGGAAGAAAACGCCTATCACTACTCCAGTGGTACGTAAACCACCCTTCACTCCAAGGGAGGGTTCTTCTTTTACCAAACCTAATGAACCACCTAAGAGGAACACGAAAGACATCAAGATTAGTGATCTTGTGTGTTACAAGTGTGGTGGCAGAGGACACTACAAAAGAGATTGTCCTAATTCAAGAGCCTTAACCATGCAAGAGGCTAAACTCATAGCCACCCAAAGCATCAATTGGGAGGAATTTGAGTCTGAAGAAGAAAAGGAAGTGACCCCACATGAAAGAGATGAGGAGAAGGAGGAGCATTGCTATCCGGAGTCGGAGGACCGAATCAATTTGGTGGTCAGGAGAGCATTACAAGCTCGCGTGGAGGAACCTTTGGCGCCACAAAGGCAACACATTTTCATCACCAAATGTAAAGTTGGTGACGAGGTATGTAATTTAATTATTGATGGAGGCAGTGAGGCTAATACGGTGTCTAAAGCGCTAGTAGCTAAACTGGGTCTTAACACCACCAATCATCCACATCCTTACAAATTGAGCTGGTTAGATTCGAATGCTAATACTGGGGTTAGAAAGCAATGTATGGTGAATTTTTCGATTGGGTCATATCATGATAGTCAATTGTGTGATGTTGTTTTAATGGATGCTTGTCATATTCTTCTTGGAAGACCATGGCAATCTGATAAAAAATCAATTCATGATGGGTACCATAACACCTATACTATCACTCACCAAGGGAAACACAAAAAATTGCATCCTTTACCACCCCCACGTTTTTTACAACCACAGAAATCCCAAATTTCCTTGTTATCTTGCAAAGAATTTGAGAGGGAGTTCGAAGGTGAGGGAGAACTTTTCATGTTATATTCGAAAGAAATACATGAAAAATTTGTGAATCAAAATCCTAAACTTGCGAAGTTGATCAAAGAGTTTGAGGATGTTTTTCCTGATGAGTTACCAAAGGGATTACCACCCTTGAGAGGAATTGAGCATCAAATTGATCTCATTCCAGGCGCACCTTTACCAAATAAACCCGCTTATAGATGTAACCCTTTAGAAACCAAGGAGTTGCAAAGGCAAATTGAAGAATTGATGGGTATGGGGTATGTGCGTGAATCTATGAGTCCTTGTGCGGTTCCTGCTTTGTTGGTTCCTAAAAAGGATGGTACTTGGCGTATGTGCATTGATAGTAGAGCTGTTAACAATATTACTATCAAATACAGATTTCCAATTCCAAGACTTGATGATATGTTGGACGAATTGAGTGGTTCAAATATTTTCTCAAAAGTTGATTTGAGAAGTGGTTACCATCAGATTCGTATGCGGGAAGGTGATGAATGGAAGACTGCAGTCAAGACAAAGTGACCAAAATGGTCAAAGTGCAATTATCCATGATTTAAATGAAGACGGTCAAGACAGTATTATTGAATTAAATGCTAAAGGCTTAATTCTGTCCAAATCATTCTTCAATCCTATGCAAGGCGGTTCAAAAGGTTTTACTACAGGTTATACTTCCCTTAAAGTAGTTAATCTAGTTGAAGGGAGTTAGTAAAGATGCCGGTGTGATGCCACACATGAGTCGTGTAATTGGGGTCAAATTGGACGATCATGGGGCATGAATTAAGGGAGGAGTTGTCTGATTGTTAGTTATTGAATAAACGTAAGTTTAGGAGTTAGTTGGAGTTAGTTAGCTGATCAATTGCTGAAATCGGTTGATTAATTGACGAAAATCAGGTGGTTAGTTAGTTAGCTAGTTGAACTACTTAGGCATAAATTAGGGAGTTAGTTAGTTCATGGCTGGAATAAAGGAGTTTCGGTCAAAGGGAGTGCAAACAAGCTAAATGCACGCTGAAGAGGATATTTGCACGTTTTAAAACGTTTGGAATGCCGTTCAAAGTCTGTTTCCTTAGTTTAAGCATTTGCACGTTTTAAATCATTTGGAATGCCGTTCAAAATTGTTTCCTTAGTTTAAGCCTAGTTTTACGATTAGTTAGTTAGTTAGTTTCTGATTATTGTTATTAGGTTATTTCAGTTTATTGTTATTAGGTAATTAGGTAATTTCAGTTTGTTATAAAGGATTAAAGGACGGTTATTAGCCTTTAAATCACTTTATATTTAGTTTTTTTTATTATTTCTGTCTTTAATTAGGCAAATGATGGAATCCTATGTAATGAAGGCACTACTATAAATAGTGCACGAAATGAATAGAAATGCATCCAGAAATTTGCTAAACACTTGTGTTGTTCTTCATTAAACGTGACTTTGCTGTAGTCATCTTTAAGGTCCAAATTTGAGTATCCAAATTTGAAGAGTGTTAATTTTGGTGAGAGTTCCCAAGATTAAAACTTATAGTTTCTGATTTGGTGAGAGTTCCCTTATCGAATACTATTCCAAGCAACGAGTGAGAGTTCCTCTTTGCTATATTCTTAGCTTAGGGTGAGAGTTCCCCTAACTAAAACATTCGTTTATCTTAACTAAATCGTGTCTCTTTTTGCCTTCTGTTACGTTTAAGTGTTTTAACAAGGTTTCTCATCTTGTTTACACATCATTTGGCGCGTCAGGTAGGGGGAAAATTTTCTTAAATTTTTCAAAAGGGGACGAGTACCTACGTGATATGGGAGACAATCAGGATTTGAGAACAGCTTTGGAAGCCCTTAATCGCTCCATTGCTAGTCAAGAAAGATTGGCCGAAACTAATGCTAATCTACAAGGGAATCTTGCTGCCTTAATGGCAAGACTCATGAATGAGCATGACAGAAGAGATCAAGGCGAAGATCCTCCACCTAGAAGGGAGGATAGGAGTCTCAAAGTGGATATCCCTTCTTTTGATGGGACGCTTGATCCGGAGAAGTATTTGGAATGGGAAAAATCCTTGGAAAGGTACTTCGAGTACAAGGATATTCATGAGGAAGACCAACAGTACAAGATAGCCAAAGTTAAACTGAAGGGCTATGGTGACAATTGGTTGCAAGGAGAACAAAGAGGGCGTACCCTTAGGGGTAAGGCTCATATTTCCACTTGGGAAAAGCTGAAAAAGAGGATGAGAGATCGTTTCATTCCTCACAATTACAAACAGAGTCAGTATGTGAAATGGAGCACTCTACACCAAAATGGCGATTCCGTAGAAGATTATATCAAAGAATTTGATAGACTTGCCATTGTGTGCGAAGTGACTGAAAATGAAGAGTTGAAGTTGGGACGTTTTGTAGCTGGGTTGGATCAAGAGTTACAAGACAGACTTGAAGGTTACACTAACCTCACGTTTGTGGAAGCATGCAAACTTGTGACGAAATTTGATGCCAAGAGAAAAAGGAAGAAAACGCCTATCACTACTCCAGTGGTACGTAAACCACCCTTCACTCCAAGGGAGGGTTCTTCTTTTACCAAACCTAATGAACCACCTAAGAGGAACACGAAAGACATCAAGATTAGTGATCTTGTGTGTTACAAGTGTGGTGGCAGAGGACACTACAAAAGAGATTGTCCTAATTCAAGAGCCTTAACCATGCAAGAGGCTAAACTCATAGCCACCCAAAGCATCAATTGGGAGGAATTTGAGTCTGAAGAAGAAAAGGAAGTGACCCCACATGAAAGAGATGAGGAGGAGGAGGAGCATTGCTATCCGGAGTCGGAGGACCGAATCAATTTGGTGGTCAGGAGAGCATTACAAGCTCGCGTGGAGGAACCTTTGGCGCCACAAAGGCAACACATTTTCATCACCAAATGTAAAGTTGGTGACGAGGTATGTAATTTAATTATTGATGGAGGCAGTGAGGCTAATACGGTGTCTAAAGCGCTAGTAGCTAAACTGGGTCTTAACACCACCAATCATCCACACCCTTACAAATTGAGCTGGTTAGATTCGAATGCTAATACTGGGGTTAGAAAGCAATGTATGGTGAATTTTTCGATTGGGTCATATCATGATAGTCAATTGTGTGATGTTGTTTTAATGGATGCTTGTCATATTCTTCTTGGAAGACCATGGCAATCTGATAAAAAATCAATTCATGATGGGTACCATAACACCTATACTATCACTCACCAAGGGAAACACAAAAAGTTGCATCCTTTACCACCCCCACGTTTTTTACAACCACAAAAATCCCAAATTTCCTTGTTATCTTGCAAAGAATTTGAGAGGGAGTTCGAAGGTGAGGGAGAACTTTTCATGTTATATTCGAAAGAAATACATGAAAAATTTGTGAATCAAAATCCTAAACTTGCGAAGTTGATCAAGGAGTTTGAGGATGTTTTTCCTGATGAGTTACCGAAGGGATTACCACCCTTGAGAGGAATTGAGCATCAAATTGATCTCATTCCAGGCGCACCTTTACCAAATAAACCCGCTTATAGATGTAACCCTTTAGAAACCAAGGAGTTGCAAAGGCAAATTGAAGAATTGATGGGTATGGGGTATGTGCGTGAATCTATGAGTCCTTGTGCGGTTCCTGCTTTGTTGGTTCCTAAAAAGGATGGTACTTGGCGTATGTGCATTGATAGTAGAGCTGTTAACAATATTACTATCAAATACAGATTTCCAATTCCAAGACTTGATGATATGTTGGACGAATTGAGTGGTTCAAATATTTTCTCAAAAGTTGATTTGAGAAGTGGTTACCATCAGATTCGTATGCGGGAAGGTGATGAATGGAAGACTGCATTCAAGACAAAGCATGGGTTGTATGAATGGCTCGTGATGCCGTTTGGATTGACCAATGCACCTAGTACATTCATGAGATTGATGAACGAGGTGTTGAGGCCATTTCTCGGCAAATTCGTGGTGGTGTATCTTGATGATATCCTTATTTACTCTAAAAATGAGGATGAACATTTAGATCATTTACTACAAGTGTTTTCAGTTTTGAGGACACAAAAATTGTATGGAAAACTCGAAAAATGTGATTTTATGTTATATGAAGTCACTTTTCTTGGTTATATAGTTTCAGGTAATGGCGTGAAAGTGGATCCTTGCAAGGTTGAAGCGATTCAATCTTGGCCTAGTCCGAAAACACTCACGGAGGTCCGTTCTTTCCATGGCCTAGCTTCTTTCTATAGAAGATTTATAAAGAATTTTAGCACACTCATGGCTCCTATAACTGAGTGTACTAAAAAGGGAACGTTTGAATGGACGGCACAAGCGCAAAAGGCCCTTGAAGAAGTCAAGGAGAGAATGTGCAACACTCCTATTCTTGCACTCCCTGATTTTTCCAAGCCATTTGAAGTGGAATGTGACGCGAGTGGGAAGGGAATTGGAGCAGTTTTGATTCAAGAAGGGCGTCCAATTGCTTATTTCAGTGAGAAGTTGAGTCAAGGCAAACTGAACTACTCTACCTATGATAAAGAGTTCTATGCTATGGTACGAGCTCTAGATCATTGGTCACATTACTTGAGGCCACAACCGTTCATATTGCATTCAGACCATGAATCTTTGAGATTTATCCATGGTCAAAAGAAGTTGAATTCAAGACATGCAAAATGGGTTGAATTCTTGCAAACATTTAACTTTTCCTCTAAATATAAGAGTGGAAAAGCTAATGTTGTTGCGGATGCCTTATCTAGGAGGCATAATTTACTCGGAGTTGTCGAAGCCAAGGTCCTTGGATTTGATTTAATCAAGGAATACTACAAGGAGGATGGCGACTTTACTGAAATCCTACAGAAATGTATCCATGGGATATATGACTTATTTTCCTTGCATGATGGCTTTCTTTTTAAGGGAAATCGGTTATGCATTCCTAAGTGTCCAATTCGAAGCTTATTGATCCATGAAGCTCATGGAGGGGGCCTAGCTGGTCATGTGGGAATTCAAAAAACAATGGAGCTTCTCCAAGCTCACTTTTATTGGCCAAGAATGTTAGCCACAATTCATCAGGTGGTTAATCGTTGTTCTACATGTCAAAGGGCCAAGATGGTGTTTCACAAAGGTCTCTACAAACCTTTGCCGGTTCCGGAAAGACCTTGGGAAGATGTGAGCATGGATTTCGTTATGGCTTTACCTAGGACTCAAAGAGGTAAAGATTCAATCATGGTGGTTGTAGATCGATTTTCGAAGATGGCGCATTTCATTCCTTGTCACAAGACCGAAGATGCTATGAAAGTGGCTAAATTATACTTTGAAGAAGTTGTTCGTTTTCATGGAGTGCCACGTACCATTGTGTCCGATCGTGATACAAAGTTTCTTAGCCATTTTTGGAAATCAATATGGCGCTTAATGGGAACAAAGCTACTGTTTTCTACTTCACACCATCCACAAACCGATGGTCAAACTGAAGTGGTGAATAGAACACTCGGTTCTTTGCTTAGAACCTTGGTTAGTAAGAGTGCTAAGGATTGGGATGTCAAGCTAGCTCATGCTGAGTTTGCTTACAATCGGACTCCTAACGCTACTACAAAGTACTCTCCTTTTGAAGTAGTCTATGGTGTCAATCCCTATGTTCCTATTGATCTCATAGCTTTGCCACAAGACAAGTTTGTTCATGGTGGAGCTAAGGAACAAGCCGAGTTTATGTTGAAGGTTCACAAGGAAGTTAGGAAGAATATTGAAAAGGCAAATGAAGTCTACAAGAAACAAGCCAACAAGAGGGTGAGAAACGTAAAACAATTCGAAGTTGGTGATTTAGTGTGGATTTATATGCGAAAGGAACGTTTTCCTAGCAAAAGGAAAAACAAACTTATGCCTAGAGCCGAGGGACCATTTGAAATCATGGAAAAGATCAATGACAACGCATACAAAGTTGATTTGGGAGGTCAATATGGGATCTCAAGTACATTCAACGTTGGTGATCTTGCTCCTTATCTTGATGATGACAAATTGAGGGCAATTCCTATTGAAGAAGGGGAGGATGACCAAAATGGTCAAAGTGCAATTATCCATGATTTAAATGAAGACGGTCAAGACAGTATTATTGAATTAAATGCTAAAGGCTTAATTCTGTCCAAATCATTCTTCAATCCTATGCAAGGCGGTTCAAAAGGTTTTACTACAGGTTATACTTCCCTTAAAGTAGTTAATCTAGTTGAAGGGAGTTAGTAAAGATGCCGGTGTGATGCCACACATGAGTCGTGTAATTGGGGTCAAATTGGACGATCATGGGGCATGAATTAAGGGAGGAGTTGTCTGATTGTTAGTTATTGAATAAACGTAAGTTTAGGAGTTAGTTGGAGTTAGTTAGCTGATCAATTGCTGAAATCGGTTGATTAATTGACGAAAATCAGGTGGTTAGTTAGTTAGCTAGTTGAACTACTTAGGCATAAATTAGGGAGTTAGTTAGTTCATGGCTGGAATAAAGGAGTTTCGGTCAAAGGGAGTGCAAACAAGCTAAATGCACGCTGAAGAGGATATTTGCACGTTTTAAAACGTTTGGAATGCCGTTCAAAGTCTGTTTCCTTAGTTTAAGCATTTGCACGTTTTAAATCATTTGGAATGCCGTTCAAAATTGTTTCCTTAGTTTAAGCCTAGTTTTACGATTAGTTAGTTAGTTAGTTTCTGATTATTGTTATTAGGTTATTTCAGTTTATTGTTATTAGGTAATTAGGTAATTTCAGTTTGTTATAAAGGATTAAAGGACGGTTATTAGCCTTTAAATCACTTTATATTTAGTTTTTTTTATTATTTCTGTCTTTAATTAGGCAAATGATGGAATCCTATGTAATGAAGGCACTACTATAAATAGTGCACGAAATGAATAGAAATGCATCCAGAAATTTGCTAAACACTTGTGTTGTTCTTCATTAAACGTGACTTTGCTGTAGTCATCTTTAAGGTCCAAATTTGAGTATCCAAATTTGAAGAGTGTTAATTTTGGTGAGAGTTCCCAAGATTAAAACTTATAGTTTCTGATTTGGTGAGAGTTCCCTTATCGAATACTATTCCAAGCAACGAGTGAGAGTTCCTCTTTGCTATATTCTTAGCTTAGGGTGAGAGTTCCCCTAACTAAAACATTCGTTTATCTTAACTAAATCGTGTCTCTTTTTGCCTTCTGTTACGTTTAAGTGTTTTAACAAGGTTTCTCATCTTGTTTACACATCACAAAGCATGGGTTGTATGAATGGCTCGTGATGCCGTTTGGATTGACCAATGCACCTAGTACATTCATGAGATTGATGAACGAGGTGTTGAGGCCATTTCTCGGCAAATTCGTGGTGGTGTATCTTGATGATATCCTTATTTACTCTAAAAATGAGGATGAACATTTAGATCATTTACTACAAGTGTTTTCAGTTTTGAGGACACAAAAATTGTATGGAAAACTCGAAAAATGTGATTTTATGTTATATGAAGTCACTTTTCTTGGTTATATAGTTTCAGGTAATGGCGTGAAAGTGGATCCTTGCAAGGTTGAAGCGATTCAATCTTGGCCTAGTCCGAAAACACTCACGGAGGTCCGTTCTTTCCATGGCCTAGCTTCTTTCTATAGAAGATTTATAAAGAATTTTAGCACACTCATGGCTCCTATAACTGAGTGTACTAAAAAGGGAACGTTTGAATGGACGGCACAAGCGCAAAAGGCCCTTGAAGAAGTCAAGGAGAGAATGTGCAACACTCCTATTCTTGCACTCCCTGATTTTTCCAAGCCATTTGAAGTGGAATGTGACGCGAGTGGGAAGGGAATTGGAGCAGTTTTGATTCAAGAAGGGCGTCCAATTGCTTATTTCAGTGAGAAGTTGAGTCAAGGCAAACTGAACTACTCTACCTATGATAAAGAGTTCTATGCTATGGTACGAGCTCTAGATCATTGGTCACATTACTTGAGGCCACAACCGTTCATATTGCATTCAGACCATGAACCTTTGAGATTTATCCATGGTCAAAAGAAGTTGAATTCAAGACATGCAAAATGGGTTGAATTCTTGCAAACATTTAACTTTTCCTCTAAATATAAGAGTGGAAAAGCTAATGTTGTTGCGGATGCCTTATCTAGGAGGCATAATTTACTCGGAGTTGTCGAAGCCAAGGTCCTTGGATTTGATTTAATCAAGGAATACTACAAGGAGGATGGCGACTTTACTGAAATCCTACAGAAATGTATCCATGGGATATATGACTTATTTTCCTTGCATGATGGCTTTCTTTTTAAGGGAAATCGGTTATGCATTCCTAAGTGTCCAATTCGAAGCTTATTGATCCATGAAGCTCATGGAGGGGGCCTAGCTGGTCATGTGGGAATTCAAAAAACAATGGAGCTTCTCCAAGCTCACTTTTATTGGCCAAGAATGTTAGCCACAATTCATCAAGTGGTTAATCGTTGTTCTACATGTCAAAGGGCCAAGATGGTGTTTCACAAAGGTCTCTACAAACCTTTGCCGGTTCCGGAAAGACCTTGGGAAGATGTGAGCATGGATTTCGTTATGGCTTTACCTAGGACTCAAAGAGGTAAAGATTCAATCATGGTGGTTGTAGATCGATTTTCGAAGATGGCGCATTTCATTCCTTGTCACAAGACCGAAGATGCTATGAAAGTGGCGAAATTATACTTTGAAGAAGTTGTTCGTTTTCATGGAGTGCCACGTACCATTGTGTCCGATCGTGATACAAAGTTTCTTAGCCATTTTTGGAAATCAATATGGCGCTTAATGGGAACAAAGCTACTGTTTTCTACTTCACACCATCCACAAACCGATGGTCAAACTGAAGTGGTGAATAGAACACTCGGTTCTTTGCTTAGAACCTTGGTTAGTAAGAGTGCTAAGGATTGGGATGTCAAGCTAGCTCATGCTGAGTTTGCTTACAATCGGACTCCTAGTGCTACTACAAAGTACTCTCCTTTTGAAGTAGTCTATGGTGTCAATCCCTATGTTCCTATTGATCTCATAGCTTTGCCACAAGACAAGTTCGTTCATGGTGGAGCTAAGTGATGCGTGCATAAATGTGAACGACGAGCATGTTGAAGAATTATTCCAAGAAAGTCAAGAAAGCATGAATCTATACTTGGAAGCTTCCTCAATAGGTCAAACTTACTATCGGGGGCATCAAGACAAAGCCACGCTTTGTATGGTGGCGTTCTTGGGAGTTCTTGAAGCTTCTTGATAGTTCTTTAAGGTTTCTTTAAAAGCTTTCTTAGATTTTGGTCTACAAGTTTTTACCTTTCACTTGAAAGGGTTTTTCTTGGTTTAGACCTTAGGTTTCTTTATGTTCTTAATTATTTTTGTACGTGTGCGTAGTTAATTAAGTTGGAGAATCGTGTAACGTTACTTGGCGCACAAGGTTAAGTTAGGTTTCCTATTTCAAGAGGGATTCCTACTCAAAATTGAAAGTGGCGGCTGCTTGGAGATCAAGGCAAAGTGGAAGACTTTTACTCAAGCTAGAACTCTAATGTGTTTAGAAAAAGTAGGAGTTTTACTCAAGCTAGAACTCTAATGTGTTTAGAAAAAGTAGGAGTTTTACTCAAGTTAGAACTCTAATATGCTTAGGAAGAGAAGGAGTTTTATTCTAGTTAGAGTTCTAATAGTCTTAGGAAAGGATTGCTATAAGTACTCCATGTAATTCACGAATTCATTCATTCATTCAGATTTTGAGCAATACAAAAAACACATTTATTTTGAGTGATATTTTGGTTGGATTACCTAAATATTTCTTTGGCTAACTTGCGAGTTGGTTGCTGTTTTGGGTGTTTTAGTTAAAACATTCATTGGTTTGATTAATTAAGTGGACTCTTAATTAATTAAACTCAGTTCTTGCCTAGTTCTTGGTGATTTATCTGTATAGGACGAAGCTTAGAACATATCCTTGTGATAACTTGGTTTTCGGATCAAGAATCACATCATCGTGGTATCAGAGCTGTTGGTGACGTTTGGCTTGGAATTTTTGGCTGAAATTTTGTGGGAGGATTCAGAAAACGTAGATCAACATTGTGTCAAAATTTCGTGTCAATCGGACGCGTAACGAAGTCTGTGCAACCTCAAACTTTTGAGATTGTTACACGGAGTTGCGATCTGGAGATCGGTTTTTATTTGCCTCAAGAATCCATCAAGATTCAATCTTTTAATCAAGATTTTTACATAAACTAACCTGGTTTGTGTAGGAGCAATGAGTGACGAAGAAATCCCAGGGATTCCAAGGGGTTTGAACCTTGATCAAGCGCATAACTTGCGAAGGGATCGTCAAATAGAGCGATTGTCACAACAATTGCAAGAAGTATTGGCTAGGCTTGACGAACGTGACAAAACTTCATCTTCAAGGAAGAACAAATCAGTTACAAGTTCTAGTTCAAGTGAAGATGAATATGAAAGGAGAAAAGCAAGTAGATCACGCCATAAAGATTCATCTTCAAGTGATGAACCTAGAAGGCATAGACGGAAGAACAAGGCCAAAGATGATGACCGAAATATAAGGTTAGATTTTCCGGAATTCAATGGTAGTATGCTAGACCCCGAAAAATATTTTGAGTGGGTTAGAAGAGCGGAAACACTCTTTGATTACAAGGAGTATGATGAACGAAAGAGGTGCAAACTTGCTGAATTAAAACTCACGGGTTATGCGAGTTTATGGTATGATAATCTCAAGAAAAAGAGACGCAAGGAGGGACGATCCAAGATCACTACTTGGACACAATTACAGAAATATATGAAGCGTCAATTTGTGCCCCATGAGTACGTGCAAGAAGTGTATCTCAAGATGCAGACTTTTAAGCAAGGAAATCAATCCGTGGAGGCTTATTTGTGTGAATTTGAGAAACTATGTTTATTGTGTGATTTAGAAGAAATTCTAGAGCACAAAATAGCACGTTTTATTGCAGGTTTGAACGAAAATGTTCAAGAGAAGATTGAATTGCACGAATACTATTCGTTTGAAGAAGTATGCAAGGCGGCCATTAAGGTTGAAAGACAATTCAAGGCCAAGAAGACCTCAAGTGTGAAGCCGTTCACACGCACGTTCACAAAGGCTAGTGACAAGCCTACCTTTGATAGGACTTCTTCTAATTCGTATGCTAAAGATAACAAACCCAGAAACGAAGCTAGCAAGAAGGTGACTGAAGATAGAAAATGTTTCAAATGTGGGAGTGTTGGCCATATAGCAAGCAATTGCTACTCAAAACGCACTATGACGGCTCAAGAATGGGAAGAAGAGAAAGCTAGGTGCGAGGGAAGTAGTGACATGGAGGTTGTGGTCGAGCAAGAACGTGATTTTGAAGAAGAGGAGGGTAGTGCCGAAGAGGTTGATGGTGAAACGCAAGGAAAGAGCTTGGTTCTAAGGAGAGCTCTTCACTCTAAACCTATGCCCGTTGAAGAGAATCAAAGAGAGAAAATCTTTTTAACAAGGTGCAAGGTGGAAGATCGATTGTGTGACGTAATAATAGACTCGGGAAGTTGCACAAATGTGGTGTCTACAACTTTGATCAACAAATTAGAGTGGCCTACAACCGATCACCCAAAACCTTACAAGCTACATTGGCTCAATGATGCTAGTGACGTAAAGGTAACGAAGCGAGCCCTAATCACCTTTTCAATTGGCAAATATCATGATAAAGTTTTATGTGATGTATGCCCCATGGATGCTTGTCATATCTTATTGGGTAGACCATGGCAATATGATAGATTTGTCAAGTTTAATGGTAGGACAAATGTGTATATAATTCGAAAAGGAAAGGGGGAAAAATCATATGCATTGAAACCACTTGTTGATCATAGAATTAACCCTAGTTCGAAAGGTGCATATTTAATTGGGGAAAAGGAGTTGGAGAAAGAGATCAACAATAACAATATGGTATATATTATGGTGGCTAACAATGTGCAAGTGAATGAAAGTAAACAAGAAAAGAGGCCCGTGGAATTAGAAGTGGTATTGCAAGAGTATTGTGATGTTTTTCCTAGTGAATTACCACCGGGATTACCACCAATTCGTGGTATTGAACATCAAATTGATCTTATTCCGGGAGCTCCACTACCTAACAAGGCAGCATATAGGAGTAATCCAGAAGAAACAAAGGAAATACAACGTCAAATAGAGGAATTGATGCAAAGAGGCTACGTGAAAGAGAGTATGAGCCCCTGTGCCGTGCCTGCATTGCTAGTTCCAAAAAAAGATGGGAGTTGGCGTATGTGCATTGATAGTAGGAGTGTGAACAACATAACCATCAAGTATAGATTTCCTATACCTAGACTTGATGATTTGTTAGACGAATTGCATGGTTCAAAGCTATTTTCCAAGATTGATCTTATGAGTGGCTATCATCAAATACGCATGAGGGAAGGAGATGAATGGAAGACGGCTTTCAAGACTAAAGTGGGGTTGTACGAGTGGTTAGTCATGCCTTTTGGTCTAACCAATGCGCCTAGTACATTTATGAGATTGATGAACGAGGTGTTGAAACCATTTCTTGGAAGGTTCGTAGTTGTTTACTTGGATGACATATTAATTTATTCTGAAAATTTCAATGATCATCTAATGCATTTGAGAAGCGTTTTTGAGGTTCTTAGGGAGAAGAAGTTGTACGCAAAATTGGAAAAATGTTATTTTCTTGTTCCTAGCGTGACGTTTCTAGGGTATGTAGTATCCAAAGATGGTGTGTCCGTGGATCAATCCAAGGTTGAAGCTATCAAGACTTGGCCCGTACCTACCAATGTGAGTGAAGTTAGATCGTTTCATGGTCTAGCGTCATTTTATAGAAGATTTGTGAAGAATTTTTCCACGATAGTTGCACCTATGACTGAATGCTTGAAGAAAGACAAGGGAAAATTCGAGTGGACCAAGGAAGCCCAACGTGCATTTGATTTGGTCAAAAGGAAGCTATGTGAAGCACCTGTACTTGCATTGCCGGATTTTTCACAACCATTTGAGGTAGAAACCGACGCTAGTGGTGTGGGGATTGGTGCCGTTTTGGTTCAAAAGAAGCGCCCTATTGCCTATTTTAGTGAGAAATTAAACGGTGCTAGATTGAACTATTCTACCTATGACAAGGAGTTTTATGCTATTGTGCGAGCATTGGACCATTGGAGTCACTATTTGCGCCCAAATCACTTTGTGTTGCATAGTGATCACGAAGCTTTGAAGTACATTCATGGTCAACAAAAATTGAACCCTAGACATGCTAAATGGGTAGAGTTTCTACAAGCTTTCAATTTTTCTTCAAAGTATAAAGAGGGGAAAGCAAATGTAGTGGCCGATGCACTATCTAGAAGACACACGTTGCTTGGAGTATTGAATTGTAAACTACTTGGTTTCGAGTTAATCAAGGAGTACTATAAGGGGGACGTGGATTTCTCTACACTCCTAGAGGAGTGTTCCAAGGGGGCCGTAGGTTCCTATGTTTTACAAGACGGTTTTCTTTTCAAGGGGAATCGTTTGTGCGTGCCTAAGTGTTCTATTAGAGAATTAATAGTAAGAGAAGTGCATGGTGGAGGGATAGCGGTACATTTTGGCATAACGAAAACATTAACTATGCTCCAAGAGCATTTTTATTGGCCTAGAATGCTAGCGGATGTACAATCAATAGTTTCTAGGTGTGCAACATGTCAAAAAGCCAAGGCTACGTTTCATCAAGGCTTATATACGCCCTTGCCCGTGCCAGATTCACCTTGGGAAGACGTGTCTATGGATTTCGTAGTTGGTTTGCCAAGGACTCAAAGAGGAAAGGACTCAATCATGGTTGTAGTGGATCGATTTTCCAAGATGGCTCATTTCATACCTTGTCACAAAGTGGACGATGCTATGAAAGTGGCGGAATTGTATTTCAAGGAAGTGGTGAGACTACATGGGTTGCCGAACAGTATTGTGAGTGATCGTGATACAAAGTTCATGAGTTTCTTTTGGAAATCACTATGGAAGTTGGTGGGAACGAAGCTGTTATTTAGTACATCATATCACCCGCAAACGGACGGACAAACGGAGGTAACAAATCGAACTCTTGGTGTGCTTTTACGTGGACTAGTGAGCAAAACGCAAAAAGATTGGGATATTAAGCTTGCTCATGCCGAGTTTGCTTACAATAGATCACCTACTAATGCCACAAAACACACGCCATTTGAAGTTGTTTATGGTGTCAATCCAAGAATGCCCATTGATTTGATTGAAATTCCAAAAGGGGAATTAATTCATAAGGATGCCGAGGCTAAGATCAAGTACATGATGAAGCTACACGCACAAGTTAGAGCTAGGATTGAACGTGTCAATGAACTCTACAAAGCACGAGCTAACAAGAACAAAAAGCCACAAAGTTTTGAAGTTGGCGACTTGGTGTGGCTACACTTGAGAAAAGAAAGATTTCCTAGCAAAAGAAAGAATAAATTGATGCCAAGAAGTGAGGGGCCGTTCAAGATTATTGAGAAGATCAATGAGAATGCATATAAGCTTGAATTGCCGGGAGAATATGGTGTAAGCGCAACATTTAATGTTGGGGATTTGGTGAAGTATTTGCCAGATGATGCTATTGAAGATTTGAGGGCAAATTCTTTTGAAGAAGGGGAGGATGATGCGTGCATAAATGTGAACGACGAGCATGTTGAAGAATTATTCCAAGAAAGTCAAGAAAGCATGAATCTATACTTGGAAGCTTCCTCAATAGGTCAAACTTACTATCGGGGGCATCAAGACAAAGCCACGCTTTGTATGGTGGCGTTCTTGGGAGTTCTTGAAGCTTCTTGATAGTTCTTTAAGGTTTCTTTAAAAGCTTTCTTAGATTTTGGTCTACAAGTTTTTACCTTTCACTTGAAAGGGTTTTTCTTGGTTTAGACCTTAGGTTTCTTTATGTTCTTAATTATTTTTGTACGTGTGCGTAGTTAATTAAGTTGGAGAATCGTGTAACGTTACTTGGCGCACAAGGTTAAGTTAGGTTTCCTATTTCAAGAGGGATTCCTACTCAAAATTGAAAGTGGCGGCTGCTTGGAGATCAAGGCAAAGTGGAAGACTTTTACTCAAGCTAGAACTCTAATGTGTTTAGAAAAAGTAGGAGTTTTACTCAAGCTAGAACTCTAATGTGTTTAGAAAAAGTAGGAGTTTTACTCAAGTTAGAACTCTAATATGCTTAGGAAGAGAAGGAGTTTTATTCTAGTTAGAGTTCTAATAGTCTTAGGAAAGGATTGCTATAAATACTCCATGTAATTCACGAATTCATTCATTCATTCAGATTTTGAGCAATACAAAAAACACATTTATTTTGAGTGATATTTTGGTTGGATTACCTAAATATTTCTTTGGCTAACTTGCGAGTTGGTTGCTGTTTTGGGTGTTTTAGTTAAAACATTCATTGGTTTGATTAATTAAGTGGACTCTTAATTAATTAAACTCAGTTCTTGCCTAGTTCTTGGTGATTTATCTGTATAGGACGAAGCTTAGAACATATCCTTGTGATAACTTGGTTTTCGGATCAAGAATCACATCACTAAGGAACAAGCCGAGTTTATGTTGAAGGTTCACAAGGAAGTTAGGAAGAATATTGAAAAGGCAAATGAAGTCTACAAGAAACAAGCCAACAAGAGGGTGAGAAACGTAAAACAATTCGAAGTTGGTGATTTAGTGTGGATTTATATGCGAAAGGAACGTTTTCCTAGCAAAAGGAAAAACAAACTTATGCCTAGAGCCGAGGGACCATTTGAAATCATGGAAAAGATCAATGACAACGCATACAAAGTTGATTTGGGAGGCCAATATGGGATCTCAAGTACATTCAACGTTGGTGATCTTGCTCCTTACCTTGATGATGACGAATTGAGGGCAATTCCTTTTGAAGAAGGGGAGGATGACCAAGATGGTCAAGGAGCAATAATCCATGATCTAGAAGAAGACGGTCAAAACGGTGTTAGTGAGCAAAATGCCAAGGGATTAATTCTGTCCAATTCATCCCTTAATCTCTTACACGGTTTTGGTCCGAAAGTTATTACAAGGGGTTATACTTCACTTAGTGTAAGCAACCTTGTAGGAAGCACCTAAAAACGTCTAAAAGAGTGGCGGTTTATCAAGCTACTCCAGAATGCACGTTGGTCTGAAGATAGGCGTGAATTAAGGAGATTGGTTGATTGGCTGTTTGTGTGGAACGTAAATAGGGGGATTAGTTACACCGGTTGGTTAGTTGGACTAATTGGCGTAAAGTAGGGAGGTAGTTAGCTGGAGCAGATCAGTTGTGTTAGTGGCGTAGTTGTAGGAGTTAGTTGGCTGAAATAAAGGGGCTTGAGTCAAAGGGACTATTTGCACGTTTTTATGCACGTTGGAATGCTGCTGGAAGAGTTTGTTAGCTATTTGCATGGCTGCACGTTGGAAATGCTGGTTGAACGAATTAGTTAGCTATTTTCATGGTTGCTGCACGTTTTGATTGACTATTGGAAGGTGGTTGAACGTGCTCCTTGAGTTAAGCCTAGATTTACGTTTAATTAGTTAGTTTCTGTTTGTTAGTTTCGTTTTCTGTTTAAGGTTGTTAACTTCAGTTTATTGTTAGTAGTTAGCACGTTTATTTATGTTTTATTTAGGCAAGTAATGGGTAGGTAGTAAAAAGGAATCCTATGTAATGGAGACACTACTATAAATAGTGTACTTGCACATGAATGAAAGGGACATCCAGAAATTTGCTAAACACTCGTGTTGTTCTTCATTAAACGTGACTTTGCTGTAGTCATCTTTAAGGTCCAAATTTGAGTATCCAAATTTGAAGAGTGTTAATTTTGGTGAGAGTTCCCAAGATTAAAACTTATAGTTTCTGATTTGGTGAGAGTTCCCTTATCGAATACTATTCCAAGCAACGAGTGAGAGTTCCTCTTTGCTATATTCTTAGCTTAGGGTGAGAGTTCCCCTAACTAAAACATTCGTTTATCTTAACTAAATCGTGTCTCTTTTTGCCTTCTGTTACGTTTAAGTGTTTTAGCAAGGTTTCTCATCTTGTTTACACATCATCGGCCCCCTTTCCCTTGAAAATCACGAACATCATCCCAAAACTTAGTTAAATGCTTCTAAGGCTCGTTTTCAATGCGTGAACACATGTAACTAGGCTCTATTGGTATGATAGTGCAAGTTATTGGTTAGTTTGATAAGATATTTGAAAAATAGGAGAGGTAGAACCCTTCTCGGCCCCCTTTCCCTTGAAAATCACGAACATTGTCCCAAAACTTATTGAAATGCTTCCAAGGTTCGTTTTCAATGTTTGAACACTTGTATCTAGGCTATATTGGTCTGTTAGTTCAAGTTCTAGGTTATTTTGATTAGAAATTTGAAAAATAGGGGAGGTAGGACCCTTTCCGGCCCCTTTTCCTAGAAAATCACGAACATCGTCCCAAAACTTGGCGAAATGCTTTTAAGGCTCGTTTTAAATGCTTGAAACCTTGTAACTAGGCTATATTGGAATGTTCGTACAAGTTATAGGTTATTTTGATAAGAAATTTGAAAAATAGGGGAGGTAGAACCCTTTCCGGCCTCTTATCCTTGAAAATCACGAACATCGTCCAAAAACTTGGCGAAAAGCTTTTAAGGCTCGTTTTAAATACTAGAACCCTTGTAACTAGGCTATATTGGTATGTTAGTTCATGTTATAGGTTATTTTGATAAGAAATGAAAAATAGGGGAGGTATAACCCTTTCCAGCCCCCTTTCCCTTGAAAATCACGAACATCGCCCCAAAACTTGGCGAAATGCTTTCAAGGCTCGTTTTAAATGCTTGAACACTTGTAACTAGCTATATTGGTATGTTAGTGCAAGTTATTGGTTAGTTTGATAAGGTATTTGAAAAATAGGAGAGGTAGAACCCTTCTCGGCCCCCTTTCCCTTGAAAATCACGAACATTGTCCCAAAACTTATTGAAGTGCTTCCAAGGTTCGTTTTCAATGTTTGAACACTTGTATCTAGGCTATATTGGTCTGTTAGTTCAAGTTCTAGGTTATTTTGATTAGAAATTTGAAAAATAGGGGAGGTAGGACCCTTTCCGGCCCCTTTTCCTAGAAAATCACGAACATCGTCCCAAAACTTGGCGAAATGCTTTTAAGGCTCGTTTCAAATGCTTGAAACCTTGTAACTAGGCTATATTGGTATGTTAGTACATGTTATAGATTATTTTGATAAGAAATTTGAAAAATAGGGGAGGTAGAACCCTTTCCGGCCTCTTTTCCTTGAAAATCACAAACATCGTCCAAAAACTTGGCGAAAAGCTTTTAAGGCTCGTTTTAAATGCTAGAACCCTTGTAACTAGGCTATATTGGTATGTTAGTTCATGTTATAGGTTATTTTGATAAGAAATGAAAAATAGGGGAGGTATAACCCTTTCCAGCCCCCTTTCCCTTGAAAATCACGAACATCGCCCCAAAACTTGGCGAAATGCTTTCAAGGCTCGTTTTAAATGCTTGAACACTTGTAACTAGCTATATTGGTATGTTAGTGCAAGTTATTGGTTATTTTGATAAGATATTTGAAAAATAGGAGAGGTAGAACCCTTCTCGGCCCCCTTTCCCTTGAAAATCACGAACATCATCCCAAAACTTAGTTAAATGCTTCTAAGGCTCGTTTTCAATGCGTGAACACATGTAACTAGGCTCTATTGGTATGATAGTGCAAGTTATTGGTTAGTTTGATAAGATATTTGAAAAATAGGAGAGGTAGAACCCTTCTCGGCCCCCTTTCCCTTGAAAATCACGAACATTGTCCCAAAACTTATTGAAATGCTTCCAAGGTTCGTTTTCAATGTTTGAACACTTGTATCTAGGCTATATTGGTCTGTTAGTTCAAGTTCTAGGTTATTTTGATTAGAAATTTGAAAAATAGGGGAGGTAGGACCCTTTCCGGCCCCTTTTCCTAGAAAATCACGAACATCGTCCCAAAACTTGGCGAAATGCTTTTAAGGCTCGTTTCAAATGCTTGAAACCTTGTAACTAGGCTATATTGGTATGTTAGTACATGTTATAGATTATTTTGATAAGAAATTTGAAAAATAGGGGAGGTAGAACCCTTTCCGGCCTCTTTTCCTTGAAAATCACAAACATCGTCCAAAAACTTGGCGAAAAGCTTTTAAGGCTCGTTTTAAATGCTAGAACCCTTGTAACTAGGCTATATTGGTATGTTAGTTCATGTTATAGGTTATTTTGATAAGAAATGAAAAATAGGGGAGGTATAACCCTTTCCAGCCCCCTTTCCCTTGAAAATCACGAACATCGCCCCAAAACTTGGCGAAATGCTTTCAAGGCTCGTTTTAAATGCTTGAACACTTGTAACTAGCTATATTGGTATGTTAGTGCAAGTTATTGGTTATTTTGATAAGATATTTGAAAAATAGGAGAGGTAGAACCCTTCTCGGCCCCCTTTCCCTTGAAAATCACGAACATCATCCCAAAACTTAGTTAAATGCTTCTAAGGCTCGTTTTCAATGCGTGAACACATGTAACTAGTGATGTGTTTACTGATGTGTTTGTGTTTTAGGATCGTTTTGGAGTGGATTAGATGACTTAGAAACAAATTCGTCTCAAAAAGAAACAAGATAAAAACGCAAGGTAGAATCGGGTCTAAATTGCGTTTAGGGGAAATAATCTGGACCAAACACGAAGTAAGGCTAGATTATAGAGCTTATACTAACTAGCACTAAGCAAAGAAAGTATAAGTTTGTGAAACACAAAGTAACACACGAAATTCACAAAGAAAATCAGATTCTGTTCTATTTCTTTCACTCTTGTTCCAAATGAATTGGCAAGTGCCCTATTTATAGGAAGCTTTACAAATCCTTTAGCTTCCTATCTTATACGTTTAAAACAGAAGAAACAAGCCTCAATAAAGCTTTGTAACTCCTTTTTGAAATTCAAAACAGAATTTAAAAACTGAATTCAAATTGAGCATGATTCAAGCCTTGAATCACGCTTTGACTAAGTCATTATTTGACTGATTATTTGAGCAGCTATTTCGTGCATATTTGACAGAAAATAACCTCCCTAATTAAAGTTTTAAACGACTAAAATAAACAGTAAATAAATCATAATTATTCTCCCACAGAAAATGCCTTGAATCAAGCTGACGTTAATTGTGCTGTTTGAAACTTCTTGTTGATCGTATCCTTAACTGGTCAATACGTCCTCTTTGCTCTCTTCCCATTTAAGGCAAGAAACAAAAGGATTAATTGAAGAGAATCCCACGAAATTATCACCCAAGGACTTGGACTTTCCGTGGATGAACAAGGCATGGACCGTCGTTTGAACTTCTGGAACTTTACGGACTTTATTGCTTGCTACCATATCATTCTCCCCCTCTTCGGAAAAGTTTGCCCTCAAACTTTCATCATCTAGATATGGGCTCAAGTCTCCCACATTGAACGTTGCACTTACGCCACCAAAATCACTAGGTAGATCAATCTTGTAAGCGCTTTCCCCAATTTTTTCCAAGACTTGAAAGGGACCATCTGATCTAGGCATGAGCTTATTTTTCCTAAGGTTAGGAAAACGTTCTTTCCTTAAATGTAGCCAAACCAAGTCACCTTTAGCAAATGTAGGTTGTTTTCGGTTCTTATTTGCACGGTCTTTGTAGACTTTGTTCATAGCTTCAATCTTCTTTTTTATTTTGGTGCATGTTTTCTGAAATGCTTCCCACCTCTTCTTAGGTTCTCCATGTATTAAATCTCCTTTAGGCAAGGGAATTAACTCAATGGGCAGCAAAGGATTAATCCCATACACCACTTCAAAAGGACTACGAGCAGTGGTAGAAGAAGGAGACCTATTGTAAGCGAATTCAGCATGGGCTAACTTAACATCCCAATCCTTTTGAGTTCTACTCACTAGACCTCGTAACAACGCACCAAGGGTTCTATTAGTCACTTCTGTTTGACCATCCGTTTGTGGATGATGAGAAGTACTAAATAGGAGCTTAGTTCCCACCAATTTCCACAAAATCCTCCAAAAATGACTAAGAAACTTAGTATCCCTATCCGAAACAATGGACCTTGGAACCCCATGTAAACGAATGATTTCTCTAAAGTATAAATCAGCAACTTTAGAAGCATCATCTGTTTTGTGACATGGAATAAAATGCGCCATTTTAGAAAAACGGTCCACCACCACCATGATACTATCCTTCCCCCTTTGAGTCCTAGGGAGACCCACAATAAAATCCATGCTCACTCCTTCCCATGGAACATCAGGAACGGGTAATGGAGTGTAAAGACCCTTGTGAAAAGTACTCTTGGACTTTTGACAAGTAGAACACCTTTCCACAATGTGAGTTACGTCCTTGATCATATGAGGCCAATAGAAATGTTCTTGAAGCATTCCTAATGTCTTATGTATTCCAAAATGACCAGCAATTCCTCCCCCATGGATTTCACGAACCAAGAGTTCACGCACACCATTCTTAGGCACACAAAGTTTGTTGCCTTTGAATAAGAACCCATCTTGAACTGTGTAGTCTTGAGTAGGTTTCTTGAATTTTCCAGAAAAATCCTCATCTTCTTCATAGTGATTTTTCAAATGTTCAAACCCAAGAATCTTCGTATGAACCATAGCTAATAGATAGCTTCTCCTTGATAATGCATCAGCCACAACATTCTTCTTCCCTTCTTTGTACCTCGAACTGAATGTAAATGATTGAAGAAATTCAACCCATTTAGCATGTCGGTGATTAAGCTTCTGCTGTCCATGAATGAATTTCAAGGCTTCATGATCCGAATGTAAAACAAACGGTTTTGGCCTTAGGTAATGAGACCAATGATCTAGAGCCCGAACAATAGCATAGAACTCACGATCATAATTCGAATAATTAAGCTTAGCACCACTTAATTTTTCGCTGAAATAACAAATGGGTCTCTTTCCTTGAATAAGAACAGCACCAATACCCACGCCACTTGCATCACATTCAACCTCAAACAGTTTATCAAAATCTGGCAATGCAAGAACCGTTGTATTGCACAATTTCTCTTTGATTTCTTCAAAGGCTTTTTGAGCAGATTCACTCCAAATGAACGCACCTTTCTTCAATAACTCGGTCAAAGGAGCTGTGATTGTTGAGAAATTCTTGATAAAGATTCTGTAAAATGAAGCAAGACCATGAAAGCTCCTCACTTCATGCACATCTTTCGGCACCTTCCAAGTTGAAATAGCCTTCACTTTCTCTGGATCAACCTGTACTCCTCCACTAGATACAACATATCCTAGGAAAGTAATATGCTTACACATGAAAGCACACTTTTCCAACTTCCCATACAATCTGTTAGTCCTTAAAACCTCAAATAAAGATTTTAAATGTAACAAATGTTCATCTATGGATTTGCTATATACTAGAATATCATCTAAATATACAACAATGAATTTGTTGAGAAAAGGACGCAGTACCTCATTCATGAGTCTCATGAAAGAGCTAGGGGCATTGCAAAGACCAAATGGCATGACAAGCCATTCGTATAAGCCTTGCTTGGTCTTAAAAGCTGTTTTCCATTCATCACCTTCACGAATTCTCATTTGGTGATAGCCACTTCTCAAATCAATTTTACTGAAAATCTTGGCTCCACTCAACTCATCAAACATGTCTTGAAGCCTCGGCATAGGAAATCTGTATTTGATAGTAATATTATTGATTGAACGACTATCAATACACATTCTCCAAGTTCCCTCTTTCTTAGGTACTAAAAGAGCAGGAACAGCACATGGACTAAGGCTTTCGCGCACATATCCCCTTTCTATAAGTTCTTCAACTTGTCTTTGCAACTCTTTGGCCTGATCGGGACTACATCTGTAGGCTGGCTTATTAGGCAATTGAGCTCCCGGAATCAAGTCAATAGCATGCTCAATACCTCGAAATGGAGGCAGGCCTTGTGGCAAATCACTAGGAAATACATCAGAAAATTCCTCTAGCAATTTCTTCAAAGGCAATGAGTTAGTAACATTGGAAAGGTTATCATCAACAGGTTTAATAACAAGAAAAAACCCTTCCCCTTCCATAGCATACTCACGCTCAAACTCACGTTTTGAAACCAGAAAATTAGGTTTCTTCTCCATCATAGGTTCAATCTTTGGAGGCAAAGGAAGTAACCTGATTTTCTTTCCTCCATGAGCAGTGACCGTATAAACATTAGAAACGCCATCATGCAATGCATTTCTATCAAATTGCCATGGTCTTCCAAGCAAAATATGACACGCACTCATAGGCAGAATATCACACCATCGTTCATCATGAAAATTTCCAATTGTAAAAGAAACTAGAGCTTGTTTCTTAACCTTTAAACCCGTATCATTATCTAGCCAATTTAACTTGTATGGTTTAGCATGCTCACGAGTAGGTAATTTCAGTTTACTTACAAGTTCTTTAGAGGCCACATCTGTACAAGAACCACCATCTACAATCACATCACAAAGCTTGTCTCGTACCTTGCATCTGGTATGGAAAAGATTCTCTCTTTGTTGGACATCTTTGAGAGGTTCAGAATGTAGGATCCTCCTCATAACACCACACAATGGAGTGGCGTCTTCTTCAGCTCCATATTCCTCATATTCCTCTTCTTCTTCCTCATTTTCTTCGGAATCATACCCTCCTTCATGAATGGTGAGTGTATTCCGTTTTGGACATTCACTAGCAATATGCCCCTTTTCATGGCATTTGTAACACGTTCTCTTGGAAGCTTCTTGCTTGAAATCCGTTTTTCCTCCTTTGAATGAGTTAGGAGTAAAAATGGATTTGGCAGCAACTTCACCCTTTCCTACGGAAGGAAAAGCTTTGTAAGGAGGCCTCGAAGTAGGCCTTGGCCTATCTTCTTTGTGTTGTGCCTCAACCTTTCTGGCAGCTTTCACAACTTCTTCATAGGTGGAATAAGGTAGGAGATCCACCTTATTAGAAATTGGTTTTGACAACCCTTTGGTAAAACGCGCAATTTTGAGTGGCTCTCTCTCTTGCATATCACACACCAAACTGAGTGTCTTAAATTCTCGCACATATTCATCAACACTTCGTTCCCCTTGAGCTAGGCGAGTCAATTTTACATATTGATCTTGCTCATACTCACGTGGGATCCAACGTTGCTCCATCTTTTTCCTGAGTTTCACCCATGACTCAATCTTACCCTTTCCTTCTCTTCTCCTTTTGGCCTTCAGATTATCATACCAAAGTCCAGCAAGTTTGGTTAACTTCAGAATCGCCATTTTACAACTCCTAGCATCATCATACTCCTTATACTCAAAGATACTCTCCAATCTACGTACCCAATCAAAAAAAACTTCTGGATCATTAGAACCATCGAATTCGGGAAGATCAAGTTTGAGACTTCTATCTTCTTGGTAACCACGAAATTGTGATTCCCCATGGGTGGGTGTGGAATTGGAATGTTCTAATTCCTGTAACTTTCTACCTTGTTTAAGGCATAGGTCAGCAATGGCATCCATACGTGTTTCATGCTTTTTCATTTCGTCATGCATTTCCTGGAGTTTTCCAAGAATGTCTTTCATCGCTTCGTGAGATGTTGAGTTGGATGAACTCGAAGCCATACTCCAAAGCCTTTGCTCTGATACCAACTGATGTGTTTACTGATGTGTTTGTGTTTTAGGATCGTTTTGGAGTGGATTAGATGACTTAGAAACAAATTCGTCTCAAAAAGAAACAAGATAAAAACGCAAGGTAGAATCGGGTCTAAATTGCGTTTAGGGGAAATAATCTGGACCAAACACGAAGTAAGGCTAGATTATAGAGCTTATACTAACTAGCACTAAGCAAAGAAAGTATAAGTTTGTGAAACACAAAGTAACACACGAAATTCACAAAGAAAATCAGATTCTGTTCTATTTCTTTCACTCTTGTTCCAAATGAATTGGCAAGTGCCCTATTTATAGGAAGCTTTACAAATCCTTTAGCTTCCTATCTTATACGTTTAAAACAGAAGAAACAAGCCTCAATAAAGCTTTGTAACTCCTTTTTGAAATTCAAAACAGAATTTAAAAACTGAATTCAAATTGAGCATGATTCAAGCCTTGAATCACGCTTTGACTAAGTCATTA
Source organism: Dysphania ambrosioides (assembly GCA_026401315.1). Lineage (NCBI taxonomy): Eukaryota > Viridiplantae > Streptophyta > Magnoliopsida > Caryophyllales > Amaranthaceae > Dysphania > Dysphania ambrosioides. The sequence continues at coordinate 23,084,366 of CM048661.1, read as the reverse complement.
TTTGACTGATTATTTGAGCAGCTATTTCGTGCATATTTGACAAAAAATAACCTCCCTAATTAAAGTTTTAAACGACTAAAATAAACAGTAAATAAATCATAATTATTCTCCCACAGAAAATGCCTTGAATCAAGCTGACGTTAATTGTGCTGTTTGAAACTTCTTGTTGATCGTATCCTTAACTGGTCAATACGTCCTCTTTGCTCTCTTCCCATTTAAGGCAAGAAACAAAAGGATTAATTGAAGAGAATCCCACGAAATTATCACCCAAGGACTTGGACTTTCCGTGGATGAACAAGGCATGGACCGTCGTTTGAACTTCTGGAACTTTACGGACTTTATTGCTTGCTACCATATCAACTAGGCTCTATTGGTATGATAGTGCAAGTTATTGGTTAGTTTGATAAGATATTTGAAAAATAGGAGAGGTAGAACCCTTCTCGGCCCCCTTTCCCTTGAAAATCACGAACATTGTCCCAAAACTTATTGAAATGCTTCCAAGGTTCGTTTTCAATGTTTGAACACTTGTATCTAGGCTATATTGGTCTGTTAGTTCAAGTTCTAGGTTATTTTGATTAGAAATTTGAAAAATAGGGGAGGTAGGACCCTTTCCGGCCCCTTTTCCTAGAAAATCACGAACATCGTCCCAAAACTTGGCGAAATGCTTTTAAGGCTCGTTTCAAATGCTTGAAACCTTGTAACTAGGCTATATTGGTATGTTAGTACATGTTATAGATTATTTTGATAAGAAATTTGAAAAATAGGGGAGGTAGAACCCTTTCCGGCCTCTTTTCCTTGAAAATCACAAACATCGTCCAAAAACTTGGCGAAAAGCTTTTAAGGCTCGTTTTAAATGCTAGAACCCTTGTAACTAGGCTATATTGGTATGTTAGTTCATGTTATAGGTTATTTTGATAAGAAATGAAAAATAGGGGAGGTATAACCCTTTCCAGCCCCCTTTCCCTTGAAAATCACGAACATCGCCCCAAAACTTGGCGAAATGCTTTCAAGGCTCGTTTTAAATGCTTGAACACTTGTAACTAGCTATATTGGTATGTTAGTGCAAGTTATTGGTTAGTTTGATAAGATATTTGAAAAATAGGAGAGGTAGAACCCTTCTCGGCCCCCTTTCCCTTGAAAATCACGAACATTGTCCCAAAACTTATTGAAGTGCTTCCAAGGTTCGTTTTCAATGTTTGAACACTTGTATCTAGGCTATATTGGTCTGTTAGTTCAAGTTCTAGGTTATTTTGATTAGAAATTTGAAAAATAGGGGAGGTAGGACCTTTTCCGGCCCCTTTTCCTAGAAAATCACGAACATCGTCCCAAAACTTGGCGAAATGCTTTTAAGGCTCGTTTCAAATGCTTGAAACCTTGTAACTAGGCTATATTGGTATGTTAGTACATGTTATAGATTATTTTGATAAGAAATTTGAAAAATAGGGGAGGTAGAACCCTTTCCGGCCTCTTTTCCTTGAAAATCACAAACATCGTCCAAAAACTTGGCGAAAAGCTTTTAAGGCTCGTTTTAAATGCTAGAACCCTTGTAACTAGGCTATATTGGTATGTTAGTTCATGTTATAGGTTATTTTGATAAGAAATGAAAAATAGGGGAGGTATAACCCTTTCCAGCCCCCTTTCCCTTGAAAATCACGAACATCGCCCCAAAACTTGGCGAAATGCTTTCAAGGCTCGTTTTAAATGCTTAAACACTTGTAACTAGCTATATTGGTATGTTAGTGCAAGTTATTGGTTATTTTGATAAGATATTTGAAAAATAGGACAGGTAGAACCCTTCTCGGCCCCCTTTCCCTTGAAAATCACGAACATCATCCCAAAACTTAGTTAAATGCTTCTAAGGCTCGTTTTCAATGCGTGAACACATGTAACTAGGCTCTATTGGTATGATAGTGCAAGTTATTGGTTAGTTTGATAAGATATTTGAAAAATAGGAGAGGTAGAACCCTTCTCGGTGATGTGTAAGCAAGATGAGAACCTTGTTACAGAATATGTGTTTAAGGGGTCCTAATGAAATGTCGTGATTACTGAGAGAAGAATAGGGGATTACTCAACCCTAATCTCGGATATAACCAAGGGGAACACTCACCCTTCGCTTAGTGTAGTTTAGAAATAGGGAATACTCAACCCACTCGTTTACTACGTAAGTTCTAGGTTTGGGAACACTCGACCAAAACTAGTACTCTTCAAATTTGTATTCTCAAATTTGGACCTTAAAAATGACTATTAGCAAGTCAAGTTTAATCAAAGAAAAACTCAAGTGTTTAGCAAACTTCTGGATGCCTTTCTATTCATTTCGTGCACTATTTATAGTAGTGCCTTCATTACATAGGATTCCCCTTTTGTAGTTATCCATTATTTGCCTAATTAAGGACAGAAATAAAACTAAATATAAAGTGATTAAAAGGCTCATATAACCGTCCCTTTAATCCTTTATCACAACAAACCGAAATTACCTAATAACAATAAACTGAAATAAAACTACCTAAACGAAATCTAAGCTTAAATTAAGGAAAAATCCAACAAACTTCAACCGGCATTAAAAACGTGCAGCAGCTAGCTTCCACGGCATTATCAGCATGTTTTCAGCTTGTTTGTAACCACCCTTGACTCAAACTTCTTTATTCAACTAACTACCTCCTTAAGTTACGCCTAAGTAGTTTAACTAACCAACTAGTTAACTAATTTGCTCCTTTTACGCCAGCTAACCAACCACTAACATCATGATCAGCTAACTAACTCCTAATCTTACGCCTCTTCAGTTTAACAAATCAACGAGCTAACTACCCTCCTTAATTCACGCTAATTAGTTCACTAACCAATCAGTTCAACTAATTCCTTAATTCATGCCCCATGATCGTCCAACTTGACTCCAATTACACGAATCATGCGTGGCATCAAACCGGCATCTTTACTAACTCCCTTCAACTAGATTAACTACTTTAAGGGAAGTATAACCCGTAGTAAAACTTTTTGGACCGCCTTGCATAGGATTGAAGAACGATTTGGACAGAATTAAGCCCTTAGCATTTAATTCAATAATACCGTCTTGACCGTCTTCCTCTAAATCATGGATAATTGCACTTTGACCATTTTGGTCATCCTCCCCTTCTTCAACAGGAATTGCCCTCAATTCGTCATCATCAAGATAAGGAGCAAGATCACCAACGTTGAATGTACTTGAGACACCATATTGATCTCCCAAATCAACTTTGTATGCGTTTTCATTGATCTTTTCCATGATCTCAAATGGGCCCTCGGCTCTTGGCATAAGTTTGTTTTTCCTTTTGCTAGGAAAACGTTCCTTCCTCATGTAAATCCACACTAAATCCCCAACTTCAAAAGACTTCACATTTCTCACTCGTTTGTTGGCTTGTTTCTTGTAGATTTCATTCGCCTTTTCAATGTTCCTCCGAACTTCTTTATGGACTTTTATCATGAATTCGGCTTGTTCTTTTGCCCCACCATGAACGAACTTGTCTTTTGGCAAAGCAATAAGATCAATGGGAACATAAGGATTGACGCCATATACTACTTCAAAAGGAGAGTACTTTGTAGTAGCACTAGGTGTCCTATTATAAGCGAACTCGGCATGAGCAAGCTTATTATCCCAATCCTTGGTACTTTTGCTTATCAAAGCCCTAAGCAACGAACCAAGTATTCTATTCACCACCTCCGTTTGACCATCGGTTTGTGGATGATGAGAGGTAGAGAACAATAATTTAGTTCCCATCAAACGCCATATGGATTTCCAAAAATGACTTAGGAACTTAGTATCGCGATCTGACACAATTGTGCGTGGCACCCCATGGAAACGAACTACTTCTTCAAAGTATAGCTTAGCCACCTTCATTGCATCTTCAGTTTTATGGCAAGGAATGAAATGAGCCATTTTCGAGAACCGATCAACCACCACCATTATTGAGTCTTTGCCTCTTTGAGTTCTTGGCAAAGCTACAATAAAGTCCATACTAACATCTTCCCAAGGTCTTTCGGGAATTGGTAAGGGCTTGTAGAGACCTTTATGAAACACCATTTTTGCTCTTTGACAGGTAGAGCAACGACTCACCACATGATGAACTGTGGCTAACATTTTCGGCCAATAAAAATGAGCTTGGAGAAGCTCTATTGTCTTGTGAATACCCACATGACCAGCTAGTCCCCCCCCCATGAGCTTCATGTATCAATAAACTTCGAATGGGACTTTTTGGGATGCATAATCTATTTCCTTTAAAAAGAAAACCATTATGCAAGGAAAACAGTTCATAAACTCCACGAACGCATTTTTCCATTATCCCTCTGAATTCATCATCTTCTTGATAGTACTCTTTAATCAATTCGAATCCAAGCACCTTTGCTTCAACCATTCCAAGCAAATTATGCCTCCTAGACAAGGCGTCTGCCACCACATTCGCTTTTCCACTCTTATATTTAGAGGAAAAATTAAATGTTTGCAAGAATTCGACCCACTTTGCATGCCTCGCGTTCAGCTTCTTTTGGCCATGTATGAATCTCAAGGATTCATGATCAGAATGCAATATGAATGGTTGTGGCCTCAAATAATGTGACCAATGATCTAGAGCTCTTACCATAGCATAGAACTCTTTGTCATAGGTGGAGTAATTCAACTTGCCTTGACTCATCTTCTCACTAAAGTAGGCAATGGGTCGCCCACCTTGAATCAATACGGCACCAATACCTTTTCCACTTGCGTCACATTCAACCTCAAATGGTTTTGAAAAATCAGGAAGTGCTAATATGGGTGTGTTGCACATCTTCTTCTTGACTTCTTCAAACGCCCTTTGAGCTTGGGGTGTCCATTCGAACACGCCTTTCTTAGTACACTCGGTGATGGGAGCCATGAGTGTGCTGAAGTTCTTGATGAATCTTCTATAGAAAGAAGCAAGTCCATGAAATGAACGAACTTCCGTGAGCGTTTTCGGACTAGGCCATGATTGAATTGCTTCAATTTTGCTAGGATCCACCTTTACGCCATCACCTGAAACTATGTAGCCAAGAAACATGACTTCATATAATAAAAAATCACATTTTTCTAGTTTTCCATACAGCTTTTCTCTTCTCAAAACAGAAAATACTTGAAAAAGGTGATCAAAATGAGATTCTTCATCACGTGAATAGATGAGAATGTCATCCAAGTATACTACCACAAACTTGCCCAGAAATGGCCTTAGCACCTCATTCATCAACCTCATGAACGTGCTAGGGGCATTGGTAAGGCCAAATGGCATGACGAGCCATTCATATAGCCCATGCTTTGTCTTGAATGCAGTCTTCCATTCATCCCCTTCTCTCATGCGAATCTGATGATATCCACTTCTCAAGTCTACTTTTGAGAAGACCTTGGAACCACTCAATTCATCCAGCATGTCATCAAGCCTTGGGATTGGAAACCTGTACTTGATAGTAACGTTATTAACGGCTCTACTATCAATACACATTCTCCAAGTACCATCTTTCTTAGGAACCAACAAAGCAGGAACGGCACATGGACTCATGGACTCACGCACATAACCCATACCCATTAGTTCTTCAATTTGGCGTTGTAACTCCTTGGTTTCCAAAGGATTACATCTATAGGCTGGCTTATTTGGTAAGGGTGCTCCGGGAATGAGATCAATTTGATGCTCAATTCCTCGTATGGGTGGTAGTCCTTTTGGTAATTCATCAGGAAAAACGTCCTCAAAATCTTTAATTAATTGGGCTAATTTAGGATTTCGAGCAACAAAATTTTCGTGGGTTTCTTTGGAGTATAGTAGAAACAATTCTGCCTCACCATCTAACTCCCTCTCAAATTCTCTAAAAGATAATAAGGATACTTCTTTTTGTGGTGTTTGTGATGGTGAAAAACGTGGGGGTGGTAAAGGGTGTAGTTTTTTCTTCCTCCCTTCATGGACTATTGTATAAGTGTTGTGATACCCATCGTGTATAGACCTTCTATCAGTTTGCCAAGGTCTACCAAGTAGAATATGACAAGCATCCATAGACACAACATCACATAATATCGAATCACAATACGCACCAATACAAAAAGAGACCATACATTGCTTCCTAACCCCGGTGCTAGCATTAGAGTCTAACCAACTCAATTTGTAAGGTTGTGGATGATTTGTGGTCGTAAGACCTAGTTTGGATACTAGAGTCTTAGATACGGTATTAGCCTCACTTCCCCCATCAATAATGAGATCACATACCTCGTCACCAATTTTACATCGGGTGATGAAAATGTGTTGTCGTTGAGGGGCAGCATCTTCTTCCACACGTGCTTGCAAGGCCCTCCTAATCACGAGGCTAGTCTTCTCCTCTGATTCGGCAATGCAATCGTCACAATCATCTTCAACGTCTTCTTCTCCATCCTCAAACTCATCCCAATTGATGTTTTGAGTGGCCATGAGTTTAACTTCTTGCATAGTTAATGCCCTAGTATTAGGACAATCCTTCTTGTAATGACCTCGCCCTCCACATTTGTAACACATAATGTCACCTATCTTCACGTTCCTTGCGTCCTTCTTTATGGGGTTGCTTGATTTGTTAAAGGACGAATTTTCCTTTGTAGGAAAAGAAGGTTTTCGTGTCAATTGAGGAATGGCAGTAGGCTTCTTCTTCTTCCTCTTAGCATCGAATTTACTCACCAACTTGCAAGCTTCCACAAACGTGAGGTTAGTGTAACCCTCAAGTCTGTCTTGTAATTCTTGGTCCAAACCGGATATGAAACGCCCCATTTTGAGCTCTTCATTCTCGGTTACTTCACACACAATAGCAAGCCTATCGAATTCTTTTATGTAATCCTCGACAGAGTCCCCATTTTGTTGCAAGGTACTCCATTTCACATATTGGCTTTGCTTGTAATTGTGGGGAATGAAACGGTCTTTCATCCGTTTTTTGAGTTTGTTCCAAGTAGAGATAGGAACCTTCCCCTTAAGGGTGCGTCCTCTTTGCTCTCCTTGTAACCAACTATCACCATAGCCTTTTAGCTTGACTTTGGCAATCTTAAAACGCTGTACATCCTCATGGATGTCCTTGTATTCAAAGTACCTTTCCAAGGATTTCTCCCATTCTAAGTACTTTTCAGGATCAAGGGTCCCATCAAAAGAAGGGACGTCCACTTTGAGACTCCTATCTTCCCTCCTAGGTGGAGGGTCTTCCTCTCGATCTCTCCTATCTTGCTCGTTCATGAGTCTTGCCATTAAGGCAGCAAGATTCCCTTGTAGATTAGCATTAGTTTCGGCCAATCTTTCTTGACTAGCAATGGATCGATTTAGAGCTTCCAATGCTGTCCTTAAGTCTTGATTATCTCCCATGGTGTGTAGGTATACGACCCCTTAGGAAAAGCTTTCTTTTGTTTTGTTTGACAAATTTCCCCCCTACCTGACGCGCCAAATGATGTGTAAGCAAGATGAGAACCTTGTTACAGAATATGTGTTTAAGGGGTCCTAATGAAATGTCGTGATTACTGAGAGAAGAATAGGGGATTACTCAACCCTAATCTCGGATATAACCAAGGGGAACACTCACCCTTCGCTTAGTGTAGTTTAGAAATAGGGAATACTCAACCCACTCGTTTACTACGTAAGTTCTAGGTTTGGGAACACTCGACCAAAACTAGTACTCTTCAAATTTGTATTCTCAAATTTGGACCTTAAAAATGACTATTAGCAAGTCAAGTTTAATCAAAGAAAAACTCAAGTGTTTAGCAAACTTCTGGATGCCTTTCTATTCATTTCGTGCACTATTTATAGTAGTGCCTTCATTACATAGGATTCCCCTTTTGTAGTTATCCATTATTTGCCTAATTAAGGACAGAAATAAAACTAAATATAAAGTGATTAAAAGGCTCATATAACCGTCCCTTTAATCCTTTATCACAACAAACCGAAATTACCTAATAACAATAAACTGAAATAAAACTACCTAAACGAAATCTAAGCTTAAATTAAGGAAAAATCCAACAAACTTCAACCGGCATTAAAAACGTGCAGCAGCTAGCTTCCACGGCATTATCAGCATGTTTTCAGCTTGTTTGTAACCACCCTTGACTCAAACTTCTTTATTCAACTAACTACCTCCTTAAGTTACGCCTAAGTAGTTTAACTAACCAACTAGTTAACTAATTTGCTCCTTTTACGCCAGCTAACCAACCACTAACATCATGATTAGCTAACTAACTCCTAATCTTACGCCTCTTCAGTTTAACAAATCAACGAGCTAACTACCCTCCTTAATTCACGCTAATTAGTTCACTAACCAATCAGTTCAACTAATTCCTTAATTCATGCCCCATGATCGTCCAACTTGACTCCAATTACACGAATCATGCGTGGCATCAAACCGGCATCTTTACTAACTCCCTTCAACTAGATTAACTACTTTAAGGGAAGTATAACCCGTAGTAAAACTTTTTGGACCGCCTTGCATAGGATTGAAGAACGATTTGGACAGAATTAAGCCCTTAGCATTTAATTCAATAATACCGTCTTGACCGTCTTCCTCTAAATCATGGATAATTGCACTTTGACCATTTTGGTCACTCGGCCCCCTTTCCCTTGAAAATCACGAACATTGTCCCAAAACTTATTGAAATGCTTCCAAGGTTCGTTTTCAATGTTTGAACACTTGTATCTAGGCTATATTGGTCTGTTAGTTCAAGTTCTAGGTTATTTTGATTAGAAATTTGAAAAATAGGGGAGGTAGGACCCTTTCCGGCCCCTTTTCCTAGAAAATCACGAACATCGTCCCAAAACTTGGCGAAATGCTTTTAAGGCTCGTTTCAAATGCTTGAAACCTTGTAACTAGGCTATATTGGTATGTTAGTACATGTTATAGATTATTTTGATAAGAAATTTGAAAAATAGGGGAGGTAGAACCCTTTCCGGCCTCTTTTCCTTGAAAATCACAAACATCGTCCAAAAACTTGGCGAAAAGCTTTTAAGGCTCGTTTTAAATGCTAGAACCCTTGTAACTAGGCTATATTGGTATGTTAGTTCATGTTATAGGTTATTTTGATAAGAAATGAAAAATAGGGGAGGTATAACCCTTTCCAGCCCCCTTTCCCTTGAAAATCACGAACATCGCCCCAAAACTTGGCGAAATGCTTTCAAGGCTCGTTTTAAATGCTTGAACACTTGTAACTAGCTATATTGGTATGTTAGTGCAAGTTATTGGTTAGTTTGATAAGATATTTGAAAAATAGGAGAGGTAGAACCCTTCTCGGCCCCCTTTCCCTTGAAAATCACGAACATGTAACTAGGCTCGTTTTCAATGCTTCTAAGGCTCGTTTTCAATGCGTGAACACATGTAACTAGGCTCTATTGGTATGATAGTGCAAGTTATTGGTTAGTTTGATAAGATATTTGAAAAATAGGAGAGGTAGAACCCTTCTCGGCCCCCTTTCCCTTGAAAATCACGAACATTGTCCCAAAACTTATTGAAATGCTTCCAAGGTTCGTTTTCAATGTTTGAACACTTGTATCTAGGCTATATTGGTCTGTTAGTTCAAGTTCTAGGTTATTTTGATTAGAAATTTGAAAAATAGGGGAGGTAGGACCCTTTCCGGCCCCTTTTCCTAGAAAATCACGAACATCGTCCCAAAACTTGGCGAAATGCTTTTAAGGCTCGTTTCAAATGCTTGAAACCTTGTAACTAGGCTATATTGGTATGTTAGTACATGTTATAGATTATTTTGATAAGAAATTTGAAAAATAGGGGAGGTAGAACCCTTTCCGGCCTCTTTTCCTTGAAAATCACAAACATCGTCCAAAAACTTGGCGAAAAGCTTTTAAGGCTCGTTTTAAATGCTAGAACCCTTGTAACTAGGCTATATTGGTATGTTAGTTCATGTTATAGGTTATTTTGATAAGAAATGAAAAATAGGGGAGGTATAACCCTTTCCAGCCCCCTTTCCCTTGAAAATCACGAACATCGCCCCAAAACTTGGCGAAATGCTTTCAAGGCTCGTTTTAAATGCTTGAACACTTGTAACTAGCTATATTGGTATGTTAGTGCAAGTTATTGGTTAGTTTGATAAGATATTTGAAAAATAGGAGAGGTAGAACCCTTCTCGGCCCCCTTTCCCTTGAAAATCACGAACTGACCAAAATGGTCAAAGAACAATTATCCATGATTTAGATGAAGACGGTCAAGACGGTGATATTGAATTAAATGTTAAGGGGTTAATTCTGTCCAAATCGTTCTTCAATCCTATGCACGGCGGTCCAAAATGCTTTACTACTGGTTATACTTCCCTTAAAGTAGTTAATCTAGTTGAAGGGATCTAGTAATGATGCCGACTTGATGCCACGCATGATTTGGGGTATTTAGAGTTACGTGGACTGATCATGGGGCATGAATTAAGGGAGAAGTTGTCTGATTGTTTGTTGGGCGTAAGACTAGGTGATTAGTTGAACTAATGGCCGTGAATTAAGAAGTTAGTTAGCTTGTTGGTTAGTTAAACTGAATAGGCGTAAGTTTAGGAGTAGTTTGTTGAAAGGGTTGGTTAGTTGACGTAAATCAAGGAGTTAGTTAGCTAGCTGGTCAGTTGGGTTGGTTAGTTGACGTAAATCTAGGGGTTAGTTAGCTAGCTGGTCAGTTGAACTACTTAGGCATAAATTAGGGAGTTGGTTAGTTCATGGCTGGAATAAAGGAGCTTGAGTCAAAGGAGGTTACAAGCAAGCTATTTACACGGATTTGAACGTTGAACATGCAAGGTTTTGCACGTGGAAAATGCCGGTTGAAGACTTCTTGTTTGCTGAACGTTTTTTCCTTAATTCAAGCTTAGTTTTCGTTAATTAGTTAGTTTCAGTTTATGGTTATTAGTTAATTTCAGTTGTTTTGTGATAAAGGATTAAGGGGACGGTTATATGAGCCTTTTTAATCACTTTATAGTTAGTTTTATTTCTGTCCTTAATTAAGCAAGTAATGGATATCTACAAAAGGGGAATCCTATGTAATGAATACACTACTATAAATAGTGTACTAAACGAATAGAAATGCATCCAGAAATTTGCTAAACACTTGAGTTTTTCTTTGATTAAACGTGACTTGCTAATAGTCATTTTAAGGTCCAAATTTGAGAATCCAAATTTGAAGAGTACTAGTTTTGGTCGAGTGTTCCCAAACCTAGAACTTACGTAGTAAACGAGTGGGTTGAGTAATCCCTATTTCCTAACTACACTAAGCGAAGGGTGAGTGTTCCCCTTGGTTATATCCGAGACTAGGGTTGAGTGTTCCCCTATTCTCCCCTCATTAATCACGACATTTCATTAAGACCCCTTAAACACATATTCTGTAACAAGGTTCTCATCTTGCTTACACATCATTTGGCGCGTCAGGTAGGGGGAAATTTGTTAAAAAAAAAAAAAAAAGAAGCTTTTCCTAAGGGGTCGTATACCTACACACCATGGGAGAAAATCAAGATTTAAGGACAGCCTTGGAAGCTCTAAATCGATCCATTGCTAGTCAAGAAAGATTGGCCGAAACTAATGCCAATCTACAAGGGAATCTTGCTGCCTTAATGGCAAGACTCATGAACGAGCAAGATAGGAGAGATCGAGAGGAAGACCCTCCACCTAGGAGGGAAGATAGGAGTCTCAAAGTGGACATCCCTTCATTTGATGGGACCCTTGATCCAGAAAAGTACTTAGAATGGGAGAAATCCTTGGAAAGGTACTTTGAATACAAGGACATCCATGAGGATGTTCAGCGTTTTAAGATTGCCAAAGTCAAGCTAAAAGGCTATGGTGATAGTTGGTTACAAGGAGAGCAAAGGGGACGTACCCTTAAGGGGAAAGTTCCTATCTCTACTTGGGACAAACTCAAAAAACGGATGAAAGACCGTTTCATCCCCCACAATTACAAGCAGAGCCAATATGTGAAATGGAGTACCTTGCAACAAAATGGGGACTCTGTCGAGGATTACATAAAAGAATTCGATAGGCTTGCTATTGTGTGTGAAGTAACCGAGAATGAAGAGCTCAAAATGGGGCGTTTCATATCCGGTTTGGACCAAGAATTACAAGACAGACTTGAGGGTTACACTAACCTCACGTTTGTGGAAGCTTGCAAGTTGGTGAGTAAATTCGATGCTAAGAGGAAGAAGAAGAAGCCTACTGCCATTCCTCAATTGACACGAAAACCTTCTTTTCCTACAAAGGAAAATTCGTCCTTTAACAAATCAAGCAACCCCATAAAGAAGGACGCAAGGAACGTGAAGATAGGTGACATTGTGTGTTACAAATGTGGAGGGCGAGGTCATTACAAGAAGGATTGTCCTAATACTAGGGCATTAACTATGCAAGAAGTTAAACTCATGGCCACTCAAAACATCAATTGGGATGAGTTTGCGGATGGAGAAGAAGAAGTTGAAGATGATTGTGACGATTGCATTGCCGAATCAGAGGAGAAGACTAGCCTCGTGATTAGGAGGGCCTTGCAAGCACGTGTGGAAGAAGATGCGGCCCCTCAACGACAACACATTTTCATCACCCGTTGTAAAATTGGTGACGAGGTATGTGATCTAATTATTGATGGGGGAAGTGAGGCTAATACCGTATCTAAGACTCTAGTATCCAAACTAGGTCTTACGACCACAAATCATCCACAACCTTACAAATTGAGTTGGTTAGACTCTAATGCTAGCACCGGGGTTAGGAAGCAATGTATGGTTTCTTTTTGTATTGGTGCGTATTGTGATTCGATATTATGTGATGTTGTGTCTATGGATGCTTGTCATATTCTACTTGGTAGACCTTGGCAAACTGATAGAAGATCTATACACGATGGGTATCACAACACTTATACAATAGTCCATGAAGGGAGGAAGAAAAAACTACACCCTTTACCACCCCCACGTTTTTCACCATCACAAACACCACAAAAAGAAGTATCCTTATTATCTTTTAGAGAATTTGAGAGGGAGTTAGATGGTGAGGCAGAATTGTTTCTACTATACTCCAAAGAAACCCACGAAAGTTTTGTTACTCGAAATCCTAAATTAGCCCAATTAATTAAAGATTTTGAGGACGTTTTTCCAGATGAATTACCTAAGGGACTACCACCCATACGAGGAATTGAGCATCAAATTGATCTCATTCCCGGAGCACCCTTACCAAATAAACCAGCCTATAGATGTAATCCTTTGGAAACCAAGGAGTTACAACGCCAAATTGAAGAACTAATGGGTATGGGTTATGTGCGTGAGTCCATGAGTCCATGTGCCGTTCCTGCTTTGTTGGTTCCTAAGAAAGATGGTACTTGGAGAATGTGTATTGATAGTAGAGCCGTTAATAACGTTACTATCAAGTACAGGTTTCCAATCCCAAGACTTGACGATATGCTGGATGAATTGAGTGGTTCCAAGGTCTTCTCAAAAGTAGACTTGAGAAGTGGATATCATCAGATTCGCATGAGAGAAGGGGATGAATGGAAGACCGCATTCAAGACAAAGCATGGGCTATATGAATGGCTCGTCATGCCATTTGGCCTTACCAATGCCCCTAGCACGTTCATGAGGTTGATGAATGAGGTGCTAAGGCCATTTCTGGGCAAGTTTGTGGTAGTATACTTGGATGACATTCTCATCTATTCACGTGACGAAGAATCTCATTTTGATCACCTTTTTCAAGTATTTTCCGTTTTGAGAAGAGAAAAGCTGTATGGAAAACTAGAAAAATGTGATTTTTTATTATATGAAGTCATGTTTCTTGGCTACATAGTTTCAGGTGATGGCGTAAAAGTGGATCCTAGCAAAATTGAAGCAATTCAATCATGGCCTAGTCCGAAAACGCTCACGGAAGTTCGTTCATTTCATGGACTTGCTTCTTTCTATAGAAGATTCATCAAGAACTTCAGCACACTCATGGCTCCCATCACCGAGTGTACTAAGAAGGGCGTGTTCGAATGGACACCCCAAGCTCAAAGGGCGTTTGAAGAAGTCAAGAAGAAGATGTGCAACACACCCATATTAGCACTTCCTGATTTTTCCAAACCATTTGAGGTTGAATGTGACGCAAGTGGAAAAGGTATTGGTGCCGTATTGATTCAAGGTGGGCGACCCATTGCCTACTTTAGTGAGAAGATGAGTCAAGGCAAGTTGAATTACTCCACCTATGACAAAGAGTTCTATGCTATGGTAAGAGCTCTAGAGCATTGGTCACATTATTTGAGGCCACAACCGTTCATATTGCATTCTGATCATGAATCCTTGAGATTCATACATGGCCAAAAGAAGCTGAACGCGAGGCATGCAAAGTGGGTCGAATTCTTGCAAACATTTAATTTTTCCTCTAAATACAAGAGTGGAAAAGCGAATGTGGTGGCAGATGCCTTGTCTAGGAGGCATAATTTGCTTGGAATGGTTGAAGCAAAGGTGCTTGGATTCGATTTGATTAAGGAGTACTATCAAGAAGATGATGACTTCAAAGGGATAATTGAAAAATGCGTCCGTGGAGTTTATGATCTGTTTTCTTTGCATAATGGTTTTCTTTTCAAGGGGAATAGATTATGCATCCCAAAATGTCCCATTCGAAGTTTGTTGATACATGAAGCTCATGGAGGAGGATTAGCTGGTCACATGGGCATTCACAAGACAATGGAGCTCCTCCAAGCTCATTTTTATTGGCCGAAAATGTTAGCCACAGTTCATCATGTGGTGAGTCGTTGTTCTACCTGTCAAAGAGCAAAAATGGTTTTTCATAAAGGTCTCTACAAGCCCTTACCAATTCCCGAAAGACCTTGGGAAGATGTTAGTATGGATTTCATCGTAGCTTTGCCAAGAACTCAAAGAGGCAAAGACTCAATAATGGTGGTGGTTGATCGGTTCTCAAAAATGGCTCATTTCATTCCTTGCCATAAAACTGAAGATGCAATCAAGGTGGCTAAGTTATACTTTGAAGAGGTAGTTCGTTTCCATGGGGTGCCACGCACAATTGTGTCAGATCGCGATACTAAGTTCCTAAGTCATTTTTGGAAATCCATATGGCGTTTGATGGGAACTAAGTTATTGTTCTCTACCTCTCATCATCCACAAACCGATGGCCAAACGGAGGTGGTGAATAGAATACTTGGTTCGCTGCTTAGGACTTTGATAAGCAAAAGTACCAAGGATTGGGATAATAAGCTTGCTCATGCCGAGTTCGCTTATAATAGGACACCTAGTGCTACTACAAAGTACTCTCCTTTTGAAGTAGTATATGGCGTCAATCCTTATGTTCCCATTGATCTTATTGCTTTGCCAAAAGACAAGTTCGTTCATGGTGGGGCAAAAGAACAAGCCGAATTCATGATAAAAGTCCATAAAGAAGTTCGGAGGAACATTGAAAAGGCGAATGAAATCTACAAGAAACAAGCCAACAAACGAGTGAGAAATGTGAAGTCTTTTGAAGTTGGGGATTTAGTGTGGATTTACATGAGGAAGGAACGTTTTCCTAGTAAAAGGAAGAACAAACTTATGCCAAGAGCCGAGGGCCCATTTGAGATCATGGAAAAGATCAATGACAACGCATACAAAGTTGATTTGGGAGGTCAATATGGTGTCTCAAGTACATTCAACGTTGGTGATCTTGCTCCTTACCTTGATGATGACGAATTGAGGGCAATTCCTGTTGAAGAAGGGGAGGATGACCAAAATGGTCAAAGAACAATTATCCATGATTTAGATGAAGACGGTCAAGACGGTGATATTGAATTAAATGCTAAGGGGTTAATTCTGTCCAAATCGTTCTTCAATCCTATGCACGGCGGTCCAAAATGCTTTACTACTGGTTATACTTCCCTTAAAGTAGTTAATCTAGTTGAAGGGATCTAGTAATGATGCCGACTTGATGCCACGCATGATTTGGGGTATTTAGAGTTACGTGGACTGATCATGGGGCATGAATTAAGGGAGAAGTTGTCTGATTGTTTGTTGGGCGTAAGACTAGGTGATTAGTTGAACTAATGGCCGTGAATTAAGAAGTTAGTTAGCTTGTTGGTTAGTTAAACTGAATAGGCGTAAGTTTAGGAGTAGTTTGTTGAAAGGGTTGGTTAGTTGACGTAAATCAAGGAGTTAGTTAGCTAGCTGGTCAGTTGGGTTGGTTAGTTGACGTAAATCTAGGGGTTAGTTAGCTAGCTGGTCAGTTGAACTACTTAGGCATAAATTAGGGAGTTGGTTAGTTCATGGCTGGAATAAAGGAGCTTGAGTCAAAGGAGGTTACAAGCAAGCTATTTACACGGATTTGAACGTTGAACGTGCAAGGTTTTGCACGTGGAAAATGCCGGTTGAAGACTTCTTGTTTGCTGAACGTTTTTTCCTTAATTCAAGCTTAGTTTTCGTTAATTAGTTAGTTTCAGTTTATGGTTATTAGTTAATTTCAGTTGTTTTGTGATAAAGGATTAAGGGGACGGTTATATGAGCCTTTTTAATCACTTTATAGTTAGTTTTATTTCTGTCCTTAATTAAGCAAGTAATGGATATCTACAAAAGGGGAATCCTATGTAATGAATACACTACTATAAATAGTGTACTAAACGAATAGAAATGCATCCAGAAATTTGCTAAACACTTGAGTTTTTCTTTGATTAAACGTGACTTGCTAATAGTCATTTTAAGGTCCAAATTTGAGAATCCAAATTTGAAGAGTACTAGTTTTGGTCGAGTGTTCCCAAACCTAGAACTTACGTAGTAAACGAGTGGGTTGAGTAATCCCTATTTCCTAACTACACTAAGCGAAGGGTGAGTGTTCCCCTTGGTTATATCCGAGACTAGGGTTGAGTGTTCCCCTATTCTCCCCTCATTAATCACGACATTTCATTAAGACCCCTTAAACACATATTCTGTAACAAGGTTCTCATCTTGCTTACACATCACGAACATTGTCCCAAAACTTATTGAAGTGCTTCCAAGGTTCGTTTTCAATGTTTGAACACTTGTATCTAGGCTATATTGGTCTGTTAGTTCAAGTTCTAGGTTATTTTGATTAGAAATTTGAAAAATAGGGGAGGTAGGACCTTTTCCGGCCCCTTTTCCTAGAAAATCACGAACATCGTCCCAAAACTTGGCGAAATGCTTTTAAGGCTCGTTTCAAATGCTTGAAACCTTGTAACTAGGCTATATTGGTATGTTAGTACATGTTATAGATTATTTTGATAAGAAATTTGAAAAATAGGGGAGGTAGAACCCTTTCCGGCCTCTTTTCCTTGAAAATCACAAACATCGTCCAAAAACTTGGCGAAAAGCTTTTAAGGCTCGTTTTAAATGCTAGAACCCTTGTAACTAGGCTATATTGGTATGTTAGTTCATGTTATAGGTTATTTTGATAAGAAATGAAAAATAGGGGAGGTATAACCCTTTCCAGCCCCCTTTCCCTTGAAAATCACGAACATCGCCCCAAAACTTGGCGAAATGCTTTCAAGGCTCGTTTTAAATGCTTAAACACTTGTAACTAGCTATATTGGTATGTTAGTGCAAGTTATTGGTTATTTTGATAAGATATTTGAAAAATAGGACAGGTAGAACCCTTCTCGGCCCCCTTTCCCTTGAAAATCACGAACATCATCCCAAAACTTAGTTAAATGCTTCTAAGGCTCGTTTTCAATGCGTGAACACATGTAACTAGGCTCTATTGGTATGATAGTGCAAGTTATTGGTTAGTTTGATAAGATATTTGAAAAATAGGAGAGGTAGAACCCTTCTCGGCCCCCTTTCCCTTGAAAATCACGAACATTGTCCCAAAACTTATTGAAATGCTTCCAAGGTTCGTTTTCAATGTTTGAACACTTGTATCTAGGCTATATTGGTCTGTTAGTTCAAGTTCTAGGTTATTTTGATTAGAAATTTGAAAAATAGGGGAGGTAGGACCCTTTCCGGCCCCTTTTCCTAGAAAATCACGAACATCGTCCCAAAACTTGGCGAAATGCTTTTAAGGCTCGTTTCAAATGCTTGAAACCTTGTAACTAGGCTATATTGGTATGTTAGTACATGTTATAGATTATTTTGATAAGAAATTTGAAAAATAGGGGAGGTAGAACCCTTTCCGGCCTCTTTTCCTTGAAAATCACAAACATCGTCCAAAAACTTGGCGAAAAGCTTTTAAGGCTCGTTTTAAATGCTAGAACCCTTGTAACTAGGCTATATTGGTATGTTAGTTCATGTTATAGGTTATTTTGATAAGAAATGAAAAATAGGGGAGGTATAACCCTTTCCAGCCCCCTTTCCCTTGAAAATCACGAACATCGCCCCAAAACTTGGCGAAATGCTTTCAAGGCTCGTTTTAAATGCTTGAACACTTGTAACTAGCTATATTGGTATGTTAGTGCAAGTTATTGGTTAGTTTGATAAGATATTTGAAAAATAGGAGAGGTAGAACCCTTCTCGGCCCCCTTTCCCTTGAAAATCACGAACATTGTCCCAAAACTTATTGAAGTGCTTCCAAGGTTCGTTTTCAATGTTTGAACACTTGTATCTAGGCTATATTGGTCTGTTAGTTCAAGTTCTAGGTTATTTTGATTAGAAATTTGAAAAATAGGGGAGGTAGGACCTTTTCCGGCCCCTTTTCCTAGAAAATCACGAACATCGTCCCAAAACTTGGCGAAATGCGTTTAAGGCTCGTTTCAAATGCTTGAAACCTTGTAACTAGCCTATATTGGTATGTTCGTACAAGTTATAGGTTATTTTGATAAGAAATTTGAAAAATAGGGGAGGTAGAACCCTTTCCGGCCTCTTATCCTTGAAAATCACGAACATCGTCCAAAAACTTGGCGAAAAGCTTTTAAGGCTCGTTTTAAATGCTAGAACCCTTGTAACTAGGCTATATTGGTATGTTAGTTCATGTTATAGGTTATTTTGATATGAAATGAAAAATAGGGGAGGTATAACCCTTTCCAGCCCCCTTTCCCTTGAAAATCACGAACATCGCCCCAAAACTTGGCGAAATGCTTTCAAGGCTCGTTTTAAATGCTTGAACACTTGTAACTAGCTATATTGGTATGTTAGTGCAAGTTATTGGTTATTTTGATAAGATATTTGAAAAATAGGAGAGGTAGAACCCTTCTCGGCCCCCTTTCCCTTAAAAATCACGAACATCATCCCAAAACTTAGTTAAATGCTTCTAAGGCTCGTTTTCAATGCGTGAACACATGTAACTAGGCTCTATTGGTATGATAGTGCAAGTTATTGGTTAGTTTGATAAGATATTTGAAAAATAGGAGAGGTAGAACCCTTCTCGGCCCCCTTTCCCTTGAAAATCACGAACATTGTCCCAAAACTTATTGAAATGCTTCCAAGGTTCGTTTTCAATGTTTAAACACTTGTATCTAGGTTATATTGGTCTGTTAGTTCAAGTTCTAGGTTATTTTGATTAGAAATTTGAAAAATAGGGGAGGTAGGACCCTTTCCGGCCCCTTTTCCTAGAAAATCACGAACATCGTCCCAAAACTTGGCGAAATGCTTTTAAGGCTCGTTTCAAATGCTTGAAACCTTGTAACTAGGCTATATTGGTATTGACCAAAATGGTCAAAGAACAATTATCCATGATTTAGATGAAGACGGTCAAGACGGTGTTGTTGAATTAAATGCTAAAGGGTTAATTCTGTCCAAATCGTTCTTCAATCCTATGCACGGCGGTCCAAAAAGCCTTACTACTGGTTATACTTCCCTTAAAGTAGTTAATCTAGTTGAAGGGACCTAGTAATAATGCCGACTTGATGCCACGCATGATTTGGGGTATGTAGAGTTACGTGGACTGATCATGGGGCATGAATTAATGGAGAAGTTGTCTGATTGTTTGTTGGGCGTAAGACTAGGTAATTAGTTGAACTATGACCGTGAAGTAAAGGAGTTTAGTTAGCTCGTTGGTTAGTTATTGAATAGGCGTAAGTTTAGGAGTTAGTTAGCTGAACATTTGCTTAATTGGTTGGTTAGTTGACGTAAATCAAGGGGTTAGTTAGCTAGCTGGTCAGTTGAACCACTTAGGCGTAAAATAGGGAGTTAGTTAGTTCATGGCTGGAATAAAGGGGCTTAAGTCAAAGGGAGTTGCAAACGAGCTAAATACACGCTGAAGAGGTTGTTGAAGCTATTTGCACGTTTTAATGATCGTTTGAATGCCGTTTGAAGTTTGTTAAATGTTTCCTTAGTTTAAGCCTAGTTTTACGATTAGTTAGTTTCTGATTATGGTTATTAGTTTATTTCAGTTTATTGTTATTAGGTAATTTCGGTTTGTTGTGATAAAGGATTAAAGGGACGGTTATATGAGCCTTTTTAATCACTTTATATTTAGTTTTATTTCTGTCCTTAATTAGGCAAATAATGGATAACTACAAAAGGGGAATCCTATGTAATGAAGGCACTACTATAAATAGTGCACGAAATGAATAGAAATGCATCCAGAAATTTGCTAAACACTTGAGTTTTTCTTTGATTAAACATGACTTGCTAATAGTCATTTTTAAGGTCCAAATTTGAGAATCCAAATTTGAAGAGTACTAGTTTTGGTCGAGTGTTCCCAAACCTAGAACTTACGTAGTAAACGAGTGGGTCGAGTAATCCCTATTTCTAAACTACACTAAGCGAAGGGTGAGTGTTCCCCTTTGTTATATCCGAGGCTAGGGTTGAGTGTTCCCCTATTCTCCCCTCATCAATCACGACATTTCATTAAGACCCCCTTAAACACATATTCTGTAGCAAGGTTCTCATCTTGTTTACACATCATTTGGCGCGTCAGGTAGGGGGAAATTTGTCAAAAAAAAAAAAAAAAAAAAGAAGCTTTTCCTAAGGGGTCGTATACCTACACACCATGGGAGAAAATCAAGATTTAAGGACAGCCTTGGAAGCTCTAAATCGATCCATTGCTAGTCAAGAAAGATTGGCCGAAACTAATGCCAATCTACAAGGGAATCTTGCTGCCTTAATGGCAAGACTCATGAACGAGCAAGATAGGAGAGATCGAGAGGAAGACCCTCCACCTAGGAGGGAAGATAGGAGTCTCAAAGTGGACATCCCTTCATTTGATGGGACCCTTGATCCAGAAAAGTACTTAGAATGGGAGAAATCCTTGGAAAGGTACTTTGAATACAAGGACATCCATGAGGATGTTCAGCGTTTTAAGATTGCCAAAGTCAAGCTAAAAGGCTATGGTGATAGTTGGTTACAAGGAGAGCAAAGGGGACGTACCCTTAAGGGGAAAGTTCCTATCTCTACTTGGGACAAACTCAAAAAACGGATGAAAGACCGTTTCATCCCCCACAATTACAAGCAGAGCCAATATGTGAAATGGAGTACCTTGCAACAAAATGGGGACTCTGTCGAGGATTACATAAAAGAATTCGATAGGCTTGCTATTGTGTGCGAAGTAACCGAGAATGAAGAGCTCAAAATGGGGCGTTTCATATCCGGTTTGGACCAAGAATTACAAGACAGACTTGAGGGTTACACTAACCTCACGTTTGTGGAAGCTTGCAAGTTGGTGAGTAAATTCGATGCTAAGAGGAAGAAGAAGAAGCCTACTGCCATTCCTCAATTGACACGAAAACCTTCTTTTCCTACAAAGGAAAATTCGTCCTTTAACAAATCAAGCAACCCCATAAAGAAGGACGCAAGGAACGTGAAGATAGGTGACATTGTATGTTATAAATGTGGAGGGCGAGGTCATTACAAGAAGGATTGTCCTAATACTAGGGCATTAACTATGCAGGAAGTTAAACTCATGGCCACTCAAAACATCAATTGGGATGAGTTTGAGGATGGAGAAGAAGACGTTGAAGATGATTGTGACGATTGCATTGCCGAATCAGAGGAGAAGACTAGCCTCGTGATTAGGAGGGCCTTGCAAGCACGTGTGGAAGAAGATGCTGCCCCTCAACGACAACACATTTTCATCACCCGTTGTAAAATTGGTGACGAGGTATGTGATCTAATTATTGATGGGGGAAGTGAGGCTAATACCGTATCTAAGACTCTAGTATCCAAACTAGGTCTTACGACCACAAATCATCCACAACCTTACAAATTGAGTTGGTTAGACTCTAATGCTAGCACCGGTGTTAGGAAGCAATGTATGGTCTCTTTTTGTATTGGTGCGTATTGTGATTCGATATTATGTGATGTTGTGTCTATGGATGCTTGTCATATTCTACTTGGTAGACCTTGGCAAACTGATAGAAGATCTATACACGATGGGTATCACAACACTTATACAATAGTCCATGAAGGGAGGAAGAAAAAACTACACCCTTTACCACCCCCACGTTTTTCACCATTACAAACACCACAAAAAGAAGTATCCTTATTGTCTTTTAGAGAATTTGAGAGGGAGTTAGATGGTGAGGCAGAATTGTTTCTACTATACTCCAAAGAAACCCACGAAAATTTTGTTGCTCGAAATCCTAAATTAGCCCAATTAATTCAAGATTTTGAGGACGTTTTTCCAGATGAATTACCTAAGGGACTACCACCCATACGAGGAATTGAGCATCAAATTGATCTCATTCCCGGAGCACCCTTACCAAATAAACCAGCCTATAGATGTAATCCTTTGGAAACCAAGGAGTTACAACGCCAAATTGAAGAACTAATGGGTATGGGTTATGTGCGTGAGTCCATGAGTCCATGTGCCGTTCCTGCTTTGTTGGTTCCTAAGAAAGATGGTACTTGGAGAATGTGTATTGATAGTAGAGCCGTTAATAACGTTACTATCAAGTACAGGTTTCCAATCCCAAGGCTTGATGACATGCTGGATGAATTGAGTGGTTCCAAGGTCTTCTCAAAGGTAGACTTGAGAAGTGGATATCATCAGATTCGCATGAGAGAAGGGGATGAATGGAAGACTGCATTCAAGACAAAGCATGGGTTGTATGAATGGCTAGTCATGCCATTTGGCCTTACAAATGCCCCTAGCACATTCATGAGGTTGATGAATGAGGTGCTAAGGCCATTTCTGGGCAAGTTTGTGGTAGTATACTTGGATGATATTCTCATCTATTCACGGGATGAAGAATCCCATTTTGATCACCTTTTTCAAGTATTTTCTGTGTTAAGAAAAGAAAAACTGTATGGGAAACTAGAAAAATGTGATTTTCTATTATATGATGATGTGTAAACAAGATGTGAACCTTGTTACAAAAAGTTGTTTTAAGGGGTCTTAATGAAATTTCGTGTTTAATGAAGTGAGAATAGGGGAACACTCAACCCTAAGCTCGGATATAACAAAGGGGAACACTCACCCTTCGCTTGGTGTAGTTAGGAATAGGGATTACTCAACCCACTCGTTTACTACGTAAGTTCTAGGCTTGGGAACACTCGACCAAAACTAGCACTCTTCAAATTTGAAGTAACAAATTTGGACCTTAAAGATGACTTAGATGCAAAGTCACGTTTAAACAACAACTCAAGTGTTTAGCAAATTTCTGGATGTGTTTTCATTCATGCACAGCACACTATTTATAGTAGTGTGAATTACATAGGATTCCATCTCATGCTTATCCATTGCTTGCTTAATTAAGACAGAAAATAACAACTAATAAAGTGGCTTAAGGGCTCATAAGACCGTCCCTTTGACCCTTTATAACAATAGCTAATAACTAACAAACTGATTTAACAAACAAACTGAAATTAACAACCAGCCGAGACTAACAAACAATGCGAAAAACTAGGCTTAAGTTAGGGAACACGTTCAGCCACGTCTAACAACCTCCAACGGCATTTTCCACGTGTATCTGACGTGTAAAGCAGCTCCCCATGTGTATCTGACGTGTAAAGCAGCTCCCCATGTGTATCCAACGTGGATCCAACGTGTCACTAGCTCCTAACGTGCAAAATAACTCCTTTGACTCCAGCTCCCTTTATTCTGGCCAACTAACTCCTAAAGCTACGCCACTAACTTAACTAACTAACTTCAGCTAACTAACAACTAATATCACGCCAACTAACATAACCAACTAACCAACTAACTCCTCAATTCATGCCCCATGATCTTTTACTACCAACCGGCTAGTATGGCACACGTTCAACCGATTCCAAATCAGTTTGCAACCGAAATCCTTTAAACGTGCTTTTGAGACAGCTTGGAGAATTGTTAGGTGATTCTTACAAGGTTACTTACACAAAGTGAAGTACAACCCCTTGTAATAATTTTCGGACCAAAACCGTGTAATAGATTAAGGGATGATTTGGACAGAATTACTCCCTTAGCATTTTGTTCAATGGCACCGTTTTGATCGTCTTCCCCTAGACCATGGATAAACGTACCTTGACCATTTTGGTCATCCTCCCCTTCTTCAAAAGGAATTGCCCTCAATTCGTCATCATCAAGGTAAGGAGAAAGATCACCAACATTGAATGTATTTGAGATCCCGTATTGTCCTCCCAAATCGACTTTGTAGGCGTTTTCATTGATTTTTTCCACGATCTCAAATGGTCCTTCGGCTCTTGGCATAAGCTTATTTTTCCTTTTGCTAGGAAAACGTTCCTTCCTCATATAAATCCATACCAAATCTCCAACTTCGAAAGATTTCACGTTTCTCACTCGTTTGTTGGCTTGTTTCTGGTAGATTTCATTCGCCTTTTCAATGTTCCTCCGAACTTCTTTATGGACCTTCAGCATGAATTCGGCTTGTTCTTTTGCTCCACCATGAACGAACTTGTCTTTTGGCAAAGCAATGAGATCAATAGGAACATAGGGATTTACGCCATATACTACTTCAAAAGGAGAGTATTTTGTAGTAGTACTAGGTGTCCTATTATAAGCAAACTCGGCATGAGCTAGCTTATTATCCCAATCCTTCGTACTTTTGGTTATCAAAGCCCTAAGCAATGAACCAAGTACTCTATTCACCACTTCAGTTTGACCATCGGTTTGTGGATGATGTGAAGTAGAAAACAGCAACTTTGTTCCCATTAGGCGCCATATTGATTTCCAAAAATGACTAAGGAACTTTGTATCACGATCGGATACAATGGTGCGTGGCACCCCATGAAAGCGAACAACTTCTTCAAAGTATAGCTTAGCCACTTTCATCGCATCTTCGGTCTTGTGACAAGGAATGAAGTGAGCCATTTTTGAAAATCGATCAACCACCACCATTATTGAATCTTTGCCTCTTTGAGTCCTTGGCAAAGCTACAATAAAGTCCATACTCACATCCTCCCAAGGTCTTTCCGGAACCGGCAAAGGCTTGTAGAGACCTTTGTGAAACACCATCTTGGCCCTTTGACAAGTAGAACAACGACTCACCACATGATGAACCGTACTTAACATTTTCGGCCAATAGAAATGAGCTTGAAGAAGCTCCATTGTTTTGTGAATACCCATATGCCCAGCTAATCCTCCTCCATGCGCTTCATGTATCAATAACCTCCGGATAGGGCATTTTGGAATACATAATCGATTTCCTTTGAAAAGAAAACCATTATGTAAGGAAAACAGATCATAAACTCCTTGGACGCATTTCTCCATTATTCCCTTGAGTTCATCATCTTCTTGATAGTATTCCTTGATCAAGTCGAAGCCAAGTACTTTTGCTTCAACCATCCCAAGTAAATTATGCCTTCTAGATAAGGCATCCGCTACTACATTCGCCTTTCCACTCTTGTATTTAGAGGAAAAGTTAAATGTTTGTAGGAATTCGACCCACTTTGCATGTCTTGCATTCAACTTCTTTTGGCCATGAATGAATCTCAAGGATTCATGATCAGAATGCAAAATGAAAGGTTGGGGCCTCAAATAATGTGACCAATGATCTAGAGCTCTTACCATAGCATAGAACTCCTTATCATAAGTGGAATAATTCAATTTGCCTTGACTCATCTTCTCACTGAAATAGGCAATGGGTCGCCCACCTTGAATCAATACGGCACCAATTCCTTTCCCACTTGCGTCACATTCCACCTCAAATGGCTTGGAAAAGTCCGGAAGTGCTAATATGGGTGTGTGGCACATCTTCTCCTTGACTTCTTCAAACGCCTTTTGAGCTTGGGGTGTCCATTCGAACACGCCTTTCTTGGTACACTCGGTGATGGGAGCCATGAGTGTGCTGAAGTTCTTGATGAACCTTCTATAAAAGGAAGCAAGTCCATGAAATGAACGAACCTCCGTGAGCGTTTTTGGACTAGGCCATGATTGAATTGCTTCAATCTTGCTAGGATCCACTGTTACGCCATCACCTGAAACTATATAACCAAGAAACATAACTTCATATAGTAAAAAATCACATTTTTCTAATTTCCCGTACAACTTTTCTTTTCTTAACACAGAAAATACTTGAAAAAGGTGATCGAAATGAGATTCTTCATCTCTTGAATAGATGAGAATGTCATCCAAGTATACTACCACGAACTTGCCAAGAAATGGCCTTAGCACTTCATTCATCAATCTCATGAACGTGCTAGGGGCATTGGTAAGTCCAAATGGCATGACGAGCCATTCATACAACCCATGCTTTGTCTTGAACGCCGTCTTCCATTCATCCCCTTCTCTCATGCGAATCTGATGATATCCACTTCTCAAATCTACTTTGGAGAAGACTTTGGAACCACTCAATTCATCAAGCATATCATCGAGTCTTGGGATTGGAAATCTGCACTTGATAGTAATGTTGTTAACGGCTCTACTATCAATACACATTCTCCAAGTACCATCCTTTTTAGGAACCAACAAAGCTGGCACGGCACATGGACTCATGGATTCACGTACATAACCCATACCCATTAGTTCTTCAATTTGTCGTTGTAACTCCTTAGTTTCAAAAGGGTTACATCTATAGGCGGGTTTATTTGGCAAAGGTGCTCCGGGAATGAGATCAATTTGATGCTCAATTCCTCGTATGGGTGGTAGTCCCTTAGGTAATTCATCCGGAAAAACATCCTCAAAATCTTTAATTAGTTGGGCTAATTTAGGATTTCGAGCAACAAAGTTTTCGTGGATTTCTTTGGAGTATAGTAGGAACATTTCTGCCTCAACTTCTAACTCCCTCTCAAACTCTCTAAAAGACATTAAGGATACTTCTTTTGGTGGTATTTGTGTTGGTGAAAAACGTGGGGGTGGTAAAGGGTGTAGTTTTTTCTTCCTCCCTTCATGAACTATAGTGTATGTGTTGTGGTACCCATCATGTAGAGATCTTTTATCAGTTTGCCACGGTCTACCAAGTAGAATATGACAAGCATCCATAGACACAACATCACATAATATGGAATCACAATACGAACCAATGCAAAAGGAGACCATGCATTGCTTCCTAACCCCGGTACTAGCATTAGAGTCTAACCAACTCAATTTGTAGGGTTGTGGATGATTGGTGGTCAAAAGACCAAGTTTGGATACTAGGGTTTTAGATACGGTATTAGCCTCACTTCCCCCATCAATAATTAAGTCACATACCTCTTCACCAATTTTGCAACGGGTGATGAAAATGTGTTGTCTTTGAGGGGCAGCATCCTCTTCCACACGTGCTTGCAAGGCCCTTCTAATCACGAGACTCGTCTTCTCCTCTGATTCGGCAATGCAATCATCACAATCATCTTCAATCTCTTCTTCGCCATCCTCAAATTCATCCCAGTTGATGTTTTGAGTGGCCATGAGCTTAACTTCTTGCATAGTTAACGCTCTAGAATTGGGACAATCCTTTTTGTAATGACCTCGCCCTCCACATTTGTAACATACAATGTCACCTATCTTCACGTTCTTCGTGTCCTTCTTTATGGGAATGCTCGGTTTGTTAAAAGGCGGATTTTCCCTTGTAGGAAAAGAAGGTTTTCGTGTCATTTGGGGAATGACAGTAGGTTTCTTCTTCTTCCTCTTAGCATCGAACTTTATGACCAATTTACAAGCTTCCACAAACGTGAGGTTAGTATAACCTTCCAGTCTGTCTTGTAACTCTTGGTCTAACCCAGATATGAAACGCCCCATTTTGAGCTCTTCATTCTCGGTTACTTCACACACAATAGCAAGCCTATCGAACTCCTTTATGTAATCCTCTACAGAATCGCCATTTTGTTGTAGAGTACTCCATTTCACGTATTGGCTTTGCTTATAATTGTGGGGAATGAAACGGTCTTTCATCCGTTTCTTGAGTTTGTCCCAAGTAGAGATAGGAACTTTCCCCTTCAGGGTACGTCCTCTTTGCTCTCCTTGCAACCAACTATCACCATAGCCTTTTAGCTTGACTTTGGCAATCTTGTAGCGTTGAACATCATCATGGATGTCCTTGTATTCAAAGTACCTTTCCAAGGATTTCTCCCATTCTAAGTACTTTTCAGGATCAAGAGTCCCATCAAAGGAAGGGATGTCTACTTTGAGACTTCGATCTTCCCTCCTAGGTGGAGGATCTTCTTCTCGATCTCGCTTATCTTGTTCATTCATGAGTCTTGCCATTAAGGCAGCAAGATTCCCTTGTAGATTGGCATTAGTTTCGGCCAATCTTTCTTGACTAGCAATGGAACGATTGAGAGCTTCCAAGGCTGTCCTTAAATCTTGATTTTCCCCCATGGAGTGTAGGTATACGACCCCTTAGGAAATGTTTTCAAAAAAATTTCCCCCTACCTGACGCGCCAAATGATGTGTAAACAAGATGTGAACCTTGTTACAAAAAGTTGTTTTAAGGGGTCTTAATGAAATTTCGTGTTTAATGAAGTGAGAATAGGGGAACACTCAACCCTAAGCTCGGATATAACAAAGGGGAACACTCACCCTTCGCTTGGTGTAGTTAGGAATAGGGATTACTCAACCCACTCGTTTACTACGTAAGTTCTAGGCTTGGGAACACTCGACCAAAACTAGCACTCTTCAAATTTGAAGTAACAAATTTGGACCTTAAAGATGACTTAGATGCAAAGTCACGTTTAAACAACAACTCAAGTGTTTAGCAAATTTCTGGATGTGTTTTCATTCATGCACAGCACACTATTTATAGTAGTGTGAATTACATAGGATTCCATCTCATGCTTATCCATTGCTTGCTTAATTAAGACAGAAAATAACAACTAATAAAGTGGCTTAAGGGCTCATAAGACCGTCCCTTTGACCCTTTATAACAATAGCTAATAACTAACAAACTGATTTAACAAACAAACTGAAATTAACAACCAGCCGAGACTAACAAACAATGCGAAAAACTAGGCTTAAGTTAGGGAACACGTTCAGCCACGTCTAACAACCTCCAACGGCATTTTCCACGTGTATCTGACGTGTAAAGCAGCTCCCCATGTGTATCTGACGTGTAAAGCAGCTCCCCATGTGTATCCAACGTGGATCCAACGTGTCACTAGCTCCTAACGTGCAAAATAACTCCTTTGACTCCAGCTCCCTTTATTCTGGCCAACTAACTCCTAAAGCTACGCCACTAACTTAACTAACTAACTTCAGCTAACTAACAACTAATATCACGCCAACTAACATAACCAACTAACCAACTAACTCCTCAATTCATGCCCCATGATCTTTTACTACCAACCGGCTAGTATGGCACACGTTCAACCGATTCCAAATCAGTTTGCAACCGAAATCCTTTAAACGTGCTTTTGAGACAGCTTGGAGAATTGTTAGGTGATTCTTACAAGGTTACTTACACAAAGTGAAGTACAACCCCTTGTAATAATTTTCGGACCAAAACCGTGTAATAGATTAAGGGATGATTTGGACAGAATTACTCCCTTAGCATTTTGTTCAATGGCACCGTTTTGATCGTCTTCCCCTAGACCATGGATAAACGTACCTTGACCATTTTGGTCATATGAAGTCATGTTTCTTGGCTACATAGTTTCAGGTGATGGCGTAAAGGTGGATCCTAGAAAAATTGAAGCAATTCAATCATGGCCTAGTCCGAAAACGCTCACGGAAGTTCGTTCATTTCATGGACTTGCTTCTTTCTATAGAAGATTCATTAAGAACTTCAGCACACTCATGGCTCCCATCACCGAGTGTACTAAGAAAGGCGTGTTCGAATGGACACCCCAAGCTCAAAGGGCGTTTGAAGAAGTCAAGAAGAAGATGTGCAACACACCCATATTAGCACTTCCTGATTTTTCCAAACCATTTGAGGTTGAATGTGACGCAAGTGGAAAAGGTATTGGTGCCGTTTTGATTCAAGGTGGGCGACCCATTGCCTACTTTAGTGAGAAGATGAGTCAAAGCAAGCTGAATTACTCCACCTATGATAAAGAGTTCTATGCTATGGTGAGGGCTCTAGATCATTGGTCACATTATTTGAGGCCACAACCTTTCATATTGCATTCTGATCATGAATCCTTGAGATTCATACATGGCCAAAAGAAGCTGAACGCAAGGCATGCAAAGTGGGTCGAATTCTTGCAAACATTTAATTTTTCCTCTAAATACAAGAGTGGAAAAGCGAATGTGGTGGCAGATGCCTTGTCTAGGAGGCATAATTTGCTTGGAATGGTTGAAGCAAAGGTGCTTGGATTCGATTTGATTAAGGAGTACTATCAAGAAGATGATGACTTCAAAGGGATAATTGAAAAATGCGTCCGTGGAGTTTATGATCTGTTTTCTTTGCATAATGGTTTTCTTTTCAAGGGGAATAGATTATGCATCCCAAAATGTCCCATTCGAAGTTTGTTGATACATGAAGCTCATGGAGGAGGATTAGCTGGTCACGTGGGTATTCACAAGACAATGGAGCTTCTCCAAGCTCATTTTTATTGGCCGAAAATGTTATCCACAATTCATCATGTGGTGAGTCGTTGTTCTACCTGTCAAAGAGCAAAAATGGTGTTTCATAAAGGTCTCTACAAGCCCTTACCAATTCCCGAAAGACCTTGGGAAGATGTTAGTATGGATTTTATTGTAGCTTTGCCAAGAACTCAAAGAGGCAAAGATTCAATAATGGTGGTGGTTGATCGGTTCTCGAAAATGGCTCATTTCATTCCTTGCCATAAAA
The DNA here is from genome assembly GCA_026401315.1 of Dysphania ambrosioides. Taxonomy (NCBI): domain Eukaryota; kingdom Viridiplantae; phylum Streptophyta; class Magnoliopsida; order Caryophyllales; family Amaranthaceae; genus Dysphania; species Dysphania ambrosioides. Next base: position 23,053,475 of record CM048661.1, on the reverse strand, counting down.
CTGAAGATGCAATGAAGGTGGCTAAGTTATACTTTGAAGAGGTAGTTCGTTTCCATGGGGTGCCACGCACAATTGTGTCAGATCGCGATACTAAGTTCCTAAGTCATTTTTGGAAATCCATATGGCGTTTGATGGGAACTAAGTTATTGTTCTCTACCTCTCATCATCCACAAACCGATGGTCAAACGGAGGTGGTGAATAGAATACTTGGTTCGTTGCTTAGGGCTTTGATAAGCAAAAGTACCAAGGATTGGGATAATAAGCTTGCTCATGCCGAGTTCGCTTATAATAGGACACCTAGTGCTACTACAAAGTACTCTCCTTTTGAAGTAGTATATGGCGTCAATCCTTATGTTCCCATTGATCTTATTGCTTTGCCAAAAGACAAGTTCGTTCATGGTGGGGCAAAAGAACAAGCCGAATTCATGATAAAAGTCCATAAAGAAGTTCGGAGGAACATTGAAAAGGCGAATGAAATCTACAAGAAACAAGCCAACAAACGAGTGAGAAATGTGAAGTCTTTTGAAGTTGGGGATTTAGTGTGGATTTACATGAGGAAGGAACGTTTTCCTAGTAAAAGGAAAAACAAACTTATGCCAAGAGCCGAAGGTCCATTTGAGATCATGGAAAAGATCAATGACAACGCATACAAAGTTGATTTGGGAGGTCAATATGGTGTCTCAAGTACATTCAACGTTGGTGATCTTGCTCCTTACCTTGATGATGACGAATTGAGGGCAATTCCTGTTGAAGAAGGGGAGGATGACCAAAATGGTCAAAGAACAATTATCCATGATTTAGATGAAGACGGTGACCAAGATGGTCAAGGAGCAATAATCCATGATCTAGAAGAAGACGGTCAAAACGGTGTTAGTGAGCAAAATGCCAAGGGATTAATTCTGTCCAATTCATCCCTTAATCTCTTACACGGTTTTGGTCCGAAAGTTATTACAAGGGGTTATACTTCACTTAGTGTAAGCAACCTTGTAGGAAGCACCTAAAAACGTCTAAAAGAGTGGCGGTTTATCAAGCTACTCCAGAATGCACGTTGGTCTGAAGATAGGCGTGAATTAAGGAGATTGGGTGATTGGCTGTTTGTGTGGAACGTAAATAGGGGGATTAGTTACACCGGTTGGTTAGTTGGACTAATTGGCGTAAAGTAGGGAGGTAGTTAGCTGGAGCAGATCAGTTGTGTTAGTGGCGTAGTTGTAGGAGTTAGTTGGCTGAAATAAAGGGGCTTGAGTCAAAGGGACTATTTGCACGTTTTTATGCACGTTGGAATGCTGCTGGAAGAGTTTGTTAGCTATTTGCATGGCTGCACGTTGGAAATGCTGGTTGAACGAATTAGTTAGCTATTTTCATGGTTGCTGCACGTTTTGATTGACTATTGGAAGGTGGTTGAACGTGCTCCTTGAGTTAAGCCTAGATTTACGTTTAATTAGTTAGTTTCTGTTTGTTAGTTTCGTTTTCTGTTTAAGGTTGTTAACTTCAGTTTATTGTTAGTAGTTAGCACGTTTATTTATGTTTTATTTAGGCAAGTAATGGGTAGGTAGTAAAAAGGAATCCTATGTAATGGAGACACTACTATAAATAGTGTACTTGCACATGAATGAAAGGGGCATCCAGAAATTTGCTAAACACTTGTGTTGTTCTTCATTAAACGTGACTTTGCTGTAGTCATCTTTAAGGTCCAAATTTGAGTATCCAAATTTGAAGAGTGTTAATTTTGGTGAGAGTTCCCAAGATTAAAACTTATAGTTTCTGATTTGGTGAGAGTTCCCTTATCGAATACTATTCCAAGCAACGAGTGAGAGTTCTTCTTTGCTATATTCTTAGCTTAGGGTGAGAGTTCCCCTAACTAAAACATTCGTTTATCTTAACTAAATCGTGTCTCTTTTTGCCTTCTGTTACGTTTAAGTGTTTTAACAAGGTTTCTCATCTTGTTTACACATCATTTGGCGCGTCAGGTAGGGGGAAAATTTTCTTAAATTTTTCCAAAGGGGACGAGTACCTACGTGATATGGGAGACAATCAGGATTTGAGAACAGCTTTGGAAGCCCTTAATCGCTCCATTGCTAGTCAAGAAAGATTGGCCGAAACTAATGCTAATCTACAAGGGAATCTTGCTGCCTTAATGGCAAGACTCATGAATGAGCATGACAGAAGAGATCAAGGCGAAGATCCTCCACCTAGAAGGGAGGATAGGAGTCTCAAAGTGGATATCCCTTCTTTTGATGGGACGCTTGATCCGGAGAAGTATTTGGAGTGGGAAAAATCCTTGGAAAGGTACTTCGAGTACAAGGATATTCATGAGGAAGACCAACAGTACAAGATAGCCAAAGTTAAACTGAAGGGCTATGGTGACAATTGGTTGCAAGGAGAACAAAGAGGGCGTACCCTTAGGGGTAAGGCTCATATTTCCACTTGGGAAAAGCTGAAAAAGAGGATGAGAGATCGTTTCATTCCTCACAATTACAAACAGAGTCAATATGTGAAATGGAGCACTCTACACCAAAATGGCGATTCCGTAGAAGATTATATCAGAGAATTTGATAGACTTGCCATTGTGTGCGAAGTGACTGAAAATGAAGAGTTGAAGTTGGGACGTTTTGTAGCTGGGTTGGATCAAGAGTTACAAGACAGACTTGAAGGTTACACTAACCTCACGTTTGTGGAAGCATGCAAACTTGTGACGAAATTTGATGCCAAGAGAAAAAGGAAGAAAACGCCTATCACTACTCCAGTGGTACGTAAACCACCCTTCACTCCAAGGGAGGGTTCTTCTTTTACCAAACCTAATGAACCACCTAAGAGGAACACGAAAGACATCAAGATTAGTGATCTTGTGTGTTACAAGTGTGGTGGCAGAGGACACTACAAAAGAGATTGTCCTAATTCAAGAGCCTTAACCATGCAAGAGGCTAAACTCATAGCCACCCAAAGCATCAATTGGGAGGAATTTGAGTCTGAAGAAGAAAAGGAAGTGACCCCACATGAAAGAGATGAGGAGGAGGAGGAGCATTGCTATCCGGAGTCGGAGGACCGAATCAATTTGGTGGTCAGGAGAGCATTACAAGCTCGCGTGGAGGAACCTTTGGCGCCACAAAGGCAACACATTTTCATCACCAAATGTAAAGTTGGTGACGAGGTATGTAATTTAATTATTGATGGAGGCAGTGAGGCTAATACGGTGTCTAAAGCGCTAGTAGCTAAACTGGGTCTTAACACCACCAATCATCCACATCCTTACAAATTGAGCTGGTTAGATTCGAATGCTAATACTGGGGTTAGAAAGCAATGTATGGTGAATTTTGCGATTGGGTCATATCATGATAGTCAATTGTGTGATGTTGTTTTAATGGATGCTTGTCATATTCTTCTTGGAAGACCATGGCAATCTGATAAAAAATCAATTCATGATGGGTACCATAACACCTATACTATCACTCACCAAGGGAAACACAAAAAATTGCATCCTTTACCACCCCCACGTTTTTTACAACCACAGAAATCCCAAATTTCCTTGTTATCTTGCAAAGAATTTGAGAGGGAGTTCGAAGGTGAGGGAGAACTTTTCATGTTATATTCGAAAGAAATACATGAAAAATTTGTGAATCAAAATCCTAAACTTGCGAAGTTGATCAAAGAGTTTGAGGATGTTTTTCCTGATGAGTTACCAAAGGGATTACCACCCTTGAGAGGAATTGAGCATCAAATTGATCTCATTCCAGGCGCACCTTTACCAAATAAACCCGCTTATAGATGTAACCCTTTAGAAACCAAGGAGTTGCAAAGGCAAATTGAAGAATTGATGGGTATGGGGTATGTGCGTGAATCTATGAGTCCTTGTGCGGTTCCTGCTTTGTTGGTTCCTAAAAAGGATGGTACTTGGCGTATGTGCATTGATAGTAGAGCTGTTAACAATATTACTATCAAATACAGATTTCCAATTCCAAGACTTGATGATATGTTGGACGAATTGAGTGGTTCAAATATTTTCTCAAAAGTTGATTTGAGAAGTGGTTACCATCAGATTCGTATGCGGGAAGGTGATGAATGGAAGACTGCAGTCAAGACAAAGCATGGGTTGTATGAATGGCTCGTGATGCCGTTTGGATTGACCAATGCACCTAGTACATTCATGAGATTGATGAACGAGGTGTTGAGGCCATTTCTCGGCAAATTCGTGGTGGTGTATCTTGATGATATCCTTATTTACTCTAAAAATGAGGATGAACATTTAGATCATTTACTACAAGTGTTTTCAGTTTTGAGGACACAAAAATTGTATGGAAAACTCGAAAAATGTGATTTTATGTTATATGAAGTCACTTTTCTTGGTTATATAGTTTCAGGTAATGGCGTGAAAGTGGATCCTTGCAAGGTTGAAGCGATTCAATCTTGGCCTAGTCCGAAAACACTCACGGAGGTCCGTTCTTTCCATGGCCTAGCTTCTTTCTATAGAAGATTTATAAAGAATTTTAGCACACTCATGGCTCCTATAACTGAGTGTACTAAAAAGGGAACGTTTGAATGGACGGCACAAGCGCAAAAGGCCCTTGAAGAAGTCAAGGAGAGAATGTGCAACACTCCTATTCTTGCACTCCCTGATTTTTCCAAGCCATTTGAAGTGGAATGTGACGCGAGTGGGAAGGGAATTGGAGCAGTTTTGATTCAAGAAGGGCGTCCAATTGCTTATTTCAGTGAGAAGTTGAGTCAAGGCAAACTGAACTACTCTACCTATGATAAAGAGTTCTATGCTATGGTACGAGCTCTAGATCATTGGTCACATTACTTGAGGCCACAACCGTTCATATTGCATTCAGACCATGAACCTTTGAGATTTATCCATGGTCAAAAGAAGTTGAATTCAAGACATGCAAAATGGGTTGAATTCTTGCAAACATTTAACTTTTCCTCTAAATATAAGAGTGGAAAAGCTAATGTTGTTGCGGATGCCTTATCTAGGAGGCATAATTTACTCGGAGTTGTCGAAGCCAAGGTCCTTGGATTTGATTTAATCAAGGAATACTACAAGGAGGATGGCGACTTTACTGAAATCCTACAGAAATGTATCCATGGGATATATGACTTATTTTCCTTGCATGATGGCTTTCTTTTTAAGGGAAATCGGTTATGCATTCCTAAGTGTCCAATTCGAAGCTTATTGATCCATGAAGCTCATGGAGGGGGCCTAGCTGGTCATGTGGGAATTCAAAAAACAATGGAGCTTCTCCAAGCTCACTTTTATTGGCCAAGAATGTTAGCCACAATTCATCAAGTGGTTAATCGTTGTTCTACATGTCAAAGGGCCAAGATGGTGTTTCACAAAGGTCTCTACAAACCTTTGCCGGTTCCGGAAAGACCTTGGGAAGATGTGAGCATGGATTTCGTTATGGCTTTACCTAGGACTCAAAGAGGTAAAGATTCAATCATGGTGGTTGTAGATCGATTTTCGAAGATGGCGCATTTCATTCCTTGTCACAAGACCGAAGATGCTATGAAAGTGGCGAAATTATACTTTGAAGAAATTGTTCGTTTTCATGGAGTGCCACGTACCATTGTGTCCGATCGTGATACAAAGTTTCTTAGCCATTTTTGGAAATCAATATGGCGCTTAATGGGAACAAAGCTACTGTTTTCTACTTCACACCATCCACAAACCGATGGTCAAACTGAAGTGGTGAATAGAACACTCGGTTCTTTGCTTAGAACCTTGGTTAGTAAGAGTGCTAAGGATTGGGATGTCAAGCTAGCTCATGCTGAGTTTGCTTACAATCGGACTCCTAGTGCTACTACAAAGTACTCTCCTTTTGAAGTAGTCTATGGTGTCAATCCCTATGTTCCTATTGATCTCATAGCTTTGCCACAAGACAAGTTCGTTCATGGTGGAGCTAAGGAACAAGCCGAGTTTATGTTGAAGGTTCACAAGGAAGTTAGGAAGAATATTGAAAAGGCAAATGAAGTCTACAAGAAACAAGCCAACAAGAGGGTGAGAAACGTAAAACAATTCGAAGTTGGTGATTTAGTGTGGATTTATATGCGAAAGGAACGTTTTCCTAGCAAAAGGAAAAACAAACTTATGCCTAGAGCCGAGGGACCATTTGAAATCATGGAAAAGATCAATGACAACGCATACAAAGTTGATTTGGGAGGCCAATATGGGATCTCAAGTACATTCAACGTTGGTGATCTTGCTCCTTACCTTGATGATGACGAATTGAGGGCAATTCCTTTTGAAGAAGGGGAGGATGACCAAGATGGTCAAGGAGCAATAATCCATGATCTAGAAGAAGACGGTCAAAACGGTGTTAGTGAGCAAAATGCCAAGGGATTAATTCTGTCCAATTCATCCCTTAATCTCTTACACGGTTTTGGTCCGAAAGTTATTACAAGGGGTTATACTTCACTTAGTGTAAGCAACCTTGTAGGAAGCACCTAAAAACGTCTAAAAGAGTGGCGGTTTATCAAGCTACTCCAGAATGCACGTTGGTCTGAAGATAGGCGTGAATTAAGGAGATTGGGTGATTGGCTGTTTGTGTGGAACGTAAATAGGGGGATTAGTTACACCGGTTGGTTAGTTGGACTAATTGGCGTAAAGTAGGGAGGTAGTTAGCTGGAGCAGATCAGTTGTGTTAGTGGCGTAGTTGTAGGAGTTAGTTGGCTGAAATAAAGGGGCTTGAGTCAAAGGGACTATTTGCACGTTTTTATGCACGTTGGAATGCTGCTGGAAGAGTTTGTTAGCTATTTGCATGGCTGCACGTTGGAAATGCTGGTTGAACGAATTAGTTAGCTATTTTCATGGTTGCTGCACGTTTTGATTGACTATTGGAAGGTGGTTGAACGTGCTCCTTGAGTTAAGCCTAGATTTACGTTTAATTAGTTAGTTTCTGTTTGTTAGTTTCGTTTTCTGTTTAAGGTTGTTAACTTCAGTTTATTGTTAGTAGTTAGCACGTTTATTTATGTTTTATTTAGGCAAGTAATGGGTAGGTAGTAAAAAGGAATCCTATGTAATGGAGACACTACTATAAATAGTGTACTTGCACATGAATGAAAGGGGCATCCAGAAATTTGCTAAACACTTGTGTTGTTCTTCATTAAACGTGACTTTGCTGTAGTCATCTTTAAGGTCCAAATTTGAGTATCCAAATTTGAAGAGTGTTAATTTTGGTGAGAGTTCCCAAGATTAAAACTTATAGTTTCTGATTTGGTGAGAGTTCCCTTATCGAATACTATTCCAAGCAACGAGTGAGAGTTCCTCTTTGCTATATTCTTAGCTTAGGGTGAGAGTTCCCCTAACTAAAACATTCGTTTATCTTAACTAAATCGTGTCTCTTTTTGCCTTCTGTTACGTTTAAGTGTTTTAACAAGGTTTCTCATCTTGTTTACACATCAGACGGTCAAGACGGTGTTGTTGAATTAAATGCTAAAGGGTTAATTCTGTCCAAATCGTTCTTCAATCCTATGCACGGCGGTCCAAAAAGCCTTACTACTGGTTATACTTCCCTTAAAGTAGTTAATCTAGTTGAAGGGACCTAGTAATAATGCCGACTTGATGCCACGCATGATTTGGGGTATGTAGAGTTACGTGGACTGATCATGGGGCATGAATTAATGGAGAAGTTGTCTGATTGTTTGTTGGGCGTAAGACTAGGTAATTAGTTGAACTATGACCGTGAAGTAAAGGAGTTTAGTTAGCTCGTTGGTTAGTTATTGAATAGGCGTAAGTTTAGGAGTTAGTTAGCTGAACATTTGCTTAATTGGTTGGTTAGTTGACGTAAATCAAGGGGTTAGTTAGCTAGCTGGTCAGTTGAACCACTTAGGCGTAAAATAGGGAGTTAGTTAGTTCATGGCTGGAATAAAGGGGCTTAAGTCAAAGGGAGTTGCAAACGAGCTAAATACACGCTGAAGAGGTTGTTGAAGCTATTTGCACGTTTTAATGATCGTTTGAATGCCGTTTGAAGTTTGTTAAATGTTTCCTTAGTTTAAGCCTAGTTTTACGATTAGTTAGTTTCTGATTATGGTTATTAGTTTATTTCAGTTTATTGTTATTAGGTAATTTCGGTGACCAAAATGGTCATAGAACAATTATCCATGATTTAGATGAAGACGGTCAAGACGGTGTTATTGAATTAAATGCTAAGGGGTTAATTCTGGCCAAATCGTTCTTCAATCCTATGCACGGCGGTCCAAAAAGTTTTAATACTGGTTATACTTCCCTTAAAGTAGTTAATCTAGTTGAAGGGACCTAGTAATAATGCCGACTTGATGCCACGCATGATTTGGGGTATTTAGAGCTACGTGGGGCATGAATTAAGGGAGAAGTTGTCTGATTGTTAGTTGGGCGTAAGATTAGGTAATTAGTTGAACTATGGCCGTGAAGTAAAGGGGTTTAGTTAGCTCATTGGTTAGTTATTGAATAGGCGTAAATTTAGGAGTTAGTTAGCTGATCATTTGCTTAATTGGTTGGTTAGTTGACGTAATTCAAGGGGTTAGTTAGCTAGCTGGTCAGTTGAACCACTTAGGCGTAAAATAGGGAGTTGGTTAGTTCATGGGTGGAATAATGGAGTTTGAGTCAAAGGAAGTTACACGCCAGCTATTTACAAGGAGTTGAACGTTGAACAAGCAAGGTTGCACGTGGAAAATGCCGTTGAAGACTTCTTATTTGCTGAACGTTTTTTTCCTCAATTCAAGCTTAGTTTTCGTGAATTAGTTAGTTTCTGATTATGGTTATTAGTTTACTTCAGTTTATTGTTATTAGGTAATTTCGGTTTGTTGTGATAAAGGATTAAAGGGACGGTTATGAGCCTTTTTAATCACTTTATATTTAGTTTTTATTTCTGTCCTTAATTAGGCAAATAATGGAATCCTATGTAATGAAGACACTACTATAAATAGTGCACGAAATGAATAGAAATGCATCCAGAAGTTTGCTAAACACTTGAGTTTTTCTTTGATTAAACTTGACTTGCTAATAGTCATTTTTAAGGTCCAAATTTGAGAATACAAATTTGAAGAGTACTAGTTTTGGTCGAGTGTTCCCAAACCTAGAACTTACGTAGTAAACGAGTGGGTTGAGTATTCCCTATTTCTAAACTACACTAAGCGAAGGGTGAGTGTTCCCCTTGGTTATATCCGAGATTAGGGTTGAGTAATCCCCTATTCTTCTCTCATTAATCACGACATTTCATTAGGACCCCTTAAACACATATTCTGTAACAAGGTGCTCATCTTGCTTACACATCATTTGGCGCGTCAGGTAGGGGGAATTTGTCAAAAAAAAAAAAAAAAAGAAAGCTTTTCCTAAGGGGTCGTATACCTACACACCATGGGAGAAAATCAAGACTTAAGGACAGCATTGGAAGCTCTAAATCGATCCATTGCTAGTCAAGAAAGATTGGCCGAAACCAATGCTAATCTACAAGGGAATCTTGCTGCCTTAATGGCAAGACTCATGAACGAGCAAGATAGGAGAGATCGAGAGGAAGACCCTCCACCTAGGAGGGAAGATAGGAGTCTCAAAGTGGACGTCCCTTCTTTTGATGGTACCCTTGATCCTGAAAAGTACTTAGAATGGGAGAAATCCTTGGAAAGGTACTTTGAATACAAGGACATCCATGAGGATGTACAGCGTTTTAAGATTGCCAAAGTCAAACTAAAAGGCTATGGTGATAGTTGGTTACAAGGAGAGCAAAGAGGACGTACCCTTAAGGGGAAGGTTCCTATCTCTACTTGGGACAAACTCAAAAAACGGATGAAAGACCGTTTCATCCCCCATAATTACAAGCAGAGCCAATATGTGAAATGGAGTACCTTGCAACAAAATGGGGACTCTGTCGAAGATTACATAAAAGAATTCGATAGGCTTGCTATTGTGTGCGAAGTAACCAAGAATGAAGAGCTCAAAATGGGGCGTTTCATATCCGGTTTGGACCAAGAGTTACAAGACAGACTTGAAGGTTATACTAACCTCACGTTTGTGGAAGCTTGCAAGTTAGTGATTAAGTTCGATGCTAAGAGGAAGAAGAAGAAGCCAGTTACCATTCCTCAAATGACACGAAAACCTTCTTTTCCTACAAAGGAAAATTCGTCATTTAAACCAAGCAACCCCATAAAGAAGGACACAAGGAACGTGAAGATAGGTGACATTGTGTGCTACAAATGTGGAGGGCGAGGTCATTACAAGAAGGATTGTCCTAATACTAGGGCATTAACTATGCAAGAAGTTAAACTCATGGCCACTCAAAACATCAATTGGGATGAGTTTGAGGATGGAGAAGAAGAAGTTGAAGATGATTGTGACGATTGCATTGCCGAATCAGAGAAGACTAGCCTCGTGATTAGGAGGGCCTTGCAAGCACGTGTGGAAGAAGATGCTGCCCCTCAACGACAACACATTTTCATCACCCGTTGTAAAATTGGTGACGAGGTATGTGATCTCATTATTGATGGGGGAAGTGAGGCTAATACCGTATCTAAGACTCTAGTATCCAAACTAGGTCTTACGACCACAAATCATCCACAACCCTACAAATTGAGTTGGTTGGACTCTAATGCTAGCACCGGGGTTAGGAAACAATGTATGGTCTCTTTTTGCATTGGTGCGTATTGTGATTCGATATTATGTGATGTTGTGTCTATGGATGCTTGTCATATTCTACTTGGTAGACCTTGGCAAACTGATAGAAGATCTATACACGATGGGTATCACAACACTTATACAATAGTCCATGAAGGGAGGAAGAAAAAACTACACCCTTTACCACCCCCACGTTTCTTACCATCACAAACACCACAAAAAGAAGTATCCTTATTATCTTTTAGAGAATTTGAGAGGGAGTTAGATGGTGAGGCAGAATTGTTCCTACTATACTCCAAAGAAACCCACGAAAATTTTGTTACTCGAAATCCTAAATTAGCCCAATTAATTAAAGATTTTGAGGACGTTTTTCCTGATGAATTACCAAAAGGACTACCACCCATACGAGGAATTGAGCATCAAATTGATCTCATTCCCGGAGCACCCTTGCCAAATAAACCAGCCTATAGATGTAATCCTTTGGAAACCAAGGAGTTACAACGCCAAATTGAAGAACTAATGGGTATGGGTTATGTGCGTGAGTCCATGAGTCCATGTGCCGTTCCTGCTTTGTTGGTTCCTAAGAAAGATGGTACTTGGAGAATGTGTATTGATAGTAGAGCCGTTAATAACGTTACTATCAAGTACAGGTTTCCAATCCCAAGGCTTGATGACATGCTGGATGAATTGAGTGGTTCCAAAGTCTTCTCAAAAGTAGACTTGAGAAGTGGATATCATCAGATTCGCATGAGAGAAGGGGATGAATGGAAGACTGCATTCAAGACAAAGCATGGGCTATATGAATGGCTCGTCATGCCATTTGGCCTTACCAATGCCCCTAGCACGTTCATGAGGTTGATGAATGAGGTGCTAAGGCCATTTCTGGGCAAGTTTGTGGTAGTATACTTGGATGACATTCTCATCTATTCACGTGATGAAGAATCTCATTTTGATCACCTTTTTCAAGTATTTTCCGTTTTGAGAAGAGAAAAGCTGTATGGAAAACTAGAAAAATGTGATTTTTTATTATATGAAGTCATGTTTCTTGGCTACATAGTTTCAGGTGATGGCGTAAAGGTGGATCCTAGCAAAATTGAAGCGATTCAATCATGGCCTAGTCCAAAAACACTCACGGAAGTTCGTTCATTTCATGGACTTGCTTCTTTCTATAGAAGATTCATCAAGAACTTCAGCACACTCATGGCTCCCATCACCGAGTGTACTAAGAAAGGCGTGTTCGAATGGACACCCCAAGCTCAAAGGGCGTTTGAAGAAGTCAAGAAGAAGATGTGCAACACACCCATATTAGCACTTCCTGATTTTTCCAAACCATTTGAGGTTGAATGTGACGCAAGTGGAAAAGGTATTGGTGCCGTATTGATTCAAGGTGGGCGACCCATTGCCTACTTTAGTGAGAAGATGAGTCAAGGCAAATTGAACTACTCCACCTATGACAAAGAGTTCTATGCTATGGTAAGAGCTCTAGATCATTGGTCACATTATTTGAGGCCACAACCGTTCATATTGCATTCTGATCATGAATCCTTGAGATTCATACATGGCCAAAAGAAGCTGAACGCGAGGCATGCAAAGTGGGTCGAATTCTTGCAAACATTTAATTTTTCCTCTAAATATAAGAGTGGAAAAGCAAATGTGGTAGCAGATGCCTTGTCTAGGAGGCATAATTTGCTTGGAATGGTTGAAGCAAAGGTGCTTGGATTCGATTTGATTAAGGAGTACTATCAAGAAGATGATGAATTCAAAGGGATAATGGGAAAATGCGTCCGTGGAGTTTATGATCTGTTTTCCTTGCATAATGGTTTTCTTTTTAAAGGAAATAGATTATGCATCCCAAAAAGTCCCATTCGAAGTTTATTGATACATGAAGCTCATGGGGGGGGACTAGCTGGTCATGTGGGTATTCACAAGACAATGGAGCTTCTCCAAGCTCATTTTTATTGGCCGAAAATGTTAGCCACAGTTCATCATGTGGTGAGTCGTTGCTCTACCTGTCAAAGAGCAAAAATGGTGTTTCATAAAGGTCTCTACAAGCCCTTACCAATTCCCGAAAGACCTTGGGAAGATGTTAGTATGGACTTTATTTTAGCTTTGCCAAGAACTCAAAGAGGCAAAGACTCAATAATGGTGGTGGTTGATCGGTTCTCGAAAATGGCTCATTTCATTCCTTGCCATAAAACTGAAGATGCAATGAAGGTGGCTAAGTTATACTTTGAAGAAGTAGTTCGTTTCCATGGGTTGCCACGCACAATTGTGTCAGATCGCGATACTAAGTTCCTAAGTCATTTTTGGAAATCCATATGGCGTTTGATGGGAACTAAATTATTGTTCTCTACCTCTCATCATCCACAAACCGATGGTCAAACGGAGGTGGTGAATAGAATACTTGGTTCGTTGCTTAGGGCTTTGATAAGCAAAAGTACCAAGGATTGGGATAATAAGCTTGCTCATGCCGAGTTCGCTTATAATAGGACACCTAGTGCTACTACAAAGTACTCTCCTTTTGAAGTAGTATATGGCGTCAATCCTTATGTTCCCATTGATCTTATTGCTTTGCCAAAAGACAAGTTCGTTCATGGTGGGGCAAAAGAACAAGCCGAATTCATGATAAAAGTCCATAAAGAAGTTCGGAGGAACATTGAAAAGGCGAATGAAATCTACAAGAAACAAGCCAACAAACGAGTGAGAAATGTGAAGTCTTTTGAAGTTGGGGATTTAGTGTGGATTTACATGAGGAAGGAACGTTTTCCTAGCAAAAGGAAAAACAAACTTATGCCAAGAGCCGAGGGCCCATTTGAGATCATGGAAAAGATCAATGACAACGCATACAAAGTTGATTTGGGAGGTCAATATGGTGTCTCAAGTACATTCAACGTTGGTGATCTTGCTCCTTACCTTGATGATGACGAATTGAGGGCAATTCCTGTTGAAGAAGGGGAGGATGACCAAAATGGTCATAGAACAATTATCCATGATTTAGATGAAGACGGTCAAGACGGTGTTATTGAATTAAATGCTAAGGGGTTAATTCTGGCCAAATCGTTCTTCAATCCTATGCACGGCGGTCCAAAAAGTTTTAATACTGGTTATACTTCCCTTAAAGTAGTTAATCTAGTTGAAGGGACCTAGTAATAATGCCGACTTGATGCCACGCATGATTTGGGGTATTTAGAGCTACGTGGGGCATGAATTAAGGGAGAAGTTGTCTGATTGTTAGTTGGGCGTAAGATTAGGTAATTAGTTGAACTATGGCCGTGAAGTAAAGGGGTTTAGTTAGCTCATTGGTTAGTTATTGAATAGGCGTAAATTTAGGAGTTAGTTAGCTGATCATTTGCTTAATTGGTTGGTTAGTTGACGTAATTCAAGGGGTTAGTTAGCTAGCTGGTCAGTTGAACCACTTAGGCGTAAAATAGGGAGTTGGTTAGTTCATGGGTGGAATAATGGAGTTTGAGTCAAAGGAAGTTACACGCCAGCTATTTACAAGGAGTTGAACGTTGAACAAGCAAGGTTGCACGTGGAAAATGCCGTTGAAGACTTCTTATTTGCTGAACGTTTTTTTCCTCAATTCAAGCTTAGTTTTCGTGAATTAGTTAGTTTCTGATTATGGTTATTAGTTTACTTCAGTTTATTGTTATTAGGTAATTTCGGTTTGTTGTGATAAAGGATTAAAGGGACGGTTATGAGCCTTTTTAATCACTTTATATTTAGTTTTTATTTCTGTCCTTAATTAGGCAAATAATGGAATCCTATGTAATGAAGACACTACTATAAATAGTGCACGAAATGAATAGAAATGCATCCAGAAGTTTGCTAAACACTTGAGTTTTTCTTTGATTAAACTTGACTTGCTAATAGTCATTTTTAAGGTCCAAATTTGAGAATACAAATTTGAAGAGTACTAGTTTTGGTCGAGTGTTCCCAAACCTAGAACTTACGTAGTAAACGAGTGGGTTGAGTATTCCCTATTTCTAAACTACACTAAGCGAAGGGTGAGTGTTCCCCTTGGTTATATCCGAGATTAGGGTTGAGTAATCCCCTATTCTTCTCTCATTAATCACGACATTTCATTAGGACCCCTTAAACACATATTCTGTAACAAGGTGCTCATCTTGCTTACACATCATTCGGTTTGTTGTGATAAAGGATTAAAGGGACGGTTATATGAGCCTTTTTAATCACTTTATATTTAGTTTTATTTCTGTCCTTAATTAGGCAAATAATGGATAACTACAAAAGGGGAATCCTATGTAATGAAGGCACTACTATAAATAGTGCACGAAATGAATAGAAATGCATCCAGAAATTTGCTAAACACTTGAGTTTTTCTTTGATTAAACATGACTTGCTAATAGTCATTTTTAAGGTCCAAATTTGAGAATCCAAATTTGAAGAGTACTAGTTTTGGTCGAGTGTTCCCAAACCTAGAACTTACGTAGTAAACGAGTGGGTCGAGTAATCCCTATTTCTAAACTACACTAAGCGAAGGGTGAGTGTTCCCCTTTGTTATATCCGAGGCTAGGGTTGAGTGTTCCCCTATTCTCCCCTCATCAATCACGACATTTCATTAAGACCCCCTTAAACACATATTCTGTAGCAAGGTTCTCATCTTGTTTACACATCAGGTATGTTAGTACATGTTATAGATTATTCAAAGGCAACAAACTTTGTGTGCCTAAGAATGGTGTACGTGAACTCTTGGTTCGTGAAATCCATGGGGGAGGAATTGCTGGTCATTTTGGAATACATAAGACATTAGAAATGCTTCAAGAACATTTCTATTGGCCCCATATGATCAAAGACGTAACTCACATTGTGGAAAGGTGTTCTACTTGTCAAAAATCCAAGAGTACTTTTCACAAGGGTCTTTACACTCCATTACCCGTTCCGGATGTTCCATGGGAAGGAGTGAGCATGGATTTTATTGTAGGTCTCCCTAGGACTCAAAGGGGGAAAGATAGTATCATGGTGGTGGTGGACCGTTTTTCTAAAATGGCTCATTATATTCCATGTCACAAAACAGATGATGCTTCTAAAGTTGCTGATTTATACTTTAGAGAAATCATTCGTTTACATGGGGTTCCAAGGTCCATTGTTTCGGATAGGGATACTAAGTTCCTTAGTCATGTTTGGAGGATTTTGTTGAAATTAGTGGGAACTAAGCTCCTATTTAGTACTTCTCATCATCCACAAACGGATGGTCAAACAGAAGTGACTAATAGAACCCTTGGTGCTTTGTTACGAGGTCTAGTGAGTAGAACTCAAAAGGATTGGGATGTTAAGTTAGCCCATGCTGAATTTGCGTACAATAGGTCTCCTTCTTCTACTACTGCTCGTAGTCCTTTTGAAGTGGTGTATGGGGTTAATCCTTTGCTGCCCATTGAGTTAATTCCCTTGCCTAAAGGAGATTTGATACATGGAGAACCTAAGAAGAGGTGGGAAGCATTTCAGAAAACATGCACCAAAGTCAAAGAGATGATTGAAGCTATGAACAAAGTCTATAAAGACCGTGCAAATAAAAACTGAAAGCAACCTACATTTGCTAAGGGTGACTTGGTTTGGCTACATTTAAGGAAGGAACGTTTCCCTAACCTTAGGAAAAATAAGCTCATGATGTGTAAACAAGATGAGAAACCTTGTTAAAACACTTAAACGTAACAGAAGGCAAAAAGAGACACGATTTAGTTAAGATAAGCGAATGTTTTAGTTAGGGGAACTCTCACCCTAAGCTAAGAATATAGCAAAGAGGAACTCTCACTCGTTGCTTGGAATAGTTTTCGATAAGGGAACTCTCACCAAATCAGAAACTATAAGTTTTAATCTTGGGAACTCTCACCAAAATTAACACTCTTCAAATTTGGATACTCAAATTTGGACCTTAAAGATGACTACAGCAAAGTCACGTTTAATGAAGAACAACACAAGTGTTTAGCAAATTTCTGGATGCATTTCTATTCATTTCGTGCACTATTTATAGTAGTGCCTTCATTACATAGGATTCCATCATTTGCCTAATTAAAGACAGAAATAATAAAAAAAACTAAATATAAAGTGATTTAAAGGCTAATAACCGTCCTTTAATCCTTTATAACAAACTGAAATTACCTAATTACCTAATAACAATAAACTGAAATAACCTAATAACAATAATCAGAAACTAACTAACTAACTAATCGTAAAACTAGGCTTAAACTAAGGAAACAGACTTTGAACGGCATTCCAAACGTTTTAAAACGTGCAAATATCCTCTTCAGCGTGCATTTAGCTTGTTTGCACTCCCTTTGACCGAAACTCCTTTATTCCAGCCATGAACTAACTAACTCCCTAATTTATGCCTAAGTAGTTCAACTAGCTAACTAACTAACCACCTGATTTTCGTCAATTAATCAACCGATTTCAGCAATTGATCAGCTAACTAACTCCAACTAACTCCTAAACTTACGTTTATTCAATAACTAACAATCAGACAACTCCTCCCTTAATTCATGCCCCATGATCGTCCAATTTGACCCCAATTACACGACTCATGTGTGGCATCACACCGGCATCTTTACTAACTCCCTTCAACTAGATTAACTACTTTAAGGGAAGTATAACCTGTAGTAAAACCTTTTGAACCGCCTTGCATAGGATTGAAGAATGTTTTGGACAGAATTAAGCCTTTAGCATTTAATTCAATAATACTGTCTTGACCGTCTTCATTTAAATCATGGATAATTGCACTTTGACCATTTTGGTCATCCTCCCCTTCTTCAATAGGAATTGCCCTCAATTCGTCATCATCAAGATAAGGAGCAAGATCACCAACGTTGAATGTACTTGAGATCCCATATTGACCTCCCAAATCAACTTTGTATGCGTTGTCATTGATCTTTTCCATGATTTCGAATGGTCCCTCGGCTCTAGGCATAAGTTTGTTTTTCCTTTTGCTAGGAAAACGTTCCTTTCGCATATAAATCCACACTAAATCACCAACTTCGAATTGTTTTACGTTTCTCACCCTCTTGTTGGCTTGTTTCTTGTAGACTTCATTTGCCTTTTCAATATTCTTCCTAACTTCCTTGTGAACCTTCAACATAAACTCGGCTTGTTCCTTAGCTCCACCATGAACGAACTTGTCTTGTGGCAAAGCTATGAGATCAATAGGAACATAGGGATTGACACCATAGACTACTTCAAAAGGAGAGTACTTTGTAGTAGCATTAGGAGTCCGATTGTAAGCAAACTCAGCATGAGCTAGCTTGACATCCCAATCCTTAGCACTCTTACTAACCAAGGTTCTAAGCAAAGAACCGAGTGTTCTATTCACCACTTCAGTTTGACCATCGGTTTGTGGATGGTGTGAAGTAGAAAACAGTAGCTTTGTTCCCATTAAGCGCCATATTGATTTCCAAAAATGGCTAAGAAACTTTGTATCACGATCGGACACAATGGTACGTGGCACTCCATGAAAACGAACAACTTCTTCAAAGTATAATTTAGCCACTTTCATAGCATCTTCGGTCTTGTGACAAGGAATGAAATGCGCCATTTTCGAAAATCGATCTACAACCACCATGATTGAATCTTTACCTCTTTGAGTCCTAGGTAAAGCCATAACGAAATCCATGCTCACATCTTCCCAAGGTCTTTCCGGAACCGGCAAAGGTTTGTAGAGACCTTTGTGAAACACCATCTTGGCCCTTTGACATGTAGAACAACGATTAACCACCTGATGAATTGTGGCTAACATTCTTGGCCAATAAAAGTGAGCTTGGAGAAGCTCCATTGTTTTTTGAATTCCCACATGACCAGCTAGGCCCCCTCCATGAGCTTCATGGATCAATAAGCTTCGAATTGGACACTTAGGAATGCATAACCGATTTCCCTTAAAAAGAAAGCCATCATGCAAGGAAAATAAGTCATATATCCCATGGATACATTTCTGTAGGATTTCAGTAAAGTCGCCATCCTCCTTGTAGTATTCCTTGATTAAATCAAATCCAAGGACCTTGGCTTCGACAACTCCGAGTAAATTATGCCTCCTAGATAAGGCATCCGCAACAACATTAGCTTTTCCACTCTTATATTTAGAGGAAAAGTTAAATGTTTGCAAGAATTCAATCCATTTTGCATGTCTTGAATTCAACTTCTTTTGACCATGGATAAATCTCAAAGATTCATGGTCTGAATGCAATATGAACGGTTGTGGCCTCAAGTAGTGTGACCAATGATCTAGAGCTCGTACCATAGCATAGAACTCTTTATCATAGGTAGAGTAGTTCAGTTTGCCTTGACTCAACTTCTCACTGAAATAAGCAATTGGACGCCCTTCTTGAATCAAAACTGCTCCAATTCCCTTCCCACTCGCGTCACATTCCACTTCAAATGGCTTGGAAAAATCAGGGAGTGCAAGAATAGGAGTGTTGCACATTCTCTCCTTGACTTCTTCAAGGGCCTTTTGCGCTTGTGCCGTCCATTCAAACGTTCCCTTTTTAGTACACTCAGTTATAGGAGCCATGAGTGTGCTAAAATTCTTTATAAATCTTCTATAGAAAGAAGCTAGGCCATGGAAAGAACGGACCTCCGTGAGTGTTTTCGGACTAGGCCAAGATTGAATCGCTTCAACCTTGCAAGGATCCACTTTCACGCCATTACCTGAAACTATATAACCAAGAAAAGTGACTTCATATAACATAAAATCACATTTTTCGAGTTTTCCATACAATTTTTGTGTCCTCAAAACTGAAAATACTTGTAGTAAATGATCTAAATGTTCATCCTCATTTTTAGAGTAAATAAGGATATCATCAAGATACACCACCACGAATTTGCCGAGAAATGGCCTCAACACCTCGTTCATCAATCTCATGAATGTACTAGGTGCATTGGTCAAACCAAACGGCATCACGAGCCATTCATACAACCCATGCTTTGTCTTGAACGCAGTCTTCCATTCATCACCTTCCCGCATACGAATCTGATGGTAACCACTTCTCAAATCAACTTTTGAGAAAATATTTGAACCACTCAATTCGTCCAACATATCATCAAGTCTTGGAATTGGAAATCTGTATTTGATAGTAATATTGTTAACAGCTCTACTATCAATGCACATACGCCAAGTACCATCCTTTTTAGGAACCAACAAAGCAGGAACCGCACAAGGACTCATAGATTCACGCACATATCCCATACCCATCAATTCTTCAATTTGCCTTTGCAACTCCTTGGTTTCTAAAGGGTTACATCTATAAGCGGGTTTATTTGGTAAAGGTGCGCCTGGAATGAGATCAATTTGATGCTCAATTCCTCTCAAGGGTGGTAATCCCTTCGGTAACTCATCAGGAAAAACATCCTCAAACTCTTTGATCAACTTCGCAAGTTTAGGATTTTGATTCACAAATTTTTCATGTATTTCTTTCGAATATAACATGAAAAGTTCTCCCTCACCTTCGAACTCCCTCTCAAATTCTTTGCAAGATAACAAGGAAATTTGGGATTTTTGTGGTTGTAAAAAACGTGGGGGTGGTAAAGGATGCAATTTTTTGTGTTTCCCTTGGTGAGTGATAGTATAGGTGTTATGGTATCCATCATGAATTGATTTTTTATCAGATTGCCATGGTCTTCCAAGAAGAATATGACAAGCATCCATTAAAACAACATCACACAATTGACTATCATGATATGACCCAATCGAAAAATTCACCATACATTGCTTTCTAACCCCAGTATTAGCATTCGAATCTAACCAGCTCAATTTGTAAGGATGTGGATGATTGGTGGTGTTAAGACCCAGTTTAGCTACTAGCGCTTTAGACACCGTATTAGCCTCACTGCCTCCATCAATAATTAAATTACATACCTCGTCACCAACTTTACATTTGGTGATGAAAATGTGTTGCCTTTGTGGCGCCAAAGGTTCCTCCACGCGAGCTTGTAATGCTCTCCTGACCACCAAATTGATTCGGTCCTCCGACTCCGGATAGCAATGCTCCTCCTCCTCCTCATCTCTTTCATGTGGGGTCACTTCCTTTTCTTCTTCAGACTCAAATTCCTCCCAATTGATGCTTTGGGTGGCTATGAGTTTAGCCTCTTGCATGGTTAAGGCTCTTGAATTAGGACAATCTCTTTTGTAGTGTCCTCTGCCACCACACTTGTAACACACAAGATCACTAATCTTGATGTCTTTCGTGTTCCTCTTAGGTGGTTCATTAGGTTTGGTAAAAGAAGAACCCTCCCTTGGAGTGAAGGGTGGTTTACGTACCACTGGAGTAGTGATAGGCGTTTTCTTCCTTTTTCTCTTGGCATCAAATTTCGTCACAAGTTTGCATGCTTCCACAAACGTGAGGTTAGTGTAACCTTCAAGTCTGTCTTGTAACTCTTGATCCAACCCAGCTACAAAACGTCCCAACTTCAACTCTTCATTTTCAGTCACTTCGCACACAATGGCAAGTCTATCAAATTCTCTGATATAATCTTCTACGGAATCGCCATTTTGGTGTAGAGTGCTCCATTTCACATATTGACTCTGTTTGTAATTGTGAGGAATGAAACGATCTCTCATCCTCTTTTTCAGCTTTTCCCAAGTGGAAATATGAGCCTTACCCCTAAGGGTACGCCCTCTTTGTTCTCCTTGCAACCAATTGTCACCATAGCCCTTCAGTTTAACTTTGGCTATCTTGTACTGTTGGTCTTCCTCATGAATATCCTTGTACTCGAAGTACCTTTCCAAGGATTTTTCCCATTCCAAATACTTCTCCGGATCAAGCGTCCCATCAAAAGAAGGGATATCCACTTTGAGACTCCTATCCTCCCTTCTAGGTGGAGGATCTTCGCCTTGATCTCTTCTGTCATGCTCATTCATGAGTCTTGCCATTAAGGCAGCAAGATTCCCTTGTAGATTAGCATTAGTTTCGGCCAATCTTTCTTGACTAGCAATGGAGCGATTAAGGGCTTCCAAAGCTGTTCTCAAATCCTGATTGTCTCCCATATCGCGTAGGTACTCGTCCCCTTTGGAAAAATTTAAGAAAATTTTCCCCCTACCTGGCGCGCCAAATGATGTGTAAACAAGATGAGAAACCTTGTTAAAACACTTAAACGTAACAGAAGGCAAAAAGAGACACGATTTAGTTAAGATAAGCGAATGTTTTAGTTAGGGGAACTCTCACCCTAAGCTAAGAATATAGCAAAGAGGAACTCTCACTCGTTGCTTGGAATAGTTTTCGATAAGGGAACTCTCACCAAATCAGAAACTATAAGTTTTAATCTTGGGAACTCTCACCAAAATTAACACTCTTCAAATTTGGATACTCAAATTTGGACCTTAAAGATGACTACAGCAAAGTCACGTTTAATGAAGAACAACACAAGTGTTTAGCAAATTTCTGGATGCATTTCTATTCATTTCGTGCACTATTTATAGTAGTGCCTTCATTACATAGGATTCCATCATTTGCCTAATTAAAGACAGAAATAATAAAAAAAACTAAATATAAAGTGATTTAAAGGCTAATAACCGTCCTTTAATCCTTTATAACAAACTGAAATTACCTAATTACCTAATAACAATAAACTGAAATAACCTAATAACAATAATCAGAAACTAACTAACTAACTAATCGTAAAACTAGGCTTAAACTAAGGAAACAGACTTTGAACGGCATTCCAAACGTTTTAAAACGTGCAAATATCCTCTTCAGCGTGCATTTAGCTTGTTTGCACTCCCTTTGACCGAAACTCCTTTATTCCAGCCATGAACTAACTAACTCCCTAATTTATGCCTAAGTAGTTCAACTAGCTAACTAACTAACCACCTGATTTTCGTCAATTAATCAACCGATTTCAGCAATTGATCAGCTAACTAACTCCAACTAACTCCTAAACTTACGTTTATTCAATAACTAACAATCAGACAACTCCTCCCTTAATTCATGCCCCATGATCGTCCAATTTGACCCCAATTACACGACTCATGTGTGGCATCACACCGGCATCTTTACTAACTCCCTTCAACTAGATTAACTACTTTAAGGGAAGTATAACCTGTAGTAAAACCTTTTGAACCGCCTTGCATAGGATTGAAGAATGTTTTGGACAGAATTAAGCCTTTAGCATTTAATTCAATAATACTGTCTTGACCGTCTTCATTTAAATCATGGATAATTGCACTTTGACCATTTTGGTCAGCTCATGCCTAGATCAGATGGTCCCTTTCAAGTCTTGGAGAAAATTGGGGAAAGTGCTTACAAGATTGATCTACCTGGTGAGTTTGGTGGCGTAAGTGCAACGTTCAATGTGGGAGACTTGAGCCCATATCTAGATGATGAAAGTTTGAGGGCAAACTTTTCCGAAGAGGGGGAGAATGATATGGCAGCAAGCAATCAAGTCCTAACTAAAGTCCATAAAGTTCCAGAAGTTCAAACGACGGTCCATGCCTTGTTCATCCACGAAAAGTCCAAGTCCTTGGGTGATAATTTCGTGGGGTTCTCTTCAATTAATCCTTTTGTTTCTTGCCTTAAATGGGAGGAGAGCAAAGGGGAAGTTATGGCCAGTTAAAGGGGACGGTCAAGAAGAAGTTTTCAAACAGCCAAATTAACGCCACAGCTAAAAAAGGGGGTTAATGCTTGATTCATGGCGATTTCTGTGGGAGAATAATTATGATTTATTTGCTGTTTATTTTAGTCGTTTAAAGCTTTAATTAGGGAGGTTATTTTCTGTCAAATATGCACGTAATAGCTGCTCAAATAATCAGTCATTTAGTGACTTAGTCAAAGCGTGATTCAAGGCTTGAATCATGCTCAGTTTTAATTCAGTTTTAAATTCTGTTTTGAATTTCGTAAAAGGAGTTACAAAGCTTTATTGAGGCTTGTTTCTTCTGTTTTAGACGTGTAAAATAGGAAGCTAAAGGATTTGTAAAGCTTCCTATAAATAGGGCACTTGCCAATTCATTTGAAGGGGAGTAAAAGAAAGAGAACAGAATCTGAATTTCTTTGTGAATTTCGTGTGTTACTTTGTGTCTCACAAAACTTATACTTTCTTTGCTTAGTGCTAGTTAGTATAAGCTCAATAATCTAGCTTACTTCGTGTTTGGTCCAGATTATTTCCCTTACACACAATTTAGACCCGATTCTACATTGAGTGTTTACCTTGTTTCCTTTTGTTACGAACTTGTTTCTAATTCACCTAATCCACTCCAAAACGATCCTAAACCACAAACACATCCAACACATCCGCAAACACATCAGTTGGTATCAGAGCAAAGGCTTTGGAGTATGGCTTCGAGTTCATCCAACTCAACATCTCACGAAGTGATGAAAGACATTCTTGGAAAACTCCAGGAAATGCATGACGAAATGAAAAAGCATGAAACATGTATGGATGCCATTGCTGACCTATGCCTTAGACAAGGTAGAAGGTTAGAGGAATTAGAACATTCCAATTCCACACCCACCCAAGGGGAATCACAATTTCGTGGTTATCAAGAAGATAGAAGTCTCAAATTAGATCTTCCCGAATTTGATGGATCTAACGATCCAGAAGTTTTTTTTGATTGGGTACGTAGATTGGAGAGTATCTTTGAGTATAAGGAGTATGATGATACTAGGAGTTGTAAAATGGCGATTCTAAAGTTAACCAAACTTGCTGGACTTTGGTATGATAATCTGAAGGCCAAAAGGAGGAGAGAAGGAAAGGGTAAGATTGAGTCATGGGTAAAACTCAGAAAAAAAATGGAGCAACGTTGGATTCCACATGAGTATGAGCAAGATCAATATGTAAAATTGACTCGCCTAGCTCAAGGGGAACGAAGTGTTGATGATTATGTGCGAGAATTTGAGAAACTCAGTTTGGTATGTGATATGCAAGAGAGAGAGCCACTCAAAATTGCGCGTTTTACCAAAGGGTTGTCAAAACCGATTGCCAATAAGGTGGATCTCCTACCTTATTCCACCTATGAAGAAGTTGTTAAGGCAGCCAGAAAGGTTGAGGCACAACACAAAGAAGATAGGCCAAGACCTACTTCGAGGCCTCCTTACAAAGCTTTTCCTTCCATAGGAAAAGGTGAGGTTGCTGCCAAATCCACTTTTACTCCTAACTCATTCAAAGGAGGAAAAACGGATTTCAAGCAAGAAGCTTCCAAGAGAACGTGTTACAAGTGCCATGAAAAGGGACATATTGCTAGTGAATGTCCAAAACGGAACACACTCACCATTCATGAAGGAGGGTATGATTCCGAGGAAAATGAGGAAGAAGAAGAGGAATATGAGGAATATGGAGCTGAAGAAGACGCCACTCCATTGTGTGGTGTTATGAGAAGGATCCTACATTCTGAACCTCTCAAGGATGTGCAACAAAGAGAGAATCTTTTCCATACCAGATGCAAGGTACGAGACAAGATTTGTGATGTGATTGTAGATGGTGGTTCTTGTACAGATGTGGCTTCTAAGGAACTTGTAAGTAAACTGAAATTACCTACTCGTGAACATGCTAAGCCTTATAAGTTAAATTGGCTAGATAATGACACCGGTTTAAAGGTTAAGAAACAAGCTCTAGTTTCTTTTACAATTGGAAATTTTCATGATGAACGTTGGTGTGATATTCTGCCTATGAGTGCGTGTCATATTTTGCTGGGTAGACCATGGCAGTTTGATAGAAATGCGTTGCATGATGGTGTTTCTAATGTTTATACGGTCACTGCTCATGGGGGAAAGAAAATCAGGTTACTTCCTTTGCCTCCAAAGGTTGAACCTATGATGGAAAAGAAACCTAATTTTCTGGTTTCAAGACGTGAGTTTGAGCGTGAGTATGCTATGGAAGGGGAAGGGTTTTTCCTTGTTGTTAAACCTGTTGATGAAACCTTTTCCAATGTTACTAACTCATTGCCTTTGAAGAAATTGCTAGAGGAATTTTCTGATGTATTTCCTAGTGATTTGCCACAAGGCCTGCCTCCATTTCGAGGTATTGAGCATGCTATTGACTTGATTCCGGGAGCTCAATTGCCTAATAAGCCAGCCTACAAGTGTAGTCCTGATCAGGCCAAGGAGTTGCAAAGACAAGTTGAAGAACTCATAGAAAGGGGTTATGTGCGTGAAAGTCTTAGCCCATGTGCTGTTCCTGCTCTTTTAGTACCTAAGAAAGAGGGAACTTGGAGAATGTGTATTGATAGTCGTTCTATCAATAATATTACTATCAAATACAGTTTTCCTATGCCAAGGCTTCAAGACATGTTTGATGAGTTGAGTGGAGCCAAGATTTTCAGTAAAATTGATTTGAGAAGTGGCTATCACCAAATGAGAATTCGTGAAGGTGATGAATGGAAGACAGCTTTTAAGACTAAGCAAGGCTTATACGAATGGCTTGTCATGCCATTTGGTCTTTGCAATGCTTCTAGTTCTTTCATGAGACTCATGAATGAGGTATTGCGTCCTTTTCTCAACAAATTCATTGTTGTATATTTAGATGATATTCTAGTATATAGCAAGTCCATAGACGAGCATTTGTTACATTTAAAATCTTTATTTGAGGTTTTAAGGACTAACAGATTGTATGGGAAGTTAGAAAAGTGTGCTTTCATGTGTAAGCATATTACTTTCCTAGGATATGTTGTATCTAGTGAAAGAGTACAGGTTGATCCAGAAAAGGTGAAGGCTATTTCAACTTGGAAAGTGCCGAAAGATGTGCATGAAGTGAGGAGTTTTCATGGGCTTGCCTCATTTTACAGAATCTTTATCAAGAGTTTCTCAACAATCACAGCTCCTTTGACCGAGTTATTGAAGAAAGGTGCATTCAATTGGAGTGAATCTGCTCAAAAAGCCTTTGAAGAAATCAAAGAGAAATTGTGCAATACAACGGTTCTTGCATTGCCAGATTTTGATAAACTGTTTGAGGTTGAATGTGATGCAAGTGGCGTGGGTATTGGTGCTGATGTGTTTACGGATGTATTTGTGGTTTAGGATCGTTTTGGAGTGGATTAAATGAATTAGAAACAAATTCGTCTCAAAAGGAAACAAGATAAACACGCAAGGTAGAAACGGGTCTAAATTGCGTGTAGGGGAAATAATCTGGACCAAACACGAAGTAAGGCTAGATTATAGAGCTTATACTAACTAGCACTAAGCAAAGAGAGTATAAGTTTGTGAAACACCAAGTAACACACGAAATTCACAAAGAAAATCAGATTCTGTTCTATTTCTTTCACTCTTGTTCCAAATGAATTGGCAAGTGCCCTATTTATAGGAAGCTTTACAAATCCTTTAGCTTCCTATCTTATACGTTTAAAACAGAAGAAACAAGCCTCAATAAAGCTTTGTAACTCCTTTTTGAAATTCAAAACAGAATTTAAAAACTGAATTCAAATTGAGCATGATTCAAGCCTTGAATCACGCTTTGACTAAGTCACTAGATGACTGATTATTTAAGCAGCTATTTCGTGCATATTTGACAGAAAATAACCTCCCTAATTTGACCAAAATGGTCAAGGTGCAAATATTCCAGTCCAAGAGTCGAACGTAAGGGAGTTGATTTTGTCCAAGTCTCTCCTCAATACTAGTCTTAGGGATTTTGGCATGCACGGCCCATATAAGTCCTCAAATGGTTGCACCGTATTGAGCGTAACTAATTACCTCAATAATGGGGGAATATAGGCAGACTTTAAGGGGCGTTTATAGCTGGTTTAAATTCAAAATAAAAGAGCTTAAATGAAGGCTTAAAAAGCGCATTTCAAGGCTACTTTGGAGGACGAATTTGAACAGCAATTTGAAGTCAATTTGCTGAACGATTTGGCGCATTTCAAGGCGACTTTGAAGGAGGAATTTGAACAGCAGTTTGGAGTCAATTTGCTGAACGTTTCTTCCCTTATTTTAAGCTATTCTTCCCTTGTTTTAAGCTTTATTAGTTAGAGAAATAATGAGTTGTTATGGGGATTATGTTGGACGGTTGTGAGCCACTTAATCTACCCTTATTTTCAGCTTTCTGTTTATTGTTTGTTTTAGCTTAGTATGATGTACGAAAAAGCTATAAATAGCGTGCTAATAATCAATGAAAGGCATTCCAAAATTTTGCCAAAAACACACGAGTGTATGATACGAATTTGGCTTGTGCTAGTCAAGTTTATTTTCCAAATTTGAGAGTTACCTCAATTTGAAGAGTTTGTGTTTTAGTGAGAGTTCCTAAAACTTAAACTTGTAGTTGTCGAATAGGTGAGAGTTCCCTAATCACTACTACGCCCAAACACGTGAGTGAGTGGCTCGTGATGCCATTTGGACTCACCAACGCACCTAGCACTTTCATGAGGTTGATGAACGAGGTGTTGCGGCCTTTCCTTGGAAAGTTCGTGGTGGGTTACCTTGATGACATCCTTATTTATAGCAAAAGTGGGGACGAACATTTGATACATTTATTTAAAGTTTTCACGGTTTTGAGAGAACAAAAATTGTATGGAAAACTTGAAAAATGTAATTTTATGCTATATGAGGTCACTTTTCTTGGTTACATTATTTCAGGAGAAGGTGTGAAAGTTGATCCTAGCAAGATTGAGGCTATTCAATCATGGCCTAGCCCAAAGACACTCACGGAGGTCCGTTCTTTCCATGGATTAGCTTCCTTTTATAGGAGGTTCATTCGCAATTTTAGCACTCTAATGGCTCCTATCACCGAATGCACAAAGAAGGGCTCATTTGAGTGGACTCCTCAAGCTCAAAGGGCGTTTGAAGTGATCAAAGAGAAGATGTGCAATACACCTGTCCTAGCACTTCCAGATTTTTCAAAACCATTTGAAGTTGAGTGTGATGCAAGCGGAAAGGGGATTGGTGCCGTGTTGATTCAAGAAGGGCGTCCTATTGCCTACTTTAGTGAGAAATTGAGCCAAGGCAAGCTGAATTATTCCACCTATGACAAGGAGTTCTATGCAATGGTGCGAGCTTTGGATCATTGGTCGCATTACTTGAGGCCACAACCATTCATACTTCATTCTGACCATGAATCGTTGAGGTTCATCCATGGCCAAAAGAAATTGAATTTGAGGCATGCAAAGTGGGTGGAATTCTTGCAAACATTTAACTTCTCATCAAAGTACAAAAGTGGAAAGGCGAATGTTGTTGCGGATGCCTTATCTCGAAGGCATACTTTACTTGGAGTCGTCGAAGCGAAAGTCCTTGGGTTCGAATTAATAAAAGAGTACTACAAGGAAGATGATGATTTCAGGGGCATTTTGGAGAAATGCGTGAAGGGAAGTTATGATTTATTTTCCTTACAAAATGATTTTCTTTTTAAGGGAAATAGGTTATGCATTCCGAAATGTCCGATTCAAAGCTTGTTGATTCATGAAGCGCATGGAGGAGGTCTAGCAAGCCATTTCGGAGTTCAAAAGACTATGGAGCTTCTTCAAGCTCACTTTTATTGGCCTAACATGCTATCTACTGTCCATCATGTTGTAGCGCGTTGCTCTACTTGTCAAAGGGCAAAGATGGTGTTTCACAAAGGTCTTTACAAGCCATTGCCAATTCCGGAGAGACCTTGGGAAGACCTAAGCATGGATTTCATTGTGGCTTTACCTAGAACTCAAAGAGGTAAGGACTCAATCATGGTGGTAGTTGATCGTTTTTCAAAGATGGCTCACTTTATCCCTTGTCATAAAACCGAGGATGCTATGAAGGTGGCAAAATTATATTTTGATGGGATTGTTCGTTTCCATGGAGTCCCACGCACAATTGTTTCAGATCGAGATACAAAGTTCCAAAGTCATTTTTGGAAGTCTTTGTGGCGTCTTATGGGAACCAAGTTGCTGTTTTCTACCTCACATCACCCCCAAACCGATGGCCAAACCGAGGTGGTGAATAGGGTACTAGGTTCTTTGCTTAGAACCTTGGTTAGTAAAAGCACCAAAGATTGGGATGTCAAACTCGCTCATGCCGAGTTTGCTTACAATAGAACTCCTAGCGCTACTACAAAGTATTCTCCTTTTGAAGTAGTCTATGGTTCTAATCCCTATGTTCCAATTGATCTCGTAGCTTTGCCTAAAGACAAATTCGTGCATGGAGGTGCCAAGGAACAAGCCGAGTTCATGGTGAAAATCCACAAAGAAGTGAGGAAGAACATCGAGAAGGCTAATGAAATCTATAAGAAGCAAGCCAACAAGAGAGTCAAAAATGTGAAACGTTTTGAAGTTGGTGACTTAGTATGGATCTACATGAGGAAGGAGAGATTTCCCAATCAAAGGAAGAACAAGCTCATGCCACGAGCCGAGGGTCCATTTGAGATAGTGAAAAAGATCAATGACAATGCCTACAAGGTAGATTTGGGAAGAAAGTACGGCGTCTCAAGCACATTCAATGTGGGGGATCTAGCACCGTACTATAATGATGAAGAATTGAGGGCAATTCCCTTTGAAGAAGGGGAGGATGACCAAAATGGTCAAGGTGCAAATATTCCAGTCCAAGAGTCGAACGTAAGGGAGTTGATTTTGTCCAAGTCTCTCCTCAATACTTGATGTAAAATCCAAAATAGTCGATTTTTCATCTGAACCATTTTGGACTTCATTGGTAATAAGTGATGGGAATTCCGATTTTTCATCTAATGCTAATGGCTCCATGAAGGAGATCTTTTTAGCTAAATCCTTTGAGGAAAAATGGGGTGGTCCATTTTTGGTTGCATGGATCGTTGAATACTATGCAAGGGTATTCTAGTCTTTTCACCTTGGGAAACTAGAATAAGGAGTTGAAGGAATTTTGTGTAAAATAAATAAAAAAAATATTTTCTTATTTTAATTAATTAATCTGGTTTTAAACTAGTTAATTAATTAAAGGTAGTTAGTTAGTTAGTTAAAGGAGTTGGGTAATAATTGGTTAAACAAAATCAGATTGGCGTGTGGATTTGATGGGTTTATTGAGGTGGAATGACATTTAAATGGGAAGATTTGTTGCTATTTTATGCATGGCATGATCAAGGGGCAATTAGGAATAATTAGGAACGTTTTTTCCTTGGAGGGGATATGCGAAGTTGGAATTTGCATGGAAATGGAAGTAAGCTGACCAGATTTGGGTGTGGGACCATTAGGGGAATTTAGGGAGATTAAATTTCGTCCAATTAAGTGTTAATTGGGGAGATTTAGTTGCTAAATTAGGCATGGAGATAAGGGAAAGATATGGGTTGGAAAAATCAGATTTGATTCTTGCATGAATTAAGGAAAGATCTTGACTGATTTGATTCTTGCATGAGTTAAGGAAAGATTTGGACTTATTTTATTCCCTTTTAATAGATGGCATTTTTGGTGAGAATTATGGGTAAATTGAAGACATAAATTAGGGGATTTGGGAAAGATTTGATCTGATTTGATTTTAGCTTGATTTAAGGAAGGTATGATCAGATTTGCATATCTTAAGATATTCTTTTGAATATGGTCGAAAAGGGGATGGAAATAAATCAGATTTTCTGATTTTCTTCTCAAAATCAATTAAGAGATTTAAATCCCTTAAATTAAGGGATTTAATTTAGTTAATTGATTTGTTCCTTAATGTTGGGCGTTTTTATGGCAAGGGGGTTGATTGAGCTGATTCTTTTGGGCATAAATAAGGGAATAACATGGAATTATGGGAGGTTTTGGATGGATTCTTGATTAGGTGCGTCCAAGGCATCAAAGGAGGGATATTTGCTGATTTTCCTAGTCTAAATGGCATGTTTAATGAAGGGAAAGAAGACCTTGGTGCATGGAAGTTCTCCTTAGTTATTAGCATGAATTAAGGATTAATTCCTTAAAACTCTCACACATTTTTGGATAGTTTATTTTGACCTTTTTGGACAAATTTAAAAGGGGAGTTACTAGGTTTTTGTTCACTATAAATAAGAGATGTATGTTTGTGTTTAAAGGAAAGGAATGAATGAATGAATGAAGTTTGAATCTTGATATCTTTACTTGCAATATCATGTATTGAGTTGCTTGTGTTTTCCAAGTTTTACCTTGAAGAATTTGAGTGTGAAGTTGAGTGTTCCTTCCATCCAAATTTCAGTAAATCAATCCACAAGTTGAGTGTTCCTTGTTGAGAGATTTGCATCTAGTAAAGAAGTGAGTGTTCCTTCTTTACATATCCTCGGAGTATAGGTGAGTGTTCCCTATTTCCTAACCTTTCTTTTCTCTTCTACTTTCTATCAAAATCTGTCCATTTTCAATTCTAAAATCCCACACAAACGTCTGTCCATTTTCTTGTTAAAACCACATCATTTCTTTTCCTTTTAAAAACCTAAACACATTAATCTTTTAGTCTATATTATCCACGAAATTACATACCTTTCCTAGCCTATTTTCGTGCATAATTCACACTTAAAGCCTACGCATTTCATCATATAAATCAAAACACATTTCTGTCCAATTTGAGATCCATTTGTTCTAGTGAATTCTAGTGTTCTCTCACTAGATTTTACATCATTTGGCGCGTCAGGTAGGGGGAGAAAAGGGGGAAATACATTTCATTTTTCCCAAATGGATCCCAACAAATTTGAAACATATGAACAAAGGAGTATTAGAATGTTGGAGGAAAATCAACGACTTGTGAAAAGAAATGAACAAATCAGTAGCATGATGTTGATGATGGACCAATTTTTATCCAACAAATCTGTAGAAAAGGTCCATAATTCTTTTCCTCTTGATGATGTTTGCAAATTTTCCACAAAGTGTGATAATCAAAAGAGGAGAAGCAAGCCATTGAGTCTCTTTGATTTTGGTTTCCAAAAACTTACCACTTCTTTTGAAGACAATTTGCTAAAGTCCACATTATCTTACAAAAAACATTCTCCAAGCTACAATCAAAAAACTTCAACCACCACAAAAAAGAACCCCAATACCCGTGCATTGTCAAGGAGTGATTTTAGAAGTAAGGTAGCTCAACCTTACACTTGTGAAAGGGAGAAAGACGAAAATGCTACCACCTATATAGGATCTCATGATTCTAAGAAGGTTAATGAGGAGGAAACACTTCCTTTGGAATCTTGTGATTCTAATGAGGAACATGAAGAAGAGGTTGTTGAGGATTGTTACCCTGAAGAGGACAATGTTGTACTTCAAAATGCATTTCAAGTACATATTGAGAAGGAGGGTGAAAATTCAAATGTATCTTTAGAGTCTTATGGTTCAGTAGAGGATCTTGATGATATGGAATTTCCTTTAGAATTTGATGATTCTAAAGAGAGTCATGAGGATGTGGAAATTTCGTTAGAATCTTATGATTCTCACGAGGGTGAAGAAATTGAACAAGTGGAAGAGTGTCTTCTTAAAGAAAGCTTGATGTTGAGACAAGTATTCCCGGTGCAAAAGGAGGTTGAAATGACACTCATTCAAGGGAAAGATGTTTCACCCATCAAATACATTGTTGAGAATGAGATTGACATGGAATCAAGTGATCTTACACTTGATTTGGGATTTTTTGGGAAGTCTACTCCATGTGATACAATTAAGGTAGATCCTAGAAGATTGGAGATCATTTCTTGGTCACCCCTTCAAATTGCTATAGAAGAACTGTTGGAGATCAAGAGATCATGCAATAGTGGAGTTCCTAGACCAATTGACAGGATGTGTATTCCCTTTTTCAAGAGGATCGAATTTTGCATTCCCAAAAATGCAATTCATGAAATGTTGAATAGGGAGGAGGATAGAGGAGGAGGACTTAATAGTCATTGGGATACTTTGAGAATGGTCATTTGGCCTAAGTTCAAAGTTGGCATTGGTGATACACTTTGTTTTGTTGAAGTCCTAGAGTTGAGGACAACTCTTTTCCAAGAAGAGGGGAATGATGTAAAATCCAAAATAGTCGATTTTTCATCTGAACCATTTTGGACTTCATTGGTAATAAGTGATGGGAATTCCGATTTTTCATCTAATGCTAATGGCTCCATGAAGGAGATCTTTTTAGCTAAATCCTTTGAGGAAAAATGGGGTGGTCCATTTTTGGTTGCATGGATCGTTGAATACTATGCAAGGGTATTCTAGTCTTTTCACCTTGGGAAACTAGAA
This sequence comes from Dysphania ambrosioides, assembly GCA_026401315.1. NCBI lineage: Eukaryota > Viridiplantae > Streptophyta > Magnoliopsida > Caryophyllales > Amaranthaceae > Dysphania > Dysphania ambrosioides. The sequence goes on along the minus strand of CM048661.1, from coordinate 23,019,903 downwards.
TAAGGAGTTGAAGGAATTTTGTGTAAAATAAATAAAAAAAATATTTTCTTATTTTAATTAATTAATCTGGTTTTAAACTAGTTAATTAATTAAAGGTAGTTAGTTAGTTAGTTAAAGGAGTTGGGTAATAATTGGTTAAACAAAATCAGATTGGCGTGTGGATTTGATGGGTTTATTGAGGTGGAATGACATTTAAATGGGAAGATTTGTTGCTATTTTATGCATGGCATGATCAAGGGGCAATTAGGAATAATTAGGAACGTTTTTTCCTTGGAGGGGATATGCGAAGTTGGAATTTGCATGGAAATGGAAGTAAGCTGACCAGATTTGGGTGTGGGACCATTAGGGGAATTTAGGGAGATTAAATTTCGTCCAATTAAGTGTTAATTGGGGAGATTTAGTTGCTAAATTAGGCATGGAGATAAGGGAAAGATATGGGTTGGAAAAATCAGATTTGATTCTTGCATGAATTAAGGAAAGATCTTGACTGATTTGATTCTTGCATGAGTTAAGGAAAGATTTGGACTTATTTTATTCCCTTTTAATAGATGGCATTTTTGGTGAGAATTATGGGTAAATTGAAGACATAAATTAGGGGATTTGGGAAAGATTTGATCTGATTTGATTTTAGCTTGATTTAAGGAAGGTATGATCAGATTTGCATATCTTAAGATATTCTTTTGAATATGGTCGAAAAGGGGATGGAAATAAATCAGATTTTCTGATTTTCTTCTCAAAATCAATTAAGAGATTTAAATCCCTTAAATTAAGGGATTTAATTTAGTTAATTGATTTGTTCCTTAATGTTGGGCGTTTTTATGGCAAGGGGGTTGATTGAGCTGATTCTTTTGGGCATAAATAAGGGAATAACATGGAATTATGGGAGGTTTTGGATGGATTCTTGATTAGGTGCGTCCAAGGCATCAAAGGAGGGATATTTGCTGATTTTCCTAGTCTAAATGGCATGTTTAATGAAGGGAAAGAAGACCTTGGTGCATGGAAGTTCTCCTTAGTTATTAGCATGAATTAAGGATTAATTCCTTAAAACTCTCACACATTTTTGGATAGTTTATTTTGACCTTTTTGGACAAATTTAAAAGGGGAGTTACTAGGGTTTTGTTCACTATAAATAAGAGATGTATGTTTGTGTTTAAAGGAAAGGAATGAATGAATGAATGAAGTTTGAATCTTGATATCTTTACTTGCAATATCATGTATTGAGTTGCTTGTGTTTTCCAAGTTTTACCTTGAAGAATTTGAGTGTGAAGTTGAGTGTTCCTTCCATCCAAATTTCAGTAAATCAATCCACAAGTTGAGTGTTCCTTGTTGAGAGATTTGCATCTAGTAAAGAAGTGAGTGTTCCTTCTTTACATATCCTAGGAGTATAGGTGAGTGTTCCCTATTTCCTAACCTTTCTTTTCTCTTCTACTTTCTATCAAAATCTGTCCATTTTCAATTCTAAAATCCCACACAAACGTCTGTCCATTTTCTTGTTAAAACCACATCATTTCTTTTCCTTTTAAAAACCTAAACACATTAATCTTTTAGTCTATATTATCCACGAAATTACATACCTTTCCTAGCCTATTTTCGTGCATAATTCACACTTAAAGCCTACGCATTTCATCATATAAATCAAAACACATTTCTGTCCAATTTGAGATCCATTTGTTCTAGTGAATTCTAGTGTTCTCTCACTAGATTTTACATCAATACTAGTCTTAGGGATTTTGGCATGCACGGCCCATATAAGTCCTCAAATGGTTGCACCGTATTGAGCGTAACTAATTACCTCAATAATGGGGGAATATAGGCAGACTTTAAGGGGCGTTTATAGCTGGTTTAAATTCAAAATAAAGGAGCTTAAATGAAGGCTTAAAAAGCGCATTTCAAGGCTACTTTGGAGGACGAATTTGAACAGCAATTTGAAGTCAATTTGCTGAACGATTTGGCGCATTTCAAGGCGACTTTGAAGGAGGAATTTGAACAGCAGTTTGGAGTCAATTTGCTGAACGTTTCTTCCCTTATTTTAAGCTATTCTTCCCTTGTTTTAAGCTTTATTAGTTAGAGAAATAATGAGTTGTTATGGGGATTATGTTGGACGGTTGTGAGCCACTTAATCTACCCTTATTTTCAGCTTTCTGTTTATTGTTTGTTTTAGCTTAGTATGATGTACGAAAAAGCTATAAATAGCGTGCTAATAATCAATGAAAGGCATTCCAGAATTTTGCCAAAAACACACGAGTGTATGATACGAATTTGGCTTGTGCTAGTCAAGTTTATTTTCCAAATTTGAGAGTTACCTCAATTTGAAGAGTTTGTGTTTTAGTGAGAGATCCTAAAACTTAAACTTGTAGTTGTCGAATAGGTGAGAGTTCCCTAATCACTACTACGCCCAAACACGTGAGTGAGTGTTCCTCACTGTTATATCCTCAAGTTAAGGGTGAGAGTTCCCCTAAACTTTCTTAACACACATTCCCGATCATTTGTAAACAAGTTTCTCATCTTGCTTACACATCATTAGTTCAAGTTATAGGTTATTTTGATAAGAAATTTGAAAAATAGGGGAGGTAGAACCCTTTCCGTCCCCTTTTCCTTGAAAATCCCGAACATCGTCCCAAAACTTGGCGAAATGCTTTTAAGGCTTGTTTTAAATGCTTGAACCCCTGTAACTAGGCTATATTGGTATGTTAGTTCAAGTTATAGGTTATTTTGCTAAGAAATTTAAAAAATAGGGGAGGTAGAACCCTTTCCAGCCCCCTTTCCCTTGAAAATCACTAACATCGTCCCAAAACTTTGCGAAATGCTTTTAAGGCTCGTTTTAAGCTTAAACACTTGTAACTAGGCTATATTGGTATGTTAGTGCAAGTTATAGGTTGGTTTGATAAAAAAATTTAAAAAATAGGCGAGGTAGAACCCTTTCTAGCCCCCTTTCCCTTAAAAATCACGAACATCGTCCCAAAACTTAGTTAAATGCTTCTAAGGCTTGTTTTCAATGCGTGAACACATGTAACTAGGCTCTATTGGTATGTTAGTGAAAGTTATTGGTTAGTTTGATAAGATATTTAAAAAATAGGAGAGGTAGAACCCTTCTCGGCCCCCTTTCCCTTGAAAATCACGAACATTGTCCCAAAACTTATTGAAATAATTCCAAGGTTCGTTTTCAATGTTTGAACACTTGTATCTAGGCTATATTGGTATGTTGGTCCAAGTTATAGGTTATTTTGATAAGAAATTTGAAAAATAGGGGAGGTAGAACCCTTTCCGGCCCCTTTTCCTTGAAAATCACAAACATCGTCCCCAAACATGGTGAAATGCTTTTAAGGCTTGTTGTAAATGCTTGAACACTTGTAACTAGTGACCAAAATGGTCAAAGAACAATTATCCATGATTTAGATGAAGACGGTCAAGACGGTGTTGTTGAATTAAATGCTAAAGGGTTAATTCTGTCCAAATCGTTCTTCAATCCTATGCACGGCGGTCCAAAAAGCCTTACTACTGGTTATACTTCCCTTAAAGTAGTTAATCTAGTTGAAGGGACCTAGTAATAATGCCGACTTGATGCCACGCATGATTTGGGGTATGTAGAGTTACGTGGACTGATCATGGGGCATGAATTAATGGAGAAGTTGTCTGATTGTTTGTTGGGCGTAAGACTAGGTAATTAGTTGAACTATGACCGTGAAGTAAAGGAGTTTAGTTAGCTCGTTGGTTAGTTATTGAATAGGCGTAAGTTTAGGAGTTAGTTAGCTGAACATTTGCTTAATTGGTTGGTTAGTTGACGTAAATCAAGGGGTTAGTTAGCTAGCTGGTCAGTTGAACCACTTAGGCGTAAAATAGGGAGTTAGTTAGTTCATGGCTGGAATAAAGGGGCTTAAGTCAAAGGGAGTTGCAAACGAGCTAAATACACGCTGAAGAGGTTGTTGAAGCTATTTGCACGTTTTAATGATCGTTTGAATGCCGTTTGAAGTTTGTTAAATGTTTCCTTAGTTTAAGCCTAGTTTTACGATTAGTTAGTTAGTTTCTGATTATGGTTATTAGTTTATTTCAGTTTATTGTTATTAGGTAATTTCGGTTTGTTGTGATAAAGGATTAAAGGGACGGTTATATGAGCCTTTTTAATCACTTTATATTTAGTTTTATTTCTGTCCTTAATTAGGCAAATAATGGATAACTACAAAAGGGGAATCCTATGTAATGAAGGCACTACTATAAATAGTGCACGAAATGAACAGAAATGCATCCAGAAATTTGCTAAACACTTGAGTTTTTCTTTGATTAAACGTGACTTGCTAATAGTCATTTTTAAGGTCCAAGTTTGAGAATCCAAATTTGAAGAGTACTAGTTTTGGTCGAGTGTTCCCAAACCTAGAACTTACGTAGTAAACGAGTGGGTCGAGTAATCCCTATTTCTAAACTACACTAAACGAAGGGTGAGTGTTCCCCTTTGTTATATCCGAGGCTAGGGTTGAGTGTTCCCCTATTCTCCCCTCATCAATCACGACATTTCATTAAGACCCCTTAAACACATATTCTGTAACAAGGTTCTCATCTTGTTTACACATCATTTGGCGCGTCAGGTAGGGGGAAATTGTCAAAAAAAAAAAAAAAAAAAAAAAAAAAAAAAGAAGACTTTTCCTAAGGGGTCGTGTACCTACACACCATGGGAGAAAATCAAGACCTAAGGACAGCCTTGGAAGCTCTAAATCGATCCATCGCTAGTCAAGAAAGATTGGCCGAAACCAATGCCAATCTACAAGGGAATCTTGCTGCCTTAATGGCGAGACTCATGAACGAGCAAGATAGGAGAGATCGAGAGGAAGACCCTCCACCTAGGAGGGAAGATAGGAGTCTCAAAGTGGACGTCCCTTCCTTTGATGGGACCCTTGATCCAGAAAAGTACTTAGAATGGGAGAAATCCTTGGAAAGGTACTTTGAATACAAGGACATCCATGAGGATGTTCAGCGTTTTAAGATTGCCAAAGTCAAGCTAAAAGGCTATGGTGATAGTTGGTTACAAGGAGAGCAAAGGGGACGTACCCTTAAGGGGAAAGTTCCTATCTCTACTTGGGACAAACTCAAAAAACGGATGAAAGACCGTTTCATCCCCCACAATTACAAGCAAAGCCAATATGTGAAATGGAGTACCTTGCAACAAAATGGGGACTCTGTCGAGGATTACATAAAAGAATTCGATAGGCTTGCTATTGTGTGTGAAGTAACCGAGAATGAAGAGCTCAAAATGGGGCGTTTCATATCTGGTTTGGACCAAGAGTTACAAGACAGACTTGAAGGTTATACTAACCTCACGTTTGTGGAAGCTTGCAAGTTGGTGAGTAAATTCGATGCTAAGAGGAAGAAGAAGAAGCCTACTGCCATTCCTCAATTGACACGAAAACCTTCTTTTCCTACAAAGGAAAATTCGTCCTTTAACAAATCAAGCAACCCCATAAAGAAGGACGCAAGGAACGTGAAGATAGGTGACATTGTATGTTATAAATGTGGAGGGCGAGGTCATTACAAGAAGGATTGTCCTAATACTAGGGCATTAACTATGCAAGAAGTTAAACTCATGGCCACTCAAAACATCAATTGGGATGAGTTTGAGGAAGAAGAAGAAGAAGTTGAAGATGATTGTGACGATTGCATTGCCGAATCAGAGGAGAAGACTAGCCTCGTGATTAGGAGGGCCTTGCAAGCACGTGTGGAAGAAGATGCTGCCCCTCAACGACAACACATTTTCATCACCCGTTGTAAAATTGGTGACGAGGTATGTGATCTAATTATTGATGGGGGAAGTGAGGCTAATACCGTATCTAAGACTCTAGTATCCAAACTAGGTCTTACGACCACAAATCATCCACAACCTTACAAATTGAGTTGGTTAGACTCTAATGCTAGCACCGGGGTTAGGAAGCAATGTATGGTTTCCTTTTGTATTGGTACGTATTGTGATTCGATATTATGTGATGTTGTGTCTATGGATGCTTGTCATATTCTACTTGGTAGGCCTTGGCAAACTGATAAAAGGTCTATACATGATGGGTATCACAACACTTATACAATAGTCCATGAAGGGAGGAAGAAAAAACTACACCCTTTACCACCCCCACGTTTTTCACCATCACAAACACCACAAAAAGAAGTATCCTTATTGTCTTTTAAAGAATTTGAGAGGGAGTTAGATGGTGAGGCAGAGTTGTTTATACTATACTCCAAAGAAACCCACGAAAATTTTGTTGCTCGAAATCCTAAATTAGCCCAATTAATTAAAGATTTTGAGGACGTTTTCCCGGATGAATTACCTAAGGGACTACCACCCATACGAGGAATTGAGCACCAAATCGATCTCATTCCCGGAGCACCCTTGCCAAATAAACCAGCCTATAGATGTAACCCTTTAGAAACTAAAGAGTTACAACGTCAAATTGAAGAACTAATGGGTATGGGTTATGTGCGTGAGTCCATGAGTCCATGTGCCGTTCCTGCTTTGTTGGTTCCTAAGAAAGATGGTACTTGGAGAATGTGTATTGATAGTAGAGCCGTTAATAACGTTACTATCAAGTACAGGTTTCCAATCCCAAGGCTTGATGACATGCTGGATGAATTGAGTGGTTCCAAGGTCTTCTCAAAGGTAGACTTGAGAAGTGGATATCATCAGATTCGCATGAGAGAAGGGGATGAATGGAAGACTGCATTCAAGACAAAGCATGGGTTGTATGAATGGCTAGTCATGCCATTTGGCCTTACAAATGCCCCTAGCACATTCATGAGATTGATGAATGAGGTGCTAAGGCCATTTCTGGGCAAGTTTGTGGTAGTATACTTGGATGATATTCTCATCTATTCACGGGATGAAGAATCCCATTTTGATCACCTTTTTCAAGTATTTTCTGTGTTGAGAAAAGAAAAACTGTATGGGAAACTAGAAAAATGTGATTTTCTATTATATGAAGTCATGTTTCTTGGCTACATAGTTTCAGGTGATGGCGTAAAGGTGGATCCTAGAAAAATTGAAGCAATTCAATCATGGCCTAGTCCGAAAACGCTCACGGAGGTTCGTTCATTTCATGGACTTGCTTCTTTCTATAGAAGATTCATTAAGAACTTCAGCACACTCATGGCTCCCATCACCGAGTGTACTAAGAAAGGCGTGTTCGAATGGACACCCCAAGCTCAAAAGGCGTTTGAAGAAGTCAAGAAGAAGATGTGCAACACACCCATATTAGCACTTCCTGATTTTTCCAAACCATTTGAGGTTGAATGTGACGCAAGTGGAAAAGGTATTGGTGCCGTTTTGATTCAAGGTGGGCGACCCATTGCCTACTTTAGTGAGAAGATGAGTCAAAGCAAGCTGAATTACTCCACCTATGATAAAGAGTTCTATGCTATGGTGAGGGCTCTAGATCATTGGTCACATTATTTGAGGCCACAACCTTTCATATTGCATTCTGATCATGAATCCTTGAGATTCATACATGGCCAAAAGAAGCTGAACGCAAGGCATGCAAAGTGGGTCGAATTCTTGCAAACATTTAATTTTTCCTCTAAATACAAGAGTGGAAAAGCGAATGTGGTGGCAGATGCCTTGTCTAGGAGGCATAATTTGCTTGGAATGGTTGAAGCAAAGGTGCTTGGATTCGATTTGATTAAGGAGTACTATCAAGAAGATGATGACTTCAAAGGGATAATTGAAAAATGCGTCCGTGGAGTTTATGATCTGTTTTCTTTGCATAATGGTTTTCTTTTCAAGGGGAATAGATTATGCATCCCAAAATGTCCCATTCGAAGTTTGTTGATACATGAAGCTCATGGAGGAGGATTAGCTGGTCACGTGGGTATTCACAAGACAATGGAGCTTCTCCAAGCTCATTTTTATTGGCCGAAAATGTTATCCACAATTCATCATGTGGTGAGTCGTTGTTCTACCTGTCAAAGAGCAAAAATGGTGTTTCATAAAGGTCTCTACAAGCCCTTACCAATTCCCGAAAGACCTTGGGAAGATGTTAGTATGGATTTTATTGTAGCTTTGCCAAGAACTCAAAGAGGCAAAGATTCAATAATGGTGGTGGTTGATCGGTTCTCGAAAATGGCTCATTTCATTCCTTGCCATAAAACTGAAGATGCAATGAAGGTGGCTAAGTTATACTTTGAAGAGGTAGTTCGTTTCCATGGGGTGCCACGCACAATTGTGTCAGATCGCGATACTAAGTTCCTAAGTCATTTTTGGAAATCCATATGGCGTTTGATGGGAACTAAGTTATTGTTCTCTACCTCTCATCATCCACAAACCGATGGTCAAACGGAGGTGGTGAATAGAATACTTGGTTCGTTGCTTAGGGCTTTGATAAGCAAAAGTACCAAGGATTGGGATAATAAGCTTGCTCATGCCGAGTTCGCTTATAATAGGACACCTAGTGCTACTACAAAGTACTCTCCTTTTGAAGTAGTATATGGCGTCAATCCTTATGTTCCCATTGATCTTATTGCTTTGCCAAAAGACAAGTTCGTTCATGGTGGGGCAAAAGAACAAGCCGAATTCATGATAAAAGTCCATAAAGAAGTTCGGAGGAACATTGAAAAGGCGAATGAAATCTACAAGAAACAAGCCAACAAACGAGTGAGAAATGTGAAGTCTTTTGAAGTTGGGGATTTAGTGTGGATTTACATGAGGAAGGAACGTTTTCCTAGTAAAAGGAAAAACAAACTTATGCCAAGAGCCGAAGGTCCATTTGAGATCATGGAAAAGATCAATGACAACGCATACAAAGTTGATTTGGGAGGTCAATATGGTGTCTCAAGTACATTCAACGTTGGTGATCTTGCTCCTTACCTTGATGATGACGAATTGAGGGCAATTCCTGTTGAAGAAGGGGAGGATGACCAAAATGGTTAAAGAACAATTATCCATGATTTAGATGAAGACGGTCAAGACGGTGTTGTTGAATTAAATGCTAAAGGGTTAATTCTGTCCAAATCGTTCTTCAATCCTATGCACGGCGGTCCAAAAAGCCTTACTACTGGTTATACTTCCCTTAAAGTAGTTAATCTAGTTGAAGGGACCTAGTAATAATGCCGACTTGATGCCACGCATGATTTGGGGTATGTAGAGTTACGTGGACTGATCATGGGGCATGAATTAATGGAGAAGTTGTCTGATTGTTTGTTGGGCGTAAGACTAGGTAATTAGTTGAACTATGACCGTGAAGTAAAGGAGTTTAGTTAGCTCGTTGGTTAGTTATTGAATAGGCGTAAGTTTAGGAGTTAGTTAGCTGAACATTTGCTTAATTGGTTGGTTAGTTGACGTAAATCAAGGGGTTAGTTAGCTAGCTGGTCAGTTGAACCACTTAGGCGTAAAATAGGGAGTTAGTTAGTTCATGGCTGGAATAAAGGGGCTTAAGTCAAAGGGAGTTGCAAACGAGCTAAATACACGCTGAAGAGGTTGTTGAAGCTATTTGCACGTTTTAATGATCGTTTGAATGCCGTTTGAAGTTTGTTAAATGTTTCCTTAGTTTAAGCCTAGTTTTACGATTAGTTAGTTAGTTTCTGATTATGGTTATTAGTTTATTTCAGTTTATTGTTATTAGGTAATTTCGGTTTGTTGTGATAAAGGATTAAAGGGACGGTTATATGAGCCTTTTTAATCACTTTATATTTAGTTTTATTTCTGTCCTTAATTAGGCAAATAATGGATAACTACAAAAGGGGAATCCTATGTAATGAAGGCACTACTATAAATAGTGCACGAAATGAACAGAAATGCATCCAGAAATTTGCTAAACACTTGAGTTTTTCTTTGATTAAACGTGACTTGCTAATAGTCATTTTTAAGGTCCAAGTTTGAGAATCCAAATTTGAAGAGTACTAGTTTTGGTCGAGTGTTCCCAAACCTAGAACTTACGTAGTAAACGAGTGGGTCGAGTAATCCCTATTTCTAAACTACACTAAACGAAGGGTGAGTGTTCCCCTTTGTTATATCCGAGGCTAGGGTTGAGTGTTCCCCTATTCTCCCCTCATCAATCACGACATTTCATTAAGACCCCTTAAACACATATTCTGTAACAAGGTTCTCATCTTGTTTACACATCAACTAGGCTATAAGGGTATGTTAGTGCAAGTTATAGGTTGGTTTGATAAAAAATTTGAAAAATAGGCGAGGTAGAACCCCTTCCAACCCCCTTTCCTTTGAAAATCACGAACATCATCCCAAACCTTAGTTAAATGCTTCTAAGGCTTGTTTTCAATGCGTGAACACATGTAACTAGGCTCTATTGGTATGTTAGTGCAAGTTATTGGTTAGTTGGATAAGATATTTGAAAAAAAGGAGAGGTAGAACCCTTCTGATATGGCAGCAAGTAATCAAATCCAAACTAAAGCCCAAAACATTCCAGAAATCCAAGCTACGGTTCACACCTTGTTTACCCACGGAAAAACCAAGTCTTCAGATGCTAATTTCGTGGGATTCTCTTCCAAAAATCATTTTGTTTCTTACCTTAAATGGGAAGAGGGAAAATAGGACGAAAAGATCAGAATCACATCATAAGGAAGACTTCTAGCTGAATTGTCAAAACTGACGCAATTCACGCCAGATTGAAAACGATTGAAAACGCGTTGCATGGCGTTTTTCATGGAAGACTTTTGCTGATTGTTTCAATTATTCAAGCTTTAATTAGGGGTTGTTTTCTGTCAAAATAACCCATAATAGACGCCATTAAGGCCAGAAATAAACAAGTCAATTTCTAGCTTAGGAAGAGCATGATTTTAGGCTTAAATCATGCATTGACTGTCAGCTTTGTTTGAAATCCGTAAAGGGAGTTACAAAGCCTTGATAGTAGCTTATTTTTGCTGTTTTAGGCGTGTGAGATAGGAATTTCAAAGTTCTTGTAAGATTCCTATAAATAGGGCACTTGTTAGTCATTTCAGAACAAGTATTAAGAAATAAAAATTCTGACTTTCTTTGTGAAATTCTGGTGTTACTTTGTGTTTCACAAAATTATACCTTCTTTGCTTAGTGCTTAGGTTGTATAATCATAATAATCTAGCCTTACTTTGTGTTCGGTCAGATTATAAACCCCAAACACACAAATAGAATCCGTTTCTACATTGAGTGTTATATTGGTTCTTGTGAGACGAACTTGAATCTGATTTATTTTAAATCACTCCAAACGATCCTAATTCAATTAAACACATCCAAAAACACATCAGTTGGTATCAGAGCAAAGACTTTGGAGAATGGCTTCAAGTTCATCCAACTCACCATCTCACGAGGTGATGAAAGACATTCTTGGAAAACTCCAAGAGATGCATGACGAAATGAAAAGGCATGAAACAAGAGTTGATGCCATTGCAGACCTCTGTCTTAGACAAGGCAGAAGAATAGAGGAATTGGAAAATTCCACACCCACCCAAGGGGAATCACAATTTCGTGGTTACCAAGAAGATAGAAGTCTCAAACTTGATCTTCCAGAATTCGATGGTTCAAATGATCCAGAAGTTTTTTTTGATTGGGTACGTAGATTGGAGAGTATTTTTGAGTATAAGGAGTATGATGATGCTAGGAGTTGTAAAATGGCAATTCTGAAATTAACCAAACTTGCTGGGCTTTGGTATGACAATCTGAAGGCCAAAAGGAGAAGAGAAGGAAAGGGAAAAATTGAGTCATGGGTAAAACTCAAAAAGAAAATGGAGCAACGTTGGATTCCACGTGAGTATGAGCAAGATCAATATGTAAAATTGACTCGCTTAGCTCAAGGGGAACGAAGTGTTGATGATTATGTGCGAGAATTTGAGAAACTCAGTATGGTATGTGATATGCAAGAAAAAGAACCGCTTAAAATTGCTCGTTTCACGAAGGGGCTGTCTAAGCCAATATCCAATAAGGTGGATCTTCTACCTTATTCATCTTATGAAGACGTTGTGAAGGCTGCCAGAAAAGTTGAGGCACAACACAAGGAAGAAAGGCCAAGGCTTACTTCGAGGCCTCCTTACAAAGCTTTTCCTTCTGTGGGAAAAAGTGAGGTTGCTTCTAAATCCACTTTTACTCCTAACTCATTCAAAAGTTATGGAGGAAAAACGGATTACAAACTGGAAGTTTCCAAGAGGACGTGTTACAAGTGCCACGAAAAAGGGCATATTGCTAGTGAATGCCCGAAAAGAAACACACTCACCATACATGAAGGAGGATATGATTCTGAGGAGAATGAGGAAGAGGAAGAGGAATATGAGGAGTATGGAGCTGAAGAAAACGCCACTCCATTGTGTGGTGTTGTGAGAAGAATCCTTCATTCCGAGCCTCTCAAAGACGTACAACAAAGAGAAAATCTCTTCCATACGAGGTGCAAGGTGCAAGACAGAATTTGCGATGTGATTGTAGACGGTGGATCTTGTACAGATGTGGCTTCTACTGAACTTGTAAGTAAGCTTAAATTACCTACTCGTGAGCATGCTAAACCGTACAAGTTAAATTGGCTAGATAATGACACCGGCTTAAAAGTTAAGAAACAAGCTCTAGTTTCTTTCACTATTGGGAATTTTCATGATGAACGTTGGTGTGATATTCTGCCTATGAGTGCATGTCATATATTGCTGGGCAGACCATGGCAATTTGATAGAAATGCTTTGCATGATGGCGTTTCTAATGTTTACACAGTCACTACTCATGGGGGAAAGAAAATCAGATTACTTCCTTTGCCTCCAAAGGTTGAACCTATGATGGAGAAAAAACCTAATTTTCTGATTTCGAGACATGAGTTTGAACGAGAATGTGCTATGGAAGGAGGAGGGTTTTTCCTTGTTGTTAAACCTGTTGATGATACTATTTCCACTGTGACTAACTCATTACCTTTAAAGAAATTGCTGGAAGAATTTTCTGATGTTTTTCCTAGTGACCTACCGCAAGGCTTACCTCCATTTCGAGGTATTGAACATGCTATTGACCTGATTCCGGGAGCTCAATTGCCAAACAAACCAGCTTACAGATGTAGCCCAGATCAAGCCAAGGAATTGCAAAGGCAGGTAGAAGAACTTATGGAGAAAGGTTATGTGCGTGAAAGCCTTAGCCCCTGTGCTGTTCCTGCTCTTTTAGTGCCTAAGAAAGAGGGAACTTGGAGAATGTGTATTGATAGTCGGTCCATCAATAATATTACTATCAAATACCGCTTTCCTATGCCCAGGCTTCAAGACATGTTTGATGAGTTGAGTGGAGCCCAGATTTTCAGTAAAATTGATTTAAGAAGTGGCTACCATCAAATGCGAATTAGAGAAGGAGATGAATGGAAAACAGCGTTCAAGACTAAACAAGGCTTGTACGAATGGCTGGTCATGCCGTTTGGTCTTTGCAATGCTCCTAGTTCGTTCATGAGACTCATGAATGAGGTATTGCGTCCTTTTCTAAATAAATTCATTGTTGTATATTTAGATGATATTCTGGTATATAGCAAGTCTGTAGATGATCATTTGTTACATTTAAAATCTTTATTTGAGATTTTAAGGTCTAACAAATTGTATGGGAAGTTAGAGAAGTGTGCTTTCATGTGTAAGCATATTACCTTCCTAGGCTATGTTGTATCTAGTGAAGGAGTACAGGTTGATCCAGAGAAAGTAAAGGCTATTTCAACATGGAAGGTGCCGAAAGATGTGCATGAAGTGAGGAGTTTCCATGGCCTCGCCTCATTTTACAGAATTTTCATCAGGAATTTCTCAACAATCACGGCTCCTTTAACAGAATTATTGAAGAAAGGTGCATTCCAATGGAGTGAAGCTGCTCAAAAAGCCTTCGAAGAGATCAAAGAAAAATTGTGCAATACAACGGTTCTTGCATTACCAGATTTTGATAAACTGTTTGAGGTTGAATGTGATGCAAGTGGCGTGGGTATTGGTGCTGTTCTTATCCAAGGAAAGAGACCCATCTGCTATTTCAGTGAAAAATTAAGTGGAGCAAAGCTTAATTATTCAAATTATGATCGCGAGTTCTATGCCATTGTTCGAGCTCTAGATCATTGGTCTCATTACTTAAGGCCAAAACCGTTTGTTCTACATTCGGATCATGAAGCCTTAAAGTTTATTCATGGACAGCAGAAACTGAATCATCGACATGCTAAATGGGTTGAATTTCTTCAATCTTTCACATTTAGCTCAAGATACAAAGAAGGGAAGAAGAATGTTGTGGCGGATGCATTGTCAAGGAGAAGCTATCTGTTAGCTATGGTTCACACGAAAATTCTTGGGTTTGAACACTTGAAAAGTCACTACGAAAAAGATGAGGAATTTTCAGAAAAATTCAAGAAGCCTACTCAAGATTACACGGTTCAAGATGGATTTTTGTTTAAAGGCAACAAACTTTGTGTGCCTAAGAATGGTGTGCGTGAACTCTTGGTTCGTGAAATCCATGGGGGAGGAATTGCTGGTCATTTTGGAATACACAAGACATTAGAAATGCTTCAAGAACATTTCTATTGGCCTCATATGATCAAGGATGTAACTCACGTGATAGAAAGGTGTTCTACTTGCCAAAAAGCCAAGAGTACTTTTCACAAAGGTCTTTATACCCCATTACCCGTACCTGATGTTCCATGGGAAGGAGTAAGCATGGATTTTATTGTGGGTCTCCCTAGGACTCAAAGGGGGAAGGACAGTATTATGGTAGTAGTGGACCGTTTTTCAAAAATGGCTCACTTTGTGCCATGCCACAAAACAGATGATGCTTCTAAAGTTGCTGATTTATACTTTAGAGAAATCATTTGTTTGCATGGGGTTCCAAGGTCCATTGTCTCAGATAGGGACACTAAGTTCCTTAGTCATTTCTGGAGAGTATTGTGGAAACTGGTGGGTACTAAGCTCTTATTTAGTACTTCTCATCACCCACAAACGGATGGTCAAACGGAGGTGACGAACAGAACCCTTGGAGCTTTGCTACGTGGCCTAGTGAGTAGAACTCAAAAGGATTGGGATGTTAAGTTGGCCCATGCAGAATTCGCTTATAATCGGTCTCCTTCTTCTACCACTGCTCGTAGTCCTTTTGAAGTGGTGTATGGAATTAATCCTTTGCTGCCCATTGAGCTAATTCCTTTACCTAAAGGAGATTTGATACATGCTGAACCTAAGAAGAGATGGGAAGCATTTCAGAAAACATGCGCCAAAGTCAAAGAAAAGATTGAAATTATGAACAAAGTCTACAAAGACCGTGCAAATAAGAACCGAAGGCAACCTACATTTGCTAAGGGTGACTGGGTTTGGTTACACTTGAGGAAAGAACGTTTTCCTAATCTTAGGAAAAACAAGCTTATGCCCAGATCCGATGGTCCTTTTCAAGTTCTGGAGAAAATTGGAGAAAGTGCTTACAAAATTGATCTACCTAGTGAATTTGGTGGAGTAAGTGCGACCTTCAATGTGGGGGATTTGAGTCCATATCTAGATGATGAAAGTTTGAGGACAAACTTTTTCGAAGAAGGGGAGAATGATATGGCAGCAAGTAATCAAATCCAAACTAAAGCCCAAAACATTCCAGAAATCCAAGCTACGGTTCACACCTTGTTTACCCACGGAAAAACCAAGTCTTCAGATGCTAATTTCGTGGGATTCTCTTCCAAAAATCATTTTGTTTCTTACCTTAAATGGGAAGAGGGAAAATAGGACGAAAAGATCAGAATCACATCATAAGGAAGACTTCTAGCTGAATTGTCAAAACTGACGCAATTCACGCCAGATTGAAAACGATTGAAAACGCGTTGCATGGCGTTTTTCATGGAAGACTTTTGCTGATTGTTTCAATTATTCAAGCTTTAATTAGGGGTTGTTTTCTGTCAAAATAACCCATAATAGACGCCATTAAGGCCAGAAATAAACAAGTCAATTTCTAGCTTAGGAAGAGCATGATTTTAGGCTTAAATCATGCATTGACTGTCAGCTTTGTTTGAAATCCGTAAAGGGAGTTACAAAGCCTTGATAGTAGCTTATTTTTGCTGTTTTAGGCGTGTGAGATAGGAATTTCAAAGTTCTTGTAAGATTCCTATAAATAGGGCACTTGTTAGTCATTTCAGAACAAGTATTAAGAAATAAAAATTCTGACTTTCTTTGTGAAATTCTGGTGTTACTTTGTGTTTCACAAAATTATACCTTCTTTGCTTAGTGCTTAGGTTGTATAATCATAATAATCTAGCCTTACTTTGTGTTCGGTCAGATTATAAACCCCAAACACACAAATAGAATCCGTTTCTACATTGAGTGTTATATTGGTTCTTGTGAGACGAACTTGAATCTGATTTATTTTAAATCACTCCAAACGATCCTAATTCAATTAAACACATCCAAAAACACATCACCTTCTCGGCCCCCTTTCCCTTGAAAATCACGAACATGACCCAAAACTTATTAAAATGCTTCTGAGGATCGTGTTCAATGTTTGAACACTTGTATCTAGGCTATATTGGTATGTTGGTCCAAGTTATAGGTTATTTTTATAAGAAATTTAAAAAATAGGGGAGGTAGAACCCTTTCCGGCTCCTTTTCCTTGAAAATCACGAACATCGTCCCAAAACATGGAGAAACGCTTTTAAGGCTTGTTTTAAATGCTTGAACACTTGTAACTAGACTATATTGGTATGTTAGTGCAAGTTATAGATTGGTTAGATAAAAAATTTGAAAAATAGGCGAGGTAGAACCCCTTCTAACCCCTTTCCTTTGAAAATCACGAACATCGTCCCAAAACTTAGTTAAATGCTTCTAAGGCTCGTTTTCAATACGTGAACACATGTAACTAGGCTCTATTAGTATTAGTGCAAGTTATTGGTTAGTTTGATAAGATATTTGAAAAATAGGAGAGGTAAAACTCTTCTCGGCCCCCTTTCCCTTGAAAATCACGAACATCGTCCCAAAACTTATTGAAATGCTTCCAAGGTTCATTTTCAATATTTGAACACTTGTATCTAGGCTATATTGTTATGTTAGTTCAAGTTATAGGTTATTTTGATAAGAAATTTGAAAAATAGGGGAGGTAGAACCCTTTCCGTCCCCTTTTCCTTGAAAATCCCGAACATCGTCCCAAAACTTGGCGAAATGCTTTTAAGGCTTGTTTTAAATGCTTGAACCCTTGTAACTAGGCTATATTGGTATGTTAGTTCAAGTTATAGGTTATTTTGATAAGAAATTTAAAAAATAGGGGAGGTAGAACCCTTTCCAGCCCCTTTCCCTTGAAAATCACTAACATCGTCCCAAAACTTTGCGAAATGCTTTTAAGGCTCGTTTTAAGCTTAAACACTTGTAACTAGGCTATATTGGTATGTTAGTGCAAGTTATAGGTTGGTTTGATAAAAAAATTTAAAAAATAGGCGAGGTAGAACCCTTTCTAGCCCCCTTTCCCTTAAAAATCACGAACATCGTCCCAAAACTTAGTTAAATGCTTCTAAGGCTTGTTTTCAATGCGTGAACACATGTAACTAGGCTCTATTGGTATGTTAGTGAAAGTTATTGGTTAGTTTGATAAGATATTTAAAAAATAGGAGAGGTAGAACCCTTTTCGGCCCCCTTTCCCTTGAAAATCACGAACATTGTCCCAAAACTTATTGAAATGATTCCAAGGTTCGTTTTCAATGTTTGAACACTTGTATCTAGGCTATATTGGTATGTTGGTCCAAGTTATAGGTTATTTTGATAAGAAATTTGAAAAATAGGGGAGGTAGAACCCTTTCCGGCCCCTTTTCCTTGAAAATCACAAACATCGTCCCCAAACATGGCGAAATGCTTTTAAGGCTCGTTGTAAATGCTTGAACACTTGTAACTAGGCTATATGGGTATGTTTGATATGGTAGCAAGCAATAAAGTCCGTAAAGTTCCTGAAGTTCAAACGACGGTCCATGCCTTGTTCATCCACGGAAAGTCCAAGTCCTTGGGTGATAATTTCGTGGGATTCTCTTCAATTAATCCTTTTGTTTCTTGCCTTAAATGGGAAGAGAGCAAAGAGGACGTATTGACTAGTTAAGGATACGATCAACAAGAAGTTTCAAACAGCACAATTAACGTCAGCTTGATTCAAGGCATTTTCTGTGGGAGAATAATTATGATTTATTTGCTGTTTATTTTAGTCGTTTAAAACTTTAATTAGGGAGGTTATTTTCTGTCAAATATGCACGAAATAGCTGCTCAAATAATCAGTCAAATAATGACTTAGTCAAAGCGTGATTCAAGGCTTGAATCATGCTCAATTTGAATTCAGTTTTTAAATTCTGTTTTGAATTTCAAAAAGGAGTTACAAAGCTTTATTGAGGCTTGTTTCTTCTGTTTTAAACGTATAAGATAGGAAGCTAAAGGATTTGTAAAGCTTCCTATAAATAGGGCACTTGCCAATTCATTTGGAACAAGAGTGAAAGAAATAGAACAGAATCTGATTTTCTTTGTGAATTTCGTGTGTTACTTTGTGTTTCACAAACTTATACTTTCTTTGCTTAGTGCTAGTTAGTATAAGCTCTATAATCTAGCCTTACTTCGTGTTTGGTCCAGATTATTTCCCCTAAACGCAATTTAGACCCGATTCTACCTTGCGTTTTTATCTTGTTTCTTTTTGAGACGAATTTGTTTCTAAGTCATCTAATCCACTCCAAAACGATCCTAAAACACAAACACATCAGAAAACACATCAGTTGGTATCAGAGCAAAGGCTTTGGAGTATGGATTCGAGTTCATCCAACTCAACATCTCACGAAGCGATGAAAGACATTCTTGGAAAACTCCAGGAAATGCATGACGAAATGAAAAAGCATGAAACACGTATGGATGCCATTGCTGACCTATGCCTTAAACAAGGTAGAAAGTTACAGGAATTAGAACATTCCAATTCCACACCCACCCATGGGGAATCACAATTTCGTGGTTACCAAGAAGATAGAAGTCTCAAACTTGATCTTCCCGAATTCGATGGTTCTAATGATCCAGAAGTTTTTTTTGATTGGGTACGTAGATTGGAGAGTATCTTTGAGTATAAGGAGTATGATGATGCTAGGAGTTGTAAAATGGCGATTCTGAAGTTAACCAAACTTGCTGGACTTTGGTATGATAATCTGAAGGCCAAAAGGAGAAGAGAAGGAAAGGTAAGATTGAGTCATGGGTGAAACTCAGGAAAAAGATGGAGCAACGTTGGATTCCACGTGAGTATGAGCAAGATCAATATGTAAAATTGACTCGCCTAGCTCAAGGGGAACGAAGTGTTGATGAATATGTGCGAGAATTTGAGACACTCAGTTTGGTGTGTGATATGCAAGAGAGAGAGCCACTCAAAATTGCGCGTTTTACCAAAGGGTTGTCAAAACCAATTTCTAATAAGGTGGATCTCCTACCTTATTCCACCTATGAAGAAGTTGTGAAAGCTGCCAGAAAGGTTGAGGCACAACACAAAGAAGATAGGCCAAGGCCTACTTCGAGGCCTCCTTACAAAGCTTTTCCTTCCGTAGGAAAGGGTGAAGTTGCTGCCAAATCCATTTTTACTCCTAACTCATTCAAAGGAGGAAAAACGGATTTCAAGCAAGAAGCTTCCAAGAGAACGTGTTACAAATGCCATGAAAAGGGGCATATTGCTAGTGAATGTCCAAAACGGAATACACTCACCATTCATGAAGGAGGGTATAATTCCGAAGAAAATGAGGAAGAAGAAGAGGAATATGAGGAATATGGAGCTGAAGAAGACGCCACTCCATTGTGTGGTGTTATGAGGAGGATCCTACATTCTGAACCTCTCAAAGATGTCCAACAAAGAGAGAATCTTTTCCATACCAGATGCAAGGTACGAGACAAGCTTTGTGATGTGATTGTAGATGGTGGTTCTTGTACAGATGTGGCCTCTAAAGAACTTGTAAGTAAACTGAAATTACCTACTCGTGAGCATGCTAAACCATACATTAAATTGGCTAGATAATGATACGGGTTTAAAGGTTAAGAAACAAGCTCTAGTTTCTTTTACAATTGGAAATTTTCATGATGAACGTTGGTGTGATATTCTGCCTATGAGTGCGTGTCATATTTTGCTTGGAAGACCATGGCAATTTGATAGAAATGCGTTGCATGATGGCGTTTCTAATGTTTATACGGTCACTGCTCATGGAGGAAAGAAAATCAGGTTACTTCCTTTGCCTCCAAAGATTGAACCTATGATGGAGAAGAAACCTAATTTTCTGGTTTCAAAACGTGAGTTTGAGCGTGAGTATGCTATGGAAGGGGAAGGTTTTTTTCTTGTTATTAAACCTGTTGATGATAACCTTTCCAATGTTACTAACTCATTGCCTTTGAAGAAATTGCTAGAGGAATTTTCTGATGTATTTCCTAGTGATTTGCCACAAGGCCTGCCTCCATTTCGAGGTATTGAACATGCTATTGACTTGATTCCGGGAGCTCAATTGCCTAATAAGCCAGCCTACAGATGTAGTCCCGATCAGGCCAAAGAGTTGCAAAGACAAGTTGAAGAACTTATAGAAAGGGGATATGTGCGCGAAAGCCTTAGTCCATGTGCTGTTCCTGCTCTTTTAGTACCTAAGAAAGAGGGAACTTGGAGAATGTGTATTGATAGTCGTTCAATCAATAATATTACTATCAAATACAGATTTCCTATGCCGAGGCTTCAAGACATGTTTGATGAGTTGAGTGGAGCCAAGATTTTCAGTAAAATTGATTTGAGAAGTGGCTATCACCAAATGAGAATTCGTGAAGGTGATGAATGGAAAACAGCTTTTAAGACCAAGCAAGGCTTATACGAATGGCTTGTCATGCCATTTGGTCTTTGCAATGCCCCTAGCTCTTTCATGAGACTCATGAATGAGGTACTGCGTCCTTTTCTCAACAAATTCATTGTTGTATATTTAGATGATATTCTAGTATATAGCAAATCCATAGATGAACATTTGTTACATTTAAAATCTTTATTTGAGGTTTTAAGGACTAACAGATTGTATGGGAAGTTGGAAAAGTGTGCTTTCATGTGTAAGCATATTACTTTCCTAGGATATGTTGTATCTAGTGAAGGAGTACAGGTTGATCCAGAAAAGGTGAAGGCTATTTCAACTTGGAAAGTGCCGAAAGATGTGCATGAAGTGAGGAGCTTTCATGGTCTTGCTTCATTTTACAGAATCTTTATCAAGAATTTCTCAACAATCACAGCTCCTTTGACCGAGTTATTGAAGAAAGGTGCGTTCATTTGGAGTGAATCTGCTCAAAAAGCCTTTGAAGAAATCAAAGAGAAATTGTGCAATACAACGGTTCTTGCATTGCCAGATTTTGATAAACTGTTTGAGGTTGAATGTGATGCAAGTGGCGTGGGTATTGGTGCTGTTCTTATTCAAGGAAAGAGACCCATTTGTTATTTCAGCGAAAAATTAAGTGGTGCTAAGCTTAATTATTCGAATTATGATCGTGAGTTCTATGCTATTGTTCGGGCTCTAGATCATTGGTCTCATTACCTAAGGCCAAAACCGTTTGTTTTACATTCGGATCATGAAGCCTTGAAATTCATTCATGGACAGCAGAAGCTTAATCACCGACATGCTAAATGGGTTGAATTTCTTCAATCATTTACATTCAGTTCGAGGTACAAAGAAGGGAAGAAGAATGTTGTGGCTGATGCATTATCAAGGAGAAGCTATCTATTAGCTATGGTTCATACGAAGATTCTTGGGTTTGAACATTTGAAAAATCACTATGAAGAAGATGAGGATTTTTCTGGAAAATTCAAGAAACCTACTCAAGACTACACAGTTTAAGATGGGTTCTTATTCAAAGGCAACAAACTTTGTGTGCCTAAGAATGGTGTGCGTGAACTCTTGGTTCGTGAAATCCATGGGGGAGGAATTGCTGGTCATTTTGGAATACATAAGACATTAGGAATGCTTCAAGAACATTTCTATTGGCCTCATATGATCAAGGACGTAACTCACATTGTGGAAAGGTGTTCTACTTGTCAAAAGTCCAAGAGTACTTTTCACAAGGGTCTTTACACTCCATTACCCGTTCCTGATGTTCCATGGGAAGGAGTGAGCATGGATTTTATTGTGGGTCTCCCTAGGACTCAAAGGGGGAAGGATAGTATCATGGTGGTGGTGGACCGTTTTTCTAAAATGGCGCATTTTATTCCATGTCACAAAACAGATGATGCTTCTAAAGTTGCTGATTTATACTTTAGAGAAATCATTCGTTTACATGGGGTTCCAAGGTCCATTGTTTCGGATAGGGATACTAAGTTTCTTAGTCATTTTTGGAGGATTTTGTGGAAATTGGTGGGAACTAAGCTCCTATTTAGTACTTCTCATCATCCACAAACGGATGGTCAAACAGAAGTGACTAATAGAACCCTTGGTGCGTTGTTACGAGGTCTAGTGAGTAGAACTCAAAAGGATTGGGATGTTAAGTTAGCCCATGCTGAATTCGCTTACAATAGGTCTCCTTCTTCTACCACTGCTCGTAGTCCTTTTGAAGTGGTGTATGGGATTAATCCTTTGCTGCCCATTGAGTTAATTCCCTTGCCTAAAGGAGATTTAATACATGGAGAACCTAAGAAGAGGTGACCAAAATGGTCAAAGTGCAATTATCCATGATTTAAATGAAGACGGTCAAGACAGTATTATTGAATTAAATGCTAAAGGCTTAATTCTGTCCAAAACATTCTTCAATCCTATGCAAGGCGGTTCAAAAGGTTTTACTACAGGTTATACTTCCCTTAAAGTAGTTAATCTAGTTGAAGGGAGTTAGTAAAGATGCCGGTGTGATGCCACACATGAGTCGTGTAATTGGGGTCAAATTGGACGATCATGGGGCATGAATTAAGGGAGGAGTTGTCTGATTGTTAGTTATTGAATAAACGTAAGTTTAGGAGTTAGTTGGAGTTAGTTAGCTGATCAATTGCTGAAATCGGTTGATTAATTGACGAAAATCAGGTGGTTAGTTAGTTAGCTAGTTGAACTACTTAGGCATAAATTAGGGAGTTAGTTAGTTCATGGCTGGAATAAAGGAGTTTCGGTCAAAGGGAGTGCAAACAAGCTAAATGCACGCTGAAGAGGATATTTGCACGTTTTAAAACGTTTGGAATGCCGTTCAAAGTCTGTTTCCTTAGTTTAAGCATTTGCACGTTTTAAATCATTTGGAATGCTGTTCAAAATTGTTTCCTTAGTTTAAGCCTAGTTTTACGATTAGTTAGTTAGTTAGTTTCTGATTATTGTTATTAGGTTATTTCAGTTTATTGTTATTAGGTAATTAGGTAATTTCAGTTTGTTATAAAGGATTAAAGGACGGTTATTAGCCTTTAAATCACTTTATATTTAGTTTTTTTTATTATTTCTGTCTTTAATTAGGCAAATGATGGAATCCTATGTAATGAAGGCACTACTATAAATAGTGCACGAAATGAATAGAAATGCATCCAGAAATTTGCTAAACACTTGTGTTGTTCTTCATTAAACGTGACTTTGCTGTAGTCATCTTTAAGGTCCAAATTTGAGTATCCAAATTTGAAGAGTGTTAATTTTGGTGAGAGTTCCCAAGATTAAAACTTATAGTTTCTGATTTGGTGAGAGTTCCCTTATCGAAAACTATTCCAAGCAACGAGTGAGAGTTCCTCTTTGCTATATTCTTAGCTTAGGGTGAGAGTTCCCCTAACTAAAACATTCGTTTATCTTAACTAAATCGTGTCTCTTTTTGCCTTCTGTTACGTTTAAGTGTTTTAACAAGGTTTCTCATCTTGTTTACACATCATTTGGCGCGTCAGGTAGGGGTAAAATTTTCTTAAATTTTTCCAAAGGGGACGAGTACCTACGCGATATGGGAGACAATCAGGATTTGAGAACAGCTTTGGAAGCCCTTAATCGCTCCATTGCTAGTCAAGAAAGATTGGCCGAAACTAATGCTAATCTACAAGGGAATCTTGCTGCCTTAATGGCAAGACTCATGAATGAGCATGACAGAAGAGATCAAGGCGAAGATCCTCCACCTAGAAGGGAGGATAGGAGTCTCAAAGTGGATATCCCTTCTTTTGATGGGACGCTTGATCCGGAGAAGTATTTGGAATGGGAAAAATCCTTGGAAAGGTACTTCGAGTACAAGGATATTCATGAGGAAGACCAACAGTACAAGATAGCCAAAGTTAAACTGAAGGGCTATGGTGACAATTGGTTGCAAGGAGAACAAAGAGGGCGTACCCTTAGGGGTAAGGCTCATATTTCCACTTGGGAAAAGCTGAAAAAGAGGATGAGAGATCGTTTCATTCCTCACAATTACAAACAGAGTCAATATGTGAAATGGAGCACTCTACACCAAAATGGCGATTCCGTAGAAGATTATATCAGAGAATTTGATAGACTTGCCATTGTGTGCGAAGTGACTGAAAATGAAGAGTTGAAGTTGGGACGTTTTGTAGCTGGGTTGGATCAAGAGTTACAAGACAGACTTGAAGGTTACACTAACCTCACGTTTGTGGAAGCATGCAAACTTGTGACGAAATTTGATGCCAAGAGAAAAAGGAAGAAAACGCCTATCACTACTCCAGTGGTACGTAAACCACCCTTCACTCCAAGGGAGGGTTCTTCTTTTACCAAACCTAATGAACCACCTAAGAGGAACACGAAAGACATCAAGATTAGTGATCTTGTGTGTTACAAGTGTGGTGGCAGAGGACACTACAAAAGAGATTGTCCTAATTCAAGAGCCTTAACCATGCAAGAGGCTAAACTCATAGCCACCCAAAGCATCAATTGGGAGGAATTTGAGTCTGAAGAAGAAAAGGAAGTGACCCCACATGAAAGAGATGAGGAGGAGGAGGAGCATTGCTATCCGGAGTCGGAGGACCGAATCAATTTGGTGGTCAGGAGAGCATTACAAGCTCGCGTGGAGGAACCTTTGGCGCCACAAAGGCAACACATTTTCATCACCAAATGTAAAGTTGGTGACGAGGTATGTAATTTAATTATTGATGGAGGCAGTGAGGCTAATACGGTGTCTAAAGCGCTAGTAGCTAAACTGGGTCTTAACACCACCAATCATCCACATCCTTACAAATTGAGCTGGTTAGATTCGAATGCTAATACTGGGGTTAGAAAGCAATGTATGGTGAATTTTTCGATTGGGTCATATCATGATAGTCAATTGTGTGATGTTGTTTTAATGGATGCTTGTCATATTCTTCTTGGAAGACCATGGCAATCTGATAAAAAATCAATTCATGATGGATACCATAACACCTATACTATCACTCACCAAGGGAAACACAAAAAATTGCATCCTTTACCACCCCCACGTTTTTTACAACCACAAAAATCCCAAATTTCCTTGTTATCTTGCAAAGAATTTGAGAGGGAGTTCGAAGGTGAGGGAGAATTTTTCATGTTATATTCGAAAGAAATACATGAAAAATTTGTGAATCAAAATCCTAAACTTGCGAAGTTGATCAAAGAGTTTGAGGATGTTTTTCCTGATGAGTTACCGAAGGGATTACCACCCTTGAGAGGAATTGAGCATCAAATTGATCTCATTCCAGGCGCACCTTTACCAAATAAACCCGCTTATAGATGTAACCCTTTAGAAACCAAGGAGTTGCAAAGGCAAATTGAAGAATTGATGGGTATGGGATATGTGCGTGAATCTATGAGTCCTTGTGCGGTTCCTGCTTTGTTGGTTCCTAAAAAGGATGGTACTTGGCGTATGTGCATTGATAGTAGAGCTGTTAACAATATTACTATCAAATACAGATTTCCAATTCCAAGACTTGATGATATGTTGGACGAATTGAGTGGTTCAAATATTTTCTCAAAAGTTGATTTGAGAAGTGGTTACCATCAGATTCGTATGCGGGAAGGTGATGAATGGAAGACTGCGTTCAAGACAAAGCATGGGTTGTATGAATGGCTCGTGATGCCGTTTGGTTTGACCAATGCACCTAGTACATTCATGAGATTGATGAACGAGGTGTTGAGGCCATTTCTCGGCAAATTCGTGGTGGTGTATCTTGATGATATCCTTATTTACTCTAAAAATGAGGATGAACATTTAGATCATTTACTACAAGTGTTTTCAGTTTTGAGGACACAAAAATTGTATGGAAAACTCGAAAAATGTGATTTTATGTTATATGAAGTCACTTTTCTTGGTTATATAGTTTCAGGTAATGGCGTGAAAGTGGATCCTTGCAAGGTTGAAGCGATTCAATCTTGGCCTAGTCCGAAAACACTCACGGAGGTCCGTTCTTTCCATGGCCTAGCTTCTTTCTATAGAAGATTTATAAAGAATTTTAGCACACTCATGGCTCCTATAACTGAGTGTACTAAAAAGGGAACGTTTGAATGGACGGCACAAGCGCAAAAGGCCCTTGAAGAAGTCAAGGAGAGAATGTGCATGATGTGTTTTTGGATGTGTTTAATTGAATTAGGATCGTTTGGAGTGATTTAAAATAAATCAGATTCAAGTTCGTCTCACAAGAACCAATATAACACTCAATGTAGAAACGGATTCTATTTGTGTGTTTGGGGTTTATAATCTGACCGAACACAAAGTAAGGCTAGATTATTATGATTATACAACCTAAGCACTAAGCAAAGAAGGTATAATTTTGTGAAACACAAAGTAACACCAGAATTTCACAAAGAAAGTCAGAATTTTTATTTCTTAACACTTGTTCTGAAATGACTAACAAGTGCCCTATTTATAGGAATCTTACAAGAACTTTGAAATTCCTATCTCACACGCCTAAAACAGCAAAAATAAGCTACTATCAAGGCTTTGTAACTCCCTTTACGGATTTCAAACAAAGCTGACAGTCAATGCACGATTTAAGCCTAAAATCATGCTCTTCCTAAGCTAGAAATTGACTTGTTTATTTCTGGCCTTAATGGCGTCTATTATGGGTTATTTTGACAGAAAACAACCCCTAATTAAAGCTTGAATAATTGAAACAATCAGCAAAAGTCTTCCATGAAAAACGCCATGCAACGCGTTTTCAATCTGGCGTGAATTGCGTCAGTTTTGACAATTCAGCTAGAAGTCTTCCTTATGATGTGATTCTGATCTTTTCGTCCTATTTTCCCTCTTCCCATTTAAGGTAAGAAACAAAATGATTTTTGGAAGAGAATCCCACGAAATTAGCATCTGAAGACTTGGTTTTTCCGTGGGTAAACAAGGTGTGAACCGTAGCTTGGATTTCTGGAATGTTTTGGGCTTTAGTTTGGATTTGATTACTTGCTGCCATATCATTCTCCCCTTCTTCGAAAAAGTTTGTCCTCAAACTTTCATCATCTAGATATGGACTCAAATCCCCCACATTGAAGGTCGCACTTACTCCACCAAATTCACTAGGTAGATCAATTTTGTAAGCACTTTCTCCAATTTTCTCCAGAACTTGAAAAGGACCATCGGATCTGGGCATAAGCTTGTTTTTCCTAAGATTAGGAAAACGTTCTTTCCTCAAGTGTAACCAAACCCAGTCACCCTTAGCAAATGTAGGTTGCCTTCGGTTCTTATTTGCACGGTCTTTGTAGACTTTGTTCATAATTTCAATCTTTTCTTTGACTTTGGCGCATGTTTTCTGAAATGCTTCCCATCTCTTCTTAGGTTCAGCATGTATCAAATCTCCTTTAGGTAAAGGAATTAGCTCAATGGGCAGCAAAGGATTAATTCCATACACCACTTCAAAAGGACTACGAGCAGTGGTAGAAGAAGGAGACCGATTATAAGCGAATTCTGCATGGGCCAACTTAACATCCCAATCCTTTTGAGTTCTACTCACTAGGCCACGTAGCAAAGCTCCAAGGGTTCTGTTCGTCACCTCCGTTTGACCATCCGTTTGTGGGTGATGAGAAGTACTAAATAAGAGCTTAGTACCCACCAGTTTCCACAATACTCTCCAGAAATGACTAAGGAACTTAGTGTCCCTATCTGAGACAATGGACCTTGGAACCCCATGCAAACGAATGATTTCTCTAAAGTATAAATCAGCAACTTTAGAAGCATCATCTGTTTTGTGGCATGGCACAAAGTGAGCCATTTTTGAAAAACGGTCCACTACCACCATAATACTGTCCTTCCCCCTTTGAGTCCTAGGGAGACCCACAATAAAATCCATGCTTACTCCTTCCCATGGAACATCAGGTACGGGTAATGGGGTATAAAGACCTTTGTGAAAAGTACTCTTGGCTTTTTGGCAAGTAGAACACCTTTCTATCACGTGAGTTACATCCTTGATCATATGAGGCCAATAGAAATGTTCTTGAAGCATTTCTAATGTCTTGTGTATTCCAAAATGACCAGCAATTCCTCCCCCATGGATTTCACGAACCAAGAGTTCACGCACACCATTCTTAGGCACACAAAGTTTGTTGCCTTTAAACAAAAATCCATCTTGAACCGTGTAATCTTGAGTAGGCTTCTTGAATTTTTCTGAAAATTCCTCATCTTTTTCGTAGTGACTTTTCAAGTGTTCAAACCCAAGAATTTTCGTGTGAACCATAGCTAACAGATAGCTTCTCCTTGACAATGCATCCGCCACAACATTCTTCTTCCCTTCTTTGTATCTTGAGCTAAATGTGAAAGATTGAAGAAATTCAACCCATTTAGCATGTCGATGATTCAGTTTCTGCTGTCCATGAATAAACTTTAAGGCTTCATGATCCGAATGTAGAACAAACGGTTTTGGCCTTAAGTAATGAGACCAATGATCTAGAGCTCGAACAATGGCATAGAACTCGCGATCATAATTTGAATAATTAAGCTTTGCTCCACTTAATTTTTCACTGAAATAGCAGATGGGTCTCTTTCCTTGGATAAGAACAGCACCAATACCCACGCCACTTGCATCACATTCAACCTCAAACAGTTTATCAAAATCTGGTAATGCAAGAACCGTTGTATTGCACAATTTTTCTTTGATCTCTTCGAAGGCTTTTTGAGCAGCTTCACTCCATTGGAATGCACCTTTCTTCAATAATTCTGTTAAAGGAGCCGTGATTGTTGAGAAATTCCTGATGAAGATTCTGTAAAATGAGGCGAGGCCATGGAAACTCCTCACTTCATGCACATCTTTCGGCACCTTCCATGTTGAAATAGCCTTTACTTTCTCTGGATCAACCTGTACTCCTTCACTAGATACAACATAGCCTAGGAAGGTAATATGCTTACACATGAAAGCACACTTCTCTAACTTCCCATACAATTTGTTAGACCTTAAAATCTCAAATAAAGATTTTAAATGTAACAAATGATCATCTACAGACTTGCTATATACCAGAATATCATCTAAATATACAACAATGAATTTATTTAGAAAAGGACGCAATACCTCATTCATGAGTCTCATGAACGAACTAGGAGCATTGCAAAGACCAAACGGCATGACCAGCCATTCGTACAAGCCTTGTTTAGTCTTGAACGCTGTTTTCCATTCATCTCCTTCTCTAATTCGCATTTGATGGTAGCCACTTCTTAAATCAATTTTACTGAAAATCTGGGCTCCACTCAACTCATCAAACATGTCTTGAAGCCTGGGCATAGGAAAGCGGTATTTGATAGTAATATTATTGATGGACCGACTATCAATACACATTCCCCAAGTTCCCTCTTTCTTAGGCACTAAAAGAGCAGGAACAGCACAGGGGCTAAGGCTTTCACGCACATAACCTTTCTCCATAAGTTCTTCTACCTGCCTTTGCAATTCCTTGGCTTGATCTGGGCTACATCTGTAAGCTGGTTTGTTTGGCAATTGAGCTCCCGGAATCAGGTCAATAGCATGTTCAATACCTCGAAATGGAGGTAAGCCTTGCGGTAGGTCACTAGGAAAAACATCAGAAAATTCTTCCAGCAATTTCTTTAAAGGTAATGAGTTAGTCACAGTGGAAATAGTATCATCAACAGGTTTAACAACAAGGAAAAACCCTCCTCCTTCCATAGCACATTCTCGTTCAAACTCATGTCTCGAAATCAGAAAATTAGGTTTTTTCTCCATCATAGGTTCAACCTTTGGAGGCAAAGGAAGTAATCTGATTTTCTTTCCCCCATGAGTAGTGACTGTGTAAACATTAGAAACGCCATCATGCAAAGCATTTCTATCAAATTGCCATGGTCTGCCCAGCAATATATGACATGCACTCATAGGCAGAATATCACACCAACGTTCATCATGAAAATTCCCAATAGTGAAAGAAACTAGAGCTTGTTTCTTAACTTTTAAGCCGGTGTCATTATCTAGCCAATTTAACTTGTACGGTTTAGCATGCTCACGAGTAGGTAATTTAAGCTTACTTACAAGTTCAGTAGAAGCCACATCTGTACAAGATCCACCGTCTACAATCACATCGCAAATTCTGTCTTGCACCTTGCACCTCGTATGGAAGAGATTTTCTCTTTGTTGTACGTCTTTGAGAGGCTCGGAATGAAGGATTCTTCTCACAACACCACACAATGGAGTGGCGTTTTCTTCAGCTCCATACTCCTCATATTCCTCTTCCTCTTCCTCATTCTCCTCAGAATCATATCCTCCTTCATGTATGGTGAGTGTGTTTCTTTTCGGGCATTCACTAGCAATATGCCCTTTTTCGTGGCACTTGTAACACGTCCTCTTGGAAACTTCCAGTTTGTAATCCGTTTTTCCTCCATAACTTTTGAATGAGTTAGGAGTAAAAGTGGATTTAGAAGCAACCTCACTTTTTCCCACAGAAGGAAAAGCTTTGTAAGGAGGCCTCGAAGTAAGCCTTGGCCTTTCTTCCTTGTGTTGTGCCTCAACTTTTCTGGCAGCCTTCACAACGTCTTCATAAGATGAATAAGGTAGAAGATCCACCTTATTGGATATTGGCTTAGACAGCCCCTTCGTGAAACGAGCAATTTTAAGCGGTTCTTTTTCTTGCATATCACATACCATACTGAGTTTCTCAAATTCTCGCACATAATCATCAACACTTCGTTCCCCTTGAGCTAAGCGAGTCAATTTTACATATTGATCTTGCTCATACTCACGTGGAATCCAACGTTGCTCCATTTTCTTTTTGAGTTTTACCCATGACTCAATTTTTCCCTTTCCTTCTCTTCTCCTTTTGGCCTTCAGATTGTCATACCAAAGCCCAGCAAGTTTGGTTAATTTCAGAATTGCCATTTTACAACTCCTAGCATCATCATACTCCTTATACTCGAAAATACTCTCCAATCTACGTACCCAATCAAAAAAAACTTCTGGATCATTTGAACCATCGAATTCTGGAAGATCAAGTTTGAGACTTCTATCTTCTTGGTAACCACGAAATTGTGATTCCCCTTGGGTGGGTGTGGAATTTTCCAATTCCTCTATTCTTCTGCCTTGTCTAAGACAGAGGTCTGCAATGGCATCAACTCTTGTTTCATGCCTTTTCATTTCGTCATGCATCTCTTGGAGTTTTCCAAGAATGTCTTTCATCACCTCGTGAGATGGTGAGTTGGATGAACTTGAAGCCATTCTCCAAAGTCTTTGCTCTGATACCAACTGATGTGTTTTTGGATGTGTTTAATTGAATTAGGATCGTTTGGAGTGATTTAAAATAAATCAGATTCAAGTTCGTCTCACAAGAACCAATATAACACTCAATGTAGAAACGGATTCTATTTGTGTGTTTGGGGTTTATAATCTGACCGAACACAAAGTAAGGCTAGATTATTATGATTATACAACCTAAGCACTAAGCAAAGAAGGTATAATTTTGTGAAACACAAAGTAACACCAGAATTTCACAAAGAAAGTCAGAATTTTTATTTCTTAACACTTGTTCTGAAATGACTAACAAGTGCCCTATTTATAGGAATCTTACAAGAACTTTGAAATTCCTATCTCACACGCCTAAAACAGCAAAAATAAGCTACTATCAAGGCTTTGTAACTCCCTTTACGGATTTCAAACAAAGCTGACAGTCAATGCATGATTTAAGCCTAAAATCATGCTCTTCCTAAGCTAGAAATTGACTTGTTTATTTCTGGCCTTAATGGCGTCTATTATGGGTTATTTTGACAGAAAACAACCCCTAATTAAAGCTTGAATAATTGAAACAATCAGCAAAAGTCTTCCATGAAAAACGCCATGCAACGCGTTTTCAATCTGGCGTGAATTGCGTCAGTTTTGACAATTCAGCTAGAAGTCTTCCTTATGATGTGATTCTGATCTTTTCGTCCTATTTTCCCTCTTCCCATTTAAGGTAAGAAACAAAATGATTTTTGGAAGAGAATCCCACGAAATTAGCATCTGAAGACTTGGTTTTTCCGTGGGTAAACAAGGTGTGAACCGTAGCTTGGATTTCTGGAATGTTTTGGGCTTTAGTTTGGATTTGATTACTTGCTGCCATATCAGTGCAACACTCCTATTCTTGCACTCCCTGATTTTTCCAAGCCATTTGAAGTGGAATGTGACGCGAGTGGGAAGGGAATTGGAGCAGTTTTGATTCAAGAAGGGCGTCCAATTGCTTATTTCAGTGAGAAGTTGAGTCAAGGCAAACTGAACTACTCTACCTATGATAAAGAGTTCTATGCTATGGTACGAGCTCTAGATCATTGGTCACACTACTTGAGGCCACAACCGTTCATATTGCATTCAGACCATGAATCTTTGAGATTTATCCATGGTCAAAAGAAGTTGAATTCAAGACATGCAAAATGGGTTGAATTCTTGCAAACATTTAACTTTTCCTCTAAATATAAGAGTGGAAAAGCTAATGTTGTTGCGGATGCCTTATCTAGGAGGCATAATTTACTCGGAGTTGTCGAAGCCAAGGTCCTTGGATTTGATTTAATCAAGGAATACTACAAGGAGGATGGCGACTTTACTGAAATCCTACAGAAATGTATCCATGGGATATATGACTTATTTTCCTTGCATGATGGCTTTCTTTTTAAGGGAAATCGGTTATGCATTCCTAAGTGTCCAATTCGAAGCTTATTGATCCATGAAGCTCATGGAGGGGGCCTAGCTGGTCATGTGGGAATTCAAAAAACAATGGAGCTTCTCCAAGCTCACTTTTATTGGCCAAGAATGTTAGCCACAATTCATCAGGTGGTTAATCGTTGTTCTACATGTCAAAGGGCCAAGATGGTGTTTCACAAAGGTCTCTACAAACCTTTGCCGGTTCCGGAAAGACCTTGGGAAGATGTGAGCATGGATTTCGTTATGGCTTTACCTAGGACTCAAAGAGGTAAAGATTCAATCATGGTGGTTGTAGATCGATTTTCGAAAATGGCGCATTTCATTCCTTGTCACAAGACCGAAGATGCTATGAAAGTGGCTAAATTATACTTTGAAGAAGTTGTTCGTTTTCATGGAGTGCCACGTACCATTGTGTCCGATCGTGATACAAAGTTTCTTAGCCATTTTTGGAAATCAATATGGCGCTTAATGGGAACAAAGCTACTGTTTTCTACTTCACACCATCCACAAACCGATGGTCAAACTGAAGTGGTGAATAGAACACTCGGTTCTTTGCTTAGAACCTTGGTTAGTAAGAGTGCTAAGGATTGGGATGTCAAGCTAGCTCATGCTGAGTTTGCTTACAATCGGACTCCTAATGCTACTACAAAGTACTCTCCTTTTGAAGTAGTCTATGGTGTCAATCCCTATGTTCCTATTGATCTCATAGCTTTGCCACAAGACAAGTTCGTTCATGGTGGAGCTAAGGAACAAGCCGAGTTTATGTTGAAGGTTCACAAGGAAGTTAGGAAGAATATTGAAAAGGCAAATGAAGTCTACAAGAAACAAGCCAACAAGAGGGTGAGAAACGTAAAACAATTCGAAGTTGGTGATTTAGTGTGGATTTATATGCGAAAGGAACGTTTTCCTAGCAAAAGGAAAAACAAACTTATGCCTAGAGCCGAGGGACCATTTGAAATCATGGAAAAGATCAATGACAACGCATACAAAGTTGATTTGGGAGGTCAATATGGGATCTCAAGTACATTCAACGTTGGTGATCTTGCTCCTTATCTTGATGATGACGAATTGAGGGCAATTCCTATTGAAGAAGGGGAGGATGACCAAAATGGTCAAAGTGCAATTATCCATGATTTAAATGAAGACGGTCAAGACAGTATTATTGAATTAAATGCTAAAGGCTTAATTCTGTCCAAAACATTCTTCAATCCTATGCAAGGCGGTTCAAAAGGTTTTACTACAGGTTATACTTCCCTTAAAGTAGTTAATCTAGTTGAAGGGAGTTAGTAAAGATGCCGGTGTGATGCCACACATGAGTCGTGTAATTGGGGTCAAATTGGACGATCATGGGGCATGAATTAAGGGAGGAGTTGTCTGATTGTTAGTTATTGAATAAACGTAAGTTTAGGAGTTAGTTGGAGTTAGTTAGCTGATCAATTGCTGAAATCGGTTGATTAATTGACGAAAATCAGGTGGTTAGTTAGTTAGCTAGTTGAACTACTTAGGCATAAATTAGGGAGTTAGTTAGTTCATGGCTGGAATAAAGGAGTTTCGGTCAAAGGGAGTGCAAACAAGCTAAATGCACGCTGAAGAGGATATTTGCACGTTTTAAAACGTTTGGAATGCCGTTCAAAGTCTGTTTCCTTAGTTTAAGCATTTGCACGTTTTAAATCATTTGGAATGCCGTTCAAAATTGTTTCCTTAGTTTAAGCCTAGTTTTACGATTAGTTAGTTAGTTAGTTTCTGATTATTGTTATTAGGTTATTTCAGTTTATTGTTATTAGGTAATTAGGTAATTTCAGTTTGTTATAAAGGATTAAAGGACGGTTATTAGCCTTTAAATCACTTTATATTTAGTTTTTTTTATTATTTCTGTCTTTAATTAGGCAAATGATGGAATCCTATGTAATGAAGGCACTACTATAAATAGTGCACGAAATGAATAGAAATGCATCCAGAAATTTGCTAAACACTTGTGTTGTTCTTCATTAAACGTGACTTTGCTGTAGTCATCTTTAAGGTCCAAATTTGAGTATCCAAATTTGAAGAGTGTTAATTTTGGTGAGAGTTCCCAAGATTAAAACTTATAGTTTCTGATTTGGTGAGAGTTCCCTTATCGAAAACTATTCCAAGCAACGAGTGAGAGTTCCTCTTTGCTATATTCTTAGCTTAGGGTGAGAGTTCCCCTAACTAAAACATTCGTTTATCTTAACTAAATCGTGTCTCTTTTTGCCTTCTGTTACGTTTAAGTGTTTTAACAAGGTTTCTCATCTTGTTTACACATCAAGAGGTGGGAAGCATTTCAGAAAACATGCACCAAAATAAAAAAGAAGATTGAAGCTATGAACAAAGTCTACAAAGACCGTGCAAATAAGAACCGAAAACAACCTACATTTGCTAAAGGTGACTTGGTTTGGCTACATTTAAGGAAGGAACGTTTTCCTAACCTTAGGAAAAATAAGCTCATGCCTAGATCAGATGGTCCCTTTCAAGTCTTGGAAAAAATTGGGGAAAGCGCTTACAAGATTGATCTACCTAGTGATTTTGGTGGCGTAAGTGCAACGTTCAATGTGGGAGACTTGAGCCCATATCTAGATGATGAAAGTTTGAGGGCAAACTTTTCCGAAGAGGGGGAGAATGATATGGTAGCAAGCAATAAAGTCCGTAAAGTTCCAGAAGTTCAAACGACGGTCCATGCCTTGTTCATCCACGGAAAGTCCAAGTCCTTGGGTGATAATTTCGTGGGATTCTCTTCAATTAATCCTTTTGTTTCTTGCCTTAAATGGGAAGAGAGCAAAGAGGACGTATTGACCAGTTAAGGATACGATCAACAAGAAGTTTCAAACAGCACAATTAACGTCAGCTTGATTCAAGGCATTTTCTGTGGGAGAATAATTATGATTTATTTGCTGTTTATTTTAGTCGTTTAAAACTTTAATTAGGGAGGTTATTTTCTGTCAAATATGCACGAAATAGCTTCTCAAATAATCAGTCAAATAATGACTTAGTCTGATGTGTAAACAAGATGAGAAACCTTGTTAAAACACTTAAACGTAACAGAAGGCAAAAAGAGACACGATTTAGTTAAGATAAGCGAATGTTTTAGTTAGGGGAACTCTCACCCTAAGCTAAGAATATAGCAAAGAGGAACTCTCACTCGTTGCTTGGAATAGTTTTCGATAAGGGAACTCTCACCAAATCAGAAACTATAAGTTTTAATCTTGGGAACTCTCACCAAAATTAACACTCTTCAAATTTGGATACTCAAATTTGGACCTTAAAGATGACTACAGCAAAGTCACGTTTAATGAAGAACAACACAAGTGTTTAGCAAATTTCTGGATGCATTTCTATTCATTTCGTGCACTATTTATAGTAGTGCCTTCATTACATAGGATTCCATCATTTGCCTAATTAAAGACAGAAATAATAAAAAAAACTAAATATAAAGTGATTTAAAGGCTAATAACCGTCCTTTAATCCTTTATAACAAACTGAAATTACCTAATTACCTAATAACAATAAACTGAAATAACCTAATAACAATAATCAGAAACTAACTAACTAACTAATCGTAAAACTAGGCTTAAACTAAGGAAACAGACTTTGAACGGCATTCCAAACGTTTTAAAACGTGCAAATATCCTCTTCAGCGTGCATTTAGCTTGTTTGCACTCCCTTTGACCGAAACTCCTTTATTCCAGCCATGAACTAACTAACTCCCTAATTTATGCCTAAGTAGTTCAACTAGCTAACTAACTAACCACCTGATTTTCGTCAATTAATCAACCGATTTCAGCAATTGATCAGCTAACTAACTCCAACTAACTCCTAAACTTACGTTTATTCAATAACTAACAATCAGACAACTCCTCCCTTAATTCATGCCCCATGATCGTCCAATTTGACCCCAATTACACGACTCATGTGTGGCATCACACCGGCATCTTTACTAACTCCCTTCAACTAGATTAACTACTTTAAGGGAAGTATAACCTGTAGTAAAACCTTTTGAACCGCCTTGCATAGGATTGAAGAATGTTTTGGACAGAATTAAGCCTTTAGCATTTAATTCAATAATACTGTCTTGACCGTCTTCATTTAAATCATGGATAATTGCACTTTGACCATTTTGGTCATCCTCCCCTTCTTCAATAGGAATTGCCCTCAATTCGTCATCATCAAGATAAGGAGCAAGATCACCAACGTTGAATGTACTTGAGATCCCATATTGACCTCCCAAATCAACTTTGTATGCGTTGTCATTGATCTTTTCCATGATTTCGAATGGTCCCTCGGCTCTAGGCATAAGTTTGTTTTTCCTTTTGCTAGGAAAACGTTCCTTTCGCATATAAATCCACACTAAATCACCAACTTCGAATTGTTTTACGTTTCTCACCCTCTTGTTGGCTTGTTTCTTGTAGACTTCATTTGCCTTTTCAATATTCTTCCTAACTTCCTTGTGAACCTTCAACATAAACTCGGCTTGTTCCTTAGCTCCACCATGAACGAACTTGTCTTGTGGCAAAGCTATGAGATCAATAGGAACATAGGGATTGACACCATAGACTACTTCAAAAGGAGAGTACTTTGTAGTAGCATTAGGAGTCCGATTGTAAGCAAACTCAGCATGAGCTAGCTTGACATCCCAATCCTTAGCACTCTTACTAACCAAGGTTCTAAGCAAAGAACCGAGTGTTCTATTCACCACTTCAGTTTGACCATCGGTTTGTGGATGGTGTGAAGTAGAAAACAGTAGCTTTGTTCCCATTAAGCGCCATATTGATTTCCAAAAATGGCTAAGAAACTTTGTATCACGATCGGACACAATGGTACGTGGCACTCCATGAAAACGAACAACTTCTTCAAAGTATAATTTAGCCACTTTCATAGCATCTTCGGTCTTGTGACAAGGAATGAAATGCGCCATTTTCGAAAATCGATCTACAACCACCATGATTGAATCTTTACCTCTTTGAGTCCTAGGTAAAGCCATAACGAAATCCATGCTCACATCTTCCCAAGGTCTTTCCGGAACCGGCAAAGGTTTGTAGAGACCTTTGTGAAACACCATCTTGGCCCTTTGACATGTAGAACAACGATTAACCACCTGATGAATTGTGGCTAACATTCTTGGCCAATAAAAGTGAGCTTGGAGAAGCTCCATTGTTTTTTGAATTCCCACATGACCAGCTAGGCCCCCTCCATGAGCTTCATGGATCAATAAGCTTCGAATTGGACACTTAGGAATGCATAACCGATTTCCCTTAAAAAGAAAGCCATCATGCAAGGAAAATAAGTCATATATCCCATGGATACATTTCTGTAGGATTTCAGTAAAGTCGCCATCCTCCTTGTAGTATTCCTTGATTAAATCAAATCCAAGGACCTTGGCTTCGACAACTCCGAGTAAATTATGCCTCCTAGATAAGGCATCCGCAACAACATTAGCTTTTCCACTCTTATATTTAGAGGAAAAGTTAAATGTTTGCAAGAATTCAACCCATTTTGCATGTCTTGAATTCAACTTCTTTTGACCATGGATAAATCTCAAAGATTCATGGTCTGAATGCAATATGAACGGTTGTGGCCTCAAGTAGTGTGACCAATGATCTAGAGCTCGTACCATAGCATAGAACTCTTTATCATAGGTAGAGTAGTTCAGTTTGCCTTGACTCAACTTCTCACTGAAATAAGCAATTGGACGCCCTTCTTGAATCAAAACTGCTCCAATTCCCTTCCCACTCGCGTCACATTCCACTTCAAATGGCTTGGAAAAATCAGGGAGTGCAAGAATAGGAGTGTTGCACATTCTCTCCTTGACTTCTTCAAGGGCCTTTTGCGCTTGTGCCGTCCATTCAAACGTTCCCTTTTTAGTACACTCAGTTATAGGAGCCATGAGTGTGCTAAAATTCTTTATAAATCTTCTATAGAAAGAAGCTAGGCCATGGAAAGAACGGACCTCCGTGAGTGTTTTCGGACTAGGCCAAGATTGAATCGCTTCAACCTTGCAAGGATCCACTTTCACGCCATTACCTGAAACTATATAACCAAGAAAAGTGACTTCATATAACATAAAATCACATTTTTCGAGTTTTCCATACAATTTTTGTGTCCTCAAAACTGAAAACACTTGTAGTAAATGATCTAAATGTTCATCCTCATTTTTAGAGTAAATAAGGATATCATCAAGATACACCACCACGAATTTGCCGAGAAATGGCCTCAACACCTCGTTCATCAATCTCATGAATGTACTAGGTGCATTGGTCAAACCAAACGGCATCACGAGCCATTCATACAACCCATGCTTTGTCTTGAACGCAGTCTTCCATTCATCACCTTCCCGCATACGAATCTGATGGTAACCACTTCTCAAATCAACTTTTGAGAAAATATTTGAACCACTCAATTCGTCCAACATATCATCAAGTCTTGGAATTGGAAATCTGTATTTGATAGTAATATTGTTAACAGCTCTACTATCAATGCACATACGCCAAGTACCATCCTTTTTAGGAACCAACAAAGCAGGAACCGCACAAGGACTCATAGATTCACGCACATATCCCATACCCATCAATTCTTCAATTTGCCTTTGCAACTCCTTGGTTTCTAAAGGGTTACATCTATAAGCGGGTTTATTTGGTAAAGGTGCGCCTGGAATGAGATCAATTTGATGCTCAATTCCTCTCAAGGGTGGTAATCCCTTCGGTAACTCATCAGGAAAAACATCCTCAAACTCTTTGATCAACTTCGCAAGTTTAGGATTTTGATTCACAAATTTTTCATGTATTTCTTTCGAATATAACATGAAAAGTTCTCCCTCACCTTCGAACTCCCTCTCAAATTCTTTGCAAGATAACAAGGAAATTTGGGATTTTTGTGGTTGTAAAAAACGTGGGGGTGGTAAAGGATGCAATTTTTTGTGTTTCCCTTGGTGAGTGATAGTATAGGTGTTATGGTATCCATCATGAATTGATTTTTTATCAGATTGCCATGGTCTTCCAAGAAGAATATGACAAGCATCCATTAAAACAACATCACACAATTGACTATCATGATATGACCCAATCGAAAAATTCACCATACATTGCTTTCTAACCCCAGTATTAGCATTCGAATCTAACCAGCTCAATTTGTAAGGATGTGGATGATTGGTGGTGTTAAGACCCAGTTTAGCTACTAGCGCTTTAGACACCGTATTAGCCTCACTGCCTCCATCAATAATTAAATTACATACCTCGTCACCAACTTTACATTTGGTGATGAAAATGTGTTGCCTTTGTGGCGCCAAAGGTTCCTCCACGCGAGCTTGTAATGCTCTCCTGACCACCAAATTGATTCGGTCCTCCGACTCCGGATAGCAATGCTCCTCCTCCTCCTCATCTCTTTCATGTGGGGTCACTTCCTTTTCTTCTTCAGACTCAAATTCCTCCCAATTGATGCTTTGGGTGGCTATGAGTTTAGCCTCTTGCATGGTTAAGGCTCTTGAATTAGGACAATCTCTTTTGTAGTGTCCTCTGCCACCACACTTGTAACACACAAGATCACTAATCTTGATGTCTTTCGTGTTCCTCTTAGGTGGTTCATTAGGTTTGGTAAAAGAAGAACCCTCCCTTGGAGTGAAGGGTGGTTTACGTACCACTGGAGTAGTGATAGGCGTTTTCTTCCTTTTTCTCTTGG
Source organism: Dysphania ambrosioides (assembly GCA_026401315.1). Classification (NCBI taxonomy): domain Eukaryota; kingdom Viridiplantae; phylum Streptophyta; class Magnoliopsida; order Caryophyllales; family Amaranthaceae; genus Dysphania; species Dysphania ambrosioides. The sequence continues at coordinate 22,979,339 of CM048661.1, read as the reverse complement.
CATCAAATTTCGTCACAAGTTTGCATGCTTCCACAAACGTGAGGTTAGTGTAACCTTCAAGTCTGTCTTGTAACTCTTGATCCAACCCAGCTACAAAACGTCCCAACTTCAACTCTTCATTTTCAGTCACTTCGCACACAATGGCAAGTCTATCAAATTCTCTGATATAATCTTCTACGGAATCGCCATTTTGGTGTAGAGTGCTCCATTTCACATATTGACTCTGTTTGTAATTGTGAGGAATGAAACGATCTCTCATCCTCTTTTTCAGCTTTTCCCAAGTGGAAATATGAGCCTTACCCCTAAGGGTACGCCCTCTTTGTTCTCCTTGCAACCAATTGTCACCATAGCCCTTCAGTTTAACTTTGGCTATCTTGTACTGTTGGTCTTCCTCATGAATATCCTTGTACTCGAAGTACCTTTCCAAGGATTTTTCCCATTCCAAATACTTCTCCGGATCAAGCGTCCCATCAAAAGAAGGGATATCCACTTTGAGACTCCTATCCTCCCTTCTAGGTGGAGGATCTTCGCCTTGATCTCTTCTGTCATGCTCATTCATGAGTCTTGCCATTAAGGCAGCAAGATTCCCTTGTAGATTAGCATTAGTTTCGGCCAATCTTTCTTGACTAGCAATGGAGCGATTAAGGGCTTCCAAAGCTGTTCTCAAATCCTGATTGTCTCCCATATCGCGTAGGTACTCGTCCCCTTTGGAAAAATTTAAGAAAATTTTCCCCCTACCTGACGCGCCAAATGATGTGTAAACAAGATGAGAAACCTTGTTAAAACACTTAAACGTAACAGAAGGCAAAAAGAGACACGATTTAGTTAAGATAAGCGAATGTTTTAGTTAGGGGAACTCTCACCCTAAGCTAAGAATATAGCAAAGAGGAACTCTCACTCGTTGCTTGGAATAGTTTTCGATAAGGGAACTCTCACCAAATCAGAAACTATAAGTTTTAATCTTGGGAACTCTCACCAAAATTAACACTCTTCAAATTTGGATACTCAAATTTGGACCTTAAAGATGACTACAGCAAAGTCACGTTTAATGAAGAACAACACAAGTGTTTAGCAAATTTCTGGATGCATTTCTATTCATTTCGTGCACTATTTATAGTAGTGCCTTCATTACATAGGATTCCATCATTTGCCTAATTAAAGACAGAAATAATAAAAAAAACTAAATATAAAGTGATTTAAAGGCTAATAACCGTCCTTTAATCCTTTATAACAAACTGAAATTACCTAATTACCTAATAACAATAAACTGAAATAACCTAATAACAATAATCAGAAACTAACTAACTAACTAATCGTAAAACTAGGCTTAAACTAAGGAAACAGACTTTGAACGGCATTCCAAACGTTTTAAAACGTGCAAATATCCTCTTCAGCGTGCATTTAGCTTGTTTGCACTCCCTTTGACCGAAACTCCTTTATTCCAGCCATGAACTAACTAACTCCCTAATTTATGCCTAAGTAGTTCAACTAGCTAACTAACTAACCACCTGATTTTCGTCAATTAATCAACCGATTTCAGCAATTGATCAGCTAACTAACTCCAACTAACTCCTAAACTTACGTTTATTCAATAACTAACAATCAGACAACTCCTCCCTTAATTCATGCCCCATGATCGTCCAATTTGACCCCAATTACACGACTCATGTGTGGCATCACACCGGCATCTTTACTAACTCCCTTCAACTAGATTAACTACTTTAAGGGAAGTATAACCTGTAGTAAAACCTTTTGAACCGCCTTGCATAGGATTGAAGAATGTTTTGGACAGAATTAAGCCTTTAGCATTTAATTCAATAATACTGTCTTGACCGTCTTCATTTAAATCATGGATAATTGCACTTTGACCATTTTGGTCATAGTCAAAGCGTGATTCAAGGCTTGAATCATGCTCAATTTGAATTCAGTTTTTAAATTCTGTTTTGAATTTCAAAAAGGAGTTACAAAGCTTTATTGAGGCTTGTTTCTTCTGTTTTAAACGTATAAGATAGGAAGCTAAAGGATTTGTAAAGCTTCCTATAAATAGGGCACTTGCCAATTCATTTGGAACAAGAGTGAAAGAAATAGAACAGAATCTGATTTTCTTTGTGAATTTCGTGTGTTACTTTGTGTTTCACAAACTTATACTTTCTTTGCTTAGTGCTAGTTAGTACAAGCTCTATAATCTAGCCTTACTTCGTGTTTAGTCCAGATTATTTCCCCTAAACGCAATTTAGACCCGATTCTACCTTGCGTTTTTATCTTGTTTCTTTTTGAGACGAATTTGTTTCTAAGTCATCTAATCCACTCCAAAACGATCCTAAAACACAAACACATCAGAAAACACATCAATGTTAGTGCAAGTTATAGGTTGGTTTGATAAAAAATTTGAAAAATAGGCGAGGTAGAACCCCTTCCAACCCCCTTTCCTTTGAAAATCACGAACATCATCCCAAACCTTAGTTAAATGCTTCTAAGGCTTGTTTTCAATGCGTGAACACATGTAACTAGGCTCTATTGGTATGTTAGTGCAAGTTATTGGTTAGTTGGATAAGATATTTGAAAAAAAGGAGAGGTAGAACCCTTCTCGGCCCCCTTTCCCTTGAAAATCACGAACATGACCCAAAACTTATTAAAATGCTTCCGAGGATCGTGTTCAATGTTTGAACACTTGTATCTAGGCTATATTGGTATGTTGGTCCAAGTTATAGGTTATTTTTATAAGAAATTTAAAAAATAGGGGAGGTAGAACCCTTTCCGGCTCCTTTTCCTTGAAAATCACGAACATCGTCCCAAAACATGGAGAAACGCTTTTAAGGCTTGTTTTAAATGCTTGAACACTTGTAACTAGGCTATATTGGTATGTTAGTGCAAGTTATAGGTTGGTTAGATAAAAAATTTGAAAAATAGGCGAGGTAGAACCCCTTCTAACCCCCTTTCCTTTGAAAATCACGAACATCATCCCAAAACTTAGTTAAATGCTTCTAAGGCTCGTTTTCAATACGTGAACACATGTAACTAGGCTCTATTAGTATTAGTGCAAGTTATTGGTTAGTTTGATAAGATATTTGAAAAATAGGAGAGGTAGAACTCTTCTCGGCCCCCTTTCCCTTGAAAATCACGAACATCGTCCCAAAACTTATTGAAATGCTTCCAAGGTTCATTTTCAATATTTGAACACTTGTATCTAGGCTATATTGGTATGTTAGTTCAAGTTATAGGTTATTTTGATAAGAAATTTGAAAAATAGGGGAGGTAGAACCCTTTCCGTCCCCTTTTCCTTGAAAATCCCGAACATCGTCCCAAAACTTGGCGAAATGCTTTTAAGGCTTGTTTTAAATTCTTGAACCCTTGTAACTAGGCTATATTGGTATGTTAGTTCAAGTTATAGGTTATTTTGATAAGAAATTTAAAAAATAGGGGAGGTAGAACCCTTTCCAGCCCCCTTTCCCTTGAAAATCACTAACATCGTCCCAAAACTTTGCGAAATGCTTTTAAGGCTCGTTTTAAGCTTAAATGATGTGTAAGCAAGATGAGAACCTTGTTACAGAATATGTGTTTAAGGGGTCCTAATGAAATGTCGTGATTACTGAGAGAAGAATAGGGGATTACTCAACCCTAATCTCGGATATAACCAAGGGGAACACTCACCCTTCGCTTAGTGTAGTTTAGAAATAGGGAATACTCAACCCACTCGTTTACTACGTAAGTTCTAGGTTTGGGAACACTCGACCAAAACTAGTACTCTTCAAATTTGTATTCTCAAATTTGGACCTTAAAAATGACTATTAGCAAGTCAAGTTTAATCAAAGAAAAACTCAAGTGTTTAGCAAACTTCTGGATGCCTTTCTATTCATTTCGTGCACTATTTATAGTAGTGCCTTCATTACATAGGATTCCCCTTTTGTAGTTATCCATTATTTGCCTAATTAAGGACAGAAATAAAACTAAATATAAAGTGATTAAAAGGCTCATATAACCGTCCCTTTAATCCTTTATCACAACAAACCGAAATTACCTAATAACAATAAACTGAAATAAAACTACCTAAACGAAATCTAAGCTTAAATTAAGGAAAAATCCAACAAACTTCAACCGGCATTAAAAACGTGCAGCAGCTAGCTTCCACGGCATTATCAGCATGTTTTCAGCTTGTTTGTAACCACCCTTGACTCAAACTTCTTTATTCAACTAACTACCTCCTTAAGTTACGCCTAAGTAGTTTAACTAACCAACTAGTTAACTAATTTGCTCCTTTTACGCCAGCTAACCAACCACTAACATCATGATCAGCTAACTAACTCCTAATCTTACGCCTCTTCAGTTTAACAAATCAACGAGCTAACTACCCTCCTTAATTCACGCTAATTAGTTCACTAACCAATCAGTTCAACTAATTCCTTAATTCATGCCCCATGATCGTCCAACTTGACTCCAATTACACGAATCATGCGTGGCATCAAACCGGCATCTTTACTAACTCCCTTCAACTAGATTAACTACTTTAAGGGAAGTATAACCCGTAGTAAAACTTTTTGGACCGCCTTGCATAGGATTGAAGAACGATTTGGACAGAATTAAGCCCTTAGCATTTAATTCAATAATACCGTCTTGACCGTCTTCCTCTAAATCATGGATAATTGCACTTTGACCATTTTGGTCATCCTCCCCTTCTTCAACAGGAATTGCCCTCAATTCGTCATCATCAAGATAAGGAGCAAGATCACCAACGTTGAATGTACTTGAGACACCATATTGATCTCCCAAATCAACTTTGTATGCGTTTTCATTGATCTTTTCCATGATCTCAAATGGGCCCTCGGCTCTTGGCATAAGTTTGTTTTTCCTTTTGCTAGGAAAACGTTCCTTCCTCATGTAAATCCACACTAAATCCCCAACTTCAAAAGACTTCACATTTCTCACTCGTTTGTTGGCTTGTTTCTTGTAGATTTCATTCGCCTTTTCAATGTTCCTCCGAACTTCTTTATGGACTTTTATCATGAATTCGGCTTGTTCTTTTGCCCCACCATGAACGAACTTGTCTTTTGGCAAAGCAATAAGATCAATGGGAACATAAGGATTGACGCCATATACTACTTCAAAAGGAGAGTACTTTGTAGTAGCACTAGGTGTCCTATTATAAGCGAACTCGGCATGAGCAAGCTTATTATCCCAATCCTTGGTACTTTTGCTTATCAAAGCCCTAAGCAACGAACCAAGTATTCTATTCACCACCTCCGTTTGACCATCGGTTTGTGGATGATGAGAGGTAGAGAACAATAATTTAGTTCCCATCAAACGCCATATGGATTTCCAAAAATGACTTAGGAACTTAGTATCGCGATCTGACACAATTGTGCGTGGCACCCCATGGAAACGAACTACTTCTTCAAAGTATAGCTTAGCCACCTTCATTGCATCTTCAGTTTTATGGCAAGGAATGAAATGAGCCATTTTTGAGAACCGATCAACCACCACCATTATTGAGTCTTTGCCTCTTTGAGTTCTTGGCAAAGCTACAATAAAGTCCATACTAACATCTTCCCAAGGTCTTTCGGGAATTGGTAAGGGCTTGTAGAGACCTTTATGAAACACCATTTTTGCTCTTTGACAGGTAGAGCAACGACTCACCACATGATGAACTGTGGCTAACATTTTCGGCCAATAAAAATGAGCTTGGAGAAGCTCTATTGTCTTGTGAATACCCACATGACCAGCTAGTCCCCCCCCATGAGCTTCATGTATCAATAAACTTCGAATGGGACTTTTTGGGATGCATAATCTATTTCCTTTAAAAAGAAAACCATTATGCAAGGAAAACAGTTCATAAACTCCACGAACGCATTTTTCCATTATCCCTCTGAATTCATCATCTTCTTGATAGTACTCTTTAATCAATTCGAATCCAAGCACCTTTGCTTCAACCATTCCAAGCAAATTATGCCTCCTAGACAAGGCGTCTGCCACCACATTCGCTTTTCCACTCTTATATTTAGAGGAAAAATTAAATGTTTGCAAGAATTCGACCCACTTTGCATGCCTCGCGTTCAGCTTCTTTTGGCCATGTATGAATCTCAAGGATTCATGATCAGAATGCAATATGAATGGTTGTGGCCTCAAATAATGTGACCAATGATCTAGAGCTCTTACCATAGCATAGAACTCTTTGTCATAGGTGGAGTAATTCAACTTGCCTTGACTCATCTTCTCACTAAAGTAGGCAATGGGTCGCCCACCTTGAATCAATACGGCACCAATACCTTTTCCACTTGCGTCACATTCAACCTCAAATGGTTTTGAAAAATCAGGAAGTGCTAATATGGGTGTGTTGCACATCTTCTTCTTGACTTCTTCAAACGCCCTTTGAGCTTGGGGTGTCCATTCGAACACGCCTTTCTTAGTACACTCGGTGATGGGAGCCATGAGTGTGCTGAAGTTCTTGATGAATCTTCTATAGAAAGAAGCAAGTCCATGAAATGAACGAACTTCCGTGAGCGTTTTCGGACTAGGCCATGATTGAATTGCTTCAATTTTGCTAGGATCCACCTTTACGCCATCACCTGAAACTATGTAGCCAAGAAACATGACTTCATATAATAAAAAATCACATTTTTCTAGTTTTCCATACAGCTTTTCTCTTCTCAAAACGGAAAATACTTGAAAAAGGTGATCAAAATGAGATTCTTCATCACGTGAATAGATGAGAATGTCATCCAAGTATACTACCACAAACTTGCCCAGAAATGGCCTTAGCACCTCATTCATCAACCTCATGAACGTGCTAGGGGCATTGGTAAGGCCAAATGGCATGACGAGCCATTCATATAGCCCATGCTTTGTCTTGAATGCAGTCTTCCATTCATCCCCTTCTCTCATGCGAATCTGATGATATCCACTTCTCAAGTCTACTTTTGAGAAGACCTTGGAACCACTCAATTCATCCAGCATGTCATCAAGCCTTGGGATTGGAAACCTGTACTTGATAGTAACGTTATTAACGGCTCTACTATCAATACACATTCTCCAAGTACCATCTTTCTTAGGAACCAACAAAGCAGGAACGGCACATGGACTCATGGACTCACGCACATAACCCATACCCATTAGTTCTTCAATTTGGCGTTGTAACTCCTTGGTTTCCAAAGGATTACATCTATAGGCTGGCTTATTTGGTAAGGGTGCTCCGGGAATGAGATCAATTTGATGCTCAATTCCTCGTATGGGTGGTAGTCCTTTTGGTAATTCATCAGGAAAAACGTCCTCAAAATCTTTAATTAATTGGGCTAATTTAGGATTTCGAGCAACAAAATTTTCGTGGGTTTCTTTGGAGTATAGTAGAAACAATTCTGCCTCACCATCTAACTCCCTCTCAAATTCTCTAAAAGATAATAAGGATACTTCTTTTTGTGGTGTTTGTGATGGTGAAAAACGTGGGGGTGGTAAAGGGTGTAGTTTTTTCTTCCTCCCTTCATGGACTATTGTATAAGTGTTGTGATACCCATCGTGTATAGACCTTCTATCAGTTTGCCAAGGTCTACCAAGTAGAATATGACAAGCATCCATAGACACAACATCACATAATATCGAATCACAATACGCACCAATACAAAAAGAGACCATACATTGCTTCCTAACCCCGGTGCTAGCATTAGAGTCTAACCAACTCAATTTGTAAGGTTGTGGATGATTTGTGGTCGTAAGACCTAGTTTGGATACTAGAGTCTTAGATACGGTATTAGCCTCACTTCCCCCATCAATAATGAGATCACATACCTCGTCACCAATTTTACATCGGGTGATGAAAATGTGTTGTCGTTGAGGGGCAGCATCTTCTTCCACACGTGCTTGCAAGGCCCTCCTAATCACGAGGCTAGTCTTCTCCTCTGATTCGGCAATGCAATCGTCACAATCATCTTCAACGTCTTCTTCTCCATCCTCAAACTCATCCCAATTGATGTTTTGAGTGGCCATGAGTTTAACTTCTTGCATAGTTAATGCCCTAGTATTAGGACAATCCTTCTTGTAATGACCTCGCCCTCCACATTTGTAACACACAATGTCACCTATCTTCACGTTCCTTGCGTCCTTCTTTATGGGGTTGCTTGATTTGTTAAAGGACGAATTTTCCTTTGTAGGAAAAGAAGGTTTTCGTGTCAATTGAGGAATGGCAGTAGGCTTCTTCTTCTTCCTCTTAGCATCGAATTTACTCACCAACTTGCAAGCTTCCACAAACGTGAGGTTAGTGTAACCCTCAAGTCTGTCTTGTAATTGACCAAGATGGTCAAGGAGCAATAATCCATGATCTAGAAGAAGACGGTCAAAACGGTGTTAGTGAGCAAAATGCCAAGGGATTAATTCTGTCCAATTCATCCCTTAATCTCTTACACGGTTTTGGTCCGAAAGTTATTACAAGGGGTTATACTTCACTTAGTGTAAGCAACCTTGTAGGAAGCACCTAAAAACGTCTAAAAGAGTGGCGGTTTATCAAGCTACTCCAGAATGCACGTTGGTCTGAAGATAGGCGTGAATTAAGGAGATTGGTTGATTGGCTGTTTGTGTGGAACGTAAATAGGGGGATTAGTTACACCGGTTGGTTAGTTGGACTAATTGGCGTAAAGTAGGGAGGTAGTTAGCTGGAGCAGATCAGTTGTGTTAGTGGCGTAGTTGTAGGAGTTAGTTGGCTGAAATAAAGGGGCTTGAGTCAAAGGGACTATTTGCACGTTTTTATGCACGTTGGAATGCTGCTGGAAGAGTTTGTTAGCTATTTGCATGGCTGCACGTTGGAAATGCTGGTTGAACGAATTAGTTAGCTATTTTCATGGTTGCTGCACGTTTTGATTGACTATTGGAAGGTGGTTGAACGTGCTCCTTGAGTTAAGCCTAGATTTACGTTTAATTAGTTAGTTTCTGTTTGTTAGTTTCGTTTTCTGTTTAAGGTTGTTAACTTCAGTTTATTGTTAGTAGTTAGCACGTTTATTTATGTTTTATTTAGGCAAGTAATGGGTAGGTAGTAAAAAGGAATCCTATGTAATGGAGACACTACTATAAATAGTGTACTTGCACATGAATGAAAGGGGCATCCAGAAATTTGCTAAACACTTGTGTTGTTCTTCATTAAACGTGACTTTGCTGTAGTCATCTTTAAGGTCCAAATTTGAGTATCCAAATTTGAAGAGTGTTAATTTTGGTGAGAGTTCCCAAGATTAAAACTTATAGTTTCTGATTTGGTGAGAGTTCCCTTATCGAATACTATTCCAAGCAACGAGTGAGAGTTCCTCTTTGCTATATTCTTAGCTTAGGGTGAGAGTTCCCCTAACTAAAACATTCGTTTATCTTAACTAAATCGTGTCTCTTTTTGCCTTCTGTTACGTTTAAGTGTTTTAACAAGGTTTCTCATCTTGTTTACACATCATTTGGCGCGCCAGATAGGGGGAAAATTTTCTTAAATTTTTCCAAAGGGGACGAGTACCTACGTGATATGGGAGACAATCAGGATTTGAGAACAGCTTTGGAAGCCCTTAATCGCTCCATTGCTAGTCAAGAAAGATTGGCCGAAACTAATGCTAATCTACAAGGGAATCTTGCTGCCTTAATGGCAAGACTCATGAATGAGCATGACAGAAGAGATCAAGGCGAAGATCCTCCACCTAGAAGGGAGGATAGGAGTCTCAAAGTGGATATCCCTTCTTTTGATGGGACGCTTGATCCGGAGAAGTATTTGGAGTGGGAAAAATCCTTGGAAAGGTACTTCGAGTACAAGGATATTCATGAGGAAGACCAACAGTACAAGATAGCCAAAGTTAAACTGAAGGGCTATGGTGACAATTGGTTGCAAGGAGAACAAAGAGGGCGTACCCTTAGGGGTAAGGCTCATATTTCCACTTGGGAAAAGCTGAAAAAGAGGATGAGAGATCGTTTCATTCCTCACAATTACAAACAGAGTCAATATGTGAAATGGAGCACTCTACACCAAAATGGCGATTCCGTAGAAGATTATATCAGAGAATTTGATAGACTTGCCATTGTGTGCGAAGTGACTGAAAATGAAGAGTTGAAGTTGGGACGTTTTGTAGCTGGGTTGGATCAAGAGTTACAAGACAGACTTGAAGGTTACACTAACCTCACGTTTGTGGAAGCATGCAAACTTGTGACGAAATTTGATGCCAAGAGAAAAAGGAAGAAAACGCCTATCACTACTCCAGTGGTACGTAAACCACCCTTCACTCCAAGGGAGGGTTCTTCTTTTACCAAACCTAATGAACCACCTAAGAGGAACACGAAAGACATCAAGATTAGTGATCTTGTGTGTTACAAGTGTGGTGGCAGAGGACACTACAAAAGAGATTGTCCTAATTCAAGAGCCTTAACCATGCAAGAGGCTAAACTCATAGCCACCCAAAGCATCAATTGGGAGGAATTTGAGTCTGAAGAAGAAAAGGAAGTGACCCCACATGAAAGAGATGAGGAGGAGGAGGAGCATTGCTATCCGGAGTCGGAGGACCGAATCAATTTGGTGGTCAGGAGAGCATTACAAGCTCGCGTGGAGGAACCTTTGGCGCCACAAAGGCAACACATTTTCATCACCAAATGTAAAGTTGGTGACGAGGTATGTAATTTAATTATTGATGGAGGCAGTGAGGCTAATACGGTGTCTAAAGCGCTAGTAGCTAAACTGGGTCTTAACACCACCAATCATCCACATCCTTACAAATTGAGCTGGTTAGATTCGAATGCTAATACTGGGGTTAGAAAGCAATGTATGGTGAATTTTTCGATTGGGTCATATCATGATAGTCAATTGTGTGATGTTGTTTTAATGGATGCTTGTCATATTCTTCTTGGAAGACCATGGCAATCTGATAAAAAATCAATTCATGATGGGTACCATAACACCTATACTATCACTCACCAAGGGAAACACAAAAAATTGCATCCTTTACCACCCCCACGTTTTTTACAACCACAGAAATCCCAAATTTCCTTGTTATCTTGCAAAGAATTTGAGAGGGAGTTCGAAGGTGAGGGAGAACTTTTCATGTTATATTCGAAAGAAATACATGAAAAATTTGTGAATCAAAATCCTAAACTTGCGAAGTTGATCAAAGAGTTTGAGGATGTTTTTCCTGATGAGTTACCAAAGGGATTACCACCCTTGAGAGGAATTGAGCATCAAATTGATCTCATTCCAGGCGCACCTTTACCAAATAAACCCGCTTATAGATGTAACCCTTTAGAAACCAAGGAGTTGCAAAGGCAAATTGAAGAATTGATGGGTATGGGGTATGTGCGTGAATCTATGAGTCCTTGTGCGGTTCCTGCTTTGTTGGTTCCTAAAAGGGATGGTACTTGGCGTATGTGCATTGATAGTAGAGCTGTTAACAATATTACTATCAAATACAGATTTCCAATTCCAAGACTTGATGATATGTTGGACGAATTGAGTGGTTCAAATATTTTCTCAAAAGTTGATTTGAGAAGTGGTTACCATCAGATTCGTATGCGGGAAGGTGATGAATGGAAGACTGCAGTCAAGACAAAGCATGGGTTGTATGAATGGCTCGTGATGCCGTTTGGATTGACCAATGCACCTAGTACATTCATGAGATTGATGAACGAGGTGTTGAGGCCATTTCTCGGCAAATTCGTGGTGGTGTATCTTGATGATATCCTTATTTACTCTAAAAATGAGGATGAACATTTAGATCATTTACTACAAGTGTTTTCAGTTTTGAGGACACAAAAATTGTATGGAAAACTCGAAAAATGTGATTTTATGTTATATGAAGTCACTTTTCTTGGTTATATAGTTTCAGGTAATGGCGTGAAAGTGGATCCTTGCAAGGTTGAAGCGATTCAATCTTGGCCTAGTCCGAAAACACTCACGGAGGTCCGTTCTTTCCATGGCCTAGCTTCTTTCTATAGAAGATTTATAAAGAATTTTAGCACACTCATGGCTCCTATAACTGAGTGTACTAAAAAGGGAACGTTTGAATGGACGGCACAAGCGCAAAAGGCCCTTGAAGAAGTCAAGGAGAGAATGTGCAACACTCCTATTCTTGCACTCCCTGATTTTTCCAAGCCATTTGAAGTGGAATGTGACGCGAGTGGGAAGGGAATTGGAGCAGTTTTGATTCAAGAAGGGCGTCCAATTGCTTATTTCAGTGAGAAGTTGAGTCAAGGCAAACTGAACTACTCTACCTATGATAAAGAGTTCTATGCTATGGTACGAGCTCTAGATCATTGGTCACATTACTTGAGGCCACAACCGTTCATATTGCATTCAGACCATGAACCTTTGAGATTTATCCATGGTCAAAAGAAGTTGAATTCAAGACATGCAAAATGGGTTGAATTCTTGCAAACATTTAACTTTTCCTCTAAATATAAGAGTGGAAAAGCTAATGTTGTTGCGGATGCCTTATCTAGGAGGCATAATTTACTCGGAGTTGTCGAAGCCAAGGTCCTTGGATTTGATTTAATCAAGGAATACTACAAGGAGGATGGCGACTTTACTGAAATCCTACAGAAATGTATCCATGGGATATATGACTTATTTTCCTTGCATGATGGCTTTCTTTTTAAGGGAAATCGGTTATGCATTCCTAAGTGTCCAATTCGAAGCTTATTGATCCATGAAGCTCATGGAGGGGGCCTAGCTGGTCATGTGGGAATTCAAAAAACAATGGAGCTTCTCCAAGCTCACTTTTATTGGCCAAGAATGTTAGCCACAATTCATCAAGTGGTTAATCGTTGTTCTACATGTCAGAGGGCCAAGATGGTGTTTCACAAAGGTCTCTACAAACCTTTGCCGGTTCCGGAAAGACCTTGGGAAGATGTGAGCATGGATTTCGTTATGGCTTTACCTAGGACTCAAAGAGGTAAAGATTCAATCATGGTGGTTGTAGATCGATTTTCGAAGATGGCGCATTTCATTCCTTGTCACAAGACCGAAGATGCTATGAAAGTGGCGAAATTATACTTTGAAGAAGTTGTTCGTTTTCATGGAGTGCCACGTACCATTGTGTCCGATCGTGATACAAAGTTTCTTAGCCATTTTTGGAAATCAATATGGCGCTTAATGGGAACAAAGCTACTGTTTTCTACTTCACACCATCCACAAACCGATGGTCAAACTGAAGTGGTGAATAGAACACTCGGTTCTTTGCTTAGAACCTTGGTTAGTAAGAGTGCTAAGGATTGGGATGTCAAGCTAGCTCATGCTGAGTTTGCTTACAATCGGACTCCTAGTGCTACTACAAAGTACTCTCCTTTTGAAGTAGTCTATGGTGTCAATCCCTATGTTCCTATTGATCTCATAGCTTTGCCACAAGACAAGTTCGTTCATGGTGGAGCTAAGGAACAAGCCGAGTTTATGTTGAAGGTTCACAAGGAAGTTAGGAAGAATATTGAAAAGGCAAATGAAGTCTACAAGAAACAAGCCAACAAGAGGGTGAGAAACGTAAAACAATTCGAAGTTGGTGATTTAGTGTGGATTTATATGCGAAAGGAACGTTTTCCTAGCAAAAGGAAAAACAAACTTATGCCTAGAGCCGAGGGACCATTTGAAATCATGGAAAAGATCAATGACAACGCATACAAAGTTGATTTGGGAGGCCAATATGGGATCTCAAGTACATTCAACGTTGGTGATCTTGCTCCTTACCTTGATGATGACGAATTGAGGGCAATTCCTTTTGAAGAAGGGGAGGATGACCAAGATGGTCAAGGAGCAATAATCCATGATCTAGAAGAAGACGGTCAAAACGGTGTTAGTGAGCAAAATGCCAAGGGATTAATTCTGTCCAATTCATCCCTTAATCTCTTACACGGTTTTGGTCCGAAAGTTATTACAAGGGGTTATACTTCACTTAGTGTAAGCAACCTTGTAGGAAGCACCTAAAAACGTCTAAAAGAGTGGCGGTTTATCAAGCTACTCCAGAATGCACGTTGGTCTGAAGATAGGCGTGAATTAAGGAGATTGGTTGATTGGCTGTTTGTGTGGAACGTAAATAGGGGGATTAGTTACACCGGTTGGTTAGTTGGACTAATTGGCGTAAAGTAGGGAGGTAGTTAGCTGGAGCAGATCAGTTGTGTTAGTGGCGTAGTTGTAGGAGTTAGTTGGCTGAAATAAAGGGGCTTGAGTCAAAGGGACTATTTGCACGTTTTTATGCACGTTGGAATGCTGCTGGAAGAGTTTGTTAGCTATTTGCATGGCTGCACGTTGGAAATGCTGGTTGAACGAATTAGTTAGCTATTTTCATGGTTGCTGCACGTTTTGATTGACTATTGGAAGGTGGTTGAACGTGCTCCTTGAGTTAAGCCTAGATTTACGTTTAATTAGTTAGTTTCTGTTTGTTAGTTTCGTTTTCTGTTTAAGGTTGTTAACTTCAGTTTATTGTTAGTAGTTAGCACGTTTATTTATGTTTTATTTAGGCAAGTAATGGGTAGGTAGTAAAAAGGAATCCTATGTAATGGAGACACTACTATAAATAGTGTACTTGCACATGAATGAAAGGGGCATCCAGAAATTTGCTAAACACTTGTGTTGTTCTTCATTAAACGTGACTTTGCTGTAGTCATCTTTAAGGTCCAAATTTGAGTATCCAAATTTGAAGAGTGTTAATTTTGGTGAGAGTTCCCAAGATTAAAACTTATAGTTTCTGATTTGGTGAGAGTTCCCTTATCGAATACTATTCCAAGCAACGAGTGAGAGTTCCTCTTTGCTATATTCTTAGCTTAGGGTGAGAGTTCCCCTAACTAAAACATTCGTTTATCTTAACTAAATCGTGTCTCTTTTTGCCTTCTGTTACGTTTAAGTGTTTTAACAAGGTTTCTCATCTTGTTTACACATCAGTAATTCTTGGTCCAAACCGGATATGAAACGCCCCATTTTGAGCTCTTCATTCTCGGTTACTTCACACACAATAGCAAGCCTATCGAATTCTTTTATGTAATCCTCGACAGAGTCCCCATTTTGTTGCAAGGTACTCCATTTCACATATTGGCTTTGCTTGTAATTGTGGGGAATGAAACGGTCTTTCATCCGTTTTTTGAGTTTGTTCCAAGTAGAGATAGGAACCTTCCCCTTAAGGGTGCGTCCTCTTTGCTCTCCTTGTAACCAACTATCACCATAGCCTTTTAGCTTGACTTTGGCAATCTTAAAACGCTGTACATCCTCATGGATGTCCTTGTATTCAAAGTACCTTTCCAAGGATTTCTCCCATTCTAAGTACTTTTCAGGATCAAGGGTCCCATCAAAAGAAGGGACGTCCACTTTGAGACTCCTATCTTCCCTCCTAGGTGGAGGGTCTTCCTCTCGATCTCTCCTATCTTGCTCGTTCATGAGTCTTGCCATTAAGGCAGCAAGATTCCCTTGTAGATTAGCATTAGTTTCGGCCAATCTTTCTTGACTAGCAATGGATCGATTTAGAGCTTCCAATGCTGTCCTTAAGTCTTGATTATCTCCCATGGTGTGTAGGTATACGACCCCTTAGGAAAAGCTTTCTTTTGTTTTGTTTGACAAATTTCCCCCCTACCTGGCGCGCCAAATGATGTGTAAGCAAGATGAGAACCTTGTTACAGAATATGTGTTTAAGGGGTCCTAATGAAATGTCGTGATTACTGAGAGAAGAATAGGGGATTACTCAACCCTAATCTCGGATATAACCAAGGGGAACACTCACCCTTCGCTTAGTGTAGTTTAGAAATAGGGAATACTCAACCCACTCGTTTACTACGTAAGTTCTAGGTTTGGGAACACTCGACCAAAACTAGTACTCTTCAAATTTGTATTCTCAAATTTGGACCTTAAAAATGACTATTAGCAAGTCAAGTTTAATCAAAGAAAAACTCAAGTGTTTAGCAAACTTCTGGATGCCTTTCTATTCATTTCGTGCACTATTTATAGTAGTGCCTTCATTACATAGGATTCCCCTTTTGTAGTTATCCATTATTTGCCTAATTAAGGACAGAAATAAAACTAAATATAAAGTGATTAAAAGGCTCATATAACCGTCCCTTTAATCCTTTATCACAACAAACCGAAATTACCTAATAACAATAAACTGAAATAAAACTACCTAAACGAAATCTAAGCTTAAATTAAGGAAAAATCCAACAAACTTCAACCGGCATTAAAAACGTGCAGCAGCTAGCTTCCACGGCATTATCAGCATGTTTTCAGCTTGTTTGTAACCACCCTTGACTCAAACTTCTTTATTCAACTAACTACCTCCTTAAGTTACGCCTAAGTAGTTTAACTAACCAACTAGTTAACTAATTTGCTCCTTTTACGCCAGCTAACCAACCACTAACATCATGATCAGCTAACTAACTCCTAATCTTACGCCTCTTCAGTTTAACAAATCAACGAGCTAACTACCCTCCTTAATTCACGCTAATTAGTTCACTAACCAATCAGTTCAACTAATTCCTTAATTCATGCCCCATGATCGTCCAACTTGACTCCAATTACACGAATCATGCGTGGCATCAAACCGGCATCTTTACTAACTCCCTTCAACTAGATTAACTACTTTAAGGGAAGTATAACCCGTAGTAAAACTTTTTGGACCGCCTTGCATAGGATTGAAGAACGATTTGGACAGAATTAAGCCCTTAGCATTTAATTCAATAATACCGTCTTGACCGTCTTCCTCTAAATCATGGATAATTGCACTTTGACCATTTTGGTCATTAAACACTTGTAACTAGGCTATATTGGTATGTTAGTGCAAGTTATAGGTTGGTTTGATAAAAAAATTTAAAAAATAGGCGAGGTTGAACCCTTTCTAGCCCCCTTTCCCTTAAAAATCACGAACATCGTCCCAAAACTTAGTTAAATGCTTCTAAGGCTTGTTTTCAATGCGTGAACACATGTAACTAGGCTCTATTGGTATGTTAGTGAAAGTTATTGGTTAGTTTGATAAGATATTTAAAAAATAGGAGAGGTAGAACCCTTCTCGGTGATGTGTTTACTGATGTGTTTGATTTGTTTGTGGTTTAGGATCGTTTTGGAGTGGATTAGATGAATTAGAAAACAAATTCGTCTCAAAAGGAAACAAGATAAACACGCAAGGTAGAAACGGGTCTAAATTGCGTGTAGGGGAAATAATCTGGACCAAACACGAAGTAAGGCTAGATTATAGAGCTTATACTAACTAGCACTAAGCAAAGAGAGTATAAGTTTGTGAAACACCAAGTAACACACGAAATTCACAAAGAAAATCAGATTCTGTTCTATTTCTTTCACTCTTTTTCCAAATGAATTGGCAAGTGCCCTATTTATAGGAAGCTTTACAAATCCTTTAGCTTCCTATCTTATACGTTTAAAACAGAAGAAACAAGCCTCAATAAAGCTTTGTAACTCCTTTTTGAAATTCAAAACAAAATTTAAAAACTGAATTCAAATTGAGCATGATTCAAGCCTTGAATCACGCTTTGACTAAGTCATTATTTGACTGATTATTTGAGCAGCTATTTCGTGCATATTTGACAGAAAATAACCTCCCTAATTAAAGTTTTAAACGACTAAAATAAACAGCAAATAAATCATAATTATTCTCCCACAGAAAATGCCTTGAATCAAGCTGACGTTAATTGTGCTGTTTGAAACTTCTTGTTGATCGTATCCTTAACTGGTCAATACGTCCTCTTTGCTCTCTTCCCATTTAAGGCAAGAAACAAAAGGATTAATTGAAGAGAATCCCACGAAGTTATCACCCAAGGACTTGGACTTTCCGTGGATGAACAAGGCATGGACCGTCGTTTGAACTTCTGGAACTTTACGGACTTTATTGCTTGCTACCATATCATTCTCCCCCTCTTCGGAAAAGTTTGCCCTCAAACTTTCATCATCTAGATATGGGCTCAAGTCTCCCACATTGAACGTTGCACTTACGCCACCAAAATCACTAGGTAGATCAATCTTGTAAGCGCTTTCCCCAATTTTTTCCAAGACTTGAAAGGGACCATCTGATCTAGGCATGAGCTTATTTTTCCTAAGGTTAGGAAAACGTTCCTTCCTTAAATGTAGCCAAACCAAGTCACCTTTAGCAAATGTAGGTTGTTTTCGGTTCTTATTTGCACGGTCTTTGTAGACTTTGTTCATAGCTTCAATCTTCTTTTTTATTTTGGTGCATGTTTTCTGAAATGCTTCCCACCTCTTCTTAGGTTCTCCATGTATTAAATCTCCTTTAGGCAAGGGAATTAACTCAATGGGCAGCAAAGGATTAATCCCATACACCACTTCAAAAGGACTACGAGCAGTGGTAGAAGAAGGAGACCTATTGTAAGCGAATTCAGCATGGGCTAACTTAACATCCCAATCCTTTTGAGTTCTACTCACTAGACCTCGTAACAATGCACCAAGGGTTCTATTAGTCACTTCTGTTTGACCATCCGTTTGTGGATGATGAGAAGTACTAAATAGGAGCTTAGTTCCCACCAATTTCCACAAAATCCTCCAAAAATGACTAAGAAACTTAGTATCCCTATCCGAAACAATGGACCTTGGAACCCCATGTAAACGAATGATTTCTCTAAAGTATAAATCAGCAACTTTAGAAGCATCATCTGTTTTGTGACATGGAATAAAATGCGCCATTTTAGAAAAACGGTCCACCACCACCATGATACTATCCTTCCCCCTTTGAGTCCTAGGGAGACCCACAATAAAATCCATGCTCACTCCTTCCCATGGAACATCAGGAACGGGTAATGGAGTGTAAAGACCCTTGTGAAAAGTACTCTTGGACTTTTGACAAGTAGAACACCTTTCCACAATGTGAGTTACGTCCTTGATCATATGAGGCCAATAGAAATGTTCTTGAAGCATTCCTAATGTCTTATGTATTCCAAAATGACCAGCAATTCCTCCCCCATGGATTTCACGAACCAAGAGTTCACGCACACCATTCTTAGGCACACAAAGTTTGTTGCCTTTGAATAAGAACCCATCTTGAACTGTGTAGTCTTGAGTAGGTTTCTTGAATTTTCCAGAAAAATCCTCATCTTCTTCATAGTGATTTTTCAAATGTTCAAACCCAAGAATCTTCGTATGAACCATAGCTAATAGATAGCTTCTCCTTGATAATGCATCAGCCACAACATTCTTCTTCCCTTCTTTGTACCTCGAACTGAATGTAAATGATTGAAGAAATTCAACCCATTTAGCATGTCGGTGATTAAGCTTCTGCTGTCCATGAATGAATTTCAAGGCTTCATGATCCGAATGTAAAACAAACGGTTTTGGCCTTAGGTAATGAGACCAATGATCTAGAGCCCGAACAATAGCATAGAACTCACGATCATAATTCGAATAATTAAGCTTAGCACCACTTAATTTTTCGCTGAAATAACAAATGGGTCTCTTTCCTTGAATAAGAACAGCACCAATACCCACGCCACTTGCATCACATTCAACCTCAAACAGTTTATCAAAATCTGGCAATGCAAGAACCGTTGTATTGCACAATTTCTCTTTGATTTCTTCAAAGGCTTTTTGAGCAGATTCACTCCAAATGAACGCACCTTTCTTCAATAACTCGGTCAAAGGAGCTGTGATTGTTGAGAAATTCTTGATAAAGATTCTGTAAAATGAAGCAAGACCATGAAAGCTCCTCACTTCATGCACATCTTTCGGCACTTTCCAAGTTGAAATAGCCTTCACCTTTTCTGGATCAACCTGTACTCCTTCACTAGATACAACATATCCTAGGAAAGTAATATGCTTACACATGAAAGCACACTTTTCCAACTTCCCATACAATCTGTTAGTCCTTAAAACCTCAAATAAAGATTTTAAATGTAACAAATGTTCATCTATGGATTTGCTATATACTAGAATATCATCTAAATATACAACAATGAATTTGTTGAGAAAAGGTGATGTGTAAACAAGATGAGAACCTTGTTACAGAATATGTGTTTAAGGGGTCTTAATGAAATGTCGTGATTAATGAGGGGAGAATAGGGGAACACTCAACCCTAGTCTCGGATATAACCAAGGGGAACACTCACCCTTCGCTTAGTGTAGTTTGGAAATAGGGATTACTCAACCCACTCGTTTACTACGTAAGTTCTAGGTTTGGGAACACTCGACCAAAACTAGTACTCTTCAAATTTGGATTCTCAAATTTGGACCTTAAAAATGACTATTAGCAAGTCACGTTTAATCAAAGAAAAACTCAAGTGTTTAGCAAATTTCTGGATGCATTTCTATTCGTTTAGTACACTATTTATAGTAGTGTATTCATTACATAGGATTCCCCTTTTGTAGTTATCCATTACTTGCCTAATTAAGGACAGAAATAAAACTAACTATAAAGTGATTAAAAAGGCTCATATAACCGTCCCCTTAATCCTTTATCACAAAACAACTGAAATTAACTAATAACCATAAACTGAAACTAACTAATTAACGAAAACTAAGCTTGAATTAAGGAAAAAAACGTTCAGCAAACAAGAAGTCTTCAACCGGCATTTTCCACGTGCAAAACCTTGCATGTTCAACGTTCAAATCCGTGTAAATAGCTGGCTTGTAACCTCCTTTGACTCAAGCTCCTTTATTCCACCCATGAACTAACCAACTCCCTAATTTACGCCTAAGTAGTTTCAACTGACCAGCTAGCTAACTAACTCCTTGATTTACGTCAACTAACCAACCCAACTGACCAGCTAGCTAACTAACTCCTTGATTTACGCCTATTCAGTTTAACTAACCAACGAACTAACTAAACTTCTTAATTCACGGCCTTTAGTTCAACTAATCACCTAGTCTTACGCCCAACTAACAATCAAACAACTTCTCCCTTAATTCATGCCCCATGATCAGTCCACGTAACTCTAAATACCCCAAATCATGCGTGGCATCAAGTCGGCATCATTACTAGATCCCTTCAACTAGATTAACTACTTTAAGGGAAGTATAACCAGTAGTAAAACTTTTTGGACCGCCGTGCATAGGATTGAAAAACGATTTGGACAGAATTAACCCCTTAGCATTTAATTCAATAACACCGTCTTGACCGTCTTCATCTAAATCATGGATAATTGTTCTTTGACTATTTTGGTCATCCTCCCCTTCTTCAACAGGAATTGCCCTCAATTCGTCATCATCAAGGTAAGGAGCAAGATCACCAACGTTGAATGTACTTGAGACACCATATTGACCTCCCAAATCAACTTTGTATGCGTTGTCATTGATCTTTTCCATGATCTCAAATGGGCCCTCGGCTCTTGGCATAAGTTTGTTCTTCCTTTTACTAGGAAAACGTTCCTTCCTCATGTAAATCCACACTAGATCCCCAACTTCAAAAGACTTCACATTTCTCACTCGTTTGTTGGCTTGTTTCTTGTAGATTTCATTCGCCTTTTCAATGTTCCTCCGAACTTCTTTATGGACTCTTATCATGAATTCGGCTTGTTCTTTTGCCCCACCATGAACGAACTTGTCTTTTGGCAAAGCAATAAGATCAATGGGAACATAAGGATTGACGCCATATACTACTTCAAAAGGAGAGTACTTTGTAGTAGCACTAGGTGTCCTATTATAAGCGAACTCGGCATGAGCAAGCTTATTATCCCAATCCTTGGTACTTTTGCTTATCAAAGTCCTAAGCAACGAACCAAGTATTCTATTCACCACCTCCGTTTGGCCATCGGTTTGTGGATGATGAGAGGTAGAGAACAGTAACTTAGTTCCCATCAAACGCCATATGGATTTCCAAAAATGACTTAGGAACTTAGTATCGCGATCTGACACAATTGTGCGTGGTACCCCATGGAAACGAACTACCTCTTCAAAGTATAACTTAGCCACCTTCATTGCATCTTCAGTTTTATGGCAAGGAATGAAATGAGCCATTTTCGAGAATCGATCAACCACCACCATTATTGAGTCTTTGCCTCTTTGAGTTCTTGGCAAAGCTACAATAAAGTCCATACTAACATCTTCCCAAGGTCTTTCGGGAATTGGTAAGGGCTTGTAGAGACCTTTGTGAAAAATCATTTTTGCTCTTTGACAGGTAGAACAACGACTCACCACATGATGAACTGTGGCTAACATTTTCGCCCAATAAAAATGAGCTTGGAGAAGTTCCATTGTCTTGTGAATACCCACGTGACCAGCTAATCCTCCTCCATGAGCTTCATGTATCAACAAACTTCGAATGGGACATTTTGGGATGCATAATCTATTCCCCTTGAAAAGAAAACCATTATGCAAAGAAAACAGATCATAAACTCCACGGACGCATTTTTCAATTATCCCTTTGAAGTCATCATCTTCTTGATAGTACTCCTTAATCAAATCGAATCCAAGTACCTTTGCTTCAACCATTCCAAGCAAATTATGCCTCCTAGACAAGGCATCTGCCACCACATTCGCTTTTCCACTCTTGTATTTAGAGGAAAAATTAAATGTTTGCAAAAATTCGACCCACTTTGCATGCCTTGCGTTCAGCTTCTTTTGGCCATGTATGAATCTCAAGGATTCATGATCAGAATGCAATATGAAAGGTTGTGGCCTCAAATAATGTGACCAATGTTCTAGAGCTCTTACCATAGCATAGAACTCTTTATCATAGGTGGAGTAATTCAACTTGCCTTGACTCATCTTCTCACTAAAGTAGGCAATGGGTCGCCCACCTTGAATCAATACGGCCCCAATACCTTTTCCACTTGCGTCACATTCAACCTCAAATGGTTTGGAAAAATCAGGAAGTGCTAATATGGGTGTGTTGCACATCTTCTTCTTGACTTCTTCAAACGCCCTTTGAGCTTGGGGTGTCCATTCGAACACGCCTTTCTTAGTACACTCGGTGATGGGAGCCATGAGTGTGCTGAAGTTCTTAATGAATCTTCTATAGAAAGAAGCAAGTCCATGAAATGAACGAACTTCCGTGAGCGTTTTCGGACTAGGCCATGATTGAATTGCTTCAATTTTGCTAGGATCCACCTTTACGCCATCACCTGAAACTATGTAGCCAAGAAACATGACTTCATATAATAGAAAATCACATTTTTCTAGTTTCCCATACAGTTTTTCTTTTCTTAACACAGAAAATACTTGAAAAAGGTGATCAAAATGGGATTCTTCATCCCGTGAATAGATGAGAATATCATCCAAGTATACTACCACAAACTTGCCCAGAAATGGCCTTAGCACCTCATTCATCAACCTCATGAATGTGCTAGGGGCATTTGTAAGGCCAAATGGCATGACTAGCCATTCATACAACCCATGCTTTGTCTTGAATGCAGTCTTCCATTCATCCCCTTCTCTCATGCGAATCTGATGATATCCACTTCTCAAGTCTACCTTTGAGAAGACCTTGGAACCACTCAATTCATCCAGCATATCGTCAAGTCTTGGGATTGGAAACCTGTACTTGATAGTAACGTTATTAACGGCTCTACTATCAATACACATTCTCCAAGTACCATCTTTCTTAGGAACCAACAAAGCAGGAACGGCACATGGACTCATGGACTCACGCACATAACCCATACCCATTAGTTCTTCAATTTGGCGTTGTAACTCCTTGGTTTCCAAAGGATTACATCTATAGGCTGGTTTATTTGGTAAGGGTGCTCCGGGAATGAGATCAATTTGATGCTCAATTCCTCGTATGGGTGGTAGTCCCTTAGGTAATTCATCTGGAAAAACGTCCTCAAAATCTTGAATTAATTGGGCTAATTTAGGATTTCGAGCAACAAAATTTTCGTGGGTTTCTTTGGAGTATAGTAGAAACAATTCTGCCTCACCATCTAACTCCCTCTCAAATTCTCTAAAAGACAATAAGGATACTTCTTTTTGTGGTGTTTGTGATGGTGAAAGACGTGGGGGTGGTAAAGGGTGTAGTTTTTTCTTCCTCCCTTCATGGACTATCGTATAAGTGTTGTGATACCCATCGTGTATAGATCTTCTATCACTTTGCCAAGGTCTACCAAGTAGAATATGACAAGCATCCATAGACACAACATCACATAATATCGAATCACAATACGCACCAATACAAAAAGAGACCATACATTGCTTCCTAACCCCGGTGCTAGCATTAGAGTCTAACCAACTCAATTTGTAAGGTTGTGGATGATTTGTGGTCGTAAGACCTAGTTTGGATACTAGAGTCTTAGATACGGTATTAGCCTCACTTCCCCCATCAATAATTAGATCACATACCTCGTCACCAATTTTACAACGGGTGATGAAAATGTGTTGTCGTTGAGGGGCAGCATCTTCTTCCACACGTGCTTGCAAGGCCCTCCTAATCACGAGGCTAGTCTTCTCCTCTGATTCGGCAATGCAATCGTCACAATCATCTTCAACGTCTTCTTCTCCATCCTCAAACTCATCCCAATTGATGTTTTGAGTGGCCATGAGTTTAACTTCTTGCATAGTTAATGCCCTAGTATTAGGACAATCCTTCTTGTAATGACCTCGCCCTCCACATTTGTAACACACAATGTCACCTATCTTCACGTTCCTTGCGTCCTTCTTTATGGGGTTGCTTGATTTGTTAAAGGACGAATTTTCCTTTGTAGGAAAAGAAGGTTTTCGTGTCAATTGAGGAATGGCAGTAGGCTTCTTCTTCTTCCTCTTAGCATCGAATTTACTCACCAACTTGCAAGCTTCCACAAACGTGAGGTTAGTGTAACCCTCAAGTCTGTCTTGTAATTCTTGGTCCAAACCGGATATGAAACGCCCCATTTTGAGCTCTTCATTCTCGGTTACTTCGCACACAATAGCAAGCCTATCGAATTCTTTTATGTAATCCTCGACAGAGTCCCCATTTTGTTGCAAGGTACTCCATTTCACATATTGGCTCTGCTTGTAATTGTGGGGGATGAAACGGTCTTTCATCCGTTTTTTGAGTTTGTCCCAAGTAGAGATAGGAACTTTCCCCTTAAGGGTACGTCCCCTTTGCTCTCCTTGTAACCAACTATCACCATAGCCTTTTAGCTTGACTTTGGCAATCTTAAAACGCTGAACATCCTCATGGATGTCCTTGTATTCAAAGTACCTTTCCAAGGATTTCTCCCATTCTAAGTACTTTTCTGGATCAAGGGTCCCATCAAATGAAGGGATGTCCACCTTGAGACTCCTATCTTCCCTCCTAGGTGGAGGGTCTTCCTCTCGATCTCTCCTATCTTGCTCGTTCATGAGTCTTGCCATTAAGGCAGCAAGATTCCCTTGTAGATTGGCATTAGTTTCGGCCAATCTTTCTTGACTAGCAATGGATCGATTTAGAGCTTCCAAGGCTGTCCTTAAATCTTGATTTTCTCCCATGGTGTGTAGGTATACGACCCCTTAGGAAAAGCTTCTTTTTTTTTTTTGACAAATTTCCCCCTACCTGACGCGCCAAATGATGTGTAAACAAGATGAGAACCTTGTTACAGAATATGTGTTAAGGGGTCTTAATGAAATGTCGTGATTAATGAGGGGAGAATAGGGGAACACTCAACCCTAGTCTCGGATATAACCAAGGGGAACACTCACCCTTCGCTTAGTGTAGTTTGGAAATAGGGATTACTCAACCCACTCGTTTACTACGTAAGTTCTAGGTTTGGGAACACTCGACCAAAACTAGTACTCTTCAAATTTGGATTCTCAAATTTGGACCTTAAAAATGACTATTAGCAAGTCACGTTTAATCAAAGAAAAACTCAAGTGTTTAGCAAATTTCTGGATGCATTTCTATTCGTTTAGTACACTATTTATAGTAGTGTATTCATTACATAGGATTCCCCTTTTGTAGTTATCCATTACTTGCCTAATTAAGGACAGAAATAAAACTAACTATAAAGTGATTAAAAAGGCTCATATAACCGTCCCCTTAATCCTTTATCACAAAACAACTGAAATTAACTAATAACCATAAACTGAAACTAACTAATTAACGAAAACTAAGCTTGAATTAAGGAAAAAAACGTTCAGCAAACAAGAAGTCTTCAACCGGCATTTTCCACGTGCAAAACCTTGCATGTTCAACGTTCAAATCCGTGTAAATAGCTGGCTTGTAACCTCCTTTGACTCAAGCTCCTTTATTCCACCCATGAACTAACCAACTCCCTAATTTACGCCTAAGTAGTTTCAACTGACCAGCTAGCTAACTAACTCCTTGATTTACGTCAACTAACCAACCCAACTGACCAGCTAGCTAACTAACTCCTTGATTTACGCCTATTCAGTTTAACTAACCAACGAACTAACTAAACTTCTTAATTCACGGCCTTTAGTTCAACTAATCACCTAGTCTTACGCCCAACTAACAATCTGATGTGTAAGCAAGATGAGAACCTTGTTACAGAATATGTGTTTAAGGGGTCTTAATGAAATGTCGTGATTAATGAGGGGAGAATAGGGGAACACTCAACCCTAGTCTCGGATATAACCAAGGGGAACACTCACCCTTCGCTTAGTGTAGTTAGGAAATAGGGATTACTCAACCCACTCGTTTACTACGTAAGTTCTAGGTTTGGGAACACTCGACCAAAACTAGTACTCTTCAAATTTGTATTCTCAAATTTGGACCTTAAAAATGACTATTAGCAAGTCAAGTTTAATCAAAGAAAAACTCAAGTGTTTAGCAAATTTCTGGATGCATTTCTATTCATTTCGTGCACTATTTATAGTAGTGTCTTCATTACATAGGATTCCATTATTTGCCTAATTAAAGACAGAAATAAAAAACTAAATATAAAGTGATTAAAAGGCTAATAACCGTCCCTTTAATCCTTTACACAAACCGGAATTACCTAACAACAATAAACTGAAATAAACTACTAACAACAATCAGAAACTAACTAACTAATCGTAAAACTAGGCTTAAACTAAGGAAATATTTAACAAACTTTGAACGGCATTCCATCCGATTATTAAAACGTGCAAAATGGCTTCAATAACCTCTTCAGCGTGTATTTAGCTTGTTTGCAACTACCTTTGACTTAAGCCCCTTTATTCCAGCCATGAACTAACTAACTCCCTAATTTATGCCTAAGTAGTTCAACTGACCAGCTAACTAACTAACTCCTTGTTGTACGTCCACTAACCAACCAACTAAGCAAAGAATCAGCTAACTAACTCCAATTCTCACGCCTCTTCAGTTTAACAAATCAACGAGTTAACTACCCTCCTTAATTCACGCTAATTAATTCACTAACTAATCAGTTCAACTAACCCCTTAATCCATGCTCCATGATCGTCCAACTTGACTCCAATTACACGAATCATGCGTGGCATCAAACCGGCATCTTTACTAACTTCCTTCAACTAGATTAACTACTTTAAGGGAAGTATAACCTGTAGTAAAACTTTTGGGACCGCCTTGCATAGGATTGAAGAACGATTTGGACAGAATTAAGCCCTTAGCATTTAATTCAATAATACTGTCTTGACCGTCTTCATCTAAATCATGGATAATTGCACTTTGACCATTTTGGTCACAATCAGACAACTTCTCCCTTAATTCATGCCCCATGATCAGTCCACGTAACTCTAAATACCCCAAATCATGCGTGGCATCAAGTCGGCATCATTACTAGATCCCTTCAACTAGATTAACTACTTTAAGGGAAGTATAACCAGTAGTAAAACTTTTTGGACCGCCGTGCATAGGATTGAAAAACGATTTGGACAGAATTAACCCCTTAGCATTTAATTCAATAACACCGTCTTGACCGTCTTCATCTAAATCATGGATAATTGTTCTTTGACTATTTTGGTCAAAAGGACGCAGTACCTCATTCATGAGTCTCATGAAAGAGCTAGGGGCATTGCAAAGACCAAATGGCATGACAAGCCATTCGTATAAGCCTTGCTTGGTCTTAAAAGCTGTTTTCCATTCATCACCTTCACGAATTCTCATTTGGTGATAGCCACTTCTCAAATCAATTTTACTGAAAATCTTGGCTCCACTCAACTCATCAAACATGTCTTGAAGCCTCGGCATAGGAAATCTGTATTTGATAGTAATATTATTGATAGAACGACTATCAATACACATTCTCCAAGTTCCCTCTTTCTTAGGTACTAAAAGAGCAGGAACAGCACATGGACTAAGGCTTTCGCGCACATATCCCCTTTCTATAAGTTCTTCAACTTGTCTTTGCAACTCTTTGGCCTGATCGGGACTACATCTGTAGGCTGGCTTATTAGGCAATTGAGCTCCCGGAATCAAGTCAATAGCATGTTCAATACCTCGAAATGGAGGCAGGCCTTGTGGCAAATCACTAGGAAATACATCAGAAAATTCCTCTAGCAATTTCTTCAAAGGTAATGAGTTAGTAACATTGGAAAGGTTATCATTAACAGGTTTAACAACAAGAAAAAACCCTTCCCCTTCCATAGCATACTCACGCTCAAACTCACGTTTTGAAACCAGAAAATTAGGTTTCTTCTCCATCATAGGTTCAATCTTTGGAGGCAAAGGAAGTAACCTGATTTTCTTTCCCCCATGAGCAGTGACCGTATAAACATTAGAGACGCCATCATGCAACGCATTTCTATCAAACTGCCATGGTCTACCAAGCAAAATATGACATGCACTCATAGGCAGAATATCACACCAACGTTCATCATGAAAATTCCCAATTGTAAAAGAAACTAGAGCTTGTTTCTTAACCTTTAAACCGGTGTCATTATCTAGCCAATTTAACTTATAAGGCTTAGCATGTTCACGAGTAGGTAATTTCAGTTTACTTACAAGTTCCTTAGAGGCCACATCTGTACAAGAACCACCATCTACAATCACATCACAAAGCTTGTCTCGTACCTTGCATCTGGTATGGAAAAGATTCTCTCTTTGTTGGACATCTTTGAGAGGTTCAGAATGTAGGATCCTCCTCATAACACCACACAATGGAGTGGCGTCTTCTTCAGCTCCATATTCCTCATATTCCTCTTCTTCTTCCTCATTTTCCTCGGAATCATACCCTCCTTCATGAATGGTGAGTGTGTTCCGTTTTGGACATTCACTAGCAATATGTCCCTTTTCATGGCACTTGTAACACGTTCTCTTGGAAGCCTCTTGCTTGAAATCCGTTTTTCCTCCTTTGAATGAGTTAGGAGTGAAAGTGGATTTGGCAGCAACCTCACCTTTTCCTATGGAAGGAAAAGCTTTGTAAGGAGGCCTTGAAGTAGGTCTTGGCCTATCTTCTTTGTTTTGTGCCTCAACCTTTCTGGCAGCCTTAACAACTTCTTCATAGGTGGAATAAGGTAGGAGATCCACCTTATTAGAAATTGGTTTTGACAATCCTTTGGTAAAACGCGCAATTTTGAGTGGCTCTCTCTCTTGCATATCACACACCAAACTGAGTGTCTCAAATTCTCGCACATATTCATCAACACTTCGTTCCCCTTGAGCTAGGCGAGTCAATTTTACATATTGATCTTGCTCAT
Source organism: Dysphania ambrosioides (assembly GCA_026401315.1). Classification (NCBI taxonomy): domain Eukaryota; kingdom Viridiplantae; phylum Streptophyta; class Magnoliopsida; order Caryophyllales; family Amaranthaceae; genus Dysphania; species Dysphania ambrosioides. Next base: position 22,949,938 of record CM048661.1, on the reverse strand, counting down.
ACTCACGTGGAATCCAACGTTGCTCCATCTTTTTTCTGAGTTTCACCCATGACTCAATCTTACCCTTTCCTTCTCTTCTCCTTTTGGCCTTTAGATTATCATACCAAAGTCCAGCAAGTTTGGTTAACTTCAGAATCGCCATTTTACAACTCCTAGCATCATCATACTCCTTATACTCAAAGATACTCTCCAATCTACGTACCCAATCAAAAAAAAACTTCTGGATCATTAGAACCATCGAATTCGGGAAGATCAAGTTTGAGACTTCTATCTTCTTGGTAACCACGAAATTGTGATTCCCCATGGGTGGGTGTGGAATTGGAATGTTCTAATTCCTCTAACTTTTTACCTTGTTTAAGGCATAGGTCAGCAATGGCATCCATACGTGTTTCATGCTTTTTCATTTCGTTATGCATTTCCTGGAGTTTTCCAAGAATGTCTTTCATCACTTCGTGAGATGTTGAGTTGGATGAACTCGAAGCCATACTCCAAAGCCTTTGCTTTGATACCAACTGATGTGTTTACTGATGTGTTTGATTTGTTTGTGGTTTAGGATCGTTTTGGAGTGGATTAGATGAATTAGAAAACAAATTCGTCTCAAAAGGAAACAAGATAAACACGCAAGGTAGAAACGGGTCTAAATTGCGTGTAGGGGAAATAATCTGGACCAAACACGAAGTAAGGCTAGATTATAGAGCTTATACTAACTAGCACTAAGCAAAGAGAGTATAAGTTTGTGAAACACCAAGTAACACACGAAATTCACAAAGAAAATCAGATTCTGTTCTATTTCTTTCACTCTTTTTCCAAATGAATTGGCAAGTGCCCTATTTATAGGAAGCTTTACAAATCCTTTAGCTTCCTATCTTATACGTTTAAAACAGAAGAAACAAGCCTCAATAAAGCTTTGTAACTCCTTTTTGAAATTCAAAACAGAATTTAAAAACTGAATTCAAATTGAGCATGATTCAAGCCTTGAATCACGCTTTGACTAAGTCATTATTTGACTGATTATTTGAGCAGCTATTTCGTGCATATTTGACAGAAAATAACCTCCCTAATTAAAGTTTTAAACGACTAAAATAAACAGCAAATAAATCATAATTATTCTCCCACAGAAAATGCCTTGAATCAAGCTGACGTTAATTGTGCTGTTTGAAACTTCTTGTTGATCGTATCCTTAACTGGTCAATACGTCCTCTTTGCTCTCTTCCCATTTAAGGCAAGAAACAAAAGGATTAATTGAAGAGAATCCCATGAAATTATCACCCAAGGACTTGGACTTTCCGTGGATGAACAAGGCATGGACCGTCGTTTGAACTTCTGGAACTTTACGGACTTTATTGCTTGCTACCATATCACTCGGCCCCCTTTCCCTTGAAAATCACGAACATTGTCCCAAAACTTATTGAAATGATTCCAAGGTTCGTTTTCAATGTTTGAACACTTGTATCTAGGCTATATTGGTATGTTGGTCCAAGTTATAGGTTATTTTGATAAGAAATTTGAAAAATAGGGGAGGTAGAACCCTTTCCGGCCCCTTTTCCTTGAAAATCACAAACATCGTCCCCAAACATGGCGAAATGCTTTTAAGGCTCGTTGTAAATGCTTGAACACTTGTAACTAGGCTATATGGGTATGTTAGTGCAAGTTATAGGTTGGTTTGATAAAAAATTTGAAAAATAGGCGAGGTAGAACCCCTTCCAACCCCCTTTCCTTTGAAAATCACGAACATCATCCCAAACCTTAGTTAAATGCTTCTAAGGCTTGTTTTCAATGCGTGAACACATGTAACTAGGCTCTATTGGTATGTTAGTGCAAGTTATTGGTTAGTTGGATAAGATATTTGAAAAAAAGGAGAGGTAGAACCCTTCTCGGCCCCCTTTCCCTTGAAAATCACGAACATGACCCAAAACTTATTAAAATGCTTCCGAGGATCGTGTTCAATGTTTGAACACTTGTATCTAGGCTATATTGGTATGTTGGTCCAAGTTAGGTTATTTTTATAAGAAATTTAAAAAATAGGGGAGGTAGAACCCTTTCCGGCTCCTTTTCCTTGAAAATCACGAACATCGTCCCAAAACATGGAGAAACGCTTTTAAGGCTTGTTTTAAATGCTTGAACACTTGTAACTAGGCTATATTGGTATGTTAGTGCAAGTTATAGGTTGGTTTGATAAAAAATTTGAAAAATAGACGAGGTAGAACCCCTTCCAACCCCCTTTCCTTTGAAAATCACGAACATCGTCCCAAAACTTAGTTAAATGCTTCTAAGGCTCGTTTTCAATACGTGAACACATGTAACTAGCCTCTATTGGTATTAGTGCAAGTTATTGGTTAGTTTGATAAGATATTTGAAAAATAGGAGAGGTAGAACCCTTCTCGGCCCCCTTTCCCTTGAAAATCACGAACATTGTCCCAAAACTTATTGAAATTCTTCCAAGTTTCGTTTTCAATGTTTGAACACTTGTATCTAGGCTATATTGGTATGTTAGTTCAAGTTATAGGTTATTTTGATCAGAAATATTTTAAAAATAGGAGAGGTAGAACCCTTCTGGGCCCGCTTTCCCTTGAAAATCACGAACATCGTCCCAAAACTTATTGAAATGCTTCCAAGGTTCATTTTCAATATTTGAACACTTGTATCTAGGCTATATTGGTATGTTAGTTCAAGTTATAGGTTATTTTGATAAGAAATTTGAAAAAAAGGGGAGGTAGAACCCTTTCCGGCCCCTTTTCCTTGAAAATCACGAACATCGTCCCAAAACTTGGCGAAATGCTTTTAAGGCTCGTTTTAAATGCTTGAACCCTTGTAACTAGGCTATATTGGTATGTTAGTTCAAGTTATAGGTTATTTTGATAAGAAATTTGAAAAATAGGGGAGGTAGAACCCTTTCCAGCCCCCTTTCCCTTGAAAATCACGAACATTGTCCCAAAACTTTGCGAAATGCTTTTGAGGCTCGTTTTAAGCTTGAACACTTGTAACTAGGCTATATTGGTATGTTAGTGCAAGTTATAGGTTGGTTTGATAAAAAAATTTAAAAAATAGGTGAGGTAGAACCCTTTCTAGCCCCCTTTCCCTTAAAAATCACGAACATCGTCCCAAAACTTAGTTAAATACTTCTAAGGCGTGTTTTCAATGCGTGAACACATGTAACTAGGCTCTATTGGTATGTAAGTGAAAGTTATTGGTTAGTTTGATAAGATATTTAAAAAATAGGAGAGGTAGAACCCTTCTCGGCCCCCTTTCCCTTGAAAATCACGAACATTGTCCCAAAACTTATTGAAATGATTCCAAGGTTTGTTTTCAATGTTTGAACACTTGTATCTAGGCTATATTGGTATGTTGGTCCAAGTTATAGGTTATTTTGATAAGAAATTTGAAAAATAGGGGAGGTAGAACCCTTTCCGGCCCCTTTTCCTTGAAAATCACGAACATCGTCCCCAAACATGGCGAAATGCTTTAAAGGCTCGTTTTAAATGCTTGAACACTTGTAACTAGGCTATATTGGTATGGTAGTGCAAGTTATAGGTTGGTTTGATAAAAAATTTGAAAAATAGGCGTGGTAGAAGCCCTTCCAACCCCCTTTCCTTTGAAAATCACGAACATCATCCCAAACCTTAGTTAAATGCTTCTAAGGCTTGTTTTCAATGCGTGAACACATGTAACTAGGCTCTATTGGTATGTTAGTGCAAGTTATTGGTTAAATGGATAAGATATTTGAAAAAAGGAGAGGTAGAACCCTTCTCGGCCCCCTTTCCCTTGAAAATCACGAACATGACCCAAAACTTATTAAAATGCTTCCGAGGATCGTTTTCAATGTTTGAACACTTGTATCTAGGCTATATTGGTATGTTGGTCCAAGTTATAGGTTATTTTTATAAGAAATTTGAAAAATAGGGGAGGTAGAACCCTTTCCGGCTCCTTTTCCTTGAAAATCACGAACATCGTCCCAAAACATGGAGAAACGCTTTTAAGGCTTGTTTTAAATGCTTGAACACTTGTAACTAGGCTATATTGGTATGTTAGTGCAAGTTATAGGTTGGTTTGATAAAAAATTTGAAAAATAGGCGAGGTAGAACCCCTTCCAACCCCCTTTCCTTTCAAAATCACGAACATCGTCCCAAAACTTAGTTAAATGCTTCTAAGGCTTGTTTTCAATACGTGAACACATGTAACTAGCCTCTATTGGTATTAGTGCAAGTTATTGGTTAGTTTGATAAGATATTTGAAAATTAGGAGAGGTAGAACCCTTCTCGGCCCCCTTTCCCTTGAAAATCACGAACATTGTCCCAAAACTTATTGAAATTCTTCCAAGTTTCGTTTTCAATGTTTGAACACTTGTATCTAGGCTATATTGGTATGTTAGTTCAAGTTATAGGTTATTTTGATCAGAAATTTTTTAAAAATAGGAGAGGTAGAACCCTTCTGGGCCCGCTTACCCTTGAAAATCACGAACATCATCCCAAAACTTATTGAAATGCTTCCAAGGTTCATTTTCAATATTTGAACACTTGTATCTAGGCTATATTGGTATGTTAGTTCAAGTTATAGGTTATTTTGATAAGAAATTTGAAAAATAGGGGAGGTAGAACCCTTTCCGGCCCCTTTTCCTTGAAAATCACGAACATCGTCCCAAAACTTGGCAAAATGCTTTTAAGGCTCGTTTCCGGCCCCCTTTCCCTTTAAAATCACAAACATCGTTCCAAAACTAACTGAAATGCTTCTAAGGCTCGTGTTCAATACATGAACACTAGTAACTAGGCTATATTGGTATGTTAGTGCAAGTTATAGGTTAGTTTGATAAAAAAAATTTGAAAAATAGGCGAGGTAGAACCCTTTCCAGCCCCCTTTCCCTTGAAAATCACGAACATCATCCCAAAATTTAGTGAAATGCTTCCAAGGCTCGTTTTAATACATGAAAACTTGTATCTAAGCTATATTGGTATGTTAGTGCAAGTTATAGGTTAGTTTGATAAAAAAATTTGAAAAATAGGCGAGGTAGAACCCTTTCCAGCCCCCTTTCCCTTGAAAATCACGAACATCGTTCCAAAACTTAGTTAACTTCTTCTACGGCTCGTTTTTAATGCGTGAACACATGCAACTAGGTTTTTTTGGTATGTTAGTGCATGTTATTGGTTACTTTGATAAGATATTGGAAAAGTAGGAGAGGTAGAACCCTTCTCGGCCCCCTTTCCCTTGAAAATCACGAACATCATCCCAAAACTTAGTGAAATGCTTGCAAGGTTCATTTTCAATGCATGAACCCTTGTATCTAGGCTATATTGGTATGTTAGTTCATGTTGTAGGTTATTTTAATAAGAAATTTAAAAAATGGGGAGGTAGAACCCTTTTCGGCCCCCTTTCCCTTTAAAATCACAAACATCGTACCAAAACTAACTGAAATGCTTCTAAGGCTCGTGTTCAATACATGACCACTAGTAACTAGGCTACATTGGTATGTTAGTGCAAGTTATAGGTTAGTTTGATAAAAAATTTGAAAAATAGGCGAGGTAGAACCCTTTTCGGTCCCCTTTCCTTTAAAAATCACGAACATCGTCCCAAAACTAAGTGAAATACTTCTAAGGCTCGTGTTCACTGCTTGTACACTTGTAACTAGGCTATATTGGTATCTTAGTGCAAGTTATAGGTTAGTTTGATAAAAATTTTGAAAAATAGGTGAGGTAGAACCCTTTTCGGTCCCCTTTCCTTTAAAAATCACGAACATCGTCCCAAAACTAAGTGAAATGCTTCTAAGGCTCGTGTTCAATGCTTGAACACTTGTAAGTAGGCTATATTGGTATGTTAGTGCAAGTTATAGGTTAGTTTGATAAAAAATTTGAAAAATAGGCGAGGTAGAACCCTTTCCAGCCCCCTTTCCCTTGAAAATCACGAACATCGTCCCAAAACTTAGTTAACTTCTTCTACGGCTCGTTTTTAATGCGTGAACACATGCAACTAGGTTTTTTTGGTATGTTAGTGCATGTTATTGGTTACTTTGATAAGATATTGGAAAAGTAGGAGAGGTAGAACCCTTCTCGGCCCTCTTTCCCTTGAAAATCACGAACATCGTCCCAAAACTTAGTTAACTTCTTCTAAGGCTCGTTTTTAATGCATGAACACATGCAACTAGGCTTTTTTGGTATGTTAGTGCATGTTATTGGTTAGTTTGAAAAGATATTGGAAAAGTAGGAGAGGTAGAACCCTTCTCGGCCCCCTTTCCCTTGAAAATCACGAACATCATCCCAAAACTTAGTGAAATGCTTGCAAGGTTCATTTTCAATGCATGAACCCTTATATCTAGGCTATATTGGTATGTTAGTTCATGTTGTAGGTTATTTTAATAAGAAATTTGAAAAATGGGGAGGTAGAACCCTTTCCGGCCCCCTTTCCCTTGAAAATCACGAACGTCGTCCCAAAACTTAGTTAACTTCTTCTAAGGCTCATTTTCAATGTGTGAACACATGTAACTAGGCTCTTTTGGTATTTTAGTGCAAGTTATTAGTTAGTTTGATAAGATATTGGAAAAGTAGGAGAGGTAGAACCCTTCTCGGTCCCCTTTCCCTTGAAAATCACGAACATCATCCCAAAACTTAGTGCAATGTTTCCAAGGCTCGTTTTAATGCATGAACACTTGTATCTAAGCTATATTGGTGTATTAGTTCAAGTTATAGGTTATTTTCATAAGAAATTTGAAAAATGGGGGAGGTAGAACCCTTTCCGGCCCCCTTTCCCTTGAAAATCACGAAAACATTGTCCCAAAACTTAGGGAAATGTTTCCAAGGTTCGTTTTCAATGCATGAATACTTGTATCTAGGCTATATTGATATGTTAGTTCAAGTTATAGGTTATTTTTATAAGAAATTTGAAAAACAGAGGAGGTAGAACCTTTTCTCTCCCCCTTTCCCATGAAAATCACGAACATCGTCCCAAAACTTAGCGAAATGCTTCCAAGGTTTGTTTTCAATGCATGAACACTTGTATCTAGGTTATATTGGTATGTTAGTTTAAGTTATAGGTTATTTTAATAAGATATTTGAAAAATGGGGAGGTAGAACCCTTTCTGGCCCCTTTTCCCTTGAAAATCACAAACATCGTTCCAAAACTTAGCGAAATGCTTTCAAGATTCGTTTTCAATGCATGATTAATTGTAACTAGACTATATTGGTATGTTAGTGCAAGTTATAGGTTGGTTTGATAAGATATTTGATAAATAGGCGAGGTAGAACCCTTTTCGGTCTCCATTTCCATGGAAATCACGAACGTCATCCCAAAACTAAGTGAAATGCTTCTAAGGCTCGTGTTCAATGCTTGAACACTTATAACTAGGCTATATTGATATGTTAGTTCAAGTTATAGGTTATTTCGATAAGAAATTTGAAAAATGAGGAGGTAAAACCCTTTCCGGCCCCCTATCCCTTTAAAATCACAAACATCATCCCAAAACTAAGTGAAATGCTTCTACGGCTCGTTTTCAATACATGAACACTAGTATCTAGGCTATATTGGTATTTTAATAAGAAATTTGAAAAATGGGGAGGTAGAACCCTTTCCAGCCCCCTATTCCTTTAAAATCGCAAACATCATCACAAAACTAAGTGAAATGCTTCTAAGGCTCGTGTTCAATACATTAACACTAGTATCTAGGCTATATTGGTATGTTAGTTCATGTTGTAGGTTATTTTAATAAGAAATTTGAAAAATGGGGAGGTAGAACCCTTTACGACCCCTTTCCCTTTAAAATCACAAACATCGTCCCAAAACTAAGCGAAATGCTTCTAAGGCTCGTGTTCAATACATGAACACTAGTAACTAGGCTATATTGGTATGTTAGTGCAAGTTATAGGTTAGTTTGATAAAAAATTTGAAAAATAGGCGAGGTAGATCCCTTTTCTGTCCCCTTTCCTTTAAAAATCACGAACATTGTCCCAAAACTAAGTGAAATGCTTCTAAGGCTCGTGTTCAATGCTTGAACACTTGTAACTAGGCTATATTGGTATGTTAGTGCAAGTTATAGGTTAGTTTGATAAAAAATTTGAAAAATAGGCGAGATAGAACCCTTTCCAGCCCCCTTTCCCTTGAAAATCACGAACATCGTCCCAAAACTTAGTTAACTTCTTCTAAGGCTCGTTTTTAATGCGTGAACACATGCAACTAGGCTTTTTTGGTATGTTAGTTCAAGTTATAGGTTATTTCGATAAGAAATTTGAAAAATGAGGAGGTAAAACCCTTTCTGGCCCCTTATCCCTTTAAAATCACAAACATCATCCCAAAACTAAGTGAAATGCTTCTAAGGCTCGTTTTCAATACATGAACACTAGTATCTAGGCTATATTGGTATGTTAGTTCAAGTTGTAGGTTATTTTAATAAGAAATTTGAAAAATGGGGAGGTAGAACCCTTTCCAACCCCCTATTCCTTTAAAATCACAAACATCATCACAAAACTAAGTGAAATGCTTCTAAGGCTCGTGTTCAATACATTAACACTAGTATCTAGGCTATATTGGTATGTTAGTTCAAGTTGTAGGTTATTTTAATAAGAAATTTGAAAAATGGGGAGGTAGAACCCTTTACGACCCCTTTCCCTTTAAAATCACAAACATCGTCCCAAAACTAAGTGAAATGCTTCTAAGGCTCGTGTTCAATACATGAACACTAGTAACTAGGCTATATTGGTATGTTAGTGCAAGTTATAGGTTAGTTTGATAAAAAATTTGAAAAATAGGCGAGGTAAAACCCTTTTCGGTCCCCTTTCCTTTAAAAATCACGAACATTGTCCCAAAACTAAGTGAAATGCTTCTAAGGCTCGTGTTCTGATGTGTAAACAAGATGAGAACCTTGCTACGGAATATGTGTTTAAGGGGTCTTAATGAAATGTCGTGATTAATGAGGGGAGAATAGGGGAACACTCAACCCTAGTCTCGGATATAACCAAGGGGAACACTCACCCTTCGCTTAGTGTAGTTTGGAAATAGGGATTACTCAACCCACTCGTTTACTACGTAAGTTCTAGGTTTGGGAACACTCGACCAAAACTAGTACTCTTCAAATTTGGATTCTCAAATTTGGACCTTAAAAATGACTATTAGCAAGTCACGTTTAATCAAAGAAAAACTCAAGTGTTTAGCAAATTTCTGGATGCATTTCTATTCATTTCGTGCACTATTTATAGTAGTGCCTTCATTACATAGGATTCCCCTTTTGTAGTTATCCATTATTTGCCTAATTAAGGACAGAAATAAAACTAAATATAAAGTGATTAAAAAGGCTCATATAACCGTCCCTTTAATCCTTTATCACAACAAACCGAAATTACCTAATAACAATAAACTGAAATAAACTAATAACCATAATCAGAAACTAACTAACTAATCGTAAAACTAGGCTTAAACTAAGGAAACATTTAACAAACTTCAAACGGCATTCAAACGATCATTAAAACGTGCAAATAGCTTCAACAACCTCTTCAGCGTGTATTTAGCTCGTTTGCAACTCCCTTTGACTTAAGCCCCTTTATTCCAGCCATGAACTAACTAACTCCCTATTTTACGCCTAAGTGGTTCAACTGACCAGCTAGCTAACTAACCCCTTGATTTACGTCAACTAACCAACCAATTAAGCAAATGTTCAGCTAACTAACTCCTAAACTTACGCCTATTCAATAACTAACCAACGAGCTAACTAAACTCCTTTACTTCACGGTCATAGTTCAACTAATTACCTAGTCTTACGCCCAACAAACAATCAGACAACTTCTCCATTAATTCATGCCCCATGATCAGTCCACGTAACTCTACATACCCCAAATCATGCGTGGCATCAAGTCGGCATTATTACTAGGTCCCTTCAACTAGATTAACTACTTTAAGGGAAGTATAACCAGTAGTAAGGCTTTTTGGACCGCCGTGCATAGGATTGAAGAACGATTTGGACAGAATTAACCCTTTAGCATTTAATTCAACAACACCGTCTTGACCGTCTTCATCTAAATCATGGATAATTGTTCTTTGACCATTTTGGTCATCCTCCCCTTCTTCAACAGGAATTGCCCTCAATTCGTCATCATCAAGGTAAGGAGCAAGATCACCAACGTTGAATGTACTTGAGACACCATATTGACCTCCCAAATCAACTTTGTATGCGTTGTCATTGATCTTTTCCATGATCTCAAATGGACCTTCGGCTCTTGGCATAAGTTTGTTTTTCCTTTTACTAGGAAAACGTTCCTTCCTCATGTAAATCCACACTAAATCCCCAACTTCAAAAGACTTCACATTTCTCACTCGTTTGTTGGCTTGTTTCTTGTAGATTTCATTCGCCTTTTCAATGTTCCTCCGAACTTCTTTATGGACTTTTATCATGAATTCGGCTTGTTCTTTTGCCCCACCATGAACGAACTTGTCTTTTGGCAAAGCAATAAGATCAATGGGAACATAAGGATTGACGCCATATACTACTTCAAAAGGAGAGTACTTTGTAGTAGCACTAGGTGTCCTATTATAAGCGAACTCGGCATGAGCAAGCTTATTATCCCAATCCTTGGTACTTTTGCTTATCAAAGCCCTAAGCAACGAACCAAGTATTCTATTCACCACCTCCGTTTGACCATCGGTTTGTGGATGATGAGAGGTAGAGAACAATAACTTAGTTCCCATCAAACGCCATATGGATTTCCAAAAATGACTTAGGAACTTAGTATCGCGATCTGACACAATTGTGCGTGGCACCCCATGGAAACGAACTACCTCTTCAAAGTATAACTTAGCCACCTTCATTGCATCTTCAGTTTTATGGCAAGGAATGAAATGAGCCATTTTCGAGAACCGATCAACCACCACCATTATTGAATCTTTGCCTCTTTGAGTTCTTGGCAAAGCTACAATAAAATCCATACTAACATCTTCCCAAGGTCTTTCGGGAATTGGTAAGGGCTTGTAGAGACCTTTATGAAACACCATTTTTGCTCTTTGACAGGTAGAACAACGACTCACCACATGATGAATTGTGGATAACATTTTCGGCCAATAAAAATGAGCTTGGAGAAGCTCCATTGTCTTGTGAATACCCACGTGACCAGCTAATCCTCCTCCATGAGCTTCATGTATCAACAAACTTCGAATGGGACATTTTGGGATGCATAATCTATTCCCCTTGAAAAGAAAACCATTATGCAAAGAAAACAGATCATAAACTCCACGGACGCATTTTTCAATTATCCCTTTGAAGTCATCATCTTCTTGATAGTACTCCTTAATCAAATCGAATCCAAGCACCTTTGCTTCAACCATTCCAAGCAAATTATGCCTCCTAGACAAGGCATCTGCCACCACATTCGCTTTTCCACTCTTGTATTTAGAGGAAAAATTAAATGTTTGCAAGAATTCGACCCACTTTGCATGCCTTGCGTTCAGCTTCTTTTGGCCATGTATGAATCTCAAGGATTCATGATCAGAATGCAATATGAAAGGTTGTGGCCTCAAATAATGTGACCAATGATCTAGAGCCCTCACCATAGCATAGAACTCTTTATCATAGGTGGAGTAATTCAGCTTGCTTTGACTCATCTTCTCACTAAAGTAGGCAATGGGTCGCCCACCTTGAATCAAAACGGCACCAATACCTTTTCCACTTGCGTCACATTCAACCTCAAATGGTTTGGAAAAATCAGGAAGTGCTAATATGGGTGTGTTGCACATCTTCTTCTTGACTTCTTCAAACGCCCTTTGAGCTTGGGGTGTCCATTCGAACACGCCTTTCTTAGTACACTCGGTGATGGGAGCCATGAGTGTGCTGAAGTTCTTAATGAATCTTCTATAGAAAGAAGCAAGTCCATGAAATGAACGAACCTCCGTGAGCGTTTTCGGACTAGGCCATGATTGAATTGCTTCAATTTTTCTAGGATCCACCTTTACGCCATCACCTGAAACTATGTAGCCAAGAAACATGACTTCATATAATAGAAAATCACATTTTTCTAGTTTCCCATACAGTTTTTCTTTTCTCAACACAGAAAATACTTGAAAAAGGTGATCAAAATGGGATTCTTCATCCCGTGAATAGATGAGAATATCATCCAAGTATACTACCACAAACTTGCCCAGAAATGGCCTTAGCACCTCATTCATCAATCTCATGAATGTGCTAGGGGCATTTGTAAGGCCAAATGGCATGACTAGCCATTCATACAACCCATGCTTTGTCTTGAATGCAGTCTTCCATTCATCCCCTTCTCTCATGCGAATCTGATGATATCCACTTCTCAAGTCTACCTTTGAGAAGACCTTGGAACCACTCAATTCATCCAGCATGTCATCAAGCCTTGGGATTGGAAACCTGTACTTGATAGTAACGTTATTAACGGCTCTACTATCAATACACATTCTCCAAGTACCATCTTTCTTAGGAACCAACAAAGCAGGAACGGCACATGGACTCATGGACTCACGCACATAACCCATACCCATTACTTCTTCAATTTGGCGTTGTAACTCCTTGGTTTCCAAAGGATTACATCTATAGGCTGGTTTATTTGGTAAGGGTGCTCCGGGAATGAGATCAATTTGATGCTCAATTCCTCGTATGGGTGGTAGTCCCTTAGGTAATTCATCTGGAAAAACGTCCTCAAAATCTTGAATTAATTGGGCTAATTTAGGATTTCGAGCAACAAAATTTTCGTGGGTTTCTTTGGAGTATAGTAGAAACAATTCTGCCTCACCATCTAACTCCCTCTCAAATTCTCTAAAAGACAATAAGGATACTTCTTTTTGTGGTGTTTGTAATGGTGAAAAACGTGGGGGTGGTAAAGGGTGTAGTTTTTTCTTCCTCCCTTCATGGACTATTGTATAAGTGTTGTGATACCCATCGTGTATAGATCTTCTATCAGTTTGCCAAGGTCTACCAAGTAGAATATGACAAGCATCCATAGACACAACATCACATAATATCGAATCACAATACGCACCAATACAAAAAGAGACCATACATTGCTTCCTAACCCCGGTGCTAGCATTAGAGTCTAACCAACTCAATTTGTAAGGTTGTGGATGATTTGTGGTCGTAAGACCTAGTTTGGATACTAGAGTCTTAGATACGGTATTAGCCTCACTTCCCCCATCAATAATTAGATCACATACCTCGTCACCAATTTTACAACGGGTGATGAAAATGTGTTGTCGTTGAGGGGCAGCATCTTCTTCCACACGTGCTTGCAAGGCCCTCCTAATCACGAGGCTAGTCTTCTCCTCTGATTCGGCAATGCAATCGTCACAATCATCTTCAACGTCTTCTTCTCCATCCTCAAACTCATCCCAATTGATGTTTTGAGTGTCCATGAGTTTAACTTCCTGCATAGTTAATGCCCTAGTATTAGGACAATCCTTCTTGTAATGACCTCGCCCTCCACATTTATAACATACAATGTCACCTATCTTCACGTTCCTTGCGTCCTTCTTTATGGGGTTGCTTGATTTGTTAAAGGACGAATTTTCCTTTGTAGGAAAAGAAGGTTTTCGTGTCAATTGAGGAATGGCAGTAGGCTTCTTCTTCTTCCTCTTAGCATCGAATTTACTCACCAACTTGCAAGCTTCCACAAACGTGAGGTTAGTGTAACCCTCAAGTCTGTCTTGTAATTCTTGGTCCAAACCGGATATGAAACGCCCCATTTTGAGCTCTTCATTCTCGGTTACTTCGCACACAATAGCAAGCCTATCGAATTCTTTTATGTAATCCTCGACAGAGTCCCCATTTTGTTGCAAGGTACTCCATTTCACATATTGGCTCTGCTTGTAATTGTGGGGGATGAAACGGTCTTTCATCCGTTTTTTGAGTTTGTCCCAAGTAGAGATAGGAACTTTCCCCTTAAGGGTACGTCCCCTTTGCTCTCCTTGTAACCAACTATCACCATAGCCTTTTAGCTTGACTTTGGCAATCTTAAAACGCTGAACATCCTCATGGATGTCCTTGTATTCAAAGTACCTTTCCAAGGATTTCTCCCATTCTAAGTACTTTTCTGGATCAAGGGTCCCATCAAATGAAGGGATGTCCACTTTGAGACTCCTATCTTCCCTCCTAGGTGGAGGGTCTTCCTCTCGATCTCTCCTATCTTGCTCGTTCATGAGTCTTGCCATTAAGGCAGCAAGATTCCCTTGTAGATTAGCATTAGTTTCGGCCAATCTTTCTTGACTAGCAATGGATCGATTTAGAGCTTCCAAGGCTGTCCTTAAATCTTGATTTTCTCCCATGGTGTGTAGGTATACGACCCCTTAGGGAAAGCTTCTTTTTTTTTTTTTTTTTTTTTTTACAAATTTCCCCCTACCTGACGCGCCAAATGATGTGTAAACAAGATGAGAACCTTGCTACGGAATATGTGTTTAAGGGGTCTTAATGAAATGTCGTGATTAATGAGGGGAGAATAGGGGAACACTCAACCCTAGTCTCGGATATAACCAAGGGGAACACTCACCCTTCGCTTAGTGTAGTTTGGAAATAGGGATTACTCAACCCACTCGTTTACTACGTAAGTTCTAGGTTTGGGAACACTCGACCAAAACTAGTACTCTTCAAATTTGGATTCTCAAATTTGGACCTTAAAAATGACTATTAGCAAGTCACGTTTAATCAAAGAAAAACTCAAGTGTTTAGCAAATTTCTGGATGCATTTCTATTCATTTCGTGCACTATTTATAGTAGTGCCTTCATTACATAGGATTCCCCTTTTGTAGTTATCCATTATTTGCCTAATTAAGGACAGAAATAAAACTAAATATAAAGTGATTAAAAAGGCTCATATAACCGTCCCTTTAATCCTTTATCACAACAAACCGAAATTACCTAATAACAATAAACTGAAATAAACTAATAACCATAATCAGAAACTAACTAACTAATCGTAAAACTAGGCTTAAACTAAGGAAACATTTAACAAACTTCAAACGGCATTCAAACGATCATTAAAACGTGCAAATAGCTTCAACAACCTCTTCAGCGTGTATTTAGCTCGTTTGCAACTCCCTTTGACTTAAGCCCCTTTATTCCAGCCATGAACTAACTAACTCCCTATTTTACGCCTAAGTGGTTCAACTGACCAGCTAGCTAACTAACCCCTTGATTTACGTCAACTAACCAACCAATTAAGCAAATGTTCAGCTAACTAACTCCTAAACTTACGCCTATTCAATAACTAACCAACGAGCTAACTAAACTCCTTTACTTCACGGTCATAGTTCAACTAATTACCTAGTCTTACGCCCAACAAACAATCAGACAACTTCTCCATTAATTCATGCCCCATGATCAGTCCACGTAACTCTACATACCCCAAATCATGCGTGGCATCAAGTCGGCATTATTACTAGGTCCCTTCAACTAGATTAACTACTTTAAGGGAAGTATAACCAGTAGTAAGGCTTTTTGGACCGCCGTGCATAGGATTGAAGAACGATTTGGACAGAATTAACCCTTTAGCATTTAATTCAACAACACCGTCTTGACCGTCTTCATCTAAATCATGGATAATTGTTCTTTGACCATTTTGGTCATGTTCAATGCTTGAACACTTGTAACTAGGCTATATTGGTATGTTAGTGCAAGTTATAGGTTAGTTTGATAAAAAATTTGAAAAATAGGCGAGATAGAACCCTTTCCAGCCCCCTTTCCCTTGAAAATCACGAACATCGTCCCAAAACTTAGTTAACTTCTTCTAAGGCTTGTTTTTAATGCGTGAACACATGCAACTAGGCTTTTTTGGTATGTTAGTGCATGTTATTGGTTACTTTGATAAGATATTGGAAAAGTAGGAGAGGTAGAACCCTTCTCGGCCCCCATTCCCTTGAAAATCACGAACACCATCCCAAAACTTAGTGAAATGCTTGTAAGATTCATTTTCAATGCATGAACACTTGTATCTAGGCTATATTGGTATGTTAGTGCAAGTTATAGGTTGGTTTGATAAGATATTTGAAAAATAGGCGAGGTAGAACCCTTTTCGGTCTCCTTTCCCTTGAAAATCACGAACATCGTCTTAAAACTAAGTGAAATGCTTCTAAGGCTCGTGTTCAAAGCATGAACAATTATAACTAGGCTATATTGGTATGTTAGTGCAAGTTATAGGTTGGTTTGAAAAGATATTTGAAAAATAAGCGAGGTAGAACCCTTTTCGGTCCCCTTTCCCTTGAAAATCACAAACATCGTCCTAAAACTAAGTGAAATGCTTCTAAGGCTCGTGTTTAATACATGAACACTAGTAACTAGGCTATATTGGTGATGTGTAAACAAGATGAGAACCTTGTTACAGAATATGTGTTTAAAGGGGTCTTAGTAGAATGCGTGATTTGTGAAAGGAAAATAGGGGAACACTCAACCCTAATTTCGGATATAACCAAGGGGAACACTCACCCTTCGCTTAGTGTAGTTTAGAAATAGGGATTACTCAACCCACTCGTTTACTACGTAAGTTCTAGGTTTGGGAACACTCGACCAAAGCTAGTACTCTTCAAATTTGGATTCTCAAATTTGGACCTTAAAAATGACTATTGGCAAGTCAAGTTTAATCAAAGAAAAACTCAAGTGTTTAGCAAATTTCTGGATGCATTTCTCTTCATTTCGTGCACTATTTATAGTAGTGCCTTCATTACATAGGATTCCATTATTTGCCTAATTAAAGACAGAAATAAAAAAACTAAATATAAAGTGATTAAAAGGCTAATAACCGTCCTTTAATCCTTTATAACAAACTGAAATTACCTAACAACCATAAACTGAAATAAACTACTAACAGCAATCAGAAACTAACTACTAATCGTAAAACTAGGCTTAATCTAAGGAAAAATTTAACAACCTTTGAACGGCATTCCATCCGATTACTAAAACGTGCAAAATGGCTTCAATAACCTCTTCAGCGTGTATTTAGCTTGTTGCAACTACCTTTGACTTAAGCCCCTTTATTCCAGCCATGAACTAACTAATTCCCTAATTTATGCCTAAGTAGTTCAACTGACCAGCTAACTAACTAACTCCTTGTTGTACGTCCACTAACCAACCAACTAAGCAAAGAATCAGCTAACTAACTCCAATCCTTGTTGTACGTCCACTAACCAACCAACTAAGCAAAGAATCAGCTAACTAACTCCAATTCTCACGCTTCTTCAGTTTAACAAATCAACGAGTTAACTACCCTCCTTAATTCACGCTAATTAACTCACTAACCAATCAGTTCAACTAATCCCTTAATTCATGCCCCATGATCGTCCAACTTGACTCCAATTACACGAACCATGCGTGGCATCAACTCGGCATCTTAACTAACTCCCTTCAACTAGATTAACTACTTTAAGGGAAGTATAACCTGTAGTAAAACCTTTTGGACCGCCTTGCATAGGATTGAAAAACGATTTGGACAGAATTAAGCCCTTAGCATTTAATTCAATAATACTGTCTTGACCGTCTTCATCTAAATCATGGATAATTGCACTTTGACCATTTTGGTCATCCTCCCCTTCTTCAACGGGAATTGCCCTCAATTCGTCATCATCAAGATAGGGAGCAAGATCACCAACGTTGAATGTACTTGAGACACCATATTGACCTCCCAAATCAACTTTGTATGCGTTGTCATTGATCTTTTCCACGATCTCAAATGGGCCCTCGGCTCTTGGCATAAGTTTGTTCTTCCTTTTACTAGGAAAACGTTCTTTCCTCATGTAAATCCACACTAAATCCCCAACTTCAAAAGACTTCACATTTCTCACTCGTTTGTTGGCTTGTTTCTTGTAGATTTCATTCGCCTTTTCAATGTTCCTCCGAACTTCTTTATGGACCTTTATCATGAATTCGGCTTGTTCTTTTGCCCCACCATGAACGAACTTGTCTTTTGGCAAAGCAATAAGATCAATTGGAACATAAGGATTGACGCCATATACTACTTCAAAAGGAGAGTACTTTGTAGTAGCACTAGGTGTCCTATTATAAGCAAACTCGGCATGAGCAAGCTTATTATCCCAATCCTTGGTACTTTTACTTATCAAAGCCCTAAGCAACGAACCAAGTATTCTATTAACCACCTCCGTCTGGCCATCGGTTTGTGGATGATGTGAGGTAGAGAACAACAACTTAGTCCCCATCAAACGCCATACTGATTTCCAAAAATGACTTAGGAACTTAGTATCGCGATCTGACACAATCGTGCGTGGCACCCCATGGAAACGAACTACCTCTTCAAAGTATAGCTTAGCCACCTTCATTGCATCTTCAGTTTTATGGCAAGGAATGAAATGAGCCATTTTCGAGAACCGATCAACCACCACCATTATTGAGTCTTTGCCTCTTTGAGTTCTTGGCAAAGCTACAATAAAGTCCATACTAACATCTTCCCAAGGTCTTTCGGGAATTGGTAAGGGCTTGTAGAGACCCTTATGAAACACCATTTTTGCTCTTTGACAGGTAGAGCAACGACTCACCACATGATGAACTGTGGCTAACATTTTCGGCCAATAGAAATGAGCTTGGAGAAGCTCCATTGTCTTGTGAATACCCACGTGACCAGCTAGTCCTCCCCCATGAGCTTCATGTATCAATAAACTTCGAATGGGACTTTTTGGGATGCATAATCTATTCCCTTTAAAAAGGAAACCATTATGCAAGGAAAACAGTTCATAAACTCCACGAACGCATTTTTCCATTATCCCTTTGAATTCATCATCTTCTTGATAGTACTCCTTAATCAAATCGAATCCAAGCATCTTTGCTTCAACCATTCCAAGTAAATTATGCCTCCTAGACAAGGCATCTGCCACCACATTCGCTTTTCCACTCTTGTATTTAGAGGAAAAATTAAATGTTTGTAGGAATTCGACCCACTTGGCATGTCTTGCATTCAGCTTCTTTTGGCCATGTATGAATCTCAAGGATTCATGATCAGAATGCAATATGAAAGGTTGTGGCCTCAAGTAATGTGACCAATGATCTAGAGCTCTTACCATAGCATAGAACTCTTTATCATAGGTGGAGTAATTCAGCTTGCCTTGACTCATCTTCTCACTGAAGTAGGCAATGGGTCGTCCACCTTGAATCAATACGGCACCAATACCCTTTCCACTTGCGTCACATTCAACTTCAAATGGTTTGGAAAAATCAGGAAGTGCTAATATGGGCGTATTGCACATCTTCTTCTTGACTTCTTCAAACGCCCTTTGAGCTTGGGGTGTCCATTCGAACACGCCTTTCTTAGTACACTCGGTGATGGGAGCCATGAGTGTGCTGAAGTTCTTGATGAATCTTCTATAGAAAGAAGCAAGTCCATGAAATGAACGAACTTCCGTGAGCGTTTTTGGACTAGGCCATGATTGAATTGCTTCAATTTTGCTAGGATCCACCTTTACGCCATCACCTGAAACTATGTAGCCAAGAAACATGACTTCATATAGTAAAAAATCACATTTTTCTAATTTTCCATACAGCTTTTCTCTTCTCAAAACGGAAAATACTTGAAAAAGGTGATCAAAATGAGATTCTTCATCACGTGAATAGATGAGAATGTCATCCAAGTATACTACCACAAACTTGCCCAGAAATGGTCTTAGCACCTCATTCATCAACCTCATGAACGTACTAGGTGCGTTGGTAAGGCCAAATGGCATGACGAGCCATTCATATAGCCCATGCTTTGTCTTGAAGGCAGTCTTCCATTCATCCCCTTCTCTCATGCGAACCTGATGATATCCACTTCTCAAGTCTACTTTTGAGAAGACCTTGGAACCACTCAATTCATCCAACATGTCATCAAGTCTTGGGATTGGAAACCTGTACTTGATAGTAACGTTATTAACTGCTCTACTATCAATACACATTCTCCAAGTACCATCTTTCTTAGGAACCAACAAAGCAGGAACGGCACATGGACTCATGGACTCACGTACATAACCCATACCCATTAGTTCTTCAATTTGACGTTGTAACTCCTTGGTTTCCAAAGGATTACATCTATAGGCTGGTTTATTTGGCAAGGGTGCTCCGGGAATGAGATCAATTTGATGCTCAATTCCTCGTATGGGTGGTAGTCCTTTTGGTAATTCATCAGGAAAAACGTCCTCAAAATCTTTAATTAATTGGGCTAATTTAGGATTTCGAGCAACAAAATTTTCGTGGGTTTCTTTGGAGTATAGTAGGAATAATTCTGCCTCACCTTCTAACTCCCTCTCAAATTCTCTAAAAGATAACAAGGATACTTCTTTTTGTGGTGTTTGTGATGGTGAAAAACGTGGGGGTGGTAAAGGGTGTAGTTTTTTCTTCCTCCCTTCATGGACTATCGTATAGGTGTTGTGATACCCATCGTGTATAGATCTTCTATCAGTTTGCCAAGGTCTACCAAGTAGAATATGACAAGCATCCATAGACACAACATCACATAATATCGAATCACAATATGCACCAATACAAAAAGAGACCATACATTGCTTCCTAACCCCGGTGCTAGCATTAGAGTCTAACCAACTCAATTTGTAAGGTTGTGGATGATTTGTGGTCGTAAGACCTAGTTTGGATACTAGAGTCTTAGATACGGTATTAGCCTCACTTCCACCATCAATAATGAGATCACATACCTCGTCACCAATTTTACAACGGGTGATGAAAATGTGTTGTCGTTGAGGGGCAGCATCTTCTTCCACACGTGCTTGCAAGGCCCTCCTAATCACGAGGCTAGTCTTCTCTGATTCGGCAATGCAATCGTCACAATCATCTTCAACTTCTTCTTCTTCATCCTCAAACTCATCCCAATTGATGTTTTGAGTGGCCATGAGTTTAACTTCTTGCATAGTTAATGCCCTGGTATTAGGACAATCCTTCTTGTAATGACCTCGCCCTCCACATTTGTAGCACACAATGTCACCTATCTTCACGTTCCTTGTGTCCTTCTTTATGGGGTTGCTTGGTTTAAATGACGAATTTTCCTTTGTAGGAAAAGAAGGTTTTCGTGTCATTTGAGGAATAGTAACTGGCTTCTTCTTCTTTCTCTTAGCATCGAACTTAATCACCAACTTGCAAGCTTCCACAAACGTGAGGTTAGTATAACCTTCAAGTCTGTCTTGTAACTCTTGGTCCAAACCGGATATGAAACGCCCCATTTTGAGCTCTTCATTCTCGGTTACTTCACACACAATAGCAAGCCTATCGAATTCTTTTATGTAATCCTCGACAGAGTCCCCATTTTGTTGCAAGGTACTCCATTTCACATATTGGCTTTGCTTGTAATTGTGGGGAATGAAACGGTCTTTCATCCGTTTTTTGAGTTTGTTCCAAGTAGAGATAGGAACCTTCCCCTTAAGGGTGCGTCCTCTTTGCTCTCCTTGTAACCAACTATCACCATAGCCTTTTAGTTTGACTTTGGCAATCTTAAAACGCTGTACATCCTCATGGATGTCCTTGTATTCAAAGTACCTTTCCAAGGATTTCTCCCATTCTAAGTACTTTTCAGGATCAAGGGTACCATCAAAAGACGGGACGTCCACCTTGAGACTCCTATCTTCCCTCCTAGGTGGAGGGTCTTCCTCTCGATCTCTCCTATCTTGCTCGTTCATGAGCCTTGCCATTAAGGCAGCAAGATTCCCTTGTAGATTAGCATTAGTTTCGGCCAATCTTTCTTGACTAGCAATGGATCGATTTAGAGCTTCCAATGCTGTCCTTAAGTCTTGATTTTCTCCCATGGTGTGTAGGTATACGACCCCTTAGGAAAAGCTTTCTTTTTTTTTTTTTTTTGACAAATTTTCCCCCTACCTGACGCGCCAAATGATGTGTAAATGACCAAGATGGTCAAGGAGCAATAATCCATGATCTAGAAGAAGACGGTCAAAATGGTGTTAGTGAGCAAAATGCCAAGGGATTAATTCTGTCCAATTCATCCCTTAATCTCTTACACGGTTTTGGTCCGAAAGTTATTACAAGGGGTTATACTTCACTTAGTGTAAGCAACCTTGTAGGAAGCACCTAAAAACGTCTAAAAGAGTGGCGGTTTATCAAGCTACTCCAGAATGCACGTTGGTCTGAAGATAGGCGTGAATTAAGGAGATTGGTTGATTGGCTGTTTGTGTGGAACGTAAATAGGGGGATTAGTTACACCGGTTGGTTAGTTGGACTAATTGGCGTAAAGTAGGGAGGTAGTTAGCTGGAGCAGATCAGTTGTGTTAGTGGCGTAGTTGTAGGAGTTAGTTGGCTGAAATAAAGGGGCTTGAGTCAAAGGGACTATTTGCACGTTTTTATGCACGTTGGAATGCTGCTGGAAGAGTTTGTTAGCTATTTGCATGGCTGCACGTTGGAAATGCTGGTTGAACGAATTAGTTAGCTATTTTCATGGTTGCTGCACGTTTTGATTGACTATTGGAAGGTGGTTGAACGTGCTCCTTGAGTTAAGCCTAGATTTACGTTTAATTAGTTAGTTTCTGTTTGTTAGTTTCGTTTTCTGTTTAAGGTTGTTAACTTCAGTTTATTGTTAGTAGTTAGCACGTTTATTTATGTTTTATTTAGGCAAGTAATGGGTAGGTAGTAAAAAGGAATCCTATGTAATGGAGACACTACTATAAATAGTGTACTTGCACATGAATGAAAGGGACATCCAGAAATTTGCTAAACACTCGTGTTGTTCTTCATTAAACGTGACTTTGCTGTAGTCATCTTTAAGGTCCAAATTTGAGTATCCAAATTTGAAGAGTGTTAATTTTGGTGAGAGTTCCCAAGATTAAAACTTATAGTTTCTGATTTGGTGAGAGTTCCCTTATCGAATACTATTCCAAGCAACGAGTGAGAGTTCCTCTTTGCTATATTCTTAGCTTAGGGTGAGAGTTCCCCTAACTAAAACATTCGTTTATCTTAACTAAATCGTGTCTCTTTTTGCCTTCTGTTACGTTTAAGTGTTTTAGCAAGGTTTCTCATCTTGTTTACACATCATTTGGCGCGTCAGGTAGGGGGAAAATTTTCTTAAATTTTTCCAAAGGGGACGAGTACCTACGTGATATGGGAGACAATCAGGATTTGAGAACAGCTTTGGAAGCCCTTAATCGCTCCATTGCTAGTCAAGAAAGATTGGCCGAAACTAATGCTAATCTACAAGGGAATCTTGCTGCCTTAATGGCAAGACTCATGAATGAGCATGACAGAAGAGATCAAGGCGAAGATCCTCCACCTAGAAGGGAGGATAGGAGTCTCAAAGTGGATATCCCTTCTTTTGATGGGACGCTTGATCCGGAGAAGTATTTGGAGTGGGAAAAATCCTTGGAAAGGTACTTCGAGTACAAGGATATTCATGAGGAAGACCAACAGTACAAGATAGCCAAAGTTAAACTGAAGGGCTATGGTGACAATTGGTTGCAAGGAGAACAAAGAGGGCGTACCCTTAGGGGTAAGGCTCATATTTCCACTTGGGAAAAGCTGAAAAAGAGGATGAGAGATCGTTTCATTCCTCACAATTACAAACAGAGTCAATATGTGAAATGGAGCACTCTACACCAAAATGGCGATTCCGTAGAAGATTATATCAGAGAATTTGATAGACTTGCCATTGTGTGCGAAGTGACTGAAAATGAAGAGTTGAAGTTGGGACGTTTTGTAGCTGGGTTGGATCAAGAGTTACAAGACAGACTTGAAGGTTACACTAACCTCACGTTTGTGGAAGCATGCAAACTTGTGACGAAATTTGATGCCAAGAGAAAAAGGAAGAAAACGCCTATCACTACTCCAGTGGTACGTAAACCACCCTTCACTCCAAGGGAGGGTTCTTCTTTTACCAAACCTAATGAACCACCTAAGAGGAACACGAAAGACATCAAGATTAGTGATCTTGTGTGTTACAAGTGTGGTGGCAGAGGACACTACAAAAGAGATTGTCCTAATTCAAGAGCCTTAACCATGCAAGAGGCTAAACTCATAGCCACCCAAAGCATCAATTGGGAGGAATTTGAGTCTGAAGAAGAAAAGGAAGTGACCCCACATGAAAGAGATGAGGAGAAGGAGGAGCATTGCTATCTGGAGTCGGAGGACCGAATCAATTTGGTGGTCAGGAGAGCATTACAAGCTCGCGTGGAGGAACCTTTGGCGCCACAAAGGCAACACATTTTCATCACCAAATGTAAAGTTGGTGACGAGGTATGTAATTTAATTATTGATGGAGGCAGTGAGGCTAATACGGTGTCTAAAGCGCTAGTAGCTAAACTGGGTCTTAACACCACCAATCATCCACATCCTTACAAATTGAGCTGGTTAGATTCGAATGCTAATACTGGGGTTAGAAAGCAATGTATGGTGAATTTTTCGATTGGGTCATATCATGATAGTCAATTGTGTGATGTTGTTTTAATGGATGCTTGTCATATTCTTCTTGGAAGACCATGGCAATCTGATAAAAAATCAATTCATGATGGGTACCATAACACCTATACTATCACTCACCAAGGGAAACACAAAAAATTGCATCCTTTACCACCCCCACGTTTTTTACAACCACAGAAATCCCAAATTTCCTTGTTATCTTGCAAAGAATTTGAGAGGGAGTTCGAAGGTGAGGGAGAACTTTTCATGTTATATTCGAAAGAAATACATGAAAAATTTGTGAATCAAAATCCTAAACTTGCGAAGTTGATCAAAGAGTTTGAGGATGTTTTTCCTGATGAGTTACCAAAGGGATTACCACCCTTGAGAGGAATTGAGCATCAAATTGATCTCATTCCAGGCGCACCTTTACCAAATAAACCCGCTTATAGATGTAACCCTTTAGAAACCAAGGAGTTGCAAAGGCAAATTGAAGAATTGATGGGTATGGGGTATGTGCGTGAATCTATGAGTCCTTGTGCGGTTCCTGCTTTGTTGGTTCCTAAAAAGGATGGTACTTGGCGTATGTGCATTGATAGTAGAGCTGTTAACAATATTACTATCAAATACAGATTTCCAATTCCAAGACTTGATGATATGTTGGACGAATTGAGTGGTTCAAATATTTTCTCAAAAGTTGATTTGAGAAGTGGTTACCATCAGATTCGTATGCGGGAAGGTGATGAATGGAAGACTGCAGTCAAGACAAAGCATGGGTTGTATGAATGGCTCGTGATGCCGTTTGGATTGACCAATGCACCTAGTACATTCATGAGATTGATGAACGAGGTGTTGAGGCCATTTCTCGGCAAATTCGTGGTGGTGTATCTTGATGATATCCTTATTTACTCTAAAAATGAGGATGAACATTTAGATCATTTACTACAAGTGTTTTCAGTTTTGAGGACACAAAAATTGTATGGAAAACTCGAAAAATGTGATTTTATGTTATATGAAGTCACTTTTCTTGGTTATATAGTTTCAGGTAAAGGCGTGAAAGTGGATCCTTGCAAGGTTGAAGCGATTCAATCTTGGCCTAGTCCGAAAACACTCACGGAGGTCCGTTCTTTCCATGGCCTAGCTTCTTTCTATAGAAGATTTATAAAGAATTTTAGCACACTCATGGCTCCTATAACTGAGTGTACTAAAAAGGGAACGTTTGAATGGACGGCACAAGCGCAAAAGGCCCTTGAAGAAGTCAAGGAGAGAATGTGCAACACTCCTATTCTTGCACTCCCTGATTTTTCCAAGCCATTTGAAGTGGAATGTGACACGAGTGGGAAGGGAATTGGAGCAGTTTTGATTCAAGAAGGGCGTCCAATTGCTTATTTCAGTGAGAAGTTGAGTCAAGGCAAACTGAACTACTCTACCTATGATAAAGAGTTCTATGCTATGGTACGAGCTCTAGATCATTGGTCACATTACTTGAGGCCACAACCGTTCATATTGCATTCAGACCATGAACCTTTGAGATTTATCCATGGTCAAAAGAAGTTGAATTCAAGACATGCAAAATGGGTTGAATTCTTGCAAACATTTAACTTTTCCTCTAAATATAAGAGTGGAAAAGCTAATGTTGTTGCGGATGCCTTATCTAGGAGGCATAATTTACTCGGAGTTGTCGAAGCCAAGGTCCTTGGATTTTATTTAATCAAGGAATACTACAAGGAGGATGGCGACTTTACTGAAATCCTACAGAAATGTATCCATGGGATATATGACTTATTTTCCTTGCATGATGGCTTTCTTTTTAAGGGAAATCGGTTATGCATTCCTAAGTGTCCAATTCGAAGCTTATTGATCCATGAAGCTCATGGAGGGGGCCTAGCTGGTCATGTGGGAATTCAAAAAACAATGGAGCTTCTCCAAGCTCACTTTTATTGGCCAAGAATGTTAGCCACAATTCATCAAGTGGTTAATCGTTGTTCTACATGTCAAAGGGCCAAGATGGTGTTTCACAAAGGTCTCTACAAACCTTTGCCGGTTCCGGAAAGACCTTGGGAAGATGTGAGCATGGATTTCGTTATGGCTTTACCTAGGACTCAAAGAGGTAAAGATTCAATCATGGTGGTTGTAGATCGATTTTCGAAGATGGCGCATTTCATTCCTTGTCACAAGACCGAAGATGCTATGAAAGTGGCGAAATTATACTTTGAAGAAGTTGTTCGTTTTCATGGAGTGCCACGTACCATTGTGTCCGATCGTGATACAAAGTTTCTTAGCCATTTTTGGAAATCAATATGGCGCTTAATGGGAACAAAGCTACTGTTTTCTACTTCACACCATCCACAAACCGATGGTCAAACTGAAGTGGTGAATAGAACACTCGGTTCTTTGCTTAGAACCTTGGTTAGTAAGAGTGCTAAGGACTGGGATGTCAAGCTAGCTCATGCTGAGTTTGCTTACAATCGGACTCCTAGTGCTACTACAAAGTACTCTCCTTTTGAAGTAGTCTATGGTGTCAATCCCTATGTTCCTATTGATCTCATAGCTTTGCCACAAGACAAGTTCGTTCATGGTGGAGCTAAGGAACAAGCCGAGTTTATGTTGAAGGTTCACAAGGAAGTTAGGAAGAATTTTGAAAAGGCAAATGAAGTCTACAAGAAACAAGCCAACAAGAGGGTGAGAAACGTAAAACAATTCGAAGTTGGTGATTTAGTGTGGATTTATATGCGAAAGGAACGTTTTCCTAGCAAAAGGAAAAACAAACTTATGCCTAGAGCCGAGGGACCATTTGAAATCATGGAAAAGATCAATGACAACGCATACAAAGTTGATTTGGGAGGCCAATATGGGATCTCAAGTACATTCAACGTTGGTGATCTTGCTCCTTATGATGTGTAAACAAGATGAGAAACCTTGTTAAAACACTTAAACGTAACAGAAGGCAAAAAGAGACACGATTTAGTTAAGATAAACGAATGTTTTAGTTAGGGGAACTCTCACCCTAAGCTAAGAATATAGCAAAGAGGAACTCTCACTCGTTGCTTGGAATAGTTTTCGATAAGGGAACTCTCACCAAATCAGAAACTATAAGTTTTAATCTTGGGAACTCTCACCAAAATTAACACTCTTCAAATTTGGATACTCAAATTTGGACCTTAAAGATGACTACAGCAAAGTCACGTTTAATGAAGAACAACACAAGTGTTTAGCAAATTTCTGGATGCATTTCTATTCATTTCGTGCACTATTTATAGTAGTGCCTTCATTACATAGGATTCCATCATTTGCCTAATTAAAGACAGAAATAATAAAAAAAACTAAATATAAAGTGATTTAAAGGCTAATAACCGTCCTTTAATCCTTTATAACAAACTGAAATTACCTAATTACCTAATAACAATAAACTGAAATAACCTAATAACAATAATCAGAAACTAACTAACTAACTAATCGTAAAACTAGGCTTAAACTAAGGAAACAATTTTGAACGGCATTCCAAATGATTTAAAACGTGCAAATGCTTAAACTAAGGAAACAGACTTTGAACGGCATTCCAAACGTTTTAAAACGTGCAAATATCCTCTTCAGCGTGCATTTAGCTTGTTTGCACTCCCTTTGACCGAAACTCCTTTATTCCAGCCATGAACTAACTAACTCCCTAATTTATGCCTAAGTAGTTCAACTAGCTAACTAACTAACCACCTGATTTTCGTCAATTAATCAACCGATTTCAGCAATTGATCAGCTAACTAACTCCAACTAACTCCTAAACTTACGTTTATTCAATAACTAACAATCAGACAACTCCTCCCTTAATTCATGCCCCATGATCGTCCAATTTGACCCCAATTACACGACTCATGTGTGGCATCACACCGGCATCTTTACTAACTCCCTTCAACTAGATTAACTACTTTAAGGGAAGTATAACCTGTAGTAAAACCTTTTGAACCGCCTTGCATAGGATTGAAGAATGTTTTGGACAGAATTAAGCCTTTAGCATTTAATTCAATAATACTGTCTTGACCGTCTTCATTTAAATCATGGATAATTGCACTTTGACCATTTTGGTCATCCTCCCCTTCTTCAATAGGAATTGCCCTCAATTCGTCATCATCAAGATAAGGAGCAAGATCACCAACGTTGAATGTACTTGAGATCCCATATTGACCTCCCAAATCAACTTTGTATGCGTTGTCATTGATCTTTTCCATGATTTCAAATGGTCCCTCGGCTCTAGGCATAAGTTTGTTTTTCCTTTTGCTAGGAAAACGTTCCTTTCGCATATAAATCCACACTAAATCACCAACTTCGAATTGTTTTACGTTTCTCACCCTCTTGTTGGCTTGTTTCTTGTAGACTTCATTTGCCTTTTCAATATTCTTCCTAACTTCCTTGTGAACCTTCAACATAAACTCGGCTTGTTCCTTAGCTCCACCATGAACGAACTTGTCTTGTGGCAAAGCTATGAGATCAA
Organism: Dysphania ambrosioides; assembly: GCA_026401315.1. Taxonomy (NCBI): domain Eukaryota; kingdom Viridiplantae; phylum Streptophyta; class Magnoliopsida; order Caryophyllales; family Amaranthaceae; genus Dysphania; species Dysphania ambrosioides. The sequence goes on along the minus strand of CM048661.1, from coordinate 22,921,166 downwards.
TAGGAACATAGGGATTGACACCATAGACTACTTCAAAAGGAGAGTACTTTGTAGTAGCATTAGGAGTCCGATTGTAAGCAAACTCAGCATGAGCTAGCTTGACATCCCAATCCTTAGCACTCTTACTAACCAAGGTTCTAAGCAAAGAACCGAGTGTTCTATTCACCACTTCAGTTTGACCATCGGTTTGTGGATGGTGTGAAGTAGAAAACAGTAGCTTTGTTCCCATTAAGCGCCATATTGATTTCCAAAAATGGCTAAGAAACTTTGTATCACGATCGGACACAATGGTACGTGGCACTCCATGAAAACGAACAACTTCTTCAAAGTATAATTTAGCCACTTTCATAGCATCTTCGGTCTTGTGACAAGGAATGAAATGCGCCATTTTCGAAAATCGATCTACAACCACCATGATTGAATCTTTACCTCTTTGAGTCCTAGGTAAAGCCATAACGAAATCCATGCTCACATCTTCCCAAGGTCTTTCCGGAACCGGCAAAGGTTTGTAGAGACCTTTGTGAAACACCATCTTGGCCCTTTGACATGTAGAACAACGATTAACCACCTGATGAATTGTGGCTAACATTCTTGGCCAATAAAAGTGAGCTTGGAGAAGCTCCATTGTTTTTTGAATTCCCACATGACCAGCTAGGCCCCCTCCATGAGCTTCATGGATCAATAAGCTTCGAATTGGACACTTAGGAATGCATAACCGATTTCCCTTAAAAAGAAAGCCATCATGCAAGGAAAATAAGTCATATATCCCATGGATACATTTCTGTAGGATTTCAGTAAAGTCGCCATCCTCCTTGTAGTATTCCTTGATTAAATCAAATCCAAGGACCTTGGCTTCGACAACTCCGAGTAAATTATGCCTCCTAGATAAGGCATCCGCAACAACATTAGCTTTTCCACTCTTATATTTAGAGGAAAAGTTAAATGTTTGCAAGAATTCAACCCATTTTGCATGTCTTGAATTCAACTTCTTTTGACCATGGATAAATCTCAAAGATTCATGGTCTGAATGCAATATGAACGGTTGTGGCCTCAAGTAATGTGACCAATGATCTAGAGCTCGTACCATAGCATAGAACTCTTTATCATAGGTAGAGTAGTTCAGTTTGCCTTGACTCAACTTCTCACTGAAATAAGCAATTGGACGCCCTTCTTGAATCAAAACTGCTCCAATTCCCTTCCCACTCGTGTCACATTCCACTTCAAATGGCTTGGAAAAATCAGGGAGTGCAAGAATAGGAGTGTTGCACATTCTCTCCTTGACTTCTTCAAGGGCCTTTTGCGCTTGTGCCGTCCATTCAAACGTTCCCTTTTTAGTACACTCAGTTATAGGAGCCATGAGTGTGCTAAAATTCTTTATAAATCTTCTATAGAAAGAAGCTAGGCCATGGAAAGAACGGACCTCCGTGAGTGTTTTCGGACTAGGCCAAGATTGAATCGCTTCAACCTTGCAAGGATCCACTTTCACGCCATTACCTGAAACTATATAACCAAGAAAAGTGACTTCATATAACATAAAATCACATTTTTCGAGTTTTCCATACAATTTTTGTGTCCTCAAAACTGAAAACACTTGTAGTAAATGATCTAAATGTTCATCCTCATTTTTAGAGTAAATAAGGATATCATCAAGATACACCACCACGAATTTGCCGAGAAATGGCCTCAACACCTCGTTCATCAATCTCATGAATGTACTAGGTGCATTGGTCAAACCAAACGGCATCACGAGCCATTCATACAACCCATGCTTTGTCTTGAACGCAGTCTTCCATTCATCACCTTCCCGCATACGAATCTGATGGTAACCACTTCTCAAATCAACTTTTGAGAAAATATTTGAACCACTCAATTCGTCCAACATATCATCAAGTCTTGGAATTGGAAATCTGTATTTGATAGTAATATTGTTAACAGCTCTACTATCAATGCACATACGCCAAGTACCATCCTTTTTAGGAACCAACAAAGCAGGAACCGCACAAGGACTCATAGATTCACGCACATATCCCATACCCATCAATTCTTCAATTTGCCTTTGCAACTCCTTGGTTTCTAAAGGGTTACATCTATAAGCGGGTTTATTTGGTAAAGGTGCGCCTGGAATGAGATCAATTTGATGCTCAATTCCTCTCAAGGGTGGTAATCCCTTCGGTAACTCATCAGGAAAAACATCCTCAAACTCTTTGATCAACTTCGCAAGTTTAGGATTTTGATTCACAAATTTTTCATGTATTTCTTTCGAATATAACATGAAAAATTCTCCCTCACCTTCGAACTCCCTCTCAAATTCTTTGCAAGATAACAAGGAAATTTGGGATTTTTGTGGTTGTAAAAAACGTGGGGGTGGTAAAGGATGCAATTTTTTGTGTTTCCCTTGGTGAGTGATAGTATAGGTGTTATGGTATCCATCATGAATTGATTTTTTATCAGATTGCCATGGTCTTCCAAGAAGAATATGACAAGCATCCATTAAAACAACATCACACAATTGACTATCATGATATGACCCAATCGAAAAATTCACCATACATTGCTTTCTAACCCCAGTATTAGCATTCGAATCTAACCAGCTCAATTTGTAAGGATGTGGATGATTGGTGGTGTTAAGACCCAGTTTAGCTACTAGCGCTTTAGACACCGTATTAGCCTCACTGCCTCCATCAATAATTAAATTACATACCTCGTCACCAACTTTACATTTGGTGATGAAAATGTGTTGCCTTTGTGGCGCCAAAGGTTCCTCCACGCGAGCTTGTAATGCTCTCCTGACCACCAAATTGATTCGGTCCTCCGACTCCGGATAGCAATGCTCCTCCTCCTCCTCATCTCTTTCATGTGGGGTCACTTCCTTTTCTTCTTCAGACTCAAATTCCTCCCAATTGATGCTTTGGGTGGCTATGAGTTTAGCCTCTTGCATGGTTAAGGCTCTTGAATTAGGACAATCTCTTTTGTAGTGTCCTCTGCCACCACACTTGTAACACACAAGATCACTAATCTTGATGTCTTTCGTGTTCCTCTTAGGTGGTTCATTAGGTTTGGTAAAAGAAGAACCCTCCCTTGGAGTGAAGGGTGGTTTACGTACCACTGGAGTAGTGATAGGCGTTTTCTTCCTTTTTCTCTTGGCATCAAATTTCGTCACAAGTTTGCATGCTTCCACAAACGTGAGGTTAGTGTAACCTTCAAGTCTGTCTTGTAACTCTTGATCCAACCCAGCTACAAAACGTCCCAACTTCAACTCTTCATTTTCAGTCACTTCGCACACAATGGCAAGTCTATCAAATTCTCTGATATAATCTTCTACGGAATCGCCATTTTGGTGTAGAGTGCTCCATTTCACATATTGACTCTGTTTGTAATTGTGAGGAATGAAACGATCTCTCATCCTCTTTTTCAGCTTTTCCCAAGTGGAAATATGAGCCTTACCCCTAAGGGTACGCCCTCTTTGTTCTCCTTGCAACCAATTGTCACCATAGCCCTTCAGTTTAACTTTGGCTATCTTGTACTGTTGGTCTTCCTCATGAATATCCTTGTACTCGAAGTACCTTTCCAAGGATTTTTCCCATTCCAAATACTTCTCCGGATCAAGCGTCCCATCAAAAGAAGGGATATCCACTTTGAGACTCCTATCCTCCCTTCTAGGTGGAGGATCTTCGCCTTGATCTCTTCTGTCATGCTCATTCATGAGTCTTGCCATTAAGGCAGCAAGATTCCCTTGTAGATTAGCATTAGTTTCGGCCAATCTTTCTTGACTAGCAATGGAGCGATTAAGGGCTTCCAAAGCTGTTCTCAAATCCTGATTGTCTCCCATATCGCGTAGGTACTCGTCCCCTTTGGAAAAATTTAAGAAAATTTTACCCCTACCTGACGCGCCAAATGATGTGTAAACAAGATGAGAAACCTTGTTAAAACACTTAAACGTAACAGAAGGCAAAAAGAGACACGATTTAGTTAAGATAAACGAATGTTTTAGTTAGGGGAACTCTCACCCTAAGCTAAGAATATAGCAAAGAGGAACTCTCACTCGTTGCTTGGAATAGTTTTCGATAAGGGAACTCTCACCAAATCAGAAACTATAAGTTTTAATCTTGGGAACTCTCACCAAAATTAACACTCTTCAAATTTGGATACTCAAATTTGGACCTTAAAGATGACTACAGCAAAGTCACGTTTAATGAAGAACAACACAAGTGTTTAGCAAATTTCTGGATGCATTTCTATTCATTTCGTGCACTATTTATAGTAGTGCCTTCATTACATAGGATTCCATCATTTGCCTAATTAAAGACAGAAATAATAAAAAAAACTAAATATAAAGTGATTTAAAGGCTAATAACCGTCCTTTAATCCTTTATAACAAACTGAAATTACCTAATTACCTAATAACAATAAACTGAAATAACCTAATAACAATAATCAGAAACTAACTAACTAACTAATCGTAAAACTAGGCTTAAACTAAGGAAACAATTTTGAACGGCATTCCAAATGATTTAAAACGTGCAAATGCTTAAACTAAGGAAACAGACTTTGAACGGCATTCCAAACGTTTTAAAACGTGCAAATATCCTCTTCAGCGTGCATTTAGCTTGTTTGCACTCCCTTTGACCGAAACTCCTTTATTCCAGCCATGAACTAACTAACTCCCTAATTTATGCCTAAGTAGTTCAACTAGCTAACTAACTAACCACCTGATTTTCGTCAATTAATCAACCGATTTCAGCAATTGATCAGCTAACTAACTCCAACTAACTCCTAAACTTACGTTTATTCAATAACTAACAATCAGACAACTCCTCCCTTAATTCATGCCCCATGATCGTCCAATTTGACCCCAATTACACGACTCATGTGTGGCATCACACCGGCATCTTTACTAACTCCCTTCAACTAGATTAACTACTTTAAGGGAAGTATAACCTGTAGTAAAACCTTTTGAACCGCCTTGCATAGGATTGAAGAATGTTTTGGACAGAATTAAGCCTTTAGCATTTAATTCAATAATACTGTCTTGACCGTCTTCATTTAAATCATGGATAATTGCACTTTGACCATTTTGGTCACCTTACCTTGATGATGACGAATTGAGGGCAATTCCTTTTGAAGAAGGGGAGGATGACCAAGATGGTCAAGGAGCAATAATCCATGATCTAGAAGAAGACGGTCAAAACGGTGTTAGTGAGCAAAATGCCAAGGGATTAATTCTGTCCAATTCATCCCTTAATCTCTTACACGGTTTTGGTCCGAAAGTTATTACAAGGGGTTATACTTCACTTAGTGTAAGCAACCTTGTAGGAAGCACCTAAAAACGTCTAAAAGAGTGGCGGTTTATCAAGCTACTCCAGAATGCACGTTGGTCTGAAGATAGGCGTGAATTAAGGAGATTGGTTGATTGGCTGTTTGTGTGGAACGTAAATAGGGGGATTAGTTACACCGGTTGGTTAGTTGGACTAATTGGCGTAAAGTAGGGAGGTAGTTAGCTGGAGCAGATCAGTTGTGTTAGTGGCGTAGTTGTAGGAGTTAGTTGGCTGAAATAAAGGGGCTTGAGTCAAAGGGACTATTTGCACGTTTTTATGCACGTTGGAATGCTGCTGGAAGAGTTTGTTAGCTATTTGCATGGCTGCACGTTGGAAATGCTGGTTGAACGAATTAGTTAGCTATTTTCATGGTTGCTGCACGTTTTGATTGACTATTGGAAGGTGGTTGAACGTGCTCCTTGAGTTAAGCCTAGATTTACGTTTAATTAGTTAGTTTCTGTTTGTTAGTTTCGTTTTCTGTTTAAGGTTGTTAACTTCAGTTTATTGTTAGTAGTTAGCACGTTTATTTATGTTTTATTTAGGCAAGTAATGGGTAGGTAGTAAAAAGGAATCCTATGTAATGGAGACACTACTATAAATAGTGTACTTGCACATGAATGAAAGGGACATCCAGAAATTTGCTAAACACTCGTGTTGTTCTTCATTAAACGTGACTTTGCTGTAGTCATCTTTAAGGTCCAAATTTGAGTATCCAAATTTGAAGAGTGTTAATTTTGGTGAGAGTTCCCAAGATTAAAACTTATAGTTTCTGATTTGGTGAGAGTTCCCTTATCGAATACTATTCCAAGCAACGAGTGAGAGTTCCTCTTTGCTATATTCTTAGCTTAGGGTGAGAGTTCCCCTAACTAAAACATTCGTTTATCTTAACTAAATCGTGTCTCTTTTTGCCTTCTGTTACGTTTAAGTGTTTTAGCAAGGTTTCTCATCTTGTTTACACATCAGTAAACAAGATGAGAACCTTGTTACAGAATATGTGTTTAAAGGGGTCTTAGTAGAATGCGTGATTTGTGAAAGGAAAATAGGGGAACACTCAACCCTAATTTCGGATATAACCAAGGGGAACACTCACCCTTCGCTTAGTGTAGTTTAGAAATAGGGATTACTCAACCCACTCGTTTACTACGTAAGTTCTAGGTTTGGGAACACTCGACCAAAGCTAGTACTCTTCAAATTTGGATTCTCAAATTTGGACCTTAAAAATGACTATTGGCAAGTCAAGTTTAATCAAAGAAAAACTCAAGTGTTTAGCAAATTTCTGGATGCATTTCTCTTCATTTCGTGCACTATTTATAGTAGTGCCTTCATTACATAGGATTCCATTATTTGCCTAATTAAAGACAGAAATAAAAAAACTAAATATAAAGTGATTAAAAGGCTAATAACCGTCCTTTAATCCTTTATAACAAACTGAAATTACCTAACAACCATAAACTGAAATAAACTACTAACAGCAATCAGAAACTAACTACTAATCGTAAAACTAGGCTTAATCTAAGGAAAAATTTAACAACCTTTGAACGGCATTCCATCCGATTACTAAAACGTGCAAAATGGCTTCAATAACCTCTTCAGCGTGTATTTAGCTTGTTGCAACTACCTTTGACTTAAGCCCCTTTATTCCAGCCATGAACTAACTAATTCCCTAATTTATGCCTAAGTAGTTCAACTGACCAGCTAACTAACTAACTCCTTGTTGTACGTCCACTAACCAACCAACTAAGCAAAGAATCAGCTAACTAACTCCAATCCTTGTTGTACGTCCACTAACCAACCAACTAAGCAAAGAATCAGCTAACTAACTCCAATTCTCACGCTTCTTCAGTTTAACAAATCAACGAGTTAACTACCCTCCTTAATTCACGCTAATTAACTCACTAACCAATCAGTTCAACTAATCCCTTAATTCATGCCCCATGATCGTCCAACTTGACTCCAATTACACGAACCATGCGTGGCATCAACTCGGCATCTTAACTAACTCCCTTCAACTAGATTAACTACTTTAAGGGAAGTATAACCTGTAGTAAAACCTTTTGGACCGCCTTGCATAGGATTGAAAAACGATTTGGACAGAATTAAGCCCTTAGCATTTAATTCAATAATACTGTCTTGACCGTCTTCATCTAAATCATGGATAATTGCACTTTGACCATTTTGGTCAATTGGTATGTTAGTGCAAGTTATAGGTTAGTTTGATAAAAATTTTGAAAAATAGGCAAGGTAAAACCCTTTTCGTTCCCCTTTCCCTAGAGAATCACGAACATCATCCCAAAACTAAGTGAAATGCTTCTATGGCTCATGTTCAATGCGTGAACACATGTAACTAGGCTCTATTGGTATTTTAGTGCAAGTTATTGGTTAGTTTGATAAGATATTTGAAAAATATGAGAGGTAGAACCCTTCTCGGCCCCCTTTCCCTTGAAAATCACGAACATCGTCCCAAAACTTAGTGAAATGCTTCCACGGTTCGTTTTCAATGCATGAACACTTTTATCTAGGCTATATTGGTATGTTAATTCAAGTTATAGGTTATTTTGATAAGAAATTTGAAAAATAGGGGAGGTAGAACCCTTTTCGGCCCCTTTTCCTTGAAAATAACGAACATCGTCCCAAAACTTAGCGAAATGCTTTCAAGGTACATTTTCAATGCATAAACAATTATAAATAGGCTATATTGGTATGTTAGTGCAAGTTATAGGTTGGTTTCATAAGATATTTGGAAAATAGGCGAGGTAGAACCCGTTTCGGTCCCCTTTCCCTTGAAAATCACGAACATCGTCCCAAAACTAAGTGAAATGGTTCTAAGGCCCATGTTCAATGCTTGAACACTTGTAACTAGGCTATATTGGTATGTTAGTGCAAGTTATATGTTAGTTTGATAAAAAATTTGAAAAATAGGCGAGGTAGAACCCTTTCCAGCCCCCTTTCCCTAGAAAATCACGAACATCGTCCCAAAACTTGGCGAGATGAATCCAAGGTTCATTTTCAATGCATGACCAATTAAAACTAGGCTATATTGGTATGTTAGTGCAAGTTATAGGTTGGTTTTATAAGATATTTAAAAATAGGCAAGGTAGAACCCTTTTCGGTCCCATTTCCCTTGAAAGTCACAAACATCGTCCCGAAACTAAGTGAAATGCATCTTAGGCTCGTGTTCAATGCATGAACACTTGTAACTAGGCTATATTGGTATGTTAGTGCAAGTTATAGGTTAGTTTGATAAAAAATTTGAAAAATAGGCTAGGTAGAACTCTTTTCGGTCCCCTTTCCCTTGAAAATCACGAATATCGTCCCAAAACTAAGTGAAATGCTTCTAAGGGTCATGTTCAATTTGTGAACACATTGATGTGTAAGCAAGATGAGAACCTTGTTATAAAATACGTGTTAAGGGGTCTTAGTGAATTTCGTGATTGATGAGGGGAGAATAGGGGAACACTCTACCCTAGCCTCGGATATAACAAAGGGGAACGCTCACCCTTCGCTTGGTGTAGTTAGAAAATAGGGATTACTCAACCCACTCGTTCACTACGTAAGTTCTAGGTTTGGGAACACTCTACCAAAACTAGTACTCTTCAAATTTGGATTATCAAATTTGGATCTTAAAAATGACTAATTGCAAGTCACGTTTAATCAACAAAAGCACAAGTGTTTAGCAAATTTCTGGATGCCTTTCCTTTTCGTACAGTACACTATTTATAGTAGTGTATCAGTTACATAAGGGATCATAGGATTCCCTTTTAATAATTATCCATTACTTGCCTATTTAAAAGACAGAAATAAAATGCTAACTATAAAGTGATTAAAAGGCTCATATGACCGTCTAATTAATCCTTTATAACAATAAACTGAAACTAACTAACTAAACAACAATAAACTGAAACTAACTAACTAAACGTAAAACTAGGCTTAAATTAAGGAAAACGTTCAGCAATCTTCAAACGGCATTTTCAACGTGCATAAATCGTGCAAATAGCTTGCTTGTAACCTCCCTTGACTTAAGCTCCTTTATTTCGGCCATGAGCTAACTAACTCCTTAATTTACGCCCAATCAGTTCAACTAACCAACCAGTTCAACTAACACCTAAACTTACGCCCAACAAATAATCAGTCAATTCCTCCCTTAATTCACGCCCCATGATCAGTCCAACGTAACTAAATCATGCGTGGCTTCAAGTTTGTGAAAACGGCACACTTAGATATTTTCAACTAGATTAACTACTTTAAGGGAAGTATAACCAGTTGTGAAACTCTTTGGACTACCGTGCATAGGATTGAAGAATGACTTGGACAGAACTACTCCCTTAGTTTCTTGTTCAATAGCACCGCCTTGACCGTCTTCATCTAGACCATGGATAATTGTTCTTTGACCATTTTGGTCATCCTCCCTTTCTTCAAAAGGAATTGCCCTCAATTCGTCATCATTAAAGTAAGGAGCAAGATCACCAACGTTTAATGTACTTGAGACACCATATTGGCCTCCCAAATCAACTTTGTATGCGTTGTCATTGATCTTTTCCATGATCTCAAATGGTCCCTCGGCTCTTGGCATAAGTTTGTTCTTCCTTTTGCTAGGAAAACGTTCTTTCCTCATGTAAATCCACACCAAATCCCCAACTTCAAAAGACTTCACATTTCTCACTCGTTTGTTGGCTTGTTTCTTGTAGATTTCATTCGCCTTTCCAATGTTTCTCCGAACTTCTTTATGGACCTTTAGCATGAACTCGGCTTGTTCTTTTGCCCCACCATGAACGAACTTGTCTTTTGGCAAAGCAATAAGATCAATGGGAACATAAGGATTGACGCCATATACTACTTCAAAAGGAGAGTACTTTGTAGTAGCACTAGGTGTCCTATTATAAGCAAACTCGGCATGAGCAAGCTTATTATCCCAATCCTTGGTACTTTTGCTTACCAAAGCCCTAAGCAACGAACCAAGTATTCTATTCACCACCTCCGTTTGGCCATCGGTTTGTGGATGATGTGAGGTAGAAAACAATAACTTAGTTCCCATCAAACGCCATATGGATTTCCAAAAATGACTTAGGAACTTAGTATCGCGATCTGACACAATGGTGCGTGGCACCCCATGGAAACGAACTACCTCTTCGAAGTATAACTTAGCCACTTTTATTGCATCTTCAGTTTTATGGCAAGGAATGAAATGAGCCATTTTCGAGAACCGATCAACCACCACCATTATTGAATCTTTGCCTCTTTGAGTTCTTGGCAAAGCTACAATAAAATCCATACTAACATCCTCCCAAGGTCTTTCGGGAATTGGTAAGGGTTTGTAGAGACCTTTATGAAACACCATTTTTGCTCTTTGACAGATAGAACAACGACGCACCACATGATGAACCGTGGCTAACATTTTCGGCCAATAAAAATGCGCTTGGAGAAGCTCCATTGTCTTGTGAATACCCACGTGACCAGCTAGTCCTCCCCCATGAACTTCATGTATCAACAAACTTCGAATGGGACATTTTGGGATACATAATCTATTCCCTTTGAAAAGAAAACGAACTTTTTTTATTTATAAGCCAAAAAAAAAAAAAAATTTTAAAAATAAGTTACTGTTTATAATATTTTCAAAAATAAGCCAATTTTAGGTTCGGATAAAAAACGCTGCCTAAGGCAGCGATTTAGGTGGGACAAAAACGCTACCCAGGGCAGCGTTTTGCATGGGGCTGGGTTTTAGGGAAATTTTGTGCAATTAGGAAAACGCTGCCCTAGGCAGCGACTTATCTCAGAGAAAAACGCTGCCCTAGGCAGCGATTTATCTAAGAGAAAAACGCTGCCCTAGGCAGCGTTTTTCACTGAGATAAAACGCTGCCTAGGGCAGCGTTTTTACGCGAACTAAATTTTTTTTTTTTAAATGCCGTAAATTATTTAGACGTATCAAATACATTACATAATTTTCCATCAATACTTAAATACTTATGAATTCAAATATGAATAGACAAATTCTAATAATAAGTATCGAAATAAACACAGATTAGGAAAAATGTCATAACAAATGATGATGTTTGAAATACAAACTGTATAATGTTTGAAACTAAGTTTTAGTAATAAACATTACAAATTGGTATTAAATTAATGTAATGAAAACTGAATAAGATCTAAGAGTCTGGACCCGGAGTTTGCCCCTCGAAAATGATGTCCAAATGAGGATACGAACTCTGAGTTTGTGTTTGCTGGGTCCAAGGCGGATGGTGTGCAAATGGGGCCTCTGGGGACATGTACGCCGATGACGAAGACTGACCTTGAGTGTAATGTTGATGTGACATCTCGATAGCAAGGGTCTCCGTCATAGTGAAGGGTGCAGCAGGGGTGGATGGGTCGCAACTGGAATGTGATGGATACGGCCGAAGTCTGTGAGGCTGCCGTATCCTCTCCATGCTCTCCTGGACGAGACCATACACATGGTCCGCCATGGGAGGACACAAGTCCCTGGAGTCGTGAACGTAGTCACGAATATGCAACAGCTCCTCAGTCTACATGGGAAAGAAGAAATACAAATGATGTTAGTAGTGTACTATATAAATAAATTTTAACAATTAACTTGAATAAAAATCTTACCACGATGTGTAATGGCACTGCTGCAGGAGAGAAGTGTGGCGCAGACGGTCGAAAGAAAGGGCTGATGAACTGTCTGGTGATACGTCGATACCATACCAAGTATGGATCGAAGTAGTCCATAGCTCCCTCAAACGGATCGACCTGGACTACGGACTGTAAACGCCCATCCCACGCGTCGATAAATTGTCGGTGATGGTCCGACCAATCGACTCCAGCCTTCCCACGTCGGTCCACCTTGTGTAAGTCTTCGCTCGTGTCAACAGGTGGGGGAATGACCTGACGCGATCCGTATTGCCGCATAACCCGTGTCGGCAAATGGAACTCAACGCACTCGAAGCATACGAGCGGCGAAATGACACGCCACTCGTCCTCTTCACCCTCATCTTCGGGATACGGATCCCATACCATCTGTTTATAAATAACAGTTTAACATTATAATATGACAAAAAATCCATTTAAAATATATGTACGAATTACTAATGAGGTGTAGTAGTACCTGTTCATCCGTCATCCTATCTAATAAATCTCGCAGAGAGTTCACCCCAGTCGCGAGGTGAACGCGAGTAAGTCGATCGACCAGCCATCTTGTTCCGTATGGCTCTCCATCTCCAGCTCGGCCCGGTTCGACGTAAATGTGAACCTCCTGAGCTCCCTCCTGAGCTCGTCTGCGTCGTGTGGGTATGGCCGGACGACAGACGGTGAGATGCTCCCACGCCCAAAGCTGAGTAATTGAAGTAAATGGAATGAGTAACTAGTATTATAATTCTGTACGATTCACATAAATTAACAAATGAACATGCATACCTGGAGAATGACTAGTGGCCCAGCTATCTCAACTGCTGGCCGACCCCGTCGAACTCTACATGCCCGACACATATTCCGGTACAGGTAGGATAGAGCGGCGCTGCCCCAGCTGTAACTCGCTACACTATCCCAAGGGCGGTCGAACAAGTTCAAGTACATAAGCTGCACCTCGTTTCCTGACTTATCCGCGAAGAGTACACAAGAAACGAGGACCCAACAGTACATCTTGGCGTACCTCGAAATATCCATCTCACTGGCGGTCGCAGGCGGGAGATGGGCGAAGGTATCATGCAGCCAAGTGAATCTCACGGTGGACCCCACCACGGCATCATCTGGGGGTGAAACCCCAAACATTCGGAGCATCGTCATGGCGTAAGGTGCGGGGCTCGGTCCAGACACTGCCCTACCCGTCACCGGTAGGCGTGTAAGGATGCACACATCCCGTAAAGTGATCGTGGCCTCCCCAACAGGTAGGTGGAAGGTGTGTGTCTCCTGCCTCCACCTCTCAACCAAGGCCGTGACAAGGCCACGGTCGATTCGCAGCGACCGTAACCTATGGATCCCGTATAGGCCGGCACGTCGAACATACCGGAGGACTCTCTCATCCACAGGCCACTCAAAGGAGTGGTGGCGAGTGTAAAGCGTGGAGGCACCGTCCAATGTGCCATTCCACAACGCATGTGAACGATGCGTCTGCTGCAGTCTGAGAACAGACGGGTCTACTGGGCCTGGTTCCATATCCTGTGAATCTAACATAACAGAGTACAAAATGTGCATAAAATATTCTATATTCGGAAATGTGCATAACATAAAGTAAATAGTGGGAATATTCATAACATAAAGGAACATATTACATATTGGTTAACACTCTATACTACTGCACCTATCTCTGCGGACAACTTCTTCTATTGTGTCCAACGACATGACAAACACTACATGTGACTCCTCGGTCTGTGTTGTCGTCCATCTCATTTCGTAACCTTCTAGATCGTGGACGACCCCTAGCACGAACTCGAGTCTCATCAGCAATAACTCGGGGTCCTGTAAATGCTCTCCACACCGTGTCATCAAGAAGTGGGTGGAATTGAGGCTGGTACGTGCGCATGTATGCCGCACTATGGAAATGCGTATCAACAAATGGTGCCTCGGGCATGTGATACTGACGACACACGGCCAACACATGCGAACAAGGGTAGTGATATATTTGAACCTTGTTGCACGTGCATGTCCCGTCAGCGAAACGTACCATGTATCGTTTCCCTCCCTTACGTGCCAACCTTTCACCTCGGCCACTCGTCACCTCGTACACGCCGCTCCCAATGTCATACGGCACTACATTGTGGAATCTGGCCTTACTTCCGTTAACTTCAATCCTCTGTTGTACATGACGAGTATAAGGTTGGTTTGCTGCTACGCTTTCTGCACCCATCTCTCGTTTGTGTACGAACCACTTATTCACTCTGTAGAATGTCAACTCAACAATTGCTGAAACTGGCAGAAATCTAGCTCCCTTAATGACGCCGTTAAACACTTCAGCCATGTTCGTTGTCGCATACCCGTATCTATGTCCTCCATCATAGGCAATCGACCATTTCTCAATTGACATATCTTGGATATATTCAGCTGCTTCAGGAGAGACCTGAGCAATTCGTCTTATGGCTTTGTCGACCTTCGAAGTTTTCCGCTGGAAAGCAGCTCTAATGAATGCTTTCTTCACTAAGGTATTCTTGACGTGGGTATTCAAATTCGAAGCAACATGACGAATGCAGAATCGGTGAAATGCGTCTGGCGGCGTCCATCCACTATGAACATCATTCATAGCCTGAATAATACCAGGGTGACGATCAGATATTACACATAATCCCCTTCTACTCGTTACACGATGTCTGATGCATGCCATGAACCAGCTCCAACTCTCTCCGTTCTCATCCTCGACGAGAGCAAAAGCAATGGGGAATAGTTGATTATTCCCATCAACCCCTATTGCTATAAGCATCTTGCCCATGTATTTTCCATACAAATGCGTACCGTCGATGACAATCAGGGGAAGTGCGTGCTTAAACCCGTCTATACACGGTTTGAATGACCAAAATAACCGCTGGAAGACCCTGTAACCAGGACCCTCTGATTTGTAACACCACTCAACGGCCATCCCAGGATGAGTATCTAGTAGTGCTTGCATAATATGGGGCAACCGTTCATAAGAGGACTCCCAGTTACCGTAGATTTCTGCTATAGCGACTTGCTTACCGTACCATGCTTTCATATACGGTATGGTGTGGTGGAATCGCCCATGCACCATCTCTATAATTACGGCAACTTTCAAGGTAGGATCAGCTCTAACACAATCCTTGACGAAATTGCCGATCAGGGACGCACTCAGATGACGAACTCCCCGGTTCTGACTGCCACTAACACAGGACGCAGCGTGTGGACCTTTGTATGTTGTTATGCACCAAAATGAGAGTAAGGTACTCTTCTGCCTAGCACGTAGTCTCCAACCACATTTATTACTACAAACCAGCTCCAACACACTACTGTTCGACGTTCGACACCGATACGATGTATTTGACGTAAGGCTATACATCTTAACAGCTTCAATGAGATCTCTCTTATTAGCGAACTCCATTCCCTTAACAAATTCATTATCAACACTACATGGTGGGCCTGTCATCGTCCAACTGTCGTCCTCTTCATACTCTAACATGCTATTGTAATAAGGAATGTTAGATTCAACTGCAATCTCGTTGGCCTCCGATCCAGTCCCTACTTCTAGCTCTATGTTCAAATGACCGTCATCCTCTTGTTCTAGGTTAACAGGCTCCAAGTCTTCTGCATCTTCTTCCCCCTCCGCTTCCTCATCTACTTCCTCTTCTTCTACTCCTTCCTCGGATTGTCCAGTCCTTTCTCCATAAAGGTAATTTCCAAACTCATCTCTGAGAAGCGTACTGTTTAATGGATTCACCCGATAAGTAGCTAGACCTGAGCTATCATCGTGAATTTGACTTGTGGATGGAATGATTGAAAATGACTGATGTTGAGATAAGATGTCCATTAAACCAGTATATGATGATGGCAAGGGGACTAGATCGACATATATTTCAATGCCAGATTGTGGATAATTTTGAATACACACCCATAATACTTTAACAGCATAGTCATCAGTCAACGGCAATGCCATACATGTTGACGGCCCAGTGGGATACTTCATTTTCAATTTTAGTTCCACCAATCGTTTATCAAACCCACACAAACTAAAGACCATGTCAACAATATCAGAGAAGCTATTCTCACCACTAATTACGATAGGTCTACACTGTCCACCATCATACCCAACCGTATTATCTTGTTCTATCAATGTTCCACCCCATCGACATAACAATGGGTACACATTGGTATTCATGAAGCCTACAACAACGAAAACTATTCAAAGATATTCAAGAATGTAATATACAATAAACTAAAATTAATTACTAAACTAACCCTACTTAATGTTCTAACCTATTAAACTAAACTAATCTAAATTAATACACTAACCATAATTAATAACCTAACCTAATAATCTAACCTTATTTATTAAACTAATCTTAATTAGTTAATTAACTAACCTAGTTAACCTTACCTAATTAACCTACATTTAAGCACCTAATAAAATAAACTAAATTAACCTAAATATATTAACGTAAGGAAATAAATTAATTACTAAACTAACCCTACTTAATGTTCTAACCTATTAAACTAAACTAATCTAAATTAATACACTAACCATACTTAATAACCTAACCTAATAATCTAACCTTATTTATTAATCTAATCTTAATTAGTTAATTAACTAACCTAGTTAACCTTACCTAATTAACCTACATTTAAGCACCTAATAAAATAAACTAAATTAACCTAAATATATTAACGTAAGGAAATAAATTAATTACTAAACTAACCCTACTTAATGTTCTAACCTATTAAACTAAACTAATCTAAATTAATACACTAACCATAATTAATAACCTAACCTAATAATCTAACCTTATTTATTAAACTAATCTTAATTAGTTAATTAACTAACCTAGTTAACCTTACCTAATTAACCTACATTTAAGCACCTAATAAAATAAACTAAATTAACCTAAATATATTAACGTAAGGAAATAAAATAATTTAGTAAACTAACCCTACTTAATGTTCTAACCTATTAAACTAAACTAATCTAAATTAATACACTAACCATAATTAATAACCTAACCTAATAATCTAACCTTATTTATTAAAATAATCTAGTAAACTAAACTTAATTAATTAACTATTATAATTAAGCTTACTTAATTAACCTAAATATACTAACCTAGTAAAATATACTAAATTAACCTAAATATACTAAGTTAATAAAATAAACTAATCTAATCAACAAAACTTCATTAATTAACTAACATAACTAACCTTACTTAATAAGCTAATTTTAATTAATTAACCTTACTTAATTAACTAATCTACGTTAGCCTAAATTAATACACTAAACTAAATTAATTAGGTAATCTACTCTAATAAACTAACCTCTTTCAATAAACTAAACAAAATTAATAAAATAATCTATACTAATTACTAACCTAAATATTACACAAATTTAATTAACTAATCATAATTAATGAACTCACCTAAATTTATATACTAACCTAATTTATGGTTTACTAACCTAAATAAAGGTCCACTTAACCAAATCCATACCAATACCTAAACTAAAATAATAAAACATAAATACTACCAAAATATCAATAATAATTACCAAACATAACATATCAAAAATTAATTCACAAAATTAACGTAAAAATAATTAATTCAAAAAATTGTAAAATAATAACATAACACAAACCATAATTTTAAATAAAAAAACGAAATAAAAAAAAAACATAAATGAATAAATTAAACACATAATAAAAACTTCAAATTACACCAAATAAATTACATACCTTGTGAAATGGAAAGAAATGGAATAATTTGGGAGGAAAATGGAAGATTTTGGGAGGAAATTTCGAAGGGTGGAGGACGAGCAGCGGCGCGCAGGGAGAAGGAAGAAGGAAGAAGGAAATGGGGAAGAAGAAGGGAGAAAGAAAAAGAAGTTATAAATGCAGCTTCAGTAAAATCGCTGCCCGAGGCAGCGATTTTAGCTTAGTAAAATCGCTGCCTTGGGCAGCGATTTTACCCAGACTAAAATCGCTGCCTTGGGCAGCGATTTTACTGAAGCTAAAATCGCTGCCTCGGGCAGCGATTCATTAAAGCCTGCACTGATTCCCTGGCTCACTGACTCTGGAAATATTCTAAAGAAAAACGCTGCCAAGGGCAGCGTTTTTCCTAAACTAATAATTTGACCCAGTATTTTTGCCCTAAAATCAAGCTCATGCAAAACGCTGCCCTGGGTAGCGTTTTTGTCCCACCTAAATCGCTGCCCAAGGCAGCGTTTTTATCCGAACCTAAAATTGGCTTATTTTTGAAAATATTATAAACAGTAACTTATTTTTAAATTTTTTTTTTTTTTTGGCTTATAAATAAAAAAAGATCAAAGAAAACCCTTATGCAAAGAAAACAGATCATAAACTCCACGGACGCATTTTTCAATTATCCCTTTGAGTTCATCATCTTCTTGATAGTACTCCTTAATCAAATCGAATCCAAGTACCTTTGCTTCAACCATTCCAAGTAAATTATGCCTCCTAGACAAGGCATCTGCCACCACATTCGCTTTTCCACTCTTGTATTTAGAGGAAAAGTTAAATGTTTGCAAGAATTCGACCCACTTTGCATGCCTCGCATTCAGCTTCTTTTGGCCATGTATGAACCTCAAGGATTCATGATCAGAATGCAATATGAAAGGTTGTGGCCTCAAATAATGTGACCAATGATCTAGAGCTCTTACCATAGCATAGAACTCTTTATCATAGGTGGAGTAATTCAACTTGCCTTGACTCACCTTCTCACTAAAGTAGGCAATGGGTCGCCCACCTTGAATCAATACGGCACCAATACCTTTTCCACTTGCGTCACATTCAACCTCAAATGGTTTGGAAAAATCCGGAAGTGCTAATATGGGTGTGTTGCACATCTTCTTCTTGACTTCTTCAAACGCCCTTTGAGCTTGGGGTGTCCATTCGAACACGCCTTTCTTAGTACACTCGGTGATGGGAGCCATGAGTGTGCTGAAGTTCTTGATGAATCTTCTATAGAAGGAGGCAAGTCCATGAAATGAACGAACTTCCGTGAGCGTTCTCGGACTAGGCCATGATTGAATTGCTTCAATTTTGCTAGGATCCACCTTTACGCCATCACCTGAAACTATATAGCCAAGAAACATGACTTCATATAATAAAAAATCACATTTTTCTAGTTTCCCATACAGCTTTTCTTTCCTCAAAACAGAAAATACTTGAAAAAGGTGATCAAAATGAGATTCTTCATCACGTGAATAGATGAGAATGTCATCCAAGTATACTACCACAAACTTGCCAAGAAATGGCCTTAGCACCTCATTCATTAACCTCATGAATGTGCTAGGGGCATTGGTAAGGCCAAATGGCATGACGAGCCATTCATATAACCCATGCTTTGTTTTGAATGCAGTCTTCCATTCATCCCCTTCTCTCATGCGAATCTGATGATACCCACTTCTCAAGTCTACCTTTGAGAAGACCTTGGAACCACTCAATTCATCCAGCATGTCATCAAGCCTTGGGATTGGAAACCTGTACTTGATAGTAATGTTATTAACGGCTCTACTATCAATACACATTCTCCAAGTACCATCTTTCTTAGGAACCAACAAAGCAGGAACGGCACATGGACTCATGGACTCACGCACATAACCCATACCCATTAGTTCTTCAATTTGACGTTGTAACTCCTTAGTCTCTAAAGGGTTACATCTATAGGCTGGTTTATTTGGCAAGGGTGCTCCGGGAATGAGATCAATTTGATGCTCAATTCCTCGTATGGGTGGTAGTCCCTTAGGTAATTCATCCGGAAAAACGTCCTCAAAATCTTTAATTAATTGGGCTAACTTAGGATTTCGAGCAACAAAATTTTCGTGGGTTTCTTTGGAGTATAGTATAAACAACTCTGCCTCACCATCTAACTCCCTCTCAAATTCTTTAAAAGACAATAAGGATACTTCTTTTTGTGGTGTTCGTGATGGTGAAAAACGTGGGGGTGGTAAAGGGTGTAGTTTTTTCTTCCTCCCTTCATGGACTATGGTATAAGTGTTGTGATACCCATCATGTATAGATCTTTTATCAGTTTGCCAAGGCCTACCAAGTAGAATATGACAAGCATCCATAGACACAACATCACATAATATAGAATCACAATACGAACCAATACAAAAAGAAACCATACATTGCTTCCTAACCCCGGTGCTAGCATTAGAGTCTAACCAACTCAATTTGTAAGGTTGTGGATGATTAGTGGTCGTAAGACCAAGTTTGGATACTAGAGTCTTAGATACGGTATTAGCCTCACTTCCCCCATCAATAATTAAATCACATACCTCGTCACCAATCTTACAACGGGTGATGAAAATGTGTTGTCGTTGAGGGGCAGCATCCTCTTCCACACGTGCTTGCAAGGCCCTCCTAATCACGAGGCTAGTCTTCTCCTCTGACTCGGCAATGCAATCATCACAATCATCTTCAACTTCTTCTTCCCCATCCTCAAACTCATCCCAGTTGATGTTTTGAGTGGCCATGAGCTTAACCTCTTGCATAGTTAACGCCCTAGTATTAGGACAATCCTTCTTGTAATGACCTCGCCCTCCACATTTGTAACACACAATGTCACCTAGCTTCACGTTCTTTGTGTCCTTCTTTAGGGGATTGCTCGGTTTGTTAAAGGACGAACTTTCCTTTGTAGGAAAAGAAGGTTTTCGTGTCAATTGAGGAATGGTAGTAGGCTTCTTCTTCTTCCTCTTAGCATCGAATTTACTTACTAACTTGCAAGCTTCCACAAACGTGAGGTTAGTGTAACCTTCAAGTCTGTCTTGTAACTCTTGGTCCAAACCAGATATGAAACGCCCCATTTTGAGCTCTTCATTCTCGGTTACTTCACACACAATAGCAAGCCTATCAAACTCTTTTATGTAATCCTCTACAGAGTCCCCATTTTGTTGCAAGGTACTCCACTTCACATATTGGCTTTGCTTGTAATTGTGGGGGATGAAACGGTCTTTCATCCGTTTTTTAAGTTTGTCCCAAGTAGAGATAGGAACTTTCCCCTTAAGGGTACGTCCCCTTTGCTCTCCTTGTAGCCAACTATCACCATAGCCCTTTAGTTTGACCTTGGCAATCTTAAAACGCTGAACATCCTCATGGATGTCCTTGTATTCAAAGTACCTTTCCAAGGATTTCTCCCATTCCAAGTACTTTTCTGGATCAAGGGTCCCATCAAAGGAAGGGACGTCCACTTTGAGACTCCTATCTTCCCTCCTAGGTGGAGGGTCTTCCTCTCGATCTCTCCTATCTTGCTCGTTCATGAGCCTTGCCATCAAGGCAGCAAGATTCCCTTGTAGATTGGCATTGGTTTCGGCCAACCTTTCTTGACTAGCAATGGATCGATTTAGAGCTTCCAAGGCTGTCCTTAAGTCTTGATTTTCTCCCATGGTGTGTAGGTACACGACCCCTTAGGAAAAGTTTTTTTTTTTTTTTTTTTTTTTTTTTTTGAAAAATTTCCCCCTACCTGGCGCGCCAAATGATGTGTAAGCAAGATGAGAACCTTGTTACAAAATACGTGTTAAGGGGTCTTAGTGAATTTCGTGATTGATGAGGGGAGAATAGGGGAACACTCTACCCTAGCCTCGGATATAACAAAGGGGAACGCTCACCCTTCGCTTGGTGTAGTTAGAAAATAGGGATTACTCAACCCACTCGTTCACTACGTAAGTTCTAGGTTTGGGAACACTCTACCAAAACTAGTACTCTTCAAATTTGGATTATCAAATTTGGATCTTAAAAATGACTAATTGCAAGTCACGTTTAATCAACAAAAGCACAAGTGTTTAGCAAATTTCTGGATGCCTTTCCTTTTCGTACAGTACACTATTTATAGTAGTGTATCAGTTACATAAGGGATCATAGGATTCCCTTTTAATAATTATCCATTACTTGCCTATTTAAAAGACAGAAATAAAATGCTAACTATAAAGTGATTAAAAGGCTCATATGACCGTCCAATTAATCCTTTATAACAATAAACTAAAACTAACTAACTAAACAACAATAAACTGAAACTAACTAACTAAACGTAAAACTAGGCTTAAATTAAGGAAAACGTTCAGCAATCTTCAAACGGCATTTTCAACGTGCATAAATCGTGCAAATAGCTTGCTTGTAACCTCCCTTGACTTAAGCTCCTTTATTTCGGCCATGAGCTAACTAACTCCTTAATTTACGCCCAATCAGTTCAACTAACCAACCAGTTCAACTAACACCTAAACTTACGCCCAACAAATAATCAGTCAACTCCTCCCTTAACTCACGCCCCATGATCAGTCCAACGTAACTAAATCATGCGTGGCTTCAAGTTTGTGAAAACGGCACACTTAGATATTTTCAACTAGATTAACTACTTTAAGGGAAGTATAACCAGTTGTGAAACTCTTTGGACTACCGTGCATAGGATTGAAGAATGACTTGGACAGAACTACTCCCTTAGTTTCTTGTTCAATAGCACCGTCTTGACCGTCTTCATCTAGACCATGGATAATTGTTCTTTGACCATTTTGGTCACACATGTAACTAGGCTCTATTGGTATGGTAATGCAAGTTATTGGTTAGTTTGATAAGATATTTTAAAAATAGAGAGGTAGAACCTTTCTCGGCCACCTTTCCCTTGAAAATCACGAACATCGTCCCAAAACTTAGTGAAATGCTTCCAAGGTTCGTTTTCAATGCATGAATGCTTGTATCGAGGCTATATTGGTATGTTAGTTCAAATAATAGGTTATTTTGATAAGAAACTTGAAAAATAGGGGAGGTAGAACCCTTTCCAGCCCCCTTTCCCTTGAAAATCACGAACATCGTCCCAAAACTTAGTGAAATGCTTCCAAGGTTCGTTTTCAATGCATGACCAATTATAACTAGGCTATATTGGTATGTTAGTGCAAGTTATTGGTTGGTTTGATAAGATATTTTAAAAATAGGTGAGGTAGAACCCTTTTCGGTCCCCTTTCCTCTGAAAATAACGAACATCGTCCCAAAACTTAGCGAAAAGCTTCCAAAACTCGGTACAACGGGAGAGTTTTTGTGTATTAAATGACCTAAACTATTCGAATCGGACGATATGAGTAAATATAGGTAAAATGGGATCAGTTTTGGGTAGAAAATAACGTATTTACCCTTGAACATGTCATAAACACTTGAAATACATCGATTTGAGTCAAACCCAGTCAAATGGAAGACGTTCTAGGTAGGAAATGACTTAAACAATTCGAATCAGACGACATGAGTCAATATAGGTCAAATGGGATCAGTTTTGTGTAGAAAATGACGTATTTACCCTTGACCATATTATAAACACTTGAATTACATCAATTTTAGTCAAACTCACTCAAATGGGAGAGGTTTTGTGTATTAAATGACCTTAACACTTCGAATTGGACAATATAAGTTAATATAGGTCAAATAGAACAATTTTGGTAGAAAATGACATATTTACCCTTGAACATGTCATAAACACTTGAACTACATCGATTTGAGTCAAACTCGGTCAAATTGGAGAGGTTTAGGGTATAAAATAAGTTAAATATTTCAAATCGGATGATATGAGTCAATATAGTTCAAACGGGATCAATTTTGGGTAGAAAATGACGTATTTACCATTGAATATGATGTGTTTTTGGATGTGTTTAATTGAATTAGGATCGTTTGGAGTGATTTAAAATAAATCAGATTCAAGTTCGTCTCACAAGAACCAATATAACACTCAATGTAGAAACGGATTCTATTTGTGTGTTTGGGGTTTATAATCTGACCGAACACAAAGTAAGGCTAGATTATTATGATTATACAACCTAAGCACTAAGCAAAGAAGGTATAATTTTGTGAAACACAAAGTAACACCAGAATTTCACAAAGAAAGTCAGAATTTTTATTTCTTAATACTTGTTCTGAAATGACTAACAAGTGCCCTATTTATAGGAATCTTACAAGAACTTTGAAATTCCTATCTCACACGCCTAAAACAGCAAAAATAAGCTACTATCAAGGCTTTGTAACTCCCTTTACGGATTTCAAACAAAGCTGACAGTCAATGCATGATTTAAGCCTAAAATCATGCTCTTCCTAAGCTAGAAATTGACTTGTTTATTTCTGGCCTTAATGGCGTCTATTATGGGTTATTTTGACAGAAAACAACCCCTAATTAAAGCTTGAATAATTGAAACAATCAGCAAAAGTCTTCCATGAAAAACGCCATGCAACGCGTTTTCAATCGTTTTCAATCTGGCGTGAATTGCGTCAGTTTTGACAATTCAGCTAGAAGTCTTCCTTATGATGTGATTCTGATCTTTTCGTCCTATTTTCCCTCTTCCCATTTAAGGTAAGAAACAAAATGATTTTTGGAAGAGAATCCCACGAAATTAGCATCTGAAGACTTGGTTTTTCCGTGGGTAAACAAGGTGTGAACCGTAGCTTGGATTTCTGGAATGTTTTGGGCTTTAGTTTGGATTTGATTACTTGCTGCCATATCATTCTCCCCTTCTTCGAAAAAGTTTGTCCTCAAACTTTCATCATCTAGATATGGACTCAAATCCCCCACATTGAAGGTCGCACTTACTCCACCAAATTCACTAGGTAGATCAATTTTGTAAGCACTTTCTCCAATTTTCTCCAGAACTTGAAAAGGACCATCGGATCTGGGCATAAGCTTGTTTTTCCTAAGATTAGGAAAACGTTCTTTCCTCAAGTGTAACCAAACCCAGTCACCCTTAGCAAATGTAGGTTGCCTTCGGTTCTTATTTGCACGGTCTTTGTAGACTTTGTTCATAATTTCAATCTTTTCTTTGACTTTGGCGCATGTTTTCTGAAATGCTTCCCATCTCTTCTTAGGTTCAGCATGTATCAAATCTCCTTTAGGTAAAGGAATTAGCTCAATGGGCAGCAAAGGATTAATTCCATACACCACTTCAAAAGGACTACGAGCAGTGGTAGAAGAAGGAGACCGATTATAAGCGAATTCTGCATGGGCCAACTTAACATCCCAATCCTTTTGAGTTCTACTCACTAGGCCACGTAGCAAAGCTCCAAGGGTTCTGTTCGTCACCTCCGTTTGACCATCCGTTTGTGGGTGATGAGAAGTACTAAATAAGAGCTTAGTACCCACCAGTTTCCACAATACTCTCCAGAAATGACTAAGGAACTTAGTGTCCCTATCTGAGACAATGGACCTTGGAACCCCATGCAAACAAATGATTTCTCTAAAGTATAAATCAGCAACTTTAGAAGCATCATCTGTTTTGTGGCATGGCACAAAGTGAGCCATTTTTGAAAAACGGTCCACTACTACCATAATACTGTCCTTCCCCCTTTGAGTCCTAGGGAGACCCACAATAAAATCCATGCTTACTCCTTCCCATGGAACATCAGGTACGGGTAATGGGGTATAAAGACCTTTGTGAAAAGTACTCTTGGCTTTTTGGCAAGTAGAACACCTTTCTATCACGTGAGTTACATCCTTGATCATATGAGGCCAATAGAAATGTTCTTGAAGCATTTCTAATGTCTTGTGTATTCCAAAATGACCAGCAATTCCTCCCCCATGGATTTCACGAACCAAGAGTTCACGCACACCATTCTTAGGCACACAAAGTTTGTTGCCTTTGAACAAAAATCCATCTTGAACCGTGTAATCTTGAGTAGGCTTCTTGAATTTTTCTGAAAATTCCTCATCTTTTTCGTAGTGACTTTTCAAGTGTTCAAACCCAAGAATTTTCGTGTGAACCATAGCTAACAGATAGCTTCTCCTTGACAATGCATCCGCCACAACATTCTTCTTCCCTTCTTTGTATCTTGAGCTAAATGTGAAAGATTGAAGAAATTCAACCCATTTAGCATGTCGATGATTCAGTTTCTGCTGTCCATGAATAAACTTTAAGGCTTCATGATCCGAATGTAGAACAAACGGTTTTGGCCTTAAGTAATGAGACCAATGATCTAGAGCTCGAACAATGGCATAGAACTCGCGATCATAATTTGAATAATTAAGCTTTGCTCCACTTAATTTTTCACTGAAATAGCAGATGGGTCTCTTTCCTTGGATAAGAACAGCACCAATACCCACGCCACTTGCATCACATTCAACCTCAAACAGTTTATCAAAATCTGGTAATGCAAGAACCGTTGTATTGCACAATTTTTCTTTGATCTCTTCGAAGGCTTTTTGAGCAGCTTCACTCCATTGGAATGCACCTTTCTTCAATAATTCTGTTAAAGGAGCCGTGATTGTTGAGAAATTCCTGATGAAAATTCTGTAAAATGAGGCGAGGCCATGGAAACTCCTCACTTCATGCACATCTTCCATGTTGAAATAGCCTTTACTTTCTCTGGATCAACCTGTACTCCTTCACTAGATACAACATAGCCTAGGAAGGTAATATGCTTACACATGAAAGCACACTTCTCTAACTTCCCATACAATTTGTTAGACCTTAAAATCTCAAATAAAGATTTTAAATGTAACAAATGATCATCTACAGACTTGCTATATACCAGAATATCATCTAAATATACAACAATGAATTTATTTAGAAAAGGACGCAATACCTCATTCATGAGTCTCATGAACGAACTAGGAGCATTGCAAAGACCAAACGGCATGACCAGCCATTCGTACAAGCCTTGTTTAGTCTTGAACGCTGTTTTCCATTCATCTCCTTCTCTAATTCGCATTTGATGGTAGCCACTTCTTAAATCAATTTTACTGAAAATCTGGGCTCCACTCAACTCATCAAACATGTCTTGAAGCCTGGGCATAGGAAAGCGGTATTTGATAGTAATATTATTGATGGACCGACTATCAATACACATTCTCCAAGTTCCCTCTTTCTTAGGCACTAAAAGAGCAGGAACAGCACAGGGGCTAAGGCTTTCACGCACATAACCTTTCTCCATAAGTTCTTCTACCTGCCTTTGCAATTCCTTGGCTTGATCTGGGCTACATCTGTAAGCTGGTTTGTTTGGCAATTGAGCTCCCGGAATCAGGTCAATAGCATGTTCAATACCTCGAAATGGAGGTAAGCCTTGCGGTAGGTCACTAGGAAAAACATCAGAAAATTCTTCCAGCAATTTCTTTAAAGGTAATGAGTTAGTCACAGTGGAAATAGTATCATCAACAGGTTTAACAACAAGGAAAAACCCTCCTCCTTCCATAGCACATTCTCGTTCAAACTCATGTCTCGAAATCAGAAAATTAGGTTTTTTCTCCATCATAGGTTCAACCTTTGGAGGCAAAGGAAGTAATCTGATTTTCTTTCCCCCATGAGTAGTGACTGTGTAAACATTAGAAACGCCATCATGCAAAGCATTTCTATCAAATTGCCATGGTCTGCCCAGCAATATATGACATGCACTCATAGGCAGAATATCACACCAACGTTCATCATGAAAATTCCCAATAGTAAAAGAAACTAGAGCTTGTTTCTTAACTTTTAAGCCGGTGTCATTATCTAGCCAATTTAACTTGTACGGTTTAGCATGCTCACGAGTAGGTAATTTAAGCTTACTTACAAGTTCAGTAGAAGCCACATCTGTACAAGATCCACCGTCTACAATCACATCGCAAATTCTGTCTTGCACCTTGCACCTCGTATGGAAGAGATTTTCTCTTTGTTGTACGTCTTTGAGAGGCTCGGAATGAAGGATTCTTCTCACAACACCACACAATGGAGTGGCGTTTTCTTCAGCTCCATACTCCTCATATTCCTCTTCCTCTTCCTCATTCTCCTCAGAATCATATCCTCCTTCATGTATGGTGAGTGTGTTTCTTTTCGGGCATTCACTAGCAATATGCCCTTTTTCGTGGCACTTGTAACACGTCCTCTTGGAAACTTCCAGTTTGTAATCCGTTTTTCCTCCATAACTTTTGAATGAGTTAGGAGTAAAAGTGGATTTAGAAGCAACCTCACTTTTTCCCACAGAAGGAAAAGCTTTGTAAGGAGGCCTCGAAGTAAGCCTTGGCCTTTCTTCCTTGTGTTGTGCCTCAACTTTTCTGGCAGCCTTCACAACGTCTTCATAAGATGAATAAGGTAGAAGATCCACCTTATTGGATATTGGCTTAGACAGCCCCTTCGTGAAACGAGCAATTTTAAGCGGTTCTTTTTCTTGCATATCACATACCATACTGAGTTTCTCAAATTCTCGCACATAATCATCAACACTTCGTTCCCCTTGAGCTAAGCGAGTCAATTTTACATATTGATCTTGCTCATACTCACGTGGAATCCAACGTTGCTCCATTTTCTTTTTGAGTTTTACCCATGACTCAATTTTTCCCTTTCCTTCTCTTCTCCTTTTGGCCTTCAGATTGTCATACCAAAGCCCAGCAAGTTTGGTTAATTTCAGAATTGCCATTTTACAACTCCTAGCATCATCATACTCCTTATACTCAAAAATACTCTCCAATCTACGTACCCAATCAAAAAAAACTTCTGGATCATTTGAACCATCGAATTCTGGAAGATCAAGTTTGAGACTTCTATCTTCTTGGTAACCACGAAATTGTGATTCCCCTTGGGTGGGTGTGGAATTTTCCAATTCCTCTATTCTTCTGCCTTGTCTAAGACAGAGGTCTGCAATGGCATCAACTCTTGTTTCATGCCTTTTCATTTCGTCATGCATCTCTTGGAGTTTTCCAAGAATGTCTTTCATCACCTCGTGAGATGGTGAGTTGGATGAACTTGAAGCCATTCTCCAAAGTCTTTGCTCTGATACCAACTGATGTGTTTTTGGATGTGTTTAATTGAATTAGGATCGTTTGGAGTGATTTAAAATAAATCAGATTCAAGTTCGTCTCACAAGAACCAATATAACACTCAATGTAGAAACGGATTCTATTTGTGTGTTTGGGGTTTATAATCTGACCGAACACAAAGTAAGGCTAGATTATTATGATTATACAACCTAAGCACTAAGCAAAGAAGGTATAATTTTGTGAAACACAAAGTAACACCAGAATTTCACAAAGAAAGTCAGAATTTTTATTTCTTAATACTTGTTCTGAAATGACTAACAAGTGCCCTATTTATAGGAATCTTACAAGAACTTTGAAATTCCTATCTCACACGCCTAAAACAGCAAAAATAAGCTACTATCAAGGCTTTGTAACTCCCTTTACGGATTTCAAACAAAGCTGACAGTCAATGCATGATTTAAGCCTAAAATCATGCTCTTCCTAAGCTAGAAATTGACTTGTTTATTTCTGGCCTTAATGGCGTCTATTATGGGTTATTTTGACAGAAAACAACCCCTAATTAAAGCTTGAATAATTGAAACAATCAGCAAAAGTCTTCCATGAAAAACGCCATGCAACGCGTTTTCAATCGTTTTCAATCTGGCGTGAATTGCGTCAGTTTTGACAATTCAGCTAGAAGTCTTCCTTATGATGTGATTCTGATCTTTTCGTCCTATTTTCCCTCTTCCCATTTAAGGTAAGAAACAAAATGATTTTTGGAAGAGAATCCCACGAAATTAGCATCTGAAGACTTGGTTTTTCCGTGGGTAAACAAGGTGTGAACCGTAGCTTGGATTTCTGGAATGTTTTGGGCTTTAGTTTGGATTTGATTACTTGCTGCCATATCAGAATATGTCATAAACACTAGAAATACATCGATTTGAGTCAAACTCTATCAAATGGGTGAGTTTCTAGGTATAAAATGTGTTAAACACTTCGAATCGGACAATATGACTCAACAAAGGTCAAATGGGATCAGTTTTGGGTAGAAAATGACTTATTTACCCTTGAACATGTCATAAACACTTGAAATATACCAATTTGACTCAAACTCGGTACAACGGGAGAGTTTTTGTGTATTAAATGACATAAACTATTCGAATCGGACGATATGAGTAAATATAGGTAAAATGGGATCAGTTTTGGGTAGAAAATAACGTATTTACCCTTGAACATGTCATAAACACTTGAAATACATCGATTTGAGTCAAACCCAGTCAAATGGAAGACGTTCTAGGTAGGAAATGACTTGAACAATTCGAATCAGACGACATGAGTCAATATAGGTCAAATGGGATCAGTTTTGTGTAGAAAATGACGTAGTTACCCTTGACCATATTATAAACACTTGAAATACATCAATTTTAGTCAAACTCGATCAAATGGGAGAGGTTTTGTGTATTAAATGACCTTAACACATCGAATTGGACAATATAAGTTAATATAGGGCAAATAGAACAATTTTGGTAGAAAATGACATATTTACCCTTGAACATGTCATAAACACTTGAACTACATCGATTTGAGTCAAACTCGGTCAAATTGGAGAGGTTTAGGGTATAAAATAAGTTAAATATTTCAAATCGGATGATATGAGTCAATAAAGTTCAAACGGGATCAATTTTGGGTAGAAAATGATGTATTTACCCTTGAATATGTCATAAACACTAGAAATACATCGATTTGAGTCAAACTCAGTAAAATGGGTGAGTTTCTGAGTATAAAATGAGTTAAACACTTCGCATCAGACAATATGACTCAATATAGGTCAAATGGGTTCAGTTTTGGGTAGAGAATGACGTATTTACACTTGAAATACACCAATTTGAGTCAAACTCGGTACAATGGGAGAGTTTTTGTGTATTAAATGACCTAAACAATTCGAATCGGGCGATATGAGTCAATATAGGTAAAATGGGATCAGTTTTGGGTAGAAAATGACGTATTTACCCTCGAACATGTCATAAAAATTTGAAATTCATCGATTTGAGTGACCAAAATGGTCAAAGTGCAATTATCCATGATTTAGAGGAAGACGGTCAAGACGGTATTATTGAATTAAATGCTAAGGGCTTAATTCTGTCCAAATCGTTCTTCAATCCTATGCAAGGCGGTCCAAAAAGTTTTACTACGGGTTATACTTCCCTTAAAGTAGTTAATCTAGTTGAAGGGAGTTAGTAAAGATGCCGGTTTGATGCCACGCATGATTCGTGTAATTGGAGTCAAGTTGGACGATCATGGGGCATGAATTAAGGAATTAGTTGAACTGATTGGTTAGTGAACTAATTAGCGTGAATTAAGGAGGGTAGTTAGCTCGTTGATTTGTTAAACTGAAGAGGCGTAAGATTAGGAGTTAGTTAGCTGATCATGATGTTAGTGGTTGGTTAGCTGGCGTAAAAGGAGCAAATTAGTTAACTAGTTGGTTAGTTAAACTACTTAGGCGTAACTTAAGGAGGTAGTTAGTTGAATAAAGAAGTTTGAGTCAAGGGTGGTTACAAACAAGCTGAAAACATGCTGATAATGCCGTGGAAGCTAGCTGCTGCACGTTTTTAATGCCGGTTGAAGTTTGTTGGATTTTTCCTTAATTTAAGCTTAGATTTCGTTTAGGTAGTTTTATTTCAGTTTATTGTTATTAGGTAATTTCGGTTTGTTGTGATAAAGGATTAAAGGGACGGTTATATGAGCCTTTTAATCACTTTATATTTAGTTTTATTTCTGTCCTTAATTAGGCAAATAATGGATAACTACAAAAGGGGAATCCTATGTAATGAAGGCACTACTATAAATAGTGCACGAAATGAATAGAAAGGCATCCAGAAGTTTGCTAAACACTTGAGTTTTTCTTTGATTAAACTTGACTTGCTAATAGTCATTTTTAAGGTCCAAATTTGAGAATACAAATTTGAAGAGTACTAGTTTTGGTCGAGTGTTCCCAAACCTAGAACTTACGTAGTAAACGAGTGGGTTGAGTATTCCCTATTTCTAAACTACACTAAGCGAAGGGTGAGTGTTCCCCTTGGTTATATCCGAGATTAGGGTTGAGTAATCCCCTATTCTTCTCTCAGTAATCACGACATTTCATTAGGACCCCTTAAACACATATTCTGTAACAAGGTTCTCATCTTGCTTACACATCATTTGGCGCGCCAGGTAGGGGGGAAATTTGTCAAACAAAACAAAAGAAAGCTTTTCCTAAGGGGTCGTATACCTACACACCATGGGAGATAATCAAGACTTAAGGACAGCATTGGAAGCTCTAAATCGATCCATTGCTAGTCAAGAAAGATTGGCCGAAACTAATGCTAATCTACAAGGGAATCTTGCTGCCTTAATGGCAAGACTCATGAACGAGCAAGATAGGAGAGATCGAGAGGAAGACCCTCCACCTAGGAGGGAAGATAGGAGTCTCAAAGTGGACGTCCCTTCTTTTGATGGGACCCTTGATCCTGAAAAGTACTTAGAATGGGAGAAATCCTTGGAAAGGTACTTTGAATACAAGGACATCCATGAGGATGTACAGCGTTTTAAGATTGCCAAAGTCAAGCTAAAAGGCTATGGTGATAGTTGGTTACAAGGAGAGCAAAGAGGACGCACCCTTAAGGGGAAGGTTCCTATCTCTACTTGGAACAAACTCAAAAAACGGATGAAAGACCGTTTCATTCCCCACAATTACAAGCAAAGCCAATATGTGAAATGGAGTACCTTGCAACAAAATGGGGACTCTGTCGAGGATTACATAAAAGAATTCGATAGGCTTGCTATTGTGTGTGAAGTAACCGAGAATGAAGAGCTCAAAATGGGGCGTTTCATATCCGGTTTGGACCAAGAATTACAAGACAGACTTGAGGGTTACACTAACCTCACGTTTGTGGAAGCTTGCAAGTTGGTGAGTAAATTCGATGCTAAGAGGAAGAAGAAGAAGCCTACTGCCATTCCTCAATTGACACGAAAACCTTCTTTTCCTACAAAGGAAAATTCGTCCTTTAACAAATCAAGCAACCCCATAAAGAAGGACGCAAGGAACGTGAAGATAGGTGACATTGTGTGTTACAAATGTGGAGGGCGAGGTCATTACAAGAAGGATTGTCCTAATACTAGGGCATTAACTATGCAAGAAGTTAAACTCATGGCCACTCAAAACATCAATTGGGATGAGTTTGAGGATGGAGAAGAAGACGTTGAAGATGATTGTGACGATTGCATTGCCGAATCAGAGGAGAAGACTAGCCTCGTGATTAGGAGGGCCTTGCAAGCACGTGTGGAAGAAGATGCTGCCCCTCAACGACAACACATTTTCATCACCCGATGTAAAATTGGTGACGAGGTATGTGATCTCATTATTGATGGGGGAAGTGAGGCTAATACCGTATCTAAGACTCTAGTATCCAAACTAGGTCTTACGACCACAAATCATCCACAACCTTACAAATTGAGTTGGTTAGACTCTAATGCTAGCACCGGGGTTAGGAAGCAATGTATGGTCTCTTTTTGTATTGGTGCGTATTGTGATTCGATATTATGTGATGTTGTGTCTATGGATGCTTGTCATATTCTACTTGGTAGACCTTGGCAAACTGATAGAAGGTCTATACACGATGGGTATCACAACACTTATACAATAGTCCATGAAGGGAGGAAGAAAAAACTACACCCTTTACCACCCCCACGTTTTTCACCATCACAAACACCACAAAAAGAAGTATCCTTATTATCTTTTAGAGAATTTGAGAGGGAGTTAGATGGTGAGGCAGAATTGTTTCTACTATACTCCAAAGAAACCCACGAAAATTTTGTTGCTCGAAATCCTAAATTAGCCCAATTAATTAAAGATTTTGAGGACGTTTTTCCTGATGAATTACCAAAAGGACTACCACCCATACGAGGAATTGAGCATCAAATTGATCTCATTCCCGGAGCACCCTTACCAAATAAGCCAGCCTATAGATGTAATCCTTTGGAAACCAAGGAGTTACAACGCCAAATTGAAGAACTAATGGGTATGGGTTATGTGCGTGAGTCCATGAGTCCATGTGCCGTTCCTGCTTTGTTGGTTCCTAAGAAAGATGGTACTTGGAGAATGTGTATTGATAGTAGAGCCGTTAATAACGTTACTATCAAGTACAGGTTTCCAATCCCAAGGCTTGATGACATGCTGGATGAATTGAGTGGTTCCAAGGTCTTCTCAAAAGTAGACTTGAGAAGTGGATATCATCAGATTCGCATGAGAGAAGGGGATGAATGGAAGACTGCATTCAAGACAAAGCATGGGCTATATGAATGGCTCGTCATGCCATTTGGCCTTACCAATGCCCCTAGCACGTTCATGAGGTTGATGAATGAGGTGCTAAGGCCATTTCTGGGCAAGTTTGTGGTAGTATACTTGGATGACATTCTCATCTATTCACGTGATGAAGAATCTCATTTTGATCACCTTTTTCAAGTATTTTCCGTTTTGAGAAGAGAAAAGCTGTATGGAAAACTAGAAAAATGTGATTTTTTATTATATGAAGTCATGTTTCTTGGCTACATAGTTTCAGGTGATGGCGTAAAGGTGGATCCTAGCAAAATTGAAGCAATTCAATCATGGCCTAGTCCGAAAACGCTCACGGAAGTTCGTTCATTTCATGGACTTGCTTCTTTCTATAGAAGATTCATCAAGAACTTCAGCACACTCATGGCTCCCATCACCGAGTGTACTAAGAAAGGCGTGTTCGAATGGACACCCCAAGCTCAAAGGGCGTTTGAAGAAGTCAAGAAGAAGATGTGCAACACACCCATATTAGCACTTCCTGATTTTTCAAAACCATTTGAGGTTGAATGTGACGCAAGTGGAAAAGGTATTGGTGCCGTATTGATTCAAGGTGGGCGACCCATTGCCTACTTTAGTGAGAAGATGAGTCAAGGCAAGTTGAATTACTCCACCTATGACAAAGAGTTCTATGCTATGGTAAGAGCTCTAGATCATTGGTCACATTATTTGAGGCCACAACCATTCATATTGCATTCTGATCATGAATCCTTGAGATTCATACATGGCCAAAAGAAGCTGAACGCGAGGCATGCAAAGTGGGTCGAATTCTTGCAAACATTTAATTTTTCCTCTAAATATAAGAGTGGAAAAGCGAATGTGGTGGCAGACGCCTTGTCTAGGAGGCATAATTTGCTTGGAATGGTTGAAGCAAAGGTGCTTGGATTCGAATTGATTAAAGAGTACTATCAAGAAGATGATGAATTCAGAGGGATAATGGAAAAATGCGTTCGTGGAGTTTATGAACTGTTTTCCTTGCATAATGGTTTTCTTTTTAAAGGAAATAGATTATGCATCCCAAAAAGTCCCATTCGAAGTTTATTGATACATGAAGCTCATGGGGGGGGACTAGCTGGTCATGTGGGTATTCACAAGACAATAGAGCTTCTCCAAGCTCATTTTTATTGGCCGAAAATGTTAGCCACAGTTCATCATGTGGTGAGTCGTTGCTCTACCTGTCAAAGAGCAAAAATGGTGTTTCATAAAGGTCTCTACAAGCCCTTACCAATTCCCGAAAGACCTTGGGAAGATGTTAGTATGGACTTTATTGTAGCTTTGCCAAGAACTCAAAGAGGCAAAGACTCAATAATGGTGGTGGTTGATCGGTTCTCGAAAATGGCTCATTTCATTCCTTGCCATAAAACTGAAGATGCAATGAAGGTGGCTAAGCTATACTTTGAAGAAGTAGTTCGTTTCCATGGGGTGCCACGCACAATTGTGTCAGATCGCGATACTAAGTTCCTAAGTCATTTTTGGAAATCCATATGGCGTTTGATGGGAACTAAATTATTGTTCTCTACCTCTCATCATCCACAAACCGATGGTCAAACGGAGGTGGTGAATAGAATACTTGGTTCGTTGCTTAGGGCTTTGATAAGCAAAAGTACCAAGGATTGGGATAATAAGCTTGCTCATGCCGAGTTCGCTTATAATAGGACACCTAGTGCTACTACAAAGTACTCTCCTTTTGAAGTAGTATATGGCGTCAATCCTTATGTTCCCATTGATCTTATTGCTTTGCCAAAAGACAAGTTCGTTCATGGTGGGGCAAAAGAACAAGCCGAATTCATGATAAAAGTCCATAAAGAAGTTCGGAGGAACATTGAAAAGGCGAATGAAATCTACAAGAAACAAGCCAACAAACGAGTGAGAAATGTGAAGTCTTTTGAAGTTGGGGATTTAGTGTGGATTTACATGAGGAAGGAACGTTTTCCTAGCAAAAGGAAAAACAAACTTATGCCAAGAGCCGAGGGCCCATTTGAGATCATGGAAAAGATCAATGAAAACGCATACAAAGTTGATTTGGGAGATCAATATGGTGTCTCAAGTACATTCAACGTTGGTGATCTTGCTCCTTATCTTGATGATGACGAATTGAGGGCAATTCCTGTTGAAGAAGGGGAGGATGACCAAAATGGTCAAAGTGCAATTATCCATGATTTAGAGGAAGACGGTCAAGACGGTATTATTGAATTAAATGCTAAGGGCTTAATTCTGTCCAAATCGTTCTTCAATCCTATGCAAGGCGGTCCAAAAAGTTTTACTACGGGTTATACTTCCCTTAAAGTAGTTAATCTAGTTGAAGGGAGTTAGTAAAGATGCCGGTTTGATGCCACGCATGATTCGTGTAATTGGAGTCAAGTTGGACGATCATGGGGCATGAATTAAGGAATTAGTTGAACTGATTGGTTAGTGAACTAATTAGCGTGAATTAAGGAGGGTAGTTAGCTCGTTGATTTGTTAAACTGAAGAGGCGTAAGATTAGGAGTTAGTTAGCTGATCATGATGTTAGTGGTTGGTTAGCTGGCGTAAAAGGAGCAAATTAGTTAACTAGTTGGTTAGTTAAACTACTTAGGCGTAACTTAAGGAGGTAGTTAGTTGAATAAAGAAGTTTGAGTCAAGGGTGGTTACAAACAAGCTGAAAACATGCTGATAATGCCGTGGAAGCTAGCTGCTGCACGTTTTTAATGCCGGTTGAAGTTTGTTGGATTTTTCCTTAATTTAAGCTTAGATTTCGTTTAGGTAGTTTTATTTCAGTTTATTGTTATTAGGTAATTTCGGTTTGTTGTGATAAAGGATTAAAGGGACGGTTATATGAGCCTTTTAATCACTTTATATTTAGTTTTATTTCTGTCCTTAATTAGGCAAATAATGGATAACTACAAAAGGGGAATCCTATGTAATGAAGGCACTACTATAAATAGTGCACGAAATGAATAGAAAGGCATCCAGAAGTTTGCTAAACACTTGAGTTTTTCTTTGATTAAACTTGACTTGCTAATAGTCATTTTTAAGGTCCAAATTTGAGAATACAAATTTGAAGAGTACTAGTTTTGGTCGAGTGTTCCCAAACCTAGAACTTACGTAGTAAACGAGTGGGTTGAGTATTCCCTATTTCTAAACTACACTAAGCGAAGGGTGAGTGTTCCCCTTGGTTATATCCGAGATTAGGGTTGAGTAATCCCCTATTCTTCTCTCAGTAATCACGACATTTCATTAGGACCCCTTAAACACATATTCTGTAACAAGGTTCTCATCTTGCTTACACATCATTGAGTCAAACTAGTTCTAGATATAAAATGACTTAAACACTTTGAATCAGACGATATGAGTCAATAGAGGTCAAATGGCATCAGTCTTGGGTAGAAAATGAGGTATATACCCTTGAATAAGTCATAAACACTAGAAATACATCGATTTAAGTCAAAACTAGTCAAATGGAAGAGGTTCTGGGTAGGAAATGACTTAAACAATTCAAAACGGACGATATGAGTCATTATAAGTCAAATGGGATCAGTTTTGGGTAGAAAATGACGTATTTACCCTTGACCATGTTATAAACACTTGAAATACATCAATTTGAGTCAAACTCGGTCAAGTGGGAGAGGTTTTGTGTATTAAATGACCTAAACACTTTGAATTAGACGATATAAGTTAATATAGGTCAAATAGAACAATTTTGGGTAGAAAATGATGTATTTACCCTTGAACATGTCATAAACACTTGAAATAAATCGATTTGAGTCAAACTTGGTCAAATTGGAGAGGATTAGGGTTTAAAATAAGTTAAACAATTCAAATTAGATGATATGAGTCAATATAGTTCAAACGGGATCAATTTTGGGTAGAAAATGACGTATTTACCATTGAATATGTCATAAACACTAGAAATACATCGATTTGAGTCAAACTCTATCAAATGGGTGAGTTTCTAGGTATAAAATGTGTTAAACACTTCGAATCGGACAATATGACTCAATAGAGGTCAAATGGGATCAGTTTTGGGTAGAAAATGACTTATTTACCCTTGAACATGTCATAAACACTTGAAATATACCAATTTGACTCAAACTCGGTACAACGGGAGAGTTTTTGTGTATTAAATGACATAAACTATTCGAATCGGACGATATGAGTAAATATAGGTAAAATGGGATCAGTTTTGGGTAGAAAATAACGTATTTACCCTTGAACATGTCATAAACACTTGAAATACAACGATTTGAGTCAAACCCAGTCAAATGGAAGACGTTTTAGGTAGGAAATGACTTAAACAATTCGAATCAGTCGACATGAGTCAATATAGGTCAAATGGGATCAATTTTGTGTAGAAAATGACGTATTTACCCTTAACCATATTATAAACACTTGAATTTCATCAATTTTAGTCAAACTCGCTCAAATGGGAGAGGTTTTGTGTATTAAATGACCTTAACACTTCGAATTGGACAATATAAGTTAATATAGGTCAAATAGAAGAATTTTGGTAGAAAATGACATATTTACCCTTGAATATGTCATAAACACTAGAAATACATCGATTTTAGTCAAACTCAGTAAAATGGGTGAGTTTCTGAGTATAAAATGAGTTAAACACTTCGCATCAGACAATATGACTCAATATAGGTCAAATGGGTTCAGTTTTGGGTAGAGAATGACGTATTTACACTTGAAATACACCAATTTGAGTCAAACTCGGTACAATGGGAGAGTTTTTGTGTATTAAATGACCTAAACAATTCCAATCGGGCGATATGAGTCAATATAGGTAAAATGGGATCAGTTTTGGGTAGAAAATGACGTATTTACCCTCGAACATGTCATAAACATTTGAAATTCATCGATTTGAGTCAAACTAGTTCCAGATATAAAATGACTTAAACACTTTGAATCGGACGATATGAGTCAATAGAGGTCAAATGGCATTAGTCTTGGGTAGAAAATGAGGTATATACCCTTGAATAAGTCATAAACACTAGAAATACATCGATTTAAGTCAAACCTAGTCAAATGGAAGAGGTTCTGGGTAGGAAATGACTTAAACAATTCGAATCGGACGATATGAGTCATTATAAGTCAAATGGGATCAGTTTTGTGTAGAAAATGACGTATTTACCCTTGACCATGTTATAAACACTTGAAATACATCAATTTGAGTCAAACTCGGTCAAGTGGGAGAGGTTTTGTGTATTAAATGACCTAAACACTTTGAATTAGACGATATAAGTTAATATAGGTCAAATAGAACAATTTTGGGTAGAAAATGATGTATTTACCCTTGAACATGTCATAAACACTTGAAATAAATCGATTTGAGTCAAACTTGGTCAAATTGGAGAGGATTTGATGTGAATCTAGGTATTGAAACCTTAATCCACACAAAAGGGATAGAACTAGATAGAAAACCCTCTAAAGCTACGCACCAAAGGTTTAAAATCTAGGGCGAAAGTTTAAGAATTGATTAAAGCAAAGCACCCTCAATTCCTACACTTCCTTACGTGAATCTAAAGCTTTAAGCACCAATTCACAACTCTTTGTTACACACAAAGAAAAACAACAAACTCTCTAAGTTTATTGAAGAATATATAGAAAAGAATCTCCAAATCTGATTTTTCCAAGCTTGGGTGCACATCTATTTATACCCATAGCTTGAGAGTTTCAATCATATTATGACTAGGCCTCCTACTTCTAAAAGGACTCCTAATAACCAATAGGATAATGCCACCTATTTATTACATAATCCTACTAAAACTCTAACACTATCTTATCTTAATTAGAATCTTATCCTACCTAAAAAGATAATATTACAATTTAACTACTCTAATCCTATTTTATTTAAAGTAAAACACTAAATATCCAATGCCATGTGTGTAGCCACGTCCATACCCATGCCATGTCACTTGCCAAGTCACTTAAGTCGTAATAAAGCACCGATAAGATGTAATAAGCACATCTCAATGTAACAAGCACCTCCCCTTGTCTTAAAATTTTCCTCCTTGGTCAAAATTTTCAATCTTTGAAAATTACTCCAAGATTTTAGCTTTTGATCAAGGCCTTCCATCAATCATCACCTCCATGGCTTCCACACATTATAGAATCATAAAATCTGAAAATGGAAAGTTCAAAACACACCTATGCCTAAAATGAGAAAAACCCTATCAAATGAAATGGGAGAAAACTCATAGGCAAAACCAACTTATTCCCTATGTCCACCAATCCTCATTTACATTTGCATGTTATCATGCACATGCAAATGTTCCCCTTTGATGGCTAGAAGATTCGTGTCTCCATAAGCCAACAACTCTCCCATGGTAGCATTCTTCTTTAAAGCTTCAACCAATCCTTCGAATTTGGCATCCTCTATCATATCATCCTCCTCTTCTTCAAAAGAGTTTGTCCTCAAACTTCGAAGTTGATCATCAGGCACATAAGGTGCTAAGTCGCCTATATTGAATGTGGCATGAACTCCATAGTCTCCAGGCAACTGAAGCTTATATGCATAATCACCCACCTTACTGATGATTTTG
Organism: Dysphania ambrosioides; assembly: GCA_026401315.1. Taxonomy (NCBI): domain Eukaryota; kingdom Viridiplantae; phylum Streptophyta; class Magnoliopsida; order Caryophyllales; family Amaranthaceae; genus Dysphania; species Dysphania ambrosioides. The sequence continues at coordinate 22,880,631 of CM048661.1, read as the reverse complement.
AATGGACCATCACACCTAGGCATAAGCTTGTTCTTACGTCGATTAGGAAATCTTTCCTTCCTCAAGTGTAACCAAACCAAGTCTCCCTCCTTGTAAGTATGTTGAGTCTTGTGTTTGTTAGCTCTAGCCTTATAGATATCATTGACCTTCTCAATTCTTGCTCTCACTTGGGTGTGAAGCTTTTGCATATAGTCAACCTTGGCCTTCGCATCCTTCTCTAATTCCCTTCCATCCACCAATAACACTCCCTTGCCATTATCTTTGTTAGAACGAGTTTTTAGAGCCATAAAAGGCTTCAAAGCAAATGCTTTGGCTTGTGCATTCTTCCTCACAACATATATGTTTGTCCTTCCATCAAACTTTACAAATCTGTCATATTGCCAAGGTCTTCCCAAGAGAATATGACACGCATCCATGGGACAAACATCACAAAGCACTTGATCTTCATAATTGCCAATTTTGAACGAAATCAATGCTTGTTTACTAACCTTTACGTCACTTGAATTGCTAAGCCAATGGAGCTTATATGGTTGAGGATGGATTTGAGTGGGCACCTCCAACTTGTCCACCAAGAGTGTAGAAACCACGTTAGTGCAACTCCCCGAATCTATAATCACATCACATAGTCTTCCTTGGACATTGCATCTTGTGAGGAAGATTTTCTCCTTGTGGCTCTCCTCTAATGGTAAGGACTTGGATTGTAATGCCCTTCGTAATACTAGGCTAGATCCCCTAGTTTCTGCCATCACCTCCTCCACATCCTCCTCTAGGACTTCAAAAGATGTGTTACCTTCTTCCTCTTCAAGCTCATGCTCCTGTTCTTCAAAGGTTTCATCTTCCTCCCAAGTCCGAGTAGTAGCAATCCTAGCATGGGGACAATCCCATTGGATATGGCCTTGTCCCTTACATTTGAAGCAAGTTCGTTGATCTCCCATAGGGGGCCTCGAACTTCCTCCCTTATCTCTCCCAAAAGATTGTGGCTTTATGGAATTCTCGAGATTAGGCTTCATATTAGACATCTCACGCACCCCTTTAGCTTCAAATGATCGAAAGATCCCTCTAGGTTTACGTGTTTGCCTTTCAACCCTAGTTGCTATTGTACACACCTCATCAAAGCTCCAATAGGGTTGTAATTCCACCTTTTCCTTGATTGGGTCATTTAACCCAGCCACAAAACGAGCCACCTTGTGGTCTTCTTTCTCCTCTAGCCCACACACCATGGCTAGATATTCGAATTCCATCAAGTATTCCTCCACAGACCTCCTTTCTTGCTTCAAAGTATGCATTTTTATAAAATTGTTTTGTTCAAAGTCTTGAGGAACAAACCTTTTTTGCATGTACTTCTTTAGTTTTGTCCAAGATGAGATCTTGGAACGCCCCTCCTTTCTCCTCTTCTTTTGCAAACCTTCAAGCCACAAACTTGCATAAGAAGTGAGTTTGAGTTCAGCAACCTTAAAGGATCTATGATCATCATAGTCCTTATATCTGAAAATTCGTTCAACTCTGCAGATCCAATCTAGGAATTTGTCTGGGTTCAAACTGCCATTGAACTCAGGGATTTCAAGTCTCAAGCTTTGATCCTCTTTCCCCCTTAAACTCTTTCTCCTACGCCCTTTATATGATTCCTCATCATCACCTGAAGAGGATGGGTCCCTCTTGCTAGGCCTCCTTGAGCTTCTAACACTGGATTCACCATCACTTTCGCTAGAGTTAGATTCATGAGAAGAGAGTTTACCTTTGCTTGAGGACTTTTCCTTCTTCCCCACGATTTGCAACAGCTCATTCATACGTTCCTTCAGTTCCTTCAGTTCCTTCAACTCGCGTTCCATGCACAAGGCTTTGGCTTCTTGTAAGGTTAAACCTTTTTTGAAGCCTGGTGGCATCTCGTGTGCATCATCACCACTGGAATCCATATTGCTTGAGTATGCTTCGAATTCTCTCAACGAGAGCACCAAAAGTTGATGTGAATCTAGGTATTGAAACCTTAATCCACACAAAAGGGATAGAACTAGATAGAAAACCCTCTAAAGCTACGCACCAAAGGTTTAAAATCTAGGGCGAAAGTTTAAGAATTGATTAAAGCAAAGCACCCTCAATTCCTACACTTCCTCACGTGAATCTAAAGCTTTAAGCACCAATTCACAACTCTTTGTTACACACAAAGAAAAACAACAAACTCTCTAAGTTTATTGAAGAATATATAGAAAAGAATCTCCAAATCTGATTTTTCCAAGCTTGGGTGCACATCTATTTATACCCATAGCTTGAGAGTTTCAATCATATTATGACTAGGCCTCCTACTTCTAAAAGGACTCCTAATAACCAATAGGATAATGCCACCTATTTATTACATAATCCTACTAAAACTCTAACACTATCTTATCTTAATTAGAATCTTATCCTACCTAAAAAGATAATATTACAATTTAACTACTCTAATCCTATTTTATTTAAAGTAAAACACTAAATATCCAATGCCATGTGTGTATGATGTGTAAACAAGATGAGAAACCTTGTTAAAACACTTAAACGTAACAGAAGGCAAAAAGAGACACGATTTAGTTAAGATAAACGAATGTTTTAGTTAGGGGAACTCTCACCCTAAGCTAAGAATATAGCAAAGAGGAACTCTCACTCGTTGCTTGGAATAGTATTCGATAAGGGAACTCTCACCAAATCAGAAACTATAAGTTTTAATCTTGGGAACTCTCACCAAAATTAACACTCTTCAAATTTGGATACTCAAATTTGGACCTTAAAGATGACTACAGCAAAGTCACGTTTAATGAAGAACAACACAAGTGTTTAGCAAAATTTCTGGATCCTCTTTCATTCATGTGCAAGTACACTATTTATAGTAGTGTCTCCATTACATAGGATTCCTTTTACTACCTACCCATTACTTGCCTAAATAAAACATAAATAAACGTGCTAACTACTAACAATAAACTGAAGTTAACAACCTTAAACAGAAAACGAAACTAACAAACAGAAACTAACTAATTAAACGTAAATCTAGGCTTAACTCAAGGAGCACGTTCAACCACCTTCCAATAGTCAATCAAAACGTGCAGCAACCATGAAAATAGCTAACTAATTCGTTCAACCAGCATTTCCAACGTGCAGCCATGCAAATAGCTAACAAACTCTTCCAGCAGCATTCCAACGTGCATAAAAACGTGCAAATAGTCCCTTTGACTCAAGCCCCTTTATTTCAGCCAACTAACTCCTACAACTACGCCACTAACACAACTGATCTGCTCCAGCTAACTACCTCCCTACTTTACGCCAATTAGTCCAACTAACCAACCGGTGTAACTAATCCCCCTATTTACGTTCCACACAAACAGCCAATCAACCAATCTCCTTAATTCACGCCTATCTTCAGACCAACGTGCATTCTGGAGTAGCTTGATAAACCGCCACTCTTTTAGACGTTTTTAGGTGTTTCCTACAAGGTTGCTTACACTAAGTGAAGTATAACCCCTTGTAATAACTTTCGGACCAAAACCGTGTAAGAGATTAAGGGATGAATTGGACAGAATTAATCCCTTGGCATTTTGCTCACTAACACCGTTTTGACCGTCTTCTTCTAGATCATGGATTATTGCTCCTTGACCATCTTGGTCATCCTCCCCTTCTTCAAAAGGAATTGCCCTCAATTCGTCATCATCAAGGTAAGGAGCAAGATCACCAACGTTGAATGTACTTGAGATCCCATATTGACCTCCCAAATCAACTTTGTATGCGTTGTCATTGATCTTTTCCATGATTTCAAATGGTCCCTCGGCTCTAGGCATAAGTTTGTTTTTCCTTTTGCTAGGAAAACGTTCCTTTCGCATATAAATCCACACTAAATCACCAACTTCGAATTGTTTTACGTTTCTCACCCTCTTGTTGGCTTGTTTCATGTAGACTTCATTTGCCTTTTCAATATTCTTCCTAACTTCCTTGTGAACCTTCAACATAAACTCGGCTTGTTCCTTAGCTCCACCATGAACGAACTTGTCTTGTGGCAAAGCTATGAGATCAATAGGAACATAGGGATTGACACCATAGACTACTTCAAAAGGAGAGTACTTTGTAGTAGCACTAGGAGTCCGATTGTAAGCAAACTCAGCATGAGCTAGCTTGACATCCCAATCCTTAGCACTCTTACTAACCAAGGTTCTAAGCAAAGAACCGAGTGTTCTATTCACCACTTCAGTTTGACCATCGGTTTGTGGATGGTGTGAAGTAGAAAACAATAGCTTTGTTCCCATTAAGCGCCATATTGATTTCCAAAAATGGCTAAGAAACTTTGTATCACGATCGGACACAATGGTACGTGGCACTCCATGAAAACGAACAACTTCTTCAAAGTATAATTTAGCCACTTTCATAGCATCTTCGGTCTTGTGACAAGGAATGAAATGCGCCATCTTCGAAAATCGATCTACAACCACCATGATTGAATCTTTACCTCTTTGAGTCCTAGGTAAAGCCATAATGAAATCCATGCTCACATCTTCCCAAGGTCTTTCCGGAACCGGCAAAGGTTTGTAGAGACCTTTGTGAAACACCATCTTGGCCCTTTGACATGTAGAACAACGATTAACCACTTGATGAATTGTGGCTAACATTCTTGGCCAATAAAAGTGAGCTTGGAGAAGCTCCATTGTTTTTTGAATTCCCACATGACCAGCTAGGCCCCCTCCATGAACTTCATGGATCAATAAGCTTCGAATTGGACACTTAGGAATGCATAACCGATTTCCCTTAAAAAGAAAGCCATCATGCAAGGAAAATAAGTCATATATCCCATGGATACATTTCTGTAGGATTTCAGTAAAGTCGCCATCCTCCTTGTAGTATTCCTTGATTAAATCAAATCCAAGGACCTTGGCTTCGACAACTCCGAGTAAATTATGCCTCCTAGATAAGGCATCCGCAACAACATTAGCTTTTCCACTCTTATATTTAGAGGAAAAGTTAAATGTTTGCAAGAATTCAACCCATTTTGCATGTCTTGAATTCAACTTCTTTTGACCATGGATAAATCTCAAAGATTCATGGTCTGAATGCAATATGAACGGTTGTGGCCTCAAGTAATGTGACCAATGATCTAGAGCTCGTACCATAGCATAGAACTCTTTATCATAGGTAGAGTAGTTCAGTTTGCCTTGACTCAACTTCTCACTGAAATAAGCAATTGGACGCCCTTCTTGAATCAAAACTGCTCCAATTCCCTTCCCACTCGCGTCACATTCCACTTCAAATGGCTTGGAAAAATCAGGGAGTGCAAGAATAGGAGTGTTGCACATTCTCTCCTTGACTTCTTCAAGGGCCTTTTGCGCTTGTGCCGTCCATTCAAACGTTCCCTTTTTAGTACACTCAGTTATAGGAGCCATGAGTGTGCTAAAATTCTTTATAAATCTTCTATAGAAAGAAGCTAGGCCATGGAAAGAACGGACCTCCGTGAGTGTTTTCGGACTAGGCCAAGATTGAATCGCTTCAACCTTGCAAGGATCCACTTTCACGCCATTACCTGAAACTATATAACCAAGAAAAGTGACTTCATATAACATAAAATCACATTTTTCGAGTTTTCCATACAATTTTTGTGTCCTCAAAACTGAAAACACTTGTAGTAAATGATCTAAATGTTCATCCTCATTTTTAGAGTAAATAAGGATATCATCAAGATACACCACCACGAATTTGCCGAGGAGTGGCCTCAACACCTCGTTCATCAATCTCATGAATGTACTAGGTGCATTGGTCAATCCAAACGGCATCACGAGCCATTCATACAACCCATGCTTTGTCTTGACTGCAGTCTTCCATTCATCACCTTCCCGCATACGAATCTGATGGTAACCACTTCTCAAATCAACTTTTGAGAAAATATTTGAACCACTCAATTCGTCCAACATATCATCAAGTCTTGGAATTGGAAATCTGTATTTGATAGTAATATTGTTAACAGCTCTACTATCAATGCACATACGCCAAGTACTGACCAAAATGGTCAAAGTGCAATTATCCATGATTTAAATGAAGACGGTCAAGACAGTATTATTGAATTAAATGCTAAAGGCTTAATTCTGTCCAAAACATTCTTCAATCCTATGCAAGGCGGTTCAAAAGGTTTTACTACAGGTTATACTTCCCTTAAAGTAGTTAATCTAGTTGAAGGGAGTTAGTAAAGATGCCGGTGTGATGCCACACATGAGTCGTGTAATTGGGGTCAAATTGGACGATCATGGGGCATGAATTAAGGGAGGAGTTGTCTGATTGTTAGTTATTGAATAAACGTAAGTTTAGGAGTTAGTTGGAGTTAGTTAGCTGATCAATTGCTGAAATCGGTTGATTAATTGACGAAAATCAGGTGGTTAGTTAGTTAGCTAGTTGAACTACTTAGGCATAAATTAGGGAGTTAGTTAGTTCATGGCTGGAATAAAGGAGTTTCGGTCAAAGGGAGTGCAAACAAGCTAAATGCACGCTGAAGAGGATATTTGCACGTTTTAAAACGTTTGGAATGCCGTTCAAAGTCTGTTTCCTTAGTTTAAGCCTAGTTTTACGATTAGTTAGTTAGTTAGTTTCTGATTATTGTTATTAGGTTATTTCAGTTTATTGTTATTAGGTAATTAGGTAATTTCAGTTTGTTATAAAGGATTAAAGGACGGTTATTAGCCTTTAAATCACTTTATATTTAGTTTTTTTTATTATTTCTGTCTTTAATTAGGCAAATGATGGAATCCTATGTAATGAAGGCACTACTATAAATAGTGCACGAAATGAATAGAAATGCATCCAGAAATTTGCTAAACACTTGTGTTGTTCTTCATTAAACGTGACTTTGCTGTAGTCATCTTTAAGGTCCAAATTTGAGTATCCAAATTTGAAGAGTGTTAATTTTGGTGAGAGTTCCCAAGATTAAAACTTATAGTTTCTGATTTGGTGAGAGTTCCCTTATCGAAAACTATTCCAAGCAACGAGTGAGAGTTCCTCTTTGCTATATTCTTAGCTTAGGGTGAGAGTTCCCCTAACTAAAACATTCGCTTATCTTAACTAAATCGTGTCTCTTTTTGCCTTCTGTTACGTTTAAGTGTTTTAACAAGGTTTCTCATCTTGTTTACACATCATTTGGCGCGTCAGGTAGGGGGAAAATTTTCTTAAATTTTTCCAAAGGGGACGAGTACCTACGCGATATGGGAGACAATCAGGATTTGAGAACAGCTTTGGAAGCCCTTAATCGCTCCATTGCTAGTCAAGAAAGATTGGCCGAAACTAATGCTAATCTACAAGGGAATCTTGCTGCCTTAATGGCAAGACTCATGAATGAGCATGACAGAAGAGATCAAGGCGAAGATCCTCCACCTAGAAGGGAGGATAGGAGTCTCAAAGTGGATATCCCTTCTTTTGATGGGACGCTTGATCCGGAGAAGTATTTGGAATGGGAAAAATCCTTGGAAAGGTACTTCGAGTACAAGGATATTCATGAGGAAGACCAACAGTACAAGATAGCCAAAGTTAAACTGAAGGGCTATGGTGACAATTGGTTGCAAGGAGAACAAAGAGGGCGTACCCTTAGGGGTAAGGCTCATATTTCCACTTGGGAAAAGCTGAAAAAGAGGATGAGAGATCGTTTCATTCCTCACAATTACAAACAGAGTCAATATGTGAAATGGAGCACTCTACACCAAAATGGCGATTCCGTAGAAGATTATATCAGAGAATTTGATAGACTTGCCATTGTGTGCGAAGTGACTGAAAATGAAGAGTTGAAGTTGGGACGTTTTGTAGCTGGGTTGGATCAAGAGTTACAAGACAGACTTGAAGGTTACACTAACCTCACGTTTGTGGAAGCATGCAAACTTGTGACGAAATTTGATGCCAAGAGAAAAAGGAAGAAAACGCCTATCACTACTCCAGTGGTACGTAAACCACCCTTCACTCCAAGGGAGGGTTCTTCTTTTACCAAACCTAATGAACCACCTAAGAGGAACACGAAAGACATCAAGATTAGTGATCTTGTGTGTTACAAGTGTGGTGGCAGAGGACACTACAAAAGAGATTGTCCTAATTCAAGAGCCTTAACCATGCAAGAGGCTAAACTCATAGCCACCCAAAGCATCAATTGGGAGGAATTTGAGTCTGAAGAAGAAAAGGAAGTGACCCCACATGAAAGAGATGAGGAGGAGGAGGAGCATTGCTATCCGGAGTCGGAGGACCGAATCAATTTGGTGGTCAGGAGAGCATTACAAGCTCGCGTGGAGGAACCTTTGGCGCCACAAAGGCAACACATTTTCATCACCAAATGTAAAGTTGGTGACGAGGTATGTAATTTAATTATTGATGGAGGCAGTGAGGCTAATACGGTGTCTAAAGCGCTAGTAGCTAAACTGGGTCTTAACACCACCAATCATCCACATCCTTACAAATTGAGCTGGTTAGATTCGAATGCTAATACTGGGGTTAGAAAGCAATGTATGGTGAATTTTTCGATCGGGTCATATCATGATAGTCAATTGTGTGATGTTGTTTTAATGGATGCTTGTCATATTCTTCTTGGAAGACCATGGCAATCTGATAAAAAATCAATTCATGATGGATACCATAACACCTATACTATCACTCACCAAGGGAAACACAAAAAATTGCATCCTTTACCACCCCCACGTTTTTTACAACCACAAAAATCCCAAATTTCCTTGTTATCTTGCAAAGAATTTGAGAGGGAGTTCGAAGGTGAGGGAGAACTTTTCATGTTATATTCGAAAGAAATACATGAAAAATTTGTGAATCAAAATCCTAAACTTGCGAAGTTGATCAAAGAGTTTGAGGATGTTTTTCCTGATGAGTTACCGAAGGGATTACCACCCTTGAGAGGAATTGAGCATCAAATTGATCTCATTCCAGGCGCACCTTTACCAAATAAACCCGCTTATAGATGTAACCCTTTAGAAACCAAGGAGTTGCAAAGGCAAATTGAAGAATTGATGGGTATGGGATATGTGCGTGAATCTATGAGTCCTTGTGCGGTTCCTGCTTTGTTGGTTCCTAAAAAGGATGGTACTTGGCGTATGTGCATTGATAGTAGAGCTGTTAACAATATTACTATCAAATACAGATTTCCAATTCCAAGACTTGATGATATGTTGGACGAATTGAGTGGTTCAAATATTTTCTCAAAAGTTGATTTGAGAAGTGGTTACCATCAGATTCGTATGCGGGAAGGTGATGAATGGAAGACTGCGTTCAAGACAAAGCATGGGTTGTATGAATGGCTCGTGATGCCGTTTGGTTTGACCAATGCACCTAGTACATTCATGAGATTGATGAACGAGGTGTTGAGGCCATTTCTCGGCAAATTCGTGGTGGTGTATCTTGATGATATCCTTATTTACTCTAAAAATGAGGATGAACATTTAGATCATTTACTACAAGTATTTTCAGTTTTGAGGACACAAAAATTGTATGGAAAACTCGAAAAATGTGATTTTATGTTATATGAAGTCACTTTTCTTGGTTATATAGTTTCAGGTAATGGCGTGAAAGTGGATCCTTGCAAGGTTGAAGCGATTCAATCTTGGCCTAGTCCGAAAACACTCACGGAGGTCCGTTCTTTCCATGGCCTAGCTTCTTTCTATAGAAGATTTATAAAGAATTTTAGCACACTCATGGCTCCTATAACTGAGTGTACTAAAAAGGGAACGTTTGAATGGACGGCACAAGCGCAAAAGGCCCTTGAAGAAGTCAAGGAGAGAATGTGCAACACTCCTATGCTTGCACTCCCTGATTTTTCCAAGCCATTTGAAGTGGAATGTGACGCGAGTGGGAAGGGAATTGGAGCAGTTTTGATTCAAGAAGGGCGTCCAATTGCTTATTTCAGTGAGAAGTTGAGTCAAGGCAAACTGAACTACTCTACCTATGATAAAGAGTTCTATGCTATGGTACGAGCTCTAGATCATTGGTCACACTACTTGAGGCCACAACCGTTCATATTGCATTCAGACCATGAATCTTTGAGATTTATCCATGGTCAAAAGAAGTTGAATTCAAGACATGCAAAATGGGTTGAATTCTTGCAAACATTTAACTTTTCCTCTAAATATAAGAGTGGAAAAGCTAATGTTGTTGCGGATGCCTTATCTAGGAGGCATAATTTACTCGGAGTTGTCGAAGCCAAGGTCCTTGGATTTGATTTAATCAAGGAATACTACAAGGAGGATGGCGACTTTACTGAAATCCTACAGAAATGTATCCATGGGATATATGACTTATTTTCCTTGCATGATGGCTTTCTTTTTAAGGGAAATCGGTTATGCATTCCTAAGTGTCCAATTCGAAGCTTATTGATCCATGAAGCTCATGGAGGGGGCCTAGCTGGTCATGTGGGAATTCAAAAAACAATGGAGCTTCTCCAAGCTCACTTTTATTGGCCAAGAATGTTAGCCACAATTCATCAGGTGGTTAATCGTTGTTCTACATGTCAAAGGGCCAAGATGGTGTTTCACAAAGGTCTCTACAAACCTTTGCCGGTTCCGGAAAGACCTTGGGAAGATGTGAGCATGGATTTCGTTATGGCTTTACCTAGGACTCAAAGAGGTAAAGATTCAATCATGGTGGTTGTAGATCGATTTTCGAAAATGGCGCATTTCATTCCTTGTCACAAGACCGAAGATGCTATGAAAGTGGCTAAATTATACTTTGAAGAAGTTGTTCGTTTTCATGGAGTGCCACGTACCATTGTGTCCGATCGTGATACAAAGTTTCTTAGCCATTTTTGGAAATCAATATGGCGCTTAATGGGAACAAAGCTACTGTTTTCTACTTCACACCATCCACAAACCGATGGTCAAACTGAAGTGGTGAATAGAACACTCGGTTCTTTGCTTAGAACCTTGGTTAGTAAGAGTGCTAAGGATTGGGATGTCAAGCTAGCTCATGCTGAGTTTGCTTACAATCGGACTCCTAATGCTACTACAAAGTACTCTCCTTTTGAAGTAGTCTATGGTGTCAATCCCTATGTTCCTATTGATCTCATAGCTTTGCCACAAGACAAGTTCGTTCATGGTGGAGCTAAGGAACAAGCCGAGTTTATGTTGAAGGTTCACAAGGAAGTTAGGAAGAATATTGAAAAGGCAAATGAAGTCTACAAGAAACAAGCCAACAAGAGGGTGAGAAACGTAAAACAATTCGAAGTTGGTGATTTAGTGTGGATTTATATGCGAAAGGAACGTTTTCCTAGCAAAAGGAAAAACAAACTTATGCCTAGAGCCGAGGGACCATTCGAAATCATGGAAAAGATCAATGACAACGCATACAAAGTTGATTTGGGAGGTCAATATGGGATCTCAAGTACATTCAACGTTGGTGATCTTGCTCCTTATCTTGATGATGACGAATTGAGGGCAATTCCTATTGAAGAAGGGGAGGATGACCAAAATGGTCAAAGTGCAATTATCCATGATTTAAATGAAGACGGTCAAGACAGTATTATTGAATTAAATGCTAAAGGCTTAATTCTGTCCAAAACATTCTTCAATCCTATGCAAGGCGGTTCAAAAGGTTTTACTACAGGTTATACTTCCCTTAAAGTAGTTAATCTAGTTGAAGGGAGTTAGTAAAGATGCCGGTGTGATGCCACACATGAGTCGTGTAATTGGGGTCAAATTGGACGATCATGGGGCATGAATTAAGGGAGGAGTTGTCTGATTGTTAGTTATTGAATAAACGTAAGTTTAGGAGTTAGATGGAGTTAGTTAGCTGATCAATTGCTGAAATCGGTTGATTAATTGACGAAAATCAGGTGGTTAGTTAGTTAGCTAGTTGAACTACTTAGGCATAAATTAGGGAGTTAGTTAGTTCATGGCTGGAATAAAGGAGTTTCGGTCAAAGGGAGTGCAAACAAGCTAAATGCACGCTGAAGAGGATATTTGCACGTTTTAAAACGTTTGGAATGCCGTTCAAAGTCTGTTTCCTTAGTTTAAGCCTAGTTTTACGATTAGTTAGTTAGTTAGTTTCTGATTATTGTTATTAGGTTATTTCAGTTTATTGTTATTAGGTAATTAGGTAATTTCAGTTTGTTATAAAGGATTAAAGGACGGTTATTAGCCTTTAAATCACTTTATATTTAGTTTTTTTTATTATTTCTGTCTTTAATTAGGCAAATGATGGAATCCTATGTAATGAAGGCACTACTATAAATAGTGCACGAAATGAATAGAAATGCATCCAGAAATTTGCTAAACACTTGTGTTGTTCTTCATTAAACGTGACTTTGCTGTAGTCATCTTTAAGGTCCAAATTTGAGTATCCAAATTTGAAGAGTGTTAATTTTGGTGAGAGTTCCCAAGATTAAAACTTATAGTTTCTGATTTGGTGAGAGTTCCCTTATCGAAAACTATTCCAAGCAACGAGTGAGAGTTCCTCTTTGCTATATTCTTAGCTTAGGGTGAGAGTTCCCCTAACTAAAACATTCGCTTATCTTAACTAAATCGTGTCTCTTTTTGCCTTCTGTTACGTTTAAGTGTTTTAACAAGGTTTCTCATCTTGTTTACACATCAAGTACCATCCTTTTTAGGAACCAACAAAGCAGGAACCGCACAAGGACTCATAGATTCACGCACATACCCCATACCCATCAATTCTTCAATTTGCCTTTGCAACTCCTTGGTTTCTAAAGGGTTACATCTATAAGCGGGTTTATTTGGTAAAGGTGCGCCTGGAATGAGATCAATTTGATGCTCAATTCCTCTCAAGGGTGGTAATCCCTTTGGTAACTCATCAGGAAAAACATCCTCAAACTCTTTGATCAACTTCGCAAGTTTAGGATTTTGATTCACAAATTTTTCATGTATTTCTTTCGAATATAACATGAAAAGTTCTCCCTCACCTTCGAACTCCCTCTCAAATTCTTTGCAAGATAACAAGGAAATTTGGGATTTCTGTGGTTGTAAAAAACGTGGGGGTGGTAAAGGATGCAATTTTTTGTGTTTCCCTTGGTGAGTGATAGTATAGGTGTTATGGTACCCATCATGAATTGATTTTTTATCAGATTGCCATGGTCTTCCAAGAAGAATATGACAAGCATCCATTAAAACAACATCACACAATTGACTATCATGATATGACCCAATCGAAAAATTCACCATACATTGCTTTCTAACCCCAGTATTAGCATTCGAATCTAACCAGCTCAATTTGTAAGGATGTGGATGATTGGTGGTGTTAAGACCCAGTTTAGCTACTAGCGCTTTAGACACCGTATTAGCCTCACTGCCTCCATCAATAATTAAATTACATACCTCGTCACCAACTTTACATTTGGTGATGAAAATGTGTTGCCTTTGTGGCGCCAAAGGTTCCTCCACGCGAGCTTGTAATGCTCTCCTAACCACCAAATTGATTCGGTCCTCCGACTCCGGATAGCAATGCTCCTCCTCCTCCTCATCTCTTTCATGTGGGGTCACTTCCTTTTCTTCTTCAGACTCAAATTCCTCCCAATTGATGCTTTGGGTGGCTATGAGTTTAGCCTCTTGCATGGTTAAGGCTCTTGAATTAGGACAATCTCTTTTGTAGTGTCCTCTGCCACCACACTTGTAACACACAAGATCACTAATCTTGATGTCTTTCGTGTTCCTCTTGGGTGGTTCATTAGGTTTGGTAAAAGAAGAACCCTCCCTTGGAGTGAAGGGTGGTTTACGTACCACTGGAGTAGTGATAGGCGTTTTCTTCCTTTTTCTCTTGGCATCAAATTTCGTCACAAGTTTGCATGCTTCCACAAACGTGAGGTTAGTGTAACCTTCAAGTCTGTCTTGTAACTCTTGATCCAACCCAGCTACAAAACGTCCCAACTTCAATTCTTCATTTTCAGTCACTTCGCACACAATGGCAAGTCTATCAAATTCTTTGATATAATCTTCTACGGAATCGCCATTTTGGTGTAGAGTGCTCCATTTCACATATTGACTCTGTTTGTAATTGTGAGGAATGAAACGATCTCTCATCCTCTTTTTCAGCTTTTCCCAAGTGGAAATATGAGCCTTACCCCTAAGGGTACGCCCTCTTTGTTCTCCTTGCAACCAATTGTCACCATAGCCCTTCAGTTTAACTTTGGCTATCTTGTACTGTTGGTCTTCCTCATGAATATCCTTGTACTCGAAGTACCTTTCCAAGGATTTTTCCCACTCCAAATACTTCTCCGGATCAAGCGTCCCATCAAAAGAAGGGATATCCACTTTGAGACTCCTATCCTCCCTTCTAGGTGGAGGATCTTCGCCTTGATCTCTTCTGTCATGCTCATTCATGAGTCTTGCCCTTAAGGCAGCAAGATTCCCTGGTAGATTAGCATTAGTTTCGGCCAATCTTTCTTGACTAGCAATGGAGCGATTAAGGGCTTCCAAAGCTGTTCTCAAATCCTGATTGTCTCCCATATCACGTAGGTACTCGTCCCCTTTGGAAAAATTTAAGAAAATTTTCCCCCTACCTGACGCGCCAAATGATGTGTAAACAAGATGAGAAACCTTGTTAAAACACTTAAACGTAACAGAAGGCAAAAAGAGACACGATTTAGTTAAGATAAACGAATGTTTTAGTTAGGGGAACTCTCACCCTAAGCTAAGAATATAGCAAAGAGGAACTCTCACTCGTTGCTTGGAATAGTATTCGATAAGGGAACTCTCACCAAATCAGAAACTATAAGTTTTAATCTTGGGAACTCTCACCAAAATTAACACTCTTCAAATTTGGATACTCAAATTTGGACCTTAAAGATGACTACAGCAAAGTCACGTTTAATGAAGAACAACACAAGTGTTTAGCAAAATTTCTGGATCCTCTTTCATTCATGTGCAAGTACACTATTTATAGTAGTGTCTCCATTACATAGGATTCCTTTTACTACCTACCCATTACTTGCCTAAATAAAACATAAATAAACGTGCTAACTACTAACAATAAACTGAAGTTAACAACCTTAAACAGAAAACGAAACTAACAAACAGAAACTAACTAATTAAACGTAAATCTAGGCTTAACTCAAGGAGCACGTTCAACCACCTTCCAATAGTCAATCAAAACGTGCAGCAACCATGAAAATAGCTAACTAATTCGTTCAACCAGCATTTCCAACGTGCAGCCATGCAAATAGCTAACAAACTCTTCCAGCAGCATTCCAACGTGCATAAAAACGTGCAAATAGTCCCTTTGACTCAAGCCCCTTTATTTCAGCCAACTAACTCCTACAACTACGCCACTAACACAACTGATCTGCTCCAGCTAACTACCTCCCTACTTTACGCCAATTAGTCCAACTAACCAACCGGTGTAACTAATCCCCCTATTTACGTTCCACACAAACAGCCAATCAACCAATCTCCTTAATTCACGCCTATCTTCAGACCAACGTGCATTCTGGAGTAGCTTGATAAACCGCCACTCTTTTAGACGTTTTTAGGTGTTTCCTACAAGGTTGCTTACACTAAGTGAAGTATAACCCCTTGTAATAACTTTCGGACCAAAACCGTGTAAGAGATTAAGGGATGAATTGGACAGAATTAATCCCTTGGCATTTTGCTCACTAACACCGTTTTGACCGTCTTCTTCTAGATCATGGATTATTGCTCCTTGACCATCTTGGTCAGTGTAGCCACGTCCATACCCATGCCATGTCACTTGCCAAGTCACTTAAGTCGTAATAAAGCACCGATAAGATGTAATAAGCACATCTCAATGTAACAAGCACCTCCCCTTGTCTTAAAATTTTCCTCCTTGGTCAAAATTTTCAATCTTCGAAAATTACTCCAAGATTTTAGCTTTTGATCAAGGCCTTCCATCAATCATCACCTCCATGGCTTCCACACATTATAGAATCATAAAATCTGAAAATGGAAAGTTCAAAACACACCTATGCCTAAAATGAGAAAAACCCTATCAAATGAAATGGGAGAAAACTCATAGGCAAAACCAACTTATTCCCTATGTCCACCAATCCTCATTTACATTTGCATGTTATCATGCACATGCAAATGTTCCCCTTTGATGGCTAGGAGATTCGTGTCTCCATAAGCCAACAACTCTCCCATGGTAGCATTCTTCTTTAAAGCTTCAACCAATCCTTCGAATTTGGCATCCTCTATCATATCAGGATTAGGGTTTAAAATAAGTTAAACAATTCAAATTAGATGATATGAGTCAATATAGTTCAAACGGGATCAATTTTGGGTAGAAAATGACGTATTTACCATTGAATATGTCATAAACACTAGAAATACATCGATTTGAGTCAAACTCTATCAAATGGGTGAGTTTCTAGGTATAAAATGTGTTAAACACTTCGAATCGGACAATATGACTTAATAGAGGTCAAATGGGATCAGTTTTGGAAAGAAAATGACTTATTTACCCTTGAACATGTCATAAACACCTGAAATATACATATTTGAGTCAAATTCGGTACAACGGGAGAGTTTTTGTGTATTAAATGACCTAAACTATTCGAATCGGACGATATGAGTAAATATAGGTAAAATGGGATCAGTTTTGGGTAGAAAATAACGTATTTACCCTTGAACATGTCATAAACACTTGAAATACATTCATTTGAGTCAAACCCAGTCAAATGGAAGACGTTCTAGGTAGGAAATGACTTAAACAATTCGAATCAGACGACATGAGTCAATATAGGTCAAATGGGATCAATTTTGTGTAGAAAATGACGTATTTACCCTTGACCATATTATAAACACTTGAATTACATCAATTTTAGTCAAACTCGCTCAAATGGGAGAGGTTTTGTGTATTAAATGACCTTAACACTTCGAATTGGACAATATAAGTTAATATAGGTCAAATAGAACAATTTTGGTAGAAAATGATATATTTACCCTTGAACATGTCATAAACACTTGAACTACATGGATTTGAGTCAAACTCGGTCAAATTGGAGAGGTTTAGGGCATAAAATAAGTTAAATATTTCAAATCGGATGATATGAGTCAATATAGTTCAAACGGGATCAATTTTGGGTAGAAAATGACGTATTTACCATTGAATATGTCATAAACACTAGAAATACATCGATTTGAGTCAAACTCTATCAAATGGGTGAGTTTCTAGGTATAAAATGTGTTAAACACTTCGAATCGGACAATATGACTCAACAAAGGTCAAATAGGATCAGTTTTGGGTAGAAAATGACTTATTTACCCTTGAACATGTCATAAACACTTGAAATATACCAATTTGACTCAAACTCGGTACAACGGGAGAGTTTTTGTGTATTAAATGACATAAACTATTCGAATCGGACGATATGAGTAAATATAGGTAAAATGGGATCAGTTTTGGGTAGAAAATAACGTATTTACCCTTGAACATGTCATAAACACTTGAAATACATCGATTTGAGTCAAACCCAGTCAAATGGAAGACGTTCTAGGTAGGAAATGACTTGAACAATTCGAATCAGACGACATGAGTCAATATAGGTCAAATGGGATCAGTTTTGTGTAGAAAATGACGTATTTACCCTTGACCATATTATAAACACTTGAAATACATCAATTTTAGTCAAACTCGATCAAATGGGAGAGGTTTTGTGTATTAAATGACCTTAACACATCGAATTGGACAATATAAGTTAATATAGGGCAAATAGAACAATTTTGGTAGAAAATGACATATTTACCCTTGAACATGTCATAAACACTTGAACTACATCGATTTGAGTCAAACTCGGTCAAATTGGAGAGGTTTAGGGTATAAAATAAGTTAAATATTTCAAATCAGATGATATGAGTCAATATAGTTCAAACGCGATCATTTTTGGGTAGAAAATGATGTATTTACCCTTGAATATGTCATAAACACTAGAAATACATCGATTTGAGTCAAATTCAGTAAAATGGGTGAGTTTCTGAGTATAAAATGAGTTAAACACTTCGCATCAGACAATATGACTCAATATAGGTCAAATGGGTTCAGTTTTGGGTAGAGAATGACGTATTTACACTTGAAATACACCAATTTGAGTCAAACTCGGTACAATGGGAGAGTTTTTGTGTATTAAATGACCTAAACAATTCGAATCGGGCGATATGAGTCAATATAGGTAAAATGGGATCAGTTTTGGGTAGAAAATGACGTATTTACCCTCGAACATGTCATAAACATTTGAAATTCATCGATTTGAGTCAAACTAGTTCTAGATATAAAATGACTTAAACACTTTGAATCGGACGATATGAGTCAATAGAGGTCAAATGGCATCAGTCTTGGGTAGAAAATGAGGTATATACCCTTGAATAAGTCATAAACACTAGAAATACATCGATTTAAGTCAAACCTAGTCAAATGGAAGAGGTTCTGGGTAGGAAATGACTTAAACAATTCGAATCGGACGATATGAGTCATTATAAGTCAAATGGGATCAGTTTTGGGTAGAAAATGACGTATTTACCCTTGACCATGTTATAAACACTTGAATTACATCAATTTGAGTCAAACTCGGTCAAGTGGGAGAGGTTTTGTGTATTAAATGACCTAAACACTTCGAATTAGACGATATAAGTTAATATAGGTCAAATAGAACAATTTTGGGTAGAAAATGATGTATTTACCCTGGAACATGTCATAAACACTTGAAATAAATCGATTTGAGTCAAACTCGGTCAAATTGGAGAGGATTAGGGTTTAAAATAAGTTAAACTGATGTGTTTACGGATGTATTTGTGGTTTAGGATCGTTTTGGAGTGGATTAAATGAATTAGAAACAAATTCGTCTCAAAAGGAAACAAGATAAACACGTAAGGTAGAATCGGGTCTAAATTGCGTGTAGGGGAAATAATCTGGACCAAACACAAAGTAAGGCTAGATTATAGAGCTTATACTAACTAGCACTAAGCAAAGAAAGTATAAGTTTGTGAAACACAAAGTAACACACGAAATTCACAAAGAAAATCAGATTCTGTTTTTTTTTTCTTTCACTCTCGTTCCAAATGAATTGGCAAGTGCCCTATTTATAGGAAGCTTTACAAATCCTTTAGCTTCCTATCTTATACGTTTAAAACAGAAGAAACAAGCCTCAATAAAGCTTTGTAACTCCTTTTTGAAATTCAAAACAGAATTTAAAAACTGAATTCAAATTGAGCATGATTCAAGCCTTGAATCACCCTTTGACTAAGTCACTAGATGACTGATTATTTGAGCAGCTATTTCGTGCATATTTGACAGAAAATAACCTCCCTAATTAAAGCTTTAAACGACTAAAATAAACAGCAAATAAATCATAATTATTCTCCCACAGAAATCGCCATGAATCAAGCATTGACCCCCCCCCTTTTTAGCTGTGGCGTTAATTTGGCTGTTTGAAAACTTCTTCTTGACCGTCCCCTTTAACTGGCCATAACTTCCCCTTTTCTCTCTTCCCATTTAAGGCAAGAAACAAAAGGATTAATTGAAGAGAACCCCACGAAATTATCACCCAAGGACTTGGACTTTCCGTGGATGAACAAGGCATGGACCGTCGTTTGAACTTCTGGAACTTTATGGACTTTATTGCTTGCTACCATATCATTCTCCCCCTCTTCGGAAAAGTTTGCCCTCAAACTTTCATCATCTAGATATGGGCTCAAGTCTCCCACATTGAACGTTGCACTTACGCCACCAAACTCACTAGGTAGATCAATCTTGTAAGCGCTTTCCCCAATTTTTTCCAAGACTTGAAAGGGACCATCTGATCTAGGCATGAGCTTATTTTTCCTAAGGTTAGGAAAACGTTCCTTCCTTAAATGTAGCCAAACCAAGTCACCTTTAGTAAATGTAGGTTGTTTTCGGTTCTTATTTGCACGGTCTTTGTAGACTTTGTTCATAGCTTCAATCTTCTTTTTGACTTTGGTGCATGTTTTCTGAAATGCTTCCCACCTCTTCTTAGGTTCTCCATGTATTAAATCTCCTTTAGGCAAGGGAATTAACTCAATGGGCAGCAAAGGATTAACCCCATACACCACTTCAAAAGGACTACGAGCAGTGGTAGAAGAAGGAGACCTATTGTAAGCGAATTCAGCATGGGATAACTTAACATCCCAGTCCTTTTGAGTTCTACTCACTAGACCTCGTAACAAAGCACCAAGGGTTCTATTAGTCACTTCTGTTTGACCATCCGTTTGTGGATGATGAGAAGTACTAAATAGGAGCTTAGTTCCCACCAATTTCCACAAAATCCTCCAAAAATGACTAAGGAACTTAGTATCCCTATCCGAAACAATGGACCTTGGAACCCCATGTAAACGAATGATTTCTCTAAAGTATAAATCAGCAACTTTAGAAGCATCATCTATTTTGTGACATGGAATAAAATGAGCCATTTTAGAAAAACGGTCCACCACCACCATGATACTATCCTTCCCCCTTTGAGTCCTAGGGAGACCCACAATAAAATCCATGCTTACTCCTTCCCATGGAACATCAGGAACTGGTAATGGAGTGTAAAGACCCTTGTGAAAAGTACTCTTGGATTTTTGACAAGTAGAACACCTTTCTACAATGTGAGTAACGTCTTTGATCATATGAGGCCAATAGAAATGTTCTTGAAGCATTTCTAATGTCTTATGTATTCCAAAATGACCAGCAATTCCTCCCCCATGGATTTCACGAACCAAGAGTTCACGCACACCATTCTTAGGCACACAAAGTTTGTTGCCTTTGAATAAGAACCCATCTTGAACCGTGTAGTCTTGAGTAGGTTTCTTGAATTTTCCAGAAAAATCCTCATCTTCTTCATAGTGATTTTTCAAATGTTCAAACCCAAGAATCTTCGTATGAACCATAGCTAATAGATAGCTTCTCCTTGATAATGCATCAGCCACAACATTCTTCTTCCCTTCTTTGTACCTCGAACTGAATGTAAAAGATTGAAGAAATTCAACCCATTTAGCATGTCGGTGATTAAGCTTCTGCTGTCCATGAATGAATTTCAAGGCTTCATGATCCGAATGTAAAACAAACGGTTTTGGCCTTAGGTAATGAGACCAATGATCTAGAGCCCGAACAATAGCATAGAACTCACGATCATAATTCGAATAATTAAGCTTAGCACCACTTAATTTTTCGCTGAAATAACAAATGGGTCTCTTTCCTTGAATAAGAACAGCACCAATACCCACGCCACTTGCATCACATTCAACCTCAAACAGTTTATCAAAATCTGGCAATGCAAGAACCGTTGTATTGCACAATTTCTCTTTGATTTCTTCAAAGGCTTTTTGAGCAGATTCACTCCAAATGAACGCACCTTTCTTCAATAACTCGGTCAAAGGAGCTGTGATTGTTGAGAAATTCTTGATAAAGATTCTATAAAATGAAGCAAGTGACCAAAATGGTCAAGGTACGTTTATCCATGGTCTAGGGGAAGACGATCAAAACGGTGCCATTGAACAAAATGCTAAGGGAGTAATTCTGTCCAAATCATCCCTTAATCTATTACACGGTTTTGGTCCGAAAATTATTACAAGGGGTTGTACTTCACTTTGTGTAAGTAACCTTGTAAGAATCACCTAACAATTCTCCAAGCTGTCTCAAAAGCACGTTTAAAGGATTTCGGTTGCAAACTGATTTGGAATCGGTTGAACGTGTGCCATACTAGCCGGTTGGTAGTAAAAGATCATGGGGCATGAATTGAGGAGTTAGTTGGTTAGTTGGTTATGTTAGTTGGCGTGATATTAGTTGTTAGTTAGCTGAAGTTAGTTAGTTAAGTTAGTGGCGTAGCTTTAGGAGTTAGTTGGCCAGAATAAAGGGAGCTGGAGTCAAAGGAGTTATTTTGCACGTTAGGAGCTAGTGACACGTTGGATCCACGTTGGATACACATGGGGAGCTGCTTTACACGTCAGATACACATGGGGAGCTGCTTTACACGTCAGATACACGTGGAAAATGCCGTTGGAGGTTGTTAGACGTGGCTGAACGTGTTCCCTAACTTAAGCCTAGTTTTTCGCATTGTTTGTTAGTCTCGGCTGGTTGTTAATTTCAGTTTGTTTGTTAAATCAGTTTGTTAGTTATTAGCTATTGTTATAAAGGGTCAAAGGGACGGTCTTATGAGCCCTTAAGCCACTTTATTAGTTGTTATTTTCTGTCTTAATTAAGCAAGCAATGGATAAGCATGAGATGGAATCCTATGTAATTCACACTACTATAAATAGTGTGCTGTGCATGAATGAAAACACATCCAGAAATTTGCTAAACACTTGAGTTGTTGTTTAAACGTGACTTTGCATCTAAGTCATCTTTAAGGTCCAAATTTGTTACTTCAAATTTGAAGAGTGCTAGTTTTGGTCGAGTGTTCCCAAGCCTAGAACTTACGTAGTAAACGAGTGGGTTGAGTAATCCCTATTCCTAACTACACCAAGCGAAGGGTGAGTGTTCCCCTTTGTTATATCCGAGCTTAGGGTTGAGTGTTCCCCTATTCTCACTTCATTAAACACGAAATTTCATTAAGACCCCTTAAAACAACTTTTTGTAACAAGGTTCACATCTTGTTTACACATCATTTGGCGCGTCAGGTAGGGGGAAATTTTTTTGAAAACATTTCCTAAGGGGTCGTATACCTACACTCCATGGGGGAAAATCAAGATTTAAGGACAGCCTTGGAAGCTCTCAATCGTTCCATTGCTAGTCAAGAAAGATTGGCCGAAACTAATGCCAATCTACAAGGGAATCTTGCTGCCTTAATGGCAAGACTCATGAATGAACAAGATAAGCGAGATCGAGAAGAAGATCCTCCACCTAGGAGGGAAGATCGAAGTCTCAAAGTAGACATCCCTTCCTTTGATGGGACTCTTGATCCTGAAAAGTACTTAGAATGGGAGAAATCCTTGGAAAGGTACTTTGAATACAAGGACATCCATGATGATGTTCAAAGCTACAAGATTGCCAAAGTCAAGCTAAAAGGCTATGGTGATAGTTGGTTGCAAGGAGAGCAAAGAGGACGTACCCTGAAGGGGAAAGTTCCTATCTCTACTTGGGACAAACTCAAGAAACGGATGAAAGACCGTTTCATTCCCCACAATTATAAGCAAAGCCAATACGTGAAATGGAGTACTCTACAACAAAATGGCGATTCTGTAGAGGATTACATAAAGGAGTTCGATAGGCTTGCTATTGTGTGTGAAGTAACCGAGAATGAAGAGCTCAAAATGGGGCGTTTCATATCTGGGTTAGACCAAGAGTTACAAGACAGACTGGAAGGTTATACTAACCTCACGTTTGTGGAAGCTTGTAAATTGGTCATAAAGTTCGATGCTAAGAGGAAGAAGAAGAAACCTACTGTCATTCCCCAAATGACACGAAAACCTTCTTTTCCTACAAGGGAAAATCCGCCTTTTAACAAACCGAGCATTCCCATAAAGAAGGACACGAAGAACGTGAAGATAGGTGACATTGTATGTTACAAATGTGGAGGGCGAGGTCATTACAAAAAGGATTGTCCCAATTCTAGAGCGTTAACTATGCAAGAAGTTAAGCTCATGGCCACTCAAAACATCAACTGGGATGAATTTGAGGATGGCGAAGAAGAGATTGAAGATGATTGTGATGATTGCATTGCCGAATCAGAGGAGAAGACGAGTCTCGTGATTAGAAGGGCCTTGCAAGCACGTGTGGAAGAGGATGCTGCCCCTCAAAGACAACACATTTTCATCACCCGTTGCAAAATTGGTGAAGAGGTATGTGACTTAATTATTGATGGGGGAAGTGAGGCTAATACCGTATCTAAAACCCTAGTATCCAAACTTGGTCTTTTGACCACCAATCATCCACAACCCTACAAATTGAGTTGGTTAGACTCTAATGCTAGTACCGGGGTTAGGAAGCAATGCATGGTCTCCTTTTGCATTGGTTCGTATTGTGATTCCATATTATGTGATGTTGTGTCTATGGATGCTTGTCATATTCTACTTGTGACCAAGATGGTCAAGGAGCAATAATCCATGATCTAGAAGAAGACGGTCAAAACGGTGTTAGTGAGCAAAATGCCAAGGGATTAATTCTGTCCAATTCATCCCTTAATCTCTTACACGGTTTTGGTCCGAAAGTTATTACAAGGGGTTATACTTCACTTAGTGTAAGCAACCTTGTAGGAAGCACCTAAAAACGTCTAAAAGAGTGGCGGTTTATCAAGCTACTCCAGAATGCACGTTGGTCTGAAGATAGGCGTGAATTAAGGAGATTGGGTGATTGGCTGTTTGTGTGGAACGTAAATAGGGGGATTAGTTACACCGGTTGGTTAGTTGGACTAATTGGCGTAAAGTAGGGAGGTAGTTAGCTGGAGCAGATCAGTTGTGTTAGTGGCGTAGTTGTAGGAGTTAGTTGGCTGAAATAAAGGGGCTTGAGTCAAAGGGACTATTTGCACGTTTTTATGCACGTTGGAATGCTGCTGGAAGAGTTTGTTAGCTATTTGCATGGCTGCACGTTGGAAATGCTGGTTGAACGAATTAGTTAGCTATTTTCATGGTTGCTGCACGTTTTGATTGACTATTGGAAGGTGGTTGAACGTGCTCCTTGAGTTAAGCCTAGATTTACGTTTAATTAGTTAGTTTCTGTTTGTTAGTTTCGTTTTCTGTTTAAGGTTGTTAACTTCAGTTTATTGTTAGTAGTTAGCACGTTTATTTATGTTTTATTTAGGCAAGTAATGGGTAGGTAGTAAAAAGGAATCCTATGTAATGGAGACACTACTATAAATAGTGTACTTGCACATGAATGAAAGGGGCATCCAGAAATTTGCTAAACACTTGTGTTGTTCTTCATTAAACGTGACTTTGCTGTAGTCATCTTTAAGGTCCAAATTTGAGTATCCAAATTTGAAGAGTGTTAATTTTGGTGAGAGTTCCCAAGATTAAAACTTATAGTTTCTGATTTGGTGAGAGTTCCCTTATCGAATACTATTCCAAGCAACGAGTGAGAGTTCCTCTTTGCTATATTCTTAGCTTAGGGTGAGAGTTCCCCTAACTAAAACATTCGTTTATCTTAACTAAATCGTGTCTCTTTTTGCCTTCTGTTACGTTTAAGTGTTTTAACAAGGTTTCTCATCTTGTTTACACATCATTTGGCGCGTCAGGTAGGGGGAAAATTTTCTTAAATTTTTCCAAAGGGGACGAGTACCTACGTGATATGGGAGACAATCAGGATTTGAGAACAGCTTTGGAAGCCCTTAATCGCTCCATTGCTAGTCAAGAAAGATTGGCCGAAACTAATGCTAATCTACAAGGGAATCTTGCTGCCTTAATGGCAAGACTCATGAATGAGCATGACAGAAGAGATCAAGGCGAAGATCCTCCACCTAGAAGGGAGGATAGGAGTCTCAAAGTGGATATCCCTTCTTTTGATGGGACGCTTGATCCGGAGAAGTATTTGGAGTGGGAAAAATCCTTGGAAAGGTACTTCGAGTACAAGGATATTCATGAGGAAGACCAACAGTACAAGATAGCCAAAGTTAAACTGAAGGGCTATGGTGACAATTGGTTGCAAGGAGAACAAAGAGGGCGTACCCTTAGGGGTAAGGCTCATATTTCCACTTGGGAAAAGCTGAAAAAGAGGATGAGAGATCGTTTCATTCCTCACAATTACAAACAGAGTCAATATGTGAAATGGAGCACTCTACACCAAAATGGCGATTCCGTAGAAGATTATATCAGAGAATTTGATAGACTTGCCATTGTGTGCGAAGTGACTGAAAATGAAGAGTTGAAGTTGGGACGTTTTGTAGCTGGGTTGGATCAAGAGTTATAAGACAGACTTGAAGGTTACACTAACCTCACGTTTGTGGAAGCATGCAAACTTGTGACGAAATTTGATGCCAAGAGAAAAAGGAAGAAAACGCCTATCACTACTCCAGTGGTACGTAAACCACCCTTCACTCCAAGGGAGGGTTCTTCTTTTACCAAACCTAATGAACCACCTAAGAGGAACACGAAAGACATCAAGATTAGTGATCTTGTGTGTTACAAGTGTGGTGGCAGAGGACACTACAAAAGAGATTGTCCTAATTCAAGAGCCTTAACCATGCAAGAGGCTAAACTCATAGCCACCCAAAGCATCAATTGGGAGGAATTTGAGTCTGAAGAAGAAAAGGAAGTGACCCCACATGAAAGAGATGAGGAGGAGGAGGAGCATTGCTATCCGGAGTCGGAGGACCGAATCAATTTGGTGGTCAGGAGAGCATTACAAGCTCGCGTGGAGGAACCTTTGGCGCCACAAAGGCAACACATTTTCATCACCAAATGTAAAGTTGGTGACGAGGTATGTAATTTAATTATTGATGGAGGCAGTGAGGCTAATACGGTGTCTAAAGCGCTAGTAGCTAAACTGGGTCTTAACACCACCAATCATCCACATCCTTACAAATTGAGCTGGTTAGATTCGAATGCTAATACTGGGGTTAGAAAGCAATGTATGGTGAATTTTGCGATTGGGTCATATCATGATAGTCAATTGTGTGATGTTGTTTTAATGGATGCTTGTCATATTCTTCTTGGAAGACCATGGCAATCTGATAAAAAATCAATTCATGATGGGTACCATAACACCTATACTATCACTCACCAAGGGAAACACAAAAAATTGCATCCTTTACCACCCCCACATTTTGGGTAGAAAATGATATATTTACCCTTGAATATGTCATAAACACTAGAAATACATCGATTTGAGTCAAACTCAGTAAAATGGGTGAGTTTCTGAGTATAAAATGAGTTAAACACTTTGCATCAGACAATATGACTCAATATAGGTCAAATGGGTTCAGTTTTGGGTAGAGAATGACGTATTTACACTTGAAATACACCAATTTGTGTCAAACTCGGTACAATGGGAGAGTTTTTGTGTATTAAATGACCTAAACAATTCGAAATGGGCGATATGAGTCAATATAGGTAAAATGGGATCAGTTTTGGGTATAAAATGACGTATTTACCCTCGAACATGTCATAAACATTTGAAATTCATCGATTTGAGTCAAACTAGTTCTAGATATAAAATGACTTAAACACTTTGAATCGGACGATATGAGTCAATAGAGGTCAAATGGCATCAGTCTTGGGTAGAAAATGAGGTATATACCCTTGAATAAGTCATAAACACTAGAAATACATCGATTTGAGTCAAACTCTATCAAATGGGTGAGTTTCTAGGTATAAAATGTGTTAAACACTTCGAATCGGACAATATGACTCAATAGAGGTCAAATGGGATCAGTTTTTGGTAGAAAGTGACTTATTTACCCTTGAACATGTCATAAACACTTGAAATATACCAATTTGACTCAAACTCGGTACAACGGGAGAGTTTTTGTGTATTAAATGACATAAACTATTCGAATCGGACGATATGAGTAAATATAGGTAAAATGGGATCAGTTTTGGGTAGAAAATAACGTATTTACCCTTGAACATGTCATAAACACTTGAAATACATCGATTTGAGTCAAACCCAGTCAAATAGAAGACGTTCTAGGTAGGAAATGACTTGAACAATTCGAATCAGACGACATGAGTCAATATAGGTCAAATGGGATCAGTTTTGTGTAGAAAATGACGTATTTACCCTTGACCATATTATAAACACTTGAAATACATCAATTTTAGTCCAACTCGATCAAATGGGAGAGGTTTTGTGTATTAAATGACCTTAACACATCGAATTGGACAATATAAGTTAATATAGGGCAAATAGAACAATTTTGGTAGAAAATGACATATTTACCCTTGAACATGTCATAAACACTTGAACTACATCGATTTGAGTCAAACTCGGTCAAATTGGAGAGGTTTAGGGTATAAAATAAGTTAAATATTTCAAATCGGATGATATGAGTCAATATAGTTCAAACGGGATCAATTTTGGGTAGAAAATGATATATTTATCCTTGAATATGTCATAAACACTAGAAATACATCGATTTGAGTCAAACTTAGTAAAATGGGTGAGTTTCTGAGTATAAAATGAGTTAAACACTTCGCATCAGACAATATGACTCAATATAGGTCAAATGGGTTCAGTTTTGGGTAGAGAATGACGTATTTACACTTGAAATACACCAATTTGTGTCAAACTCGGTACAATGGGAGAGTTTTTGTGTATTAAATGACCTAAACAATTCGAAATGGGCGATATGAGTCAATATAGGTAAAATGGGATCAGTTTTGGGTAGAAAATGACGTATTTACCCTCGAACATGTCATAAACATTTGAAATTCATCGATTTGAGTCAAACTAGTTCTAGATATAAAATGACTTAAACACTTTGTGATATGATAGAGGATGCCAAATTCGAAGGAGTGGTTGAAGCTTTAAAGAAGAATGCTACCATGGGAGAGTTGTTGGCTTATGGAGACACGAATCTTCTAGCCATCAAAGGGGAACATTTGCATGTGCATGATAACATGCAAATGTAAATGAGGATTGGTGGACATAGGGAATAAGTTGGTTTTGCCTATGAGTTTTCTCCCATTTCATTTGATAGGGTTTTTCTCATTTTAGGCATAGGTGTGTTTTGAACTTTCCATTTTCAGATTTTATGATTCTATAATGTGTGGAAGCCATGGAGGTGATGATTGATGGAAGGCCTTGATCAAAAGCTAAAATCTTGGAGTAATTTTCGAAGATTGAAAATTTTGACCACGGAGGAAAATTTTAAGACAAGGGGAGGTGCTTGTTACATTGAGATGTGCTTATTACATCTTATCGGTGCTTTATTACGACTTAAGTGACATGGCAAGTGACATGGCATGGGTATGGACGTGGCTACACACATGGCATTGGATATTTAGTGTTTTACTTTAAATAAAATATGATTAGAGTAGGTAAATTGTAATATTATCTTTTTAGGTAGGATAAGATTCTAATTAAGATAAGATAGTGTTAGAGTTTTAGTAGGATTATGTAATAAATAGGTGGCATTATCCTATTGGTTATTAGGAGTCCTTTTAGAAGTAGGAGGCCTAGTCATAATATGATTGAAACTCTCAAGCTATGGGTATAAATAGATGTGCACCCAAGCTTGAAAAAATCAGATTTGGAGATTCTTTTCTATATATTCTTCAATAAACTTAGAGAGTTTGTTGTTTTTCTTTGTGTGTAACAAAGAGTTGTGAATTGGTGCTTAAAGCTTTAGATTCACGTGAGGAAGTGTAGGAATTGAGGGTGCTTTGCTTTAATCAATTCTTAAACTTTCGCCCTAGATTTTAAACCTTTGGTGCGTAGCTTTAGAGGGTTTTCTATCTAGTTCTATCCCTTTTGTGTGGATTAAGGTTTCAATACCTAGATTCACATCAACTTTTGGTGCTCTCGTTGAGAGGATTCGAAGAATACTCAAGCAATATGGATTCTAGTGGTGATGATGCACACGAGATGCCACCAGGCTTCAAAAAAGGTTTAACCTTACAAGAAGCCAAAGCCTTGTGCATGGAACGCGAGTTGAAGGAACTGAAGGAACGTATGAATGAGCTGTTGCAAATCGTGGGGAAGAAGGAAAAGTCCTCAAGCAAAGGTAAACTCTCTTCTCATGAATCTAACTCTAGCGAAAGTGATGGTGAATCCAGTGTTAGAAGCTCAAGGAGGCCTAGCAAGAGGGACCCATCCTCTTCAGGTGATGATGAGGAATCATATAAAGGGCGTAGGAGAAAGAGTTTAAGAGGGAAAGAGGATCAAAGCTTGAGACTTGAAATCCCTGAGTTCAATGGCAGTTTGGACCCAGACAAATTCCTAGAATGGATCCGTAGAGTTGAACGAATTTTCAGATATAAGGACTATGATGAGCATAGATCCTTTAAGGTTGCTGAACTCAAACTCACTTCTTATGCAAGTTTGTGGCTTGAAGGTTTGCAAAAGAAGAGGAGAAAGGAGGGGCGTTCCAAGATCTCATCTTGGACAAAACTAAAGAAGTACATGCAAAAAAGGTTTGTTCCTCAAGACTTTGAACAAAACAATTTTATAAAAATGCATACTTTGAAGCAAGAAAGGAGGTCTGTGGAGGAATACTTGATGGAATTCGAAAATCTAGCCATGGTGTGTGGGCTAGAGGAGAAAGAAGACCACAAGGTGGCTCGTTTTGTGGTTGGGTTAAATGACCCAATCAAGGAAAAGGTGGAATTACAACCCTATTGGAGCTTTGATGAGGTGTGTACGATAGCAACTAGGGTTGAAAGGCAAACACGTAAACCTAGAGGGATCTTTCGATCATTTGAAGCTAAAGGGGTGCGTGAGATGTCTAATATGAAGCCTAATCTCGAGAATTCCATAAAGCCACAATCTTTTGGGAGAGATAAGGGAGGAAGTTCGAGGCCCCCTATGGGAGATCAACGAACTTGCTTCAAATGTAAGGGACAAGGCCATATCCAACGGGATTGTCCCCATGCTAGGATTGCTACTACTCGGACTTGGGAGGAAGATGAAACCTTTGAAGAAGAGGAGCATGAGCTTGAAGAGGAAGAAGGTAACACATCTTTTGAAGTCCTAGAGGAGGATGTGGAGGAGGTGATGGCAGAAACTAGGGGATCTAGCCTAGTATTGCGAAGGGCATTGCAATCCAAGTCCTTACCATTAGAGGAGAGCCAAAGGGAGAAAATCTTCCTCACAAGATGCAATGTCCAAGGAAGACTATGTGATGTGATTATAGATTCGGGGAGTTGCACTAATGTGGTTTCTACACTCTTGGTGGACAAGTTGGAGGTGCCCACTCAAATCCATCCTCAACCATATAAGCTCCATTGGCTTAGCAATTCAAGTGACGTAAAGGTTAGTAAACAAGCATTGATTTCGTTCAAAATTGGCAATTATGAAGATCAAGTGCTTTGTGATGTTTGTCCCATGGATGCGTGTCATATTCTCTTGGGAAGACCTTGGCAATATGACAGATTTGTAAAGTTTGATGGAAGGACAAACATATATGTTGTGAGGAAGAACGCACAAGCCAAAGCATTTGCTTTGAAGCCTTTTATGGCACTAAAAACTCGTTCTAACAAAGATAATGGCAAGGGAGTGTTATTGGTGGATGGAAGGGAATTAGAGAAGGATGCGAAGGCCAAGGTTGACTATATGCAAAAGCTTCACACCCAAGTGAGAGCAAGAATTGAGAAGGTCGATGATATCTATAAGGCTAGAGCTAACAAACACAAGACTCAACATACTTACAAGGAGGGAGACTTGGTTTGGTTACACTTGAGGAAGGAAAGATTTCCTAATCGACATAAGAACAAGCTTATGCCTAGGTGTGATGGTCCATTCAAAATCATCAGTAAGGTGGGTGATTATGCATATAAGCTTCAGTTGCCTGGAGACTATGGAGTTCATGCCACATTCAATATAGGCGACTTAGCACCTTATGTGCCTGATGATCAACTTCGAAGTTTGAGGACAAACTCTTTTGAAGAAGAGGAGGATGATATGATAGAGGATGCCAAATTCGAAGGATTGGTTGAAGCTTTAAAGAAGAATGCTACCATGGGAGAGTTGTTGGCTTATGGAGACACGAATCTTCTAGCCATCAAAGGGGAACATTTGCATGTGCATGATAACATGCAAATGTAAATGAGGATTGGTGGACATAGGGAATAAGTTGGTTTTGCCTATGAGTTTTCTCCCATTTCATTTGATAGGGTTTTTCTCATTTTAGGCATAGGTGTGTTTTGAACTTTCCATTTTCAGATTTTATGATTCTATAATGTGTGGAAGCCATGGAGGTGATGATTGATGGAAGGCCTTGATCAAAAGCTAAAATCTTGGAGTAATTTTCGAAGATTGAAAATTTTGACCACGGAGGAAAATTTTAAGACAAGGGGAGGTGCTTGTTACATTGAGATGTGCTTATTACATCTTATCGGTGCTTTATTACGACTTAAGTGACATGGCAAGTGACATGGCATGGGTATGGACGTGGCTACACACATGGCATTGGATATTTAGTGTTTTACTTTAAATAAAATATGATTAGAGTAGGTAAATTGTAATATTATCTTTTTAGGTAGGATAAGATTCTAATTAAGATAAGATAGTGTTAGAGTTTTAGTAGGATTATGTAATAAATAGGTGGCATTATCCTATTGGTTATTAGGAGTCCTTTTAGAAGTAGGAGGCCTAGTCATAATATGATTGAAACTCTCAAGCTATGGGTATAAATAGATGTGCACCCAAGCTTGAAAAAATCAGATTTGGAGATTCTTTTCTATATATTCTTCAATAAACTTAGAGAGTTTGTTGTTTTTCTTTGTGTGTAACAAAGAGTTGTGAATTGGTGCTTAAAGCTTTAGATTCACGTGAGGAAGTGTAGGAATTGAGGGTGCTTTGCTTTAATCAATTCTTAAACTTTCGCCCTAGATTTTAAACCTTTGGTGCGTAGCTTTAGAGGGTTTTCTATCTAGTTCTATCCCTTTTGTGTGGATTAAGGTTTCAATACCTAGATTCACATCAACTTTTGGTGCTCTCGTTGAGAGGATTCGAAGAATACTCAAGCAATATGGATTCTAGTGGTGATGATGCACACGAGATGCCACCAGGCTTCAAAAAAGGTTTAACCTTACAAGAAGCCAAAGCCTTGTGCA
This sequence comes from Dysphania ambrosioides, assembly GCA_026401315.1. Taxonomy (NCBI): domain Eukaryota; kingdom Viridiplantae; phylum Streptophyta; class Magnoliopsida; order Caryophyllales; family Amaranthaceae; genus Dysphania; species Dysphania ambrosioides. The sequence goes on along the minus strand of CM048661.1, from coordinate 22,848,058 downwards.
TGGAACGCGAGTTGAAGGAACTGAAGGAACGTATGAATGAGCTGTTGCAAATCGTGGGGAAGAAGGAAAAGTCCTCAAGCAAAGGTAAACTCTCTTCTCATGAATCTAACTCTAGCGAAAGTGATGGTGAATCCAGTGTTAGAAGCTCAAGGAGGCCTAGCAAGAGGGACCCATCCTCTTCAGGTGATGATGAGGAATCATATAAAGGGCGTAGGAGAAAGAGTTTAAGAGGGAAAGAGGATCAAAGCTTGAGACTTGAAATCCCTGAGTTCAATGGCAGTTTGGACCCAGACAAATTCCTAGAATGGATCCGTAGAGTTGAACGAATTTTCAGATATAAGGACTATGATGAGCATAGATCCTTTAAGGTTGCTGAACTCAAACTCACTTCTTATGCAAGTTTGTGGCTTGAAGGTTTGCAAAAGAAGAGGAGAAAGGAGGGGCGTTCCAAGATCTCATCTTGGACAAAACTAAAGAAGTACATGCAAAAAAGGTTTGTTCCTCAAGACTTTGAACAAAACAATTTTATAAAAATGCATACTTTGAAGCAAGAAAGGAGGTCTGTGGAGGAATACTTGATGGAATTCGAAAATCTAGCCATGGTGTGTGGGCTAGAGGAGAAAGAAGACCACAAGGTGGCTCGTTTTGTGGTTGGGTTAAATGACCCAATCAAGGAAAAGGTGGAATTACAACCCTATTGGAGCTTTGATGAGGTGTGTACGATAGCAACTAGGGTTGAAAGGCAAACACGTAAACCTAGAGGGATCTTTCGATCATTTGAAGCTAAAGGGGTGCGTGAGATGTCTAATATGAAGCCTAATCTCGAGAATTCCATAAAGCCACAATCTTTTGGGAGAGATAAGGGAGGAAGTTCGAGGCCCCCTATGGGAGATCAACGAACTTGCTTCAAATGTAAGGGACAAGGCCATATCCAACGGGATTGTCCCCATGCTAGGATTGCTACTACTCGGACTTGGGAGGAAGATGAAACCTTTGAAGAAGAGGAGCATGAGCTTGAAGAGGAAGAAGGTAACACATCTTTTGAAGTCCTAGAGGAGGATGTGGAGGAGGTGATGGCAGAAACTAGGGGATCTAGCCTAGTATTGCGAAGGGCATTGCAATCCAAGTCCTTACCATTAGAGGAGAGCCAAAGGGAGAAAATCTTCCTCACAAGATGCAATGTCCAAGGAAGACTATGTGATGTGATTATAGATTCGGGGAGTTGCACTAATGTGGTTTCTACACTCTTGGTGGACAAGTTGGAGGTGCCCACTCAAATCCATCCTCAACCATATAAGCTCCATTGGCTTAGCAATTCAAGTGACGTAAAGGTTAGTAAACAAGCATTGATTTCGTTCAAAATTGGCAATTATGAAGATCAAGTGCTTTGTGATGTTTGTCCCATGGATGCGTGTCATATTCTCTTGGGAAGACCTTGGCAATATGACAGATTTGTAAAGTTTGATGGAAGGACAAACATATATGTTGTGAGGAAGAACGCACAAGCCAAAGCATTTGCTTTGAAGCCTTTTATGGCACTAAAAACTCGTTCTAACAAAGATAATGGCAAGGGAGTGTTATTGGTGGATGGAAGGGAATTAGAGAAGGATGCGAAGGCCAAGGTTGACTATATGCAAAAGCTTCACACCCAAGTGAGAGCAAGAATTGAGAAGGTCGATGATATCTATAAGGCTAGAGCTAACAAACACAAGACTCAACATACTTACAAGGAGGGAGACTTGGTTTGGTTACACTTGAGGAAGGAAAGATTTCCTAATCGACATAAGAACAAGCTTATGCCTAGGTGTGATGGTCCATTCAAAATCATCAGTAAGGTGGGTGATTATGCATATAAGCTTCAGTTGCCTGGAGACTATGGAGTTCATGCCACATTCAATATAGGCGACTTAGCACCTTATGTGCCTGATGATCAACTTCGAAGTTTGAGGACAAACTCTTTTGAAGAAGAGGAGGATGATATGATAGAGGATGCCAAATTCGAAGGATTGGTTGAAGCTTTAAAGAAGAATGCTACCATGGGAGAGTTGTTGGCTTATGGAGACACGAATCTTCTAGCCATCAAAGGGGAACATTTGCATGTGCATGATAACATGCAAATGTAAATGAGGATTGGTGGACATAGGGAATAAGTTGGTTTTGCCTATGAGTTTTCTCCCATTTCATTTGATAGGGTTTTTCTCATTTTAGGCATAGGTGTGTTTTGAACTTTCCATTTTCAGATTTTATGATTCTATAATGTGTGGAAGCCATGGAGGTGATGATTGATGGAAGGCCTTGATCAAAAGCTAAAATCTTGGAGTAATTTTCGAAGATTGAAAATTTTGACCACGGAGGAAAATTTTAAGACAAGGGGAGGTGCTTGTTACATTGAGATGTGCTTATTACATCTTATCGGTGCTTTATTACGACTTAAGTGACATGGCAAGTGACATGGCATGGGTATGGACGTGGCTACACACATGGCATTGGATATTTAGTGTTTTACTTTAAATAAAATATGATTAGAGTAGGTAAATTGTAATATTATCTTTTTAGGTAGGATAAGATTCTAATTAAGATAAGATAGTGTTAGAGTTTTAGTAGGATTATGTAATAAATAGGTGGCATTATCCTATTGGTTATTAGGAGTCCTTTTAGAAGTAGGAGGCCTAGTCATAATATGATTGAAACTCTCAAGCTATGGGTATAAATAGATGTGCACCCAAGCTTGAAAAAATCAGATTTGGAGATTCTTTTCTATATATTCTTCAATAAACTTAGAGAGTTTGTTGTTTTTCTTTGTGTGTAACAAAGAGTTGTGAATTGGTGCTTAAAGCTTTAGATTCACGTGAGGAAGTGTAGGAATTGAGGGTGCTTTGCTTTAATCAATTCTTAAACTTTCGCCCTAGATTTTAAACCTTTGGTGCGTAGCTTTAGAGGGTTTTCTATCTAGTTCTATCCCTTTTGTGTGGATTAAGGTTTCAATACCTAGATTCACATCAACTTTTGGTGCTCTCGTTGAGAGGATTCGAAGAATACTCAAGCAATATGGATTCTAGTGGTGATGATGCACACGAGATGCCACCAGGCTTCAAAAAAGGTTTAACCTTACAAGAAGCCAAAGCCTTGTGCATGGAACGCGAGTTGAAGGAACTGAAGGAACGTATGAATGAGCTGTTGCAAATCGTGGGGAAGAAGGAAAAGTCCTCAAGCAAAGGTAAACTCTCTTCTCATGAATCTAACTCTAGCGAAAGTGATGGTGAATCCAGTGTTAGAAGCTCAAGGAGGCCTAGCAAGAGGGACCCATCCTCTTCAGGTGATGATGAGGAATCATATAAAGGGCGTAGGAGAAAGAGTTTAAGAGGGAAAGAGGATCAAAGCTTGAGACTTGAAATCCCTGAGTTCAATGGCAGTTTGGACCCAGACAAATTCCTAGAATGGATCCGTAGAGTTGAACGAATTTTCAGATATAAGGACTATGATGAGCATAGATCCTTTAAGGTTGCTGAACTCAAACTCACTTCTTATGCAAGTTTGTGGCTTGAAGGTTTGCAAAAGAAGAGGAGAAAGGAGGGGCGTTCCAAGATCTCATCTTAGACAAAACTAAAGAAGTACATGCAAAAAAGGTTTGTTCCTCAAGACTTTGAACAAAACAATTTTATAAAAATGCATACTTTGAAGCAAGAAAGGAGGTCTGTGGAGGAATACTTGATGGAATTCGAAAATCTAGCCATGGTGTGTGGGCTAGAGGAGAAAGAAGACCACAAGGTGGCTCGTTTTGTGGTTGGGTTAAATGACCCAATCAAGGAAAAGGTGGAATTACAACCCTATTGGAGCTTTGATGAGGTGTGTACGATAGCAACTAGGGTTGAAAGGCAAACACGTAAACCTAGAGGGATCTTTCGATCATTTGAAGCTAAAGGGGTGCGTGAGATGTCTAATATGAAGCCTAATCTCGAGAATTCCATAAAGCCACAATCTTTTGGGAGAGATAAGGGAGGAAGTTCGAGGCCCCCTATGGGAGATCAACGAACTTGCTTCAAATGTAAGGGACAAGGCCATATCCAACGGGATTGTCCCCATGCTAGGATTGCTACTACTCGGACTTGGGAGGAAGATGAAACCTTTGAAGAAGAGGAGCATGAGCTTGAAGAGGAAGAAGGTAACACATCTTTTGAAGTCCTAGAGGAGGATGTGGAGGAGGTGATGGCAGAAACTAGGGGATCTAGCCTAGTATTGCGAAGGGCATTGCAATCCAAGTCCTTACCATTAGAGGAGAGCCAAAGGGAGAAAATCTTCCTCACAAGATGCAATGTCCAAGGAAGACTATGTGATGTGATTATAGATTCGGGGAGTTGCACTAATGTGGTTTCTACACTCTTGGTGGACAAGTTGGAGGTGCCCACTCAAATCCATCCTCAACCATATAAGCTCCATTGGCTTAGCAATTCAAGTGACGTAAAGGTTAGTAAACAAGCATTGATTTCGTTCAAAATTGGCAATTATGAAGATCAAGTGCTTTGTGATGTTTGTCCCATGGATGCGTGTCATATTCTCTTGGGAAGACCTTGGCAATATGACAGATTTGTAAAGTTTGATGGAAGGACAAACATATATGTTGTGAGGAAGAACGCACAAGCCAAAGCATTTGCTTTGAAGCCTTTTATGGCACTAAAAACTCGTTCTAACAAAGATAATGGCAAGGGAGTGTTATTGGTGGATGGAAGGGAATTAGAGAAGGATGCGAAGGCCAAGGTTGACTATATGCAAAAGCTTCACACCCAAGTGAGAGCAAGAATTGAGAAGGTCGATGATATCTATAAGGCTAGAGCTAACAAACACAAGACTCAACATACTTACAAGGAGGGAGACTTGGTTTGGTTACACTTGAGGAAGGAAAGATTTCCTAATCGACATAAGAACAAGCTTATGCCTAGGTGTGATGGTCCATTCAAAATCATCAGTAAGGTGGGTGATTATGCATATAAGCTTCAGTTGCCTGGAGACTATGGAGTTCATGCCACATTCAATATAGGCGACTTAGCACCTTATGTGCCTGATGATCAACTTCGAAGTTTGAGGACAAACTCTTTTGAAGAAGAGGAGGATGATATGATAGAGGATGCCAAATTCGAAGGATTGGTTGAAGCTTTAAAGAAGAATGCTACCATGGGAGAGTTGTTGGCTTATGGAGACACGAATCTTCTAGCCATCAAAGGGGAACATTTGCATGTGCATGATAACATGCAAATGTAAATGAGGATTGGTGGACATAGGGAATAAGTTGGTTTTGCCTATGAGTTTTCTCCCATTTCATTTGATAGGGTTTTTCTCATTTTAGGCATAGGTGTGTTTTGAACTTTCCATTTTCAGATTTTATGATTCTATAATGTGTGGAAGCCATGGAGGTGATGATTGATGGAAGGCCTTGATCAAAAGCTAAAATCTTGGAGTAATTTTCGAAGATTGAAAATTTTGACCACGGAGGAAAATTTTAAGACAAGGGGAGGTGCTTGTTACATTGAGATGTGCTTATTACATCTTATCGGTGCTTTATTACGACTTAAGTGACATGGCAAGTGACATGGCATGGGTATGGACGTGGCTACACACATGGCATTGGATATTTAGTGTTTTACTTTAAATAAAATAGGATTAGAGTAGTTAAATTGTAATATTATCTTTTTAGGTAGGATAAGATTCTAATTAAGATAAGATAGTGTTAGAGTTTTAGTAGGATTATGTAATAAATAGGTGGCATTATCCTATTGGTTATTAGGAGTCCTTTTAGAAGTAGGAGGCCTAGTCATAATATGATTGAAACTCTCAAGCTATGGGTATAAATAGATGTGCACCCAAGCTTGAAAAAATCAGATTTGGAGATTCTTTTCTATATATTCTTCAATAAACTTAGAGAGTTTGTTGTTTTTCTTTGTGTGTAACAAAGAGTTGTGAATTGGTGCTTAAAGCTTTAGATTCACGTGAGGAAGTGTAGGAATTGAGGGTGCTTTGCTTTAATCAATTCTTAAACTTTCGCCCTAGATTTTAAACCTTTGGTGCGTAGCTTTAGAGGGTTTTCTATCTAGTTCTATCCCTTTTGTGTGGATTAAGGTTTCAATACCTAGATTCACATCACTTTGAATCGGACGATATGAGTCAATAGAGGTCAAATGGCATCAGTCTTGGGTAGAAAATGAGGTATATACCCTTGAATAAGTCATAAACACTAGAAATACATCGATTTGAGTCAAACTCTATCAAATGGGTGAGTTTCTAGGTATAAAATGTGTTAAACACTTCGAATCGGACAATATGACTCAATATAGGTCAAATGGGATCAGTTTTGGGTAGAAAATGACTTATTTACCCTTGAACATGTCATAAACACTTGAAATATACCAATTTGACTCAAACTCGGTACAACGGGAGAGTTTTTGTGTATTAAATGACATAAACTATTCGAATCGGACGATATGAGTAAATATAGGTAAAATGGGATCAGTTTTGGGTAGAAAATAACGTATTTACCCTTGAACATGTCATAAACACTTGAAATACATCGATTTGAGTCAAACTCAGTCAAATAGAAGACGTTCTAGGTAGGAAATGACTTGAACAATTTGAATCAGACGACATGAGTCAATATAGATCAAATGGGATCAGTTTTGTGTAGAAAATGACGTATTTACCCTTGACCATATTATAAACACTTGAAATACATCAATTTTAGTCAAACTCGATCAAATGGGAGAGCTTTGTTTATTAAATGACCTTAACACATCGAATTGGACAATATAAGTTAATATAGGTCAAATAGAACAATTTTGGTAGAAAATGACATATTTACCCTTGAACATGTGATAAACACCTGAAATATACCAATTTGAGTCAAACTCGGTACAACGGGAGAGTTTTTGTGTATTAAATGGCCTAAACTATTCGAATCGGATGATATGAGTAAATATAGGTAAAATGGGATCAGTTTTGGGTAGAAAATAACGTATTTACCCTTGAACATGTCATAAACACTTGAAATACATCGATTTGAGTCAAACCCAGTCAAATGGAAGACGTTCTAGGTAGGAAATGACTTGAACAATTCGAATCAGACGACATGAGTCAATATAGGTCAAATGGGATCAGTTTTGTGTAGAAAATGACGTATTTACCCTTGACCATATTATAAACACTTGAAATACATCAATTTTAGTCAAACTCGATCAAATGGGAGAGCTTTGTGTATTAAATGACCTTAACACTTCGAATTGGACAATATAAGTTAATATAGGTCAAATAGAACAATTATTGTAGAAAATGACATATTTACCCTTGAACATGTCATAAACACTTGAACTACATCGATTTGAGTCAAACTCGGTCAAATTGGAGAGGTTTAGGGTATAAAATAAGTTAAATATTTCAAATCGGATGATATGAGTCAATATAGTTCAAACGGGATCAATTTTGGGTAGAAAATGACGTATTTACCATTGAATATGTCATAAACACTAGAAATACATCGATTTGAGTCAAACTCTATCAAATGGGTGAGTTTCTAGGTATAAAATGTGTTAAACACTTCGAATCGGACAATATGACTCAATAGAGGTCAAATGGGATCAGTTTTGGGTAGAAAATGACTTATTTACCATTGAACATGTCATAAACACTTGAAATATACCAATTTGACTCAAACTCGGTACAACTGGAGAGTTTTTGTGTATTAAATGACATAAACTATTCGAATCGGACGATATGAGTAAATATAGGTAAAATGGGATCAGTTTTGGGTAGAAAATAACGTATTTACCCTTGAACATGTCATAAACACTGGAAATACATCGATTTGAGTCAAACCCAGTCAAATGGAAGACGTTCTAGGTAGGAAATGACTTGAACAATTCGAATCAGACGACATGAGTCAATATAGGTCAAATGGGATCAGTTTTGTGTAGAAAATGACGTATTTACCCTTGACCATATTATAAACACTTGAAATACATCAATTTTAGTCCAACTCGATCAAATGGGAGAGGTTTTGTGTATTAAATGACCTTAACACATCGAATTGGACAATATAAGTTAATATAGGGCAAATAGAACAATTTTGGTAGAAAATGACATATTTACCCTTGAACATGTCATAAACACTTGAACTACATCGATTTGAGTCAAACTCGGTCAAATTGGAGAGGTTTAGGGTATAAAATAAGTTAAATATTTCAAATCGGATGATATGAGTCAATATAGTTCATACGGGATCAATTTTGGTTTGAAAATCATGTATTTACCCTTGAATATGTCATAAACACTAGAAATACATCGATTTGAGTCAAACTCAGTAAAATGGGTGAGTTTCTGAGTATAAAATGAGTTAAACACTTCGCATCAGACAATATGACTCAATATAGGTCAAATGGGTTCAGTTTTGGGTAGAGAATGACGTATTTACACTTGAAATACACCAATTTGTGTCAAAGTCGGTACAATGGGAGAGTTTTTGTGTATTAAATGACCTAAACAATTCGAATCGGGCGATATGAGTCAATAAAGGTAAAATGGGATCAATTTTGGGTAGAAAACGACGTATTTACCCTCGAACATGTCATAAACATTTGAAATTCATCGATTTGAGTCAAACTAGTTCTAGATATAAAATGACTTAAACACTTTGAATCGGACGATTTGAGTCAATAGAGGTCAAATGGCATCATACATGGGTAGAAAATGAGGTATATACCCTTGAATAAGTCATAAACACTAGAAATACATCGATTTAAGTCAAACGTAGTCAAATGGAAGAGGTTCTGGGTAGGAAATGACTTAAACAATTCGAATCGGACGATATGAGTCATTATAAGTCAAATGGGATCAGTTTTGGGTAGAAAATGACGTATTTACCCTTGACCATGTTATAAACACTTGAAATACATCAATTTAAGTCAAACTCGGTCAAGTGGGAGAGGTTTTGTGTATTAAATGACCTAAACACTTCGAATTAGACGATATAAGTTAATATAGGTCAAATAGAACAATTTTGGGTAGAAAATGATGTATTTACCCTTGAACATGTCATAAACACTTGAAATAAATCGATTTGAGTCAAACTTGGTAAAATTGGAGAGGATTAGGGTTTAAAATAAGTTAAACAATTCAAATTAGATGATATGAGTCAATATAGTTCAAATGGGATCAATTTTGGGTAGAAAATGACGTATTTACCATTGAATATGTCATAAACACTAGAAATACATCGATTTGAGTCAAACTCTATCAAATGGGTGAGTTTCTAGGTATAAAATGTGTTAAACACTTCGAATCGGACAATATGACTCAATAGAGGTCAAATGGGATCAGTTTTGGGTAGAAAATGACTTATTTACCCTTGAACATGTCATAAACACCTGAAATATACCAATTTGAGTCAAACTCGGTACAACGGGAGAGTTTTTGTGTATTAAATGACCTAAACTATTCGAATCGGACGATATGAGTAAATATAGGTAAAATGGGATCAGTTTTGGGTAGAAAATAACGTATTTACCCTTGAACATGTCATAAACACTTGAAATACATCGATTTGAGTCAAACCCAGTCAAATGGAAGACGTTCTAGGTAGGAAATGACTTGAACAATTCGAATCAGACGACATGAGTCAATATAGGTCAAATGGGATCAGTTTTGTGTAGAAAATGACGTATTTACCCTTGACCATATTATAAACACTTGAAATACATCAATTTTAGTCAAACTCGATCAAATGGGAGAGCTTTGTATATTAAATGACCTTAACACTTCGAATTGGACAATATAAGTTAATATAGGTCAAATAGAACAATTTTGGTAGAAAATGACATATTTACCCTTGAACATGTCATAAACACTTGAACTACATCGATTTGAGTCAAACTCGGTCAAATTGGAGAGGTTTAGGGTATAAAATAAGTTAAATATTTTAAATCGGATGATATGAGTCAATATAGTTCAAACGAGATCAATTTTGGGTAGAAAATGACGTATTTACCATTGAATATGTCATAAACACTAGAAATACATCGATTTGAGTCAAACTCTATCAAATGGGTGAGTTTCTAGGTATAAAATGTGTTAAACACTTCGAATCGGACAATATGACTCAATAGAGGTCAAATGGGATCAGTTTTTGGTAGAAAGTGACTTATTTACCCTTGAACATGTCATAAACACTTGAAATATACCAATTTGACTCAAACTCGGTACAACGGGAGAGTTTTTGTGTATTAAATGACATAAACTATTCGAATCGGACGATATGAGTAAATATAGGTAAAATGGGATCAGTTTTGGGTAGAAAATAACGTATTTACCCTTGAACATGTCATAAACACTTGAAATACATCGATTTGAGTCAAACCCAGTCAAATAGAAGACGTTCTAGGTAGGAAATGACTTGAACAATTCGAATCAGACGACATGAGTCAATATAGGTCAAATGGGATCAGTTTTGTGTAGAAAATGACGTATTTACCCTTGACCATATTATAAACACTTGAAATACATCAATTTTAGTCCAACTCGATCAAATGGGAGAGGTTTTGTGTATTAAATGACCTTAACACATCGAATTGGACAATATAAGTTAATATAGGGCAAATAGAACAATTTTGGTAGAAAATGACATATTTACCCTTGAACATGTCATAAACACTTGAACTACATCGATTTGAGTCAAACTCGGTCAAATTGGAGAGGTTTAGGGTATAAAATAAGTTAAATATTTCAAATCGGATGATATGAGTCAATATAGTTCAAACGGGATCAATTTTGGGTAGAAAATGACGTATTTACCATTGAATATGTCATAAACACTAGAAATACATCGATTTGAGTCAAACTCTATCAAATGGGTGAGTTTCTAGGTATAAAATGTGTTAAACACTTCGAATCGGACAATATGACTCAATAGAGGTCAAATGGGATCAGTTTTGGGTAGAAAATGACTTATTTACCATTGAACATGTCATAAACACTTGAAATATACCAATTTGACTCAAACTCGGTACAACTGGAGAGTTTTTGTGTATTAAATGACATAAACTATTCGAATCGGACGATATGAGTAAATATAGGTAAAATGGGATCAGTTTTGGGTAGAAAATAACGTATTTACCCTTGAACATGTCATAAACACTGGAAATACATCGATTTGAGTCAAACCCAGTCAAATAGAAGACGTTCTAGGTAGGAAATGACTTGAACAATTCGAATCAGACGACATGAGTCAATATAGGTCAAATGGGATCAGTTTTGTGTAGAAAATGACGTATTTACCCTTGACCATATTATAAACACTTGAAATACATCAATTTTAGTCCAACTCGATCAAATGGGAGAGGTTTTGTGTATTAAATGACCTTAACACATCGAATTGGACAATATAAGTTAATATAGGGCAAATAGAACAATTTTGGTAGAAAATGACATATTTACCCTTGAACATGTCATAAACACTTGAACTACATCGATTTGAGTCAAACTCGGTCAAATTGGAGAGGTTTAGGGTATAAAATAAGTTAAATATTTCAATCGGATGATATGAGTCAATATAGTTCATACGGGATCAATTTTGGTTTGAAAATCATGTATTTACCCTTGAATATGTCATAAACACTAGAAATACATCGATTTGAGTCAAACTCAGTAAAATGGGTGAGTTTCTGAGTATAAAATGAGTTAAACACTTCGCATCAGACAATATGACTCAATATAGGTCAAATGGGTTCAGTTTTGGGTAGAGAATGACGTATTTACACTTGAAATACACCAATTTGTGTCAAAGTCGGTACAATGGGAGAGTTTTTGTGTATTAAATGACCTAAACAATTCGAATCGGGCGATATGAGTCAATAAAGGTAAAATGGGATCAATTTTGGGTAGAAAACGACGTATTTACCCTCGAACATGTCATAAACATTTGAAATTCATCGATTTGAGTCAAACTAGTTCTAGATATAAAATGACTTAAACACTTTGAATCGGACGATTTGAGTCAATAGAGGTCAAATGGCATCATACATGGGTAGAAAATGAGGTATATACCCTTGAATAAGTCATAAACACTAGAAATACATCGATTTAAGTCAAACCTAGTCAAATGGAAGAGGTTCTGGGTAGGAAATGACTTAAACAATTCGAATCGGACGATATGAGTCATTATAAGTCAAATGGGATCAGTTTTGGGTAGAAAATGACGTATTTACCCTTGACCATGTTATAAACACTTGAAATACATCAATTTAAGTCAAACTCGGTCAAGTGGGAGAGGTTTTGTGTATTAAATGACCTAAACACTTCGAATTAGACGATATAAGTTAATATAGGTCAAATAGAACAATTTTGGGTAGAAAATGATGTATTTACCCTTGAACATGTCATAAACACTTGAAATAAATCGATTTGAGTCAAACTTGGTAAAATTGGAGAGGATTAGGGTTTAAAATAAGTTAAACAATTCAAATTAGATGATATGAGTCAATATAGTTCAAATGGGATCAATTTTGGGTAGAAAATGACGTATTTACCATTGAATATGTCATAAACACTAGAAATACATCGATTTGAGTCAAACTCTATCAAATGGGTGAGTTTCTAGGTATAAAATGTGTTAAACACTTCGAATCGGACAATATGACTCAATAGAGGTCAAATGGGATCAATTTTGGGTAGAAAATGAGTTATTTACCCTTGAACATGTCATAAACACCTGAAATATACCAATTTGAGTCAAACTCGGTACAACGGGAGAGTTTTTTGTGTATTAAATGACCTAAGCTATTCGAATCGGACGATATGAGTAAATATAGGTAAAATAGGATCAGTTTTGGGTAGAAAATAACGTATTTACCCTTGAACATGTCATAAACACTTGAAATACATCGATTTGAGTCAAACCCAGTCAAATGGAAGACGTTCTAGGTAGGAAATGACTTAAACAATTCGAATCAGACGACATGAGTCAATATAGGTCAAATGGGATCAATTTTGTCTAGAAAATGCCGTATTTACCCTTGACCATATTATAAACACTTGAATTACATCAATTTTAGTCGAACTCGCTCAAATGGGAGAGGTTTTGTGTATTAAATGACCTTAACACTTCGAATTGGACAATATAAGTTAATATAGGTCAAATAGAACAATTTTGGTAGAAAATGACATATTTACCCTTGAACATGTCATAAACACTTGAACTACATCGATTTGAGTCAAACTCGGTCAAATTGGAGAGGTTTAGGGTATAAAATAAGTTAAATATTTCAAATCGGATGATATGAGTCAATATAGTTCATACGGGATCAATTTTGGGTTGAAAATCATGTATTTACCCTTGAATATGTCATAAACACTAGAAATACATCGATTTGTGTCAAACTTAGTAAAATGGGTGAGTTTCTGAGTATAAAATGAGTTAACACTTCGCATCAGACAATATGACTCAATATAGGTCAAATGGGTTCAGTTTTGGGTAGAGAATGACGTATTTACACTTGAAATACACCAATTTTTGTCAAACTCGGTACAATGGGAGAGTTTTTGTGTATTAAATGACCTAAACAATTCGAATCGGGCGATATGAGTCAATATAGGTAAAATGGGATCAGTTTTGGGTAGAAAATGACGTATTTACCCTCGAACATGTCATAAACATTTGAAATTCATCGATTTGAGTCAAACTAGTTCTAGATATAAAATGACTCAAACACTTTGAATCGGACGATATGAGTCAATAGAGGTCAAATGGCATCAGTCTTGGGTAAAAAATGAGGTATATACCCTTGAATAAGTCATAAACACTAGAAATACATCGATTTAAGTCAAACCTAGTCAAATGGAAGAGGTTCTGGGTAGGAAATGACTTAAACAATTCGAATCGGACGATTTGAGTCATTATAAGTCAAATGGGATCAGTTTTGGGTAGAAAATGACGTATTTACCCTTGACCATGTTATAAACACTTGAAATACATCAATTTGAGTCAAACTCGGTCAAGTGGGAGAGGTTTTGTGTATTAAATGACCTAAACACTTCGAATTAGACGATATAAGTTAATATAGGTCAAATAGAACAATTTTGGGTAGAAAATGATGTATTTACCCTTGAACATGTCACAAACACTTGAAATAAATCGATTTGAGTCAAACTTGGTCAAATTGGAGAGGATTAGAGTTTAAAATAAGTTAAACAATTCAAATTAGATGATATGAGTCAATATAGTTCAAATGGGATCAATTTTGGGTAAAAAGTGACGTATTTACCATTGAATATGTCATAAACACTAGAAATACATCGATTTGAGTCAAACTCTATCAAATGGGTGAGTTTCTAGGTATAAAATGTGTTAAACACTTCGAATCGGACAATATGACTCAATAGAGGTCAAATGGGATCAGTTTTGGGTAGAAAATGACTTATTTACCCTTGAACATGTCATAAACACCTGAAATATACCAATTTGAGTCAAACTCGGTACAACGGGAGAGTTTTTTGTATTAAATGACCTAAACTATTCGAATCGGACGATATGAGTAAATATAGGTAAAATGGGATCAATTTTGGGTAGAAAATGATGTATTTACCCTTGAATATGTCATAAACACTAGAAATACATCGATTTGAGTCAAACTCAGTAAAATGGGTGAGTTTCTGAGTATAAAATGAGTTAAACACTTCGCATCAGACAATATGACTCAATATAGGTCAAATGGGTTCAGTTTTGGGTAGAGAATGACGTATTTACACTTGAAATACACCAATTTCTGTCAAACTCGGTACAATGGGAGAGTTTTTGTGTATTAAATGACCTAAACAATTCGAAATGGGCGATATGAGTCAATATAGGTAAAATGGGATCAGTTTTGGGTAGAAAATGACGTATTTATGATGTGTTTTTGGATGTGTTTAATTGAATTAGGATCGTTTGGAGTGATTTAAAATAAATCAGATTCAAGTTCGTCTCACAAGAACCAATATAACACTCAATGTAGAAACGGATTCTATTTGTGTGTTTGGGGTTTATAATCTGACCGAACACAAAGTAAGGCTAGATTATTATGATTATACAACCTAAGCACTAAGCAAAGAAGGTATAATTTTGTGAAACACAAAGTAACACCAGAATTTCACAAAGAAAGTCAGAATTTTTATTTCTTAACACTTGTTCTGAAATGACTAACAAGTGCCCTATTTATAGGAATCTTACAAGAACTTTGAAATTCCTATCTCACACGCCTAAAACAGCAAAAATAAGCTACTATCAAGGCTTTGTAACTCCCTTTACGGATTTCAAACAAAGCTGACAGTCAATGCATGATTTAAGCCTAAAATCATGCTCTTCCTAAGCTAGAAATTGACTTGTTTATTTCTGGCCTTAATGGCGTCTATTATGGGTTATTTTGACAGAAAACAACCCCTAATTAAAGCTTGAATAATTGAAACAATCAGCAAAAGTCTTCCATGAAAAACGCCATGCAACGCGTTTTCAATCTGGCGTGAATTGCGTCAGTTTTGACAATTCAGCTAGAAGTCTTCCTTATGATGTGATTCTGATCTTTTCGTCCTATTTTCCCTCTTCCCATTTAAGGTAAGAAACAAAATGATTTTTGGAAGAGAATCCCACGAAATTAGCATCTGAAGACTTGGTTTTTCCGTGGGTAAACAAGGTGTGAACCGTAGCTTGGATTTCTGGAATGTTTTGGGCTTTAGTTTGGATTTGATTACTTGCTGCCATATCATTCTCCCCTTCTTCGAAAAAGTTTGTCCTCAAACTTTCATCATCTAGATATGGACTCAAATCCCCCACATTGAAGGTCGCACTTACTCCACCAAATTCACTAGGTAGATCAATTTTGTAAGCACTTTCTCCAATTTTCTCCAGAACTTGAAAAGGACCATCGGATCTGGGCATAAGCTTGTTTTTCCTAAGATTAGGAAAACGTTCTTTCCTCAAGTGTAACCAAACCCAGTCACCCTTAGCAAATGTAGGTTGCCTTCGGTTCTTATTTGCACGGTCTTTGTAGACTTTGTTCATAATTTCAATCTTTTCTTTGACTTTGGCGCATGTTTTCTGAAATGCTTCCCATCTCTTCTTAGGTTCAGCATGTATCAAATCTCCTTTAGGTAAAGGAATTAGCTCAATGGGCAGCAAAGGATTAATTCCATACACCACTTCAAAAGGACTACGAGCAGTGGTAGAAGAAGGAGACCGATTATAAGCGAATTCTGCATGGGCCAACTTAACATCCCAATCCTTTTGAGTTCTACTCACTAGGCCACGTAGCAAAGCTCCAAGGGTTCTGTTCGTCACCTCCGTTTGACCATCCGTTTGTGGGTGATGAGAAGTACTAAATAAGAGCTTAGTACCCACCAGTTTCCACAATACTCTCCAGAAATGACTAAGGAACTTAGTGTCCCTATCTGAGACAATGGACCTTGGAACCCCATGCAAACGAATGATTTCTCTAAAGTATAAATCAGCAACTTTAGAAGCATCATCTGTTTTGTGGCATGGCACAAAGTGAGCCATTTTTGAAAAACGGTCCACTACCACCATAATACTGTCCTTCCCCCTTTGAGTCCTAGGGAGACCCACAATAAAATCCATGCTTACTCCTTCCCATGGAACATCAGGTACGGGTAATGGGGTATAAAGACCTTTGTGAAAAGTACTCTTGGCTTTTTGGCAAGTAGAACACCTTTCTATCACGTGAGTTACATCCTTGATCATATGAGGCCAATAGAAATGTTCTTGAAGCATTTCTAATGTCTTGTGTATTCCAAAATGACCAGCAATTCCTCCCCCATGGATTTCACGAACCAAGAGTTCACGCACACCATTCTTAGGCACACAAAGTTTGTTGCCTTTAAACAAAAATCCATCTTGAACCGTGTAATCTTGAGTAGGCTTCTTGAATTTTTCTGAAAATTCCTCATCTTTTTCGTAGTGACTTTTCAAGTGTTCAAACCCAAGAATTTTCGTGTGAACCATAGCTAACAGATAGCTTCTCCTTGACAATGCATCCGCCACAACATTCTTCTTCCCTTCTTTGTATCTTGAGCTAAATGTGAAAGATTGAAGAAATTCAACCCATTTAGCATGTCGATGATTCAGTTTCTGCTGTCCATGAATAAACTTTAAGGCTTCATGATCCGAATGTAGAACAAACGGTTTTGGCCTTAAGTAATGAGACCAATGATCTAGAGCTCGAACAATGGCATAGAACTCGCGATCATAATTTGAATAATTAAGCTTTGCTCCACTTAATTTTTCACTGAAATAGCAGATGGGTCTCTTTCCTTGGATAAGAACAGCACCAATACCCACGCCACTTGCATCACATTCAACCTCAAACAGTTTATCAAAATCTGGTAATGCAAGAACCGTTGTATTGCACAATTTTTCTTTGATCTCTTCGAAGGCTTTTTGAGCAGCTTCACTCCATTGGAATGCACCTTTCTTCAATAATTCTGTTAAAGGAGCCGTGATTGTTGAGAAATTCCTGATGAAGATTCTGTAAAATGAGGCGAGGCCATGGAAACTCCTCACTTCATGCACATCTTTCGGCACCTTCCATGTTGAAATAGCCTTTACTTTCTCTGGATCAACCTGTACTCCTTCACTAGATACAACATAGCCTAGGAAGGTAATATGCTTACACATGAAAGCACACTTCTCTAACTTCCCATACAATTTGTTAGACCTTAAAATCTCAAATAAAGATTTTAAATGTAACAAATGATCATCTACAGACTTGCTATATACCAGAATATCATCTAAATATACAACAATGAATTTATTTAGAAAAGGACGCAATACCTCATTCATGAGTCTCATGAACGAACTAGGAGCATTGCAAAGACCAAACGGCATGACCAGCCATTCGTACAAGCCTTGTTTAGTCTTGAACGCTGTTTTCCATTCATCTCCTTCTCTAATTCGCATTTGATGGTAGCCACTTCTTAAATCAATTTTACTGAAAATCTGGGCTCCACTCAACTCATCAAACATGTCTTGAAGCCTGGGCATAGGAAAGCGGTATTTGATAGTAATATTATTGATGGACCGACTATCAATACACATTCTCCAAGTTCCCTCTTTCTTAGGCACTAAAAGAGCAGGAACAGCACAGGGGCTAAGGCTTTCACGCACATAACCTTTCTCCATAAGTTCTTCTACCTGCCTTTGCAATTCCTTGGCTTGATCTGGGCTACATCTGTAAGCTGGTTTGTTTGGCAATTGAGCTCCCGGAATCAGGTCAATAGCATGTTCAATACCTCGAAATGGAGGTAAGCCTTGCGGTAGGTCACTAGGAAAAACATCAGAAAATTCTTCCAGCAATTTCTTTAAAGGTAATGAGTTAGTCACAGTGGAAATAGTATCATCAACAGGTTTAACAACAAGGAAAAACCCTCCTCCTTCCATAGCACATTCTCGTTCAAACTCATGTCTCGAAATCAGAAAATTAGGTTTTTTCTCCATCATAGGTTCAACCTTTGGAGGCAAAGGAAGTAATCTGATTTTCTTTCCCCCATGAGTAGTGACTGTGTAAACATTAGAAACGCCATCATGCAAAGCATTTCTATCAAATTGCCATGGTCTGCCCAGCAATATATGACATGCACTCATAGGCAGAATATCACACCAACGTTCATCATGAAAATTCCCAATAGTGAAAGAAACTAGAGCTTGTTTCTTAACTTTTAAGCCGGTGTCATTATCTAGCCAATTTAACTTGTACGGTTTAGCATGCTCACGAGTAGGTAATTTAAGCTTACTTACAAGTTCAGTAGAAGCCACATCTGTACAAGATCCACCGTCTACAATCACATCGCAAATTCTGTCTTGCACCTTGCACCTCGTATGGAAGAGATTTTCTCTTTGTTGTACGTCTTTGAGAGGCTCGGAATGAAGGATTCTTCTCACAACACCACACAATGGAGTGGCGTTTTCTTCAGCTCCATACTCCTCATATTCCTCTTCCTCTTCCTCATTCTCCTCAGAATCATATCCTCCTTCATGTATGGTGAGTGTGTTTCTTTTCGGGCATTCACTAGCAATATGCCCTTTTTCGTGGCACTTGTAACACGTCCTCTTGGAAACTTCCAGTTTGTAATCCGTTTTTCCTCCATAACTTTTGAATGAGTTAGGAGTAAAAGTGGATTTAGAAGCAACCTCACTTTTTCCCACAGAAGGAAAAGCTTTGTAAGGAGGCCTCGAAGTAAGCCTTGGCCTTTCTTCCTTGTGTTGTGCCTCAACTTTTCTGGCAGCCTTCACAACGTCTTCATAAGATGAATAAGGTAGAAGATCCACCTTATTGGATATTGGCTTAGACAGCCCCTTCGTGAAACGAGCAATTTTAAGCGGTTCTTTTTCTTGCATATCACATACCATACTGAGTTTCTCAAATTCTCGCACATAATCATCAACACTTCGTTCCCCTTGAGCTAAGCGAGTCAATTTTACATATTGATCTTGCTCATACTCACGTGGAATCCAACGTTGCTCCATTTTCTTTTTGAGTTTTACCCATGACTCAATTTTTCCCTTTCCTTCTCTTCTCCTTTTGGCCTTCAGATTGTCATACCAAAGCCCAGCAAGTTTGGTTAATTTCAGAATTGCCATTTTACAACTCCTAGCATCATCATACTCCTTATACTCGAAAATACTCTCCAATCTACGTACCCAATCAAAAAAAACTTCTGGATCATTTGAACCATCGAATTCTGGAAGATCAAGTTTGAGACTTCTATCTTCTTGGTAACCACGAAATTGTGATTCCCCTTGGGTGGGTGTGGAATTTTCCAATTCCTCTATTCTTCTGCCTTGTCTAAGACAGAGGTCTGCAATGGCATCAACTCTTGTTTCATGCCTTTTCATTTCGTCATGCATCTCTTGGAGTTTTCCAAGAATGTCTTTCATCACCTCGTGAGATGGTGAGTTGGATGAACTTGAAGCCATTCTCCAAAGTCTTTGCTCTGATACCAACTGATGTGTTTTTGGATGTGTTTAATTGAATTAGGATCGTTTGGAGTGATTTAAAATAAATCAGATTCAAGTTCGTCTCACAAGAACCAATATAACACTCAATGTAGAAACGGATTCTATTTGTGTGTTTGGGGTTTATAATCTGACCGAACACAAAGTAAGGCTAGATTATTATGATTATACAACCTAAGCACTAAGCAAAGAAGGTATAATTTTGTGAAACACAAAGTAACACCAGAATTTCACAAAGAAAGTCAGAATTTTTATTTCTTAACACTTGTTCTGAAATGACTAACAAGTGCCCTATTTATAGGAATCTTACAAGAACTTTGAAATTCCTATCTCACACGCCTAAAACAGCAAAAATAAGCTACTATCAAGGCTTTGTAACTCCCTTTACGGATTTCAAACAAAGCTGACAGTCAATGCATGATTTAAGCCTAAAATCATGCTCTTCCTAAGCTAGAAATTGACTTGTTTATTTCTGGCCTTAATGGCGTCTATTATGGGTTATTTTGACAGAAAACAACCCCTAATTAAAGCTTGAATAATTGAAACAATCAGCAAAAGTCTTCCATGAAAAACGCCATGCAACGCGTTTTCAATCTGGCGTGAATTGCGTCAGTTTTGACAATTCAGCTAGAAGTCTTCCTTATGATGTGATTCTGATCTTTTCGTCCTATTTTCCCTCTTCCCATTTAAGGTAAGAAACAAAATGATTTTTGGAAGAGAATCCCACGAAATTAGCATCTGAAGACTTGGTTTTTCCGTGGGTAAACAAGGTGTGAACCGTAGCTTGGATTTCTGGAATGTTTTGGGCTTTAGTTTGGATTTGATTACTTGCTGCCATATCAATTTACCCTCGAACATGTCATAAACATTTGAAATTCATCGATTTGAGTCAAACTAGTTCTAGATATAAAATGACTTAAACACTTTGAATCGGACGATATGAGTCAATAGAGGTCAAATGGCATCAGTCTTGGGTAGAAAATGAGGTATATACCATTGAATAAGTCATAAACACTAGAAATACATCGATTTGAGTCAAACTCTATCAAATGGGTGAGTTTCTAGGTATAAAATGTGTTAAACACTTCGAATCGGACAATATGACTCAATAGAGGTCAAATGGGATCAGTTTTGGGTAGAAAATGACTTATTTACCCTTGAACATGTCATAAACACTTGAAATATACCAATTTGACTCAAACTCGGTACAACGGGAGAGTTTTTGTGTATTAAATGACATAAACTATTCGAATCGGACGATATGAGTAAATATAGGTAAAATGGGATCAGTTTTGGGTAGAAAATAACGTATTTACCCTTGAACATGTCATAAACTCTTGAAACACATCGATTTGAGTCAAACCCAGTCAAATAGAAGACGTTCTAGGTAGGAAATGACTTGAACAATTTGAATCAGACGACATGAGTCAATATAGGTCAAATGGGATCAGTTTTGTGTAGAAAATGACGTATTTACCCTTGACCATATTATAAACACTTGAAATACATCAATTTTAGTCCAACTCGATCAAATGGGAGAGGTTTTGTGTATTAAATGACCTTAACACATCGAATTGGACAATATAAGTTAATATAGGGCAAATAGAACAATTTTGGTAGAAAATGACATATTTACCCTTGAACATGTCATAAACACTTGAACTACATCGATTTGAGTCAAACTCGGTCAAATTGGAGAGGTTTAGGGTATAAAATAAGTTAAATATTTCAAATCGGATGATATGAGTCAATATAGTTCAAACGGGATCAATTTTGGGTAGAAAATGATGTATTTACCCTTGAATATGTCATAAACACTAGAAATACATCGATTTGAGTCAAACTCAGTAAAATGGGTGAGTTTCTGAGTATAAAATGAGTTAAACACTTCGCATCAGACAATATGACTCAATATAGGTCAAATGGGTTCAGTTTTGGGTAGAGAATGACGTATTTACACTTGAAATACACCAATTTGTGTCAAACTCGGTACAATGGGAGAGTTTTTGTGTATTAAATGACCTAAACAATTCGAAATGGGCGATATGAGTCAATATAGGTAAAATGGGATCAGTTTTGGGTAGAAAATGACGTATTTACCCTCGAACATGTCATAAACATTTGAAATTCATCGATTTGAGTCAAACTAGTTCTAGATATAAAATGACTTAAACACTTTGAATCGGACGATATGAGTCAATAGAGGTCAAATGGCATCAGTCTTGGGTAGAAAATGAGGTATATACCCTTGAATAAGTCATAAAGACTAGAAATACATCGATTTAAGTCAAACTGATGTGTAAACAAGATGAGAAACCTTGTTAAAACACTTAAACGTAATAGAAGGCAAAAAGAGACACGATTTAGTTAAGATAAACGAATGTTTTAGTTAGGGGAACTCTCACCCTAAGCTAAGAATATAGCAAAGAGGAACTCTCACTCGTTGCTTGGAATAGTATTCGATAAGGGAACTCTCACCAAATCAGAAACTATAAGTTTTAATCTTGGGAACTCTCACCAAAATTAACTGACCAAGATGGTCAAGGAGCAATAATCCATGATCTAGAAGAAGACGGTCAAAACGGTGTTAGTGAGCAAAATGCCAAGGGATTAATTCTGTCCAATTCATCCCTTAATCTCTTACACGGTTTTGGTCCGAAAGTTATTACAAGGGGTTATACTTCACTTAGTGTAAGCAACCTTGTAGGAAGCACCTAAAAACGTCTAAAAGAGTGGCGGTTTATCAAGCTACTCCAGAATGCACGTTGGTCTGAAGATAGGCGTGAATTAAGGAGATTGGGTGATTGGCTGTTTGTGTGGAACGTAAATAGGGGGATTAGTTACACCGGTTGGTTAGTTGGACTAATTGGCGTAAAGTAGGGAGGTAGTTAGCTGGAGCAGATCAGTTGTGTTAGTGGCGTAGTTGTAGGAGTTAGTTGGCTGAAATAAAGGGGCTTGAGTCAAAGGGACTATTTGCACGTTTTTATGCACGTTGGAATGCTGCTGGAAGAGTTTGTTAGCTATTTGCATGGCTGCACGTTGGAAATGCTGGTTGAACGAATTAGTTAGCTATTTTCATGGTTGCTGCACGTTTTGATTGACTATTGGAAGGTGGTTGAACGTGCTCCTTGAGTTAAGCCTAGATTTACGTTTAATTAGTTAGTTTCTGTTTGTTAGTTTCGTTTTCTGTTTAAGGTTGTTAACTTCAGTTTATTGTTAGTAGTTAGCACGTTTATTTATGTTTTATTTAGGCAAGTAATGGGTAGGTAGTAAAAAGGAATCCTATGTAATGGAGACACTACTATAAATAGTGTACTTGCACATGAATGAAAGGGGCATCCAGAAATTTGCTAAACACTTGTGTTGTTCTTCATTAAACGTGACTTTGCTGTAGTCATCTTTAAGGTCCAAATTTGAGTATCCAAATTTGAAGAGTGTTAATTTTTGATGCGTGCATAAATGTGAACGACGAGCATGTTGAAGAATTATTCCAAGAAAGTCAAGAAAGCATGAATCTATACTTGGAAGCTTCCTCAATAGGTCAAACTTACTATCGGGGGCATCAAGACAAAGCCACGCTTTGTATGGTGGCGTTCTTGGGAGTTCTTGAAGCTTCTTGATAGTTCTTTAAGGTTTCTTTAAAAGCTTTCTTAGATTTTGGTCTACAAGTTTTTACCTTTCACTTGAAAGGGTTTTTCTTGGTTTAGACCTTAGGTTTCTTTATGTTCTTAATTATTTTTGTACGTGTGCGTAGTTAATTAAGTTGGAGAATCGTGTAACGTTACTTGGCGCACAAGGTTAAGTTAGGTTTCCTATTTCAAGAGGGATTCCTACTCAAAATTGAAAGTGGCGGCTGCTTGGAGATCAAGGCAAAGTGGAAGACTTTTACTCAAGCTAGAACTCTAATGTGTTTAGAAAAAGTAGGAGTTTTACTCAAGCTAGAACTCTAATGTGTTTAGAAAAAGTAGGAGTTTTACTCAAGTTAGAACTCTAATATGCTTAGGAAGAGAAGGAGTTTTATTCTAGTTAGAGTTCTAATAGTCTTAGGAAAGGATTGCTATAAATACTCCATGTAATTCACGAATTCATTCATTCATTCAGATTTTGAGCAATACAAAAAACACATTTATTTTGAGTGATATTTTGGTTGGATTACCTAAATATTTCTTTGGCTAACTTGCGAGTTGGTTGCTGTTTTGGGTGTTTTAGTTAAAACATTCATTGGTTTGATTAATTAAGTGGACTCTTAATTAATTAAACTCAGTTCTTGCCTAGTTCTTGGTGATTTATCTGTATAGGACGAAGCTTAGAACATATCCTTGTGATAACTTGGTTTTCGGATCAAGAATCACATCATCGTGGTATCAGAGCTGTTGGTGACGTTTGGCTTGGAATTTTTGGCTGAAATTTTGTGGGAGGATTCAGAAAACGTAGATCAACATTGTGTCAAAATTTCGTGTCAATCGGACGCGTAACGAAGTCTGTGCAACCTCAAACTTTTGAGATTGTTACACGGAGTTGCGATCTGGAGATCGGTTTTTATTTGCCTCAAGAATCCATCAAGATTCAATCTTTTAATCAAGATTTTTACATAAACTAACCTGGTTTGTGTAGGAGCAATGAGTGACGAAGAAATCCCAGGGATTCCAAGGGGTTTGAACCTTGATCAAGCGCATAACTTGCGAAGGGATCGTCAAATAGAGCGATTGTCACAACAATTGCAAGAAGTATTGGCTAGGCTTGACGAACGTGACAAAACTTCATCTTCAAGGAAGAACAAATCAGTTACAAGTTCTAGTTCAAGTGAAGACGAATATGAAAGGAGAAAAGCAAGTAGATCACGCCATAAAGATTCATCTTCAAGTGATGAACCTAGAAGGCATAGACGGAAGAACAAGGCCAAAGATGATGACCGAAATATAAGGTTAGATTTTCCGGAATTCAATGGTAGTATGCTAGACCCCGAAAAATATTTTGAGTGGGTTAGAAGAGCGGAAACACTCTTTGATTACAAGGAGTATGATGAACGAAAGAGGTGCAAACTTGCTGAATTAAAACTCACGGGTTATGCGAGTTTATGGTATGATAATCTCAAGAAAAAGAGACGCAAGGAGGGACGATCCAAGATCACTACTTGGACACAATTACAGAAATATATGAAGCGTCAATTTGTGCCCCATGAGTACGTGCAAGAAGTGTATCTCAAGATGCAGACTTTTAAGCAAGGAAATCAATCCGTGGAGGCTTATTTGTGTGAATTTGAGAAACTATGTTTATTGTGTGATTTAGAAGAAATTCTAGAGCACAAAATAGCACGTTTTATTGCAGGTTTGAACGAAAATGTTCAAGAGAAGATTGAATTGCACGAATACTATTCGTTTGAAGAAGTATGCAAGGCGGCCATTAAGGTTGAAAGACAATTCAAGGCCAAGAAGACCTCAAGTGTGAAGCCGTTCACACGCACGTTCACAAAGGCTAGTGACAAGCCTACCTTTGATAGGACTTCTTCTAATTCGTATGCTAAAGATAACAAACCCAGAAACGAAGCTAGCAAGAAGGTGACTGAAGATAGAAAATGTTTCAAATGTGGGAGTGTTGGCCATATAGCAAGCAATTGCTACTCAAAACGCACTATGACGGCTCAAGAATGGGAAGAAGAGAAAGCTAGGTGCGAGGGAAGTAGTGACATGGAGGTTGTGGTCGAGCAAGAACGTGATTTTGAAGAAGAGGAGGGTAGTGCCGAAGAGGTTGATGGTGAAACGCAAGGAAAGAGCTTGGTTCTAAGGAGAGCTCTTCACTCTAAACCTATGCCCGTTGAAGAGAATCAAAGAGAGAAAATCTTTTTAACAAGGTGCAAGGTGGAAGATCGATTGTGTGACGTAATAATAGACTCGGGAAGTTGCACAAATGTGGTGTCTACAACTTTGATCAACAAATTAGAGTGGCCTACAACCGATCACCCAAAACCTTACAAGCTACATTGGCTCAATGATGCTAGTGACGTAAAGGTAACGAAGCGAGCCCTAATCACCTTTTCAATTGGCAAATATCATGATAAAGTTTTATGTGATGTATGCCCCATGGATGCTTGTCATATCTTATTGGGTAGACCATGGCAATATGATAGATTTGTCAAGTTTAATGGTAGGACAAATGTGTATATAATTCAAAAAGGAAAGGGGGAAAAATCATATGCATTGAAACCACTTGTTGATCATAGAATTAACCCTAGTTCGAAAGGTGCATATTTAATTGGGGAAAAGGAGTTGGAGAAAGAGATCAACAATAACAATATGGTATATATTATGGTGGCTAACAATGTGCAAGTGAATGAAAGTAAACAAGAAAAGAGGCCCGTGGAATTAGAAGTGGTATTGCAAGAGTATTGTGATGTTTTTCCTAGTGAATTACCACCGGGATTACCACCAATTCGTGGTATTGAACATCAAATTGATCTTATTCCGGGAGCTCCACTACCTAACAAGGCAGCATATAGGAGTAATCCAGAAGAAACAAAGGAAATACAACGTCAAATAGAGGAATTGATGCAAAGAGGCTACGTGAAAGAGAGTATGAGCCCCTGTGCCGTGCCTGCATTGCTAGTTCCAAAAAAAGATGGGAGTTGGCGTATGTGCATTGATAGTAGGAGTGTGAACAACATAACCATCAAGTATAGATTTCCTATACCTAGACTTGATGATTTGTTAGACGAATTGCATGGTTCAAAGCTATTTTCCAAGATTGATCTTATGAGTGGCTATCATCAAATACGCATGAGGGAAGGAGATGAATGGAAGACGGCTTTCAAGACTAAAGTGGGGTTGTACGAGTGGTTAGTCATGCCTTTTGGTCTAACCAATGCGCCTAGTACATTTATGAGATTGATGAACGAGGTGTTGAAACCATTTCTTGGAAGGTTCGTAGTTGTTTACTTGGATGACATATTAATTTATTCTGAAAATTTCAATGATCATCTAATGCATTTGAGAAGCGTTTTTGAGGTTCTTAGGGAGAAGAAGTTGTACGCAAAATTGGAAAAATGTTATTTTCTTGTTCCTAGCGTGACGTTTCTAGGGTATGTAGTATCCAAAGATGGTGTGTCCGTGGATCAATCCAAGGTTGAAGCTATCAAGACTTGGCCCGTACCTACCAATGTGAGTGAAGTTAGATCGTTTCATGGTCTAGCGTCATTTTATAGAAGATTTGTGAAGAATTTTTCCACGATAGTTGCACCTATGACTGAATGCTTGAAGAAAGACAAGGGAAAATTCGAGTGGACCAAGGAAGCCCAACGTGCATTTGATTTGGTCAAAAGGAAGCTATGTGAAGCACCTGTACTTGCATTGCCGGATTTTTCACAACCATTTGAGGTAGAAACCGACGCTAGTGGTGTGGGGATTGGTGCCGTTTTGGTTCAAAAGAAGCGCCCTATTGCCTATTTTAGTGAGAAATTAAACGGTGCTAGATTGAACTATTCTACCTATGACAAGGAGTTTTATGCTATTGTGCGAGCATTGGACCATTGGAGTCACTATTTGCGCCCAAATCACTTTGTGTTGCATAGTGATCACGAAGCTTTGAAGTACATTCATGGTCAACAAAAATTGAACCCTAGACATGCTAAATGGGTAGAGTTTCTACAAGCTTTCAATTTTTCTTCAAAGTATAAAGAGGGGAAAGCAAATGTAGTGGCCGATGCACTATCTAGAAGACACACGTTGCTTGGAGTATTGAATTGTAAACTACTTGGTTTCGAGTTAATCAAGGAGTACTATAAGGGGGACGTGGATTTCTCTACACTCCTAGAGGAGTGTTCCAAGGGGGCCGTAGGTTCCTATGTTTTACAAGACGGTTTTCTTTTCAAGGGGAATCGTTTGTGCGTGCCTAAGTGTTCTATTAGAGAATTAATAGTAAGAGAAGTGCATGGTGGAGGGATAGCGGTACATTTTGGCATAACGAAAACATTAACTATGCTCCAAGAGCATTTTTATTGGCCTAGAATGCTAGCGGATGTACAATCAATAGTTTCTAGGTGTGCAACATGTCAAAAAGCCAAGGCTACGTTTCATCAAGGCTTATATACGCCCTTGCCCGTGCCAGATTCACCTTGGGAAGACGTGTCTATGGATTTCGTAGTTGGTTTGCCAAGGACTCAAAGAGGAAAGGACTCAATCATGGTTGTAGTGGATCGATTTTCCAAGATGGCTCATTTCATACCTTGTCACAAAGTGGACGATGCTATGAAAGTGGCGGAATTGTATTTCAAGGAAGTGGTGAGACTACATGGGTTGCCGAACAGTATTGTGAGTGATCGTGATACAAAGTTCATGAGTTTCTTTTGGAAATCACTATGGAAGTTGGTGGGAACGAAGCTGTTATTTAGTACATCATATCACCCGCAAACGGACGGACAAACGGAGGTAACAAATCGAACTCTTGGTGTGCTTTTACGTGGACTAGTGAGCAAAACGCAAAAAGATTGGGATATTAAGCTTGCTCATGCCGAGTTTGCTTACAATAGATCACCTACTTATGCCACAAAACACACGCCATTTGAAGTTGTTTATGGTGTCAATCCAAGAATGCCCATTGATTTGATTGAAATTCCAAAAGGGGAATTAATTCATAAGGATGCCGAGGCTAAGATCAAGTACATGATGAAGCTACACGCACAAGTTAGAGCTAGGATTGAACGTGTCAATGAACTCTACAAAGCACGAGCTAACAAGAACAAAAAGCCACAAAGTTTTGAAGTTGGCGACTTGGTGTGGCTACACTTGAGAAAAGAAAGATTTCCTAGCAAAAGAAAGAATAAATTGATGCCAAGAAGTGAGGGGCCGTTCAAGATTATTGAGAAGATCAATGAGAATGCATATAAGCTTGAATTGCCGGGAGAATATGGTGTAAGCGCAACATTTAATGTTGGGGATTTGGTGAAGTATTTGCCAGATGATGCTATTGAAGATTTGAGGGCAAATTCTTTTGAAGAAGGGGAGGATGATGCGTGCATAAATGTGAACGACGAGCATGTTGAAGAATTATTCCAAGAAAGTCAAGAAAGCATGAATCTATACTTGGAAGCTTCCTCAATAGGTCAAACTTACTATCGGGGGCATCAAGACAAAGCCACGCTTTGTATGGTGGCGTTCTTGGGAGTTCTTGAAGCTTCTTGATAGTTCTTTAAGGTTTCTTTAAAAGCTTTCTTAGATTTTGGTCTACAAGTTTTTACCTTTCACTTGAAAGGGTTTTTCTTGGTTTAGACCTTAGGTTTCTTTATGTTCTTAATTATTTTTGTACGTGTGCGTAGTTAATTAAGTTGGAGAATCGTGTAACGTTACTTGGCGCACAAGGTTAAGTTAGGTTTCCTATTTCAAGAGGGATTCCTACTCAAAATTGAAAGTGGCGGCTGCTTGGAGATCAAGGCAAAGTGGAAGACTTTTACTCAAGCTAGAACTCTAATGTGTTTAGAAAAAGTAGGAGTTTTACTCAAGCTAGAACTCTAATGTGTTTAGAAAAAGTAGGAGTTTTACTCAAGTTAGAACTCTAATATGCTTAGGAAGAGAAGGAGTTTTATTCTAGTTAGAGTTCTAATAGTCTTAGGAAAGGATTGCTATAAATACTCCATGTAATTCACGAATTCATTCATTCATTCAGATTTTGAGCAATACAAAAAACACATTTATTTTGAGTGATATTTTGGTTGGATTACCTAAATATTTCTTTGGCTAACTTGCGAGTTGGTTGCTGTTTTGGGTGTTTTAGTTAAAACATTCATTGGTTTGATTAATTAAGTGGACTCTTAATTAATTAAACTCAGTTCTTGCCTAGTTCTTGGTGATTTATCTGTATAGGACGAAGCTTAGAACATATCCTTGTGATAACTTGGTTTTCGGATCAAGAATCACATCAATTTTGGTGAGAGTTCCCAAGATTAAAACTTATAGTTTCTGATTTGGTGAGAGTTCCCTTATCGAATACTATTCCAAGCAACGAGTGAGAGTTCCTCTTTGCTATATTCTTAGCTTAGGGTGAGAGTTCCCCTAACTAAAACATTCGTTTATCTTAACTAAATCGTGTCTCTTTTTGCCTTCTGTTACGTTTAAGTGTTTTAACAAGGTTTCTCATCTTGTTTACACATCATTTGGCGCGTCAGGTAGGGGGAAAATTTTCTTAAATTTTTCCAAAGGGGACGAGTACCTACGTGATATGGGAGACAATCAGGATTTGAGAACAGCTTTGGAAGCCCTTAATCGCTCCATTGCTAGTCAAGAAAGATTGGCCGAAACTAATGCTAATCTACAAGGGAATCTTGCTGCCTTAATGGCAAGACTCATGAATGAGCATGACAGAAGAGATCAAGGCGAAGATCCTCCACCTAGAAGGGAGGATAGGAGTCTCAAAGTGGATATCCCTTCTTTTGATGGGACGCTTGATCCGGAGAAGTATTTGGAGTGGGAAAAATCCTTGGAAAGGTACTTCGAGTACAAGGATATTCATGAGGAAGACCAACAGTACAAGATAGCCAAAGTTAAACTGAAGGGCTATGGTGACAATTGGTTGCAAGGAGAACAAAGAGGGCGTACCCTTAGGGGTAAGGCTCATATTTCCACTTGGGAAAAGCTGAAAAAGAGGATGAGAGATCGTTTCATTCCTCACAATTACAAACAGAGTCAATATGTGAAATGGAGCACTCTACACCAAAATGGCGATTCCGTAGAAGATTATATCAGAGAATTTGATAGACTTGCCATTGTGTGCGAAGTGACTGAAAATGAAGAGTTGAAGTTGGGACGTTTTGTAGCTGGGTTGGATCAAGAGTTACAAGACAGACTTGAAGGTTACACTAACCTCACGTTTGTGGAAGCATGCAAACTTGTGACGAAATTTGATGCCAAGAGAAAAAGGAAGAAAACGCCTATCACTACTCCAGTGGTACGTAAACCACCCTTCACTCCAAGGGAGGGTTCTTCTTTTACCAAACCTAATGAACCACCTAAGAGGAACACGAAAGACATCAAGATTAGTGATCTTGTGTGTTACAAGTGTGGTGGCAGAGGACACTACAAAAGAGATTGTCCTAATTCAAGAGCCTTAACCATGCAAGAGGCTAAACTCATAGCCACCCAAAGCATCAATTGGGAGGAATTTGAGTCTGAAGAAGAAAAGGAAGTGACCCCACATGAAAGAGATGAGGAGGAGGAGGAGCATTGCTATCCGGAGTCGGAGGACCGAATCAATTTGGTGGTCAGGAGAGCATTACAAGCTCGCGTGGAGGAACCTTTGGCGCCACAAAGGCAACACATTTTCATCACCAAATGTAAAGTTGGTGACGAGGTATGTAATTTAATTATTGATGGAGGCAGTGAGGCTAATACGGTGTCTAAAGCGCTAGTAGCTAAACTGGGTCTTAACACCACCAATCATCCACATCCTTACAAATTGAGCTGGTTAGATTCGAATGCTAATACTGGGGTTAGAAAGCAATGTATGGTGAATTTTGCGATTGGGTCATATCATGATAGTCAATTGTGTGATGTTGTTTTAATGGATGCTTGTCATATTCTTCTTGGAAGACCATGGCAATCTGATAAAAAATCAATTCATGATGGGTACCATAACACCTATACTATCACTCACCAAGGGAAACACAAAAAATTGCATCCTTTACCACCCCCACGTTTTTTACAACCACAGAAATCCCAAATTTCCTTGTTATCTTGCAAAGAATTTGAGAGGGAGTTCGAAGGTGAGGGAGAACTTTTCATGTTATATTCGAAAGAAATACATGAAAAATTTGTGAATCAAAATCCTAAACTTGCGAAGTTGATCAAAGAGTTTGAGGATGTTTTTCCTGATGAGTTACCAAAGGGATTACCACCCTTGAGAGGAATTGAGCATCAAATTGATCTCATTCCAGGCGCACCTTTACCAAATAAACCCGCTTATAGATGTAACCCTTTAGAAACCAAGGAGTTGCAAAGGCAAATTGAAGAATTGATGGGTATGGGGTATGTGCGTGAATCTATGAGTCCTTGTGCGGTTCCTGCTTTGTTGGTTCCTAAAAAGGATGGTACTTGGCGTATGTGCATTGATAGTAGAGCTGTTAACAATATTACTATCAAATACAGATTTCCAATTCCAAGACTTGATGATATGTTGGACGAATTGAGTGGTTCAAATATTTTCTCAAAAGTTGATTTGAGAAGTGGTTACCATCAGATTCGTATGCGGGAAGGTGATGAATGGAAGACTGCAGTCAAGACAAAGCATGGGTTGTATGAATGGCTCGTGATGCCGTTTGGATTGACCAATGCACCTAGTACATTCATGAGATTGATGAACGAGGTGTTGAGGCCATTCCTCGGCAAATTCGTGGTGGTGTATCTTGATGATATCCTTATTTACTCTAAAAATGAGGATGAACATTTAGATCATTTACTACAAGTGTTTTCAGTTTTGAGGACACAAAAATTGTATGGAAAACTCGAAAAATGTGATTTTATGTTATATGAAGTCACTTTTCTTGGTTATATAGTTTCAGGTAATGGCGTGAAAGTGGATCCTTGCAAGGTTGAAGCGATTCAATCTTGGCCTAGTCCGAAAACACTCACGGAGGTCCGTTCTTTCCATGGCCTAGCTTCTTTCTATAGAAGATTTATAAAGAATTTTAGCACACTCATGGCTCCTATAACTGAGTGTACTAAAAAGGGAACGTTTGAATGGACGGCACAAGCGCAAAAGGCCCTTGAAGAAGTCAAGGAGAGAATGTGCAACACTCCTATTCTTGCACTCCCTGATTTTTCCAAGCCATTTGAAGTGGAATGTGACGCGAGTGGGAAGGGAATTGGAGCAGTTTTGATTCAAGAAGGGCGTCCAATTGCTTATTTCAGTGAGAAGTTGAGTCAAGGCAAACTGAACTACTCTACCTATGATAAAGAGTTCTATGCTATGGTACGAGCTCTAGATCATTGGTCACATTACTTGAGGCCACAACCGTTCATATTGCATTCAGACCATGAACCTTTGAGATTTATCCATGGTCAAAAGAAGTTGAATTCAAGACATGCAAAATGGGTTGAATTGTTGCAAACATTTAACTTTTCCTCTAAATATAAGAGTGGAAAAGCTAATGTTGTTGCGGATGCCTTATCTAGGAGGCATAATTTACTCGGAGTTGTCGAAGCCAAGGTCCTTGGATTTGATTTAATCAAGGAATACTACAAGGAGGATGGCGACTTTACTGAAATCCTACAGAAATGTATCCATGGGATATATGACTTATTTTCCTTGCATGATGGCTTTCTTTTTAAGGGAAATCGGTTATGCATTCCTAAGTGTCCAATTCGAAGCTTATTGATCCATGAAGCTCATGGAGGGGGCCTAGCTGGTCATGTGGGAATTCAAAAAACAATGGAGCTTCTCCAAGCTCACTTTTATTGGCCAAGAATGTTAGCCACAATTCATCAAGTGGTTAATCGTTGTTCTACATGTCAAAGGGCCAAGATGGTGTTTCACAAAGGTCTCTACAAACCTTTGCCGGTTCCGGAAAGACCTTGGGAAGATGTGAGCATGGATTTCGTTATGGCTTTACCTAGGACTCAAAGAGGTAAAGATTCAATCATGGTGGTTGTAGATCGATTTTCGAAGATGGCGCATTTCATTCCTTGTCACAAGACCGAAGATGCTATGAAAGTGGCGAAATTATACTTTGAAGAAATTGTTCGTTTTCATGGAGTGCCACGTACCATTGTGTCCGATCGTGATACAAAGTTTCTTAGCCATTTTTGGAAATCAATATGGCGCTTAATGGGAACAAAGCTACTGTTTTCTACTTCACACCATCCACAAACCGATGGTCAAACTGAAGTGGTGAATAGAACACTCGGTTCTTTGCTTAGAACCTTGGTTAGTAAGAGTGCTAAGGATTGGGATGTCAAGCTAGCTCATGCTGAGTTTGCTTACAATCGGACTCCTAGTGCTACTACAAAGTACTCTCCTTTTGAAGTAGTCTATGGTGTCAATCCCTATGTTCCTATTGATCTCATAGCTTTGCCACAAGACAAGTTCGTTCATGGTGGAGCTAAGGAACAAGCCGAGTTTATGTTGAAGGTTCACAAGGAAGTTAGGAAGAATATTGAAAAGGCAAATGAAGTCTACAAGAAACAAGCCAACAAGAGGGTGAGAAACGTAAAACAATTCGAAGTTGGTGATTTAGTGTGGATTTATATGCGAAAGGAACGTTTTCCTAGCAAAAGGAAAAACAAACTTATGCCTAGAGCCGAGGGACCATTTGAAATCATGGAAAAGATCAATGACAACGCATACAAAGTTGATTTGGGAGGCCAATATGGGATCTCAAGTACATTCAACGTTGGTGATCTTGCTCCTTACCTTGATGATGACGAATTGAGGGCAATTCCTTTTGAAGAAGGGGAGGATGACCAAGATGGTCAAGGAGCAATAATCCATGATCTAGAAGAAGACGGTCAAAACGGTGTTAGTGAGCAAAATGCCAAGGGATTAATTCTGTCCAATTCATCCCTTAATCTCTTACACGGTTTTGGTCCGAAAGTTATTACAAGGGGTTATACTTCACTTAGTGTAAGCAACCTTGTAGGAAGCACCTAAAAACGTCTAAAAGAGTGGCGGTTTATCAAGCTACTCCAGAATGCACGTTGGTCTGAAGATAGGCGTGAATTAAGGAGATTGGGTGATTGGCTGTTTGTGTGGAACGTAAATAGGGGGATTAGTTACACCGGTTGGTTAGTTGGACTAATTGGCGTAAAGTAGGGAGGTAGTTAGCTGGAGCAGATCAGTTGTGTTAGTGGCGTAGTTGTAGGAGTTAGTTGGCTGAAATAAAGGGGCTTGAGTCAAAGGGACTATTTGCACGTTTTTATGCACGTTGGAATGCTGCTGGAAGAGTTTGTTAGCTATTTGCATGGCTGCACGTTGGAAATGCTGGTTGAACGAATTAGTTAGCTATTTTCATGGTTGCTGCACGTTTTGATTGACTATTGGAAGGTGGTTGAACGTGCTCCTTGAGTTAAGCCTAGATTTACGTTTAATTAGTTAGTTTCTGTTTGTTAGTTTCGTTTTCTGTTTAAGGTTGTTAACTTCAGTTTATTGTTAGTAGTTAGCACGTTTATTTATGTTTTATTTAGGCAAGTAATGGGTAGGTAGTAAAAAGGAATCCTATGTAATGGAGACACTACTATAAATAGTGTACTTGCACATGAATGAAAGGGGCATCCAGAAATTTGCTAAACACTTGTGTTGTTCTTCATTAAACGTGACTTTGCTGTAGTCATCTTTAAGGTCCAAATTTGAGTATCCAAATTTGAAGAGTGTTAATTTTGGTGAGAGTTCCCAAGATTAAAACTTATAGTTTCTGATTTGGTGAGAGTTCCCTTATCGAATACTATTCCAAGCAACGAGTGAGAGTTCCTCTTTGCTATATTCTTAGCTTAGGGTGAGAGTTCCCCTAACTAAAACATTCGTTTATCTTAACTAAATCGTGTCTCTTTTTGCCTTCTGTTACGTTTAAGTGTTTTAACAAGGTTTCTCATCTTGTTTACACATCATTAACACTCTTCAAATTTGGATACTCAAATTTGGACCTTAAAGATGACTACAGCAAAGTCACGTTTAATGAAGAACAACACAAGTGTTTAGCAAAATTTCTGGATCCTCTTTCATTCATGTGCAAGTACACTATTTATAGTAGTGTCTCCATTACATAGGATTCCTTTTACTACCTACCCATTACTTGCCTAAATAAAACATAAATAAACGTGCTAACTACTAACAATAAACTGAAGTTAACAACCTTAAACAGAAAACGAAACTAACAAACAGAAACTAACTAATTAAACGTAAATCTAGGCTTAACTCAAGGAGCACGTTCAACCACCTTCCAATAGTCAATCAAAACGTGCAGCAACCATGAAAATAGCTAACTAATTCGTTCAACCAGCATTTCCAACGTGCAGCCATGCAAATAGCTAACAAACTCTTCCAGCAGCATTCCAACGTGCATAAAAACGTGCAAATAGTCCCTTTGACTCAAGCCCCTTTATTTCAGCCAACTAACTCCTACAACTACGCCACTAACACAACTGATCTGCTCCAGCTAACTACCTCCCTACTTTACGCCAATTAGTCCAACTAACCAACCGGTGTAACTAATCCCCCTATTTACGTTCCACACAAACAGCCAATCAACCAATCTCCTTAATTCACGCCTATCTTCAGACCAACGTGCATTCTGGAGTAGCTTGATAAACCGCCACTCTTTTAGACGTTTTTAGGTGCTTCCTACAAGGTTGCTTACACTAAGTGAAGTATAACCCCTTGTAATAACTTTCGGACCAAAACCGTGTAAGAGATTAAGGGATGAATTGGACAGAATTAATCCCTTGGCATTTTGCTCACTAACACCGTTTTGACCGTCTTCTTCTAGATCATGGATTATTGCTCCTTGACCATCTTGGTCATCCTCCCCTTCTTCAAAAGGAATTGCCCTCAATTCGTCATCATCAAGGTAAGGAGCAAGATCACCAACGTTGAATGTACTTGAGATCCCATATTGACCTCCCAAATCAACTTTGTATGCGTTGTCATTGATCTTTTCCATGATTTCAAATGGTCCCTCGGCTCTAGGCATAAGTTTGTTTTTCCTTTTGCTAGGAAAACGTTCCTTTCGCATATAAATCCACACTAAATCACCAACTTCGAATTGTTTTACGTTTCTCACCCTCTTGTTGGCTTGTTTCTTGTAGACTTCATTTGCCTTTTCAATATTCTTCCTAACTTCCTTGTGAACCTTCAACATAAACTCGGCTTGTTCCTTAGCTCCACCATGAACGAACTTGTCTTGTGGCAAAGCTATGAGATCAATAGGAACATAGGGATTGACACCATAGACTACTTCAAAAGGAGAGTACTTTGTAGTAGCACTAGGAGTCCGATTGTAAGCAAACTCAGCATGAGCTAGCTTGACATCCCAATCCTTAGCACTCTTACTAACCAAGGTTCTAAGCAAAGAACCGAGTGTTCTATTCACCACTTCAGTTTGACCATCGGTTTGTGGATGGTGTGAAGTAGAAAACAATAGCTTTGTTCCCATTAAGCGCCATATTGATTTCCAAAAATGGCTAAGAAACTTTGTATCACGATCGGACACAATGGTACGTGGCACTCCATGAAAACGAACAACTTCTTCAAAGTATAATTTAGCCACTTTCATAGCATCTTCGGTCTTGTGACAAGGAATGAAATGCGCCATCTTCGAAAATCGATCTACAACCACCATGATTGAATCTTTACCTCTTTGAGTCCTAGGTAAAGCCATAATGAAATCCATGCTCACATCTTCCCAAGGTCTTTCCGGAACCGGCAAAGGTTTGTAGAGACCTTTGTGAAACACCATCTTGGCCCTTTGACATGTAGAACAACGATTAACCACTTGATGAATTGTGGCTAACATTCTTGGCCAATAAAAGTGAGCTTGGAGAAGCTCCATTGTTTTTTGAATTCCCACATGACCAGCTAGGCCCCCTCCATGAACTTCATGGATCAATAAGCTTCGAATTGGACACTTAGGAATGCATAACCGATTTCCCTTAAAAAGAAAGCCATCATGCAAGGAAAATAAGTCATATATCCCATGGATACATTTCTGTAGGATTTCAGTAAAGTCGCCATCCTCCTTGTAGTATTCCTTGATTAAATCAAATCCAAGGACCTTGGCTTCGACAACTCCGAGTAAATTATGCCTCCTAGATAAGGCATCCGCAACAACATTAGCTTTTCCACTCTTATATTTAGAGGAAAAGTTAAATGTTTGCAAGAATTCAACCCATTTTGCATGTCTTGAATTCAACTTCTTTTGACCATGGATAAATCTCAAAGATTCATGGTCTGAATGCAATATGAACGGTTGTGGCCTCAAGTAATGTGACCAATGATCTAGAGCTCGTACCATAGCATAGAACTCTTTATCATAGGTAGAGTAGTTCAGTTTGCCTTGACTCAACTTCTCACTGAAATAAGCAATTGGACGCCCTTCTTGAATCAAAAC
The DNA here is from genome assembly GCA_026401315.1 of Dysphania ambrosioides. NCBI lineage: Eukaryota > Viridiplantae > Streptophyta > Magnoliopsida > Caryophyllales > Amaranthaceae > Dysphania > Dysphania ambrosioides. The sequence continues at coordinate 22,809,947 of CM048661.1, read as the reverse complement.
TGCTCCAATTCCCTTCCCACTCGCGTCACATTCCACTTCAAATGGCTTGGAAAAATCAGGGAGTGCAAGAATAGGAGTGTTGCACATTCTCTCCTTGACTTCTTCAAGGGCCTTTTGCGCTTGTGCCGTCCATTCAAACGTTCCCTTTTTAGTACACTCAGTTATAGGAGCCATGAGTGTGCTAAAATTCTTTATAAATCTTCTATAGAAAGAAGCTAGGCCATGGAAAGAACGGACCTCCGTGAGTGTTTTCGGACTAGGCCAAGATTGAATCGCTTCAACCTTGCAAGGATCCACTTTCACGCCATTACCTGAAACTATATAACCAAGAAAAGTGACTTCATATAACATAAAATCACATTTTTCGAGTTTTCCATACAATTTTTGTGTCCTCAAAACTGAAAACACTTGTAGTAAATGATCTAAATGTTCATCCTCATTTTTAGAGTAAATAAGGATATCATCAAGATACACCACCACGAATTTGCCGAGGAATGGCCTCAACACCTCGTTCATCAATCTCATGAATGTACTAGGTGCATTGGTCAATCCAAACGGCATCACGAGCCATTCATACAACCCATGCTTTGTCTTGACTGCAGTCTTCCATTCATCACCTTCCCGCATACGAATCTGATGGTAACCACTTCTCAAATCAACTTTTGAGAAAATATTTGAACCACTCAATTCGTCCAACATATCATCAAGTCTTGGAATTGGAAATCTGTATTTGATAGTAATATTGTTAACAGCTCTACTATCAATGCACATACGCCAAGTACCATCCTTTTTAGGAACCAACAAAGCAGGAACCGCACAAGGACTCATAGATTCACGCACATACCCCATACCCATCAATTCTTCAATTTGCCTTTGCAACTCCTTGGTTTCTAAAGGGTTACATCTATAAGCGGGTTTATTTGGTAAAGGTGCGCCTGGAATGAGATCAATTTGATGCTCAATTCCTCTCAAGGGTGGTAATCCCTTTGGTAACTCATCAGGAAAAACATCCTCAAACTCTTTGATCAACTTCGCAAGTTTAGGATTTTGATTCACAAATTTTTCATGTATTTCTTTCGAATATAACATGAAAAGTTCTCCCTCACCTTCGAACTCCCTCTCAAATTCTTTGCAAGATAACAAGGAAATTTGGGATTTCTGTGGTTGTAAAAAACGTGGGGGTGGTAAAGGATGCAATTTTTTGTGTTTCCCTTGGTGAGTGATAGTATAGGTGTTATGGTACCCATCATGAATTGATTTTTTATCAGATTGCCATGGTCTTCCAAGAAGAATATGACAAGCATCCATTAAAACAACATCACACAATTGACTATCATGATATGACCCAATCGAAAAATTCACCATACATTGCTTTCTAACCCCAGTATTAGCATTCGAATCTAACCAGCTCAATTTGTAAGGATGTGGATGATTGGTGGTGTTAAGACCCAGTTTAGCTACTAGCGCTTTAGACACCGTATTAGCCTCACTGCCTCCATCAATAATTAAATTACATACCTCGTCACCAACTTTACATTTGGTGATGAAAATGTGTTGCCTTTGTGGCGCCAAAGGTTCCTCCACGCGAGCTTGTAATGCTCTCCTAACCACCAAATTGATTCGGTCCTCCGACTCCGGATAGCAATGCTCCTCCTCCTCCTCATCTCTTTCATGTGGGGTCACTTCCTTTTCTTCTTCAGACTCAAATTCCTCCCAATTGATGCTTTGGGTGGCTATGAGTTTAGCCTCTTGCATGGTTAAGGCTCTTGAATTAGGACAATCTCTTTTGTAGTGTCCTCTGCCACCACACTTGTAACACACAAGATCACTAATCTTGATGTCTTTCGTGTTCCTCTTGGGTGGTTCATTAGGTTTGGTAAAAGAAGAACCCTCCCTTGGAGTGAAGGGTGGTTTACGTACCACTGGAGTAGTGATAGGCGTTTTCTTCCTTTTTCTCTTGGCATCAAATTTCGTCACAAGTTTGCATGCTTCCACAAACGTGAGGTTAGTGTAACCTTCAAGTCTGTCTTGTAACTCTTGATCCAACCCAGCTACAAAACGTCCCAACTTCAATTCTTCATTTTCAGTCACTTCGCACACAATGGCAAGTCTATCAAATTCTTTGATATAATCTTCTACGGAATCGCCATTTTGGTGTAGAGTGCTCCATTTCACATATTGACTCTGTTTGTAATTGTGAGGAATGAAACGATCTCTCATCCTCTTTTTCAGCTTTTCCCAAGTGGAAATATGAGCCTTACCCCTAAGGGTACGCCCTCTTTGTTCTCCTTGCAACCAATTGTCACCATAGCCCTTCAGTTTAACTTTGGCTATCTTGTACTGTTGGTCTTCCTCATGAATATCCTTGTACTCGAAGTACCTTTCCAAGGATTTTTCCCACTCCAAATACTTCTCCGGATCAAGCGTCCCATCAAAAGAAGGGATATCCACTTTGAGACTCCTATCCTCCCTTCTAGGTGGAGGATCTTCGCCTTGATCTCTTCTGTCATGCTCATTCATGAGTCTTGCCATTAAGGCAGCAAGATTCCCTTGTAGATTAGCATTAGTTTCGGCCAATCTTTCTTGACTAGCAATGGAGCGATTAAGGGCTTCCAAAGCTGTTCTCAAATCCTGATTGTCTCCCATATCACGTAGGTACTCGTCCCCTTTGGAAAAATTTAAGAAAATTTTCCCCCTACCTGACGCGCCAAATGATGTGTAAACAAGATGAGAAACCTTGTTAAAACACTTAAACGTAACAGAAGGCAAAAAGAGACACGATTTAGTTAAGATAAACGAATGTTTTAGTTAGGGGAACTCTCACCCTAAGCTAAGAATATAGCAAAGAGGAACTCTCACTCGTTGCTTGGAATAGTATTCGATAAGGGAACTCTCACCAAATCAGAAACTATAAGTTTTAATCTTGGGAACTCTCACCAAAATTAACACTCTTCAAATTTGGATACTCAAATTTGGACCTTAAAGATGACTACAGCAAAGTCACGTTTAATGAAGAACAACACAAGTGTTTAGCAAAATTTCTGGATCCTCTTTCATTCATGTGCAAGTACACTATTTATAGTAGTGTCTCCATTACATAGGATTCCTTTTACTACCTACCCATTACTTGCCTAAATAAAACATAAATAAACGTGCTAACTACTAACAATAAACTGAAGTTAACAACCTTAAACAGAAAACGAAACTAACAAACAGAAACTAACTAATTAAACGTAAATCTAGGCTTAACTCAAGGAGCACGTTCAACCACCTTCCAATAGTCAATCAAAACGTGCAGCAACCATGAAAATAGCTAACTAATTCGTTCAACCAGCATTTCCAACGTGCAGCCATGCAAATAGCTAACAAACTCTTCCAGCAGCATTCCAACGTGCATAAAAACGTGCAAATAGTCCCTTTGACTCAAGCCCCTTTATTTCAGCCAACTAACTCCTACAACTACGCCACTAACACAACTGATCTGCTCCAGCTAACTACCTCCCTACTTTACGCCAATTTGATATGGCAGCAAGTAATCAAATCCAAACTAAAGCCCAAAACATTCCAGAAATCCAAGCTACGGTTCACACCTTGTTTACCCACGGAAAAACCAAGTCTTCAGATGCTAATTTCGTGGGATTCTCTTCCAAAAATCATTTTGTTTCTTACCTTAAATGGGAAGAGGGAAAATAGGACGAAAAGATCAGAATCACATCATAAGGAAGACTTCTAGCTGAATTGTCAAAACTGACGCAATTCACGCCAGATTGAAAACGCGTTGCATGGCGTTTTTCATGGAAGACTTTTGCTGATTGTTTCAATTATTCAAGCTTTAATTAGGGGTTGTTTTCTGTCAAAATAACCCATAATAGACGCCATTAAGGCCAGAAATAAACAAGTCAATTTCTAGCTTAGGAAGAGCATGATTTTAGGCTTAAATCATGCATTGACTGTCAGCTTTGTTTGAAATCCGTAAAGGGAGTTACAAAGCCTTGATAGTAGCTTATTTTTGCTGTTTTAGGCGTGTGAGATAGGAATTTCAAAGTTCTTGTAAGATTCCTATAAATAGGGCACTTGTTAGTCATTTCAGAACAAGTATTAAGAAATAAAAATTCTGACTTTCTTTGTGAAATTCTGGTGTTACTTTGTGTTTCACAAAATTATACCTTCTTTGCTTAGTGCTTAGGTTGTATAATCATAATAATCTAGCCTTACTTTGTGTTCGGTCAGATTATAAACCCCAAACACACAAATAGAATCCGTTTCTACATTGAGTGTTATATTGGTTCTTGTGAGACGAACTTGAATCTGATTTATTTTAAATCACTCCAAACGATCCTAATTCAATTAAACACATCCAAAAACACATCAGTTGGTATCAGAGCAAAGACTTTGGAGAATGGCTTCAAGTTCATCCAACTCACCATCTCACGAGGTGATGAAAGACATTCTTGGAAAACTCCAAGAGATGCATGACGAAATGAAAAGGCATGAAACAAGAGTTGATGCCATTGCAGACCTCTGTCTTAGACAAGGCAGAAGAATAGAGGAATTGGAAAATTCCACACCCACCCAAGGGGAATCACAATTTCGTGGTTACCAAGAAGATAGAAGTCTCAAACTTGATCTTCCAGAATTCGATGGTTCAAATGATCCAGAAGTTTTTTTTGATTGGGTACGTAGATTGGAGAGTATTTTTGAGTATAAGGAGTATGATGATGCTAGGAGTTGTAAAATGGCAATTCTGAAATTAACCAAACTTGCTGGGCTTTGGTATGACAATCTGAAGGCCAAAAGGAGAAGAGAAGGAAAGGGAAAAATTGAGTCATGGGTAAAACTCAAAAAGAAAATGGAGCAACGTTGGATTCCACGTGAGTATGAGCAAGATCAATATGTAAAATTGACTCGCTTAGCTCAAGGGGAACGAAGTGTTGATGATTATGTGCGAGAATTTGAGAAACTCAGTATGGTATGTGATATGCAAGAAAAAGAACCGCTTAAAATTGCTCGTTTCACGAAGGGGCTGTCTAAGCCAATATCCAATAAGGTGGATCTTCTACCTTATTCATCTTATGAAGACGTTGTGAAGGCTGCCAGAAAAGTTGAGGCACAACACAAGGAAGAAAGGCCAAGGCTTACTTCGAGGCCTCCTTACAAAGCTTTTCCTTCTATGGGAAAAAGTGAGGTTGCTTCTAAATCCACTTTTACTCCTAACTCATTCAAAAGTTATGGAGGAAAAACGGATTACAAACTGGAAGTTTCCAAGAGGACGTGTTACAAGTGCCACGAAAAAGGGCATATTGCTAGTGAATGCCCGAAAAGAAACACACTCACCATACATGAAGGAGGATATGATTCTGAGGAGAATGAGGAAGAGGAAGAGGAATATGAGGAGTATGGAGCTGAAGAAAACGCCACTCCATTGTGTGGTGTTGTGAGAAGAATCCTTCATTCCGAGCCTCTCAAAGACGTACAACAAAGAGAAAATCTCTTCCATACGAGGTGCAAGGTGCAAGACAGAATTTGCGATGTGATTGTAGACGGTGGATCTTGTACAGATGTGGCTTCTACTGAACTTGTAAGTAAGCTTAAATTACCTACTCGTGAGCATGCTAAACCGTACAAGTTAAATTGGCTAGATAATGACACCGGCTTAAAAGTTAAGAAACAAGCTCTAGTTTCTTTCACTATTGGGAATTTTCATGATGAACGTTGGTGTGATATTCTGCCTATGAGTGCATGTCATATATTGCTGGGCAGACCATGGCAATTTGATAGAAATGCTTTGCATGATGGCGTTTCTAATGTTTACACAGTCACTACTCATGGGGGAAAGAAAATCAGATTACTTCCTTTGCCTCCAAAGGTTGAACCTATGATGGAGAAAAAACCTAATTTTCTGATTTCGAGACATGAGTTTGAACGAGAATGTGCTATGGAAGGAGGAGGGTTTTTCCTTGTTGTTAAACCTGTTGATGATACTATTTCCACTGTGACTAACTCATTACCTTTAAAGAAATTGCTGGAAGAATTTTCTGATGTTTTTCCTAGTGACCTACCGCAAGGCTTACCTCCATTTCGAGGTATTGAACATGCTATTGACCTGATTCCGGGAGCTCAATTGCCAAACAAACCAGCTTACAGATGTAGCCCAGATCAAGCCAAGGAATTGCAAAGGCAGGTAGAAGAACTTATGGAGAAAGGTTATGTGCGTGAAAGCCTTAGCCCCTGTGCTGTTCCTGCTCTTTTAGTGCCTAAGAAAGAGGGAACTTGGGGAATGTGTATTGATAGTCGGTCCATCAATAATATTACTATCAAATACCGCTTTCCTATGCCCAGGCTTCAAGACATGTTTGATGAGTTGAGTGGAGCCCAGATTTTCAGTAAAATTGATTTAAGAAGTGGCTACCATCAAATGCGAATTAGAGAAGGAGATGAATGGAAAACAGCGTTCAAGACTAAACAAGGCTTGTACGAATGGCTGGTCATGCCGTTTGGTCTTTGCAATGCTCCTAGTTCGTTCATGAGACTCATGAATGAGGTATTGCGTCCTTTTCTAAATAAATTCATTATTGTATATTTAGATGATATTCTGGTATATAGCAAGTCTGTAGATGATCATTTGTTACATTTAAAATCTTTATTTGAGATTTTAAGGTCTAACAAATTGTATGGGAAGTTAGAGAAGTGTGCTTTCATGTGTAAGCATATTACCTTCCTAGGCTATGTTGTATCTAGTGAAGGAGTACAGGTTGATCCAGAGAAAGTAAAGGCTATTTCAACATGGAAGGTGCCGAAAGATGTGCATGAAGTGAGGAGTTTCCATGGCCTCGCCTCATTTTACAGAATCTTCATCAGGAATTTCTCAACAATCACGGCTCCTTTAACAGAATTATTGAAGAAAGGTGCATTCCAATGGAGTGAAGCTGCTCAAAAAGCCTTCGAAGAGATCAAAGAAAAATTGTGCAATACAACGGTTCTTGCATTACCAGATTTTGATAAACTGTTTGAGGTTGAATGTGATGCAAGTGGCGTGGGTATTGGTGCTGTTCTTATCCAAGGAAAGAGACCCATCTGCTATTTCAGTGAAAAATTAAGTGGAGCAAAGCTTAATTATTCAAATTATGATCGCGAGTTCTATGCCATTGTTCGAGCTCTAGATCATTGGTCTCATTACTTAAGGCCAAAACCGTTTGTTCTACATTCGGATCATGAAGCCTTAAAGTTTATTCATGGACAGCAGAAACTGAATCATCGACATGCTAAATGGGTTGAATTTCTTCAATCTTTCACATTTAGCTCAAGATACAAAGAAGGGAAGAAGAATGTTGTGGCGGATGCATTGTCAAGGAGAAGCTATCTGTTAGCTATGGTTCACACGAAAATTCTTGGGTTTGAACACTTGAAAAGTCACTACGAAAAAGATGAGGAATTTTCAGAAAAATTCAAGAAGCCTACTCAAGATTACACGGTTCAAGATGGATTTTTGTTTAAAGGCAACAAACTTTGTGTGCCTAAGAATGGTGTGCGTGAACTCTTGGTTCGTGAAATCCATGGGGGAGGAATTGCTGGTCATTTTGGAATACACAAGACATTAGAAATGCTTCAAGAACATTTCTATTGGCCTCATATGATCAAGGATGTAACTCACGTGATAGAAAGGTGTTCTACTTGCCAAAAAGCCAAGAGTACTTTTCACAAAGGTCTTTATACCCCATTACCCGTGCCTGATGTTCCATGGGAAGGAGTAAGCATGGATTTTATTGTGGGTCTCCCTAGGACTCAAAGGGGGAAGGACAGTATTATGGTAGTAGTGGACCGTTTTTCAAAAATGGCTCACTTTGTGCCATGCCACAAAACAGATGATGCTTCTAAAGTTGCTGATTTATACTTTAGAGAAATCATTCGTTTGCATGGGGTTCCAAGGTCCATTGTCTCAGATAGGGACACTAAGTTCCTTAGTCATTTCTGGAGAGTATTGTGGAAACTGGTGGGTACTAAGCTCTTATTTAGTACTTCTCATCACCCACAAACGGATGGTCAAACGGAGGTGACGAACAGAACCCTTGGAGCTTTGCTACGTGGTCTAGTGAGTAGAACTCAAAAGGATTGGGATGTTAAGTTGGCCCATGCAGAATTCGCTTATAATCGGTCTCCTTCTTCTACCACTGCTCGTAGTCCTTTTGAAGTGGTGTATGGAATTAATCCTTTGCTGCCCATTGAGCTAATTCCTTTACCTAAAGGAGATTTGATACATGCTGAACCTAAGAAGAGATGGGAAGCATTTCAGAAAACATGCGCCAAAGTCAAAGAAAAGATTGAAATTATGAACAAAGTCTACAAAGACCGTGCAAATAAGAACCGAAGGCAACCTACATTTGCTAAGGGTGACTGGGTTTGGTTACACTTGAGGAAAGAACGTTTTCCTAATCTTAGGAAAAACAAGCTTATGCCCAGATCCGATGGTCCTTTTCAAGTTCTGGAGAAAATTGGAGAAAGTGCTTACAAAATTGATCTACCTAGTGAATTTGGTGGAGTAAGTGCGACCTTCAATGTGGGGGATTTGAGTCCATATCTAGATGATGAAAGTTTGAGGACAAACTTTTTCGAAGAAGGGGAGAATGATATGGCAGCAAGTAATCAAATCCAAACTAAAGCCCAAAACATTCCAGAAATCCAAGCTACGGTTCACACCTTGTTTACCCACGGAAAAACCAAGTCTTCAGATGCTAATTTCGTGGGATTCTCTTCCAAAAATCATTTTGTTTCTTACCTTAAATGGGAAGAGGGAAAATAGGACGAAAAGATCAGAATCACATCATAAGGAAGACTTCTAGCTGAATTGTCAAAACTGACGCAATTCACGCCAGATTGAAAACGCGTTGCATGGCGTTTTTCATGGAAGACTTTTGCTGATTGTTTCAATTATTCAAGCTTTAATTAGGGGTTGTTTTCTGTCAAAATAACCCATAATAGACGCCATTAAGGCCAGAAATAAACAAGTCAATTTCTAGCTTAGGAAGAGCATGATTTTAGGCTTAAATCATGCATTGACTGTCAGCTTTGTTTGAAATCCGTAAAGGGAGTTACAAAGCCTTGATAGTAGCTTATTTTTGCTGTTTTAGGCGTGTGAGATAGGAATTTCAAAGTTCTTGTAAGATTCCTATAAATAGGGCACTTGTTAGTCATTTCAGAACAAGTATTAAGAAATAAAAATTCTGACTTTCTTTGTGAAATTCTGGTGTTACTTTGTGTTTCACAAAATTATACCTTCTTTGCTTAGTGCTTAGGTTGTATAATCATAATAATCTAGCCTTACTTTGTGTTCGGTCAGATTATAAACCCCAAACACACAAATAGAATCCGTTTCTACATTGAGTGTTATATTGGTTCTTGTGAGACGAACTTGAATCTGATTTATTTTAAATCACTCCAAACGATCCTAATTCAATTAAACACATCCAAAAACACATCACAATTAGTCCAACTAACCAACCGGTGTAACTAATCCCCCTATTTACGTTCCACACAAACAGCCAATCAACCAATCTCCTTAATTCACGCCTATCTTCAGACCAACGTGCATTCTGGAGTAGCTTGATAAACCGCCACTCTTTTAGACGTTTTTAGGTGCTTCCTACAAGGTTGCTTACACTAAGTGAAGTATAACCCCTTGTAATAACTTTCGGACCAAAACCGTGTAAGAGATTAAGGGATGAATTGGACAGAATTAATCCCTTGGCATTTTGCTCACTAACACCGTTTTGACCGTCTTCTTCTAGATCATGGATTATTGCTCCTTGACCATCTTGGTCACAAACCTAGTCAAATGGAAGAGGTTCTGGGTAGGAAATGACTTAAACAATTCGAATCGGACGATATTAGTCATTATAAGTCAAATGGGATCAGTTTTGGGTAGAAAATGACGTATTTACCCTTGACCATGTTATAAACACTTGAAATACATCAATTTGAGTCAAACTCGGTCAAGTGGGAGAGGTTTTGTGTATTAAATGACCTAAACACTTCGAATTAGACGATATAAGTTAATATAGGTCAAATAGAACAATTTTGGGTAGAAAATGATGTATTTACCCTTGAACATGTCATAAACACTTGAAATAAATCGATTTGAGTCAAACTTGGTAAAATTGGAGAGGATTAGGGTTTAAAATAAGTTAAACAATTCAAATTAGATGATATGAGTCAATATAGTTCAAATGGGATCAATTTTGGGTAGAAAATGACGTATTTACCATTGAATATGTCATAAACACTAGAAATACATCGATTTGAGTCAAACTCTATCAAATGGGTGAGTTTCTAGGTATAAAATGTGTTAAACACTTCGAATCGGACAATATGACTCAATAGAGGTCAAATGGGATCAGTTTTGGGTAGAAAATGACTTATTTACCCTTGAACATGTCATAAACACCTGAAATATACCAATTTGAGTCAAACTCGGTACAACGGGAGAGTTTTTGTGTATTAAATGACCTAAACTATTCGAATCGGACGATATGAGTAAATATAGGTAAAATGGGATCAGTTTTGGGTAGAAAATAACGTATTTACCCTTGAACATGTCATAAACACTTGAAATACATCGATTTGAGTCAAACCCAGTCAAATGGAAGACGTTCTAGGTAGGAAATGACTTGAACAATTCGAATCAGACGACATGAGTCAATATAGGTCAAATGGGATCAGTTTTGTGTAGAAAATGACGTATTTACCCTTGACCATATTATAAACACTTGAAATACATCAATTTTAGTCAAACTCGATCAAATGGGAGAGCTTTGTATATTAAATGACCTTAACACTTCGAATTGGACAATATAAGTTAATATAGGTCAAATAGAACAATTTTGGTAGAAAATGACATATTTACCCTTGAACATGTCATAAACACTTGAACTACATCGATTTGAGTCAAACTCGGTCAAATTGGAGAGGTTTAGGGTATAAAATAAGTTAAATATTTTAAATCGGATGATATGAGTCAATATAGTTCAAACGAGATCAATTTTGGGTAGAAAATGACGTATTTACCATTGAATATGTCATAAACACTAGAAATACATCGATTTGAGTCAAACTCTATCAAATGGGTGAGTTTCTAGGTATAAAATGTGTTAAACACTTCGAATCGGACAATATGACTCAATAGAGGTCAAATGGGATCAGTTTTGGGTAGAAAATGACTTATTTACCCTTGAACATGTCATAAACACCTGAAATATACCAATTTGAGTCAAACTCGGTACAACGGGAGAGTTTTTTGTATTAAATGACCTAAACTATTCGAATCGGACGATATGAGTAAATATAGGTAAAATGGGATCAATTTTGGGTAGAAAATGATGTATTTACCCTTGAATATGTCATAAACACTAGAAATACATCGATTTGAGTCAAACTCAGTAAAATGGGTGAGTTTCTGAGTATAAAATGAGTTAAACACTTCGCATCAGACAATATGACTCAATATAGGTCAAATGGGTTCAGTTTTGGGTAGAGAATGACGTATTTACACTTGAAATACACCAATTTCTGTCAAACTCGGTACAATGGGAGAGTTTTTGTGTATTAAATGACCAAAACAATTCGAAATGGGCGATATGAGTCAATATAGGTAAAATGGGATCAGTTTTGGGTAGAAAATGACGTATTTACCCTCGAACATGTCATAAACATTTGAAATTCATCGATTTGAGTCAAACTAGTTCTAGATATAAAATGACTTAAACACTTTGAATCGGACGATATGAGTCAATAGAGGTCAAATGGCATCAGTCTTGGGTAGAAAATGAGGTATATACCATTGAATAAGTCATAAACACTAGAAATACATCGATTTGAGTCAAACTCTATCAAATGGGTGAGTTTCTAGGTATAAAATGTGTTAAACACTTCGAATCGGACAATATGACTCAATAGAGGTCAAATGGGATCAGTTTTGGGTAGAAAATGACTTATTTACCCTTGAACATGTCATAAACACTTGAAATATACCAATTTGACTCAAACTCGGTACAACGGGAGAGTTTTTGTGTATTAAATGACATAAACTATTCGAATCGGACGATATGAGTAAATATAGGTAAAATGGGATCAGTTTTGGGTAGAAAATAATGTATTTACCCTTGAACATGTCATAAACTCTTGAAACACATCGATTTGAGTCAAACCCAGTCAAATAGAAGACGTTCTAGGTAGGAAATGACTTGAACAATTTGAATCAGACGACATGAGTCAATATAGGTCAAATGGGATCAGTTTTGTGTAGAAAATGACGTATTTACCCTTGACCATATTATAAACACTTGAAATACATCAATTTTAGTCCAACTCGATCAAATGGGAGAGGTTTTGTGTATTAAATGACCTTAACACATCGAATTGGACAATATAAGTTAATATAGGGCAAATAGAACAATTTTGGTAGAAAATGACATATTTACCCTTGAACATGTCATAAACACTTGAACTACATCGATTTGAGTCAAACTCGGTCAAATTGGAGAGGTTTAGGGTATAAAATAAGTTAAATATTTCAAATCGGATGATATGAGTCAATATAGTTCAAACGGGATCAATTTTGGGTAGAAAATGATGTATTTACCCTTGAATATGTCATAAACACTAGAAATACATCGATTTGAGTCAAACTCAGTAAAATGGGTGAGTTTCTGAGTATAAAATGAGTTAAACACTTCGCATCAGACAATATGACTCAATATAGGTCAAATGGGTTCAGTTTTGGGTAGAGAATGACGTATTTACACTTGAAATACACCAATTTGTGTCAAACTCGGTACAATGGGAGAGTTTTTGTGTATTAAATGACCTAAACAATTCGAAATGGGCGATATGAGTCAATATAGGTAAAATGGGATCAGTTTTGGGTAGAAAATGACGTATTTACCCTCGAACATGTCATAAACATTTGAAATTCATCGATTTGAGTCAAACTAGTTCTAGATATAAAATGACTTAAACACTTTGAATCGGACGATATGAGTCAATAGAGGTCAAATGGCATCAGTCTTGGGTAGAAAATGAGGTATATACCCTTGAATAAGTCATAAAGACTAGAAATACATCGATTTAAGTCAAACCTAGTCAAATGGAAGAGGTTCTGGGTAGGAAATGACTTAAACAATTCGAATCGGACGATATTAGTCATTATAAGTCAAATGGGATCAGTTTTGGGTAGAAAATGACGTATTTACCCTTGACCATGTTATAAACACTTGAAATACATCAATTTGAGTCAAACTCGGTCAAGTGGGAGAGGTTTTGTGTATTAAATGACCTAAACACTTCGAATTAGACGATATAAGTTAATATAGGTCAAATAGAACAATTTTGGGTAGAAAATGATGTATTTACCCTTGAACATGTCATAAACACTTGAAATAAATCGATTTGAGTCAAACTTGGTAAAATTGGAGAGGATTAGGGTTTAAAATAAGTTAAACAATTCAAATTAGATGATATGAGTCAATATAGTTCAAATGGGATCAATTTTGGGTAGAAAATGACGTATTTACCATTGAATATGTCATAAACACTAGAAATACATCGATTTGAGTCAAACTCTATCAAATGGGTGAGTTTCTAGGTATAAAATGTGTTAAACACTTCGAATCGGACAATATGACTCAATAGAGGTCAAATGGGATCAGTTTTGGGTAGAAAATGACTTATTTACCCTTGAACATGTCATAAACACCTGAAATATACCAATTTGAGTCAAACTCGGTACAACGGGAGAGTTTTTGTGTATTAAATGACCTAAACTATTCGAATCGGACGATATGAGTAAATATAGGTAAAATGGGATCAGTTTTGGGTAGAAAATAACGTATTTACCCTTGAACATGTCATAAACACTTGAAATACATCGATTTGAGTCAAACCCAGTCAAATGGAAGACGTTCTAGGTAGGAAATGACTTGAACAATTCGAATCAGACGACATGAGTCAATATAGGTCAAATGGGATCAGTTTTGTGTAGAAAATGACGTATTTACCCTTGACCATATTATAAACACTTGAAATACATCAATTTTAGTCAAACTCGATCAAATGGGAGAGCTTTGTATATTAAATGACCTTAACACTTCGAATTGGACAATATAAGTTAATATAGGTCAAATAGAACAATTTTGGTAGAAAATGACATATTTACCCTTGAACATGTCATAAACACTTGAACTACATCGATTTGAGTCAAACTCGGTCAAATTGGAGAGGTTTAGGGTATAAAATAAGTTAAATATTTTAAATCGGATGATATGAGTCAATATAGTTCAAACGAGATCAATTTTGGGTAGAAAATGACGTATTTACCATTGAATATGTCATAAACACTAGAAATACATCGATTTGAGTCAAACTCTATCAAATGGGTGAGTTTCTAGGTATAAAATGTGTTAAACACTTCGAATCGGACAATATGACTCAATAGAGGTCAAATGGGATCAGTTTTGGGTAGAAAATGACTTATTTACCCTTGAACATGTCATAAACACCTGAAATATACCAATTTGAGTCAAACTCGGTACAACGGGAGAGTTTTTTGTATTAAATGACCTAAACTATTCGAATCGGACGATATGAGTAAATATAGGTAAAATGGGATCAATTTTGGGTAGAAAATGATGTATTTACCCTTGAATATGTCATAAACACTAGAAATACATCGATTTGAGTCAAACTCAGTAAAATGGGTGAGTTTCTGAGTATAAAATGAGTTAAACACTTCGCATCAGACAATATGACTCAATATAGGTCAAATGGGTTCAGTTTTGGGTAGAGAATGACGTATTTACACTTGAAATACACCAATTTCTGTCAAACTCGGTACAATGGGAGAGTTTTTGTGTATTAAATGACCTAAACAATTCGAAATGGGCGATATGAGTCAATATAGGTAAAATGGGATCAGTTTTGGGTAGAAAATGACGTATTTACCCTCGAACATGTCATAAACATTTGAAATTCATCGATTTGAGTCAAACTAGTTCTAGATATAAAATGACTTAAACACTTTGAATCGGACGATATGAGTCAATAGAGGTCAAATGGCATCAGTCTTGGGTAGAAAATGAGGTATATACCATTGAATAAGTCATAAACACTAGAAATACATCGATTTGAGTCAAACTCTATCAAATGGGTGAGTTTCTAGGTATAAAATGTGTTAAACACTTCGAATCGGACAATATGACTCAATAGAGGTCAAATGGGATCAGTTTTGGGTAGAAAATGACTTATTTACCCTTGAACATGTCATAAACACTTGAAATATACCAATTTGACTCAAACTCGGTACAACGGGAGAGTTTTTGTGTATTAAATGACATAAACTATTCGAATCGGACGATATGAGTAAATATAGGTAAAATGGGATCAGTTTTGGGTAGAAAATAACGTATTTACCCTTGAACATGTCATAAACTCTTGAAACACATCGATTTGAGTCAAACCCAGTCAAATAGAAGACGTTCTAGGTAGGAAATGACTTGAA
This sequence comes from Dysphania ambrosioides, assembly GCA_026401315.1. Lineage (NCBI taxonomy): Eukaryota > Viridiplantae > Streptophyta > Magnoliopsida > Caryophyllales > Amaranthaceae > Dysphania > Dysphania ambrosioides. The sequence continues at coordinate 22,794,403 of CM048661.1, read as the reverse complement.
CAATTTGAATCAGACGACATGAGTCAATATAGGTCAAATGGGATCAGTTTTGTGTAGAAAATGACGTATTTACCCTTGACCATATTATAAACACTTGAAATACATCAATTTTAGTCCAACTCGATCAAATGGGAGAGGTTTTGTGTATTAAATGACCTTAACACATCGAATTGGACAATATAAGTTAATATAGGGCAAATAGAACAATTTTGGTAGAAAATGACATATTTACCCTTGAACATGTCATAAACACTTGAACTACATCGATTTGAGTCAAACTCGGTCAAATTGGAGAGGTTTAGGGTATAAAATAAGTTAAATATTTCAAATCGGATGATATGAGTCAATATAGTTCAAACGGGATCAATTTTGGGTAGAAAATGATGTATTTACCCTTGAATATGTCATAAACACTAGAAATACATCGATTTGAGTCAAACTCAGTAAAATGGGTGAGTTTCTGAGTATAAAATGAGTTAAACACTTCGCATCAGACAATATGACTCAATATAGGTCAAATGGGTTCAGTTTTGGGTAGAGAATGACGTATTTACACTTGAAATACACCAATTTGTGTCAAACTCGGTACAATGGGAGAGTTTTTGTGTATTAAATGACCTAAACAATTCGAAATGGGCGATATGAGTCAATATAGGTAAAATGGGATCAGTTTTGGGTAGAAAATGACGTATTTACCCTCGAACATGTCATAAACATTTGAAATTCATCGATTTGAGTCAAACTAGTTCTAGATATAAAATGACTTAAACACTTTGAATCGGACGATATGAGTCAATAGAGGTCAAATGGCATCAGTCTTGGGTAGAAAATGAGGTATATACCCTTGAATAAGTCATAAAGACTAGAAATACATCGATTTAAGTCAAACCTAGTCAAATGGAAGAGGTTCTGGGTAGGAAATGACTTAAACAATTCGAATCGGAAGATATTAGTCATTATAAGTCAAATGGGATCAGTTTTGGGTAGAAAATGACGTATTTACCCTTGACCATGTTATAAACACTTGAAATACATCAATTTGAGTCAAACTCGGTCAAGTGGGAGAGGTTTTGTGTATTAAATGACCTAAACACTTCGAATTAGACGATATAAGTTAATATAGGTCAAATAGAACAATTTTGGGTAGAAAATGATGTATTTACCCTTGAACATGTCATAAACACTTGAAATAAATCGATTTGAGTCAAACTTGGTAAAATTGGAGAGGATTAGGGTTTAAAATAAGTTAAACAATTCAAATTAGATGATATGAGTCAATATAGTTCAAATGGGATCAATTTTGGGTAGAAAATGACGTATTTACCATTGAATATGTCATAAACACTAGAAATACATCGATTTGAGTCAAACTCTATCAAATGGGTGAGTTTCTAGGTATAAAATGTGTTAAACACTTTGAATCGGACAATATGACTCAATAGAGGTCAAATGGGATCAGTTTTTGATGTGTTTTTGGATGTGTTTAATTGAATTAGGATCGTTTGGAGTGATTTAAAATAAATCAGATTCAAGTTCGTCTCACAAGAACCAATATAACACTCAATGTAGAAACGGATTCTATTTGTGTGTTTGGGGTTTATAATCTGACCGAACACAAAGTAAGGCTAGATTATTATGATTATACAACCTAAGCACTAAGCAAAGAAGGTATAATTTTGTGAAACACAAAGTAACACCAGAATTTCACAAAGAAAGTCAGAATTTTTATTTCTTAATACTTGTTCTGAAATGACTAACAAGTGCCCTATTTATAGGAATCTTACAAGAACTTTGAAATTCCTATCTCACACGCCTAAAACAGCAAAAATAAGCTACTATCAAGGCTTTGTAACTCCCTTTACGGATTTCAAACAAAGCTGACAGTCAATGCATGATTTAAGCCTAAAATCATGCTCTTCCTAAGCTAGAAATTGACTTGTTTATTTCTGGCCTTAATGGCGTCTATTATGGGTTATTTTGACAGAAAACAACCCCTAATTAAAGCTTGAATAATTGAAACAATCAGCAAAAGTCTTCCATGAAAAACGCCATGCAACGCGTTTTCAATCGTTTTCAATCTGGCGTGAATTGCGTCAGTTTTGACAATTCAGCTAGAAGTCTTCCTTATGATGTGATTCTGATCTTTTCGTCCTATTTTCCCTCTTCCCATTTAAGGTAAGAAACAAAATGATTTTTGGAAGAGAATCCCACGAAATTAGCATCTGAAGACTTGGTTTTTCCGTGGGTAAACAAGGTGTGAACCGTAGCTTGGATTTCTGGAATGTTTTGGGCTTTAGTTTGGATTTGATTACTTGCTGCCATATCATTCTCCCCTTCTTCGAAAAAGTTTGTCCTCAAACTTTCATCATCTAGATATGGACTCAAATCCCCCACATTGAAGGTCGCACTTACTCCACCAAATTCACTAGGTAGATCAATTTTGTAAGCACTTTCTCCAATTTTCTCCAGAACTTGAAAAGGACCATCGGATCTGGGCATAAGCTTGTTTTTCCTAAGATTAGGAAAACGTTCTTTCCTCAAGTGTAACCAAACCCAGTCACCCTTAGCAAATGTAGGTTGCCTTCGGTTCTTATTTGCACGGTCTTTGTAGACTTTGTTCATAATTTCAATCTTTTCTTTGACTTTGGCGCATGTTTTCTGAAATGCTTCCCATCTCTTCTTAGGTTCAGCATGTATCAAATCTCCTTTAGGTAAAGGAATTAGCTCAATGGGCAGCAAAGGATTAATTCCATACACCACTTCAAAAGGACTACGAGCAGTGGTAGAAGAAGGAGATCGATTATAAGCGAATTCTGCATGGGCCAACTTAACATCCCAATCCTTTTGAGTTCGACTCACTAGACCACGTAGCAAAGCTCCAAGGGTTCTGTTCGTCACCTCCGTTTGACCATCCGTTTGTGGGTGATGAGAAGTACTAAATAAGAGCTTAGTACCCACCAGTTTCCACAATACTCTCCAGAAATGACTAAGGAACTTAGTGTCCCTATCTGAGACAATGGACCTTGGAACCCCATGCAAACGAATGATTTCTCTAAAGTATAAATCAGCAACTTTAGAAGCATCATCTGTTTTGTGGCATGGCACAAAGTGAGCCATTTTTGAAAAACGGTCCACTACTACCATAATACTGTCCTTCCCCCTTTGAGTCCTAGGGAGACCCACAATAAAATCCATGCTTACTCCTTCCCATGGAACATCAGGCACGGGTAATGGGGTATAAAGACCTTTGTGAAAAGTACTCTTGGCTTTTTGGCAAGTAGAACACCTTTCTATCACGTGAGTTACATCCTTGATCATATGAGGCCAATAGAAATGTTCTTGAAGCATTTCTAATGTCTTGTGTATTCCAAAATGACCAGCAATTCCTCCCCCATGGATTTCACGAACCAAGAGTTCACGCACACCATTCTTAGGCACACAAAGTTTGTTGCCTTTGAACAAAAATCCATCTTGAACCGTGTAATCTTGAGTAGGCTTCTTGAATTTTTCTGAAAATTCCTCATCTTTTTCGTAGTGACTTTTCAAGTGTTCAAACCCAAGAATTTTCGTGTGAACCATAGCTAACAGATAGCTTCTCCTCGACAATGCATCCGCCACAACATTCTTCTTCCCTTCTTTGTATCTTGAGCTAAATGTGAAAGATTGAAGAAATTCAACCCATTTAGCATGTCGATGATTCAGTTTCTGCTGTCCATGAATAAACTTTAAGGCTTCATGATCCGAATGTAGAACAAACGGTTTTGGCCTTAAGTAATGAGACCAATGATCTAGAGCTCGAACAATGGCATAGAACTCGCGATCATAATTTGAATAATTAAGCTTTGCTCCACTTAATTTTTCACTGAAATAGCAGATGGGTCTCTTTCCTTGGATAAGAACAGCACCAATACCCACGCCACTTGCATCACATTCAACCTCAAACAGTTTATCAAAATCTGGTAATGCAAGAACCGTTGTATTGCACAATTTTTCTTTGATCTCTTCGAAGGCTTTTTGAGCAGCTTCACTCCATTGGAATGCACCTTTCTTCAATAATTCTGTTAAAGGAGCCGTGATTGTTGAGAAATTCCTGATGAAAATTCTGTAAAATGAGGCGAGGCCATGGAAACTCCTCACTTCATGCACATCTTTCGGCACCTTCCATGTTGAAATAGCCTTTACTTTCTCTGGATCAACCTGTACTCCTTCACTAGATACAACATAGCCTAGGAAGGTAATATGCTTACACATGAAAGCACACTTCTCTAACTTCCCATACAATTTGTTAGACCTTAAAATCTCAAATAAAGATTTTAAATGTAACAAATGATCATCTACAGACTTGCTATATACCAGAATATCATCTAAATATACAACAATGAATTTATTTAGAAAAGGACGCAATACCTCATTCATGAGTCTCATGAACGAACTAGGAGCATTGCAAAGACCAAACGGCATGACCAGCCATTCGTACAAGCCTTGTTTAGTCTTGAACGCTGTTTTCCATTCATCTCCTTCTCTAATTCGCATTTGATGGTAGCCACTTCTTAAATCAATTTTACTGAAAATCTGGGCTCCACTCAACTCATCAAACATGTCTTGAAGCCTGGGCATAGGAAAGCGGTATTTGATAGTAATATTATTGATGGACCGACTATCAATACACATTCTCCAAGTTCCCTCTTTCTTAGGCACTAAAAGAGCAGGAACAGCACAGGGGCTAAGGCTTTCACGCACATAACCTTTCTCCATAAGTTCTTCTACCTGCCTTTGCAATTCCTTGGCTTGATCTGGGCTACATCTGTAAGCTGGTTTGTTTGGCAATTGAGCTCCCGGAATCAGGTCAATAGCATGTTCAATACCTCGAAATGGAGGTAAGCCTTGCGGTAGGTCACTAGGAAAAACATCAGAAAATTCTTCCAGCAATTTCTTTAAAGGTAATGAGTTAGTCACAGTGGAAATAGTATCATCAACAGGTTTAACAACAAGGAAAAACCCTCCTCCTTCCATAGCACATTCTCGTTCAAACTCATGTCTCGAAATCAGAAAATTAGGTTTTTTCTCCATCATAGGTTCAACCTTTGGAGGCAAAGGAAGTAATCTGATTTTCTTTCCCCCATGAGTAGTGACTGTGTAAACATTAGAAACGCCATCATGCAAAGCATTTCTATCAAATTGCCATGGTCTGCCCAGCAATATATGACATGCACTCATAGGCAGAATATCACACCAACGTTCATCATGAAAATTCCCAATAGTAAAAGAAACTAGAGCTTGTTTCTTAACTTTTAAGCCGGTGTCATTATCTAGCCAATTTAACTTGTACGGTTTAGCATGCTCACGAGTAGGTAATTTAAGCTTACTTACAAGTTCAGTAGAAGCCACATCTGTACAAGATCCACCGTCTACAATCACATCGCAAATTCTGTCTTGCACCTTGCACCTCGTATGGAAGAGATTTTCTCTTTGTTGTACGTCTTTGAGAGGCTCGGAATGAAGGATTCTTCTCACAACACCACACAATGGAGTGGCGTTTTCTTCAGCTCCATACTCCTCATATTCCTCTTCCTCTTCCTCATTCTCCTCAGAATCATATCCTCCTTCATGTATGGTGAGTGTGTTTCTTTTCGGGCATTCACTAGCAATATGCCCTTTTTCGTGGCACTTGTAACACGTCCTCTTGGAAACTTCCAGTTTGTAATCCGTTTTTCCTCCATAACTTTTGAATGAGTTAGGAGTAAAAGTAGATTTAGAAGCAACCTCACTTTTTCCCACAGAAGGAAAAGCTTTGTAAGGAGGCCTCGAAGTAAGCCTTGGCCTTTCTTCCTTGTGTTGTGCCTCAACTTTTCTGGCAGCCTTCACAACGTCTTCATAAGATGAATAAGGTAGAAGATCCACCTTATTGGATATTGGCTTAGACAGCCCCTTCGTGAAACGAGCAATTTTAAGCGGTTCTTTTTCTTGCATATCACATACCATACTGAGTTTCTCAAATTCTCGCACATAATCATCAACACTTCGTTCCCCTTGAGCTAAGCGAGTCAATTTTACATATTGATCTTGCTCATACTCACGTGGAATCCAACGTTGCTCCATTTTCTTTTTGAGTTTTACCCATGACTCAATTTTTCCCTTTCCTTCTCTTCTCCTTTTGGCCTTCAGATTGTCATACCAAAGCCCAGCAAGTTTGGTTAATTTCAGAATTGCCATTTTACAACTCCTAGCATCATCATACTCCTTATACTCAAAAATACTCTCCAATCTACGTACCCAATCAAAAAAAACTTCTGGATCATTTGAACCATCGAATTCTGGAAGATCAAGTTTGAGACTTCTATCTTCTTGGTAACCACGAAATTGTGATTCCCCTTGGGTGGGTGTGGAATTTTCCAATTCCTCTATTCTTCTGCCTTGTCTAAGACAGAGGTCTGCAATGGCATCAACTCTTGTTTCATGCCTTTTCATTTCGTCATGCATCTCTTGGAGTTTTCCAAGAATGTCTTTCATCACCTCGTGAGATGGTGAGTTGGATGAACTTGAAGCCATTCTCCAAAGTCTTTGCTCTGATACCAACTGATGTGTTTTTGGATGTGTTTAATTGAATTAGGATCGTTTGGAGTGATTTAAAATAAATCAGATTCAAGTTCGTCTCACAAGAACCAATATAACACTCAATGTAGAAACGGATTCTATTTGTGTGTTTGGGGTTTATAATCTGACCGAACACAAAGTAAGGCTAGATTATTATGATTATACAACCTAAGCACTAAGCAAAGAAGGTATAATTTTGTGAAACACAAAGTAACACCAGAATTTCACAAAGAAAGTCAGAATTTTTATTTCTTAATACTTGTTCTGAAATGACTAACAAGTGCCCTATTTATAGGAATCTTACAAGAACTTTGAAATTCCTATCTCACACGCCTAAAACAGCAAAAATAAGCTACTATCAAGGCTTTGTAACTCCCTTTACGGATTTCAAACAAAGCTGACAGTCAATGCATGATTTAAGCCTAAAATCATGCTCTTCCTAAGCTAGAAATTGACTTGTTTATTTCTGGCCTTAATGGCGTCTATTATGGGTTATTTTGACAGAAAACAACCCCTAATTAAAGCTTGAATAATTGAAACAATCAGCAAAAGTCTTCCATGAAAAACGCCATGCAACGCGTTTTCAATCGTTTTCAATCTGGCGTGAATTGCGTCAGTTTTGACAATTCAGCTAGAAGTCTTCCTTATGATGTGATTCTGATCTTTTCGTCCTATTTTCCCTCTTCCCATTTAAGGTAAGAAACAAAATGATTTTTGGAAGAGAATCCCACGAAATTAGCATCTGAAGACTTGGTTTTTCCGTGGGTAAACAAGGTGTGAACCGTAGCTTGGATTTCTGGAATGTTTTGGGCTTTAGTTTGGATTTGATTACTTGCTGCCATATCAGTTTTGGGTAGAAAATGACTTATTTACCCTTGAACATGTCATAAACACCTGAAATATACCAATTTGAGTCAAACTCGGTACAACGGGAGAGTTTTTGTGTATTAAATGACCTAAACTATTCGAATCGGACGATATGAGTAAATATAGGTAAAATGGGATCAGTTTTGGGTAGAAAATAACGTATTTACCCTTGAACATGTCATAAACACTTGAAATACATCGATTTGAGTCAAACCCAGTCAAATGGAAGACGTTCTAGGTAGGAAATGACTTGAACAATTCGAATCAGACGACATGAGTCAATATAGGTCAAATGGGTTCAGTTTTGAGTAGAGAATGACGTATTTACACTTGAAATAAACCAATTTGTGTCAAACTCGGTACAATGGGAGAGTTTTTGTGTATTAAATGACCTAAACAATTCGAAATGGGCGATATGAGTCAATATAGGTAAAATGGGATCAGTTTTGGGTAGAAAATGACGTATTTACCCTCGAACATGTCATAAACATTTGAAATTCATCGATTTGAGTCAAACTAGTTCTAGATATAAAATGACTTAAACACTTTGAATCGGACGATATGAGTCAATAGAGGTCAAATGGCATCAGTCTTGGGTAGAAAATGAGGTATATACCCTTGAATAAGTCATAAAGACTAGAAATACATCGATTTAAGTCAAACCTAGTCAAATGGAAGAGGTTCTGGGTAGGAAATGACTTAAACAATTCGAATCGGACGATATTAGTCATTATAAGTCAAATGGGATCAGTTTTGGGTAGAAAATGACGTATTTACCCTTGACCATGTTATAAACACTTGAAATACATCAATTTGAGTCAAACTCGGTCAAGTGGGAGAGGTTTTGTGTATTAAATGACCTAAACACTTCGAATTAGACGATATAAGTTAATATAGGTCAAATAGAACAATTTTGGGTAGAAAATGATGTATTTACCCTTGAACATGTCATAAACACTTGAAATAAATCGATTTGAGTCAAACTTGGTAAAATTGGAGAGGATTAGGGTTTAAAATAAGTTAAACAATTCAAATTAGATGATATGAGTCAATATAGTTCAAATGGGATCAATTTTGGGTAGAAAATGACGTATTTACCATTGAATATGTCATAAACACTAGAAATACATCGATTTGAGTCAAACTCTATCAAATGGGTGAGTTTCTAGGTATAAAATGTGTTAAACACTTTGAATCGGACAATATGACTCAATAGAGGTCAAATGGGATCAGTTTTGGGTAGAAAATGACTTATTTACCCTTGAACATGTCATAAACACCTGAAATATACCAATTTGAGTCAAACTCGGTACAACGGGAGAGTTTTTGTGTATTAAATGACCTAAACTATTCGAATCGGACGATATGAGTAAATATAGGTAAAATGGGATCAGTTTTGGGTAGAAAATAACGTATTTACCCTTGAACATGTCATAAACACTTGAAATACATCGATTTGAGTCAAACCCAGTCAAATGGAAGACGTTCTAGGTAGGAAATGACTTGAACAATTCGAATCAGACGACATGAGTCAATATAGGTCAAATGGGATCAGTTTTGTGTAGAAAATGACGTATTTACCCTTGACCATATTATAAACACTTGAAATACATCAATTTTAGTCAAACTCGATCAAATGGGAGAGCTTTGTGTATTAAATGACCTTAACACTTCGAATTGGACAATATAAGTTAATATAGGTCAAATAGAACAATTTTGGTAGAAAATGACATATTTACCCTTGAACATGTCATAAACACTTGAACTACATCGATTTGAGTCAAACTCGGTCAAATTGGAGAGGTTTAGGGTATAAAATAAGTTAAATATTTTAAATCGGATGATATGAGTCAATATAGTTCAAACGGGATCAATTTTGGGTAGAAAATGACGTATTTACCATTGAATATGTCATAAACACTAGAAATACATCGATTTGAGTCAAACTCTATCAAATGGGTGAGTTTCTAGGTATAAAATGTGTTAAACACTTCGAATCGGACAATATGACTCAATAGAGGTCAAATGGGATCAGTTTTGGGTAGAAAATGACTTATTTACCCTTGAACATGTCATAAACACCTGAAATATACCAATTTGAGTCAAACTCGGTACAACGGGAGAGTTTTTTGTATTAAATGACCTAAACTATTCGAATCGGACGATATGAGTAAATATAGGTAAAATGGGATCAATTTTGGGTAGAAAATGATGTATTTACCCTTGAATATGTCATAAACACTAGAAATACATCGATTTGAGTCAAACTCAGTAAAATGGGTGAGTTTCTGAGTATAAAATGAGTTAAACACTTCGCATCAGACAATATGACTCAATATAGGTCAAATGGGTTCAGTTTTGGGTAGAGAATGACGTATTTACACTTGAAATACACCAATTTCTGTCAAACTCGGTACAATGGGAGAGTTTTTGTGTATTAAATGACCTAAACAATTCGAAATGGGCGATATGAGTCAATATAGGTAAAATGGGATCAGTTTTGGGTAGAAAATGACGTATTTACCCTCGAACATGTCATAAACATTTGAAATTCATCGATTTGAGTCAAACTAGTTCTAGATATAAAATGACTTAAACACTTTGAATCGGACGATATGAGTCAATAGAGGTCAAATGGCATCAGTCTTGGGTAGAAAATGAGGTATATACCATTGAATAAGTCATAAACACTAGAAATACATCGATTTGAGTCAAACTCTATCAAATGGGTGAGTTTCTAGGTATAAAATGTGTTAAACACTTCGAATCGGACAATATGACTCAATAGAGGTCAAATGGGATCAGTTTTGGGTAGAAAATGACTTATTTACCCTTGAACATGTCATAAACACTTGAAATATACCAATTTGACTCAAACTCGGTACAACGGGAGAGTTTTTGTGTATTAAATGACATAAACTATTCGAATCGGACGATATGAGTAAATATAGGTAAAATGGGATCAGTTTTGGGTAGAAAATAACGTATTTACCCTTGAACATGTCATAAACTCTTGAAACACATCGATTTGAGTCAAACCCAGTCAAATAGAAGACGTTCTAGGTAGGAAATGACTTGAACAATTCGAATCAGACGACATGAGTCAATATAGGTCAAATGGGATCAGTTTTGTGTAGAAAATGACGTATTTACCCTTGACCATATTATAAACACTTGAAATACATCAATTTTAGTCCAACTCGATCAAATGGGAGAGGTTTTGTGTATTAAATGACCTTAACACATCGAATTGGACAATATAAGTTAATATAGGGCAAATAGAACAATTTTGGTAGAAAATGACATATTTACCCTTGAACATGTCATAAACACTTGAACTACATCGATTTGAGTCAAACTCGGTCAAATTGGAGAGGTTCAGGGTATAAAATAAGTTAAATATTTCAAATCGGATGATATGAGTCAATATAGTTCAAACGGGATCAATTTTGGGTAGAAAATGATGTATTTACCCTTGAATATGTCATAAACACTAGAAATACATCGATTTGAGTCAAACTCAGTAAAATGGGTGAGTTTCTGAGTATAAAATGAGTTAAACACTTCGCATCAGACAATATGACTCAATATAGGTCAAATGGGTTCAGTTTTGGGTAGAGAATGACGTATTTACACTTGAAATACACCAATTTGTGTCAAACTCGGTACAATGGGAGAGTTTTTGTGTATTAAATGACCTAAACAATTCGAAATGGGCGATATGAGTCAATATAGGTAAAATGGGATCAGTTTTGGGTAGAAAATGACGTATTTACCCTCGAACATGTCATAAACATTTGAAATTCATCGATTTGAGTCAAACTAGTTCTAGATATAAAATGACTTAAACACTTTGAATCGGACGATATGAGTCAATAGAGGTCAAATGGCATCAGTCTTGGGTAGAAAATGAGGTATATACCCTTGAATAAGTCATAAAGACTAGAAATACATCGATTTAAGTCAAACCTAGTCAAATGGAAGAGGTTCTGGGTAGGAAATGACTTAAACAATTCGAATCGGACGATATTAGTCATTATAAGTCAAATGGGATCAGTTTTGGGTAGAAAATGACGTATTTACCCTTGACCATGTTATAAACACTTGAAATACATCAATTTGAGTCAAACTCGGTCAAGTGGGAGAGGTTTTGTGTATTAAATGACCTAAACACTTCGAATTAGACGATATAAGTTAATATAGGTCAAATAGAACAATTTTGGGTAGAAAATGATGTATTTACCCTTGAATATGTCATAAACACTTGAAATAAATCGATTTGAGTCAAACTTGGTAAAATTGGAGAGGATTAGGGTTTAAAATAAGTTAAACAATTCAAATTAGATGATATGAGTCAATATAGTTCAAATGGGATCAATTTTGGGTAGAAAATGACGTATTTACCATTGAATATGTCATAAACACTAGAAATACATCGATTTGAGTCAAACTCTATCAAATGGGTGAGTTTCTAGGTATAAAATGTGTTAAACACTTCGAATCGGACAATATGACTCAATAGAGGTCAAATGGGATCAGTTTTGGGTAGAAAATGACTTATTTACCCTTGAACATGTCATAAACACCTGAAATATACCAATTTGAGTCAAACTCGGTACAACGGGAGAGTTTTTGTGTATTAAATGACCTAAACTATTCGAATCGGACGATATGAGTAAATATAGGTAAAATGGGATCAGTTTTGGGTAGAAAATAACGTATTTACCCTTGAACATGTCATAAACACTTGAAATACATCGATTTGAGTCAAACCCAGTCAAATGGAAGACGTTCTAGGTAGGAAATGACTTGAACAATTCGAATCAGACGACATGAGTCAATATAGGTCAAATGGGATCAGTTTTGTGTAGAAAATGACGTATTTACCCTTGACCATATTATAAACACTTGAAATACATCAATTTTAGTCAAACTCGATCAAATGGGAGAGCTTTGTGTATTAAATGACCTTAACACTTCGAATTGGACAATATAAGTTAATATAGGTCAAATAGAACAATTTTGGTAGAAAATGACATATTTACCCTTGAACATGTCATAAACACTTGAACTACATCGATTTGAGTCAAACTCGGTCAAATTGGAGAGGTTTAGGGTATAAAATAAGTTAAATATTTTAAATCGGATGATATGAGTCAATATAGTTCAAACGGGATCAATTTTGGGTAGAAAATGACGTATTTACCATTGAATATGTCATAAACACTAGAAATACATCGATTTGAGTCAAACTCTATCAAATGGGTGAGTTTCTAGGTATAAAATGTGTTAAACACTTCGAATCGGACAATATGACTCAATAGAGGTCAAATGGGATCAGTTTTGGGTAGAAAATGACTTATTTACCCTTGAACATGTCATAAACACCTGAAATATACCAATTTGAGTCAAACTCGGTACAACGGGAGAGTTTTTTGTATTAAATGACCTAAACTATTCGAATCGGACGATATGAGTAAATATAGGTAAAATGGGATCAATTTTGGGTAGAAAATGATGTATTTACCCTTGAATATGTCATAAACACTAGAAATACATCGATTTGAGTCAAACTCAGTAAAATGGGTGAGTTTCTGAGTATAAAATGAGTTAAACACTTCGCATCAGACAATATGACTCAATATAGGTCAAATGGGTTCAGTTTTGGGTAGAGAATGACGTATTTACACTTGAAATACACCAATTTCTGTCAAACTCGGTACAATGGGAGAGTTTTTGTGTATTAAATGACCTAAACAATTCGAAATGGGCGATATGAGTCAATATAGGTAAAATGGGATCAGTTTTGGGTAGAAAATGACGTATTTACCCTCGAACATGTCATAAACATTTGAAATTCATCGATTTGAGTCAAACTAGTTCTAGATATAAAATGACTTAAACACTTTGAATCGGACGATATGAGTCAATAGAGGTCAAATGGCATCAGTCTTGGGTAGAAAATGAGGTATATACCATTGAATAAGTCATAAACACTAGAAATACATCGATTTGAGTCAAACTCTATCAAATGGGTGAGTTTCTAGGTATAAAATGTGTTAAACACTTCGAATCGGACAATATGACTCAATAGAGGTCAAATGGGATCAGTTTTGGGTAGAAAATGACTTATTTACCCTTGAACATGTCATAAACACTTGAAATATACCAATTTGACTCAAACTCGGTACAACGGGAGAGTTTTTGTGTATTAAATGACATAAACTATTCGAATCGGACGATATGAGTAAATATAGGTAAAATGGGATCAGTTTTGGGTAGAAAATAACGTATTTACCCTTGAACATGTCATAAACACTTGAAACACATCGCTTTGAGTCAAACCCAGTCAAATAGAAGACGTTCTAGGTAGGAAATGACTTGAACAATTCGAATCAGACGACATGAGTCAATATAGGTCAAATGGGATCAGTTTTGTGTAGAAAATGACGTATTTACCCTTGACCATATTATAAACACTTGAAATACATCAATTTTAGTCCAACTCGATCAAATGGGAGAGGGTTTGTGTATTAAATGACCTTAACACATCGAATTGGACAATATAAGTTAATATAGGGCAAATAGAACAATTTTGGTAGAAAATGACATATTTACCCTTGAACATGTCATAAACACTTGAACTACATCGATTTGAGTCAAACTCGGTCAAATTGGAGAGGTTTAGGGTATAAAATAAGTTAAATATTTCAAATCGGATGATATGAGTCAATATAGTTCAAACGGGATCAATTTTGGGTAGAAAATGATGTATTTACCCTTGAATATGTCATAAACACTAGAAATACATCGATTTGAGTCAAACTCAGTAAAATGGGTGAGTTTCTGAGTATAAAATGAGTTAAACACTTCGCATCAGACAATATGACTCAATATAGGTCAAATGGGTTCAGTTTTGGGTAGAGAATGACGTATTTACACTTGAAATACACCAATTTGTGTCAAACTCGGTACAATGGGAGAGTTTTTGTGTATTAAATGACCTAAACAATTCGAAATGGGCGATATGAGTCAATATAGGTAAAATGGGATCAGTTTTGGGTAGAAAATGACGTATTTACCCTCGAACATGTCATAAACATTTGAAATTCATCGATTTGAGTCAAACTAGTTCTAGATATAAAATGACTTAAACACTTTGAATCGGACGATATGAGTCAATAGAGGTCAAATGGCATCAGTCTTGGGTAGAAAATGAGGTATATACCCTTGAATAAGTCATAAAGACTAGAAATACATCGATTTAAGTCAAACCTAGTCAAATGGAAGAGGTTCTAGGTAGGAAATGACTTAAACAATTCGTATCGGATGATATGAGTCATTATAAGTCAAATGAGATCAGTTTTGGGTAGAAAATGACGTATTTACCCTTGACCATGTTATAAACACTTGAAATACATCAATTTGAGTCAAACTCGGTCAAGTGGGAGAGGTTTTGTGTATTAAATGTGATGTGTAAGCAAGATGAGAACCTTGTTACAGAATATGTGTTTAAGGGGTCCTAATGAAATGTCGTGATTACTGAGAGAAGAATAGGGGATTACTCAACCCTAATCTCGGATATAACCAAGGGGAACACTCACCCTTCGCTTAGTGTAGTTTAGAAATAGGGAATACTCAACCCACTCGTTTACTACGTAAGTTCTAGGTTTGGGAACACTCGACCAAAACTAGTACTCTTCAAATTTGTATTCTCAAATTTGGACCTTAAAAATGACTATTAGCAAGTCAAGTTTAATCAAAGAAAAACTCAAGTGTTTAGCAAACTTCTGGATGCCTTTCTATTCATTTCGTGCACTATTTATAGTAGTGCCTTCATTACATAGGATTCCCCTTTTGTAGTTATCCATTATTTGCCTAATTAAGGACAGAAATAAAACTAAATATAAAGTGATTAAAAGGCTCATATAACCGTCCCTTTAATCCTTTATCACAACAAACCGAAATTACCTAATAACAATAAACTGAAATAAAACTACCTAAACGAAATCTAAGCTTAAATTAAGGAAAAATCCAACAAACTTCAACCGGCATTAAAAACGTGCAGCAGCTAGCTTCCACGGCATTATCAGCATGTTTTCAGCTTGTTTGTAACCACCCTTGACTCAAACTTCTTTATTCAACTAACTACCTCCTTAAGTTACGCCTAAGTAGTTTAACTAACCAACTAGTTAACTAATTTGCTCCTTTTACGCCAGCTAACCAACCACTAACATCATGATCAGCTAACTAACTCCTAATCTTACGCCTCTTCAGTTTAACAAATCAACGAGCTAACTACCCTCCTTAATTCACGCTAATTAGTTCACTAACCAATCAGTTCAACTAATTCCTTAATTCATGCCCCATGATCGTCCAACTTGACTCCAATTACACGAATCATGCGTGGCATCAAACCGGCATCTTTACTAACTCCCTTCAACTAGATTAACTACTTTAAGGGAAGTATAACCCGTAGTAAAACTTTTTGGACCGCCTTGCATAGGATTGAAGAACGATTTGGACAGAATTAAGCCCTTAGCATTTAATTCAATAATACCGTCTTGACCGTCTTCCTCTAAATCATGGATAATTGCACTTTGACCATTTTGGTCATCCTCCCCTTCTTCAACAGGAATTGCCCTCAATTCGTCATCATCAAGATAAGGAGCAAGATCACCAACGTTGAATGTACTTGAGACACCATATTGATCTCCCAAATCAACTTTGTATGCGTTTTCATTGATCTTTTCCATGATCTCAAATGGGCCCTCGGCTCTTGGCATAAGTTTGTTTTTCCTTTTGCTAGGAAAACGTTCCTTCCTCATGTAAATCCACACTAAATCCCCAACTTCAAAAGACTTCACATTTCTCACTCGTTTGTTGGCTTGTTTCTTGTAGATTTCATTCGCCTTTTCAATGTTCCTCCGAACTTCTTTATGGACTTTTATCATGAATTCGGCTTGTTCTTTTGCCCCACCATGAACGAACTTGTCTTTTGGCAAAGCAATAAGATCAATGGGAACATAAGGATTGACGCCATATACTACTTCAAAAGGAGAGTACTTTGTAGTAGCACTAGGTGTCCTATTATAAGCGAACTCGGCATGAGCAAGCTTATTATCCCAATCCTTGGTACTTTTGCTTATCAAAGCCCTAAGCAACGAACCAAGTATTCTATTCACCACCTCCGTTTGACCATCGGTTTGTGGATGATGAGAGGTAGAGAACAATAATTTAGTTCCCATCAAACGCCATATGGATTTCCAAAAATGACTTAGGAACTTAGTATCGCGATCTGACACAATTGTGCGTGGCACCCCATGGAAACGAACTACTTCTTCAAAGTATAGCTTAGCCACCTTCATTGCATCTTCAGTTTTATGGCAAGGAATGAAATGAGCCATTTTCGAGAACCGATCAACCACCACCATTATTGAGTCTTTGCCTCTTTGAGTTCTTGGCAAAGCTACAATAAAGTCCATACTAACATCTTCCCAAGGTCTTTCGGGAATTGGTAAGGGCTTGTAGAGACCTTTATGAAACACCATTTTTGCTCTTTGACAGGTAGAGCAACGACTCACCACATGATGAACTGTGGCTAACATTTTCGGCCAATAAAAATGAGCTTGGAGAAGCTCTATTGTCTTGTGAATACCCACATGACCAGCTAGTCCCCCCCCATGAGCTTCATGTATCAATAAACTTCGAATGGGACTTTTTGGGATGCATAATCTATTTCCTTTAAAAAGAAAACCATTATGCAAGGAAAACAGTTCATAAACTCCACGAACGCATTTTTCCATTATCCCTCTGAATTCATCATCTTCTTGATAGTACTCTTTAATCAATTCGAATCCAAGCACCTTTGCTTCAACCATTCCAAGCAAATTATGCCTCCTAGACAAGGCGTCTGCCACCACATTCGCTTTTCCACTCTTATATTTAGAGGAAAAATTAAATGTTTGCAAGAATTCGACCCACTTTGCATGCCTCGCGTTCAGCTTCTTTTGGCCATGTATGAATCTCAAGGATTCATGATCAGAATGCAATATGAATGGTTGTGGCCTCAAATAATGTGACCAATGATCTAGAGCTCTTACCATAGCATAGAACTCTTTGTCATAGGTGGAGTAATTCAACTTGCCTTGACTCATCTTCTCACTAAAGTAGGCAATGGGTCGCCCACCTTGAATCAATACGGCACCAATACCTTTTCCACTTGCGTCACATTCAACCTCAAATGGTTTTGAAAAATCAGGAAGTGCTAATATGGGTGTGTTGCACATCTTCTTCTTGACTTCTTCAAACGCCCTTTGAGCTTGGGGTGTCCATTCGAACACGCCTTTCTTAGTACACTCGGTGATGGGAGCCATGAGTGTGCTGAAGTTCTTGATGAATCTTCTATAGAAAGAAGCAAGTCCATGAAATGAACGAACTTCCGTGAGCGTTTTCGGACTAGGCCATGATTGAATTGCTTCAATTTTGCTAGGATCCACCTTTACGCCATCACCTGAAACTATGTAGCCAAGAAACATGACTTCATATAATAAAAAATCACATTTTTCTAGTTTTCCATACAGCTTTTCTCTTCTCAAAACGGAAAATACTTGAAAAAGGTGATCAAAATGAGATTCTTCATCACGTGAATAGATGAGAATGTCATCCAAGTATACTACCACAAACTTGCCCAGAAATGGCCTTAGCACCTCATTCATCAACCTCATGAACGTGCTAGGGGCATTGGTAAGGCCAAATGGCATGACGAGCCATTCATATAGCCCATGCTTTGTCTTGAATGCAGTCTTCCATTCATCCCCTTCTCTCATGCGAATCTGATGATATCCACTTCTCAAGTCTACTTTTGAGAAGACCTTGGAACCACTCAATTCATCCAGCATGTCATCAAGCCTTGGGATTGGAAACCTGTACTTGATAGTAACGTTATTAACGGCTCTACTATCAATACACATTCTCCAAGTACCATCTTTCTTAGGAACCAACAAAGCAGGAACGACACATGGACTCATGGACTCACGCACATAACCCATACCCATTAGTTCTTCAATTTGGCGTTGTAACTCCTTGGTTTCCAAAGGATTACATCTATAGGCTGGCTTATTTGGTAAGGGTGCTCCGGGAATGAGATCAATTTGATGCTCAATTCCTCGTATGGGTGGTAGTCCTTTTGGTAATTCATCAGGAAAAACGTCCTCAAAATCTTTAATTAATTGGGCTAATTTAGGATTTCGAGCAACAAAATTTTCGTGGGTTTCTTTGGAGTATAGTAGAAACAATTCTGCCTCACCATCTAACTCCCTCTCAAATTCTCTAAAAGATAATAAGGATACTTCTTTTTGTGGTGTTTGTGATGGTGAAAAACGTGGGGGTGGTAAAGGGTGTAGTTTTTTCTTCCTCCCTTCATGGACTATTGTATAAGTGTTGTGATACCCATCGTGTATAGACCTTCTATCAGTTTGCCAAGGTCTACCAAGTAGAATATGACAAGCATCCATAGACACAACATCACATAATATCGAATCACAATACGCACCAATACAAAAAGAGACCATACATTGCTTCCTAACCCCGGTGCTAGCATTAGAGTCTAACCAACTCAATTTGTAAGGTTGTGGATGATTTGTGGTCGTAAGACCTAGTTTGGATACTAGAGTCTTAGATACGGTATTAGCCTCACTTCCCCCATCAATAATGAGATCACATACCTCGTCACCAATTTTACATCGGGTGATGAAAATGTGTTGTCGTTGAGGGGCAGCATCTTCTTCCACACGTGCTTGCAAGGCCCTCCTAATCACGAGGCTAGTCTTCTCCTCTGATTCGGCAATGCAATCGTCACAATCATCTTCAACGTCTTCTTCTCCATCCTCAAACTCATCCCAATTGATGTTTTGAGTGGCCATGAGTTTAACTTCTTGCATAGTTAATGCCCTAGTATTAGGACAATCCTTCTTGTAATGACCTCGCCCTCCACATTTGTAACACACAATGTCACCTATCTTCACGTTCCTTGCGTCCTTCTTTATGGGGTTGCTTGATTTGTTAAAGGACGAATTTTCCTTTGTAGGAAAAGAAGGTTTTCGTGTCAATTGAGGAATGGCAGTAGGCTTCTTCTTCTTCCTCTTAGCATCGAATTTACTCACCAACTTGCAAGCTTCCACAAACGTGAGGTTAGTGTAACCCTCAAGTCTGTCTTGTAATTCTTGGTCCAAACCGGATATGAAACGCCCCATTTTGAGCTCTTCATTCTCGGTTACTTCACACACAATAGCAAGCCTATCGAATTCTTTTATGTAATCCTCGACAGAGTCCCCATTTTGTTGCAAGGTACTCCATTTCACATATTGGCTTTGCTTGTAATTGTGGGGAATGAAACGGTCTTTCATCCGTTTTTTGAGTTTGTTCCAAGTAGAGATAGGAACCTTCCCCTTAAGGGTGCGTCCTCTTTGCTCTCCTTGTAACCAACTATCACCATAGCCTTTTAGCTTGACTTTGGCAATCTTAAAACGCTGAACATCCTCATGGATGTCCTTGTATTCAAAGTACCTTTCCAAGGATTTCTCCCATTCTAAGTACTTTTCTGGATCAAGGGTCCCATCAAATGAAGGGATGTCCACTTTGAGACTCCTATCTTCCCTCCTAGGTGGAGGGTCTTCCTCTCGATCTCTCCTATCTTGCTCGTTCATGAGTCTTGCCATTAAGGCAGCAAGATTCCCTTGTAGATTGGCATTAGTTTCGGCCAATCTTTCTTGACTAGCAATGGATCGATTTAGAGCTTCCAAGGCTGTCCTTAAATCTTGATTTTCTCCCATGGTGTGTAGGTATACGACCCCTTAGGAAAAGCTTCTTTTTTTTTTTTTTTTTAACAAATTTCCCCCCTACCTGGCGCGCCAAATGATGTGTAAGCAAGATGAGAACCTTGTTACAGAATATGTGTTTAAGGGGTCCTAATGAAATGTCGTGATTACTGAGAGAAGAATAGGGGATTACTCAACCCTAATCTCGGATATAACCAAGGGGAACACTCACCCTTCGCTTAGTGTAGTTTAGAAATAGGGAATACTCAACCCACTCGTTTACTACGTAAGTTCTAGGTTTGGGAACACTCGACCAAAACTAGTACTCTTCAAATTTGTATTCTCAAATTTGGACCTTAAAAATGACTATTAGCAAGTCAAGTTTAATCAAAGAAAAACTCAAGTGTTTAGCAAACTTCTGGATGCCTTTCTATTCATTTCGTGCACTATTTATAGTAGTGCCTTCATTACATAGGATTCCCCTTTTGTAGTTATCCATTATTTGCCTAATTAAGGACAGAAATAAAACTAAATATAAAGTGATTAAAAGGCTCATATAACCGTCCCTTTAATCCTTTATCACAACAAACCGAAATTACCTAATAACAATAAACTGAAATAAAACTACCTAAACGAAATCTAAGCTTAAATTAAGGAAAAATCCAACAAACTTCAACCGGCATTAAAACCGTGCAGCAGCTAGCTTCCACGGCATTATCAGCATGTTTTCAGCTTGTTTGTAACCACCCTTGACTCAAACTTCTTTATTCAACTAACTACCTCCTTAAGTTACGCCTAAGTAGTTTAACTAACCATCTAGTTAACTAATTTGCTCCTTTTACGCCAGCTAACCAACCACTAACATCATGATCAGCTAACTAACTCCTAATCTTACGCCTCTTCAGTTTAACAAATCAACGAGCTAACTACCCTCCTTAATTCACGCTAATTAGTTCACTAACCAATCAGTTCAACTAATTCCTTAATTCATGCCCCATGATCGTCCAACTTGACTCCAATTACACGAATCATGCGTGGCATCAAACCGGCATCTTTACTAACTCCCTTCAACTAGATTAACTACTTTAAGGGAAGTATAACCCGTAGTAAAACTTTTTGGACCGCCTTGCATAGGATTGAAGAACGATTTGGACAGAATTAAGCCCTTAGCATTTAATTCAATAATACCGTCTTGACCGTCTTCCTCTAAATCATGGATAATTGCACTTTGACCATTTTGGTCAAAATGACCTAAACACTTCGAATTAGACGATATAAGTTAATATAGGTCAAATAGAACAATTTTGGGTAGAAAATGATGTATTTACCCTTGAACATGTCATAAACACTTGAAATAAATCGATTTGAGTCAAACTTGGTAAAATTGGAGAGGATTAGTGACCAAAATGGTCATAGAACAATTATCCATGATTTAGATGAAGACGGTCAAGACGGTGTTATTGAATTAAATGCTAAGGGGTTAATTCTGGCCAAATCGTTCTTCAATCCTATGCACGGCGGTCCAAAAAGTTTTAATACTGGTTATACTTCCCTTAAAGTAGTTAATCTAGTTGAAGGGACCTAGTAATAATGCCGACTTGATGCCACGCATGATTTGGGGTATTTAGAGCTACGTGGGGCATGAATTAAGGGAGAAGTTGTCTGATTGTTAGTTGGGCGTAAGATTAGGTAATTAGTTGAACTATGGCCGTGAAGTAAAGGGGTTTAGTTAGCTCATTGGTTAGTTATTGAATAGGCGTAAATTTAGGAGTTAGTTAGCTGATCATTTGCTTAATTGGTTGGTTAGTTGACGTAATTCAAGGGGTTAGTTAGCTAGCTGGTCAGTTGAACCACTTAGGCGTAAAATAGGGAGTTGGTTAGTTCATGGGTGGAATAATGGAGTTTGAGTCAAAGGAAGTTACACGCCAGCTATTTACAAGGAGTTGAACGTTGAACAAGCAAGGTTGCACGTGGAAAATGCCGTTGAAGACTTCTTATTTGCTGAACGTTTTTTTTCTCAATTCAAGCTTAGTTTTCGTGAATTAGTTAGTTTCTGATTATGGTTATTAGTTTACTTCAGTTTATTGTTATTAGGTAATTTCGGTTTGTTGTGATAAAGGATTAAAGGGACGGTTATGAGCCTTTTTAATCACTTTATATTTAGTTTTTATTTCTGTCCTTAATTAGGCAAATAATGGAATCCTATGTAATGAAGACACTACTATAAATAGTGCACGAAATGAATAGAAATGCATCCAGAAGTTTGCTAAACACTTGAGTTTTTCTTTGATTAAACTTGACTTGCTAATAGTCATTTTTAAGGTCCAAATTTGAGAATACAAATTTGAAGAGTACTAGTTTTGGTCGAGTGTTCCCAAACCTAGAACTTACGTAGTAAACGAGTGGGTTGAGTATTCCCTATTTCTAAACTACACTAAGCGAAGGGTGAGTGTTCCCCTTGGTTATATCCGAGATTAGGGTTGAGTAATCCCCTATTCTTCTCTCATTAATCACGACATTTCATTAGGACCCCTTAAACACATATTCTGTAACAAGGTGCTCATCTTGCTTACACATCATTTGGCGCGTCAGGTAGGGGGAATTTGTCAAAAAAAAAAAAAAAGAAAGCTTTTCCTAAGGGGTCGTATACCTACACACCATGGGAGAAAATCAAGACTTAAGGACAGCATTGGAAGCTCTAAATCGATCCATTGCTAGTCAAGAAAGATTGGCCGAAACCAATGCTAATCTACAAGGGAATCTTGCTGCCTTAATGGCAAGACTCATGAACGAGCAAGATAGGAGAGATCGAGAGGAAGACCCTCCACCTAGGAGGGAAGATAGGAGTCTCAAAGTGGACGTCCCTTCTTTTGATGGTACCCTTGATCCTGAAAAGTACTTAGAATGGGAGAAATCCTTGGAAAGGTACTTTGAATACAAGGACATCCATGAGGATGTACAGCGTTTTAAGATTGCCAAAGTCAAACTAAAAGGCTATGGTGATAGTTGGTTACAAGGAGAGCAAAGAGGACGTACCCTTAAGGGGAAGGTTCCTATCTCTACTTGGGACAAACTCAAAAAACGGATGAAAGACCGTTTCATCCCCCATAATTACAAGCAGAGCCAATATGTGAAATGGAGTACCTTGCAACAAAATGGGGACTCTGTCGAAGATTACATAAAAGAATTCGATAGGCTTGCTATTGTGTGCGAAGTAACCGAGAATGAAGAGCTCAAAATGGGGCGTTTCATATCCGGTTTGGACCAAGAGTTACAAGACAGACTTGAAGGTTATACTAACCTCACGTTTGTGGAAGCTTGCAAGTTAGTGATTAAGTTCGATGCTAAGAGGAAGAAGAAGAAGCCAGTTACCATTCCTCAAATGACACGAAAACCTTCTTTTCCTACAAAGGAAAATTCGTCATTTAAACCAAGCAACCCCATAAAGAAGGACACAAGGAACGTGAAGATAGGTGACATTGTGTGCTACAAATGTGGAGGGCGAGGTCATTACAAGAAGGATTGTCCTAATACTAGGGCATTAACTATGCAAGAAGTTAAACTCATGGCCACTCAAAACATCAATTGGGATGAGTTTGAGGATGGAGAAGAAGAAGTTGAAGATGATTGTGACGATTGCATTGCCGAATCAGAGAAGACTAGCCTCGTGATTAGGAGGGCCTTGCAAGCACGTGTGGAAGAAGATGCTGCCCCTCAACGACAACACATTTTCATCACCCGTTGTAAAATTGGTGACGAGGTATGTGATCTCATTATTGATGGGGGAAGTGAGGCTAATACCGTATCTAAGACTCTAGTATCCAAACTAGGTCTTACGACCACAAATCATCCACAACCCTACAAATTGAGTTGGTTGGACTCTAATGCTAGCACCGGGGTTAGGAAACAATGTATGGTCTCTTTTTGCATTGGTGCGTATTGTGATTCGATATTATGTGATGTTGTGTCTATGGATGCTTGTCATATTCTACTTGGTAGACCTTGGCAAACTGATAGAAGATCTATACACGATGGGTATCACAACACTTATACAATAGTCCATGAAGGGAGGAAGAAAAAACTACACCCTTTACCACCCCCACGTTTCTTACCATCACAAACACCACAAAAAGAAGTATCCTTATTATCTTTTAGAGAATTTGAGAGGGAGTTAGATGGTGAGGCAGAATTGTTCCTACTATACTCCAAAGAAACCCACGAAAATTTTGTTACTCGAAATCCTAAATTAGCCCAATTAATTAAAGATTTTGAGGACGTTTTTCCTGATGAATTACCAAAAGGACTACCACCCATACGAGGAATTGAGCATCAAATTGATCTCATTCCCGGAGCACCCTTGCCAAATAAACCAGCCTATAGATGTAATCCTTTGGAAACCAAGGAGTTACAACGCCAAATTGAAGAACTAATGGGTATGGGTTATGTGCGTGAGTCCATGAGTCCATGTGCCGTTCCTGCTTTGTTGGTTCCTAAGAAAGATGGTACTTGGAGAATGTGTATTGATAGTAGAGCCGTTAATAACGTTACTATCAAGTACAGGTTTCCAATCCCAAGGCTTGATGACATGCTGGATGAATTGAGTGGTTCCAAAGTCTTCTCAAAAGTAGACTTGAGAAGTGGATATCATCAGATTCGCATGAGAGAAGGGGATGAATGGAAGACTGCATTCAAGACAAAGCATGGGCTATATGAATGGCTCGTCATGCCATTT
Organism: Dysphania ambrosioides; assembly: GCA_026401315.1. Lineage (NCBI taxonomy): Eukaryota > Viridiplantae > Streptophyta > Magnoliopsida > Caryophyllales > Amaranthaceae > Dysphania > Dysphania ambrosioides. Next base: position 22,769,392 of record CM048661.1, on the reverse strand, counting down.
GGCCTTACCAATGCCCCTAGCACGTTCATGAGGTTGATGAATGAGGTGCTAAGGCCATTTCTGGGCAAGTTTGTGGTAGTATACTTGGATGACATTCTCATCTATTCACGTGATGAAGAATCTCATTTTGATCACCTTTTTCAAGTATTTTCCGTTTTGAGAAGAGAAAAGCTGTATGGAAAACTAGAAAAATGTGATTTTTTATTATATGAAGTCATGTTTCTTGGCTACATAGTTTCAGGTGATGGCGTAAAGGTGGATCCTAGCAAAATTGAAGCGATTCAATCATGGCCTAGTCCAAAAACGCTCACGGAAGTTCGTTCATTTCATGGACTTGCTTCTTTCTATAGAAGATTCATCAAGAACTTCAGCACACTCATGGCTCCCATCACCGAGTGTACTAAGAAAGGCGTGTTCGAATGGACACCCCAAGCTCAAAGGGCGTTTGAAGAAGTCAAGAAGAAGATGTGCAACACACCCATATTAGCACTTCCTGATTTTTCCAAACCATTTGAGGTTGAATGTGACGCAAGTGGAAAAGGTATTGGTGCCGTATTGATTCAAGGTGGGCGACCCATTGCCTACTTTAGTGAGAAGATGAGTCAAGGCAAGTTGAACTACTCCACCTATGACAAAGAGTTCTATGCTATGGTAAGAGCTCTAGATCATTGGTCACATTATTTGAGGCCACAACCGTTCATATTGCATTCTGATCATGAATCCTTGAGATTCATACATGGCCAAAAGAAGCTGAACGCGAGGCATGCAAAGTGGGTCGAATTCTTGCAAACATTTAATTTTTCCTCTAAATATAAGAGTGGAAAAGCAAATGTGGTAGCAGATGCCTTGTCTAGGAGGCATAATTTGCTTGGAATGGTTGAAGCAAAGGTGCTTGGATTCGATTTGATTAAGGAGTACTATCAAGAAGATGATGAATTCAAAGGGATAATGGGAAAATGCGTTCGTGGAGTTTATGATCTGTTTTCCTTGCATAATGGTTTTCTTTTTAAAGGAAATAGATTATGCATCCCAAAAAGTCCCATTCGAAGTTTATTGATACATGAAGCTCATGGGGGGGGACTAGCTGGTCATGTGGGTATTCACAAGACAATGGAGCTTCTCCAAGCTCATTTTTATTGGCCGAAAATGTTAGCCACAGTTCATCATGTGGTGAGTCGTTGCTCTACCTGTCAAAGAGCAAAAATGGTGTTTCATAAAGGTCTCTACAAGCCCTTACCAATTCCCGAAAGACCTTGGGAAGATGTTAGTATGGACTTTATTTTAGCTTTGCCAAGAACTCAAAGAGGCAAAGACTCAATAATGGTGGTGGTTGATCGGTTCTCGAAAATGGCTCATTTCATTCCTTGCCATAAAACTGAAGATGCAATGAAGGTGGCTAAGTTATACTTTGAAGAAGTAGTTCGTTTCCATGGGTTGCCACGCACAATTGTGTCAGATCGCGATACTAAGTTCCTAAGTCATTTTTGGAAATCCATATGGCGTTTGATGGGAACTAAATTATTGTTCTCTACCTCTCATCATCCACAAACCGATGGTCAAACGGAGGTGGTGAATAGAATACTTGGTTCGTTGCTTAGGGCTTTGATAAGCAAAAGTACCAAGGATTGGGATAATAAGCTTGCTCATGCCGAGTTCGCTTATAATAGGACACCTAGTGCTACTACAAAGTACTCTCCTTTTGAAGTAGTATATGGCGTCAATCCTTATGTTCCCATTGATCTTATTGCTTTGCCAAAAGACAAGTTCGTTCATGGTGGGGCAAAAGAACAAGCCGAATTCATGATAAAAGTCCATAAAGAAGTTCGGAGGAACATTGAAAAGGCGAATGAAATCTACAAGAAACAAGCCAACAAACGAGTGAGAAATGTGAAGTCTTTTGAAGTTGGGGATTTAGTGTGGATTTACATGAGGAAGGAACGTTTTCCTAGCAAAAGGAAAAACAAACTTATGCCAAGAGCCGAGGGCCCATTTGAGATCATGGAAAAGATCAATGACAACGCATACAAAGTTGATTTGGGAGGTCAATATGGTGTCTCAAGTACATTCAACGTTGGTGATCTTGCTCCTTACCTTGATGATGACGAATTGAGGGCAATTCCTGTTGAAGAAGGGGAGGATGACCAAAATGGTCATAGAACAATTATCCATGATTTAGATGAAGACGGTCAAGACGGTGTTATTGAATTAAATGCTAAGGGGTTAATTCTGGCCAAATCGTTCTTCAATCCTATGCACGGCGGTCCAAAAAGTTTTAATACTGGTTATACTTCCCTTAAAGTAGTTAATCTAGTTGAAGGGACCTAGTAATAATGCCGACTTGATGCCACGCATGATTTGGGGTATTTAGAGCTACGTGGGGCATGAATTAAGGGAGAAGTTGTCTGATTGTTAGTTGGGCGTAAGATTAGGTAATTAGTTGAACTATGGCCGTGAAGTAAAGGGGTTTAGTTAGCTCATTGGTTAGTTATTGAATAGGCGTAAATTTAGGAGTTAGTTAGCTGATCATTTGCTTAATTGGTTGGTTAGTTGACGTAATTCAAGGGGTTAGTTAGCTAGCTGGTCAGTTGAACCACTTAGGCGTAAAATAGGGAGTTGGTTAGTTCATGGGTGGAATAATGGAGTTTGAGTCAAAGGAAGTTACACGCCAGCTATTTACAAGGAGTTGAACGTTGAACAAGCAAGGTTGCACGTGGAAAATGCCGTTGAAGACTTCTTATTTGCTGAACGTTTTTTTTCTCAATTCAAGCTTAGTTTTCGTGAATTAGTTAGTTTCTGATTATGGTTATTAGTTTACTTCAGTTTATTGTTATTAGGTAATTTCGGTTTGTTGTGATAAAGGATTAAAGGGACGGTTATGAGCCTTTTTAATCACTTTATATTTAGTTTTTATTTCTGTCCTTAATTAGGCAAATAATGGAATCCTATGTAATGAAGACACTACTATAAATAGTGCACGAAATGAATAGAAATGCATCCAGAAGTTTGCTAAACACTTGAGTTTTTCTTTGATTAAACTTGACTTGCTAATAGTCATTTTTAAGGTCCAAATTTGAGAATACAAATTTGAAGAGTACTAGTTTTGGTCGAGTGTTCCCAAACCTAGAACTTACGTAGTAAACGAGTGGGTTGAGTATTCCCTATTTCTAAACTACACTAAGCGAAGGGTGAGTGTTCCCCTTGGTTATATCCGAGATTAGGGTTGAGTAATCCCCTATTCTTCTCTCATTAATCACGACATTTCATTAGGACCCCTTAAACACATATTCTGTAACAAGGTGCTCATCTTGCTTACACATCAATTAGGGTTTAAAATAAGTTAAACAATTCAAATTAGATGATATGAGTCAATATAGTTCAAATTTTGGATCAATTTTGGGTAGAAAATGACGTATTTACCATTGAATATGTCATAAACACTAGAAATACATCGATTTGAGTCAAACTCTATCAAATGGGTGAGTTTCTAGGTATAAAATGTGTTAAACACTTCGAATCGGACAATATGACTCAATAGAGGTCAAATGGGATCAGTTTTGGGTAGAAAATGACTTATTTACCCTTGAACATGTCATAAACACCTGAAATATACCAATTTGAGTCAAACTCGGTACAACGGGAGAGTTTTTGTGTATTAAATGACCTAAACTATTCGAATCGGACGATATGAGTAAATATAGGTAAAATGGGATCAGTTTTGGGTAGAAAATAACGTATTTACCCTTGAACATGTCATAAACACTTGAAATACATCGATTTGAGTCAAACCCAGTCAAATGGAAGACGTTCTAGGTAGGAAATGACTTGAACAATTCGAATCAGACGACATGAGTCAATATAGGTCAAATGGGATCAGTTTTGTGTAGAAAATGACGTATTTACCCTTGACCATGTTATAAACACTTGAAATACATCAATTTGAGTCGAACTCGGTCAAGTGGGAGAGCTTTGTGTATTAAATGACCTTAACACTTCGAATTAGACGATATAAGTTAATATAGGTCAAATAGAACAATTTTGGTAGAAAATGACATATTTACCCTTGAACATGTCATAAACACTTGAACTACATCGATTTGAGTCAAACTCGGTCAAATTGGAGAGGTTTAGGGTATAAAATAAGTTAAATATTTCAAATCGGATGATATGAGTCAATATAGTTCATACGGGATCAATTTTGGTTTGAAAATCATGTATTTACCCTTGAATATGTCATAAACACTAGAAATACATCGATTTGAGTCAAACTCAGTAAAATGGGTGAGTTTCTGAGTATAAAATGAGTTAAACACTTCGCATCAGACAATATGACTCAATATAGGTCAAATGGGTTCAGTTTTGGGTAGAGAATGACGTATTTACACTTGAAATACACCAATTTGTGTCAAACTCGGTACAATGGGAGAGTTTTTGTGTATTAAATGACCTAAACAATTCGAATCGGGCGATATGAGTCAATATAGGTAAAATGGGATCAGTTTTGGGTAGAAAATGACGTATTTACCCTCGAACATGTCATAAACATTTGAAATTCATCGATTTGAGTCAAACTAGTTCTAGATATAATATGACTTAAACACTTTGAATCGGACGATATGAGTCAATAGAGGTCAAATGGCATCAGTCTTGGGTAGAAAATGAGGTATATACCCTTGAATAAGTCATAAACACTAGAAATACATCGATTTAAGTCAAACCTAGTCAAATGGAAGAGGTTCTGGGTAGGAAATGACTTAAACAATTCGAATCGGACGATATGAGTCATTATAAGTCAAATGGGATCAGTTTTGGGTAGAAAATGACGTATTTACCCTTGACCATGTTATAAACACTTGAAATACATCAATTTGAGTCAAACTCGGTCAAGTGGGAGAGGTTTTGTGTATTAAATGACCTAAACACTTCGAATTAGACGATATAAGTTAATATAGGTCAAATAGAACAATTTTGGGTAGAAAATGATGTATTTACCCTGGAACATGTCATAAACACTTGAAATAAATCGATTTGAGTCAAACTCGGTCAAACTAGAGAGGATTAGGGTTTAAAATAAGTTAAACAATTCAAATTAGATGATATGAGTCAATATAGTTCAAACGGGAACAATTTTGGGTAGAAAATGACGTATTTACCATTGAATATGTCATAAACACTAGAAATACATCGATTTGAGTCAAACTCTATCAAACGGGTGAGTTTCTAGGTATAAAATGTGTTAAACACTTCGAATCGGACAATATGACTCAATAGAGGTCAAATGGGATCAGTTTTGGGTAGAAAATGACTTATTTACCCTTGAACATGTCATAAACACCTGAAATATACCAATTTGAGTCAAACTCGGTACAACGGGAGAGTTTTTGTGTATTAAATGACCTAAACTATTCGAATCGGACGATATGAGTAAATATAGGTAAAATGGGATCAGTTTTGGGTAGAAAATAACGTATTTACCCTTGAACATGTCATAAACACTTGAAATACATCGATTTGAGTCAAACCCAGTCAAATGGAAGACGTTCTAGGTAGGAAATGACTTGAACAATTCGAATCAGACGACATGAGTCAATATAGGTCAAATGGGATCAGTTTTGTGTAGAAAATGACGTATTTACCCTTGTTCATATTATAAACACTTGAAATACATCAATTTTAGTCAAACTCAATCAAATGGGAGAGCTTTGTGTATTAAATGACCTTAACACATCGAATTGGACAATATAAGTTAATATAGGTCAAATAGAACAATTTTGGTAGAAAATGACATATTTACCCTTGAACATGTCATAAACACTTGAACTACATAGATTTGAGTCAAACTCGGTCAAATTGGAGAGGTTTAGGGTATAAAATAAGTTAAATATTTCAAATCGGATGATATGAGTCAATATAGTTCAAACGGGATCAATTTTGGGTAGAAAATGACGTATTTACCATTGAATATGTCATAAACACTAGAAATACATCAATTTGAGTCAAACTCTATCAAATGGGTGAGTTTCTAGGTATAAAATGTGTTAAACACTTCGAATCGGACAATA